>BSBN01000738.1:2744544-5489088 GCA_027924645.1 Cunninghamia lanceolata
GATGTTTCTTGTTGTCTGCAAGGTGTTTTCTAGTTTCTCTAGAACAGGCTGTGGTCTAGAATGAAGGTGTTGTTAGGTTATGCTTTTTCCTGGCTGAATAAGGTATGTTGAAGGTGTGAGACACAAAATATTTGTTGTGTGGAGTTTAAGGAGTGTTTGGAGATGGTGTATGAGTCATGCTGACTCATCTGGGAGAAGCACAAGTAATGTTTAATCTTCCATGAGTACTGCCTAGTTGTAATGGCCGACATGCTACAAGCTTTATGTTTTCTTGCTTAAGGCTGGCCTATTTAAAATGTGTGAAGCATGAAGATGTTATTCTTTGAAGGTTGATGCTGTGAAGGGTGTTTAGGACTAGGTTAAGTGTGTGTTGGAATCTACAAGGCATGTTCCTCTTCCTAGTGTTGCATGTAGTTTAGTTTAGGGCTTGCCCTCTACACGTTTCATGTTGTTTGATCTTTGGCCAACTTGTAATTGCAATATTCTTGTTGTCTATAACAAACATGTAAAGTACTCAATGTAATATCTTGTATATATTGTAAACCTAGTTGATCTAGGTGAGGTGTGATTATAAGTGTGAGTGTAAGAAGTTAAATCTGGATGTGTAATGCATTATGATGTGCGACTAAAAGAGAAAGAGTAGAAGTAATAGATCCTATTTGGATTCATCTTGAAGATATTTTTGAGACAAAAGGGAAGTGAAGAGTGTGCCTAAATGATTGCTAGAGGCAATGAGCCAAAGGCAAAAATTATTGAAGGTTGAAAGTAGTGAGTCAGTAAGCTACAGAGAAGACATTTAAGGAAGTTGCAAAAGTTGTAAAAGTAGAATTGCAATCATCAAAAGGATTGAGCTTCATTGTCAGATTCAGTCACTAGAAGGATTGTCATTGTGTAATCTTTTTTGATTTTGTTCTTAGTTTAGGGAGTAGTTACTTCCTTGTGTTGAAGCCCTAAAACAAAGTCTATAGGGAGTTGTAGCTTCCTTGGGAGTGACCCTAAAACATTTCTACAGGGAGTAGTAGCTTCCTTGGATTGTATCCTTAAAACAAAGTTGTAACTGTGATTAATTTGTGAGGCTAGATTAGGACAATGTTGATCATGATGTTAGTCATAAACAAACATAGATAAAGAAATAAAAATCAAACCTTTATCATCTTGAAAGATACGACGAATTCAATGAATTCATGATCCCAAGTCTCCATGGATTAGTTCATAATATACTGATGTTGCTCAGTGGTTTGATGTGCCTTGTTGTTTTCCATTCAAAGGGTCTTACGCTTCTGATTCCAACAACTTCATGTCTGGATGATCTCAATTTCTCCTGCTTTCTATAAATTCCTTAACAAGCAAGGTTATTTCCTACTATATTTAACCAGATTATGCAGCTATTATGCAAGTTTGATCAATTCTTCTACATATCAACTTATACTGATTAAGTTTTACCTTTGCACTATGAATTTGGTTAAATGATGTGCCTATAGACATGTATTTTCATGATTACTATCATTATTTATGTTCATTTGCATGATATTTATCATTTTTAGCATGCTACTTACTCAAATATGCTAATGATGTTTAGTTACCTATGAGATATTAGCATATTTTCTATATTTTCTTAGGATTTTATGTACATTTGCAATTATGATGATGATCAAGTGAAATTAAATAAATTTGAATGAATGCTTGCTAAATTTTACTAAAATGAGTGAATCTTTAGCCATTGATCCATATACATTCTTGACACTATCATGAAGAGAAGGAAATCAAACCATATGTTCACCAGGATGTTCAACAACTAGATATGATTGATGCTAACTTCAATGGAAAGGAATGAATACAACATGCACAACATTAAATGCACTCCAAGGGACGCAGCAAATCAAAGTACATATCCAGAATCTATTCATAGATTACTCAAAGTTTACAATTGTAGGTAATTAGATACTTCATCTTCATTAAGTATGCAAAATAAATGTACATTTACAACTAGCCTTGAGAATTAGTCCCGATGCTTCAGTAATCTAATCTCAACTAAGCTTTGAATGAATTACAATGCGCACTACCTCTCCTTTTATAGAACAAGTAGAGCAAGTGGTTACAAAAGATCCTGTGGTCAGGATTTGTCTATTAAGATCAATGGTCTATAACATTCTTTGACTAAGTCAACAAGTAAACTTGTGGCACAAGTTGCCAGTTGGCAACCATCTGGTTGTGTACAACTGTCCTTCTCGACCCATTATGCATGTGACTCTATCACACTACATCTTACTTATTCTTTCTCTTTCTCGTCAGTAGATGAGTCATATTCTACATGCACCTGGATAATTCCCTTGATGGGTTCATATGCCCGTACATTTATTTCAATTGCGCCTCCATCTTGCAGCTTAGCCTTAGTAACTGCATGCCCCTATGATTGAAATTGGGCCTATAGAGCAGTCCACTTAGTCTTCCTACTATTCAACATTTCATTATATTTCTCCACCTTAGCCTTCATCCTTATGGCTTTGTCTATTATATTGTTAAATAGGTGGTTGAGTGGGTCATCTGCTATAGGTTTGAAATTATCTTGAAAGGCCTTGATGGCGAAAGCAATATCCTAATTTTCTATCTTTCCTTCTACTCTTTCCTCGAGGGCCTCTAGAATTTCTACCTCATCTGACAAAAGTTTATATGTAATTTAACACTAATATTCTGAGCTTAGTATTGCGCTTCTTAAGAATATCGACTTCAAATTTGGTATCTTCATACCATATGCCCAATAATTGTGATGCTTGGTTGTCAAGGATATTATTGGATATCAAGACATTCACATCTATGTGCTTCATTTTAGAGAGGGTGGTCAGATGTTTCTCAATTTTAATTGACCTTTGTGCCACCTCTTTCTACAATTTATCCACCTGGCTTCATAATGTACTGAGTAATTGCCAATTGGCAAGAGAAGTCTTTATTATCTTTTTTTCTTCGGTGGTGAATTAGATAAACCATTTATCCATCACATTTGACTTATGCTTCATGACATCTAATCTTGTCATCTCATCCTTGTTGGCAAGAGACACTATAAAGATTCATGAATGTTGTCATTGATGGCAACAAAGGTTATTCCACACATCCGCAGGATATGATAAGTCTTTACCAGAAGTCAGATTGAAGAAGTGTTGAGGTCCGGTAAGCAAGAACAGAGCAGTCAGTAAGGTCTGACAGACAGGTCCAGATCTCTCAGAAGAAGTATCTCAGTGAAGTATGGATTTGGAGAAGTCAAGAGGAGTACCTTGACTGATAGATTCTAGGAATTGAGCCTCCGATGATGAAAGAGTAAAGAGATATAAGCATTCAAGTATTGGGGTCCGGTTTGGTAGAATAGACAGAGGAAGAACTAATAGGCAGAGCATCAAAAGTTATTCCGGATGAGATGTTGATGGTGATAAAGATTCCTAAGGTATCTTTCATGATTGATAGACTTGTTAGATGACTTCTATAAGTTTCTTTTTGATCCGCATCACTTGAGAAGCAAGGATTCAGCTGATAGACTAGAGTTTGGGAAATATTGACTATTTCGGATGCTAATTAGAAAGAGGATGAAATCCTTTGTGTGGATATATATATCAGATGGATTTCGATGAGAAGGTGTGTATTGTGGAATGTGAAGTGCGAAGAAAAGCAGAAGAACAGTGTGAAAGAAGAAAGGAAGGTTCAATATGTGAAAGGACAGTAGCACAAAAGAAGAGGAAGGATGAAGTGCAGCAGATCAGTTTATTGAGCCTAACCAAAATTGAACTCCAACATATGTGGATGCTTCTCATCAATTCAAGGATCTTGTTATTCTTCTTACAACTTGTAGACAGTGAGTCTCTTGTAGGCAGTGAGCCTCTTGTGAGTAGTGTGCTCGGGCAGTGAGCCCTAATTGGCAAGTGCCATTTTGTATTTCTATTCTTCTAACAAAGAATACAATCTTGGGTTAATCACCCCATGGTTTTTTCCCTTAATAGGGTTTCCACATCAAAAATATTGTGTCATGTGTATTTCCATTTCATGGTTATGTTTGCTTATTTGAATTGATGCTGCATTAATCATTAAGAAAGTTCAGAAAGCTGAAATAATTAAGATAACTAATTCACCACCCCCTCTTAGTTATCAACAATTGGTATCAGAGCCAAGTTCCTCCCAACAGAGCCTAACAGCTTGAGGAAGATCTAGAGATTTAAATGGATGTGTATGGTATGAAGGAGCAACTTAAGTCTACCTTAGATGATCTTGAGCAGTCAAATTCTGAAGTCAATGAACTGAAGGAAAGACTCAAATAGGCTGATGATTTCATAAATGAATTAAAAGAGAAACTGAGTCTCTCTATGAAAAAGAGAAAGGAGCTACTTTAGCAACTGGCAAGTCAAGATGAAGCCAATGATACAAATGGAGATCTGAAGGAGAAAACCAAGTTATGTGAAAAGTTGTCAAAAGAGATCATCATGGTAAGACATGAAATGGAATCAGGAGTTATGAAGTTTACCCAAGAAATTGAAGAGAAAAGAAAAACTGAAGATGATCTAAGACAATCTCTCAAGGAGAAATCAGAAGACTGCCACAAGATGGATAGAATAATCAGACATCTTGAATCTGATCTTGAAGATGCTAAAGATAATGAAGAAAAACTTGAGGATCAAATTGTCTCTCTTAAAAGGGATCTTCAAACAACAAATGAATATAAAGAGAAATTCAAGATAAGTTCTGCTCAACTTAAAGTTCTTCTTGAAAGCCAAAAGAGGGTAGATGACAAGTGTGGTTTGGGATATGAGAAAGGAGAAAGCCTCGAATCTAGTTAGAAGAAGTTTGGATCAGAAAATTCAAGGAATAGGTCTAGAAGACCTCTAGTAAGGAAACCTAATGCTCAAATATATCCATCCTTCAATGGATACTGCCCTTTGGTCACAAAGCTAATCAGTGAAGAAGGAGAACGAATCAGACTAACACATCCTTCTCTGGATAGTGTTTCAACTACAAAAGGTATGGTCACAAATCTTATGGATGTAGAAATATCCAATTGAACAATTCATTCAATGGTAGATGCTTTGCATGCAATAGAATGGGTCATATGGCTAATCAGTGTAGATCAACAGTATATCAGTCAAATATGCAAAGAAATATTATCTGCTACAATTGCAATAGATCTGGTCATACTGCCAAGTTCTGCAAAAGCAAGAATCAGGACAAAAAGGGTCTGGTTCACCATAATCAAAATCAAGACAAAGGAAAAGGAAAGGTGAATGCAAATGAAGTTAAAGGTGAGATGAACAGGATTTGGGTAAAGAAAAGTATAGAGAATGTAGGGGATGGATCCACACCAGAATCTGGTATTGATATTCCTTCCGGAAAAGGAGAGAAGAGAACCAAGAAAAAGGCAACAAGGTCTTACACAAGCCAAAAGGATGAAGAAGAGACAGAATTAGATGAGGAGGTAAAGAAAATGAAGAAAAAGAAGAAAGTATCTGGTGAACCCTCTACCGGTGAAGACAAGGAAGAGATGGCAGAAGAATTCGTTGAAAGGCCTACTCTATCTTTAGATGATGTAGTTAAAGCGGTAACTATGTATGGAAACCTGCAACCAATAATAGAATTCTATGATGCATCCAATGATGCAGATAAAAAGATTCTGGAGGAAGCCACAATTAAGTATCTGAACATATATAATAAGGCTTTTATTGAAATAATATCTCTCATTCCCAAAAGATTAGAGAAGGAATTAGAGATAAGAAAGAATAATGCTAGGGCAAAGGATCTTGAGATCCGGGAACAGATAGCTATTTAGCTCTTTCCTTCAATCATGCCAAAACAAATGAATATGATCTTCAAAGATTGCCAGGATGAGTTCCAGAGCAAAGATAGAATGAATTAGCTTATACTTGGTGAAACTGACAAAATAGCGAAAGAGACAGAAGAGATCCTTCAGAATGCATACAAAAGATTCAACATAAAGATAGAGCATCAGCCAAGGGGGAGTATAGTGTGACACTTAGTCATTTTTCACTAAGTGTTGCCATCAATGCCAAAGGGGGAGATTGTTGGCAAGAGACACTATAAGGATTCATGAATGTTGTCATTGATGGCAACAAAGGTTATTCCACACATCCGTAGGACATGATAAGTCTTTACTGGAAGTTAGATTGAAGAAGTGTTGAGGTCCGGTAAGCAAGAACAGAGCAGTCAGTAAGGTCTGACAAACAGGTCTAGATCTCTCAGAAGAAGTATCTCAGTGAAGTACAGATTTGGGGAAGTCAAGAGGAGTACCTTGACTGATAGATTCCAGGAATTGAGCCTCCGATGATGAAAGAGTAAAGAGATATAAGCATTCAAGTATTGGGGTCCGGTTTGGTAAAACAAACAGAGAGGAAGAACTGATAGGCAGAGCGTCAGAAGTTATTCCGGATGAGATGTTGATGGTGATAAAGATTCCTAATATATCTTTCATGATTGGCAGACTTGTTAGATGACTTCTATAAGTTTCTTTTTGATCCGCATCACTTGAGAAGCAAGGATTCAGCCGACAGACTAGAGTTTGGGAAATATTGACTATTCTGGATGCTGACTAGAAAGAGGATGAAATCCTTTGTGCAGATATATATATCAGATGGATTTCGATGAAAAGGTGTGTATTGTGGAATATGAAGTGTGAAGAAAAGCAAAAGAACAGTGTGAAAGAAAAAAGGAAGGTCCGGTATGTGAAAGGACAGTAGCACAAAAGAAGAGGAAGGATGAAGTGCAGCAGATCAGTTTATTAAGCCTAACTCCAGCATATGTGGATGCTTCTCATCAGTTCAAGGATCTTGTTATTCTTCTTACAACTTGTAGACAGTGAGTCTCTTGTAGGCAGTGAGCCCTAATTGGCAAGTGCCATTTTGTATTTCTATTCTTCTAACAAAGAATACAATCTTGGGTTAATCACCCTGTGGTTTTTTCCCTTAATAGGGTTTCCACGTCAAAAATATTGTGTCATGTGTATTTACATTTCATGGTTATGTTTGCTTATTTGAATTGATGCTGCATTAATCATTAAGAAAGTTCAGAAAGCTGAAATAATTAAGATAACTGATTCACCCCCCCTCTCAGTTATCAACAATCGTAAGATATTAATGGGGTAGATGTACTGATAGGAATGTTAGTAGGGGCAAGCAATCCCCTTATGAATGTTTGTATTTGAGCAATATGCTCTTTGTGCACTTTATTTTTATTCTTCTCCTTCTCTATTGCTTCCAACAATGAATCTATTATGTCTTTGGCCTACTAGCCTTCTTGCTATTTTGTAGCAAATCCCAAATCCACAGTGGTTATCTGAAACTCACTGGCACTTATTTCCCCCTTAGATTTGTCTACAATAGGTGCTGCCACTTGAGCTGTTCTATAACTTGTAACTTGATCTCTCTTTATTGCAGAGGTGGCCCTAGACCTCCTCTTTGGTTTGGCTATATCAGCCAAAAATAATGTGGATATGTCAAAATTTGAAGTACTCAGTGGAGGGAGATTTACCTCTTGCTATAACAAATATGGCACTTCAGTTCTAGACCCTTCTTGGTTTGTATGTTCAATGTGAACATTTGGTGCTTCTATGCTCTGTTCCAGCCTCTGTGGGGATTGTTCCTCTTCTTCCTCATTGTGAACCTCTTCGTGTGTTACCTTTGCATTCTTGTCATGTTCATCTTGAGGTGATTGGTTCACATTAGGGTTTTGGTAGCCCGAATCTAGTGCATCTGATGATCTTCTTGGCTACCCTTGTTAACATTTTTCTCTATCCTACTTTCATCACCCACTTGTGGACCTTGTTGCCCACTTATTGGTATATTAGCCTTTGTTGGACCTTGGGATTCATCTGTCCTGACTTCCTCTATCTCTTTATCCTACATTTTCTCACTATCTTGAGCATCATGTTGATCCAGTACACCCCCATCTTCCTCCATAGTTGTATTGTCTCCCAAATTCTCTTGCTCTAAAGCGGTGTCCTCATCTTTCTTTTCATCTTCTCTACCCTAATATGCTAAGTCAATGACTGTCGGACTGGTAACTTTATTAACAAGTCGTGTTAGGTTGATTTTCTATTTTACATTTTTA
The DNA here is from genome assembly GCA_027924645.1 of Cunninghamia lanceolata. Classification (NCBI taxonomy): domain Eukaryota; kingdom Viridiplantae; phylum Streptophyta; class Pinopsida; order Cupressales; family Cupressaceae; genus Cunninghamia; species Cunninghamia lanceolata. Next base: position 2,752,639 of record BSBN01000738.1, read on the forward strand.
GGACTGTCCTCTTCTATCTCTTCTTTCTCCCTCTCCTTCTATACTGTGGGAGTGTTTTGGGGACTCATGGCTATGTTCTTCATGAGTGTCTCCATAGGGTTGGTGGAGACCTACCTCACCATTTTGTCATCAAAGAGTTCTACTATTTCATCCAGTGGGAGAGACTGATCACCCCCTCTTTTATTCATCTCTTCTTTCTTTTCTTCAACCAATTTAGCCTTAAAATGTACTATGGTGGAGATAGGCACATCGTGCTACAAATTTTTTCTGATTCCTTCACCCCCTTTTCCTTTCAATATAATAGTAGGGTTCACCTCCACTGACCCCGTCATTGTAGGTGTTGGATTCTTCTTTTGGGACACCTCTTGGGTTTTATTTTTCTTTCTCTTTATAAGGAGATCATCTTCATCAGTGCTTTCCTCTACATCCTCATAAGTGATAGGAGGTTTTGTGATAGGATTCTACTATTTTGTAGGTGTTTTAGATGTTGTAGTAGTAGAGGTTCCCACATTTTGGTTCCCTTTCTTGGATCCCTCCTACTTCCTTTCTCCTTTGGATACCCTTTTTTCCTTGAGGAAATCATCATATTCCTCATCTGTCAACTCTTGTCTCTTTCCCTTTTTATCAATGGTGAGGGCCACTCCTATGTTCTTGAGTTTTGTAACCTCTCCATCCACCCATTCTTTGGTCAATTGTATGACCTTTTGTGTTATCTTATCTAATGAGGTTTCCTCTGGTTGATTCCATTTCGGGGATAAGATTGTTTCATTGTATACTTTCTTGTCCTCATATTCTTGTGACATGACCATTCCATCATCCTCATGTAGCTACACTAGAATTAGTATGTAATCTAATGTGTGAATTTGTTTTAGAGTAAGCCTTTGATAGCTTTTCTTCCTCACCTCCACCTCATCGTCACAATAAGCCCAATAGTCTTCAAGGTGCACCTGATGTACTGATTTCTTATATAATGCCTGCATCCTATCATAAGAATCATATTGCCTAGTTACAGAAAAAGACTGCAAGGACATTAATTATAATCCCCTTGTTGTCTCTTTAGCACTTTCTTTATCAGGACACATATACCACCCAATGTTGAGTGGGAATAGGACGTTAGGTATCTTGTTTTTCTCAACAAAAGCCTCAAAGGAAGGCAATATTTTCCTAGCCATCTCCATCAAGATGACCTTATCTATTGGATATCTCGGCAACATGAGAGGTTTCCCAGTGAAACCTTCTATTCTTATATATGTGAATGCGGGGAATTGGATAAACTAAGCCCCATGCTCGTATATCATGGCTTGAGCTTCCATGCTCAACCTCTTTGCTCTATCTTCTTCCATGGTCCTAACTAAATGCATAATGAATGAATCATTCAATCTATGGTGGTGTTGGAGAGGCTCTCTCTATTTCAATTGTGGGTAATGGTCCAATATGTTCACATCCCTAGGATTTCTACCAACCTTGCCAACTATCTGCAGACCATTGAATGTCCCTCTATATGCACATGCATATACCACATATGAGGTCATGTGAAACATGTTGGTCTTTTCTCCTAGATTTCTCATGCCTTCATCCAGGTTGTCATTGATAATCTTCACCCACTGGGGTTTCTCATCTGTAGTTTCTACCATTCTCATTTGACCATACATCCAATCTTCAAAATACCCTGCATTTGGCCTCCCCCTCATTCAACTAAGCATCACCATCATGTAGTGATATTCAAGAGCAAAGTCAAACTTATATAAATGCACACCTGCAGCTTTGCTGATGCCTTGTACATGCTATCACTAGCCCTTCAAGAGAACATGACTCTCCTACAATCTTTATAGGTGTTGTATTTCTTTTCTAACTCTCCTAAATCTATTTTGCATACATCTGGTCCTTTTGGTAAATTGAAAGATGAGGTGATGCCCTTAGTTGAGAGGTCTGCATACTCATGACCATGTTTTTCCACCTTCCTATTATGGACATTGTAGTTACGAGCATGCTCAACTACCAATTTGGTGGCCTCAATTGCATAAGGAAAATCTCCAACATGCCACATGCCTGAATTGTATATGTTGATAAGTAAGGGCTTCCTCCTGCCCTGTTCTGATAGTGTCGTCCATGCATCCAAATTAGTATTCCCAGAATGTGTATCATTTATCTAGTCATATTTGAATGATGTCCCCTTGGGTTGTAGACCCATGGGTTTTAAGAATTCTGTGTCTGACCTATTTTTACATAATGCCATTATATCCTGCGATAAAACATATTTGCATCTTACCCTGACATGTCGTATGTGCATTTAGATTTAACAATTATATAGATATCATGATGCTTGATTCTTATACAATATAATTCACACATCATCACATTGATTTACTTTGGTAAAATGACATTTACCTGTTTATTTATCCATAAATGACAAAAGAGGGTTTCATTGTTACATACCTGATATTTGCTACCTTTTAAACTATTCAATCTATATTTGGATATGCGCATTCACCTTGCAATTACCCTCCTCTATTTTGTCATTTGAATGTGTACTGCATTCTATTGTGTTCATAAGTTGTTGTAATGTCACCTTAATTGCATAGGAGCTCTGTAATTTCTTCTCGAATATGTGATAGGTTAAAAAATGAACTCAAATCCTTGTTTTTAATCAGAAACATTGTTGCATTAGGGTGTAATTAATGTTAAATTATTCATATCCATTGATTGATACCCAAGCTTTTAAGATGTTAACAGGTGGTGTGGTGTTATTTGAAATTTTGAATGCTCACCTATCGTTAGAATTGCATTTATTATGAGATCATCACATTCGAAAATATCAGGGATATTAAGAAATATGCATGTTCTTTTGAATACGCCCATGGCATCAGCATAATGATTTTCAACTATTGACCAACAATTGCAAGATTGGGTTACTTTACTTTTGTTTACTATCATGATATTATGATATGCTGACATGGATCAGCCGATGTGCCATGTGGAAACATCCTATTGGTTTGCATAAATTCATGTGTTATATGTTGCAAGAGTGGATAAGGGGATATTATGAAATATCCAGATATTTAGTTATGTGGAATATCCCCCCATTTTTGAGGATGAGGATGATGTCAACACTTTTACTAATATTCTGAAGGGGGTGACATCATCGTCATATTGGCAAAGATCAGAGATCTTAGCTAATGTGACAGATATTAAGGTTTGCCTTTGTATTACAATGGGTTGGGATATTAGCCAATATCTAGGATATTGAGAATGAGATGACTCTTTTAATGTTGGGGGATATGATGATGTCATCATCATATCAAGTCTTCTTTATAATGGATCAAGATGACGTCATCATCATATTAACAAAGATTGGGGATCTTAGTTAATGTGAGGGATATTGGGAAATATGTCGATGTTGGGTATCTTCATTATACTTGAAGTAATCTTGTATATTAGCGAATATCAGGGATATTAAGAAATGTGCACCTACCAGGAATATGCATAGGTATTGACAGATAAGAGTTTCCTAAGTTTAAATTTGACGTCTGCATATTAGTGAATATGCAGATATTGGGATTTTCCTTATTAAAACCTATGTCTTGGATATTGGTGAATATCAGGGTCCTTAGCAAATGTGATGACCCTCTCATGAGTGATCAGTTTGACCAAACTTTGACCAAACTTAACTTCTTATCCTAAAGGAATTTCGGGGTGATCTAAAAGGCAAACTTGCTCAAAATTTTGCATTCTTTCATTTTATGAGGTTTGTGGTAGCAAAATCTAATGTTGGCACTTACCCCTTTTTATGAGGTCACTGTATGCATAGGGTGATATCTTGTCACTATTTCTAACACTTAAGTTTTACCATACCACCTAGGGCAAGGGAACAAAACAAGCCAAACAAAAGGTTGGGTCCCTATTTTGCTAAGGCAAAATGGGGTGGGTTGTGTAACTACACAACAGATAGTAGCTCCTAGAAGCTTTTCTCATCATTGTTTTTCCCCTTTGGGGTTTTCCATGTATATCTGGTGTTATGTGGTGTTGTGGATTATGTTGATCTTTAATTTTTCTGTTAATGTTGTAAAGATTAAGTTTTAGTTTTCTCTAGAGGGTTTGAGATTTGTTTGAATACTGATTCACCTCCCCTCTTAGTATTCTGGGTTTGTTCAACCATTGGTAACAAGGTGAAGATTTAATGTATTCAATGACTAGTTTCACTCAAGATTATTTGAGCTATGCAGCTTAAGTATTGTATGTGGAAAGGATGCCATTTCTATCAGCGGTAAATCAGAGGACAAGCCAAAGACTTCATTGGATGATCATTCTATTCTTTGAGAGTCCACTGATGTATTTTCTTCTCAGCTTTCTAGGATGCCACCATGGTGAGAGATTGACTTTCACATCAACTTGGTGCTAGGAGCACAACCTATTTCCAAGGCTCCCTATGGAATGATGACACAGGAGCTTCAGGAGCTTAAGTTGCAATTAGAGGAGCTTTTGGAGAAAGTTCATATTCAACCTAGTGTATCTCCATGTGGTGCACCAATTAACTTCATGAAGAAGAAGGATGGGTCTCTTAACCTTTACATCAACTACAGATTATTGAATAAACTCATAGTAAAGAATCACTACCCGTTGCCAAGGATTGATGACTTGTTTAACCAGATGATTTTCTCTATGATTGACTTGAAATCAGGATATTATTAGTTGAGGATAGCAAAAGCTGACATCCACAAGACAACATTCTACACACAATATGATCACTATGAGTTCACTGTAGTTCCTTTTGTCTTGACCAATGCCCCAATGGTCTTTATGAGCTTGATGAATTTTGTCTTCCACACTTTCTTGGATTGATTTGTGTTCATCTTTCTCGATGAAATTTTGGTTTTTTCTTGCACAGAAGAGGAGCATAAGGAGAATTTGCATAAGTTTTGCAGTGTCCTAGAGAAACCAACTTTACGCCAATCTTTCCAAATGTGAATTCTTCTAGACAAAAATCTAGTATTTAGGGAATATTATTGTAGGAGATGGGATTTTTGTGGATCCTTCTAAGATTCAAGCTATTTTGGAATGACCTAATTTGACTAATGTTGCAAAGGTTAGGAGTTTTATGGGTTTAACCAACTACTATAGGAGGTTTGTGGAAGGTTTTTCCAGGATTACACATCCGATTAATGCTCTCTAGAAGTAGGGTAAGAAATTTGTATGGACTGAGTAGTGAGAGAGAGCTTTTTAGATTATGAAGGAGAAACTCACCAGTGCTCTTATCTTAGCAATTATGGATCCTACATGTGATTTTGTTGTTTGCATTAATGCTTCAATCGAGGGAATTGGAGTTGTTCTCATGTAGGAGGGATGTGTGATTGCCTTCAAGTCTTGCAAATTGGTTATTCACAAGCTTAATTAGCTAACTCATGAATTTGAGCTTGCAGTCGCGGTACATGCTTTGACAAAGTGGCACCATTTTCTTCTTAGGCATAGATTTGAGTCACATTTAGATCACCAGAGCTCACAGTATATCTTTTCTTATCCTAACCTAAATGCATGACAATGCCGATGGATGGAGTTCCTTTGTGAGTACAACTTTAAGGTCTAATATATTAAGGGAAAAGAGAATGTTGTGGCTGATGCTCTTAGTAGATGAAGACATGACTTGCTCTCTTTGACAGTGAAGATAGACCTCAGGGGGCGTATATTGGATCTTTTACTATAAGATGCCATGTATAGAAAGATAGTCCAGTTATAGGGTCGCTTGAGGGACAAGATTGAGGGGTATTCCTTTGATGATGATGGTTTGCTTCATCATTGTAGATGTATTTATGTTCCTCCTTTGGGGAACCTTAGAGAGCCGGTTCTTACAGAGGCTCACAGAGCACCATATGAAACACACCTAGGAGTTAAAAAATGCATGTAGACCTTCAGCAAATTATACTTCTGGGCAGGGATGTGGAAGGATATAGCATAGTTCATTTCCCTTTGCCTCAAGTGTCAAAGAGTAAAAGCAAAACATTAGCATCTGACCAGTTTATTGTATCCTCAGGCAATTCTGAAATGGAAGTGGGAAATGATATCGATATATTTCATTGTAGGTCTTCCTATGATGACATGAAGGCATGATGCAATCATGGTAACCATGGAAAAGATAACTAAGGTGACACATTTCTCTCTGATGAGTTCTTACTACAATGTTGCTTCAATAGCCAGGGTTTTCTTGTACAATATTGTCAAACTTCATAGTGTTCCGAGGAGGATCATTTCAAACATAGATCTTATTTTTACCTCATCCTTTTGGACTACTCTATAGTAGGTGTTGGGCACTAACCTTAATATCAACACTTCTTATCATCTAAAGATAGATGGCTAGATGGAGAGAGTGAACCAAGTTTTGGAGGATATGCTTAGGATGTATGTCATGGATTAGTAGTCATGATGGGAGGAGTACTTGTACCTAGTAGAGTTTGCCTATAATAATGGGCACCATAGTTCGCTTGGCATGGCACCGTATGAGGCTTTATATGGTAGACTATGCAGGACACCTTTGAGCTAGGATCAATAGGAGGATTGTGTTACAGTAGGTCTTGAGTTGGTGCACGAGATGGAGAGACATGTGACCTAAATTTGTGAGTAGCTGCAGATAGCACATGATCCACAGAAGTAGTATGCTGACACCAAGAGGGTGGATTGAGAGTTCTAGGTTGGGGTAGAGTCTTCTTGCATGTTCAACCTCATAAGAGTTCTATCCTTTATGGAAAGGGCTCTAAGTTGGCACCAAGATATGTTGGTCCTTTTGAGATCTTAGAGAGGATTGGTCCTATTGCATATCACTTAGTATTACCACCCAGCCTATCCCATACCCATGATGTGTTCCATGTTTCTATGCTTAAGAAGTATGTGCCTGATTTATCTCATGCTCTAGAGTGTGATTCTCTATAGGTGGCATAGGACGGATAGCTAACACTAGATCCTATTCACATATTGGATCATCAAACATTGACCCTACGAGGGTGACAACTGGACTGGGTCAGGGTCTAGTGGGATCTCTACTATGAGTCTTCTATGACATGGGAGGATACAACTTAGATGAGGTTTTTGTTCCCTTTGTTGAGTGCAGAGAATATTGAGAGGGGGGATAAATCAGTATTCTTAAAACCTTTTTATTTACATATTCACTTATCCATTTACCAAATTCAATAACATGAAAGTAAACTAAACATGAGAGGAGTAACCACAAATTCATAACATAGACACCAGGATTTTACATGGAAAACCCAAAAAGGGAAAAAATGTGGTGAGTGTTATCTCACAATATATTATAATAACAATATTAGATTATATAAGGCTCACTGTCATAGGGCTCACTACCCAAAGAAATGCTCACTACAAGTAGACTCACTATCCAAGTTGACTCACTATCCACTAAGAAAGAAAAATAGAAGATAGAAGAAGGATTGGCTCACTGTCAGGAGATGACTGTTGTAAATGTATCTACCATATGCTAGATTACAATTCCATTGAAGGCTCAATACAATTCAAAGGTCTTCATTTATTCTGCCCTGCTTCTCAACTCTACTACATATACTCTATTTTCTACCCTTGTTTTCTTTTTCTACTCTACACTCTACCTTTACACTTTGCACTTATCTTCACATTTTTGCCCAAGGATATCATTTTCATGATTTCATTACATGCATTTATACAATTCATCAACCTTGGAATGTACATCAAGGTCAACATTGCATTCATCAACCATTGGGACAATTTCCAAGGTCGACATTACAAACATACATAAACTAGGTCTGGACCTAATACAAAAATTTGCTAAGGAAAAGATGTAAAGATGTATGTGGATCACATCGCACCTTAGCTGGGACTCAAACACAATCTTTCACACCACGACATGCTTCTACAATATTCAATGCATCTCTACAATTAGTGAAAACAACCAAGTTGGCTAAGACTAGTGTTCACACTAAGTCTTTTAGGAATGGTCTTCAACCTCGATCCAAATTTCTCTTTGTGAACCAATTCGAAGGTAGGAACATGATCAGGAGACATCCACAAGCACATTGTAATCACCAGGAACATCCACACAACCTCTAACAACTTTATCCATGAGATTATTCAATCTGGAACACATGAACTTAACTGTCATCAGCTGCCATAAAGGAAAAATTGCTTGTAGACCACCAAACCATGAACCATTAGAGTTGAAGGCACTTATCATAATTACAAACTTAATTCTAGAACTGCAGACTATAAAAAATCAATGCAGAGAAATTAGGAGCATAGTACTTTCCCTCTATCACAACTGAATACACAGAAAAAATGGGTTTTACTTTGGTAAACACAACTCACCCAAAACTTCATGTAGAGAGCTCAAATTCAAAACATAACCTCTTTAGACATGACTCTAAATAACTTTCAAAGCACAGGAAAAAATATTCAATCTTTAGGAAATGCCTAGAAAACTTCTAGACTATTCTTCTGAATACAATACATTATTTCCACTGCAACACACTATTTCCACCAGAGGAGCTAATTTTCTCAATATCCTCAACATCAGGATCACTTACATAAGTAAATACAAAGTATCTCACTCATTACAAGCAAGAAACAAAATAAGAGCATAGTTGACACCAATGACAACACAGATATGTTGACATCAATGACAACACTGATTTGGCACATACTTGCAACACCCTTATCTCTTTGATGGCTTTCAAGAGGAAGCCTAATTCTAGAGGGGAAGGATGTGAGGCCTAGCGAGCACTATTTCTGAGGCATTGATGTGATGTTATTTATAGTTGATTATTTTGATGGTTGTGATTGGACATTATTTTGGATTATAGATGGTATTATATGCTTTAATTTAATAAAAGACTTTGATTATGAAGTGTTTACAATTATGCATTTAATTTCCGTAAAAATGAGTATTTTAAGTTAATTCTGAAATTGAATAAATTATTTGATGTTAGATATTTTAGATATTTAGTATATAATTATTCGTTGCTGCGGCTATATTTTTCATGATATACTGATGTTCAAAATTGAGTTTTGCGGGTGGGCAGTTCAGATCCCTTTAGTTTGGAGACATTTTCAAATGCCCAATTTAAATTGGTTTTTATATTTTTTTGAAACCTAGTGGTGGTGTGTCAGGGATATTTGGGTTTATTAACTTGGTTCTTTTATTGTAATTATTTATTTGGTTAAATTTTAATGTGTGGAGGAATATGCTTTATGGGTTGGTATTAATGTTATTTTATTTTATTGAAATTAGTTATTTAAAAATTATATTATTCTAACTACCTTTTGGGATTTCCATTTGGAAGTTGAAGGGTTTATGTGAAGTTTATTTTTATGAGAGTAATTTGATTCATTCCTCATGTTGTGCATGCGTACTTTATCTTGGCTTTCTCATCTTTGTTCAAATTTGTGCTGGAAGAAGATTGGATTTTGGGGATTGACTGAAAATAATGGTGATGGAAGGAAGGATTGGATACTGGCTAGAAATTTCTGGTTTCAAAAAGGAATTTTTGATGCAGCCAAGGTGGGAGGTTCCAATGAGGGACTATCCAACCTTGTAGCCTTTAAACTACTAACAACATTATCAATCAGAGATGCAACGAAAGTATTTATCTAACAATAGAAAGAAAGAGACATTCATAAGCACATGACACAAGATATATCCTAGGAAAAACCTAGTAGGGAAAAACCCATCCCTCAAAGCTCATTCTTCTTATATTATGAACACAAAACACATTACATATGCCACTCAAGCTTTTACAGATGCTAGGCCGTAGCCTAGGGTTACAAAAGATTCATATAATAACACTCTTCCATGATTTCCTTCTGCTTCCCAATTCTTTGTTCTGCAACTTATCCTGCTCATTGCTCTTCTCTCTCCTTCAGGTCTACTTCTTCTTCAAGGATCAAAACACTTATCATTGCACTTCATAACTTCATATACTTGATCATGATTCGTTCACTACCTTGAAACAAAAGTTTATCCTTCATTTATATCCTTCGCAAGCCTTCATAACTTAGTCAAGTCGGCCTAATTGCAATAGCTAGTGTTGACACTCATTTTGACCAGGGGTTGATTTATCATGATCAGGAGGTTTCTTCATTTGAAGCCTTTATCTTCTTGCCCATTTTTTCTAAGTGTTGGACCTCCTCAGCATTTTTCAACTGCAGCATCATGTTTTCCTGAGAAGGAGGTCATCATCATCATCTTGTCTTCGATGATGATCTGCATCATCATGTTCCTCGTCGACTTGTTTTTCAACGTCATCATCATTTTTCAACTGTCGGGTGATGTTTGGTTTTTATCATGATGATGCTGCCGAGCTACAGTGCGCCCTGATCTGCTTGCGAGGGTGATGTTTCAAAGTCTCCGGTGATCTTCCATTTATCACCTTGCGCGAGCATGATGATGATGTTGCTTATTCTTTGAATTGCTCGACCTAACTTGTTTTTTTCCTAAGGGTCGTGTTCATCATCATCATATTTCCAGTTATTATCCTGCTGCTTGTGGAGGTCATCATATTTTCTGCCTTCATGATATTTCGCTGGGGTGATATTTTTATCATCGGGTGATCTTGGTTAACATCATCCTGATGATGTTGTTGAAGAGTTGTAATTGCGACCCGATATTCACTAGGGTCATCATATTTTGGAACGTCAGGATGATCTTAGTCAATATCATCCTGATGATGTTGTATCACTTCTTGTTCTTTGTTTCTCATCCTGATGATGCTGACGTCATCCGTATATCAGGGTGATATTTTTCTTTCTGCCTATCTGCATCATGATATTCGCGAAGGAGGGGGTGATATTTTCATATCACCCGGATATATGTTTGTTCGAACATCATGATGATGTTGATATCAAGGAGATATCCGCCTGCTAGTTTCGCGTGTTATCTATTGAGGGTGATCTTTTCAAGCAGCGTCATCATATTCAGTTATCGCCCCGATCTTATAGAGGAGCTACAGTGCAACCTGATATTTGAACATCAGGAGGATATTTCCAAATATCCGGTTGTCTTCCGAATATCATGATGATGTGAATATGATGATGACGTCATCAAGGTCCGCGGGGGTCATATTTCTAACACTGATCATCTTGAAGAGACCTCCTGATATTTACAAACATGATGATGACGTCATCCGGATGTGAGGAGGTGCGCAGTAGGCGGATATGATGATGACGTCAGCAGGATATGATGATGACGTCATCAGGATGTTCATCGGCCAGACTTTTGTTATAAGCTCAGCAGGAGGATGTTCCTCCGAAGGATCAGGTTGTGCCGATTATCATGAAGGTTATATTTCAAATATCATGATGACGTCAGGGTGATATTTCGAACAACAGGATATCATGCTGCTGGAGGATGATGATGATGAAGTCTATACTAGTGTCGTCGGGAGCAAAAGTACCGACATGATATATGCTCATGACCTAGTATATAAAGTGCGAAGGAGGTTGCTGCGGGGTGCATGTGGGATATTGTTATCCTGCATTTTCAAATATCATGATGATGAGTCTCGGCGGGAAAAGTTTGCGATGGTCTGTTTGATGATTTTCCCAAGGCCGCGGGTTGGTGCGCCATTAATGGCGATTGTTGCAGAGGTATGGGCGATGGCGTGGGTCGATCTTGTACCCGACTGGAGGTGTCAATCAGCGGTCAGGAGCGCAGGGCTCGAGAAATCTTCCTGTCTCCTCCCCTACCTGCTGCATTCAAGTTTGGGCGCCAATCCGGTTGTGTTTGAGCGCCATTTTCATGATACTGTGTATCTGGCGAAATTTTGGTCAACATTGTAATTAATTGCTGAGCACCTACCTGGCTGTTATAAGCAGGTTGTGTTGTTCATTTGTTGTTGTTGAAAGTTGATGATTTTGGCTCTGTAATGCATAACAAGCTGATCTGGTTGCTCTGTACAGCTTACCTGTGAGTTTATGTATCTCTTGTTGTTTGTTTTTGGCATGAACCCACTGATTTCATGATTAAACTTATATGAGAAATGCTGTTTGGCATGTGTTGTGTTAATTCTGTCTCCAGTATTGCATGTATCCTTCTTCTAAATCTGGATGTTTGGTAATGTTTAGATTCTAGAGCATAGAATTCCTGTGTTGAATGTCTGATCTTTTAACTTCTATTCAAGGGGTAGATTAAACTGTTTTCAGGTTGAACATTGGGAGGGATATACTGCAGTAGGGATACCATAAGTAGAGATAACCTAACACTTTGTATTGGGAGATGCCTGTAAGGCAGGTATCACATAGATCCCCTTGAAATCCAGTTTTAGTTGTTTATGCTGATCATTCACAGGTGTATGTCTATTGACTCCAAGCCCTGGATAGGCACCAATCATGCTTTGTTTTGTGTTATAACCATATCCAGCTTTGCATCCACACTTAAACTCCAAATCAAAATCTAAAACAAACATTAGGACATTAGAATTAGTTTAGGATCCTTAGTCCTCTGTCTACAACTGCTAATAGGCCCAAAGCTAGCCCCTTTGTTCTTATCTTTCAGTTTTGGTCTACTTACAAGAGGACTATCTGCTTTCTGTCAGCATCCCAGCCTTGTATGCATATCCTCATGGATGTTGAGTAGGGAATACCCCCCTAGGTCTTGCAGAGCCTGAAGAAGAAGAGGAGATAAAATATAGAGTCTATCTCCTATACTGTTGACCCCCTGGCCCAGAGCTCCTGTTGATCACTGATGGCTACCTTGTAGGGATATCTGGGAATAAGCATCCAGTCTGGGAAAAAGTCAACAGAAATTGGCGACTCTGCTGGGGAGTGAGAAGTAAAAGTGCTATCTAATCATCTCCAGTGATATATATGTGACCCATCTGAGTCAGCAATAGTAATCTACTCCATTGGGGAACCTTGTGAAAGAACCCTGGTTTTCAGAAGAAAACAGTTCCTAGCAATAGGTGGCGACTCCGAAGTAATCTCCCACCCGGTCAAAGTAAATTTATATGCAGGGGAGAAGATCCCAACAAAATCCTCTATTTGAAGAGTTACCATTAACAAAAAGAATGATGTATAGAAGAAAGGGAACTGTCTCAGCTAGTCATGAGAGCTCCCCCAGAAAAAGTGATGAGGTACAAGATAACCCTAGGCCATCAGGACAGCATGCTCCTTATTTTTCAAGTGCAGAAGCTGATATCCAAGGTGCATATGAGAGGCAACAGGGTGGTAGTATGAGAATGAGGTCAGAGGTGTTCCAAGAACGCCCTTTTCTAGACCCAAGTGAGAGGTTTGAAGAGGCAGAGTCCCTAAGGGATGATGAAGATGATGACCCAAATGGTATGAGACCATCTACCTCTAGACCTAAGGATGAACAGCTAGCTGAAGAAATCAAAAGCCTAAGAGCAGAACTAGAATACCTACAAGCCATGAAAATCAGAGATGATATACAGCAGAAAGTGCAAGCCTTGAGAACTGCCCAAAATAATTCAGTTCCTACCTTAGAAAATGCAAATATGCAAAGACATCAGCAAAGATATGAAGTGCATCATCAGCATCATGATGACAGACAAAATGTGAATGATGCTAGGATACCACTAAACAATGCAGGAAACCAAAATGCAAATAGAAATGTTAATGTTAATCAGCCAAACAGGCAGCCCATGCAGTTGGACAGATTCAGACAGCTGGTGTTTGATGGTATTCCTGGGTATCCTAACCCTATTGATAAGCATCTGAGGCTGCAAGTGCCTAAGTTTTCAGGAAACAACATAGTGTCAGGAGAAGATCACCTAAAGGCCTTCCAAAATGTCATGGACAATTTTGAGGTTGAGCATGAGGATGTTTTCATGAAGTCATTCATGCAATCCTTAATAGATGAGGCAAGAGAATGGTACAGGAATCTGCCTGACCGGAGTATATCATCATGGGATGATTTTAAAAGGATATTCAAGGAGCAATATGGTGATAAAACTGACCCTAGCTTCTTTGTAAATGAGTTCACCAGCATCACCAAAGGGTCAAATGAACAGGTTGCAGACTTTAATGCAAGATTTACTAAAGTGTTGAACAAATTGCCACATCATATGAGGCCAAATGAACCAATGTGCATAATTTTGTACATCAATGCCTTTGATGCAAAGACTGCATATGGACTGAGAGATAAAGGTCCTGCCACTCTCAGGGATGCTTTCAGGATTGCAGTAAATATTGAAAACAATAGGAAAGCATCAGGCAAGACAAATAGAAGGGATGATGTAAAAATTCTGCAGAATCCAAATAAGCCTCAGAACACTCAAGGTAGTACATCTGCTCCTGAAGATAAGATAGACAAACTGGCAAATGTTGTTAAGGACCTGAGCTATAGATTAGCTAGAAGTGAAAAAGGGATGGGTCCTGATAGGCAAGTCTATCAAAGACAAGAAAAGAGGCCATCATTACATGATATGCCTTATAACACCAATTGGCATGATGGTAAGCCTGTATATCCACGTAACAACACAAGTCAGAGGGCTCAACATGCTAAGGAAACTCCTGATCCCCTGAAGAAAACTATAAATATTGCTGATGATGCTCCGTGGTGTATAATCTGTCAGATGCCACATTCACAGTCACAGTGCATGATTGCCCAATCTTTGTATGATAATGCTACATCTTGTAATGAGTGCAATGAGCCACATCATGTGCAGGATGATGATGTTAACATGATGTCCATAGGTAATGGATATACTCTATATGGTGCTGATGAGAAGACAGATGATCAGGTTCAGGCCTGCCAACAGTCCCCATATGATGAAGATCATGAGGATAATTATGTGTACGCTCAGAACTCACACAATTTTCTGAGTAGCTTACACCGACCTTCTGATGAGGAAATCAGAGCCTTCACAGCTGCAGCAGTTGCTCAGGTCCAGAGCAACTACAATCTCAGAGGTAAACATCAGGTTGGCAGCCCACATCAGCCAGAAGATATTTCTGCAAGTCAGCAGATGCATGGTCATAAAGGAACTGAACCACAAAAAAGGCAGTGGGTAAATAACAAGCAGAACTTTAGATACAGAACAGGTCATGATTTCCAAGGACCAGAAAACAAAACCCCTCAGGCTGAAGATCAAAGTAGAGGTTCCCAAGACAGGAATGATGATCAGGGAACTATGAGAATGAAAGCTAAGTCAGCTTAGGATAAAAGCAAGATTGTGGAGCAAGCTACAACTGCTGTACAAAACTGTGCTCCATTTGATATAGCCCAGATCCTCACTCAGGTAAAGGTCTCTGTTCCTCTTATGGAACTCATGAAAGTGGAAGAGATCAAGAATAGAACAATATCCCTAATCTCAGGGGTACCTTTTCAAGTTAAGCAAAATGATCAGACCCAGGGTGAGAAACAGGTCATGTGCAATGAGGAAGATGAGACTCCTGAAGTCTATTTAGGAATGACCATGACAAAGTGTCCTTCACAGGTGGAACCATTTTATGTTTCCCTGGTTATAAATGGTAAAATAATTAGAAATTGTATGCTTGACTCTGGAGCATCCACAAATGTCATGCCTTTGGCTATCATGTAACAAACAGGATTAAAAATTGACAAGGCATGTGGAAAATGCTATGCAATGGATGCCAGAGAGGTACCAGTTATTGGAATCATGAAGGATGTGGATTTCAGACTGGCAGCATTTCCTGAAAAGAAATATAAGATGAATATAACAGTGGTTGACATCAAGCCACAGTATGGTATGCTGCTGTCAAGAAGATGGGCAGCACTAATAGGTGGAAGTATGCAGCTGGACCTGTCATATGCCATGATTCCAATGAATGGCAGGGATGTCAAGTTAATCAGAGAGCAGAGATCATCAGAGACAGTGGAAGACCAAGAAGCAAATGAACAGGTATGCTTTGTGGACACTGACTGTGATAACTTCAGGGTTGTCTCAGATGATGCAGAAGACAAAAAGAAAAATGTCTGCACTGAAGAGCTGGATCAGCAAGGATTGTGGACCATGTTTTTTGATGGAGCTTGTGCAAAAGAAGGCTCTGGAGCTGGAGTTGTTTTCCTGTCTCCAACTGGTAAGCTCCTCAAATCCTCTTTCTTGCTGAGGTTTGATTGCACAAACAATATTGCAGAATATGAGGCTTTACTTTTAGGCCTGAATATTGCTCTCAAACATGGAATTAAAATGTTAAGAGTATTTGGAGACTCTGAGCTGATTGTATCCCAAATCAGAAATAAGTATGCTGCAAAGAATAAAAGACTGAAACAATACAAGCATGCTGTTTGGGATACTATTGAGTTATTTGATGCATTTTCAATTGGCTGGGTAGAAAGGTCAAAAAATGTTATGGCTGATTTCTTAGCCAATGTAGCAATAAGGCCAGATGACATCACTCTGTCAGGTGTCACAGATGTAGAAGTTAAAATTAGGCCTGCCATACCAGAAAACATATGCAGTTGGCAAGTTTTTAATGATGATAGGGATTTGCTGAAATTTTTGCACTGCATAGATGAGTATGAGAATCAACAGATTGATTTCCAAGCTTTTGTAGAAACTGTAGATGGAAAAGAGACTCTTGTAGGGAAGGAGATCATCCAGTTGAAGACTAACAAGATCCCTAGAGGGTTAGTGGCTTTGGAAAGAGCCTTTGACAGTAGAGACAAAATGGTCACAAAGACATCCCCCACAAATAAGGAGGATTTAGAAGAAATAAATTTGGGGACATCTCAGGCCCCTCAGAAAGTATATATTGGCAAACAGCTCAAACCACACATAAGAAGTATGTTGATTGCATTGCTAAAAAGGTATAAACATGTTTTTGCTTGGTCATATGAGGACCTAAAAGCTTATAGAGAAGACTTATTCCAGCATGAGATCCCACTGAAGCCTGAAGCTAAGCCATTTAGACAGAGGCAAAGGCCTATAAATCCTACCTTAGCTCCCAAGATGCAGGAAGAACTCAAAAGGCTCAGGGATGCTGGAATAATTGTGCCCATCAGACATTCAACTTGGGTATCTAATCTTGTCCCAGTCAGGAAAAAGAATGGTGATATTAGGCTGTGTGTTGATTTCAGGAATTTGAATGTATCCTCTTTGAAGGATAACTATCCATTGCCTAATATGGAGGCTATGTTGCAGAAAGTGACTGGTTGTGAACTCCTATCCATGATGGATGGATTTTCAGGATATAATCAGGTAAAGGTAAAGGAATCAGAACAATATAAGACTGCCTTTACCACTCCATGGGGAACGTATGTGTATGTTAGAATGCCATTTGGACTAACAAATGCAGGTGCTACATTTCAAAGAGCAATGGATGTTGCTTTTGCAGGGCTGATTGATTCAATCCTGGCAGTATATCAGGATGACCTGACTGCCTACTCAAAGAAGGAAGAGCAGCACTGTTTGCATCTGGAGCAGATTTTTATAAGAGCACTAGAATATGGTATTTCTCTAAACCCAAAGAAGTGTGCCTTTGGAGTAGTTGAAGGAAAACTTCTGGGACACATTGTTTCCAAAGATGGAGTCAGGATAGATCCAGAGAGAGTGGCAGCTATTGACAGGATTCAAATGCCAAAAACTGTGAAAGGAGTTCAGTCCTTCTTTGGACAGGTAAACTTTGTCAGAAGATTTGTTCCCAACTTTGTAGAGATCACAAGGAACATTTCCAAGATGATGAAGAAGGATGCAACCGTCAACTGGGAAAGGGAAGCGACAGAATCATTTCAGAATATCAAAGAGGCAATAAAGATGGCCCCTGTTCTTAAATCTCCTGATTTTTCTAGGCCATTCCAGGTGTTCTCATTTGCTTCCTTTCATACTGTGGCTGCATGTTTGTTACAGAAAAATGAAGATGGTTTTGAACAGCCCATCGCCTTCTTCAGTATGTCCCTGCAGGCCTTTGAATTGAAGTATGATATTATGGAAAAGCAGGCATATGCACTTGTTAGAGCCATTAAAAGTTTCAGACCATACTTGGTAGGGTCACATATAATTGCATATGTACCTCACGCTGCAGTCAAAGACATATTCACTCAGCAGGAGGTGACTGGAAGAAGGTGCAGATGGATAAACAAACTGCAGGAATTCAACATAGACATACAAGTTACTAAATTGATAAGGGGACAAGGATTAGCCAAGATGATGGCACAGTCAAACTTGGAAGCATGCCAAGTTAATGCAGTCCGAGATGAGAATATAAGTGTATCAGGATCTGAATGGTACAAGGATATTGTCTATTATTTGCAAAATCTGAATTGTCCCTCCCATTTCAGTGACAATCAAAAGAGGACTCTGAAGCTACATGCAATCAGGTATGTTGTTGTTCAAGGTGAGCTGTACTGGAAAAATCCTGATGGTGTGCTGCTGAGATGTGTGGATAAGAATATGGCTAACAATATTTTGATTGACATGCATAAAGGATTGTGTGGTGGCCATTATACTGCCCAAACAACAGCTCATAAAATTCTCAGGGCAGGATATTGGTGGCCCACTCTCTTTTCAGATGCACAGAGGTTAGTAAGAAAATGTGACCCTTGCCAGAGATTCTCAGGAAAGCTGAAATATCATGGTGCTTTACCCCTCAGAACTGCACCTGTGGATGCTCCATTCCAGCAATGGGGAATTGATTTTATAGGGGAAATTGCAGACAAATCAAGTGGGGGACACAGTTGGATTTTGGTGGCAACTGACTACTTTACCAAATGGATTGAGGCCATTCCAACTAAAAGAGCTACAAGTAAGGTGGTGACAGACTTCATACTAGAGAACATCATCATCAGGTTTGGAGTACCATCTAAAATAATCACTGATAATGCTATGTGCTTCAGATCAGGTGAGTTTGTTGATTTTTACAACAGGTATGGGATAAGCCTGTCATATACATCACCATATCACCCACAAGGAAATGGTCTGGTCAAGCAGAATCAAGCAATAGGAGCATCATGAAAATTGTCAAGAGGATACTGGACAAGAACAAGAGAGCTTGGGACTCAAAGTTGAATTTAGCAGTATGGGCTGACAGAGTGACTGTGAAAAGGGCTATTGGGAAGTCACCTTTTGAGCTAGTATATGGTGCATCAGCTAGACTGCCCATAAACAATCTCCTACCAGTTTACAGATTCATTCAAGAGTATGATGAGGAGATTGAAGATCCCATGACAGAAAGAGTGAATCAGCTGGTTGCATTGGATGAAGACAGAAGGAGAGCCCACCAGATCAATCTCAAAAGACAACAAGGGATGAAATATCAGTTTGACAGGAGAGCTACAAAAAGGAAGTTTCAAGTAAATGATCTGGTGCTCATTTGGAATGCTAAAGATCAGGAAAAGGGTAAACATGGCAAATTTCAGCCCTTATGGATGGGCCCATATCAGGTTTGCAATACTCATGGGGAGGATTCTTATTTCCTCCAGGCCCTAGATGGTGAAATTCTGGAATTGCCTGTGCATGGCCAATTCCTTAAGTTCTATTTTGCATAATGGCTGGTTGCTGTGCACATTTGTAAAATATGTATGTAGTGTAAATGCCTTGTACGGCTTGCGTTTTTTGGCTTTTTGTCAGGTCTGCCCGGAGATCTGGTTCTCGCTGCAGGTTTTCACCTGCACGTCCCCATTCGGAGCCACTGTTGACACTCATTTTGACCAGGGGTTGATTTATCATGATCAAGAGGTTTCTTCATTTGAAGCCTTTATCTTCTTGCCCATTTTTTCTAAGTGTTGGACCTCCTCAGCATTTTTCAACTGCAGCATCATGTTTTCCTGAGAAGGAGGTCATCATCATCATCTTGTCTTCGATGATGATCTGCATCATCATGTTCCTCGTCGACTTGTTTTTCAACGTCATCATCATTTTTCAACTGTCGGGTGATGTTTGGTTTTTATCATGATGATGCTGCTGAGCTACAGTGCGCCCTGATCTGCTTGCGAGGGTGATGTTTCAAAGTCTCCGGTGATCTTCCATTTATCACCTTGCGCGAGCATGATGATGATGTTGCTTATTCTTTGAATTGCTCGACCTAACTTGTTTTTTTCCTAAGGGTCGTGTTCATCATCATCATATTTCCAGTTATTATCCTGCTACTTGTGGAGGTCATCATATTTTCTGCCTTCATGATATTTCGCTGGGGTGATATTTTTATCATCGGGTGATCTTGGTTAACATCATCCTGATGATGTTGTTGAAGAGTTGTAATTGCGACCCGATATTCACTAGGGTCATCATATTTTGGAACGTCAGGATGATCTTAGTCAATATCATCCTGATGATGTTGTATCACTTCTTGTTCTTTGTTTCTCATCCTGATGATGCTGACGTCATCCGTATATCAGGGTGATATTTTTCTTTCTGCCTATCTGCATCATGATATTCGCGAAGGAGGGGGTGATATTTTCATATCACCCGGATATATGTTTGTTCGAACATCATGATGATGTTGATATCAAGGAGATATCCGCCTGCTAGTTTCGCGTGTTATCTATTGAGGGTGATCTTTTCAAGCAGCGTCATCATATTCAGTTATCGCCCCGATCTTATAGAGGAGCTACAGTGCAACCTGATATTTGAACATCAGGAGGATATTTCCAAATATCCGGTTGTCTTCCGAATATCATGATGATGTGAATATGATGATGATGTCATCAAGGTCCGCGGGGGTCATATTTCTAACACTGATCATCTTGAAGAGACCTCCTGATATTTACAAACATGATGATGACGTCATCCGGATGTGAGGAGGTGCGCAGTAGGCGGATATGATGATGACGTCAGCAGGATATGATGATGACGTCATCAGGATGTTCATCGGCCAGACTTT
This sequence comes from Cunninghamia lanceolata, assembly GCA_027924645.1. NCBI lineage: Eukaryota > Viridiplantae > Streptophyta > Pinopsida > Cupressales > Cupressaceae > Cunninghamia > Cunninghamia lanceolata. The sequence goes on from BSBN01000738.1 coordinate 2,773,408, forward strand.
TGTTATAAGCTCAGCAGGAGGATGTTCCTCCGAAGGATCAGGTTGTGCCGATTATCATGAAGGTTATATTTCAAATATCATGATGACGTCAGGGTGATATTTCGAACAACAGGATATCATGCTGCTGGAGGATGATGATGATGAAGTCTATACTAGTGTCGTCGGGAGCAAAAGTACCGACATGATATATGCTCATGACCTAGTATATAAAGTGCGAAGGAGGTTGCTGCGGGGTGCATGTGGGATATTGTTATCCTGCATTTTCAAATATCATGATGATGAGTCTCGGCGGGAAAAGTTTGCGATGGTCTGTTTGATGATTTTCCCAAGGCCGCGGGTTGGTGCGCCATTAATGGCGATTGTTGCAGAGGTATGGGCGATGGCGTGGGTCGATCTTGTACCCGACTGGAGGTGTCAATCAGCGGTCAGGAGCGCAGGGCTCGAGAAATCTTCCTGTCTCCTCCCCTACCTGCTGCATTCAAGTTTGGGTGCCAATCCGGTTGTGTTTGAGCGCCATTTTCATGATACTGTGTATCTGGCGAAATTTTGGTCAACATTGTAATTAATTGCTGAGCACCTACCTGGCTGTTATAAGCAGGTTGTGTTGTTCATTTGTTGTTGTTGAAAGTTGATGATTTTGGCTCTGTAATGCATAACAAGCTGATCTGGTTGCTCTGTACAGCTTACCTGTGAGTTTATGTATCTCTTGTTGTTTGTTTTTGGCATGAACCCACTGATTTCATGATTAAACTTATATGAGAAATGCTGTTTGGCATGTGTTGTGTTAATTCTGTCTCCAGTATTGCATGTATCCTTCTTCTGAATCTGGATGTTTGGTAATGTTTAGATTCTAGAGCATAGAATTCCTGTGTTGAATGTCTGATCTTTTAACTTCTATTCAAGGGGTAGATTAAACTGTTTTCAGGTTGAACATTGGGAGGGATATACTACAGTAGGGATACCATAAGTAGAGATAACCTAACACTTTGTATTGGGAGATGCCTGTAAGGCAGGTATCACATAGATCCCCTTGAAATCCAGTTTTAGTTGTTTATGCTGATCATTCACAGGTGTATGTCTATTGACTCCAGGCCCTGGATAGGCACCAATCATGCTTTGTTTTGTGTTATAACCATATCCAGCTTTGCATCCACACTTAAACTCCAAATCAAAATCTAAAACAAACATTAGGACATTAGAATTAGTTTAGGATCCTTAGTCCTCTGTCTACAACTGCTAATAGGCCCAAAGCTAGCCCCTTTGTTCTTATCTTTCAGTTTTGGTCTACTTACAAGAGGACTATCTGCTTTCTGTCAGCATCCCAGCCTTGTATGCATATCCTCATGGATGTTGAGTAGGGAATACCCCCCTAGGTCTTGCAGAGCCTGAAGAAGAAGAGGAGATAAAATATAGAGTCTATCTCCTATACTGTTGACCCCCTGGCCCAGAGCTCCTGTTGATCACTGATGGCTACCTTGTAGGGATATCTGGGAATAAGCATCCAGTCTGGGAAAAAGTCAACAGCTAGTATGAAACATGTAGACACATATAGGTCAGACCTAAACATAAGGTATTGCTCAACTATGTTAGGGTTAGCCAGTAGAAGATATCAATTAAATGCAAATAAAAATTAAATAGAGGAATGGAAATACACAGAAATAATAACAACGAGAGACAAATTTTAATGTGGTTCACCCAAACTTGGGCTACATCCACCAAACAAATAGTCCAATATTATTATCTAGTAAATCAAACCGATTACAACAAGCAATCCCTACAACTCAATACTACTACAAAATGATACAATACATCAATAGAAACCCTAACCCTTAGCCGCTTTTGTTGGTTACAAAATAAGGGTTTTCTTATGTCATCCAATGAAAAAATAACTCATGGTGCCTTTATAAAAACCCCCGCAAGGGGTGCTACCCCTTGACCCTATAGGAATTTGGGGGGAAACTGCACTGATAAAAGTGGGGTAAATTTAACCTCCGAGTCTGATTAGGCTCCATATAACAACATACTAGTTCATAAAATTTCATGTGGATCTCCATGAATGTCGGATAGGTCCTCAAATTCCTTGAATGATGTTCCTTTTATCTTTGCAAGTCACAGAATTGCTCCGCAAGCCAATTAGACTCCATTGAACACTGTCGGCTTTGCTCTGTGAAAATAGGTGAAAATAGGTAATCTTCTGAAAGTGATCTTTTCAGAATCAAACCCAAATGACCTAAATTTTGGATATGATGTAGATAATGATGTCTAGATGCTAATCTAGCTCTGTAGCCTCTAATATCCAAATATAGTAAAATGTGGTAATCTCCAAGATTGCTCTCTCAGTACTCTACAACTTACTGTTAACTGTCCCGACTGAATTGAATGCTTCCAGATGCTCCTGCATCAGACTCTTGGGATTAATTGAAAAGTGATCCTCTTCACTTTGGTCTATATTATGTTGAAATCAATGTTATTTCTTTAAATTGGTTCAGTGGTCTATTCACAGGTACTTACAACTACCTCAAGGTCAGCGGTCTATTCAAGTCCACCCTGCGAAACTGTCCCAAGTTCTTCTAAGTTTGGCACTCTACTTGCAAGCCTTGCACCACCTCAATGATTTGTGGTCTAAGCAAGTCTTCTCCATAAGCTGTCTCAAGTTCTTCATCTTCTAGTGGTCTACTTGCGAGCCTTGGACTGCCTCAATGATCGACAGTTTGAGCAAGTCTTCTCTGCAAGTTGCCTCAAGATCAATGTCCACTTCAATGAATCAAGAGTTAATCAATACATACATGCATCTTCTAGAACAATCAAGTTACTCCCTTAAATAAGTCAATACACTTTCTAAATTTTCTCTGCAACACTTTTGATCTCTATTTTCAGATACAATTTCTATCACACATCAAAATCTTAAAGGTTTCTACTCTGCATATAGTTCTCCCATACTTATCTCAAATTCTTTATCCTTATTTCCTTTACTCCGGTACACAAACTTTCTCTTCTGGTAGAATATCTTGTCATTCCTTCTTTCTCTACAATATGAATTTCCTTTCCCTACTATGCTTCACACTTCTTCACAGAAACTTTCTCTTGCATTATTTCTCAAATGATTTTACAAAACTTTCTCTTGCATTGTTTCTCAGATGATTAGTCTAAAACATAACTCTTCTTAAGATCAATGCTTCACCCTCTTCTGGTTTCTCTTTCAAATTTAGTGAGTCAATAGGTTCTTCTTCCTTTGCATAAACTTCCTCTGCATTAGTTATTGTTTCCTCATTATTAGTCTCTCTGGTAACAAGTTCTTGTTGACATTCATTGTTTGATTCCTTTTGCCTCCAAACTTGAAAATAGGTTCTTCTGAATGGTCTTCTATCAAATCCTCTTTCATCTCTTCTATATTCTCCATTGTGATAAGAATTATGACTCCTGTCATTTCTCCCTCTTTGGTTTGAATTACTGTTCTTGTTGTGCTTTGCATAAGGTCTTCTCTCTCTACATCCTAATCCATATCTTCTTTTCTCTCCAACATATGAATACTTCCATCTATACAACCTTCTAAACATACAAGTAACACGTTTTAATTTTGTTCCATGAATCCATCCATAATCCATTTGCATACGATCTGTCATATGCTTTCTTCTTCTCATTTTATTCCAACACATCTTTTCAAAATGATTCGTCAATCCACAGAACTTACAAGGGTATAGATCCCAACACAATTCCTTTTCATGTCCATGTCTATTACAATGAGAACAATACATACGTTTCCTTCCCTAATTTGAATTGTTTGAATTTATAACATCTTTACCTCTATCATATCCAAGGCCTTCACTTTTTGATCTCATTACTGGCTCAATAGGTTTTATAATTCCTTTTTGATGCTTTCCCAATCCTTGTCCTTCATATCCTATTCTTTGCATGATTTTAAAACCAATACCATCACCAACAACTATAGGTTTAGTTACACTATCATCTTCAATCTCACTATCTAAAGAAGCTTCTACAACGTCACACAAATCATTAGTATCACAAGAAACATCACAAAGTTTAGGTTTAGATCTTAGACTTTCATTCTCTTTTCTACATTCTACAAGTGACTTCTCTAACTGGTTAACATGGTCTTTCAATCCTGATATTTCATTCTGCTGCAAACTACTTTCCTTCTTCAACTCTTCCAAATTTTCTTCTAGGTCTCTGTTCCTCTTTCCACCTTCCCAAACAACTTGAATCCTTCTTCCAATTCTTCAAATCTCTTTTTGACATCCTTAAACAACTTCAGCTCTGCCTCTAAATCTCTATTCCCCCTTCTTACATTTTTTAGTTCTTCTTCAAGAGCATCATAGTTGTCTTCTCCTAGTTCTTTTATCCTTTCCATTAATTTTGAATTATAGTTTTTGATTTCACACAATTCATCTTCTAGATTATCCTTTTTGCATATTAGGTTTTCATTTTCCTTCTTCATTCTCTTTCTAATTTTCCCCATCGAAACAAATTAGATAAACAACTTAATTTGAAAAAAAAATTACCTGAATCTTTCTTGCCTTGATCTTCTTCAGCAGTGACACTTGTTACATCTAGGGTTTCACACTTCTTTCAACACTTTCATCTTCCTTATGATGGAACCATATAATCTTTTTTCGTAAGATCTGATATTTTTGTCCTTAGGCTTATGTAATTAGGTTAGAAAGTCCCTGGCCTAGGATTTTTTGCACACTAAGTAAAGTATTTTGAGTAAAATCCCTTAAACCCTAATTCCTTGTGCCAAAAAAGTATTAGAAGTCACATTCATTATATTTCCATGTTGACCACTTATCCCCTGTTACCTGATCTCTTAAGTTGTTTCCTTATGTCCCCAGAATGTTATTCGACCAGCCCCTTACCATGCAGTCACCGCCTCTGGCCCACGCCAAAACGCTTCATTTTAATAAATTGACCCAATGGCCCCTTTTTCCTAGCAGGTAAAAGATGTTTTAAAGATATATATGCTAAGGTCCAACCCCATTAATTCTTTTTTGATAGGTGGCAATTGTGGATTTGTTTCTGCCAATCTGCCAGCAATAAAATTTTGATGGAGAAGGCACTCGTGGAATAGTGGAAGGGATGACAACTGGCCAGTGACCATCTCATATCAAAAGGAAAGGAAAGTGGTGGGTCCTTGGCACTATAAGGTGGAATTTTCTATATTTTCTGATGTTCTGCCATACTTCACCAGAGGGTCTTTCTAGGTAGCCGCGGAATGATGGAAAAATGACATGTGACTTTCCAAAGGACATGACTAGTGCATTAAAAGATAAAAACCTGATGTGTCACAATCCTAAGGGACGTGATCACTTTTGGGGAATTGTCTCATTCACATGCAGTTGATCTAACGGTTCTTTGTCGTTCTGTCAAGATCAGATCTCCAGCCATATCTTTCAAGTGTGGAATTGTGGATGGTGTCTTAATTATACTGTAAAGGGGATATTTTTTTGGGATCATAGTTAGGGAAGCTATCCAAGTGGTCGGTCATCATTGGGAAAAAAAACAATACCCTCCTACTACATAAAAGACCAAATCAACGTCATTGATTTAAGCCAGCTAGGATCATGATCAATGTCTCAAATTCAAAATTGTGATAGAGGGGTGTGTTGGCACTGGATTTGATGATACTTCATTGTGGGAATTAATCTCTCAGGTGTGTGCAGAGTCTCCATCGCTACCACTATGAGGAAATTTACTAACTGAAAGATTGGCTTATGCAGGCTCAACCTTTGGAAATATGTCGACCAAAAGTTAGCCACCCATCCACATCACAACTTGAACCAAATACCCTGCCAAAGTGAAAGAGCATATAGTTCAAAAGCTAGTACCTCAACATGTAATGGTATTTTTTTATAGTGGCATCTCTATATGCAACTGGGATATAGTTACACTTGCATCTTGTTGCAGCTTCATCTTATGGTTAAAAAAATTTGTAACTTATTTTGTCTTGAAGCTTGAAGCTTGTCTGCTCCCTTGTTTTATAAAAGGGAATTCAGGGCTTATGAAAAAATATTGGTTTGAGGTCACGTCTTCTAGACTCAGTCCGAAGTGTGAGATCAATCTAATCAAGGAGGAGTTGTATATAGTAAGTTTTCTGCAGTAAAATTAGTCATCTATTTTCAAGTCTTCATTTTAAGTTTTAAGATTTCTTGATAATACTATAAAGGCTATGTTGTAATTCAATAGGTAGTTTACTTTACAAATTTTGTTGAGTTTTAGAATGTATTGTCTCCTACTTCATGTACACAGTTCTACATTTATGAATATAATTTTGATTAAGGATCAATTTATTCATCGTCACAGTCTTTCATATGTTTGTATATTCTTCTTGTGGCATTTACTCAAGTAGTAAAATAAATGGTTGCAAGAGAATGTTGAATGTAGTACTAGTTTACAGGGATAACTAAGCATGGTTAGCTCTAAAACTAGTAAGATACTTTTAATGTAAGGCATTATTATATCTTTATAGTAAACTAAGATTTATTGCATAATAGTTCTTTTAAGTTTATGTTAATTTCTTGACTCGATGACCCTTGGATAGGCATTGATCTATTTATGAATACTATACTACGCTTACACCCCCTTGATCACCCTCATCATTTTAAAAGATCAAAACATTTCCCCTTCCAGCAGTAGGTTTTTAGATGTTAAGTTCATTTTACATGTTCCTCTGCAAAGAATAAGGTTGAAGCTTAATAATCTAGCCCATTACTTTACTTTATCATAAATTCTTTAAGCAAATCTAGAAGGAACATATCTATTTTAGAAATAGTGTTATTGAGCAAGTATTTAGGGACCCTCACCGATTTGAGTAGAACACTATTTTTAGAAAAAGGAACACCCTCCTTCGTCCTACAGAACCTAAAGTGTAGAGGAAAAGGGATTGAAACCCCATTCCATTTCATTGGCCAGTCCCTTGAGGTAGATCAGTTATTAGAAATGGCTATTTTATAGATCTATTTTCTTGAGATCAGGTTGGTAATTAAAACAACCAATACCTTAAAGATTTGCAACCATCCCAGCAGATTCACAACCAACTCTAATACCACTTGATGCAGTCAAGGTGGGAGGGTCCGATGAGGGACTGTCCTGTTGGGAATTAAGGTGTCTCAACCTTTACAAATTCCTAGCATTATTTATTTATTTGTATATTAATTTATTGCATAATGTTGTAATTACTTGCACATTCAGTTTGGTCACTCAGTTGAGGTGGCAAGGTGACATGTCATCTTACTTGGAATGTGACTTGGATGGTCAAGTCAAACCTACATGGATTTGGGCATCCCATTTGAGGTGGCATTATTATGCCATGTGTTAGCATCTTGTGGTATGTAGAAGAGGATATTCTATATGACAGAATCTATGACGCATAAGAGCCAAGTTTGGAGATTCCTATGATAAGTGATGACAAATGTCGGTGAGGATCTTTGCATGAGGGAAATGCATCTTTGGGCACCCAAGTTGGGCTATGACATGTTGTAAGAAGAATATGCTATATTTAGCATTGTATGATGGATTCTCTTACAACATTAAATGTTGTTATCTTGGGAAAATCTATGACAACTGCAAGATACGTAAGAGCATCTTTCATAGTCTATTTTTAGCCCAAAGTGCTCCATATTGGGAAAGTCAAATTTACCATGTATGATAGATGTAAAGGATGTATTTGTAGAAAGGACAAGTGTCCTTTGATGTGGAATAATGGCCATGTGGCCAAGGTGGATGCCTATCCAAAGATGCTTCCAATATTTGCCTTGTAATCTCTATATATTGCATAGTTTGGGTTGTAGTTGCATAGTGTTTTTACAAGTACTATTATGCTATCGGAATAACTCTAGATTTGATATTTGAAGACTCTTGGAAGAACTTGCATTGAAAGTGTATTGTCAACTATAACTATTTTAGATAATACATTGTGCAAGTTTTAGAGTGTGGGAATTTTCACCTGAAAAGGTTTTCCCCATGATACATCTTGTGTCTACTTCTCTCTGTCTACATTCTTGTTTTGTGTTTGCTACTGTAATATCTTTGATATAAGTTTAATATTGATGGAACTGTAAAGGTTAAAACAAATTTGCATACCTCTCCCATCATTAGATTAGTTTAGGAAGCAATTTCCGTACACCTAGCTTCCTTTCAATTGGTATCAGAGCCTAGCCAGTTTTGGTCCTAGCTGCTGGGTAGGGGTTTTTTGTATTGATCTTAGATTGAGTGGGAGTCTATGTAGAGTATTCTATAATCTTGTTTCATGAAGGAGATGGAAGGCACATCTAGAAGAATAGAGGTTGAAAAGTTTAATGGTAGCAATTTCAAGTTGTGGAAACTCAAAATGGAAGACATGCTCATTGATAGAGACCTATGGGAAGTAATTTATGGTGTAAAATTAGTGGCAATGTCCCAAGATGATTGGGATCTCAAATATTGTAAAGACAAGGGTCTTGTGAGACTCTATTTGGCTGATTCCATCCTGTTAAATGTTCATGAAGAGAAAACTATGAAGGAGCTGTGGAAGAAACTTGGTGATGTTTATCAGGCTAAATCCCTGGTAAACAAGTTATTCCTATGAAAGAAGCTATATTCTCTGAAGATGGAAGATGGAGGATCTATTGCTGATCACATGAATGCCCTTAATATGCTAGTTGTACAATTGACATCCATTGGTGTGAATATGGAGGAGGAGGATCGGTGTATGACCCTATTTTGCTCTTTATCAGATTCGTGAGATCATCTTGCTATGGCCATTGAGAGTACCACATCCACTTTCAAAATAGATGAAATGGTGTCTTCATTGTTATATGAAGAGATGTAGAGAAAGTCATCTGAGTTGACCAAAGAAGCTCTTGTGGTTCATGGAAGACCCAACTAAGAAGGGTAGTTGTAAATCCCATGGGAGATCCAAATCTCCTGGAAAGTCCAAGGCACTGTGTTGGAACTATGGGAAAACTGGGCATTTCTGAAAGGAATGCAAAGAGGAGAAAAAGAAGAAAAAGAAGAATGTCCCAGATTCAGATTTTGACAAGTCACAAGATGATGGTGATGCCTTCATTGCAGCCTTGGCTACCCATGCATTTGATGATGTGTGGCTGATTGATTCTAGTGCCTCTTTCCATATGACATCACATCGAGACTAGTTTACAAAGTATGAAGAGTTCGATGGTGGGAGAGTGTACCTAGGTGACGATTCTCATCTAAAGATAGTTAGCCATGGAAGAGTCACAATCTGATTCCCTGATGGATGAGTGAAGGGGATCTCTAGGGTTATGCACATCCCAAGCTTGGCACGGAACCTACTTTTTGCAAGTAAATTGAATGATGTAGGTGTACAAGTTGTCTTCTCGAAAGAAGGATGCAAGATGACTAGAGGAGCTATGGTGCTTACGAAGGGTACTTGGAGAGGTACTCTGTTTCAGCTAGAGGCATGCATTTCACAATGCAATAGTTCTTTTGACTCAAAGAAAAGAGTTGCAGTCACTTTATCCCCACCATTGGAACCAGCAACTAAAAGATCTATTGTATCAAATTCTGATGGTAGTGCATTTTGGGTACCTAAGGTGCTCATGCTTTAGAAGTTAAGCTTCCTGCTGAGAAGACAATGTTATGGCATAAGAGACTTGGCTAGATTGGTGAGAAGGGTCTTCGAACCATGAAAAATAAAAACATCATTGAGGGGTTAGATGATTGTAATCTCAATTTTGACTTATGTGAACATTGTATATATGGAAAGTAAAACTGTGTTTAGTTTTACTCAAGTTCTCATAAGTCTTCTGGTGCATTGGATCTCATTCATTATGATGTGTTTGGTCTAGTTAATGTTCCTTCAATCTCTAAATCTATATATTTTGTATCTTTCATAGATGATTATAGTAGAAGGACATGGATTTATTTTCTTAGAAGTAAATCTGAAGTCTTTAGTCGGTTCAAAGAGATTAAAGCTTTTGTTGAGAATCAGACTACTAAAAGGATTAAGTGTTTGAGAACTGACAACGGTGGTGAGTTATGTTCCACAAAATTTGATAAGTTCTGCAAAGAACATGGGATTGAAAGACATAAGACAACTCCATACACCCCACAACAAAATGGAGTTGCAAAGAGGATGAACAGGACATTGATGGAGAAGGCTAGGAGCATGCTTAGTGGAGCTGGCCTTGAACAGAAGTTTTGGGTTGAAGTTGTTGCCACTTCTTGCTACCTAGTAAACAGGTCTCCTACTTAGCTCTTGTTGGTAGACACCCATGGAGGTGTGGTCTAGTAAGAAGCCTTCAATAAGACATCTTCATCTTTTTGGTTGTGAGGCATATGCTCATGTGCCTAGGGAGAAGAGGTCAAAATTGGAGAACGAGGCTGTTAAGTGTATCTTCATTGGATATGGTGTCGGTGTGAAAGGATACAAGCTTTGGGATCCTATGGCTGAAAAAGTGTTGTATAGAAGAAGTGTTATTTTTAGAGAGCTAACACCTTCTTTCACTGTTCTATAGCCAAAAGAGAAATAAAAGAAAGAGGATGTGGTTTAGTTTCCTTCTACCCCTAAGAAGACTGAACCGAAAGTCCCTATTAGACCTAATGATGAGGAGAGCTCTTGCAGCTCTGAATGTTCAGAAGATGAAGTAGAACCTCCACCTCATCCCTTGAGAAGGTCCACATGAAACATGAACCAACCATAGAGGTTTGGTTATACATTGCTTGATTCTAGTTGTGATTTTGCTTTGCTTACTAATGCTGATGAGCCTAGAACTATGATAGAGGCTATGGATATGAAAGATACAAGTTCCTGGAAGGAGGCCATGGAAGATGAGATGGTTTCTTTAGAAAAGAATAAAACTTGGGATTTGGTTCCTTTGCCTGATCATCAGAAACTTGTTGGATGCAAATGGGTTTTCAAGAAGAAATTTGGTGCAGATGGCAATGTTGAGAAGTATAAGGCTAGATTGGTTGCGAAGGGGTACTCACAAGTGGAGGGAATTGATTATGGTGAAATTTTCTCTCCAGTTGCAAAGCTGACATTCATTCTATTCCTGTTGTCTCTTGTAGCTACATATGATTTAGAAGTGGAACAAATGGATGTGAAGACATCTTTCCTTCATGGTGACTTGGAGGAAGAGATTTATATGTCACAGCTAGAGTATTACATAGAAAAAGGTAAAGAAACTTTGGTTTGCCAGTTAAAGAATTCTTTGTATGGTTTGAAGCAATCCCCTATGATGTGGTACATGAAATTTGATGCCTTTGTGTTGTCGATTGGATATCTAAGATTGAAATTAGGTCATTGTGTGTATTATAAGTTTGACAATGATCGTATTCTCATTATTGCACTATATGTTGGTGATATGTTGCTGATTGGGAATGGTAAGAATATGATTTCTGATTTGAAGTCTCAATTGTCATCATAGTTTGAGATGAAAAACTTAGGGGTAGCCAGGTACATTTTGGGAATGGAAATCAAAAGAGACAAAGCAAACGTAAAACTTTGGTTAAGCCAGAGTAAGTATGTGAAGACTGTGTTGGATAGATTTAGCATGGGAGATTGTAGACCATTGACTGTTCTTGTTTCATTGGGGACAAAGTTATGTGTTAATGATTGTCCAAAGTCTCCTTTTGAGATGGAGTATATGAGTAGATTACCTTATGCTAGTGTTGTTGGTAGCTTGATGTATGGTATGGTTTGTACAAGACCAGACATTGCCCAAGGAGTGGGAGTCCTTAGTCAGTTTATGGCTAATCCTAGATGGGTACACTGAGATGCAGTAAAGCGAGTGTTTAGATATTTGTGGGATACTTCCAAGTATTCCCTATGTTATCATGGTCATCCTACAGGACTTCCACATTCTGTATGTATTCATGGATTTGTGGATTATGATTGGGCAGGTGACATTGATAGTAAGAGATCCACCAGTGCTTATGTGTTTACTATGTTTGGTGGTGCAATTAGTTGGATGAGTAAGCGACAACTTGTAGTTTCTTTGTCCATGATAGAAGCTAAGTATATTGCAGTAACTCATGCTTGTAAGGAAGCCATTTGGCTTAACAGGCTGTGTTCAGATATTAGTGTTGATGCAGGATAGATTACTATCTGTTGTGACAGAGTGCGATTTACTTAGCAAAGAATCTAACTTTCCATGCTAGAACAAAGCATATTGATGTACAGTTTCATTTTGTGCAAGACATGGTAGAGGATGGGAAGGTGATATTGGAGAAAGTAGACACTCTGAAGAATGGTGTAGATGCATTGACGAAACCAGTGGGCACAAAGAAGTTCAGATGGTGTTTGGGGTCTATGGGCCTCTTGACCCCTAATAGTTAAATCTTGTCATCTATTTTGGCTCTTACAAGGTGTTCGACAAGTGGGAGAAAGTTGGGAATTAAGGTGTCTCAACCTTTGCAAATTCCTAGAATTATTTATTTATTTGTATATTAATTTATTGCCTAATGTTGTAATTACTTGCACATTCAGTTTGGTCACTTAGTTGAGGTGGCACAGTGACATGTCATCTTACTTGGAATGTGACTTGGATGTTCAAGTAAAGCCTACATGGATTTGGGTGTCCCATTTGAGGTGGCACGATTATGCCATGTGCTGGCATCTTGTGGTATGTGGAAGAGGATATCCCATATGATAGAATCTATGACGCGTAAGAGCCAAGTTTGGAGATTCCTATGACAAGTGATGACAACTATCGGTGAGTATCTTTGCATGAGGCAAAGGCATATTTGGGTGCCCAAGTTGGGCTATGACATGTTGTAAGAAGAATATGTTGTATTTAGCATTGTATGATAGATTCTCTTACAACATTAAAGGTTGTTATCTTGGGAAATCTATGACAATTGTAAGATGCGTAAGAGCATCTGTCATAGTCTATTTTTAGCCTAGAGTGCTCCATATTGGGAAAGTCAAATCTGACATGTATGACAGATGTAAGAGATGTATTTGCAACAAGGACAAGTGTCCTTTGATGTGGGATAATGGCCATGTGGCCAAGGTGGATGCCTATCCCAAGATGCTTCCAATATTTGCCTTGTAATCTCTATATTTTGCATAGTTTGGAGTTGTAGTTGCATAGTGTTTATACAGGTACTATTATGCTGTCAAAATAGCCCCAGATTTGACATTTGAAGACTCTTGGAAGAACTTGCATTGCAAGTGTATTGTAAACTGTAATTGTTTCAGATAATACATTGTGTAAGTTTTAGAGTGGGGTTTTTCACCTGAAAAGGTTTTCCCCACGATACATCTTTTTTCTACTTCTCTTTGTCTACATTCTTGTTTTGTGTTTGCTTCTATAATATCTTTGATATAAGTTTAATATTACTACAACTATAAAGGTTAAAATGAATTTGCATACCTCTCCCCTCATTAGATTAGTTTAGGAAGCAATTTCCACACACCTAGCTTCCTTTCATGTCCAACCTTGCAAACTTTAAACTATTAACAACATGATCAATCAAAGATGCAATAGAAGTATTTAGCTAAAAAAAGAAAGAGACATTCATAACCACATGACACTAGATATATCCTGGAAAAACCCTAATAGGGAAAGACCCAGCCCTCAAAGCTCATTCTTATATTATGAACACAAAACACATTACATATGCCACTCAGGCTTTTATAGATGCTAGGTCACAGCCCAGGGTTACAAAAGATTCATATAATAACACTCTTCCATGATTTTCTTCTTCTTCTTCCCAATTCTCTATTCTGTAACTTATCTTGCTCATTGCTATGCTCTTTGCTTCTATTCTACTTCTTCTTTGGATCAAAACACTTATCATCGCGCTTCATAACTTTGTATACTTGATCATTATTCATTCACTACCTTGAAACAAACATTTATCCTTCATTTATATTGTTCACAAGCCTTCATAATTTAATCAAGTCAACCTAATTGCAATAGCTAGTATGAAACATGTAGACATGGATATGTTAGACCTAAACATAAGGTATTGCTCTACTGGTGTATAGAACTTCGTGTGGATCTCCATGAAGGTCAGCTAGGTCCTCAACTTCCTTGAATGATGTTGATGGAGGAGCATCCCTGGTTCAAGAGCAATCTTGCATCAACCAAAAACATTTGCATTTCAGTTCTTTCATTTTCTAGTTCAGTTTAGCCACTTCAGTCAATAAGCAGTTTTAGTATCTTGATCAACATTCTGTCACAACAGCACTTCAAGCACTATTGATCTATTTTCTGACATCTAGACATTGTTGACGATTGTTTTGATGCAATCATAACAATTAGTTAAAATTCACATAAAATGAACCAAAACTGACTTGAAAGATATGAAGGAATTGGTTAAGATTTGCTTAATCCCAAGTTTAATATGGTCAGGTCTTGACCTGTTGGGCAAATTCAGTTGGTCGATGTGAAGCTGTAATGTTCAAGGGGCCTTACGTAGTTTAGGGTTTCTTGTTTGTTTACTGGACTCAAACTATGCAAAAAGATCATAAATATCAGCAAGTTGTTCATTCCTTTTGCATAAAAATGTTACTATGCTGCAAAGCCTTAAATGGTTTTCTTAAATTATTGCAACCTTCTTTTCTTAAATATTATGAAAACTATCTACTTTCAACTTATGCAAGTTTCTTTCAAATATCAGATGATTTCCTTTAAATTTCTATATTTTCAGCTAAGTATTTTCAGATGGGTTGGGAAAAGTTAGACAGATCTAATCTAAACTTCATTCATTCTACTAAAGGATCTAATTGTTCTGTTATGCACTTTATAAGTATTGCAGTAAATTGATCAAATCCACAGACAAAAAACCTTAAATGTAAGTTCTGAGCATTTTCACAAACATACACTTAAGATTGCAAGCTCTAAGAGAAAAAATGTTTCAAACAAAATGAATAGCCATAAAACACTCAGAAGATAGATGCAGAATTCTAGATTCAATCGTATTAGAAACAGACAGTCATATAAGATTTACAATGTCTAAATGACTCTTAGCTTCAATGATCAAACTACAGCAAACTTACAAGTTTTACAGATACAGTAAGGAAGCTAGATGTTCCACCCATTCCTTATTATAGACACAGGTGATCTCCTTCTATTCTTAAACTAAAAGGTTCCTCTATTCTAAATGTTTTGCTTTTACAAATCTCTACTGCTACAAATCTCTATGTAGCCCCTATGTAAAGTTTTACAATGTAGAGAGGCACAATATATATAATTTGATTGTCCTCAATACAACTCAAAACCCTAGTTTAAACAATGGTTCAAACCTCCAGTTATAGCAATAAATGTTGGAGAACAAGTCTCCCAAAATATTTCTAAGCATACATCCAATTTGGGTGAAATATGCCATTCTAGAAACCCTAGCAGCTCAATAATAACTTCTGTGATCTGCTACAATAATGTCTTCAGCTGCATTTTGTCCTCATCAATGAAGACCCTTGACTTCCTCACCCTTCATCCTTATCTTCCTCTGCTCCTGAGATTGGATTTCCTCCTCCGTGATGTCATCGTCATCAAGTTCCATCTCCCTCTTCACTTGTAAACCTAAAAAAATAGATAAGCAATAAGTATCGTCATGTAATAAACCTGCAGGAAGAAAAAACAACTGCCAAATCTAGTCGTGACTATGTGAACGCATCAATCGGGCCCTGAATCCATGGAGATCGTGGGTCAAAATGCATATTCAACATTAAACTGGTCGGGTCAACCATCATTGACCAGAAATATGCATTCGGGCACCAAAATCGGCCTCAAAATTTTAATCACTCAGTTTTCCCACCCATTTCTTCGTTTAAATCCATGCATATCCACTATACAAGCCGGATGTGATACATCCATCTAATCGGATTCCAATCTTTTTCAGTTCCGCAGCCTGCATATTGCAATGTATGTCAGTTTGTATGTTGTAGCATACAAATGCCAAAATATACAAGTGCTTAACTCCTACTTTATGATCTTTCAATTCCGCTCGATGTATAAATGCATTGTATGTTTTAGATATTCAATTCGGACGTGATACAAGCATTTAAATCCGACTTCAAATTCATTTGGATTTTGGCTTGTATGTGTGCAATGTATGTTTGGAAATATACAAGTCTGAAATTATACAACGATTTAACCTCATTCCATAATATCTTCAATCCTGGCAGTTGTATAAACTGTTTGTATATCGTAATGTATATGTAAATATACAAGTCAAAATTTATACAATGAATTAACATTGTTTGAAAAACCTTTTAAGTCCGCGTTGTATATCGGGCCTTGTATATTTACGAAACACTCTTTTCAAATCTGTGGATATACAACAAATTTACCATATTTAAAAGCCTTTTCATGTCCTCCATTGCATATATCAAAATGCATGCAAAAAAAATACAAGGCGCGAAATATACAAGGACTTTTCACAATTTCATAGCTATTTTTAAGTCTGCCCCTTGTATGTTTCGAAATGTATGTATTTTCTGATATACAATGAATTTTCTATTTTGGACCTTTGTTTCAAATCCATCTTGTATGTTAACAGTACCTTGTATATAACCCTTGCATGTATCGTTTGTATGTATGAAACATACAACCATTTAACTCTGTTTAATAACCCCCCTCAAGTCCGCGGTTTGTACATAACCCTTGTATCTTTCGATATACATTTGGGTTTGATACAAGCATTAAATCAATTTTGATTTTCTCTTTGATTCTTCCTTGTATAAGCACAATGTATATCGGCTTGTATATAAGAATATACAAAGCCCGATATACATTGAATTAACTCTGCTTCATGAAATTTTAGTTCCGAGTAATGTATCTATGCTTTGTATGTTTTGGAATGTATGTACATCGAAACATACATACAAGTCGAAACATACAAAGACTTAATTCAAATTTATAAATGCCTCAGGTCCGGTCCTTGTATAAAGTGTTTGTACCTTGCCAATATACAAGCCGAAAACATACAAGGATTTAAGCTGTTTTAATAGACCTTTTGGGTCCAGCGCTTGTATATTATGAGCCTTGTATCTTTTAACTTGCATGTTTCACTTGTATGTGAAAACATACAAGCGCCAAATATACAACCATTTAACTCTGTTTAATAACCTTTTCGGGTCCGCTATGTATGAAGTGCCTTGTATATTCTACCTACCAAACATACAAACATGAGATACAAAGCAGATTTAAAACATCAATTTATTTTAACCTAAAACCACTTCGGGTCTATCTTGTATGTGTATTTCAAAACTTTAACCAAATGCATACAAGGAAAAAGAATATACAATCACCCTTGTATATGAAAGCGATGTATAAAGGACATTGTATGTACAATATGCAAGTGACCCATTATGCATTTAACCTTGTATATGGACCTGATTGCAAAAGGCAAATGCGACTAAGTACAAAAACAAAACCCTTTGCATATACAAACGACCCTGTATATGCAAAGCGATATACAAACCTGAATGTACATTTTACCAAAATGATCATAACTTGCAAAATATGGCAAATTTTAAGATGGTTCAAAAAGCAACCCTAGCTCATTTTTCACAAGGAATCCAACCATATCATGCCCTGGTACTAAAAATGCATTTTTTCTCTATTTTTAAAAAAAGTTTACAATTTTAACCCCTCTTTTTCCCTTTACCACCAAGCAAAACAACACACACAAAAGCAAAAGCAACAGCCACAACAGGGGTCCTCATTTTGCTAAGGAGTAAAATGGGGCGTGTTGTGAACATCACAATAGACATGTTCATCTACATCACTCTACATTGCAGAGTATTTGGATCAGTTACCAGAAAGTTATCACTATTAGAAGATCCTCTATTTTCTCAGTGTAGAGCTTTCTGACAGTCATGAACAATCAGCTGAATGAGAAGATTTGTGAGCATTGGCCAAATTGCGGATCCTAATGATACATTCCACAATGTCCCTTGGTTCATGGCCAACCTTCCCCAGAGGTCCACACATCATTGCATGCATTCGAGGAGAATTGCAAGCTGATAGGTCTAACCCATCCAAGAACACACATTACACCTCTTCATCGAGATTCTTAACCTCTTGTGGCCGATGCAGAGGAATCTAATGTTCTAGATATGATATATAATGATATAATAGATCCTTAGGAAAGTAGTTAACAAATTCTCATAATTTAGAAGATTGATAGTTTGAATTCTTGCAAATGAGCTTCAAAGATTTATCTTGTGCATGATTGTAATCAGGCTTGGGAGCCCTAATTGGAAGCTCGCATATTACCGGGGGATCTCTATTTTGAATTCTATAATATACTGAATGATTAAATCTATATTTTCTTCATTTCTTTGAGTTGTTTCCATTGTGTTTACTCTTGCTGCATGGTCTGGATAGTTTATTCTATGAACCCTCCTACCATGACTCCACCAAGTGGTATCAGAGTGAAATTTTGATTCTTTGGAGCAAATTGGCAAAGGGAATTCTGTAAGATCTTGCTATGGATAGATCACTGAATTGAAGTAGGTTAATCATGTTGCAACCAATCGTTGATTGTGAGGTAGTTGTCACCTTGTAGCTCGATCGCTAAACTTGAGGTAGTTTACACTTGATCCGAGGAAGAATTCCACTAAGGAGAGTTGTTGCGGTTAGAACAATGAATGGTAGAATGGATGAGATGATGGAGATGATGAAAACATTGTGAATCCATTTGAATGCTGTCGAGGAAGATAGGCGAAGAGGATTGACACCGAACCTAATATTGAAAGTGATGATGAAGGAGAATTTCAATCTGCTGAACAAACTAGTGAAACCCTAGTAGATGATGAAGAGGAAGAATCAGATCAAGTAAAGATGTTGTGAGCTATTTTGAAGATTGGAAAGAGACCTAGAGTTGATGTGCCAAATTATGCTGGTAATTTGAACCCTAAAGAATTGATTGATTGGATAAATGACATGGAAGAATACTTTGAGTATGAAGAGATGGAAGATCTGGAAAAGGTGAAATTTACAAAAACAAAGCTGAAGGGACATGTTTCTATATGGTGGCAAGAAGTTCAATTAGAGAGAAATAGAAGAGGGAAAGAAAAGATTACAAAGTGGGACCGGATGGTGACAAAGTTGTAGAATAAGTTTATACCTACTGACTATGAGTTTGAATTGTTAAAGAGATTGCAGAACCTAAGACAAAAGGAGAGATCTATGAAGGAGTACGTTGAAGAATTTCATAAGATGATCATAAGAACATGACATAGTGAAGAAAACAAGGAGAAAGTGGCTAGATACATCAATGGACTAAGATTAAGCATTCAAGAAGAGCTAAGCTTGGTAAGAATGACATCTTTGGAGGAAACATATCAATTTGCACTAAAAGTTGAAGAGAAGCTAAATAAGAGGCATGATCAGAGACAAAGAGGCAGAGGAGGTAAATTTTAGAGAGGTAGGATCTATTCCGAAGATAGATCACATCTGGAGCAGAACAAGTTTGACAGCCCATTCAAGAAGGATGACAGAGATAACGATGCTTATAGGAGAAATGATAGAAATTTTCATTCCAGAGGTAACTATAATTTATACTAGAATGGAGGATACAGAGGAGAAGGAAGAGGATTTGATATGAGAACATTCAAAGGTACTTGTCTCAAGTGTGGAGGTGAAGGACATAGAGTATTTGAGTGTAATCAGGGTAGTACAAGTAAGAAGACATAAAATAGTGGAAGAGTAGCCTATGTTGAAGAAGAACCTATTGAATCACCCAGTTCTATTGGCAAACTAGAGAAAGGAGAATCATTGGTGATGAGGAGAGAATTATTTCAAATAGAGACAAATGAGGAACCACCATAGAGGAAGAGTCTATTCAGAACTAGATGCAAATCAGGAGGTAAGTGTTGTAAATTTGTGATTGATAGTGGTAGTTCAGATAATCAATTTTTAGAGGAGATGGTGAGTAAGTTGAAGTTGGAAAGATTGAAACACCCTAAGCCCTATCAGATAACATGGATTCAGGATGATCATAAGGTATTGGTGAGTGAATAATGTTTGGTGAAATTTCATATTAGATCTTATCATGATGAAGTCTTGTGTGATATTATGCCTATGGATGTTTGTCATATCTTGTTGGGTAGACCTTGGTAGTATGATAGAAAAACTATACATGATGGGAGAAAGAATACATATACTATAACAGAAAATGGAAGAGAATTACCTTGATTCCTTTGGAGGATGATCCTACAAGTGAAGTATGTGGAAATGCTAGAATCTGTTTGGTAGATGGAAGAAAATTTCTAGATGGTTTGAGACATGAGAATATGTGTTATGCCTTGCTTCCTAAAAAGCCTGAAGCATTGAAGAAAGAGACTAAAGAATCACAACCGGAGGAGATAAGGGAGTTGCTAATAGAGTATAAAGACATCATATCAGATAATGTATCTAAAGGATTACCACCTATAAGGATCATCATTCATCATATGGATCTTATACCAGGAGCAAGTTTGCCTAACAAAGTAGCACATAGAATGACACTGACAGAAAATGAAAAATTGAATAGACAGATACATGAATTATTGAGGAAAGGTTTCATTAGAGAAAGTTTGAGTCTTTTGCAGTACTTGTAGTTTTGGCACCTAAGAAGGATGGAGAATGGAGAATGTGTACTAACTCTAGAGCAATAAACAAGATCATAGTTAAGTATAGATTTCCTTTACCTAGGATGGATGATAACATGGATTGTTTGAGTGGAAAAAAATATTTCACAAAGATAGACTTGAAGAGTGGATACCATCATATTAGAATCAGAGAAGGTGATGAATGGAAGACTTCTTTTAAGACAAATGAAGGATTGTATGAGTAGTTAGTGATGCACTTTGGATTGACAAATGCACTGAGTACTTTCATGAGATTGATGAATGAAGTCCTGAAGAAATTCTTGGGTAAGTTTGTGATTGTATACTTGGATGACATTCTAATTTTCAATAAGACAAAGGAGGAATATTTGTGGCATATTAGACAAGTTTTGCAGAGGTTGAGAGAAGAGAAATTGCTGATAAACATCAAGAAGTGTAGTTTCATGAAGGAAGAGTTCGTATATTTGGGATTTGTGATTTCTGCTGAAGGATTGAAGATGGACCCTGAGAAAGTGAAAGCAATTGTTGAATGGCCTACACCAGAGAGCATTAGAGAAGTTAGATCATTTCATGGATTGGCTAGTTTCTACTGGAAGTTCATCATAAATTTCAGTTCAGTTTGTAACCCTATGACAAAGACAATGAGAAGTGATAGAAAAGATTTTAAGTGGACATCAGGAGTAGATAAAAGTTTTAAGTTGTTGAAGAAGAAAGTGACAGAGCAACCTATTTTGGCATTGACATATTTCAATAAGGTATTTCAAGTAGATTGTGATGCAAGTGGAAATGCAATTGGAGCAGTGTTAAGTTAAGAAGGTAGACCTGTAGCATATTTTAGTGAGAAGTTGCATGATGCAAGGAGAAGATATTTAGTTTATGATCAGGAGTTCTATGCCATAATTCAAGCCTTGAGGAAGTGGAGACATTATTTGTTGCCTAAGGAATTTGTCTTATATACAGATCATCAAGCTTTGCAATAGTTGAATAGTCAAGGTAAGTTGAATTAGAGACATATGAGGTGGGTAGAGTTGATGCAAAGTTATACTTTTGTGTTGAAGCATAGGAGTGGAAAATTAAATAGAGTTGCTGATGCATTGAGTAGAAGAAGAAACTTGTTGACAGAAATGAGAGTTGAAGTGTTAGGTTTTGATGAATTGAAGAACATGTATGAGGGAGACTCTGATTTTATAGAACCTTGGAAAGCATGTAAGGAACCTGTTGTGATAGATAGGAGTAAGTGGTTGGATTATTTCATTCAAGAGGATATGTTGTTCAAAGGAAGTCAGTTGTGCATACCTAGAAGTTTAACGAGAGATAATTTGATCAAGGAGAAGCATAGTGGTGGATTGGCAGGACATTTTGGCATTGACAAGATAGTGACTTTGATGAGTGAAAGTTACATTTGACCTCAGATACATAAGGATGTTCAGAGATTTGTGCAAAACTGTAGATTTTGTCAAGTTGCAAAAGGGAGTAGTCAGAACACTGGATTGTATAAACCTTTGACAGTACTAGAGAGACCTTGGGAAGACATAAGCATGGATTTTGTAATGGGATTACCTAAGACACAATGAGGACATGATTCAATATTTGTAGTAGTTGACCAATTTTCAAAGATGGCTTATTTCATACCTTGTAAGAAGACAACTGATGTAGTGCATGTAGCAGACCTATTTTTCAAGGAGATTGTGAGATTGCATGGATTACCTAAGAGTATAGTTTTAGATAGAGATACAAAGTTTGTTAGATATTTCTAGAAGACACTTTGGCAGAAGATGAAGATAGATTTGAAGTTCAGTTCAACTTTTCATCCACAGACAGATGGACAGATAGAGGTAGTGAATAGGAGTTTGGGAAACTTGTTGAGATGTTTTTTTGGAGAGAAGATCAGAAGTTGGGATATGATTCTTTCACAAGCAGAGTTTGCATACAATAATTCAGTAGATAGGAGTATCAGAAGAACACCTTTTGAGATTGTTACTAGAGTGAATCCTAGAGGAGTAGTAGAATTAAGAGATATCAACATGGAAGAAGTGCAGAAGTAGAAGAATTTGAAAACCATATGAAGACAATGCATAATCAGGTGAAGAAGCATTTGGAGAATATGAACAAGTATAAGGAAAGGGCAGATAAGAAGAGAAGACATAAGGAATTTGAAGTTGGAGATGAAGTCATGGTGTACTTGAGAAAAGAAAGATTTCTAGTAGTGAATATAACAAGTTGAAGATGAAGAAGTTTGTGATGAAAGTAGATTGTCATTGATGTCCAAAAGGTGTTGGTATTGATAGGAGTTGTTCATGTCATCAGGATCAGTGCTAGATAAGAGATGTCATCAGGATATCTTCATGTTTGTCTTAGGATGGATTCTCATGTTCTAACTTGTTTGGTGTTCATATTGGTTTATACTTGATCACCATGTTTATGATCGGTTCATATTATGTAGATCTCATGAAGTAGTGTTTGAAGGAATGATGATATGTGAATAATGCATATGTCTTGTGATACAAGGTTGATTGACAAAGTGTGTTTCATGCAGCCATGTTGTTCACAGGTTGTCTACCAATGCAAGGATCATTCTTTTGAGGTCATCAGGACTTTATACTGTGGTTTGTCATTGATATGGTGTGGTTGATCTTGTGCAAATTCTTCATTATTTATATCAACATGATCTTATAGTTTATATCAAGACTTCTTTTGGAATAAGTTCTTGTTTGAAGTTTTCTCTAGCTCACCTTGATGTCTTTATGATGGTATGAGGAATTTTTTAATGCTTCAGTCATCTCATGACAATGCTTCAATTACCCCATGACAATGTTGATGGTGTATATCAAAATAGTGGCTCAGATTTTTCATGGTTGTAACTAGGGCATGAAGGTGTTCAATAAGGACTAGTGAAAAAGGAGTTCATCATGATGATGCTATGTTGTTTGAAAAGATTAATCTTTAAAAGTTTATGATGCCTATGGAAGATGCTGCAGTTTTGATTCTCTCTGCAACTTTCATTTAGATTTCGAGATCCTAAATCCTATCTATATCTCAAAGAAAAAATATATTTGAGCTTAAAGAAAAATTCTATGATAGCCTGTCATATATGAAGTGCACTTTATGTTATAAAGTGATGTTGACCTACAAGAGCAGGTTATACCACTTAGAGTTACCTGCTAGAGGGTTATTATACATACTATCACCGGCCCCCTCATATTTGAAAAACCAACCTCTTTCATAACCTTTTACATTGAAAAGCTATCGAATAGCTTATGTCTTGAGGGCCCAAAAAGCATCGAATATCATATATATTTGAAGGTTTTTATTTAAAATGGGGAGCATGAAAAGCATCAGTCAAATGACTTATGGGCGGCAAAAATCTTTTGAAGATCTTTATTTATTTTTGAAAAACCATTGAATATCCTTTATTAAGGTGGGAGCCTGATTAAGCCTTTAATGGCTTTATTTCAATATTTAGATACTTTGTGAGGTCGTATAAATGGAAATTTAAAAAGAAAGATTTGTTTCTATTTTTCATGGCATGGAAGCTATTTGTAAGGGGTTTTTGATTTTTTTAAGAAAGGTAGAAGATTTATTTCTAAATCTTCATGGAGATTGGAGAGGCAAGATATGATTGTTTTAATTAGATTTGTGAAGATTTAATTGAAGAGTTTTTTTATAAAGTTTTTTTTCTCCATTCACAATATTGTTTTAGATGAATTGTTTGTGTAGAGAAGGTGAAAGGTTTGGAGATTTTTGAAGAAGATTTACATGATTTATTTTTGAAGATTGAAGGGATAATTTTGAAGACAAAAATTGTCCAAATTGAAATGTGAAAGAATATGAAAGGTCATGGATTTATTGTAGATAAAATGAAAATGATTATACAGAATGAGGAAGGTCATCTGATATTTAAATGGCATTTCAGATGCATTGATGAATGTTTTTTTATGTGATATAATATGCAGGCTTGAAGATATTATTGTAAAAATCCTCTTGAAGAGAAAAGATAGATGAGAAGGTGATATTGGACATGTGATGAATAAAGGGTGTGATGAAAATGCATCTATGAGAAAATTGTTAAAGAGATGAATGAGGGTTTAAATGGTGCAAATTAGATTGAATGGCAATCACTTCTTGCACATGAGATCTTTTGTTTTGATTGATTAAGAAAAGTTAGTAAGGCATCTTGTAGCTAGTGAGACTAATATGGTCAGTGAGACCTATTTGTATGTATTAGGGGTTGGTGCTCCTTGAAGTTGGCACTTCTAAACATTGTAACCAGTGAGGTTTTTTTCTTAAGCTAGTGAGGCAGTTTTGAGTGGTTTTCCTATCCCAGGAGGGTTTTTTACTCATTAATTTCTTTGTGTTATGATCTCATGTCTTTTGTAATTACATATGATTGAACATTTGATTTTGGTTGTTCAGTATTGAATTTAATTTTTGATAAAATTCATTGTCAAATTTGAAAAGTCATAAATTGTGGTTTTTGACTCAACATTGATTCACCCCCTCTCTTAGTGTTGATTGTACTCCTACAATTGGTATTAGAGCCTGGTTCCCTATAAAGGCTTAATCAGCTTGGGTAAATCATATATTTGGAGTACTTGTCATGGAAAGTCAAGAAGGTTTTTAAACCTATAAAGCACCTATGTTTGATGGGTCTAACTATGCATTCTGGAAGTTCAGGATGGAGTCATATTTGTCATCTTTGGGGTATGATGTGTATGCTACTATTGTAAATGAATATATTGCAACAAATCCTCCATCAACACCTGATGAGCAAAAGGCCTATGAAAACAATGCTAAGGCCAAAAATGCAATATGATGTGGCTTAACTAATGAGATACTTGTTAAAATCATGGAGTGTAAATCAATTAATGCAATATGGGACAAGTTAATCAATATTTATCAAGGAGATGATAAAATCAAAGAAGCAAAATTATAGTCCTATAGGGCTAAATTTGAAAGTCTCAAGATGAGTGATAATCAGAAAGTTGCAGAATATGTTCTAAGGGTCCAAGAAATTGTAAATGCCATAAGTGGATTGGGTGATACTCTAGAAGAAAAGATAGTTGTAACAAAAGTCTTAAGGACTTTAACTTCAAAATATGAATCCAAAGTGTCTGCAGTAGAGGAGAGAGACTTGAGCAAAGTGACATTTGATGAGCTTCATGGTCCCTTTACATCTTTTGAGATGAGGATATGTAGTGATACTCCTACAAGTAAAGAATTTGCATTCAAATCAATCAGAAAAGAAAAGGAAGTAAAGGCTGATTCAGAAGAATTGGATGAGGATCAAGAATCTTCATTTGTTAGCAAATTGAAAAAGGGGTCAACTGGAAAATATAAAGGTAAACTTCCATTTAAATGTTTTTAGTGTGGAAGAATAGGACACTATGCTACAAATTGTCCATATAAAGATTTGAGTAGTGATGAAGAAGAAAATAAGCCATAATTCAAAAAGAAATAGTTTCACTTCAAAAAGAAAAACAACTTCAAAAAGAAGAAGAGCTTGTTCATAAAAAATGTTGATATAACTAATAGTGATTTAGAGGAGTCAATTGAGGAAGGTGTAGAAACTTTGTTCATGGCTGTTATAAATGAAAATCAAAATAAAAAATATGAAGATCAATCTAAAAATGAAGAAGCAGTAGTTGATTTTGAAGGTGAGTTGAAGTGTGCTCTGTAGAAGTTAAGAAGCTCAAAAAGGAGGCAATTGCTCAAAGAAATCAATTTCAAAAAGACAATGAAATTATGATCAACAATGTCATTGATTATGAAAAACAAATTGTAGACCTAAAAGTGAATCTTGAAGAGAGTAAAAGAATTGTTGAATTGGCAAACAAGGAGTTAGATGCCAAAGATAAAGAGTGTCATGCTCTAGAAGCTGAAATTGTGACTTTGAGAAGAAGATTTGACATGTTTAACAGCAGTGATAAACTAGAAGACCTTTTGGGAAAACAAAAGAGCTACAAGGACAGAACTGGTCTAGGATTTGAAGAAGGACAATGCTCACATTCAATTGACTTAAGTCATCATGCTACTACTTCTGAGACTAAAGGCAAAAAGAAGATTGAAGCTGAGGTGAAAACCAAAGAAGAGTTTATCAAAATGCACAATCAAAAAGGGAATCTTAGAAGAACTACTCTAGTAAGGCAAGCATACATGTATAGGTACAATTACAAATCTTTTGTTTATTTTTTTACTTGTAATCATTTTGGACACAAAGCAGTTAACTACAAAAGAAGTCAATCTCCTTGCATAAGGAATGTTGATCTAGTTTGTTACACATGCAATCAAGTAGGTCACAAGGAAAGAGATTGTAGCTTGTATGGAATATATAATCATAAAAGTTTCTATGGTTTGTCAAGAAGAAACTATGAATCTTAGATTCTAGACTACAATGTCCAATGTTATAAGTGTAGCAACTTTGGTCATTCAGCATCTTTTTGTAGAAATGGTCTTGTGAAATCACCTAAATATGACAAGAAGATAGATATTGTAATCAAGAAAAAGAAGGATAGTGTAAAGGTTTGGAGAAGAAGATAAAAGGAAGAGAAAGAGAAGATGGATCCTATGCTTGTGCATAATGCACAAGAGACACCTCTGAATGCATAAAGATGTAGCATGATTTCAAGGGGAGTTGATTATTGTATTCTCCGTTAAACCTCATTGAAAAGATAAAGAGTTAGCAGATATATGTGAGTCTTCATCTTCATAGTGGTATTGTAACAAGAAGTGGTATTGTGCTTCAGGATGTAAGTTTTTAGATGTGTGTTTCATGGTGTCTTGTTGCTCTCAAGTTTGAAATGTTGTTCAAGGTGCAGATGTGCAAGGATTGAGCATTCAGGATAAGTTTAGAACAACAAATTGTAAAAGTGATCAGAGCCTTCAATTTTTGAAAAGTCTAGTGGTATCAAATATTTTTGGTAAGTGGTATCTAAATTTTTTTTGGTTGATATGAAGATAACAAGATAACAGGAGTCTATGTCTTCAAAGTCCTCATTATGAAATGTGATTGTAATTGGTATGATCAAGCTATAACTTCTTTCAGTGGAGTTGTTCTCAGGGGGAGTTATTTTTTAGTCTTTGTCATCAGATGTCAAAAAGGGGGAGAAAGAAAAAAAAGTATCAGGTAGTTTTTCCATCAATGACAAAGGGGGAGATTGATGAAAGTAGATTGTCGTTGATGTCAAAAAGATGTTGGTATTGACAGGAGTTGTTCATGTCATTAGGATCAGTGATAGATAAGAGATGCCATTAGGATATCTTCATGTTTGTCTCAAGATGGATTCTCATGTTCTAACTTGTTTGGTGTTCATATTGGTTTATACTTGATCACCATGTTTATGATTGGTTCATATTATGTAGATCTCATGAAGTAGTGTTTGAAGGAATGATGATACATGAATAATGCATATGTCTTGTGATACAAGGTTGATTGACAAAGTGTGTTTCATAAAGCCATGTTGTTCATAGGTTGTCTACCAATGCAGAGATCATTCTTTTGAGGTCATCAGGACTTTATACTGTGGTTTGTCATTGATATGGTGTGGTTGATCTTGTGCAAAGTCCTCATTATTTATATCAGCAGAATCTTATAGTTTATATCATGACTTCTTTTGGAATAAGTTCTTGTTTGAAGTTTTCTTTGGCTCACCTTGATATCTTTATGATGGTATGAGGAATTTTTTTGTGCTTCAATGATCTCATGATAATGCTTCAATTACCCCATGACAATGTTGATGGTGTATATCAAAGTAGTGGCTCACATTTTTCATGGTAAAGAATGAGTTATGTTGTCTTCATGGCTGTAACTAGGGCATGAAGGTGTTCAATAAGGATCAGTGAAAAAGGAGTTCATCATGATGATGCTATGTTGTTTGAAAAGATTAATCTTTAAAAGTTTATGATGCCCATGGAAGATGATGTAGTCTTGATTCTCTCTGCAACTTTCATTTAGATTTCAATAGCCTATATCCTATCTATATCTCAAAGAAAAATTCTATCTGAGCTTAAAGAAAAATTCTATCATACCCTGTCATATATGAAGTGCACTTTATGTTATAAAGTGATGTTGACCTACAAGAGTAGGTTATACCACTTAGAGTTACCTGCTAGAGGGTTGTTATACATACTATCACTGGCCCCTTCATATTTGAAAAACCAACCTCTTTCATAACCTTTTACATTGAAAAGCTATCGAATAGCTTATGTCTTGAGGGCCCAAAAAGCATCGTTGAAGGTTTTTATTTAAAATGGGGAGCATGAAAAGCATCGATCAAATGACTTATGGGTGCCAAAAAGATTTTGAAGATCTTTATTTATTTTTGAAAAACCATTGAATATCCTTTATTAAGGTGGGAGCCCAGTTAAGCCTTTAATGCCTTTATTTTAATATTTAGAAACTTTGTGAGGTCGTATAAAATGGAAATTTAAAAAGAAAGATTTGTTTCTATTTTTCATGGCATGGAAGCTATTGGTAAGGGGTTTTTGATTTTTTTAAGAAAGGCAGAAGATTTATTTCTAAATCTTCATGGAGATTGGAGAGGCAAGATATGATCATTTTAATTAGATTTGTGAAGATTTAATTGGAGAGTTTTTTTATGAAGTTTTTTTTCTCCATTCACAATATTGTTTTAGATGAATTGTTTGTGTAGACAAGGTGAAAGGTTTGGAGATTTTTGAAGAAGATTTACATGATTTATTTTTGTAGATTGAAGGGATAATTTTGAAGACAAAATTTGTCCAAATTGAAATGTCAAAGAATATGAAAGGTCATGAATTTATTGTAGAGAAGATGAAAATGATTATACAGAATGAGAAAGGTCATCAGATATTTAAATGGCATTTCAGATGCATTGATGAATATTTTTTTATGTGATTCAATATGCATGGTTGAAGATATTATTGTAAAAATCCTCTTGAAGAGAAAAGATAGATGAGAAGGTGATACTGGACATGTGAAGAAAAAAGGGTGTGATGAAAATGCATCTATGAGAAAATTGGTAAAGAAACGAATGAGGGTTTAAATGGTGCAAATCAAATTGAATGGCAATCACTTCTTGTACATGAGATCTTTTCTTTTGATTGATTGAGAAAAGCCAATGAGGCTTGTATGGTTAGTGAGACCTATTTGTATGTATTAGGGGTTGGTATTCCTTGAAGTTGGTGTTTCTAAACATTATAACTAGTGAGGTTTTTTGCTTAAGCCAATGAGGCAGTTTTGAGTGGTTTTTCTACAAGGAGGGTTTTCCACTCATTAATTTCTTTGTGTTATGATCTCATGTCTTTTGTAGTTACATAAGATTGAACATTTGATTTTGGTTGTTCA
The DNA here is from genome assembly GCA_027924645.1 of Cunninghamia lanceolata. Taxonomy (NCBI): domain Eukaryota; kingdom Viridiplantae; phylum Streptophyta; class Pinopsida; order Cupressales; family Cupressaceae; genus Cunninghamia; species Cunninghamia lanceolata. Next base: position 2,803,272 of record BSBN01000738.1, read on the forward strand.
AGTATTGAATTCAATTTTTGATAAACTTCATTGTCAAATTTGAAAAGTCATAAATTGTGGTTTTTGACTCAACACTGATTCACCCCCCTCTCAGTGTTGATTGTACTCCTACAGTTTAGACCTTGTAAGATACTCAGAAATTTTGATTCAGGAAATGCATATGAAGTGGAGTTACTAGAGACATTGGGTATATCACCTATTTTCAACATTGCAGACCTTTATCAATATCATGAAGTAAAATTTAGTGACATCATGGAAGAAGACTTGAAGAAGCAGTTACCACAACAAGCACAAGAGCAAATTGAAGATATTTTTGACAGTAGAGTTGGACGTAGCACTAGAGGAAGACAATACAAAGAATATCTTGTGAAGTGGAAAGGCAAACCTGAAGAAGATTCATCATGGATTCCTCAGGTTGAGGTGGACTATCTTGGTTCTCCCCTAGCCCTAGCAAAGTGAGGGACTCACTTTTTCAATAACTCCAGATGTCTGATGCAGGAGCATCCCTAGTTCAAAAGCAATCTTGCATCAACCAAAAACATTTACATTTCAGTTGGTTTCCATTTCAGTTCTTTCATTTTATAGTTTAGTTCAGGCAGTTTAATCAATAAGTAGTTTCAGTATCTTGATCAGCATTCTATCACAGCCACACTTCAAGCACTATGGATCTATTTTTTGACATCTATACATGTTCATCTACATCATTCTAAGCCTGTAGAGCATTTGGATCAGTTACCAGAAAGTTATCGCTATCAGAAGATCCTTTATTTTCTTAGTGCAGAGCTTTCTGTCAATCATGAACAATTAGCTGAAGGAGAAGATTTGTGAGCATTGGCTAACTTGAGGATCATAATGATACATTCCACAATGTCCCTTGGTTCATGGCCAACCTTCCCTAGAAGTCCGCACACCATTGCATGCATTTGAGGAGGATTGCAAGATGATAGGTCCGACCTATCCAAGAACACATGTTACACCTCTTCATCAAGATTCTTAACCTCTTGTGGCCAACGTGGAGGAATCTAATGTTCTGGATATGATATATAATGATGTAATAGATTCTTAGGAAAGTAGTTAACAAGTTCTCATTATTTAGAAGATTGATAGTTTGAATTCTTGCAAAGGATCTTCAAAGCTTTATCTTGCACATGTATGTAATTAGGCCTAGGAGCCCTAATTATAAGTGGTGCAGGAGCACCTACTTGACAGCTGGTCTTGATAAGGCAGTTAGTAGTTTTAGGTCTTGTTTATGTTTCCAAGAAGGTCTGTTAAGACCAAATGCATGTAATAAGGTCACGCTGATCATGATAAGATCATGCTGACCATGCTTTTGCTATTTTTAGTTAGTTGGTTATAACAGCTGTCATGATGTATGTCCGGTTGGATCTCCCAGCCGCTTGGAGAGTTCCCAGCCGCTTGGAGTCGGGTCAGTAGTACTCGTAGGAAAATCTATTTAAGCTTGAGATCGATTGATATTGGATAGACAGAGAGATATCATCGATCGGTAGTATAGTATTGTATTGCGCAGAGGAGCTTGAGTGTGCTGTGTGAGGAACATCATATTGTATTGCATCTTTGAAATCAATAAAGATCCTATTTTCAGTTTCCTGTTTGATCCCCTTTGTGTAATCGATTTGCTGGTTTGGGTGGCTTCATGGATTTACTGATCCATTCCACCGGTTGATCCGTCTGATCGGTGGAATGGCGATGTATAGTAGGTTAGGTTGTAGTTTGTTTGTTTGCATGCAGGTGTGCAGGATCGCGGTCGACAGATGTTGAAGACCCTAGCATGGGTATGTGCTAGGTCGAGCTGATAAGATAGAGTGTGGAAGATCACCCTGAGGTTGGATCGGGTCTTCCCTAGAGGATCGGCGAAGTGAAATTTTGCTAAGGATGGAAATTGGTCAAGACGGCATCATCAGGATATTTCTGCAAATATCCTGCAGTCGGGTTAGGCATCGTCATTCAGACAAATGGAGGAGATGAGCATGATGTTGTCGATTGCATGAAGTGCAAGTGCGTCGGGGTGATCATCATCAGGAGGAGCCGAGGAGGAGTGTATCGGCATCAGGATCATCTCTCGGGAGAGCCCATCATCCGCATATCGCTAACAGATGCGGGAGTGAAAGTTCGGTTTTTTTGACTAAGTGTTGAAGAGGTCATCAGGATATTGGGTGACGTCATCGTCATCAGGATATGACGTCATCGTCATCAGAATATTGAGATATCCCCCCATGCGAGTTTATCCTGCCGTTGTTAAGTGCTTGGGTATCGGCAGAAGGCTGTATTAACATCATCAGGAGGTTTCGAGAGAACCGGATAAACCATATCCTGATGCTGTTGTTTGTATCGTCGGCTAGCGGAGTATCGAAGGGAAGGTGCTGAAGTGGACGTCATCAGGATATTTGGAGCAACCGGATATTTGATATCCTGCTGACGAAGGTGGTGTCGAATATCATGATGATGCCGTTAGTGTTTGGAGCCCGATGAACAGTGCAACAGGAGGATGTTTTCACCCGTTGAATATCATGATGATGATGATAGGCGACAGGCGGAGGAGGTGAACAGTAGTCGGCAGGAGGATAATCGTGATTGTCCGAAATATGATGATGATGCGAAGATGATGATGATGAGGTTGGGCTGCAGACATCCATGCTATATGCGAAGGTTATAGTGTGGATGCCTCTGCATCAATAAGCCCACATATTGCTGACAGATCTCTATTTTGAATTCTATAATATACTGAATGACTAAATTTGCATTTGCTTTATTTCTTTGAGTTGTTTCCATTGTGTTTACTCTTACTACACGGTCTGGACATTTCATTCTATGAACCCTCCTATTGTGACTGTACCAAATGTTCCTTTTAGCTCAAGTCACGAAATTCCTCTACAAGATAATTAGACTCCACTAAACATTGTCGGCTCTGCTATGTGAATAAGCAAGTGAAAGCAAGTAATCTTCTAATAGAAATATCTTTTCAAAATCAAACCCAAATGACCTAAATTTTGGATGTGATGTAGATGACAATGTCTAGATGCTAAGTTTAGCTTTGTAGCCTCTAATATGCAAATGTAGTAAAATGCGGTAATCTCCAAGGTCACTCTCTCAGCACTCTACAACTTACTGTTAATTGTCCCAACTTAATTGAATGTTTCCAGATGCTCCTACATCAATTTTGCTGGATAAAAACCCAATTTCTTGGGCTACTCCTAACTTGGACAACCAAGGTAGGGTTTGGCATTTTTAAAAAATTTCTTGTTTAATATATGTGAATGATGGAAATGGCTGTGATTTTTGGTTTATGCGAGACAATGGAGATTTTTTATGAATTTTCCTTTGAACGAATTATTGTTGCACTGTTGGCATGCATGTGATTTAGGGTTTCGATGTGTAAAGGGAGTTCATCTCACTTGAGGGATGAGAGCCTCCATTGTGTGGGGTTGAGGAAGGCATGGATCCTCTCTTGGGGAGGTTGTGGCTATTGTGTAATATGGAGGATGTGGTGATTTTTGGTGTTTTGAAGGGTTGTAATATGGAGATGTGTATTGTGTTTTGATGGAAGGGTTGTGTTAGAAATGGTTGTGATATGTTGGGAGGAGTTGTGTTGGAGGGTTGTGATGGTGTGAGGGTATGAAGGGTTGTAGAGATTACTGTCATGATGGTATTATTTGAAAAAGAAAAGAAATGGTTATTTGTTGTGATTAATCCCCAAGAGGGAAGGGAATCCCCTTTCTCCCTCTTTGCAAGAATCTAGAATAGATTCTTTGTGTGTGAATCAGTCGATGTTAAATTTGGTTTTAAATTTGTGTTTCTTTTGAAAAAAAAATTATTTGGGCATTTGGAATTTGTCTCCTGCTTAGAGTGGGATTGGAATCCAAGCCATATGGCCAGGAGGAGATTAGGACTAAGCTACTCATTTTGTGTGTGTAGGTTTACAGTTGGTTGTATTATGAGTTTTGAGTAAAAGATTTCTATTTGAAAATTGATACAATATATGGTTTATCATTCTATGGAAAGAAGAATTTTATTTATTTTGTATTTGTTGTTGTTTTGGTTTAATAAAATAGAGGGTTTTCATATTTAAGACTCTAGTTTATTATCATGGAAATATTCAGTTTCGGTGAGCCTATTTGGCTAGAAAAAGTAATTTATAAAAAACTACAATAGTTGTGATCATATACTCAGTCTACTCTATAAAAATGATGTTTTGATATTTGCAATCAACCCTGCATGATACAGGGGATTTTAGCAATGCTACAGTGTTGATTTGTTCATTGAATTTATTAGAAAATTGATAAAGTTCTGGTAATTATATTTCATGTTTATACCCTATTTAAAACAAGGATTAAATTAAAAATATTTCATGGAAGTAATGACTATATGCAAAAATGTGAATAAATGTTAAATTTTTAGTAATCATGGTGGCAGGGATGTTGTGGCATCCACGACCACCACAACCATAAGGTTGTGGGAGCCATGGGGAGCCACAACTCCCCTCTTGTGCCTTGGTCAGCCATGGCAAGGCCAGGCCTGCTATGGGCTGTAACTTCTTATATGACTGTGTGTTTCTTTTATATGTTGTCACCTCTCTTCACAACGAACTCTATGATAATTGGTTTTCATTTATGAACAAAATTACAATCACAAATTGATTTTTGTTATGAACAAAATTACATGTTCAGATACTTTAATGTTATCAAGATTTTGCATAATATACCTATGTTGTGAATTACTCTTATAGATTCTCATATCAAATTAGCAATGAAATTGTGTTATTCTTTTTAGTTATGATATAGTAGAGATGATTATTATAATTGGTTGTAGATTTAATATAATAACTCTATGTTTTCTATCACATTGTCACTCAATTATTTATTTAAGTTCACTTGTTTCATGTTTATTACCTTTGATAGTTCTAGTTTAATTGATTAGCACAATCTTCTCCTTGTTCATTCGTAACAAGTAGTTTCTCTTTGGTTACCATCTCAACATTAGTTAGAGATTTGTGTGTACTAGGTAAACCTTTTCCTCAATTTATTAAAAGTTAGTGTTAGAATTTTTTTTTTCCATTTTTGTGTTCATGTCCAAACTTTTATTGCTAGATAAAGGTGGGTATGACATCCCACTATAAAATGCAATCATTTTATATTATAAACGAAGATAAAATTAAAAATTATGACTATAGGTAGAATTTCTTTTATTTTTTGTTTTACTTTTATCTTTAAAAAATGTGATCATGTTTTTTAATTACAAAACATGATGACATTTTTAAAGCACAAAACATGATCATGTTTTGTACTTATAAAATTCAATCACTTTTTAAATCACAAAATGTGATTACGTACCAAGCTATAACATGGTCATGTTATGTAAATTTTAAAATAACATGATCACATTATTAACAAACTTAGCTATTTGACCATTCTTTTGTCTCCCATTTCGGTGCACTCACCCATACATCTATATAGATATATACATATATGTGTATAACATAGAAAATGAGCACAAGAAACAAGTTAAAATTATTGGAGTACATACAACACTAAGAGGGAGAGGGGTGAATCAGTGTTGTGGATAAAAACAATTCATTTACTTCTTATCACACTTAAGAACAAAAAGTAATAATTCTGACAGTATGCTTTATCAATGAAAGAAATTAAATACGGAACAATAAATAAGACTGAATATTGAAGCATGGAAGACAATTGGACCACACATCAATTGAGACCATGACACAACAAATTTCATGAGTGGAAAACCCATAAGGGGAAGAAAAACCACTCAGAACTTGCCTCATTGGCTTAATCATAAAAAGAACCAAATACAGAGCCTTACTGGCTTTTATGTCTCACTGACTTATTTCACTGCCTCACTGGCATATCTTTATCACTTCCACTACCTCACTAGAAACACAAGCCTCACTGGAAATGATCATATTGTCTCATTGACATGATCACTTACAACTTCTCAAAGATCAAATGAAAATATACAATACAAAGGGTTTCTATTTTTCACTGTAAAACATATCTTGACTGTCTCATTTCATTTGAGACTCAAGAATCCATAATCATAAATTTGCACATACAACTCAACTAATCAATAAATATTTTGCAATGATACACTATTGCTATGATAATGATATTGCAAGAACGTACAACTTCATCTCAATCTCAACAGAGTAATGTTGTCCATTTTATACTGTCTCCCAACTTTCTTGTTCTTTCATTAAACAGTTTAAACATGTAACTATTCATGTTCAACTGCCTATAGCAGTTGATGTTAACAACTGTCATGAGGTCAAACATAGTCATTTAGGAGAGAACTATCATTAAGACTTCAAACTATTTACCCAAACCCTAACTGGAGTTCAAATGGGTTTAACAAATAAATCACCTTTACAAACAACTATTTACATAATGAACCCTTCTGCATAAAATAATGAAGATTATAACTAAACTCACAAAGAAATATTTCATTATATAGTGATCAAGAGAGCTTCAAACAAACTGTAACACCATTTAATCTTTGTTTTTTCTTAATGAAATCATATTCAAGAATGACCCAAAACAGAAACTCTTTTCTTTTCTGTAACAAACTCATAATGGAAAAACAAACCCTTAAGTTTCTATGTTAACCATACTACTGCAAATGACATAAAACCATAACCAATAATAATGGAAAGATAACACCTGGAATAACTAACAAAACACAAGATCTTTTGTTGTTCCCTCAAACTGTGGTGGCAAAAAATAATTGTCCAACTTCTCTACTCTTTCCCACTACTCACTGAAGCTGAGCATTGTCACATCTTGACCAGTCAACACAATGATTCCATAAATTCTCACTCAATACCTCATGAAAACAAATATTCCTCACAAAACTTCAAACCCTAAGTTTGAAAGCTTCATATTCCAAAGTTCAACATTGAAAAATGAACAATAAAACTATATTTTTTCTTGATATACTCTTGTCACTGAGATTTTAGGTTATCCCTAAAAAGGATTGATAAGTACTTAACATAAGAATGCCATCTTTAACCTGGTCTTGAGGTCGAGACCTGCTGATCAGGTCAACTACTTAAAAAGTATGACCTTAGAATATGGTAAGTGATTTATCATATTGAATTTAAATGAAGCCATAAACCTTAATAATCTTCACTCATAATGGTGTCCATTTTATCACTTTTAGTTTAAATAAATATTATCCCTTGCAACACTTCAACACATCTTTAGGATATATTCCTTGAGTTTTCATGAAATGCTATGACTTTTTCAGATGGAATAGATGAAGCAAGCTAAAGACCATACAAGTAACATCAACATGCTCAAGACTATATGTTGGTTAACACCATGAAGACATCACCAAACCACAACCTATGAAGTATTGCAACCATGACAAGAATACCTCATAGGTGTTTCAACCACAATATCATTATAATAACTTGTCTAGACATCAATGCCAAACCACAATGTCAAAGGGGTCAACAAACTCCCCCTTTAGCATTGATGTCAAACCTACCAAGCACCTAAAAGAATGATCATGATAAGCACATTAATTAATTCCACCTGAATCATAATAACTAATGTCACTTGTCCAACCATAACCACTGTCACTATCATACAAAACACCAAAAACATCATATTATAACAACAATGTGTCCACTATGCTATCAACTGTCAAGAATATAAGAGCAAATGCCTGTATTTTTCTCCCCCCTTTGACAAAAATGCCAAAGGTCAAAGGGAATAACATTGGCTCCCCCTTAGAACACTATCACTGTAAACAAAGAAATTATCCTACAAAAAAAATAGGAACAAGAAGAATATGGAAGACATATTTCAATTATTACTATGATCAACCATCCAGCAACAAGCACCATGTTTGTGCAACTTTCAGGTATCAAGTAATATTGCTATCAAACCAAACATGTGATCCATAAATGTACCATAAACCGATTAGCCAATTAACTGTCACAATAGACATCACAAAGTGATTAAATGAGTATCACCAAAACACCAATTGACACCATAACTGAAAGATACCACAAGCCTGTGTCAATAACTTCCTTGTCATCCAAACATTGTAAATGACCATAAATGAAACCATACATCAAAGCATCAATGCATGTACACTCAGAGCTGCCAGAGAAAACAACAAACTGTTAGACCCAAAAAAGTAGAATCATCACAAGAAGTACAATATAGTAAGACCACTGCTTTGTCATCAAAAAACCACACTTAGATTTTCTTGCCATGAGTTCATACAGATTCCTTTGAATCAAATGGACATTTAAACCATACTACTATGAAAATAGGCATGTTGTGTTGATCACTGTAGATGTAGCATATATGTATATTAGAAGAACCATTGCAATAACTGATGTTAGCAAGACAACTTACACTCTCAAGTAAAGGCATCAACAATTGCATATCACTATCTTGTGTTACCATATCATCAAAGGGTATTGTAAGCACTACCCTGCAACTTAGAAAACAATGTCATTTGCATGCCAAAACTAGCACATCATATCACTACCATGATACTGGTAACTTCCATAGTATACTCATGGTGCAAGATAGCACAAGTAATCACAAACTAGAATAGTGGTTGCTGGCATCAAAAACATACAATCAAAGTATTAAGACTATCACATAGAAACTCAAGTCAATGATCCAAGTGTTGTTATGCAAGCTAGATATCTATCAACTCCACTATCCAAACACCTATAATAGACCAATATAATCATGAATACCTCTGTATTTTGTAGGTATCAAGACATAGCATAGTTACAATACCAACAGTTCAAAGCACAAGAAACTGTCCATATTATGGAAACTCACTAACTTTAAGATGATCTGATAAGCTAATAATACTGGCACTGTCAAACATTATTCATAGAGTTTGGCAACCTCAGGTCATTTCTCAAGATATGGCTCAACATGATTAACATATTGGACTATTATGTTCAATACCTTGTTTCATTGTCATCTGTCTTCATGCAACTATGAACCACGTTGAAAACATTTCTTAAGTAAGGAATACTCTTGCAGAATCACCATCCATATGAAAAGGTATAAAGTTTTTATTATTGTCCAAATTAAATTGTTCAAACTTAGTCAACAATGACTGAAAGCACAAAAACATTGTTATACCAAATAATCACTACTTTTGAACAATGTGATGGCTACAAGAAAATGGTGTTGTTACTTGGGTGTCACATATTCCAAATGTTTGAGAAAAGAAGAAAAATATCAACAATCTCCAACCACAAACAAAGTGCTGAAGTTATGTCACAAATACAAGGGCATTGCATATAGAATATAGAGGATTATCAACAACCATTACACTCACCAAGGACTGTCACGTTCAACCAACTTGTTTTGAGTAGAAGAGATATAAATGATAAAGCAATGTCAAGATCACTAGAACCATAATGAAGAATAGACAAGAACCAGATATCCCTCAAGAATTCAAGTACCAACCAATCATGTATGAACACTCTACATAACTCAAGAAACCTTCTAAAACTCCTTGGGGTTGAAAAATAGGACATTTGATAACTCCCCCTATCTTTATGTTGTACCTCATGAAACTATCAAACGATCACTATCTTTTGACACTTCAAACTTCACATAGAATATATTATTGTATACTATTCAAAAAAAAAATTCATTTGAATCATCTCATTGCTAGAATTTGCAAAGACTAAGAACCATATTTCAAATATGTCACAAACACACTTGTGACCTACTAAACTACAAAGGTAGAGCCATAAACCCAATGCAACCAACAACCACAGGGATCAAAGATGATACTTGAAGTGCACCCTGAGAACACACATAAATGATTTAGTGAAGAGAAATATGAGGAAGATCATCCAATCTCTCCCTCAACTGACCTACCATTTTCATACATTTAGTTTCTTGCAAATTATAAATGTTTCCTTGAGTTCTTGAACCTGCTGCAACAACTTCCCCTATTTTCTTTCTAATCTCACATCCAAGAGCATCAAAAAGAATATAAAATCCTTGACCACAAATCTGATTTACACTTAAAAGATTATGCTTGAGACCCTCTGCATAGTACACATCATGCAAAGGTAAGTCATCATCCAAAGAAACAATAATTTTCCCTATGATATGAATACAATCATCATTTCCAAACCACACTAAGCCACCATCACAATATTCAAATTTGATGAAAAGAAAAAAGTATGTTTGATCAAACAGCTTTACATGCCAAGGTAAAAAATGTGTGGTTTTTAGAAGTGGATGCTCTCACCACATGATAGGTGATATTTCCACTCTGTGAGTTTGAACTCCTTTTAGATATAATTGTCAAGTCATAAATAGGGTTTCTTCTCCTTCTTCAAGAGATTCCTCTAAGCAACTATTTGTCACATCAACAAATAGACTTTTCTTATTGAAACCATCTTTCCCTTTAAAATTATACTATTTTTTCTTTCTCAGTTTCCAATTGTTTTCTTCATCACTCTTAGGTTCTTTATTAGGACATTGAGCAACATAATGCCCAATCTTGCCACAATTGAAACAATTAAAGGGTAACTTCCCTTGAGATCTACCTAATCCTCTTCTTAGTTTGCTCACTAAAATAGACTCATCTTCATTCAATTTTTCTAACTCAGGTTTTATGTCATTATCTTTCTTTACAGTTTTGAAAGCAGTTTCTTTGTTAGGATTGTCACTACATACTCTCATTTCATAAGCAGTAAAAATACCATGAAGTGCATCTATGGTTAGTTTCTTCATGTCTCTCTCCTCTACAATAGAGATCTTAGGATCATATTTAGGTGACAATGTCCTCAACACCTTTTTAACAATAGTTATTTCTTCTAATGTTTCTCCTAAACCTTGCATGGATTTAACAGTTTCTTGGACTCTTAGAAGGTAATCAGCTACCTTCTCTTCCTCTATCATTTTTAAGCCTTCAAACTTGGCTCTAAGTGCATGTAGTTTAGCCTCTTTTATTCTTTCATCACCCTCATAAATATTTGACAACTTTTCCCAAAGAGACAGTTGTTTTGCATTCCATGACCTTAATTAAAACATCATTAGACAGACCACATCAAATTGTATTTTCAACCTTTACATCACAGTCATATGCTTTTTTTTATTAGCAGTAGAGGGTGTTCCTGTGACATTGTACCCAGACTTAATTGCATTCCAAACATCAAAGCCTAGAGACTTTATATGATGTTTCATTATATACTTCCAAAAGGCATAGTCAGTACCATCAAACAATGGTATTTTGAAAGTAGAAAGACCTTCCTAAGTTGCCATTGTAAGTATTCCACCAAGAAACCCCTAAGTTGGTTAGGCTTTTGACAAGAGTATGGCTTTGATACCACTTTTTGGAGTACAGACAACATTGAGAGGGGGGGTGAATCAGTGTTGTAGATAAAAATAATTCATTTACTTCTTATCAAACTTAAGAAAAGAAAGTAATAATTCTGACAGTATGCTTTATTAATGCAAGAAATCAAATACAGAACAACAAATAAGACTGAATATTCAAGAATGAAAAATAAATGGACCACACATCAATTGAGACCATGACACAACAAATTTTATGAGTGGAAAAACCTCAAGGGGAAGAAAAATCACTCAGAACTTGCCTTACTGGCTTAATCATAAATAGAACCAAATACAGAGCCTCACTAGCCTTTATGTCTCACTGACTTAATTCACTACCTCACTAGCATATCATTTCCACTTCCACTGCCTCATTGGTAATGATCATATTGTCTCACTGACATGATCACTTACAACTTCTCAAAGATCAAATGAAAATATACAATACAAAGGGTTTCTCTATTTCACTGTAAAACATATCTTGACTATCTCATTTCATTTGAAACTCAAGAATCCATAATCATAAATGTGCACATACAATTCAACTGATCAAGAAATATTTTGCAATAATACATTGTTGCTATGATAATGATATTGCAAGAATGTACAACTTCATCTCAATCTCAACAGAGTAATGTTGTCCATTTTATATTGTCTCACAACTTTCTTGTCCTTTCATTAAACAATTTAAACATGTAACTATTCTTGTTCAACTACTTGTAGCAGTTGATGTTAAAAATTGTCATAAGGTTAAACATATTCATTTAGGAGAGAATTATCATTAAGACTTCAAACTATTTAACCAAACCCTAACTGGAGTTCAAATGGGTTTAACAAATAAATCACCTTTACAAACAACTATTTACATAATGAACCCTTTTGCACAAAATAATGAAGATTATAACTAAAATCACAAAGAAATATTTCATTATATTGTCATCAAGAGAGCTTTGAACAAACTATAGCAACATTTAATCTTTATTTTTTCTTAATGAAATCATATTCAGGAATGACCCAAAATAGAAACTCTTTTTTTTTCTATAACAAACTCATAACAGAAAAACAAACCGTTAAGTTTATGTGTTAACCATACTATTGCAGATGACATAAAACCATAACCAAGAATAATGGAAAGATAACACCTGAAATAACTAACAAAACACAAGATCTTTTGTTGTTCCCTCAAACTATGGCAGCCAAAAATAATTGTCCATCTTCTCTACTCTTTCCCACTACTCAATGAAGCTAAGCATTGTCACATCTCTACTAGTCAACACAATGATTCCATAAATTCTCACTCAATACCTCATGAAAACAAAGATTCCTCACAAAACTTCAAACCCTAAGTTCGAAAGCTTCATATTCCAAAGTTCAACATTAAAAAATGAACGATAAAACTATCTTTTTGCCCAATATACTTGTCACTGAGAGTTCAAGTTAGCCCTAAAAAGGACCAGTAAGCACTTAACACAAGAATGCCATCTTTAACCTACTCTTGAGGCCAGGACCTACTGATCAAGTCAGATACTTAAAAAGTATGACCTTCGAATATGGTAAGTGATTTATCATATTGAATTCAAATCAATTCATAGACCTTAATAATCTTAACTCATAATGGTGTCCATTTTATCACTTTTAGTTTAAACAAATATTATCCCTTGCAACACTTCAACACAACATCTTTAAGATATATCCCTTGAGTTTTCATGAAATGCTAAGACTTTTTCAGATGGAATAGATGAAGCAAGCTAAAGACCATACAAGTAACATCAACATGCTCAAGACTATATGTTGGTTAACACCATGAAGACATCACCAAACTAAAACCTTGTGAAGTATTGCAACCATGACAAGAATAGCTCATAGGTGTTGGAACCACAATATCATTATAATAACATATCTAGACATCAATGCCAAACCACAATGTCAAAGGGGTCAACAAAAATAATAACCTATTTCACTCAAATCTTAAGCTACCTCAGATTGAGCATGATGGAATACAAAACATACATATGATGTTAAAGTATGAACAACACATGTGAAAACCTTTTCTCAGTGGATGTACTCCTTGATGTTGTTTATGTGGATGTCTCCTCAAATGGACAACATAACCTTGCTATGCATGGAGTCTTGGAGAAAAATAGGTAGCATTGAGTTGCATGAAGAAGTGATATGATTTGTGAAGGGGTAAGCTCCAATTTATAGAATTTTGGAGACTAAATTGGATGGTCAAGATTGGATTGAAAGATTAATGGATAAGGATGCTTGAGAGCTCTCAAGCAAGGAGAGATTGCCAAGTTTCATGATGAGATTGGATGAGAGGGAATGTCCTTGGATCAAGGAGGAGTGAATGGTCAAGATTGGGCTTTGGGAAGATTGGAGGGATGAGATTGACTTGATAAATGGGAGGTATGAGTTAGATTTGATTTGAATTTTAAATTTGGAAGCATGGATACATACCAAATTTAAAATTGGAGGAAAAGGGGATAAGTTGGATTTGATTTGAATATTAAATTGGGAGCATGGGTACATTCTTAATTTAAAATTGGATGAAAATGGGATGGAGGACAAAATGACCTTTGTACATGGGTCCTTGACCATACATTTTGTAAAAAGGCCATCTAGACATGTACAAGAGGCCATGCCTTTGTACATTTGGGGAAATGGAGAGGATTTGACTAAGATTAGATTAGAGTTTAGGTTGTGCAAGTTGGGGATTAGGTTAGTTAATGAGGTTTAGGTGACCTAATCAAAAGTGTAGAAAATAGGGAATTAAATAAATATAATTATTTAGTTAATTCATGGGATGGGAAAAGGGGATAATACATAAATTAAATTTATCTAATGTTTGGACCATAGAGGAAGGAGATAAATGATTAATAAATCATTTTGGCTAGGGATAAGTATCGATGAAGGTATTGATATAGGTATAAATGAATAGTAGAAATTACATGAATAGTGATTTTGACGATAAAATATTGTAAAATCATGGATTGAAGTGGATTTGATCAATCAACTATCTAAACATGTGTTTATTTAGTTAATTGTGGAGAAACATATCTAGAGATGACTAGTAATGGTTTAGGGAAGTTTGCAAATGAATTAGGGATGTTTAGGGATGAATCAATATGAATTGGGGATGTTTAAGGATGACATGAAAAGTGGACAATTTTAAGTGTCTACAATATGTATATGTATATACATATATAGATGTATACATATTTACATATATCTATACATACATACATACAAACATACATACATATACATATGCTATACATATATACATATACATATATGAAATTTCTTACTATCTAATTTAGACATACAATACTAATTGATATGGTTACTAAATTCATTTTGTAGATCTTTAATGTGCACATTGTTGATATCAAGTCTTGAATTTATATGTTTGAAATGAATAAAAATTATTATTAAAAAGAAACACATGTTATAGAAAAAGTGAGTCATGATGGAACAATACTATATCCTTACAATTTCATATAAATTTGATATATAAAGTAATCAATTAACATAATTTGATATCAATTTATATCATTTGATATAAAGAAGTGGACACATATCACATTTGATCAAATTTATATCCAAGATTTAACTTAAAGAATTATATATATTAGTTGATATAAATTTATATTTATATATAATTTAAAAATTGAAATATAAAGGCCTAATAAGGGGTAAGTATGAGTTCTAATGAGTCGGAAACCTCATTTAGTTGGGCACTCATTTTTTTTCTAACTTCAAGAATATAAGGTGGTAGTTTAATCCATTTTAGTTTAATGATCCTACAATAAGGGTTGTAGTTGGCATGCCCAAAGTGAAGGCCTTAAAAGTGGCTGATAAATGTGAGATTTCCCTTTGATTTATAGGCCATCTATTTGGGAATTTATAGTTTTCTACATTACTCTAGTATTTTGAGGATAGTTCTTGCAAGAAGTGACACTCTTGATTCTAGATAGGTGGAACCATGACCTTGTAGTCTAGGCATGGACGTAAGAAAGAAAGAAAAAAGTAAAAGGAAACTTAGAGTAGAAATGGATTTTTAAATAGAAGAGATTCTTGTAACTAAAAGGTGAGTGTGACTACGGTTTCAAAGAATTTTTTGAATTACATCTTTAGGGAACTAAAGAATCTAGAGATCCATATATAGATGTTCTTGTTGGCAAGAGACATTGTTCTGATGGTTGAGGTAGAATGTTGTCATTGATGGAAACAAGGATTGATAACATACAAGGATGTTATGGAAGCTGTTAAGTCTTCTCTAGAGTCATGATAGGTAAAGGGACTCTTGAACTGGAAGACTAACCTAGTCAGAATGACTAAGTATGGACAGTATACAGGGAAATGAGTGATTGATGGTATGCCTCTGCAGTTGAAGATCTTTGCATGTGGTTCTGGTATGTTATTCATAGCTACCTAGTGATGACATGTTCTAGTGTTCAAGTTCTGACTTCCTCTGGAAGTCATACTATGATTTGTCTAAGTCTGGATGAATAGAGATGAGTCAGAAATAGTGCAGAGTATATGAGTAAATTGGTCTACATTCCTCTGCTGGTGAATATTTTGATTTACAGTTTTGAGGAAATGTAAATACATGGCATAAGCATCCAAATCTAGAATTGTAAAGCTTGAAGTTCATCAGATCACATTTTACAAGTTCTCCAATATCAGCTTTCAGGTTGACAATATTTCTCTATGATAGAACAACAGTTTTAAGATCCGCATTTTTCTATGAAAGATTATTATGCTCTGTGGTTTTGAAGTTATAATAAGAGGCCCATAATGAATGTTGGTTATGAATTTCAAAGTCTCATATGGTTCACATTGAAAGTTATGGTATGATAGTCAAGCTAATTGAGTATGCACTTAAAATTGAAGCCGACACTCATGTGAAATCAATATGCGATGAAGACAATGTTTGAATTGTCATTCTAAGTGGCTCTACTATAAGTCCTGACCTATATGAAGATTCCTAAATGTTTGTTTGGGTCTGTATTACTGCTTGTGCCTAAGATCAAGCTAACAAGGTATAATATTTGTGTACATGCTTCATGCTTGACCTACCGACCTAGTTGTAAGATAAATCATATTGCAGATATATATATTAGAAGGATTTCAGCATTGGTGATGGATAGTGATATGAATATAGTGCAAATTCAATGTGTATGTGATCTAAGACAATTTTGTGATAAGAAAGAAGAAGAAAGGGAAGAAGAACAAAGTATATGTAAAGTAGAGAAAAAAAGCAGGGTAGATATAATGAAGACTTTTGAGTCTGTGTATTGGGCTATTAATGGAACTACACTTCAACATTCTGTAGATGTATTTGTAGTAGTTATCTCTTGGCAGTGAGCCAATGCTTCTTCTATCTTCTCTTCTATTTTCTTGGTAGTGAGCACTTCTTTGGATAGTGAGTCCTTTGACAGTGAGCCCTAAGGTAGCAAGCCTTCATGTAATTTGATTTTGATATCATAATATATTGTGAGCTAACACTCACCGTGGTTTTTCCCTTTTTTGGTTTTCCACGTAAAAATCTTGGTGTCTATGTGTTATGATTGTGGCTGCTCTTCTTATGTTTGTTTTACTTTTATGCTATTGAATCTACTAAATGGATTAATAAATATGTGAAAGAAAGGTTTTACAGAATACTGATTCATCCCCCCTCTTAGTATTCTTTGTGATCAATAGTTCCACATGTGGGGAATGACTAAGGAGATAGGAAATGATGACATTATGAAGTCTACAAAGCTATAGTGAAAATGATGCTTGACCCAAGCGAGATGATTAGGAGAAAGTATTTCTTTGGCATGGCATAGTCTCTCATTATTCCCTCTATGTTGTTAATTGTAGTGCGGTCATTTGTGCTATATAAGGATGTTGAGGACATTAAGGAGATGGATGATGTGTATTTGGACTGTCTAGTGGAACACCTCCATACCATCATATGCAATCAAGGTAAATTATCTCAAAGCATTAAGATTTTAGGTAATATTTTAAATGTCAATTCCTTGATGAGCTCAAAGTAGAGGAGGATAACTATTACAATGAAGATCTATTTGGTGAGGTGAAGCCCTTAGATTAATACTATTACATGTATCTTGGTTGGTGATATCTTGTGCAACTTGTCATCCCCCTTTTTGAACACTTATAGTAACTATCACATACAATATTTTCTACTATAGGATCATATCAATTTTCCATAGACACGTCTTTTGTTGGATGTTGTGGAAGGATGTATTAATCAAATGAACAAAAGGAATATAACAATGCATATTATAATAAAATAGGACTTAGTTAGATAACTTATTTTAAACATGGATGGATCTAGTAACTCCTCATGTTACTAGAATTTGCCCTTCAATACTTTATTTTGTAGCTCCTATGTTCCTAACCTAGCTTTATTAGCAAAATAATTGAAAATATCATATTATTTATATTAGTTGCTATAATTTAGAAATTGACATGTCACATCAAATTTGATCAAATTTAAATCAATGTAATTAAATATTATATATCAATTGATATAATTAAATTTATATATCAAATTATAGCAATTTTGATATAAACAAATTGGTACATCACATTAGCTTTTTGATAAAATTATATCAATTTCTTTAAAAATTAATATTTCAATTGATATTGTTATACCACATCAAATTTGATCAAATTTATATTAATTTATTTAAAATTTGATAAATCAATTGATATAAATGAATTTATATATCACACAACAAATTTGACCAAATTCATATCAAATCTAAATATAAATTATATATCTTAAATTTCACATCAACTAATCAAATTTAGTTGAATTTGTAATGTTTATAGAAAATTTGTCATTTTAAAATAAATTTAATATCAATTTTTATTTTAAATTTATATAATACAATTAAATATTTAATCCTTTCATTAATAATTAGGTTCAAGTACAAGACATTGATATATCTTTCAATACTTTGCACACGAATAATGGAAAATTTAGGTTGCATGGTAGAGAAGGATTCAATAACATTTGTTGGGGTAAAAGTGTATGGAATGGTAGAGGGTCAAGATAATATTTCTTATGGAAGGTATAGTAATGAAAAGGCTTGGACTCTAGAATACCATTTTGGTCACTTTGCCTCTTGCAACTCTTATATAGAAGCACTACAAGACAAGCAAGCCCCATGGCATGGAAATCATTCCTAGAGATTTGTGGCAGTAAACAATAACCATCCTCAAACAAATATTAAAATGTAGGATGCCATGTAGAGTGACCATTTGGTTATGGGCATGGTTCTAACTAGAGCTTCAAGTGTACCCAATATAGAAAGGGGAGTTGTGACTTCCATTTATTCCCTGACTAGTTGTACCTAACAATCTTTGGGTAGGAACTTATGCCCTTCTTTCTTACCTTTTACCATATTCCTCAAGTCTCTAGGGATGTATAAATAATAAATAGAGAATTATACTTGTAGGAACCTGCCGGTACATGCAAATTTTCCAAATTCTATGATCTGCACATGCATGGATTATGAAGAATTGGAAAATTTCCATGGATGATGAAATCTTCATTTACCCCTATGTGAGGGGTTTTCTATCCTTAAATTTGACTCTATCAAGGACAATGAATAAGTGGTAAAATTTGATCATTGGGATCTCCAAGGGCCTTTCTCTATATCAAACCATTGTTCCTAATTTTTTAGCCTTAAATAGATTTGTTTACCTCTACTTTTTTGTGGGTTTGTTCTCCCTACATGTCACTATAATTTTAGGTGTTTGATGGTTTTAAGATTATTATAAATAAGCTTAGAAAGTATTATTTTTTGTATAAGGGGATGGATTTGTAATCCTATTCTGCTTATTTTTTTCTTTATATGGAATGGACCTCTCTAAGGGGCTTCCTGCTAAAATGTTTGTAAAAGTTCATGATAGAAGATAGAGACAACAAATAGACTAGGAGGAATTTTCCTTCAAGTAAATTTTTTTTTTCAAGTGAGAATCTTACTTCTAAATGCCACTAAAATTATAGTTCTAAAATGGGTAGACAAACATAATGTATGAATCCCACTTGGTGGATAGATGTTAAGCTTCACCACCATGTAACTACCCCTAAAGATTTGCTTGGGAAAGAAACTACCCTTGATTCCCTAGTGGAATCTCTCTTGCTAGATGATTTCCCTCCTACTTTATTAATTATTATTATATTTCTTTTGTTAAGGTTTCTTCTAAGCATATGTCTTTTTTTGATTCTAAATCTCCAAAGAATGACATGATTTTTGAGGATCCTACATGTTTGGAAGCTAGGATATATTTGAGTTTAGAGGCAAAGTCTAGTTTTATGACGAAAACTCTAAGGGGTGAAGTGGACCATAATATTCTAGAGTAGAACCCAAATTTCTAGTTTCATCTTTGCTAAGCCAAGAATGGATTGAGGTGAAAAAGGAAAAGGTAACTTATTAAATAAATGCCAAGTATTAGATGAACTTAAGATCAATCAAGAAGGAAGAAGATTCTTAATAATCTAGTTTGGGAGTTTTAGATTACTACATAAGATACTAAAGTTGGGATGTTACTATAAAAATCATGAGGTTGTTGCAAAATATGGGTGTGTTGTTGAAGTCACAAATAGTAGTTAATGAAGTATAGGGTGGTTTGGGTGTTTTAGTTTTCTACAATTGATGTTAAAATCTGTAGGAAGTAATATGGTTTCTAGAAAATATGGATGTGGTACTAAATCCATGGATAGTGGTTGATAAAGTATGCATGCAAGGTTCATTTTTCATAGTTTTAGGGGATTTTTGTATGGTGAGAGGGGTTGGGTTAAGTTTATAGGGTTTTATGAACCTGATGTAGGAACTTCCAGAGGTCATAACTTTTGACTCAAAGGTCCATTGGAGCTTAAATTTGGTAGGCAGATGCATCTTGAAAAGTTCATTAAAAATCCCACCAAATTGGTAAATTTGATAGGTCACCATTTTGACACTTTTTCAAGACCTTATTCGATCATCTAGGGCCTTGAAATGAGGTTTTAACATTTTTTTAAGGATTTTCCAAGTTGTTTTTCCTAATTATTTTTTGAACTTTACTTGCTATTAGATTAGAAAGTTTTCTATTATTCATCTTTTAGTAAGTTTCAAATATTTGTAAACTTTCATGGTCATACAGATAAGGATGTGAAGTTACCAAAAATGGCAATTTTTGCATAAATTTGGTATTTATTTTTAGTTGTAGAAGAATGGAATGGAATGTGAAGGAATTTGAAAATAGTTTTGAGTTTTATGGATATTCTTTTGCATTGAATTTTATGTTGTGAAGTTTGGTTACATTAGAACCCTATTCAAATTTGCATAGTGTTGGACTTTAGATTTTATAATCTTATTTTATCAATATAATGGGAGTGGAACCTACCCATAATTTATTGATTTAAAAAAAATTCAATTACAAACTATTCTACATAAATGTAAGTAAATTTTAATAAAAGAGGGTAAAAACTTTATTAATCAAGGAGAGCAGTACAAAGAATAAAAACATCTAGAAACCCAAAAGGGCCAAGACACACCAAACAAGGGATCAAGAAGTGTTCATGCAACATCTCCTATCCTTAGAAAAAAAATCCTCCAAAATCTGAGCAAGATCCTCAGATAAGCTATCCCAATCTTCCACCAACCATGTCCCATTCCTCTCAGAAGCCCATTTGGCTAACCCATTAGCCACCTTATTCCATTCCTGAGGGATATGAGAGAAGGTGATAGAATCAAGAATTTCTCCAAGACTGGTGATTTTCTTAGCCACCACCGCAAGATGCCAGCTAACATCATTGAACTACCTCCTATTTAACAAGTCGATCACCACTTGAGAATCTGACTCACAAATAATCCTTTTCCAGCCAAGGGCATAAGCTCTCTTCAAATCCAAAAGAATAGCCAAAGCCTCCATAATATTATTAGAGTGTTGCCCCCTATATTCTGAGAAGAAGAACACAAGCTCCCTAGAATTATCTCTACCCACCCTGTTAGGTCTAAAAAATGCAAGTTGTTAACCCTAAGAGGGTGTCAGGCTCTCTTGACATTTTTGGCTAACTGACACAGGGTAGATATGGCTAAACCCCCTTCACTTTAGGCTCTGCCAGACCTAGGCGGGTAAACCTCTAATTAATGAAGCAGATAAAGAGATGATTACTACTTTAATTAGAATTAATCTAACTATTGATAATGGCACAAATTATAAAACAGATAAAAAGATAGCAAGTTAACTCTAAGTGATCTAAATATTAATGCTAAAACAATAATGCAATCTAACTAAGTAAATCTAAAATGAATTTGTATAAGTGATAATGAAAATACTACACCAGTGCCTTATTGAATATAGAGTCAGTGTGATCATGAAATAAATGACTATTTGTTTGGTAAAAACTCGAACTATCTGGCATGAAAGAATAGGTATGTAACTTGTACAACCCTACAAGGAAATAGTTAGTATTCCATACTTATATATATCCAATTGACAAAATCAAATTACCTACATTCATCCAAAAGGATTTAATCCTTGCTTGAAGGAACCTATTAGAATAATACTACAATTGTAACAGATTTATCAAAAACTAGAGACATAATACAAACCCTAACTATATGACTCTTCTTACAGATCCATGACAATGTCTTCAAAGTTACTATAACAGATTTAAAGGATTTAATTCTGAAAATAGAAACCAGTTAATCTTATCACACTATAATAGAAAATGTGTATAGACAACTTGAAGATATACTTGATAACTCAAATTGAATAACAAAGAAAACTTTAAAAGGAGACAGTCATATAATTGAATAAATTAAATAGATAATTGGTACCGAAATCTATAGTTACTACTTCATGTTCACAGACTTGACTTCATCAGAGAATGCTTGCACATGGTCTACCAGAAATAAAATATATTAAAAGTGAACTAGCATTGTTGTTCAAATCTAATCTATAATATCCCCTGTTCTATTCTGTAGTCTCCCTCTATAATATAATATCCTCTAATCTCCTATGATCTCAACCCTCTTTTCTTCTGGTCTTGGTCATCTCTTATAAAGAGAGGCATACAAGCTTCAGACCAGTTACAATAGTTGTGATGGTTGATAACTAAAATCAGTATTTGTTCTAATAAAACAGATTCAGGAAATTTAATTCTCGCCACTAATCATCAAATGGATAACCATTTTAGGGTCGAACAAAATCTTTAGTTGTAATTCTACTTAATATCCTTCGAGGGTTTTATTATTCCTAAAAAGACTAGATAAAACACAAATTAGTCTCTGATCAAATGATCAAAACAAATTTATTTAAACATATATATTTACTCAAATAATTACTTCCCTTATTGACAATTTATCAGTTGCTTAAGATCCTTTCATGGGTGTTTATACAACTTGATCATCGCTGTGTATATCCTGCAAAAAAACAAATATTTTAATTGTCAGAAAGATATCTTAACCATTCTAATTTTAATGTCATTTTAGGGTTTCCTTCATCGGTGTAACCTCACAATCGAGTTGATCCAAAAACTTCCCACCTTTTCACTTTCTGTACATCCTTGTATCTTTCACTTGTATATCACTCTTGTATATCTTCTTGTATGAGCGCATATACAGACGACTCATACAGACCTTCCCTTTCGATGCTTTCAATTTCTTTGTACATTGAATATGCTCATTAAAAACATACAATCACTAAAACATACAAGGAGTTTCCAATATTTAACTTTTCCTTCACATCCAATTCTTGTATATCCTTTTGTATCTATCACTTGTATCTTTAAGAATGTATGTTCAAAACATACAAGGCACTGAATATACAAGCACTTAACTTTTTTAAATAACCTTTCAGTTCTGCCACTTGTATGTAATGCATTGTATATCTGCAATGTATGTCGGATAGATACAAAGTGCAAACATACAACGAATTTTCCCTATTTCATAAACTTTTCAGGTCTGGCTTGCATAAAATGCAATGTATATTCTGATATACATTAAGTCACGATACATCATTTACATCGGATTTTAATCCCTTTTGAGTTCACTGCAATGTATAACATGTAATGTATATTCTGATATACATTGAGTAGTGATGAATCATTTATATTGTTTATATACAATGACTTATCATTATTTCACAATCATTTTAGTTCTGACATTGCATATTCCTATTGTATGTACTGCAATGTATAAAAGCCTTGTATATTTTGCTTTGTATGTTCTGCTTTTGCCTAACATACAAAGATAAAATGCATACATCGGACTTAATCGACTCATTTATTTAAACTTTGACTTCTGTTGGGTCTGTAGCTTGCATGTAATGCATTGTATATCAGAAATGTATGTCAGATACATACAAAGCATAAATATATGATGAATGTTTCAACTTTAATAAACTTTTCAAGTCCGGCTTGTATATGCATCCTCCGATATACATAAAATCTCGATGTATTTCTTTAACCTGATTTAATTCTCGCCTGAGTTCCGCATTGTATATTACTATGTATTGGCATGAGTTTTATATTATTTCGCCGAATGTACATTGCATATATATACCACAATAGCATATCGAGAATGTATCTTTTAGAATGTATTTCAAGAATGTATCTTTCGCCAAGTGCAAAGGGTGACTAGTAGAAACGGTAAAGAGAACCAGTGATACTGAGTCATGTCTTGTATATACCGCAATGTATGTATATTGTAACATACATACAAAACATGCAAAGACTTAATGCTAATTCATAATTGTTTCGGTTCCGGTCAATGCATATCGTGTTGTATGTTGCATTTGGCCAAACATACAAACATAACATACAAGCAACGGACCTGATAGAAAATACATTTCAACTTTTAACCTCATCAGGTCCACCTTATATGTAATAATAAAATGTTAAACAAATGCATACAAATAAACAATGCATCAATCCGATGACTCCTTTATGCGACCATATCACGACTTGATATACAAGGGACTTTGCATATGCATCATACAATGAAACAACATACAAACCACTTTGTATGCGAGAGACTTTGTATATACAAAAGACTTTGTATATACAAACATACAAACCCATAGCACAATGCATTTTACTAAAAACTCACATAACTTGTAAAATACAGGGAATTTTAAGATGGTTCAAAAAGCAACCCCTATTCATTTTGGACAAGGAATCCACCTATATTCAGCTCTGGTACTTAATGCCATTTTTCCTTTATTTTCAACAAGGTTTGTGACTTCTCACTTCCTTTTTCACAGTTCATCTTAAATGAGCACTTCAACCATGTTATATTAGGTCTTTAGGAACCAGAATAGATCAAATCCAAATATTTCTATCAACTTAATTGTTAATTTCTGCTTGAAAACAACTGTGGATCTTTCCATATATGCTCATATACTGAAATCTTTAGATGATTGAAACTTGATATTTGCCAAAAAAGTAGCTTGGGAATTTCAATCCCAACACACCCCACCAATACTAGCATGCCCAAGTTTACCCCTTGCAAACCCATCAGTGTTGATTTTCAAAACTCCAGTGGGAGGGGGAAACCAATTCCCTTCCCTAAAGACCTTTCCTCTAGAAACCTACTCCACCTATTCTTAGGACTGCTAGTACCACCAACAAAAATTCCTAGATTACAAATCACTCTAGTGTCCCTAGGATCCACTGGGACCAACAAATCACATTTAGCATGTAAAGTCTCCTGCAAACCCCAAGAATGTGAGACCAAACTTGGCCCACCAATAGCTTCTTACCTAGAAAGATCCTATGGTTGCGCTCCAACTAGAGGTGCCAAATAATTAGACTAGGGCCAATAGTCCAAGCTATGTACAAAAATGAAGTCTGCATCGAAATAGCCTTCATGTTCTGCCAAAACTCAGCAAGAGAAGAAGGATGCCTGCACTGTAAACTTCAAGCCCCCCACCAAAAATGCCAAATAGACCTAGAAAAAGGGAATTGAAAGAAAAGATGAGAAACTATCTCAATGTCCTTCAAACATAAGAAACATAATGAAGGACCTTGGAATCCCTTCTTACAAAGGTTATCCCAAGTCAAGCACCTGCCATACACCACCAACCAAGAAAAGAAATTGCATTTTGGTGAAGAGAATTTATTCCAAATGTTTTTCCACCAAGGAACCTCAGCACTGCCCAAGGCTTGTTTGTCCAAAACATGATACCCTTAAGCAATAGTGAACTTCCCTTTCAGATCTAGGCCCCAAGCCAGCACATCACACTCCAGAAGAGAGCAACAAACTCTATCAACCAAAATAGAAGACAACTCCCTCCTATCTTCCAAAGAACCACCCAGGGGCCATTCCTACATATCCTTCCACTTGTAAACAATAGTCTGCCCCAAAGCTTGAGGAGATTTGAAATCCATCACTCTGCTCTAACCAACCTGAACAAAAATCCTACATAAATCCCCCAGGTGAGGATGTGAGGAGAGGATTGGCGGGAAACCATTCCATGAGTCATAACAAAAAAGGGCATTAGAACCTCTGTTGCAAATCTAAAATAGGCCTTGTTTAACCAACTGAGCCCCCCTCTTGAGAGTGTCCTAGATCACAAAACCTTTCCCCATAAGACTAAATTAGGGAACCTCAGTGCCATGCACCTCCCAAAGGTACTTGAAGATAAGGATCCTGGCCCAATGCTAATGCTGATGTGAGCACCATCTCCAGTATAGCTTAGTAGCCAAAGCTTGTCCATTCCAATCCGCCATGCGCAATCTGAGACCACCATCTTGCTTTGGCCGACAAACGGCTTCCTGCTTAATCAAGCTCTACTTCCTCGAAAGAAGGTTCCCCAACCAAAGAAACTACCTAAAGAGGCCCTTAAAATCATTGATGAAGCTTGAGGGAGTAGTCAACACAAAGCACCTGTATAAACGAAGGACTTGCACCATCAACTTCAAAAGAGTAACTCTATCAACCGTTGAAATCCATCTACAGGTCCAATGACATACCAACTTGCAAAATTTATCAATCACATCCTAACAAAAACACCTGGGAAGCAGCCGCACATCTAGAGGAATCCCTAGATAGATGAAGGGAAGCTTCCCCATCTGAAACCTTAAGATCCTGAAAACACCCTACTAAATAAGCATAGGGGTATTAAAGAAATAAATGCAAGACCTACTTTCATTAATGCATTGCCCAAAGGTAGCCAAATAACAATCCAAAGTCTGCCGTAAAGCCATTACTTCAGCCACCTTAGTAGCACCCATCAAAGTAGTATCATCCACAAACTGAAGATGAGTTTGAGGAGGTAGAGAGTTGCACCATTTCCATCCCTAGATGAGCCCCTCCATAACACGGGCCTTAATGAACCTCCCCAAACCTTCAGCCATCAAGATGAATAAGTATGGGGATAAGGGATCCCCCTACTGAAGGCCTCTAGAAGCACCAAACAGGTCAGAAGACTCCCCATTTTTTAGAACAAAAAAAGAGGAAGTTGTCACACAGCTCATGACCCACTCAATCCACTCACTACTGAACCCAAAGGCTCTGAGAATTTTGAACAAAAAATCCCATTTAACTCTATCATAAGCTTTGGCCATGTCTAACTTTATAAACATAACCTTTTCACTAGAAGAGGCCATGGAATGAATAGCCTCAGCTACCATAACCACTATGTCCAAAATTTGTCTACCTACAACAAAGCCCCCTTGTTCCTCCAAGATCAACTTATCTATCCATGGTTTCAGGTGCTCAACTATTAATTTTGTAATAATTTTATACACCACATTGCACAGAGCAATTGGTCAAAAAAGATCTAGAGAATCAACACCCTCACATTTTGGGATAAGAGCAAGAAACATGGCATTCATAGCACACAACATTTGCTTATTCCTTAAAGACTCCTAAACAACCTTCAACAAATCAAGGTTGATCACATCCCAAAATTCCTGAAAGAACTCAGCTGGAAACCCATCAGGACCAGGAGCCTTCCATTTTTTCAACTAAAATACCACATCCTCCAACTCCTTAAAAGAAATATGTTTAAGAAGAGAGGCATTCATATCCATAGTCACTAGAGGAGGAATACAAGCCCAGATAGAATCTTCATCCTCACTAACAGAAAGGGTGTCTTCAAAAAAGAGAGCAAAGAAGAAATGAACCATCTCACTAGAAATCTTTGAAGAGGAAGAAAGAATAGAACCCTCAGGAGAACAAAGAGAAGAAATAAGGTTACCTTGTCTTCGAGCCTTCACCGAGTTATGAAAAAAGGAGGTATTCCTATCCTCTTCCTAAATCCAGTCAACACGAGACTTTTGTTTCCAAAAAATTTCCTCTTGAAGCTCCCATTTCTCTAGGTCTTTAACCACACTATCCTCTAATCTACTCAAATCCACATCAAGACCCTAATCCTGAATCTTTCTTGTAATAGAATCCAAGTGCTCCTGAACAACCCTTTTCCTTTGAAACACATTACCAAACTGATACTTATTCCAAAATTTCAATTTATGCTTAACATATTGCACCCTCTTCACAAAGGAGTACATAGCCATACCAAAAGTGGGCTGACCTTCAGTCCACCATCTAGAAACCAAATCAAGAAGACTTTCCTTTCTGAGTGACATAAGATGAAATCTAAAAGTTTTCTTCCTAGAACCACTGGCCAAATAGGCAGAGAATTAATCAGCCAATGGTCCAATCACTGCCAATCTAAAATTTTAGAACTTGACAGCCACTTGTCACCAACCCAAAAAGTGGAAACAAGAAATCTGTGTAAGCTTTTCAAAATGGCATCCTCCCTAATCCTCCTGTTATTCCAAGTAAATATTCCATTCAAAAGTTTGATATCCACAAGCTAAAGTTGAGCTAAATTATCCCTTAGAAGATCAGAAGATGGGTCCAAATGAGGCACACCTCCCCTTTTCTCCTCTAGAGAGACAATAGCATTGAAATCACCTGCCATAATCCAAGGGAGGAAAGGTTCCAACGATCTCAAAAAATTGATATGGGACCATAAGAGAATCTTACTAGGGACGTCCATTGGAGCATAGATGTTGGAAAGAAGAATTCTCTCCCCTATCTCCAAACAAGTCGCCACAAGAGAAATGGAGAATATATTGGTAAACCACCCAACAAGAGAAATTTGTTGAGGATCCTAGAAGCATGCAAGACCCCCAGAGCTCCCCTACACACCCACACACTAGCATAACCCTCTACTCCAAATATTAAACGTACACTACATCATACTAGCCACAGCTAACTTTGTCTCCTAGAGAAGAACCAAATCTGGAGAATGAGCACGAACCAAATCCTGAATAGCCTTTTGTCTAGGGGTGCTATTCATACCCCTTACATTCCATGATAGCACAATCATTGTAAACGGTGAGAGAAGTGAGCATCCAATGTCTTCACTAACCCAGACTCAACCAACGTCTCACTAGCCATCTTGACTTTCTCATGATCCTTCTTCCTACCCACCCTCTGGGCTTCTCAAGGGAACCCTTTTTCAGGGGTTTTTGCTATAATCCCAAACTAGGAGAAGTAGAAAGGGTTTTAGTCTTACCAGAGTCTTCCAAAGCTGAGACACCTACTAAACTCACCTTGTTAGAGGTAGAGCCCAAGGGGGTTTCCACCAACCCACCAGAGTCACCAATCCCAATCTCAGGGGAAGGAGCCTCCGAAACCATTCCCACCCCAGAGGTCACCACAAGAACTAGGGCCAAGTTAGTGATAGGTAGAGACTCAGAATTATGATCAAACAATGGAGTAGCTTCAACCTACATGTCAGAAAAAACCCCCTCCTCATGGACTATAACATCGAAAGCATCAAACCTATTAAAAGTCCCCTCCTCTTGATGATCCTAAAGAGACCTCTTCTAACCCTGACTTTTGTTTTGTGACTTAATTGGAACAAACCCATCTTTATCCAGCACCACCCCCTAAAAGGGTTCTTTACCCTTTTCCACCCTTGGATTAGAAGGATCCATCACATTACCTAAGCCACCAACACCCGAGGCATGAGGGCACCTCCTCTGAACATGACCATACTCTTGGCATAGCCTGCATCTGAAGGGTAATGTCTCATAGTCCAACTGTTGAGTCCAAGAGCTAGATCCAACAGTCAAATAAATAGAATTTGATAGGGGCTAACTCAGATCAATCTCTACATGGACCCAACCATAGGAAAAAATTCTCTTTTCTAAAGTTTGATGAGAAGGGCCAATAGGCTTTCCCAACAGCAAAGAAATCAATTGCAAAATATCCTTCCTCCAACATTCAAGTGGCAATCGAGGAAAATGAACCCACACTGGAACCCTCAAGGGCAACTCCTCAGCTAAATTAAAGCCTGCATGCCATGGTTTCATGAACAGACCAAATTGGTTATAAAAATAGGGCCCTCCCTCAAATGCCTTATTGTGTTTAGAAATGCACAAAAAATCCACCAGAAAGAAGTTATTCGTGGCTAGCAAAATATCAAAGTCACCCTCTGGACTCCAAGTTTTGTGAATCTAGGATTCTAGGAATGGCATAGAAACCCTCATCCCCATAAATTCGCAATCAAAACATGTTTTCTATAATACTCCAGGTCATCGGCTACTGCCTCCGATTGAATCACCAGCTTCGGGAGAATTTGTTGTCTCTCCAAGAATCCATTTATCGTACACAATTTCAAAGCACTAGTTCTAACCACACCAACACTAGGAGAGGATGGATGAGGAATCCCTTCACCATCATCTATCATAGCCATATCCCCAAACGTCTCAGCCAAAGGTATATTTTCTGCCATAGGGACACCCTACACCAAGCCCTATGCAATCACACCTTACAAAAGGAGGAAAACCCAAGAGAAGGATCAAAGGTTATGCTCAAACACCCAAATCCATGCAATCCTCTACACATGGCTTGTAATCAGCAGAGAGACAAGCAATAACCAATTGAAAAGAATAGACCCCCAGCACCGAATCTCACACAGGAAACATAAAAAAAATCCCCCCTGCCACAAAGACTCGCTCCCAAACACCCAATCCACCACAAAGACCACACATGCAAGAAGAAAAACTGGCATGTAGGCTTGGCCTCAATGACCTTGCATAGGCAGGCCCGCGTAGCAGTCCATCATCCTCATCTAATCAGAACCATAAATGTAAGTAAATTGAATAAACTATAGATCCAATAGTTATTTAAAGTATCAAATTACTAAAATTAGAACTACAAATGGAAAATTAAGTGATGGAAATAGAAGAGAAAGGGAAAAAAGGGAAGAAATGAGGGCATGAAAAAGGGAGAAAAAGACACAAATAAGACTTTGGGAGAATTTGTACCCAATAAATCTTCCCTACACAAGGTTTTTTACTGCCCACTACTTAGGCTCCCAAGGCAAATACAAGGCTAGCAAAAGATGACAACAATCATCACTTAAATTAAGGTGTCTCTTATCCCATTATTGTGAATGTGAATGGGCCTAAGTTTTGGGAATTTTACCATGGATGAAAGAACAATAGCAATCCATTTCACATCTATGAGGCCTTTAGTAGATCCACTTTATGGTAGGAGGATGAACCATGTGTTCCTACCCTTTTCCTCATTCTTTATATGAAGGTGCATCCTCCTCCCAATCTAATGTGCACAAGGAAGATAAACAAGGCTAACCCACTTACATAGGATCACATTTTTATGAATGGTCGATAGGGTTTGGAAGAAACTAGGGAGACTATAGATTCTGACCTCTTAGCAAATATCCTAGTTTCTCTTTCCCCCTCTTGTACAAAACATTTCCTTTCAAAAAACTAAATCAACCTTATCATTGAAGTTTGGGAAAGATCCTCAATCATTATAGAGTTATGAGAAAAAGGCCATCCTTTTTGGTATTTAAAAAATAAACTAAAGAATCTTAGCCTTCAATCTCTAATTCTTTGGTGTCTATCATCTCTAAGGTTATTTTGTAATGAAATTTTAATTTGAAGAAAACTATATTTTTTGGTCTGATAAACCATGGTATTTGGGAAGTGAAATATAATTCTATGCCCATGGCATCACTTTTTAAGCCTATACAAGTGGATTTCTCTTAGGTCCTTTTTTGGATCAAATTATATGATCTTCCCCTAGTCATGTGAAATTTGAGTCTTTTGAAACTTACTGTTGTATAGGTACGGGTATCATCAAGATTGATCCTTCCTCAAATGATATATATAGGCACTATTTCAAAGTGCATGTAGTGCTTGACCTTCTATGCCCCTTCCACAGTCTATGTACATCAAATTGGTTTCGACCCCTTGGATCCAATATATTAATTATGAAGAGCTATCATTTTAATGCATAGCGTGTAATCAAATAGGGTTCTTCAAGAAGGATTACAACTTCTTCTCCCAAGACCATTAAAATTCAAAAATGAATTCTAAAATTTAGTATGACAGATCTAGGTTTCATATGGAGAAATCATGGACAATATATAGATAAGCTAAAGGTTGTTGGGTTTTCTTCTTCAAACCATGATTGAAATGTCGAGGAAATTGGGATCTCTCAAATAAATATGATTATCAATGAGGATCTTCCCTCAAGTTATGAAGATGGGGAGGAAATAGATGTGGAAGATCCCTAGACCATGAAGACATTTTAGATGAGTTCTTGATAAGGGATTTCATTTCTATTTATTAGAAAACCTATAAATTATAAAAAATTGTGACCCAAGTGGTATGTAATGGCACAAGGCAAGGACTAAGAGAACATGGATAGAAAACAATTTTGGAAATTATGCCTCTATGGATAAATTCCTTTAGGAAATAAATTTAAATTTTATGCATGATCATGAGGGGTTGAAAGAAGAGGAAATTCTAGGAGAAAATAAAAACAAAAAAACTATACACCTCCAAAGCAATGAAAGGCATTCACCCCCTCTTCCATATTTGGATACAATAGCTAAGGAGATGGGGAGAAGAAAGATAGAAGTGAAGAGAATTCTTTTGGAAGGCAATGATTCCATTATGATGGGATCTTAGTGGATGATGTCCAAGCTCTCATCTCTAGGAGGGGGAGGAGGTATAGTTTGACTAAATCCTAATTTCATCACCAATTAATATGTAAGAAGGTTTCCTATTGTTAGGTTTCAAGTTTCCAATTATTGCACAATTAATTATAGTTATTGTATAACATATTTAGATGTCGTAACAACCCTTAGTTGCTACAGAAGTTTTTTTTTCTATAATAGTCCTCTATTTCTATGCAATAGTATTCAATTGTTGCATAACAATTTGTTTACTACTACATAATAGTATTTATTTGTTATGTAAAAAGTGTTAGCTGTTGTGCAACAAGTCATTCACAAACAAAATTGAAATCCATTTTAGGTTGATTGGTGTTGGGATTTGAAGACCATTAGGTCTTTTCTTCTTTGGTTATGTACAACAATCTCAGAAAAGAGTTCTAATGTTTACATATCTAGTTTTTTTAACATTTTAGGCTATAATAGGAGTGAGCCCTACCCTAAATTTCATCAATAAAAGGGTAACAAATTACAAATTTTGAAAATTAAATTTGTTTCTCTATCATCATGTCAATTTATTAAATTAAATTAGTTTTATCTATCATTATTTCACCTTCTCAAATTAAATTAATTTACCTATCATCATGTCAATTTATCAAAAGCTCACTTGATGTAGCACACAACATACACTCAATACAATTTTGCCATTAATCATGTGATAGCCAAAGATTTGAAGACTGGAACAAAAAAAAAACTTCTATTCATCAACTCTACTGCTACAATGAGAGAAAACTCTATTATATCCAAGAAAAACAAAAAAATCAACAAATTACCTTTTTTGGCAGATTTTGCCATTTTAGGTAATTTTACAATCATATCCTGAAAATCCTATTTTTTCCCAAAAGCTTCCTAAAACTAAGGTAGGATGAAATGTCAACTAATATTCTAAATTTGAAACATGAGTTTTGATTTATTACAAAAGCAACTTTTTAAAAATCTAGAAAAAACACTAAATTGCTATTTTGAGGAACAAGATGAAAGTTTCAAGCCCCGAAAAAGTGTCTAGATGGGTCCAACCCACTAGGATGGTTGCGAAAACACTTTCCACCTCATAACGCATCCACCCGTAAAATCTCATAGAAAACCCACATCCGAGTCAAAAGTTATGATCTCTGGAAGTTCTTGCATCATTCTCCTCTTGTTGAAAAGAATGCAGCTCCTGCAAGTGAGTGTCTTCGAACTGCTGCCAGTTGACTGGATCCAACCTTTGTACTTCATTCTTCTCTTTTTGTTTTCCTCTTTTTCCAGCATCTTTCCAAAACAAGCTTCACTCTCCTCGAACAAATATGCACTTCATTCTTCTCTCCTCTCATAGATTTGCATCCACCAAATATTTTCTTCCTCTACCAAATTATTTCCCCTCTCCTCTCCTTCTTCATGGGATCCAACCCACCGCTAACCAACCACCTCCACCAAATCTCTCCTGTAGCTTCCTCTACAACCTCTTTTATCTCACTATTTGTGCTTTCCAATAGACATGTTCCTGCTGCAAACTCATTCTTTTCTTCTTTTTCATTATTCTTGAGGACTTCCACTTCTTTGTCTTTATGTTCCTCTTTATTTGCAAAAAAAATAATGTTAGGTAAAATAAGGTTTTCATTATCACTTCTCTATTGCAATCTCATCCATGCCTTTGAAAAGACATGTTTCAGTTGCAACCATGTGCTTTTTCTCTTTCATGTCACTTTCATGACATCCTTTCTCACACCTTTTATTATCAACATTTTCTCTATTCATTTCAGCTTTTAATAGATCCACTGTATCATGAAGTCTTATCAAATCTTCATTAAGACTATCCGTAAACTTTTATAGCTCTCACATCACATGTTAAATTATGAAATTAAGCATAAATTTTTTTACAAAAAATGATTATACGAAATCTAATAAATTAAAGTGTTGATCAATTATGAATGTATGAGTGAAGTACATGTACATAGAAACTATAAAAAATTTATGCATGTATCAACTATAAAATGTTAATATATATCAAATATAAAATGTTCATATAGCAAATATAAAATCTATTGGCAATCATGTGAATAATGTAACCTTAAACCCTACAAATTTATATAACACATGTTCATGAAAATATATAATATGTTAATTTATTATTAATTTATCAAATTAAAATGTAAATCTAGTAAATTTATATCATGCATAGGAATATAGTTAAATAGATTACTGCGCATTATCATTGCTAAATGATGTGCTCCTATCAAACAAAATAAATAAAATAAGTGTACTTCACACTTTTCACTAAATATACCTTTGTATATAGTTGTTTACAAAATTATAATGGCATCTCATCTCTTTGAGACTACACGATTAAATACTAACCAATGAGGTTAAATCAAAGCTACTACAATAGGGTCCTCACACATAGTGACACAATAACCCTTAACATTATATCTATTTACATAAAATGGGATCATAGTCCTAACCTAGGTGGTGGTGAATAACTCATTAATCTCAACATATGGTGTGGTGCCTCTAACACTGGATGATAATGGTATATAGAATTCCCTAATAGTGGCATCAACATATGAAGTGTATGATTGAATGTTATCAATCATATACTAAAACTCTAATCTAATAGATAAATGATAATCTCTATTCAGAAGGTCAAGGTTAAAAATCTATTCTAATAGATAAATGATAATCTCTATTAAGACGGTCAAGGTGTTATTTTGTGAGGCCTATTTATTTCACTCCCTTATTTTTCTTATATCGCATTTTCAGTTTGATGACATTTGGACATTTGGGACTATTGATCCCGATATGCAAATTCTCTTGACTCTATTCCCTTATTTTGATTGGCTATATTTAGTAGATTGTGATGTGACTATACCCTGATTTTGATTCACTAATGATTATCAGACATGTGACATGCATTTTGATGATATCAGAGATTCTACTTGTGGAATTATTTAATGGATTTGTTATGCGACTTTGATCTTGAGATAGTGTTTAGAAATGCAGTTATAAATCTTATTTATGATGCTATGTGATTTTAATAATGTTTTAAATGATTATGCGATATCGTGAGTGTATGCATTTCCTTGCTTCAGCTATGAGATATATATGTTGGATTAATCTATTTGTTCAAGTGCGCAGGTGATTTTCCAAGCCAGAAAAAATCAGAGATTGATCCCACACCTAATGTTATTCCCATATTAGACTGATCTAGTCCTAAGAGGGACCAAGATCATGTGTGAATTGTATTATACTTTCATAAATGTCTGCATTTTATTATTTGGCTTAGAGTTCACCTCTTTTATATTATTTAATTGAAGTGTTGTAAAAATATGTGATTTAATTTACACCACTTGGTGTCTTTTATTTTGGTGGCCATTTTATGTGATTTTCTACTTCCTAAAGTGTTTATTATGGGATAAAATTAATCCTAGGTGATACCCCTAGGGTTACCTTTGTCTAGTCACCTTAACTTCATCCTGAAGTAAAGTGATGAAAATTCAAATTTGAAATGGAGTGGTGAGTGAGTCATGCCTTAAAACTTGACCCACTCCCCTTTCCAAGGCATGGATTCCCATCACCTTGAAGACTTGGGAAGTCTTCAAGACCCCCAAGTGTGTGGAACCATCCTCCAATTCTCTCACACATGTGTGAGAGCATCTTGGAGTGAATGGGCTTCCTTTAGAGAATAAGGTGATGACATGTGTCATCCCTTATCCTCTTGGAGCCTATTTTGAGAGATTCCACCTCTCCACCTTTGCTCTCACACATGTGTGAGAGCACATGTGGAGAGGGTGAGGTTTGAATGGAAGGGAGAGTGACACATGTCACCTCCACATTCCATATTCCTTGCAAGTGGCTTGGGAAGAGGAAGGAGGTGTCATGTGTCACCTTCTCATTCCCAAGGCTTTGGAATGAAGCCTATATTACTTTCTCTTGGTGAGAGGAAGGGGGTTCTTTCATTTTTCTTGTTTTTCGCTATCTTTGGAGGTGTTTTTGGAGAGTGAGAGAGTTGGAGATCTTGGAAGGAGGCTTCAGAGAAGGTTGGAAAGTTCTTCTACAACCCTCTTCCATTATTGAGCTTTCAAAGGTAAACCTCAAGGCATAAGAACCTTTCTCATGTATTTTACTTTTCTTGTGTGAATGAAATTGCTTTGTGTTGTGCATTTGTTGTTGTATTGGGTTTTATGGGTGTTTGAATGAGACTACCATTCTTGGTGTGTCCATTCATGTGAAGGGTGGGAGAGGAGTGAACCTCCTCGAGGTCGCCCTCTTTGTAGTGGCATGTTGTGGCCTTGAGGACATTTTGGTGAAGTTTTGGTGGTTATTTTTATGGCATGATTGCCTTGGTGTGATATATTTCATGGAGGAGATTTTAGGCTTGAGGCCTTGTTTTGGAGTATTATAATTTTCATGGAGATATTTTTAGGCTTGAGGCCTTGTTTTAGAATCATGAGATTTTGGTTGTAGGAGTGAACCTCTTAGTAGAGTAATGTCCACTCTCCTACCCCCTCAAATCCATTTTTATGGATTTTGTGTTGTTTAAGCCTTATGGGTGTTCTTGTTGTTATGTGATTGCCTTTGTTGTGTTGTGGTATGAGACTCGTGTGAAGACCGAGCTCCAAGCTCAGGGGTGACCCACTTATGGGTCTATGGAAGGGTGGAGAGCATTTTGGTGGCTTGGAGTTCCTCTTGTTGTCTTTTATAGGTTTTGGTGTTGAGTATTTTGGGAGTTTGAAGAAGAAGTATCATTTTGGGTTGTATATCTTGTTTAGCTACTTGAGAGCCATGGCCATAGAATGGCCTATTTATAGTTTGTAAAAAAAGAGAGATAATGCTCTCTTGTGGTGTATTTGTTTCAAATAATATTTATTGATTGTGCTCCATTATACTATGTGTTGTAAAAGGAATTTATGTTTGTTGTAATTTGCTTATGGTTTATTTTTAAAGAAAAAGAAAAGAAAAGAGAACTATGTTTAGATGTAGTTTGTTATAAAATAAATACAAGTATGCAGCTTTGCATTTTGGGAAAGAAAGATTATTCATTGTATTGGTTGTTGGGGAAAGAAATTTTTTGTTTAAGTTAAGCAAAAGTTTAGATCAGCAGAATGAGTATAATGCAAAATATAGTTATTTATCCTGCTTTATTTTTATTCCAAGCTTTCTAATCAAATTCATTTACTATAGTAAAAAAAAAGAGATTTATCATAAATATATGAAAGCTTGTTATGAGTTCTATAAAAGATTGTATCAGCATATATATATATATATATATATATATATATATATATATATATATATATATAATTGTAAAATCTGTGTTTTGTTCTCTAATTTATTTCCTTTAACAACCAGTTTAATTATTTGGAAAGAACTTATTTGTGATTTCTTTTTTACATATTTACCTAAATGCATATATATGTATATAAATGTTTATATATATATATATGTGTATGTATATATATATATAATTAAGGAGGGATATACTCATACTTTCACATGTAGGAAAATATTTATGACAGTGCTTTATATCTATATATTTATATTTATTTATTTATACAACACTGTATCCTTCACTGTATTTTCATTTGCAAACCCTTTTAATAAAATACAAAAAAGAGAGTAATATTTTTTACTGCTGAAGGAAGAGCCCTAGAAGGATAGCGAACACATTATTGTGTTCTTTTTGTTTTAAAATTAAAAAAAAAAGTATGAAGGGGGTGACGACCAGGCCACCACCGCCTCGCTTTTTTTTAGATAGGTGGGGGGGACAGACCCCCCACCTCCTTATTATTTTTTGTTAAAAACATAAACCAAGGCAATCAGTGCTTGGTTCATACACTGTCGCCGTCATTTCTAATACCCTGCTCCATACTTTGAATTTGGCTGCTGCCGTTCAGCTCTGCACACTTGTCATTTCACAATATTTTTACCTTGCATATATATATATATATATATATTATAGATATGATCTAAGAGTAAATTTTAATCTTTAGTTTTTTTACCAGAGCTCAAACATATATATATACACACACACACAAACACACACACACACATTTAGTATAAACAAAAAAAAGGGAATAGATCAAAAACCCTCATTCTGTGTATACACCCATTTGATCTTTAAATCCATGGATGTCTAAGTATAAACCTACAAGCAAAATGAAGAATGAAGAAAAGAATAGATATAGAGAGGATATTAGGGTTAGGAGGAGATAGAGTAAAAATGAGGAGAGAAATTAGTGCTCTCATAAGGAAATGATTTTTTTTATTATAAGGCTCTTAGGGTTTTGTTTTAGGGTTGTGGAGAGTGGGAATATATAATAACTAAGAATTTGAATTTTCTTTTAGAACTTAATGCACGTGAGTGCTTCCCCCTTCATCCTTTTTCTTGTTTTTACTTATACTTGATTATTTCACCTTATGGGATAATTTAGTGAGGTGGGATAAATTTATTCCTTGTCTTATTTATTTGACCTTATTGGGCTTTTATTTTATCTTTTAGTGGGTGGGAATTTTTTAATCTTATTTAATCTAGGCCTTAATTTTCCTAGGGTTTTTTAATTAAATGTAAGGGAAAAGATTGATAAGTGGTGTTACGGGACAAATGTGGAGCAATATCAATATATCAATAATATCCCAATAACTCAATGAAATGGAAATAATCAAGATTCAAAACACAAAGAACAATACCTTACAAACCTTGTTACTTCATAGCTTCCATTGGTCACCTATCTCAAATTGATCTTTTGTATGTGAATGAAGCCCTTAGAAGATGCACTTGCTTTTTTCTTCAAGATGACAATAGAGAACGGCTATGATAGTTCTTGCAATGAAGAGGATCTTCAATACAATGATAATGGTGATCTCAAGCTATGGATTTGGTTTGGTGCCAAAGGCGTGCTATGATTCCCGCAGAGTAAGTTTACTGAAATCTTGGATGATTGAAATGCAGGAATAGGGGTTCTATTTATAGACTTGTGAGAGAGAAGATCAACGGTATATAATGAATAAGAAGAGCAACAGTTGAGAGACTTTGAGAGGATGTGCATGAATAGGGAGAGGACAAGTGTCATGCTCCTGCATGCATCAGAGGAGTTAACAGAATAGAATGAAGAGTTAAATGAATTGATTAATTAGTTAACATAATAGAATAACTAGTTAACTGATTTGATTTATGAGTTAACTAATTGGACTGAAGGATAAAAAAGGACATGTGGGTGAGAAAACAATTAATTAAATATTAAAATATTCAATTAGGTGTGCACAGGGATTTGCATGAATTATTTTTGGTGTTAATTTACTTTTGAAGGAAAATAGAACAATTTAAATAAATATTTGGATTTATTTAAATTTAGAATAATTCAATTACATAATTTGGTATTATTTAATCTAGAACAACTTTTAGAAGAATTTGGGAAGACTTTAATTAAATAAATGATTTTATTTAATTTTGTGGAGGAATGCAAATCAAATAAATAAATTGATTTATTTATTTATTGATAGAGGAATTAAATGGAATAAATATTAAGAATATTTATTTAGATAGAGTCATGTCATTTTTAGGTGTATACATTTTGCCCCTCTTTGATGCAATGCAGTTTACAGTGTTGGTTCAAAGAATATGACTTTCTGATAATGATACGTGCCCCAGTTTGCCCCTAGTATAGGTTTAATGACGGTAGGATGCACCCTTAAGAGATTGGACGGGAAGAAAAGGTAGAAGGACATGAGACAAACAATCTCACAATGAAGAAGGTTAGGGAACGTGAAAAGTGATGGAGAGAAATGGGACACATCTTGAGAAAGACAATGTAGAAAGGACTCAGATAATAGGCATAGTCACCACACAACTAGGTAGGTTGGCATGCCTATATATAGAAGTAGGGTCCACAATCCTAGTCATTTGCACACTTGTCATTTTGAGAGAGATCTTAGGAGCTTTATAGAGCATAGGAGCTAGAGTAGTCAGCAAAGATATGGAGATTCCGCACAAGGAGCACTAGTTTGAGAGGGTCTGATTCAGACGGTAAGCAAAGGCAAGACTGCCAGTACATACTTCAAAACTTCTAGGCTAGGGACATTTATGGGTGTAATAAATGATAGGCAAAGTTACCTAAATGAATGCGTAGCTTGGTGTTTCGATGCATATGTGCTCTGAAACTGCATATCTATTATGTTTTGGCACATCCAGGTCAAGTTGCTGCACATATGCAATTGTACCGCATTCACTTTGTGATCCTACGCATTTGTTTAGATTCAATGCATGTGTTTAGTCTTGCTGCACATACACTAGGTTATGCACAATTACATCTCAAAGTTGCATATTTGTTATGGAATGGTGCATGTATGCTTTTTGGTTGTGCATGCATTAGGAAGATGCACGTCTACTCTAATACTGTACAAATACATCTTGGAATGGTGCATTTGCCATAGATAGTTAGTTACTTAGTGAAATTGACTTGATTAGCATCCTGATTGATGCGACAATCGATAAGCGATCTCTGAGATTGATAGAATCTAGACAAGAGATGATATGCTTGGTTTGATCAATTTGATATGTTAAGTGATGTTGATAGGTTTGATAGTTGAGCAGGTTTGCATTGATATGGTTTTGGTTGACGCTTTGCGTTGTTGATTGCAGGAGGATATTTCTGATGCACTCATGTCATAGGAGTAGTTCCCTATTACTATGCTGTGACGATACATGTTGACAGAGGTCGAGTAGTTAGTGCTCAGTGCTCTTGGTTTGGAGTACATGTGTTTCATGCCTGAGGTTCATGCAAACCTCAGTTTGCTAACTTCTTTGGTGGAGCACTTCCATAGTGAGGATGGGACTTTCCACCTCCCCACCGGTGAGATGACAATTACTTTGGAGGACGTATACCAGATCTTGCACTTACCAATAGTAAGGGAGCAAGTAGAGTACAACCCACAGCATGATGCTGGGTTAGCTAAGTGTAGGCAGGTGTTTGATGACTCTACCATAGCAGGGTCACTTATTAGCTGCCAAGATATGCATGACTTTTATGATTACTTTCCAGGGATTGTGGCTGGGTTGATCGGAGGTGTTGTATGCCCCGATCAGAGATCTCATGGGTTCCCTATTGGCTGGGGTAGGAGATTGGAGAGGATGTTGACTGAGGGCACCCAATTTGCTTGGGGTGTTTGCATTCTTGCTCACCTTTACCATGACATGCATCAAGTGTTATATTGTGGAGCTACTAGCTTGTCTATAGGTGTGTCTTTGCTTCAGTTCTAGGCTTGGGAGCATATCATGGTGACATGACCCATTTGCACATTTCACAGACAGAGGGGTGAGCCCTACTCATATGGGTATGTAGGTGTACTTTCCCTATATAGGCTGGGGACGTTGGAGTACTAGCGACATCATCTAGATAATGTGCATGCAATTGTATGGTGACCTTACCTAGAGTGTGATGTTTGGGATGAAGAGGATGACGAGCTGCCCTACATTTTTTAGATGCCATGGTTGATTGGGCAGACACCACATATACTAGAGAGGCACATTGTCACTTGTCATGTAGTAGTTTGGGAGGGTGTAGGGTATGCCAAAGGGGCAAGCCCTTTTTGTGAGGACTTGGGTAGAGAGGAGGCGATGGGGACATGTGGCTTCCTATGAGGAGGCCAGGATAGACTTTTTGTAGATACATTATCAGGTGTGGCCGATGAGGAGGGAGATAGTAGATGCAAATATGACATGGGACTACAAGGAATGGTTCTCTACACACCCATTCCCTAGATACTCGAGACTGGGAGAGATGGCTCCTTGACTAGAGAAGGAATGAAATGTAAATAAACAAGATTAAACACAAAGAACACTACCTTGCAAACCTTCTCTATTTTGTGGCTTCCATTGGTCACCTATCTCAAATTGATCTTGTTTGTGAATAGAGCCCTCAGAAGGTGCACTTCCTTTCTTTTTTCCAATATGACAATGGAGAACGACTATTGATAGTTTTTGCAAATGAAGAGGATCTTCACAATGCAATGATAATGGTGATCTCAAGCTATGGGGATTGGTGCCAAAGGTGCACTGTGATTCCTATAGAGTAAGTTTATAAAAGCTTGGATAATTGAAATGGAGGAATAGGGGTTGTATTTATATGGTATAGAATGTATAAGAAGATCAATGGTTGAGGAAATTTGAGAGGATGTGCGTGAATAGGGAGAGGACAAGTGTCCTACTTCTTCATGCATTAGGGGAGTTAACATAATAGATTGAGGAGTTAACTGAGATGACTAACCAGTTAACAAAATTGATTGGAGAGATAAGTGGGCTAATTGGGGAGTTGACTGAGATGATTAAATAGTGAACTCAGATGACTACTTAGTCAATAGATTTGATTGATGAGTTAACTAATCTGACCGGAGGCGAAATAGGACATGTGTGTGAGGGAATAATTACCTAATTAAATATTTAAAATATTTAATTAGATGTGCACATGAATTAATTGAATTATTTTTGGTATTAATTCAATTTTGGAGGAAATAGATAATTTAAATAAATATTTGGATTTATTTAAATATAGAGAATGAGAAGAATTAATTAAATAATTTGGTATTATTTAATTTAGAATGATTTTAGAAGAATTTGGAGGATTTAATTAAATAAATGGTTTTATTTAATTTTTGGATAAATACGAATCAAATAAATAAATTGATTTATTTATTTATTGATAGAGGAATTTAAAATGAAATAAATATTTAAAATATTTATTTAGATAGAGTCGTGTCATTTTTAGGTGTATCCATTTTGCCCCTCTTTGATGCAATGTGTTTTATCACGTTGCTTCAAAGAAGTATAAATTTCTATGATTTGATACGTACCCCAGTTTACCCCGATACAAGTTTATGACGCTAGGATGCCCCCTTGGGAGATTGGACGGAAAAAAATTTTCAAGGGCATGAGATGGACAATCTCATGATGAAATGGGTTGGGTGACAGGTTAGGGTGAAGAAAATGGAGGATGCAAGATAAGGGATGGATGAAAGAGTTAAATGACGTGTTATGCAAGATAAAATGATAACACACACAAGCAAGTAAGCAAGTATGCACAAATGATACAAGAACAAACAAGGTATTGCCCCTGTCCAACAGTAAACCAATGATTAATCGATAATGATTGACAATAGTGTTTTTCATTGTGGGGAACGATATATCCCTAGATCAACATGATAGGAACAGGAAAGATATATCCCAGTGATAATTATGATTGATTGGGTTGGTTTACAACAAGATTAGGACCAAGACCACTGATTGCAATTGGATAATTTGATAAGATTGACTTGACTCGATTGGTATGGATTAAGGATGGGCTTGCATTTGGATCATTGCTTGGATTGATTGGATTACATGGATAACTAGAAGATACAATTGGATAAATTGTCAGAAAGGACTTGGATTTTTTGACACTTGGAAAAGGTTTATTATGGAATGAAATGCAATTTTATAGATATGCAAGTGGATTTTGTCATCTTGATATTGCAAGTATTTTGAAGTTCTTGATTCATCATTGGGCAATTTTTTTGTTTCTTTTCTCTTTAAAATGTTGTAAGAAAATACAAGCATCTAGGTATAATTAAACCAAGATGACCGAAGTATCCCTTACATGGATTTTGATATAGCAAGTTGATACAAGCATCTAGTCAAAATTGAATCTAGATGACCTGAGTATTTCTTGTGTGTCAACAAACAAGGATTACACCTATTTCATGTTTAGACCTCTGATGTCCTCGATGATCATTATGTTGATCATGTCTTTAGACAAAGCTTCACATTACTAAAGATAAACCCACAAACAACAAACAAAGAAAATAATCATGCCCCCATCATAGCATCTC
The DNA here is from genome assembly GCA_027924645.1 of Cunninghamia lanceolata. Lineage (NCBI taxonomy): Eukaryota > Viridiplantae > Streptophyta > Pinopsida > Cupressales > Cupressaceae > Cunninghamia > Cunninghamia lanceolata. The sequence continues at coordinate 2,847,503 of BSBN01000738.1, forward strand.
TAGTTTTTAGGCATCCTTGAGTAGCGTAGGAAACATGATAACAAAAGTTTAAGATTTTTAGGCACAACCAATCAAAACAAAACTTTCTTGCATTAGATGTGTCTTCTTTCCATAATTTAGATAACATCATTTTGAGTGTTTAGGTACTTGTTTACTTTGTTTTAGATAGGTTGATGTCATGTGTCAAAATTTCTATTTGGAAGTGTACTTTGTTGCACGTGTTTGTCTAGTGAAAGGTATCACAATCCTTATTGGTGTCCTCTGAGAACATGTGGCATTGCAGAATCCAACTCCTTAACCAGGTCGAGGACTTGCCCCCAGTCAAGTAGAGGTTTCTAGTTTATTATGGATGAACTGATAACAGATACGAAGAAACAGGCCCTAAGGGACTGACCTAGTGCCTTGGGGGCTCATTGATAAATGGCCTTGCCTACGTGACAACATAGAGGCAACGTAGTTCAGGGTGAACCTTGTGGACCTAGGACCTAGGCGATGGGAAATGGTGCGGATGCGGATGGACCAGAGGATGGGTGAAAAGGTATTGAACGGATGGGTAGCCTCGGGGGCCCATCAATGACGGCCTTGCCTACATGATAATGCAGAGGCAATGTAGTTTGGGGTGAACTGTGTGGACCTAGGACCTAGGTGATGGGAAATGGTGCAGACACGGATGGACCAGAGGATGGGTGAAAAGGTATGGAATGAATGGGTAGCCTCAAGGGTGCATCGATACAAGATATCCTTGCCTACGTGAAGACGTAGAGGCAACGTAGTTCAGGATGACAAGATATTGACGATAGACTCTATGATAGGCTAACACTATGGATAGGATACTAGATAAAACCTTAGGTTATAAGGTGACAATAGTGATAGAGTATCAAGCCATGATAGGTTATCATTAGGTGGGTTTTTTGGGAAATAAATACAATTGGATGATGGATACTAGTAGGAAGGATGGATGCAAGGTGATGGTTTCCCAAAGATGGAGGAAGCGGTTCTCATCGCAAAGAGCACCTGTTTGCTAGGTTTTTCACCACTTTGCTTTTATTGCGACAATTATTGAAATACACATAATGCATGTTTACCAAGTTTTCATCATGGTATCTATCCAAGGTGCCTATTTACCAAGTTTTCACTAGAGGATGATTTTTTTTGTTATTTTTTGTATTTTTTTGCTATATATATATATAATTTTTTTTATGTTTTGCCCCCTTACATTGGGGTTCTCTAAGTATAGAACCAACGAAGATGCATACTGTTGATTGGGTCATCAAATAGCTCACCTTCTGATCTAGCTAACTGGTATGTTCCTGATCCATAGGTAGCAATGATTACGTAAGGACCAAGCCAGTTGGGTTTAAACTTTCCTTTCTTCTCCTGATCCTACTAATTGTAGGGATTTTCTTTGAGCACTAGATCACCAACATTAAAGACCCTTGGACGGACTCTGTGGTTATAGCTTCTCAACATTCTTTGTTGGTAGGCTTTGAGATGGTTGAAAGTATTCTATCATTTCTCCTCCAACATTTCTAACTCTTGTAGTCTGGAAACTCTGTAGTCCTCATCAGTTATAAGACCTTTTAATGACACCCTCAAAGATGGTAACTCAACCTCAATGGGCAAAATGGCTTCGAAACCATAGACTAGGGCATATGGAGTGGCACCTGTGGGAGTACATATGCTAGTTTGATAGGTCCACAAAGTGGGATTAAGTTGCATGTGCCAATCATGGCCGACATCGTTGATAGTTTTCTTGAGGATTTTCAAGATGGTTTTGTTGGATGCCTCTACCTAACCATTGCCTTGTGGGTAATATGTTGTGGAGAAGTGTTGGATTTGGAACTTGTCACAAAGCTCTTGGGCATCCTAGTTTTTGAAAGGTCTTCCATTATCCATGACTATGGATGAGGGAATTCTGTATCGACAAATGAGGTAATTTAGGATGAAGGAGGCAATTTGCTTGCCTGTGACATTGGTGAGTAGAATGGCTTCAATCTACCTGGTGAAATATTCAGTGGCAGTTATGATGAACTTGTGGCCATTAGATGAGGGAGGGTGTATTTTTCCCATGAGGTTGAGTCCCCACTGACAAAAGGGCCAAGGTGTCATTAAATGTTGTAGTTCCTAAGTTGGTACATGGATGAGGTTACCATGGATCTGACACTACTTGCATTTCTTGACAAAGTGATATGAGTATGTCTCCATGTTCGGCCAATAGTATCCCAAACGCATGAGTTTCTTAGTTAAGGTAGGACAACTAGAGTGTGATCTACAAATTCCTTCATGTACTTTGTGTAAGGTGGTTTGAGATTCTTCACATTCAAGACATCTGAGTAGAGTACCATTAAGACCTCAGCGATAGTGGGTGTCAGAAATAATGGTATAATGAGATGTTTGAAGGATAAAGGTTTGGCATTGGTTGTTGGATAAGTTAGCTGGTAAGGTGTTGTCCTTGAGGTAAGTGTAAATGTTACCATACAAGGGTGAATCAGATCCAACTAGGAGGCAAATGGATTGGGTTTCAGGGATATCATAAGCTAGTTGCATGATTGTTTCCACCAAGAAATCAAACATGACTCATTCTCTGGTATATCGAGAAGTGAGGCGATGTTTGCCATGGCATCTATTGCTTTGTTCTCAATGTGAGGAATCTGCTCAAAGGAGATTATCACAAAGTACCCTTTAAAGTCATCCACCATATGTTTGTATGGTATGAGATTGTCATCTTTCATCTAATAATCATCATTTACCTGGTTGATGACGAGTTGAGAATTGCCATAGACATGTAGCTCTTCCACTTTCCACTCTGCTGCCATCTTAAGACTAATGACTAAGGCCTCATACTCTGCAATATTGTTTGTGCAAGGAAAAAGCAGACGATGGGACTTAGGTATTGTGTTGCCTTATGGAGTGACTAATAGGATTCCTACCCCCGATCCATGGTTTGTATAAGAGCCATCAAAGTATCTCTTCCATGAATGTGTTGTGATACTAAAAATTGACTTATCAAGAAACTTGAATGTCATTGGAGTGGTATCTTGCAATGGAGCCTCTACTAACTGATCTGTGATAATTTGACCTTTGATAGCTTTCCTATCCACATATTCTATGTCATACTCACTTAGGAGCATTACCCATTTGGCTAGATGGTCTGTCAAAGCTTCTTTGCTCAACAAGTATTTTAATGGATTAATCTTTGGAATCAGCTTGATGGAATGTGCAAGCATGTAATGGCATAATTTTTGGGAAGAAAAAACCACATCCAGACAAGATCTTTCAATTTGAGAATATTGCAATTCATACCCTACCAATGTGAGACTAATGCAGTAGATGACCCATTCTTTGCCTTCATAGTCTTGTTGTGCTAAAAGAGCTCCAAGTGCAGTTGGTGTAGTAGATATGTAAAGTAATGGTAGCTTGCCTTGGATGGGTGGCATCAAGATAGGTGGATTCATGAGATACTCCATCAATTTGTGAAATCCTTCTTCACATTTCTCATCCCATCAGAATGGTATGTTTTTATGCAAGAGATGAGTGAAAGGTTGACACTTGTTTGCCAGTTGTGAGATAAACTAATGGATTGCCTGTAATTTGCCTTGTAAAGACTGCAATTGGGTGATGTTCCTTGGTGGTGGCATCTCCATGATAACTTTGACCTTCGTAGGATCTACCTCAATTCCATTGGCTGACACTATGAAACCCAAGAGTTTGCCAGAGGTGACCCCAAACACACACTTTTTTGGATTTAATTAGACCTTGAACTGTTCTAGCCACTGAAAGATTTTCTTGAGGACATCTAAGTGAGATTCCCTTGTATGTGACTTGGCAAGGATGTTGTCCACATAGTCTTCCATAGTTACGTGCATCATGTTGTGGAAGATAGTAGTCATTGCTCTTTAGTATGTGGCTCCTGCGTTCTTCAACCCAAATGGCATGACATTCCAATAGAAGGTTCCCCATGGGCATGTGAATGTCATTTTATGCTGATCTTCTTGCACTATTCTGATTTGGTTGTATCCAGAGAAACCATCCATAAGAGAGAGCATAGTGTGTCCAGCTATTAGGTTGACGATGATGTCAATGTTGGGCAATGGGAAATCATCTTTGTGATAGGATTTGTTGAGATCTCAAAAATCATTACACAATCTGACTCTGCCATCAGGTTTTGATACTAGTACAATGTTGGATACCCACTCTAGATAATCAATTGCTCTGATGAACCCTACATCTAGGAGTTTCTTGAGTTCCTCTTTGACTAGCAATGCAACATGTGGATTCATTTTCCTAAGTTTCTGTTTAACAGGTTTAACTCTAGGATCTAGTGGTAGATGATGCATGATCAAGTCTGGATCTAACCTGGGCATATCTGCATAGGACCAAGTGAAGTTGACCTATTTCTTTTTGAAGAAGGGTACAAATTTTGTCTTTTCCGGTGGAGATAGAGACTTGGTAAAGTGTATGATCTTAGAATTACCTTCGGTGCCGATGTTGACAGGTTCTGTAGGTTCTATCACAATTTAAGACTTCTCCTGATACATGTCGATGGGGAGAGTGTCAATCCTTCCATCGTCTGGTGCCTCAGAGAGGTTTTCACCATCCAATGCATCATTTATTTTTACTATTTTGGGATCTGACACTACCGCAGAGTGATTTTCACCATTAGATCCATGTTTGATTTTTATGTTTTTTCAAATGGAAGCACCCTCTCCAAAATAAGCCACAGTATTGAGTTCTATGGAAGAACCAACTTTATGATCTCCCACAGGTAGGTGGTCTCTTAGTTCCATGTAGTCAATGTAGGCATCATCATTTTGGAACATGTCTAGTTGTGGGGTTCCTTGTAGATCCCAATCGATTAGTTTCGGATGTACTAGGGGGAGGGGGTCGATGGATTGATCTGATTCAGCTGGTGTGATGGTAAGGATGGATATATGATCAGGATTGGGAGTGATAGGAATAAGATCTGTGATGGTACTCTCTTCAAGATTGTTTATCGCATTAGAACTCTGACCTTCCTCGTAAGTTGTACTCTCTAGAATGGGCAAATCACACTCTACTGGTCTAGGCCTCAGCGTTTGTCCCTTGTGGTAGGGGCTATAGATGCGAATGGTATCAATTCATTTGTCTTCATAAGAATGTTCTGAAAGTTCATCCCATTCATATTCATTAGAATATGTCTCACTATTCTCTTGGAGGTTATCAATTTTTTCCACAAAACTAGTAGCCTTAGCTTTGCCTTTGCCTTTGCCTTTAGCCTTGTCTTGGTATCGTAGCCCTCTTGTGTCTCGAGCCGATGAGGATGAAGAAGGTTGAATGGGTTCAGTTATTCCTTCCTTTCTCAAACCAATGGGACCTTGTCCTTCATAACCCATTCTATGTAAGATAGATTGACCATGCCCATAGATCTCTATTGGGAGTTTTGGTTTTTGTTCTCATGGTGTGTTATCTTCATCTATGTAGAGCCATTGTAGAACATCTCTTTCCTCACTCTCATCTGATAGGATCCCCCATTTGACAAAGGGAGCTGTGGGAGGTTTAGGAGTAGATGGTTTTGGAAAAGGTGTAGGTCACCCAAAGGACCTCGGAGATAGAGGCATTTTGGCTAAACAAAGGTTGTACTTGATGGAGTACTCTCCTACCCCTGTTTCTATAATCTTGACTTTTTTCTCTTTGGGCTATGATGTGGAAGCTTGGGAGCTAGGATCATGCTGGGAGGTAGAAGATGTGGAAGATCTATTATTGGGGATGATAGTTTCAGGTTTGGATTGGATAGTGTTATAGTGTTGAAAAGGATCAGGGTCCCCTTGGATGGTGATTTCTTGGCCGTTGTGGGGGAACTTGATGCATTGGTGGTATGTGGAAGGCACCGCCTTCATGGCATGTATCCAAGGTCTACCTAGGAGAATGTTATAGGTGAGCTCTTTGTCAAGGACTTGGCAAACAAATTCTTTCTCGAATGGTCCAATTCTTAATGGTAACACCACCATTCCCTTGGTTGTCCATTCTTCTTCATCATAGGCTTTAATTGTGATCTTTTTCCTTGGATCCACTGCATTTTCTGAGAACCCCAATGTAAGGACTAATTTCAACATGCAAATATTCAAACCTACTCCTCCATCAATGAGAACCCTTTTGATGCGATGGTGATTTATGAAGGCTTCAATATGTAGTCATGCATTATGAGGTTGTGGTATGGATAGATCATCCTGCTCCATGAATGAGAGGATGTTGGGTGAGGTAAGATGACCTACCATGGCTTGAAACTTCTCTTGGGCCAAGTTGGTGGGCACGGTGGTTTCCACTAGGGCTTTGTCGAGAATCTCTTTGTGGGATGGTGATAAACACAACTACTCTAGTATGGATATGTGGGCCAGAGTCTTCTGTAGTTGGTCTATGACATTGTATTGGTAGGGGGTAGATGGTGAGGATGACGACCTTGGAGGGAGTGTGTGAAAGGTGACCTTTCCGCTGTGGGTAGTGATGTTGTAATCAGATTTGGCATTGGGATCTAATTGTTTGTTAAACGTGAGCACATTGAGTTGCAGGACGTGCTCTATTATGCAATTAACGGTGTACTCGAAAGGTACATTTGTGTAATTTGCATCATTGTTTTTGTTATTGCAATCTTGTTGGTTGTTGTTGTTGTGATGGTTCTGCTTGTCGTGGTTAAGGAGTGGATCCTTGTACACCACATGTGATTTGTTAGATGAGTGGTCTTTTGTGCCGACACGATTTTGGTCTAACAAGTCTTGTATGACATTTTTTCAGATGAATATAGTCATTGGTTTTATGTCCTTTTCCCCTATGATACTCATAGAAATCAGTGTCTTTCCACCAAGGAGGTTTGACTTGAGGTTCATAGTCGCTTATGGAGGGAAGGGTGATCTCATTGTTTGCCAATAACTTTCTCAAAGAAGACTCTAATGACTCCCCTAGTGGTGTAAATTTTCATCTATTTTGAAAGTTGTACCATTGTCTTGGTTCATTTGATGACGATTTGCTTGGTGTTGCATTGTTTGGTGCTCCTTTGAGATTGAAAATTGGTTGTTAAGGAGCTGCTACTTTAGCATCAACCACTCCATCATTAACGATGTTCTTGTTCTTGGTCTAGAATTTTGATTTATCCATGGTATAGTTTGAGTTAGGATTGTCTTTGAACAATTTTATTTATCCTTTTGTGATCATAGCTTTTTAGATGAATAACCCCATCTCAATGATTTTTGCAAATGTGGTAGGCATTGGATCTGAATTTGATAGCTAAGATCAGGATTTAGATTATGGACAAACATTTCAAGCATTTGTTTTTCTGGTATATGATGAGGACATTTGCTGGCAAGTTGCCTCCACCTTTGTAAGAAAGAAGTGAAAGATTCACCACTCTTTTGTTTTGTGTTGCAAAGGTCAAGCATGGATACCTCATGTTTGATATTATACAAGAAATGCATTACAAATTTGTTCACTAACTCGTCAAAGGTACGGATACTAGGGGGAAGTCAAGAGAACCATTCCATGGCTTGCCCACTGAGGGATCTAGAGAAGAGTCTCATGAGAAAATTTTCATTGTGGGCCACCTCTAGACATGCACTACTGAATTCTCTTATGTGGTCTCTAGGGTCACCCTTTCCTCTATACTTGTCAAATTTTGGAACTTTAAATCTAAGGGGAAAGGGGATCATTTTTAAGCTCTTATCAAAGATATATGGTGAGATATCCTTCAACAAATAATGTTTAGTGGATGTCCCTGTTTGGAGGTCCACTAGTTGTTGTAAGTTTTGAACTTGTTTGGTCAATGTGTCTAGAGGCATGGTAGAGTCAATGGTCGTCTTACCTTTGTCTATGTCAAGGGTTCTTTCCTCACGTGTGCTCTCTTGATGAGTTCTTTCCTCCTCTATTTCTTTCAAGGTTGTGATGTCAAAGTCTTTGGGGAGTTTAACTCCTTGATTTGGTAGGTGAAGAAAGAATTTGCCAGGGTCCTGGTTGATTACTTTGTCCATCATACGTTGAAATTTTTGGTCTTGGAGAGCTTCTTGTAAGTTCTCATGGGATATTTCCTCATCACTATCATGAGGGGATACAATTCTATCAGATGTTCTAGCCATTTCAATTTATTTTGTCTTTGGGATCTAGTTAGTACCATACAAGGGGATTTGGGATGGGGTGGTGTGAGATTGGATGTTTTGACAAGATGTGATTGGAGGTTGTAGTGAAGGGGATACTTGTGGTGATACAATTTTGACAAGGGTTTTCTTGGATCAATGGTGTCAAATGAATCGGTTGATACAAAATGATAGCCACAAATAAGGATGTTAGGAATCCAATTATTTGATAGGGACTAACTTTATACCCACACAACTAGTGAAAGTTTCAAGAGAGAAGGATGATATATCCTATTAATGGAGACTTTACTAGTGATTGTTTGTGGCTGATATGATCTAAAATTTCCTTGTTGTAACCTAGTTTTGATACTTTGACTTAGTTTTGGGAAGTTTTTGTGAAGTTTTTGGATGAGGTGAGTGTTGGAAAAGCGGGTATGTAGCAGAAATGAATGGGATAAGAGTTTCACATAATTAATCTGATCTGGGAAACTAAAACAAGGCTAAAATGGGTGCTCGAAAAGGTAATTGTTTTTCTCAAAAAATGTACGGAATAGCTCATTGTGACAGATGCGCAGGAACAAAGGGTAAATGTGCAGCAGTAGAGAGTAAATGTGTAGATCTGGTGAAATGTAAAAGTGTAGGAATAGACAATAGATGTGCAAGTCTAGTAAAGAATAAATGCGCAACAGAACAGAATGGATGTGCAGTAGTAGTCAAATGCGTGGCAGGATTTAACAAAAGCACAACAAGAACGAATAAATGCATAGCCCTATGTTTTTGGTTGATTTTTGACTGATTTTTCAATGTTTTTGGTTTTCTTTGGCTAAAAGTTGGTCTCTTTGATTTGATTTTTCAACTATGGCAAGAAAGACATAGCACACACAAAGAATATTTTCATGATTTTTGATTTTTTTTAGATTTTGACCTTTTTTGACAAAAACAAGTACAAATCCTAGGATGGCAAGGGTAATATAAACTGAATTCTCACTTGGATTTCTCTAGCTATGCTATTCAAAGTAGATAACTTAGGAACTTGGGACATGGGTTCCCCCTTACAAGTGCACAAACTTCTTTGTTACACTGAGTTCCAGGTTCCTAAGGCTCGCAAACCTTAGGATTTCCTTGTTATCTCTACTATTGAATCGTAAGAATGTGAGTCATCTTAGGAAGATGATAATTGCTCTTTCCAGCACCAGTGTATAGGGGATTTTGGCTTCTAAAACAATGGATACATAGTAAGGGCAACCGTTCGAGTGGTTATATGTGTGACAGTGCTACTCTCCATTATGGAGTCTCCCAACCTTCAAGGGTTGCGCCTTGGAGGGTTTTGGGGGAGGTTGGCTATCGGTATAACTAATCATCACTTGTTGCTTGAAGCTTTCACCTCAAACACAATTTATTTATAGTGGATTAGAAGAGCTTGGTGTTAGCTCGTTACCACTTAAGGTCGTTCCCAATTAGACGGAAGGATATCCAAGGGCAAGCCTCTCTAAAGGAAAAACATGTGAAATGATAATTCTGGCATTTTGGTCACCCATTTAAGGGGAGAGCATAGTCCTATTATCATTCCAAAATCACGATAAATAATGGTTCTTTTCCCCTAGTTAAAAAGATAAAGACTAAATGAGTTACTCTACTTGGGAACACACAAGATTTGTTAACTTTGAAAGAAGCAAATAGAAAGCAATGGTTCAATTTTAGATCCTCCTAGTTGGGACTATGTTCAATTTGTGATGCAACAGGTACAAATTACAGCCTTCCTATTTAGATCTATATAAGATTTGCATGAACAATCTAATTACTTTCCTTGCTAATTATATTTATGATGTGAGTTAACAATGCAACTAAATGTCTAACCAACCCCTAACCTACAAATCAGTTCTAAGAATATTCTTGTGAGAGATATTAGCATTAGAAAAATCACAAGAAATATCTTAAGGACCTTGTTAGAACAAATGCGTAGTTACAGAGGATATATGTGCAGATATAGAGTACAAATGCGCAGAGATATATGCACAGTTACAGAGAATAAATGCACTGAAATAGGAAATAAAAGTGCAGGTTGGATATATGCTTTGTTTCAGAGAATAGATACGTAGGAATAGGTGCACTATTTTAGAGAGCATATGCAGCAAAATAGAGAACAGATGTGCCGTTATAGAGAGTATATGTATTGAAACATAGAACAGATGCACAGGAACAAATGCATCATTTCAGAGAGTATATGCGCTGAAATAGAGAACAGATGGGCAAATTTAATAGATGCACCATTTTAGACAGTATATGCACAAAAACAGAGAACAGATGCGTAGATTTAATAGATGCACCATTATAGAGAGTATATGAGTCGAAATAGAGAATATATGCATAGAAACGTTCTGTGTACAGATTCTAACACAAAAACTCAATTTTGAAGTTAAATTGTGGCAAGGGCCCCATGGTGGGCACCATAAATGTTATCAGAAAATGTGATTAACAATATTAAACTATTAATAATCCAATAATCTCAATGAAATAAGAATAATCAAGATTCAAAACACAAAGAACAATACCTTACAAACCTTGTTACTTCGCAGCTTCCATTGGTCACCTATCTCAAATTGATCTTTTGTATGTGAATGAAACCCTCAGAAGATGCACTTCCTTGCTTTTTTCTTCAAGATGACAATAGAGAATGGCTATGATAGTTCTTGCAATGAAGAGGATCTTCAATACAATGATAATGGTGATCTCAAGCTATGGATTTGGTTTGGTGCCAAAGGCGCGCTATGATTTCTGCAAAGTAAGTTTACTAAAAGCTTGGATGATTGAAATGGAGGAATAGGGGTTGTATTTATAGACTTGTGAGAGAGAAGATCAACTGTATAGAATGAATAAAAAGATCAATGGTTGAGGGAATTTAAGAGGATGTGCACGAATAGGGAGAGAACAAGTGTCATGATCCATGCATCAGAGGAGTTAATAGAATAGAATGAAGAGTTAACTAAATTGATTAATTAGTTAACAAAATAGAATAACTAGTTAATTGATTTGATTTATGAGTTAACTAATTGGACTGGAGGATAAAAAATGACATGTGGGTGAGAGAACAATTAATTAAATATTAAAATATTCAATTAAGTGTGCACATAGATTTGCATGAATTATTTTTGGTGTTAATTCACTTTTGGAGGAAAATAGAACAATTTAAATAAATATTTGGATTTATTTAAATTTAGAGGATGACTTAAATTTAGAAGAATTCAATTAAATAATTTGGTATTATTTAATTTAGAATGACTTTTAGAAGAATTTGGGAAGACTTTAATTAAATAAATATTTTTATTTAATTTTGTGGAGGAATGTGAAATAAATAAATAAATTGATTTATTTATTTATTTATTGATAGAGGAATTAAATGGAATAAATATTAAGAATATTTATTTAGACAGAGTTGTGTCATTTTTAGGTGTATACAAGTGGGAATAATTTATATTTTAACCTTGCATGAAATTTTGTCTAGAGGATTAATTTGGGTGGGTTTAGACAATGGGGTTGGGAAATTTATTAATTTAATACTTTATTGATGTGACTAGTTTATTTATTTTAATTTAACCCAGACATTTAAACCTATTTGTCAAATGGGAATGATTAATTAATCGAGCGTAATTGTTTATATTTTTGCATTTAATTATTTTAATTAAATTGTAGTAGGAATTTAATTTTAAATAATTCCCATGTATGCCTGAGAGGCATTATGTTGCCAGATTTTTCCAGAATCCTAGTATGGTTAGATAGATGATTCATTTATGCATTAGAGTTATTTTCATGGGCTAGACGTGATTAAATTAATTATTTTATTTCTTCTAGTTCCTAGGTTTTGATTTCGACACATGTCAAAATCAAATCACTCATTTAGGAAAACTTAGGGTTTGGGTCAAATCGACCCTAACCCTAATGGCGACGCTCCTCGCATCACATAACCTGCTAGTCAGCTACCATCACATGGGGGATTGCGTTTGTGAGGCTGATTTATTTCACTTCCCTATTTTGATCATTTCACATTATAGTTGGAGACATTTCAGACAATTAGAGACTATTGTTTTTCCATTATGCATATTTAGACTATATCTCTTGATTTTGGATTAGCTTTGATTAGTTATGTGGTGATTTGATTAGATTCCATTTTGATGCTCTTATGATACTAGACATGTGAGATACATTTGATGATTATTATTGATGTTGATTATGAGCTCATTATATGGATTGATATGTGATTCTGATTTCTAAGTTAATTTATAGAAAATGCAATTGTAAATCTTAATTATGATGTGAGTTGTTTAATATTGTGTATGAATTATGCGATGGCATGATTATTACATTTTGTTGCTTCGGCTATGATATATATATATGTTAGATTGACCATTTGATCGAGTGCGCAGGTGATTTTCCAGGCCATGAAAAATTAGAGGCAGATCTCACACTTATGTAATTCCTTGTTAAGCCGATCCACTCCCAAGAGGGATGAGGATCACGTTTGATCGAATGTTATTTTCATGAATGCTTGAATTTAATTATTGGCCTAGTCCACCCCTTTTATTTTATTTAATTCATGTGTTGTAAAACTTGTGTTTTAATTCACACCATTTGGCGTTCTTTTATTTACGGGCCATTTAATGTGATTTTACACCTCCTTATGTGTTTATTAGAGTTCCAAACTTACCCTAGGTGGTACCCCTAGGGTCTAGGGTCCATTTAGACTTACTAAACCCTAGGGTAACTCCCATCTAGTCACTCTAAACTTGGGTTTAGTAAATGTGACGAAAATTCAAAATGGATAAGGGTGGGAGATGAGTCATGCCTTGGAAAAGGCCCATCTCCCTTCCCAAGGCTTGGGGATTCCTCCATCTTGAAGACTTGGGGAGTCTTCAAGACCCCCAAGTGTGTGGAACCTTCCTCCAAGACTATCACACATGTGTGAGAGCATCTTGGAGTGAAGGGGCTCTTTTGAGGAGTAAAGGGATGACATGTGTCATCCCTTATCCTCATGGAGCCATGGGGAGAGATGCCACCTCTCCACTTTGGCTCTCACACATGTGTGAGAGAACAAGTGGATAAGGTGAGGGTTTGAATGGATAAGAGGGTGACACTTGTCACCCTCACATTCCTTCTCCCTTGTAAGTGGCATGGGATGAGGAAGGAGAAGGTGACAAGTGTCACCTTCTCATTCCTCAGGGCCTCTTTTAGAGGCCTATTTTATCTCCTCTTGGAGAGGAGTTGGGGGTTCTAGCTTTTTGAAAATTTTCTATCTTTGGAGGGTTTTGGGAAGGAGTTGGAAAAAAAACTTGGAGGATTGGAGGCTTGGATAAATCTTGTGGGCTCTTTTTCAACATGCATCCATTGTTGGGCTCTTAAGGTAAGCCCTATGGCATTAACCATTCCTTATGCTTGTTTTCATTTTGATTGTGTGTTTGAAATTTTATGTTGGGTGTAATTTTGCTTTGTGTGGGTTTTGGGTGTTGGTAAGAGCATCTCCATTTGGAGAAAAGGCTCAACTCGTATGGGGTGGGGGAGAGTGAACCTCCTTGAGGTCACCTCCTGGTGTTGATCTATTTATAGCCTTGAGGGCATTTTATGGAGTTTGGGATATATTGGTTGGCATGAGTTCCGTGGTGATTTTGTGTTTCATGGAGATATTTATAGTCTTGAGGGCATTTTATGGAGTTGGGATTATTTTAGTTGGCATGAGTGCCATGGTGATTTTGTACTTCATGGAGATATTATTTTGGCTTGAGGCCTTGTGGTATCGTGATTTTTGAGTTTTGGAGTGACCTCTTGAGTTGAGGGGTCCACTCCCCTACCCCTCCAAACTCATTTTAATGAGTTTTGTATTGTGCAAAATCCTTGGGTGAATTTGTGTTGTTTGTGATTTCTTTGTTGTGGAGTGAAAAGAATCCCGTGTGAGATCTACCTCCCCAGCTCGGGGGTGACCCACTAGTGGGTCTATGGTAGGGAGGAGGGTGATTTGCATGGCTTGGTTTCCCCTCTTGTGTTTATGTTTTTGTAGGTCATTTTAGATTCTTGGAGATTTGGAGAAAAGTATATTTTAGCTTTATTTGCTTTATCTTGTTGGTTGTTTGAGAGCCAGGCCTTGGAGGCCTTATTGTTTTGGTTGTAAATGTATTGTATTCTCCATTGTACTTGTTGTGGAAAGTAATTCTAAGGTGTAATACCTTTTATTGTGATTTCAAAAATATGTTCATTATGTTGTTGTTTGTACTTATGTGGTTATGGAAAGTTTGACAAAAGAAAATATAGCTTGCTGCCTTTTTATTCATATATATATATATATATGTATGTATGTATGTATGTATGTATGTATGTATGTATGTATGTATGTATGTATGTATGTATGTATGTTGCAGTTTTGATTTTTGTTATATGTTAAAATAGAAAAGCAGCAAATAAATCAGTTCTGTTTGAAATGGGTTTTAGAAACAAAAAAAAAAAGTGTTTATATTTCTATTTTCAAAAAAATATATATATATATAAGGAATATGTTATATTTAATTTGTTGTAAAAAAAAATAGTTTCTAAAAGCTCCTAGTTGATACTTTTCAAGTTATTTAAATTTATTGTTATTATGCTTATTGGTACAACCTATATATATATATATATACATATATAAATTAGAGAATATATATATACATATAGTATTCATAGCTCACTGTTTTATAGATATAATTTAGAAGCATGTACATATGTTATATAATATATACATATATATTTATACTATATATATATATATATATATATATATATATATATATATATATTATATACATGTATATTTTTTTTGTTAAAAACATACTTTTAGACTTCTGTTAAAATTATGCAAAGCAGAGTATATATATATAAGTAATAAAACAGATTTAAATATAATATAAATCAAATATTGTTACTGTGCAAAATGCATATTTTACTGAGTTTATAATAAAGAGAAAACTAATAAGTATTATGCTGGGCCGACCCTTATTGCATTAGGGTTTGAGTTTTTAATAGAAAAAACAAAAAAAATAGGTATCTTGGTGGACTATGGCCATGGCTACTGCCCACCAAAGTTTTGTTGTAAGGGCCGCAGGTGTGGGGAGGGGGCCGAGGGTGTGGGTGGGGACTCAGCCCCCTCCCCACACCAACGCCCCCCAAACCTTTACATATATATATACATAGTATATAATATGGGACTTGGTGAAGTATTAATTATGTAATCTTGGTGAAGTATTAATTAAATATTTTATGGGACTTGTAATGAAGAAATTTTAATAAGGGCTCTTGAAATTATTTTAGACTTTAGAAAGTAAGCTATTAACTTAATATTTAAGTAGGGTTGTTTGATTTTTGCCTTTTAATTTTTTGCCTTAATTTATCTTATTTAAATCTTTCTTAATTCTTATCTAGTTGTCTTTTTGCTTTATTGAGTTAAGTGGGAAATCAAGTGGATAATTTTTTTTATTTAAATCTTTCTAATTTCTTATCTTGTTGCCTTTTTTGCTTTATTGAGTTAAGTGGGAAAAATCATGTAGAAAATTTATTTAATTAAATCTTTCTAATTCGTTATTTATTTTATTTTTATTTTTATTTTTGTGAGATTAAATGTAAGCCTTTTGACATCATTGGATTAGTAAGTTAAGTTGTTTGACAAAATTTAATTGTTGGGCTATTTTTTTATTAGTTGGGTATATTATTATACTCTATTTAGGGGTAATTAATTACTTAATCGTTCTATTTAATTTAATGAGTTTTTAAATGGAGGGAAAATTTTATAACGTTATATATTGATTTAATTGAATAAATATAATTGTTGGAATTATATTTATTTGTAGACCTTTATTATTTTGGGATTAATTATTTAATAATTTTATTTAATTCGAATTTTGATTAATTAGGTGGAAATTTTATAATGCCACTTTTGTGAAATTTATTTTAATCCTTTTATTTAAATTTTTCGTATAATTATTTTAGAAGGAGACCTTTTTGAATTAATTATACCAAACGTTAAAAACGCGTTATGCTACCGAAATTTTTCAAGACTTATGACAATTAATTTAACCAAGTTTTCTTAACACTAGTTAATATTTATTTTACCTTGCGATTATTAGTTTTAAATGATGGCATGTTTATTTAATGTATTTTGGTGCTCTAGAATTAGGGTTGGATTTCAACTCCTGTCAGAATCATGTCATTCACTTAGGAAACTTAGGGTTCGGGTCCATTTGACCCTAACCCTAGTAGCGATGCTTCTTGCATTACATAACCCCCTAGTCAGCTATAATCATGCAGGGGATTGCGTATGTAAACACTCTTCCTTGAATTTGATTGACATGTTTATGCCTTATGTGTATTGCCACCGAGCACGCTGACGCATGGAGGGGGTTTCTAGGGACATGTGGAAAAGTTTTTGATATTTCATCTCATGACCACATGATAAATGTGGACATGGCACGTGTGTTGCATGTCGTGACTGCATGGGAAATGTGGGCATGATAGCATTGGCATTTGCACTACCTTGAAGTTGGATTGACATGTTTATGCCTTATGTGTATTGCCACCAAGTACATTGATGCATGCGAGGGGGTTTCTACGGATATGTGGAAACATTTTTGATATTTTGAGAGGAACCTCCTGCAACAATATAATGAAAAATGCACATAATAACAAAAATAGTAGAACACAGAAGGAATTTATTGATCGTAAGCCACTTTGAGGGGGCAACCTCCTTTGAGCAAGCTCAATACAATAAACTAATGGATGCCTTCATTATCCTCAACACGTACTTATATACTAAGTCTAATCTAAACAACTATTACTCCCTATGAGTGTGGGATAATACAATATACTCACGGGACAACTTACAAAGAATATGCGTCCAATAACAATATACTGACAAAGTAAAGAGAAGGGCTAAACATGGGTTCCTAACATCCCCTCCCTCTTAGAAAATCTTTGTCGTCAAAGCTTAAGATGTGGAAATTATTGTTGAATCTGAAGGAGTGGTTCCCATGTAGCATCCTTTGGTTGCATTCCATGCCACTGCATTAATACTTCTGTGATGGATCGAGAGTGAAGCTGACGAGTGTGCCTATCAAGGATTACCTCTAGCTCCAAAATGATGGATCCTTCGTTATCTAGTTATGGTAAAATAGTTTGTGCTCTGATTTTGGTGCCAAGAACTTTCTTTAGACAAGAGACATGAAACACTAGATGAACGCGGGAAGGAGGAGGAAGCTCCAACTTATAAGCAACTAAGCCAATCTTCTGAAGAACCTTATATGGCCCATAGAACTTTGGAACCAACTTATGATGCCCTTTGAGTTTTAGGGAGGATTGCTTGTATGGCTATATACGAAGAAAAACCATATCACATACTTGAAAAGTGCGTTCAGAATGGTGTTGATCAACTTGTTTCATTCAATTTCTTGCCATGTGAAGATTGTCCTGCATAAAGCGAAGAATCTGATCTCAGGTTTGGAGAACTGTGTTAACTGCCTGAACTGGTGAATTGCTGGGGGTGTATGGAAGGAGTACTGGTGGTGCCTGACCATAGACTACTTCATATGGAGGCATTTTAGATGCAGTGTGGTAGGAGGTATTGTACCACCATTTAGCAAGAGGGAGCCACTTTTCCCACTAATGCTGTTGTTTTGAGGTGAAACAATGAAGATAAGTTTCCAAACATTTGTTGATAACTTTAGTCTAACAATCTGTTTGTGGTTGATACCCTGAACTCATCTTTAGTTTGGTGCCAGTGTGGTGAAATAGTTCTGTCCAAAAATGACTGGTGAAAGTTGCATCATGATCTGAGACAATGGAAGAAGGGATTCCATGAAGATGAAAGATCTGGTCCATGAAAATCTGTGCGACTAAGGAGACAGTATAGGGATGGCTGAGGGCACAAAAATGACTATATTTGGAGAGGCGATCAACCACAACCAAGATCACTATCTTCCCTCTAGATTTAGGGATCCCCTCAATGAAATCCATAGAAATATCTATCCAAATCCATGTAGGGATGGGCAAGGGTTCGAGCAATCTAGGAAGGAGTGTCGTTTCACCCTTGTTGTGCTAGCAGATATCACATTCAGCCACTATCTGTTGAATTGCCCTTTTCATTCCCTTCCAAAAGAAGTTACGTTGTGGCCACTCATAAGTTTTGAGGAACCCAGAGTGCCCTGCCAATGGAGAAGCATGGAGTTCATAGAAGATAGCCTATTGAAGATCTATGCTCTGGGGAAGCACCAGATGACCCTTGTATCTCAGAGAAGCACCATCCCAAGAGTAATGTGGTACAACAGAAGGGTTATTGGCCAACTATTGGATGATTTGGGATAATGAAGAGTCATTGACATAGCCCTGTTGGATAGATTCCAACCAATTTGGAACAAGCATAGAAATAGCTGAAAGAGAAGCTTGGTCATCAAATGTGTGAGAAAGAGAATCCGCCACAATATTATCCTTACCCTTCTTGTAAGTGATCTCATAGACATAACCCATGAGTTTGCTAACCCATTTCTGTTGTCCTGGGGAGAAGACTTGTTGTTCCAAGAAATATTTTAGACTCTGGTGATTAGTCTTGATGCAGAAATGATTCCCTAATAGGTATGGCCGCCACTTCTATACTACATGCAAAATAGCCATCATTTCCTTCTCATATGTAGAGAGTACTAAATTCTTACCTGAAAGGGCCTTACTGGTGAATGCAATGGGATGTTCATCTTGAAGAAGAACAGCACCGAGTCCACTACCGCAAGCATCACTCTCAATAGTGAAGGTCTTGGAAAAATCTAGCATAACTAGAATAGGTGTAGTAGACATAGCTTGTTTCAGTTTTTCAAATGCACACTCAGTAGCATGTGTCCTTATAAAAGCATCATTTTTTAATAGAGCTATTAAAAGCATCATTTTTTAACAGAGCTATTAATGGAGTTGCAATCTTCTCGTAATCCTTGACAAACTTGCGGTAGTAATCAGTCAGTCCCAAAAAACCACGGAGGCTCTTGAGTGTCTGAGGATGCAGCCAATTTTTCATGGCATCTATTTTGGTAGGATCCAATCGAACCCCTTGGGTGAAACAATATGCCTGAGATACTCCACTTCCTCCTACCAAAAAACACATTTAGACTATTTTATACAGAGATGATGATCAGAGAGAAGTTGCAGTACAAGATCTAGATGCTGGAGATGCTCAGCCCATGTTTTACTATAGATGAGGATATCATCAAAGAAGACCAGAATGAATTTCTTCAAGTAGGGCCAGAATATTTTATTCATCAATGCCTGGAATGTGGAAGGAGCATTAATGAGGCCAAAGGGCGTGACCAAAAACTCATAGTGGCCATCATGCATGTGAAAAGCTATTTTAGGGATATCATCCTCATGAACCTGAATTTGGTGATACCCAGAATGAAGATCCAACTTGGAGAAAAAATGAGTGCCATGAAGTTCATCAAGAAGCTCATCAACAATAGGAATCAAAAACTTATCCTTGATTGTGATGTGATTAAGTTCTTAGAAGTCAATGCAGAGGCACCATGACCCATCCTTTTTTTGGGCAAGAAGAACTAGTGAAGAAAAGGAACTGGTACTAGGGTGAATAATACCTTGCTTCAGTAAGTCTCGAATGAGCATCTCAATCTTTGTCTTTTGGTGAAATGGGTAGCAGTAGGGCCTGATCTTGGGAGGAATGCTTCCAGGAAGGAGTTGAATACGATGGTTCTCTAGTTGTGAAGGTGGCAATCCCATTGGTTTAGCAAAGACACATGCATATCTATCCAAAATTCATTGTAAATCTGAAGGAGTAGTGGAGACCGCGGATGGTTGCATATGAATGGAATGGAGCTAAGCAATGACACCATGTGAATTATTCTTAAGGAGCTTTTCCATGCAATGTGAATTGATGATGCTGAGAGACCCTGGTTGTAAGCCCTTCAATGTGTGTTTTTGTCCATTGTTTGAAAACTACATCTAAACTTCAGCAAAATCCCATAAGATGGGTCGAAGTGTGCGTAACCATTGAGCGCCCAAAACCACATCACAACTGCCTAAGGGCAAGACAAACATGTCAGAGCACAGGTTATAATCTCCAATAGAGATACGCACATTGTGACACTTCCCTTTGCAAGGTAATGTGCCCCCATTAGCAATCATGACTTCAAAGTTGGAGTAAGGATGGACAAAATAATTAGCCTATTTGGTGATCCGAGGGTTAATGAAGTTATGAGTACTACCAAAATCAATGAGTATTGTAAGAGGGAGCTTCTTGAAGTAACCCTTGACCCTCATGGTTTGTGGGGTGGTGACTCCTACTAAAGCATGGAGAGAGATCTCTGGGTGGTCTTCTGGAGAAGTAGGGTCAACAGGCGGCTATTGAATGTCGACCTGATCATCTATTGTATCATGCGCATCTTCATAAACTTTAGTTGAAGGCAGAGAATCCACATCCAAGAGATAGATCTTTTTCTCGACACATCTATGTCCCTGAGTGAATTTCTCATCATAATTATAACAAAGTCCTTTTTCTCTATGTGCCCTCATCTCTGCTTCAGACAAATGCTTGATAGGAGTTGTTCTAGGAGCTGGCATGATTGGAGGTCTTTGGGAAACCATATTTCTGAATGGAACAAAAGTGGATTTGGAGCACTGTTGAGCTGTGATATTGTCCTCCACCAACTTAGCCAACCCTAGGGCTTCCATCATTGTGCTGGGATGGAACATTTTAACCTCAAATCGGATTGCATCCTTCAAACCACTAACAAAACAACTCCTCAAGAATTCATCAGACAATCCCTCTATGTGATTGGACAGTTTCTCAAATTCTGTCTGATATTCTCTCACAGTGCCAGTTTGTTCAAGTTTAGTGAGTGCTCCTGTGAAGTCATCAAAAGCACTAGGGCCAAATCGTTGCAAAATGAGTTTGTAAAAATCTGTCCATTTTGGCTCTTCATGAGCCTTGATGTACCAACAGAACCATTGAAGGGATTCATGTTCCAAATGAAAGGATGCAAGTGGGACTTTGTTGACATCAAAAGTATTATGCAGACTGAAATATTGTTTTTCCTGGTATATCTATCTAGTTGGATCATCACCATTGAAGCGAGGAAAATCAAGCTTTGACCCACGAAAATTGCTGGAAGAAGAGAACCCAGCGTCTACAGAAGACTCTAGTTGCCATCTATTGTTCATGGCCGAATACTGAAGATTGAGGCCAAGAATTTTTTCATCCAGATCTTGGAGTTTGGTCTTGAGGGTTACAAGTTCATCCTCCATGTTTTTTGTTCTTGCGAGGGTGACAACCATAACTAGGAGTTTTTTTTTTGGAAATGGGTAGACAATAAAAAATAGAAACTTTTTTAGTAAAGGAAAATTTGGATTTGGGAAAAACTCTAATGGGTAATTGGGGTTTGACTAGGTTTTGGACACTTTTTGAGGGATAGGGAGGAAGAAAATGGGGATTTCAGAAGTGGGGTGAAAGAATGGGAAAATTTGTCCAAGAGGGACAAAGGAGCAAAAATAAGAAATGAACATTGTGGCAAAATTTGAAGGTGATTAGGTGAGAATCGAAGAAGTTATGTTAAACCCTAAAAAAGACAAATGTGGGATTTCTGGTTTTGATAAGTGGAATTTGGGATAGGGTCCTCAAGGAAGGAAATATGCAGAATGGAATTTCTAGGGTTCCAGTGAATTTTCAAAGGAAACGGAGCTAAAGAAAGGAAGATATGGCAATAGATATGGACCCCAGGTATGTCCGGCTTCCTAAAGGTTCAGGGGATTCACTCAGCTTCCAATGTTGTCTAATGGCTTACATATTGGGGTAGTACCCCTCACTCCATGACTCAAGTAAACCTGATAATCACTTTGCCACAAATGACAGCTCTTGGTTTACCTCATGGATGGGAACTAGTCAATCAGGTAAGGGTCGTTGCCCTTTTTGCTGGCAGGTCCTCTCAATGGGCCAGCTACTTTGGGGTTTCTGTGGTACTCACAATGAGTTTTAGGGTAATGCCTAGGCACATCCCACAGTTAAGCAGATAGGGATTATTCCCTAATCCAAACCTGCAATTGAAATGAACAATACAAATGCAAAGAAAAAAGAACTACAATAATCACAGCGCCTGGAGGCCACTGCAAAAAAAAATTCAACAAAAATTCCACCCAGCGAGCCCAAGAAAGTGCTCTAATACTAGATGAGAGGAACCTCCTACAATAATATAATGAAAAATGTATGAAATAATAGAAATAGTAGAACATAGAAGGAATTTACTGATCGCAGGCCACTTTGAGGGGGCAACCTCCTTTGAGCAAGCTCAATACAATAAACTCATGGATGCCTTCATTGGCCTCAACACGTACTTATATACTAAGTTTAATCTAAACAACTATTACTCCCCATGAATGTGGGATAATACAATATACTCACGGGATGACTTACAAAGCATATGCATCCAACAATAATATACTGACAAAGCAAAGAGAAGGGCTAAACACGGGTTCCTAACATATTTCGTGTCATGAACACATGACAAATGTTGGCATGACACATGTGTTGTGTGTTGTGACTGCATGGGGAATGTGGGTATGACATATTAATTGTTTGATCCAAATGTATCAATTTATCTTTTAATTTCTTATGGGTGTGGTGCAGGAGCACTAAGCCTACATTTTGCAAAGAAGGTCAAATGTTAGGTTTTAGGTGGTTTTGTGTCATTTTTGTCTTCAATAAGGTCTAAATAGACCATTCACAATGTAATAAGGTCAATATGGACCAATTCTTGGGTTTTTGAGTCTTGTTTTGTCAAATAATGTTAAACAATGTAAGAGTTTCATTGCAACTTAACAAGTAATGTATTTGGAAAGGGATCAAACGGTCATACAGTTTGAATGGTAGTTGTAGACCATTGAGAATAGTGGGAAACATGTTTAAATAGCCTCCCATACCTCAAGGAGGGGTGGTTGAATAAGTTTTGAAGAATAAATTTGAATGAAAAGCCCTGTTTTCTGTTATTTTTTCCTGCAAAATTATTGTTCCAGGCCATGGTACTTTGTTGTACAGGACTGTTAGGGTCTGTAAGTTGGTGAATGTGATAGAGGGGTGAGTTTTCTTTGTTTTTCACTTGATTTGGAGGAAAACCATCAAGTTTGGAGAAAGATATAACGCTTTGTCTAAAAACTGTTCAGAAACCCTGAACAAGGGTTTAAGGGCTTAAAAATGTGTTTTTAACTCATTCCACCTATTGTGTACCCCATGGCTTGGTGGAATGAGTCTATTAGGTTATATTATGATAGTAAGTCATGAGTATTGAGCAGGAAGAATGAATTGGATGAGTTATTTATGTTGTCTTATAGGGTTCTAAGTGAATTAGTGTGTGACAATGGTGGTTTTGTGCTAGGGTTTGATGAAATAGTGATGGAAAAGGTTGGATAATGGTGTTTTGAGAATGTACAGGTGTATTTGAAGGTGTTTAAAGGATTGTCCAAGGTGGTAGAGGCCTAGAACATGGATTTTCAATAAACCCTTGGGTATTTAGCCTAAAAGTGAGGGTTTCTTAGTTTACTATCTAAATTGTCATGGAACTTGAGTTTGAATGTGGATTTGAAAGCTTTGTAACCCATATAAGGACTATTTATTGAGTTTTAGTATTGATTAGGGGTTTTGAGGGCACTTCCTTTGTAAAAGAGACCTAATGGGGCCTAGTTGAAAGAGGTCGGTCATAGATTTTGAGGCATTAGTTCTTAACCAACCCATGTCCATTTTGAAATATGTTTACAATCAGCTAAAAGGGTACTCCAAACTATTTTTGTTTCCTTAAGATCATGTCACTTGTGAAAGATATGTTATAACAGGTCATTTTGGATTAGGATTAGGATTTGCTAGTTCTAATGCACAGGCAGATTTAGCCAACTGAATACAGGAGGTTGCGTGAGCTCCTCCCCTTCACTTCTGGTTCTGCCGCACCAAGGGGGGTTTCCCTATTTGATAAAAATATGACCTTGACGAGCTCAATGATAGAAAGATTTAACTTGACAGCAACAGGCAGAATACTCTCATGTATGGACCAAGATTTGTGTAACAAATCACAAGGTTGGCAACATTCTTGGACATAATGTCTGGTTGGGTATGAGAGCATGCAGGGATCCTAATCCTAATCCTACAGCTAACGGATGGAAGGAAGAGATGGTTTGAAATGATGTTTGGATGCAAACCTGGACCTAGTGTATAACCTCAACACAGAGCTAGATTGGTGCCTATCCAGGGCTTGGAGTCGGTAGACATACACCTGTGAATGATCAGCATGAATAGCTAAAACTGGATTTCAGGGGGATACACATGATATCTGCCTTACAGATATCTCCCAATACAGAGTTAAGCTGTCTATACTTATGGCATCCCTACTGCAGTAAGAAAGATACATGCAAAACTGGAGACAGAAATAGCATAACACATGCAAACATAGCATTATTCATATAAGATTAACCATGAAATCAGTGGATTCATGCCAAATCGTACAACAGGAGATACATAAACTCACAAGTTTAGCTGCACAGAGCAACCAAAACCAGTTGTATCTTATTACAGAGCCAAAAATGTCCAGTTTTCAACCCCCTTCAAATGAGCAACACAACCTGCTATATACAGCAAGGAAGGTTCCCAACATTAATTACATAGTTGACCAAAAAAAACCCGCCAGATACACAGTATCAGAAAAATGGTGCTCAACGCATTGAATGTGGCAGGTAGAAGAGGGGACAGAAGAGGATCTTGACCCATGAGCTGCTAGCCGTGGATGTACAACTTCAGTCGGGTACTAGATCCGTCCACGCCATTGCCCATACTTCTGCAACAATCGCCATTAATGGCGCACCAACCCGCGGCCTTGGGAAATGCAGAAAACTGTGCGTCACAACCATTTCCTGCCAAGATACATCATCATGATATTTGAAAATATGCAGGATCAAATTATCCCACATGCACCCTGTAGCAACCATTTCAACACTTTATATACTAGGTCGCGAGCATATATGATGTCGGTGCTTTTGCTCCCAACGACACTAGTATAAGACCTTCATCATCCTCATCCTCCAGCAGCATGATATCCTGTTGCTTGAAATATCACCGTGACGTCAGCATCATCATCGCAATATCACCTACATGATAATCACCTTCATCAGCACAACCTGATGCATCGGAGGAAGATCCTCCTGCTCAGCCGATACTAAATGTCTGGCCGATGAACATCCTGATGACGTCACCGTCATATCCTGCTGACGTCATCAGCATATCTGCCTATCGCGCACCTCCTCATATTCGGATGACGTCATCGTCATGTTTGCAAATATCAGTGGATCTCCACAAGATGATTAGTGTTAGAAATATGACCCCCCCGGACCTTGATGATGTCACCATACATCGGCATCAGGATGATATTCGGAAGATAACTGGATATTTGGAAATATCATCCTGATGCACACATATCATGCTGCACTGTAGCTCCACTATAAGATCGGGGTGATATATGAATATGTGACTGATATTTGAAATGATCACCCCCATTGGACAATGCATGAAGCCGACAGGCGAATATCTCCCTTCAAAAATATCATGATGCAGACAGGTAGAAAAACAGATATCACCCTGACATAAGAATGACGTCAGCATCATCAGGGTGATAAAACAATGAACATGAAGTGATAAAACAACATCAGGATGATCTTGACTAAGATCACCTGATGTTCAAATATGATGACCCCGATGAAGATCGGATCATACTTAGGACTTTGCAACAACATCATCAGGATGATCTTAAGTAAGATCACCCGATGTTAGAATATCACCCCAGCGAAAGATCATGCTGACAGAAAATATGATGACCCTCGTAAGCAACATCAGGGTGATGTCTGGAAACATGATGATGATGACCTCCTCCAAAGAAAATATGATGCTGATGTTAAAACATGCTGAGGAGGCCCAAAGACTTAGAACTTTTTTGGATTTTTTGGGAAGGTGCCTGCATGAAAATTGCTAAAATAACCGACAGTGAATTCAAGCACCAACAGTGGCTCTGAATGGGGACGTGCAGGTGAAAACCTGCAGTGAGAACCAGATCTCTGGGATGCAGACCAGTGCCTTATCCATTGGGCACAGAGTCATGAGGTTACAATGATCTGCATCACCAATCAAACTTGATGGCCTAAGGCCACCAAGAAAAGGAAAACCAATATTTCCCCTTGTCAAACACCTTGTTCTCATCTGCATACACTGGGTCAAGCCTGAGAGTACTGTAGAGATCCACCCACAAACAAACCTTGTCATCTGCACATTCAACCTTCTGATTTAGCTTGTCACTGTCATCCCTGTGCAGATAACCCTTAGCATCCAGCAACAAGTGGATGCAGAATGTATCAGGCAATGCATACTCATATGGCATAGAACACAGGTTATCATTTGTATTAGCATTATGCATTACAAAATGATCTCCTAGCTGGACTGAAAACTGAAAATATTCAAAGTCCACCATGCAGCTAGGAAAATCAGAGCTCATTTCATATGCTGGCCTCTCAAAAGAAAAGCTTTCAAATTCACAACTGTGTACATCATGTACACAACCAACAGTAGCACCAACCTGGAAAAGATCAGGCTTTGGCATCTCTTTCAAATTAGGCACATTTTCACAGTCACTTACCTGATGTATGTTGTTTCCTCTTTCATCAGGATGAGAAACAGAATCCAAACCAAAAACAATGTCTAGATCCTCACCATACTCAAATAGATCCTCATCATCATATGTGTCAAAGATGGGTGATCCAGGTACATCAGCTTGATCATAGTATGCCATTTGTTCATAGGCAGCAGAACATGCATCTTCATCACCAATAGATTCCCTTTGTGGAGGAGTATCAGCTTGTGTGTCATAAGCAAAACATCCATCAAATGAAAAACAATCATGCTCTGAACTAGCACTTGTTTCAATCCCTGACTGCTCTTCATGATCTCCATGTGTTTGAAAGGAAGGCAATGGGTCACACATAGGACTGCTTCTCTGTTTGCTTATATCTTCTCTGTCTTGAGTACAATACTCACAATTGTCTCCACAGGTCCATTCCAAAAATTGCTCATTGCTGTCCACAACCTCGTTATTGTTTTCATGGTCATATGCCTCATCATTGCAATGGGAATCCTCACTAGTCCTTTCACTGGCATCCTCAACTGGTGAACAATCCAGTTGAGCAGTATTGTTAGCATTATGTTCAAATACAGCAGTCTCAACCTCTATGCTTTCATTTTCATTTTTATCTGCACATGATACCATAATCATTTGGTCATTTGCAGCTTCACAACCATTTCTCACATCAAGGCCTGGGGACAGGGATATCAACAGGCGCCCATTTCTAAAATTTTCTATATTTTCAACAAATTTGTATGCCATCTGCATACCTGTTACCTTGAAATCCCTCAGTATTGCACTAGAGCCCTCCTCAAAAGCCTCAAAGAATATGCCAACATAGGCTGAAATATCAGGTCTGAAGACTTCTGGGATCTGTGAAAGGGCTACTGCAAACCTATGACTGAAATCAACACATGGCTCTTCATCTTGTTTTCTGATGTTCATCAATTCTGCAACAAGATCAGTAGGTTCTCTTGCAAATTCTTCTTTGAAATAGTCAGCAAGCTCATCCCAATAGGCAAAGGATCTTTTTGAAAAGCTCAAATACCAGTCTTTTGCTTTTGCATCAAAGGACCTAACAAAAAACCTCATCCACATATCCTCATCTCTGAATGAATGTTTTCCCATGAACTCATGAAAATTTTGGATATGTGCATTCCCATCACATACACTGTGACCACTAAATCTGGGCATCTGACAGTATATCCTAGCAGGCATAGTTTCTACTTTATAATCAACCCATGACAAATCCAATTGGTCATACAAGGGATCAAAAGGGCTGACAGAAGGTTTAGCTTTCTGACTGGCAGACACAACAAGGTTACTACTGTTTAACTGGACCTGCCTAGCCTCTAAAAATATCAACCTATTTTTGATCTCTTCTATTCTTTTATCATTCCCTTCCTAACTGAGTATGGGATAATACATACTTGGATTCATGAAATTTCTATTTTCAGACATCCCTTGCATTCCTAAGACCTATAGCCTCCCCTGGCATCTAACTTATGCAGTAGAACAATAAATATAAGTGGGAGGAAACATGGTACCTTTTCTCATACAAATGCTGAAGTCTGAAAAGCACATTTTCTGTCACAACAGACATCAACTTTCATGTGCATTCAGGTCTTTTGCAGAGTCGCCACCTCTCCAGAGAGGACAAAATTTTACAGCAGCTGAAAGCTCAACACATATTTTTCTGAGTTCATACCACCAGCCGAGCATCATCATTCACATGAAAGACTCCCCAGCGGAGTCACCATTTTGTTGGTGACTTGGATGGGTCACAAGATATAACCCTTTCTCAAATTTCTTCCCCAGTAGAGTCGCCATTTTGTTGGTGACTCGGATGGGTCACAAGATATAACCCTTTCTCAAATTTCTTCCCCAGTAGAGTCACCATTTTGTTGGTTTTTCTTCTGAATCAGCATTAGGATTTGCCAGTTCTAATGCACAGGCAGATTCAGCCAACTGAATACAGGAGGTTGCGTGAGCTCCTCCCCTTCACTTCTGGTTCTGCCGCACCAAGGGGGGTTTCCCTATTTGATAAAAATATGACCTTGACGAGCTCAATGATAGAAAGATTTAACTTGACAGCAACAGGCAGAATACTCTCATGTATGGACCAAGATTTGTGTAACAAATCACAAGGTTGGCAACATTCTTGGACATAATGTCTGGTTGGGTATGAGAGCATGCAGGGATCCTAATCCTAATCCTACAGCTAACAGATGGAAGGAAGAGATGGTTTGAAATGATGTTTGGATGTAAACCTGGACCTGGTGTATAACCTCAACACAGAGCTAGATTGGTGCCTATCCAGGGCTTGGAGTCGGTAGACATACACCTGTGAGTGATCAGCATGAATAGCTAAAACTGGATTTCAGGGGGATACACATGATATCTGCCTTACAGATATCTCCCAATACAGAGTGTTAAGCTGTCTATACTTATGGCATCCCTACTACAGTAAGAAAGATACATGCAAAACTGGAGACAGAAACAGCATAACACATGCAAACATAGCATTATTCATATAAGATTAACCATGAAATCAGTGGATTCATGCCAAATCGTACAACAGGAGATACATAAACTCACAAGTTTAGCTGCACAGAGCAACCAAAACCAGTTGTATCTTATTACAGAGCCAAAAATGTCTAGTTTTCAACCCCCTTCAAATGAGCAACACAACCTGCTATATACAGCAAGGAAGGTTCCCAACATTAATTACATAGTTGACCAAAAAAAACCTGCCAGATACACAGTATCAGAAAAATGGCGCTCAACGCATTGAATGTGGCAGGTAGAAGAGGGGACAGAAGAGGATCTTGAGCCATGAGCCACCAGCTGTGGATGTACAACTTCAGTCGGGTACTAGATCCGTCCACGCCATCGCCCATACTTCTGCAACAATCGCCATTAATGGCGCACCAACCCGCGGCCTTGGGAAATGTAGAAAACTGTGTGTCACAACCATTTCCCGCCAAGATACATCATCATGATATTTGAAAATATGCAGGATCGAATTATCCCACATGCACCCCGTAGCAACCATTTGAACACTTTATATACTAGGTCGCAAGCATATATGATGTCGGTGCTTTTGCTCCCGATGACACTAGTATAAGACCTTCATCATCCTCATCCTCCAGCAGCATGATATCCTGTTGCTTGAAATATCACCCTGACGTCAGCATCATCATCGCAATATCACCTACATGATAATCGCCTTCATCGGCACAACCTGATGCATCGAAGGAAGATCCTCCTGCTCAGCCGATACTAAATGTCTGGCCGATGAACATCCTGATGACATCACCGTCATATCCTGCTGACGTCATCAGCATATCTGCCTATCGCGCACCTCCTCATATTCGGATGACGTCATCGTCATGTTTGCAAATATCGGGGGATCTCCACAAGATGATCAGTGTTAGAAATATGACCGCCCCGGACCTTGATGACGTCACCATACATCGGCATCAGGATGATATTCGGAAGATAACCGGATATTTGGAAATATCATCTTGATGCACACATATCATGCTGCACTGTAGCTCCACTATAAGATCGGGGTGATATATGAATATGTGACTGATATTTGAAATGATCACCCCCATTGGACAATGCATGAAGCCGATAGGCGAATATCTCCCTTCGAAAATATCATGATGCAAACAGGTAGAAAAATAGATATCACCCTGACATAAGAATGACGTCAGCATCATCAGGGTGATAAAACAATGAACATGAAGTGATAAAACAACATCAGGATGATCTTGACTAAGATCACCCGATGTTCAAATATGATGACCCCGATGAAGATCGGATCATACTTAGGACTTTGCAGCAACATCATCAGGATGATCTTAAGTAAGATCACCCGATGTTAGAATATCACGCCAGCGAAAGATCATGCTGACAGAAAATATGATGACCCTCGTAAGCAACATCAGGGTGATGTCTGGAAACATGATGATGATGACCTCCTCCAAAGAAAATATGATGCTGATGTTAAAACATGCTGAGGAGGCCCAAAGACTTAGAACTTTTTTGGATTTTTTGGGAAGGTGCCTGCATGAAAATTGCTAAAATAACCGACAGTGAATTCAGGCACCAACAGAGTCAACTAGTGTAAGAAGATGAATGTGAAAGTGTTGGTTCATCTAGTGTCAATGCAGCTCTTGAAGTTAGTGATGCACTCATGGTGAGAAGGACCCTACTTAAAACCTCTAAAGAGAAGGAACCATTGCAAAGGAGAGCCCTATTCAAAACTTCATGCAAATGGAAGGATAAGGTATGCAAGGTAGTCATGGATTTAGGATCTACTAATAATATGGTGTCATGTGAAATGGTAGACAAACTGAAGCTAGTAAAAGTCCCTCATGAAACTCCATATAGGGTATCTTGGTTGAATAATGATCAGTCTCTTTTCGTAAATGAACAAGCATTGGTTGAATTCAATAGTGGTGACTATAAATATAAAGTGCTTTGTGATGTTGTACCTATGGAGTGTTGTCATGTTATGCTTAGGAGACCATGGAAATTTGACAAGCATACAATATATGATGGAAGGGCTAACACTTACACCATTGAAAAGGATGGAAGTACTTTTGTACTAATACCATTGCAGGGAGACACTAAGGAGTAGACCAAAGAAGCAAAGGACATTATGTATGGCAATAAGGAATTTCTGAAGCCTAAGAAAGACAAGCATAAAAAGATTGCAGCCCACACCTAAATAGTGAGTTTGGAGAATAAAATGAGTTTGAGAGGTAAGAAGGATAACAAGATAATAGGGCCAGTTAAAGAGCAAGGTTAGTTGCTGATGGAGTTGCAATATTGGCATAGCAATGTCATGGTTGGGACATTAATTTGTCCTTTGGTGGAGAACAAGGCTAATGGGTGGTTTGTGTTGGAAGTAGCCTGGACAACTGAGAGGGGGGTGAATTAGTTGTCCCCAAAATTGCTCTTTTATTTTCCTTTAATCTTCTTTCACAATTGGTAAATTGATTAATGATGCAAACATTAAAGTATAAAACATCAACACATAAGCAGAAACATAATCAACGCATTTGACACCAAGATTTTTGATGTGGAAACCTGGTTAAGGGAAAAACCATGGTGGGTGTAAACCCACAAGATTCTTACCCTATTAAAAGTGCTTAAAAGAATGAGAAGGCACTTGCCTTCGGGCTCACTGCCTACAAGAAATTTGAGTTTAACACAGAAAGAACTAACTGATAATTAGCATCTTTTCATGCCTAGTTTAGTTTCATTTAATGCTCACAAAACCTCTG
Source organism: Cunninghamia lanceolata (assembly GCA_027924645.1). Classification (NCBI taxonomy): domain Eukaryota; kingdom Viridiplantae; phylum Streptophyta; class Pinopsida; order Cupressales; family Cupressaceae; genus Cunninghamia; species Cunninghamia lanceolata. The sequence continues at coordinate 2,879,594 of BSBN01000738.1, forward strand.
CGTCTATCTCCAAATTCTTCTTCTCTAACTTCTATACTGCTTTCGCTCCTCTTCTTCCCTATTCTGCTTCTAATCCTTTCTTTCAGATTTAATTCATTTCACACAAGGTTGATTTTCAACAACTCTTCAATAAGTATTTGTATGCTTAATCAACCTTGGAATGATCAACAAGGTCAGCTAAACTTGACACAGATCATTGCACTAACGACCAAAAATAATTGAGACTTGAATCTTCCTCTACAAACATGCCATGCTTCATAAAATGCTCTTAGATCATCTGCAATATGCTAGGATCATCCAGTCAGCCATGACTGGGAAGAACATCAACAACAAAAAGGAAAATCTTCAAAAGTGAGCTCAAACTTCAATGCGGACCTCCAACACATTAGCTACACAATCCAGAGATCTCTACAAGCACATTGAATTCAACAGAAATATCTGCACTCCTCCAACTAATCAGAATCACTTGCATCTTTATCTGGAACCTCAAGAACACTATCTGCCATGACTGTCAAACTAGAAGGATTGCTTGTAGACCTTCAAACCACAAAGCACTTGTATTGATGATGTGCACTGACTTCCCAAACATGCCTCTAGATCCCTAGATCATCATTTTACATTACTAGAGCAATCTGGACCACTTTCCTGTCACTCTGTCTCTCCTGAGTATTGCAGGAACTAGTTCTGCTCAGATGGCCATAACTTCCTCAAATCTTAATGTGAACTTCTCAGATCATAACTAGAGCTTCTTCAGGCAAACCTCTAAACATCCATATGGTCTGCATACATAGGATACATCATAGATAATATAATATATATCATAATAGTCGAGCACTATTATCCATAGTTCTCGAAACTAGTTGACTAAGTGCCTTAGGCACATTTGAGGGTATAAGAATAACAACATGGTTATTATTTCTCTTATTCCAAATTACTTTACTTTCTAACTTTAATGGGTAAGACTTTTCATAATATTTATTTTTATATATAATAATATATCTTATTAATTATTCACATAAATATTATATTAAAATATTTATAATTATAATATATCTATTTTATAATATTTAAATTATATTAAATTAATAATATTATTTATTAAATAATACATATAATAATATATTTTAAATAAATATATTATATATTTAGTTTATATAAGGCTAACTTATTATTTAAATAAACAATTCAATTATAAATCATTATAGGGACATGACAATTATTTCTCAAGGAATTCACATTCACCATCATTGTATGACTAGTTATCATCAAATAGCAAAATAGCAATATCATTAATTTTCTCAATATCCTCAACAATCTGGTCTTCTATACAAATAGCAAAATTGGATACAGTTGACACCAATGGCAACAAGGATATGTTGACATCAATGACAACACCGCTTAGGCATGTATTTGTAATAATCTCCCCCTTTGTCATTGATGGCAACATATGATGTGAAAAACTGAATTCAACCATCAAGACAAGAACTTCTCCCCCTTTCTCTTCTCACTTCTACAATTACTTTCTTTGCTGCTCCCCCTTTCTCTTCTCACTTCTGCAATTACTTTCTTTACTGCTCCCTCTTTCTCTTCTCACTTCTGCAATTACTTTCTTTACTGCTCCCCTTTACATCAGTAACTAGTTTTTCACATGAATTCTCTCCCCCTTTGACATCAATGGCAAAGGGCACATATTTTCTATCTTTTCTCCCTTTTTGCTTCAAACTGATCCCAAAATCATACTGACTACTCCCCCTTGAGTAGTAACTCCTTAACATCAATTCAGATCAAAAGATATGAATGTGAATTCCACTGAACTAATGCACCTTAGTGCATCTTAGTTTTGATTAGGAGGGGTAATAACCCCTAACTTTTCTCTGAGATACTCAAAAGTATCCTTGGGAAAAGGCTTAGTGAAGATATCCGCAATCTGATCTTTGGAAGACACAAACTCCAAGTTGACTTCATTCTCATTTACTTTCTCTCTCAAGAAATGAAAATTGATAGATATATGCTTTTTCTTTGAGTGCAATATCAGATTCTTTGAAATGCTTATAGAACTTGAATTATCATAGAAAATTGTGACTGGCTCCTCAAATACAATTCTGATGTCCTTCAGCATTTGCTTAATCCATAGAACTTGAGTACAATTATTTGCTACTGCTATATACTCTGCCTCTATAATAGATAGAGATATTGCCTCTTTCTTTTTGCTTATCCAAGAGACCAATCTTCTTCCCAAGAAGAATGCACCACTACTAGTACTTTTTCTATCATCCACATCTCCTGTCCAATCAACATCTATATATGCATGAAGAGTGAAGTCATTGTCCTTTGGATACCACAGTCCATAATCAATTGTCCCCTTGAGATATCTAAAAATTCTTTTGACTTCCACAACATGGGATTCTTTTGGATCATCTTGAAATTTAGCAACAAGTCCAACTACATTCATAATGTCAGGTCTAGTCTAAGTCAGATAGAGCAATCCTCCAATCATTGATCTATACCTTTTCTGATTTGCCTTGGGGGAGTCATCATCTTTTCTTAGCTTGCATCTGGTTACCATAGGTGTATCTACTGGCTTTGAATCTTCCATTCCAAACTTATTCAATAATTCTTTCACATACTTGGACTGAGATATGAAGATAGCTTTATCTGACTGAACAATTTGCAGACCTAGGAAGAAATTTATTTCACCAAACATTGACATCTCAAACTCACTTTTCATTTCATCAGCAAATGCTTTGTACATACATTCGCTTCCACCAAAAATGATATCATCAACAAATACTTCAATAATTAGAATGTCCTCAGGATTAATCTTGAAGTACATATTACTATCAGTGGTACCTTTGCTGAATCCTAGCATAAGCAAATGCTTATCCAATCTTGCATACCAGGCTCTTGGGGCTTGCTTAAGTCCATACAATGCTTTTCTTAGCCTACAGACCATATTTATCTTATCAGACAACTAAAATCCTTCCGATTTCTCAATGTAGACTTCTTCCTCCAACTCTCCATTTAGGAATGCTGATTTGACATCCATCTGATAAACTTTAAAATCTTTGAAGGCAAAAAAAAAGAAATAATTTGACAGCCTCTATCCTTGCCACCAAAGCAAAATTTTCTTCAAAATCAATTCCTTCCAATTGAGAATAGCCTTTACATACCAACCTTACCTTGTTTCTTACAACCTCACCATCTTCATTTAGTTTATTCTGGAAGACCCATTTGGTTCCAATAACATTTTTGTCTTTAGGTCTAGGAACAAGATCCCAAGTGTGATTCTTTTCAATTTGCATCAATTCTTCTTCCATTGCTTTAACCCAGTTTTCATCATTGCAAGCTTCACTTACTGATTTAGGTTCAATATTTGAAATTAAACAAATCTCCTCTTAATCTTCAGAAATTTTTCTCCTGGTTCGAACATCTTTACTCTTATCTCCTATGATCTGATCTTTAGGATGATTCAACCTTACATACCTAGGAGTTTTGGGAATTATTAGAACTTCTATTTCTTGAACTTGTTCCTAATCATCTACACTAATCTCTTGAGTTACTGGAGTTATCAGATCAATCTAGATCTGAGAATGAATTTGAACTTGCCTTCCTTGACTTTGACTTTCATCTTGATCATTTGAATCATATCTGCAATACCTGGAATGTCCTTCTTTGCTTTCATCAACTTTAGCATTAACACTTTCAATAATCTTTTTCAACCTCTTGTTGAAGCACTGGTAAGCCTTACTTTGAGTAGAGTATCCCAAAAATATTCCTTCATCACTTCTTGTATCAAACTTTCCTAAATCCTCATCTCTTTTGATATAGCATTTACTACCAAAAACTCTGAAATATCTCATAGTAGGAGGATAACCAAACCATAGTTCATAAGGAGTCTTATCAGAATTTCCTTTGATCTACACTTGGTTAAGTGTAGACAACAGTACTCACGGATTCTCTCCAATAAACTTGAGGAACATTTGTTTCCATCATCATGATCCTAGAAGCTTCTTGAATGGTCGAGTTCTTCCTTTCCACAACTCCATTTTGCTGAGTCTTAGGAGCAGATAACTATCTTTTTATTCCATGCTTTTCAAGAAAGCATCAAACTCACTAGAAGTAAATTCTCCACCTCTGTCAGATCTCAGACACTTCAATTTCCCACCAATCTCATTTTCAACCATCATCTTGAACACTTTAAACTTATCAAGAGCTTCTGATTTTTCTTTTAGGAAAGTTACCCACATCATCCAAGAGTAATCATCAATCAGCAACATGAAAATTCTAGCAGGACCATAGAGATTAGTATGTACCAGTTCCAATTGCCCACTAGAAACTTGTTCCTTACTTCTAAATGAAATTTTGTTCTGTTTACCCAATTGACATTCTCTACATATGCTATCAAGTTTTACAAGTCTTGGAAGATCTCTTACAGCTTGAGTGGAACTTATTTTGATAATATTATCAAAATTCACATGACACATCCTCCTGTGCCATAACCAACTTTGATCTATCTGAGCAATCAAACAACTTTTTCCAGAGCTACTTAAATGAAAGATGTTACCTCTAGTTTGAGTACCAGATGTAATTTCAGTTCCAGAGCTCTCCAAGATTCTACATTTTCTATCCTTGAATCGAAGATCATAACCCTTGTCAACCAATTGTCCAACACTGAGAAGATTATGTTTCACATACAAAACATCATTGGTGCAATTCTTACCATCAAAAGAGATGGATCCTTTACCACGGATTCTACCAGCTAAGTTGTCTCCAAATTTCACAGGCCCACCTTCATATTTTTCAAAACTCACAAACTTACTCTTGTTGTATACACCTAAAAATGACACGACTGTCCAAATAAATATTCTTAATATTTATTTAAGTCAAATTCCTCTATCAATAAATAACTAAACAAATTTATTTATTTGATTCATATTCTCCCAACAATTAAATAAAATCAATTTATTTTAATTAAAATTCTTCTAATTCCTCCAACAAATTAAATAAAACAAATTATTAATTAGTTCTTCCAAATTCATTCTAAATTAAATAATATCAATTATTTAATTGTCTCTTCCAATAATATCTTCTCTAAATTTAAATAAATCAAATATTTATTTAAGTTGTTCATTTCTTTTAAATTGAGTTATCTCTAAATATAATTCAATCCTTGTGCACATGCAATTGAATATTCTAAATATTTAATTGAGCTAAAATATCTTCTCATCCTCATGCAATTTCTATTCTCTAGTTCTATTCTCTTAACTGATTGATCCATTCTTTTAATTGATTTAATCTCTTTAGTTAACTTATTCTTGTATTTTATTGATTCTTCTCATGCTAAATAGAGAAAGACACATGTCTTCTTCTTATTCACGTACATTCTCTCAACCGTTCCATGCTGTTGATCTTCTCATTCTTTCTATATTATTGATCTTCTCTCTCATGAGTCTATAAATTGAACCCAATTCCTCCATTTCATTCATCCAATTTTTTAGCATTGTTACTCTAGAGGAATTATAGCACGCCTTTGGCACCCTCGTCATTCCATTTGCTTGCGATCAACTTGTTACCATATCACTACCATTGTTATGAAGCTCATCTTCATTACAAAGCACTATCATAGCATTCTCCATTAACAATCTTGGAATGGCAAGAAAGTGCACTCTCTAAGGGCATTATTCATACATGCAAGATCGATTGAGATAGGCAACCAACAGAAGCTATGAAGTATTGAGGTTTGCAAAGGTTTCATCTTTTGTTTGGTTGATCTTGATTATTTGCCTTTTCGTTGAGTTTTAGGTATTATTGATATTGATATATTGATTATTCATGTTTACACCAATTTTCCCTTAACATTTTTGGCACCCACCATGGAGCTTTGCCCTGTTAGGAAGCTGTACACATGAGGAATCTACGCATTTGACCCATTCTAACATGCATTTACTATTTGTTTTGGTGCATCTGATCTATCGGTGCATACAGTCTCTGTTTTGGTGCATCTGACCTTTGATACTACGCATTTACTGATTCTACACATTTGTTCCATCCTATAGTGCATCTACTCCATCCTGCTAGTCATCTGCTCCATCCTGCTGCACATCTATTTTGTAGTGAATTTTTAGAACAGTGTTTCTACGCATTTGATCATTCTTTCTACACATATGTCCTCTGATTCAACACATCTATCAATCTGTACATATGACCTCTATTTCTGTGCATATGATCTCTGATTCTACACATCTATAAAACTACACATATAACCTATGTTTTTGCACATATGATCTTTGATTTTGCGCATCTATAAAACTATGCATATAATCTATATTTCTGTGTATATGAGCTCTATACCTGCCCATCTGATTCTGACATTGACTTTTTGAGTTTTCTTGTGGTTTTGCTAATGCTAACACTTTTTCATAGGAATATTCTTTGATCTGCTTGTAGGATAGGTACTAGTTTAGCCATATAGATGCACTTGTTAACTCATATCTTGATTTCTAAAGGAAAGTAAATGGATGTTCATGCAAATCTCACATAGTTCTAACTACGAGGGTTGTAACTAAATAATTTCTATCTTGCATATCATTAGATCATTTCTATATTGCTATCTTTCAAAGTTAAGCACATTGCTATCTTGGTAAAATTGAACTATTGCTATCTTGTTATCACTTCAAAGTTAACAAATTTGTTTTGTGCATGCCCAAGTAGATAGCTCATTTATTTTTATTTATTTTTTAATTAGGGGAAAAGAACCACTATCTTTCATGTTTTTGGGAATGATACTAGGCCTATGCTCTCCCCTATCTTGGGTGACCAAAATGCCAGACATATCATTTTCGCATGTGTTTAACCTTTAGAGAGGCCTACCCTTGGATATCTATCCATCCTTGGGGAACAACCTTAATAGTAACAAGCTAAAGCCAAGCTCTGCCAAGCCACTATAAATAAATTATGTTTGGAGTGAAAGCTTCAAACAATGAGTGAAGTTGTGTTATACCAACGGCCAACCTCCCCCAAAACCCTCCAAGACACAACCCTTGTAGGCTGAGAGACTCCATAATAGAGAGTAGTGTTGCCGCATGTATAACCACTCAAATGGTTGCACTTATTAATCATCCTTTATTTTTAGTGGCCAAAAACCCCTATAAGCTAGTGCAGGGAAGGGCAAATTTTACCTCCCAAAGATGTCTCACCTAGAAATAGGGAGAATTCAGTTTATATTGTCACAACTAGCCTAGGATTTGTACTTTCTTTTCTTGTCAAAAAGAGTCAAAAAAATTACAAAAAAATCAAAAACCATGAAAACATTCTTTGTGTTTGCTATGTCTTCTTGCCATAATTGATAAAATCATATCAAAGAGACCAATTTGCAACCAAGAAACCAAAAAAATACTGAAAACGTGTCAAACTTTACAAAAGCATTGAAAAAACTAGAGTTGCGCATTTGTTTCGACCTTCTGCGCTTTTACTTCAACTTTCTACGCATTTTCTATCTATTCTTGTGCATTTACCTCTCACCAGAACTGCGCATTTACATCAACCTACTGTGCTTTTATCCTCTATTTTTGTGCTTTGTTCCTATGCATGTGTAACAGTGAGTACTTCCACATCTTTTGCAAGAAACTTTTCAACCTTTCTAGGTACCCATTTCAGTCTTGTGTCAGTTTCTGAGGAGATGAAAACCAAATTAGAAGAACTTTCTCAAGAAATCCAATACCTAAAAGTGTACTTAAACTTGGACACTTCACCCCAAGGTCATATAGCAATTGCTCAAAAACTCCAAGCCATACAACAATAATTTACAATCTTACAAGCTTAACAAGCCAGTACTAGCTACACCTCGCCCCAAAATCATACATCCTTTTCTCGTCTTAAGGATGCTCATGATAAGGCAAGCACCATCTCAAGTTAGAAATCGTATACCACTCTGCTACTAGTCCTCCTTCACCATCATCTAAGAAACATATTCCAAAACATACCAGTCCTATGCCAACACCGCCAATGAGTTCCCCAAGCTCTAAATGGACAACTAAAAAATCCTCAGATGATTTTTGGGAAAGATGTCTTCCAAATCTATACAACAAAAGAAAAGCTATGGAGAACTCCAAATCAACTCCTCCATTACCTCATGCATCCACCCATACACCTACGAAGGATGTGATCCAAGGGCTATTAGTAGAGAGTCAATCGTGTCCCCAAATTCTGGTCCTTGACTTTATCAAAGAGTCTTCAAGTGTGTCCCTTGCGCCAAACTCATCATATACTCAGCAACCCCTTAAGCATATTGAAGAACCTCCTATCATGAACCAAAGTCAAAGTTTGTCATACCTTCATATTGTTGACTAAAATCCTATCCAAGAGACCTCTATCTCCACACCCATTCAAAGAACCCAAGAGTTATGTCAAGAGCACACTTTAGAACATGTGGAAACATTAGACCTTTGTCTAAATCAAGATCGAAGCACCCCCATCTGACCCCTACATAACCTTTATCTTTTCGAGGGTCCTATACCTATACATGAGCAAGAAATCCAATCTCAAACTATGCATAACATGTATCTTCTCCATGATCAAGATACTACCTCTGATGAAGAAGCTATCCATAAGTAACTTGATCCTATACATGAGCATGAAATCTAATTTCAGCCTCTCCAGAACCTTTATCCTTTCTATGATCAAGATATTATTGTCGATGAAGAACCTATACAAGAGCATATTAATCCCATCATGCTAAGTACTATCTATGATCAAGCAGACCATGATGATCCTCTAAGCCCACTTTATGCATTCCATGGTCCTAAGTTCATAACCCTGTCTAGTCCCATCCAAGATCTAACAACTTCCACTTCCCTTAATGAGACACTTGCCTCCGAAGCAAGAGTAGAAGATCAAACTAGTAATAATCCTCTGCCATCCATTATTGACCATACTACAAATCCCCCACCATATATCCTTGGTCTTACCACCTTCATTCATGAGTGTTCCTCCTTAGAACACCAACAACCATTATCCTCTATCTCACATTCTCCATCCAATAAGGAACTTGTGTCTAGTGTTCCACCTATACAAAATCCTGTTGTCCACTGCATACTCCAACATATGAACTATCAAGGTAAAGGCTTAGGCCTTTGTGAACAAGGTATCTTGGAGTTCGTCCATGTTAATGTTCATCCTCATTCATATGGCCTTGGATACATACCCCAAGGTGAACAATCTCAAGATGTTGGTACTTTGTCCACTCCTTCAAAATCCTCCACTTTCCATAAAAAATCCTTTCATATCCCCAAAAGATATGTCACCATTCCACCTCCATCATTCTACACATCCAAAAAGCATGTGACCATACACCTTCCACCATCCAATCTACCTCTGCTACTTCCAACTCCTAACATCCCTCCATGCATTTTACCACCACTTCTTCCAATGCCTTATCCATCCACCAATAAATCATCTAACAATCCCAATCATGATTAATAGATGCACACGTCATCTAAACAAAGAGCTTCTAGCCACTCCACTTTCACCATCTCAAGAGAATTCACCAGCAAAAATCTAGATACCTCTACCCCTACAATCAAAAATCCTAAGAGTCCTCATCACCTAGGATACAAAAGCCAAGAATCAAAGAAGCATCCTTCTCAAGAGGGACATACACTCACACACCTGTATGCCAAGCTAAAAAAGGTGTGGGTCCGCATCCAACAAATGATTACTCCAAAAGCTACACAAAAGATGCATACACCCAAACCCATACCTTCACAGGTACTATCTAAAAATAAAATGGCTTGGGTACCTAAGCAAAAAGCCCTCAAGTTACATGAGGCATCTACCTCTCAAGAATCTCAACCATCCACTTTCTCCCTTTCCATCCAAAAGTCTCCAATTCTTCCTTTCCACATGATAAGCAAACTACAGAAAAATACTCAGTCTATGTGGATCCCTACATGCCTAAGTCATTCATCCACAAGAAAAAGTCTCCATTGCTTCCTACACTACTTTCCCATCACCAAATTCAATGTTTATCATGGTATGTGCAACTGTTGGTCATGATTCCCTTCCATCCCACAACATTTCCATATACCTCCATCTCCCCTTCCTTCCACTATTATCCTACATATCTTCCTCATCCTATTCATATGGTCCATGCTTTTTCATAGACGTTTCATCTATCCTTGCATAAGTCCTCTGTATTTTGCATCATCATCTATTGTCGCACCCTCCATAATCTAATATCTCTCATTCTCCATCTCACTTTCATGCAAACCCCTACCAACATCTATGAGAACACTAGACATAGTTGATACGACAACATCCATCTAGCAGGACTCACCTTTCAAGGAACTAGATACTTGAGTCTCTCCCTTCCATATTCACCTTCTCATATTCAAAAAAAAAATCAAAAGAGTAAATAAAAATCCCTTCGTCCAACAACTAGCACCTTAGATAAGTACCATGATGAAAACTTGGCAAATAGGCATCGTGTGTAAGTTGATCTTCTATGTCACCTACACTTGGGGGCACCTTGTCTCATCGATATGTCACTCTTATCCTATCAGTTCCTTTCCGTACCATTCCCTGTCCTATCCTTCTATCCATTACATAACTATATTGTCTAGTCTATCTATCCTAATCTTCCATTCCTCTATTTTTTTTATCTTGATAAAGATTGGGGGCACAATGTTGAAAAATGTTTTAGATGGCTCTTGACATACCTTATCCCTCCAAACCACACAAATCCTTTATTATTCTCTTATCCTCCTATCATCATAAGCATTGCCATGAAAAATCCTAAGTATTCTACCTACAATGGGGCATGTTATTCCTCTGCGACTTGGTCCTTGGCGATTGCATCCTTCCCCTTTTTCACGTGCATTCCTTCTATCCACTATAACCCATCCATCTACCTATCCATGGTGCTTCCTTGTCATTAGTATCTAGCATTAAGGCTATCCATAATGTCATCTTAACCTATTGTGGCTTTATACTATATCTATTTTGTCACCTTATCAACCAAGGTCTTATCTAGTATCCTATCCACAGTGTCAGCCTAGTGTAGCGTTTATCGTCAGTGTCCACATGGTCCAAAGTACATGAACTATGTTGCCTCTGCATCGTCACGTAGGCAAGGTCATTCTTCAATACACCCCCGAGGCTCCACTTTGCCATCCATCCCATATCTAGTCCTTCTATCTATCTGAGTCCACACCACTTTCTATCACCTAGGTCTTAGGTCCATTAGGGTTCACCCCAAACTACGTTGCCTCTATGTTGTCATGTAGGCAAGGCTATTTAACAATGAGCCTCTGAGGCACTAGGTCAGTCCTTTAGGGTCCGTCTCACCAATAAAGATTATGGAACCTTTCACAAGGTAAGCAAGCGCAAGCAAAGCCCGCTTCCAAGAATAAATTTTGACACAACACATCAACCTATCCAATGCAAAAAAAACATGAACATAATGCACTCAAACTGGTTCCATCTAAATTATGGCAAGAAAAACACATCTAAAAACCAAGAATGTTTTGTGTTGATTAGGTTAATTTATAGAGTCTTGATTTTTGGTATTATGTCTTCCTATGCTACTCGAGGATGTCAAAAACTAGAGATGCTATGATGGGGGCATAATCATTTTTCTTTGTCTGATGTTTGTGGATTAATCTTTAGTAATGTGAAGCCTTGTCTAATGGCATGTTCAGCAAAAGATCATCGAGGACATCAAAGGTCTAACACAAAAGGGGGCAATCCTTATCTGTTGATACGCTAGAAATACTCAGGTCATCTTGGTTCAATTATACCTCGATGCTTGTATTAACTTGCTATATCAAAATCCATGTAAGCAATACTCAAGCTATCTCGGTTTAATTATACCTAGATGCTTGTATTAACTTACAACATTTAGAAAAAGTACCAAAAAATTGCCCAATGATGAAATAAACAATTCAAAATACTTGCACCATCAAGATGTCAAAAAACCATTCACATCCACTCGCATCCACAAAGAATCCATACCATTCACATCCACAAAAGCATCCATACCATATCCCATGCATATAAAGATCCAAACCATAGAGTATTGAATAAAAGATCATGATTCCTTCTGTCGAGTCATTCTTCTATCGACCAACTTTCTATCTATCATTGTATCTCTCGTCAACAGTTCTAGCTGTCAGTCTAAGCAATGATCCAAATGCAAGTCCATCCTTAATCCATACCAATCAAGTCAAGTCAATTTTGCACAAATTATCCATTCATAATCAGTGGTCTTGATCCTTGTTTGGTCGTAAATCAACTCGATCAGCTTTAATCAATCAATTGTCTTATACAGGATGTTGCATTTGTTGAAATCAGACCAACACACGCGTCTTACACAAGATGTTTCATTTCCTGAAACTAGACACTATCCTTCGTGTTGCTCTAGGGATCTATCATTCCCCACCATGACAACATGCCTGCCGTGTTGGTCTAGGGATATATCATTCCCCTCCATGACAACACTGTCGTATATCGTTATCAGTATATTGTTGGTTTACCACATGATAGGGGCAATACCTTAATTGTTCTTATATCATTTGTGCATACTTGCTTACTTGCTTGTGTGTGTTATCATTCTATCTTGCATCACGTATCATTCAGACCTTTTTCGCCCATTCTTTCTGCATCCTAGCCTATCTTCTACCTTCTTTGTGAGATTGTCTGTCTCATGCCTTCTGCCTTCTTCCCATCCAATCTCCCGAGGGAGCAACCTATCATCGTTAAACATGTACCAGGGGCAAACTGGGGAATGTATCATTATCAGACAATTTATTCTTTGAAGCAACACCGTGAACTACACTACATCACAGAGGGGCGAAATGTATATGCCTAAAAATGACTCGACTTTGTCCAAATAAATATTCTTAATATTTATTTAAGTCAAATTCCTCTATCAATAAATAAATAAACAAATTTATTTATTTAATTCATATTCTCCCAACAATTAAATAAAATCAATTTATTTTAATTAAAATTCTTAAAATTCTTCTAATTCCTCCAACAAATTAAATAAAACAAATTATTTAATTAGTTCTTCCAAATTCATTCTAAATTAAATAATATCAATTATTTAATTGTCTCTTCCAATAATATCTTCTCTAAATTTAAATAAATCAAATATTTATTTAAGTTGTCCATTTTTTCTAAATTAAGTTATCTCTAAATATAATTCAATCCTTGTGCACATGCAATTGAATATTCTAAATATTTAATTGAGCTAAAATATCTTCTCATCCTCATGTAATTTCTATTCTCTAGTTCTATTCTCTTAACTAATTGATCTATTCTTTTAATTGATTTAATCTCTTCAGTTAACTCATTCTTCTATTTTATTAATTCTTCTCATGCTAAATAAAGAAAGACATGTGTCTTCTTCTTATTTGCGCACATTCTCTCAACCATTCCATACCGTTGATCTTCTCATTCTTTCTATACCATTGATCTTCTCTCTCATGAGTCTATAAATTGAACCCAATTCCTCCATTTCATTCATCCAAACTTTTAGTATTGTTACTCTCTAGGAATTACAGTTCACCTTTGGCACCCTTGTCATTCCATTTGCTTGTGATCAACTTGTTACCATATCACTACCATTGTTGTGAAGCTCATCTTCATTACAAAGCACTATCATAGCCATTCTCCATTGATAATCTTGGAATAGCAAGGAAGTGTACTCTCTGAGGGCCCTATTCATACATGCAAGATCGATTGAGATAGGCAACCAACGAAAGCTATGAAGTATTGAGGTTTGCAAAGGTTTCATCTTTTGTTTGTTTGATCTTGATTATTTTCCTTTTCATTGAATTTTGGGTATTATTGATATTGATATATTTATTATTCATGTTTACATCAATTTTCCCTTAACACTTGTCACCAGTCATATGATGAGAACATCTACTATCAATCACCCATTCATCCTTTTCAACAACCTGAGCAGCCAACCCACTTTCCACATTTGCACAGCTAGTAGATTTAGTAGACATTGGATCTTCTTGTTTAATAGAAATGAACACCCAATCACCTTCTCCATGATTAGATTCATCATATGTGACTCCTCTAGCTTCTTGGACATAGTAGCAATTTTTCTGACTTTTGCATCTGTTAGGGTTTGGTTTTGAAAACCACTCCAGACACCTTGAGGCAAAATGACCAATTTTATTACAAGCAAAAAAATTTAATGGCAACCTTCCTTCATACTTACCGAATCCTCTTGGCATTCTTTTGGCAATAAGAGCTTCAAGATCTGCAGTATCAATTTCATCATCTTCAAGATCCTTCCTTGTCTTCACAAATCTATTTGATCTTCCTGAAGAACTTTCACCCAGATCATATCTTTGCTTACCATACACACAGGCCTTGAATGTAGATTCAGACTTAGGGAGAGAATCACCAAACTCACTCATTTCAAATGTTGAAAGCTTACCAACTAACTGATCCCTTGTGACAGTTGTTACTATCCTAATTTCTTCAATGGCTGCAGCTTTATGCTTGTAAGCTGCAAGTAAGGATCTGAGCACTTTGGCAACAATTTCTAATTCTTCCAATACTCCAACTACATTTTTGATACCAGTCACAAGTTCATTTTCTTTCTGCATGTAGGAAGTAATGTTTTCATCTCCACTCATTACCAATCTTTCATATTTACCCTTTAGGCTTTGTAGCTTGGCACATTTAACATATTTGTCACCTTCATACAGATTTTCCAACTTAATCCAGATTTCATGAACAGATTTCAAATCCAGGACATTTGCCAATTCGATATCAGACAAGGCACTCAACAATGCTTCTTTGGCTTGAATGTTGTGTTCAGCATCTCTAATATCATCTAGAGTTGTAGGTCCATTGTTAGGAATCTTATACTCATTCTTGGTTATTAACCAAAAGACATCACATATACATTCCAAATGACACTGCATGTGTGCCTTCTAGAGGGGGTAATTTGTTCCATCAAATCTTGGGCTTTCCTTCTTGTAAAATGACATCTTGGATCTCCTCAAGCTGTCAAGCTTCTTTTAGAGGTACTTGGCTCTGATACCAATTGTTGGAAGTAGCTCAGACAACTGAGAGGGGGGGTGAATCAGTTGTCCCCAAAATTACTCTTTTCTTTTCTTTTAATCTTCTTTCACAATTGGCAAATTGATTAATGATGCAAACATTAAAGCATAAAACATCAATGCATTTGACACCAAGATTTTTGACGTGGAAACCCAGTTAAGGGAAAAACCATGGTGGGTGTTAGCCCACAAGATTCATACCTTATTAAAAGTACTTAGAATGGGAAGGCACTTGCCTTCGGGCTCACTACTCAAAAGAGAGGCTCACTGCCTACAAGAAATTTGAGTTTAACATAGAAAGAACTAACTGATAAATTAGCATATTTTCATGTCTAGTTCAGTTTCATTTAATGCTCACAAAACCTCTTCTTTTATCTCCAAATTCTTCTTCTCTGACTTCTATACTGCTTTCGCTCCTCTTCTTCTCTGCTCTGCTTCTGATCCTTTATTTTGAATTTAATTCATTTAGCACAAGGATGATTTTCAACAACTCTTGAACAAGTATTTGTATGGTTCATCAACCTTAGAATGATCAACAAGGTCGACTAAACTTGACGCGGATCATTACATTGTCGACCAAACACAACTGAGACTTGAATCTTCCTCTACAAACATGCCATGCTTCATAAAATGCTCTTAGATCATCCACAATACGCTAGGATCATCCGATCAGCCAAGACTAGGAAGAACATCAACAACGAAAAGGAAAATCTTCAAAAGTGAGTTCAAACTTCAATGCGGACCTCCAACATAGTAGCTACATGATCTAGAGATCTCTACAAGCACATTGAATTCAACAAAAATATCTGCACTCCTCCAACTAATTAGAATCACTTGCATCTTTATCCTAAACCTCAAGAACACTATCTACCATGACTGTAAAACTAGAAGGATTGCTTGGGGACCTCCAAACCATGAACCACTTGTATTGATGATACACACTAACTTCCCAAACATGCCTCTAGATCCATAGATCATCATTTTACATTACCGGAACAATCTAGACCACTTTCCTGTCACTCTGTCTCTCTTGAGTATTACAGGAACTGATTCTACTCAAATGACCATAACTTCCTCAGATCTTAATACAAAATTATTAAATCATAACTGGAGCTTCTTCAGGAAACCCTCTAAACATCCATATGGTCCGCATATATTAATTGTCATTAATTTTCTCAATATCCTCAATAATCTGGTCTTCTATACAGACAACAAAATAGGATACAGTTGATCCCAATGACAACACCACTTAGGCACATATTTGCAATAGTTTGGGCTAGTCAAAATAGTGGTTCAAGGACCTATCATGATAGCAAGTCATCAATCTGATAGCACTAGAAGTTGGAGGATAGAGGTAAAGGCAAAGGATGGACAAGTCCATGGTGATTGGTAAGGACAAGGAGAAAAGAGTGAATGTGCAACAAAGGTAAGGGACAAGCAAGTCTAGGGAGACAATGAGAATGATGTGTTGGAAGGAAAAGGAGTAGTTGCAACATCAAGGTTAGATGTGAGACAAGACAAAATGCAAGTCAGTTTGTGAGGAGCAAACAAAATCAAGGTGCAAGCAATGACAAAGTTTTAAGGCATGATGCAAGATCACAATATTTGATCCCATAGAGGAGATATCTAGACCAAAGAGCCTTTGGAAATCAAGGAGAAGCTAAGAAGAAGCATGGAGTAGGGTAGCATAAGATCTCATGGGACATGAGTCTTTTTCTAGGCCGGGTGCATGGTGTAGGAGCACCAAGCCTGAATTTTGTAAAGAAGGTCAAATGTTAGGTTTTAGGTGGTTTTGTGTCATTTTTGTCTTCAATAAGGTCTAAATAGACCATTTACAATATAATAAGGTCAATATGGACCAATTCTTAGGTTTTTGAGTCTTGTTTTGTCAAATAATGTTAAACAATGTAAGAGTTGCATTGCAACTTAACAAGTAATGTATTTGGAAAGGGATCAAACAGTCATATAGTTTGAATGGTAGTTGTAGACCATTGAGAATAATGGGAAACATGTTGAAATAGCCTCCCATACCTTGAGGAGGGGTGGTTGAATAAGTTTTGAAGAATAAATTTGAATGAGAAGCCCTATTTTCTGTTATTTTTTCCTGCAAAATCGTTGTTCTAGGCCATGGTACTCTACTGTATGGAACTATCAGGGTCTACAAGTTGGTGAATGTGATAGAGGGGTGAGTTGTCTTTCTTTTACACTTTATTTGGAGGAAAACCATCAAGTTTGGAGAAAGATATAACACTTTTTCTAAAAATTGTTCACAAACCCTGAACAAGGTTTTGAGGGCTTAAAAATGTGTTTTTAACTCATTCCACTTATTGTGTACCATGTGGCTTAGTGGAATGAGTCTATTAGGTTATATTATGATAGTAAGTCATGAGTCTTGACTGGAAGAATGAATTGGATGAGTTATTTGTGTTGTCCTTTAGGGTTATGAGTGAATTAGTGTGTGAAAATGGTGGTTTTGTGCTAGGGTTTGATGAAATAGTGATGGAAAAGGTTGGATAATGGTGTTTTGAGCATGTGCAGCTATATTTGAAGGTGTTTGAAGAATTGTCCAAGGTGGTGGAGGCCTAGAACATGGATTTTCAATAAACCCTTGGGTATTTAGCCTAAAAGTGAGGTTTTCTTAGTTTACTATCTAAATGGTCATGGAACTTGAGTATGAACATGGTTTGGAAGCTTTGTAACCCATATAAGGATTGTTTATTGAGTTTTAGTATTGATTAGGGGTGTTGAGGGCACTTCCTTTGTAAAAGAGACCTAATGGGGCCTAGTTGAAAGAGGTCTGTCATAGATTTTGAGGCATTAGTTCTTAACCAACCCATGCCCATTTTGAAATATGTTTACAATAAGCCAAAAGGGTACTCCAAACTATTTTTGTTTCCTTGAGATCATGTCACATTTGAAAGATATGCTATAACAGGTCATTTTGGACGACTACAAGGCTAGAAGTCTAGTTGTGAAGGAGGTACTAAGAATCCTTGGTTTGGGTGAGAGGAGAGTGTTTGTTTTGGTTGATATTGGGTCTCCAAGGAGTAATAAGGTCCTAGACAACCTTCGTTAAGTTAGGAGAGTGGAAACTCTTGTTGGTACCTTGTGAAGATAGTTTGTGAAATTTGAGGAAGTTGCTTGTGTGAAGCCCGTTGTTGCGAAATATGGTATCAATGGACTGATTGTCTCCTAGCACTACATCAGGGTGGTATATTTACCACTACTAACATATCTAAATGAAAAGTTAAAAAAAATCTAAATTTTAAACACTTTGATAAATGAAAAATATGCATATTTAGAAAATAAATAAATATTATTTTTAAATTTAATTGAACTTTTTAAATAATTTATCATTTAAAGATAATTAAATTATATAAGATTTATCAAATTTATAATGTAATAACATATTTCAATCCAATTTAGTAGAAATGATTTAGAATTTTATCAATTTGATATAAATTATATATTAAATTGGTATAAAATTTAATAATTTAAAAGACATGGTTTTAAACTAATTATGGTTGGAGTACAAAAGTAGATTCTAAATTTTACATATAAATTGATCTAAACTTTAATATAAATTTAATATAAATAAATTTATATCAATTTTATGTTTGAAAGTTTCTAAATATTTGAAACTTACTAAAAGATGACTAATCGTTAACTTTCTAATCTAATTGCGAGTAAAGCTCAAAAATAATTAGGAAAAACAACTTGGAAAATCCTCCAAAAAACATTAAAACCTCATTTGGAGGCCCTAGATGATCATATAAGGTCCTGAAAAAGTGTCAAAATGGCAACCTACCAAAAATCAGTGGGATTTTAATAAACTCTTCAAGATGCATCTGCCCACCAAATTTCAGCTCCAACTGACCTCTAAGTCAATAGTTATGACCTCCGGAAGTTCTTGCATCACAAATTTATAATATTTTTATATTCCAATTAAATTTAGTGAAAGTGATCGAAAAAATCATAAGAAAAATGACACATGGTAAAAAGTATCAATAAAAGAATCTCACGATTCCATCCAAGTGAGGCACCCCTTTCCATCTTGGCATATTAATTAATAAATATTAAATAATTCAACTAGACCTAAGACTTTTAAAGTGTACAACACCTAATTGTAACATCTCTTCTCCTTATCCTCTAAAAGTCCTCTAATAGTAAATTAGTAGATGCAACCATGAGAAGAGAAGTTCATTAACTTCTACTATTGGGAATACAATTGGGAAGCCTATATATTAGGGTCTAAAAATTTCAAACTGATTTCTAAAATAGCTAACATCATTAACTAGACCAATGATATATAAAATGAATTTTATATTTATCATCACCTAGTAAATGGTGTTAGGTAATAAGGAAAAAAAAAGGTGCAAACTAATTATTGTCTTAATAGGTAATAAGGACACATGCTCCAACTCCATCACGTTCTCCTTTACCATGTCTATCTTAAAAAAAACTCCACATATGTTGGATATTGTTTTCTGTGTGAGCCCTACATAACCAATAAAACATTCAAGCATTTTTTAATTGCCTTGTACAGTTATCTGAACATATGAGACATTGTGCCATCAATATTTCTCAAGTTCTTTTAAACTTTCATAAACTTTTTTGAAACAATATTGTACAAACTCTAATGAGTGTAACTAGTTATCACTCAAATAGAAATGGTACTCCCTCAAAAAATTTCTATTAGCTTCGATACTATCATCTGCATGTCTATATATAATATGAACAAAAATGGACACCTGCATTGAATTATAATACTAAGATTGAATTTTTTCTTGTGGAGCAAGAGTATAGTTTTCTACAAAGTCAACCATTGATAGTATAGTTCCAATTGGAAATGTGTCTTTACATGTGTGAAATTGTCCATCAAGCCAACAATCATATTGGGAGTTTTTAACATATTTGGATACAATATTATCCTTAAAGTCTTTGATGAATGCATGCACACTAATTTTTTTGTGACTAACTCACAATGCTTTCCAATTTTTCCATCCTTTAAAAAATATTCAACATTCTTGACTCTTTTCACATCTACTAATTGTTGTCCAAATTCATGTGAAATAAATTCATGCATACATTCTCCTGACAATGAAAAGTTGCCACATTTATTGCATTGTCTAGAAGTACATGCTTTTGAATAAAATAAATATCCATTAGATGTTTCACAAAACAAGCCTACTATAAACTCCTTGATTGTTTGAGGTGGCATATTAATACCACATTCCTACATAATTTCGTAAGTGTGTAAAGTTCAATGTATATATAAAAAAATTCATAATAATAATGAAATTACACATGAATTTTGTTGCATCTTGATAAGATTAGTTGTCATTGATGTCAAAAATATGTGCTTTAGAGATAGTTAATATGCAGTATCAGTTGGTGCAAGTTACTAGTATGAGAAAGAATGGTAATCATCATGATGTCTAAATGTGATGTGGAGGTGAGTACACTTGTTCTAATATGTTTCCTATATATCTACATTGATATCTTACCAATTTGGTGTACCACACTTAGAGATAAGTTGCAGAAGTGTTGCTAAGGCATTTACAGTGTATAATCTAAGGCAGAGTCATAGTGTTTTGGTCTGTGTTCCTAAGCAAAGAAAGATTTAGTCTTGCAGTTTAGAAGATAAGTTGATTGGTATATGGAGGAGTTATATCCAAGATTTCAAGTCATTATACCTTCAGCAATGATAGTTATAAGTAACAAAGTTCCAGTCTGTGATTTGATAGAGTAAATTAATGATGAAGACTTGTTGGAATGCTCCAGACTCCTTTGGAAGTGAAGATTTGTCCATGTGGTTTTGTGAACATGTTCAGGGATGTTCAATGCATACTACTATGTAGTATCAAGTGATTTGGTGGTCTGCAAGTTTAGTTTCTCAAACAATAGTGTACTACAGATGGTTCCAGATGCCTAATTATTCTTAGGACACATGTTTGACTACTTGCGCCAGTTGGAGAATGTACAAATTGGATATAAGAGTTTATTAAAATATTATACATATCTCAACATGTGTCAAGTTTGAAGTACGTGCAAATCCTTCTTGTTTCCAGTACCACATAAAGTTTTCAAGTTAGCTTGTAAAGATTTATATGTGACTATTCTTCGGATTACAATACAATTGAGTTAAGCAGATCAGAATGTTCCACATTCCTCCATAGTGATAGATATGGCTGTGTAGATTTAAGGATATGCTCAAAATGGTATAAGGGTGCATCCATATGTATTTTAGATGTTTTGGTAAACCACAACATAATATCCTAAGTATTGATGGGTCACAATTAGTCAAGGATGCTTTGTTTTCAGTAGTTCAATATGTTTTTTCTTATTGCAACAACATATAATGATCAGATACTTTAGGAGAAGGTTGTATGGGTATAGTTGATATAGTATGTTACTCACATTTTTCTTACATGATCATTTTGGTCTCTCCCTAGTGGTGTGAAGATAAACAATGGGCAATGTTGTTGTTTGGACCAACAGTCTAATTCCCTTCATTTGTGTTTGATCTTGATGAATTAATTTTTCTTTGGAGGATATGTTGTGATATATTTGACCCTGCTATACCATGTGTAGTGATCCACAACTCATTTTCTCTTCATAATGTATTTTTTCTGAGCTAACCTATACAGTAGCACACGTTTCATCTAAAGGTCTTTTTGGTGCTGACCTAATTAAAGTTTTGAGTTGTTACAGAGGGTATATATAGAAGAAAAAAATCATTTTGTATGTGTGGAACTTAGATTGATGAGTGTGTTAAGAATTAAGTGTGCAAAGTTAGAGTGATCGAGTAACTGAGCGAAGAAAGGGACTACAACATCAGCATATGATAGATGCCCTCTTTAGAGTAGTTCATGTTCTTGTTTACATTGTAATTTTCATGTATCCTTCTATCAAACAGTGAGTCTCTTTAGTAGGTCTTTGTATCTTGTCTTAAGGTTGTAGCCTTAGTTTGAAAGTCCAACATGGAGTAGTAGCTTCCTTGGGTTGTAGCCCTAAAACAAAGTTGTAAATCTTTATAGCAGTGAGCTTCATATATTGTGAGTTAATCCTCACCATGGTTTTTCCCTCACTGGGTTTTTCATGTAAAAATATTGGTGTCTTTGTGTGGTGCATGTTTTAGCTTTATGTTCTTCCTCTTTTGGTTAAAATTATTTGATGGTTATGTTGTAAATGGAATTGATTTAAATTTTAAGAATAGGCTAATTCACTCCCCTCTCAGTCTTCGGATGTGTTCAACAATCAGTATCAGAGCTAAGTGCTTTTGAGAATCCTAATAGTTGAGGTAGATCCTACACTTTAACACATGGAATCTGAAATATGAGGTCATGCTTGAAAAATCAAAGGAGAAAATTGCCAAGTTGAAGACACAAGTTGGAGAATCAAAATAAGAAATTGGAAGATTGAAAGCTCAAATAGAAGGAGACAAAGGATGTGAAACCAAACTCAAAGAGGCTGAAGATATAATCTCAAATTTGAAAGTCAAAGTTGAATAAGGCAAGAGGATTGAAGATTCCTTAAATACCAAGCTTAATGAGAAAGTAGTTGAATGTTCAAAACTTGAGGAAGAAGTTGTCACTCTAAGAAAAGAACTAGAAAATGCAAAAGAACAAATTGACAAAGGGTTAAAACTAAAAGGAGGTTCTAAAAATATTTATGAGTTGATTAACTCTCAAAATCCATCAAAAGAAAAAAAATTTCTTGGTTTTGAAAAGGGGAAAAGTCCTATAGCCAGTGCATCTACAAACTTATATGATAACTTCAAAACATGAGGAAATTCTGAAATAAAGGAGGAAAAAGCTTGCACTGAAGATCCTAAGAAGAAGGCCTCTAGAGATGCAAAAGAAGATGGATTCCTTCCTATCTGGAGATAAAGAATATTTAGAGGTCCTCCACCTACAAGACAACATGCCCCTACTAGGTTCAATCAATCTTTCCAAGGTCATTATTTTTCTTGCAATAATTTTGGGTATAAGGCTGTTGATTGTAGACCTAGGAAAAGAAGAAATGATTACATGATTAGAAGAACATTTGTGCCTTAAAGATATGATGTTGTTTCATTTCATGGTCAGTGCTATGCTTGCAAAAAGGTTGGTCATAAGGCAAATGAATGTAGAAGTAAAGTGATAAGAAATAGTTTCATGAACAAGAATAATGCTATGACTTCTCAATTCTTCTATGGTTATTGCTACACATGCAACAAGTTCAGTCATAAGGCTGCTACTTGCAATTCTATGGTGAGAAGAGATGGTTATGCTCCACAATCCAATATCATTTACTATAATTAAAATAAGTCAGGACACATTGTAAGGTTTTGCAAGGGAAAGAATGTAAAATCTTCTGCACCTCAAAAGAAGATTGATATTGTTCAGGAAAAGAAGGAAATGAACAAAACATGGAAGAAGAAGGATGGATCTGTACCTCTTCCTGGTGCAGATGGATCTTTGATAACTAAAAAGGAAGTATTGGCTTAGGGGGTGTTGCAATTGCAAATCTTTTTCAAACCCCTAAATGCGTAAGATGCAAAAATCTTGAACATAATGGCTAATAATGACAAATATGTTTGGCTAGTAATTTTATGACATTTGATCAAAAATATGAAGCAAATACACTCTCTGTGGAAATTTGTTAAATGATCATGGATCCCTGTGATAGTAAAAAGTTGATTAGGTCAAGAACAAAGAAATACATCTAATGCAGAGCATCTAGGGTAGGTGTGAAGCATATTTAATCAATACTTGATCAAAATTGATCTCATTTGAATGATATCAAGTGTGTGCAAGAGCTAAGAAGAGAAGAAGGTTTTTCAGTGGATCTGTGTGCAAACCCTAATGGCAGTATTCATAGGTATTTCTCAAATTTGCTTGTAAAATCCTAGTTTTTTGACAGAGTTATCATGGCAACACTTGTGGTTATTGATATTGTGGAGAGGCTAAGGCCAAAATTCAAGAAACTAATACAAATCTATTGAGACCAACAAGGATGGAGCATTTTCTCACATTCTCATCAATGTACTACATATAGAAGATGTCTGCATATACATTCACTCACAACTAAATGATTACAACCATTTGAAGTTGGAAGAATTTAGAAACAATCATCTCTTGAGTGATGACTTTCAACTCAAACCAGAGTATGCAAATGTAGAAGAAAAATGCATAGATGTATGGAAGGGTTTTCCCAATTTTTGCTACGAGGATGATTGGCTTAGAATTATTTTGAGCCAGATTCATGAAGAATTATTTTTCCTTGATCAACCCTACATGATCAAAACTAATCATGAAATAACTAATAAGATAGTAAAGAATAATATAGAAGAGAAGGCAAAGAAGATGAAATTAAAGTTGGAAGAGATGCTTGATACTCTTGAGGATCCTATAGAAGAACCTCAAACTGCCTCTGCCTCACAAACTTCTAGAAGGACAAGTAGGTCTACCACTATAACTGCTACTTCTTCTAAATCTTTTGGACCTACTAAAACATCTCCTAGTCAGAGAAGGGCTACTATTGATATCTTGGTACAAACCAAGACTATAGAGAAGAAGAAACCAATACCAAAGAAATGAGAAAGAAGAGAAAAGGTTAATCCAGTGAATGTGGATGATGATGATGATGATGATGAAGAAGATGATGAATCTTGTATGTTGAAGAAAAGAGAAGGAGAAGAAGAAGGAGATACTTCTAAAGGAAAATGAAAAGTAAAGAAAACAAAAAGAGATTCTCTAGAAGTATCTGAATATAAGCCTCTACAACTTGAATCCGCTATCAATGCAATAGCACAACATGGTGGTCTAAAAGAAGTTGTAGATCTTTATGATGAGTTGCCTTTTAATGACAAGGCTACAATTGAGGAAGCCATAGTTAGGTATATGATGGTCTTTAATGTGGTCCTAAATGAGATTATTGATCAACTTCTTGCAAGTCTTGCAAACATACTCACCAATAAAAGGAATGAAGCCATGGCAAAAGAGGCTAAAATGAGGCAACAAGCAGTTGAGAAGGCTGGTCCATATATTTTTGATGAAGAAAAGGTTAAATTTTCCCAAAGACAAGCACAAGAATTTAGAATTAAACATAGAATAAATACCCTAATGGGAAAATATAAAGAATAAATAGAAATGTTGGAAAGGGGGGTAGAAGAGAAGACAACTAAGATTCTTCAAGAAATGAAGAATGTTGAAGTAACTATTGAGGAACAACTTCCTCTAGATATGCCTAATGTGTCCTTTCAAGACATAGATTTGGTAGCCTTTGAAGGTAAAGTGACAGGTGATGATGTGACTGAGAAGTATGATAAGAAGAATGAGGAGATGGCTCCTACAGAGAATACTGGAGCACAAGATGCACAGGATCAAGGTGAAGTGGGTGTACCCCCTCTGGAGAACACTAATCTAAGTAAAGAACATAAAATTATTCCTCTAGATAATCTAGAGAATTATGAGTAGAAGGAGGACAATCATGAGAAAATTTAGGATGAAATAAAGAAGACTGTTGAGAAATGAGATGAGAAAGTTCAGGATACTTCTATGGATGTAGGTTAGAGTTCTTCATTGTCAGATTCATTCAAGGACCTATAGGGTTATAGATGCACTTCCAACCCATGGTTACACCTCAACTTTTGCAAATTCCTACTCATGAAGGGCAAGTTGACTTATCAAATATTTTTCTCCTTTTTAAGTTACAACTTGGTGACATTGTGCATGCATCTGCAAGGAAGGAGTTTCTACAAGAAAATTTGAAGACAACTAGCTTAGTTGAGGATGCAGTAAAAATGATTCAAGAAGGTTTACAAGAGGTAAACATTGATCCCTTCTTGCCTCTGAAACAAAAACTGAAGCTTTTGATGGATTCATTCAAAGATCATCCTCTCATATTGAGCAAAACATAGAACAAGAGGCCTTAAGAAAGATAAATGACAAAAGATTGGCTGAGGTATTTGATAGGTGTGCCAATCCACATAACAAATTGCAAGAAAATATAAATATATATAAGGAATGTATTTATGAAGTTACTGCTTTATATCTAGTTTTCTTGAAATGGCCAATCTCCACCAAGAACATCGAAACTTAGATTGACTCCATTGAGTCACAGATCACTAAATTGGCCGAGATATATGACTTATCAAAGGACAATGATGGATCAACCAAGGCACATATAGAAAATTTGTTGAACACACTAGGATACTAAGAGGGAGGGTGAATCAGTATCCAAACAATCTTTAAATCTTCCAGAGCAATTTAAAATTTAATTATTACAGCATTATCATAAACATGAAAGATCAACACAATGCACAACAACACATAACACCAGATATATGTGGAAAACCCAAAAAGGGGAAAAACCACTATGAGGATTAACTCACAATATATGAAGCTCACTTCTATATAAATTACAACTTTGTTCTAGGGCAACAACCAAAGGAATCTACTACTCCCTATTGCCTTTGTTTTAGGGCTACAATCCAAGGAAGCAACTACTCCTAGAAGACTTTGTTTTAGGGCTACAACATGTTTAGTGTGAAAATGTGGAAGCAAGATATGAGATTCTAAGTCCCACACTTTCACTTGCACTAAAACACTAGAGAAGCAAAGGGCAGGTTTAGGGATAAACTATTGTCTTCCAATGTTCTCTTTTCTTGTATATTGTGTCTATGTGACTATTTGAATCAGGTTTTACAAGCTAGTATTTTCATCCAACCTCAAAACCCTAATTTTGAAATTAAACTGTAATAACTGAATTCCAGATACAGAAAGCACTAAAGTGAATACAAAAATGCAAAGTAAACAGATCATAGACTCTGTACTTAGAAATTGAGGATTAGTTGGACTAGGCCGCTAGTCCCTATGTCCTGAAGATTTTTGAATGTCAGGATTTTCTGCACCAACTGTTTCTTGCTCTCTAGAGGTTTCCAGCTTTTGAAAAAATCATCTAGTTGGACTAGGGAGCTAGTCCCAGTGTCCCAAAAGTGTCAAAATCATGAAATTCAAATTCTGTGATGACTGTGTCTACAATATCAGCCTTCCTTTTGCTCCTTTCCATCAAATCTTGACAAATGCAACCTCCACATACAAAAGGAGGAGAAAGATGTTTACAGCTATATAGCAGCTTGCCTTAGTCAAGCCCTATTTTTGGTATTCTTGCCTCAACAATAGCCTAAGATAAAGATTTG
The DNA here is from genome assembly GCA_027924645.1 of Cunninghamia lanceolata. Taxonomy (NCBI): domain Eukaryota; kingdom Viridiplantae; phylum Streptophyta; class Pinopsida; order Cupressales; family Cupressaceae; genus Cunninghamia; species Cunninghamia lanceolata. The sequence continues at coordinate 2,906,867 of BSBN01000738.1, forward strand.
TAAAAGTGTGTGCAAACCTAAGTAAGTGTATGTAGAAATATCAAACCCTAGATGTCATAATCAAGGGAAGATCAATGACTTGCATCAACTTGATAAACAAATATAACCTCACCTCAAGGAGATGAAAACAATGAAGACTTGCATGAATAAGAAGACAAATCAACAATGTCCATGGAGGATCTCCAAGCTCAATGTTGGAGGCTTCAAACCTTCTCCTGATCATGCAAAAGGTGTACAAACCCTAGGAAGAGAAATATAGTCTCAAGATCTTGATTCCTAATCTCCATCCATTGTCTCCATGATAGAAATTTCAAAATGACTTCCAAATAATTTCAAGAGCTTCAACAAGTCACTAATCTTCAATGACAATTTTGGTAGAGTTTTGGCATAAAGTTTGTGTTGAAATGCACCAAACAACTGAGAGGGGGGGATGAATAAGTTGTCACAAAAAAATGAGCAATTCTTCATTTAAACATCAATCACTTATCCACATATATTATGATTTAACAATGAATGCATGAAATTAGAAAATTAAACATAGATGCAACATTATACACAAGAGACACTAGATTTTTATGTGGAAAACCCCAAGGTGGGGAAAAACCATGGAGAGGATTAGCTCTCAAAATATATTGTAATCTTTGAAAAATGATGTTAAGGCTTGGTCACTCGACGGGCCAAGAACATCTGGATCACTACCATGAAGTATAGCTAGGTCTAGCAGACTCACTACCTCAACCCTAAACCTAGAAAGATTACAATAAGGGTTGTTAAACCCTACTGGCAGATAATTGCCAGGCTCACTGCCATGATCAACATATTCTTCATGTCTGAGATTAATACATTGAAGTACAATGGGTCCTCTGCTCTGCCTTTCCACTTCCTTTCCTTATCATCCCATCTTCGCACAAGGACATCTTTTCCATGACTCAACTACAAGTATTTATACACTTCATTAACCTTGGAAAGATCATCAAGGTTGGCATTACAATCATCAGCCATTGGAACAATCTCCAAGGTCGGCATTACAAACATTTACAAATAGGTCTTGACCTAATACAACATTATGCAAAGGGAATGAAGTAAAGGTGTATGCAGATCACACCACACCTTAGCTGGGCCTCAAACACGATCTTCCACACCACAACACGCTTCCACAATCTTTAAGAAATCTCCAAAATAACTAGAGTTAACCAAGTCGGCTATGATTGGTTACACATTACACTGTCTGGGAACAATCTTCAAACACAATCTCAATTCCTTAACGTGGACCAATGTCAAGATAGGAACATGATTATGAGACATCCACAAGCATATTATAATAATCAGGAGCAATCGTACGAACCTTAACCACTTTAGCCATAGGAATCTTCTCACTGGAACACATGAACTTCACTGTCTTCAACTAACATAAAAGAAAGATAGCTTACGGACCACCAAAACATGAACTAGTGCATTTGTAGGCATTTATCATCATCCTAGACTTCTCTCTAGAACCGTAGAGAAAAATACTTTCTCCCTGTCACTAGACAATAATAAGAGAAAGCAGGTTTTATTTTGGTGAATGCCCCTCTCTCAATTCTTCATACCAGAGGCTCAAACTCAGGATTTAGCATCTTTAGACATCCCTTTAAATAACTTCCAATCCAAAGACCAAGATAATCAACCAGCAAGAAATGTGGAGCAATCTACCAGACTGTTCTTTAGCATACAACTCACTGTCTATACTGCACTTCACTGTAACCCACTTGTATCTTTTAGATGGGCTAGTTTTCTCAGTATCCTCAACATATAAAGCTTCTAAACAAGTAATAGAATATAACATAGTTGACACCAATGACAACAAGGATATGTTGACATCAATGACAACACCGGTTAGGCACATACTTGCAACAATCTCCCCCTTTGTCATTGATGGCAACATATGATGTGAAAAACTACAACAACCATTAATACATGATTCTCCCCTATCTCTTTACACATCTGCACTCTTTCTTTCTGACCAAGATTCTCCCCCTATCTTTTTACACATCTACATTCTTTCTTTCTAATTTTTTCACTTGACTTCTCTCCCCCTTTGACATCAATGGCAAAGGGCACATACTTGCACTGTTCTTCTCTGATTCCATTTCTCTTCTGAATTCTCTGACTACTCCCCCTAAAAAGTAGCCCTAAAAGCATCAATCTGAATCTGAAGAGGCACCACTAGATTGATGTACTCTTGTACATCTTAGTTTAGAGTAGGAGGGGTAATAACCCCTAACTTTTTTTTGAGATACTCAAAGGTATCCTTAGGTACAGGTTTGGTGAAAATGTCTGCAATCTGATCTTTTGTAGATACATACTCCAACTTGACTTCATTCTCTGTCATCTTTTCTCTTGTAAAGTGGTATCTTATGGATATGTGCTTTGTCCTTGAATGCATTACTGGATTCTTTGATATGTTTATGGTACTTGTATTGTCACAAAAGATTGCAATTGGATCTTCATACATAACTCTAATGTCCTTCAAAGTCTACTTCATCCATAATACTTGAGTGCAACTACATGTTGCTGCAATATATTCTGCTTTTGCAGTAGACAAGGATATTGAATCTTGTTTCTTTCTCAACCAAGATACTAACCTTTTTCCTAAAAAGAATGCACCTCCACTTGTACTTTTCCTATCATCCATATCTCTGGCTCAATCTGCATCAGTGTATGCACTAAGAGTGAAATCATTGTCCTTTAGATACCACAAACCATAATATATTGTGTCTTTCAAATATCTCAGAATTCCCTTGATTGCCATCATATGTGACTCCTTGAGCTCTGTTTGAAATCTTGCCATAAGACAAACTGCATGCATTATGTTAGGTCTAGTTTGGGTCAGATAGAGTAGCCCTCCAATCATAGATCTATACCTTTTCTGATCTACCATAGGTGAATCATCATTTTTCTCAACTTACAACTGGTTATCATGGGAGTATTTACCAGTTTAGAGTCTTCCATCCCAAACTTCTTTAGCAGCTCTTTCACATACTTAGATTGAGAAATGAAGATACCTTTATCTGATTGATTTATTTGTAGACCCAAAAAGAAATTCATCTCACCAAACATGGACATTTCAAATTCACTTTGCATTTCTCTGGCAAAAACTATGCACATACCTTCATTGCTTCCAAAGATAATGTCATCAACAAAGACTACTACAATTAGGATTTGTCCATCATTGATCTTAAAATATAGATTGTTGTCTATAGTACCTTTACTAAACCCAATCTATATCATATACCTATCCAACCTTGCATACCATGCCCTGGGGGCTTGTTTTAATCCATACAAAGCCTTCTTCAATCTACATACCATGTCACACTGATCTGATGACTAGAATCCTTTTGGTTGTTCAATATATACTTCTTCTTCCAATTCTCCATTTAAGAATGTAGACTTTACATCCATCTGATATACCTTAAAATTTTTGTAGGCTATAAATGCTAGAAACATTCTTATAGCTTCAATCCTTACCACTGGTGTAAATGTTTCCTCAAAATCTATTCCTTCAACTTGGGAGTATCCTTTGCATACCAATCTTGCTTTGTTTCTTACTACTTCACCATTCTCATTCATCTTGTTTCTGAAAACCCATTTGGTACCAATTACATTTTTATCTGCTGGTCTAGGAACAAGATCGCAGGTCTTATTCTTCTCTATCTGCATCATTTCTTCTTTCATAGCCTTTACCTAATTCTCATCATTGCAAGATTCATTCACAGTTTTAGGTTGAATCTTGGAAATCAGATAGAAATTTACTTGTTCTTCTGCAGTTCTTCTTTTGGTCAAGATTCCTTTGCTCTTGTCTCCTATGATTTGATCCTCATAGTGATTAAGTTTTACATACCTTGGTGTCTTGGTAACACTTTTCGGAGCTTGATCCTCTTCATCTAAGTTGTCTTCATACTGCACCACTTCTGAAACATCTAGTTTCTCTGATCCATATCCATTTGCTTCTCGAGATCTTTCCTTGCTTTCATCGACTTTGACATTTGCACTCTCAATGATCTTATTCAGCCTCTTATTATAGCATCAATAGGCCTTGCTCTTGGTGGAATAACTAAGGAAGATTCCTTCATGACACCTAGCATCAAACTTTCCTAGATCTTCTTCTCTTTTGATATAACATTTGCTACCAAAAACTTTGAGATATTGCATAGTAGGAATTTTTCCATACCACAATTCATAAGGAGTCTTAGAACTATTACCTTTGACTTGGACTCTATTTAGGATATATACAGTAGTGTGAATTGCCTCTCTCAAATATACTTCTGGAAGATCAGCCTCCTTCATCATGGTCCTAGCAGCTTCTTGAACTGTTCTATTTTTCCTTTCAATGACTCCATTTTGTTGTGGAGTTGTAGGTGCAAATAATTGTCTCTTTGTCCCATGTTCTTTGCAAAAGAAATTTAATTCATTTAATGTGAACTCTCCTCCTCTATTAGACCTTAAACATTTGATCTTCAAATCCATCTCATTTTCAACCATTGCCTTAAATGCCTTGAACTTATCTAGAGCTTCTAATTTTTCTTTCAAAAAGGTAACCCAAGTCATTCTTGAATAATCATCAATAAGCAACATGAAATACCTATCTCCTTGCAAACTTCTTACTCTGGTAGGTCCACACAAGTTTGTATGCACTAGTTCCAATAATCCATCAACTGATTGATCCTTGCTTTTGAAACTTGTTCTTGTTTGTTTCCCAATTGAGCCAACAAACAATAATTATTAGTTCCTTTCAAGTGGTAGATATTACCTCTAGTCTTCTTACCAGTTGCAATGATTGTTCTAGAGCTTTCCTTGATCTTGCATCCATTGTCCTTGAAGCTTAGGTCATACCCTTTATCACACATCTAACCCACACTCAAAAGATTGTGTTTTAATCCTTTCACATACAAAACATCTTCAGTATTATGCTTTCCATCAAAAGAAATAGATCCTTTTCCATAAATCTTACCAGTTGTATCATCTCCAAACCTAACCAATCCACCATCACATCTTTCCAAACTTACAAACTTATTTTTGTCACTAGTCATGTGGTGAGAGCACCCAGTATCAATAACCCATTCATCTTTGTCTTCAACAACCTGAGCAACCAAAACACTTTCCACTGGTTTTTCTTTCTTCAAACAGCTAGCAAGATTAGTAGACACAAGTTCTTCCTTAATAGCAATAAACATGCATTCATTACCAGAGGTACTAGCATTATCTGGTTCACCATTATCTGATACTCCTTCATCATCATCAAAATCTTCAACATAATAACATTTCTTTTAGATCCTAGGCCTTTTCTCATATCTCTTCCTATTTCTTTCAATTCTTTCAGGACATTTGGAAGCAAAGTAGCCTACTTTACCGTAGGAAAAACATTTGAAAGGTAATTTACCTTTAAACTTACCGTATCCTCTTTGTAGTCTATCCACAAAGTTGGCTTCAATTTCGTCGAACTCATCATCTGATTCTACTTTGTACTTTTCTAATCTTGAGGTTTTCCCAGAAGTACTAGATTTAAAGGTAGTCTTTAGTTTTGGCAGGGCATCACCAAATTCTCTCATCTCAAAGGCAATAAGTTTACCAAGAAACTGATCTTTGTTAACATCTTTTACTTGCATAAACTCTTCAATTGCAGCTACCTTGTGACTGTAGGACTTTGGCAATGATCTAAGAATTTTCATTACAAATTCCTTATCATCGAGAGTTCCCCCCATACCTTTTATTCCAATGACAAGTTCATCAACTCTTTGCATAAAGGCTGATATGTTTTCATCTTCAAACTTTCATATTTCACCTTCAAACTTTGAAGCTTGGCCTCTTTCATAGAGTCATCTCCCTCATACAAATTTTTTAGCTTTTCCCATACCTCATTTGTAGTTTCAAGATCCACCACTTTTGTCAGTATTGTGTCATTCAATGAACTTAACAGAGCATCTTTTGCATTGACATCCACTTCATATTCCTTGATTTCATCTTCATTCGTCAAAATAGTCTGAGGCAAGGTGTATTTTGTTTCTGCATATTTCCATACTTTGTAACCAAGACAAAGAAGATAACTTCTCATTCATGCCTTCCAAAGAGCATAGTTCATCCCATCAAAATGTGGTGCTTCCTTATTATAAGACATTTTGGATCTTCCTCAAGCTGTTAGACTTTCTTCAGAGGAACCTCACTTTGATACCAATTGTTGAAATGCGCTGGACAACTAAGAGGGGGGTAAATCAGTTGTCACAAAAACTTGAACACGTCTTCATTTAAACATCAATCACTTATCCACATATATTATGATTTAACAATGAATGCATGAAATTAGAAACTTCAACACAAATGCAACATTATACACAAGAGACACCATATTTTTACTTGGAAAAACCTAAGGTGGGGAAAAACCACGGAGAGGATTAGCTCTCAAAATATATTGTAATCTTTGAAAAATGATGTTCAAGCTTGGTCACTCCATGGGCCCAAAACATACTGGCTCACTACCATGAAGTATATCTAGGTCTAGTAGGCTCACTACCTCAACCCTAAACCTAGAAAGATTATAATAAGGGCTGTTAAACCCTACTAGTGACTAACTACTAGGCTCACTTCCATGATCAACATCTTCTTCATGTATGAGATTAATACATTGAAGTACAATGGGTCCTCTCCTCTACCCTACTCTACCTTTCCACTTCCTTTCCCTATCTTCCCATCTTCACACACATCTTTTCCATGAATCAACTATAAGTATTTATACACTTCATCAACCTTGGAATGATCATCAAGGTTACCATTACAATCATCAAGCATTGGAACAATCTCCAAGGTTGGCATTACAAACATTTACAAATAGGTTCTAACCTAATACAACATTATGCAAAGAGAATGAAGTAAATATGTATGTGGATAACTCCATGCCTTAGCTAGGACTCAAACATGATCTTCCACACCACAACACGCTTCCACAATCTTCAAGGAATCTCTGTAATAACTGGAGTTAACCAAGTCAGCTACGACTGGTTACACGTTACACTGTCTGGGAACAATCTTCAAACACAATCTCAATTCCTTAATGTGGGCCAATGTCAAGATAGGAACATGATTAGGAGACATCCACAAGCATGTTATAATCATTAGGAGCAACCGCATAAACCTTAACCACTTTAGCCATAGGAATCTTCTCACTAGAACACATGAACTTCACTGTCTTCAACTAACATAAATGAAGGATAGCTTGTGGACCACCAAAACATGAACCAATGCATTTGTAGGCACTTAAAATAATCCTAGATTTCCCTCTAGAACTACAGAGCAAAATACTTTATTGCAGAGGAATACGGAGAAAAATACTTTCTCCCTATCACTAGACAATAATAATAAAAAGAAGGTTTTACTTTGGTGAATGCCACTCTCTCAATTCTTCATGCCGAAGGCTCAAACTTAGAATTTAGCATTTTCAAACATCCCTTTAAATAACTTCCAATCCGCAGACCAAGATAATCAACCAACAAGAAATGCAGAGCAATCTATTGGACTATTCTTTAGCATACAACTCAATGTCTATATTGCACTTCACTATAACTCACTTGTATCTTTGGGAGGGGCCAATTTTCTCAATATCCTCAACATACAAAGATTCTAAACAAGTAATAGAATAGAACAAAGTTGACACCAATGACAACAAGGATATGTTGACATCAATGACAACACTGATTAGGCACATACTTGCAACAGTTTGCATAAAGATTGTGTGTTTTAAAATGATTTTCAAATGTCATTTTATATCTAACCTTAGGAATTTCAAATTTTGAAATAAGATGTCGACATCGAGCAAAAACAAAAATTTGAAATAGAATCCTAGAATGCACGGCAATAGTTGACATTCCTCCAAAATTTAGGACTTGGGGAATTAGGGCAGGACAAGGGTGCTAGCACCCAAGCCCAAGGCCTAATTTCTCACTTAGGCCTGCCTCAAGGAGGTTAGGGGACCCCAAATTCAACTTTACTTTTCACCTTCAGTATTTAGTTACTTCAAAATGTGACATTCTTCCAGTTAGACCTAGGTCAGTTAGGGTTCAGGAAGGTCTATAATAAACTAGGTTAAAAGGTCACCAAAGGAGAGGAGTTAAACCATGGGGAAATTGTACCAATCCATACAGGAGTACAATTTCTGACATAACATTTAGCCCTCATTTTAGTGGCCATATGACACTTTGTGCATATGCAACTAAAGGAAAGTAAATACATCAATCATGAAAAGGATACCCAAAAGGATACTGTAGAGGATGCCAAATTGTTGTTGCAAGAGAGGAAGAAGCCCCCAAGTCTATAATCTTGCAAGACCACAAAGTTAGGAACTGCAACTTGTAAAGGAACACTTGTTAGAAAATCACAAATCAAATCAACCTGCAACCACCATCAGTAAGTTAGTTCCAAAACACTAAGGGGGTTGAATGATGAGACATGATGAGGGAGGAAATTGAGGGAGATATATGGCCCCCCCTTGTTTCTACTTGCTTAGTTTGAAAAGGAGAAACAAGGAGATATCTACACAGGTTGATTTCGAGTGAACTTGATGAGAAATATGTTATGAGGGTTGTTTGGAGAAACAATGCCCAAGAACAATACATTGGGTAAGATAAAGAGTGGAACCAGGATTCCAATGCAATAAATGGTGCAAAAATCAGAGTTTGACAGCTCAAGATAGAGGCTCAAGAGTAAAACAGTTCAATTTTGCACCTAGATAGTGATAGGAATTGTCATCAACTTACTATAAGTAAAGGGACTTTTTACTTGTCACTATTCATTATTACTTGTCATTGTGTAGAGGAAAGAAGGAGAAGGAGAGAGATTTTGACGATGCCGACCTGACGTCCATACTAACTTCCGCGACTGGAGATGCTCCGAGCTCGAGTGGCAGCGAGACTTCTCAAGGCCAAGGTAGGGTCTCAATCCTTGCTTGCACTATCTTTCATTCTACTTTCATGAGTTTTTATCATTTTCTATGCCAACTAGAACAATTGTGGGCAAGGGTCCCCAACAGGGGCACCCAAGTCCACCCAGGGCACCCGAGTCCTGCTAGGGTGCCCTAGTCCACCTGGGCTAGCCAAGTCCAAAAAGGGCAAGGGCCCCAAGGGTAGGGCATTAGCTATTGTAGTAGATACTTAACTTCATTTCCATGTTGTTTACTAATTTGTTCTTTCACTTCTTTGTCATGCAGGTCATTCTGATGATGCGAGAGAATACAGGTAGTTGCCTGATGTTGCTACTTCGTGATCACATCAATACCATGTTTGATCAAGAGAGAGAGCATTTATAGGCAGTGGGCCTCTGGTGGGTATTTGACATGCCCATGATTAGATTTCATGCTAGTATGCTAATGGAATTGATGGAGAGGTGGAATGCGGATACTTCTACATTCCATCTGTCGACAGGGGAGATGACCGTTATACTGAAGGATGTCTACATGATCCTGTGCCTACCTGTACATGGAGAGACAGGGAGGGTTGTAGAGCATCTCTTAGTGGCATATACACGAGAGAGCTAGATGTATTGTCTAGGTCGCATAGTCACTCAGGTAGAGTGAGGGCATATACGGCTTCAGTTACTAAAGCAGGGATGTACTAATATCCCTCTAATTCAGAGGATTATGATTGTCATGGTAGCATTAGTAGAAACACCAGCTGGACGAGGCATCCACCTTCATGGGTGATGCAGGAGCATCCCTGGTTCAAGAGAAATCATGCATCAACCAAAAACATTTGCATTTCGGTTTGTTTGCAGTTCAGTTTATTTCTTTTCATTTTCTAGTTCAGTTCTAGCAGTTCAATCAGTAGCAGTTTCTGTATTCTAGTTCACACTCTACCACAGTAGCATTTCAAATCTTGCGGAGCTAGATATAGCATCTAGATTCATTCATGCACAATATATCCAAATCTTAGAGCATTTGGTTAAGATATCAGAAAGATATGGCTACCAAAAGATCAACTATTTTCTCATAACAGTGCATCCTGACAGTCTCAGATAATTAGCTAAAAGAGAAGACCTACAGAGCATTTCCTGACTTGTGGAGCCTAATGACACATCATTCGATGATCTATGGTTTCAAGATGACCCTCCCTGAGATCCATACATCATTCCCTTCATTTGTGGAGGAGTTGTATTCATTTAGGGCCAACCTACCTGTGTACAAACATTACAACTCTTCATTGGAGATTGTGATCTTCCTTGGCCGATGCGGAGGAATCTTTGGTTCTGGATATGATATATAGTGATGTAATAGATCCCTAGGAAAGTAGTTAGCATAATTCTAAGGATTTAGAAAATAGATACTTCTACTCTTTTGTGAAGGAACTTCAAAGCTATATCTTGTGCATATTCTGATATTATGTAATCAGGTCTGTGAGCCCTACTTGTAAGCCCACATGTTGTCGGCTGACCTATATTTGAATACTATGATATATTGAATGACTGAATCTACATTTGTTTCATATCTTGGAGTCATTTCCATTGTGTTTACTCTTGTTGTATGATCTAGATAGTTCATTTTGTGAACCCTCCTACCGTGACTGCACCAACGGGGCCCTTGTTCGTACCATTAGGGCTATGGAGGAGCATCACATGGTCTATACATGGGGATGTAGTATGCTTGCACACCTCTATTGTGACTTGGGACAATATGTCCATTATGAGGCACATAGCTTGATGTGTTACACACTACTATAGGTCTGGGCCTTTGAGCATATTAGATGCACACGGCCTACAAGCTTTTCTATAGAGCCAACATTCACCTATCCATGGGTCCACGCCTATCCTCTTATTAGGTGTTGGAGACACAGTGATCTACTGTATTGGAGGGTTGTGTTTAATAGATTGCAGCTGAGCGATGTCATTTGGAGACCATATCATGGCTATATAGCATGGCTAGGTCAGTGGAGACAGTTAGTGAGGATGTAGAGGGATCCGCTGATGGCCGGTCTCCTTGATCACATAGTCTCATGGTTTTACTTTGATCGAGTAGCACGATAGTTTGGATGCTAATAGGATGTGCCTGTGGTATGTTTGAGCTATGTGTGCTCTGTGTGCAGTGTAGTCAGGGCAAATAGCACTCGACAGTTGACACTAGCAGATGTGGCAGTGAGTGATGATGATGGTCTAGAGGATGCAGAGCCGATATCTAATGCAGATGATGTCGAAGTTACCCAAGCATATCAGGTCTAGTGGTAGATAGTGCGACCTACTCCTATCTATTTTCTAGGTCACCCCATAGGCTATCCTTGACCTTGGGCTGGTCACAGGAGTGTCACAGGGATAGAGGATGACATTAGTAACATCACAAGATACTATGATCTGGATGATGATGAGAATGATGGTGATAGTGAGGAGGATGTCCCATCATGGTACATCTTCAAGGTGAGACTAGGGTAAGAGCAGCAGGTGGCAGATAGCGATGATTAGGCTGAGGCTCAGTCACAGTCGAGAACTCATGGTTGAGCTCTTGTGAATGTGAGGAGATCGAGCTAGTATGAGCGAGGAGAGACTAGTAGTCATATGCCCCTAGCTACAGAGGCAGCTGCAGAGCTAATCAGACCATCAGCTATCTAAGATCCATCTTGGCGAGATAGAGATCTAAGTAGGATCCTTATTATGTGTTAGATACAGTTAGTTGTGATTATTTTCTTGCATTATTTATATGAGGTACTGATAGTCATTTTATTTTCCTTTTTACAGTTGGGACAGATGATTCCAGCCGATGCGACCGAGTAGCTGGCAAGGGCAAGATACTCACCACAACCATCTGTGGGGTGGCATGCAGGATCTTTATGCCTTTTGTGAGATATCAGTTGTCAATGGAGTCTATTCTAGATCAGGGTATCTAAAGAGCCAAGCGTGTAGAGGTGGAACTCTAGACGCTACGAGATCAGGTAGTAGCTACACATGCACTAGAGAGATCCTATCACTAGCAAGATCTTACTTCCTGAGTTACGCTAGGTGAGAGATGATAGAGACAGGGCACAGGCAGAGAGAGACCAGTATTAGTGGATGTACATGGAGCTACAGGGTGAGGTGCTAGGATTGAGAGGCGAGATCAGGGGGTTACGATTGTGGAGTGTCTCTAGGAGTCATTTGTGATCCATAGCCACACATGGTCAGGCCTCCATCACACAAGTACCATGAGATGTCGAGGGCATAGGTGATAGGGGTTCAGCTATGTGATGTATATGATTTACTACAACATCCCATTTTTATATATTGGATTATCGACTTGGATGTATATTCAAACTAATTATGATATATATATATATATATATATATATATATATATATATATGAGATGTGTTTTCTTATTGCTATATCTAGTGTTGTCTAATCTATTGTAGCTGATTTATGTACAATGCAACTTGTGATAAATGTTAAATGTTCAATAGGCAATAGAATTAATGCAAATGTGATACTAAACAATTCTTTTTAGAACATATAGTAAAAGCACAATGAATAATGAATTTCACACATAATTAATATTCTATGCTATGCAAAGTTAATATGAAAGTGATCTTAATAAACATGTTTAACAAGATACCACAATGATTAACTGAAAAAGATTTCTATGTTAAATGAATTAAGACAAAATAATCATACCTTGTCAAAATTGAAGCTAAACTAACTAATATGTTTTGCTTTTTTTAAAGTAACATCTAACATATAATCTTAAGCATAAAACTTCTTGAGGTGCACAACATTAATAGGCTCTTTAAGTGGCATACCTTGTTTGTCAGCTATCTTATACACTCCTAACCCAAAGGATTCAGTAACCACATATGGTCTGAGCCAATTAGGGCTAAACTTTCCCTTTTCTCCAACAGGCGCATTTACATTGTGTTGATTTTCATAAAGTACCAAGTCTCTGACGTCGAATGAATGGTGTATGACTCTCTCATTGTACGATCATTGTATACTCTTTTCATAAGCCTTAATTTGCTCAAGAGAGTTGATATGCTATTCATCCAGCATCTCAAGTTGTTCTAATACTTTTCTCTTTCCATATCATCATTAATAACATCTCGCAAGGAAACTCTTAATGAAGGGATTTCAAGTTCCAAGGGCATTACCGTATCAGTGCCATAAACAAGATTATACGGGGTAGTTCCAATATCCATACGAATGCTTTTTCTATAAGCCCATAATGCATAAGGCAATTGAATATGCTAGTCTTTCTGATGTTTGTTAACAATTTTGCATAAAATTTGTCCTATAACCTTGTTTCAAGCTTATGCTTGGCTTTTTGATTGAGTGTAGTAAGGCGTAGAGAAGTGATGTTGGATATGATATTTTTCTAAAAATTTCATCACTTGTTTTTAAATGGTGTGCCATTGTCAAAGACCAAGGAGGAAGGTATACCAAATCAAGAGATTATGTTATCTTGTATGAAGTGACAAATTACATCAGTAGTTGTAGATTGCAAGGGGACATCTTCGACCCACTTTGTGAAGTAATCCGTAGTAGTGATAATAAATATATGTCCTTTAGAGGAGGGTGGAGAAATTTTAACAATTAGATCCAAGCCCAAGACATAAAATGACCAAGGTGATACTTGAGCATGGAGTTCTTGGGTAGGTGCTCGGATTAAATGTTGATGTTGTTAACATTGCAGACACTTCTTGACATAAGCAAAGGAATCTTGTTCCACGTGTTTCCAATAATATCCCGTGCATACTAATTTTTGTACCAATGATTTTCCTCCAAAATATCCTCAAGTACTAGAATGAGCTTCTTCTAAAGCTATCAAAATCTTTGAATTACAAAGACATTGGAGAAGGACACCATTATAACTTTGTCTATATAAGACATTAGAAAATATGATATAGCATGCCACAAGTTTGCATAGGTGAACTCGGGCATTCTTAGACGTTGAGTTAGGAATGGTTCCATCATGTAAGTAGTTGAATATATGGGAGAACCATTCATCAGAGTTTATATTATAGCAAAAGTCTAGATTCGTGACTACGACATCTTCTATGACTAGAGTTTTGAGATTATGAACAAGAAAAGTGAATGTGTCAGGAGAATCATCGAGGGATATAAGGGAATCTATGCTTGCCATTGCATCCACATGTCGATTGTCTTTTCTTGGAATAGCATCAATTGAAAAGGAGTGAAAATGCTTTAATAACGATAAGGCAAAATCATGATACTGAGATAGTTTATCTTGTTTATAAGCTTGATATGGTCCATTTATTTGTCTTACAATGAGTTGTGAATCACCATATATGGTGAGGTTTTTTATGTTTAAAGCCAAGGCAGCACAAAGTCCTACGATAAGGGCTTCATACTCAACAATATTTTTTGTGCATGAGAAGCTTAGACGGTAAGACATAGGAATTGGCTTACCTACAAGGGGTACCAATAAGACACTAGAACCAAAGCCAGTTCGACATCTTGATCCATCAAAATACAATTCTCATTTAGTTTTTGTATCAATAGCTAAGATCTAGTCATCAGGGAATGTCTCTTGATTCTGTGTAGAAAAAGGGGAAGGTGTCTCAGCTAAATGGTTGGTTAGTGCTTGTCCTTTACTCACTTTCTGAGATATAAACTTGAGATCAAATTCCGTTAACAACATAACCCATTTAGCAAGGCAACTAAAAACATCTATTTTAGCAAATATACATTTCAGAGGGTTGAATTTTACTGTTACATGTATCTCAACATTTAGGAGATAATGCTTGAGATTTTGTGTGGCAAAGAGAAGAGCTAAGCATTGTTTCTCAATGACATTATATAGCACTTCATGATCTAGCAATGTTTGGCTATTATAATATACAACACATTCTTTGCCTTCGTTATTATGTTGTGCTAATAAAGTTGTAAGAGCATTATTAGATGCGGATGTGTAAAGTATAAAAGGTTTATTAGAAACGACAGGCTATAAAACATGAGGTTTAGTGAGAAACTTTTTAAATCCTCAAAATCCTTCTGACATTCTGCATTCCATTGAAATTTTAAATCTTTCTTCAGTAGTTGAGTAAAAGGGTGAGTCCTATTCACAAGTTGTGAAACAAATTGGCGAATGGCTTGCATCTTCCCTTGCAAACTATGAAATTGAGATATGTTTTTAGGTGGTGGCATGTTAATGATCACGTCACTCTTTTTCATATTAACTTCAATACCACGATTTGAAACTATGAATCCCAACAATTTTCCATTGTCGACACCAAATATGCACTTATGGGGATTTAATCACATGTTATATTTCTATATTCTCTCAAAAATCTGTCGAAGAGTCATAGTGTGATCTTGGTGATGAATGGATTTCGCCAAGATGTCACTGACATAGTCCTCCAAGATAGTGTGTGTGAGGCCCACCATTGTGCGACTAGAATTAGTTGCCCTCTTGGACCATGATGTTTTGCTTCACCCTAGCTAAGGGTTTAATCTGTGGTATTGAGACCCTATCTTGGGTTAGTGTAGTGATGTGGTGTGAGGTCTACTTTTATCTCACCTTATATTTTTGATTATATTACTTATCGGATGGATTTATATGATGGACATGTAGACATTTGGGGACTGCTAATCCCATATTTAGACTTCATTACTATATCTTATGTTGTTAGATAGATGGTTTATGCTTTTTTGGATGATTAGATCTCTGGTTAGATTTCATTTGATGATATGATGTTTAGATGCTATGATTTCATTTGATGATTAAGGGTATGTGTATTGATGGTGAATTCGATGAATTGTCTTACATTATGAGATCCTAATTATGCTTGCAGATGGGAATGATTTGAGAGACATATATGTATGTTAGCATGTGGTTCTTATTGTTGATTTTAAGTGATAATGAGATCATGTGTGTGATGTATGTAGTTCACTTTGCTTCATCTATTATACCATGTGCTATTAATGGGTTTGTGGAAGTGTACAGGTAACTTTCCATGCCCATGGAAAATCGAAGGTCGGACAATAACCATATGTTATACCCCTGTTAAGTCGACCAAGTCCTAAGTAAGACTAAGGTCATATGTGTTTGAGAATGTTGATTATGTTGTACTTGATTTATGACATTTTGTAAGGTTTACCATTTTTTAATTTATCTTTTGATGTGTTGTAAAAAGTGTAATGTTGGGTTTGCACAATTTTAAGTGTTAAATGTTTGAAGCCCTTTTCAAGTGATTTTATGTGTTTCTAAGTATTGCTAATGGTCAAATTTTGACCCTAGGTCATACCCCTAGGGTCTAGGACCATTCATAACATGTTTAAACTTGATTTGGACCTTGTATGGTCACCCAAACTTGACCTTTGAGTCAAGTGACGAGTTTGGGAAGTGTGAGAGGTGGTTGGAAGGTCACCATCTCACTTAACCTTACCTCACCCACTAGGGTAAGGTTACCCTTGCTACACATGCTTGAGAAGCTTCTTGAAGCTTCTCACATGTGTGAGACCTCTTCCCTATGCTCTCACACATGTGTGAGAGCACTTGTGGGGAAGAGTGTAACTTAGTGGAATGAGAAGGTGACAAGTGTCATCTCCTCATTCATAAGAAGCTTCTCTTGTGTGCTCATATCTCCCTATGCTCTCACACATGTGTGAGCATTTGTGGGAGAGTGTGTAGCTTTGTGGAATGTGGACAAGTGTCACCTCCACATTCTTGTGGGGTTGTGAGGAGGGTTATGTGGATGGAGGAGAGGGTGACAAGTGTCACCTTCTCATCCATTAGGGTTAGAGAGCCTTGTCTATTTATATCTCTCATTTTGATGGGATGGGGGTTCTTTTTGTTATTTTATTTTGGGAAATTTTATGTTTGTGTTGGGAGAGAAGAACTTGGAGATCTTGGAAGGAGTTGGGAGGACTTGTGGAAAACCCTTCACCAACATCCTCCATCTTTGAAGATTGAGAGGTATTCCTGATGGCTTCAAGCCTTTTTACTTGCTTATTTTTCTTATGAACTATGTATGTTATGATGTTTTTTGTTAATGTGTATTGTTGTAGTTTTGTGTTTATGGGTTAAAGGGTTGTTGGGTGAGCTCTCCATGTGAGAGAGCTCACCTTAGTCTTGGGTGAGAGAGGATGTGAACCTCCTCGGTTTCCCTCTTTGTTTTTGGTATAGTTTTATGGCCAAGGGTCTTTATTTGGAGTTTTGAGGAGTTTGGTATTAAGGAATGAGTGCCTTGTTTTGTGAAAAGAGAAGTATGGCAAGAGGCCAAGTGATTATTTAACATTTTGAGATTTAAGAGTGTGGGTCTCCTTGAGTAGAGAGAGTCCACTCTCTCACCCTTCAAATCCATTTTGAAAATGGGTTAGTTATGTGTTTTGGCTTTGGTTGGGTGTTAATGTGTTTAATGTGTGTGTTTTCTTCAAATGTGGTTTGGGCCTTGGTTATTGGAAGGCCTCCTAGCTTGGGGGTGGCCTATTTTAGGCCTAGGTTGGGAGGAGAGCATCCCTTGGGCTTAGATATCTATTTTGTTTGTTTTGTAGGTTCATATGCGACTATGGAGGAATTGGTTTTGGAGAGAAAACTTGGGCTTAGTGGCTTATGTATTTTGTTATAAGCAAGGCATTGAGATGCCCTACGCCTATTTTGGGACTTGTAATAGTTTGTTCTTAGTTGAGAGTTTGAGCTCTCTTTTCGGTTGTAATCTCCCAATGACTTGTAAACATTGTATTTATTTAAATTATCAATCGCTTTAATATTTTTCTTTCCTTTTTATGTTATGGAAGAAAATGCATCACTCTCTCTCTCTCTCTCTCCTCTCTCTTTTTATTGCTATTTTGGGTTTATGCAAAAGAAAATGACTTAAGTAAAGAAAGAAAGTTCTTACATTTACATTATGAGGAAAATCATGTATGGTTAGTTTATTTTATTATCCCTTTTATGTTATCATATAATTAATATATGTGTGTTTTATAAAAGATTAAGGTTAGAAATAAACATATATGTAAATATCTATATATATATATATATATAGGCTATATATATACATAGATATTTATATATAATTTTCTTTGTCAAAGTAAACTCACTGTTTGAGTTTATGGGCTCAATGGTTTTACACAGTGAGAATATTTATTTACTTTTATTAGAACCTTGTATGTATGTATATATATATATATATACACCTTAAAAGTAATAGTAATAAGCCTTTCATATTTCAAAGTTTAGATGAGCGAAATAATCGCAAGCTAAAAAGCATAGTAAAATTGCTCGCTGTCGTTTTTAAACTAGGGTTTAAGTGAATGCCCCTGTGTAGGGAATAACCCTGCGCATGGTAATGGCCGTTGGGGCAATACATGAGGATGGGGTGGGGAGGAGCCCCGCCCCCCGTGAACTTACCTTCGGGGTTTTAAAACCCACCATATATACACTGCAACATATGCATATTAAAGCCTCTGTGTAGTGGTTTTCGCCCGCAACTGTGGTGGACCTAATGATGGCAGCTGACCATTCTAGGGATCGGCCCTGAGTAATATCTAAATTCTATCCATTGGCCTTGCCTAGGATAAAGGCATTCGGCCCTGCCTTATCATATATCTCAGTTTCATTTTTTTGTAGGTATATATATATATATCAATGCCTCTGGTTGTTTTATACAGTAAGGATGTATATACATAGATATACATATAAATATATACTTATGATCTGGTTTACCTATGTTTAAATGATGCTATGGATTAATTCAAAACCCTTTGTGTAACTATCTTTTTTTTTTCCTAAAAAAAGTAAGCCAGAGAGCAAACATGGAAAGCTTTTTATAACTTTTAAATCTAAATTTAATTTTTTGTTAGAACACAAGTAAACTCTCATATTCTTATAACTAGTGCCTTTAAACTATATTTGATCATGAAGAAATAGAAAATAAGGTTAGTAAACCAATATCATATTAGAGAAAATTTATTGTAACATATAGAAAACAATTGGAAAAAACAAAAAAACATAACTTATTAGAATAACTCCTTTTGGGAAGATACCTTCCACTTTGGGAAGGTACCTTCCCACTTGGCTTCCCTTAGAAATCTGCAACCAACCAAATGAAAATAAATGTTAGAATAGAGAACAAATGAGAACTTTAAGTGCTTTTATAATTCCTATCTAGGGTTTAGTGCCCTAATTCTATTAGAGGGGATTTAATTAAGCTTAAACAATAATGATTTGGTTTAGTATGCTAATCAGACCCACTTAGGGTGTAGGGACCCTTTTTGTCTTATGTGAGTGTGGGGATATTTAATCCCTTAAATTTATTAAAGGGATTTTCTTCCCTTTATTTATTTTATGTAATAATTGAGTTATCCTTATGGTGAAAGTATAAAAAAAAATGTTTAATGCACTTTTCTTCTATTTTAGTTATGCTGGGAATTAAAACTATAGATGTAGTTATGTTTAATTATTTGGATATAAATAATGGGGAAGGAAGTTAATTAAAGTTACACTTTTTAGTTTTTGAATTAAAACTTAGTTGTGGGTATATTGGTGTTTTTAATTTAAATAGATGGAAGGGGATTTAGCTAAAGATATATTTTTTTTAAGTATTTGGATCAAAACTATAGTGTTAGTTGTGTTGGTTTATTTTCTTTCAAAATGATTGGGAAGGGAATTTAGTTAATGCATTAAATTTATTTAAAATTTGAAAGGAGTTAGGTGTATATTTTATTTTAAATCATTTTTTTGTAAACCCCCTATAGTTGATGAGGTGGTGTTATGCTGCCGAAATCACTATAGGATTTATTCTAATTTATTCTTTTTTGAACTGATATGCTTTCGAAATTTCTCTAGACTATATGGGATAAAAATTATGTTTATTAGTTCGATTAATTTTCCCTTATTGCTTTAGATGCTTAATTAAATGTTTTAGTCAAATTTGATTATAGTGTTAATTTTATGTACATTTGTTTTGAGATGATGATGTACCTTATGTTAGATTTTGATTCAAATCGAAATCGATCCACCTCATAGAGTAAACTCTAGGGTTGGTTTCCAAGACAGGAACCAACCCTCTTAAACGTCGCTTGCGCGACGTACACCCCCTTAGTGGCTATCATATGGTAGGGTTTGCGTTATGAGATTGCATTAACCTAAAATTAATTGACTTCCCTGACTTTAGGTGACGTACTTAATGTAGCTTGCTGGAGCAGCTATGTTACGTGCTTGTGTCACCAAGTGCACTTGATGCGCGCGAGGGGGTTTCTAGAGTCGGGTAGAAAAGTTTTTGATTTTTTGTGTCATGACCACATGGTAGATGTGGGCATGACAATGTGCATGTAATCATGAAAGATAAGGGTCATGGCACATTGGTAAGTTGCTCCAATATTATTAAGTCCAAATGGCATGACTACCCAACAAAATGTACCCCAAGGCGTTATAAAAGAAGTTTTATATTGATCATGAGGGTTTATAAGGATTTGGTTATATCTTGAAAATCCATCCATGAAGGAAAGTAATTCATGTCCGACTATTGAATCCACAATCATGTCAATGTTAGGAAGTGGAAAATCATATTTCAAGGATGCAATATTCAAGTCTCTAAAATCAGTATACATGCGAATATGACCATCAGGTTTAGCGATAGCAACTATATTCAAGATCCGAGGTGAATAATCAATAGGGTGGATAAAGCTAGCTTGTAAAAGCTTTTTAATCTCAACCTTAACAAGTAAGGTGATCTTAGGATTAATCTTACGAATCTTTTGTTTAAACAGCTTGACATCTAGTTTCAGTACAATATTATGTGTTACAATCCGAGGATTGATACCAGGCATATCATAATAGTTCCAAGCAAACAATTCAAAGAATTCATGTAATAATTTTGTCATATATTCTTTTTCTTCATCACTTAAGCAATCTCCTATAGGGATAACCTTTTCAATGTTATCTTTCTCCATGAAAACATCAACAATTTTTCCATTAAGTAGAGTATTGTGGTCTGGGAGATCGGGTGATTGTAATAACTCTTTGTATTCTACTTCAGGTTTCAGAGTAGAATTTATCAAGCCAGTAGACATTCCAAAATATGCATCATTATTTAGACAATAAGGTAATCCACATTTATGATGATAATGGGGAATATTGTCATAGGCACCCAAGAATTCAATTATCACTTCATCTGAGGAAAATATATCTAAGGGGATCTCTCCTAGAGGATAGTTAGTGTCAATAATCTCAAGGAATATCAAGTTAAGTGTGGATATTGTATTCACATTAAGAGTAGGACGTTTACGAGATTTAGATTCCCTAAAAGGGTTATATCCAATACCACTTGAGTAATGTCGTGAAGTGGATTCTATAGGTACATGAATCCATTGTTGATTAATATTGTAACCATTACCTGCATAATCACAATTCTTATAAGGGATCTAAAATCCTTGACCATAGAGCGAAGCCATTTTTTTGGAAGAAGGTGGGGCTTCATAAGTCTCATAATCTGTAGTGTAAGAGTATTATCTATATTTGTTAACACAGGGATTTTAGTATTTGAACAATGAGATGAGATCGATGCAACACTTGATGTTTCTGGAGTGGAGTTGTTAATTTTATATGCACCTGTAGAGGGAGATGAAAAATCTAATGAACCCTAATCGTCACCAAGAAATGCATTCGATTGCTTTGATTCTTGCACAACATTATCTAAAGCAGGGGAGGTTGATGAGTCAACCTTGAGATTGTTTAGGATCTTATGTTGAACAATTTTCTTTGTAATTCAATTTGTAAACAAAGATCTGGTTCAAGATCAACATGAATGGTATGAAGTTTATCTTTATAAATAAACACTATTGAATGATGAAGGGTAGAAGGAACTACCCCTAGTGCATGAATCCACAGTCTACCAAGAATCATGTTGTAAGATAGGGAACAAGGCATGACATGAATTAGGGTAGGTAGAGTTATAGGCCCAACTTGTACCAGTAAAGTTATATTGCCTACAGATTGTTTTCCAACATTATCAAAGCCATGGATACTTATCCTATTTGGTTTGATCAAAGATGTATCAATTTTAATCTTATGTAATAGATTGATGCTATAGACATTAAGGGTTGATCCATTATCAATCATAACTCATTTAATTAGTTTTTTATTTATTGTAATGAATATAATCAGAGGATCATACTGATTTTGAACTTCAAGAGATGGCAACTCATGTTGTTGAAACAAAATGTCTTCTTTTGTTGTATGTATACAATCAAGGAGAGCTACTACATCATTAGGCTTAACAATAAGTGGTATAATAACCTTTTGTAAAGCTTCTTGGAGCATTCCATGGTATGTAGGTGAAGTTTTTATAAGTTCCCAAAGAGATATCTTAGCAGGAGTAGCACAAAGCAGCTCAACAAGATCATAATCTTGACCAACCTTATGCATTAAACGAGGTGCTTGAGGAAGCATAGGTTGAGAAGCTAGTAGAGATATCAAAATGCTTGATTATTGTTTGCTTTGTTTGTTATTCTAAGTATTGTAAGCATGAGCAACCATAGTATGACTAGGTTGTTGTGAATTTTAATGTCTGATCTGTTTAGCATAGTTATAAATGTAACCAAGATGACAAGAAGAAGGTGAAGGACCTCTAATAGTGAGCACTGGTTTAGAAGTAGGTTGAACAACATTTAAGCACAAAGTGACAACTATTTTTGGTTTCACCAATACTTCTTTAGTTTTAGGAACATAGATTACATTTACAAACCTTTGAAACAATGATGGTTTAAGAGTCATAGTGGATTGTTCAATTGATATAAAGTCCTCAAGGGCTTCATCTAATATATTGAAATCATCACAACTAAACGACTCATCATACACATGAAAGTCTTGCAAAAAGTAATCAGACATTTTAACATGCTCAAATTATCCCAAGACTTAAATGTAGAATGATTAATCATAAACTTTGTGGAAATGTAATAGAAGAACACCACACAACACACAAAGTTCAAATTTCAAACTCTTTTAATGAAAGGATTAAGAGACATCACCAAATTTCAATGCATGTACTTTCACTACAGATGGTTTGCAACTTGAATGTGTTTTAAGACAACAAACTAATTCAGATCTGAGTTTGTAAAAGATGCAAATTCTTTAGAGGTTAGGTTCACCAAAATGTTTAGTGTGAAAAAGTGGAAGCAAGATATGAGATTCTAAGTCCCACACTTTCACTTGCACTAAAACATTAGAGAAGCAAAGGGTAGGTTTAGAGATAAACTACTATTTTCCAATGTTCTCTTTTCCTATATATTGTGTCTATGTGACTATTTGAATCACGTTTTACAAGCTAGTATTTTCATCCAGCCTCAAAACTCTAATTTCAAAATCAAATTGTAATAACTGAATTCCAGTTATATAGAAAGCACTAAAGTGAATACAAAAATGCAAAGAAAACAGATTAGAGACTGTAAAGAATAGAATTTTCACAACATACAAAATTGAATCAAACTAAATTAATTGCAAGTAAAGTAAATTAGAATGAATTAACATAGTGTACAGTAAAGTAAAGTATCTAACATCATCATCATGAAGAAGATATGACAGTAATTTCAAATGTCAAGGCAAGTTTTTCCATTCATAAGTTGATAACCAATCATGTTTCATTACATCGTTCTGAAGTCAATTACAGAGTTTCCCAAAGAATAATATTACAAGTTTCAATAATGGCAAAATGCCTTACAAATCATTTGAATTACATGGAAAAGTACAACTTTCATCAATGTCAATAAATCCAACCATCAGTCCTCAACTGCCATCGACCAACTGGCCATCTGCTGCATTAGAGAACAAGAACATGGTTTAGGCACTTTTCCACCCAACCAAGAATCTTGCGCTTCCCCGGTATCCTTCAACTAAAGGATGCCCGATCCTGCTTGAATGACCTAGCAACCTGTAACCAAGTGCAAGGTAGAATCTGGTGTGTGCCTATTAATCTACATGCATCTCTATCATGAATGCAGCATCTCATCAATAGGATATGGTAGGGAAATATAAATATGAATACTAGGCTATCAAACTATTTGTTACAATGGAGTACATGTCTATTTCAACATAATTTTCTCTTTGGCCAAAGCATTAACCATTTTAATAGCGTGTAGGTTTGAAAAAGAAACCTACTTCCCTATTACCCCATACTCGACACCCATCCCGGAAGGCAATCTTTTCATAACCAAAAAAAATATATCTAATCTCTTTAAGGCACAAAAAAATTTTATAGTAAAATTTAAACTTACTTACATGCAAAGTATAAGAGTAATTGTTATGTTTCAAATGTTCACAACAGTAGCTTGTCCACCAGGCAGTCATTGTCAATGCATTAAGCATGGTGATTTTTTATTCCAGGATGTTTATTAATTCATAAAAATTATCTCATATTTTTTGTTGTTGTTGTGGATCCTTACAAGGTTATGAGTCTAAAATTAAGTTAGGGATTCAACTTGAATGACTACATATAGAGTGTAAGTATAAGATAAGGTTTATGTAGTTTTGCATTATAAAGATCTTATGTATTAAATTCATGTAGAAGTTAAATTATCCAAGATATCAATAGCTAACCGATTTAATAGTTGACAAGTTATATATAGATATGAATTTCCAAGTCATTTATTTATAAAACTATTTAGATGTCGGTTGTTTAAAAAGAATAGAGGTTGTATTATAAGCAAAGTTTTAAATCATATGCTAAACAAAGGTTGACTGAGAACTATTTCAATTCAAAATCTAGTAAAAAAATATATATCATACAAAATCTTGAATGCTGATAAATTTTGTTACCGAGACCTATCACTCATGAACCAGATATAAACAAGATTAATTTCTAGTGAGATGAACATTATACATCAGCAATTATTTTATGACCTCACATCCTTTTATTTTTCCATAAACAAGCTAATATCTACAGTGTAAAAGCCCATCAAATTTAGAACTTAAAGATTGTCGTTTAGAAGAGTTTTCAGTCAGCATCAAGATTTGCATGAAATTTGCATCTCAAAGGGGGGGCGTTGGCTACAGTACTAGGCTGTTAGAAAGAAAGATTACATGATGGTCATTTACAAAAAGGGAAGTTATATTAAAATGTAGTACAAATGCTATAACGGCTTAGGAAAAGAAAAATGTTACAGTGCTCAGAAGGCAAATTTAAACATATAGATAAATTCAAAACAGAGGTTGATTGCTCCATGATGCTGGTGACTGCAAAGGAATGGCAAAGAAAAAAATGGAAGAGGCCGATCATTAGCAATCTAGGCCATTTTAAAATAAAAGGTATTCAAAATTCTTCAAGATAAAAAACATAAAATTGGTTGCCACAAGGAAGTCATTGACCATTCTACAAAGAAAGAATATTCATTTGAATACTAGCTAGATCAGTGCCCAATTAAGGATCAATTTGTGAGTCAAGTTTGATATTATTCCAAATTAGGAGACAACCTATGATGATGAGACTGGTAAGGAAGATAAGACACAATGAGCTAAGAAGAGATCACTTAGAGTTTTGATCTGACAAAATTCCATATTGAAAAGTCAACTGCCCCTAGCATAAATGGAAGAAAATAAGACTAGGCATAAGTTAAAATATGAAACTAAAGGCTTCAAGAGGCCATATAAATGGATTTTGCAAGAATGGACTAGAGATCTAGAAGTTAAGAGCTTACGAAGGTTTACGAAGGCCGTTCAAAGGGCTGAAGGATCGATTCCATTACAAATTAGTTTTGAATACTAGTTTTGGATAGATTGAACATAAGCGGTGCTTATTCTGGCACAGATCCATATTTAAATAGAACCAAAGCTACTTATGTGGTAGAGATAGCCCAAAATGAGGAATACCTGGAGTGGATTGCCGATTTGGAAGTGCGAAGCGCTATTCTAGAATAAAAATGTCATTTTGGTTACTAACCTCCAACTCTCTTCTTCATTTTTCTTCTGAAAATTCACCTGCCTCCTTCAGTGATGATCTTTCCTTCCTAGTTGTATGAGTATGTATCTTTTTAGAAAATAATTTCCTCATTTTAAAAAATCGCAACCGTAAAAAAAAATCTTTCAAATAGCTCTCAGAGCTCATGCAATATTCTCCTCCTTTGCATGCATAATATTTATAATTACAAATATATTTATATTTATCAAGATTTTAGAACTAGTACTGCATTTTTCAATGTTTCTTATCTAATCAAAACTATAAATATCTAATTACTATGAATATTTTTATATATTTTTTTTAATTTCTAACTTTAATATTTTATTAAAACAATATAATTCTTGTAGAATTTTTAATATTTATCTAAATATATATATATATATTTATATTATTTTCTTTTATAATTTCAAGGATGGCATTATTAATACTAATGAGCCATTTAGTATAATAATGTAAAGAAAGAAAAATAGGTATTCTATTTGTCTTATGATTAATATTCCAATACCATAGTTAGATTTTGAAAACAAATTTTAAAACTAACATTTTTACGTGATTTAATAGGCACCAAGTAACGAGCAAAGAGACATACGGAAAACTGACAATTCAAATGGAAGACGATAGATAACAATCACAATTATGCAAGAATGTAATTCTATGTCTCTATGTGTGTGTGTGTGCAAGGACACCAGACAGAACCCAACACTTGCTACTAAGTGGCTAGGACCCTTCTACTTGAGCCATATTCTTGCCTTCGACAAGACCTACAACATTCCCACTCATCGCACTATCAATAGGTTAGTCCCAAAATATAGCCAAAGCAACTAAATTTTTAAACCAACAATATATCTATAGAAAATTATCCTTGACTAAAATTCAATGGTTCTCGTGTAATTGATCAAATCAAATAATTGTGAAAGTATGAGACGTGACATCCTTCCCCAGTTGGAAGAGACATCATCTCGATGTCTTATTACATCACACAAAACAATAACATATCAAATAATAATGTATCATCATCTAAGTATCAAAGTATCTCTAATATGTATATAATAAAAACATCTATGCTATTTTTCCCAAATGTGGAAAATATCTATCAATATCTGAAGCATCCTCCCAAGTGGCACTGTCCACTGAATACTAGTCCCACTGGACCTTATACTGCACTATGTCTCGATTACACAACTTAACATTGTGCTTCTCCAAGACTCGAATGGGCTCCACTAGCACCACTCTTGGATCTTGTACCTGCAGAGTACGCCAATCAAGAATATGCAATACATCAGGATGATAAGGTTTGAGCAATGACACATGAAAAACATTATGGATCTTGGTGAGAGCTGGCGGCAGAGAAAGTCTATATGCAACTGGATTCATCACTTCAAGAATATCGAAAGGTCCTACGAATCTTGGAGCTAGTATGGATGCCTTGCCAAACAAAATCAAACTTTTATGTGGCTTAACCTTTAAAAACACTTTGTCACCCATTGAGAATTGCCTAAAAGTATTGTTCTTATCTGCATAACTTTTCTATCTATCCGAGGCTTGCTTCAATTTCTCTTTGATTAGCCTCATCTGATCTTCCATTTCTTTCAACATGTCAGGTCCAACTACTATTCGATCTTCAACCTTGTTCCAACTAATTGGAGTCCTACACTTGCGACCATAAAGAGCCTCAAATGGTGCCCTCCCTAAAGATGCATGGTAGGAATTATTATATGCAAACTCTACCAATGGTAGATATTCCTCCCATTTGTATTGCTGATCCATACAGTACATCCTCAGAAGATCCTCCACTACCTGGTTGACTCTCTCTATCTAACCATCTATTTTAGGGTGATAAGCTGTGCTAAAGTTTAACTTAGTTCCCAAAGCTACGTTAAGTGTGGTCCAAAACCTAGAGGTCATGTGAGTGTCACTATCTGAGATGATCATCTCTAGCACTCCATGTAGTTGAAAGATCTCTTGGACAAACTTCTTTGCTAAGGTCAATGACCCATCTAAGAGATTTTTGGGAATGAAATGAGCCACTTTTGTCAGTTTGTCCACTACTACTAAGATAACATCATGCCTATTCTTTGACATGGGCAACCCCTAAATAAAGTCCATGCTAATCACCTACCACTTGTACTCTGGGACACTGTGTGGATAAAGTAGTCCTGTAGGATGGACATGTTCTACCTTGATGCGTTGACACTCTAAACATCGAGTGACAAACTCTGTCACATCCTTCTTGAGTTTAGGCCAAAAGTACAATGGTCTCAATCCTTCCATTATCTTGGTCACTCCTGGGTGTCTAGAATATGGAGCACTGTCAATCTCTTCAAGAACCAATTTCCTCAACTCACCTGAATCTAGAATATACATTCTCCCCTAATATCTCAAAAGCCCATCTGATTCTATCACAGACCCATCAAATCGATGATCTGTGGGGTTTGCTTCTAATGCTTGTTTAACCCGTTCATAGTGATCATACCCTTGCAAGTTTTGGATTACCTGCTGTCTCAAATTGGTTCTAGTAGTCACCATAGTAGCTAGATGTTGTCTCCTACTAAGAGCATCTGCTACCCTATTCTCTTTGTTTTTAATATACTCGATTCCAAAATCATAATTGCTCAGAAATTATAGCCACCTTCTCTATCGTGCATTGAGATTAGGTTGGGTGAAGATATATTTGAGTCCCAGATGATGTCATAAGCTCAAATGGCTTACCCAAAAGATAGTGCCTCCACATTTGGAGTGTGTGAACGATGGCAGATAATTCAAGATCATGAGGTGCATAATTTAACTCATGTTGTTTTAGTTTTCTCGATTCATATGCCACTAGTTTCATTTTCTACATCAACACTCCTCCCACACCTTCACCAGAAGCATCTGTTATCACTATGAAATGACCATTTAGATTAGGTATGGTCATAATAGGTGCTAACGTGAGTTTTTCTTTCAACAACTAAAAATCTTGTTCACATTTATCTATCCAATCAAACTTCTTACTCTTCTTTTGTAACGAGGTTATGGGTGCTACAATTGTCAAGAATCCTTCTACAAATTTCTTGTAGTATCCTACTAGCCACATAAAGATTCTAACCTCAATTACGGTCTATGGTGTAGGCCATTCCATTATTGCCTTGATCTTTTCAGGATCTATTGCTATCCCATCTGCTGAAATTACATGGACAAGATAGTGCACTTTACTTTGGTAGAATGTGCACTTAGATAACTTCCAAAAAAGTTTTCTTTCTCTCAAACACTGCAAGACTATTCTCAAGTGTCTTTCATGTTCTTCTACTAACTTTGAATAAATTAGAATGTCATCTAAGAAGACCAACACAAATTCATCTAGACAATCCGTGAACACACTATTCATCAAGTTCATAAAAGTTGCCGGTGCATTAGTTAACCGAGTGGTACTACTGTGAACTCATAGTGACCGTATCATGTTCTAAATGCCATTTTAAAGATATCCTCATCCTTAATTCGTAACTAATGGTAACTGGATCTAGGGTCTATTTTGGAGAATACCTTTGCACCTTTCATCTAGTTGAATAACTCATCTATCCTTGGAAGTGGATACTTGTTCTTAATAGTTGCGTTGTTGAGAATTTTGTAATCAATGCATAACCCGAACATTCCATCCTTCTTCTTTACGAAAATGACTAGTGCGCCCCAAGGTGACACACTAGGTCTGATAAACCCTTATTTTAACAATTCTTCTAACTGTGCCTTAAGCTCATATAGTTCTATTGTTGTCATTCGATATGGTACTTTAGACTGTGGTTCTGTTCTTATCATTAGATCTATAGAGAAGTCAAATTCTCTTTTAGGTGGTAGTTCTGTCAATTCATCAAAAAAGACATCTTTGAATTCTCTAAGAATAGGATAGTTGTCAAAAAATGGTTCTTGATTATCTAGATCTCTTATCTTCACTGCATAGATGGAACATCCCTTTCTTTTAGCCTTTTTCAATTGTATAGCTGATATCTGTCTCAGTTTAAGGGGTGTTCTAGATCCATGAATCTCTACCTGAATCCCAAAGTCATCAAGGCATTTCACTACTTTCTCTTCACAATCTACTAAGGACTTATGTTTAGAAAGCCAATTGATTCCAAGAATCACATCATAAGATCCTAGAGGTGCAACATAAAGATTGATTTGTGTTTGGAAGGTAGGAATATCTAATTCACTGCATGCTAGACATGAATCTACTCTTTTCTCTACATTGTTACCATACTACACCATCCAAGAATTTTCCATGTGTCTAAGTTTTATAGATAACTTAGCTACAATTTTTGGATCAACAAAATTTTCCGTAGCTCCTGTATCAATTAAAATAAAAATTGGAAGGCCAAAAAGTTTACCAAACATCTAAATGGGTGTAGCTTGGAAATTTGCCTGACGATGATTATAGCTACATGAATTTGGTGTTCAGGAGCTCCCTGTCAATTTCCATCTCTCTAATTTGTTGTTCGTTGAGGACATGCACTTGTATAGTGCTCTCCTCCATAAGTGTAACATCCGTCTTTTGGTCCTCTATGTATAGCTACCATGTCCCTCCCATTATTGTTACCATTATTGCCATAGTTACCTCTCTTATTGTTATTTCCAACTTGATTTCCATTATTCTTTTCTTGATAGTTATTGCCTCTCTTAAGATTCCTTATCTAGCACTTACTATTTCCTTGGTTGCTACTATTACCCTGATTGTGACTGTCACTCTGAAACCTTTTTATTACCATTCTTCACATCTTGACTCTTACGGTAGTTTGAAATCTGCTACAGTTTTTGCTCGTGTTTAGTGGCTTTTTCAAGCACTTCATCCATGGTCAATGGATTATGAATATCCACATCTGATCCAATCTGTGGCCTTAACCCCAAAATGAATTTACGACTCTTGAACCTTTCATCAAGCTGATACTATGGAATATACTTCAACAGGTGAGAGAATTTCTCCCAATATTGCGTCACTATCATACCTCCCTAAGTGAGGTTGTGAAATTCTATCATTTTCTTGTCAAAATAGAGCAGTGACAACCACCTCTTCCTGAAGAGCTCAAGGAAGCGGTCCCACGTAACTTCTCTCGGTAATAGTTTCTTTTCAGCCTTCTCATTGTCCCACCAAATCACTGCTTCCCCAGTAAGCTGGTAGGATCCCCATATAGCTTTAGTTTCATTAGACAAGTCACGGAGATCAAAATATTTCTTCATATCAATAATCCATGCTTCTGCTCCATCACCTATAGTGTTACCATCAAATTTAGGAGGGGTAACCTTCTTGAGATCCTTTCCTAACTAATGAGCAATTCTATTCTGATTGTTTCTATTCACTTCACCCTCAGGACCCTGAGCTTCTTCTCTCTATTCCGCAGCCTAGTTTCCCCTTATTCCTATGATTTCCTATTCCATAGTGTTCATTCGAGTTCCTTGCTAAGTCAAGAGAGCTAGGATTTGAGTTAGTTGGTTATTCTGTCCAACATTGTTATTATTGTTTGCCTCATTTATGTTTCCCTCATTATTCTGAGCATTAACCCCTCCTGCATCAGCGCCAACATTATTCCCAACATTGGCTTCTTCATTACTTCTAGTGTTTGGGTTATTGCTAGATCCTAGGGTTACTGCCCTATGTCTAGAGTTTCTAGTATTCATGATGAATTATCTGCAAAGAGTTTCCAACTTTACTGTAACTATCCAAAAAAGGGCCTAGAGTAGAACCATCGCTCTGATACCATTGAATGTAAAGAACATAATTTTCACAACATACAAAACTGAATCAAACTAACTTAACTGCAAGTAAAGTAAATTAGAATGAATTAACATAGTGTAAAGTAAAGTAAAGTAAAGTATCTAACATCATCATCATGAAGAAGAGATAACAATAATTTCAAATGTGAAGGCAAGTTTTTCCAATCATAAGTTGATAACCAATTGTGTTTCGTTACATCGTTCTGAAGTCAATTACAAAGTTTCACAAAAGAATAATATTACATGTTTCAATAATGGAAAAATACCTTACAAATCATTTGAATTAGATGGAAAAGTACAATTGCCATCAATGTCAATAAATCCAACCATTAGTCCTCGACCACCATCGAACAACTGGTCATTTGTTGCGTCGGAGGACAAGAACATGGTTCAGGCACTTTCCCACCCAACCAAGAAGCTTGTGCTTCCCCAGTATCCTTCAACTGAAGGATGCTTGACGATGTTCGAAGGGTCTAGCAACCTGTAACCTAGTGCAGGGTGGAATCTAGTGTGTGCCTATTAATCTACATGCATCTCTATCATGAATACAACATCTCATCAATAGGATATGGCAGGGAAATATAAATATGAATACTAGGCTATCAAACCATTTGTTACAATGGAATACATGTCTGTTTCAACATCATTTTTTCTTTGGCCAAAGCATTAATGGTTTTAACGACATGTAGGTTTGAAAAATAAACCTACTTCCCTATTACCCCATACTCGACACCTGTCCCGGAAGGCAATCTTTCCATAACCTTATATATATATAATCTCTTTAATGCACAAAAAAAATTATAGTAAAATTTAAACTTACTTACATGCAAAGTACAAGAGTAATTGTTATGTTTCAAATGTTCACAACAGTAGCTTGTCCACTAGGTAGTCATCATCAATGCATTAAGCATGGTGAGTTTTTATTCCAGGATGTCTACTGATTCATAAAAATTATCTCGTATTTGTTTTTGTTGTTGTGGATCCTTACAAGGTTATGAGTCTAAAATTAAGTTAGGGATTCAACTTGAATGACTACATATAGAGTGTAAGTATAAGATAAGGTTTATGTAGTTTTGTATTATAAAGATCTTACGTATTGAATTCATGTAGAAGTTAAATTATCCAAGATATAAATAGCTAACTGTTT
Organism: Cunninghamia lanceolata; assembly: GCA_027924645.1. Taxonomy (NCBI): domain Eukaryota; kingdom Viridiplantae; phylum Streptophyta; class Pinopsida; order Cupressales; family Cupressaceae; genus Cunninghamia; species Cunninghamia lanceolata. Next base: position 2,939,633 of record BSBN01000738.1, read on the forward strand.
TAAGAGTTGACAAGTTATATATAGATATGAATTTCCAAGTCATTTATTTATGAAACTATTTAGATGTCAGTCGTTTAAAAAGAATAGAGGCCATATTATAAGAAAGTTTTCAAATCATATGCTAAACAAAGGTTGAATAGGAACCGTTTCAATACAAAATCTAGTAGAAAAATATATATATCATACAAAATCTTGAATGTTGATAAATTTTGTTACCGAGACCTATCACTCATGAACCAAATATAAACAAGATTAATTTCTGGTGAGATGAACATTATACATTAGCAAGTATTTTATGACCTCGCATACTATTATTTTTCCATAAATAAGCTAATATCTATAGTGTAAAAGCCCATCGAATTTAGAACTTAAAGATTGCCGTTTAGAAGAGTTTTCAGTCAGCATCAAGATTTATACAAAATTTGCATCTCAGAGGGGGGTCATTTGCTACAGTACCAAGCCATTAGAAAGAAAGATTACATCATGGACGTTTACAAAAAGGGAAGTTATTTTAAAATGTAGCACAAATGCTATAATGACTTAGGAAAAGAAAAATGTTACAGTACTCAAAAGGCAGATTTAAACATACAGATAAAATCAAAACAGAGGCCAATTGCTCCATGATGCTGGTGACTGTAGAGGAATGGTAAAGAAAAAAATGAAAGAGGTCGATCATTAGCAATCCAAGCCATTTTAAAATAAAAGGTATTCAAAAATCTTCAAGATAAAAAAAATAAAACTGGTTGCCACAAGGAAGACATTGAACATTCTACAAAGCAAGAATATTCATTTGAATACCAGCTAGATCAGCACCCAATTAAGGATCAATTTGTGAGTCAAGTCTGATATTATTCCAAATCAGGAGACAACTTATTACGACAAGACTGGTAAGGAAGATAAGACACAACGAGCTAAGAACAGATCACTTAGAGTTTCGATCTGATAAAATTCCATATTGAAAAGCCAACTATCCCCAGCATAAATGGAAGAAAATAAGACAAGACATAAGTTAAAATATGAAACTAAAAGGCTTCAAGAGGCCACATAAATCAATTTTGCAAGAATGGACCAGAGATCTAGAAGTTAAGATCTTGCAAAGGTTTACGGAGGCCATTCAAAGGCTTGAAGGATTGATTCCATTACAAATTAGTTTTGAATACTGGTTTCAGATAGATTAAACATAAGCAGTGCTTACTCTGGAATAGATCCATATTTAAATAGAACCAAAGCTACTTACATGGTAGAGATAGCCCAAAATGAGGAATACCTGGTGCAAAATGCTGATCTGGAAGTGGGAAGCACTGTCCTGGAATAAAAATGTCATTCTGGTTACTAACCTCCAACTCTCTACTTCTTTTTCCTTATGAAAATTCACCTACCTCCTTCAGTGATGGTCTTCCCTTCCCAACTGTATGAGTATGTATCTTTTTAGAAAAACTCTTCCTCATTTTAAAACTCACAACCCAAAAAAAATCTTACAAATAGCTCTCAGGGCTCATGCTATATTCTCCTCCTTTGCATGTGTAATATTTATAATTAAGAATATATTTATATTTATGAAGATTTTAGAACTAGTACCGCATTTTTCAATGTTTCTTATCTACTCAAAACTATAAATATCTAATTACTATGAATATTTTTATACATTTTTTTTTAATTCCTATCTTTAATATTTTATTAAAACAATATAATTCTTATAGAATTTTTAATATTTATCTAAATATATATATATATATATATATATATATATATATATATATATATTATTTTCTTTTATAATTTCAAGGATGGAATTATTAATACTAACGAGCCATTTAGTATAATAATGTAAAGAAAGAAAAATAGGTGTAGACACCTAAAAATGTCTCGACCACCAAACTGACTCCCGACATCCCTAAACATACCAATTTCCTTTCCAACCAATTAATTAAATTTTTATTTAATTAATTACCCCTTCCAATTCCTAAATCCACACCATTTTATCCCCAAAATTGAATTAATTTTGTTGATTCAATAGTCCAAACCTTAGCCAATTGATTTAATAAATATGCAAAATTTATTAAATCAATTCCCCCATTTTTCCTAAATCCAATTAATTAGTTAAAACCATGCTAACTAATTAATCCAGCCTACTAATTAGCCTATCCCTACCCTAGACAATTAAATAGCTATTATTTAATTGCCTACTCTAGCCTACCTCATCCTAGCCTTAGGATTAATTAATTAAATCACTGATTAATTAATCTTATCCTCCCTCTAATCCCTCTACTAATTCATTCCAGCCACATTAATTAGGTTAATCACCTTAATTAAGTGAGTCAAACCCTCATTAGCACTTCTCTCCACATCCCCCAAATTTAAAATTCAAATAAATCACACATCACATTTACTCCTCTTACACATCCCTTACACATCCCTTACACATGTCATAACTCATAAATATCCACTCTTCCCCAAATAAATTTTTAATTCATTTTACCCTTCCCCATGTGAATTTTTAATTCACAAATAATCCATCTCACCCAACCTCATTTATTCACCCATTTCCCAAAAATGAATAAAAGATTTGCTTTTATTCCTAGCCCTCCATCTTCCAAGATCAAATCTAGGCCCTCCACATCACTTTCATCCTCCACCATTGATCTCTCCAATCAATCTCCACCCTTGGATCAAAATCCCTTCCAAAAGTCTATAAATACAACCTCTCACAAGTCATTTTCATCATCCAAGTTTATGCAAAGTTACCATGCCAAAATCATCCTTGAGTTAGATAGTGAGTTACACAATTGAAGAGCATTTCACATTTGAATCCATAGTGTAGGGATAATCTTGGTCTTGGGAGCTTCTTTTGGGTGCAAAAGCTCCTTCTTTCCCTTGATGGGATTAGGTTTTACATGTGAGGTATAATCTTGTGTTTGTATTGCATTTGATTTAGTGTTTTACCTTCATTGCTTTATCTAATCTACATTGGCACTCCCGGTGGGACCCACAAGGTCTGAATCTAATCTTTGTTTATGATTTTTTGTGTTAGTATGTGATTTTTGTAGGTTCAGCGCTATCCAACCGTCGCAACAGCGCTATTACAACCGTATTTCAGCGCTATTATTATATTAGCGCTATTTCTGCACAACCATGTTTTCATACTAACCTTATTCACGTGTGTTTGATTTATGTTTTATTGTTGTTTTCTGTGGTATTTGCTCTCTGTTTTGCAGGAAAACCAAGAATTACAGGGGGAGGTTATGGCAAATTTTTGAAAGAAATGAAAAACCAGCATCCATTCCCGTTTTGACGCCATTATTCAGATTAGCGCCATCTACGTTTTTCCAGACTCTGTAATATAGCGCAGTGGCACTTTCATAGATATAAATCATCGCTATCCTATGTATTAACACCTTAAGTAGTTAATATTAGCGCTAAACTCTGTATCTACACCATTCTGTATATGATCGCTATAGTAGTGTTTAATTAGCGCCATAGATTATTTTAGTGCCTTCTTTCGTAAGTCAGGTTGTTTTGCCTGCAGTGGCGCCTGTACATATTTATTTTAGCGCTATTTAGTTAATTTGCTTTTCTGTTTGTTGCAGGTACTGCGGATACTAACACAAGTCTTTTTACAGGATGGTTTGTTGATTAGTTAGATAACACTTTGATTTTGGAAACTAAAATGAACCCTTTTTGCATGTTAGGTCTTAGACAACATTTCAATTTGGTGTTTTAAAAATCAATCCAAACAACTCGTTGTGTGAAGTGTGTGTGATCATGACATTTATTTTGGTGCTCTAAAATATACTCCTTTGTGTGCCAACAAACAAACAATCAAACACTTCAATTTGGGCTATAAAAAGAACCACAAATTGCATACATCATTGGATAAAAAGAACAACAAACTTGCATTTCCCACACATCTAATCAAGACAATCTAAATACTTGTGTGAAGTGTCTTCATGGTTATGTCAAGTAGAGTGAGAAGTGTATGCTCTTCCCTCGCACCCTTTGGTGATCTTGGGAATCAAAAACTTCTTACAACACTTTGCATTGATCACCCCCCATCTAATCCAAATATCTAAAATTGAACCATGTTTAGTGTGATATAATCATAGAGAACACGTATGCTCTCCCCTCACATCTTTGTATGGACTTGGGGATCAAAAGTGTTTTCATGATTGTGTTGCTTTTGTAAATCCTTAGAGGGCCTGCCACCCCGCTTCGAAAGGTGGGAACGACCCAAGCAGCATCAAGCTAAAGCCAAGCTCTTCCAAGCTGCTATATAAAATAAGGCGTTTGGGATGAAAGTCTCAAGCGACAGGTGTTGTTTTGTTATACTGACAGCCAACCTCCCCATAAACCCTCCAAGGTGCAACCCTTGGAGGCTGAGAGACTCCATAACGGAGAGTAGTGCTGCCGCACGTATAACCACTTGAACATATGCCCTTACTAAGAGCCATTGTTTTAGCAAGCCAAAATCCTTCTATTTGTTGATGCAGAGGGCAAAACCCTTGAAGCGGCCCTGATTCATGCGGTTCTTAGCCGAGGTAGCAGGGACAATCTAAAGGTTTGGTGAGGGACAAGCCTTATAAGAAACCTAGATCTTGGTATGCATGAGAAGTGTGTGCAATTGTAAGGAGGAGCTGGTGCTACCAAGATCCTAGAGCTACCCGCTTTGAATAGGCACAGCTAAGGGATTCAACAAATATTGTCACATCCTCACCTTAGGTTGTAAAAAAGTGCTTGTTCTAAACAAAGTCATATGTCATTTCACAAACAAAAAAATCATTGCTTGTTTTTGCATTCAAATGTGTGTTAAAGTGCTTTGATTTTTCACAAACAAATTGCCAAGAGACAAAACAAATCAGTTGATCACATTCCAAACAAACAGATCCAAAATTTGCTATCAGAAATCTGCCTATCCTCTTTCAGCGCCATATCTGTCTTATTGTAGTGCCTTTTCATCTATGGATTGGCGCTATTTTGAGATTGACTTGCCTGAAATGAAGCAAATTAGTTTGTCACATTCCAAACAACCAGATCCAAAATTTGCCATCAGAAATCTGCCTATCCTGTTTCAGTGCCATATCTATCTTATTGTAGTGCCTTTTTATCTGTGGATTGGTGATATTTTGAGATTGACTTTCCTGAAATGAAGCAAATCAATTTGTCACATTCCAAACAACCAGATCCAAAAATTTGCCATCAAAAATCTGTTTACCCTGTTTCCGTGCTATATCTGTCTGATTGTGGTGCTATTTCACCCGTGGATTGGCGCTATCTTTATATTGACTTTCCTAAAACAAAGACCCATTTAGTTGTAATCTACACCCTCTACTCCGCCATAATCCATATCCATCTCGCAAAAATCCGTCAACAGTCCAGCCATTTTCTTCAAAAATTTTCCAAATTGCACCTTCTTTTTGACCTTAGAGAATCAATCACCACCATTGTTGGACCCCTTTGATACATCATTATCAGCCCAAATACATATCTATCCATCCCCTTTCAATCTTTTTTGCACATCTCCTTGGACCAAGACAAATCGTTTCAAAAAAATCCACACCCAAAACACCATCAACAACCAACGCTTGTCATCCTTTTGAGCCAAAGTTAGATCTAGATCTTATCATTAACATCACATTTTCCTTGAAAAGTCATTAGTCTACATTTCAAGAAAAACAAATCACCTCTCTTTGCATAAGGTCATTAGTCTACCCCAAACATCATCCTTTTTGTGCCAAATCAAAATCTAGATCTTATCCGAAAGCTCAATTCGAAAAACATCAACAACATCATCCTCATCATCCTAAATCAATCAAAAAATAAAAAAACATCACAATTCCAAATCCCTTTCCCATCATCCATCTTTGGTCCAAAATTTGTGTAAAAATCAATATCACCCATTCATATCACCCTTAGGATAAAACCTTTGGAAAGACATATTGATCTTCACCATACCCTTCTACTCCATCTCACTACCACATCCCTCTTTGGGTCCAACAAAATCAATCCGATTCTCTAAGGTCTCCATCTCCATTCCACTCTACTCCTCATCAAAATCATACGCATATGCCCACCACGAGATCACAACACAAAAAGAATCAAGAAATGGTGGAACAATGGATCTTTGGCATGCCTAACACCAACAATAGCAACATACTCACTTATCAAACATACAATCCACCTACATATTCCTTCATCCCCCCATTTGGTGCCAATGACCCTTTTCACTTCTTACCACAAACACAAACACTACCACCACCACCACCACAAAATGTCCCCACCATATCCCAAGATGACCTGGATGTCTTGAGCTTCACACAAGATGCCGATAATATGGACCTACTTGATAAAGTCCTAAGATCGGACCCAAAGAGATATCTTGACCATCTTCTCAAGCTTGGTGCTCAACTTCCCCCCATCACAATATCATCACAACCATCCACTTCTATAATTCTCCCTACCACATCAAATACCCAAGCATCTACATCACATACCCAACCCACCATCTCTCAAACGTCAACACCTAACGTATCTACCACCTCCACAACCTCAATCACTACCACATCTACAATTTCCACATCCAATGCTATGCCTAACATCTCCCAACCTGTCACCACCTCTACTACCACAACTACCATCAACCCTTCTGCTTCAATCACAATGGGCATACAAGGCAACATCACACAAGTAAGTACCTCCACAAGTGTGCCCCCACCAAACCCACACCCTTGCTTACCTACGACAACTATTCTCACAACAATCTCACAACACATCTAACCAATCCAACATACACATACCCAACGTCAATCCCATAAGTCAACATAATCCCAATTCCCAAATACCCCCACATATTCTCCAACAACTCTACGCGCACCAACAACAGCAGACACTAATCAATCCAAACCCCAACCCGCAACACCAACATCTCAACCAAACCAATCCCCAACATCAACTCCCGCCCCACCTCCAATATCTCACCAATCAACAACCCTACACGTTTCAACCACAACAACCATAGGATTTCAACACCGTCCTACAAAGCTTAATCCAAAAGGTGGATGATCTACAAACTGGGGGCAAACACAAATACTATTCTTTTGAGGATATTTGCCCCTACCCATTTGACCACACCTTATACATGCCCCCTTTCCCTAAAAACTTTGAAATGCCAAAATTTGACAAATACAAGGGAAAGGGCGATCCTAGGGACCACCTTTAGGAATTCTACATTGCTTGCCTCAAAGTCTCTCACAACGACACATATCTCATGAGACTCTTCCCAAGAAGTCTTGGTGGCCAAGCCGCTGAATGGTTTGCCCATCTTCCACCTGGAATTCGAACATTTCTCGAGCTTGCGGAGAAGTTTGTCAACCACTTCTCCTACAACTTTGAACATGAGGTGTCTATGACCGACCTTTGTAACACCAAACAAAAGAACGGTGAAGCTTTCGCTTCTTTCTTACAAAGGTGGAGGGGCCTAGCAAGCAAGCTCCCATGGCCTATTCCTGAAAAACAACTTGTCATCATGTTCGTGGCCAATCTCAATCAGGAATTAGGGTTTCACTTACAGATTCTTTGCGCATCTACCTTTGAAGAGGTTATCGACAAAGGCACCACTGTTGAACGAGCCCTCATTGCCAAGGGTTCCATCAAACTTTACGATCCCAAATCCAACAACAACAACAATAACAACAACCACAAATCCAATCACAACACCCCCAATACCAACAACAATACCAACACACAATCTAATGATAAATCACGTTATTGGGGGAAGAACAAGAATAATCTGAATGACGGCGTCACCGATGTGAAGGCCATCCAACACATCCAAAACAACACACCGGCACACACATATGCAGCAAACGCCAATAACCCAAGAGGGCCAAATAAACCACGCAAACCTCGCCAAAATTTCACACAATTAGCAGAACCTATTGAGGACGTCCTCGATAGATGTCTCAAACAAGGAGCAATCACACTCCCGCCTGTTAGACCACGCCAAGACAATGACCTCAAAGCAGCATGGTATAATGAAAATGACTATTGCGAATACCACCGTGTGGCAGGCCATAAAACAGCTGACTGTATGCAATTAAAGTATTGCATCCAAGACCTAATAGACCAAAATCTCATCAACCTTGAGCAAAGTGCACAACCATCACCAAATGCTAACCTTGGAGCTTACAAGGATCCTTTACCCAACCATAATAAAGCATCCTCGTCCAACCAAGCATACAATTTCACTCCACCACCCACATCCTATGACTCCATTGTCAGCTGCATCGAACCCTCATCCCACTATGTCAACACAATCACCATTCGGGCACAAGCACCCGATTTCGCCGTAACAACCCGTCGAGGCCGTGTCTCAATCCACACTGCCCCTCCCACTGAATTGACACCCCCATCCACATCCGATCCCCTCCCCCCTTGTCCAAACGCCCGTCCATCACCCACCACTGGATATAACCTCCTAGACCATCTAGGAAAGACACCCGCGCAAATATCCATCCTTGAGCTGCTTCACACATCACCCCGCCACAAGGACATTCTCGACAAAGCCCTTTTGGAAACACAAGTCCTGGGAAACTTGGATGTCAATCAATTTCAAGCCATGGTCGGCCATATTGCTACACCACACCATATCACGTTTTCTAAAAAAGATCTCCCTGCTTCCAAACACCTACATAATGACGCACTACACATCGAAGTCCACATTCACAAACACACCATTAAAAGGGTCCTAATAGATGGTGGTTCTGGCCTAAATATATGCACTCTAAAATTGCTAAAACACTTGGGGTACTCAGATGTGGTTGTGGATGCTAGCGAGTGTATAACAATCAAAGGATATGATGACACCGAGAGGCTATCCGAGGGCACCATAAAGCTCCCTATTCAAGTGGGACCAAAAATCCTCGAAACAAAATGTCAGGTTCTGGATCTTGACCTCCCTTATAACATTCTCCTCGGCCGCCCATGGATCCATGCCATGCAAGCCGTCCCATCCACTTTCCATCAATGTCTCAAATTACCCCACAACGGCACCGAAGTCACTATTTATGCTGATCCCCGTCCCTTCCAATACTGTAGTTTTTTGGAAGGACACAACCAAACCTTCTGTCCATATAATAAACCCACCAACCAAACCACCCCCACAGCTTCCACCTCATACATGGACCTCGCCAACACCTCCACCACTTCATCCCAAACACCTTCACCACCTGAGGTCAAGATCAAGATCAGCGACCAAGGGTGTGGGGAATACAACCTTCACGGTACCTTTTGCATGGGCTTATTACCCACTCCTAAGACATTTGGCACTCTGAACACAGAGGCAGCTGACACACTCATCATCAAATGCAAACCCTCACCCATCTTTGAGAAAAAACACCTTCTGGATTAGGACATACTAGAAGATATTTCATCCTGGCTTTACAAGGATGAGGAAATAGAACAAGACATCCCCACCATCCCAACAAACAGTTACGACAAAGGTTCTGAAATAGTCAAAAGCATGGGTTACAAAGGACAAGGCAGCATTGGCCTTCATGAACAGGGGATTGTAGAACCACTGCAAGCAACAAGAAACCCCTATACTCAAGGGTTAGGGTATGGTCAACCACAACGCATCCTTAATACTGGCGAATGTATCTTAACTGAGTTTGCTCTAGTTTCTCTAGACGTCGACAATGTTAATGAAACGGACCTACAAGACTCCTTTAGCGACTTTGCCGATTTCTTCACCTCCTCCATTTGCACCATCTACTCCATCACCACTCTCACCTCATCATCCAATGACCTACCATTAGTATACCCCGACCTCATTGACTGGGACCAACGAGGACCTCCTATTTTTGATATCGCACCTAATGACGAAGCCATCGCTGAAATGATGGGAGTAAGAGACAACTTCCCCTTGGGAGATCACAGAGTTAGATACATCATGGAACTCAATCCGGCTGCCTATTTTGGGGAGACAACCCCTGCTTCCAGTCACAAAAATACAAAAACAAAAAATGGATCTGATGGTGAAAACCGTTCCACGGCAGTATCAGATCCTAAAAAAGTAAAAATAAATGACGCATCTCCTGGTGAAAACCTCCATGAGGCGCCAGGGGATGGAAGCATGGGCCTCCCTAAAATAGATAAAGTATATCCTGACAGATCACCCATCTTGGTTGAACTAGCTCAGGAAATGAATCTAGGGACAGAGAAAGAGCCGAAAATCACATACAGAGCAGAATCTCTCAGCCTATTCGAACAGGAAGACTTCTTGGCATTCTTCACATGCAGAAATCACAACTTTGCGTGGACCTACACAGACATGCCAGGGCTAGATCCCACCTTGGTTGTTCATCATCTTGCAGTGCGTCTTGATGCCAAACCAGTCAAACAGAAGCTCTGAAAGATGAATCCTCAGGTGGCCCTTCTTGTCAAAGCAGAGCTCAAAAAGTTACTAGATGTGGGGTTCATACATCCAATTGATTATCCTGAATGGGTTTCGAATCTAGTACCCGTTGCTAAACCAGATGGCAGAATCCACTGTTGCACTGACTTCAGAGACCTCAACAAGGCCTGCCCAAAAGATGACTTCCCACTTCCCAACATTGACATGATCGTGGATCTCACTGCGGGGCATGAGATGCTATCTCTCATGGATGGTTTTTCAGGATACAATCAAATCAAAATTGCCTAAGAAGATCAGCACAAGACATCCTTTATATGCCCATGGGGGACATACTATTGGGTAGTAATGCCATTCGGCCTAAAGAATGCAGGAGCTACTTATCAACGAGCAATGACTATCATCTTCCATGACCTCTTTCACCACATCATGGAGGATTACGTTGATGACTTACTCGGCAAATCAAAGACCAGAGAAGAACACTTAGACGTGCTAGCCAAGATCTTTGATAGGCTAGAGCAATATAATGTTCGCCTAAATCCAAAAAAGTGTGTCTTTGGTGTCACTTCAGGTAAATTATTGGGATACATAGTCTCCAGACGAGGAATCGAGGTAGATCCGGTGAAAGTCAAAGCTATTACTGAAATGCCACCTCCTAAAACCTTGAAACAACTGAGAAGCCTGTAGGGTAAACTACAGTTTATCACCGATTCATTGCTCAACTTGCTGACAAATGCCAACCATTCCAGCATCTCCTCAAGAAAGATACGGCTTTCACCTAGACTACTCAGTGTCAGGATGCCTTCGACCAACTAAAAGCATATCTGGCTAATCCCCCTATTCTATCTCCACCAAGACAAGGAGAGCCCCTCCTCTTATATATCTCCGCGACAGACACAGCAATTGGGGCTTTGTTAGCACAACATGATGAGCAGGGGAAGGAAAGAGCCATCTACTACATCAGCCGCACCTTGATTTCCTATAAGCTTAACTACACACAAATTGAACGAGCATGTCTTGCCCTAGTCTTCACATCACAAAAGTTAAGACATTATATGCTCAATCACAAGGCTAAGCTCATTGCTAAGATCGACCCACTCAAATATTTGCTAAACAGAGTAGCTCTCACTGGAAGAATGGCAAAATGGGTCATGATTCTCACCGAATTTGACATAGAATACACAGAGAGAAAGGCAATCAAAGGACAAGTCATAGCAGATCAGCTGGCTGAGGCACCTATTTAGGTAGAACATCCTACAATAGCAGAATTTCTAGACGAGGCCATCTTGACAATCACACCAACCGCAGATACATGGAAGATGTATTTTGATGGATCCTACACTCACAGAGGCATGGGGGCAGGCGTCCTGTTTTTTACCCCTCAAGGTGACACGATCCCTAAATCATTCAAAATCACATTTCCATGCACCAATAATGTAGCAGAATATGAGGCCCTCATCACAGGTCTCTGAATGGCCATCTAATGGAAAATAGAAAAACTAACTGTGTATGGCGACTCTCAACTAGTCATCAGGCAAGTCAATAATGAATACAAAACCAAGGACGATAAGCTCCTTCCCTATAAGAAGATGGTTAATGACTTTAAAGATTATTTCGATGACATCCACTTTGAGCAGATCCCAAGGATAAACAACAAAGCGGCAGATGCCATGGAAACCATCAGATCTCTGGTCGACATGAAGCAAGGCAGCAAGAAATGCGAATTCCTGATCGAAGAGCTCCCCATCCCAGCATATGACGTTCCCCAATCTGAACTAGTGTGTGAAATTGTTAGTCCTTTATCCCCCTGGTATCAGGAAACCTACCTCTACCTTCATGATAATATCCTCCCCAACAACCTATCCCCATCACAGAAAAAATCCTTCATCCATCGAGCCTCCCGTTTCATCCTTGTAGGTGACACCCTCTACAAAAGGAGTCTTGATGGCACGCTTCTACGATGTTTAGACTCTAGGGCAGCCGAGGCAGCTTTGGAAGAGGTACACGTAGGTATTTGTGGGGCACATTCAAGTGGACCAGCTCTTTCTAAAAAGATCATGAGGGCTGGCTATTATTGGCCCACCTTGGACAAAGATGCACATCAGTTTATCAGAAAATGCCTCGCATGTCAACAGCATGGCGATCTCATCCACGCCCCAGCACAGGAGCTGCAACCAATCACAACACCATGGCCTTTCTCACAGTGGGGACTCGACCTCGTAGGGAAAATCCATCCTCCATCTTCCAACGGCCATAAATTCATAATCACTGCTACTGAATACTTCACAAAGTGGGTGGAAGCAATACCACTCACCTTCACCACAGGCATCCAAATCTCCAAGTTCATTCTCCACTACATCATCTGCCGCTACGGTATCCCTCATTCCATTATCACTGATAATGGGAAGCCTTTCAAAAACCAAGAAGTTCGCACTTTGTGCAGAAAGTTTGACATCAAACACCGATTCTCCACGCCATATTACCCCCAAGGAAACGGTCAAGCAGAGGCTTCTAATAAAACCATCCTCCGCATCTTAAAAAAGATAGTCAATGAAGCTGGCCATGACTGGCACCTCCAACTGAACCCCACCCTATGGGCTTACCGTACCAGCATCCATACTCCTACCAGAGCCACTCCATACTCACTAGTATTCGGATCTGAAGCCATTTTACCTATAGAGGTCAAGCTCCCATCCCTCCGAGTATCATTGCAAAACATTATCTCTGATGAAGACTATCGCATCGCAAGGTTGCATCAACTTGAATTATTGGATGAGAAATGCCTGAATGCATTAAATCACTTACAGGCATATCAAAATTGCCTCAGAAGAAGCTACAACAAAAAGATCAGAACTAGAAAGTTTGAGGTAGGTGACCTGGTCCTAATGGAAAATCAAAAGAACCTGCAAGAGCGTCTAAAGCAAGGAAAATTCAAACCTAATTTTCTAGGACCTTATGTCGTCACTGCCGACTATGGGTCAGGAGCTTATCAGCTTGCAACACCCGAGGGGCAGCCTCTAGATGAGCCGATGAACATCTTGCATCTCAAGCGATTCTATGCATAACCCATCTGGTACCACAAGTCAAAAAATAAAAAAAAAATACAAAAAATTAATCAAACACCAAAAAAATCAAAAAATCAAGAAAAATCAAAGTGCAATCAAAACTTCCAATGGTGAAAATCACCTCAGTGACACCTTGGATAAGTACCATGGTGAAAACCTGTTTCAGGCGCCATGCATAGTGGCCAGTTCTACCATCTAATAAGTCCTCCTTCCATCATAACACTCCATACCCACGTATCCCATGGCTTGAAATTCTGAAACATCCAGTTTGTTCGCCCATTCCGCACTACCTCACCCACCCAAAACCCCATCCATGGAACAAGGATCCTTGTAAGCTCTCCTTTGTACAGTGAAAATCCAAAAACATCATAAAACCAAAAAATCCAAAAACATCATAAAACCAGAAAATCCAAAAACATCATAAAACCAGAAAATCCAAAAACATCATAAAATTAGAAAATCCAAAAACATCATAAAAAATAGAAAATCCAAAAACAATCACCCCATGCATCAATCTCGCATCCCCTCACGATCATCTAAACACACATCAACCCTCATCACATCCCATCGCAAACCATTCCCACATCATCAAGTCTTGCCAAAACTACATATTCATTTCGCCCGCATCTTAAAAGTACCTTGATCCCGTGGACACAGGGTATGTAGGCAGTCTGGAATACGAAGGATGTTTGCAGTACTCAGGTATCTAAGATGCACCCATTCCACCGTTGGGATGGTTCCCACTCACTGAGCTTTCTAGATCTACGAAACGATACACATGCTATGTATACCATTGAAACATGCTCCCTCGCGCAAAAATCATCAAGCAATATACCCACTATAATCTTACATTTGGCCTGAATGTTCTTTTGCCCATCTTCCAAAACTCTCCAATCAAAACAGATCTGCATCCTAGGATATGTCTTTCCTACAATGGACAAAAATCTATCATTCTATCATCACGTCTCTTGGCAAGAGCACACAAAGGCTATTTGTATCTTTCGTTGGTCTTTTTGCTTATTGATTTTTATCTTTTTGTCTCGCTCCAAGTAATCTCCAAAGCTACCTTGATCTCATCATATCATGGTACGTAGCGGATAGCCCTTGGAGTAGACATAGTCATTGTTTCGGTATGCTATGCTTGTGGGTTGGTTTCATTACTCCAAGAATAGTATTCATATCTTGAAGTCCAGGTCGGTTCTAGCATGATGTGTCCTATTTGCATATATAGGTCTCAACACCTTATACGCATTATTCACACTCACTACTATGAGTCCCTTTCCTCCACTAGACAAGATTATACTACCTTGGGCATGCATGAAATCAACCTATTGTTTGTGGGTCTAGTCCATGCAATCGTCGGATATACATCATCACCTAGGTCATTTCATACCTTTGTGAACTGTATCCTACATTGCTACATTAAACTAAGAAATGCTCTCAATTAATTTTGTTCAACTACTATTACTAGCTCACAATCATCTTCCTAATCACTTAGTCACCTATCCCATATCGGCCTAGATTTGATAGCCACTTTTCAAACCCCCCCCCCCAATCTAACCCTCGCACTGACCCCATCTTCCCACCATATCTCCACTTAACACAACCTGAGCCAAACCAAACCCCAACCCCAACCCCCCCTACATGATGTGGTGTCTTCTGACCTAGCAAGCCTCCAATCTCCCCACCGCCATCCCCTAGACGCTCCCACCCCTATCATCCCCACCACCTAACACGCTCTCCCACAGTCTCACCCCTCAGGGTCCTCACAAGGAACATCATGTGTATTAGGACTAGGCCATCTCACCTATCACCTAGTGTGCATACCACCTATCACCTAAATTGCATCTAAGTATAACATCTTAGGTTCATTTTAATCCATTTAAGTTGCATCACATTTTAGGCTTCATTTTAATCCATTTAATGTGCATTGCATTCTAGGTTCATTTTAATCCCTTTGTATAACATCTTAGGTTCATTTTAATCCATTTCAGTTGCATCACATTTTAGGCTTCATTTTAATCCATTTAATGTGCATTGCATTCTAGGTTCATTTTAATCCCTTTGCATAACATTTTAGGTTCATTTTAATCCATTTAATGTGCCTTGCATTCTAGGTTCATTTTAATCCCTTTGCATAACATCTTAGGTTCATTTTAATCCATTTAAATTGCATTGCATTCTAGGTTCATCCATTTAAAAAAAAAAAAAATACAAGTAGGTTCATTTTAGCTGCATATCATTACACATCATATCATGTTCATTTATCCCATAGGTGCATATTAAAAATAGCATCATCACATTGCATTCCATACATATAAACATCTCATACACAATTAGTTGCATTACAACATCATCATCATCACCATTGAAACAACATATACATACATAATAAATGTTCATTAGTCTGCATATTCAGTTACATCATATAGTCCATAAAATCACAACACCATGCATATATCACAAAAAACATCCATGCATCCACCAAATCACACACATCATTTGAAACAACATCACACATCCACAACATATAAAATATAACATGTGCATCCATCATATAAGCATCATCATAATAGAACATCATAAACCATCAGAAGTATCGCATCATATATAATCACCGCAAAAACAATGTCCATCGCTCACATCATCAAAAAAATAAAGTGTCCTGATACAATGCCTCTAAGGGCTAACATGGTATAACTATCACATCAAGGACCCCCTCTTTGAGGGAGTAGGAGACACTGACCCTGGTCGAGCTTGTGATCCTGACAGCGGCTGTGGCTGTGATGCTACGGGTACCTGAGGACCCTGTTGGGGCACATGTGAGGGAGGAGGCATTGCCTGCTGTACTGACTGCACAGATCTCGATCTATGTGATCTCGACGCCCCTGATCTACTGACCTGGCTATAACTCGGTGCCCACTGCACCGCGGGCACAGCTGCATAGTACAACCCCTGATAATACTCCATCTGTGGTCTGGCCTCTGCTAGCTCTCCCTGTATTTGATGTGCATGTGTCTGCACCTGAGCCAGCTGGATCTGCATCCCTGCCAAAATCGAGGCAAGTCCCCCACCCGCAGCCTATACACTGCTCAACGCAGTCTCTGCCTGATGTGCTCTCATGAGCGCTACATCCCGCTCTATCCTCAAATCCTCCATGTCCTCTCAAGTCTGAGCCAACTGAGCCTCTAGCACTACCACCTGCCCATCTACTCCCTGTAGCTATCCCAACTCGACCTCTCGGCGCCCTAATGCCTCCTCTAAGCTGGCCACCTGAGCACGTAATGTCTCCACCTCCTCTGTCTCCTCCCATGGCCGTCACCGAGGTGTCAGCCTCTCAACCTTTGCCGCCACCTCTGCCCCTGAATTCCCTAGCCCGGTATCATGTCTACCGACTCGCAGCTGCTCCACCCGTGATGGAGATAGATCACCCTGCTCCGTCCTTAGCTATCCACTGCGCCGCTGCTGTCCTCTATGCTGTCATCTGCCCCTAACCTAGGCCTGCTGTGCTGGAACCTCCTGCCCCACCTGTCCCTATCCCGCTGCTGCCAACTCCTCTACACGCTGGCCATCTCTCGCAATCACCCTCTCCTCCCCATCATCTATCACCTCTACAAGATAGTCCTCCACAACCTCATCTCCACCCCCATCTGGATCATCTCCACCCCCATCTCCCTCATCCTCTAATACCTCCACCATCAGATCTGTCAATCGAGTGGGCCGATGCATCTGCCACCATACCTCATAAGTAGGCGTAGTACCTGCATCCCTCACTGTGCTCCTCCAATCCCACTGAACTAGCCGAAGTGCTGCCCAATCATTCAGCGCAACCTGTGGCTATAATGGTGTGGGCCAGTAGGCTGTATCCCGCGGCATCTGCGCATATATCACCATCTATTGAGGCGTATCCTGTACCAGTCCAAACTGACGCATAACCCGCGAGGGTAGGTACATCTCTATGGTACGGTCTGCACGACCCATAAGATATCTCTGCTGAAATGTGTACGGGAGATGAATCACATCATCGGGCCACTCCTCACAACCAATATATGCACGCCATACCACGCTAATCACGTCATCTAATATCTGCCGCCAGTGGTGGACATGTCCAGTGTATGTATACTCTGCATCCCGATACAAGAACACAAATGCCTCAAACGGCCGCCGATAATAACTGCATGTCGGCCGAGTCACAGGGATGTGCTCCCAAATCCATAGTGTAGCAGCGTAACCCCAGCAGATAAAGCCCTATCATGAAGATAAGCAATCGTGTGCATCTCGTGAAGCAGCTGTGCTAGCATCACTAGCCCCCATGCATAGACAATATCATGGCTCACCATCCCCTCTATCATCCCGCCCCAGCCCACAGGAAAACCTCTGCCTCACCTATCCGGCATCACCACACCTCTAATTAGTGCACACAGAAATAAGGCAAAGGGATTTGCACCTACCGCCAGCGTCCTATCATAATCCAACTCCCTCCCATCTGTCGAAAAAACCACGTGCTCTGCTCCGAACACTCTGATCAATGCAGTCCGCCCCCTCCTCGTGTCATACCTCACACGTCGACCTAGAATCGATAGCTTGAGGATGCGATAAACATCCTCAAGTGTGATGGTCATCTCTCCTGTCGGCAGCAGAAAGCTGCAAGTCTCGCTGCAGTATTGCTCCACCATGGCCATCATCAGAGCTCTATGAGCTCGCAGCACTGGCATCGCTGCCACCGTCCAAAGCCCTAGCCTTGCCAATCGAGGCCACCATGCCTCATCAAATAGCAGCATCACAGATCACACTCGTCGCTCCCGCGACTGCAGTATAAACTGCTGTGTATCCTGCATCCACCACTTCTTCGTTAGATACTAACTTATTTTCCCCACACACACTTTTTCTTCTAAATGTCTCACAGGCCCAAATCATGTGGCCCCACATGGATAGTCCCTAGTGCCATTTTTAAAATGGTGCTACTTTTCCCTACTCATTGCGCCAATACAGATAATGGCACCACTGCGCGCACTATATCGCGCCAATCCAGACAATGGCGAAGCATTCCATTTTCACGTCAATTTCCCTTTTAGCGCTAAAACTTACAATAGCGCTATTCCCCATTATGGCGCTATTCCAGACAATAGCGCCGTTCTAACCATAATATGGCGCCAAAACACCATATTTCTTTCTCTCAGAGTTTTGGTGCTAATCCAGCCGATGGCGCCAATATTTCCCCCAAATGGCGACAAAACTGCCCTACACTACCCTGGCAGATAGCGCTAATCTGCAGGATTGCACTAATTCGCCTTATCTTTGGCGCCACGCGCTCCAAACCCATATCCCAAAACCTAAAAAAATGTGCGTAAAATAAAAAATCACAAAGTTCGGGCTAGGCCCTACCTGGGGTCCAGCCTCAAGTGACCGCCCGACCTCTCGAAATTGCTCCGAGATGTGATGAAGTCACGGGAACTGTGGGTTACGCTCAGTCATCTCTCCTTTGTCTTTTCTTCTACAAAGTCAAAAGTGTGCCAATGTGGCACTCTTTGGGCCCACTTTGCCTAATATAGTGGGCCATGTCATCCTTCCATCTTTCCTCTTTCCTCCAGGGTGCAGATCTCAGCCTTTTTCCTCTGTTTTTCCTCCTACCATCTTCTTTTTCCCCCACCTCTCCAACTGTCACTTCTGTCGCATCCTTTCGAGAGCTTACCTGCAAAATTTTCATTTTCCTGCTCACCTCTCGAGGGGGCATCCCCTATCCATCTCATTCCTTCCCAGCAGCTGGGGCATATTTTTCTTCGACCTGACGCCACTTCCCTCCTAGGTCTTGACGCCATGTCAAAGAGGGGCAAATGTAGACACCTAAAAATGTCTCGACCACCAAACTGACTCCCGACATCCCTAAACATACCAATTTCCTTTCCAACCAATTAATTAAATTTTTATTTAATTAATTACCCCTTCCAGTTCCTAAATCCACACCATTTCATCCCCAAAATTGAATTAATTTTGTTGATTCAATAGTCCAAACCTTAGCCAACTGATTTAATAAATATGCAAAATTTATTAAATCAATTCCCCCATTTTTTCTAAATCCAATTAAATAGTTAAAACCATGCTAACTAATTAATCCAACCTACTAATTAGCCTATCCCTACCCTAGACAATTAAATAGCTATTATTTAATTGCCTACTCTAGCCTACCTCATCCTAGCCTTAGGATTAATTAATTAAATCACTGATTAATTAATCTTATCCTCCCTCTAATCCCTCTACTAATTCATTCCAGCCACATTAATTATGTTAATCACCTTAATTAAGTGAGTCAAACCCTCATTAGCACTTCTCTCCACATCCCCCAAATTTAAAATTCAAATAAATCACACATCACATTTACTCCTCTTACACATCCCTTACACATGTCATAACTCATAAATATCCACTCTTCCCCAAATAAATTTTTAATTCATTTTACCCTTCCCCATGTGAATTTTTAATTCACAAATAATCCATCTCACCCAACCTCATTTATTCACCCATTTCCCAAAAATGAATAAAATATTTGCTTTTATTCCTAGCCCTCCATCTTCCAAGATCAAATCTAGGCCCTCCATATCACTTTCATCCTCCACCATTGATCTCTCCAATCAATCTCCACCCTTGGATCAAAATCCCTTCCAAAAGTCTATAAATACAACCTCTCACAAGTCATTTTCATCATCCAAGTTTATGCAAAGTTACCATGCCAAAATCATCCTTGAGTTAGATAGTGAGTTGCACAATTGAAGAGCATTTCACATTTGAATCCATAGTGTAGGGATAATCTTGGTCTTGGGAGCTTCTTTTGGGTGCAAAGGCTCCTTCTTTCCCTTGATGGGATTAGGTATTGCATGTGAGGTATAATCTTGTGTTTGTATTGCATTTGATTTAGTGTTTTACCTTCATTGCTTTATCTAATCTACAATAGGTATTCTATTTTTCTTATGATTAATATTCCAATACCATAGTTAGATTTTCAAAACAAATTTTAAAACAAACATTTTTACTTGATTTAACATGCATCAAGTAACAAGTAAAGAGACATATGGAAAAGTGACAATTCAAATGGAAGATGATAGATAAGAATCACAATTATGCAAGAATGTAATTCTACATGTGTGTGTGCAAGGACACCATACATAACCCAACACTTGCTACCAAGTGGCTAGGACCCTTCTACTTGAGCCATATTCTTGCCTTCGATAAGACCTGCAACATTCCCACTCATCGCACTATCAATAGGTTAGTCCCAAAATATAGTCGAAGAAACTAAACTTTTAAACCAACAATATATCTATAGCAAATTATTCTCGACTAAAATTCAATGGTTCTCATGTAATTGATCAAATCAAATAATTGTGAAAGTTTGAGACGTGACAGAGACTGTGTATGGATTAGGGTGCTAGTCCCTATGTTGCGAAGATTTCTGAATGTCAGGATTTCTACACTAGTTGTTTCCTACTCTCCAGAGGTTTGCAGCTTCTGAAAAATCACCCAGTTGGACTAGGGTGCTAGTCCTAGTGTCCCAAAAAATTTAGAATCACAAAGTTCAAATTTCGTGACGACTGTATCTGCAATATCAATCTTATATCAGTCCTTTCCACTGAATGTCAACAAATGTAACCTGCACATACAAAAAGGAGGATAAAGATGTTTGTGGCCATATAGGAGCTTGCCTCAGTCAAGCCTCATTTTCAATATTCCTACCTCAACAATAGCTAGAGATAAAGATTTGCAGAAGTGTGTACAAACCTAAGTAAGTGTATGCAGAAATATCAAACCCTAGATGTCACAATCAAGGGAAGATCAATGACTTGCATCAACTTGATAAACAAATATAACTTCACCTCAAGGAGATGAAAATGATGAAGACTTGCATGAACAAGAAGGCAAATCAACAATGTCCACTGAGGATCTCCAATCTTGATGTTGGAGGCTTCAACCCTTCTCTCGATCATGCAAATGGTGTACAAATCCTAGGAAGAGAAAGATAGTCTCAAGATATTGATTCCTAATCTCCATCCATTGTCTCCATGATAGCAAATTCAAAATGACTTTGGAATAATTTCAAGAGCTTCAATAAGTCACCGATCTTTAATGGCAATTTTGGCATAAAGTTCACATAAATATTGTGTATTTTAAAATGATTTTCAAATGCCATTTTATATCTAACCTTAGGAATTTCAAATTTTGAAATAAGATGTCGATATCGCACAAAAATTAAAATTTGAAAATGGAATCCCAGAATGCACGGCAATAGCCGACATCCCTCCAAAATCTAGGACCTTAGGAAATAGGGCAAGACAAGGGCACTAGCACCCAAGTCCAAGCCCTAATTTCCCGCTCACGACTACCTCAAGGAGGTTAGGGGACCCCAAATTCAATTTTACTTTTCACCTTTAGTCTTCAGTTACTTCAAATTGTGACATTCTTCTAGTTAGACCTAGGTTAGTCAAGGTTTGGGAAGGTCTATAATAAACTAGGTTAAATGGTCATCAAAAGAGGGGAGCTAAACCATGGGGAAATTGTACCAATCCATACAGAAGGGCAATTTTTGACATAACACAACCCAAGGAAGAAACTATTCCCTAAAGACTTTGTTTTAGGGCTACAACCCAAGGAAGCAACTACTCTCGGAACTAAGAATGAACTTAGAAATGATTACAGTATGACACTCCTTCTACTATCTGAAAACTGACATTGAAGCATACACCTTTGATGATTACAATTCTACTTATTCTGATGATTGGATCAATTATGCGCACTCTTCACTATCCTCCTATCATGAAAATGTCTTCAAGATGAATCAAGACAACCCTTATTGCTTCTATTCTTTCTCCTTCAGTCACACATCATAATGTATAACATGTTCATATTCTTCTCTTTACTTACACATCTTATTTCACAATCATACCCCACCTAGATCAACTAGGTTTACAATATATACATGATATACATTGATTACATTACAAGTCGGCCAATACAACAAGAATATTACAATTTACAAGTCAGCCAAATATCATACATCATGAAACATGTAGAGGACAAGCCTTAACTTAAACTACATGCTACTCTAGGAGGATAAATATGCCTTGCGGACCCCAACACATGCTTAACTTTGTCCTAAACATTCTTTACAACATCATCCTTCAAAGAATAATATCCACACATCATGCCCATTTGAAATAGGTTTCCCTTAAGCAAGAACACATGAAGCTTGTAGCACATCAGTCATTTCAATCTTGGTGGTACACATAGAAGATTAAAATTTTTTTGTGGATCATCAAATCACTTGATACTTCATAGAAGTATGCATTGAACCTCCCTGAACATGTTCACAAAATCGCATTGACAAATCTTCACATCTAGAGGAATGCAGAGCATTCCAACAAGTCTTCATCACCCTTTTACTCTATCAAAGCACATACCAGAAGTATGTCACTTATAACTTTCATTGCTGAAGGTATATAGACTTTATCTCTTGGATATAATACCTTCAAAACATACTAAACTTATATTCTGAACTGCATGACCATATCTTCAAATGCAGAGCATTTTCCCAAGCAGTCTCCTAGGTAGTTTCCTATAGCAGAAAATTTCCATCAACTTCTGGAGACTAGAACCTTCTTGTGACAACTCATACATCCTTAGAAACATACATCTTAGTGCTTCTATTTCCCATCTTAATATATATTCTTTATGCTTCTAATTCCCATCTTAATGTGTCATCTTGATACTACTAATTCACATCTTAATGTGTCATCTTGATACTTCTAATTCCCATCTTAATTTTTCATCTTGATGCTTCTAATTCCCATCTCGATATAAAAATGTCTACTATCTATCTAATTTCTAGTAAAGATTTGGAGAATTTATCTAAGAAGTGAAGAGTTATCTCTATAGGGTTTCACTTCGGTGTTGGGATTTGAGTTTTATACCCGTTTATGTCTTTGGTTGGTTAAGGGTTCTGTTACCTCTCCTATAGAACCCCTGTAAGTTCTCTTAGATATATCAAGCTTCTCTTTCCTAAAGGAAATGATAGAATTTCAAGGATTTTCTCATCCACATACTGGAGTTGAAAAAGTGAATGAGGCATTCGTAGAAGAAGTATTTGAGCTTCCCCCTATAAATCTGATGAAAGGTAATCTGATAGCTAAAGAAGTTCCTGATATCAACACATTTGAAGATATTATATAAAGGCAAGTAAGTAATTATAGACCCCCTCTTCTTATAGATGATTCTGTATATAAGAAGAGTGCCTTAAAGCCTATCTTGTTGAAGAATATCATATTTAAGTCTACTTTCAAGCCTTTTGTTATTCCTCGAATGAAAAATGTTGAGTTAACTCTTGAATATGATCCCTTACAAACTTTCCAAACTAAGATGTTGTCTGTTCTTCCTTTAGAAGAAAGTGATTATATTAGAAGTCATAAAGATGTCAATTTTGTATACTTTGGTGTCATTAGGGTCCTTATAGGTTCATGTGTCCTTGACAATATTAAACCTATTTCATATCTTTCTTTATGTGACCATCGTCAAGTTGATTATTCTCATGCTTGTCAGCTGTCTAACCTATCCTGGCTTACCAAAAATTCTTTCTGTTTCACTTATTATCCTAATCTTACTGTAGCAACGAGGGATAAAGGGTGTCAAGAAGTTAAAAAAGGTTCTTTAAATTGTTGGGGAGTGTTTAGTTCTCTATATGGTTTAAACATGCTTGGGAAATTTAAATATACTTCAGTCCAAGTTCAAGTATTGTATTCCATGATGAATACAAATAATCTAGATATATTAGAAAACCTACCATATGCCAAAGTTCAAATTCTCTAGTTTATTGAAGAATGTAAATACTAGTAGAAATTCACTAAACATGAAGCACAATGTATTTCTCCCTCTTTCATAGAGACTTATGGCTGCAATCCTTTCACTAAATCCCAGTGCAAAGCTAGGAAAAAAATATAAAAAAGTGCCACCTAAATTTCCAAAAGCGCGCTTTCCCTAAAAAACATTCCTATGCTCCCAAGCATAAATATATGTGCAAGCACTCCCAACCACATCCTTATAGCAATTAAATCATCTACTATATTTGCAATAAACCCAGCCATAAAGCCCCTCATTATCACTGTAAAAAAAAAGCTATCAAATCTGTTTATGCTGACCCTGCCGCAGCTGCATGGTGGGATGTGATTGATGAAGAAGAAGATCTTTATCTTCAAGACAATATTTATGGACCTGTTATAGAAGAATATGAATATGAAAATGAAGATGCAGATGCTTTAGAAGATCTTGCTGATACTCTTCTTAAAGCAGAGCAGCAACTAGAAGACTCTTACTATGAAGAGCTAACAGTCAAGATGAATCAAACATGGAGAAACAAAGGCAGAGGAGGAGGAAGAAATTCTTTTCATAGAGAATTTTACCAGCCCAAACTACGACAACCATCCTTTGTTCAAGAATAGTCTAGGTATCCTCCTATATTTAGACCTCCTACAGTAAACACATTCATGCCCTGTTAGTTTGTCCCTGATCAGGTACAAGTCTTTTCTACTGATTTTCCTATTATCACTGTAGAAAGAAAAGATAGAAAATATAGCAGGAAATAGCCTAAAGAGGATTCCATTACAAAATCCTTAGCTGATTTCTCCTTCCAATAGTAAAATAATTATACTCCACAAGTTTGCTAGCCATGTTCCACTCCTTTTTATCCAACGGATGAAGATTTCCCATCATCCTCTTCATATCCATTCCTAGACCATTCTGAGTTCCAGGAACAAATCTAAGAGTTGTATGAAGAAGAACCTGAACTAGAATTACCAAAAACAATGGTTGATCCCAGTAAAGTCAAGCTAGTCATGCTTGTCTTACTAGATCCAAAGCCTTAGCTTGAACCTTCCTATCTAGTCCATCTACTCACTAGAAAGTTTTCCCAATATATTACTATCACTATCAATGGGAAATAATATGATACTCAAGTTGATACAGGTGCATCATTATCATTTTACAAAGAACCTATACTAAGAAATTGGGAGCAGATAACTCATAAAACTGCTTATACTGCTTGTGATGTCCAAGGAAAAAAATTTATCTGTGATAAGTATAGCCATCAACATCCACTGCAAGTTGAAGGCAAGCAGTTTAAATGTGATTTCTTTGCAATGAAGCAAATGCCAGTAGATGTCTTGTTAGGAGGCACTTTCATTTATAGATATATTCCATATGGGTGTACAAAAAAGAGTATCATGTTTACTCTTAATGGAGAAAAGATTAGCACTCCTAGGCTAATATACGCCTCTGAGAAATATCTAGCCATTCACAAGATCTAGACAATAGAACCACTACCAGAGTTAAAGGCAACACTCATTGAAGCCGTCTGTTCAGATGATCCTAAAAAATTCTAGGAAAAGGAGATGCTTAAAATGGAGATCCGACTTCAACATGGAGGGAAAATAAAGATAGGAAAAAGAATACCAATCCCTGCTCATGACTATTTAGATATGGCCTAGGCAATCAAAGAACTGAAAAAAGGGAAGTATATCAAACATTCTCAGTCTGAATACAATTGTTATGCTTTTATGGTTTGCAAAGAAGTAGAGAAAAGGAGAAATAAGAATAGAATGGTTATTAATTATAGACCATTAAATGCCATTACTCTTCCATTTCCTTATCCAATTCCTGATAAATCATACTTGCTTGAGAAGGTAGCTAACTCCAAGATATTTTCTCAATTTGACTATAAATCAGGGTTTTATCAGATTCGTGTCAAAGAAGATGATCAATGAAAAACTGCATTCAGCTATCCCTTTGGACACTATGAATGGAGAGTCATGCCATTTGGTCTAATGAATGCACCAGCATACTTCCAAGAAAGGATGGACAAAATCTTTTGTGGCTGTGAAGATTTTCTGTGTGTTTACATTAATGACATTTTAATTTTCCGCAAAAACTTTGATGAGAATAGATCTCATCTAGAAACTTTTTATAGATTAGTATTAAATTTTGGGATTGTTCTATCCCTCTCTAAAATACAATGGTGCACTAATTCATGTAAGTTTTTAGGTATGATTGTTAAAGGTGGACAACTTGAGGTTCAACCTCATATTAAGACAAAGATCCTTGAATTTCAGCCTCCATTAAATACTAAGGAGCTGCATGGATTTCTTGGTATTTTAAATTATGTAAATAATTTCTATCCAGGTGTAGGTTTTGATCATGAGCCTCTACAATAGATTCTTACTAAAAGAAAACCACAATGGTCTCAACACATATAGATGCTGTTAAAATGATCCAGCAAAAGGTACAGAATTTGCCTGTTCTCAGTGTTCCAACTACTGACAATTTCATTTTGTATACAGATGCCTCTGATTACGCTTGGGGTGGGCATTTGTGTTTTGTCAAAGATGGCATTGAATTAAATGCTGAATATGCTAGTGGCATTTTCCCCCAAGATGTTAGAAAATGGATTTCTTCTGATAAGAAATCTATAGTGTAATTAAAAATATAAATAAATTTTCTTTAAAACTCATGCATCTGAAACATTTTATTATCAGAACAGATTGTACCAAGTTCCTCACTTTCAAGGAAAAGGACCATGGTAGAAAAGATGGTCATGGTAAATATCTTCGCTGGAAGGAATATTTAAATCTGTATAATTATGAAGCCCAGCATATTTTTGGAAAAGACAATATAGTAGCAGACATGTTCAGTAGACCTTCTCTTCTCAGAGTCTATATGCAAAACCCTAGATCTTCTTCCAGTATTCCAATATTTATCAAAGATAAAACATATAATGCTAATTTCTGGTAGATGAATAGAATAGTAGAAAGAAATATCCTTACTAAGGGTCTTAATAATCATTATTCTAAAAATGCTATCTCTGCTACCGAAACATTAGAACATACTAGATGCATATCTACTCCTGATATTTATGAAGAAGGATATGGTCAGTTTGAGATTCTCTGAATAAACTCTGATCATATGAATCATCTGCTCCTGAATCTTGTAAGAAAACCATTTTTCACCTGGTCTATCACTTGTTCTGCTCCTATCACCAAACAACTTGAAGCCTTTTTCAAGTATGCAGGCCCCTCTGTTGTCAATCCTAATGAGCCAATCAGCCTAGAACTGGTTACTCGCATAGTGATCAATATGCGATTAAGGTGGGAATCATATTTTTCTCCTACTATGCACTTTGATAATGATCACCGAGATTAAAATATTTGGCAAAGATTCCAAATTCATGCTTGTTGGAGACTAGTTGGATGGCAAGAAGTGTACAAATATGGATTTGACAGGACCTCTCATCCATCACCATCAAACAGTTCAAGCTCACATAGTAGTTGGGACAGAGCCAGCTTTCATATTAGAGATGGAACAAGACAATAAGATTCTTCTGACAAATTAAAGTTGTAAAGGACAGTCACTGTCGGCCATTTTGGCATGATAAACCTCTATTTTGGGTAACCAGTTTACACGGTATTGTTAGTTTGATTCTTCTCTACCTTCCTTCCCAGTCAATAATTTGCTATAAATAAGCCTTTGCAGAAGCATTGTGGCCATCGAGTGAAGTTGAGTCTTAGAGTCTAAGTCTAGTTTTGAGTCTTAGATTTGCAAAGATTGAGTATGCTTTATCTCTATGCTTAGTGCGATCTGCGATATTAGAAATTTCTTGCATATAAGTTATTATTCTGTAAGTTATTGTGTTTAAGTAATATCAAAAGTCGTAACCATTTAGCCACTAGCCTCCATCGCTATTTTAGTTTCATACATACATTAACTGAGGCATGACATCAAACCATGAACTTTAGAAACCACATCACATCCAATATCAGCAATATATCAGACAGTCCAAACTAAGTGTTGACAAGAGTATTACAACCACATCAGTGACAACCCAAATAGAATGTTGACATCAATGGTAACCACATCACAACCTTAGATAACATATGTGCAATAATCTACCTTTGGTATTGATGGAAACACATACTTGCACATTCTCCCCCTTTGATATCAAGGACAAAGGGTAACAAACTCTTCTTTTCAACTTTCTCTGTCAGCAACAACCACTACTTGTTCCCATTGAGAGATAGCCACCATCAGTCTAGGAAAAAGATATAGTAGGAATTACTCCCCCTAGACAGATGCACCAACCATGAATCTAGTTAGGAGGGGAAATTACCCCTAACTTCTATCAGAGATACTCAAAAGTATCCTTTATAAGATCCTTTTTAAAAATATCTGCAATCTAATTGTTTGTTGGAACATATTCTAACTTTATTTCTTTCTTTGCAACCTTCTCTCTCAAAAAGTGATACTCGATTGATATATGCTTGGTTTTGGAATGCAACACTAGATTCTTGGAAATATTGATAGTACTAGTATTATCACAAAATAGGGATAGGCTCATCATACATCACTGTTATATCCTTCAAAGTCTACTTCATCCAAAGCACTTGGGTGCAGCAAGATGTTGTAGAAATATATTCAGCTTCTTCTATGGATAAGGACACTGGGCCTGGTTCTTATTCTGCCAAGTGGTGTAGTCATGGCAGGAGGGTTCAACGAATGAACTGTCCAAACCATGCAGCTAGAGTAAACACAATGGAAACAACACAAGAATAAGATGCAATGGAAGATTCAAATGCTTAATACATCAAATAATCACAACACTTATATGCTAGCAACATGCGGGCTACAATCAAAGAGCTCACATGCCTACTTTTTAGGTTACAACAGATATAAAAGATATGGCATTGAAATGCCTTCTAGAAAGAAAATCAAACTCTTGATCACATTTTAAAACTACTGACTTCCTAATGCATCTAGGAGATCTATATATATATCATCTTCAAGCTCATAGAATCCTCTGCGTCAGCCACAAGAGGTTACAAACTCTAATAAAAGATGTAATGTGTAGAAACATGTAAGTCAGCCTACAACACTTGATATTGCTCTGCAAATGAATGAAACTTGTTGTGAACCTCAAGGAAGGTCTATCTAGTCTCCCCTTTACCTTGTGATATATTTCATTTGGCTTCACAAGTCTCGAAAGTACTCCACAACCTTCTCATTCAACTGATTGTCTAGAGGCTCTGTTATGCGAAAGTTGATGATCTTCTAATAGCGATAACTTTATGGAAACAAATCCAAATCATTTGAAATATGAATATGATGTAGCTGACATGTCATAGAAGCTAAAATCTACTTTACACACTCTAATATGAATATGTAGTAAAATCTAGTACAAAATGTTGAAACTGCAAATGATTGAACTGAACTGAAAATGAAAGAAAACAAAAGAATGCAAATATTTTTGGTTGATGCAAGATTGCTCTACAACCTGGGATGCTCTTACATTAGACAATTAGGGTTAATGAAAAAGTGAGTCTCTCACTTTGCTGGGGATGGATGAAAACCAAGGCGGTAGACATCATCCTGAGATATCCATGATGAATCTTCTTTCGGTCTTCCTTTCCACTTAACCAAATACTCTTTGTATTGTTTGCCTCAGGTACTTCATCCAACTCTGCTATCCAAGATGTCCTCTATCTGCTCTGGTGGTTGTTGTGGTAACTGATTCTTCAAACCATCTTCAATGTTGTCTCTTGATTCTCTCTCTCATGATACTGATATAGGTCTGCAATGTTGAATATATGTGATATACCCAATGTCTCTGGTAGCTCTACTTCATATGCATTCCCTAAATCAAACTTCTTAAGTGTACTACATGGTCCAGACTTCTTCATCATCATCTTGTTGTATGTCCCCACTTGAAATATCTCTTTTCTTACATACACCATTACTTCATCTCCAACTGAAAAATCCTTATGTCTCCTCTTCTCATCTGCTTGCTCTTTATACTTGCTATTCATCTTCTCCAAATGTTTTCTGACCTGATTATGTAGTGTCTCCATGTATCCTACAAATTCATCTACCTCTAAACTCCTCTTATTCTCTATACTGATGTCTCTCAACTTTGTAAATCCTCTAGGTTTCACTCTTGTCACAACTTCAAATGGTGTCTTCACTGTACTTTTATTCTTTGAATTATTGTATGCAAATTCTTCTTGTGGTAGAAATAGATCCCAATTTCCTACCTTGTCTCCTACTAAACATCTTGACAAGTTACCCTAATGCAGGACCATCCCAGGTTGTAGAGAAATCTTACATCAACCAAAAACAATTGCATTCCTTTTGTTTCTTTCATTTTCTAGTTTAGTCAATAGCAGTTTCAACATTTTGTACCACATTTTTTTGCATTGTCATTTCAGAGCTCATGGAGTAGGACTTAGCATCTATAGTTAAGGTAAAATTGCAAATCAGGGAAAATGAATAAAAAATAATGATAAAAACCCTAGCAATGCACAATGAAGCACAAGACAACATGAAAATCACAATAAAAATTGTAAATGCAAACCGATCTCCATGCTATGCTCAATTTATCTCCATTGCTCTTCTCCACCTCGCATGAGCATGCAAGATTTTGAAGGATTATTGTTGTAGGAATGTTGGGTGCTCACTTCTGCAGCATAACAATGATATGAAGAGGATAGATGAATGATGATAGATGGAGGATGCAAAGGCTCTAATGATATTTCAACAACATGTGGATACTTGAGGATTAATGCATGCTAATGGCTTGTGAGGGGTTTGATTTATAGGAAAGGCTTGGTTCAAATGGATGGTTGAGATTAAAAAGCTAAATGATTGATGTGGATGGCTAGGATTGATTCGGTTATCCCCACTCTTTAAGGGAGTTGCAGTCATTTGACAAGTGTACATAAAAAAGTACTACATGTGAAAGATATTAATCAAAGTATGTAGTACCAATTATCTTTTTTAAATGAAAAAGGCACACATGTCGGCTAAATGATAAGATAAATTAATTAAATAAATAAAATTTATTTAATTAATTGGAAAGTCAGCTTATGATGAAATGTGAGAACTTAATTCAAATAAAATATTTGAATTAGTTGGGATATGAGATATGAGTTGGATATTAATTAAATAAATAAAATTTATTTAATTAATTGGCTTAATGAATTAGTGGGATTAAGAGTGGGATTATGACAAAATGCTACATGATGTCTAGGATAATGTTTTTGACAAGGTGTTGCTAGACATGGACAAATTTGGGTGTCTACATTTTGCCCCTCTTTGAGATGATGTTCGAGATGATAAGCTTTGTGTTGAGTAATATCATTTCAAAGAAGATAAGGTATGGATAGAGGAAAAGGATGGTGATGATAGAATGATAGGATGATTATGGAAAGATAGGATGATGATGCCCCCTTGAGAGGATAGTCGGGTTGGACAAACACGGGTAGGCTCTCAAAAAGAAATAGCTTGGATGTAAAAGAAAGATAAGGGGATAGATAGAAGAAATGAAGATGCGTTATGCTGCAATGGATGTGAGCAACCATGATGTTTGCTATAGCACTAGACATTATGCACCAAGGAATAAGGACCAAGGTGACGATGTGTCTTGTGCCCTAGCGTAATACAACCTTGTCTAATGTATGAGAAAGTACACTTAGAGCATGAAAGTCCTAATGCACAAAAGGTATGATATGACCTTAGATGCAAAGGATAGTGCAAAAAGCTATCCAACATACACAAGATATGAATATTAGCTGGAAATGATAAGGATTTGATACAAATGCAAGATAAGATGATAACACACACAAGAAAGCAAGCAAGCATGCACAAATGATTCAAAAACAAACAAGGTATTGCCCCTGTCAAGCTGTAAACCAATGATTAATTGTTGATGATAGTTGAGAGTGTTGTCATTGAGGGGAAAGCTATATCCCTAGATCAACACAAGGTTGTTTGTTGAGTTGGTTGGCTAGTTGGCTGATTGATTTGGCTTACAACAAGGCTAGGATCAAGACCATGGATTGTGTTTGGATAACTTGGCTTAATTGATGAACTTGATTGGTATGGATTAAGAATGAGCTTACATTTGGATCATTACTTTGATTCTTTGGATTTTTACATGACAAAATTCATGACCAAGGGATGATATGATAGATTGGTTTGAATGGGATGGATAAATGGTCAATGGATAGGACTTGGATTGGAAAGAAGGTATGTCAAGAAATATCCAAACTTGTGTCAACATTTTTGCCCCTATGTCTTCATCAAAATCAAAAGGCAAGAGGATGGATAAATGGATTCAATAGGATAGGCATATTTATGTAATGGCTAAGGATGGTAGAATGGTATGGTAATGGTAAGACATGATAGGTTGGTATGACAGGATGGATAGTTTGGATGAGACAAGGTGCCCCCAAGTGTAAGTGACATAGAAGATCAACCTACACATGATGCCTGTTTGCTAGGTTTTCATCATGGTACTTATCCAAGGTGCCTGTTTACCAGGTTTTCACCATTGGACGAAGGGATTTCTCTTTACTATTTTTTTTTTAGATAGGATGACAATTACACATGGCACCTGTTTGCCAGGTTTTCACCATGGTAATGGATAGTAGGGACTCAAGTGTCTAGTGCTATGAAAGATGATAGTGTCCCATTAGAGATGGATAATGTTTTCACATGGACCATGTCATTATGCTCATAGATGTTGATAAGGGATTGCGTGGATGGGAGATGAAGTAGGTAGATAGTAGATTATGGTAGGGTAGGCTAGTGGCTTATGGTATGGATTTATATAGGCTTATGGAATGAAGATGGATGAAAAGACTTATACAAAAGCATGGACCATAGGAAGGTGATGGGGAAGATATGTAGGATAATGGATGAAGAATGGGTAGATGTAGTTATGTGGAGGTACTGTGGAGTGGAAGGGAATCATGACCAACGGTTGTACACATTGAAGCTTTTGATGGGATGGTGGTGTAGGAAGCAATGGAGATGTTTTCTTAGGAGATGGTTGATGAAGTGATTTAGGAACCCACATAGATTTAGTATTTTTAGTGCTTTTGTTTTGCTTGTGGGTCTTTTGAAGGGAATGATGGTTTTGGATGGAAATAGGCTTTTGGATGGGTATAGTCGTTGGGATTCTTGAGATGTGGATGAGGATGCCTCATTTGACTTGCTAGCTATTTGCTTAGGAACCCAAACCATTTTTCTTTTGGGATTTGCATTTGGAGATATGGGCTTGGATAGCTTTGTGAATGTACTTTGCTTAGAAGATGGATGATTTAAAGACTTTTCACATTGATTCCCTACGGCATGAGGCTCCTTAGGAGTTTTAGTTAGATTTTTGGCTTTATAGATAAAGGCATCCAAATGTTTATTTTGGAATCTCATGGGTTTGGTGGAATGAGTGGAAGCTTCATGTTTAGGCAATGTGTGTTTTTGTTGGCCATGATTAGGGATGTAAGGATACTTATGAATGATAGGTATGTTAGGTGTTGGAAGCAACGGTGGCAAGGTGGATGGAGGGATATTTGGAGTTGGTAAAAGTGAAGGCAAAGTGGATGATGGAAGATGTACAATCACATGCTTTTGACATTTATAAGATGATGGAGGTGAAATGGCAACATATGTTTTGGGTAGATGATGGGGTTTGTGATGGAAAGTGGTAGGTTTAGGATGCATGAAGGGATTACCAACATCTTGGCTTCGTTTACCTTGGGGTTTGTATCCAAGGCCATATGAGCATGGGGAGATCTTGACATGGTTTAGCTCCAAAATACCTTGTTCATAAAGACCTAGGCCTTTACCTTTGTAGTTCATGTTTTGGAGGATGCGATGGACAATAGGACTAGGTGTGGTTTGAACACTAGACTTGAGTTCTTTATTGGATGAAGAAGATGAAGTGGAGGACAAAGGTTGTTGTTGTTCTAAGGAAGAAAATTCATGAACAAAGGTGGTAAGAACAAGGGGATATAATGGTGGATGTGGAAGGAGGATCACTAGGATCTTGATTAGCATTGTGTTCACTAAGATCCAAGTTATTGATTTGATCTTCTATGCTTGCTTGGGGGACAAGTGTCTCATCATGACAAGTGGATGTTTACTCATTATGGATAGGGCTAGATGGTGGATGACTAGGAGCAATGTGGATATCTTGCTCATGGATAGATATAGGATTATGGATCGGATCAAGGTGCTCATGGATAGCTTCTTTATAGGTATCATCTTGATCATGGAAAAGATACATGTTATGGATGGGTTGCATAAAAGTATTTTGATCTTGAGTTGGACTAGGGCTTAATGTTTCCACTTGCTTAGGATTAAACCTTTGACATACCTCTTGGGTTGCTTGAATGGAATTAGAGAAATCTTGGATAGGCTCTTGGTCAACAACATGAGAACATGATGACTCTTGACTTGGATTCATAATAGGAGACTCTTGAATAGGCTTGATGGCTTGTAGGTCACATGATGGGATTGAAGGGCTAAGAATGCTAATTGAGAGCTCTTGGATAAGCTCAAGGATAGGTGTACCACATGATGGGATTATAAGATTGGACATGACCTTTGGAAGTTCTTTGGTAGGCTCATGCATGGGTGTTTGACATGGAGGTAGTTTATTCCTAGCTAGTAGCCAATGGATCACATCCTTTGCAAGGGTATGGGTGGATGGGCAATATAATGGATGAGCAATAAAAGATGGCATTGGATTAGGATTTGGATTGGATGAAGGGATAATCTTACCACAATTTATGAGGTTTATGATCAATCTCTTAAGTTTGACACAATTGGTTGTTGTATGGCCCTTATACCTATGGTATGCACAATAATGGTTTTCATTATACCAATGGGGTTTAAAGATTGGTTTAAAAGGTTCTATAGGTGGCAGCTCAATCAAATTTACTTGAACCAATTGTTGTACGGTTATGTTGAAGGGATCTTGTGGTGGAAGATTGGTAGAACATGAGGATGAAGGTGATGAAGGTTGGTGGACCAATCGACTAGGGGTAGGATCACATGATGGTCTTATGATAGGGCTAGTAGGCTCATGTGTTGGCATGGGATTGGATGGTGGAGGCCACTCTAGATTGGTATCTCCTTTGTCAAAGGTTATTAGATCTTGCATAAGATAACTTGGGCTTGTTTGATTTATGTACAAGGGGCTACTTGGATTTGGATATTGTTCTTGTTGGAAAGGTGGACTTAGGTCTATCAATGGTGCTTGGTAGTGCATTGGAATGGTGACATGAGGGATTGGATAAGCTTGAGGTGGATGTTCATAGGTTGATGTGGCATTGACTTGGTGGATAGGTGGATTAAGTTGATAGAAAGTGGATGGATATGACATGTGGCTATGAAGTGGATTAGGTTGATAGTGAATGGCTAAGGATTGCTGTACTTATTGAGCTTGACTAGTGGCTAAAAGGTGTTGAACTTGGGCTACGAGGTGTTGCAGTTGAGGTGATTGGCTTACGTAGGGTTGAGCTCTTTGGATGAAGAATTGTAATGTTTCAATGGCATCTTGGTTTAGGGGTTGTGATCCTTGATAAAGATTTTGGAGGAATCTTTGGAATTTGATTTTTGGGTCCTCTAGTGTAGACATGTTGTCACCCAAGTGTTTATCTTAAGTCCTTTTAGCAAGTGCTTGTTTAGGGATTTGGATGATGATGTGAAAGTGATTTGGTTAGCATAGGGATAGGATGAAAGTTTAGATTGATTTGTTTATGTATTTGGTGTTTATAGCTTGATTTGGCAATGTTCAAACAAATGATTATGCATATAAACACATGAATCACTCACGCAAGACACATAAGCAACTTGTTAGTTTGGAAGAATGTGATGATGGTTAAGCAAGCACATTAAGACAATTCAACAAGTCCTAGTCAAGGCAAGGCTACTATCACAAGGAGGTTCTAGTGAAAGTCTGGGGGACTGGCACCCCATGAGCATCTAGCAAGCCACTTAAGACTTTAACTAACCCTACTAGGAGTTTTAATATACACAATGGTACACCTCCTTTCAAGTTAGCACTGTATGGTGAGCACTAATACCGGTTATACTTGGCTTTTGCCTTATCCTCTAATTTTTATAGTGGACTGGATGAAAGTACCACTTGACGTCATTCCCTTGGGGTGAGTACCTCTTTTCCCACCAAGGCAGGCCTCTCTAAGGTTTAACAAAAGCAACACTAGTAAATGTTTTTGATCTCCAAGTTCGTGTTAGGATGCGAGGAGAGAGCATACACATTTATTTGGTCACACTCGCACAGGGTTCATTAACCTTAGAAATTCAATGTGTGGAAGACAATGCAAGCACTTCTTTGTTTTAAAACCCAAATCCAAATGTGATGAAAGACAATGGTTCGTTTTAGCCCAATTTTTGATGTGATAGCAAACAATGTTCGTTTTAGGCCCAAATTCTAAATGTGTTTGCAAACAAGATTAGAAGATAAGAGATGAAATGATTGCACCTAGTTAATTCTCTATCCAAATTTTTGTAGATGTTAATGTCAATGTTGCTCCAGCTCCTTATGATCACCTACAACATTAATAAAATGATATTATAATGCAGGCATAAAAAATAGGCTCATTAGGCAAGGAAAATTGTAATTTTAGATGCATAGCTGAATTAGATTTGATTATTTTGATATATTTTTGGTTCAAATATTAAAAAATCAAAGAAGAGACCCCTATTGATTTTCAGAGAGCTTTCTGAAAATGTAAAGAAATCATAAAAATTCCCTGTTTTGCACCCAGAAACATGGATTTATGGAAACACTATAGTCGGCAAAGATCTAATTTTTTTTGCACTGTACATGAGCTCCAAATTAAATCTATAAAACATAGACCCCCATTATAATTTAGAGAGATTTCCATAAATGTAAAAATTTTAAAAAAATTTGCTAGTTTGCGCCCAGAATTGCGATTTTATGAAAAAACATAGAAACATGATAAATCCCGCAAAAATCGTGATAAACCCAAAATTTTTCTTTTTTAACTTCCTTATATCATGAACAAACTTCTACTAAAATCTTGTAGAAAAATTTATAGCCGTTTGGAAGATATGATGAAATCTTTAAAACCTAGGGTTTTGTCCAAAAAGTAGCAGATCTGCAACAAAAAAGTTAATTAAACCTACAAAACTCAACAATGGGGGTTATATGAATGCATATTTTTACTACAAAAACCTGCAAAAAAGATCAAGCAAAGTGAGTCCCACCGGGCATGCCAAATGTAGTTAGGGTAAAATTGCAAATCAGGGCAAATGAATAAACAACAATGATAAAAACCCTAGCAATGCACAATGAAGCACAAGAGAACATGAAAATCACAATAACAATTGTAAATGCAAACTGATCTCCATGCTATGCTTGATTTATCTCCATTGCTCTTCTCCACCTCGCATGAGCATGCAAGATTTTGAAGGATTATTGTTGGAGGAATGTTGGGTGCTCACTTCTGTAGCATAACAATGATATGAAGATGATAGATGAATGATGATAGATGGAGAATGCAAAGGCTCTAATGATATTTTGACAACATGTGGATACTTGAGGATCAATGCATGCTAATGGCTTGTGAGGGGTTTGATTTATAGGAAAGGCTTGGTTCAAATGGATGGTTGAGATTAAAAAGCTAAATGATTGATGTGGATGGCTATGATTGATTTGGTTATCCCCACTCTTGAAGGGAGTTGCAGTCATTTGACAAGTGTACATGAAAAAGTACTACATGTGAAAGATATTAAATAAAGTATGTAGTACCACTTATCTTTTTTAAATGAAAGAGGCACACATGTCAGCTAAATGATAAGATAAATTAATTAAATAAATAAAATTTATTTAATTGATTGGAAAGTCAGCTTATGATGAAATGTGAGAACTTAATTCAAATAAAATATTTGAATTAGTTGGGATATGAGTTGGATATTAATTAAATAAATAAAATTTATTTAATTAATTGGATAGTGGGATTAGGATATGATGTGAAAATTAATTAAATAAATAAAATTTATTTAATTAATTGGTAAGTAGGATAAGGATGGGATTAAGATGGGATTTTCATTAAATAAATAAAATTTATTTAATTTATTGGCTTAATGAATTAGTGGGATTAAGAGTGGGATTATGACAAAATGCTACATGATGTCTAGGATAATGTTTTTGACAAGGTGTTGCTAGACATGGATAAATTTGGGACAAATTTGGGTGTCTACAGCATCTAGACATCATCATCTACATCATATCCAAATTTCATGTCATTTGGACTTGTCTGCTAAAAGTTATTGCTATCAGATGATCCCCTATTTTCACAAAATAGAGCATACAGACAATCAGCTGAAGGAGAAGGTTTTTAGAGCACTTCTGTGACTTGTAGAGATAAATGAAGCATATCACATGGCACATAATGATCATATAGACCTTCCTTGAGGTCCGCACCAGGTTTCATTCATTTGCGGAGCAATACCAGAGGATTGAAGGCTGACCTATTTATTTCTACATGTTACACTCTTCATTGGAGTTTGTAACCTTTCTTGGCTGATGAGAAGGATTTATTGAGCTTGGAGATGATATATATATAGATCTCTAGGATGTATTAGGAAGTCAGTCAGCATAATTCATAAGATATATAGTTAGGTTCTTTTCGGATGGGTGCTTTAATGCCATATCTTGCATATGTGATGTAATCTGAAATTCAGGCCTGTTAGCCCTAGTTTGTAGCCCACATGTTGCCAGCATATAAGAATTCTAGATATATGATATATTGAGAATTTAAATCATTCTTTTAATTCTATATTTGATTTGTTTCTGTTGTGTTTACTCTTGTTGTACAGCTTGGACAATTCATTCAGTGAACCCTCTGACCATGACTACACCAAGTAGTGTTAGAGTGAAGTTTGAATCCTTTGGGAGTGAAGTTGTGAAGGCATTCCATAAGATCTTGTGGTGAATCGATCTTTGAATAGAGGCAGTCTACTTGTGCTTGTGAATAGATCACTGATTGTGAGGTGTTGATACCTTATAGCTAAATCACTAAATTTGAGGTAGTTGCAGTAGATCCGAGGAAGAGATGCCACTGAGGATAATACCTGGTGTAGGCACTATGACTAGAAGAATGGATGAAATGATGGAGATGATGAAAACAATGAAGGTTTGACTAGATGTTGTTGAGGAAGATAGAAGAAGAGGGTTAACACCCCAACCTAATATTGAAAGTGATGATGAAGAATTTCAATCTGCTGATCAAAATGAAGAAACCCTACAAGAAGAAGAATCAGATCAAGTGAAGATGTTGAGAGCTATTTCAAAGATTAGAATGTGACCTAGAGTAGAAGTATCAAACTACAATACAAATTTTAATTTAGAGGAATTGATTGATTGGATAAATGACTTGGAGGAATACTTTGAATATGAATAAATTCAAGATCCAAAGAAGGTGAGATTTGCAAAGACTAAGTTGAAAGGACATGCTACTATTTGGTGGAAAGAAGTTCAATTGGATAGAAACAAAAGATGAAAAGAAAATATAACAAAATGGGATAGAATGGTGACAAAGTTGAAAAATCAATTTATACCTACTGACTATGAGTTGAAGATGTTGAAAACAAAAGGAGAAATCTGTGGAGTATACTAAATAATTTCATAAGATTATCATAAGGACTGGACATAGTGAAGAAAGCAAGGAGAAAGTGGCAAGATACATCAATGGACTGAGATTGAACATACAAGAAGAAATGAGTTTGGTAAGGATGACAACAATAGAAGAAGCATATTAGTTTTCCCTAAAAGTTGAAGAAAAGTTGATTAAGAAGCATGAGTAGAGACAGAGAGGTAGAGGGGGTAAATTTTAGAGAGGTAGAACATATTCTGGAGGAGAAATATCATATGTGGAGTAGAACAAACAAGATAGCCCATTCAAGAAGGAAGACAAAGATAACAGTACATACCGGAGAGATGATAGAACTTTCTACTATAGAGGACATCTTAATTCATACTGGAGTGGAGGTTACAAAAGAGATGAAAGAGGGTTTGACAAGAGAACATTCAGAGGAACTTGTTTTAAGTGTGGAGGTGAAGGACATAGAGCATTTGAATTTCATC
Organism: Cunninghamia lanceolata; assembly: GCA_027924645.1. Lineage (NCBI taxonomy): Eukaryota > Viridiplantae > Streptophyta > Pinopsida > Cupressales > Cupressaceae > Cunninghamia > Cunninghamia lanceolata. Next base: position 2,980,104 of record BSBN01000738.1, read on the forward strand.
AGGGAGGTACAAGCAAGAAGACAGAAAATAGTGCAAGGACAACTTATGTAGAAGAAGAACCTGTTGGATCACCTAATTCAGTTGGAAAATGAGAGAAAGGAGAATCATTAGTCATGAGGAGAGCACTATTTCAAGCAAAGACAATTGAGGAACCATCACAGAGGAAATGTTTTTTCTGGACCAGATGCAAATCATGAGGTAAATGTTCTATGGTAATATTTGATAGTGGTAGTACTGATAAGTTGGTTTTAGAGGAGATGGTGACTAAGCTAAACCTAGAGAGATTTAAATACCCTAAGCCCTAAAAGATAGAATGGATTCAATATGAACACAAGGTATTGGTGAGTGATCAATGTTTGGTAAAATTTCATATATGATCTTATCATGATGAAGTATTGTGTGATATTATGCTGATGAATGTATGACATATATTTTTGGGTAGACCATGGCAGTATGATAGAAAAGCTTTACATGATGGGAGAAAGAATACCTACACTATAGTATCTAATGGGAAGAAAATCACCTTTATTCCTTTGGAAGATGAGCCTAAGAGTGAAGTATGCGAGAATGCTAGAATCTATTAGGTAGATGGAAGGAAATTTCTAGATGGATTGAGACATGAGAATATGTGTTTTGCTTTGATCCCTAAGAAGCATGGAACCCTAAGTGTTAGTTTCAAGACAGACAACTGAGAGGGGGGGTGAATCAATTATCCAAAACTTTTCCTTATTAACCACTTAAATCCTTCTTGTAATTTAGCAACATAATAATAAATCAATCATGGAAACACAATGCAACAATTCAAGAGCAGAAACACATTAACACATATGACACTAAGATTTTAACATGGAAAACCTGGTTAAGGGAAAAACCACGGGGTGACTAACCCAAGATTGTATTCTCTATTAATAGAATAAGAGGAACAAAATGGCACATGCCAATTAGGGCTCACTTCCCGAGCACACTGCTCACAAGAGGCCCACTGCCTACAAGATACACACTGTCTACAGAATAATAGATATTACATACTTGAACTGAAGATTAGCATCTTCACCATGCTTGAGTCAGTTCTATTTAAGCTCAATACTTATGCTCTGCCTTTCACTTTTCTCCTTTCTACCACACTCTCATCTTTTTTTGATACATTTGAAATGACTTCACAACTCTTATTTATACAAGACATTGACTTTGGGATAATCATCAAAGTTGGCATACTTTACAGAGTAAAAACACAAATACAACTTGACTTATTACAAAAGACTTCATGCAAATCACCACACTATTGGCCACATATATCTGGGACTTCAATCTTCTTTGAGGAACATGCCATCCTTCACAGAACATCTTCAAGATCATCCGCAAGATGTGTAAATCATCCGATCAGCCAAGTTTAGGAGGAACATCATCATACAGAAGTAATTCTTTAATTACGAGCTCCATCTTTAGTGCGGACCACCAACACCAACTAGAAACAATCCAAAGACCCACACAAGCTTGCCTGAATCACCAAGAACATCCACACTACTACTTACTGAAATCATTCTCTTCTTCATCTAGAATCTCAAGAACATAGTCTATCATCACTATCATATTGGAATAGATTCTTGCGGACCTCCAGACAATGAACCAATTGAGTTGTAAATTCACATTGACTTCCTAAACACTCCACCAAATTTGTAGAACAAGATATTGTATTTCAGGATCTTACCAGACCTATTTGTGTTGCTCTGTCACCTATGAACATTTGCCAAAACTGGTTTTACTCATATGGCCATAACTTCTTCAAATATTCATGCAGACCTCTCAAATCTTTACTGGATCACCTTTAGACACATATCTACAAACCCTTTGATGTGCATCCTCTGATCTTCATCTTAGCTGAGATCTTCACTTCATAGAGCTTCATTGTCTTCACTGTTCTTCTATGTTTCTGATAGGACTAATTTTCTGAATATCCTCAGCACACTACTCATCTAATCCTTGACATCAATTCAACAGGAGTATGTTGATATCAATGACAACACCGGTTAGGCCCATACTTGCAGCAATCTCCCCCTTTGTCATTGATGGCAACATATGATGTGAAAAATTGTTTTAACCATCAAGACAAGTACTTCTTCTCACTAATTGACATAACCCCCTATCAACAACAACCATTCACATGTCTTCTCTTCCTTTACTACTCCCCCTTTGATCAGTAACCACTTTTTGTTTTTCACATGTCTTCTCTCCCCCTTTGACATCAATGGCAAAGGGCACATACTTGCATCACTTAGAATCATACAGACTACTGCCCCTGAGTAGCAGCTTTCCATCATCACTCTAGACCACAAGATATGACTGTAAGATCCACCAGACTAATGCACATTAGTGCACCTTAATTTAGAACTGGAGGGGTAATAACCCCTAACTTCTCCTTGAAATACTCAAAAGAGTCCTTAGGTAGATGTTTAGTAAAAATGTCTGCAATCTGATCCTTGGAGGGCACAAACTCCAATCTGACTTCATTCTTGTTCACCTGCTCTCTCAAAAAGTGAAACTTGATGGATATATGTTTTATCTTTGAATGCAACAGTGGATTTTTTGATATATTTATTGCACTTGAATTATCACAGAAGATTGTGATAGGTTCCTCATACTCCACTTTGATGTCTCTTAGCATTTGCTTCATCCACAATACTTGAGTGCAACTACCTACTGCAGCAATATATTCTACTTCTGTAGAGGACAGAGATATTTCCTCTTGTTTCTTGCTCAGCCAAGAAACCAATCTTTTCCCTCAAAAGAATGCTCCACCACTGGTACTCTTCTGGCCATCCACATCTCCTGCCCAATCCACATCTGTATATGCATGAAGAGAGAAATCATGATCTCTAGGATACCATAAACCATACTCAACTATTCCTTTTAGATATCTAAGAATCCTCTTGATTGCCATGACATGATATTCTCTAGGATTAGCTTGGAATCTAGCAACAAGACCAATAACATTCATAATGTTAGGTCTAGTTTGAGTAAGATACAGTAGTCCTCCAATCATTGATCTGTACTTTTTCTGATCAGCCTTAGGAGAGTCATCATCTTTGCTCAATTTACATCTGGTTGCCATGGGAGTATTCATTAGTTTTGAGTCTTCCATCCCAAATTTCTTCAACAATTCTTTCACATATTTGGTCTGTGAAATGAAGATTTCTTTCTTTGTTTGAATGATTTACAGACGCAAGAAGAAATTCATTTCCCCAAACATGGACATCTCAAATTCACTTTTCATTTGATTTGCAAAAGTTTTGCACATAATATCTCTTCCTCCAAAAATGATATCATCAACAATTACTTCAACAATCAAGATATTTTCATGATCAATTTTGAAGTACAAGCTATTGTCAGTAGTACCTTTGTTGAAACTAATCTTCAAAAGATGCTTATCCAATCTTTCATACTAGGCTCTTGGGGCTTATTTGAGTCCATACAGTGCTTTCTTCAACTTGCAAACCATATCACCATGATCAGACAATTGAAATCCTTCCAGTTGCTCAATGTATACTTCTTCCAAGTCACCATTCAAGAAGGCAGACTTGACATCCATCTGATATACTTTGAAGTCCTTGAAGGTAGCAAAGGCAAGAAATAATCTGACTGCTTCAATTCTTACCACCGGAGCAAAAGTTTCTTCAAAATCAACTCCTTCTACTTGAGAATAACCCTTGTAGACCAATCTATCTTTGTTTCTGACTACTTCACCATCTTCATTCAGTTTATTCTGGAAGACCCATTTGGTTCCAATCACATTTTTGTTCTATGTCTAGGAACAAGATCCCAAGTGTGATTTTTCTCAATTTGCATCAACTCTTCCTTCATTGGTTTAGTCTAGCTTTCATCATTGCATGCTTCACTTAATATTTTTGGTTCAATTTTTGAAATTAGACAATACTCTTATGAGTCTTGAGAAATCTTTCTTCTCATTTGAACACCTTTTCTTTTATCACCTATGATCTGATCTTCAGAGTGATTCAGTCATACATACCTGGGAGTTTTGGGAATTTCTTGCACTTCTATCTCTTGAATAGGTTCATTCAAACTTATCTCTTCTTCCTGGTTCTTTGGATCAGTCTGGATTTGAATTTCAGAAGGGGCTTGGACTTCTTGGACCAAAACATCATTCTGATCATCTTCTTCATATTCATAAAACCTTGAGGATTTTTCAATACCTTCATCAACCTTCACATTTGTACTTTCTATAATCTTTCTCAATCTCTTGTTGTAACACCGGTATGCTTTGCTTTGAGTAGAATAGCCCAAGAATATTCCTTCATCACTTTTAGCATTAAATTTTCCAAGGTCTTCATCTCTTTTAATGTAACATTTTCTACCAAAGACTCTGAAATACTTCACAGTGGGAGTGATGCCAAACTAAAGTTCATAATAGGTCTTACTAGTATTGCTTCTAATTTGTACTTGATTAAGAGTATAGACAGCAGTGCTTACAACTTCTCTCCAGTAGATCTAAGGAACATTTGCTTCCATAACTATCTTTTTATCCCATGTTTCTCACAGAATTCTATGAACTCTCCGGATGTGAATTCTCCACCTCTATTAGACCTGAGACATTTTATGTTTAATTTGGTTTCATTCTCTACCATAGCTTTGAATTTTTTGAATTTATCAAGAACCTCATATTTCTCTTTCAGAAAAGTCACCCACATCATCCGGGAGTGGTCATCAATTAATAACATGAAGTATCTATCACCTTGCAAACTCTTGATTCTTGCTAGTCCACATAGATCAGTATGTACTAAGTCCAACAATCTGGTAGAAAATTTTTCCTTACTTTTAAATGTGACTCTGCTCTGTTTACCCAACTGGCATTCTTTGCACAAACTATTGGTAGGTTTCACCAATCTTGGAAGATCTCTTACAGCCTGAGTGTTTCTTATCTTGATGATATTATCAAAATTCACATAACACATTCTCCTATGCCACAACCAACTCTGATCAATTTGAACAAATAAACAACTTTTTCCATTACCAACCAAGTGGAAGATGTTACCTTTTGTTTGAGTACCAGATGCAATCTCTGTTCCAGAAATTTCAAAGATCTTACATTTTCCATTTTTGAATTAGAGATCATAGCCTTTGTCCACCAACTGTCCAACACTGAGAAGATTGTGCTTCAAACCTTTAACATATAGTACATAACTGGTTTTGTTCTTTCCATCAAAAGAAATAGTTCCTCTACCTCTGATTCTGTCAGTAGAATTATCACCAAATTTTACCACTCCTCCTTCATATCTTTCCAAATCTATGAACTTATTTTTGTCACCTGTCATATGGTGGGAGAATCCACTATCAATGACCCAGTCATCCTTTTCTTCAACTTGGGCAGCCAGAGCTCTTTCTATCATTTTATGATTGACAGATTCAGAGGACATTGGATCTTCTTCCTTGATGGCAATAAACACCTAGTCACTTCCAGATTTGTTTCTTGTTTCTGATTCATCAACTGTTACTCCATCATCATCTTCATGAACATAGTAACATTTCTTTTGGAATCTTGATCTATTTGGATTTGCCCTTGAAAATCTTTCCAGACACCTTGAGGCAAAATGACCAATCTTATTGCAGTTGAAACATTTGAAGGGCAATTTTCCTTCATACTTACCGGATCCTCTTGGCAGTCTTTTTGCAATAAGGGCTTCAAGTTGAGCAACTTCTACTTCATCCTCTTCTAGATCTTTTCTTGCTTTTTCATATCATGATAGTTTATTTGAGGAGTTCTCTCCTAGATCAAACTTTTGTTTGCCTTTTACAGAGGCACTAGCTTTGAATGCAGATTCAGTCTTGGGGGGTGCATCTCCAAACTCAGCCAATTCATATGCAGCTAAATTTCCAACCAATTGATCCCTTGTGATATTTGAAAAAGATTTGAATTCTTCAATAGCAGAAACCTTGTGTTTGTAAGTAGGAGGTAGGGATCTGAGAACTTTGGCAATAATCTCATCTTCATCCAAGATTCCACCAGCACACCTAATGCCACAAACAAGCTCATTTACTTTTGGCATAAATGTAGTGATATTTTCATCTTCAGGTTTTCAAATTTTCCTTTCAGAGTCTATAGCTTGGCACATTTAACATATTTGTCTCCTTCATGCAGAAGTTCTAGTTTTTCCCAAATCTCATATGTAGTTTTTAAATCTATAACATTTGTCAACTCTGAATCAGATAAGGCACTTAGTAAAGCTCCTTTAGCCTAAAGATTGTCTTTAGCATCTTTTATTTCATCTACATTTGTCAGACCATCCTTTGGGGAACATACTTCTTTGAAGCTATGATCCAATATTGCATTCCCATACATCACAAGTGACATTCCATGCGGCTTTTCAAAAGAGTGTAATTGGTTCCATCAAACCTCAGACTATCTTTCTTGTAGGAAGACACCCTGGATCTCCTTAGGTGGTTAAGCTCTTTTTAGAGGAACTTGGCTCTGATACTAATTGTTAGTTTCAAGATAGACAACTTAGAGGGGGGGTAAATCAGTTGTCCAAAACTTTTCTTTTATTAACCACTTAAATCCTTCTTGTAATTCAGCAGCATACTACTAAATCAATCATGGAAACACAATGCAACAATTCAAGAGCATAAACACATTAACACATATGACACCAAGATTTTAATGTGGAAAGCCTGATTAAGGGAAAAACCACGGGGTGACTAACCCAAGATTGTATTCTTTGTTAAAAGAATAAGAGGAACAAAATGGCACATGCCAATTAGGGCTTACTACCTGAGCACACTACTCACAAGAGGCCCACTGCCTACAGGAGACACACTGTCTACAGAATAATATATATTACATACTTGAACTGAAGATTAGCATCTTCACCATGCTTGAGTTAGTTTTATTTAAGCTCAATACTTCTGCTCTGTCTTTCGCTTTTCTCCTTTCTACCATGCTCTCATCTTTTTCTAATACATTTGAAATGACTTCACAACTCTTATTTATACAAGACATTGACTTTGGGATAATCATCAAAGTCGGCATACTTTACAGAGTAAAAACACAAATACAACTTGACTTATTACAAAAGACTTCATGCAAATCACCACACTGTTGGCCACATATATCTGGGATTTCAATCTTCTTTGAGGAACATGCCATCCTTCACAGAACATCTTCAAGATCATCCGCAAGATGTGTAAATCATCATGTCAGCCAAGTTTAGGAAGAACATCATCATCCAAAAGTATTTCTTCAATTACAAGATCCATCTTTAGTGTGGACCACCAACACCAACTGGAAACAATCTAGAGACCCCCACAAGCTTGCTTGAATGACCAAGAACATCCACACTACTTTTGCTTACTGAAATCATTCTCTTCTTCATCTGGAACCTCAAGAACACAATCTGTCATCACTATCATATTGGAATAGATGCTTGCAGATCTCTAGACAATGAACCAATTGAGTTGTCAATTCACATTGACTTCCTAAACACTCCACCAAATCCACAAAACAAGATATTCCATTTCCAGATCTCACCAGGCCTATTTGTGTTGCTATGTCACCTCTGAACATCTGTCAGAACTGGTTTTACTCATATGGCCATAACTTCTTCAAATCTTCATGCGGACCTCTTAAATCTTTACTAGATCACTTTTAGACACATATCTACAAACCCTTTGATGTGTATCCTCTGATCTTCATCTTAACTGGGATCTTCACTTCATAGAGCTTCATTGTCTTCACTTTTCTTTGTTTTTGATAGGACTAATTTTTTCAATATCCTCAGCACACTACTCATCCAATCCTTGACATCAATGCAATAGGAGTATGTTGACATCAATGACAACACCGGTTAGGCCAGTACTTGCAACACTAAGTACAGAGACTAAAGAATCGTAGCTAGAGGAGATAACTGAATTGTTGATAGAGTATGAAGACATCATATTAGATAATGTACCTAAAGGATTGCCACCAATTAAGAGTATCATTCATCATATGGATCTTATACCTGGAGCTAGTTTGCCTAATAAAGAAACACACCAGATGACACCAGCAGAGAATGAGGAGCTGAATAGATAGATACATGAATTGTTGAGGAAAGGTTTGATTAGAGAAAGTTTAAGCCCTTGTGCAGTACCTATAGTACTAGCACCGAAGAAAGATGGAGAATGGAGAATGTGTATAGACTCTAGAGAAATCAATAAGATCATAGTTAAGTAAAGATTTCCATTGCCTAGGATGGATGACATTATGAATTGTTTGAGTGGAGCAAAATATTTCACAAAGATAGACTTGAAGAGTGGATACCATCAAATCAGGATCAGAGAAGGAGATGAATTGAAGACTTCTTTTAAGACAAATGAAGGATTATATGAATGGTTAGTGATGACTTTTGGATTGATAAATGCACTAAGTACTTTCATGAGATTGATAAACAAAGTTTTGAAGAAATTCTTGGGTAAGTTTGTTATTGTATACTTGGATGATATTCTGATTTTTAGTAAGACAAAAGAAGAACATTTGTGGCACCTAAGATAAATATTGCAGAGACTAAGAGAAGAGAAATTGCTGATAAACTTTAAGAAATGTAGTTTCATGAAGGAAGAATTGGTATATTTGGGAATTGTGATTTCTTTGGAAGGATTGAAGATGGACCCTAAGAAAGTTAGAGCAATTGTTGAGTGGCCAACACCTAAGAGCATTGGAGAAGTCAGATCATTTCATGGATTAGCTAGTTTCTACCGGAAGGTCATTAGAAATTTTAGTTTAGTATGCATACTGATGACAGGAAATGAGAGGTGATAGAAAGGACTTTAAGTGGACATTAGGAGAAAATAAAAGTTTTGAATTGTTGAAGCAGAAAGTGACAGAGCAACTAGTGTTAACATTACCAGATTTCAACAAAGTATTTCAAGTAGATTGTGATGCAAGTGGAAATACAATAGGAGCAGTGTTAAGTCAAGAAGGTAGACTAGTAGCATATTTCAATGAGAAGTTTAATGATCCAAGGAGAAGATATTTAGTTTATGACTAGGAATTTTATGCCATAATTCAAGCCTTGAAGAAGTGGAGACATTACTTGTTGCCAAAGGAATTTGTGTTGTATATAGATCATCAAGGTTTATAGTATCTAAAGAGTCAAGGAAAATTGAATCAGATACATATTAGATGGGCAGAGTTCATGCAAAGTTACAAATTTGTACTGAAGCATAAGAGTGGAAAGTCAAACAAAGTTGCAGATGCATTAAGTAGAAGAAGAAATTTGTTGACAGAGATGAGAGCTGAAGTATTAGGTATTTAAGAATTGAAGCACATGTATGAAGAAGATCTTGATATTGTAGAACCATAGAAAGCATGCAAGGAACCTGTTGTGATAGATAGAAGTAAGTGGTTGGATTATTTCATTTAGGAAGATATGTTGTTCAAAGGAAATCAGTTGTGTATACCTAGGAGTTTAATGAGAGACAATTTGATCAAGGAGAAACATAGTGGTGGATTAGTAGGACATTTTGGAATTGACAAGTGATGCAGAGCTCTAAACAATTTTCTCAAATTCTCAGAACTCCACAGTCACGATGTTTCCTTCTATCTACAACACATTATACTATCGGCTCATTCAAGAATTATCCCTTAGATGCACCAGTCACTCTGATGACTTATCAAACCATTTGACTTCCATCGCCTAGACTTCCTACCATTGGCGTAGCTTTCTTCTCATCTTCCGATGATGTGATTCGTACCGATAAACTCTCCATCGGTGACACTTTCAGTTGTCATCCCAATCGAAAAGAACACATACTATTGGCTCCACAATATTTCATTCACCTGATGCCCTTCTTACGCCGATGTCTTCATCCACTTCAAACATACATTGCTTGACCTACTATGTCAGTTCTATCTACCGTTTCTACCGGTCAACACTTGTATCGCAAAACAATGTATGTTTCAACATACAATTGTAACATGCAATCAAGACATACAACTGACAACCTCCTATCACCGGTTTCACTCATTGTATCTTCAACTACTTTGACCGGTACAGCCGATCACCCCTTGCATCTTACGAAATGCATATTAACAATGTACATCCCATTATACAGTCTTCGATATGCAAATGTAGGATATACACAAAATGCTTTAACATACAACTGTGATATATACACACAATGTTTGTGACATACAATTGATGTATACATAGGAAATGTATCTCCATACATACGTGATATACATAAAAATTGTATATCCGATATGTTTTAGCATTGTATATTTGTTACATGCATTCACACCAATATGCTTTGCGATATATACACCAACTGTATAACTGACATGTGATTTCAGGATACCCACAAAATGTACTTAGGTACATTAACGATATACACAATGCTTGTATATTCAGCGAACAACATGAATGTAACCCAAAAGGACTTTTATACATACCTTACTTCACAGGATAGACACAGGATGATACTCGCATGCAAATGTGATGTACTCATAAACTATTCCAGCATGCATTTGACGTGTATACATAAAATGTATAATTAAATCTCATGCCAATAACCTCCTCTATAACAAATTCCATAGTTTCTATTTTTCCATGACCACGAACAAAACTAAGACAAAATAGAAAACTATTGTACAAAGCCCATTCCACTGATTTCACAGAAATCTACTAGTGGAATGGTTTTAATCGTGCATCTCGACAATAGAAAAACTAAATTAAATACAAAACAATTCTATACAGATAATATACATAGGACAATTTGATACATAGGGAATTTACACAGAATCTAGAATTTGTAAAACACAACTGACAGAATTTCTATTTCTTCATTCCAACTTCATCTCTCTGGGTCTCTTGCAACATAGGCCGATTATAGAGACTCATACATATTCAACCCCTCCTTCTGATTTTGCTTAACCAAGATTATTAGCAAAAACCCTAACTACTCACATGACACCTGTTTGGCTTAAGACATCAAAACACCTAATAATACGACACATTGACTTATTCATCCACATACCCCAAATATCTAATGATGTCCAGATTTGCTTGTTAGGATGCTAGATTTGTGGCTTTGGTTCTCATGGTGGGGTCTTTTAAACATGAAATGTCAACATGAATACTACATGACAACATGAAATGTATAAACATATTAAAACCTTATTCTTCTCCCTCAAATGGATATTTATCTTGTTGAAGGGGTGCTCCTGCACCATACTCCCCAGGAGAAGAGATCTCAAGCCCACTTGAGATCAGAGTTTTGAGGTCTGCACCATAGTTTGTGATCTAATCTTCAGTCATCCAAACTGCCTCTGAATCAAGTTTCCTGTGCCAAGCCACCAAGTACTCCATGTACTCTTTGTTCCTTGTCTTCTTTGTCACTCTTGAGTCTAATATCTTCTATAATTTTGGTGGATCCTACTTAGGAATATCATCATCTGCTGCATCCTGCAATGGTTCCTATTCTACATCTACATTCTGCTTGTATGGAGTTAAATCACATATATTGAAAATGGGCGACAATCCAAGATCAAGAGGAAATTGGATCTCACAAGCATTCTACCTACACTTCTTCAAAATCTGACATGGTCCAATCTTCCTCTGCATTAGCTTGGTATATTTACCTTTTGGGAGCCTCTCCTTCTTCAGATTAACCCATACCAGATCTCCAACATCAAATTGTACATCTCTCTTCTTCTTATTAGCATATGCTTTGTACTTCAATGTAGTTTGTTGGAGTTGTGTCTTGACTTGATCATGCACCTCTTTGATGGCTGATGCAAAAGCTTCTCCATCTGCACTAATAGACTCTCCTGTAGGTAGATCTCTCAACTCCAAAATACTCCTGGGATGAATACCATATACCACATGAAAATGTGACTTCCCTATACTCCTATTGATAGTGTCATTATAGGAAAATTCTGCTTGTGGTAGGATGTTATCCCACTTCTCTCCATGCTGCCTTGTCAAACACCTTAGCAGATTTCCCAATGAATGGTTAACCACTTCTTTCTAACCATCTGTTTGAGGATGGTAGGCTGATGAGAAGGATAAATTGGTTCCAAGCTTCTTCCAAAGAGTCCTCCAAAAGTGGCCAATAAATTTCACATCTCTATCTGACACTATGCTCAATGGTAAACCATTTATCCTCACTATCTCTTTGAAAAATAGATCAGCAACATATGAAGCGTCACAAGTGGTTTTGCATGGCAAGAAATGTGCCATTTTACTAAATCTGTCTACTACAACAAAAACACTATCATATCCCTTCCTTGTTCTAGGTAAACCCAATACAAAATCCATGCTTATGCTCTCCCATGGCCTAGAAGGAATGGGTAGTGGCTGATACAAACCTGCATTAGTGGATCTCCCTTTTGCTTTCTGACATATCACACATGCCTCCACAAATCTCCTCACATCTGACTACAACTTGGGCCAATAGTAATGTCTCTTCACAAGATCAAGAGTCTTATCTAGACCAAAATGTCCTGCCATGGCCCCACAATGTTTCTCCCTAATGATATTCAGTCTCATAGAATACCGTGGAATACATAACTATCCACCCTTGAAAAGTAAACCATCTTGGATTAGAAATTCAGAGAACTCAACATGATATTTGTCACCAAAGGAAGTACATACCTTATAGATTTCTCCAAAGTCTTCATCAGCATCATACATGGCCTTCAAGGAATCAATGCCAACACTCTCCAATTGGATCTGATTTATGGTTAAGACCCTCCTACTCAAAGCATCTGCTACCTTGTTCTTGACCCCTTTCTTATGCTTGAGTGTGAAGGTGAAAGCTTGCAAAATCTCTACCCACTTCATGTGCCTATGGTTTAGCTTCTTTTGACTGTTTATGAAACTATGGGCCCGATTATCTATGAACACTATGAATTCTTTTGGCATCAAGTAATGCCTCCACTTTTTAAGTGACTGTACTAGAGCATACATCTCCAAATCATATGATGAGTATTTCTTATTTGCATCATTTAGTTTCTCACTGAAAAATGCAATAGGCCTACCTTCTTGACTAAGTACTGCTCCAATTACCATGTGGCTTGCATCAAATTCTACATGGAAAATCTTGTTGAAGTCAAGAAGTGCAAGGAGTGGTTGCTCTGCCACCTTCTTCTTCAATGTTTCAAATGAATCATCTACCTCCTTTGTCCAAGTGAATCTGCGCTTCTATCCTCCTTTTATGGTGTCAAGCATGGGTGCACAAACATGACTAAACCCCTTTATAAACTTCCTATAGAAGGTTGCTAACCCATGGAAACTTCTAACATCATGCAAGGTTTTAGGAGTTGGCCAAGACAATATGGCATTTACCTTCTCTTGATCCATTTTTAGTTTGTTATGTGAGATGACAAATCCCAAGTAGATGATTTCTTCCTGTATGAACAAACACTTTCCTAAGTTGATCATTAGCTACTCTTCATGTAACTTTTTGAGGACCAAGTCTATATGGTTGAGGTGCTCTTCCCTTGCATTATTGAAAATTAGGATGTCATCTAGATATACTATGATAAATTTTCCCATGAATTCCCTCAAGACCTCATTCATCAACCTCATAAAGGTACTAGGGGCATTGGACAAACCAAAAGGCATGACCTTCCACTCATATAACCCATCATTGGTCTTGAATGTAGTTTTCCATTCATCTCCTGGCCTAATCCTAATCTGATGATAGCCAGTCTTTAAATCTATTTTTATGAAATACTTAGCACCCCCAAGCAATCAAGCAAATCTTCTATCCTAGGGATTGGGAACCTATACCTGATTGTTATCTTGTTGATAGCTCTTGAATTAGTACAAAGCCTCCAAGTACCTTCCTTCTTTGGTGCTAGTACATCCGGTACCACACATGGGCTTAAATTCTTGCCAATTAGGCCTGTCTCTAACAAATCCTCAATCTTCCTTGCTACCTCTGTATTATGCTCTGGGATAAGCTTGTATGCTGCTTTGTTTGGGAGTGTAGATCCTGGGATCAGATCTATGCAATGGCTGATGTCCCTCATAGGTGGTAGGGACCTTGGCATTCCATCAGAGATGATGCCCTTGTATTTGTCCAATAACTCTTGGACAGCTGGATCTATGAACCTTTGCCTCTTCTCTCCCTTGACTTCTTTCTACTGCTCCTTGTTCACCCTTAGGCATGGAATTAGAGCATATGGAACTGCTCCTTCTACTATCTCTTTCATGAAATGTTTGCCTTCTACCATCATCACCTTGACTTCTTTCCCTTTTGATTCCACCTTATTCTCCATCAATGGTAGTAACTCTATCAACTTACCATCCTTGATGATTGAATATGTGTTTCTAACTCCATCATGGTGTGCTTTCAAGTCATACTGCCATGGTCTTCCAAATAGGAGATGGCAAGCATCCATCTTGGCAATGTCAAACAATAACCTATCTTTGTATGGTCCAATTTGAAACTCCACCCAAGCCTATTCTTCTACAACTTTTTGCTAACCTTGGGTGAGCCATGCAATCTTGTATGGGCAAGGATGTGGCAGTCTTCTATGCTTAAGCTTTTCTACCATTTCAAATGACACAAAATTTTTAGTGGATCCGGAGTCAATCAAAACTTTACATACCTTTCCTCCTGCCTTGCAAGTAGTTCTAAAGAGAGACTTCCTTTGTGGGGGTTCTTTGTCAAGCACCTTCATGGTGGTCATTGCTCTCCTAATCATCAAAGATTCTCCTTTCTCAGGATATCCATAACTGTCAGGAGCATTCACACTTTGACAATCAGATTCTTGGATCAGATTGATCCTCCTTTCTCCTATTGAACTTGTTACCTTTCCTAGACATCTTCTGGCTATATGGCCTTCTTGATTGCAATTGTAACATCTGATAGGTCCTCTACCCTGAGATCTCCCTCTAAATGATGGTCTTTTTCCCCTAAAGTTTCCTCTTTGATTGTAACTTCCCCCTTGGGTTTGACTATTGTCTCCTTTGTTGCTCTCTTGGTTTGATTCACCTTGGGGTCCAAATCCATTTCCTCTGCCTCTGAAAGGACTTCTTCCTCCCCTTTGCTATCTCCCTCTTCCTCTACTATTCTGTTCTTGTCTTCTCTTGAATTTCTCTTCCACCTTGAGTGCCAATTGGTAGCACTTTTGGACTATCTCCGGGTTATGCAGATTTATGTCTTCTTGGATAGAAAACCTCAGTCCATTGAGGTACCTTGCCACCTTCTCTTCTTCATTCTCCTTTACCTTTGTTTTGACACATAGTTTCATGAACTCTTCTGTGTATGAGCTGATATCTAACTCTTTTTGCTTCAAGTTTTGTTTCCTCTTATGTAATTGGATGTTGTAATCCAATGGAACATAGACCTCCTTCACTAAAGCCATCATCTTCTTCCAAGTTGTAACTCTACTCTTTCCCTCTTTCATCCTGTCATCTTGGATGAAATTCCACTAGGTTAGTACAACCCCTTTCATTTTGGATTGAGCCATCTTCACCCTTTGGTGGTCTAGTATTTCCTCGGTCTCAAAGAAGTTATTCAAGGAGTCCATCCACTCCATCACTGAATCAGGTTCCATTTTGCCTGCAAATGCTGGTAGGTCTATTTTCATATCCATGGTCCTTCTCTCCATGGATTTGAGGGCATTAAGTAAGGGTCTCTGGTCTACAAGAACCTATATCTCTTCCTGCTTGGGGATCTCCTCTTCATCCTTGTCTTCTCGCATACTAGAATCTTCTTCCCCTTTCTCTACTCTGTCCCTCAACTACTCTACCTCTTCTTTCAAGGCCTGATTCTGAGCCCAAGCTGCTCTGCTCTCTGCCATTTGTTTTCTCACTAAGGCTACCAACTCAGCATTGGTCATCTTTGCTGGGTACTCTTGTGACCCCTCTTCGTCTGACATCTTGTCTTCTTCTTAGGCCCAAAGGATACTCCTTTTCTTTGATACCACTTGATGTAGAGCTCTGAACAATTTTCTCAAATTCTTGAAACTCCACAGTCACGATGTTTCCTTCTATCTACAATAAATTATACTATTAGCTCATTCAAGAATTCTCCCACAGATGCACCAATCACTTCGATGACTTATCAAACCATTTGACTTCCATCGACTAGACTTCCTACCATTGGCATAACTTTCTTCTCATCTTTCGATGATGTGATTCATACCGATAAACTCTCCATCGGTGACACTTTCAGTTGTCACCCCGATCGGCAAGAACAGATACTGTCAGCTCCACAATATTTCATTCACCCAATGCTCTTCTTATGCTAATGTCTTCGTCCACTTCGAACATACATTGCTTGACCTCCTATGTTGGTTCTGTCTACCGTTTCGTCTAGTCAACACTTGTATCACAAAACAATGTATGTTTCAACATACAATTGTAACATGCAATCAGGACATACAACCAACAACCTCCTATTGCCAGTTTCGCTCACTATATCTTCAACTTCTTTGACCGCTATAGTCGGTCACCCCTTGCATCTTATGAAATGCATATTAACAATGTACATCCCATTATATAGTCTTCGATATGCAAATGTAGGATATACAAAAAATGCTTTCACATACAACTATGATATATACACATAATGTTTGTGACATACAATTGACGTATACATAGGAAATGTATCTCCATACATATGCGATATACACAGAAATTGTATATCCGATATGTTTTAGCATTGTATATTTGTTACATGCATTTTCAACATGCATTCACACTGATATGCTTTACGATATATGCACTGACTGTATAACCGACATGTGATTTTAGGATACCCACAAAATGTACTCAGGTACATTAACGATGTACACAATGCTTGAATATTCAGTGAACAACATGAACGTAACCCAAAAGGACTTTTATACATACCTTACTTCACAAGATATACATAGGATGATACTCGCATGCAAATGTGATATACTCACAAACTGTTCTAGCATACATTTGACATATCTACTTAAAATGTATAATTGAATCTCATGCCAATAACTTCCTCTATAGCAAATTTCACAATTTCTATTCTACCATGTCCACGAACAAAACCAAAACAAAACAGAAAACTATTGTACAAAGCTCATTCCACTGATTTTACAGAAATCTACTAATGGAATGGTTTTAATCATGCATCTCGATAATAGAAAAACTAAATTAAATACAAAACAATTCTATACAGATAATATACACAGGACAATTCGATACATAGGGAATTTACACAGAATCTAGAATTTGTAAAACACAACTAATAGAATTTCTATTTCTTCATTCCAACTTCGTCTCTCTGGGTCTCTAGCAACACAGGCTGATTACAGAGACTCATACATATTCAACCCCTCCTTCTGATTTTGCTTAACCAAGATTATTAGCAAAAACCCTAACTACTCACATGACACTTGTTTGGCTTAAGACATCAAAACACCTAATAATATGACACATTGACTTCATCATCCACATACCCCAAATATCTAATGATGTCCAGATTTGCTTGTTAGGATGCCAGATTTGTGGCTTTGGTTCTCATGGTGGGGTCTTTTAAACATGAAATGTCAACATAAATACTACATGACAACATGAAATGTATAAACATATTAAAACCTTATTCTTCTCCCTAAAATGGATATTTATCTTGTTGAAGGGGTGCTCTTGCACCAACAAGATAGTGGCTTTGGTAAGTGAACATTACTTTTGGCCTCAAATATATAAGGATGTAAGGAAGTTTGTGCAGAGTTGTAGAGTTTGTCAAGTTGCAAACAGAAGTGATCAGAATACTGGTTTTTACAAATCTTTGACAGTACTGAGAGACCTTGGGAAGACATAAGTATGGATTTCATATTAGGATTTCCAAGAACACAGAGAGGACATGATTTTATATTTGTAGTGGTGGACATATTTTTAGAGATGACACATTTCATACCTTGTAAGCAGACAAATAATGTAGTGCATGTTTCTAACCTATTTTTCAAGGAGATTGTGAGATTGCATGGATTACCTAAGAGCATAATTTCAAACAGGGATACAAGATTCATTGGATTTTTTTGGAGGACATTGTGGAAGGAGATGAAGAAAGATCTAAAGTTTAGTTCAACATTTCATCTATAGATAGATGGGTAGACAGAAGTGGTGAATAGGAGTTTGGGAAACTTGTTGAGATTTTTGGTAGGAGAGAAAATAGGAAATTGGGATGTAATTCTATCACAAGCAGAGTTTTCATACAATATTTTAGTGAATAGAAGAACCAAAAAGACACCTTTTGAGATTGTGATTGGAATGAAACCTAGAGGAGTTGCAGAGTTGAGAGACATCAGTATGGAGAACAAGAGAGGTATATAAGTAGAAGAATTTGCTAGATACATGGAGACAGTACATAATCAGGTTAAGAAACATTTGGAGGAGATGAACAAGTATAAAAAGTAATCAGATGAAAGGAGAAGACACAAAAAAAAATTTAGTTGGAGATGAAGTGATGGTATATCTAAGAAAAGAGATATTTTCAGTAGGAACGTATAACAAGTTGAAGATGAAGAAGTTTGGACCATGTAAGATACTCAAGAAGTTTGATTTAGAAAATGCATATGAATTAGAGCTATCAGAGACATTAGGTATATCACCTATATTCAACATTGCATACTTATATCAGTCTCATGGAGAATCAAGTGATAGCATTGAGGATGATTTGAGGAATTAGTTACCATAGCAACATCAGGAGTAGATGGAAGACATATTGGACAACAGAATTGGATGCAGTACTAGAGAAAAGCAATACAAGGATTATTTGGTTAAGTGGAAGGGCAAACCAGAAGAAGATTCATCATGGATTTCTCATGCTGAGGTGGACCATCTTGGTTTTCCTCTAGCCCTAGCAAAGTGAGGCAATCACTTTTTTCAACAACCTTGGGTGTCTGATGTAGGAACATCCCAGGTTGCAGAGCAATCTTGCATCAACCAAAAACAATCGCATTTCTTTTGTTTCTTTCATTTTCTAGTTCAGTGCAGTTCAATTCACTCAATAGTAGTTTCAACATTTTTTATTGCATTTTGCTGCATTGTCATTTCAAATCTTGTAGAGAAGTACTTAGCATCTAGACAGCATCAGCTAAATCATATCCAAATTTTAGGTCATTTGGACTTGTCTGCTAAAAGTTATTGCTATCAGAAGATCCCCTATTTTCACAAAACAGAGCATGCAGACAATCAGCCAAAGGAGAAGGTTTCCAGAGCACTTCCATGACTTGAAAAGCTAAATGAAGCATATCACATGGCACATAATGATAAGATAGACCTTTCTTGAGGTCCGTACCAAGTTTCATTTATTTGCGGAGCAATACCAGAGGATTGAAGGCTGACCTATTTGTTTCTACACGTTACACTCTTCATTGGAATTTGTAACCTTTCTTGGCTGACATAGAGGATTTCCTGAGCTTGGAGATGATATATATAGATCTCTAGGATGTATTAGGAATTCAGTCAGCATAATTCATAAGATAGATAGTTAGCTTCTTTTCAGATGGGCACTTCAATGCCATATCTTGCATATGTGATGTAATATGAAATCCATGCCTATAAGCCCTAGTTTGTAGCCCGCATGTTGTTGGCATATAAGACTTATGGATATGTGATATATTATGCATTTGAATCATTCTTTACATTCTATATTTTATTTGTTTCCATTGTGTTTACTCTTGCTACACATACTAGACAGTTCATTCTGTGAATCCTCCAACCATGACTGC
This sequence comes from Cunninghamia lanceolata, assembly GCA_027924645.1. Classification (NCBI taxonomy): domain Eukaryota; kingdom Viridiplantae; phylum Streptophyta; class Pinopsida; order Cupressales; family Cupressaceae; genus Cunninghamia; species Cunninghamia lanceolata. The sequence continues at coordinate 2,999,818 of BSBN01000738.1, forward strand.
ACCATACCCAAACTCCTATTTACCACTTTTGTTTGTACATCTATCTGTGGGTGAAATCCTGAACTAAACTTTAGGTATGTTTTCATCTTCTTCCACAATGTCATCCAAAAATATCCAATTAATCTTGTATCTCTATCTGAAACTATGCTCTTAGGTAATCCATCCAGCCTCACAATCTCCTTGAAAAATAGGTCAGTAACATGTACTGCATCATTTGTCTTCTTACAAGGAATGAAATGTGCCTTCTTTGAAAATCTATCAACTACTACAAATATAGAATCATATCCTCTCTGTGCTCTTGGCAAACCTAATATGAAATCCATGATTATATCTTCCCAAGGTCTCTCTGGTACTATCAAAGATTTATACAAACAAGCATTCTGATTACTCCCTTTTGCAACTTGACATACTTTGCAACTCTGCACAAATTTCATTACATCCTTATATATCTAAGACCAAAAGTAATGTTCACTTACCAAAGCTATTGTCTTATCAATTCCAAAATGTCCTTCCAATCTACCACTATGTTTCTCCTTGATCAAATTGTTTCTCATTGAACTCCTAGGTATACACAACTATTTTCCTTTGAACAACATATCCTCTTGAATGAAATAATCCAACCACTTACTTCTATATGTCACAACAGGTTCCTTACATGCTTTCGATGGTTCTACAAAATCAAGATCCTCTTCATACATATGCTTTAATTTTTCAAATCCTAATACTTCTACTCTCATCTCTATCAGCAAATTCCTTCTTCTGGTTAATGCATCTACAACTTTGTTTGACTTTCCACTCCTATGCTTCAATACAAATGTGTAACTATGCATGAACTCTACCCATCTCATATGTCTCTGATTCAACTTTCCTTGACTATTCAAATATCATAAATCTTGATGATCAATGTACAATACAAATTCCTTAGGCAAAAAATAATGTCTCCACTTCTTCAAAGCTTGAATTATGGCATATAACTCTTGATCATAAACTGTATATCTTCTCCTTGCATCATTCAACTTCTCACTGAAATATGCTACTGGTCTCCCTTCTTGAATTAACACTACTCCTATTACATTTCCATTGGAATCACAATCAACTTGAAATACTTTGTTGAAATCTAGTAATGCTAACACTAGTTGCTCTGTCACCTTCTGCTTCAATAATTCAAAACTCTTATTTGATCCTGATGTCCCCTTAAAATACTTTCTGTTACCTCTCACTATCTCTGTCATAGGTGTGCATACTGAACTAAAATTTATGATGAACTTCCAGTAGAAACTTGCTAATCCATGAAATGATCTTACCTCTCCAATGCTCTCTGGTGTTGGCCATTCAACAATTGCTCTTTCTTAGGGTCCATCTTCAATCCTTCTACAGAAATCACAAATCCCAAGTATACCAACTCTTACTTCATGAAACTAAATTTCTTGATGTTTATCAACAACTTTTCTTCTCTCAACCTCTACAATACTTGTTTGATATGCCACATATGTTCTTCTTTTCTTACTAAAAATTAAAATATCATCCAAATATACAATAACAAACTTACCCAAGAATTTCTTCAAAACCTTAGTCATCAATCTCATGAAAGTACTTGGTACATTAGTCAAGCCAAAAGGCATCACTAACCATTCATAGAATGCCTCATTTGTCTTGATCTCTGATATTGATCTGATGGTATCCACTCTTCAAGTCTAACTTTGTGAAATACTTTTCTCCACTCAAATAGTCCATGATTGCATCCATCCTTGGCAATGGAAATCTATACTTAATTGTGATCTTATTGATTACTCTAGAGTCTATACACATCCTCCATGCTCCATCTTTCTTTGGTGCTAGTACCACAGGTACTGCACATGGGCTCAAACTTTCTCTGATCAATCCTTTCCTCAACAATACCTATATTTGTCTATTCATCTCTGCATTCTCTGCTAGTGTCATCCAGTGTGCTTCTTTGTTAGGCAAACTAGCTCTAGGTATAAGGTCCATATGATGGCTGATGCTCTAGATTAGTGGCAATCCTTTAGGTACATTATTTAATATCATATCTACATACTCTGTCAAAAATTTAGTTTTCTCCTCTAGAGGTGGTTCTTCTTTTTTTCAAGTAACAGTCTCTACACTTAGGGCTTTGCACTTCTTAGGAATCAAAGAAAAACACATGTTCTCATGTCTCAATCCATCCAAAAATTTCCTTCCATCAACCAAACAGATTCTAGCATTCCCACATACTTCACTCTTAGGCTCATCTTCCAAAGGTATCAAGATATGTTTCTTTCCATTTGATGTTATAGTATCAGTATTCTTTCTCCCATCATGTATAGCTTTCCTATCATATTGGCATGGTCTACCCAACAATATATTACATACATCCATCGGCATAATATCACACAATACCTCATCATTATAAGATCCTATATGAAATTTCACCAAACATTGTTCACTCACCAATACCTTATGTTCATTTTGAATCCATGCTATCTTATAGGGCTTAGGGTGTTTCAATCTCTCCAAGTTTAGCTTAGTCACCATCTCCTCTGAAATCAAATTATTAGTACTACCACTATCAATGACCACTTTACAACATTTACCTCTTCATTTGCATCTTGTCTCGAACAAATTTTACCTTTGTGGTGGTTCCTCAGTTGTCTGTGCTTGAAATAATGCTCTGCTCATGACTAATGATTCTCCTTTCTCTGGCTTTCCCACTAAACTAGGCTATCCTATTAAAAAAAGTGTCTCAACCTTGCAACTTCAAAAGATTACTATTCTTTCCAGTTCTGGTCTTTTTGAATACCCTTTATCTTAGATAGTAGTCTGGAACTTTCAAAGTTTCCAAAAGTTTCCAAGAGAGCTAAAAATAGTGAGACTTACTATTTTTAGTAAGTTCTTTGATTGAGCTTGGATTGACTTGAAATTTTTCCTAGAAGGTACAGAACAACTAAGTGAACATCTCAGGTGAGTTTCGTCTCAAAATCATATCTGGATCGCGAAATATTAAAGTTTTTATTTTTTGAAACTATTGGAAAAAGTCTTTGAACTCAATTACCAAAATTGAAACTTCTCTAAACATCCCAAAAATTGGGATAACTAGCATAGCAGGTTATAGGGTGATAGATCTCTTCATAAGATTTTTGACGCATTAAACAGTTTGTCAATCCGACACCCAGATCAAAAGTTATGCCCTCTAGAAGTTAGACCTTCTATTTTGGGAAATGTAAAAACGTGTTGGACACATAAAAGAGCTGTAAAGGGGAGAGTTACACATGTTGGTGTGTGGTTTGGAACATCACAAGGCATCTTTGATTGGAGATAATTTGGGCGCCACTTTTGGGGTGGTTTTAGCTCATGGTTTTGTAATTACCACTGGCGGTGTACTGTATTGCATCTCCTATATATCAAGAACTTGAGATGGAGGTTGTATGTAAGAATCTTATAGATGTCAAATTACCTCATAGATATCTGATTGGATATACTCCTATAAAAGCTTGCTCTGCAAGTATATTGTAATCTTTGTGATTTCTGAATAATATATTGGGCGGCTTTGGAGTGTGGGGTTTTTTACTTGAAAGGGTTTTCCCCACATATATCTTGTGTTGTGAGTTTTGTGTTTGCATTTGGAAGTTGTTATTATCTTTCTATTAATGTGCATCTTAATCTGTAACTATAAAAGTAAAAATTTGCATAAGTCTTTCCACATTAGATCAGTGTAGGAAGCATTTTTCACATACCTTTCTTCCTTTCAGTTGGTATCAGAGCCTGACCACCTTTGGTTCTAGTTGTTGGGTAGAGGGTTTTTTTGAGCTGATCTTCGTTTGAGTGGGAGCTTGTGCAGAGAATTTTGAAATATTTGTTGCATGTAAGAGGTGGTGAGCACATCTGGTAGGTTTGAGATAGAGAAGTTTAATGACAGTAATTTTGAGTTGTGGACACTCAAAATGGAGGACATGCTTGTAGATCAAGATTTATGGGAAGCCATATCTGGAACAAAACCAATGGCAATGTCTCAAGAAGACTGAGATCTCAAAGATCAAAAAGCTAAGGGTTTGATAAGACTTTGTTTGGCTAATTCAGTGCTCTTGAATATCCATGAAGAGAAGACTGCAAAGGAACTTTGGAAAAAGATTGGAGATGTTTATCAGGCTAAATCCCTAGTGAACAAGTTATTCCTATGAAAGAAATTGTATTCTCTAAGGATGGAAGATGGAGGATCTATCGTTGATAACTTGAATACATTCAATATGCTTGTTGCCCAATTGACTTCTGTTGGTGTGAAGATGAACAAGGAGGATCGATGTATGACATTACTGTGTTCCTTACTAGATTCATGGGACCACTTTGTTATGGCCATTAGGAGTACCATTACCACCTTCAAGATGGATGAAGTGGTTTCTTTGTTGTTGTCTAAAGAGATGTGGAGAAAGTCTTCAGAATCAGCTAAGGAGGCTCTTACAATTCATGGTAGATCTAAAGAGAAGGGAAAGAAAAAGGATAAGAAGAAGGAAGAAAAAGGAAGATCCAAATCCTGTAGGAGATCTAAGTCTCCCAGAAAGTCCAAGGCCCTATGTTGGAACTGCAGAAAACCTGGTCACTTCCGCTAGGAGTGCAAGGAGGAGAAAAAGAAAAAGAAGAAGAATTATGATTCAGATTCTGACAAGTCCTCTCAGGATGAAGGAGAAGCATTTGTCGTTTCCTTGGCAATGCATGCATCTAAGGATGTGTGGCTTATTGACTCTAGTGTATCTTTTCACATGACCTCACATTGGGACTGGTTTTCAAAGTATGAAGAATACGATGGTGGAAAGGTGTACTTAGGTGATGATTCTCACTTGGATATTGTTGGCCATGGAAGAGTCTTGATTTGATTCCCTAATGGATGAGTAAAGGGAATCAATGGTGTTTTGCATATCCCTAGTTTGACATAGAACCTTCTTTCTATAAGTAAATTGAATGATGTGTGTGTCCAGGTTGTTTTCCCGAATGGAGGATGCAAGATGACTAGAGGATCTATGGTGTTAGCTAAGGGTGTTCAGATTGGCACTCTGTTTCAGCTTGATGCATGTACAGTTTAGTGTAATGGTGCCTTTGTTTTGAAGAAGAGAGCTTCAGAGTCTTCATCCTCACCATTGGAACCGGCAGTGAAAATGACTATTGCATCTACTTCTGATGGTCATGCTTTCTGAGTACCTAAGGGTGTTCATTCTATGGAGATGAAACTTCCAGCTGAGAAGACAATGTTATGGCACCAAAGGCTTGGTCACATTGGTGAAAAGGGTTTGAGGACCCTGAAGAATATAAATCTTGTTGAGGGCATGAATGATTGTAACCTTGAGTTTGATTTCTGTGAACATTGCATTTATGGAAAACAAAACCGTGTTTAGTTTTATTCTAGTTCTCACAAATCTTTTGAGGTGTTGGACTTGATTCATTCATGTTTGGTCCTGTTAATGTTCCTTTGATTTCAAAATCTATTTACTTTGTTTCATTCATTGATGATTATAGTAGGACATGTGTATATTTCCTTAGAAGTAGATCTGAATTCTTTAATAGATTCAAAGAGTTCAAAGCTCTTATAGAGAATTAGAAGGATAGAAAGATTAAGTGTTTGAGGACTAACAATGGTGGTGAGTTTTGTTCAGTAGATTTTGACAAGTTCTATAAATAACAGGGGATTGAGAGGCACAAGACAACTCCATATACCCCTCAGTAGAATGGAGTTGTAGAGAGGATGAATAGAACGTTGATGGAGAGGGCAAGGAGTATGCTAAGTGGAGCTAGTCTTGAACAAAATTGTTGGGCTGAAGCTATTGCTACCGCTTGTTACCTGGTTAATAGGTCTCCTACATCAGTGCACATTGATAAGACACCTATTGAGGTATGGTCTGGTAAAAATCCTTCATTAAGACACATTCAAGTATTTGGTTGTGAGGCATATGCACATGTGCCTAAGGATAAGAGGTTTAAGTTGGACCACCAGGCTATAAAGTGTATCTTCATCGGTTATGGCATCGGTGTGAAAGGGTACAAGCTTTGGGATCTAGTAGCTGAGAGAGTTCTGTATAGAAGAAGCGTGATCTTTAGAGAGCTCAATCCTTGTTCTATTGTCTTGCAACTAGACAAAGAAGAAAAGAAAGATGATGTGGTTCAGCTTCCTTCCACCCCTGAGAAAGTTGAACCAAAAACATCTATTGGACGTGATAATGAAGAGAGCTCTAGTAGCTCTGAAAGTTTAGAAGAAGATGAAGAACCTCAACCTCAACCTTTGAGGAGGTCCACATGGATAAGGCAGCAACCTGATAGGTTTGGTTATTCATTGCATGATTCCAGTTGTATTTTTTCTTTGATTTCTAACACTGATGAGCCTAGAACTGTGGAAGAGGCTATGGGTATGAAAGATGTAGGTTCCTGGAAGGAGGCCATGGAAGAGGAGATGGCTTCTTTGGAAAAGAATAATACTCAGGACTTTGTACCCTTGCCTGAAGGATGAAAACCTATTGGATGCAAATGGGTGTTCAAAAAGAAATTCAGTATAGATGGCCATGCTAAGAAATATAAGGCTAGATTGGTTGTGAAGGGGTATTCTCAGGTGGAGGGAATTGACTATGGTGAGATTTTCTCTCCTGTTTCAAAGCTGACATATATTTGGTTCCTATTATCTCTTGCAGTAGTGTATGATTTAGAAGTGGAACAGATGTATGTGAAGACAACATTCCTTCATGGTGACTTGGAGGAGGAAATTTATATGTCACAACCAAAGCACTACGTGGTGAAAGGTAAAGAAAATCTAGTTTGCAAGTTAAAAAAGTCTTTGTATGATTTGAAACAGTCTCATAGGATGTGGTACCAAAAGTTTGATGCTTTTGTGTTGAGTATTGGATTTCAGAGATCAAAATTAGATCATTATGTTTACTACAAGTTTGACAATGATCACATTCTCATTATTGCATTGTATGTCGATGATATGTTACTCATTGGGAATGGTAAAAGTTTTATTTCTTATTTGAAGTCTCAGTTGTCAGCATAGTTTGAGATGAAAAATCTAGGGGCAGCTCGGTATATTCTGGGAATGGAAATCAGAAGAGACAGAGAAAATAGAAAACTTTAGTTAGGCCAGAGTAAGTATGTTAAGACTGTGTTGGAGAGATTCAGCATGATGGATTGCAAACCTTTGACTATTCCTATTAATGTGCATCTTAATCTATAATTATAAAAGTAAAAATTTGCATAAGTCTTTCCTCATTAGATCAGCATAGGAAGCATTTTCTGCATACCTTGCTTCCTTTCATATCCAACAGGTTCTTCCTCCACATAAGCTGCTCTTGCTTGTACTTCCTTGATGACATTGAAATGCTCTGTGTCCTTCACCTCCACAATTAAAAAAAGTTCCTCTGAATGATCTTTTATCAAACCCTTTTCCATCTCTCATGTATCCTTCATTATGATAAGAATTATGATTCCCTCTACTGTTGCAATAGAAACTCCTATCATCTCTACCTCTGAAGTATGGATTATTGTCCTTTTCTTCCTTTCAGTATGGGCTACTTTCTTTGTTTTGATCCATATAATGTCCTTCTCCTTTGGAATATGTTCTACCTCTTTCAAATTTACCTCCTCTACCTCTTTTCCTTTGTTCATGCTTCTTATTCAACTTGTCTTCAACTTTCAATGCAAACTGATATGCTTCTTCTATTGTTGTCATCCTTACCAAACTTAGTTCTTCTTGAATATTCATCCTCAATCCATTCATGTATCTTTCCACTTTCTCCTTATTTGCTTCACTATGTCCAGTCCTTATGATCATCTTATGAAATTCTTCAGTGTACTCCTTAACAGATTTCTCCTTTTCCTTTAGGTTTTGCAATCTCTTCAACAATTTCAACTCATAGTCAGCAGGTATGAACCAATTCTTCAAATTTGTCACCATCCTATTCCATTTTATGATCTTCTCTTTTCCTTTCCTATTTCTATTCAACTGAACTTCTTTCCACCAAATAGTATCATGTTCTTTCAACTTAGTTTTTTAAAATCTTACTCTCTCTAGATCTTTAATTTTCTCATATTCAAAGTATTCCTCTAAGTCATTTATCCAATAAATCAACTCCTCTAGATTCAAATTCCCAGTATAGTCGTGTACTTCCACTCTAGGTCTCTTCCCTATCTTAGAAATAGCTTTCAACATCTTCACCTAATCTGATTCTTCTTCTTCTAGGGCTTCTTCATTTTGGTCATCAAATTAAAATTATTCATCATCACTTTCGGCATCATGTCTAAGGTTTAGTCCTCTTCTATCTTCTTCTACAGCATCCAATCTAACTTTTGTCCTCATCATCTAAATCATTTCTTCCTATTTAGGATGGAAAAAAAATGAGGATTTTAGTTTAGGGTTGATTTTGATGGTTTATGTAAATCCTCCTTTCTCCACTAAACATTCAAGGACTTGTTGTGATGTTCACAACACACCCCATTTTACTCCTTAGCAAAATGAGGACCTCTACTGTGGTTTTTTGCTTTTGCTTGTGTGTGTTGTTTTGTTTGGTGGTTGTGATAAGTGAAATCTGAATGAAGATAACAACTAATCTAATACATAAATACATGATTATACCTTCATTTAAACCTCACAAATCCATGCGGGAAGGAGATGTGCCATGTAGCTCCTCAAGATTGTTCCCGTGATCAGTGTGACTAATGTGGATTGCTCAAGAGCTCACAACACAAGATGAATGAGAGACAAGTGATTAGATGATGGATTAGATGAGACTGAGACAAGATTTTGGTAGAGGTTTGATAGGATTAGGAGATTGGGGACTGATTTTGACAGAGTTCTGATGCATGAAGTGTCTTATAAAAATGGCTTGGAGAGGGTCCAATTTATAGAAATCTAGAGATGAGGATGAAGGGTCAGGATTCATCTGATCAAATCAAGGGCTAGGAATAAAAGTGAATCTTTTATTCCTAGTGGGTGAATTAAAAAATTCCCATTTTGGGAAGAGTGGGGAATATCTGAATTTAAAATTTAGTGAGTGGGAGACATCTGAATATAAAATTTAGATAGTGGGAGACATCTGAATATAACATTCAGATAGTGGGAGACATCTGAATATTATATTCAGTGAGTGGGAGACATCTAAATATTATATTCAGTGAGTGGATGAGTGGGGGACAAGGTTAATTAAGTGGCATCTTAATTAACTTAAGTCTAGGTTAATTAGATAATCAGGATTTATCTAATCAATCAAGGATTAGGAAAACAGATAAATCAATTAAATGAATATTAGGAATATTCATTCAATTAATAGAATAGGGTTGTAAGGTTAAATGAATCAATTAGGTGAATTAATTGATCACCAGGGATATGCAGATTGGGGGAATGGATTAGTGCAAGGTAAGGAAAATTAGTTTACAGAGCAGCCCAATTTTAGGTGTCTACATTTGCCCCTCTTTGAGAAGGTGTTGCGGCTAAGCAACATCATTTCAAAGAAGTTAAAACATAGAGTTGGATTGGATAGAAAAAAAGGTTTTGGTTTGGAAGAATAAGGTTTGGGGATAATTGGTAAGGATGATGCCCCCTCGAGAGGATAGGCGGGTTGCGAGAACATGGTTGTGCTCTTGAAATGGATGGGACAGATTGGTTGAATGGGTCAGAGGAGAAGTGGTGGGATGAAAGGATGATGATGTTGGGAGATGATTGGTGGATGATCATTGTGCTAAAACTAAATTTGAGCAATCCTAGGTTTGATATAGCAAAGTGGATATGTTCACCAAGGTATAGAAGACCAGGGTGATGATGCTTATCCAACATTTGCATGGACTAGACACGCAGACAAAAGGATGATCTCATGCATGCCCAAGATAGTACAACCTTGTCTAGATGAGGGAAGGGGACTCATAGCATAAGCCCTTAGTACAAAAAAGGTATGATGAACCTTAGATGCATAAGGAGATCAATATGCTAGAACTGACCCTATGATCGATCAAGATATGAATACTAGCTTGGAGTAATGAGACCAACCCACAAGCACAACATACAAAAGCAAGACTATGCCCCATTCTAGATGTTGTCGCTACATACCATGATATAATAAGATCAAGGTAGCTTTGATGTGATCTTCGAATAGGACAAAAGATAAAAATAAAAAACCAACAGACCAACAAACCAAACAAGTAACCATTGTATCTTTTGCCAAGATGGATGATGATTGGGATAGATTCTGCCTATCGTAGGAAAGATATATCCTAAGGTAGGGATTGATAGATGATGTTGATGATGATAAAATTGGCTCAAGATGTGATGGTGACAAGTTATGATTGAGGCTGATTTGATAGTTAATGATTTTGATTAAGGACAATGCTTTGATAGGTGATGCGATGCTTGGATCTAGTGTATGTTTATTGAGGATAGATAGATGGGATGATGATAAATGTGATGATGAGAGTGTGATGGAGCAAGTTTTATTTGTGTGATGGATAAATGATTTTTGGAATTTTGTGTTTTCTATTGTTTTGGGATTTTTTGATAGTTGTGGTGTTTTTGGATTTTTGGATTTTTTGATGTTTTTGGATTTTTGGATTTTTTTATGTTTTTGGATTTTTTTGGAAAAGGAATGGTTTATTATGATGGTTGCCTTGGATTTCGTGTGGATAGCCTTTGTGCTAAATACCAATGACAAGGGAACACTAGGTCTAGAGGTGAAAGTGATGGGGTTGGATAGGGGGGGTGGCGAGGAAAGGATGATGGATAACTGATTCAGGATAGATGAATGGACAAGCAATAGGGAGGTATGTGAGATAGATGGAAGATAGGGAGGAGGATTTTCTCCAAGGGCTAGGTTGCAAGGAATCATATGCCCCAATGTGTAAAAAATTGTGCATGATGGGCTCATGTGTGAATGGGTGGACTTTGCATTAGATGGATGGGGGATATACTTTGAAGGGGAGTATGCTAAGAGGTCTCAAAAGCCTGTTGTTGATATGTTGCCCCTTGTCTTTATCAAGATCTAAGGTGGGAGATATAGTGGATAGAATGGATGGGGAATGATATGATGAAGAGGGGATGGTAGATAGGAATATGATAGGATAACGATAAGACATTGGATAAGATGTGCAAGGATATTATGGATGTGGATGAAGGATATGGTTTTGCCCCCAAGTGTAGGGATACAAAATGGATGGAGGAGTGATTACGCATGACACCCATAAGGGGTTTTCATCATGGTACTTGCCCAAGGCGCCACAAGGAGTGGTTTTCACCATTGGACAGATTTTTTCTCTTTACTATTTTCTTGATTTTTTTGATTTTTTTGTTTTTTTGCTTTTTTGACTTTTTTGAGGGAAGGGGGACTCTAGCGTCTATTTCCATAGCAAGGAGAAGATGGTCCCATGTTGGATAGCATTATGGATTATGATTGCATGGATTGTTGGAAGATAGGAGAAGATGGAAGGGATGGTGGATAATGGATTATGTGGACTATGCAGAATATGATGTGGACTATGCAAAAGCATGGACTAGAGGAATGTGACGGGGAAGATATGTAGGATAGTGAATGGAGGATGGAGAAACAGGGGTATGAGGGAATTGCAAGTGGTGGAGGGGAACCAAGACCAATGGTTGCACACACCGTGATGTATTTGGAAACTTGTATTTTGGATGTGGAATTGGGAGTAATGGGGATCAGGATGGGGGATTGTTGGATGGTCGATTTGGGGTTTTGGGGACCTAAATAGACTTAGGCTTTGGGGGATTTTTAGATGGGGAGTGGGGTGGTTGGGATTTTGCCATAGATTGGGAGATGGATGCCTCATTAGATTTGAGTGATCTTTGTTTAGGGACCCACACCATTTTTGCTTTTGCTTTTTCTTGTGAGGGTGTGGGCTTTGATAGCCTTTTTGATTTTGCAGTTTGATTGGAAGGGATAATATCCTGGGGCTTTTGTGCTTTATGAGTTGAGGCATTCAAATGTTTGAATCCCATGGATTTGGTGGAAGCTTCATGTTTGAAAGATGTGTGCTTTTGTTGGTCTTGATTCAGGATTTTAGTGGACTTATGGAGGGAGGGATGAGGAGATTTGAGGATGGGAATATTAGGAGTTGGGAGGATGGGAGGATAAGAGGGGTTTGTGGATAGGGATGTTGGGAGTTGGTAGGATAGGAGGTAAAGTGGATTTGATAGGGATCTTTGGAGTTGGAAGGAGTGGAGGTAAAGTTGACGGAGGGAGATGGATGGTCACATGCTTTTGCAAATGATAGGATGATGGAGGAGGGATGGCGACATAAGATTTGGGAGTGTGATGAGATGCACCATGTTTGGGATTGGATGAATGGATTTTGGAAGGTGGGTGGATGGTATCGACATGTGTAGATTGTTGTTCTTGGGATGCATAGCCAAGGCCATGTGAGGATGGATGGAATGTGGTGTGAATGGGCTCCAAAATGCCTTGTTCATGAAGGCCTAAGCCTTTACCTTGATAGTTCATAAGTTGGAGCATACGACATGCAATAGGATGTTGGTTGCTTTGGAAACAAGACACGAATCCGTTATTTGTTGGAGATAGATAGGTGGTGGAAGGAAGTTGTTCGCCTCTTACAAAGGGTTTACCATGGATGAAGGTGCTTTTTCCAAGTGGATAAGGGGATGGATTTGGGATGGGATTGGTAGATGGAGGTAAAGGAGTCATTTGGGATGGTAAAGGGGTGGTAGAAAAAGGTGTGGGATCAATAAGGTGATCCATAGATGGGAGGGGATCGGGGATGGGATTAGATGGGATGGTTAGATCTTGATGAGGAGAAGAGGTTGATGTTTCAACATGCTTTGGATTTGTTTCTGGACATGGCTCATGTGGTTGGGTAGAAGAGACATGGATAGATGTGGTAGGTGCTTGGATGGATGTGATAGGTGTTTGACATATGTGTTCTTGAATATGGCTACATGGTGCTTCTTGACTTATGATAGGGTGTTGGATTGCATGAGGGTGTTTGATTCCTTGCTAATAACCAATGGATGACATCCTTCATGAGTGTATGGGTGGAAGAATGATATAATGGATGGATAATGATGGCGAACGGTGTAGAAATAGGATTGGGATTGGATAGGGGGTGATGGGATTAGGTTGTGATGGTTCGAGGATGGGTTCAAGGATAGGTAATGGACTAGATGGTGGAGTTGGAGGGCACTCGAGATCGGTATCTCCCTTGTCAAAGGTTATTAGATTTTGCCTATGATAACTTGGACTCGTTTGATTTATGTACAAGGGACCACTTGGACTTACAGGTTCGTCGTGTTGCAAAGGTGTATGTGGGCTCACTAGTGCATGTTGGGGTGACACTTGGTTGTCACGTAGATGGGCTTGGTGGTATGTTGGAATGTTAGAATGAGAAATTGGATTGGATGATGGTGTTGGAGGGCACTCTAGAATGGTATTTCCCATGTCACAAGTGTTTAGATCTTGCCTAGGATGACTTGGACTCATTTGATATATGGACAAGGGACCACTTGGACTTTCATGTGCTTCTTGTTGCAAAGGTGGATGTGGGCTCACTAGTGCGTGTTGGGGTGACACTTGGTTGTCGTGTAGATGGGCTTGGTGGTATGTTGGAATGTTAGAGTGAGAAATTGGATAATGTTGGAGTGAAGGGTGATTTGTTGATGTGGCATTGATATGATAGGTGGATGAATTAGGGTGGTATGAAGTTGAGGGTTGATATGAGGATAATGGGGGTTGATATGATGGAAGTTGATATGAGGTTGATGGAGGTTGATATGATGGAAGTTGATATGAGGTTGAAGGTTGATATGAGGGTGATGGGGGTTGATATGATGTTGAAGATGATGACATGTAAAGTTGGTGTGGAATTTGTTGAGGTTGGGATGGTGTGGATATGTACGAGGTAGGTTGGTAGGAAGGTTGAAAGAATGACGATTGATATGATGTGGATGGGGATGGGGTGTAGGGTGTTTGTTGATATAAGGAAGGTTGGTATGATGTCCATGGTGGGGATATGTAAGATGTTGAAGGTTGATATGAGGATGATGGAGGTTGATATGATGTTGAAGATTGATATGAGGTTGAAGGTTGATATGATGAAGATGGGGGAGGGGTGTGGGATTCTCCAATGATGAGGTGTGCTAAGGGGTGATCTTTAATGTCATTTTTGAATTGTTCCTTAGCATTAGGATCCATGTTCTCATAGACTTTTCTACGTCTTTGTAATTGTTGTATTGTTTCATAAAGATCCATTTTGTTGGAGATGGTATTAGATGATGGGGGATAATGGATGATTGTGATGTTGGGGATCAAAAATTCAAGACCTTAAGATGAGTTGGTTTGTTTTGATTGGATGGATGAGGGATGATCCTATTATGCTTAAGGTAGACGAATGACACTTAAGCAATAGGGTTGATTGGTTCTCTATGCTTTGATAGACTAATGATCTTAAGCAAGAGGGTTGATGTGTTTGACTAAGATCTTAAATTTTGGATTGGGTGATTTGGATTTGGAGTTTGATAATGATGTGGGGGGTTTGGATAATGATTGGGATCAATGTTGATGTGAGGTGATAATGACTTGGATATGATTATGATTTGGGGTGGAGTGATTAGGGATGATTAGGATAATGGTTAGGAGGATGTTGATAGAATGAGGATGAATGATAGAGATGTGACTAGGATGTGTTTAGGGATGATTATGGATGGCTTGGATGTGACTAGGACGGAGGTTGTGAAGAATGGGTGATGAGGATGATTGTGATTAAATTTGAATGTGATGAATGACTTGTCTTATGTGTTTGATGTTTTAGTTTGATTTGGCAATGTTTAGCAAATGATCACATGTACAAACAAGAATCACTCACACAAGACAAGCAATTTTGAATTTTAAATTTGAAGAATATGATAGTGATTAACAAGCACATGTGTAAGACAAATCAACATGCCCTAATGCCTAGTTTGATGGGGTATGGCCAGTTAGGGTTGGTCAATGTTTAGACGAGGTTGACTAGGAATTTGAAAGTGAAATCTTACCACACAGCTAGGAGAAGGGGGTAACCCACCCTTCACCTTCACTTCCCAAAGGTAGAAAGTTCTTTGGGGCTTAGCTAAGAGTGACAGGATTCTGATTTCAAAGAGGGTGTCTTTCGATTCAGCCTTGGATGAGGTCATCCCTAGGGGTGATGAAATCCCCTAGTAGGCCTCCTAGGAAAGGGATTGACAAAAGTGAATCATGTGAGGTGTTTTTGATCTCCAAGATCACCTTGCAATGCGAGAAGAGAGCATACACACACCCACTTGATTCACACTCGCAGTTGATTAATTGACCTTAGAAAATTGAAATGTGATGACAAACACGTCAAACAAGGATTCTTTTTAGCCCAATTTCAAGGTGTGATTGAAGACACAGGTTTATTTTAAGCCTGATTTCAATGTGTGATTGAAAACAATGCTTGTTTTATGAGCCCAAGTTGAGGTGTGTTTGGAAGCAATGATTATGAGATAAAGGATGAAACGAAGGCACCTGATTAAATTGCTATCCAAAGTGATGTGTTTGCTATTCCTAATGTTTGTCCAGTCCCGAATGATCACCTGCAAGTCACGAAACTGAAAACAGAGCAAGTAGACTAGCCAAATAGATTGTGATGCAAAAATTAAGAATCTGATAAAATCTGATAAAAACTGAACTAATATAGAGAAAATAAGTGTATAAACAGATTCTTTAGGAGATTCTATGTAATTTGAAAAAAAAATTCACTGAAAACTGATCAAAATTACAAAAGATATGATGATTTGAAGTTTAAAGTAAGTTTGACTTTGACTGATGAAAAAGGTAGGAAAAAGGTATCCTCACCTGATAAAAACCTCACAACTACAAAGTTTGCCTCATCAGCTTTCCAACGAGTCCAAGTTTGTGAAAATCTGCCTCCGTATGGCCAAGTTATGATCAAAAGAAAAAAAATGCCTCCTTCGGTATGTAGAAGGCACTAGAGGTTACCCTGGTAGTTAACAAGAATGTTAGCGGTTCCGACTACTCCTGGTGACATGCTCTGTAAGCACTGGTGGTTAAGGTTCATAGTTTATGCTTAGTGGTTAGGTTTAAATGTACCCCTTGTCACCCATGTGACCAGGGGTGGAGCTTTCACAAAAATAAAAAGAAGAGATAAAGGGGTGCGTTCATTTTTATGTGTTTTGTGAGTGCGAAGGTAAATGTTAGGTTTTTTGAGATTTGGCGGGAAGTGATTGAGCAGGCAGTGAGAGAATGGAGGTCAGGGGAGAGGTGGGCTAAGAGCTGTTAGATGGTCGCAGGGTAGCTATGGGTGCTGTAGGGAAGTGAAGCTCGGGCGTCTACTGTTGGGTGCAAGTTTGGAGGGTTGGAAACTGGTGGCGCGGGAGCAGAGAGTTTGGTGTAAGGAGTGTAGGAGGCGGGAAAGGTGGAGTGTAGGCTGTGATAGGTTTGGAGGTGAGCGTGGGAGGAGGGAGGACTGGAGGTTAGGGTAGGGCGGAGGACGGGGAAGTGGTGGGGAGCGGTGCGCGGGAAGGGAGTTGCGGGAGGGTGGGAAGAGGGAGGTCCTGTAGGAAATGGCGAGGGAGGAGGGAGGACTGGAGGTCAGGGGAGGGCGGAGAATAGGGAAGTGGTGGTGAGCGGCATGCGGGAAGGGAGTTGCGAGAGGGTGGGAAGAGGGAGGTCCTACAGGAAGTGGTGAGGGAAGAGGGGTGTCCTGCAGGGTAGGTTAGGAGGTGGGAAGGAGGAAGTGGTGTCCAAGCGGTCGGGTTAGGTGGTGGCAGGTGGTGGATTTGAGGGTGAAGTGGTGGATGGTGTGGGATTTTAACCAGAAGCTAGATAAAAATCCATTAAACCTGCAAAACCAAACATTATCTCCCTGCGACACAAAAAAACAAATCTATGAACGATGCAGAGGGGCCGCGGGATCCGTACGGTACGGATCCATACGGTATGGCCTGTGGCCCTAAAAAATTTTCAAAAAATTTTCAAAAAATATATCAAAGTTTATAGTCAAAATTCATGGAATCAATGTCCTGAGCACGAAAATGATGTCCGTTTTCGCCCAGGATGCAACCTGCAACAGTCCCACTTCCAAAACTTGACAAAAACTGTTAGAAAATGAAGATTTTAACTAGAAACCTTCACAAAATGACAAGTAAATTCAAGACCGGGTGTGCCAATGTGATAAGTGAAATCTGAATGAAGATAACAACTAATCTAATGCATAAATACATGATTATACCTTCATTTAAACCTCACAAATCCATGCGGGACGGAGATGCGCCATGTAGCTCCTCAAGATTGTTCCCGTGATCAGTGTGACTAATGTGGATTGCTCAAGAGCTCACAACACAAGATGAATGAGAGACAAGTGATTAGATGATGGATTAGATGGGACTGAGACAAGATTTTGGCAGAGGTTTGATAGGATTAGGAGATTGGGGACTGATTTTGACAGAGTTCTGATGCATGAAGTGTCTTATAAAAATGGCTTGGAGAGGGTCCAATTTATAGAAATCTAGAGATGAGGATGGAGGGTTAGGATTCATCTTATCAGATCAAGGGCTAGGAATAAAAGTGAATCTTTTATTCCTAGTGGGTGAATTAAAAAATTCCCATTTTTGGAAGAGTGGGGAATATCTGAATTTAAAATTCAGTGAGTGGGAGACATCTGAATATTAAATTTAGATAGTGGGAGATATCTGAATATTAAATTCAGATAGTGGGGGACATCTGAATATAAAATTCAGATAGTGGGAGACATCTAAATATTATATTCAGTGAGTGGGAGACATCTGAATATTATATTCAGATTGTGGATGAGTGGGGGACAAGGTTAATTAAGTGGAATCTTAATTAACTTAAGTCTAGGTTAATTAGATAATCAGGATTTATCTAATTAATCAGGGATTAGGAAAATGGATAAATCAATTAAATGAATATTAGGAATATTCATTCAATTAATAGAATAGGGTTGTAAGGTTAAATGAATCAATTAGGTGAATTAATTGATCACCAGGGATATGTAGATTGGGGGAATGGATTAGTGCGAGGTAAGGAAAATCAGTTTGCAAAGCAATCCAATTTTAGGTGTCTACAGTGGTAAAGGGAAAAGGGGGTGAAGTAGTACAAACCTTTGTTAAAACTAGAGAAAAATTGCATTTCAGTACCAGGGTAGAATACAGGTGAATTCCTTGTCAAAATTGAATAGGGGTTGCTTTTCGAACCATCTCAAAATTCTAAGTATTTTGTGAGTTATGAGTATTTTGGTAAAATGTACAATCAGGTTTGCATGTTGCACATACAACACCTTTTGTATATCGGGTTGCATATACAAGTTCCTTTGTATGCAATTTCACTTATATACAAAGTCCTTTGTATATCGCTTTCCATATACAAAATTATTTGTATATGCAAAGTCATTTTTATATGTAGTCGCATGGGTCATCGAGTTTACATACAAAGTTGTTTTTATGTTTTTATACTTGTATGCATTTGCTAAAGTTCTATTTGTACATGTAGGTTGGACCCGACTAATGAGGACTGAACTGTTGAAACATCAAGGTTCTTTCCTTAGATCATTGTAAATGTACTTGTTCTTAAACATACTGAATGGAGATGAAGCTTCAAATTACGTCCTGATTGTAAAATTTACGTAATCTTCAAGTTGATTTCTGGATATGTATTGGTGAATGCTATGTTCAATAGAATCACTTTCATTTCATTGCATGTTGTTGTCAACTTTTCCTTTAAAGATTTGCACTGGATCATGTGGATTTGTGGAATGTCCTGGTGAAGTATGATTCTAGTTTTCTTCTCTTCATTGCTGTATGGGAACATGTATGTGGATCAGTGATCTCAGTCAAGTAATTTTGGGAATCTCATTCTCTAGCCCTTTTTCTCATTTTTTTTTAATTTCATAGAAATCACTTCCATAATTGCAATACATAGATAAATAATAAGTAGAACAAAGAAATGTGCTGACATCTTGTAGATAATTGAATATCATTAGCATATTTGAGCTAAATGCATGTAGTGTTGAAAATATCATGCAAAGGCTTGCAAATAATGGTAGAAATCATGCAAATATCAATCTGTAGGCACATTATTTGATCAAGTTCGTAGTGAAAAGACAAAAATTACTAATGAACGTAAGTTCCCTGAATGGAAAACAACAACACACATCAACCACTGAGTAACATCAGTAGATTATGAACTAATTAACGGAGACTTGGGATCATGAATTCTTTGAATTCATCGTATCTTTCAAGATAAATAAGGGTTGTTGTGTAACTTTTGTTTGGTGTTTGGTTGTGACTAACATCACCATCAACAGGACTTCACCTGAGTAGGAAGTCTACTACAGGCCTTTGGTCACTCAGAACATAGGGGAAGATTGGACTTGTGTGTTTTTGTTGTTCAATTAAGTCCACCTATGCTCAAAACCATAATTATGCAAATTCAGAAGCAAATGGACAAATTATGAAAAATGCTCACACACAGAGATATTAAATGACAATCAAATGTGTACCAGTTTTGAAGTTTGGAAAATGGAAAAGTCAAGGACTAATGAGTAGGTGCCCTAGTCTAGTGCCACCATTTCTGTCAGGATCTGGGAATCTTGTCTGCAACCTGTTCCTACTGTTCCAGAGATTTTCCTATTGCAGGATCTGGAGGACTAATGAGTGAGTGCCCGAGTCCAAGTCCCTATTTTCTCTTCTAATTTGTAATTCATACAACTTCACTTTTTCTACTCTTGCAACCTATAACATACAATCACAAAAAAATGGGTTGGATGTTGTGATGTTTAGAGGCTTGCCTTAGTCAAGCTCCAGAGAGACATTCAAGTCTTCCAAACACTATTGTTAGATAGAGATTGTGTATCCCTACAAGATAGAGGTGAAATCAAAATGATAAATGATTGAAAACACAATTGATATCACCTTGTAGTGAAGATCTCATGGAAGGAAGATGCTCTTCATGCCATGAGGAGATGGATATCAAATCTACAAATACAAACACACGAGCAACACAAAAGTCTACTCTGTAACAATGAATGCCTTGAATCACTTTCACATAAGCTCATGAATCAAAATTGCCATCTAGTTTACAAATGAATCACTAATCATGCCTATATATACAACTACGAACATTCCTACCAATAATTTTGTAATTGAAACTTACCATGTCGGCATAGGACCTAAATAACAGTCATAAACTGACACTCCAAAATTGGTCCTAACCTAAAATAGGGCAGCACTAGGGCACAGGCGCCCAAGTCCTCCCCTGTATTTTAGGTAGGATTATTGTTAAGTACATCCCCTGAGTCCTATTTGTCAAAAAAATTTAGGGTTTTCTCATCAGGAGTCATCAAAATCATGCAAGATGCTCTAAATGCATAAATAGGACCCGAGAGCTAAAGATTAAGAGGGAAAAGCCGCCAAGGGGACATTTTCTAACATAACATTTAGCCCCCACTTTAATGTATGTATAAATGCAAGGCCAATACATGCATTAAAGTATGGTCAACAAACACAATAGACATGCAAAGCACAGAGAAGACACGCCAGTCACAAAGAAGACAGTAACAAGCATGCAAAACACGGAGAAGATAGTTACAATCATGCAAAACATGGAGAAGACAACATTGCAACATTGAAGACACACAAAACATAATGAATATAGTGAATGTAGTGAAGACAGTGATGATTTTCTTTTTCTTTTTCTTTTCATTTTCATAAATATGAAATGCAGGTGCAAGTACAAGGAAAGTAAACACACCACCCATAATATAGGAGGGACTCATTGCCACCGGTCTTTAATACTGCATATGGCACAACACACATGCCAAACACACCATACAAATCCCAAAGCATAGGAGGGACTCATCACCACCGGTCTTTAAGACTATGCTTGGGAACATACATATAATACACACACTTGGAAGACATGAAGGAAACATGGTAGACAAGTAATGGAGTGTTCCTATTTCTAGGTTCATCACCATCTCAGGCACATTATAGGCACACACCAATAATTGCGCTTCACCACAACAATCATCGAAGACACGCTTAAGGGTTGAGTTAGTCACATAACTGCTCCCCGCCTCCGTAGGGGACGTTTTGAAAATAATAGGATGTGCACTCTCCATGAGAAATACACCATCCCTACCTCCGCAGAGGGCTTAAGATAAAAAGGGATGCAATATCCTGCCTTTGCAAAGGGCTTAAATGATTGTAATAAATTTCAAACAAATCTCAGAGTGTAGGAGGGACTCATCGCCACCAGTATTTAAGACTGCACACCTAAGAACAAGCACATTGCTAACATCTAGAATAGACAATTTACCTTATATATGCCCCTACCTTAAGGTGGTTGATGTTAGGTACCGATATCAAGCATGTTAAGGTAGGAAGAAAACACATAAGGGAACATGAGCTCTTGCAAAGCCCATGCCTCCTGGAGGTGACATGTACTTTATGATCACCAAATGTTCCCACAAACACATCACTGCAAGAAAGGTGTTAGTGTCCATAGAATTATGATAAACAACAATAAATAGAGAACTAAGGAATGCAAAATTTAAGATAGACAAAGTGTACGGAGCAGCAGTATTGTTTTGTTTTGTAAGTGCGATAAGACACCATCAAGATCACACGGAGTGCTTCTACTAGCCAAGCATTGGATAATATATAAAACCCCATCGTCATATAGGAACTAAGTCCAATTTTTGATTTCTCGCTAAAGGGACACTAGGTCCGCATTAGTATAAAATGTTTTTCATAATCCGCTCACTAGATAGAAACACTAGAGGAAGGGAAACAATAAATCAAGAGAGGAGAAACAATTGCCTTAGGGATAGTCACGTAGAAGGGTACCCCCAAGTCACCAACCACAACGCTATGTCCATAAGACACCACACAATAGTGAAAATAGATGAGAAGCAATATAGAAGAATGATGATACAAATAGAAGAATGGTCACAACAGAGGCGGTCTCCTGGTATACTAGACCTTACAAGAGAATCAATGGTAATCCCAAGAGGCCTAAACAACACATAACACATGACAGGGGAAACACATCACAAGAGATAAAGGGTTAAAAATACTTACCTTATTCATCCCAATGTTAAGAACATACATTTATAGGAGGAGGCTCCTCTTGAGAGCAACTATAATAATTGTGACAATGAGTGTGGCCTATTGGCTTGAGATATCTCACATGTTGATTTGGTCCTATTGAAATTGTATTAACATTGAGTTTAGAATGACGAGAAGCTTTCTTTTCTTTAAAAGGTTTATATCCAATACCACTTGAGTAATGTCTTAAAGCAGATTCTATAGGTACTTGAATCCCTTGTTGATTTACACCACATCCCTTACCTGCATATTCACATTTGTTATTAAGGATTTTAAATCCTTGACCATATAGGGATGTCATTTATTTAAGGGATAATGAAGCCTCATAGGTCTCGTAATTTGTAGTATAAGTGAGGGTATTGTGTTTATATTCTACCAAGGGGACTTTAGGTTTCCCAGGTGCTTCAAAAGATTTCTTAGATGAGATCGATGCTACTTTTGATGTGTCAAGGCTATTAATTTTATATTCCCCTATACCGCAAGGATTAAAATTTAATAGTCCCAATCATCACCAAAAAGTGCATTTGATGTTTTAGAGTCTTGTACGACATTATCTATGGCAAGAATTTTTGATGAACCAAATTGTAAGTTGTTTAGACTCGTATGATTGTGAACTAGTTTTTGCATTTCAATATGTAAACAGTTATCTAGTTCAAGATTAGCATGAATAGTATGAAGTTTACCTTTGAATATAAATTTGATTGAACGATATAGGGTGGAAGGAACTGCCCCCAATGCATGAATCCAAGGTCTACCAAGAATCATGTTGTAAGATAAAGAACTAGGCAAGACATGAATTAGGGTAGGTATAATCATGGGACCCACCTATACAGGTAAGGTTATAGTACCTATTGATTGACTATCATTATTATCAAAGCCACGAATGCTAAGTTTATTCAGTTTGATTTGTGATGTGTCGGCCTTGATTTTGTGTAGTAGGTCAATGCTACAAACATTAAGAGCCAATCCATTGTCTATCATAACTCATTTTACCAATGTTTTATTTTTTGTGACAAAGATCAGAAGTGGATCATATTGGTTTAAACTTCAATTGATGGTAATTCATGTGGTTGAAAGAGAATATTTGTTTTTGTCGAATGCATACTATCTAATACAGCTGCTACATCATTAGGCTTAGTAGTAGGTGGGACAATCACCTTTTGAAAAGCTTCTTGGAGCATTCCATGGTATGTAGGAGAAGTTTGTATCAAATCCCAAAAAGAGATCTTAGCTAGAGTAGCACGAAGCTGCTCGACAAGATCATATTCTTGACCACTTTTATGAGTAAGACAAGGTGGTGGAGGGAGCATAGGTTGAGAACACGGAAGAGAGATAGGCACATGCGGTGTTTGCTTACTTTGCTTGTTATTATGGGTGTTATATGTGTGAGCAATCACATTGTGGTGTGGTTGTTGTAACACATTTTGAACACCTTGAATTGGTTGAGAAATTTGTTGTGCATACTTGTAGATGTGATCAGGAGGCCTACCTTGAACCGTAGTCACCGGCTTTAAAGAAGAGGGTGCACTAGGTGCCCCTCAAACAATCATCTTAGGAATATTTCTACAAAGTCTATTAATGAAAATTGAATTAACATTATTTTCCTCTTGATTATACCCAACATCTATCCCTAAAGGATTTAATGTGAGAGACCTTTTCTCATTCACTAACGCTACATCTTGGCCAAGGAGAGCATTGGAATGAGAGGAAGGTACAGTTTTGTTAAGAAGGCAAGGTATTGTATCCTTAATAGAGCTATCCATAGTCTTCTCATCTAAGGTTCTTGAAGATTCAACTGTAGGAGAAGTAGGATAATCAATGGAATTATCATCATCGTCATCACCATAAGTTATAGCTATTAAATCCAAAGCATTAAGAGAATTTTCACTTTCATCATTCTCAATGTGTTTTGTTAAATCTTCTACTATCCAAGGGTATGTGCTCATGAGAGATATGAAGTTTTTATAATTAGATACATAGTCAAGGATTTCAAATGAAGAGCATATAAAATATCCTTGTGATACATAGCTTGTAAGTAAGTGAGAACATGAGGATTCATATTAAGAAATTTGTAGAAGCTCTCGAAGTTTTTGATATATGCATGTAAAGATACCAAAGAGATGAGATAAAGATGCCATAATGAAATGTATTTTAACATCAATGTAAAATCATATTTCAAAATATTTTCAAAATTTATGCAAGAGATAAGTGCAAAACTATGTATGAAAATGACCTAAAATGCTTGATTTTTTCAAATTTTTTCAATGCAACTAAGCGAAAGAAAAGGTGTTGCAAGGAAATTGATCAAGGGAAGAAAATAATATGTTTGATATTAGTCCAATAAAGAATTAATATCCTTCACAACACATTTTTGATGTAATCCTAGAGTGATGACAAGTCAAAACCTAGTGAAAATACACTAAAATATGCGATTTTTCACAGTTGCTCAATGCAAAGACCCAACGAAAGGGGTGTTGTAAAGAATTTGAGGAGGTATAGAAGATTATAGAAGTAATATCAGTCAACTAAAGCCATAAAATCCATCACAACATGCTTGGAGTTCAAATCTAAGTCAAACCCTAGGGCAAATATAGTCAAA
The DNA here is from genome assembly GCA_027924645.1 of Cunninghamia lanceolata. NCBI lineage: Eukaryota > Viridiplantae > Streptophyta > Pinopsida > Cupressales > Cupressaceae > Cunninghamia > Cunninghamia lanceolata. The sequence goes on from BSBN01000738.1 coordinate 3,024,543, forward strand.
ATATGCAATTTTTCACCAAATTTCAATGCAAAAGAGTATGGAAAAAGGTGTTGTGAGGAAAATGATGATGTAAATAAAATTATAAAAGTAATAAAAACCACCTAATTCAAAAAAATCCATCACAACATGCTTATAGTGCCACTCAAGGTCAAACCCTAGGGAAAAATATAGTCAAAATATATAATTTTTCACTAAATTTCCACTGTAAGAGCCCAATAAAAAGGTGTTGTAAAGAATTTGAGGAGAGGAAGAAGATATAACCCTTATAATATCTAATTAGTGCAGAAAAATCCTTTACAACATGCATATGGTGCAAATCTAGAGAGACAATAAGGCCAAAATCTAGTGAAAAATTAGGGTTTTCAAACCCTAGGCATTAAACTTTGCAAGAAAACCACTATGATGAAATGCTACAGTTAGAAATAAGTCCTAATGAGTTTTTTAAAAGGGTAGTAAAATCTGAAACAAGATTTTGACTACAAACCCTAGCTAATGCAAAACTAGGTTATATGGAAAAATACACAATTTCAAACAATTTTTATCAATTTAAGCATGAAAATGCAATCTAAATGAATGATGAATGAAAATTTTCTGTATTTTAAATCAGATCTGATGATAATGATAGAAATGTATTGAAATTAAATGCTAACTAATTCAAATTATTTGAAAATATAAGCTAAAAATGCTAATTTTTTCAAAATTTTTAAATTTTTTTGTAATTTTTCAAATGCAATAAGATGAACAATGATATGAATGAATGAAATGAATGCAAATATAAAGAAAAACACTCAGTAAGGTGCCAAAAAGTCCAAAAACACGGGTTCACCAAAATTTTTAGGATGGAAAAATGATGAGGATTTTAGTTTAGGGTTGATTTTGATGGTTTATATAAATCCTCCTTTCTCCACTAAACATTCAAGGACTTCAGCTGAGTAGGAAGTCTACTATAGGCCTTCGGTCAGTCAGAACATAGGGGAAGATTGGAATTGTGTGATTTTGTTGTTCAATTAAGTCCACTTATGCTCAAAATCCTAATTATGCAAATTCGGAAGCAAACGAACAAATTACAGAAAATGCTCACACACAGAGATATCAAATGATAATCAAATGTTGTTGATATGTGCCGGACAACTAAGAGGAGGGGTGAATCAGTTGTCACAAAAACTTAAACACTTTCTACAATTAAATATTCATCACTTATCCATAATTAATATGATTTAACAATGAGTGCATGAAATCAAAAACTTAACAACATCATGTTGATAACTGAGAGGGGGGTGAATCAGTTATCTTAATTATTTCAGTTTTCTAAACTTTTTTAATGATTAATACAGCATCAATTCAAATAAGCAAACATAACCATGAAATGGAAATACACATGACACAATATTTTTGATGTGGAAACCCTGTTAAGGGAGAAAACCACGGGGTGATTAACCCAAGATTGTATTCTCTATTAGAAGAATAGAAATACAAAAATGGCACTTGCCAATTAGGGCTCACTGCCCGAGCACACTGCTCACAAGAGGCTCACTGCCTACAAGAGACTCACCGTCTACAAGTTGTAAGAAGAATAAAAAGATCCTTGAATTGATGAGAAGCATCCACATATGCTAGAGTTCAGTTCCAGTTAGGCTCAAAAAACTGATCTGCTGCACTTCATCCTTCCTCTTCTTTTGTGCTACTATCCTTTCACATACCGGACCTTCCTTTCTACTTTCACACTGTTTTTCTACTTTTCTTCGCACTTCACATTACACCACACGCACCTTCTCATCAAAATTCATTTGATATATATATCTGCATAAAGGATTTCATCCTCTTTCTAATTGGCATCCAGAATAGTCAATATTTCCCAAACTCTAGTCTGTCGGCTAAATCCTTGCTTCCCAAGTGATGCGGATCAAAAAGAAACTTATAGAAGTCATCTAACAAGTTGGCCAATCATGAAAGATACCTTAGGAATCTTTATCACCATCAACATCTCATCCGGAATAACTTCTGATGCTCTGCCTATCAGTTCTTCCTCTGTCTGTTCTACCAAACCAGACCCTAATACTTGAATGCTTATATCTTTTTATTCTTTCATCATCAGAGGCTCAATTCTTGGAATCTATTAGTCAAGGTACTCCTCTTGAGTTCCCCAAATCTGTACTTCACTGAGATACTTCTTCTGAGAGATCCAGACCTGTCTGTCAAACCTTACTGATTGCTCTGTTCTTGCTTACCGGAACTCAACACTTCTTCAATCTGACTTCTGGTAAAGACCCATCATGTCCTGCGGATGTGTGGAATAACCTTTGTTTCCATCAATGACAACATTTATGAATCCTTATAGTGTCTCTTTCCAACACATCAAACATAAGAGACACCAAATTTACGTGGAAAACCCCAAGGTGGGGAAAACCCATGGAGAGGATTAACTCTCAATATATATTGCAATCTTGAAATAGTGATGTTCAAGCTTGGTCACCCCATAGGCCTAAACATACTAGCTTACTACCATGAAGAACAACTAGGTCTAGTAGATTCATTGCCTCAACCCTAAACCTAGCAAGATTACAATAATGGTTGTTAAACCCTAAGGGCTGTTAAACCCTACTGGTGGCTTACTACCAGATTCACTGTCACGACCAAACACCTTTCTTTATTGTGAATAAACAATTCCTCGGCTCTTCTCTTCCTCTTCCCTGTTCTTCCTCTGTTCTACTCTTCCTCTTCTTTCCTTTGCCTCTGCTCTGCTCTGCCTTTGGACCCTTCTTAATATATTCTAATTTTCACTCAAGGACAACTTTTCCATGACTTAGCTACAAGTATTTATACCCTACATCAACCTTGGAATGATCATCAAGGTCGGCATCAACCATTGGAACAATCTCCAAGGTTGGTATTACAAAAATTTACAAAATAGGTCCTGACCTATTGCAACATCATACAAAGGGAATGAAATGCAAATCACACCATGCCTTAGCTGGGAGTCAAACATGATCTTCCATGCCACAACACACTTCTACAATCTTCTAGAGATCTTCGCAATCACTGGGATCAACCAGGTTGGCCAAGACTGGTTACATGCTATGTTATCTAGCAATAATCTTCACACACCATCTCAATTTCTTAACATGAACCAAAGTCTAGATAGAAACATGATTAGGAGACATCCATAAGCATGCTATAATCATCAGAAGCAACCACATGAACCTTAACCACTTTGTCCATAGGAATCTTCTCACTGGAACACATGAGCTTTACTGTCTTCAACTTTCATAAAAGAAAGATAGCTTACAGACCAAAAAACCATGAACCATTGCAACTGTAGACACGTATCATCATCCCAGACTTCCCTCTAGAACCACATAGCAAAATACTTTCTTGTAGAGGAATGTGGAGCCAAATACTGTCTTCCTATCTCAACTAAACTTATAGAAAAAGTAGGCTTCACTCTGGTGAACACAACTCACTCAGATCTTCATGCAGATAGTTCAGACCCCAAATGTAGCATCCTTAGACATACCTCTAACTTACTTCCAATCTGCAAACCATGATCTTCAAGAAGGAACAAATGTGGAGCATTTTACCGAACTGTTCTTAAACATACAATTCACTGTCTGTACTACACTTCTCTGTGTCTTAATTGTTTCTTCCGGAGAGGCTAATTTTCTCAATATCCTCAACATACAAGTCTTCTAAAAAAGTAATAGAATAGGATATAGTTGAAACCAATGACAACAAGAATATGTTGACATCAATGACAACACCGATTAGGTACATACTTGCAACAATCTCCCCCTTTGTCATTGATGGCAATATATGATGTGAAAAACTGCAACAACCATCAAGACAAGATTCTCCCCCTTTCTCTTTACACACCTGCACTCTTTCTTTCTCCAAAATTCTCCCCCTTTCTCTTACACATCTACACTCTAACTTTTTCACATGAATTCTCTCCCCCTTTGACATCAATGGCAAAGGGCACATACTTGAACTCTTCTGCTCTGATCTAATCTCTCTTCTAAACTTTCTTCAACTGACTGCTCCCCCTTACTTGATGCTTTCCTGACTACAATTTTATGTGAAGTTCTCTCCTTCTTGGCTTGTCAATTCTAACCTTAGGATCTTGCTGCTACTACCCTGTTTTCTTTGTCAACAGCACTACAATACTCACTGTTCTTTATCAAAAATTCATATTAGCATCATCTATCTGCTTCCCTTGGGAGATAATTTCATAATCTTTTTGACTTCAGCAAACATCTCTGATTATTACCTGCACTTCTACACCTTTTTCCTATTATTTATTTGATTGAGAACTTATCCTTGCATATCTCATCCTGCAATTCTTTTTCTTTGCCAATGCACCTTATCTCTTTTTACCAAAGAACTAGTCTTCAGTGTGGTACTTTTGCACAATCTCTAGGGATCTCAGGAATTCTTTTTGGAACTTCTTCTTCTTTAACTTGATTGTCTTCTTGTTCAATAGGTCCATTTGATTTATACCTACTCAGATATGACATTTTCTTTGATTTCATCAACCTTCACAATATCACTTCTCAATGATCTTTCCTAGACTCTTATTGTAACAGTTTTCACTTGAAATCTATTTTGAATGTAGATAGTAGTAGGTGCATCTTTTCTCCAGTATGTATCTGATAGGTCAGCTTCCTCCATCATTGATCTAGCAGCCTCTTGGACTAACCTATATTTCCTTTTAACAACTTCATTCTACTGAGGAGTCCTGGCAAATAATTGTCTCCTTATCCCTTGTTCTTTATAGAAAATATTGAATTCATTTGATGTGAACTCACCTCCACTATCAGATCTTAAGCATTAGATCCTTAGTTGTATCTCATTCCCAGTCATTGTCTCGAAAGCTTATCTAGTTCATAATCTTTCAACTCTGAGCTCATCTGCAGATTTTCAAACCATTTCCAAAATTACTCATTATTCTCAAGATCAGACAAATTTATGGATATAGGTGTAGTCATTGATTAATAACCATATGCCAGAACTACAAAACATTATCTTCAACAATGAACCCAAGCAGAGTAGAATACCAAAGCCCTGTCACTTAATTTTATTGGGTTAGATACTTAGCCAAAATTCATGACTTGTCAGCTTGTCCCTTAAGTACACAGTTGACCAATTCATCTATCACATCATAAATCCACATGAAACTCCAAAATTCATATCAAACAATCATCATTGGCCTCTTAACATACTTTTAGAACTGCACATCAAAATAGTCAATAGAGGAATAATGCGGACAAAAAATACTTAGATGCTTTATACTATTTCAAGCTTAAATCTGAACCACATATAATGATCATCAACTATGGAAGCATACTGATTCAATCTTTGATACTTACTTTATATATTGCTCATACCTTAGTCATTTAGGGCTTTTGAACCATAATCCTTTTGTACCTTGATCTACAGAGTTCCTTTCAAGCAATTTGCCATGTAAGTCCTCATATCTTTGTGCCGAATCTTAGCACTAATTGTCTAGTTGGGGGATTTAGAATTTTTAACATAGCTCCCCCTGAGCCATGAATCACAATCTACTTCTTGGAGGAAGTAGCTGCTCCAGAGCCTAGAGCAGACTCATCTCTTCCTTTATTTGTTTCCTTCCTAACCCAAACATTGTTCATTTCTTCCTTGACTTCTGCCATATCCAACCTTTTCCACTGATTTCTTCAATTCTTCTTGATTATCCTTCTTCATGTTCTTACTTCTGTAAAATCTTGCAACATGTTCAGGCTTGTTGCAATTAAAGCACATAGTACTTTTCTGACCATTGATCCTTTCATTCATCCTTGACCTGCATAGGTTAGCTTTATGCCCAAATTTATTGAATATATAATAGTAGCCACTAAAGGATTCCATTTTCCCATTTGTCCCATAGCCTTTTCTCACTTGGCTTCTACACTCATTATCTCTATGTCCCATTTTGTGGCAAGCATAGTATCTAATGGAATTCTGACTAGAGAAGGACGGGATATTTCGATTCACCCTATTTCTACACCAATTAGCCTTGTGACCAAATTTGTTGCATAAATTGCAGTAACCGTTGAAACAAGAGTACCTTTGAGCATTTGGCTATCTAATTGATAGTCTTCTGCTTCTTTGATTCTAAGTCCGTCTGATCTTGTCCTCTTCCTGACTTGTTCTGAATCCTTTGTCTTTTCCAAATGTTATGCCTTCTCTATCATTTTTCTGTTCTTCTATTAACCTATCATATCTGGCAGCACTCACACTAAGTTGATCTCTTTGAGCCTATACATGTTTCAGATTAGCTTTCAAGTCTTCAACCTCTTCTTCAAGCTTCATGCAGTCTTTAACTTTGTCTTTCAAACCATTCTCAATCTTTATCTTTTCTTCAATGTTCTCTTTTAGAGTTTGATGTAATTGCCTGATTTTCCTTCTTAAATCATCTTTCAATTCCATGTCTTCATCTGTAGTTCTTGAGTTGTCTTTGTAAATAATGGAAATTAAGCACATATTCATTTGATTTAGAGCAACTTTATGGTCTTCCATACCGCATTCGGTGGTCTAGGAGCCTTCTTGTTTTTCAATGTGCAAACTCTTGTTGGTTGAGACTGAATTCTCTTGGATGTTTTCAATAACCTTGATATTTGTAGTTTCCATGATCCTTCCCAATCTATTGTTATAACACTGATAAGCTCTGGTCTAGGATGAGTATCCAAGAAAAATGCCTTCCTCAAACTTAGCATTGTCCTTTTCCATTCTAATGAGGCATTTGCTTCCAAAGATTTTGAAATATTTCATAGTGGGTATTGATCCACACCATAACTCGATAGGGGTCTTTCCTTCTTTGGTTGTTACCTAATTTCTGTTCAATGTGTAGACAGTGGTTTGTATTGCCTCCTTCCAAAATACATCTAGCAAATTTGCTTCTTCCATCATTAATTTTGCATTCTCTTGAATAGTTCTACTTGCTTCTTCCATTATCTTAATTTTGGCAGAGAGCTATTTTTCTATCCCATAGGTTTCACAAAATGTACTAAAATCATTAGAAATATGTTCTTCTTCTTTTCCAATTCTTAGGCCTTTGATGTTCATGCCTATCTCATTTTCAAGGGTTTCTTTAAAAATTTTGAGTGCTTCCAGAATCTCTGATTTATCTTTTAAAAAACTAACCCAAGTCATTCTGGAAAAGTCATCAATGAAAAACATAAAGTACCTTTGACCATGGAGACTTGATATTCTTGTAGGACCACAAAAGTTTGCATGAATTAATTCCAATCGTTCAGTGGAGGATCTTTCTTTATCTTGCCATGTTTTTCTTGACAATCTTTGACATTTCATGTAGCTGATGTTGCTTGAGTAATCAATCTTTGGTAGATCCTTCACAGTCTGAACTATGTTTGTTAAATCATCAAGATTTGTATGGCAAAGTCTTCTATGCCAAACCCAGCTTTTATTTGTCTGAGATGTGTATCTAAGAAAGTCACTTTTTCTAAGATGATAGAGTTTCTTTTCAGTTCTTTTTGCAGTTGCTATTGTAGCTCCATATTTTTCTTTGAATTCAAGAGAGTCATTCTCAAATACAAACTTGAATCCCTTCTTGCATAACTGTCTGACACTCAAGAGATTTTGTTTCAACCCTTTTACATAAAGAACATCTTCAGAAAATTTTCTATTGCCAAAATTTGTCGATCCTATTCCACAGACTTCAGTAGTGCAGTCATCTCTGAACCTGACTAGCCCTTCATTGTATTCTTTCAGACTAACGAACTTGATTCTATCTCTAGTCATATGGTTTGAGCAGCTGCTATCAATAACCCAACAATCTTCATCATTGGTACAAGCTTCAGACCATCTTTGATTGTTGTCATTTTGTTCTTCGTGAATCACTTCCTTGGACAATCTGCTCTTGATATCTCTTGATGAGTATTTGATTGTATCAGAGAGTATTTTCTTTCCTTTTGTCTCCATTCAGATCTCCCCTAAGTTGTTAGACTCTTTCCAAAGGGACTTGGCTCTGATACCAATTGTTGATATGCGCTAGACAACTAAGAGGGGGGGTGAGTTAGTTTTCACAAAAAATTAAACACCTTCTACAATTAAACATTCATCACTTATCCACAATTAATATGATTTAACAATGAGTGCATGAAATTAGAAACTTAACAACATCAAACACAAGAGACACCAGATTTGCATGGAAAACCCCAAGGTGGGGAAAAACCATGGAGAGGATTAACTCTCAATAAATATTGCAATCTTGAAATAGTAATGTTTAGGCTTGGTCACCCCACAGGCCTAAACATACTGGCTTACTGCCATGAAAAACAACTAGGTCTAGCAGACTCAATACCTCAACCCTAAACCTAGCAAGATTACAATAAGGGTTGTTAAACCCTACTGGTGTCTTACTGCCATATTCACTGTCACAATCAAACACCTTTCTTTATTGTGAATAAACAATTCCTTAGCTCTGCTCTTCCTTTGCCCTGCTCTTCCTCTGCCTCTGCTCTACTCTGCCTTTGGACCTTTCTTAATATATTCTCATTTTTGCCCAAGGACAACTATTCCATGACTCAGCTACAAGTATTTATACTCTACATCAACCTTGGAATGATCATCAAGGTTGGCATCAACCATTGGAACAATCTCCAAGGTTGATATTACAAACATTGACAAAATAGGTCCTGACTTATTGCAACATCATGCAAAGGGAATGAAATGTGGATAAGGCCATGCCTTAGTTGGGACTCAAACATGATCTTCCATGCTACAACACCCTTCCACAATCTTCTAGAGATATCCGCAATCACTGGGATCGATGAGGTTGGCCAGGACTGTTACACATTACGTTATCTGGGAACAATCCTCACACACCATCTCAATTTTTTAATGTAGACCAAAGTTCAGATAGGAACATGATTAGGAGACATCCACAAGCATCCTATAATCATTAGGAGCAACCACATGAACCTTAACCACTTTGTCTATAGGAATCTTCTCACCGGAACACATGAGCTTTACTATCTTCAACTGTTATAAAAGAAAGATAGCTTATGGACCACCAAACCATGAACCATTACAATTGTAGGCACGCATCATCATCCCAGACTTCCCTCTAGAACCACATAGAAAAATACTTTCTTGCGGAGGAATGCAGAGCCAAATACTATCTTCTTGTCTCAACTAAACTTGCAGAAAAAGTAGGCTTCACTCTGGTGAACATAACTCACTCAGATCTTCATGCGGATGGCTCAAACTTGAAATGTAGCATTCTCAGACATACCTCTAAGTTACTTCCAATCCGCAAACCATGATCTTCAAGCATGAACAAATGCAGAGTAGTTTACCAGACTGTTCTTCAACATACAACTTGCTATCTGTATTGCACTTCTTTGTGGCTTACTTGTTTCTTCCAGAGAGGCTATTTTTTTCAATATCCTCAACATACAAGTCTTCTAAACAAGTAATAGAATAGGATACAGTTGACACCAATGAAAACAAGAATATGTTGACATCAATGACAACACTGATTAGGCACATACTTGCAACAAATGCGTACCAGATTTCAAAGTTCAGAAAATGGAAAAGTTGAGGACTAATGAGTAGGTGCCCTAGTCTAGTGCCACCATTTCTATCAAGATCTGGGAATCTTGTCTGCAACCTATTCCTATTGTTCTAGATATTTTCTTGTTGCAGGATCTAGAGGACTAATGAGTGGGTGCCCGAGTCTAGGTCCCTATTTTCTCTTCTAATTTGCAATTCCAATAGTCTGCACTACTCTCCTACAACTCCACTTTTTCTGCTCCTGCAACCTATAACCTGCAATCATGGAAAAATGGGTTGGGGGTTGTGGTGTTTAAAGGCTTGCCTCAGTCAAGCCCCAGAGAGACATTCAAGTCTTCCAAACACCATTGTCAGATAAAGAGTGCGTATCCCTATGGGATAGAGGAGAAATCCAAATGATAAATGATTGAAAACACAATTGATATCACCTTATAGTGAAGATCCCATGGAAGGAAGATGATCTTCATGCCATGAGGAGATGGATGTCAAATCTGCAAATACAAACACAAGAACAACACAAAAGTCTACTCTACAATACAATGAATGCCTTGAATGACTTTCACATAAGCTCATGAATCAAAATTTCCATGTAGATCACAAATGAATCATTAATCATGCTTATATATGCAACTACAAACATTCTCGCCAATAATTTTGTAATTGAAACTTATTGTGTCAGCATAGGACCTAAATAACCGTCATGAATTCTTCTAGTCACTACTGTCAAAGAATTACAACACTTTTTAGGTCTTGTTAATTATATTGCAGGATTCTAATTATAAGCTTGCTGAAGATAGGATTGAGCTGAACAAGCTATTGGGAAAAGCACCACCACCATGGACGTTAAAGCATGATGCTTTGATCACACGCATCAAACAAAAGTGTTCCCAATTGCTGCCATTAAAGTTACCAGGTAATGGTTTTAAGATAGTGGAAATAGATGCTAGTGAAGGTGCCTGGGCTGGTGTTCTCCGAGAACAAAAAACAATCTCTTACAATCCCAAAGACAAAGGTGAGATTGTTTGATATATTTCTGGTAGTTTTAAGAACAATGAAGTTGACTACCATAGTACTCATAAGGAAATCCTTGCTGTTGTCAATACCTTTCAAGCATTCCAAATGTTTATTGCTAACAAGAGATTTTTGTTAAAAAGTGACCTTCAAAATCTGTGAGGATTCTTCAGAAAAGAATCAAAGAATAAAGTTGTCAGAGGAAGACTCCTTAGGTGGGCTCAATTATTAAGCACATATGAATTTGATTTTATTCACCTTCCAGGAGTTGGAAATATTTTTGTAGATTTTATGTCTAGAGAAGGACACAGTTCCGAACCCAGTAGAGGCCAGAGTCCTTCTGGTATTGTTCGAATCATAAGAATTAGAGAACATCACTAGTATCCTAAAATAGGGTAGGACTAGGGTGAGGGCACCCAAGTCTTCCCCCCTATTTTAGGCAAGATTATTGTTAAGTGCATCCCCTGAGTGCTATTTGCCATAAAACTTTAGGGTTTTCTCATCAGGAGTCATCAAAATCATGCAAGATGCTCTAAATACATATATAGGACTCGGGAGGTAAACCTTAAGAGGGAAAAGCCCGCAAGGGGACATTTTTTGACATAACACTTCCATTATTCCAGAAACATTGGCCATAGTAGGCATCCTCCTTGGCGGCATCTCTTCCTAGGATCCGGTGCAACTGCCTCAATTCAACAATTTGACTACTAGGTAGCAACTGCCTCACAATTGGTGCTCTATTGAAAACACAATTAGAATACCTCAGGTTAGTGTTCTATTCACCACAAGATCTTTTGGAATGCCTTCACTTCCCAAAGGATTCAAAACTTTGCTTTGATACCACTTGGTGTAGTCATGGTAGGAGGGTTCAAGGAATGAACTATCCAAACCATGCAGCCAGAGTAAACACAACAAAAACAACACAAAAATATGATGCAATGGAAGATTCAAATTCTCAATATATCAGATAATCATAAAACTTATATGTTGGAAACATGCAGGCTATAATCAAAGGGCTCACAAGCATGCTTTCCGGCTTACAACATATATGAAAGATATGGCATTAAAATGCCTTCTGAAAAGAAAATCAAACTCTAAATCATATTTTGAAAATATTGACTTCCTAATACATCTAGGAGATCTATATATATCATCTTCAAGATCATAGAATCCTCCACATCGGCCACAAGAGGTTACAAACTCCAATGAAAGATGTAACATGTAGAAACATGTAAATCAGCCTACAACACTTGGTATTGCTCCACAAATGAATGAAACTTGGTGTGGACCTCAAGGAAGGTCTATCTAGTCCCCCTTTGCCTTGTGATATGTTTCATTTGGCTCTGCAAGTCTTGGAAGTGCTCTGCAACCTTCTCCTTCAACTGACTGTCTAGATGCTTTGTTCTATGAAATCTGATGATCTTTTGGTAGTGATAACTTTCTAGAAACAAATCCAAATCACTTGAGATCTGAATATTATGTATCTAACATGGGATATAACCTAAATCCTTCTCTGAATCCTCCAATGTGAAGATGCAGTAAAATGTGGTACAAAATGCTAAAATTGCAAATGACTTAACTGAACTGAAAATGAAAGAAAACAAAAGAATGCAAAATTTTTTGTTTGATGCAAGATTTCTCTACAACCTAGGATGCTCCTGCATCACTAAGAGACCAATTTCCTCCTAAGAAGAGAGAACCACCACTTGTACTTCTTCTATCATGAACACAACCAGCCTAATCAGCATCAATGTAGGAACTTAGATCAAAGTCAATACCTCTAGGATACCATAAGCTAGAATTCAGAGTTCCCTTGAAGTATATGAATATTCATTTTACTACCTTCTCATGTGTTTGCTTAGGATTAGCTTGATATCTAGCAACCACACATACTGCATGTATAATATCAGGTCTAGAAGTAGTCAAGTACAACAATCCTCCAATCATAGATCTATAAAGAGTTTGATCAACCTCTAGAGACTCATCATTCTTGCTCAAGTGACAACCAATAACATTAGGAGTACTTACTTGTTTGGAATCCTCCATACCAAACTTCTTCAACATCTCTTTAACATACTTAGCCTGAGAAATAAAGATATTAGCATCTAGCTGAGAAATTTGAATCCCAATGAAGAAAGACATCTCACCAATCATAGACATCCCAAATTCTTTTTGCATCTCTTCTGCAAACCACTTACACATACTATCATCTCCACCAAAGATGATATCATCAACATATACTACAACTATCAGGATCATGTCTTCCTTTTCATTAATGTAAATATTTCTATCTTTGGTACCTTTCTTGAAGCCATGCTGAAGTAAGTACTTATCCAATCTAGCATACCAAGCTCTAGGTGCTTTCTTGAGACCATATAAAGCCTTTTTGAGTCTACACACCATGTTTGGATCTTATGACAACTGAATCCCATCCAGTTGCTCAATGTAGATCTCTTCCTCGAGATCATCATTCAAAAATGCTAATTTAACATCCATTTGATAAAGTTTGGAGTTCTTGTGAGCAGCAAGAGCCAAAAACATCCTGATTGCCTCCATCCTAGCTACCAAAGCATAAGTCTCCTCAAAATCAATGCCTTCAACTTGTGAATAAACTTTACACACCAACCTTTATTTGTTTCTCACAACTTCACCATATTCATTCAGTTTGTTCTGGAACACCCACTTTGTTCTTATAAAATTCTTATTGGTTGGTCTAGGAACCAATTCCCATGTCTAATTCTTCTTTATTTGATTCAATTCTTCTTCCATTTCCTTCATCCATCCATCATCTTTACTAGCATCAGTAAAAGTTTTGGGCTCTAGCTTTGATAATAAATAGAAATTCACTTGCTCATTTGCCTTTGTAAACCTTCTCTTAGTTTGCACACCTTCATTATTATCTCCAATGATCTAATCTACTAAATGGTTCCTCTGAATATACTTTGCTGGAGTCTTAGGGATATGTTCTGGTTCTTGTTCCTTATCTTCTTCCTCTTCTTCTTCTTTTTCTTCTTCTTCAATGAAGGGAATATATTAGATCCAGAGTCCTTTGATTCTTATTAGAATTGATACAAGTCTTCATCTACCTTGACATTTGTGCTTTTAATCATCTTTCCCAACCTCTTGTTGTAGCATCTATAGGCATTGTTTTTAGTTGAGTAACCAAGAAAGATCCCTTCATTACTTCTTGAATCAAACTTTCCTAGTTATTCTTCATCTCTTCTAATATAACATTTTCTGCCAAACATCTTGAAGTATCTGATAGTGGAAGGTCTTCCATACCATAGCTCATAAGGGGTCTTAGTGCTACTGACCCTTAGTTGTACTCTGTTAATCAGATAGATAGTAGTGTCAACTACTTCCTTCCAGTACATATCAGGAAGATCCACATCTTTCAACATTACCCTAGCCATCTCTTGCATTGTCCTATTCTTCCTTTCCACTACCCCATTTTGCTGAGGGTTCCTAGGAGCTGAAAGATGTCTCCTAATACCATGATCTTCACAAAACTTTTCAAATTCATTTGAAGTTAACTCACCTCCTCTATCATACCTTAAATATTTGATCTTAGCATCCATTTCATTCTCAACCATTGCCTTGAAAACCTTAAACTTATCAAAATCATCTAACTTTTCTCTTAAGAAAGTAACCCAAGTCATTGTAGAATAATAATCAATAAGTAACATGAATACCTCTCACCTTGTTGACTTTGTATTCTTGTAGGGCCACATATGTCAGTGTGAATCAGTTCCAATGGCATTGAAGAAGAGTACTCTTTTCTCTTGAAATTTGTTTTTGTCTACTTTCCCATTTGACATTCCTTGCAAAATGTGTTTACAAGCTTGGTTATCTTAGGCATATCTCTCACCACATGAATAGAGAAGATCTTTACCATATTATCAAATTTGATGTGTCCCATTTGCTTGTACCACATCCAACACTCATAGGATTGATCCAATAAGCTTGTTCTTGTTAGTAAGAGACGATGCTTCACATTGATAGGTGTTGTCATTGATGGCAACTAAGTTCATCCCAATCATCCTTTTAACACAATTTGTTCACACCGGAAGTTAGAATTAGAATTTGTCTAAGTCTAGGTAGTTAGGAACAGAGGAGGTGACAAAGTCCGTATCTTGGTCTGGATCTCTCTAGTGGAAAGGAATGGTTTGCTGCAGATCTAACGTAGTTGTAAGCATTATCAAGACACTCTAAATCTAGAGTTTTGTCCTCTGGTGATGAAGGACTCAAAAGATATTAGCTTCTGAGTATTAGGTTTCAGTTTGACAGAACAGACAGAAGAAGAACAGACCGACCTTGTGAATGATCTTAATTCTAGATGTCTAGAATTTGTTTATTGGGAAAATGGTGATGACCAGTGATAGTGGCTGACCTAATTGATAATTTGTGAGTGCAAGTTTTGGTCCGTATCTCATATTATGTATGGATCTAGCCAACAGAGCAGAGTACTCAACAAAGTTATAAATGTTCTTGAAGCCGACTGGCAAAATGATTGTAGATCATGTTGTAGATATATATAGCCAATGGAATTGGATGATTTAAAAGGTGTGGTGTATGCAAATAAGGTGTATGTGAGAAGAGAAGAAATCCAAGGTGCAAATGAAGGTAGAGCAATAAGAAGAGCAGAGCAAAGATGAAATGTGTAAGATCAATTTTTGTACTTAACTGGAACTAAAACTCTTGCATGGGTAGATGCTATTCATTAGTTCAAAATATTTGTTATTATCTTGTAATATTTATATAGGAAATGAGCCCCCATTTGAGCAGTGAGCTCTGGGCAGTGAGCCCGAATGCATGTGCATTCCCATTTGTAAAAATACTTTTAACAAGGTATTAATTTTTTGGGGTTAACCCCCACTATGGTTTTTCCCTTAACCGGGTTTCCACGTCAAAAATCTTGGTGTCAAATGTGTTGATTATGTTTATGCTTCTGTGTTAATATCATATACTTTAATGTTTGCATTATTAATCAAAGCAAGGTTCCTTTGAGAAGCCTAATAGCTTGAGGAAAAGATCTTGGAAGAAGTTTTGAATGGGTTCACTCAAAAATCAACTTCGGCTGGCCCTGGAAGAGCTTGTTCAGTCTAAAGCAAAAATTAATAATCTGAGAGGTGAACTTAAAGATGCTGATGATACCATTGAAATGTTAAAAGATAAATTAAAGAAATCTCTGCAAAGGAAAAATGAGTTAGTTCTGTAGCTATCTAGTTTACCTGAAGAAAATGGCATGAATGAATCTTTGGAAGAAAAGAAAAAGGAATGTGACAAGCTGTCAAAAGAAGTCACTGTTTTGAAAATTGAAATGGAATCTGGGGTGATAAGGCAAACCAAAGAAAGTGAAGATAGGATGAAAATTGAAGAAGATCTAAAACAAAAACTAAAAGAAAGAACTGAAGAATGTTGCAAATTGGATGGAATAGCTGGCCATCTAGAGTCTGAACTACAAGAATGTAGAGACAATGAGAGAGAACTTGAAAGACAAATTGTCATTCTCAGACATGACCTAGATGTTGCAAATGAATATAAGGAGAAGTTCAAGATAAGCTTAGCAAAACTTGAAGCATTGCTTGAAGGATAGAAAAAGGCTAATGACAAGCATGGTCTTGGATATGAGAACGGTGAATGCTCTAGATCCAGACAAAGAAATTTTCAACCTAGGAATGGGAGAAATAGAACTAGAAAACATTTGGTAAGACAGCCTAATGCTCAAAGATATCCATCATTCAATGGAAATTGTTTCAACTACAACAAATTTGGTCATAGAGCTACTCAGTGTAGAAGTAGAGTAAATCAAAATGGTCCATCCTTCTCCAATCAATGCTTCAATTGTAAGAGGTATGGTCATAGATCAAATGAATGCAGAAGTATGATAATGAATAATGCTAACAAAAGAAGAATTAGCAATTCTTTCAATGGTTACTTCTTTGTTTGCAATGGTTTGGACACATGGCTAATCAGTATAGATCAAGAGAAAATCAGGTTTATAAGAAAATAAATGTTGTGTGCTTTAACTGCAATAAATCTGGTCATATTGCAAGATTCTGTAGAAGTAGGAACAATGGAAGACGTGGTCTGGTAAACAAAAAACTGGATGAGCAGAGACAAGACAAAGGTAAAGAAAAAATTGATGTGAATGAGACTCAGAATGAATCAAACAAGATATGGGTCAAGAAAAAAATTATGAATGACAGTAATGGATCTGCACCAGAATCTAGTGCTAAAAATTCCTCTAGGAATTGATTTGGAAGCCTTGGCTCAGGGGGAACAGCAGTGTAAATAAAATTCCCCCAGCTAGTAAGAAAGTGCCCAAATCTGGCATAGTTATAAAAGGGATCTTGGATTGTTTCATATCATATGGAAGGATTTCTGAAAGAAAAAAGGTGGATATGGTAAACTCTGGAGTAATTTATGAGAAACTATTCACCAAACAAAGTAATTGGATGTATTAGGGTAGAGAATTTATTACAAAGACAAATTAGGTATTGCGAAGCATAAAAAGGTCATTCATTCCTCATTTAGATCGCTTTGCATTAGAAAAAAGTAAGAAGAGGAAAAGTGAATGAGTTCAGAGCTGAGAATTCTCAAGAATTGAAGTGTGAAGATGATCTCCAAGCAAACCCTTAATTTGCGGAACATGGTATTTCTATTTTCTGTGAAACCTCTTGAATTCTAAATCTCTGCAAATGGCTACACCTTTAGTTGTTGATATCATTGAAAGGCCTCGTCCTAAATTTAAGAAGCATCCTTACAAATATGTTGAAGTTGAGTCGCTAGGTGCTTTTTCAAGTGTTCCATATGGGGTTTTACATGTTGAAGACATTAGGGCATACATTCTGGTGATGCCCACCTAGAATTTGGGTTTCAAATATTCATCTACAGGCTTAAATCCTTCAAATACTCATGCTATACCTTTCCAAAAGTCCCAAAAATCTTGTTTGAAGACCCTTACAAAAAACCTAGAAAAACCCAGAAATGTTATAGCTTCAAGTGCCTTCCATTGCAGATTTTTCATAGTTTTATACTTGGTCATTTTATATGCATATGCAATTGTATGTTTCTTTGTTTGTATGTTTGCATTGTATGTTCATATATACAATCACACATACAAAGGAAAAAATACAAGGGGGAGATGTAAAGAATATATACATCGGCAATATACAAGGCAATTTCAAAGGGTCATCGACCAGACTTCCCATATCGACAACTCAGCTAAAGGTTCCCTTGATGGCTGATGCAATATACAAAGTGATGATACTAAGGGGATGATTGTATATGCAAAAGGCATATCGCCGAGACCTTACATATCGGCGGCTCTTTTCTAGTTCACTCTGATGAGCCGATGAAAAAGCATATGCAAGGAGAGGATACAAAGGGTGGGGTCCACCAATTGTATGTTTGCACATACAAACGAAACATACAAGGGAATATGCAATCTTGAGATGCAAAGCTTGAACCTAAAATGAATATACATTCTAGTTGATAAAGGCAGAAGTATGATTGTATGTATGTTTTGCTTGTATATTCGTAGTTGTATATGCGATATACAAGGCAAAGATACAAGGGAGGATATACAAAGCGGACACGGCAAGGAAATTAACTACATTTGTGAAACATGTGAAATCCGCAGTTGTATATTGGGGTTGTATGTTCCCAATATACAATCAGACATACAATGAGCAGATACAAAGGAAAAATACAAGCAGGTTGCGATCAAATTCAAAGATGGGGCCCACACAGTTGTATGTCCCGGATTGTATGTATGTGCTATATACAATGCATAATACAAATCACACATACAATCTTGGACACAAAGGAGAATTTGATTATGGTGGATTTCAGGCTGGGGTCCACGGGTTGTATATTGCACATTGTATGTATGTGCGATATACAAAGGAAAAGATACAACGCTTGCACCTGATTGAAATTTCAAATTGATTCATAATGATTTGGGTTCCGTATTGTGTGCATGGTCAATTATATCTCATATACAAGCATATACAAAGGCATATGCAAGGGGATTTTTGGCATGACAATGATCATCGGCGGCTCAACTCAATGTTTCTCCGATGGCTGATAGGGAGGATGCATTGCTTAGCGATGGGACCCAGGCTCAACTCAGTGACCAACCAGGTGGTACCACGTGTCAAGAGTGATACAAAGGTAGTTGTATGTACATACAACTGCATATACAAGGATTTGAAGGTGAAGAAGGCAAAATAGGCAGAAAAGGCAAAGTAGGCAGAAAAGGCAAAATGGGCGAAAAGGCAAAAATGTATGTTCACGATGTGAAAAGTCAAAGGGGATAATGTGCTTGTGTGGCATAATTTCATTGGTTGTTGACTTTTTAGCATAGATTGAAGCCACAAATCTCGGTAGGAGAAGGGAAATCGACAGCCCTGTTTCAAATGTTCAAAAGAGTGGGAGGATTTCTGTGTGTTCACATCTGCACTGCAAGTGGGAAAAAACTTCTGGAACAAACGAACCATTGCTACATCCTGAAATAGGTAGGTTGGCCATTAATGGCAAATTTGCAGAGCTGTGGGTCTGAAGAGACAAGCCAGCTACCATTTTTAATGGGAAAATCTCTAAGCGGCAACACACTTCCTGAATTCAACTAGTCCTTCCCTCTTCTTCTCCCTGGTGCATTCAATGTTTTGGGTGCCATTTTGATGGTACGATGTATTTGGTAGCATTTTGATATGCCATGTAATTAATGCTGGGTGCATGTTCTTGATGTATAAGAGGACTATGTCACTCATTTTTCTAGTTGTTGAAGACTTGGGCAAATTTTTGGAGAAATAATGAAAATAGAGTTTCCTTGGCTGTTCTATCTCTGTTGTGAGTTTATGAGTTGCATTTGAGTGCACGTTGCACATATATTCAGTTTCATGTCATTTTTATATGAAAAATGCATTGTTGCATGTGTTTAGTTGTTTGTCTCCATTTGCTATATGCATAGCTTATTTTGAATCTAGTTGCTAAGGGTTCCTCAGATTCTAGGATATAGATTTTTGTATTGCATGCTTGATCTATGACTTCCATTCAAGGAGTGGATTAAACTATTTTAGGTTAAGTATGAAGAAAAATGTATGTCAGCTGGGATATTTGTAAGTAGAGGCAGTTATATACTTAGTCTTGGGTAGTGTTTGTAAGGCAAATATCAGTCATAACCCCTTGAAACTTGAATGCCAGTGTAAATCATTCACTTGTATACGTCTAGTTGACTCCTTGCCCTGAGATAGGCACCGGTCTACCGTTATGTAGTAGTTATGATCCAAAACCCCCTGTCTTGCATTCAAAACATAAATACAAATCCTTTCATAATTCCAACCTGTTAGTTTGTAGGAGTAGAAGTAGGACCCCTACATACTCTCATCCATAACTAGTTAGATATGTCCAAGAACATTGCCAGCCTAGTGACTTATCATGCAAATCTTGGTCCAAACATGAGAGTATTCTGCCTGTTATTGTAAAGCTAAATCTTTTTGTTGGGTGAGTCAAAGACAAATCTTTAGCTATAGGGATACCCCCCTTGGTGTGGTAGAACCAGAAGTGAAGGGGAGGCAGCTCACACAACCTCCTGTACCGAATTGGCAAAGGGTTTGGTAGTTCCAATGCACAGGTAGATTCGGCCAACACATTCATTAATATATAGAAGAATTTGGGAATCTAAAACTACTGGAGTTGTGTAAGAGTCATCTAAAAGATGACAATTACCAACTGAAACCTAAATTTGAAGCCATCGAAAGAAAACATTTTCTGCAAATGACTGAATTTCTATCTTTTGATGAAAGTGAATGGTTTTGGTATGTGTTGAGCCAAATGCACGATGAATTTATTTGCCTACTAAAACCATTTAAGATCACTAAAAATGTTATCAGAATTGTGACAGACCTAAATGCAACCAGTGGATTACCTACTTTGAAACCTGTGAAGAATCAAACTATTACTGATGCAACCAGAGCAAAGTATGACAAAAGAGCAATGACAATAAATGACATCATAAAAACCGGATGTCAAATTTCCTTCTATGATCATTGGCTATAAGATCTATCACTCCAGTAGGGAGAATTTAGTTTTTAGGACTGCAATATATGCAGCTTATAAGATGTTAAAGGAGAATGTTGACTATGATCTGTGTGAATTACTACAAAATTAGCTGATAGAGAATCTAAGCAAAATCAAAAGGGACAAGAAAAATTCTTTCAAATATGGTTCTTTGATCATATGTCTATTTTTCTATTTTATGAATGAAGTACTTGGAGTACAAAGTGTGCACTGGACAAATGACAGGCTTGTGGAAATCTAGATAAGAGATCATTTATATAGCCTTCGAGATTCAGATACATAAAAGACTACAATTTGGGGGTATTTCAAAAACTTTCAGAGTCTGATGCATGCAAGGGAAAGAATCCCTAATTTAGTTGTAGAAAAGTATGAGAATGAGATATGTTTTATGATCGACACAAATCAATGTCTAATGGAAGTTGTAGAACCAAGAATAGTATGGATAATGCCAATGGGTTATGAGGTGAATGAGAGAGTTTTGGACATGTATGCTTAGTATCTTCTGAGAAAAACTAAAGACACCTCTGTGGAAAGGTTTGGAACTTACAAGGAACTAAGTATGAAGTTACATATGGAATTTAGTCAGCTGAAAACAAAAAGAAAAGTGCCAAAGAAAGTAGAGATTTATGCAGAAAGCATTGGTATTACAAAAGAAGCAATGAGATAGAATAGAGAAAGGATTGAGGAAATGAACAGAAGAGCTGAGCAAGCTTCAAAAGAAAGGACAAAAAGTGGGACAATAGTTGCTCTAGAAGTCCCACCTAGCTCTTTAAGGAAAACAAGAAGCTCTGCAACTGTCTCAGATCAATTCAAGTCTATTCCCATCAAGACATCAGAAGCTACACCATCCGGTGAAGGAGGAAAGATGAAGAAAACCAAGGCCACAAGAGCCTACAAAAATACAAAAGATGATGAGGAAACAAAAATAGATGAAGAAGTTAAAGAGATTAGATCAAAGAAAGCCAAGACTTCAAAGGCCTCTGAGAACCAACCCTCTGGACGCAGAAAGGCGAGCAAAAAGTAAGAAACTGGTAAAGTCGCTATGACTATTGATGAAATTGTAAAAACAATCACTATTCATGGAACTTTAAAGCCTATTAGAGTTTACTATGACAATTTTGATCAAGCAAGTAAGAAAATTTTGAAAGATGCCACCATTATGTATTTGAATAAATTCAATAGAGCCTTATTGGAAATTTGACAAGAACTTCCTAAAAGTTTAAGGAAGTACTGGAAATGAGGAAAGAAGCAGATAAGGCTAAAAATCTAGATCTTAGAGAGTATGTCCTCTCCACATTATGTCTTGTAATGACTAGAAGAGAAGAAAATAAAATTCTCAAAGAAGTTAAATAAATATTTAGAAGCAAGGTCCGGATGAACAAGCTAATGCTTGGCGAAATAGAGGAAATTGCAAAAGAAACAAAGGAAATTTTGAGAAAGGCTTTAGACAAAGATAAATACTGTGACAGGTAAAAAATCAAGTTAATAAGATCAAGCATAGCCATGAAAACCTAACCCTACCATCATCAAAGAATCTATTCTAAATGAGATCAAAAGTAATGCAATTCAGGCACAATATCACCTAGATTGTGTGATTCCTTATTTATGATGTGGATTGCTTCTTCAACAATGAACAATTATGAAGATAAAAGATGCCATGATGGATGGATGATAATGATGATAAGCTCAAATGGATGCTATGAATACTCAAATTCTCAATATGCTTAGGAAGATAATGTAGACGGTATACGAATGTTGGATCTATGTAGTATGGAATGAGAGGGTGTTTATATAGAACTCAACCAAAATCAATCAATGGTGGAGATTCAGAGGCTATGTAAAGGGCTAAGATTGAAGGATAGACATAGGTGAGTGTGAAGATGACAAGTGGAGAGAAGATAAGGCTTATGTGTGCTTGTGTACATAAAAAGTACTACATGTGAAAGATATTAAATAAAAGATGTAGTACCACTTATCTTTTTAAATGAAAGAGGCACACATGTCGGCTCATGAGATAAATGATAAGATAAATTAATTAAATAAATAAAATTTATTTAATTAAAAATAGATAGAATGAAGATAATTAAATAATTGAAGATTGTTTAATTATAGCTTAGAAGAAATAGCTAATAAATTAATTAAATAAATATAAATTTATTTAATTAATAGAAGAAATAGACATGTTAGGGATATTTGTACAAGTGTGTTAGACAAATGCAGATGATGTGTAATGCGATGTTTGAATGCTAATGATAATGAATCAATTTTGGGAGTCTACATTTTGCCCCTCTTTGATACAATGTTCGTTAGAGTATTGTGTCAAAGAAGATACGATATTTCACTTGATAAATAAAGTTATGCCCTAGTGTAACTGGCAAGTGATGCCCCCTCAAGAGGTAAATCAAGCTAACTAGGAAGGGCTGGGTTGGCTCACAATAGAAGAAAAGCTAGGATGCAAGGTTGACATGAAGAAAATGGGGGTTGGGAGGGAACAAATGTGATGATGCAGATGAAAATAGGCTTTGGCATAGAAGAATTATGGTTTGGATAGGGCTATAAATAGGTTCGGCAAGGGAAAATAGGCTCATTTGTACTCAGTTGTGCTTAGAAAGTTATAGAGATCTAGAGCTCCTTAGAGTTGGTGTGTGATGAGAGTTGGAGAGCTATCAGGACGGTGATTCCATGTAGAGATCATCGTGCTGAGCGAGTGAGGACACATGGGCGACCAGAGGGATCAGATGTACTAGTATGTATCAAAACTTTTTCTAAAAGCGTGATTTTGATAGGCTAGAAGAGTCATAAATGCACACACATCACCATAAGTGACTAGGTCTTAGGATAGGTAGTTCAGGTTGCTTGTGTAGGAAAATAGGTTGCTTATAGTAGTTAAGGTTGCTTTTAGGCGTGGCTTGGTCGCTTTTAGTTAGCTAGGCAATTTATAGGAAAAATGCACATATAGATAGGAACAAGTCGCTTATGGTCAAACAGTAGGCGCATAGGGAAATAAAGCTTGCTTAGAAGGAAAAAATGTGCGTTTATGGGGATATAGCTCACTTATAAGCGAAAGAGAGACACATGTAGAGGTTTAGTGTGCATATAGTCTAGTAGTGACCGCATAGGCAAAAGAAGTCGCATATGATCAAGAGATAAGTGCAGATGGTAAAAGAGGTCGCTTTTGATCAACAGATGAGCGCATATGGAAAAGTGAACTGCTTATGGTAGATAAAAGCTAGGATAGAAATAAATGATCAACTTTGTATAGCATTTAAGTAGCGCAAGGGACTGACATGATGAATAAAATGATGCAGGATATACTACCGCCTTTGTTATCACGGGAGCCACATCCTAGGGATTTGCAGTTGGTGAGATTACTAGATGCAGAGGAGCGGCTAGTGTTAGAGATCCTTGGGTAGAGCATGTGTCAAGATTGGAACTGGTACAGGCACATTGAGGACTGATGACAGTGATGGTGTAGTGATGGATGAGAGAGCATAGTTCTTTCTTGTTACTGACATGAGAGGCCATGATCACACTAGAGGATGTGTTTCGGATTTTGTGGATTCCTATAGAGGGGACCAAGTAGATTATGATCCTGATATGGGTCCAGCTATGTTCAAGAGATTGTTTGGGACACCAGACATTGGAGTAGAGGGCTTAGAGATTCTGATGGCAAGGATGGAGGAGCTATGTGATAGACTACAGTGAGCGGTAGTGGCTATTATCAGATGGCTAGTGCGAGATAGACAAGTAAGAGTCTTTCCAGTAGGATGGGGGACAGTGATGGAGGGGATGTTCTCCTATGGTATGAGATATGCATGGGCGGAGTGTGTACTTGGATAGCTCTATCATTTCCTACATGATTGTGCATATATGTTCAGAGTGAGTATGTCTACAGGAGTTACAGTTTTGCATGTATGGGCTTATGAGCATTTTCCAATGACGAAACCAGAGGGATGGGTGGTTAGAGCAGTAGGAGAGCCATATGCTAGGATGTATAGAGGAGCTTTGACATACCAACAGTGTAGAGGAGTAGTGTATTGGTGGAGGAGGTTGGATGAGGTAGATAGATTTGTATGGAGACCATGGCTAGGATGTGAGAGATGGGATGAGGAGGATGCTGAGCTTGTCTATGCTAGGCAGGTGAGATATATTTTTGGACGTGGCATATACATCATAGAGTGCTATTTTCCAAAGAGAGTTTTGAGACAGTTCAGGTTACCAAAGACAGTACCAGTTGGGGATGCCATTTTTGGGAGGACTAGACAGGAGGTGTTTGATTTAGGGCTAGAGGTTGTGGTTGACACAGCTTTGGCGGAGAGAGATAGGCTACAGCCAGTTGTATGGTAGTGGGGACAGGGTCCTATAGATCCAAGTACACTACCAGACTATGATGCATACTGGATGACAGCTAGACCAACATGGCTGACGCGAGTTGGAGAGATTGGAGAGATAGGGATGGAGACACCAGTCAATAGGAGGCAATGATGGGCTTCACCAATGCAAGCTATTGTACCAGTAGCGCCAGGGATACAGGTATAGGGACAGATGCCAGGGCAGCCTCAGATACTTGCACAACCTTAGGGGCAAATATTGGTGGGTGATGATGTTGGGATTCAGCTACTATGGTAGAGGATCAGAGAGGAGAGGAGATGGAGGCAGCGGGCGCAGATGAGATTGAGGAGGGTGGAGATAGATAGACACTAGGTAGTGATTGGCTTGCGGCATGCTAGAGCTCAGGCTTAGACATACCAGGCTCAGTTATAGTTGAGAGTGCAGGTTGGGGATGGATAGGATGATGGTGCACTTGTGAGGGTGACAGGGGAGAGAGATGCAGTGAGATAGAGTGAGTAGATAATGAGGGTAGAGAAAGATACGGTTGTGCAGCAGGTACAGGTGATGAGAGCTGAGAGAGATGGTTTGTGGGTAGAGATGGATATGGTTGTGCAACAACTACAAGGGATGACTGGTGAGCGGGATAGAGTAGTGACTACATTAGGTACAGATGGGGCTATGATGTATTTGGCCACACAGTTGACATAGGTATAGGTAGAGTTGTGGAGAGTATAGGGTGAGGCTGAGTACTATAGAGGCTTATACTATGGGGTTGTGCCAGTAGAGCAGAGGTAGCCTAGCTTCAGGAGTAGGTTAGGGGCTTTAGGTTCATGAAGATTAGGTGGATCTCGATTAGTAGCCTCAGTAATGGGGCCACCGAGAGATAGGGGACCAAGTGTAGGACCCAGTGGTGGTGGTCAGGGTGAGGGAGCTGCCAGTAGTCACTAGGGCTACCTTGTGTATATTGTATCATGATGAGGCCTAGAGCCGATTGTACATACATTCTTTATGGCTCAACTTGTATATGTAGACACTTGTATATTGACACACACACCCACACACACACACACACACACATATATGATGGACTATTGGTGATCTACATGATGTTGTAGTGGATGCACTATTGGTATTATGATGGTTATGCATGTTGTATTTGTATGTTCAGGGATTATGTATGGATGTTTATGCAAATGATATAAATGGAAATGGTATGATAATGCAAATATGTAAATGGTTATGATATGAGATGGACTTATGCATATAGATATATGGTAATGAGATGATATAGGATGGACTTAGGTATGTCTAATACACTTGTTTTGTAGAATACGAGATGTGGACAAAGGACGATGGAAATGATTTATCTTGGTTGAGGACTATATAGGCGAATAATAGGATGAATAGATGGGATGATGGGTAGCTTTTTAAGTAATTGCTCAAAATGAAAAGAAATGCAATCCTTATGTTTGATACAGCATGTGGATTTTATGCACCAGGGTATAGAAAACCAAGGTGTCGAGATATCCAATGCGCAACTAGCATGCTACAATCTTGTCTAAACACATGAGGTCAAGATGTTGAGCCAACATGCACAAGATATGAATAACAACTAGTGTTGTGAGATGGAATTTGATGCTACAAGCAATGGTTTGAGCTTATCTCCACTACACATAGTGATAGCTTGCTAGTTATATGTATGGAGCTAGTCTTAACATAGAATAGTCTCAAATGCATAAGAGACTATTTAGCTTCTCAGATGCTAGAGATATTGATATGTAAGATGCTAATCCCAACACGTACAAGATACCAATATGCTTAGGAAGAGAGTAAGATCATCCCACAAACATGGCATACGAAAGCAATAAAACCATGCCCCATTCCTTACTTCATTGCAACATTCCAAGATATAGATAGATCAAGGCAGTCTTGATTAGGCATAGAAAAGGGACAAAAGATAAAACAAAAGATACTGTCATCACGTTCTCTTGCCAAATTTAGGTGTTCTTAGATGGATTTAAGCTGGCACCTTGTTGAGAGGAAAGCTACATCCTCTTGAAGGCTAAAGATGTTGATAAACAGCTATAACAAATGTTAGCTTAAGGCATGCAGACAAATAGCTTTTGGCTTACTCTTGATTGGTTGAACTACTTGAGCTTTTAGTATACATGTAGTTTGCTTCCTGCTTGATCTGATCAAAGAGAAGAAGATGGAAGATGAAAGAAGATGAAGAAGATGGGGTGGATCATCTGTGCTTGAGTACTGGAAACTTCCTTCGTATTCTAGACTGCCTACATACCCTGTATCCACGGGATCAAAGCACATTTACGATGAAGATGAGACATGATGAATATGTAGTTCTAGGTTTTATTGATGATGCAAGTGATAAAAGATAGAAGAATGTGAGATGAAAGATGGATGAAAAGAAGGGGCCATCATTTTAGCCTAAATCAGAGTGCTTCCTTCACATCTCAGATTGCCTAAATACCCTGTATCCATGGGATCAAGGCTTTAATGATAGAGCTAAGATGTAGTTCTTGTTGATAACTGAGAGGGGGGGGTGAATCAGTTATCCTAATTATTTCTTCTTTTGAACCTTCTTCTTAATCAAAGCAGTATTGAATCAAACAGACAAATATCATCATGAAATAAGAAACACATGACACAGTATTTTGATGTGGAAACCCGGTTAAGGGAGAAAACCACGGGGTGATTAACCCAAAGATTATTCTCTATTAGAAGAATAAGGAATTACAAAATGGCACATGCCAATTAGGGCTCACTGCTCGAGCACACTACTCACAAAGAGGCCCACTACCTACAAGGAGACACACTGTCTACAAAGTGATAAGAATCACAGTCTTGAACTGGAGAATGACATCTTTACCATGTCCGGATCAGTTCCATTAAGCCCAGAAACATCTGCTCTTCCTTCTGCACTTCTCTTCGCTACTTCACCTTTTTCCACATAAGCCTCACATCAAAATGAACTCACAAATCTTTATTTATACAAGACATCAACTTAGGAACAATCATCTAAGTCGGCAATCAATCATAAGAATATCCGCAAGATGAATGACACATCCGATCAGCCACCATAAGAACATTCGCAGGATGAACAACTCATCCGGTCGGCTAAACAGAGCAAAAACTTCATCCGGAAGAATATCTTCAATTCCGGCCTCTACTGTCAATGCAGACCAACAACACGACCTCAACATGATCCAGGAACCTTCACAAGCCTGCCTGAAAGACCAGGTATGTCCTCATTTCCTTTACTTACTAAAATCTCTTATCCTCCTTATCTGGAACTTCAAGAATACTGTCTGTCGCCACTGTCATAATGCAAGAGGTACTTTCGGACCTCCAAATCATACACAACTCGAGATGGCACATCACAAGGACATCCCAAAGACTCCTTCCAATCCACAGATTAGGATTATACAGTTTCGGACCTCACCGGACCTTTTGTGATCCTCTGTCACCTCTGAATACTTGCCAAAACCGGTTCTACACCGATAGCCACAACTCCTTCAGATCTTCATGCGGACCTCTGAAATCTTAACTGAAGCATCTCAAGACCCATATCTACAAACCCTTTAATCTGCATCCTCCGGTTCGTATCCTATACAGTACATTTGCCTTCTTCTCATCACTGTTCTTTACTGTTCCTGACTGAGGCTAATTTTCTCAATATCCTCAGCACACTGCTCATTGAATCCTTCTTGTCAAAGCAATATGAGTATGTTGACATCAATGACAACACTGGTTTACCTTATACTTGCAACAATCTCCCCCTTTGTCATTGATGGCAACATATGATGTGAAAAACCATCAAGACAAGAAACTTCTCCTTTCTGTCACTTCTCCCCCTATCAGCAACATGTCTTCTCCTCATTTTACTGCTCCTCTTTTGATCATCAGCTACTTGTTTTTCACATGTCTTCTCTCCCCCTTTGACATCAATGGCAAAGGGCTCATACTTGCAATTTTAACATATCAGAATCATACCAGCTGCTCCCCCTTAGTAGCAGCTCCCCATCATCAATCCAGATCACAAGATATGACTGTGATATCCACCGGACTGATGCACATCAGTGCATCCTAGTTTATCACCAGAGGGGCCATGACCCCTAACTTCTCCCGGAGATATTCAAAAGAGTCCTTGGGAAGAGGTTTAGTAAAGATATCTGCAATCTGATCCTTGGAGGGAACATACTCCAACCTGACTTCTTCCTTGTTCACTTGTTCTCTCAAGAAATGAAACTTGATAGATATGTGCTTAGTCTTAGAGTGTAATATCGGATTCTTGGAAATATTAATTGCACTTGAATTATCACAGAAAATTGTGATAGGCTCCGCATATTCAATTTTAATATCTCTTAGCATCTGCTTCATCCATAGGATTTGAGTGCAACTACTTGCTGCTGCAATGTATTCTGCTTCAGTTGTAGACAGAGATATTGCATCTTGTTTCTTGCTTAGCCAAGAAACCAATCTCTTCCCCAAAAAGAATGCTCCACCACTGGTGCTCTTTCGATCATCTACATCTCCTGCCCAATCTGCATCTGTGTAAGCATGAAGAGAGAAATTTGGATCTCTAGGGTACCATAGACCTACTCAACTGTTCCTTTCAAGTACCTAAAAATTCTTTTGATTGCCATAACATGAGATTCTCTAGGATCAGCCTGGAATCTTGCCACAAGACCAACAACCTGCATTATATCTGGTCTGGTCTGAGTGAGATACAACAATCCACCAATCATTGATCTATACATTATTTGATCTGCCTTTGGAGAGTCATCATATTTGCTCAACTTACATCCGGTTGCCATGGGAGTGTTCATTGGTTTTGAATCTTCCATACCAAATTTCCTTAACAATTCTTTCACATATTTGGTCTGAGAAATGAAGATTCCTTTCTTTGTTTGAGTAATTTGCAGACCCAAGAAGAAATTCATTTCACCAAGCATAGACATTTCAAACTCACATTTCATCTAATTTGCAAAAGTTTTGCACATACTATCTCTTCCTCCAAAAATGATATCATCTACAAACACTTCAACAATCAAAATGTTTTCATGATCAATTTTGAAATATAAGTTACTGTCAGCAGTACCTTTGCTGAATCCAATCTGCACAAGATGCTTATCCAACCTTTCATACCATGCTCTTGGAGCTTGTTTTAATCCATACAATGCTTTCTTTAACTTACAGACCATATCATCATTGTCAGATAATTGAAATCCATCCGGTTGTTCAATGTAAACTTCTTCTTCCAGATCACCATTTAGGAAGGCAGACTTGACATCCATCTGATATACCTTGAAGTCTTTGAAGGCAGCAAATGCAAGAAATAATCTGACTGCTTCAATTCTTGCCACGGGAGCAAAGGTCTCTTCATAATCAATTCCTTCTATTTGGGAGTAGCCTTTGCAGACCAATCTAGCTTTGTTTCTGATTACTTTACCAGCTTCATTTAATTTGTTCCGGAAGACCCATTTGGTTCCAATCACATTCCTGTCTCTAGGTCTGGGAACAAGATCCCAAGTATGATTTTTCTCAATTTGCATTAATTCATCTTTCATTGCTTTAGTCTAGTTTTCATCATTGCAGGCTTCATTTACTGTTTTAGGTTCAATCTTTGAAATCAGACAACATTCATCCTGATTTTGAGCAACATTCCTTCTAGTTTGCACACCTTTGCTTCTGTCCCCTATGATCTGATCTTCAGAGTGGTTTAGTGTCACATACCTTGGAATTTTGGGAGTATCCTGCACTACTGCTTCTTGATCAGGCTCATTCAAACCTATCTCTTCTTCCTGATTTACCGGATCAGGCTGACTCTATCTTACCGGAGAGGATTGAGTTCCTTGAACACTGTCTTGGTCATCTTCATCAGATTCATAAAATCTTGAGGGCTTCTCAATTCCTTCATCAACTTTCACATTAGTGCTTTCTATCATCTTCCTCAGTCTCTTATTGTAACACCGGTATGCTTTGCTTTGAGTGGAGTAGCCCAAGAAAATTCCTTCATCACTTCTAGCATCAAACTTTCCTAGATCTTCATCTCTTTTGATATAACACTTGCTACCAAATACTCTAAAATATTTCACAGTGGGAGTGATGCCAAACCAGAGTTCGTAGGGGGTCTTACCGGTATTGTTTCTGATTTGAACTCGATTTAGAGTGTAGACTGCAGTGCTGATAGCTTCTTTCCAGAACATCTGAGGAACATTTGCTTCCAACATCATTGTCCTGGCAGCTTCCTGGATGGTCTGGTTCTTTCTTTCAACTACTCCATTCTGCTGTGGAGTCCTAGGAGCAGACAATTGTCTCCTTATACCCTGCTTCTCACAATAGTCAATGAACTCTCCAGATGTAAATTCACCACCTCTATCAGACCTTAGACACTTTAGTTTTAATCCGGTTTGATTCTCTACCAAAGCTTTGAAGATTTTGAACTTCTCAAATGCTTCAGATTTTTCTTTTAGAAAGGTAACCCACATCATCCGGGAATGATCATTAATTAACAACATGAAATATCTATCACCTTGCAGACTCTTGATTCTTGTCGGACCACAGAGATCAGTATGTACTAATTCCAACAATCCGGTAGAAGACTGATCTTTGCTTTTGAAAGAGACTCTGCTTTGTTTACCTAGCTGACATTCTTTGCACAAACTATTTGTAGGTTTCATCAATTTTGGAAGATCTCTTACAGCCTGAGTATTGCTTATCTTGATGATGTTATCAAAATTTACATGACACATTCTTCTATGCCATAACCAACTCTGATCAATTTGAACAAACAAACAACTTTTATTTGAACCAACCAGATGAAAGATATTACCTTTTGTCTGAGTACCGGATGCAATTTCAGTTCCGGAGCTTGTAAAGATTCTGCATTTTCCATTCTTAAACTGAAGATCATAGCCTTTGTCTACTAACTGACCAACACTGAGAAGATTGTGCTTCAATCCTTCAACATATAGTACATTACCTGTTTTGCTCTTTCCATCAAGGGAAATAGTTCCCCTGCCTCTGATTCTGCCAGCAGAATTGTCACCAAACTTTACCATTCCTCCTTCATACCTTTCCAAATTCAAGAACTTATTCTTGTCACCAGTCATATGGTGAGAACATCCACTGTCAATAACCCAATCATCCTTTTCTTCCACTTGAGCAGCCAAAGCTTTTACAACAACTTTGTGATTGACAGATTTAGAGAGTATTGAATCTTCTTCCTTGATGGCAATAAACACCCACTCATTTCTGGATTTGCTTCCTAGTTCTGATTCATCATCTGTTACTCCTTCATTGTCATCTTCTTCATGAACATAATAGCAATTCTTTTGAAACCTTTGTCTGTTAGTATTAGACCTTGCAGATCTTTCCGGACATCTTGAAGCAAAATGACCAATCTTATTGTAGTTGAAGCACTTAAAGGGTAGTTTTCCTTCATACTTACCGGATCCTCTTGGTAGTCTTTTTGCAATGAGGGCTTCAAGTTGAGCTGTTTCTGCTTCTTCTTCTTCCATGTCTCTTTTTGCTTGATCATACCATGTCATCTTCCTTGAAGAGTTTTCTCCCGGATCAATTCTCTGTTTGCCTTTCACATAGGCACTGGCTTTGAAAGCAGATTCAGTCTTGGGAAGATCATCTCCAAACTCGGTCATTTCAAATGCAGCTAGCTTGCCAGCCAATTGTTCTCTTGTGACAGTTGTGTGGGCTCTAAATTCATCAATTGCAACAACCTTGATTTTGTAGGTAGCAGGAAGGGATCTAATGATTTTGCAAACGATCTCATTTTCATCCAGAGTTCCACCAGCATTTCTAATTCCACACACTAGTTCATTCACTCTTGGCATAAAAGTAGTGATGTTTTCATCATCTCTCATCTTCAATCTTTCGAATTTCCCTTTCAGACTTTGCAACCTTGCACTTTTGACAAACTCATCTCCTTCATACAGAAGTTCCAGTTTAGTCAGGATCTCATATGCAGTTGGTAGGTCAATAACATTTGAGAGATCTGAGTCATTCAATGCGCTTAGAAGAGCTTCCTTGGTCTGCAGATTGTTTTCAGCTTCTGTGATTTCATTCAGAGTTGTCGGACCACCTTGTGGAGGTACATATGGTTTTGAAACCATGGCCAAGTATGCTTTTCCCATACATTCCAGGTGACATTTCATGCGACCCTTCCAGAGAGTAAAATTGGTTCCATCGAACTTCGGACTATCCTTTTTGTATGACGACATCCTAGATCTCCTCAAGCGGTTAAGCTTCTTTCAGAGGAACCTCACTCTGATACCAATTGTTGATAACTGAGAGGGGGGGGTGAATCAGTTATCCTAATTATTTCTTCTTTTGAACCTTCTTCTTAATCAAAGCAGTATTGAATCAAACAGACAAATATCATCATGAAATAAGAAACACATGACACAGTATTTTGACGTGGAAACCCGGTTAAGGGAGAAAACCACGGGGTGATTAACCCAAAGATTATTCTCTATTAGAAGAATAAGGAATTACAAAATGGCACATGCCAATTAGGGCTCACTGCCCGAGCACACTACTCACAAAGAGGCCCACTGCCTACAAGGAGACACACTGTCTACAAAGTGATAAGAATCACAGTCTTGAACTGGAGAATGACATCTTTACCATGTCCGGATCAGTTCCATTAAGCCCAGAAACATCTGCTCTTCCTTCTGCACTTCTCTTCGCTACTTCACCTTTTTCCACATAAGCCTCACATCAAAATGAACTCGTAAATCTTTATTTATACAAGACATCAACTTAGGAACAATCATCTAAGTTGGCAATCAATCATAAGAATATCCGCAAGATGAATGACACATCCGGTCGGCCACCATAAGAACATTCACAGGATGAACAACTCATCCGGTCGACTAAACAGAGCAAAAACTTCATCCGGAAGAATATCTTCAATTCTGGGCTCTACTGTCAATGCGGACCAACAACACGACCTCAACATGATCCAGGAACCTTCACAAGCCTGCCTGAATGACCAGGTATGTCCGCATTTCCTTTACTTACTGAAATCTCTTATCCTCCTTATCCGGAACTTCAAGAATACTGTCTGTCGCCACTGTCATAATGCAAGAGGTACTTCCGGACCTCCAAATCATACACAACTCGAGATGGCACATCACAAGGACATCCCAAAGACTCCTTCCAATCTGCAGATTAGGATTATACAGTTCCGGACCTCACCGGACCTTTTGTGATCCTCTGTCATCTCTGAATACTTGCCGGAACTGGTTCTACACCGACAGCCACAACTCCTTCAGATCTTCATGCGGACCTCTAAAATCTTAACTGAAGCATCTCAAGACCCATATCTACAAACCCTTTAATCCGCATCCTCCGGTTCGCATCCTATACAGTACATTTGCCTTCTTCTCATCACTGTTCTTTACTGTTCCTGACTGAGGCTAATTTTCTCAATATCCTCAGCACACTGCTCATTGAATCCTTCTTGTCAAAGCAATATGAGTATGTTGACATCAATGACAACACTGGTTTACCTTATACTTGCAACAGTTCTTGCTTATTACACTAGACGGGTGATGTTGAAAGAATGATGTGATTGCTTGAATGTTTGCATTGGCAATGTCTGGCAATTGTTAGATGTCAGATGAGTGCAAATTGATTGCAAAGATATAAAGCTTGGTTGCAAAATGTTTTTCCAGGTTTGTTGTTAGATGAATGCTATGGTTGAGGTTGAAAGTTTGTTCTGTTGTGAGCTAAAGTGTTTTGATGTGTTATGAGCTAGAGATAGCGGTATCCACTTCCAAATAAGACTCAACAAATGCCCCCAGTGTGGGATGAGTTTTATTATGAAGGATCGATAATGGAGAAGGCATGCGGTCAAGATGCTAAGGTGCCGAAAGAGATAGTTATCGCAACAATGTCTCAAGTATGATAGCTAGTATTGACAGAGGCAAAGGTAGAAAAGATATTTATTGCAATGATATGTGGATTATGATATGGAATATGTGGGATAGGATGGCGAAATATAGTATGAAGAGTGATGATCAAACAAACCAAGGAGATGATGGAAGCTAGTCACTACACATAGTGCCTGTTTGCCAGGTTTTCACTATGGTACTTATCCAAGGCACCTGTTTACCAGGTTTTCACCAGAGGATGGATTATTTATCTTAGACTATTATTTTTTTGTTATCCAAAGCACCACAAAGTGGTTTTCACTATTGGATTTTTTTTTTTTGGGATAGCTGAGATTTAAGGATAAAACTGCTTGAGATGAATGTTGTTGACTGGTTCATCCAAGGGAATGCCTTTAGGTGTTGAAATATTGTATGCACCTGATCCATAACCTACTATGATGAGGAAAGGACCAAGCCAGTTTGGTTCAAACTTGCCCTGTTTCTCACTGTGTTGCTGATTCCTTTGATTTTCTTTAAGGACAAGATCTCCAACTTGAAAATAGGATTCTCAGTTTTTTTGTTGTAGCTGCGGCATAGTTAGTTTTGATAGACTTGGAGATGGTTGAGTGCTATAAGACACCGTTCATCTAGAAACTCAAGATCATGGAGTCTGGATACTCGATATTCTTCCTCTGAGATGGTATGTTGTAAGGATACTCGCAGTGAGGGGATCTCAACCTCGATAGGTAAAATAGCTTCAGTGCCATACACAAGAGCATAAGGTGTGGCTCGAGTGGAAGTTCTGATGCTTGTTCTATATGCCCATAATGCAGGATGGAGTTGTAGATGCCAATCCCAACTAGCTTCATTGACCATCTTTTTGAGGATTTTGATGATTGTTTTATTAGAAGCTTCAGCTTGGCCATTGCTCTAAAGATAGTATAGGGTAGAGAATCTATGTTGGATATGAAAGTTGTTACAAAGATCTCTGACCTCTTGATTCTTGAAGGGATGACCATTATCTATGACAACAGCTTGAGGAACTCCATAACGGCAAATGATATAGTGTAGAATAAACTTAGATATTTGCTTGCCTATGATATAAGTCATTAGTATGGCTTCCACCCACTTTATGAAATATTCAGTGGCAGTGATAATGAACTTATGACCATTTGATGAAGTAGGATGGATTTTACCTAAAAGATCAAGTCCCCATTACGAAAAAGGCCATGGAGTAGTGATAGGCTGAAGCTCATGTGTTGGTGCATTTATTAAATCTCCATGTTTTTGACATTGTATGCATCTCTTTACAAATTGATGTTCATCTTTTTCCATGGTTGGCCAATAGTATCCTACTTGTAGAATTTTCTTAACAAGGCCAGGGCCAGCGGAATGTGAGTCGCAGACACCTTCATGTACATCACGTAAGGCCACTTTTACTTCCTTAGAATCAAGACACCTAAGAAGGATACCATGAAGACTCCGATGATAAAGGGTGATTCCCAAAATAGTGTAACAAGAGGCTCAGTGGATAAAGGTTTTATGTTGGTTGTTAGATAGTTAAAGTGGAAAGGTTTGGTTACAGAGATACTCGTATAAATCCTCGTACCATGGTGAATTGGGACCAACAATGTCACATATAAGCTCAGACTCTGGAACTTCAAATGCTGGAATCAAAAGTTGTTCGACCAAAAACTCACATTTATGTGTATTAGAAGGCATGTCTAGGAGAGACCCAATCATAGCCATAGCATTTGCTGCTCTATTCTATGGTCTTGGGATTTGTTCAAAAGTGATATTGTCAAAATACTTTTTAAAATCATCAACCATTAGCTTGTATGGAAGAAGCTTCTCATCTTTTGTTAGATATTCATCTAAGACCTATTTGATAACCAGCTGAGAATCACCAAAGACTTGTAACTATTTGATAGCCCATTGTACTACCATGCTCAATCCTGTGATTATAGCTTCATACTCTACTATGTTATTGGTACATGGAAATGCAATTTTGTATGATTTGGGTATACAATCTCTTTGAGGGGTAACAAACAAAATGCCTACTCCTAATCCATGTTGTGTGTATGATCCATCAAAATATAGCTACCACCATGTTGGAGAAGTTAAATTGAACAATCCTTCATCAGGGAATTCTAGATATATTGGGTGAATATCTGTGATGGGTGCTGCAGCTAATTGATCAACAATGACTTGTCCTTTGATGGCTTTTTGATCCACATATTGTATTTCAAATTCACTTAAGATCATGACCCACTTTCCCAATCTTCCCATGAGAGTTGCTTTAGAAAGAAGATATTTGAGTGGATCCACATTAGATATGATCTTGGTTGTTTGGTTCAGCATATAGTGTCGCAACTTTTGGGAAGAAAACACTAATGCTAAACATGTTTTTTCCATAGATGAATAATTGAGTTCATATCCCACAAGAGTTCTACTGATGTAGTAGATAGCTTGTTCTTTTCCTGAATCATCATGTTGAGCTAGAAGGGCACCCAATACTGCTATTGTTGATGATATGTAGAGCAATAATGGGCAGTTGAGCACATGAGGTACTAACACAGGAGGTTTTGCCAGATATTCCTTTATTTTATCAAAAGCCTATTGACACTTTTAATCCCACTTAAAAGGTTCACCCTTATGAAGAAGATGCTGAAAAGGATAACATTTATTTGCTAGTTGTGAGATAAATCTGCGGATGAACTATAACCTACCTTGTAGACTACGGAGCTACTTGAGATTTGTTGGCGGAGGCATTTCCATGATAGCTTTTACCTTAGCTAAGTCCACTTCTATCCCTCATCGAGACACAATGTATCCCAATAGTTTTCCAGATGTTACACCAAATACACATTTCTTTGGGTTCAGTCTGACTTGATACTTTTCTAATCGATCAAAGATTTGTGCTAATACTGGTAGATGTCCTTCTCTTGTCTTAGATTTTCCTAGGATGTCATCAACATAGTCTTCCATGATAGTATGAAAAAGATCATGAAAAATAACTGTCATGGCTCATTGATAAGTAGCTCCAGTGTTCTTGAAACCAAAAAGTACTACAACCCAACAATATGTGTCCCATGGACAAATAAAAGATGTTTTATCTTGATCTTCTTCTGCTATTCTAATTTGATTATACCCTGAAAATACATCCATCAAAGATAGCATTTCATGTCTGGTTGTAAGATCTACAATGTTGTATGTGCTTGGTAGTGGAAAGTCATCCTTAGGACATGCTTTATTAAGATCTCTAAAGTCTGTACAACAACGAACTCATCCATCAGGTTTTGCTACAGGTACCAAATTTGAAACCCATTCTAGATAATCAATAGGCTTTATGAATTCTAACAGTCTTTAAATCTCTGCCTTGACCAATAAAGCTACCTGTGGATGCATTTTGCACAATTTTTGTTTGACAGGTTTTGCATTAGGAGATACTGCTAGATGATGTACCACAAGTGATGGATCTAGACCCAGCATGTCAGCATAAGTCCATGCAAAATTTATCTCTTTTCATAAAAAATGATGTGAAGTTTCTTCTTTCTTGCTCTGATAGTGATGCCGCCAAAAAAGTGATCTTTAGATTCTGCTCTGTACCCAAGTTCATGTCTTGTGATTGTTCAACTAGCACTGTTGATTTCTCATGATAATCAGTGGCAATAGGAAGATCAAATCCCCCATCCTCAGGCAACTCGGAGAGGTTTACACCTTCAGATATGTCCTTTATTTTTACTTTTTCACGGTCAAGAGGCGCCTTTCAGTTTTCACCTAGTGACCTATTTAGTTTGATTTTGTTTATTTCACTTTTGCGACTAAAGGATTTGATTCTCCCACCAAACTATGCTAGTTTAGGTAGGTCCACCATGAAACCTACTTTGTGATCACCCAATGGAATACCTTGTCATAAGCCCATGAATTCTACAATAGCTTCATTATTTTCAAATGTATCTAACATCGGTGCCCCTTGTTGGTCCCAATCGACAAGGTCAGGATATACAAATGAAAGGGAAATGGAGGAATGATTGTGGCTAGAGGAGGCTACGAAAATCATGAAGATGGATTTTTCTTGGAAAAGGTTGGTAATATGAAGGGGGAGTCATCGATAGTATCCAAATTAGAAGTCTCTCCTACCGAGGAAAGTCCAGCGTCAATATCAGAAATACACTAAATGTCTTTGAGTCATGGTACCTCCGGCTGATAACCAAGGCCTTGCTTATTAAACTTCTTAGACACAATAATGGGTTCAACGGATCCTTGTTCCTGTGATCCCAATCCACCATGTGCTTTATGATGCGGAACCCATTGTTGTATCTCTCTACTTCCAGTTGGACTTGGTCATTTTCATCAAAGAATATCCAAGAGTCTATATCATCAATGTCTTCATCATCTAGGAATCTACATTTAATGAATACTGTGGGTGGAGCTT
Source organism: Cunninghamia lanceolata (assembly GCA_027924645.1). Taxonomy (NCBI): domain Eukaryota; kingdom Viridiplantae; phylum Streptophyta; class Pinopsida; order Cupressales; family Cupressaceae; genus Cunninghamia; species Cunninghamia lanceolata. The sequence goes on from BSBN01000738.1 coordinate 3,063,873, forward strand.
TGATGATAGTGGGGGCTGAAGTTGGTTTGGACGTAGAAGGTTTACCATAAGATTTAGGAGATAAGGGAAGGGTGCCAACACAACAAGATTCTTGCAGTGTGTATTCACTAGGCCCATGTTCACTGTACTTGATACAGAGATTAGAAGCAGTTTTGCTAGATGATGGCTTGAGGAGGTTGGATGGGTCTACATAGGATGAAGATGGATATGTCTCGATGTTGATAGGAATATGGTTCAAACTCTGATATTTATCTTGAAAGTCATGACAAAATTCAAATGGATTGGGATCAGCTTGGATAGTAACCTCAACACCGTTGTGTGGAAATTTAAGACATTGATGGTATGTGGAAGGAACTGACTTGAGAGCATGTATCCATGGATGACAAAGGATGATGTTATAAGGAAGGTCAATATCAAGAACCTGACAATGGGTTTCTGTGGTGATCGGCCCAACTTGGATAGGCAAGAAAATAATCCCTTCAGTATCTCGCTCGACATCATCATAAGCTCTGATAGTAATAACCTTGGAGGTGTCAACATCTTTCTCAAAATATCCCAATTGTTTTATCAATTTCAAAGAACATATGTTAAGACTAGCTCCACCATCTACCAAGATTCATTTGATATGGTGTTGTTTGACAAACACTTCAATGTGGAGGGCTTCGTTGTGTAAAGGATGAATGGAGGGTTGAAGATCTTTGTTAGAAAAGGTTAAATGACAAGGGGTTGTAATGCTAGTGACCATAGATTGGAATTGTGTGATATCAATATCATTGGGCACCGAAGATTCTTGTAAGGATTTATCAATAATAGCTTTGTGAGAAGGAGATATGTGAAGCAACTCAAGAATGGATATGTGCGCAGGTGTTTTGCCAAGATGATCCAAGATATTATAGTTAGAGAATGGTTGAGGAGGATGAACAGGTGCTCCTTGAATAGTTACTCGACCTTTGTGAGTGGTTACAGTGCAATCAAGTGCTTTACCTTGGATAGTAATGGTAGAAATGCGAGCATGGTCAATGTGGCCAATGGTAGATGATTCATAGTTGTACTGAATGGCATTCCCAGCATGAGGGTTACTTGTTTTGTCATGAGATGGAAGTGGATTTTTGAAAGCCTCTAGATCATAGTTTGATGTTGATTATTGTGCGGGTTGAGTTGTCGAAGGTGTAATTTTGATTAAACCTTGATCGATGCAATCTTGGATGACATGTTTTAAATGCATACAACCATTCATTTTGTGTCCTTTAACTCTATGGAAATTGAAATACTCATTTTCTTTGTACCAAGGAACTTTGAAGAGTAGTTCACCATTGGGTGGTGCATCCGGTAAGATAATATCACCCACTTGGAGAAGCTTTCAAAAGACAACTTCCATAGGTTCCGCTAATGGTGTAAATTGTCAATGTAGATTGGAAGTTTGTCATTGTCGCATTCGTTGGAAAGGTTGTGTTGTTGTAGAAGCATCTTGAATGTTGATGGGAGATTTCATAATTTGTATGTTCTTTGTGTCTACAACACCATCATTGACAACATTCTTATTTTTGTTCCAAAAGCGAGACTTATCATTGGAGTTTTGAGGATAGTATTTGTTATTGCAAAAGATCTTGATAGTTCCTTTAGCAATTAAAGCTCGTTCAATGATGGTTCCTTTGGAAACAAGTTCATCAAAGGTGCTAGCACTTTGCAATTGTAATTGGAATGACAGCTCAGGATGAAGAATTTGAACAAAGATATCGAGCTGTTGTTTCTCAGGTATTTCCCATGATAATTTGCTAGCCATATTACGCCATCATTGAGTAAATGAAGAAAAGGCTTCACCATTGCATTGTTTATTGTTGACAAGGTCATTCATTTTTACCTCATGGTCAATGTTAAAAGCAAAGTGTGATCGAACCTTATTAGCTAACTCTAAAAAAGACTTAATTCCTAGAGGTAAGTGAGAGAACCATTCAAGAGCTTGTCCTACTAAGCTTCGAGGAAATAGTCTCAAAAGATATCTATCATCATTAGCAACATCGAGACATGCCACAAAGAATACTCTAAGATGGTCTTCTAAATTTCCTTTTCCTTTATATTTGTCAAATTATGGAATTTCAAAGTGTGGCGGAAAAGGTGTCATATGAAGAGACTTGTTAAATGGATATGCGCATATGTTTTCTAGAGAAAATGTCTTCTTGCCTTGTCCTACTGCTTGGTTGATCATTTGTTGAACATCCGCTGAAGATAATTGTTGTTGTTGCAAAGGGGGTGAAACATGGTATGATGTATATTGAGGTTGCTATTGTGGGATATATGAAGCCATGACCATTTGTTGAGGTTGTGTACTCACAATGTATGTCAAAGGATTGGGATGTGACACATATGTGGTTGAGGATTGTTGTCCTTGAGGCACAAGTGGTGGTTGGGTATATTGTGACAAATGGGCACCAAGATTTTGCATCACATGTGAAGTGGAAGATGGATTGACACTAGTTAATGGTTGGGAAGTTGGAGTGTGATTTGTGACATGGTAAGTGATGGAAGGATTGGTAGATGCAAAAGAAGGATGGACACTTGGGTTTGTATTTTGGACAATATGGGGATTGATATGTGTCATGTGTTGGGTGATAATAGGCAAGCCTTGGGTAGCATAAGATGGACTGATGGTGTGTGAAGGATTGGAGGAATATGATGGAAGGGATGTAAGTTGCTCAACATAAGTGACCATAGAGCTAGGATTAGCTTGAGAAATGATAGGAGGGTCACTCATAACAATAAGACTAAAATTGGGATTATATGGTGTAATGGAGGAATTAGTAGAGATGGTGGAAAGCGTATTAGTAGTTGGTATATGAGATATGGTATTCAGATGGGATATGGTAGGTTGTGATGGTCGTGAAGCTTGGACTATTGGTGTTGTTGGGATAGTTTGGTAGGCTTGCACACTATGGGATATGGGAATAGCTTGTGATGTTTGGATCATTTGCATTTGGGCCACATGGAGAGCTTGTGTTACTTGAGGCATGAAAACGGTCATGGTAGGAGGTGTCTGTTGAGGAACATGGAAAGGTGGAATGTTCAGATTTTGTGAAATGAGAGGGAGCACATTGGTTGGTGTTATCAAAGGTTCTAGAGTGTACTCTGAGCATGGTGGATCAAATGAAGTAACAATAGGCAATGAAAGAGATGTGGTGGAAGATAGAGCTTGTGATATGGTGGGGGATGGTGTGACTATAGTGGATGGTCCCTTTGCAACAATAGCGGGAGTGTTTGGATCGTGCTCTCTAATAGTGGATATGTCAAAATCTCTTGGTAATTTAGCGCCCATGCGAGCAAGTTGCAAGAAGTAGTGATTAGGCTCAGATAAAACAAGTCTCTCAACTTGATCCCACACATGGGTGTCCTGAAATTGTGATAAATCTTCTTGGGATTGTTCTTCAAAAGTCTCAAAAGATGTTTGAGGTTGCACTTGTTGTGAAGATGACTCTCCAATGGTATACCCATGAGGCATAAACATATGAGGAGGCATACCAGTCATGAATTGAGTTGTGTCTTTAAGAGGTATTGATCTAGATTGTTGCATCTTAGTTCCCATCTTAGTTTGTAATTTAGTCCATTTCAACTCGCAATTTGGCTTCCATTTTAGCTCTATATTGACTCCTATTTTGAGGCATGATGTTGATGTTAAAAACTAAATTGTAGCTCATCAAAGCTTTGAGACCCAAAAGAAAGGTGATAGTTTGTTGGTTGCTTGGTTGTTGGTTACTTTGTTGTTTTGCTTGGTTGCTGATTTGTTTGGTTGGTTTACTTTGGTTGATGTGTTGTGCTTGGTTGGTTGGTTGATTTGTTGTTTTTTTGTTGGCTAATTTTCCCTAGAGAATAGCTCACACACTCAAGGGAAAAGTTGTTTGCTAAAGGTTGCTATGTTCCTGATGTTTGCTGAAGCTGAAGCTAATGTTTTGTTGATGGATCAAAATAATTGGTTTGATGTTTGGTTTGCTGGTTTGGGATCTCAAAAAGATGAAAAGCTCATGAAATGCAATTGATTGGTAAGCTCAAAATAGGAGACAAAGTCTAGGTATCTGCTAATGATCAGAGACAAGTATGAAAGCTAATGCTGAAGCTGAGCAAGCTAGATTTGTGGCTAATCAGGTTGAGTCACTAAGATTTGCTGGTATTAGACCATAGGCGACAAGTGATAACTCATATGTGACTCAGAAAAGGCCAAATGTGACTGGTAATAGCTCAAATGTGGACTAGTTTAGGTTCTGATAGCAGGTTATAGTGTTAACCAGAGGCAATCCAATTTTTCACAGGCGATTACTGTTGGCTCAAAAGTGATTTACTGCTGATCGGAAGCGACGCAGGTTAGGCCAAAGATGACGGACTATTGTTTAAAGGTGAACTAATTCAGACAAGAAGTGGCTAGCTATTGTTTATATGTGACTCTGTTCAGGCAAAAAGTGGCTACTTGTTGTTTGAAAGTGATTTAGTTTAAGCGAAAGGCGACTAACTATGGTTTAAAAGTGATTCTGTTGTCTATATGTGGGTAGTTTAGGCTTAAAAGTGACTGTGTCTATTAGGAAAGATGTCTAATTTGTGATTTTTGACAAGAAAACACTAATTGTAGTCACTCACACTCACAACAATCACAAACTTGTACAACCTAGGCTAGGAAAGGACTGTATTTGTTGAATCCCCTAGCCGTGCTTATTCAAAGTGGATAGCTTCAGGATCTTGGTAGCACCAGCTCCCCTCCATGACACATACTTCTCACGCATACCAAGATCTAGGTTTCCTGTAAAGCCTATCCCACACCAAACCTTAGGATTGTCCCTACTATCTCTTCTAAGAACCACGTGAATCGAGTCAGCTTCAAAGGTCCCACCTTTTGCATCAACAAATAGAGGGTTTTTGGCTACTACACAAAGTTGCTAATAAGGACATCTATTTGGGTAGCTATACATGTGGCAATGCTACTCTCCATTGTAGAGTCTCCCAGCCTTCAAGGGTTATGCCTTGGAGGGTTTTGGGGGAGGTTGGCTATCGGTATAACGCAACAACACCCATTGTTTGTGGCTTTTGACACAAACACTTTTATTATATAGTGGTTTGGAAGGACTTGGCTTTAGCCCATTACCGCTTGGGTCGTATCCCTTCTCACACTAGGAAGGGAGGCCCTCTAAAGATAACAACAAGTTCTCATACACCCAAGATCCATTTGATAGGCAAGGGGAGAGGATACTTTTGTTATTAAATTTGGGTTACAATCAATCACATGTAAGCAATCAAAAAAGATAAATCAAGCACGAAGCAAGCAATGATTCATTTTAAGCACCAAGCCCAAATGTTCCTAATTTAGTGAAAAACCACAAGTCTTGGACCGATCGGAGTTGCAACAGATATGTTAGTAGTTTAATAACCTCCTTTTCTTGGACAATCGATAAGATACTACACAAATACCCAATTAGTAGCCAAGAAAAAAAAACTAAAAATGATACAGATTGAAAGCGACACAATTTACTAGAGGCGATCTACTGTCGGTCAAAAGTGATCTCTATTCTGTCACAGGCGAAGTCTTACAGATCATAAGCGGTGGGAAGAGATTCAGATGTGAATTGTTAAAGATCACAAGTGATGCAAAAAAGTAGGAAGTGACTGATTATGACTCATAAGCGACCTGGATCTGCAAAAGAAACAGTATGCATTGAAAACCCTAGTTCTACAATAAGCGACGTGGTTAGCTCAAAGCGATCACTGTCGGATCAAAAGTGATTCAATTAAATGCAAAAGTGACCACTGTTAGTATAAAATCAATGTAGAATAAACAAAAAGCGACCACTGTTAGTATAAAAGTGATCCAAAAAATACTACAGGTGGAAGATTTCAACTCAGAAGCGACGCAGGTATTTAGACAACGACAGTTTTTTGCTCAAAAGTGACTGGAACTTGCCGTAAGTGCTCAAAAAATCTGATCTTCATAAAAACAACTTCAAATAGCAAAGTTAATCAGGGACTTGAGTCCCACCAGGTGTGCCAAAATGTGATCGGTAAAAAATTAGGTTAATAAGATCAAGCATAATCATAAAAACCTAACCCTACCATCATCAAAGAATCTAATCTAAATGAGATCAAAAGTAATGCAATTCAAGCACAATATCACCTAGATTGTGTGATTCCTTATTTATGATGTAGATTGCTTCTTCAACAATGAACAATTATGAAGATAAAAGCTGCCATGATGGATGGATGATAATGATGATAAGTTCAAATGGATGTTATGAATACTCAATATGCTCAATATGCTTAGAATGATAATGTAGACACTCTATGAATGCTGGATCTATGCAGTATGGAATGAGAGGGTGTTTATATAGAACTCAACCAAAATCAATCAACAGTGGAGATTCAGAGGCTATGTGAAGGGCTAAGATTGAAGGATAGACATAGGTGAGTGTGAAGATGACAAGTGGAGAGAAGATAAGGCTTATGTGTGCTTGTGTACATAAAATGTACTACATGTGAAAGATATTAAATAAAAGATGTAGTACCACTTATCTTTTTAAATGAAAGAGGCACACATGTCGTCTCATGAGATAAATGATAAGATAAATTAATTAAATAAATAAAATTTATTTAATTATTTGGAAAGTGAGCTTGTGAAAGGAATTTTTAATTAAATAAATAAGATTTATTTAACTAAAAATAGATAGAATGAAGATAATTAAATAATTGAAGATTGTTTAATTATAGCTTAGAAGAAATAGCTAATGAATTAATTAAATAAATATAAATTTATTTAATTAATAGAAGAAATAGATGTGTTAGGGATATTTGTACAAGTGTGTTAGACAAATGCAAATGATGTTGAATATGATGTTTGAATGCTAATGATAATGAGTGAATTTTGGGTGTCTACAAATACTATATTATTTTAGAGAAATAAGTTGAAGAAGATAATCCTCCAATTCTAGAACAAGAAGCTCTAGAAGAAGAAACTGACAAGAAAATTAATGACCAAAGTATTACTCTAGATCCTCCGGAGTCAACCTATGAGGAGTCTAATGTTGCATTTGATTCATCAAATTTGAATGTTGGAGAAGTTTAGGAAGATGAACAAGTCAATCAGGAGAACATAGAAATGATAGACAAAATAGTTGATGCAGAAGTAACTCCTCCACTTGATCATTCTGGAAAAGAAGAGGATATTGCTACTACACAGAGCCCTCCGGATCAGGTAGCATGTGATGAACAAATAGGAAAGAGTTCCTCTACAGAGAACATAGAGAAAAGTATAGCAGAAAAAGAGGAAGAAAAAGGAAAGAAAGACAAAGCAGAAGAAGATGGTGCAAATGCTAAAGCACCTAAAGCAGTTACTGAGAAATTTGATGGTTCAGAAATTGTTGCAAGAGACACTATAGATGCAGTGAAAAGTCTTCTTGAAAAAGAGATGATTGAGCTTGATGAACCTGAACTGCTCCAAGGTTTAGCCAATCCAGATGCTCTCTCTCCAATTCAATTGATGAAAATAGCATCATTCACCCAAGAAAAGGCTAGAAAAAAGATGTTAAAGTTCCACATGGAGGACAATGAGCTACTAGGGCTTATAACTGGGATTTTGGAAAAGTTAATGCCTTCCTACCAGAAGAGTCCATCTAATTCCCCCTCCGGACATCAGAAAAATCTTGTAAGTTTTGTAAATACTCATTTTGAGTCCTTTGAGAAGTCTACTGAGACAAAAGTTAGAAATGAGTTTTTGGATAAGAAATTTAGTGAAATTAAAAGTCTGATAGGGTATGATCGGACTATACTTGTTATCAGTATAAAGAGTATTCAAAATGCTCTAAGTGATGGAATTGATGTATATAAATTTTGTCTATCCTAGCCCAAAGTAAGTGAGGATATTGAAAAGAAGATAAAGGAACAAGAATGGAACTTGTTAAATCTATCCAATAATTTTGATCCTCTAACTATGTCACCCATAAGTCAAGAATGCCAAGTAATTAGCTTGACTAAGGAAATAAAGAAACTTGACAAAGAGAAAGGCAACATTATGAAGAGAATGTGTGAGCTCTGGGGATTGATTGCCCCTAAGTTAGAGACAATGTATAACACCCTATCTAAAGCTCAGACTGGAATTCAAACTAGTGATCCATCAGATCTATCAAAGGTAGAAGCATATTCAATTTTATTGAGTGGGTACATCTCAATTTTGGATGGAATGAAGAGTACTTGGGCCTCTGAACTTGTGCAAATAAAAACTAGCTTTGTAGACATTCTCAAGTTTATGTAAATAGAACTTAATGATTAGTTATACATATGTGCCAATATATACAGAATTTTTGGAGAATTTTGGCTTGAGACCCCACCCTTTGCCATTGATGTCAAAGGGGGAGTGAAGAGTAATGAAAAATGAAGAATCCAGCAAAGGGGAGATTCAGAACTAATAGAGAAGCACAAGTGTACAGAGTAAGGGGGAGCTGCATTAGACACTTACTCATTTTTCACTAAGTGTTGCCATCAATGCCAAAGGGGGAGATTGTTAGAAAGAGACACTACTTTGCATTGATAGGTGTTGTCATTGATGGCAACTAAGATCATCCCAATCATTTGCTTAACACAATTTATTCACACTGGAAGTCAAAATTAGAATTTGTCGAAGTCTGGGTAGTTAGGAATAGAGCAGGTGGCAGATTCCGTATCTCTTTGGTGGAAAGGCATGGTTTGCTGCAGATTTAATGTAGTTGTAAAAATTATCAAGACACTCTAAATCCAGAGTTTTTTCCTCCGGTGATGAAGGACTCAAAAGATATTAGCTTTTGAGTATTAGGTTTCTGTTTGACAGAAGAAGAATAGGCCGACCTTGTGAATGGTCTTAATTCTAGATGTATAGAAGTTGTTTATTGGGAAAATGGTGATGTCCAGTGATAGTGGCCGACCTAATTGATAATTTGTGAGTGCAAGTTTTGGTCCACATCTCATATTATGTATGGATCTAGCCGACAGAGCAGAGTACTCAACAAAGTTCTAAATGTTCTTGAAGCTAACTAGAAAAATGATTGTAGATCATGTTGCGGATATATATAGCCAATGGAATTGGATGACTTAAAGGTGTGGTGTATGCAAATAAGGTGTATGTGAGAAGAGCAGAAATCTAAGGTGTGAATGAAGGTAGAGAAGTAAGAAGAGCAGAGAAAAGATGAAATGTGTAAGATCAATTTTTGCACTTAACTGGAACTAAAACTCTTGCATGGGTAGATGCTATTCATCAATTCAAAATCTTTTTTATTCTCTTGTAATATTTCTATAGGCAGTGAGCCTCCATTTGAGCAGTGAGCTCTAAGCAGTGAGACCAAATGCATGTGCATTCCCATTTGTAAAAATACTTTTAACAGGGTATTAATTTTTGTGGGTTAACCCCTACCGTGGCTTTTCCCTTAACTGGGTTTCCACGTCAAAAATCTTGGTGTCAAATGTGTTGATTATATTTCTGCTTCTATGTTAATATCACTTTAAAATTTGTATTATTAATCAAATAGACAATAGTGAAAGAAGTTTAAAAGAAAGGAAAAGATTATTTTTGGTGACAACCGATTCACCCCCCACCTCTCAGTTGTTTGGGTTAATTCCAATAGTTCTTCCATTTACCTCCTTTAGATAATAAATATCTCCATATGACTTGATACCTTCTGCAACTAGTTTTCCAGATCCTACCTTCTTGATTTAACAACCTTTAGCATGATGGGTAAGATTGTATCCTTTACTACACATCTAATTGATATTGAGAATATTGTACTTTAGCCCTTTTACATAGAGGACATCCTTAGTCCTATTCTTCCCATCAATAGTTAAAGCACCCTTTGCATAGATTTGTGCTAACTCATCACCACCAAACTTAACAAATCCACCATTCCACTTCTTGAGGTTGATAAACTTCTCATTGTCACCAGTCATGTAATTAGAGCAACCACTATCAATTACCCAAGCTTTGGCTTCCTCTTTTGCATGAAAGGTAGTCCACACAATCATTGATTTATTATTGTTTTGGTCAGTTTTCAAGGTATCAAACTTTTCACATTTTTCAAAATCATTCTTTTTGTCACCAACATTCAAGGCCATGGAAAGTGTTTTATCATTTGAATTATCATGATCCTCATCTTCTGAGGAACAATTGTTCTCCAAGGAATACAGACTTCTTTTGGGCTTCTCTCTTTTACTACTACCTTTTGATTCATTAAATGGACATTTAGAAGCAAAATGACCAATCTTTCCACAATTGAAACATTTTAAAGGTAACTTACCTTTGTATTTGTCTATGCCTTTCTTCAATGTTCTTACAAAGTTTGCTTCTACCCCATCAAGATCATCATCTTGATTAGCTGCTTCATTTTCTATCTTCTTACTTGCTTTGAATGTTGTTTCCTTCTTTGGAACACCTTTGTCAAATTCTCTGATTTCAAAGGCTGTGAGAGAGCCAAACAATTGATCTACTGTATATTTATCCAAATCTTGAGTCTCCTCAATAGCAGATACCTTATGACTATAAGTTTTGGGGAGAGTTCTCAATGCCTTCTTCACAATTTCATCTTCTTTCACTTCACCTCCAAGACCTGTGATGCCATTAACTATTTCATCTACTTAAAGCATATAATTGGAAATTTCTTCATCTTCTATCATCCTTAGGGTCTCAATTTACTCTCAAGAAGATTTGCATCTTGGCTTGCTTTACTTTACTATCTCCTTCATAAATGCTTTCAAGTTTTACCTAGACATCTTTAGCAAATTTGCAGCTCATTATCTTTAGAATTTATGAATCAACTATCCCACTTATGATAATACTCTTTGCCTTGGCATTGTTGTCATACAACTTGATTTGATCACCATTAGTAGGCTTAGAAGCAGGAGCAGTGTAACCCTTTTTGATAGCTTGTCATACACCAGACCCTAGAGAAGATATATATTTTTCCATCCTCAGCTTCCAAAAGGAATAATTTGTTCCATCAAATATAGGTATCTTGAGAGATCCATTATGAGCCATCCCGAACCTTCCTCAATTAGTTAAGATTATTCTGAGTAACTTGTCTTTGATACCAATTGTTGAACACACCAAGATACTGAGAGGGGGGTGAATCAGTATCCAAACAATCTTCAAATCTTCTGGAGCAATTTAAAACTTAATTATTACAACATTATCATAAACATGAAAGATCAACACAATGCACAATAACACATAACACCATTTATACATGGATGTTTTATAGGAAAAGAGGGAAGATTGGAAAATAGTTAAATCCTCCTTTCACTACAAACATTCAAGGACATTCAACCGAGTTGAATCACAACTCTTGCAAGAGGATTCACCTGCAGGTTGATGGTCACTTGTAATGATGTAGAAATTTAGAAATTACTGACTAATGTATTAATTTAATGCTCAAGTATGCTCAAAACCTAATTATGCAAAATCGTAAGCAAACTAATAAATTATGACAAATGCTCGCAGACTAAGATAGTAGACGTAGATTAGTTACTGACCATTTTTCAAAGTTTAGGGTACAAAATAATCAGGGGTTTGTGACTAGTGCCCTAGCCCAATGCCATGTTTTCTTCAGGGGGTTCTAGAGTCCTTTTGACACTGATGATCATTGTTCTGTCTGTTTTTAGCTCTGTAGATGTAGAGGGCACTATGACTAGCACCCTAGCCCAAGGTAGGATGTTCTTCAAGATGTTAGGACTTCTTCTAATGCTAAATATCACTATCATAGAGATTTCTATACCTACAACCTCAGAGGGATTTATGACTAGCACCCAAGCCCTGACAATGCACCCAACTGCTTCTTTCTGCCAGATTAAGAATCCTTATCTTTTGCAACCTTCCTCTACAACTCCACTCCATGAAATCCAATACCTATAACTTGCAATCACAAGGAGTTTGGTTGGGGGTTATGGTGTTTAGAAGCTTGCCTCAGTCAAGCCTCGGAATGGCATTCAAGACTTCCAACACCGTTGTTTGATAAAGAGTGTGTATCCTTGCAGGATAGAGATAAAAGCAAATTGATAAATGATTGATTTGACACAAATAGTTATCACCTTGGAGGTGTAGCTCTCATGGAAGAATGAATCTCTTTCATGCCATGAGGAGATGGATTGATGAAGACAAAATATGCATATAAATACAATAACAACACAAGACTGCTCTATAGCACAATGAACACCTTGAATCACCTTAGCATAAGATCACAAGTTCACATTATCCATCTAGTTTACAAATGAAATCCTAAACATACTTATATATGTATTCCTACTACAAATTTTGTAATTCAAACTTAAGTTGTCGACAACGAAACCTTTTAATGGTCACATAACGGACATTTAAATTTAGGACCTACCTAAAATAGGGAAGGACTAGGGCGTGAGTGCCCAATCCCCTAGGTCCTATTTTAGGGTAGGGTTAAGCCCATAGATGTCCCTCAAGCCCCATTTGACATGGGTTTCAGGCCATCTTGCATTAGGAGTTAAAATGAACATGCATAATGAAAAACAAGGGACTCAAGAGCTAAACTTAGGAGGTAAAAGTCCTAGGGGGACATTTTTTTACCTAAAATTTAGCCCCCACTTTAATGTATGTATGATCTTATGACCCATACATGCATTAAAGTATGATCAAAACACAAAAAAACATGCCAGGCACTTGAAGCTAATGCACACGCAAAGATTGAGGAACTATTTCTAGCCCCCCAGTCTCAGGTAGACATTAGAGAAAACATCCCACAAACATGCCAAAAATAGTGGAGACAGTAACAGGAATGCAAAACACAGAGTAGACAATAACAGACACATAAAACAGGGAGAAGACAATATTGAATACATGCAAAACATGATGAATACAGTGAATGCAGTGATTATTTCTTTTTCATTTTCATATATATATATATAAATGAATGTAGATACATGGAATGTAAAAATGCAACACAGAACCCCAAAGGGAAAACACATCAAACGAACCGTGAATGTAGGTGGAGCCCGTTGCTACACACGAGGGGAAAACATGCCATACAAAGCCCAAGTGGGTGTTAATTGCACAAGGGGGAAAACACACGAAAGACACATGGAAAACATGAGGGCCATATAACATGCCAAAGACATACTATACAGATCTAAAACATGGAAAACAAGGTGATAGAAGGAACTTATTGCTAAGCCCCCACCATATCAAGCATGCTACATGAACACATGACAGTTGGGCTTATGCTACAATAACTGCTAAAGACATGCTTAAGGGAGGATAGTCTTAGATCCAACCCCACCTACTCAGAGCACTTTTGAAATAAAAGGATGTACACTAGCTCAAGAGATACACCATCCCACCTCGTGTAGAGGGCTTTTTAATAAAAGGATACGCACTAGTTCAAGAGATATGATAACCCACATTTATAGAGGGCTTAATGAATGCAATATAGAATAAAGATGTGCACTTGTACCAGAGATACAACATCCTACCTCCATAGAGGGCTTACAAACATGATTCATTAGTACCAAAATCATTAGGCAACTTACCTTTTATATGCCCCCACCTTAAGGTGGTTGATATTGTGTACCGATATCAAGCATGTTAAGGTAGAGAGAAAACACACAAGGGAACAAGAGCTCACGCAAAGGCCATGCCCCCAAAGTTGACATGTGCTTTACGATCACTAAATGTTCCCACAAACACATAATTTCCTGCAAGAAGAGAGGTTATAAATCTTTCTCTAAGATAATATCCACATCACATGATAAAAAGAAATGCATGAAAGTAATCACATCAAGAGCCAAGGTTATACTATAGATTTGGAAATTGAGTATAACCATGGGGCTATACTATAGAGATCTTAGGACCAAGTGTAACCAAGGTGAGATCCAAGATAAAAAAAAGTGCACAGAGAAGCTATATTGTTATGGTTTGTTAGCAAAGATAAGACAACATCAAAATATCACATGGAGATTCTACTGTTAGGGTTAGCCGACAGAAGATATCAATTAAATCCAAATAAAGATTAAATAGAGGAATGAAAATACACAAAAATAATAACAGCGAGAGATAATTTTTAATGTGGTTCACCCAAACTCAGGCTACATCCACCAACAGAGAGTCCAATATCATTATCCAGTAAATCAAATTGATTACAACCAACAATCCTTGCAACTCAATACCACTGCAAATGCTACAATACAATGTCAATGGAAACCCTAACCCTTAGCCACTTTTATCAAGTCTTTTGTCGGTTACAAAATGGGGTTTTTTCTTTTTTTTTTTTAATATCAGCCAATAAAAAATAACTTGGGGGGAAACTGCACCGATAAAAGTGGAGAAAGTTTAACCTCTGAGTCTAATTAGGCTCCATATAACAACATCTACTCACCAAGCATTAGATAATATATATCAACTCCATCATCATATATGGACTAGGTCCATTTTTGCTTACCTGCTGAAGGGACACTTGGTCTTTATCAATATTATTTGTTTTTCGTCATCCGCCGACTAGATAAAACCACTAGAAGAAGGTAAAAAATAAATCAAGAGAGGAGAACAAGTGTCTTAGGAACAATCATGTAGGAGGATGCCCCCAGGTTGCCAACCACAACGCTATGCCCCTAAGGCATGATACACAACAATAAAATAGAGGAGAGGAGAAATATAGAAGAATGATGATACAAATAGAAGAATGGTCACAACAAGGGTGGTCTCTTGGTATCCTTGACCTTACAAGAGTATCAAGGGTCATCCTAGGAGGCCTAAACAACACATATATCACAACATGAGGGAATCACAACATAGAGAGAAGGGTTAGAAATACTTACTTGATACAATCCAATGTTAAGAACATACATATCTAAGAGGAGGCCACCTTTGAGAGCAACTATAATAGTTGCTACAATGAGTGTGGCTTAAAGAGGGAGAGATACTTACCTATTTCAATGGGATATTTCTTGGTGGACAATTATTTTCTATCATCCTAGGATATCTTGCATGTCATTTTGGTCTTGTTGATATTGTGTTAACGTTGAGTTTAGGACGATGAGAGGTTTTGGTGGATTTTAAAGAACAGTAACCGAATGTGTAGTTAATTCTAGCAACTTGTAAAGGTACTCTGATTCCTTATTGATTTACACCACATCCATTACCTACATAGTCACAGTTTTTATAAAGGATTTTAAATCCTCGACCATAGAGGGATGTCATTTCCTTAGAAGATGGTGAAGCTTCGAAGGTATCATAATATGTAGTATAAGTGAGAGTCTTGTCTTTGTTTTCTACCAAGGAGGCTTTGGTTTTTTTAGGTGTTTCAAAAGATTGCTTGAATGAGATCAATGTGACTTTTGATGCATCAGGTTTATTAAGTTTATATTCCCCTACACTGTAAGGATTAAAATCTAATGAACCCCAATCATCACCAAAAAGTGTATTCGATGGTTTAGAGTCTTGCACAACATTATCTGTGGCAAGAGGTCTTGATGCATCAACTAGTAAGCTATTTAGACTTGTATGATTGCTAAATTGTTTTTGTATTTCAATATGTAAACAACTATCTGGTTCAAGATCGGCTTCCACAGTGTAGATCTTATCTTGATAAATAAACTTTATTGATCGATGAAGGGTAGACGGAACTGCCCCCATGGCATGAATCCACAGTCTACCAAGAATCATATTATATGAGAGCGAACTGGGCATGAAAAGAAAATGGGTAGATAATGTCACGGGTCCAACCTTTACGGGTAAAGTTATGGTAGCCATGGATTGTCTACCAACATTATCAAAGCCATGAATGCTAATCCTATCTCGTTTGATTAAAGATGTGTTAATCTTGATTTTGTGTAGTAAGTCTATGCCACAAACATTAAGAGTCAATCCATTGTCAATTATAACCCACTTTATCAACTTTTTATTTACGGTGACAAAGATTATAAGAGCATCCTATTGGTTTTGAACTTCGGCTAATGGTAATTCATGTGGTTGAAAGAGAATATCTATTTTTGTCACACCCATACAATCTAATAGAGCTGCTACATCATTTGGCTTAACATTAGGTGGTACAATCACCATTTGTAAAGCTTCTTAGAGAATTCCATGGTATGTAGGTGATGTTTGTATTAAATCCCAAAGAGAGATCTTAGCCAGAGTAGCGTGAAGCTGTTCGACAAGATCATATTCTTGACCACTTTTATGAGTAAGATGAGGTGGCAGAGGGAGAATAGATTGAGAACATGGAAGAGAGATAGGCACATGAGGTGCTTGTTTACTTTTTTTGTTATTACAGGTGTTATATGTGTGAGCAATTAGATTGGAGTGTGGTTGTTGCGACACATTTTGAACACCTTGATTTCATTGAGTGATTTGTCTTGCATAGTTTAAGATGTAATGCGAGGGTCGAGGTGGTTTTCAATCTCCTTGAACTATAATCACCAGTTTTAAGGATGAAGGTGCATTAGGTAACCCCTGCACAACCATCTTAGGAATATTGCTACACTTATCCAGTAACCCCTTGGTGGGTGGAATAAGTCTATTAGTGAAGATTGAATTAACATTACTTTCCTCTTGATTATACACAACATCTATACCTAAATGATTTAATGTGAGAGACCTTTTCTCATCCACTAACGCTTCATCATGGCCAGGAAGAGCATTGGAATGAAAGAAAGGTAAGGTGTTGTTAGGAAGGTTAGGTGTTGTATCATTAGTGATGTCTAAGGGACTTGAATTTACAACCAGGGTAGATTTATCCATAGTCTTCTCATCTAAGGTTCTTGGACTTTCAACTATAGGAGAAGTAGAATAACTTATGGAATCATCATCAACATATTCTTTAGCTATAAATTCCAAGGCATTAATGGAAGATGAATTTTCACACTTATCTTTCTCATGAGAGTTCTTAGAGATGAATTTGGTTAAATCTTCTAATATCAAAGGATGTGCTCCTATGAGTAATGTGAATCTATCAAAATCATCTATATAACAAGGTAATTTAAGCTCATATGTAGAACATTTAGAAACATTAATATCATGTACGCATGCTATGTGTTCTAGAACATGAGGGTTCTCATTGGTCAAATTAGAGAAATTTCAAAATCCAAGATATACTCATGCAAATATTTCCTTGAAGATGCCATCTTGAAATGTCTTGTAACATTAATATCGAATAAGATCTAGTAAAACAAGACATGAAAAGTTTTATGATGATTAAGGTACCCTAGATGTGTGACTATTTTGCTCCTAAACACTTGTTTGAGGGAAAGTGCTAAAGGGACACACAAAGTCCACAACAAACACAATGGATAGGAGAAAAATAGTACAACACAACAAGGCCCAATTGATGATTTTATATATTTAGATTGAATGCAATGAAATAATGCAAATTATGCTTGTTTATGCACCTAAATTGTTCACTTTTTTCACCTTTTTTCAATGCAAATGTCTAAAAGATAAAATGTTGTAATGAAATTGATGAGGGGAAGAGAATTAAAACACTTATATTAGTCCAATAATGCAGCAATATCCTTCACAACACACCTTTCATGCCAATCTAGATGAATGATAAGTCAAAATTTAATGAAAATGTAAGGTTTTTAAACCCTAATTATGAAGTTAAGGCATGAATATGTGTAAAATGATATATGGATGAATTATAATCAGATTTGTGATGTAAAACAACTCATCTCAGATCTGAAATGATTTTAAAGTCGTACAAAGCTCAATGCAAGTGCAATTTTAAGGAAAAATGAGTGAATAATGCTAGGTTTTGTTGAAATTAAATATGTGTAAATGCAAAATTTGAGATGTAAATGCAAAGACACACAATAATGAGACACTAAAATCAAAAATAATATTTGAATGAGTGTATTAAAAGAGTAGCAAAATCTGAAATAAGATTTTAACCACAAACCCTAGCTTTTGGAAAAACTAGGTTATATGAAAAATACACAATTTCAAGCAAAATCTAACAATTTAAGTATGAAAATACAATATGAATGATTATAAAATGATGTACTCCTATATTTTATATCAAATATGATGTAAAAATCAGAAACTAAATGAAATTTAATGAAATTAATGCAAACTATGTCAAATGTAAGCCTAGAATGCCAATTTTTTTCAATTTTTTCATTTTTTTTGTAAATTTTCAAATGCAATAAGATGAAAATGTAATGAATGGATGCAAATCAGAAGTACTACACTCAACAAGGTGCAAAATTTAGTTAAAACATGGGTCACCAAAATGTTTTATAGGAAAAGAGGGAAGATGGGTGTTGGTTACGATATTAGTCAAAAACAAACATAGATAAAGAATTGCAAATCAAACCTTTATCATCTTGAAAGATATGATGAACTCAAAGAATTCATGATCCCAAGTCTCCATGGATTAGTTCATAATCTACTGATGTTGCTCACTGGTTTGATGTTCCTTGTTGTTTTCCATTAAGGGGTCTGATGTTTCTGATCCTGAGAACTGATGTCTGGACATCCGGTCCTTTACCTGCTTTCTATGAATTCTTCAATAAAAAGGTTAATCTTACTGTATCTAATAGATGATGAGGATATTTTCTAAGTTTGATCAATTCTTCTGCTCATTCACTGTTATTAACTAAATTTCACCTCTACACTATGAATTTATCTAAATAATGTGCTTATAGGTAGATATTTGTGTAAATGTTGTTAAGATTTGTATGTGTGTGCATGATGTTATCAATTGTACATGCTATTTTACTCAAATATGCTATAAATGTTCAATTTTCTTTGAGATATCAGCATATTTCACTATATTTGCTTCTAATT
Source organism: Cunninghamia lanceolata (assembly GCA_027924645.1). Taxonomy (NCBI): domain Eukaryota; kingdom Viridiplantae; phylum Streptophyta; class Pinopsida; order Cupressales; family Cupressaceae; genus Cunninghamia; species Cunninghamia lanceolata. The sequence continues at coordinate 3,082,663 of BSBN01000738.1, forward strand.
TTCTATGAATTTGCAATTATGATGATGATTTAAAATGAAATCAAACAAATTTAAATGAATGCTTGCTAAACTTTACTAAAATGATTGAATCTTTAGTTATTGATCCACATACATTCTAGATACTATCAGGAAGAGAAGGAAATCAAACCATAAGGTCACCAGGATGTTCCATAGCTAAGTATGGTTGATTCTAACTTCGATGGAAATGGAATGAAAGCAACATGCACAACATGAATTGCACTCCAAGGGACGCAACAAATCAAAGTACAAGTCAAGAATTCATTCACAGATTACTCAAAGTTTATGATTGTCTATAATCTAGAGCTTCTTCTTCATTAAGTATGCAAAAGAGATGTACATTTACAATCAGCCTTGATAATTAGTCCTAATGCTTCAGCAATCTTATCTCAATTAAGTTTCGAATGATTCAAAATATGCACTCCATCTCCCTTTTATAGGACAAGGGGAGGAGGCAGTTACAAAATGATCCTATGATCAAGATTTATCATTTAAGATCAACTGTCCATATTACTCTTTGACCAAGGTAACAAGCATACACATGGCACATGTTGCTAGCTGGCAACCATCTGGTATCATATCATGCACATGATCATGTGCATCATGTTTATTCTTCATCTTCCTCATCATTAGATAAGTATTCTTCATCTGCATGTACACTTATCAATCCCCTGATGGGCTCAGACGCTTGCACTATCTTTTCAATTTCACCCCCATCCTCGAACTTGGCCTTGGTGACTCCATGTTCTTGTGAATTTACTTGTGCTTGCAATATAGATCACTTGGTCTTTCTACTACTCAACATCTCATTATATTTTTCTACTTTTGCCTTCATCCTCATGGTCTTGTTAATTGTATCCTCTAATAGGTGATTGAGGGGGTCATCTATAGTAGGCTTGAAAATATCTTGGAAGGCCTTTACTGCAAAATCTACATCTTGATTTTCAAGCTTCCCCTCTACCTTTTCCTCTAGAGCCTCTAGGATCTTAACTTCATCAGACAAAAGTTTATGCAACCTCACACTGATATCTTAGAGTTTTGTGTTGTACTTCCTAAGGATATCACTCTCAAATTTGGTATCTTCATACCATATGCTCAACAACTGGGATGTCTAGTTGTTTAGTATCTTGTTATAAACCAAGACATTTGCATCTATATGTTTCATTTCTGATAAGGCAATTAGATATTTTTCAATCTTGATTGACCACTGACCAACGTCCTTTTGCAATTTGTCTACCCTGCTCCTCAATGTGCTAAGTAGGTTCAAATTATTAGGAGAGGTCTTTATCACCTTCTCTGCATCTATAATGAATTGGATGAACCAATTGTCCATCATATGTACTTTGTGCTTCATGATGTCTAGTCCTGTCACCTCATCCTATGATATAATGGTTAGTGGAGTGGATGTGCTGACTGGCACATTATTGGGGTCTATTAGCAATTTTATGAATTTGTGCAATTGAGCAATGTTCTCCTTGTGCACCTTAGTTTTATTTTTCTCTCTCTACACTCTTCAATAAAGAATCAATGATATCTTTGGCCTCTTGGCCTTCTTGTTGCTCAATAACAAAACCTAAATCAATAGTGGTCACTTGAAACTCACTAACACTTATCTCTCCTTTTGCTTTATCTACCACAGGTATAGCTACCTCAACTCTCCTCCTACCTGTTACTGAATCTCTCTTTATTGCCAAGGTGGCTCTAGGAATTCTTCTTGGATTGGCTATATTGGCTGAAAATAATGAAGCAATATTAAAATCTAATGCAACACTAGGTAGATGTGCTTGTACTTCTTGTTGCAACCAGTGGTACATCATTTGTAGATCCTTGCTGATCTGTGTGTCCAATCTACACATTTTTTGATTCTATGTTTTGTTCCACCCTTTGTGGTGATTGCTCCTTTTCTTATTCTTCAGGTATTTCTTCATCATGTTTTTATTCATCCTGCTTATCCTCATGAGCAAGGACTTGTTATGCAACCTTTTTACTCTTATCCTGCTCATCATGTGATGGTGGTGGATCCTCATGAGTATCAGGATTGCTCTAGTCTATCATATCTTCCTATTCCTTGTGACTTTCTCCATCTACATTTCCCTTCTTTTCTTGATCACCACTTGCCCGAGAGCTTTATTCCCCATCATTCGAAACATTTGCTTCTTTAGGATCTTGGGGTTTATTTATTTCTTCTTTATCTACCTCCCTCTCGGGTACTTGTTCATTATCATGATCATCATTTTGATCAGGAATCTCTTCATCTTCTTCCATGTGTACATTAATGTCTAATTTATTTTATTCTAGAAGTAGATATTCAACTTTATTCTGGTCTTCCTCACCCTGATATGTCAAATCTATAGCTGCTGGGCTAGTAACCTGATCCACTAATCCTACCAAATCAATTTGTTGTGCAACAATCTCAGGATTACCTTCTTCTACTTCGTCCTCCTTTTGTACTGTGGGGGTGCCACAAGGGGTCATCTTGGTGTTCTTTACTAGTGTCTCCATAGAACTAGTAGACACCTCATTTACCACATCATCATCTGATAACTCTACTATGTTGTCTAATGGAAAAGATTGATCACTCCTTTTATTATGCATCTCTTTCTTTTGCTCTTCTGCCAGCTCAGTCTTAAAATGCACTATATCAGGAATAGGCACCTCATGCTATAGGGTTCTTTTAATACCTTCACCACCTACTCCTTTTAGTATGATGGTGGGGTTCTTTTCCACTATCCCTCTCATTGCAGAGCTTGTTTCTTTGGAGGTGTATCTTGAATTTTCTTCTTTTTCTACTTATTAAAAGATCATCATCATTTGTGCTTTCCTCTTCTTCTATGATAGTAGGAGCAGGCTTTGTAGCATGTTTTTGCTTCTTTGTACGTGCATGAGATGTGGTTGCAATAGATGTAGTTGCTACAGATGTAGAGGCTAAACCCTCCTTAGGTTGGGGATAATGAATGATTGTCACCCCACCAACTTGGTTTCCTTTCTTAGATTTATTTTGTTGCTTTTCTCCTTTTGATGCCCTCTTTTCCCTAAGGAAATCTTCATATTCTTCATTTGATAATTCTTACCTTTTCCTCTTCTTATCAATTGTGAGAGCTACCCCCTTCTTCAATTGGTAACCTCTGCATCTACCTATTCTTTGGTCAATTGTATGACCTTCTATGTTATTTGGTCTAATGAGGTCACCTCTAGTTGATTCCACTTTGGGGATGATATTGTTTCATTGTATATTTTCTTTCTCTCATATTCTTGAGACATGATGTTCCCATTATCTTCATGCAATTACACTGGCAAAGGTATGCAATGCAATGTGCAGATTTGATTCAGGGTAAGCCTTTGATAACCCCTCCTTCTCACTTCCATCTCATCATCACAATCATCCCAATAATCTTCAATGTGCATGTGATGCATGGGTTTCTTATTTAATTCTTGCATCCTATCATATGGGTCATATGGCCTGGATAGTGAGAATAGTTGTAAGGACATAAATTTCAATCCCCTCATTACATCCTTGACACTTTCCTTGTCAGGGCACATATACCACCCAATAATGAGTGGGAACAGGACATTAGGTAAATTACCTTTCTCAACATAGGCCTCAAATGAAGGCAATATCTTCCTGGCCATTTCCATTAAAATGACTCTATCAGTAGGGTATCTTGGCAACATGAGAGGTTGCCCAGTGAAACCTTCCATTCTTATGTATGTAAAAGTGGGGAACTGGATGAACTAAGCCCATGTATATATATTACTACTTGAGCTTCTATGCTCAGCCTCTTTGCTCTGTCCTCTTCCATAGTCCTAACTAGGTGATTGGAGAATGAGTCATTCACTCTCTAGTAATGGTGGAGGGACTCTCTTTGTTTAAATTGTGGGTAATGATCCCAGATATTTACATATCTAAGGTTGGCACCAACCTTACCCATAGTCTGCAACCCACTGAATGTGCCTCTAAATGCACAGGCATAAACCACATAGGAGGACATGTGGAACATATTAGTTTTTCCTCCTAGATTCCTTATTCCTTCATCTAAACTGTCACTTATGATCTTGGCCCATTGGGGCTGCTTATCAGTATCTGCCACCATTCTTATAAGACCATACATCCAGTTGCCAAAAGATCCTGCATTTGGCTTTCCTTTCATTCTGCTAAGCATCACCATCATATATTGATACTCAGGAGCAAAATCAAACTTGTATAGATGCATAGGTAACTTTGCAGCAGCCTTATATGTACTATCATTGGTCCTCCATGAGTACATGATCTTCCAGCAATCCTTCTCAGTGTTATTGTACTTCTTTTCCAACTTATCTAGGTTTATTCAGCACACCTAGGGCCCTCTTGGTAGATTGAAATCTATAGTGATACCCTCAACTAAGAAGTCTGTATATACCTCGCCATGTTTCTCTACCTTTCTGTTATTGACATTATAGTTTTTGGCACATTCCACTACTAGATTGGTGGCCTCCATTGCATAGGGAAACCCTCATGCATGCCACATGCCTGAGATGTAGATGTTAATGAGTAGGGGGTGTCTGCTCCCCTGTTCTAACCTTATCGTCCATGCATCCAGATCAGTGCTTCCTGGATGTGTGTAATTTATCTGGTCATATTTGAAGGTTTTCCCCTTGGGCCGTATACCCATGGGCTTGAGGAACTCTGTATCTATCTTGTTCGTACAAAGTGCCATCAAATCCTACAATGAAACACGTGCATTTCTTACCCTAACATGTCATGTGCATATGTGGATCAATGTTTACATGAATATCATGATGTTTTAATTCTTATTCAAATACATTTCAGACATCATAATATTGATTTACCCTGGTAAAATAATTTTTTACCTGTTCATTTTATCCATAAATGACAGAAAAGGGTTTTATCGTTACATACCTGATATTCACTACCTTTTTACTATTCAGTTGATATTTGGATGAGCATTTTCACCTTGTAATTATCCTCCTCCATTTTTCGTTTGAATCTACACCTTGTTCTATCGGTTTCACTAGTTGTAGTCATATCGTCTTAATCACACAATAACTCTGTAACCTTTTCTTGAAAACTTGATGAATTCAAAATGAGCTCAAATTCTTACTTTTAATCAAAGATAATGGTGAATTAGGGCATGATTAATTTCAATTTTTAATATCCGTTGATTGACACTTAAGCCTTGGAGATGTTAATAGGTGGCAGACAATTATTTGAAATTTTGAATGTTCAACCATCATTAGAATGGTATTTAATGTGGGGATGCACATTCACAGATATCAAGGATATTAAGAAATATGACCTTGATAACAAGAAGATGAGAATGATGTCATCATGAAGATGACCAACCGTTGACCGACGACCGAAATCAGGTCATCATACCTTTGTTTAACAATCGTGATACAATGTGCTGGGATGATCAGGTCAATGAGCCACGTGACAGTACCCTATTAGTTTTCAAGGATCTATGTGTTATGCACTCCAAGTGCAAATATGAGGATGTGAAGGAATATCAAGGTTTTTTAGTTGTGCAAAATATCCCCCATATTTGAAAATCTGGATGACATCATCATCTTTACTAATGTTTCAAATCTACTTAGGGTGTGACGTCATCGTCACATTGATGAAGATCAAGCATATTAGTTAATATGCAGGATATTGAGGAATAGATGACCTCCCTGATGTTGGGTATATTGATGATGTCATCATTACATTGGGTCTTCTCTATGTTCAATTAAGATGACATCATCATCATATTAAGGAAGATTGAGGATCTTAACTAATATGACAGATATTAAAGATCATACCCGATGTTTAAGTGTTTACCTTATATCTGGGGTGACCCGCTCATTGATGAATATCAGGGATATTAAGAAATATGACCCTCCAAGAATGTGCACAGGTACTTGATGAGTAAATGCTTTCTTGCATTTAAATTTGATGTTTGCATATTAACAAATATACGGATATCGGGTTTCTTTGTGTTAAAACATATGTTAGGGATATTAGTGAATATTTGAGATATTGGCAAATGTGATCCTCTGGGAATATGTGGTTTGACCGAACATAACTCCCTATCCCTAAGGAATTTCAGGGTGATCCAAAAGGCAAAGTTGCTTAGAATTTTACACTCTTTCACATTGTGAGGTTCATAATGGAAAAATCTGACCTTGACATTTATCCTTCCCTTATGAGGTCCATGCACAAGGGTGATATACTATTGTTGCATATGATACTTGACTTTTACCATACCACCAAAAGCAAGAAAAGAAGGGAAAAAAAAGCAAAAAGAAGGTTGGGTCCTTGTTTTGCTAAGGCAAAATGGGGTGTGTTGTGTAACCACACAACTTGCCACCAAAGAAAACAATGAAATTCCAATGATTCAAGAGGTGAGGATAAGTTAGAACATAATTCTCCATCTCTTGTTAAGCATAAGCATCCTAATCTTCGGGTTCGTATCATATTTGTCAATGGAACAATGTATTGCAAAGGGATCAAGTGTGTGCATGTGATTCATTTCCCTCATCTTGAAGATGAGTTGAAAACACTAGTGATGGGGTTAAGCTACATGATTTGGGTTCATCCCTCATAGCCAACCTAGATAGAGCCTTACTGCCAGTAGGCATCCATCGCCCCAGTAAGATTATCTTTACAATTCCCCTAAGTAGAGCCCCATTGCCAGTCAGGCATCTATAGCCTCGGTAGAGTTACTTAGATGGCCTAATTTCTCTTTAGATATTCAATATATTTCTTTTCTTTTGTATTCATAAGATGTCTTCATGTAAGCACATTTTACAAGGTATAGTCACTTGCTGATTTAGGTTGGGAATTGCAATGGTAGCAAGGGAAACCTTTTGATTTTTCACTTAATTCCACACTAGTGTGTTCAACAAACCCAAGTCTATTAGGTGTGTCATGTGAGGATCTCCTTGAACAAGAAAGAAATACCGATGAACAAGATACCACAGACTTGATTAGGGATACTTGTTATCATGAGTCATAGCTTATTAAAAACTTATATCCAACTCTTGAATTCTAACCATTTCAGTGGTGTTCTATAGTTGGAAGGTGCATCATTTTTCTAAACCAAATAAAAGACTCAACGCCAACAAAACTGAAAGCAAACACACAAAACAAGCTATACAAACAACTATACAAAATGTACATTATGATACAGTATCATGACATTACCCTCTCTAAGCTTAGAAATAATGTTTAAGGAATTGTCTATTGACTGGCAATGGGACATCCTCACCTGTCAGGGTATTGAGTCTGTAAGTACTATTTCCTAGAATCTTTGAAATCTGGAAAGGGCCTATCCAAAGTTTATCAAACTTTCCATGATCACATTTTTTTCATGTGCTTTATCCCAGGCTAGGACTAGGTCTGAAATCCTAAAAGCTTTTATCCTAGCTCTTTTATCAAACCAATGTTTGATAGTAACCTAATGCTTGTCAAATTAGTCAATCGCCTTATCTCTCTTTTCTTCTAAGTGCATGAGTTAGAGAAACCTAACTTCTTGTTTGTTATCTATACCCAGATATTCTTGTGCAAATTGCAATGTGGGTATCTTCAGGTTAACAGGGAGGATGGGATCCACCCCATACACTAAGTGGTAGGGAGAATTTCCTAAATCAATTTTCACTTTGGTTCGATCCACCCATAAGGCATATTTAAGCAAGGTATTCCATTCCCTAGGATTCTTAAATTTCTTTATGATGTTCAATAAATTTTTGTTTGTTGACTCTGCTAAGCCATTTCCCTGGGGATAATAGTTTGACAAAAATTTCAAAATGATTCCGTAATTAAAAGCCCAACTAGATAATCTTAATGATGCAAAATCTGGTCCATTATCACATACAAGGGCATATGGAACTCCATACCTGGTTATTATGTTGTTCTCTAGGAACTTGATCACATCTTCTGTAGTGCATGTCTTGTTGCTAACTTCTTTAGTCCACCTGGTGCAATAATCAGTGATTGTCAAAACATACCTATGGCCTAAAGATGATGGAGGAATAATAGGACCTATAAAATCCATGCCCCATGGGGAAAATGGGCGCATCTCTATAACTGGTTGCAGGGATTGAGCATCATATCTCTCCCTATTGGCGGCAACCTGACAAGTGTGGCAACATTTGATATGCTCGGCAGTGTCCTTAAAAATTCTTGGCCAGTAGTATCATGCTCTCAGGATAGCATGTGTAGTGGCTAAATGGGAACCATGTGTTGTTCCAAATTTGTCATGTAGCTCAGTGAGAACCTTATTTGCTTCTGGTCTGTCCAGACATCTAAGGTATATCCCTTCATAATTCTTCTTGAAAAGGATCCCTCCTTTTAGGATCTAAAATAAGATTTGAGTTCTTTCTTACTCCCAAGAAGTTGTAACTTCATGATGGATTCTACCCTAGCAGGGTCAATGGTGATCCCATTTTCTGATATTAGGTGACCAAGCAACTTACCTGTGGTTACCCAAAATATGTATTTCTTTGGATTGAGTGAGAGACCATATTGCTCACATTTTTTGAGTACTCTTCTGAGGTCTTCTATATGATCACTCCTATTCTTTGAAAATATAGTTAGGTCATCCATGTATATGACTATGCATTTGTCAACTAGGCCTCTGAATGCTATATCCATTGCATGCTAGAATGTGGCTCTAGCATTGATCAAGACAAAAGGCATGCATCTATAAGAGAATATCCCCCACTTGGTGGTGAATGATGTTTTTAATCTCTCTACTTTGTCTACCATTACCTGGTTGTATCCTGAGAAACCATCCAGGAAGGACATCATTTGTGCTTCATTCACTATTTGTAAGACTTCATCTAATGATGGTATAGTTATCCTTTTCTAAAGCTCTGTTCAGGTGTCTAAAGTCTATACAGAGGCATATGTCACCATTTTTCTTTCTTACTGGGACCAGATTAGCTACCCATGTTGAGTGCCTGATAGGAAATATAATCCTAGCATTCAGTTTTTCTTAACTTAAAAAATTATAGGTTGCAACAATGCATTGACTGGACTCTACTTCTACCTAAAATGTTTGGCATTTGGCTTGAGTGGAATGGTGTGGGTGATAATTGGTGTGTCATATGTCTTTAGCTCATCATAAGTCCAGGTGATAACATGAATATAATCCTTTAATGCTTGGACTATCCCTGCCTTTTTTCTTTAGAACAAACCTTACCAATCAAGACATTTCTTGTGTCTTCATTTTGTCCTATATTGACTGGTGAATATTCTCCTCCATATGTCTTGTGGAGATCCTTTTGTTTCACCATATTATGTAGATCAAATGCCTTTTCTAATTCTATCATACCTTTAGGGATCCTATTACTGGGCAAGTCCATAATTTCTTCCTCTTCCCATGTATGATCTTCCAAGTTATTTTCATCTAGGATTTGTGCATCAAATATGTCTCTGTTTGCTATGAAATCCAAGATATGCTTATCATCATCAAAGACTTGGAGATTAGTGACATTATTAGGTATGGAGGGTATTGATATCAGCTCAACTGGAAATCTCTTCAATCCAGAAATGGACAGAGGCTCCAATGTACTATTAGCTTGTGCCAAGGCATCTGCTATATGATTTTGTTCTCTAGGAACATGTGTGATATTAAAGGCATCAATTTTTTCTATCAAGTCCCAAACCCTATGCCTAGAGTTGGATAATTTATTTTAATTACAAGCATAGATGCTTCTTACTTGTCTTACCACTAATTCTGAGTCTCCATAGACATGCAGAAACTTAACTTTCTTTTTTAGAGAAAACAACAACCCATGGATTAAAGCTTCATATTCTGCCACATTATTAGTACATGGGAATTGCAATCTGTATGCTACCAAAAAGGATTTTCCTACTAGGTCATTGAGGTCTACGCCCACTCTAGCTCCTTGTTTAGACTTGGATCCATCAAATCTGAAGATCCATGGCTTATCTTTTGTTAACGACTTATCAGGGCCTTCTCTTTTCTTTTTATCTCTAGCAGCTGCACCACCTGATATCCACTTCCGCTTCTGAGGTTCATCCTTTGTCATTTCTGAAGGCTAATGTGAACATGATGCCTCTCTTCTTTTCATTTTTATAGTATCATCCCTGTAATGTAATTCAACTTCCTTCTTATTGTCTTTTGACATATCCCTGATGTTAGACAATTGGTTCCTTGAATATAGATGCTCTTGTTTATTCAGTATGTGCAAACATAAAGCACATGTAGTTTCAGAATGTGGTGCCTCATGGAGTCTACACCATCCTTGAATTAAAATGTGATATGGAGAAATTTTACACAATGCAAGCCTTTGAATTTGCTTGGATAGGAACTCCTCAAATTTTGTCAGGATACTTCCCTTATCTTCATCTGACAATTCATAATCTGACTCAACTAAGTAGTCAATTCCTTGGGTGATATCACTTTCATTTCCATGAGTATTTCCATCATACATCAAGATCTCATCTAGATTACACGTATAAGCATCACCCTGATGTGTATTTTCTTCAAGTTCTTCTGCATCCAAGGATGACAAATTAGAATCAGTATCATCCTAACTAGATATTATACTTATCTTGGTTGAAGATGACCCTATTTCACTATAAGTTCTTTCTAACTCCATCATATCCAAGCATGCATCACAATCTTTCTCTGAATGAGCTTGGTCATGTAACCTGCACCAACCTTCAATTAAGATATTCTCAGTGGATATACCTAGTATTTGGCAAAGTTGCATCTCTCTAGATAGACAGTGTTCAAAATCTTTAAAGTGATCTATTTCATTATTATCACCTAAACTATAATCAGATTCTATGATCATCCTATTATCTTGATCAATATTTCTATGTATGTGTGTATTGTACATTAGGCCTTCCTCTATCCGACCCTTTTGAGGTCTGATAGTATAGACTCCTGGTTCAACATAAACATATAATATTCCATTAGTATTGTTATATTCAATGATCATTTGTTCCATCCTAGGTTCATCTTCTATCCTTATTTGATTAGGAATCCCCTTCCATGGTAACCACATGTGGCTGAAGTCAATGGACATGTAATCGTTAAGCGTTTTTGACCAATCCCTACTGAGTAGCATTCCATAGGTATCAGTGATATCTACCACTTGGATGTCAATGTAATATTGGACCCTAGGGTCTGATACTAATTGCATATGGATATGTGTTAACTCTCCTATAAACACTCACTTCAGTTTTATCTAGTTGCGTTACTTTTTTGAGAGACTTGGTTGGATGTAATCCTAAGGCATTGCAAATGGATAATGGCATCACATTTGTTGATGCACCCGAATCCACTAAGCAATTATGCAAATTCTTTCCAAATATTCTCAGTGTGAGTAGGAATGGAGGTGATTCAGTTTTGTCTCTATATAGAGTCATATGAGATGTCGCAGTAGCTTGGACAGTAGCCTGCACTCTATGTTTGGCATTATTTTCTTTAGGTATAGGATCTATAGTCAAGATTTGACTCAAATTATGACCATGATTATCATCTCTTGGTGTTGACTCATCTAATGATTTCAAGAAAGCCTTCTTGATGACTAGGGTTTTAAGCAGTTCTGACAGAGATAAGTTGATTTTGATATTTTTCATCTCTTTTGCTAGATATGTGACTAATTTGTTAGATTCAGGAAGCTGACTAATGGCCTTTGACACTATATTTTGGGGTGTAAAATACTAAGTACTAACCTTGGGAGGACTAGGGTTATTACTAGCTTTGGGATTAGGCAGAATGTTGAAATTGTTAGGAGGAACTGATGTAGTCAAAGGACTAGATGGTCTGTAAGGATTACTCCTGATATTATAGTTGTGCCTACCCTGATATTGTTGTTGGTGCGCATGAACTTCTTCATGTTTTGGTTCTGGTTCATTTTTGTACTCAAAGGGAAACACATAATTTGTCTCAAATGCTAATGCATACTCCTCAGATGCTAGTGTGTAATTCTCATGAGTAGAAGTCATGTGATGATGCTGATGTTGATGACCAATGGAGATTTCTAACATCAGAGCAGACTCATATCCTAAAGGAACAATCTCATTCCCTGCATGATGGGGAGGATCTCCTGCAGTATTAGACACTTCATCTTCAAAAATACTAGTTGCTATTTTAAACTAGGGACAGTCAAACTCTGCATGTGCATTGGTATTGTGCATCTTGCACCAATTAGTGAGGGCAACTTCTACTAGGTTCACCCTAGTTGTTTCATTCAATTCATTAGGAGGTTGATTATCTAATGGTGATGGTAATGAAACATTATTTGGTCTAGTGTTCCATGTTCTAGGTGGCCTAGGGGCAGCATTATTGCTATTGTTGTTGAAATTCCTTTCATTGTTATATCCTTTGTCAGGATATCTAGGCCTATTATTATTATTTCTATATCCTTTATTAGGATATCCTCTGTTTTGATTTGGTTGAGAATAGAAGTTTTGGCTTCTAATATGTGTAATCTCAGTGGTTAACTTCCTCAATTGTGTGGATATTTCTTTAAAGTCATTGTTCTCTTCTTGAACCTTGCCTACTACATTCTCTTGTTGAGGTTTGAAGAATGAACTACCACCATTGTGTTGTCCTGCATCCTGAGGTGTTTGTCTAGGATGCAGTATCATCTGGGCATTTCCATTTGGAGGAGGCATAATACTAAGTGGAGGTACTTGTATGGGACTAGGCATGATGGATGGAGGTATCATGACTCCATTGCCTTGTGGGTACGCAGGATATGCAGGATATCCGACATTAGGTGTAAATCCTGGTGTTAACTGCTGATTGACTTTAATAACCTCTTCAAAAGCACCAATGAGTGAAGTGATAGGTGGATGTGTTCTTCTGATGAACATAGATGTCAAGGGATCTAAAGCTAAATAGTATATGGATTTGACTGCCTCATCCCTTACATTGTATGGAGTAATTAACTTGGAATACATCTTTTGAAACCTAGCATTGAAGTTAGAGATCATTTCTCCTTCAGCTCTTTTGATTGCAGCAAACATGTGGTAAGTGATGGCTAGATCTACTGGTATTTTAAATCTTCCTAAGAAATCTTTCTCTAAGGCATCCCAAGAACTGATGGTTGATTAAATAAGACTGATATACCAAATATAGGCTTCTTCTCCTAAAGAGTAGGGAAACAATCTGCACACAACATCCTGATGTTCTATTCTTGCTCTAAAGTAGGCTTCCTTATAAGTTCTGATATGGTCTTTTGCATCCTGATAAGGATGATACTTTGGGCATATTTTGTTAGGATTTTTAGGCAAAGGATGATATGTTGTAAATTGAAGTGGTGATTGAGTTACAAAGAAGGACATTATGACTGGTGCTTGAGGCACTTGAGGTATTTGAGGTATGATAGGGGATCCTGAAGGTGACTAGGATACAACTAGAGATACTGGAGGTGTTATAGTATGTCTGGATGAAGAAGGTGATGCACTAGACTCAGAAGTATGATGGATATCAGTTGTATGAGGTCTAAGTCCATGAATAGGTAATTATTCAAGAAGTCCAATGGATCTAGACCTGATATTAGCCATATGAGCTAGGATTCTAACAACTTAAGACATAATGTGAATATTTTGGCTAAATCTTCACAAATATCAAGAGATATGATCTTCTAGGATAGATATTAATGGCCATGAATTTATGACAACTAGTTATTTGCACAATATTTATGAATATGAGTAGAGATTTGGACTTTCAATCATAAATATCAGGCTATTTGATCACGAGGATGGGATACTATAGGGTATTTGCAAGAAAACCTAAACAATGAGTCAATATTGAAAACTTTAAACAATCAACTGCTAAGATTGAAGTATTCATGCACAATACTGAGATATTTATGATCATAACTCATAAACTAACATGAAACAAGTGAATCTTTGCATAAATACCTAAAGTATGACTGATTCTTATGAACTTTGACAAGATCACCTTGTGTAGATGCAGGGATGATGTGTAAGCGACTGATTTAGGAAACAAAAGAATATCTAAATGGCCCTCCTTCTAGTGCCAATTTATGTTGGTTATGATGTTAGTCATAAACATACATAGATAAAGAATTGCAAATCAAACCTTTATCATCTTGAAAGATATGATGAACTCAAATAATTCATGAACCCAAGTCTCTGTGGATTAGTTCATAATCTACTAATGTCACTCACTGGTTTGATGTGCCTTGCTATTTTAATCTATGTATGATCTTATGACCCATACATGCATTAAAGTACAATCAAAACACAACAAACACGCCAAGCACTTGAAGCTAATGCACACATAAAGATTGAGGAACTATTTCTAGGCCCATAGTTTTAGCTAGACATTAGAGAAAACACGCTGCAAACATGCCAAACACAGTGGAGACGGCAACAAGCACGTAAAACATGTTGGTGTAGAGAAGACAATAACAAACAAACAAAACAGGGAGAAGACAATATTGAAGACACGTAAAACACGATGAATACAGTGAATGCAGTGATTATTTCTTTTTCATTTTCATATATATATATATATATATATAAATGAATGCAGATACATGGAATGTAAAAATGCAACACACAACCCCAAAGGGAAAACACACCAAACAATCCTTGAGTGTAGGTGGAGCCCGTTGCTACACACATAAGAGGGGAAAACATGCCATACAAAGCCCAAGTGGGGGTTAACTGCACAAGGGGGAAAACACACAAAAGACACATGGAAAACATGAGGGTCATATAACATGCCAAAGACATACTATAAAAATCTAAACCATGGCAAACAAGGTGATGGAAGGAACTTATTTCTAAGCCCCCACCATATCCAGCATGCTACAAGACCACCTGACGGTTGGGCTTATCCTACAACAACTGCTAAAGACATGCTTAAGGGAGGATAGTCTTAGATCCAACCTCACCTACTTGGAGCACTTTCAAAATAAAAGGATGTACACTAGCTCAAGAGATACACCATCCCACCTTGCGCAAAGGGCTTTTTAATAAAACGATATGCACTAGTTTAAGAGAAATGATATCCCACCTTTGCAGAGGGATTAATGATTGCAATATAGAATAAAGATGTGCACTCACACCGGAGATACAACATACCACCTCCACAAAGGGCTTACAAACATGCTTTGTTAGTACCAAAATCATTAGATAGCTTACCTTTTCTATGCCCCTAGCTTAAGGTGGTTGATATTGTGTACTGATATCAAGCATGTTAAGGTAGAGAGAAAACACACAAGGGAACAAGAGCTCATGCAAAACCCATGCCCCCAAAGGTGACATGTGCTTCACGATCACTGAATGTTCCCACAAACACATAATTTCCTGCAAGAAGAGAGGTTATAAAACTTTCTTTAAAATAATAACCACATCACATGATAAAAGCAATGCATGAAAGTAATCACCTCAAGAGCCAAGGTTATACTATGGATTTGGAAATTGAGTATAACCATGGGGCTATACTACATAGATCTTAGGACCAAGTGTAACCAAGGTGAGATCCAAGATAAAAAAAGTGCACAGAGCAGCTATATTGTTATGGTTTGTTAGCAAAGATAAGACAACATCAAAAGATCACATGGAGTGATTCTACTAACCAAGCATCAGATAATATATATCAACCCCATCATCATATATGGACTAGGTCCATTTTTTCTTACTTGCTAAAGGGACACTTGGTCTTTATCAGTATTATTTGTTTTTTGTCATCTGTCGGCTAGATAAAACCACTAGAAGAAGGTAAAAAATAAATCAAGAGAGGAGAAAAAGTTTCATAGGAACAATCACATAGGAGGATTCCCCCAGGTCACCAACCGCAATGTTATGCCCCTAAGGCATGACACACAACAATAAAATAGAGGAGAGGAGAATATAGAAGAATGATGATACAAATAGAAGACTAGTCACAATAGGGGCGGTCTCCTGGTATACTTGACCTTACAAGAGTATCAAGGGTCATCCTAGGAGGACTAAACAACACATATATCACAACACGAGGGAATCACAACATAGAGAGAAGGGTTAGAAATACTGACGTAATACAATCCAATGTTAAGAACATACATATCTAAGAGGAGGCCACCTTCGAGAGAAACTATAATAGTTGCTACAATGAGTGTGGCTTAAAGAGGGAGAAATACTTACCTATTTCAATGGGATATTTCCTGGTAGACAATTATTGTCTATCATCCTAGGATATCTCGCATGTCATTTTGATCTTGTTGATATTGTGTTAACATTGAGTTTAGGATGATGAGAGGTTTTGGTGGGTTTTAAAGAATGATAACTGGCTGTGGAGTTAATTCCAACAACTTGTAAAGGTACTCTGATTCCTTGTTTATTTACACCACATCCATTACCTACATAGTCGCAGTTGTTATAAAGGATTTCAAATCCTTGACCATAGAGGGATGTCATTTCCTTAGAAGATGGTGAAGCTTCATTGGTATCATAATCTGTAGTATAAGTGAGAGTGTTGTCTTTATTTTCTATAAAGGAGGCTTTGGTTTTTTTAGGTGCTTCAAAAGATTTCTTGAATGAGATCGATGTGACTTTTGATTCGTCACGGTTATTAAGTTTATATTCCCCTACACTGCATGGATTAAAATCTAATGAACCCAAATCATCACCAAAAAATGCATTTGATGGTTTAGAGTCTCGTACAACATTATCCGTGGCAAGAGGTGTTGATGAATCAACTCATAAGCTGTTTAGACTCGTATGATTGTTAACTTGTTTTTGTGTTTCAATATGTAAACAACTATCCAGTTCAGGATCGGCTTGCATAGTGTAGAGCTTGTCTTGATAAATAAACTTTATTGATTGATGAAGGGTAGACAAAATTGCCCCCATAGCATAAATCCATGGTCTACCGAGAATCATATTATATGAGAGAGAACTAGGCATGACATGAAAACCGGTAGATAATGTCACAGGTCCAACCTTTATGGGTAAAGTTATGGTACCCATGGATTAAATACCAATATTATCAAAGCCATGAATGCTAATCCTATCTGATTTGATTAAAGATGTGTCAATCTTGATTTTGTGTAGTAAGTCTATGCCACAAACATTAAGAGCTAATCCATTGTCAATCATAACCCACTTTATCAACTTTTTATTTACGGTGACAAATATTATAAGAGGATCCTATTGGTTTTGAACTTCGGTTGACGGTAATTCATGTGGTTGAAAGAGAATATCTATTTTTATCACATGCAGACAATCTAATAGAGCTGCTACATCATTTGGCTTAATGTCAGGTAGTACAATCACCTTTTGTAAAGCTTCTTGGAGCATTCCATGGTGTATAGGTGATGTTTGTATTAAATCCCAAATAGAGATCTTAGCCAGAGTAGTGCGAAGCTATTCGACAAGATCATATTCTTGACCACTTTTATGAGTAAGATGAGGTGGAAGAGGGAGCATAGGTTGAGAACATGGAAGAGAGACAGGCACATGAGGTTCTTGTTTACTTTGTTTGTTATTATGGGTTTTATATGTGTGAGCAATCACATTGGGGTGTGGTTGTTGTGACACATTTTGAACACCTTAATTTCATTGAGTGATTTGTCTTGCATAGTTTAAGATGTAATGCGAGGGTCGAGGTGGTTTTCAATCTCCTTGAACTATAATCACCAGCTTTAATAAAGAAGGTGCATTAGGTGCCCCCTGCACAACCATCTTAGGAATATTGCTACACTTATCTAGTAACCCCTTGGTAGGTGGAATAAGTATATTAGTGAAGATTGAATTAACATTGTTTTCCTCTTGATTATACCCAACATCTATCCCTAAAGGATTTAATATGAGAGAGCTTTTCTCATCCACTAATGCTTCATCTTGGGTAGGGAGAGCATTGGAATGAAAGAAAAGTAAGGTGTTGTTAGGAAGGTTAGGTGTTGTATCATTACTGATGTCTAAGGGACTTGAATTTACAACCATGGTAGAGCTATCCATAGTCTTGTCATCTAAGGTTCTTGGATGTTCAACTATAGGAGAAGTAGGATAACTTATGGAATCATCATCATCATATTCTTTAGCTATAAATTCCAAGGCATTAATGGAAGAGGAATTTTCATACTTATCTTTCTCATGAGAGTTCTTAGAGATGAATTTGGTTAAATCTTCTAATATCAAAGGATGTGCTCCTATGAGTAATGTGAAGCTATCAAAATCATCTATATAACAAAGTAATTTAAGCTCATATGTAGAACATTTAGAAACAATAATATCATGTATGCATGCTATGTGTTCCAAAACATGAGGGTTGTCATTAGTCAAATTAGAGAAATTTTCAAAATCCAAGATATACTCATGCAAATATTTCCACAAAGATGCCATCTTGAAATGTCTTGTAACATTAATATCCAATGAGATCTAGTAAACAAGACATGCAAAGTTGTATGATTATTAAGGTACCCTAGATGTGTGATTATTTCACTCCTAAAGACTTTGTTTGAGGGAAAGTGCTAAAGGGACACACAAAGTCGCCAAAAGACACAATGGATAGGATGAAAATAGTACAACACAACAAGACCCAATTGATGATTTAATATATTCAGATTGAATGAAATGAAACAATGCAAATAATGCTTGTTTATGCACTTAAAATGTTCACTTTTTTCACTTTTCTCAATGCAAATGTCTAAAAGATGAAGTGTTGTAATGAAATTGATGAGGGATAGAGAATTAAAACCCTTATATCAGACCAATAATTCAGCAATATCCTTCACAACACACCTTTCATGCCAATCTAGATGAATGATAAGTCAAAATTTAATGAAAATGTAAGGTTTTTAAACCCTAATTGTGAAATTAAGGAATGAATATGTACAAAATGATATATGGATGAATTATAATCAGATTTGTGATGTTAAAAAACTCATCTCAGATCTAAAAATGATTTTAAAGTGGTACAAAGCTCAATGCAAGTGCAATTTTAAGGAAAAATGAGTGAATAATGCTAGGTTTTGTTGAAATTAAATGTGTAAATGCAAAATTTGAGATGTAAATGCAAAGAAACACAATAATAAGACACTAAAATCAAAAATAAGATTTGAATGAGTGTTTTAAAAGAGTGGTAAAATCTGAAATAAGATTTTAACCACAAATCGTAGCTTTTGGAAAAACTAGGTTATATGAAAAATACACAATTTCAAGCAAAATCTAACAATTTAAGTATGAAAATGCAAGATGAATGGTTATACAATGATGTGCTGCTGTAATTTATATCAAATATGATGTAAAAATCAGAAACTAAATGAAATTTAATGAAATTAATGCAAACTATGTCAAATTCAAGCCTAGGATGCCAAAAAAAAAATTAATTTTTTTCAATTTTTTCAATTTTTTTGTAAATTTTCAAATGCAATAAGATGAAAATGTAATGAATGAATGCAAATCTGAAGTATAACACTTAGAATGGTGTAAAATTTAGTTAAAACATTGGTTCACCAAAATGTTTTATAGGAAAAGAGGGAAGATGGGTGTTGGTTACAATGTTAGTCATAAACAGACATAGATAAAGAATTACAAATCAAACCTTTATCATCTTGAAAGTGTTGTGTGGTTACACAACACGCCCCACTTTGACTTGGCAAAACAGGGACCCAACTTTTGGCTTGGCTTGTGTTGTCTGCTTTCTGGCGGTTTGGTAAAAGTAAGTCATGTGCATCATTATGTAGAATCAAGATGAGGTAAGTCATTATTATGAGGTCAGTTTGTCAAAATTTGTATTTCATTTTTGTGACTTCATATTTAAAAAGAGCATTAAATTCCATGCAGGTTTGCCTTTTACATCACCCTGATATTCATTAGGATGTGAGAGTTGTGAACAGTCAAAGTTTTGGTCAAACCTGATATTAGCAGGAGGAGGATCATATTTTATAACCTCAGTCATGTTATCGAAGATCATCTTGATCTTGGTACATCAGCTGATAGGTCATGTGGTCCAAATATCCAGACGTCAACTTTAAGTGATAGTGACCCTTACCCGTCAAACAGCCTTACATTTCACGAGTGTCATATTTCCAAATGTAACCTGATATTTCATAATATCCTCCTGCTGTGAAATATCACCCTAAGCCAATATCCTGATGACGTCATCTAAGTCTGATAAATGAAGAAACAAACAAGATGATGACATCACTATCACATTTACCTTTCAACAGGATATTTTCTAAACATGATCATGTTCGCATAACATGACGATGACGTCATGATGCCTTTCCGATATAATGAACGAATATCTAGATGACGTCACCCCAATATCCCGAGAGTTAGAAAAGAATGACTTCGGTCATCATCATCATCCAAAAACACAGCTCGATATTTTTGAATATCCTCTTGACATTTAAAGCATAGCCTAATGGCGCGAACATCACCCGATATCTAAACATAACCCGACGTTTTCAAATATCACCCTACTGTTTAGATATCACCCCGCTCCCTTTGCTGCCATTAGCATTAAATGCACGTAGACATGGTAGGTGGTTCCTGCCGATCATTAAACCCGATGGAACACTTGGCAAAATCCTGACTTGCTGTGCAGAAAATCAATGAATAAAATCTAATCTGTCAGGATTTGCCCTAAATTTACCCTAATCGCAAGGTTAAAAGGTAAATCTAATGCCATTTTCACATTTACCTTGCAAAGAAATTACTTTTTATAGAGCACAGCTTCCATATCCTCCTGCAGGTGATATTACGACGAGCGAAGCTTGTAAGCAGTAGAAAGCGCGTGATCATCAACAAGAATTAAGAGCACTTTTAGAATTCCATTGGTATAAAAGAAATTAGCATAACCAGGTAAGTAAATGAAACCCTCATCATGTTGTTTCTGTAATAGTCAGGTATGATGTTGTAGGTCTAGTTTACGCATCCCCATGATGGACTTATGTTGAATGAATGTAATATGCACGGTGAATATTAAAGATAAATTGTTAATGTATACGCCTAAAAATGACACAAATCATCCTAAATAAATATTCTAAATATTTATTCCCTTCTTCTATTAATTAAATAAATATTCTAAATTTATTTAATCGATTCACTGTTCCATAATTAAATAAATTCTATTTATTTAATTAAAATTCTTCTATTTATCCTTCACAATTAAATAATTATAAATTATTTAATTAAGCCTAATTCCTCTATCCTAAAGTTCTAAATTCAAAATTCCACATCACCTTTACACCTCACCTTTTCCACCTCACCTTGTCCACCTCATCAGGTTGCACATGTAATTAAATATATTTAATATTTAATTATCTTATTTTCCCTCACCCACATGGCCTATTTCTTCTCCAATCAGAGGTCAGTTAACCAATCAATCAAGTCTGTTAACTAACCTGTCAGTTGAGTCAAATCCTCAATCAACCCAGTCAGTTCCACAATCCACTCTTCTAACTGATCAATCAATTCTGTTAACAGACCAGTCAAGGGAGTTAACTCTCCAATCAGTTTTGTCACATCCCACCTTTCATGATGGAGCTGGGACACTTGTCACATTTCCACTGGTTGCACATTCCTCAACCATCCTCAACCGTTGATCTTCATATCTTCTCTCAACCGTTGATTCCTATTCCTCTAGGTCTATAAATGAAGCTTCATCCCTTCATTCTAATCATCCAGGCTTTTGACATCGTTACTCTGCAGAAATATCACCAGCGCGCCTTTGGCACCCATTTGTCATCCACAAGCTTGAGATCACCATTGTTGCATTGGAGCTCACCTTCATTGCATATCACACCATAGTCGTTCACCATCGACTTCCTCCAATAGCTTTTAAAAGATTGCACTCTCTGAGGGCTCATCTCATCTGCGAAAGGACGATTCGTGATAGGCGAACAACAGAAGTTTCGAAACGGAAGAGGTTTGCTGTGTTTGTTCATTGCTTTGCTTATTTGAATCTTCTTTGTTTCTCTATTCTGTTGATGTTTGGGTCATCTGTTATTCATTTGATTGATGCACTATTTTACCCTAACATTTTTGGCGCCCACCGTGGGGCCGTTGCCCCTTTATTTTACCGTTTTTGAGCTTTTTTGAAGGCAGGTTCCGTACAGACCCCGCAGAGTCACGCACAGGTTCTTTCGGCGCATCTGTTCATTTTTCTGGCGCTTTTGAAGACTGTTACGGCGCTTTTGTAAAACTGCGCATTTGTTGACTGTAACGGCGCTTTTATGTACTGTTGCTGCGCTTTTGTTTAAACTGCGCATTCATTGATTTTTGCTGCGCTTTCATATAATATTGCTGCGCATACGTTCAAACGGCCTATCCCTTGTCTGTTACAGCGCTTATGATAACTGTTACTGCGCATACGTTAAAACCGCGCATATGCTCATTTTAACGGCGCATATGTTCATTTTTATGGCGCATTCGTTAATGTTGCGCTTCTGTTGATTACTTCTGCGCATCTGATCACTGAAGCTGCGCATTTGTAACTGGCTCAGGTTTTGGTACTTTTCTAGAGTATTTTGCTAACGCTAACCCTTTTGCAGGTGTTTGCTGGAGCGGTTTTGCAGGTTAGGCTCGGGTTCAGTTACATGTAGTTGCATCTAACTAGCTCACCTTTCATTTCTTTTGGGAAAGAGTAAAATGGCTGTTCATTACAAATCTTCATCTAGTCTTAATTAGGGAGGAAGTAAACTTGTTTATTTCATGCTTGCATTGCAAACAAACTTCCAAGTTATTGCTATCTAAGACTTAAAATTGAAATCACAACTGCATTCTGGAGTTAAAATGAACCATTGCTATATCGTGAGACCTGAATTTCAAAGTTAACAATCTCGTGCAACGTGGACTTAAAACTGAACTCACAACTGCATTCTGGAGTTAAAATGAACCATTGCTATATCGTGAGACCTGAATTTCAAAGTTAACAATCTCGCGCAACGTGGATTTAAAATTGGACTCACAACTGCTTTCTGGGACTTAAAATTGAACCACTGCAATATTGTCAAAATCACTTCAAAGTTTTGTTTGACTAGCTTAGCCCATTTAGTTTTTATCTTTTTAACTAGGGTGGATTAAATCAGTGTATTCTGTGTTTGCGAATGACAATAGGCCTATGCTCTCCCCTCTTCTGGGTGATCAGAATGCCAGACTTGTCATTCTACTTGTCTAACCTTTAGGAGGGGCCTGCCCTTGGATGCACGCTTGTCCAAGCGGGAATGACCCTGAGTGGTAACAGGCTAACGCCAAGCCCTACCGAGCCACTTAAAATAAATTGTGCTTGAGGTGAAAACCTCCTGCAACGAGTGTTGTTATGTTACACCGACGGCCAACCTCCCCCAAAACCCTCTCAGGCACAACCCTGTGAGGCTGGGAGACTCCATAACGGAGAGTAGCGCCGCCGCATGTGTAACCACTTGAACGGTTGCCCGAATTACAAACCTCTTGTTTTAGTGGCCCAAATCCCTTATAATCCATTTCTCGCCTAGGATTTTGTACTTGCTTTTGTCCAAAATAGAGTCGAAAAACTACAAAAACAATGAAAAACTACAAAACATTTTTTGTGCTTGCTGTGTTTTCTTGCTAAATTAATTCATAAAATCATATCAGGAAGACTCATTCCAGCCAAAAAAAAAAAAAAAACAGAGAAAAATCCCAAAAATTTGCCCAAAAATACCAGAGCTGCGCATATATCCATTTCTGCGGCGCATATACAGCGACTTGCTGCGCTTTTGTACCGACTTGCAGTGCTTTTGTACCCTTCTGCTGCGCATATACTCTGTTCTGCAGCGCTTTTACAACGACTTGCTGCGCATGTACGCCGACCTGCTGCGCATATACTTTTCTGCTGCGCATTTGCGCACTGTTACTGCGCATACATACCTCACCAGAGCGGCGCATTTACAACGACTTACTGCGCATTTGTCTATTCTTGCTGCGCATCTGTTCCTGTGCATGCGTGACAGTGAGCATAAGCCCTATTTTTGAGAAATTTTCGTCAGCTGTTCGGAGTACCCATTTCAGCCTAGTTCCATTTTCCGAGGTCAGAATCAACCTTGCAATCAACTTTCACACATTTCCCCCATTTCTCTCTCTTTCGAAGGTCCTCCCCATCACCTTCTGTCCTAGTCACTCTTACCCCATCGTCATTCTGTCCCATACCGATTCGACATAGGTCCTTCTTTAGTGAGTTCACGTAAGCCTAGTAGGTCACAGTACCTTTTGCTAGTAGTCTTGTTGAACGACTAAGCCCTACACAGTGAGACTGGTATCGACTACCCTTGCTAGTGGCTGGAGTCTTGTGTCAACCGTCTTACCTGAAGTCATTGAGCGAGAGAACCCTTTGTCCAAGTCTTGTCCTAGATATGGGTAAGTGCAAAAAGATGGGGGGCCAAAAAGTGGCCAAAAAATTTTCAAAAAAAATTTAGGCATAACGCGAGCGCGTTATAACGCGCTCGCGTTATAAAGCGCTTTATATATATAAAAAAAATGCTGTCATTTCATTTTATCTTATTTCGTTGTGAGTTTTTCCTCCGCCGCGGCTTAAAACCCTTCAAAAACGCGCTCGCGTTCTACAAAACACCATTCAACACAATAGATTTGTCAATTCATCGCCGAAATGCCGCCGCGACGTCGAGCACGCCAAAGGGGTGAGTTATCTTTGTTTTTTTGTTTGAATTTCTTCCTAAATAGGTAGGTTTTGTGTTGATTTTTGATGCATATTTTATTAATTGTAGGAAATGTTAATGCACCTCCTCCTCCTCCTCAAAATCCTCAAAATCCACAAAATCTTGAGGAAGAAATACCTGCAGAACAACAACCTCCTCCATTCATTCCTCGACATGCCCCTGGAACACAAGATAATATAATGGGGGAAATTGAAAACAATAAAAAACAAATTGAAGATATAATTACAAGGTTGAAAGATCCTTCCACTTCAACCTTGCATAGGTCCACGCTTGCCGAATCTCTTGAGTCTATGTTATCAAATGTAAATTCAATTAGCAAGCAAATAACTAGTTGGACCGATAAAAAGAGAGAGTTTAGAGATTACTATGCAGATAAATTGTCATATCAAGATGTCAAAAAATTACAAATTACAAAAGTAGACTTGTGTTCAATTTTCACAAACCCACAAACAAATCAACCTCCACCCATTACATGCAAGAGGTTCCCTATCCATTGGTGCAACAACCAAGCGATAAGGGACAATTTCGGGCAGAGGTGGTGGATGGTTTTTGACCATCCTCCATGCAATAACAATGAGGTCCCGCAATACTTTTTGAGGAAACTCTACTCTGAGTTTGTCCCCAATAAAGTGCCAAACTATTTTGATATGCGGGACTTCCAGGGTAGAGGTGGGGGCTCAGCACAGGATAGACCAGGGGCACGTCTTGACCCACAGCGGGTAGTGAGACGAGTAATCAGCAGACCAGCCCACGAGCATGTTTCTATTCCTTCCATTGTGAAGGAGAGTGTTGAGGTCGATACACTGAGGTCGATTAGTGCCTTGACCCAGAGCATCATAGAGCATGCCGATCCTGCAACACAGAGTGGGTTGGGAGATAGTGCGAGGAGTAGGGTCCCACCGCATACTTGCCAGGCTTGCGGGTCAGCCTGTGGTTATGACCCCATGGACAGTCAGGACGCAGGTGCACAGGCTACATCTGCAGCTGAGCAGATGGCGATGACAGATACCCTCCTGAGTGAGACTTTCGGCCTTGATACTCAGGTAAATATTAGCAAGTTTATTGAATTTAATTTATTAAATTTTATTTTTGAAATACAAGATTAACTAATTTAAATTGATGATTTTAATGAAATTTCAGGGTCATAGCGTCGATGCAGTTTTCAGTGGTTCTCCACCTACATTTTTCACTAGATCATCTACTGTCGAGGTATGTAACTAGTAAACAATTATAAATATTACATGTGAATAGCATCGTTATATGAATGGTATTCTAATTTCTGATTTTGGATGTTGAATAGGTTAACACTATAGATTTCATGGCAACACCTGCCAGCGGTGGTGGACTTCAAAGCTTTACGGAGGTAATAAAATAAATAGTTTAATGAATGAATTGTACTTACTAAATTTTTGTATGTGATTTGTGTGTTTTATTGTGTGTACTTCCATGTTTAGATGAGCGTGTGTGTATGTTAGGAGCCATGAT
The DNA here is from genome assembly GCA_027924645.1 of Cunninghamia lanceolata. NCBI lineage: Eukaryota > Viridiplantae > Streptophyta > Pinopsida > Cupressales > Cupressaceae > Cunninghamia > Cunninghamia lanceolata. The sequence goes on from BSBN01000738.1 coordinate 3,108,790, forward strand.
TTGCATCACTATTATAGTTTTCGTAATTGAATAATGTTGTTTTATTTCCAGATGATGCAGGCTGCGGATACACCTCCCCATGTTCATAGGGCAATGGAGCAGGGTGTGGCCTCTGCGATTCATAGCTCTATGGCATTGACAGGGGTATGAGGCAGATTAGTAAATTTCAATTTACATTCATTGTTATAGTTGTCTATTTTTGAAAAATCAAAAGATTATTGATTTGAAGTTTAATTTCTATCTGGATGGTTTCTATAGGACATGACATCACCAGGGCCTTTTCCTGCTACTGAGGCAAGCGAGCAGACAGATTATATGTTAGTGGTAAGTGATTATTTTGTTAAATGTTTCATTTTTTTATAACATGTAATTTCTATATATTAATATCTATACTTTTTTTTGTAACAGGTAAAGGTGCAGGAAGAACTAAATAGGAGAAGTAGCCCTCGGGTTCGTAGTAGACCACCCACATGCATGTCTCCATCCCCTAGAAGATCAAAGGCTGCTCGTGATTTATTCTCTTCACCAGCTAGAGGGGAATGACTTTTTATTGTGTTCCTCTGTTGTATGCCTATATGGCATTTGTGGACATATATTTTGTATTGTACATAGTTGACATTGTATGCCTATATGGCATTCTTGTAAGCCTATATGGCTATTTTGTATATATGTTATACTTATATCGACAGATATTGATGTATGCGTATATGGATATTTGGTTAATACAAATCTTTTTTATTGATGGCGTCCATACTTGCATTATAAATACACTTTTGAATGGATATTTGTAGATGGCTACTTCAAATATTTAAAGTCTTATTGTATTACATAGGATGTTTACATTTTCTTTGATAGGCTTGATAGGCCATGGATTACATGATGGTGTTTGATGGAAAAGTATGGTACTAGAAGACTCTAGTTCATTCTTAATAGGCTTGTGATTGATAATATCTTTGCATGATTGCACTTGATCTTGGATCATGGGCATGTTGTTAGGATTTTGATTGCATTGTGATGTTTGATGGATAGGCATGGTGTAAGTGTAAGATACCCAACTAGTTCTACGAAAAATTTTCCTTACTTAAACACTTTTACTTGCTAACAATTCATCAACTACTTCAATAACATAAAGATATACATCAAGATAACTATTTGAATGAAACAACATTAGAGTTGGGTACTTGTCTTGTTACTTGATTCAATCAACTTGCAATGTCTTATTACATGGAAAATGCTTTCAATAGCATGAAGTACAACTCATTCAATGGAAATACAAGGACAGGCCTTGAAGCCTTGATGTTACAATGTCTTCCTTATTTGAGCAACATTTGAAGATTTGGAATGTTCAACTCATCACCTCACAAGGTAGGCGCATATTTGAAGGATTTACAGGTTTTTCTGACTTGGGCGCCAAGTTGAGGTGACCTCCTCCTGAAGTTGCGCCTTGTCAACATTAGGTGCCAATTAGAGTTTATGGATGCTCTGGATTGTTTCCAAGAGTAGGCGCCAAAACATCATCATTATGAAAGTGTTTTAAATGCTAGGCGCCCAAATCAACCCTCTGGAGTCTAGGCGCTCCTTTCATGCATTCTGTGTTCTAGGCGCCAATTGAAAGGAGTGGAGAACAGGGCAAGCGCCTTCCAAACTAGGTGTTTCCTTGAGGTGACAAGGACTTAGAAAGTGCGCCTAAGGTGAGTGCCTTGAGTGAAAAGGTCTAACAAACATCTTTGAACCCCCTTTCAAGGTTAGGCGCATTCTGGAGGTGGAAACAAGTAGAAGGTGCGCCTTAGCTTCCTTTGTCAATTCTTGCAAGTCTTTGTTGATTAGGAAGGTGGAATGCTTCATTATAGAATGAGCGCCTATCTTCTAATGTCCAAACTACTTCTTCTGGCTCACTCTGTGGCTAGGCGCCAGAGCTAAACTGTTCACACAAGGGAGTGCGCCTAGACTCACTTGATGTTTTCTTACTACTTCAACCCCTGGAAGATGTTCCAAGGTGTTCCCTTTTACAAGCACCTGACCTCCCAAGTTCCTTCATGTGCTATTCCTTGAAGGCGCCAAAACTGAGCTCCAGTGCCATGGGATTGTGCCTAACATCTTTGAAGAGTTTCTAAGCCTTTTGCAAGTTGATATCCCAAACTCATCTTCTAGGCGCAACAGGAGCTTTCCAAAGGAGTTTCCAAGTTTTAGACGCCAAGCGAGGTCATGGGTGAATGGAACTGTGCCTTAGGAGATGACTGGATCCTAAGCGTCAGTCTGGAGTTACAGTGGAATTGATATGCGCCTCAACTAGCTTAGGCGCCCATTTGAAGTGATTCCTTTAACACTTCTCTGTCAATCTCAACTGCAAGGATGATCTCCTAATCCAATTTTGATCCTCTGGAGATGCAAATAGCTTTACATTTCACTAGGTTCCATCAATGATGATCATCAACCAAAGCACATTTCAAAGGTGAGATAGGCAAGTGAGGCACCAAACTAGTCCTTAAGACTTATCTCCTTCTATCAAGTCAATTTCAACTATGTGAGAGAGTTCTATTCTAGGCGCAAAATGGAAATGTTTCATCAATTGGTGCATCTTACAAAGCTCCCAATTCTAGGCGCCAGAGCCAAAGAGTTTTTCCCAACACATGCACCTGGGCTAGGAATTCACGTAAGAGACATCACTTAGCTTTAAAACTTTCAATCTATAGCCATCTGGGCTAGGCGCTCCAATGGAGGATCCTTGAACTCATGCATTGGCGCCTTCTAGTTCTAGGCACCCATTTTGGATGATTCATCCTGATACTAGCGCCCAAAATGACTAGACTCTCTTCATTATCCAATTCACTTAGAAGACTCAAGTTGGAGACTTAGTTGTCTATCCATGTTCTCCGGAAGATTCATTGTACCTCTATGCACTATCTCCTTCAAGGCGCACATTTAGCTCCAAAACGCAAATTTCCATCATCAACCCATCAAGGTGCATCATCTTCCCTTTGTATCCCCTTCAAGGCGCAGACATTCACTTCTTCACACTCAAACTCACTCTCTGGCGCCAGAATAGGTGTATAACTTCAAATAAGGCGCTAATCTTAGGTTTCTAAGTACTTAGTTTGATCTTAAGGCTATCCTTCCTCTAAGCACTCTCTTCATCTCCCTCACTGAAGGCCCTCTATAAGTTTGGGCGCATTTCATCCCAAGGCGCTTCAACATCATCCAAGGCGCAAATTCACTCTCCAAGACAAGGTGCAAAAAACCCTATCCTAAGGCGCTCAAATCTTGCTTCTAGACCTAGGCGCACAAACATGAGATTAAGGATCATTCTGGCCACCATCACTTCCCTAAAGGCGCAAAATTGGTGTAGATACATTCCATTTATTAAGGATCATTCTGGCGCCCAAATCTTGTCAAAGCAAAGGATCAATAGGTTCTCTCTAAGGCGCACTCCAGGGTTTGATCTTGCAAGACTTCTCACGTCAAAATTTTGACCAAGACACTCAAGGCACTAGTCTTTATCATCTAACCCTACAGTGCACTTACTCATTATGATATACTCCTCAACTTTGTATTCAACCTTGCCCAAGGCGCATATTCACTATAAGGCATTCTCACGTTGTCAAGGCTCAGAGGGCTTCAACTTGCTAAAGGGTAGAGGTCTAGGCACATATCTGACTTGAAGCTCAAGGCGCTCCAACCCTCTTGCTCTAGAATTCATTCTAGGCACTAAGTGACTTCTCCAATTCCTTGAAAACATTTGAAGTGTTTTACCTTCTCAAGGTGCTCCTTCGAACTTGACTCCAAGGTGTTATAATCTCAAAGGTGCTGACATCATCTCAACCAAAGGCGCTCAATGATTCATCCCATATCTAGGTGCTAAAACACTTAATCAACCAAGTCATTCAAGGCGCCATTCAGTAAACTCATCTTCCATGATATTCCTATCAAGGCGCATATCACTTCTCTCATGGGCTTTAGGCGCTCAGTTGAGTGTTTCAATACTATTTAGGTGCCAAATTCATTTTAATGCACCAAACACAAAGAGCTTTCAAACACTGGACGCTCACAAAGAGTCTTCCAACCTTGGGCGCTAAATTAGGTCTTTGCAACTATCCAAGGCGCATATCTTCATTTGAACGACTTATGGTGCCAAGACAACTTCTCATTAGGGCGCTCAAAACACTTGTGTTTACATTTGAAGTGCTTTACCTTCTTAAGGTGCTCCAGACTAACCTGACTCCAAAGCGCTCCATCATCATCCTTAAGGCGCTAAAAACATCATCTCCACTCTAGGCAAAAACATCATCCAACTCCTTAAGGCACTTCACTGTGAAAGTCTGAAGGCGCTCTACCTAGACCTTTCCCCTAGGCGCCAGAACTCCTAAGCACTCACCAGATAACTCTCTTCTTCAAGGCGCAAATCTTCCTATACTATGATTGCCTCTGAAACGCCGATTAACGTGATGTGAGGGTGCAAAGGCTACTCCAATCCTCAGTGAGCGCCTAGTTTAAACAAGGAGAAATAAAGCATTCAAAACTATCCAAACGATCATCCCCTTCCTAATGTCTTCACTGCTCCAGAAAACCTTGGCCAAAATGACACATAACAACTCCTATGAGCGCCCTTATGCCCTAGGATCATCTAGTTTGTGCGTCTTGTAATGAGTAGTTCATGTAAGTTTGGAATGAGCGCCTTGAATAAGTGTAAACTAGCCTAGAGAAGGGTATGTGCGCCTTCAGTATTCCAGAGATAACTGTGCGCCTAGAACAATATGAGTGCTCATGATGATGATTAACGCCCTGATGAGACTATGAGCGCCTTGTTCAGGAGATACCTTGTTTGATCATAAAATGCACCTTGAGTCTTGAAGGTTTTGAGCGCCTAGGTGATTTGGATGTTGGGATGTTGGTATGCGCCCAAGATTGAGGTAAGTGAGCGCTTGTAATGGAGGAGAGCAATGAGATGAGGTTTAGCGCCTCCAAGTAAGGTCAGAGGTGAGGTTAGAGGTGAAATGCGCCTTTGGACCATTCTGGCGCCTTGGATGAAGAACCTATATCTTGAGCCCAAGAGGTAAAATTTGCGCCTTAGTGGATTTGGAGAGTTACAGAGATTAGAGAAAAGCGCCTTCAAGACAGAGTTGTTCAAGGCGCATGTGTGATTTGGTCAAAAACAGGCACCTAGAGTGAATAGGCTTTCATCCTGACTTAATACACTGCCTCCTTCTGATGATTTTTGGGGCAGCAGAAAACCTTTCACCACGGGCAAATGCCTCAGAGCTATAAAAAACCGAGAGAGGTTATTGTAGAGGCACTCTACGTGATCCCGTTGCCTCAGACGGAATGTTTCTAAGTGACACGGTTTTCGAGTAACATCTCGTCAAAGATTGCTGCCTTTTTGCACTTTGGACTCTTCAGGGATATCGTCGGTACAATGTAGCTCCGACTGTTTCGACATGTTTGGGTGAGAAATAGGACCATGCCTAGCATAAATGTACCCATTCGGACGCGTTGGAACAGTCAGTTTGGTCGCATCAGGAGCAGGACGAAAGTTACACCCCTTTGCAACTTTACACTGCCTCCTTCTGACGATTTTTGGGGCAACAGAAAACCTTTCACCACGGGCAAATGCCTCAGAGCTATAAAAAACTGAGAGAGGTTATTGTAGAGGCACTCTACATGATCCCGTTGCCTCAGACGGAATGTTTCTAAGTGACACGATTTTCGAGTAACATCTCGTCAAAGATTGCTGCCTTTTTGCACTTTGGACTCTTCAGGGATATCGTCGGTACAATGTAGCTCCGACTGTTTCGACATGTTTGGGTGAGAAATAGGACCATGCCTAGCATAAATGTACCCATTCGGACGCGTTGGAATAGTCAGTTTGGTCGCATCAGGAGCAGGACGAAAGTTACACCCCTTTGCAACTTTACACTGCCTCCTTCTGACGATTTTTGGGGCAGCAGAAAACCTTTCACCACGGGCAAATGCCTCAGAGCTATAAAAAACCGAGAGAGGTTATTGTAGAGGCACTCTACGTGATCTCGTTACCTCAGACGGAATGTTTCTAAGTGACACGGTTTTTGAGTAACATCTCGTCAAAGATTGCTGCATTTTTGCACTTTGGACTCTTCAGGTATATCGTCGGTACAATGTAGCTCCGACTGTTTCGACATGTTTGGGTGAGAAATAGGACCATGCCTAGCATAAATGTACCCATTCGGATGCGTTGGAATAGTCAGTTTGGTCGCATCAGGAGCAGGACGAAAGTTACACCCCTTTGCAACTTTACACTGCCTCCTTCTGACGATTTTTGGGGCAACAGAAAACCTTTCACCACGGGCAAATGCCTCAGAGCTATAAAAAACCGAGAGAGGTTATTGTAGAGGCACTCTACGTGATCCCGTTGCCTTAGACGGAATGTTTCTAAGTGACACGATTTTCAAGTAACATCTCGTCAAAGATTGCTGCCTTTTTGCACTTTGGACTCTTCAGGGATATCGTCGGTACAATGTAGCTCCGACTGTTTCGACATGTTTGGGTGAGAAATAGGACCATGCCTAGCATAAATGTACCCATTCGGACGCGTTGGAACAGTCAGTTTGGTCGCATCAGGAGCAGGACGAAAGTTACACCCCTTTGCAACTTTACACTGCCTCCTTCTGACGATTTTTGGGGCAACAGAAAACCTTTCACCACGGGCAAATGCCTCAGAGCTATAAAAAACTGAGAGAGGTTATTGTAGATGCACTCTACGTGATCCCGTTGCCTCAGACGGAATGTTTCTAAGTGACACGATTTTTGAGTAACATCTCGTCAAAGATTGCTGCCTTTTTGCACTTTGGACTCTTCAGGTATATCGTCGGTACAATGTAGCTCCGACTGTTTCGACATGTTTGGGTGAGAAATAGGACCATGCCTAGCATAAATGTACCCATTCGGACGTGTTGGAACAGTCAGTTTGGTCGCATCAGGAGCAGGACGAAAGTTACACCCCTTTGCAACTTTACACTGCCTCCTTCTGACGATTTTTGGGGCAACAGAAAACCTTTCACCACGGGCAAATGCCTCAGAGCTATAAAAAACCGAGAGAGGTTATTGTAGAGGCACTCTACGTGATCCCGTTGCCTCAGACGGAATGTTTCTAAGTGACACGATTTTCGAGTAACATCTCGTCAAAGATTGCTGCCTTTTTGCACTTTGGACTCTTCAGGGATATCGTCGGTACAATGTAGCTCCGACTGTTTCGACATGTTTGGGTGAGAAATAGGACCATGCCTAGCATAAATGTACCCATTCGGACCCGTTGGAACAGTCAGTTTGGTCGCATCAGGAGCAGGACAAAAGTTACACCCCTTTGCAACTTTACACTGCCTCCTTCTGACGATTTTTGGGGCAACAGAAAACCTTTCACGACGGGCAAATGCCTCAGAGCTATAAAAAACTGAGAGAGGTTATTGTAGAGGCACTCTATGTGATCCCGTTGCCTCAGACGGAATGTTTCTAAGTGACATGATTTTCAAGTAACATCTCGTCAAAGATTGCTGCCTTTTTGCACTTTGGACTCTTCAGGGATATCGTCGGTACAATGTAGCTCCGACTGTTTCGACATGTCTGGGTGAGAAATAGGACCATGCCTAGCATAAATGTACCCATTCGGATGCGTTGGAACAGTCAGTTTGGTCGTATCACGAGCAAGACACCAAAAATGCAAAGGTTGCTTTGTGCAACTTGACAACATTGACACTTTTTTGCAACATGACTCAAAGACTCAAACTGACCCCAAATGACTCAAAGTGACTTAAAATCACCTTGATTATAGAGGTCAAGGCGCTCCTTATCATTCATTCATTATGAGCGCCTTGGGAGAATGGTATATAGGTCATCATCATGATTGGGCGCCCTGGATCCAGAGTGTTGGAGAGATCATCAAATGGTGTCTAGTAGGGTGAGTTATGAGTTTGGTCGCATCAGGAGCAGGACACCAAAAATGCATAACATGATGATGGAAAAATGTGTACATATGTGTAAAAATGCAGGAGGAAATAAAAAAAGACAAACCTTACAAATTAATGTGCATACTTACAACTCAATGTAACATAACTTTACAAAATCAATGTGAATACTTACAAATTAATCCAATGAACCATCTGGATCTGCTCTACTCTTTATTGTGTCAAGTATTGCTTCATGGTCAGACTCACGCACCTTCCACAATATTTTGTTCAAAGGTCTACCCTGATACTTTATCAAATGAACATTGGATGCCACGACAAGGTTTGAGTAATGAAGAATCTTTCGATGCATGTCAAAGTCCTGAAATAGCCAAATATTAACACTCTTATGTGGGTACCTTCTAAGCCATGTTCCAGTAATAACCACTGATCCTGTAGGGTATTCGATGTTTTCTCCATCTGTAACAGGGGCCTCCAATTTCTTTTTGGCCTCAACACAACGGCATAAGTAATAATCTGTTCCCTCTTCATTATCTTCATCTGCAATAACTGCATATACGTGTCCTACATTGATATGTGTAGCAAATTAGATGAAATTAGTCAACATTACAAAAACACTACAAAGTAAGATGACATTACCTGGTTGAACTAGATGAAATTAGATGCATATATGTGCCCTATATTACCTGGTTGAACTATATCTGATATGTGGTCAAAGTCAACTGACGATTCCATCTGTGTTAGTTCCAGTGCCGTCGGGGGTCGATACGTGTCAAGTGGGCTAAGATAACTTAACTGCCATTCGTCAACCCACTCCTTTGACTCGCACTCATCCCAGACTTGAATTGTACAGGAAGAACAAAAGCATGACATCTTTCGTGTATGGATACTCCATGAACCTGCAATTGAACTTCTGAAAGAGTGCATCTCATTTGATCCTGTCAGTGTACAACAATCCTCATATGGTGCAATGTTAGTATCATCTATCAACCAAAAAAATCTACGAACTAAAGACTTACCTTCATTACCTGGACCCATGGAAGCATTACACCACTCGACAATCGATTTTGCATCTGTCAACTTTGCATTGTCTTTATACTTTAACTCTTCTCGTGCTATGGCTCTTTTGATACATGCTCCTGCACCATCATGCTCCCCCTTTCCATGCCCGGCCTCACAAAAGTTCCACATATGTTGAATACCTGTAAAATTATGCCTCCTACTCAGCCAATAGAAATTCCGCGAGTTCTTGAATTGTGATGCACAATTATCCGACCATATGATATGCTGACTGAACGATATGCCCCTTCTAGCCAAATCATTATAGAACACCTGAAAGCAACCTTGCACGAACTCCGTAGAATGCGTGCGATCATCACTAATATAGAAATGATACTCCCTTATGATCTTTCTGTCATCCTCTGTACTATCATTCGCATGAATGAATGCGATGTGCACAAATATAGAAACCTGTGTGGAGTTGTAATATTGTGATTGCACCTCACGCTGTGGCTGTAGACTGTAGTTCTCTGCAAAGTTGACGACTGAAACAATGCTACCAACTGGAAATGTGTCCTTGCATAACTTGAATTGCAAGTCCAACCATCGAGCTCTATGGGCATGTCTTGCATACTCATACACTATGCTGTCACGAAATATAGGCATAAACTGATACACTGGAATCTTTTCAATAACTAATTCACACCTCTTTGCTTCTTTACCATCTTTTGTATTGTATGCCACTGTTTTATACTTGCCAAATTCTACTAGTTCATTTCCAACCGCATGTGTTATTTCCATATGTTCACATATTGGCAAATGTTGCAAGCCACCGCAACGATGACATGTGCCATCCAAGCATAATTTCTTGTAGAATATTTGACCTTCCTCTCTTTCACATAAAATTCTTGATATGAAATCTCTTGAAGATGTTGGTGGGGCACATATGGCACAACCCTGCAAATCATTGTTAGTATGCATATCTAAACATATAGACCTATAAGCATCAAAATGGTTAGAAAATTCAATATGTAATCTACAACAACAAGTAGTGCGTGTGTGATTTATCTTAACATAGAAAGGTTTTAGCATTTCAAAATATCTTTGACAAATTTTAATTTGAGGATACTTCTCTAGAAATTTACCATAAAACTGTGTTTGAGTCTCATCCAAAAAATGCTTTGGATGTGGCTCACGGTTCTGACTACCAATTCTCCTTCTTACCACATCCCTTTGATTCAGAGATACCCTTGTGTAATTCTTCCAAAAGTCTTCAATTAGTGACCTCAATGCTTCAACAATTGGTTTATCTTTTCGTGGTAGTCTCCCCGAGAACGCCCATAATTCATTGGCATTAGTGTCCTCAATTCTTTGGCGTCTTCCAACGGCTCTTGATAAAGTTTTCCTATTAATTCTCAATTTTTGACTTGTCTTTCTAATAAGACGAGCTTTCCTCGTTTGACTACTTACTATAGTCGATGTAATCACACGCCGTGTTGCATTACTATCTTTTGTGCGTGAGGTGTTACCCACACTCTCATACGCACTCATTAGATTCTTGACAATAGATTTTTCACTTGAAGCCTCTGATGTTCTCAACCCAAGAATCTTCATGATAGACCTATACTTTATACTTCGCATCATTTCAACGAATAGTTGACATCTTGCAGTCTCATTTAACTTTTCAAAGAACAATCTCCAAATCTTATTAGCATATCTTCTACAAGTGCGTTTTGGAATCTTACCTTCCATTGGCTGCAAAATATTCTCATCAATATCAATCAAATACTTTGGCTTTCTATGCAAAATTCTAGGTGGTGTCAAGTTAGGTAAATTCATCTCAACATTAGGAATTTCATCAATATTTAAATGAGATGGGTTAGATGGCATACCTTCGATCGAAGATGGAATAGATGACATACCTTGAGGTTGAGGTGGGAACGATGGCGTACCTCCTTCATCACATGTGAGTGATGATGTACTCTCAACTTGAGATGTGGTAGATGGTGTCCCTACATGTTGTCTTGCGATAAAGGATGTGTCTCCAACTATGGTATTTAAATCTCTCGTACCACGAAGTTTTTGCATTCGTTCTCTTTGTGCCGCCAATACCATATCTCTTTGTGATGGTTGTGGTTCCTCTTCAATTGGTATGTCTTCATTTATCGTGTCCAATTTCCTCTTCTCACGAAGTTCCCTCATAGCCATTGCTTTCTTTGCATTCTTAGCTTCTATCTCTTCCTGTGTTGGTTTAATTCTTGATCGTTTCCTCGGCATGATGGAGAATTTGTCTGTAGCATGATAAAGAGACCAATATTAGTTCCTAAGAAATGAATACATGATAATAGTGGGATTGTATTTTTTTTATGTTGTAAGGATTTATTCTTGTATAGTTTGACATCATGGTATGAACTAAGGTTTGTTTATTACACATAATTATTAAAGAGCCCAAGTGTAGAAAATATACATGGCATCATGTGAGATTGTAGGTTGCTTTCTTGATTGAAAATGTGTCTATTTTAAACATGTATGATAATGCATGATAAAGTAATTCAATCTGAAATAAGGAAAATGTAAAGAACATGCATGTAAAGACTTGACATACCTAAAAAATGAAGATTTGAATGGAGAGAGTACCCAATTATGTAGTGTTTTTATCTTCTTGCATCAAACTCCTCAACAATTTGAGTTTTTCACCACTTGCTTCCTTTTCAATGTTAAATTCTTAAAATTGAATCAAAATTAACATTGCAATACTACAAAAATTGAAACTTGTATAGATATATATCAAATTTGGTTTGAAAACTATGTTATTTCCTCCTTCTCAAGTTGGCAAAGCAGAAAAGGTGGTGGAAAGATCATGCAAAGGTGGTACAATGTGTCAAATGTGCATGTGAACTTCCCAATAGCATGAAAGCACTTCTTTTTTGTCGGAGCACGCGCAGAATCAGTAAGAAAACAGAGCATGTGGGCCTGGATCACGGGGGTAACCACTTTTTTACCGTTTTAGTAGAATTACAAAACGCGAGCGCGTTATAACGCGCTCGCGTTATAACGCGCTCGCGTTTTGTCCTCCTATAGATCTCTAAACCCTAAACCCTCAACTCTGATCCCTTGACCCTCAACCCTCAATGTCAAATCCTAATCCCTCAACCTCAACCTTGTCCCTAAACCCTAATCCCTTCAACCTCAACCCTATCCCTAAACCCTTGACCCTCGAACCTCAGCCCTCAACGTCAAACCGTAATCCCTTGATGCAGAGCGAAACAAGTTGAACATTAACACAGGTGAAAAAATCCTTGAAAGTCCACAAAATAACCTTTACAGTGTATATCGGCAAGACAATTTAAATGTCACACCGAAATGTACCTCAACCCTCAACATCAAACCCTCGAACCTTAACCCTTAACATCAAACCCTAATCCCTCAACCCTTAACTCTAATCCCTCGACCTTCAACCCTGATCCTAAACCCTAAACCCTCAACGCCAAATTCTAATCCCTCAACCCTTCACTCTAATCCCTCAACCCTAAACCCTATCCCTAAACCCTCAACACTATACCTTAAACCCTAATCCCTCAACCCTAACCCTAAACCTTGTCCCTAAACCCTAATCCCTTCAACCTCAACCCTATCCCTAAACCCTTGACCCTCGAACCTCAGCCCTCGACGTCAAACCCTAATCCCTCAACCCTCAACCCTCAACGTCAAACCCTAATCCCTCAACCCTAAACCCTATCCCTAAACCCTCAACACTATACCTTAAACCCTAAACCCTCAACGCCAAATTCTAATCCCTCAACCCTTCACTCTAATCCCTCAACCCTAAACCCTATCCCTAAACCCTCAACACTATACCTTAAACCCTAATCCCTCAACCCTAACCCTAAACCTTGTCCCTAAACCCTAATCCCTTCAACCTCAACCCTATCCCTAAACCCTTGACCCTCGAACCTCAGCCCTCGACGTCAAACCCTAATCCCTCAACCCTTAACTCTGATCCCTCATCTCTCAACCCTAACCCTAAACCCTCAACCCTCAACATCAAACCCTAATCCCTCAACCCTCAACCCTAATCTATCATCCGTCATCCCTCCACACTCTACTTTAACCCTAATTCCTCGACCCTCAACCCTATCCCTAAACCCTTGACCCTCGAACCTCAACCCTCAACCCTCAACGTCAAACCCTAATCCCTCAACCCTAAACCCTATCCCTAAACCCTCAACACTATACCTTAAACCCTAAACCCTCAACGCCAAATTCTAATCCCTCAACCCTTCACTCTAATCCCTCAACCCTAAACCCTATCCCTAAACCCTCAACACTATACCTTAAACCCTAATCCCTCAACCCTAACCCTAAACCTTGTCCCTAAACCCTAATCCCTTCAACCTCAACCCTATCCCTAAACCCTTGACCCTCGAACCTCAGCCCTCGACGTCAAACCCTAATCCCTCAACCCTTAACTCTGATCCCTCATCTCTCAACCCTAACCCTAAACCCTCAACCCTCAACATCAAACCCTAATCCCTCAACCCTCAACCCTAATCTATCATCCGTCATCCCTCCACACTCTACTTTAACCCTAATTCCTCGACCCTCAACCCTATCCCTAAACCCTTGACCCTCGAACCTCAACCCTCAACCCTCAACGTCAAACCCTAATCCCTCAACCCTTAACGCTAATCCCTCGACCTTCAACCCTGATCCTAAACCCTAAACCCTCAACGCCAAATTCTAATCCCTCAACCCTTCACTCTAATCCCTCAACCCTAAACCCTATCCCTAAACCCTCAACACTATACCTTAAACCCTAATCCCTCAACCCTAACCCTAAACCTTGTCCCTAAACCCTAATCCCTTCAACCTCAACCCTATCCCTAAACCCTTGACCCTCGAACCTCAGCCCTCGACGTCAAACCCTAATCCCTCAACCCTTAACTCTGATCCCTCATCTCTCAACCCTAACCCTAAACCCTCAACCCTCAACATCAAACCCTAATCCCTCAACCCTCAACCCTAATCTATCATCCGTCATCCCTCCACACTCTACTTTAACCCTAATTCCTCGACCCTCAACCCTATCCCTAAACCCTTGACCCTCGAACCTCAACCCTCAACCCTCAACGTCAAACCCTAATCCCTCAACCCTAAACCCTATCCCTAAACCCTCAACACTATACCTTAAACCCTAAACCCTCAATGCCAAATTCTAATCCCTCAACCCTTCACTCTAATCCCTCAACCCTAAACCCTATCCCTAAACCCTCAACACTATACCTTAAACCCTAATCCCTCAACCCTAACCCTAAACCTTGTCCCTAAACCCTAATCCCTTCAACCTCAACCCTATCCCTAAACCCTTGACCCTCGAACCTCAGCCCTCGACGTCAAACCCTAATCCCTCAACCCTTAACTCTGATCCCTCATCTCTCAACCCTAACCCTAAACCCTCAACCCTCAACATCAAACCCTAATCCCTCAACCCTCAACCCTAATCTATCATCCGTCATCCCTCCACACTCTACTTTAACCCTAATTCCTCGACCCTCAACCCTATCCCTAAACCCTTGACCCTCGAACCTCAACCCTCAACCCTCAACATCAAACCCTAATCCCTCAACCCTTAACTCTAATCCCTCGACCTTCAACCCTGATCCTAAACCCTAAACCCTCAACGCCAAATTCTAATCCCTCAACCCTTCACTCTAATCCCTCAACCCTAAACCCTATCCCTAAACCCTCAACACTATACCTTAAACCCTAATCCCTCAACCCTAACCCTAAACCTTGTCCCTAAACCCTAATCCCTTCAACCTCAACCCTATCCCTAAACCCTTGACCCTCGAACCTCAGCCCTCGACGTCAAACCCTAATCCCTCAACCCTTAACTCTGATCCCTCATCTCTCAACCCTAACCCTAAACCCTCAACCCTCAACATCAAACCCTAATCCCTCAACCCTCAACCCTAATCTATCATCCGTCATCCCTCCACACTCTACTTTAACCCTAATTCCTCGACCCTCAACCCTATCCCTAAACCCTTGACCCTCGAACCTCAACCCTCAACCCTCAACGTCAAACCCTAATCCCTCAACCCTAAACCCTATCCCTAAACCCTCAACACTATACCTTAAACCCTAAACCCTCAACGCCAAATTCTAATCCCTCAACCCTTCACTCTAATCCCTCAACCCTAAACCCTATCCCTAAACCCTCAACACTATACCTTAAACCCTAATCCCTCAACCCTAACCCTAAACCTTGTCCCTAAACCCTAATCCCTTCAACCTCAACCCTATCCCTAAACCCTTGACCCTCGAACCTCAGCCCTCGACGTCAAACCCTAATCCCTCAACCCTTAACTCTGATCCCTCATCTCTCAACCCTAACCCTAAACCCTCAACCCTCAACATCAAACCCTAATCCCTCAACCCTCAACCCTAATCTATCATCCGTCATCCCTCCACACTCTACTTTAACCCTAATTCCTCGACCCTCAACCCTATCCCTAAACCCTTGACCCTCGAACCTCAACCCTCAACCCTCAACATCAAACCCTAATCCCTCAACCCTTAACTCTAATCCCTCGACCTTCAACCCTGATCCTAAACCCTAAACCCTCAACGCCAAATTCTAATCCCTCAACCCTTCACTCTAATCCCTCAACCCTACCCTATCCCTAAACCCTCAACACTATACCTTAAACCCTAATCCCTCAACCCTAACCCTAAACCTTGTCCCTAAACCCTAATCCCTTCAACCTCAACCCTATCCCTAAACCCTTGACCCTCGAACCTTAGCCCTCGACGTCAAACCCTAATCCCTCAACCCTTAACTCTGATCCCTCATCTCTCAACCCTAACCCTAAACCCTCAACCCTCAACATCAAACCCTAATCCCTCAACCCTCAACCCTAATCTATCATCCATCATCCCTCCACACTCTACTTTAACCCTAATTCCTCGACCCTCAACCCTATCCCTAAACCCTTGACCCTCGAACCTCAACCCTCAACCCTCAACGTCAAATCCTAATCCCTCAACCCTAAACCCTATCCCTAAACCCTCAACACTATACCTTAAACCCTAATCCCTCATCCCTCAACCCTAAACCTTATCCCTAAACCCTAATCCCTCAACCCTCAACCCTAATCTGTCATCCCCCAACTCTAATCCTTCATCCCTAAACCCTAAATGCTATCCCTATTCCTACACCCTCAACAGAATCGATACTATACCTTAAACCCTAATCCCTTATCCATAAACCCTCCAACCCTATCCCTAATCCTTATACCATCCACACTCTACTTTAACCCTAATTCCTCGACCCTCAACCCTATCCCTAAACCCTTGACCCTCGAACCTCAACCCTCAACCCTCAACGTCAAACCCTAATCCCTCAACCCTTAACTCTGATCCCTCGACCCTCAACACTATACCTTAAACCCTAATCCATATCCCTCAACCCTCAACCCTTAAAACTTAAACCCTATCCCTACACCCTCAACACTTGACACTATATCTTAAGCCTTAAACCCTAATCCCTAAAGCCTCAACCCTCAATCCTTAAACCTTAAACCCTAAACCCTATCCCTAATCCCTCTACCCTCAACACTCTAACCCTAACCTCGACATTAAATGCTAATCCGTCAACCCTAAACCCTAATCCTAAACCCTCAACCCTAAACCTTATCCCTAAACCCTAATCCCTCAACCCTCAACCCTAATCCATCATCCCTCAACTATAATCCCTCATCCCTAATCCCTAAATGCTATCCCTATTCCTAAACTCACAACAGACTTGATACTATACCTTAAACCCTAATCCCTTATCCCTAAACCCTCCAACCCTATCCCTAATCCTTACACCCTCCACACTCTACTTTAACCCTAATCCCTCGACCCTAAACCCTATCCCTAAACCCTTGACCCTTGAACCTCAACCCTCAACCCTTAATGTCAAACCCTAATCCCTCAACCCTTAACTTTGATCCCTCGACCCTCAACCGTAATCTGTCATCCCTCATCCCTAAACCTTAAATGCTATCCCTATTCCTAGACCCTCAACGGGCTCGATACTATACCTTAAACGCTAATCCCTTATCCGTAAACCTTTCAACTCTATCCTTTATGCCTTAACCCTCATGATGAATAGCCTTGAGTGTAAAAAAATTTGAGTGGGACATAACGCGAGCGCGTTATAACGTGCTCGCGTTATGTCGAACATGGGAAAAGACAGGCTTGCGGGAAAAATGTAAGGCAATAAACAACGCGAGCGCGTTATAACGCGCTCGCGTTATTTCTTGCTTTGGGAATCCCAAGCCTTGGGCTTGGGATTTGCTTTGGATTTCCAACCCAAAGGCTTGGAGTGCCTTATGAACAGTCACAGACGTGTTTTTCTGTATTCTTCAAAATTTCACATAATTTCGTTCGTGCTAACCCTCAGATTTGCACGTGTTTCAAGGTTGAACAAATCGAACACATGGGTAATGTTAGGCTTTCTCTTAGCTATTTGACGATGTGATTTTTTTCACATTTTAACAATGTTAAGCCTTTCATCTTTAATTTCTTTTGTTTGTGTGTCCGTTTTTATGCAAAAACCACTGTTTGGTCTTTTTTTCATTGTAAAATAACTATTCATTCAAATTTCAAAAAAATTACATATTTAGAAACTAGACTGCATTCTACAAATATTAAAAAAATAAAAAAATGATTTTCAATTAGTTTTCAAAATTTATAGGGGTAGCACGGCCAAAATTCTGTTTTTTAGGATGTGTCCACTTTAAAAATTAGTAAAAAATCAAATATTCATCAAAAAATTATCAGAAAAATCGGGCATAAACTACATGCTATTAGCTAATTTCTCACCGAAGCGATTTTAAAAATACCAAAAAAAAGTTGACCTTTTGAGGGAGCCACAAAACATGCTATGTTATGTTTTTTTGACAGAAACAACACCAATTTCTGTGGCTCCCTCTTTTGAACCCCTTAATCTATGCCATTTTCAAAACAAAATAGTAGTTTAGAAAGTAGACTCGGAGCACTACGAACATTGTTTTGGTTGCATCTCTAAATTTTGAGTGTAACTATGCTCAATTTCTCATCCAAGGCCAGTATTTCCTGATTTCAGAAAAAAAGTGGCCACTTAAGACCCCTTTTTGGCCCCCCATCTTCTTGCACTTACCCATATCCCATTCATTACAGTCTTAGTCGGCATCTTGCCAAAATTTCTAATCCTTGTCCATTCCGTCCCACCCCACCTTGCATGGTTCTTACTCGATCCCAGTACAACAAGCTAACTGAAATGGCCGACCCTTCCGATCACATCGCCCCACCACACGATGATGATGAAGAATTTTCTCGTGAAGAATTAGTGGCACACATGCAAGATAGCAAATTCCAACGCCTAGTGGAGAGAGTACTCCTTGAGGATCCCACCAAATATTTCCATCATCTTGCTAATCTCGGACTCAAACTCCCTGCAGACTTTGACATTAGCTCCATCATGGAAAATGCAGACAATGAACGTGAGAGGGACACAAATGCCACAGTCCCAAATGCACATGAGAAAGGCACAAATGACACGGTCCCCCAAGCTAATGAAAGAGGAAAACAACACATAGATCAAAATGCTCCTATAGCGGATGTGAGACAACAAATTGAGAGTCTAAAGCTAGAAATCTCCAACCTTAAGATCGGCACCAGTTCCAAGAACTACTCCTTGGAAGATATAGCACCGTACCCCTTTGACAGAAGTGTGGTCATGAAACCTTTCCCATTTCAGTTCGGCATCCCGAAATTTGATAAATACAAAGGGAAGGGGGATCCTAGAGATCATATCAAGGAATTCACTGCAGCATGTTTAGAGGTAGCTCACAACGAGACCTACTTAATGAGACTATTCCCAAGATCTTTAGGGGGTCAGGCTATGGAGTGGTTCTCGCGTCTTCCACCTGGAATCAAAACTTTTGATGAACTTGTCAATAAATTCATAACGCACTTCTCTTACAACATAGAACACGAAGTATCTATGCTAGACCTATGCAATACCAAACAAAAGGGTGGTGAGTCTTTCACAACCTTCTTACAACGATGGAGACAGCTAGCTAGCAAGTGTTCTTACGACATGCCTGAGAAACAACTATTGGAAATGTTTGTCCACAATTTGAATCCCGATCTTAGCTATCAGATTCAGATACAATGCCCTACCTCATTCACCAAAGTCATCGAAATGGGGCTATTCATTGAGAAAGCTATGATCACTAAAGGAACTCTCAAGCTCTACAAGGACACACCTCCTTCCAATTACACAACTGACAAGTCAAAGTTTTGGACCAAGAACAAGAATGTGGTCAACGATGGAGTAGTGGATGCCAAGGCGGCAGCCCCTAAACAACAACCCATATTCACTCTTAAGGAAGAAGCAAATAACGGTGTACTCAACAAGCCATCCCCTCGGGAATCTAGACCTTGGTTCAATTCAAATCCAAGGAGAAAATTCACGCCGTTAGGAGAATCTCAAGAGTCCGCTCTCAGGAAATTGTTGGCTAACAATGAAATTTCTCTACCGCCAACAAGTGACTATGAGCCCATAGTCAAACCTCCCTATTGGAAGGACACAGACTATTGCGAGTATCACCGAGGAAGGGGGCACACAACCAATAATTGCATCCGTCTTAAGAACGTCATACAGGATATACTGGATCAGAATCAGGGAGGAACACAACAACATACCTCCAACGAATCTCATGTGGCCTACCGGGACCCTCTCCTAAACCACAACCGGCCGTATAACAACAATCACAACAACGGTCACAATAACAACAATGGTCACACTGGCAACAATCCCAATAGTCATAACAATAATGACAACAATCGCAACAGGCCGAACCAGAACAGTGGGTCGAGTAATGCTAACTATGCAAGCGTTCCCTTTGAGTACACCATTAACTGCATTTCTGAGCATGTTCCACAAGTCAACGTCATATCCCCCAACCAACAACCAGGACCTAACGGAACTGGTTGTAGTATAATTACCCGCAGTGGTAGAGTCACGATCAACACCACTCCTCCAAGGTCGTCGCCGTCTCCGTCCAACCCCCGCCCATATAATGTCATCGACCAATTGCAAAAGACTCTGGCTCATATCTCTATATTGGAGCTCCTGCGTCTATCTCCTTCTCATAAGGAGATTCTTGAGAAAGCCTTAGTGGAGACTACTGTCCCCACTAACCTCGCCCAAGAAAAGTTTCAAACCATGGTGGGTAACTTGACATCCTCCCCTTCCATATCATTCACGGAACAAGATGACCTTTCCATGTCCCAACCCCACAACACTCCTCTGCACATTGTCGCATTCGTGCACAGGCACCGCATCAAGAGGGTTCTCATTGATGGGGGTGCCGGTTTGAATATTTGCACTTTGAAGCTAGTCCTTGCATTGGGGTTCTCTGAGCAGGCAGTGGATCCACGGAGGAAGATTACCATAAAGGCCTACGACGAGGAGGAACGCACCACAAAGGGCACGGTTGTCCTACCCATTCAAGTAGGACCGGTAATTAAAGATGTGGTGTGCCAGGTCCTTGATCGGGAGCTGGCTTACAATATTCTGCTAGGGAGACCATGGATCCATGCCATGAAAGCCGTCCCCTCCACCTACCATCAGTGCATAAAATTCCCACACGATGGCAAGCAGGTCACCATACACGGCGACCCCGATCCCTACCAGCATTGCAACTCATTCCAAGCCAAACCTGAATGCGTCATTCCCAACAATAGAGCCCATATCTCCCCCACTCTGCCACAAGACCATACAGCCGAAGCTTCCTCTTCACAGCCCAAACCAATGAAAATCACTATAAAAGAAAATGGCGTGGGGGAATACCAGATTGAGCACAGCCTCAACCTTGCAAAAATGCCCTTGTCTCCTCGCTCCTTTGGTCAGCCCAAGCATCAACCCAGGCATTTTCCAAAGCCCTCTGCTCCTCCTACAACTCCCGCAAACCCCTTTGTAAAATGGGGGACCTTATCCGATGAATCAGAGGAGCGAGATCTCTTACAATGGCTCTATGCCGAAGAAGAAAACACATCCCAAGATCCACCCAAACTCCCTACAGAGCTCTATGGGCGAGGTGAAACCATCTTGCATAGGATGGGATATGAAGGACAAGGCCCCATCGGCCTCAGAAAAGAGGGGATCATCGAACCTATACAACCCTCTTCCTCCTCTTCGGCTAGAAACACGACTGGCCTAGGCTACAAAGGTAAAGGTAAAGCCAAAGAAAATGCCTGCCTAGTGGAGACAATTCAAACACTCCAAGGGGATAGTGATGCAGATTCAGATGATTCCAATCAGTATGAATGGGACGAGCTGACAGAACACTCCTACGACGATAAGGAGATTGATACCATCCAAACCCTTAGCCCATATCATGAGAGACAAACGCAACGGGACAGACCGCTGGAGTCTGATTTGCCCCTCCCCGAAGTTATGGCTTTCGAGGAAAGTATCGATTCCATTGCGATAAACAACCTGGAAGAAAGTACCACCCAGAACACTACCCCCACCTGTGCTCCTAGTATTTCCATCCACACTATCAACTAATCAGGTCTTTCATCCGACTCCCTTCCCCTTTTACACCCTGAACTTATCGACTGGGACCTGAAAGGGACCCCTCAATTAGATATGTTCTAGAATGATGATGCCTACATTGACTATATGGAACTTCGAGATCACTTACCAAAAGGAGATCATAAAGCTGGCTTCGCTATCGAACTCAATACTGTAGCTTACTTTGGGGAGGGTGCCAAGCCTTCTAGTCGCAAAAATGTAAAGATCAAAAAGGGATCTGACGGTGAAAACCGCCATGCGGCAGTGTCAGATCATAAAAAAGTAAAAAGAAAGGACGTATCTGAAGGTGAAAACCCAACTGTGGCACCTGACGATGGATTGCTTGACACCCTCCCAAGTGACATGTATCAAGAAAGGTCACAGATCGTGGTAGAGCCAACAGAGCCAGTAAACATTGGAAACGAAGAGCAGCCTCAGATAATCCACTTTGCAAAATCTCTCACGCCGCCTGAGAAAACCAAGTTTGTGCCATTCTTTAAAAAGAAGAGAGGCAGCTTTGCTTGGTCATATGCTGACATGCCAGGTTTGGACCCAAACCTGATTCTACATCACTTGCCATTGGATCCAGGGGTGAAGCCCGTAAAGCAAAAACTGAGAAAAATGCATCCCCATATTGCCCTCCTGGTCAAGGAAGAACTCAAGAAATTGTTAGACGTGGGGTTCATCAGGGCCATTGATTACCCCGAATGGATATCAAACATCGTGCCAGTGTCTAAACCAGATGGCAGGGTGCGACTATGCAACTATTTTAGAGACTTAAACAAAGCATGTCGCAAGGATGACTTCCCCTTGCCTAACATCGATATCATAGTCGACCTCACGGCGGGACATACAATGCTGTCACTAATGGATGGATTCTCAGGGTACAACCAGATCAAAATAGCACCAGAGGATCAGCACAAAACCGCTTTCACTTGTCCTTGGGGTACCTTTTGCTGGAATGTCATGCCGTTTGGGCTGAAAAATGCAGGTGCTACATACCAGCGGGCCATGACAACTATATTCCACGACATGATGCATGTGACCATGGAAGATTATGTTGACGACATCTTGGCAAAATCACTCACCAGGGACTCACACCTGGACACATTAGAGAAAGTCTTCCAACGGCTGGACCAATTCCAAGTAAAGTTGAACCCGAAGAAATGTGTGTTTGGGGTCACATCAGGCAAACTGCTAGGCTTCATCGTGTCCGCAAACGGCATAGAGGTAGACCCGGCCAAGGTCAAGGCAATCATGGACATGCCTCCGCCCAAAACTCTAACACAGTTGAGATCATTACAGGGCAAGCTACAGGCCATCCGCAGGTTCATCTCACAGTTGGCCGACAAGTGCCATCCTTTCAGCCACCTTCTACATAAGAACGTTCCATTTAAATGGGATGAGCAGTGCGAAGAGGCATTCCACAAGCTCAAGGAGTACCTCATGAATCCTCCTATACTCATGCCTCCGATCCAAGGAAAATCCTTGATCCTCTACATATCCGCTACACCTACTGCTCTTGGGGCTCTCCTAGCGCAGCAAGACTATGAGAACAAGGAAAGAGCTGTGTACTATATCAGTCGAACCTTAGTGGGCTATGAGCTACAGTACTCACAGGTGGAACGTTCATGCCTTGCGGTGGTTTTTGCCTCACAAAAACTCTGACACTACATGTTGGCACATCCTGTCAAACTCATTGCCAAGATCGACCCACTAAAATATCTTCTCAGCAAGGCGGCTCTCACAGGTCGACTAGCCAAATGGGTAATGCTTCTTAGCGAATATGATATAGAGTATGTGGACAGAAAAGCCGTCAAGGGGCAAATCATCGCGGATCAACTAGCTGAGGCACCGTTACAGGACACTTCACCAATGCAGTTTGAGTTCCCCGATGAGTCTTTATTCACTCTGTCCACATCTCCTTGGAAACTCTACTTCGACGGGTCTTACACCAACCATGGATCGGGGGCAGGTATCTTGTTTATCACTGCCCAAGGCGACACAATTCCAAAGTCTTACAGGTTGTTAATCCCATGCACTAACAATATAGCAGAGTATGAGGCTTTGGTAATTGGTCTCAAGATGGCCACGGAGTGGAAAATTCAAGCGCTACATGTCTATGGTGATTCTCAGCTTGTCATAAACCAGGTCAACGACGAGTATCAGACCAAAGATGAGAAGCTCATCCCATACAAGCGAATAGTCGACGATCTCAAAGAACATTTTGGGACCATCTCGTTTGAGCAAATACCCAGGATAGAGAACAAAGCAGCCGACGCAATGGCGACCATAGCCTCTCTTCTTGAGATACCTGAACAGGAGTCACGGTATGAGTTCCTAGTAGAAACAATTCGACAGCCGGCTTATGATCTCCTTGAAACCCATTCCATCTGCCACCTAGTAGGATCTGATTCACCTTGGTACGGTAAGACCTACACTTACCTCAAGGACAATATCCTTCCTTTGAACCTCTCTTCCAACCAAAAATGAACCTTCATCCGACAAGCCTCCCGTTACACCATTATCGCCAATACCCTTTACCGACGTGGTCTGGATGGTACTTTACTCCGTTGTCTCGAACAGGAGGAATCTATTACTGCCTTGCGAGACGTGCACGAAGGGATCTGCAGAACACACTCCAGCGGTCCTTCCTTAGCTAAGAAACTCATGCGTTTGGGTTATTACTGGCCCAATATGGAAATGGATTCATATCAGTTCGTCAAAAAGTGCAGACAGTGCCAGATACATGGGAACCTGATTCATGCACCTGCTCAGGAGTTGAGACCTCTAACGACACCCTGGCCCTTTTGCCAGTGGGGACTAGACCTCGTAGGAAAGATTCATCCGCCTTCTTCCAACGGCCATAAATTCATCATAACCGCTACTGAATACTTCACAAAGTGGATTGAAGCCGTTCCCTTATCAACCGTCACAGGAAAGCAAATTTCCTCTTTCATTCTGAATTACATTATCTGCCGATATGGCATCCCTTCATCCATCATAACGGATAACGGGAGACCTTTCAAAAATCAAGATGTCCAGGAACTTTGTGAACGGTTCAAGATCCAACATCGCTTCTCCACCCCATATTACCCCCAAGGTAACGGCCAAGCTGAGGCATCAAACAAAACCATTCTGAAACTCTTAAAGAAGACTGTCAATGAAGCCGGTCGCGATTGGCACGTCCAGCTCAATCCCGCTCTGTGGGCCTATCGAACCAGCATACGCACTCCCACAGGTGCTACACCTTACGCCCTCGTCTATGGTTCCGAAGCCATCCTTCCCATTGAGGTCGAACTCCCATCCCTTCGGGTGTCGTTGAAAGGTCTCATATCAGACGAAGAGTACAGAGTCTCCCGACTGCAAGAGTTAGAACTGCTAGAGGAACGGCGCCAGAAAGCTTTTGACCATCTCAAAGCCTATCAACAGATGATGTCAAGAAGCTACAACCACAAGGTTAGACCAAGATGCTTCAAGGTTGGGGACCTAGTTCTAAAAGAGAACCCTCGCAACCAGCAGGACAGAGAAAAGAAAGGTAAGTTCGAGCCTAACTGGCTGGGACCCTATGTAATTGTAGCAGCTTATGGATCGGGGGCATATCAGTTGGCCACATCGGAAGGTGAGTTGTTTGATGATCCAATCAACAGCATGCACCTTCGCAGGTTCTATACCTAAGAGAACCCCAATGCAAGGGGGCACAATAAAATCAAAAAAATCAAAAAGCTACAAAAAAAATAAAAATAAAAATAAAAATAATAGAAAGCATGCAAAAAAAAAATCGTCCTTTGGTGAAAACCTGGCAAACAGGCGCCTTGGATAGGTATCATGGGGAAAACCTGGCAATCAGGCGTCATGTTACTTTCTAGCTTCTCGTGCAAATAAAAGCAAGTGATGAAAACCTGGTAAACAGGCGTTACTTGTGACAAACCGCATTCTCCATCTTTGGGAACCCAATCATCTTGAGCCCTTTCTCTCTCTATTTTCCCCATTCGACCCATATCCATCCCACAATAAACGCTTGACAGTTACCTATCATGGCTTGATACTCAGCTTGTGGCCTTGTCAACCAAGGTTTTGTCCCATATCGTCCCCTCGAAGTGAGCCTAGCGTAGTGTCTCTCGTCAATGTCTATGGTCCGAACCCGTGAACTACATTGCCTCTGCGCCGTCACGTAGGCAAGGCCATTATTCTAATGCGCCCCCGAGGCTTCCGTCTCTCCCGAAGTCCCATTTGTCTCCCCTATTGTCTTCATTCTTGTCGTCTTTCTTCTAGTCCATCCATGGTCCATTAGGGTTTACCCCGAACTACGTTGCCTCTGCGTCGTCACGTAGGCAAGGCCATTTAGCAATGAGCCCCCGAGGCACTAGGTCAGTCCCTTAGGGTCCGTCTTCTCAATAAGGATAGTGCAAATCTTCTCACCAAGCAAGCAAATGCGAGCAAACACCCGCGCTTCAAGCAGAAACCTTGACTATGACCATCTTAACCCATCCAATGCAAAGCAAATACCCAAGGTCTTCTAAATGATTTTATGAAAATTAAGGCAAGAAATAAACACGTATCAACGCACATATGCTTTTGTAGATTGGAAACTAGGGTTAAGATACAGAGTCTTGATTTTTGCTATCATACCTTCCTATGCAACTCAAGGATGCCAAAAGCTAGAGATGCTATGATGGGGGCATGATTACTTTCTTTGTTTGCTATTTGGGGATTAAACTTTAGTAAAGTGAAGCCTTGTCTTAGGACGTGATCGGCAAAAAAATCACCGAGGACATCAAAGGTCTAACATGAACGGGGGCAGTCCTTGCTTGTTGACACGCAAGAGGTACTCAGGTCATCTAGATTCAATTTTGACTAGATGCTTGTCTTAACTTGCTAAATCACAATCCATGTAAGCGATACTCAGGTCATCTCGGTTCAATTATACCTCGATGCTTGTATTCACTTACAACATTTCGGAAAAATACCAAAAACAAAATGCCCAATGATGAAATAAAGCAATCTAAAAGCAAAGCATCCGTCCTATATCCATACACCCATCCATACAATCCTCATTATTCAAACTATGCAGAGTAACGATATCAAGAAAATTTCCTACGTCATTCTTTCGCAACCATCCCTCTATCCATCATGTCAATCTTCTGTCGATAGCGTACATTTGGACATCACAAAAACAAGGCATATAGGAGCATATCACATCACTCGTAGAAACTAGTCATGCACGTGATTAGGTTAGTATAGTACATCATCCAATGCATTAGGTCACATATACATTTGCATCACATACATAGTTACATCACCCCATAGTACTCATGTTACAAATGCATACATTCAAAGCATCACATCATATAAATATCCAATAGCATCTCACATATCTATACAACATCATAACATAGAAATCATGTTCCATACACACATCTGCATTAGCTCATTTACACATATCTATACAGCATCATAACATAGAAATCATGTTTCATATACGTACATTTGCATCATCACAAGAACATCATATTAACTTTGCATTCATTTGTCACATTAAATCATATAGACATCATATAGCAGCATATCAAAGTATTTCTCATATAGCATCATATAAACCATCTAACTATGCAATAGAACCACATCATGCAATAGAAGTAATCATCTCATAAACGCAGGCAATAGATACACAAAGCTGCATCATCATCCATACTATCATATACAAGGATGTCCAAATGTACAATATCACCATCTCTCTCAAAATCAAAATGTCATATACAATATACGTCTAAATAGACGGTGATACATGTCCCAAAAAAAAATACAAAATCTGGTCTCTGACTACCCCTGCTGCTGTGAGCCACCACTGCCGGCTCCTAACTGCTGAGGTCCCATGACAGATGCCCCTGACTGGGATGGACCTGCTCTGTGAGCCACCCCAGACTGAGTCCTGAAACTACCTGCCCTCTGGCTCGCCGACACGGCACCATGATATAGGCCTCGGTAGTACTGTACCTGCTACTGTGCTCTGGCTAAGTCTGTCTGTGCCTGTGCCAACTGCGTCTGCAACTGGCCTACCTGTGCCTGTGCCTGCTGCACCTGCCCAACCAAAAAGGTACTCGCTGCATCTGTGCCCATGGCAGCTACTGCTGTGTCCCTCTCTACTCGGATCAAACGTACCCGGGCATCTGCCATGTCTCGCTCGCGAGTCAACCCAGCAATCACTGCTGCGTCTGTATCTCGCATCCTCTCCACTCTCCTCAGCTGTGCCTGCAGCTCCCGCACCTGTCCTCTCAGGCTGGCTATGGTCCTCTCCTGAGCCTCACCCTGCACCGGCCCCTGTGCTGCCTCTGCCTGTCCTAGCCCCTGCTGCTGGGGCACCTGCTGCTGTGGCACCTGCTGCTGTGGTACCTGCTGGGGTGGTGGCATCTGTGCCTGCTGCTGTCCCTCCCCCTGTCCTGGCACTGCCTGCCCAGCCCGGTCTATCCTCCTCCGCTGCCTCGGCCTCTCTGCAGCTCGGCCACCGCGCCCTCGTCCTCCTCTAGCGGCCCTCCGCCCTGGGCCAGCCTCTCCCTCCTCCTCTGAGTCCGCCTCGTCAATGCGAGGCACCAGCATACCAGGTCCTGAATATCTCAGAAATGGATGTGCAGTAATCCAGTCCTCATACTCCTGTGTAACCCCAGCATCTGCAATCTCTCGCCTCATATCCCAGGCCACATAGGGCAACTGCCGGAACTCTGCCAGAGCCTCCTCGTAAGAAGCCATCGGCCCCCATCGGACCCTCTCTGCATGTGTCCGTGCAAACATGGCCTGTCCCTGCGGCATGCCCTGTCTCCTGCCGAACTGTCTCAGTACTCGGCCCACCGTCTGCCTCTCCAAGATGTGCCGTGTCCGGCCAATCAACCACCTAGTCTGGAAGCAGAAAGGCAGCTCATCTGCCTCATCGTCCCAAGGCTCGCAGTCTAGATATGGTCGCCAGACGACCACATCTATCCCATCCAATGTATGCCTCCAATACTCTAGCTTCCCCAGCCTGTGCTGCGAAATCACTCCTGCGTAGCCATAGCTGTACGGCTCTCCCCTCTGCCTAGCAAAAACACATATCGGCCTAGTCACCGCTATGTGCTCCCACAGCCAAAACTGTAACAGCAGCACCCCAGCCGATAGACTCGTGCTGCGGTGGTACACCACCTGATGCATGTCGTGGTATAGGTGAGCTAGCACGCAAGGTCCCCACGCGTATCGAGTGCCCTCAGTCACCATCCGCTCCATAATCCGGCCCCATCCAATGGGGAACCCGTGCGATCTCCTGTCAGGGCATACAACGCCCGCAATCAGTCCAGCCACGATCCCGGGGAAGTAGTCGTAGCAGTCATAGATATCCTGCCAAGGGATGACCTGTCCCGCCAGCTCGGGATCGTCGAATACTCGCTGACACTCGGCGAGTCCCGCGTCCCGCTGTGCGTCGTACTCCACCAACTCACCTACCACGGGCAAGTGTAGTATCCTATAAACGTCCTCCAACGTCACGGTCATCTCTCCAGTAGGGAAGTGGAAGGTCCCGTCCTCGCTATGGAATCTCTCCACGGTAGCTGTCAGCAGTCCTCGGTTCGCCCGCACCTCGGGCATGAAGCAAACATAATCTAGGCCCATGGCACCAAGCGCCACCCTGTCAGCCTCCGTCAACATATGTCTCTGCAATAGAGGCATAGGGAACGTCTCCCTCGACTGCAGTGTCTCTCGTATCTCCTCCTGCAAACACGCAAAGCTAGGCGTCAGTCTCAAACCGCATATACCATACTCAACATATCTATTGGACTATATCAACTAAACTTAGCATTTCAAATTGATCAAAACAGCACACTACATCTCTTGACTAGATTCCTGCAATCTCGGAGATAGCTCATCGATTCCTGCGTCAAACAGGACGCTAATCGAATCAGTTTGGCTAAGTAATTTGCCATCCCAAGCAAATGCGCCACTACAGGTGGTACATGCGCCATTTCTGGTATATGCGCCGCAACAATCGACGTATGCGCCGCAAAAATACATATGCGCCGCTACATGCCACATATGCGCCGTTATAACGCATGCGCCGCATAAATCAACGTATGCGCCGCTAAATTACGGATGCGCTGCAGGAAGTCACATATGCGCAACTTCAGCAAATGCGCTGCCACATTTCACGCATGCGCGACGCAAATACAAAAGTGCCGCTTAATTACGAAAGCGCCGCTAGAGTGCACACATGCGCAGCTTTCACGCATGCGCCGCCGAAACAGGCATATGCGCCGCGAAATCACAAAAGCGCAGCTTCGCGAGGCATATGCGCCGTTCTGCGTTTCGGCGCATTCATTTCACCTATTTTCTATGAGCATTTATGACACCTAAACTCGACCCTAGGAGAATTTTTTCGAAGCACATACCGGGGGTCCTGCCTCTGCTGGCCGCCTGAATCGTCGGACTCGCTCGAATCGATGCTCCTCGCGTGGAATGTCTGCTGCTCTGGCCGCCATGCTGCTCTAGGTTTGCTCTGAGCTCTCCTTCTCCAATCCAGATCAACCAAGTGTGCAAATGACTATTCTTGTGGACCCAGCTCCTATTTATAGCCTCCAAAACCCTAATTTTGGCTAGGTGATGACTGTGACTACTTCCCGTGTCCGTTTTTCCTCCCGTTTTCTTCCCGCGTCCCTGACCGCATCCCTTTTCCTCCAACCTATCCTAACCCCTTCCTCGTCGTGAGATCGTCCGTCTCCAAAACTTTCGCCGTTTTTCCCGTCCAATCTCCCGAGGGGGCATCCTATCGTCATTTAACCTACACCAGGGGCAAACTGGGGCATGTATCATCATTCAGACTATCAATTTCTTTGAAGCAACGCTGTAAACTGCATTGCATCAAAGAGGGGCAAAATGTATACGCCTAAAAATGACACAAATCATCCTAAATAAATATTCTAAATATTTATTCCCTTCTTCTATTAATTAAATAAATATTCTAAATTTATTTAATCGATTCACTGTTCCATAATTAAATAAATTCTATTTATTTAATTAAAATTCTTCTATTTATCCTTCACAATTAAATAATTATAAATTATTTAATTAAGCCTAATTCCTCTATCCTAAAGTTCTAAATTCAAAATTCCACATCACCTTTACACCTCACCTTTTCCACCTCACCTTGTCCACCTCATCAGGTTGCACATGTAATTAAATATATTTAATATTTAATTATCTTATTTTCCCTCACCCACATGGCCTATTTCTTCTCCAATCAGAGGTCAGTTAACCAATCAATCAAGTCTGTTAACTAACCTGTCAGTTGAGTCAAATCCTCAATCAACCCAGTCAGTTCCACAATCCACTCTTCTAACTGATCAATCAATTCTGTTAACAGACCAGTCAAGGGAGTTAACTCTCCAATCAGTTTTGTCACATCCCACCTTTCATGATGGAGCTGGGACACTTGTCACATTTCCACTGGTTGCACATTCCTCAACCATCCTCAACCGTTGATCTTCATATCTTCTCTCAACCATTGATTCCTATTCCTCCAGGTCTATAAATGAAGCTTCATCCCTTCATTCTAATCATCCAGGCTTTTGACATCGTTACTCTGCAGAAATATCACCAGCGCGCCTTTGGCACCCATTTGTCATCCACAAGCTTGAGATCACCATTGTTGCATTGGAGCTCACCTTCATTGCATATCACACCATAGTCGTTCACCATCGACTTCCTCCAACAGCTTTTAAAAGATTGCACTCTCTGAGGGCTCATCTCATCTGCGAAAGGACGATTCGTGATAGGCGAACAACAGAAGTTTCGAAATGGAAGAGGTTTGCTGTGTTTGTTCATTGCTTTGCTTATTTGAATCTTCTTTGTTTCTCTATTCTGTTGATGTTTGGGTCATCTGTTATTCATTTGATTGATGCACTATTTTACCCTAACAGTTATAGGTATGCATGTATATACCCATTGTAAGACAGGATTTTGATAATTGTAGATACCCATGGCTGACAAGAGGTTCATTAAGTGTCAAGCAGAATTCAGTAAGCCCATGTTCTCATCTCAGAGGGGCGTCCTGTTCAAGTACGGTGCAATTACAGATACCCATCAGGGGAGTACCAATTTGGAAGCCTAGTCAGCTAGGTTGAATGGTGAGAATAACAAGAGTCCTGTGTTGGATGCAGTTTTCATATCCGGCATGTGGAACGCTGCCAGTTTTCCATACTCTATGGAATCTCTAGACCTGGTCATTGAGTGTGCCCGGAACTATAACCCAGAGACCAGGCAGGTGATGAAGCATGGGAGGATATATGCCGACCTATCCATCAAGGGTCTATCCAAGACATTGGGATTGCCATTGGGCAGCAAGGTCAAAAGTGTGGACCTGAAGAAGTCAGAGAAGGAATATGAAAACAATAAGAAACAAGCCAGGAAGAATATGTATCAATGGAGGGCTGAAAACAGTACATATCCTGCAGTAGCCAAACTTCCTATGCATCTATTCAAATATGATTTTGCTGATGAATATCAGTATATGATTGCACTACTGAACAGAGTAACAGGCTAGCCTGATGCTGGTAGTTTCAGGGACTGGATGTATGGTATAATAATGATGTGTTTATATTCAGATATCAAGCCACTGTGGGGCCAGCTAATAAGTGATGCTCTGCATGAGTAGCTAATGAACCTGGGAGGTTCAAATTGTGCTTTCTATATGACCTCATACATTGTCTACTCCTGTGCTTATAAAGGCACATTTGATGCACTGGTCACAGATGGGAAAGTCACAGGAATAGTTAATGCTATGCATATCTGGGATCATCATCCCCAGCTACAAAGAGCCAATTACCTCCAAGACTATAAACTGGTCAATGATGCATTCTCTATGCATTTGGTGAGGACCATGGAGGAAGACAGAACAAAAAGATTGAGCATGGAGGCTCAAGAGATAATTTATAGGCATGGAGCCCGGTATATACAGTTTGCCACCTTTTCTTACATAAGGATTGAAGGTTTTGAGGGGCATCCTCTTATGCTGCCAAGGTATCCCACTGATGTAGTGATACTAATGGAGTTCATCAGGTAGGGCTCCACAATGATAAAAATGTACAAGGATGCCAAGAAACTGCCACTGATTTTGTTTCCAGTCACCATTGGCTAGTATAGGTGCCTAGATTCTGAACACATAAAGAAGGTGATGATCACCTTGAATAAGATGAATCTGCAGCCTTTTCCACTGACCAGACCATATGATCCTTACGGCAGGATGCAAAAAATAGTAGGAAAGCCTATTCATCAGAGGCACCTAGAAGATTTTTGGGCTGACTGCGAGGATGAAGCAGAAGCAAGAAGAAGAAGGTATCAAAGGTTAACATTGAATCAAATTAGAACCTTTGATTGCATCCCCATCCCCCAACAATTGAAGAAAGATGATGGTAGGATAATTGTAGATGAGTATGAGTAGAAGAAAATATATAACGATACCATCTCTGCACCTGACCTCACTATACAGGAAGATATATCCTTGGACCCCTTCATTGCCAAAACCATGCAACTAACCCAAGCTTGGGTTGATGAACAGATAGAGGCATTAAAGAAGAAGGGTGTTGCCATTACGGTGGACAACAAGAAGAAGGGGCAGGATATTCCTGGGGATGAGTTTGATGACTTCCTGAATGAAAAGAGGAAGACTAAGGGAGATAGACTCCCTCCACCACAACAACAGAGCAAAAGACCCCCAAGGGGCAAGAAAGTAGATAAGGAACCCAAAGGGGTTATTATCGAAAAGATAGTATTTGCAGCTGAGGAGGCAGCAGCATCAGGATCAGGATCTGGATCAAAATCAACATCCCCTCCAAGGACAAGGAAAGAAAAGTCCAAGAAGAGTAAGACAATAGAGGCTAGAATTACAGAGACCCTAGAGGAGGGTCAATCCTCAAGGAAACATGATGAAGAAGATATCCTCATGGAGGAAGAGCCTGAAGAAGAAGAGGCTCCTTTGATAATAAAGAGGAAAAGAAGAGCTCCACAGGTGGTGGTGTCTACCCCACCCAAGAAACAAAGAACCTCCATGAGAGGTGAAATAAGACAACCCCCTACATTGTTACAAGGGGTAGGTAGTGAAGTGCCCAAGGAACTTCAGCATATTGTTCCACTTCCTACCATCGTCAAGTTCAAAACTAAACTTGCAGAGGAACAGATGAAAGAAACTTCTCAGGCACAAGCGGGGCATATCTCATTAGAGGAGACAATTAATTTGTCTGATGATGAAGTTGTACAGGAAGTGACTGCACAAAAGATGGAAACACTTGCTGCTCATACAAGTATGACCCCTCACAAGCCTCTACTAGTTCAAACTATACTGGAGGAGATGAAGCAAGTGGAGGTAGAACAAGAAAAGAGCCCAGAGCAGATAGCTTAGGAAATAGGGCTAGAAACATTAATTACCCAGGTGACAAGTCTTGTAGTGGTGGACCTAACAGAGAAACAGGATGTGAATCTTGAACATCTAGCAGGATCACCTGATAGGGGACACCCTGCAGAAGAAATAAAGGTGGCGGAACCAGAGAGCCATACTTCAGAAGTAAGCCCACCAATTGCACAAGGTACATCCACGGAGCCTGCCATAATAGAAGTTCAAGAGAAGACAGCTGATGAGAAGAAAATAATAGAAGATCCTGCCGCCAAAGCTCAGGAGGTTGACAGTACAGGTGCGGAACAAATAATGGCTTCAGAACAAACACCAGCACCTCAGGCAGACTCCACAATATCTAGTACGGTGGATATGCAACAAGAAAAAGAAAAGCCAAAGGAGGATGCCACAATGTCCGTTAGTGAAAATGAATCTCAACAAGGGGAAGAGTTGAAAATAGATGAAGTAATGATGGAAAAGGATCATGACCATCATGATCAACATATAGATACAACACATGATCCCCCACCCCAAGAGGATGCTCCTCCAGAGAAAAAGGTTCTCCAATAGCAGGATGTGCCACAGGATCAACAACAAAGTGAGCATCATGAAGAAGAAATGAGGAAATCAGCATCTCCACCACATCTGTTAAAAGAAACAAGAGACACAGGTGAACATCATGATGATGTAGAAAAACATGACCAGGTGCCTCCGTGGTTGGAAAAAGAGGTAAATTCAGAAGAAGAGTTTGAAATTCAAGAATTTGATGTATCCACCTTATTCTCCGGGGATATAATGAAGCCTAAGAGGAAGGCCAGAATGAATTCTGCCATCAAAAGAGATCCAACAACTGGAAGAAGGACTGCACAGATTGCAGTACCTACTGTGGAGAAAGAGAAAGGTAAAATTACCTTAGATGAGTTTCAAATTAGCACAGTGGATCTAGGTTTTGCCAATGAAGACCAAGAGGGTCAGGAAGGCAAAGACATTATTGATTCTTTGATTCAAAAGGTGAAAAGAGAGAAAGAGAAAAATAAGCAACACAAAGAGCACATTGCTCAATTGCATGCCTACATAAGAAGGCTAACTAATACTGAAGAAACTTCAACTGAACATGCAGTCCCATTGACTGCTATTTCTCAAGAGGAGGTGAATAAATTAGACCTCATGAAGCATGTGACATCTGTGTTAAGGAAATGGATGTCATCCACATTGGATGATGCTGAAGAAATGGTAAAGGCCTCTTTGAAGAGGTGGAGCACTCTCAGTGACTCCAAGACCAAAGTAGACAAATTACAAATGCAGACAGGAAAAAGATCTAACAAATTGGAAAAGGTACTAAGCATCCTGGGAGAAATAAAGAGGATAAATCCTTAGCTACTTATCAATAAACAGGTATTGAATAGTAATACCACCTTGTTGATTGACATCTGGTATAAGGACATTCAATTTGAATGTGGGGTGCTCAGGAGATGCAATAACAAACTGAGAGATATTAGCATGAAGTTACATGATTTAATTGCTGTTAAAGTAGAAATATAGGAAACATTGGAAGGAAAAATGGAAGGGAAAATAGAAAATCAAGATGAGGAATGTGCCATCAAAGCTTTACATAGCAACTTCCAATCAGTAGTAGATGATCCACTTGTCCACTTGGTAGAAGAAGTCATAGATAAAATAACAAGAACCAAAGTCAAGATGGAAAAATACAATGAAACGCTACAGGACAGGAAAGACAAACTGGATAGCAGTAGAAACAAATATGAGGCACACAAACATGCCATCATCAAAGAAAAGACTTAGGATGGTGGAGGAATAGATCAAATTGTGCAGTCATATGAACAAATCTGGAGCAACATGCAGCCTCATATACGGTGTCATCATCATCAGGATAATGAAAGTTCAGGAAGTGATGCACATGATGATGATCCACATGAATCAGATAAGGAGCATGATGAGGATACATCATAAAGGGAGATATAAGCGTAAATAATCCAAATAGTTGAAAGCTAGCAACTTGTACGACTTTTGATAGGTTTGACAAAGTCAAAGAGATGGTGACCGTAGATATACATTGATAAATCAAGATCGTGAATCTTTTGTAACGGATTCCTCACCTTGTTCTATAAAAGGTGATGGAATGCCTTATTGTAAATATTTGAAACTTAATTGAAATCCGTCTGCTGAAACATTCAGAGCTCATTTCAAAGTTTTTGTATACATCTATATTTTTGCATGCTTAATGAATGAGAAGATTGTGTTGATTACAATTCATAGTAAATCTTGAGTAATCAATGTATGAATTCTGGATATATGTGGTGATTTGCTGCGTCCCTTGGAGTGCAAGTCTACTTACATGT
Source organism: Cunninghamia lanceolata (assembly GCA_027924645.1). NCBI lineage: Eukaryota > Viridiplantae > Streptophyta > Pinopsida > Cupressales > Cupressaceae > Cunninghamia > Cunninghamia lanceolata. Next base: position 3,145,099 of record BSBN01000738.1, read on the forward strand.
GTTGTCTTCATACAAATTCCTTTGAAGTTAGCATCAACTATATCTAGCTGTGGAATGTCCTGGTGAAAATATGGTTTGGTTTTCTTCTCTTCATGACAGTATCTAATATACATGTGGTTCAAAAGCTAAAGGTTCAACTTTAATTTGAAGCATTTCCTCCAATTTCTTTTAAATTTCAGGGCATTTCACTGTCATAATTGCAATAACTGAACATCTAAAGCAAACAATACAAATTTATGGATATCTCGTAGATAAATGGAAATATTTAGCATATTTGGAGCTAAAGCATGCATTACTGATAAATATCATGCAAATATTTAAATATAACTGTATCATTTGATCAAACAACTGTATAAGATGACTTCTCTGTGAAGAATCTTTGCAGAAATAACGTCATGATGATGAACTTTATGTAAGGCCCCCAAAATAGAAACAGCAACACACATCAACCTCAGAGTAACCTTAGAAGATTAAGACCTAATCACCGGAGACTTGGGATCATGAATTCTCTGAGTTCATTGTATCTTTCAAGATGAATAAAGGTTAATGTGTACTTTTATTCTATGCTTGTTTATGACTAACATCATGACCAACATAAATTGGCGCTAGAAGGAGGGCCTGATCTGAAAGACTACGCTCATCATCATTATTTTCAGGTTTGACGATGCAGAGAGTAAGGTAACCTCGAACCGTCTGTGAATTTTAAATATTACGCAAATATTTACTGCAGCAAGCTTGTAGATGCTCATTCTGTGTAAACGTTTCTAGATTTAACATAAATATTCCCAACTTTATAGTAGATCATTATGAATTCACAAATATCAACCAGAGCTACATAAATTTGTTGAAGCTTTGAAGAATTTTTGCCTTAGAAATTGATATCTTGTGCCGAGGGTCATTATATTACAAATATCATCTTATATTTGCACTGTCTTTGCAGATATTTCGTAAATATCTAGTCCGATCAGTCATCCGACCGCAAATATCACCTCATCCAGTGAAATCTAGCCAATATTTGCAAAAGTTTCAGCCGAGTTGCCTCAAAATTGAGAAATCCTGGCTCACAGGATAAATACCAGGTCTAGACCTAGTGGAATTTTTGAAGAATCGCCTGTTAGAGGTTTCAGACCTAGAACTGTGGACATCCATCATACTCCTGAATCCGGTGCATCAGGAGCTTCACTAGAACCTCCCCCTGTAACCCCTGTTGGTTTGCAAATACCTTCTGGGATATCTATGACACCTCCTATTCAACCCCAGGGTGTACCTTTAGTTCAACCTCAGCCAGCTGCACCACCAGCTCAACCCCCTCTAGTTGCAATGTCTTTTTTTACAGCAGAGTCACCTTTGACCTTTACTGCATATCATGAGTTACCAAAGAATCCAGACAAACTTTGTCTAAAATATCATCCTTACCAAGATGCTGAAGATCATATCTGGACCTTTAAGGAAGCTTGCTGCAGAGCCAGAATAGAGCACCAAGATGTGGTGTGCAGATTATTTCCTTTTTCCTTAGGGGAAGAAGCCAATAATTGGTTCATTAGTCTTGGTCAGGGTTTTGTTGATTCATGGGCCTTACTAGAGAAAGCCTTTCTTGATAGATTCAAGGTTCCTGTCGAGCCCTCAATAAACTATCATTTATTTGCCACTATCAAGAGATTTGAGAATGAGCCTATTGCAAATTTCAATGCTAGGTTTCAGAAAATGTTGTCCAGGGTGGTCACTCCTTATATTGTGTTTGACGAAGCTGCAAGGAGCATTTATTATTCAGCCTTAGATCCTTTGACTTCCATATTCATAAGGAGAACACACCCCCAAATTACAACTTTAGCCTTAGCCTTTCAAGAAGCCATACAGGTAAATCAGCAGTTGATACCTGCTCCTACTCCAAATATAGTATTCCCTACCTTGCCTGGCATGCATTCACAATATCCTGCATCATATTCTACATAGTATCCTGCACAATATCCTAATGGAATAGTGATAGTCCCAACAGTCATGCCTGCACCTTTGCAAGTACCTCCACTGAGCATTATGCCTCCTCCTAATGGAAAGGGCCAGTTACCACAATATCCTGCACAAGCTCAGGCACCTTAGGGTACTGATCTGTCCAACAATAACCATGGATCCTCTTTCTTCAAGCCTCAAACTAAAAATGTGGTGGCTAAAGCTCAAGAAGAAAAGGAGGAAATTAAAAAAATTCTGCTCAACTGAGAAAACTCACCACAGAAGTGACACATTTGAGAAATCAAGGTTTTTATTCCCAGTCAAATCAGAATAGAAATTATTCCAATGATAGACCAAATTATCCTGACAGAGGATATAACACCAATAATTTCAATAATAGTGGTGGAAATAACAATAATCCTCAGAGACAACCCAGAATATGGAATTCTAGGCCAAATAATGGTTCATTACCATCACCCCTGGACAATCAGCCTCTAGGTGAAGCCAAACAGACTACTAGAGTTAATCTTGCTGAAGCAGCCCTTACTAATTGGTGTAGGATCCACAATACAAATGCACATGCAGAATTAGACTGTCCACAATTTAGAATTGCTGCTAGCATCTTTCAGATTGAAGTGTCTAACACTTCTGGAAATCTACCTCAGGTAGAAGGAAATGAGATTGTTCCATGTGGATATAACTCAGCTTTTGTGCTGGAAACTTATACAAATCAACCTCATCAGAGTTATAACTAGGCATGTGAAGAATCTGCCTTAACCTTTGAAACAAACTATGTATTCCCCTTCGAGGATGAAAATGAGCCTGCAAGAGAACATGAGGAAGTGCATGCATACCAACAGAAATATCCTAGTAAGCATAATTATAACTTGAGGAGTAATGCCAACAGACCTGCTGGTCCATTGACATCATCTCTACCTCCAAATAGCTTCAATACACCTCCTGATCCTAAAGCTAGTAATAACCCTAGGTTCCCCAAGGTAAATGCTCAATAATTGTCGCCTCAGAACACAGGATCAAAGATTGTAAATGCACCTCATGAATCTGACAAGTTGGTCAGCTATCTGGCTGATGAAATGAAGAAAATTAAGATCAGCCTGTCCCTGTCTGAGTTACTGAAAACTCCTGCCATCAAAAAGGCATTTATGAAGTGACTAGATGATCCTGCTCCTAAGGAGGATGGCCATTTTTCAAGTCAATCTAGTGGCAAAGATCATGCTGCCAGAGATAATACTATCAAGCCTAAAGTGTCAGCTACAGTCCAAGCTGTAGAAACCTCCCACATGACCTTGTATAAGGACAAAACTGAATCACCTCCGTTCCTCCTCACCATAAGAATGTTCAGCAAGAACCTGCACAACTATTTGGTGGATTCAGGGGCCTCCACGAATGTTATGCCCTTGTCAATATGTAATGCCTTAGGACTGCATCCTGCTAAATCCCTAAAAAAGGTGACACAGCTAGACAAAATAGAAGTAAGTGTAGTAGGGGAGTTGATTCATATCCACATGCAATTAGCATATGATCCTAGGATCCAGTATTACATCGACATTCAGGTAGTTGACATACCTAATACTTATGGGATGTTGCTTAGCCGAGACTGGTCCAAAATGCTTAACGGATATATGTCCACAGATTTCAATCACATGTGGTTACCATGGAAGGGTATACCTAACCAGATCAGGATTGATGCTGAGCCTAGAATGAAGCATATGATCACTGAGTACAACAAAATAAATGAGATCATGTACGTAGACGTAGAGCCTGGAGTTTATTGCATCAGGCCCCAGACTGTCAAAATAGAAGAGATGCTGATGTTTGACTTCCCTCTTCATCATGATGATGATCATCAGGAGGATGTACCAGTCGTAGAACCTGATAATAATCTTGATAAGGAGAACGAAATAGATCACTTCAGAGACTTTGAGGTGCATTTATCCAACCAGGTAAGGCGTTGTCAATTGTTGAATATACTTGCTAATGATATTTTGATTAATGGATGGTGCAGATTACACGATGAAGCACATTCAGAAAGAACTTGTGAAACATGTTTAGATATGATGATGCTAGAGTAGACATGCAGTGAGGCATCATCATCATATTCTGAGGTAAATGCTACATCTGATGATGATGATGATACTAATTCTTATCTGTCTTCTGCAGGAACAAAAGGGGCGACAGATCATGACGAGGATCATATCCTGAGAATAGAAGAAGTTCTAGTTTATGACCAGATAAATGATGAGAAGAAAGAAAGGATCACCCCTGGAAGTGATTGTTTTATGGAGCTAGATTATGAATTGTCTGATGAAGACAAAGGTAGTGACCTGACTAAGTTCGAAGAATTCCTAACGAAAGAAATAGAGAAGATGACACAACAGCATAGATCTCCCCGCGAGGTCTTAATTAAAGGTTGGTGTCGGTTGCATTAGGCACCTCATTCAGAAACAACTTGTTCGCTATGTTTACACATTTTGAAAAGGCATACAGATGCAGATCCAGAGGATCATCCTCCTGCTGATGTGAAAGAGAAAATAGAAAAGCCATCAGGCTCACAAATGAAAGGAAAGAAGAAACTTGAGAACGATGAGATCCCTAAATTAAAGTGGATATCAGGCAGAGCAGCAGCCAAAGCTGCAAGGAAAAAAGAAGGTTTAGCTAAGTATCCTGCTGAAGATAAACCCTGGATCCTAAGGTTTGATGGATCCAAGTCCAAGAAGGTCGCTGGGGTAGGAATTGACCTCATTGATCCATCAAGAAAATCCTATCTGGTAGCCTACAGATTACAGTTCCCCTATACTAACAATGTAACAGAGTATGAGGCTTTGATTCACAGGATACTGTTTGCTCATAAGAAAAAAGTAAGGATTCTGCATGTCTTCGGAGATTCAGAACTAGTTGTGAGGCAAGTGAGAGAAATTTACTCATGTAACTACAGAAAGCTATCTAACTACAGACATCGTGTGTGGGACTTGATTGAGGACTTTGATGCCTTTAATATCACCCACATGCCAAGAGAACAAAACCATAGGGCAGATGCACTTGCCCAGGCTGCCAGTACATTGGAGCCACTATCTATATCAGGTCTAAAGAGATTTTCAGTAGAACTGGTGTCAGTACCTTCAATACCTGATAATGTGACCAACCTCTAGGTGTTTGATGATGATCAACACATTTTGGATTTCATCTCAAACAGAGATGTATTTGATGCCCAAATCATAGATGAGAATGGTATGGAAGATCATGTCTGGGAAGAAGATGAAATATTAGAATTGCCTAGCAACAGGATTCCCAAAGGTATGATTGAATTGGAAAGAGCCTTTGATTTTGATAATATGCTTAAACAGAAGGATCTGCCCAAGGCAGATGGAGGTCAATATTCACAAGTGAATATTGGACAAAATGAAGACAAGAGAAATGTACTGATTGGTAAAGTTTGCACACCAGAAGAGTTAGAAGGAATAACTCAGGCCCTCAAAGATTACATACATGTAATTACATGGACTTATGATGAGCTAAAGACGTATGACACATCAATCATAACTCACACTATACCTCTTAAGCCAGATGCTAAACCTTTCAGACAGAAGCAGAGGCTAGTCAATGCTTTGCTTGAACCAATAATTCTTGAAGAAGTCAAGAAGTTGTTAAGTGCCCGGATAATTTTTCCTGTGAGACACTCCACCTGGGTTGCTAATTTAGTTCTGATCAGAAAGAAGAATGGAGATATCAGGTTATGCGTAGATTTCAGGAACCTGAACCGAGCTTCAGAAAAGGACAATTATCCCTTGCCATCATTAGATGAAGTTCTACAGATTGTAAATGGAGCCAAAATGATGTCCTTCCTGGATGGCTTTTCAGGATACAATTAGGTCATGGTTGACAAAATTGACAAACTAAAGATTGCCTTCACCACAAAGTGGGGGATATTCGCATATAGACGTATGCCATTTGGACTTATAAATGCTGGAACTACATTCCAGCAGGCAATGGACATAGCCTTTAGAGGCTTAATAGGAAAGTGTATAGTCATCTATATGGATGACTTAACAGTGTTCTCCAAAGAGAGGAACGACCATGTAACTGATCTCAGAAATGTATTAAGAAAATGTGAAGAGTGTGGAATATCGCTGAACCCCAAGAAGTGCATATTTGGGGTGACAATAGTAAAGTTACTAGGCCACCTGATCACAGAAGATGGAATTATCATTGACCCTGACAAGGTGGAATCTATTATGAAGTTACAACTTCCAGGAAGCAAGAAAGAACTTAAATCTTACTTTGGTAAGATAAACTTTGTGAGGAAGTTCATCATCGGCTTTGCTGAGATTGTCAGGCCACTAAATGCCATGTTGAAAAAAGATGCACAAATCAAGTGGACACCAGAGGCCAAAGCTGCATTTGAAGATATAAAGAAAGCCATTTCTGATGCTCCTATCCTTATCAGTCCCAATTACACAAAGGATTTCTACATCTATTCATTTGCTTCAGAACATACCTCTACAGCAGTGCTTACTTAGAGAAATGAAGAAAAAGAAGAGAAACCAGTTGCTTTCATGAGATGTCCTTTCAGGGATGCTGAATTGAGATATGTAGATGTTGAGAGATAGGCACTGGCATTGGTCAGAGTAGTAAAGAAATTCAGACACTACATACTGAGAAGCAAAGTAATTTCCATAGTACCAGATGCAGCAGTAAAGATGCTGCTGATGCAAAGTGAGCCTGGTGAAAAAAGAGCCAAGTGGATTACTGTATTACAAGAGTATGACATGGAAATCACACCAATGAAGCTGGTAAGAGGACAGGATTTAAGCCAACTGATATCTGAGATTAACCATAACATCACTAGTTAGCAGTATGTTATTAATGATAAGAACAATAAGGAATGGTATTCAGATATCAGGCACATCCTAATCACTGGAAGATGTCCATCAAGAATGCAAGCTTCACAGAGAAGAGCCTTGAAAATAAGATCCCAAAAATACATGATGAAGGGAGGAAACTTATTCAAGGAGAATTATGAAGGAATATACTTGAGATGCTTAGAAAAGCCAGAAGCAAATAAGGTCCTGTCAGAGTTACATGACAAGTTCAGAACGACACATGGATTAGCCTTGGCCACAACACATGCAATCCTCAGAGCAGGATATTACTGGCCTATAATTTTTAAAGACACAGCTGATCATGTTAAATGTTGTCATGTATGTCAGGTTGCCGCTAATAGAGAGAAGTATGCTGCACAACCCTTGCAGCCAGTGATGGAAGAACGCCCATTCGCACAATGGGGCATGGACTTCATAGGACCAATCAATACTCCATCCTCCTCAGGTCATAGGTATGTCTTAACAATTACTGACTATTGTACTAGATGGATTGAGGCTGTCAGCAGCAAGACTTGTACTGCAGATGATGTCATTAAATTTCTGGAGAGCAACATTGTTACCAGGTATGGAATTCCTTATGCTTTAGTAAGTGATAATGGTTCTGCCTTCACTTCAACTAAATTGTCAAGTTGGGCTTTTGATCATGGCATCATACTTAAGTTTTCATCCAACTACTATCCCCAAGGGAATGGATTAGCAGAATCCACCAACAAGAATTTACTGAATATCATAAGAAAATTAATAGAGAAGAACCCTAGGGAATGGAACTCATCTTTGAAATATGCCGTATGGGTAGACAGAACTAGAATGAAAACTGCATTAGGAAACTCACCTTTCCAATTGGTATATGGGGTGAATCCTATCCTTCCTGTAAACTTGAAAATTCCTACTCTGTAGTTTGCCCAAGAATACCTAGGTATAGACAATAAGCAAGAAGTCAGGTTGCTTTAGTTGATGCACCTGGAAGAAAAGAGGAATCAAGCAATTGACCAATTCGCAAAACATCAGGCTATTGTCAAATGATGGTTTGACAAGAGGGCTAGAGTTAAAGCTTTCAGGATATCCGATTTAGTCCTGATGTGGGATAAAGCCCATGAAAGGAAAGGTGACCATGGTAAGTTTGATAGATTATGGATAGGTCCCTTTCAAATTTCTGAGATATTAGGAGACAACACTTATAGGCTTAAGAACCTGACAAGTGAGGATGTCCCATTGCCAGTCAATGGACAGTTCCTCAAGCATTACTTCTAGGCCTGAGTGACTCCATGACAGTCATGTGTATCATATTGTACATTTGTATAGTTGTTTGTACAGTGTTCTTTTGTCCTGTTTTGTTTGTGCGTTGAGTTTTATTTTGGTAAGTCAGGATGATGCACTTCATCACCCCAGAAAATAACTAAATTGTTAGGATTCAAGTGATGAGATCAAATTTAGATATAGGTTATGATTCATCCTAAGAAGTAATCATGATCAGGTTTGTGATATCCTTTCATTAGGGTGCCTTTTCTTGGTCAAAGTGAATCAATCACAATGAAACACCTAACAGCCTTGGGTTTGTTGAACACACAAGTATAGGTGTTAAGTGAAAAATCTAAAGGGACTCCCTTGCTACCAATACAATCTCCAACCTAAAGCTGCAAGTGACCATACCTTGTACAAATGAGCTGACATGATGATATATAAAAAAAATATATAAATAATAATATTAGGCCATCTAAGTAACTCTACCAGGGCTATAGACGCCTACTGGTAGTGGGGCTCTACTTAGGGAGATTGTATAGATAACCTTGCCGGGGCTATGAACACCTGCTAGCAGCAAGGCTCTATCTAGGTCAGCTATGAGGGATGATCTCCAACTATGTAGTTTAACACCAGTTACTGATGTTTTCAACTTGCTTTCAAGATGAGGATAATTAATCACCTACACACACATGATCCTTTGTTAGCATTGTTACCATGAAGAAGTTTTATCATTCAGAAGATCATGATGCTTATGTTTAGAAAGAATTAGAATACTATAGATGAACATGACCACATTACTTGAATCATTGGAATTTTTTTGTTTTCTTTGGTGGCAAGTTATTGTGTGGTTACACAACATGCCTCATTTTGACTTGGCAAAACAGGGACCCAACTTTTGGCTTGGCTTGTGTTGTCTGCTTTCTGGCGGTTTGGTAAAAGTAAGTCATGTGCGTCATCATGTAGAATCAAGATGAGGTAAGTCATTATTATGAGGTCAGTTTGTCAAAATTTGTATTTCATTTCTGTGACTTCATATTTAGAAAGACCATTAAATTCCATGTAGGTTTGCCTTTTACATCACCCTGATATTCATCAGGATGTGAGAGTTGTGAACAGTCAAAGTTTTGGTCAAACTTGATATTCGTAGGAGGAGGATCATATTTTATAACCTCAGTCATGTTATCAAAGATCAACTTGATCTTGGTACATCACCCGATAGGTCATGCGGTCCAAATATCCGGATGTCAACTTTAAGTGATGGTGACCCTTACCCATCAAACAGCCTTACATTTCCCGAGCGTCATATTTCCAAATGTAACCCGATATTTCTTAATATCCTCCTGCCGTGAAATATCACCCTAAGCCAATATCCTGATGATGTCATCTAAGTCTGATAAATGAAGAAACAAACATGACGATGACATCACCATCACATTTACCTCTCGGCAGGATATTTTCTAAACATGATCATGTTCGCATAACATGACGATGATGTCATGATGCCTTTCCGATATAATGAACGAATATCTGGATGACGTCACCCCGATATCTCGAGAGTTAGAAAAGAATGACTTCGGTCATCATCATCATCCAAAAACACAGCCTGATATTTTTGAATATCCTCCTGACATTTAAAGCATAGCCTAATGGCGTGAACATTACCCAATATCTAAACATAACCCAACGTTTTCAAATATCACCCTACCGTTTAGATATCACCCCACTCCCGTTGCCACCATTAGCATTAAATGTGCATAGACATGGTAGGTGGTTCCTGCCGATCATTAAACCCGATGGAACACCTAGTGAAATCCTGACTTGCCATGCAGAAAATCAATGAATAAAATCTAATCTGTCAGGATTTGCCCTAAATTTACCCTAATCGCAAGGTTAAAAGGTAAATCTAACGCCATTTTCACATTTATCTTGTGAAGAAATTACTTTTTACAGAGCACAGCTTCCATATCCTCCTGCAAGCAATATTAAGACGAGCGAAGCTTGTAAGCAGTAGAAAGCGCGTGATCATCAGCAAGAATTAAGAGCACTTTTAGAATTCCATTGGTATAAAAGAAATCAGCATAACCAGGTAAGTAAATGAAACCCTCATCATGTTGTTTCTGTAACAGTCAGGTATGATGTTGTAAGTCTGGTTTACGCATCCCCATGATGGACTTATGCTGAATGAATGTAATATGCATGGTGAATATTAAAGATAAATTGTTATAGGTATGCATGTATATACCCATTCTAAGATAGGATTTTGTTAATTGTAGGTACCCATGGCTGACAAGAGGCTCGTTAAGTGTCAAGCAGAATTCAGTAAGCCCATGTTCTCATCTCAGAGGGGCATCTTGTTCAAGTACGGTGCAATTACAGATAACCATCAAGGGAGTACCAATTTGGAAGCCTGGTCAGCTAGGCTGAATGGTCAGAATAACAAGAGTCTTGTGCTGGATGCAGTTTCCGTATCCAGCATGTGGAATGCTGCCAGTTTTCCATACTCTATGGAATCTCCGGAGCTGGTCATCGAGTGCACCCGGAACTATAACCCAGAGACCAGGGAGGTGATGAAGCATGGGAGGATATATGCCGACCTATCCATCAAGGGTCTATCCAAGACATTGGGATTGCCATTGGGCAGCAAGGTCAAAAGTGTGGACCAGAAGAAGTTAGAGAAGGAATATGAAAATAATAAGAAACAAGCCAGGAAGAATATGTATCAATGGAGGGCTGAAAACAGTACATATCCTGCAGCAGCCAAACTTCCTGTGCATCTCTTCAAATATGATTTTGTTGATGAATATCAGTATATGATTGCACTACTGAACAGAGTAACAGGCCAGCCTGATGCTGGTAGTTTCAGGGACTGGATGTATGGTATAATAATGATGTGTTTATATTTAGATATCAAGCCACTATGGGGCCAGCTAATAAGTGATGCTCTGCATGAGTAGCTGATGAACCTGGGAGGTTCAAATTGTGCTTTCTATATGACCTCATACATTGTCTACTCCTGTGCTTATAAAGGCACATTTGATGCACTGGTCACAAATGGGAAAGTCACAGGAATAGTTAATGCTATGCATATCTAGGATCATCATCCCCAGCTGCAAAGAGCCAATTACCTCCAAGACTACACACTGGTCAATGATGCATTCTCTATGCATCTAGTGAGGACCATGGAGGAAGACAGAACAAAAAGATTGAGCATGGAGGCTCAAGAGATAATTTATAGGCATGGAGCCTAGTATATATAGTTTGCCACCTTTTCTTACATAAGGATTGAAGGTTTTGAGGGGCATCCTCTTATGCTACCAAGGTATCTCACTGATGTAGTGATACTAATGGAGTTCATCAGGCAGGGCTCCACAATGATAAAAATGTACAAGGATGCCAAGAAACTGCCACCGATTTTGTTTCTAGTCACCATTGGCTGGTATATGTGCCCAGATTCTGAACACATAAAGAAGGTGATGATCACCTTGAATAAGATGAATCTACAGCCTTTTCCACTGACCAGACCATATGATCCTTACGGCCGGATGCAGAAAATAGTAGGAAAGCCTATTCATAAGAGGCACCTAGAAGATTTCTAGGCTAACTACGAGGATGAAACAAAAGCAAAAAGAAGAAGGTATCAAAGGTTAACATTGAATCAAATCAAAACCTTTGGTTGCATCCCCATCCCCCAACAATTGAAGAAAGATGATGGTAGGATAATTGCAGATGAGTATGAGCAGAAGAAAATATATAACGATACCATCTCTGTACCTGACCTCACTATACAGGAGGATATATCCTTGGACCCCTTCATTGCCAAGACCATGCAACTAACCCAAGCTTGGGTTGATGAACAGATAGAGGCATTCAATAAGAAGGGTGTTGCCATTACGATGGACAACAAGAAGAAGGGGCAGGATATTCCCGAGGATGAGTTTGATGACTTCCTGAATGAAAAGAGGAAGACTAAGGGAGATAGACTCCCTCCACCACAACAACAGAGCAAAAGACCCCCAAGGGGCTAGAAAGTAGATAAGGAACCCAAAGGGGTTATTATCGAAAAGGCAGTATTTGCAGCTGAGGAGGTAGTAGCATCAGGATTAGGATCTGGATCAGAATCAGCATCCCCTCCAAGGACAAGGAAAGAAAAGTCCAAGAAGAGTAAGACAGCAGAGGCTAGAATTACAGAGACCCTAGAGGAGGGTCAATCCTCAAGGAAACATGATGAAGAGGATATCCTCATGGAGGAAGAGCCTGAAGAAGAAGACGCTCCTTTGATAACAAAGAGGAAAAGAAGAGCTCCATAGGTGGTGGTGTCTACCCCACCCAAGAAACAAAGAACCTCCATGAGAGGTGAAATAAGACAACCCCCTACATTGTTACAAGGGGCAGGTAGTGAAGTGCCCAAGGAACTTCAGCATAATGTTACACTTCCTACCATCGTCAAGTTTAAAACTGAACTTGCAGAGGAACAGATGAAAGAAACTTCTCAGGCACAAGCAGGGCATATCTCATTAGAGGAGACAATTAATTTGTCCGATGATGAAGTTGTACAAGAAGTGATTGCACAAAAGATAGAAACACTTGCTGCTGGTACAAGTATGACCCCTCACAAGTCTCCACCAGTTCAAACTATACTGGAGGAGATGAAGCAAGTGGAGGCAAAACAAGAAAAGAGCCCAGAGCAGATAGCTCAGGAAATAGGGCTAGAAACATTAATTACCCAGGTGACAAGTCCTGCAGTGGTGGACCTAATAGAGAAACAAGATGTGAATCCTGAACATCTAGCAGGATCACCTGATAGGGGACACCCTGCCGGAGAAATAAAGGTGGCAGAACTAGAGAGCCATACTTTAGAAGTAAGCCCACCAATCGCACAAGGTACATCCACGGAGCCTGCCATAATAGAAGTTCAAGAGAAGACAGCTGATGAGAAGAAAATAATAGAAGATCCTGCTGCCAAAGCTCAGGAGGTTGACAGTACAGGTGCGGAACAAATAATGGCTTCAGAACAAATGCCAGCACCTCAGGCAGACTCCACAATATCTAGTACGGTGGATATGCAACAAGAAAAAGAAAAGCCAAAGGATGCCACAATGTCCGTTAGTGAAAATGAACCTCAACAAGGGGAAGAGTTGAAAATAGATGAAGTAATGACAGAAAAGGATCATGATCATCATGATCAACATATAGAGACAACACATGATCCCCCACCCCAAGAGGATGCTCCTCCAGAGAAAAAGGTTTTCCAACAGCAGGATGTGCCATAGGATCAACAACAAAGTGAGCATCATGAAGAAGAAATGAGGAAATCACCATCTCCACCACATCTGCTGACAGAATAGGAGACACAGGTGAACATCATGATGATGCAGAAAAACATGATCAGGTGCCTCTGTGGTTGGAAAAAGAGGTAAATGCAGAAGAAGAGTTTGAAATTCAAGAATTTGATGTATCCACCTTATTCTCCGGGGATATAATGAAGCCTAAGAGGAAGGCCAAAATGACTTCGGCCATCAAAAGAGATCCAACAACTAGAAGAAGGACTGCATAGATTGCAGTACCTACTGTGGAGAAAGAGAAAGGTAAAATTACCTTAGATGAGTTTCAAATTAGCACAGTGGATCTAGGTTTTGCCAATGAAGACCAAGAGGGTCAGGAAGGCAAAGATATTATTGATTCTTTGATTCAAAAGGTGAAAAGAGAGAAAGAGAAAAATAAGCAACACAAAGAGCACATTGCTCAGTTGCATGCCTACATAAGAAGGCTAACTAATACTGAAGAAACTTTAATTGAACATTCAGTCCCATTGACTGCTATTTCTCAAGAGGAGGTGAATAAATTAGACCTCATGAAGCATGAGGCATCTGTGTTAAGGAAATGGATGTCATCCACATTGGATGATGCTGAAGAAATGGTAAAGGCCTCTTTGAAGAGGTGGAGCACTCTCAGTGACTCCAAGACCAAAGTAGACAAATTGCAAATGTAGACAAGAAAAAGGTCTTACAAATTGGAAAAAGGTGCTAAGCATCTTGGGAGAAATAAAGAGGATAAATCCTCAGCTGCTTATCAATAAACAGGTATTGAACAGTAATACCGCCTTGTTGATTGACATCTGGTATAAGGACATTCAATTTGAATGTGGGGTGCTTAGGAGATACAATAACAAACTGAGAGATATCAGCATGAAGTTACATGATTTAATGGCTGTTGAAGCAAAAATATTGGAAACATTGGAAGGAAAAATGGAAGGGAAAATAGAAAATCAAGATGAGGAATGTGCCATCAAAGCTTTACATAGCAACTTCTAATTAGTAGCAGATGATCCACTTGTCCACTTAACAGAAGAAGTCATAGATAAAATAATGAGAATCAAAGTCAAGATGGAAAAATACAATGAAATGCTACAGGACAGGAAAGAAAAACTGGATAGCAGTAGAAACAAATATGAAGCACACAAACATGCCATCATCAAAGCAAAGACTCAGGATGGCAGAGGAATAGATCAAATTGTGTAGTCATATGAACAAATCCGGAGCAGCATGCAGCCTCATATGCGGCGTCATCATTATCAGGATAATGAAAGTTCGGGAAGTGATGCACATGATGATGATCCACATTAATCAGATAAGAAGCATGATGAGGATACATCATAAAGGGAGATATAAGCATAAATAATCCAGATAGTTGCCAATTGGCAACTTGTAACACTTTTGATAGGTTTGACAAAGTCAAAGAGATGGTGACCATAGATATGCATTGATAAATCAAGATCGTGAATCTTTTATAACAGATTCCTCACCTTGTTCTATAAAAGGTGATGGAATGCCTTATTGTAAATATTCGAAACTTAATTGAAATTCGTTTGCTGAAACATTCAGAGCTCATTTCAAAGTTTTTGTATACATCTATATTTTTTCATGCTTAATGAATGAGAAGATTGTGTTGATTACAATTCATAGTAAATCTTGAGTAATTAGTGTATGAATTCTAGATATATGTGGTGATTTGTTGCGTCCCTTGGAGTGCAAGTCTACTTACATGTGTTGTCTTCATACAAATTCCTTTGAAGTTAGCATCAACTATATCTAGCTGTGGAATGTCCTGGTGAAAATATGGTTTGGTTTTCTTCTCTTCATGACAGTATCTAATATACATGTGGTTCAAAAGCTAAAGGTTCAACTTTAATTTGAAGCATTTCCTCCAATTTCTTTTAAATTTTAGGGCATTTTACTGTCATAATTGCAATAACTGAACATCTAAAGCAAACAATACAAATATGTGGATATCTCATAGATAAATGGAAATATTTAGCATATTTGGAGCTAAAGCATGCATTACTGATAAATATCATGCAAATATTTAAATATAACTGTATCATTTGATCAAACAACTGTATAAGATGACTTCTCTGTGAAGAATCTTTGCAGAAATAACGTCATGATGATGAACTTTATGTAAGGCCCCCAAAATGGAAATAGCAACACACATCAACCTCAGAGTAACCTTAGAAGATTAAGACCTAATCACCGGAGACTTGGGATCATGAATTCTCTGAGTTCATCGTATCTTTCAAGATGAATAAAGGTTAATGTGTACTTTTATTCTATGCTTGTTTATGACTAACATCATGACCAACAAAAAGATATGATGAACTCAAAGAATTCATGATCCCAAGTCATCATGAATTAGTTCATAATCTACTGATGTTGTTCACTAGTTTGATGTGCCTTGCTATTTTCCATTAAGGGGTCTTATGTTTCTTAAATTGAGAACTGATGTCTGGACATCCGGTCTTTTACCTACTTTCAGTGAATTCTTCAATAAAAAAGGTCAATCTTACTGTATCTAATAGATGATGAGGATATTTTCTAAGTTTGATCAATTCTTTTTCTCATTCACTATTATTAACTGAATTTCACCTCTACACTATGAATTTATCTAAATAATGTGCTTATAGGAAGATATTTGTGTAAATGTTGTTAAGATTTGTATGTGTGTGCATGGTGTTATCAATTGTACATGCTATTTAACTCAAATATGCTATAAATGTTCAATTTTCTTCGAGATATCAGCATATTTCACTATATTTGCTGCTAATTTTCTATGAATTTGCAATTATGACGATGATTTAAAATGAAATCAAACAAATTTAAATGAATACTTTCTAAATTTTACTAAAATGATTGAATCTTTAGCTATTGTTCCACATACATTCTAGATACTGTCATGAAGAGAAGGAAATCAAACCATAAGGTCACCAGGATGTTCCACAACTAAGTATGGTTGATGCTAACTTTGATGGAAATGGAATGAAATCAACATGCACAACATGAATTGCACTCCAATGGACACAACAAATCAAAGTACAAGTTAGGAATTCATTCACATATTACTCAAAGTTTACGATTATCTGTAATCTAGAGCTTCTTCTTCATTAAGTATGCAAAATAGATGTACATTTACAATTAGCCTTGAGAATTAGTCTTGATGCTTCAACAATCTTATTTCAATTAAGTTTCTAATGATTCAAAATATGCACTCCATCTCCCTTTTATAGGACAAGGGGAGGAGGCAGTTACAAAATGATCCTATGATTAGGATTTATCATTTAAGATCAACGGTCCATATTAGTCTTTGACCAAGTCGACAAGCATACACATGGCACATGTTGCTAGCTGGCAACGATCTGGTATGATATCATGTGCATCATGTTTATTCTTCATCTTCCTCATCATTAGATAAGTCCTCTTCATCTGCATGTACACTTATCAATCCCCTAATGGGCTCATATGCTTGCACTATGTTTTCAATTTCACCGCCATCCTAGACCTTGGCCTTGGTGATTGTATGTTTTTGTGAATTTACTTGTGATTGCAATGCAGACCACTTGGTCTTTCTATTGAGCAACATCTCATTATATTTTTCTACTTTTGCCTTCATCCTCATGGCCTTGTTAATTGTATCCTCTGATAGGTGTGTTAGCACTAATTTTGGTCTGGATCTGAGCGCAGGATGTTGGAGGGTTTTTTCCTTTTTGGGCCCTAAGTTTCCTTGTTCATCGCTGTGATTTTCTCTATCGGAGAAACTTCTTTTTGGGTACTCAGATTTTGCTTGAACCATCGTTTTGAACCATCGCGTTGAACCCTTTTGGTTCAAGGTTCAATGGTTCATGGGCTTAGGCTTCATCTTTTCCTGTCAGTGAATTCTTTGTTCATCTGTGTTATCAGCGTTGAACTTCTCGGTTGAACTTCTCTTTTGAACCATCGGGTTGAACTGGTTCAGGGTTCGATGGTTCAAAGCCTTATGATTTTGGTCTTATCGGCGTAACGTTCATCATCGGGTGGACGGTGGAGTGTTGGCCCAACGGTTTGCCTCTGGCCGATGGAAGGTTAGTAGTTTGCAAGGTTGGTTTCGGTGTGACATGGACTATCGGGCTAACCGTTGGAGGGTTCACCGATATACAATGTTTGGCCAATGGATATGTTATCGGCGAGAGCTGTATTATTGGCCTGAGTGTTTTGAATTATGCCGACGACAGGAGGTTTGGCCGATGAGGAGTCGTTGGTGTGTGTCTGGCTGATGGAGGAGCAGAGTGTAGCTCGTTGGTGCATCGGCAAGACTATTGTGATCGGCTGGGGAGATTTTGGTTGCTCTGACGGTGTAAGTCACACCGACGGAGGTGGTCTTCGGCGTGACTTGTGTTGTCGGTGAGGATGCATTGCGTTGGGCCGACAGTGGAGGGTCTGACCGATGAAGGGGGAAGCTGATATGTTATCGGCGGGAGTTGTTCTATCGGCAGCAGTCTTTTATGGTTTGCCGATGGAAGGAAGTCACCCCGATGGGGAATGCCATCGGAGTAAGGTTGCATATCGGGTTAGTGGTTGGAGGGTCTGCCGATGGGGTAGTGTCAGGCTGATGAGGATTTGGAGTGGTCATCGGTGAAAGTTGGTCTGTCGGTGAAGGAGCTTTTGGCTAGGCCGATGGTTCTTCTCTGGCCGATGGGGATGTTGGAGGCTTTCAGGAGTTGCTCATCGGCGTGATTGGCTGTGTCGACCGAGAGGTTTTTTGATTGGCTGACGATATTGGTCTGGCCGATGGTGGTAGGATGGTAACTGCTAACGGGGTGCGAGCTGGTCATCGGAGAGACTCATACTATCGGTGGAGATCTAGAGAGTTGGCCCGATGGTGCATCTCTGGCCGATGGAGGGGATTGTAATGTAGCGGTCGGCAGGACAATTGAGGTCGGCAGGAGATTCGTGGGCTTGGCCGATGGTGTTGATCTCGGCGATGGGCTTTGGGTGAAGGAGTGTGTGTCGAGCATGGCAAAAGTGCTCGACACCTATTATGCAAGTGACTATGCTATTAAACTACTAAGGTAGTCTCCTCACCGTGCATGTGGGACTAATCTCCCTGTATAATTTGAAACTGCGATAGAACGCGTTTTGGCGGGAATTTCTTTTTTGATGTGTTGCGACGGTTTTCAAGCGGTCGCGGGTGGTTGAGCCATCAATGGCGACTGTAGCAGGGGCATGGGTGAGTTGTTGAACAGTCATGTACCTAATTTTTTGGCGTGAGGACTTCCAGATGGTGGCACAGGGCTCAAGGCCACCATTGTCTACTTTATGTCTCTGCAGCAATAAATTATGAGCGCCATTCCTTTGAAGGATCTGTATCTGGCGGATTTTTATAAAAGCCTTGTAATTAATTACTGTGGTACACTTTCTGGCTAATATAAGTAGACTGTGTTACCATTGTTTAGGTTGTTGAAAGTTGAACATTTGGCTCTGTAATACAATACAGTTGATTTGGTTGCTCTGTGCAGCAAAACTTGTGAGTTTATGTATCTCCAGTTGTATGTTTTTGCATGAATCCACTAATTTCATGGTCAATTTTATATGAATAATGCTATGTTTGCATGTGTTATGCTAATTCTATCTCCAATTTTGCATGTATCTTTCTTCTAAGTCTAGGTATTCAAGGAATGTCTAAGATTCTAGAACATAGAATTCCTATGTTGAATGTCTGATCTTTTAACTTCTGCTCAAGGGGTAGATTAAACTGTTTTCAGATTGAACATTGGGAAGGGTATACTGTAATAGGGATGCCATAAGTATAGATAGCTTAACACTCTATATTGGGAGATATCTGTAAGGCAGGTATCATATGTATCCCCCTGAAATCCAGTTTTAGTTGTTCATGCATATCATTCACAGGTGTATGTCTACTGACTCCAGGCCCTGGATAGGCACCAATCTTGCTTTGTGTTTGTGTTACAACCATGTTCAGCTTTGCATCCAAACTTAAAATCAAAATCAGACTCTAAAGCAACCATTAGGATAGTAGAATTAGTTTTAGGATCTAAGTCCTCTGTCTACAACTGCAAATAGGCCCAAAGCTAGCCCCTTTGCTCTTATCTTACAGTTTTGGTCTACTTACAGGAGGACTTATCTGCTTTCTGTCAGCATCCCAGCCTTGTATGTATATCCTCATGGATGTTGAGTAGGGAATACCCCCTAGGTTTTGCAGAGCCTGAAGAAGAAGAGGAGATAAAATATAGAGTCTATCTCCTACACTGTTGGCCCCTGGCCCAGAGATCCTGTTGATCATTGATGGCTACCTTGTAGGGAAATCTGGGAATAAGCATCCAGTCTGGGAAAAAACCAATAGAAATTGGTGACTCTACTGGGGAAGGAAATTTGAGAAAGGGTTATATCTTATGACCCATCCAAGTCACCAACATAAATTGGCAAATCCGCTGGGGAGTGATTTTAAAATTGTTATCCTTTTTGTCCTCCCTGGTGAAATATCTATGTGCCCATCCGAGTCACCAACAGAAAATGGCGACTCTGCTGGGGAGTTTGCGAAAGAACCCTGATTTTCAAAAGAAAACAGTTCCTAGTAATAGGTGGCGACTCTGAAGTAATCTCCCAACCGGTCAAAGTAAAATTTATATGCAGGGGAGAAGATCCTAACAAAATCCTTTATTTGAAGAGTTACCAGTAACAAGAAGAATGATGTATAGAAGAAAGGGAGCTGTCTCAGTCAGTCATGAGGGTTCCCCCAGAAAAAATGATGATATGCAAGACAACCCTAGGCCATCAGGACAGCATGTGCCTTACTTTTCAAATGCAGAAGCTGATATTCAGGGTGCATATGAGAGGCAACAGGGTGGTAGCATGAGAATGAGGTCAGAGGTGTTCCAAGAACACCCATTTCTAGACCCTAGTGAAAGGTTTGAAGAGGCAGAGTCTCTAAGGGATGATGAAGATGAAGATCAGAATATGGTAAAACCATCCTCCTCTAGGCCTAGCGAGGAAGAACTAGCTGATGAAACTAGGAGCTTAAGGGCCGAGTTCGAATATCAGCAGGCAATAACAATCAGAGATGACCTGAGGAAGAAAGTGCAAGCTTTAAGGGCTGCCCAAAATAATTCAATTCCTACCCTTGAGAATGCAAATGTGCAAAGACATCAACAGAGAAATGAAGTGCAACATCAGCATAATGATGAGAGACAAAATGTGAATGATGCTAGGATACCACTGAACAATGTAAGAAACTAGAATGCAAATAGAAATATTAATATTAATCAGTTTGACAGACAGCCCATGTAGTTAGATAGATTCAGACAACTGGTATTTGATGGTATTCCTGGGTATCCTAACCCCATTGACAAGCATCTGAGGCTGCAAGTGCCTAAATTTTCAGGAAACAACACAGTGTCAGGAGAAGATCATCTAAAGGCCTTTCAAAATGTCATGGATAACTTTGAGGTAGAGCATGAGGATGTTTTCATGAAGTCATTCATGCAATCCTTAGTTGATGAAGCCAAGGAATGGTATAAGAATCTGCCTGATCGGAGTATTTCATCATGGGATGATTTTAAAAGGATGTTCAAGGAGCAATATGGTGACAAAACTGACCCTAGCTTTTTTGTAAATGAGTTTACCAGTATCACTAAAGGGTCAAATGAGTAGGTTGTAGATTTTAATGCAAGATTTACTAAAGTGTTAAACAAATCGCCACATGACATGAGGCCAAATGAACCTATGTGCATAATATTGTATATCAATGCCTTTGATGCAAAAACTGCATATGGATTAAGAGATAAAAGTCTTGCTACTATCAGGGATGCTTTTAGAATTGCAGTAAATATTAAGAACAACAGGAAAGCATCAGGCAAGACTAACAGAAGGGATGATGTGAAAATTCTACAGAATCCAAATAAGCCTCGAAACACTCAAGGTAATACATCTGCCCCTGAAGATAAGATAGACAAATTGGCAAATGTTGTTAAGGACCTAAGCTACAGACTAGCTAGAAGTGAAAAAGGGATAGGTCCTGACAAAGGTAGGAAAAGAGGCCATCATTGCATGATATGCCTTATAATACCAATTGGCATAATGGTAAGCCTATATTCCCACATAACAACACAAATCAGAGGACTCAACATGTCAAAGAAACTCCTGATCCTCTAAAGAAAGCTGTAAATATTGTTGATGATACTCCATGGTGTATAATTTGTCAGATGCCACATTCACAGTCACAGTGTATGATTGCTCAGTCCTTGTGTGATAATACTGCATCTTGTAATGAATGCAATGAGCCACATTATGTGCAAGATGATGATGTTAATATGATGTCCACAAACAATGGATACCCTCTTTATGATGCTGATGAGAGTACAGATAATGGAATTCAGGCCTGCCAACAGTTCCCATATGATGAAGATGATGAAGATAACTATGTATATGCTCAGAGCTCACACAATTTTCTGAGTAACTTACAACGACCTTCTGATGAGGAAATTAGGGCCTTCACAGCTGCAGTAGTTGCTCAAGTCAAGAGTAACTACAATCTCAGAGGTAAAGCTCAGATAAGCAGCTTGCGTCAACCAGAAGATGTTTCTGCAGGTCAGCTAGTGCATGGTCATAAAGGAATTGAACCACAAAAAAGGCAGTGGGGTAATAATAAACAGAATTTTAGACATAGAACAGGTCATGAATCCCAAGGACCAGAAAACAGAATTCCTCAGGCTGAAGATCAAAGTAAAGGTTCCCAAGACAAGAATGATGATCAGGGAACTATGAAAGTAAAAGCTAAATCAGTTCTGGATAAAAACAAGATTGTGGAGCAAGCTACAACTGTTATACAAAATTATGCTCCATTTGATATAGCTCAAGTCCTCTCCCAGGTAAAAGTCTCTGTTCCACTTATGGAACTGATGAAGGTTGAAGAGATCAAGAATAGGACAGTATCCCTAATTTCAGGGGTGCCTCTTCAAGCTAAACAAAATGTTCAGACCCAGGGTGAGAAACATGTCATCTATAATGAAGAAGATGAGGCTCCTAAAGTCTATTTAGGAGTGACTATGACAAAGTGTCCTTCACAAGTGGAACCATTTTATGTATCCCTGGTTATAAATGGAAAGATAATCAGAAATTGTATGCTTGACTCTGGAGCATCTACAAATGTCATGCCTTTAGCCGTCATGCAACAAGCTGGATTGAAAATCGACAAGGCATGTGGAAAATGTTATGCTATGGATGCCAGAGAGGTACCAGTTATTGGAATCATGAAGGATGTAGATTTCAAACTAGCAGCATTTCCTGAAAAGAGATATAAAATGAATATAACAGTGGTTGACATCAAGCCACAGTATGGTATGTTGCTGTCAAGAAGATGGGCTGCACTAATTGGTGGAAGTATGCAGCTGGACCTGTCATATGCCATGATTCCAATGAATGGCAGGGATGTTAAGCTAATCAGAGAACAAAGATCATCAGAGATAGTGGAAGACCAAGAAGTAGAGGAACAGATATGCTTTGTAAACGCTGACTGTGATAACTTCAAGGTTGTCTCAGATGATAGAGAAGATAAAGAGAAAAATGTCTGCAGTGAAGAGCTGGACCAGCAGGGTCTGTGGACCATGTATTTTGATGGAGCTTGTGCAAAAGAAGGCTCTGGAGCTGGAGTTGTTTTCCTGTCTCCAACTGGTAAGCTCCTCAAATTTTCTTTCTTGCTGAGGTTTGTTTGCACAAACAATATTGCGGAATATGAGGCTTTAATCTTAGGCCTAAATATAGCTCTCAAACATGGAATCAAATTGCTAAGAGTATTTGGGGATTCTGAGCTGATTGTATCCCAAATTAGAGATAGGTATGCTTCAAAAAATAAAAGATTGAAACAATACAAGCATGCTGTTTGGGATACCATTGAACTCTTTGATGCATTTTCAATAGGCTGGGTAGAGAGATCAAAGAATGTTATGGCTGATTTCTTAGCTAATGTTGCAATAAGGCCAGATGACATCACTCTGTCAGATGTTACAAATGTAGAAGTTAAAATCAGGCCTGTAGTACCAGAAAATATATGCAGTTGGCAAGTGTTTAATGATGATAGGGATTTGTTAAAATTTTTGCACTGCATAGATGAATATGAGAATCAAGAAATTGATTTCCAAGCTTTTGTACAAACTATAGATGGAAAAGAAACTCTTGTGGGAAAAGAGATAATTCAATTGAAGACTAATAAAATCCCTAGAGGGTTAGTAGCTTTGGAAAGAGCTTTTGACAGTAGAGACAAATTGGTCACAAGGACATCTCCCACAAATAAGGAAGATTTAGAAGAGATAAATTTGGGGACATCTCAGGCCCCCAAGAAGGTATACATTGGTAAACAGCTCAAACCACACATCAGGAGTATGCTGATTGCATTACTGAAAAGGTATAAACATGTTTTTGCTTGGTCATATGAGGACCTAAAAGCCTATAGGGAAGATTTATTCTAGCATGAGATCCAATTGAAGCCTGGAGCTAAGCCATTTAGACAAAGGCAAAGACCTATTAATCCTACCTTAGCTCCAAAGATGCAAGAAGAACTTAAAAAGCTTAGGGAAGCTGGAATAATTGTGCCAATCAGACATTCAACTTGGGTGTCTAACCTTGTCCCAGTCAGAAAAAAGAACGGTGATATTAGGCTTTGTGTTGATTTCAGGAACTTGAATGTATCCTCTTTAAAGGATAACTATCCACTGCGTAATATGGAAGCTATGTTGCAGAGAGTGACTGGTTGTGAACTCTTATCCATGATGGATGGATTTTCAGGTTATAATCAGGTGAAGGTAAAGGAATCAGAGCAGTATAAGACTACCTTCACCACTCCACGGGGAACTTATGTATATGTTAGAATGCCATTCAGATTAACAAATGCAGGTGCTACATTTCAAAGAGCAATGGATGTTGCTTTTGCAGGGTTGATTGATTCAATCCTGGCTATATATCAGGATGACTTGACTGCACATTCAATGAAGGAAGAGCAGCATTGTTTGCATCTAGAGCAGATTTTCATAAGAGCACTAGAGTATGGTATTTCTTTAAATCCAAAGAAGTGTGCCTTTGGGGTAGTTGAAGGAAAGCTCCTGGGACACATTGTTTCCAAGGATGGAGTTAGGATAGATCCAGAGAGAGTGGCTGCTATTGACAGAATTCAAATGCAAAAAACTGTAAAAGGAGTTCAGTCCTTCTTTGGACAGATAAATTTTGTTAGGAGATTTGTTCCCAACTTTGCAGAAACCACAAGGAACATTTCCAAGATGATGAAGAAGGATGCAACTGTCAACTAGGAAAGTGAAGTAATAGAATCATTTCAGAGTATCAAAGAGGCAATCAAGATGGCCCCTGTTCTTAAATCTCTTGATTTTCTAGGCCATTCCAAGTATTTTCATTTGCTTCCTTTCACACTGTTGCTGCGTGTTTGCTACAGAAAAATGAAGATGGTTTTGAACAGCCCATAGCTTTCTTCAGTATATCCTTGCAGGATTCTGAGTTGAAGTATGATATTATGGAAAAACAAGCATATGCACTAGTCAAAGCCATCAAAAGTTTCAGACCATACCTGGTAGGATCACATATAATTGCATATGTACCCCATGCAGCAGTCAAAGACATATTCACTCAACAGGAGGTGACCGGAAGAAGGTGCAGATGGATAAACAAACTACAAGAGTTCAACATAGACATACAAATTACCAAGTTGGTAAGAGGACAAGGATTAGCCAAGATGATGGCACAGTCAAACTTGGAAGCATGCCAAGTTAATGCAGTCCAAAATGAGAGTGTAAATGTATCAAGATCTGAATGGTACAAGGATATTATCTACTACTTGCAAAATCTGAATTGTCCTTCCCATTTCAGTGACAGTCAAAAGAGGACTTTAAAGTTACATGCAATCAGGTATGTTATTGTTCAAGGTGAGCTATACTGGAAAAACCCTGATGGTGTGCTGCTGAGATGTGTGGATGAGGATATGGCTAACAATGTTTTGATTGATATGCATAAAGGATTGTGTGGTGGACATTATACTGCCCAAACAACAGCTCATAAGACTCTCAGAGGAGGATATTGGTGGCCCACTCTCTTTTCAGATGCACAAAGGTTAGTAAGGAAGTGTGACCCTTGCCAAAGATTCTCAGGAAAATTGAGATATGATGGTGCTTTACCCCTCAAAACTGTAACTGTGGATGCTCCATTTCAGCAATGGGGAATTGACTTCATAGGTGAAATTGCAGACAAGTCAAGTGGGGGACACAGTTGGATTTTGGTGGCAACTGATTACTTTACCAAATGGATCGAGGCCATTCCAACTAAGAGTGCTACAAGTAAGGTGGTGATGGATTTCATACTGGAAAATGTTATCATCAGGTTTGGAGTACCATTCAAGATAGTCACTGATAATGCTATGTGCTTTACATCAAGTGAATTTGTTGATTTTTGCAATAGGTATGGGATAAATCTATCATATGCATCACCATACCACCCACAAGGAAATGGTCAAGCAAAATCAAGCAATAAAAGCATCATGAAAATTATCAAGAGGATACTGGACAAGAACAAGAGAGCTTGGGACTCAAAGTTAAAGTTAGCAATATGGGCTGACAGAGTGACAGTAAAAAAGGCTATTGGAATGTCACCCTTTGAGCTAGTATATGGTGCATCAGCCAAGTTGCCCATAAATAATCTCCTACTAGTTTACAGATTCATCTAGGAGAATGATGAGGAGATTGAAGACTCTATGATAGAAAGAGTGAATCAACTGGTTGCATTAGATGAGAATAGAAGGAAAGCACACCAGATTAACCTCAAGAGACAACAAGCTATGAAATATCAGTTTGACAGGAGAGCTACAAAAAAGAAGTTTCGAGTCAATGATCTGGTGCTCATCTGGAATGCAAAAAATTAGGACAAGGGTAAACATGGTAAGTTTGAACCCTTATGGATGTGCCCATATCAGATTTGCAGTATTCATGGGGAGGATTCTTATTTCCTCCAGGCCCTAGATGGTGAATTTCTGGAATTGCCTGTGCATGGCCAATTCCTTAAGTTCTATTTTGCATAGATGACTTGTCGCTGTGCACATTTGTAAAAATATGTATATAGTGTAAATGTTCTGTACAGTTCGTGCTTTTTTGGCTTTTTTGCCTGGTCTGCCTGGAGATCTGGTTCTCACTGCAGGTTTTTCACCTGCACGTCCCCATTCGGAGCCAGTGTTAGCACTAATTTTGGTCTGGATCTGAGCGCAGGATGTTGGAGGGTTTTTTCCTTTTTGGGCCCTAAGTTTCCTTGTTCATCACTGTGATTTTCTCTATCGGTGAAACTTCTTTTTGGGTACTCAGATTTTGCTTGAACCATCATTTTGAACTATCGCGTTGAACCCTTTTGGTTCAAGGTTCAACGGTTCATGGGCTTAGGCTTCATCTTTTCCCATCAGTGAATTCTTTGTTCATCTATGTTATCGGCGTTGAACTTCTCGGTTGAACTTCTCTTTTGAACCATCAGGTTGAACTGGTTCAGGGTTCAATGGTTCAAAGCCTTATGATTTTGGTCTTATCGGCATAACGTTCATCATTGAGTGGATGGTGGAGTGTTGGCCTGACGGTTTGCCTCTGGCTGATGGAAGGTTAGTGATTTGCAAGGTTGGTTTCAGTGTGACATGGACTATCAGGCTAACCGTTGGAGGGTTCACCAATATACAATGTTTGGCTGATGGATATGTTATCAGCGAGAGCTGTATTGTTGGCCTGAGTGTTTTGAGTTATGCTGACAATGGGAGGTTTGGTCGATGAGGAGTCATTGGTGTGTGTGTGGCCGATGGAGGAGCAGAGTGTAGCTCGTTGGTGCATCGGCAAGACTATTGTGATCGGCTGGGGAGATTTTGGTTGCTCCGATGGTGTAAGTCACACTGACGGAGGTGGTCTTCGGTGTGACTTGTGTTGTCGACGAGGATGGATTGCGTTGGGCCGACAGTGGAGGGTCTGACCAATGAAGGGGGAAGCCGATATGTTATCGGCGGGAGTTGTTCTATCGGCAGCAGTCCTTTATGGTTTGCCGATGGAAGGAAGTCACCCCGACGTGAAATGCCATCGGAGTAAGGTTGCATATCGGGTTAGCGGTTGGAGGGTCTGCCGATGGGGTAGTGTCAGGCTGATGAGGATTTGGAGTGGTCATCGGTGAGAGTTGGTCTGTCGGTGAAGGAGCTTTTGGCTAGGCCAATGGTTCTTCTCTGGCCGATGGGGATGTTGGAGGCTTTCAGGAGTTGTTCATCGGCGTGATTAGCTATGTCGACCGAGGGGTTTTTAGCTTGGTCGATGATATTGGTCTGGCCGATGGTGGTAGGATAGTAACTGCTAACGGGATGCGAGCTGGTCATCGAAGAGACTCATACTATCAGTGGAGATATCGAGAGTTGGCCCGATGGTGCATCTCTGGCCGATGGAGGGGATTGTAATGTAGCGGTCGGCAGGAGATTCGTGGGCTTGGTCGATGGTGTTGATCTCGGTGATGGGCTTTGGGTGAAGGAGCGTGTGTCAAGCGTGGCAAAAGTGCTCAACACCTATTATGCAAGTGACTATGCTTTTAAACTACTAAGGTAGTCTCCTCACCATGCATGTGGGACTAATCTCCCTGTATAATTTGAAACTGCGATAGAACGCGTTTTGGCGGGAATTTCTTTTTTGATGTGTTGCGACAGTTTTCAAGTGGCCGCAGGTGGTTGAGCCATCAATGGCGACTGTAGCAGGGGCATGGGCAAGTTGTTGAACAGTCATGTACCTAATTTTTTGGCGTGAGGACTTCCAGATGGTGGCACAAGGCTCGAGGCCACCATTGTCTACTTTCTGTCTCTGCAGCAATAAATTCTGAGCACCATTCCTTTGAAGGATCTGTATCTGGCAGATTTTTATAAAAGCCTTGTAATTAATTGTTGTGGTACACTTTCTGGCTGATATAAGCAAACTGTGTTACCATTGTTTAGGTTGTTGAAAGTTGAACATTTGGCTCAGTAATACAATACAGCTGATTTGGTTGCTCTGTGCAGCAAAACTTGTGAGTTTATGTATCTCTTGTTGTATGTATTTGCATGAATCCACTGATTTCATGGTCAATTTTATATGAATAATGATATGTTTGCATGTGTTATGCTAATTCTGTCTCCAATTTTGCATGTATCTTTCTTCTGAGTCTAGGTATTCAAGCTTAATAGAATTCTTGTGTTGAATGTCGGATCTTTTAACTTCTGCTCAAGGGGTAGATTAAACTGTTTTTAGATTGAACATTGGGAAGGGTATACTATAATAGGGATGCCATAAGTATAGATAGCTTAACACTGTATTGGGAGATATCTGTAAGGCAGGTATCATATGTATCCCCCTGAAATCTAGTTTTAGTTGTTCATGCATATCATTCACAGGTGTATGTCTACTGACTCCAGGCCCTGGATAGGCACCAATCTTGCTTTGTGTTTGTGTTACAACCATGTCCAGCTTTGCATCCAAACTTAAAATCAAAATCAGACTCTAAAGCAACCATTAGGACAGTAGAATTAGTTTTAGGATCCAAGTCCTCTGTCTACAACTGCAAATAGGCCCAAAGCTAGCCCCTTTGCTCTTATCTTACAGTTTTGGTCTACTTACAGGAGGACTTATCTGCTTTCTGTCAGCATCCCAGCCTTGTATGTATATCCTCATGGATGTTGAGTAGGGAATACCCCCCTAGGTTTTGCAGAGCCTAAAGAAGAAGAGGAGATAAAATATAGAGTCTATCTCCTACACTGTTGGCCCCTGGCCCAGAGATCCTGTTGATCATTGATGGCTACCTTGTAGGGAAATATGGGAATAAGCATCCAGTCTAGGAAAAAACCAACAAGGTGATTGAGGGGGTCAACTGCAGTAGGCTTGAAATTATCTTAGAAGGCCTTTACTACAAAATCTACATCTGATTTTCAATCTTCCCCTCTACCTTTTCGTCTAGAGCCTCTAGGATCTGAACTTCATCAGACAAAAGTTTATGCAACCTCACACTGATATCTCAAAGTTTTGTGTTGCACTCCCTGAGGATATCACTCTCAAATTTGGTATCTTCATACCATATGCTCAACAACTGGAATGTCTAGTTGTTTAGTATCTTGTTTTAAACCAAGACATTTGCATCTATATGTTTCATTTCTGATAAGGCAATCAGATATTTTTGAATCTTGATTGACCTTTGCCCAACCTCCTACAATTTATCTACCCTGTTCCTCAATGTGCTGAGCATGTTCCAATTATTAAGAGAGGTCTTTATCACCTTCTTTGCATTTGTAATGAATTAGATGAACCAATTTTCCATCATATGTGCTTTGTGCTTCATGATGTCCAGTCCTGTCACCTCATCTTGTGATATAATGGTTAGTGGAGTGGATGTGCTGACTGGTACATTATTGGGGTCTATTAGCCCTTTTATGAATGTGTTCAATTGAACAATGTGCTCCTTGTCCACCTTATTTTTATTCTTCTCTCTCTCTCTCTACACTCTTTAATAAAGAATTAATGATATATTTGGCCTCTTGGCCTTCTTGTTGCTCAGTAGCAAAGCCTAAATCAATAGTGGTCACTTGAAACTCACTAACACTTATCTCTCCTTTTGCTTTGTCTACCATAGGTAAGCTACTTCAACTATCCTCCTACCTGTTATTGAATCTCTCTTTATTGCTAAGGTGGCTCTAGCCCTTCTTCTTGGCTTGGATGTATTGGCCACAAATAATGAAGCAATATTAAAATCTGATGCAACACTAGGCAGATGTGCTTGCACTTCCTGTTGCAACCAATATGGTACATCATCTGCAGATCCTTGCTGATTTATGTGTCCAATCTGCACATTTTGTGATTCTATGTTTTGTTCCACCCTTTGTTGTGGTTGCTCCTTTTCTTGTTCTTTAGCTATTTATTCATCATGTTTTTCTTCATCTTGCTTATCCTCATGAGTAGGTACTTCTTGTGCAACCTTTTCACTCTTATCCTGCTCATCATGTGATGGTGGTGGATCCTCATGAGTATCAAGATTGCTCTAATCTATCATATCTTCCTGATCCTTGTGACTTTTTCCATCCACATTTCCCTTCTTTTCTTGATCACCACCTGATTGAGAGCTTTGTTCCCCATCCTTCGATACATTTACTTCTTTAGGATTTTGGGGTTTATCTACTTCTTTATGTACCTCCCTCTTGGGTACTTGTTCATTATCCTGATGTTCATTTTGATCAGGCATCTCTTCATCTTCTTGCTGCAAGTATGGGCCTAACTGGTGTTGTCATTGATGTCAACATGCTCCTGTTACATTAATGTCAAGAATTGGATGAGTTGTATGCTGAGGATATTGAGAAAAATAGTCCTATCAGAAATAGAGAAGAATAGTGAAGATAGTGAAGTGAAGATCCCAGCTAAGATGAAGATCAGAGGATGTGCATCAAAGGGTTTGTAGATATGTCTTAAGATGATCTAGTAAAGATTTGAGAGGTCTACATGAAGATTTGAAGAAGCTATGGCCACTTGAGTAAAACCAGTTCTGGCAGATGTTCAGAGGTGACAGAGTGACACAGATAGGTTCGGTGAGATCTAGAAATGCAATATCATGTTTTGCAGATTTGGTGGAGTGTTTAGGAAGTCAATGTGAATTGACAACACAATTGGTTCATAGTCTAGAGGTTTGGAAGCATCTATTCTAATATGACAGTGATGACAGACTGTGTTCTTGAGGTTCCAGATGAAGGAGAGAATGATTTTAGTAAGCAAAAGTAGTATGGATGTTCTTGGTGATTCAAGCAAGCTTGTGGGGGTCTCTAGATTGTGTCTAGTTCATTTTGGTGGTCCGCATTGAAGATAGACCTCGTAATTGAAGAATTACTTTCAGATGATGATGTTCTTCCTAAACTTGGTCGACCGGATGAGTTACACATCTTGCGGATGATCTTGAAGATGATCTATGAAGCATGGCATGTTCCTCAAAGAAGATTAAAGTCTCAAATCTATGTAGCTGACAGTGTGGTGATCTGCATGAAGTCTTTTGTAATAAGTCAAGTTGTATTTGTGTATTTGCTCTGTAAAGTTTTCCAACTTTGATGATTATCCCAAAGTTGATGTCTTGTATAAATAAGAAGTTGTGAAGTCATTTCAAAGGTATCTTGGTGGTGATGAGAGTGTGGTAGAAAGGAGCAGAGCGAAAGACAGAGCAAAAGTATTGGGCTTAAACGGAACTAACTCAAGCATGGTGAAGATACTATTCTTCAATTCAAGTATGTAATATTTATCATTCTGTAGATAATGTGTCTCCTGTAGGCAGTGGGCCTCTTGTGAACAGTGTACTCAGGCAGTGAGCCCTAATTGGCATGTGCCATTTTTTTCTTCTTATTCTTTTAACAGAGAATACAATCTTGGGTTAGTCACCCTGTGATTTTCCCTTAACCAGGTTTTCCACATTAAAATCTTGGTGTCATATGTGTTAATGTGTTTCTACTCTTGAATTGTTGCAATATGTTTCCATGATTGATTTATTATTATGCTATTGAATTACAAGAAGGATTTAAGTGATTAATAAGAGAAAGTTTTGAGACAACTGATTCACCCCCCCTCTCAGTTGTCTATCTTGAATCTAACAATTGGTATCAGAGCTAAGTTCCTCTAAAAGAGCTTAACCGCTTGAGGAGATCTAGGATGTCTTCTTACAAGAAGGATAGTCTGAGGTTTGATGGAACCAATTTCACTCTTTGGAAAATCTGCATGGAATGTCACTTGCAATGTATGGGAATGCAATATTGGATCATGGCTTCAAAGAAGTATGTTCCTCCACAGAATGGTCCGAGAGCTGTAGATGAAATCAGAGATGCTAAAAACAATCTTCAAGCTAAAGAAGCTCTACTAAGTGCCTTATCTCATTCAGAGCTGACAAATGTTATAGATCTAAAAACTGCATATAAGATTTGGGAAAAACTAGAACTTCTGCATGAAGGAGACAAATATGTTAAATGTGCCAAGCTATAGAGTCTGAAAGGAAATTTTGAAAACTTGAAGATGAATGAAGATGAGAATATCACTACATTTATGCCAAGAGTAAATGAGCTTATTTGTGGCATTAGATGTATTGGTGGAATCTTAGATGAAGATGAGATTGTTGCCAAAATTCTAAGATCCCTACCTCCTTCTTGTAAATACAAGGTTGCTACTATCGAAAAATTCAAATCTTTTTCAAATATCACAAGAGATCAATTGGTTGGAAAATTAGCTACATTTGAACTGGCTGAGTTTGGAGATGCACCCCCAAGATTGAATCTACATTCAAAGCTAGTGCCTCTATAAAAGGCAAACAAAAGTTTGATCCAGGAGAGAACTCCTCAAAGAAACTATCATGGTATGAGAAAGAAAGAAAAGATCTGGAAGAAGATGAAGCAGAAGCTACTCAACTTGAAGCCCTTATTGCAAAAAGACTTCCAAGAGGATCCGGTAAGTATGAAGGAAAATTGCCCTTTAAATGTTTTAACTGCAATAAGATTGGTCATTTTGCCTCAAGGTGTCCGGAAAGATTTTCAAGGGCAAATCCAAATAGATCAAGATTCCAAAAGAAATGTTACTATGTTCATAAAGATGATGATGATGGAGTAACAGATGATGAATCAGAGACAGCAAACAAATCCAGAAGTGATTGGGTGTTTATTGCCATCAAGGAAGAAGATCCAATGCCCTCTGAATCTGTCAATCATAAAATGGAAAGAGATCTGGCTGCCCAAGTTGAAGAAAGGATGACTAGGTCATTGACAGTGGATGCTCCCACCATATGATAGGTGACAAAAATAGTTTATAGATTTGGAAAGATATGAAGGAGTTGTAAAATTTGGTGATAATTATGCTGGAAAAATTAGAGGTAGAGGAACTATTTCTTTTGATGGAAAGAACAAAACCAGTAATGTACTGTATGTTGAAGGTCTAAAGTACAATCTGCTTAGTGTTGGACAGTTGGTGGACAAAGGCTATGATCTCTGATTCAAAAATAGAAAATGTAAGATCTTTGAAAGTTCCAGAACAAAGATTGCATCTGGTACTCAAACAAAAGGTAATATCTTCCACTTGGTTGGTACTGGAAAAAGTTGTTTATTTGTTCAAATTAATCAGAGTTGGTTGTGGCATAGGAGAATGTGTCATGTGAATTTTGATAATATCATCAAGATAAACAACACTCAGGCTGTAAGAGATCTTCCAAGATTGGTAAAACCTACTAATAGTTTGTGCAAAGAATGTCAGTTGGGTAACCAAAGTAAAGTCACATTCAAAAGTAAGAATAGTCTTCTACCGGATTATTGGACTTAGTACATACTAATCTATGTGGTCCGGCAAGAATCAGGAGTTTTCAATGTGATAGATACTTCATATTATTAATTGATGATCACTCCCAGATCATGTGGGTGACTTTTCTGAAAGAGAAATCTGAGGCTCTTGAGAAATTCAAAAAATTCAAGGCTATGGTAGAGAATGAAACTAAATTAAACATAAAATGTCTTAGGTCTGATAGAGGTGGAGAATTCACATCCAGAGAATTCATAGAATTCTGTGAGAAACATGGGATAAAAAGACAGTTGTCTGCTCCAAGGACTCCACAGTAGAATGGAGTAGTGGAGAGAAAGAACCGGACCATCTAGGAAGCATCTAAAACTATGATGATGGAAGAAAATGTTCCTCAGATCTTCTAGAGAGAAGCTGTAAGCACTGCTGTCTATACTCTTCATCGAGTACAAATCAGAAGTAATACTAGTAAGACACCTTATGAACTCTGGTTTGGTATCACTCCCACTAGGAAGTATTTTAGAGTCTTTGGTAACAAATGTTATATTAAAAGAGATGAAGACCTTGGAAAATTTGATACTATAAGTGATGAAGGAATATTCTTGGGTTATTCTACTCAAAGCAAAGCATACTAGTGTTATAACAAGAGATTGAGAAAGATTATAGAAAGTATAAATGTGAAGGTTGATGGATGTATTGAAAAACCCTCAAGGTTTTATGAATATGATGAAGATGATAAGAATGATGTTTTGGTCCAAGAAGTCCAAGCCCCTTTTGAAATTCAGATCTAGACTGATCCAGAGAATCACGAAGAAGAGATAAGCTTGAATGAACCTGTTCAAGAAATAGAAGTGCAAGAAATTCCCAAAATTCCCAAGTATGTAAGACTGAATCACTCTGAAGATTAGATCATAGGTGATAAAAGAAAAGGTATTCAAACAAGAAGAAAGATTGCTCAAGATTCAGAAAAGTATTGTCTGATTTCAAAGATTGAACCAAAGATAGTGAATGAAGCATGCAATGATGAAAGCTGGAACAAAGCAATGAAGGAAGAGCTATGTAAATTGAGAAAAATCACACTTGGGATCTTGTTCCTAGACCTATAAAGAAAAATGTGATTGGAACCAAATGGGTCTTCCAGAATAAACTGAATGAAGATGGTGAAGTAGTCAGAAACAAAGCCAAATTGGTCTACAAGGGTTATTCTCAAGTAGAAGGAGTTGAGTTTGAAGAAACTTTTGCTCCGCTGGTAAGAATTGAAGTAGTCAGATTATTTGTTGCCTTTGCTACCTTCAAAGACTTCAAAGTATATCAGATGGATGTCAAGTTTGCCTTCCTGAATGGTGACTTGGAAGAAGAAGTTTACATTGAGCAACCGGATGGATTTCAATTGTCTGATCATGGTGATATGGTCTGTAAGTTGAAGAAAGCATTGTATGGACTCAAACAAGCCCCAATAGCCTAGTATGAAAGACTGGATAAGCATCTTTTGAATAATGGTTTCATCAAAGGTACTGCTGACAGTAATTTGTACTTCAAAATTGATCATGAAAATATCTTGATTGTTGAAGTATTTGTTGATGATATCATTTTTGGAGGAAGAGATAGTATGTGCAAAACTTTTACAAATCAAATGAAAAGTGAATTTGAGATGTCCATGTTTGGGGAAATGAATTTCTTCTTGGGTCTGTAAATCATTCAAACAAAGAAAGGAATCTTCATTTCACAGACCAAATATGTGAAAGAATTGTTGAAGAAATTTGGGATGGAAGACTCAAAACCAATGAGTACTCCCATGGTAACCGGATATAAATTGAGCAAAGATGATGAATCTCCTAAGGTTGATCAAAAAAAGTACAGGTCAATGATTGGAGGATTATTGTATCTTACTCAAACTAGACCTGACATTATGAATGATGTTGGTCTTGTTGCTAGATTCCAAGATGATCCTAGAGAATCTCATGTCATGGAAATCAAGAGGATTCTCAGATATCTAAAATGGACAGTTGAGTATGGTTTATGGTATCCTAGAGATCATGATTTCTCTCTTCATGCTTATACAGATGCAGATTAGGTAGGAGATGTGGATGACTGGAAGAGTACCAGTGGTGGAGCATTCTTTTTGATGAAAATATTGGTTTCTTGGCTGAGCAAGAAACAAGAGGCAATATCTCTGTCCACTGCAGAAGTATAATATATTGCAGCAGCAGGTAGTTACACTCAAGTATTGTGGATGAAGCAAATGCTAAGAGACATCAGAGTGGAGTATGAGGAACCTATCACAATCTTCTATGATAATTCAAGTGCAATAAACATATCAAAAATTCTAGTGTTGCATTCAAAGACAAAACATATATCCATCAAATTTCATTTTCTGAGAGAGCAGGTGAACAAGAATGAAGTCATATTGGAGTTTGTGCCCTCCAAGGATTAGATTGCAGATATTTTTACTAAACCTCTACCTAAGGACTCTTTTGAGTATCTCAGGGAGAAATTAGGGGTTATTACCTCTTCAGTTTGGAATTAAGGTGCACTAATGTGCATCAGTTCAGTGGATCTTACAGTGATATCTTGTGGTCCAGATTGATGATGGGAAACTGCTACTCAGGGGGAGCAGTTGGTATGATTCTGAGTGATGCAAGTATGTGCACTTTGCCATTGATGTCAAAGGGGGAGAGAAGACATGTGAAAAACAAAAAGTGGTTGAAGGGGGAGCAGTAAAGGAAGAGAAGACATGTGAATGGTTGTTGTTAATAGGGGGAGTTATGTCAATCAGTGAGGAGAAGTTCTTATCTTGATGGTTAAAATAGTTTTTCACATTATATGTTGCCATCAATGACAAAGGGGGAGATTGTTGCAAGTATGGGCCTAACCGGTGTTGTCATTGATGTCAACATACTCCTGTTGCATTGATGTCAAGGATTGGATGAGTTGTATGCTGAGGATATTGAGAAAATTAGTCCTATTAGAAACAGAGAAGAATAGTGAAGATCCCAACTAAGATGAAGATCAGAGGATGTGCATCAAAGGGTTTGTAGATATGTGTCTTAAGATTATCTAGTAAAGATTTGAGATGTCCACATGAAGATTTGAAGAATTTATGGCAACTTGAGTAAAACCAGTTCTGGCAGATGTTCAGAGGTGACATAGTGACACAAATAGGTTTGGTGGGACCCAGAAATGCAATATCATGTTCTGCAGATTTGATGGAGTGTTTAGGAAGTCAATGTGAATTGACAACACAATTGGTTCATGGTCTGGAGGTCTGCAAGCATCTATTCCAATATGACAGTGATGATAGACTGTGTTCTTGAGGTTTCAGATGAAGGAGAGAATGATTTTAGTAAGCAGAAGTAGTATGGATGTTCTTGGTGATTCAGGCAAGCTTGTGGGGGTCTCTGGATTGTGTCCAGTTTGTGTTGGTGGTCCGCATTGAAGATGGAGCTCATAATTGAAGAATTACTTCTGAATGATGATATTCTTCCTAAACTTGGCCGACCAGATGAGTTACACATCCTGTGGATGATCTTGAAGATGATCTACGAAGCATGGCATGTTCCTCAAAGAAGATTGAAGTCTCAGATCTACGTAGCCGATAGTGTGGTGATCCGCATGAAGTCTTTTGTAATAAGTCAAGTTGTATTTATGTATTTTCTTTGTAAAGTTTGCTGACTTTGATGATTATCCCAAAGTCGATGTCTTGTATAAATAAGAAGCTGTGAAGTCATTTCAAAGGTATCTTGACAGTGATGAGAGTGTGGTAGAGAGGAGTAGAGTGAAAGGTAGAGAAAAAGTATTGGGCTTAAATGGAACTAACTCAAGCATGGTGAAGATGCTATTCTTTAGTTCAAGTATGTAATATTTATCATTCTATAGACAGTGTATCTCTTGTAGGCAATGGGCCTCTTGTGAGTAGTGTGCTCGGGCAGTGATCCCTAATTGGCATGTGCCATTTTATTCTTCTTGTTCTTTTAATAGAGAATATAATCTTGGGTTAGTCACCTCATGGTTTTTCCCTTAGCCGGGTTTTTCACGTTAAAATATTGGTGTCATATTTGTTAATGTGTTTCTACTCGTGAACTATTGCAATATGTTTCCATGATTGATTTATTATTATGCTGCTGAATTACAAGAAGGATTTAAGTGATTAATAAGAGAAAGTTTTAAGACAACTGATTCACCCCACCCCTCTCAGTTGTCTGTCTTGAATCTAACACTTCTTCCATGTGTACATTAACTTCTAACTTCTTTTGGTCTAGAAGTAGATCTTCAACTTTATTCTAGTCTTCCTCACCCTGATATGTCAAATCTATAGCTGTTGGGCTGGTAACCTGATCCACTAATCTTGCCAAAACAATTTGTTGTGCCACAATCTCAAGATTACCTTCTTCTACTTTGACCTTCTTTTATACTGTGGGGGTGCCATGAGGGGTCATCTTGGTGTTCTTTACTAGTGTCTCCATAGAACTAGCAGACACCTCATTTACCACATCATCATCTGATAACTCTACTGTGTTGTCTAATGGAAAAGACTGATCACTTTCTTTATTATGCATCTCTTTCTTTTGCTCTTCTACCAGCCCAGTCTTAAAATGCACTATATCAGGAATAGGTACCTCATGCTGCAGGGTTCTTTTGACACCTTCATCGCCTACTACTTTTAGTATGATGGTGGGGTTCTTTTCCATTTTCCCTCTCATTGCAGATGCTTGTTTCTTTGGAGGTGTATCTTGAATTTTCTTCTTTTTTCTACTAATCAAAAGATCATCATCATATGTTCTTTCCTCTTCTTCTATGACAGTAGGAGTAGGCTTTGTAGCAAGTTTTTGCTACTTTGCAGGTGCATGAGATGTGGTTGCAACAGATGTAGTTGTAGCAGATGTAGAGACTAAATCCTCCTTAGGTTGGGGATAACAAATGATTGTCACCCCACCAACTTGGTTTCCTTTCTTAGATTTATTTTGTTGCCTTTCTCCTTTTGATGCCCTCTTTTCCCTGAGGAAATCATCATATTCTTCATCTGATAATTCTTGCCTTTTCTTCTTCTTATCAATTGTGAGACCTACCCCCTTCTTCTTTAGTTTGGTAACTTGTGCATCTACCCATTCTTTGGTCAATTGTATGACCTTCTATGTTATTTGGTCTAATGAGGTCACCTCTAGTTGATTCCACTCTGGGGATGATATTGTTTCATTGTATATTTTCTTTCTCTCATATTCTTGAGACATGATGTTCCCATTATCTTCATGCAATTACACTGGCAAAGGTATGTAATGCAATATGTAGATTTGATTCAGGATAAGCCTTTGATAACCCCTCCTTCTCACTTCCATCTCATCATCACAATCGGCCCAATAATCTTCAATGTGCATGTGATGCATGGGTTTCTTATTTAATTCTTGCATCCTATCATATGGGTCATATGGCCTGGATAGTGAGAACAGCTGTAAGGACATAAATTTCAATCCCCCCATTACATCCTTGACACTTTCCTTGTCAGGGCACATATACCACCCAATAATGGATGGGAACAGGACATTAGGTATTTTACCTTTCTCAACATAGGCCTCAAATGAAGGCAATATTTGTCTGGCCATTTCCATTAATATGACTCTATCAGTAGGGTTTATTGGCAACATGAGAGGTTTCCCAGTGAAACCTTCCACTCTTATGTATGTAAAAGTGGGGAACTAGATGAACCAAGCCCCATGTCTGTATATTATTGCTTGAGATTCTATGCTCGGCCTCTTTGCTATGTCCTCTTCCATAGTCTTGACTA
This sequence comes from Cunninghamia lanceolata, assembly GCA_027924645.1. Lineage (NCBI taxonomy): Eukaryota > Viridiplantae > Streptophyta > Pinopsida > Cupressales > Cupressaceae > Cunninghamia > Cunninghamia lanceolata. Next base: position 3,184,610 of record BSBN01000738.1, read on the forward strand.
GGTGCATGGAGAATGAGTCATTCACTCTCTAGTAATGTTAGAGGGACTCTCTTTGTTTCAATTGTGGGTAATGATCCCAGATATTTAGATCTCTAGGGTTAGTACCAACCCTACCCATAGTCTGCAACCCACTATTTGTGCCTCTGAATGCACAAGCATAAACCACATAGGAGGTCATGTGGAACATATTAGTTTTTCCTCCTAGATTTGTGAGGGCTACTTTTTACTCTACTATTCATGAGACTATTTGTAGTGATATTGCTATTATTTTTATGTTGAGAGACTATTGATCTTAAACCTTGTTTATTAACCTAATTGAATTTTAAGGAAATAATTGTGCAATGATAAGTAGATGTTGCTTTTAAGGAAATGATGAATGGATATGGAACTTCAATGTGCTTTCAGTAGGATTATATGGTAGAATGTTTAAGATGCATGTATTTAAATTGCTTCGGCTATGATATCTCTATGTGATATTGATTTCGAGTAGAGTGTGTAGGTATTGCTAACAAAACCACAAATACAGGAGATCATCCCATACCCTATGTTGTATCCCTTGTGAGCCGATCTAGTTCCACGAGGAACTAAGATCAACCTCATGTTTAGAGAAATGTTGTAATGTTGTAATGTGTTAATGTTGCATGAGGTCAAGGGAATAAGGGCTATCTTCTAATTTACTTTTATTATGATAAGTGTTGTAAGAAATGTTGTTTTTAATCTTGTTTAAACTTTATTTCTTTTAGACCCTTTTCTTGTGTTTTTATTTGACTCTGGGAATTCTAACTAGATAAAAATCAACCCTAGGTTATACCCCATGGGTTTAGGGACCCTTTTGACTAGGATAACCTTGGGATAACTTCCATATGGTTACTTCAACTTCAGGGTGAAGTTAAGTGACGAACTTGGAAGCATGGGGATAATGGGAAGAGTGGAATCCACACTCAAGCCCACTTCCAAGTCACGGAATGACTCCATGATCCACCAATAATGGAGTGCTTTATCTCTTTGTGCCTCTTTTTTGATGGGAGTGCCCCATTAAAAGTGTGGTGTGTCATCCATTCACTCCTTAATTGTATTTTAATTATTTATTTTATTTCTACATGTGGGCTATAATGGGGAACCTCTTGAGTGGGGTTAATTGTTTTAAGTCCATTAGGGATAATGGATAATGAGTGGTTTAGTTTTTTAATGCCACTTGGAATAAGGGATAAGGTAGAGAATTTGTTTTAAAGAGGAGAAGCGGGAGAGGGTAAGGGGGTTGGATTATTGTGGAAAGAAGGAGAATTTTGGAGAAGGAGGCTAGAGAGGAGCTCTTCATCAAATTTTATTCCATAATTGGGCTTTGGAAGGTTGGTGAACAAGTCTACTCTCTTGTGTGATTGGTTGTTTGAAATGTATGTTCATTTCTTGTTTGATGAATGAGTTTGCAAATGTCTTCTATGAGTTTTCTGTTATTTTTAGGGTTTGTTTTGGGTGTAGAAAGAGCTCCTTCCAGTTGGAAGGTAATGCTCATCTTGTATAGGGAAGGGGAGGTGTGACCCTCCTCAGGTGTCATCTTGTTTCTTGATATATGAAATGCCTTGAGGGCAAGTTGGTATTTTTTAGCCTAGAGGGCTTTATGGCTTTGAGAGCCTATTGGGATATCTTGGGTATTTTGATTAATTGGAAGGCTTGAGGCCTTGTGGAAAAATAAATTGTTGGCTTGAGGCCTTGTGATAAAATGTGATAAATTGTGTAAAGGATGACACCTAGAGGTAGAGATTGTCTACTCCCCTACCCTCCCTGAACTCACCTAAGCTGGTTCTTTGTATTGTGAGTATACCATGGGTGTGTGTGTGTGTTATTTGATTTGTTGTTGTTGTTCAGTGTTGTGATGTGTTTGGTAAAATGTACCCTAGGTATGTGGATGGTTTCCCTAGCTCGGGGGTGACCCTCTTGCAGGTCAAAGGTAGGGAGGAGAGCTAGATGGTCATTGTTGTCTCCCTTGTTGTCTTGTAGGTTACTGTAGGAGCATGTAAAAAGGATTGAAGGGATCTTGTCTTGATAAAGAAAATGTTCTATCTATCTATTGCAATGAGAGCTTGGTCTTTATAAGTTTCTTTATGTAAGAGTTTTAGAGAGAACTTCTCTCTTGAATTTGTTGTAAAAGTTGTTACCTTGGGAGTGGAGAGATAATCCTCCCTTACTATTTTATTAGTTGTGACTTTAATTTGGTTATTACCTTACATCATTTGTATGTTTTGGGAGTAGAAAGTAATTTCTCCCTTTGAGTGTATTTGAGTTGTGAAAATTCTTACAGTTGTTTGTCATCTTTTGGTTTTATCAAAATGTAAAGTTGTGTGTATGCTTGTTGATTTGGATCAGTTGTTTAAATTATCTCTTGTATTATCTAGTGAGAAAGTTACTTTTACAGTTTATGAATGATGCATTTTGCCTTGAATACAAAGTTAAAACTTGAAGTTAAGTTGCATTGGGAAATAATCTAAATTGAATTTTTACTGGACTATGTGTGTTCTTGAAATAAAAAGGTTCAATAGTTACATGTATTTACTTCTGATTTTTAAATGTAATTGAAAAGGAAAATTTACTTGATAGAATTTACAAATGGCAAATACAGATTTTAAATGGTAAATGTCTCCTTTTCATTTGAATAATTGTTATATTGAAATTGAATTGTTAAAGATAGTGTGAAATGAATTTTACCATGAAACATAGTGTTATATATATATAAATAGTTAAATTGAATGAAATTGTGAAACTGTGTTATATCTATATATACATATATATATTTATATATATAAAATTATTTTTATTTAAAAAGAATTTTTGAAATAATGTACGCGACGGAAATAGGAGGTTGCAGATTTCATTTTCAGAGGTGAGTAAATATGAAATGGTGGGGGAATTAAACCCCCCACCGAACCCTATTTTATGGAGGGTGTGGGGAGGGGCGGAGCCCCACCCACACCCCACGTAGTGGGATGTGGGTGGGGCTCCACCCCTCCCTACATCCCCTACCCCATGAAACCCCCACGGCCTGCGCAAGCCACACACCCGTCATGCCATTCAACCGCCGCCCATGCTACCTCCACTCCACCATGGCCGCCCCACACTCCGCCATGGCTGCTCCACACTCCACCATCGGCATAGCCTGGCCTCCCTTGCATGTTGTGCCATATTCCACAACCGCCCTGCATTCAAACATATACACACAGCAACAAAACTAGGGTTATTTAACCCTCCCTCAATGTTATGGGATTTCATATTTAAAAATTGGTATTAATTTTAATGGAGTTTCCACTACTCATAACAAATAAACAATTTTATATATACAAATATATATATATATACAACTATATATATGTATATTTATATATATAATAATTGTAAATGAATAAGTAGGCACTAAGAGTTATTTTTAAAAAAAAATTATATATATATATATATATATATATATATATATATATATATATATATATATATATATATATATATATATATATATATATGGATTTGAGTGGAGTTTCCACAACAAGATTTAAAAAGGAAATTATATATATATATATATGTGTGTGTGTGTAATTGGGCAAATTTTAATGGGTTAATTTAAATTGCCCTATTTGCAATTACAATAAATTCATTTATAAGAAAATTGTATTTATTTTTAGATTAGTAAATCCTTTTTACTAATGAATTACCAAGGTATAGGAGATGATTTAACGTAAATAAAATTTAAATGTAAATACAAACTAAGCAAATTAAGAAATACGTAAACAGGCAAAATAAGCAACGTTTTAAAACAAATCGATAGAGAAATCAACAAGGAATGCGAGGAAGTATTTAACAGATTGAGATAACCATTTAAAGATCATCTACCTACCTAGTGAACCCTAACGAAGCAAAATGAATCTGACTCTAACATAGTGATTGATATCAACATACACATGTGTGTGGAATATTCCGTAGCAACAATCACTTAAGACAACTTAAACAGACGCACCGAGCACGCTTACGCATGCGAGGGAGGCATTCAGAGTAGTAAGGAGAAAATTTTTGATAGTTTGTATCATGTCTACATGTCATATGTGGACATAACATGCGTGTTACGCATGTTGTGAATGCATGTGAAATATGGGCATGACATTTGGTATCAGAGCCCAGTTGTTTTAAAACACTAGGCTTGTATGAGCACATTATCACTTCCACGACCAAACTAACTAGAGGTTACCTCGTTTTGTAGGATGCCTCCCAGACAAGTTCGGCAACCACTGTCCCGTCACACTCCAGCCACCAAGGTGCACACTGACTCTTCAGCTGTGGGACCAGAACAGCCAGTCCCACCAGAACAGCCAATTCCACAAGTTCAGCCAGTTCTACAGGCACAACTAGTTCCTCAGGTACCACAGGCACCACCAGCTCCACCAGAAATGGGACCATAGATATTACAGGCCTTACAGGCTATCTTAGATAGGCTTCCATCAGCTATAGTTGAGTTGCGCATAGAGCCACTTGACGAGCCCTGTAATGTTCCGCGAGAGGAGCCACGCGTGGAGACACGAGCTGAATCTCATGTTGAGCCACGTGTGGAGCCCCGCATAGAGCCGCAGGGGGTACCACGTGTGGAGCCTTACGTTCAGTTGCCTGATACAGAGGAGGTTAATTTGGCTGACAGGGCCCGTAGCAGGAGCCCCAGACATCATGCCAGGCATGACGAGACAGTGAGAATAGAGCAATTTGGTCCCAGGCCTTATGATTTCCATGTAGATGAGCCTATCAGGGGGCACAACAATAGAGGAGATCCCATCAGGGACATATTGAGATTGAACCCTCCTACTTTCATCAGAACCACAGAAGGAGCTGAGGTAGAGGCCTAGCTTATCAGTTTAGATAGGTGTTTCGCGTTGCATCCTTACGAGGGCAATACGAAGGCCCGTGTGGTAGTACACTTATTACGAGATGCAGCAGCTACATGGTGGTGCATTGAGGAGTGCAAGCACTACTTTTCCTTAGACACCCTCTCATGGGAGACCTTTATTGAGCGCTTCAATGTGCGTTATCTATTTGATCATTACAGACAGTGTCGGATAGATGAGTTCCATGACCTACAGCAGAAGGGACTCTTAATGGCATAGTATGAGAGTAATTTATAGAGTTATCTAGATATGCGGAGTATCTCCATGACGAAAAACTCCTGGTGCACAAGTTTATCAGAGGTCTAAACCACAATATAGCAGGACCTGTTCGGATGGCAGATCCCCAAACTTTGAGTGATGCTACTGAGAAGGCTTATATTGCTAAGGAGATTTAGGGACAGGGGCAAAATTCTCACCCTCAGTTCTAGGATTGGGGTCAGCAGCAGCATCAACAGAATTATCACAGGCCAACATAGCCACCCCCTAGAGGAGGATACAATTCAGCACCATTACCTCTTAGGCCCCCACAACAACATCAGTCACAGCAGCAATAGAAAGCTAAAACACAATAGAAGTCATATGGGGGAAATAATAGAGGTTGGCAACAGCAGGGCCCGCACAGAGATCAGAGACAACAAGGACCACCTGCGGGACCCACGAGACTTCAGCAATCGTATAGGGGTTCACATGGATCTACTGGCAGAACAGGACAGTAGCAGTCAAGCAGGACTCAAACTGTACATGTACAGTTTAAAGGCCCTTGTTATGTTTGTGGTGAAGCTGTATACCTAGCTAGAGAGTGCCCACAGGGTTTTACAGTAGGGGGATAGTATCGTGCAGGAGGTTTTGAGCAGATTGTAGGTGATATGGGTAAATCCCACTGTATGTTTGCAGCGGTTGAAAACCACTAGGCTGATTTCTAGGCTTCAGTCATAGAGACAGCAGGTATGATTGGAGATTTTTCCATCTCTATCCTATTTGATTCTGGAGCTACCAACTCTTTTATGTCTACATCATTAGTGGAACGTTGCAGGCTAGTGGCTTCTAGGCAGGACATTAGGTGGGAGGTCGAGTTGGCCTCTGGGGCCAGGATGTCAGTTGATACCATTGTTAGAGATTGTGAGATTTCCTTGGGTTCTTTCATTACAACATGTGACCTTAGGGTTATGCCATTAGGAGCCTACGACGTAGTTCTTAGTATGGACTGGCTTGAGGCTCATAGAGCCAAGCTAGATTGCCGCCAGAGGACAATTAGTTGCTTAGACGATCATGGCACATCGGTCAAGATAGTGGGCATACAGAAGCCCACGACTGCTCGAACGATATCCGCTCAACAACTTAAGCACTGCTTGCGGAAGGGTTGCCAGATGTTTGCTATCACAGTTAGTGATAGATTAGAAGATGAACCTGAGACTACATTAGATGATCACCCCATCCTGAGAGAATTTGTAGATGTTTTTCCACCAGAGTTACTTGGTATGCCTCCACGCAGAAGTTGATTTCCACATTGACTTGGTACTAGGGGCAGAACCAGTGTCTCGTGCACCTTATAGAATGACTACACATGAGCTTACAGAGCTTAAACTATAGTTAGAAGAATTATTAGAGAAGGGACACATCCGACCTAGCGTTTCACCATGGGGCGCACCAGTTATCTTCGACAAGAAGAAGGGTGGTTCTCTTCAGCTATGCATGGACTATAGGCAGTTGAACAAAGTGACGGTGAGGAACCGATATCCTTTGCCGAGGATTGATGATCTCTTTGACCAAATGCAAGGAGCCAGAGTGTTTTCAAAGATTGATTTGAAATCTGGGTATCACCAATTACGAATCATAGAGGTAGATATTCACAAAACTGCTTTCTAAACCCGATATGGCCATTATGAATTTACAATGGTACCTTTCAGATTAACGAACGCCCCTGTAGTGTTCATGAGTCTCATGAATGGGGTGTTCCGTGCTTACCTGAATCAGTTTGTGATCATTTTTTTAGATGACATTTTGATCTACTCACGGACCGAGGAGGAACATGTGGACCATTTGCGTCAGGTATTGCTGTGTTTATGTAAGCATCAGCTTTATGGCAACCTGGTGAAATGTGCCTTCTTCAGGACAGAGGTGCAGTATTTGGGACACATATTATCAGGCGATGGTATCTCCATAGATCCATCGAAGATCAGAGCAATTCAGGAATGGCTAGCACCCACCAATGTAACAGAAGTAAGGAGCTTTATGGGACTAGCCGGTTACTACCAGAGGTTTGTCAAAGGTTTCTCTAGGATAGCACATCCTATCACTTCCCTTCAGTGAAAAGGGAAAGTGTTCACTTGGACTAAGTAGTGTGAGAAGGCCTTTGAGATCTTGAAGGAACGTCTTACCAGTGCTCCCATATTAGCTGTTCCTGATCTGGAAGAAGATTTTGTTGTATGCACGGATGCATCATTAGAGGGTTTGGTAGCTGTGCTTATACAGGGTGGTAGAGCAATTGCTTATGAATCGTGAAAACTTAAAACACATGAGCTAAACTACCCTACTCACGATCTAGAGCTGGCAACTGTTATTCATGCTCTTGTTCATTGGAGACACTTTCTTTTGGGCAAATGTTTTGAGCTCCATTCGGATCATCATAGCTTGCAGTATATTTTCACTCAATCAAATTTGAACACCCGCCAGTGGCATTGGATGGAATTCTTATGTGAGTACGACTTTGATGTCCACTACATCAAGAGAAAGGAGAACGTGGTTGCCAATGCTTTGAGTCAAAGGCGCCACGAGATCCTGACTCTAACTTTGAAAATGGATTTAAGAGAACATATTTTATAGCATCTGCCTGAGGATGAATGGTTTCTTGAGGTGCAACAAGAAATCTAGAATCAAAGGATCCTAAAGGGCAAATTAGAAAGATATTCCCTTGAGTTGAATGGATTGCTTAGACATAGGCAATGCATCTATGTACCTCGTATGGGTGAGCTACGTACAGTGATACTCTTGGAGGCTCATAAAGCACCCTATGCAGCTCATCTAGGAGTGAAGAAGATGCATGCGGACTTGCGGCAGTTATATCATTGGGCTGGGATGAGACGCGATATTGTAGAGTATGTTGCTTGATGCCTTGAGTGTCAAAGAGTCAAGGCCGAGCATCAGCATCCAGTAGGACTTTTGTATCCTCATGAGATACCTAAGTGGAAATGGGACACCATTTCCATGGATTTTATTGTTGGTCTACCTATGTCATCACGATGCCATGATGTCATCATGGTGACAGTTGACAAGTTGACCAAGGTGGCACATTTTTCACCAGTACGCACAACGTACAATGCACCATCGGTGGCGAGAGTGTTTCTAGATCAGATTGTCAGAGTACATGGAGTACCTCACCGCATTATATCTGATAGAGACTCTGTTTTCACATCATCATTTTGGAGAGCCTTACATCAGGCATTGGGCACACAGCTCAACTTCAGTTCTACTTACCATCCTGAGACTGACGGCCAGACAGAAAGAGTTAATCAGGTGTTAGAGGACATGCTTCGTATGTATGTGATGGATCATCAGTCTAAATAGGAGGAGTACCTATATCTGGTTGAGTTCGCCTACAATAATGGGCATCACAGCTCATTGGGTATGCCTCCTTACTAGGCTTTATATGGAAGACCTTGCAGAATGCATTTGAGTTGGGATCGGTTAGAGAACTGAGTTGCCATTGGTTATGAATTAATCTAGGATATGGAATAGCAGGTCACTTTGATCAGACAGAGACTGCAGGAAGCTCAAGATAGACAGAAGAAGTATGCAGATGCGAAGAGAACAGATTGAATCTTTTCAGTGGGTGACAGGGTATTCTTGAGAGTGCAATCGCATAAGAGTCCAATCCATTACAGAAAAGGCTCTAAGCTCGTACCTCAGTTTGTAGGACCTTTTGAGATTTTGGAGAGGATAGGACCTATAGCCTACCATTTAGCCTTGCCACCTAGCCTGTCTCGTATCCATGATATTTTTTATGTTTCAGTTTTACATCGTTATATATCTGACTTGTCTCACGTATTGGATTGGAGTGCTCTTCAGGTAGAGACAGATGGACAGTTGGCTTTGGAGCCAATATGCATATTGGCTCATCGGATGCTAGGCCTTCGAGGTCAAGAACTAGACTAGGTTAGGGTCCAGTGGGATATGTACGATGAGGTCACTACAACATGGGAAGATGCAACGAGATTGAAGACCCTTTATCCTCACCTCTTTGATGACTTCTAGGAGGAAGTACAATCTTAGGGGGAGAGGATGTGAGGCAAACTTTTTACTCTTTTGTTCATGAGACTATTTGCAGTGATATTGCTATTATTTTTATGTTGAGAGACTATTGATCTTGAACCTTGTTTATTAAACCTAATTAAATTTTAAGGAAATAATTGTGCAATGATAAGTAGATGTTGCTTTTAAGGAAATGATGGATGGATATGGAACTTCAATGTGTTTTCAGTAGGATTATATGGTAGAATGTTTATGATGCATGTATTTATATTACTTCGGCTATGATATCTCTATGTCATATTGACTTCAAGTTTGAGTGTGCAAGTATTGCTAACAAAACCACAAATACAAGAGATCATCCCATACCCTATGTTGTATCCCTTGTGAGCCGATCTAGTTCCACGAGGAATTAAGATCAACCTCGTGCTTGGAGAAATGTTGTAATGTTGTAATGTGTTAATGTTGCATGAGGTCAAGGGAATAAGGGCTATCTTCTGATTTACTTTTATTATGATAAGTGTTGTAAGAAATGTTGTTTTTAATCTTGTTTAAACTTTATTTCTTTTAGACCTTTTTCTTATGTTTTTATTTGACTCTGGGAATTCTAACTAGATAAAAATCAACCCTAGGTTATACCCCATGGGTTTAGGGACCCTGTTGACTAGGATAACCTTGGGATAACTTCCATATGGTCACTTCAACTTCAGGGTGAAGTTAAGTGACGAATTTGGAAGCATGGGGATAATGGAAAGAGTGGAATCCACACTCAAGCCCACTTCCAAGTCATGGAATGACTCCATGATCCACCAATAATGGAGTGCTTTTATCTCTTTGTGCCTCTTTTTTGATGGGAGTGCCCCATTAAAAGTGTGGTGTGTCATCCATTCACTCCTTAATTGTATTTTAATTATTTATTTTATTTCTACATGTGGGCTATAATGGGGAACCTCTTGAGTGGGGTTAATTGTTTTAAGTCCATTAGGGATAATGGATAATGAGTGGTATAGTTTTTTAATGCCACTTGGAATAAGGGATAAGGGAGAGAATTTGTTTTAAAGAGGAGAAGAGGGAGAGGGTAAGGGGGTTGGATTATTGTGGAAAGAAGGAGAATTTTGGAGGAGGAGGCTAGAGAGGAGCTTTTCATCAAATTTCATTCCATAATTGGGCTTTGGAAGGTTGGTGAACAAGTCTACTCTCTTGTGTGATCAGTTGTTTGAAATGTATGTTTATTTCTTGTTTGATGAATGAGTTTGAAAATGTCTTCTATGAGTTTTCTATTATTTTTGGGGTTTGTTTTGGGTGTAGAAAGAGCTCCTTCCAGTTGGAAGGCAATGGTCATCTTGTATAGGGAAGGGGAGGTGTGACCCTCCTCGGGTGTCATCTTGTTTCTTGATATATGAAATGCCTTGAGGGCAAGTTGGTATTTTTTTAGCCTAGAGGGCTTTATGGCTTTGAGAGCCTATTGGGATATCCCAGGTATTTTGATTAATTGGAAGGCTTGAGGCCTTATGGAAGAATAAATCATTGGCTTGAGGCCTTGTGATAAAATGTGATAAAATGTGTAAAGGATGACACCTAGAGGTAGAGATTGTCTACTCCCCTACCCTCCCTGAACTCACCTAAGTTGGTTCTTTATATTGTGAGTATACCATTGGTGTGTGTGTGTGTGTGTGTGTGTTATTGATTTGTTGTTGTTGTTCAATGTTGTGATGTGTTTGGTATAATGTACCCTGGGTATGTGGATGGTCTCCCTAGCTCGGGAGTGACCCTCTTGCAGGTCAAAGGTAGGGAGGAGAGCTAGATGGTTGTTGTTGTCTCCCTTGTTGTCTTGCAGGTTACTGTTGGAGCATGTAAAAAGGATTGAAGGGATCTTGCCTTGATAAAGAAAATGTTCTATCTATCTATTGCAATGAGAGCTTGGTCTTTATAAGTTTCTTTATGTAAGAGTTTTAGAGAGAACTTCTCTCTTGAATTTGTTGTAAAAGTTGTTACCTTGGGAGTGGAGAGATAATCCTCCCTTACTATGTTATTAGTTGTGACTTTAATTTGGTTATTACCTTACATCATTTGTATGTTTTGGGAGAAGAAAGTAATTTCTCCCTTTGAGTGTATTTGAGTTGTGGAAATTCTTATAGTTGTTTGTCATCTTTTGGTTTTATCAAAATGTAAAGTTGTGTGTATGCTTGTTGATTTGGATCAGTTGTTTAAATTATCTCTTGTATTATCTAGTGAGAAAGTTACTTTTACAGTTTATGAATGATGCATTTTGCCTTGAATACAAAGTTAAACTTGAAGTTAAGTTGCATTGGGAAATAATCTAAATTAAATTTTTACTGGACTATGTGTGTTCTTGAAATAAAAAGGTTCAATAGTTACATGTATTTACTTCTGATTTTTAAATGTAATTGAAAAGGAAAATTTACTTGATAGAATTTACAAATGGCAAATACAGATTTTAAATGGTAAATGTCTCCTTTTCATTTGAATAATTGTTATATTGAAATTGAATTGTTAAAGATAGTGTGAAATGAATTTTACCATGAAACATAGTTATATATATATATATATATATATATATATAGTTGTGGAAATTGAAAATCTTTGTATTTATAATTCTTATTATCATATGACCTTGTGAAAATTATATATATATATATATATAGTCAAAGTAAATTAATTTGTGAAACTAATATATATATATATATATATATATATAACACAGTTTCACAATTTCATTCAATTTAACTATATATATTTAAATAGTTAAATTGAATGAAATTGTGAAACTGTGTTATATATATGTATATATGTATATGTATATATATACATATATATATATATATACAAATATATATACATATATATATACATACATATATATACATATATATACATACATATATCTATATATTTATATATATAAAATTATTTTTATTTAAAAAGAATTTTTGAAATAATGTATGCGACGGAAATAGGAGGTCGTAGATTTCATTTTTAGAGGCGAGTAAATATGAAATGGTGGGGGAATTAAACCCCCCACTGAACCCTATTTTATGGAGGGTGTGGGGAGGGACAGAGCCCCACCCACACCCCACGTAGTGGGATGTGGGTGGGGCTCCGCCCCTCCCCACATCCCCCGCCCCATGAAACCCCCGTGGCCTGCGTAGGCCACACACCTGCCACACCATTCAACTATCGCCCACGCTGCCTCCACTCTGCCATGGCACCCCACACTCCACCACCGCCATAGCCTGGCCTCCCCTGTGTGTTGCGCCATATTCCACGGCCACCCTGCATTCAAACATATACATACAGCAACAAAACTAGGGTTATTTAACCCTCCCTCAATGTGATGGGATTTCATATTTAAAAATTGGTATTAATTTTAGTAGAGTTTCCACTACTCATAACAAATAAACAATTTTATATATACAAATATATATATATACAACTATATATATGTATATTTATATATATAATAATTGTAAATGAATAAGCAGGCACTAAGAGTTATTTTAAAAAAAAAGTTATATATATATATATGAATTTATATATATATATATATATATATATATATACATATATATGTAATTGGGCAAATTTTAATGGGTTAATTTAAATTGCCCTATTTGCAATTACAATAAATTCGTTTATAAGAAAATTGTATTTATTTTTAGATTAGTAAATCCTTTTTACTAATGAATTACCAAGGTATAGGAGATGATTTAACGTAAATAAAATTTAAATGCAAATACAAACCAAGCAAATTAAGAAATACGTAAACAGACGAAATAAGCAATGTTTTAAAACAAATCAATAGAGAAATCAACAAGGAATGCGAGGAAGTATTTAACAGATTGAGATAACCATTTAAAGATCATCTACCTACCTAGCGAACCCTAACGAAACAAAATGAATCCGACTCTAACATAGTGATCGATATCAACATACACATGTGCGTGGAATGTTCTATAGCAACAATCACTTAAGACAACTTAAACAGACGCATCGAGCATGCTTACACATGCGAGGGAGACATTCAGAGTAGTAAGGAGAAAATTTTTGATAGTTCGTATCATGTCTACATGTCATATGTGGACATAACATGTGTGTTACGCGTGTTGTGAACACATGTGAAAAGTGGGCATGACAAGATTCCTAATTCCTTCATCTAAACTGTCACTTATGATCTTGGCCCATTGGGGCTACTTATTAGTATCTGTCACCATTCTTATAACACCATACATCTAGTTGTCAAAACATCCTACATTTGGTTTTCCTTTCATTCTGCTAAGCATCGCCATCATATACTGATACTCAGGAGAAAAATTAAACTTGTATAGATGCACAGGTAACTTTGCAGCAGCCTTATATGTACTATCATTGACCCTCCATGTGTACATGCTCTTCCTATAATCCTTCTTAGTGCTATTGTACTTCTTTTCCAACTTATCAAGGTTTATTCAGCACACCTAGGGCCCTCTTGGTAGATTGAAAGGTATAGTGATACCCTCAACTGAGAAGTCCGCATATACCCGGCCATGTTTCTCTATCTTTCTATTATTGACATTATAGTTTTTAGCACATTCCACTACCAGCTCAGTGGCTTCCATTGCATAAGGAAACCCTCCTACATGCCACATGCCTGAGCTGTAGATGTTAATGAGTAGGGGGTGTCTGCTCCCCTATTCTAACCTTGTTGTCCATGCATCTAGATCAGTGCTTACTAGATGTGTATCATTTATCTAGCTATTTTTGAAGGTTATCCCCTCAAGTTGTATACCCACGAGCTTGAGGAACTCTATATCTGACCTGTTCCTACCAAGCGCCATTGAATCCTGCAATGAAACAGATACATTTCTTACCCTAACGTGTCATGTACATATGTGGATCAATGTTTACATGAATATCATGATGTTTTAATTCTTATTCAAATACATTTCAAACATCATCATATTGATTTACCTTGGTAAAACAATTTTTACTTGTTCATTTTATCCATAAATGACAAAAAGGGTTTTTTCGTTACATACCTAATATTCGCTACCTTTTTACTATTTAATTGATATCCGGACGAGCATGTTCACCTTGCAATTATCCTCCTTCATTTGTCTTATGAATCTACGCCCCGTTCTATTGGTTTCACTAGTCGCAGTGATATCACCTTAATCGCATAGTAACTCTGTAACCTTTGCTTGAAAACTTGATGAATTCAAAATGAGCTAAAATTCTTACTTTTAATAAAAGATAACAGTGAATTAGGGCATGTTTAATGTCAATTTTCTGATATCTGTTGATCGACACTTAAGTCTTGGAGATGTTAATAGGTGGTAGGCAATTATTCAAAATTTTAAAAGTTCAACCACCATTAGAATGGTATTTAATGCAGGGATGCACATTCACAGATATCAAGGATATTAAGAAATATGACCTTGATAGCAAGAAGATGAGGATGACATCATCGTGAAGATGACCAACCGTTGACCGATGACCGAAATCAGGTCATCATACCTTTGTTTAACAATCGTGATACAATGTACTAGGATGATCAGGTCAACGTGCCATATGGCAGCACCCTATTGGTTTTCAAGGATCTATGCGTTATGCGCCCCAAGTGTGAATATGAGGATGTGAAGGAATATCAAGGTTTTTTAGTTGTGCAAAATATCCCCCATATTCGAAAATCTAGATGACATCAACATCTTTACTAATGTTTCAAATCTGCTTAGGGTGTGATGTCATCGTCACATTGACAAAGCTCAGGCATGTTAGTTAATATGAAGGATAATGAGGAATAGATGACCTCCCTAATGTTGGGTATATTGATGATGTCATCGTCACATCGGGTCTTCTCTATGTTCAATTAAGATGACATCATCATCATATTAAGGAAGATCGGGGATCTTAACTAATATTACAGATATTAAAGATCATACCTGATATTTAAGCATTTACCTTATATCTAGGGTGACCCACACATTGACGAATATCAGGGATATTAAGAAATATGACCCTCTGGGAATGTGCACGGGTACTTGGCGGGTAAATGCTTTCTCGCATTTAAATTTGACGTCTACATATTAACAAATATTTGGATATCAGGTTTCTCTATGTTAAAACATATGTCAGGGATATTAGTGAATATCTGGGATATTAGCAAATGTTATCCTCATAGAATATCTAGTTTGACTAAACTTTGACCGAACATAACTCCCTATCCCTAAGGAATTTCAGGGTGATCCAAAAGGCAAAGTTGCTTAGAATTTTACACTCTTTCACATTGTGAGGTTCATGATGGCAGAATTTGACCTTGACATTTATCCTTCCTTTATGAGGTCCATGCACAAGGGTGATATATTGTTATTGCATCCAATACTTGACTTTTACCATACCACCAAAAGCAAGAAAAGCAGGAAAAAAAAAAGGTTGGGTCCCTATTTTGCTAAGGCAAAATGGGGTGTGTTGTGTAACCACACAATAATGGGCAAATAGTAAAATCCTCCTTTCACTACAAACATTCAAGGACATTCGACTGAGTTGAATCACAAATCTTGCTAGTGGATTCACCTACAAGTTGATGGTCACTTGTAATGACATGGAAATTTAGAAATTGTTGATTAATGTATTAATTTAATGCTCAAGTATCCTCAAAACCCTAATTATGCAAAATTGTAAGCAAATTGATAAATTATGACAAATGCTTGCATATCAAGATAGTAGATAGAGATTAGTTACTGACCATTTTTTGAATTTTAGGATGTGGAATAATTGAGGGCTTTGTGACTAGCACCCTAGCCCAATGTCATGTTTTATTTAGGGGGTTCTAGACTCCTTCTAACACTGATCATCATTGTTCTATCTATTTCTAGCTCTATAGATGTGGAGGGCATTGTGACTAGCACCCTAGCCCAAGGCAGGATGTTCTTCAAGATGTTGGGACTTCTTTTGATGCTAAATATCACTATCACAGAGATTTCTATACTTGCAATTTTAGAGGGCTTTATGACTAGCACCCTAGCCTCGACAGTGCACCTGACTACTTTCTATCAGATCTAGAATCCTTATCTTTTGCAACCTTCCTCTATAACTCCACTCTACAAAATCTAATACCTGTAACCTACAATCACAAGGAGTGTGGTTGGGGGTTATGGTGTTTAGGAGCTTTCCTCAGTTAAGCCCCGAAATGGTATTCAAGCCTTCCAACGCCGTTGTTTGATAAAGAGTGCATATCCCTACAGGATAGAGTCAAAAACAAATTCATAAATGATTAATTTAACATAAATAGATATCACCTTGAAGGTGTAGCTCTCATGGAAGAATGAAGCTCTTTCATCCTATGAGGAGATGGATTGATGAAGCAAAAGTCTGCATACAAACACAAAAACAATACAAGACTGCTCTGTAGCACAATGAACACCTTGAATCACCTTAGCATAAGATCACAAGTTCACATTATCCATCTAGTTTACAAATGAAATCCTTAACATTCTTATATATGCATTTTCTACTACAAATTTCATAATTCAAACTTAAGATGTTGGCCACGAAACCTTTTAATGGTCACATAACAGATATTAAAATTTAGGACATGCCTAAAATAGGGCAGGACTAGTGCGCAAGTGCCCAAGCCCCAAGGTTCTATTTTAGGGTAGGGTAAAGCCCACAGATGTCCCTCAAGCCCCATTTGACATGGGTTTTAGGCCATTTTGCATCGGGAGTTAAAATGAACATGTATAATGAAAAATAAAGGACCCAAGAGCTAAACTTAGGAGGTAAAAGTCTTAGGGGGACATTTTATGACATAATAGTGGAAAACCCCAAAAGGGGAAAAACCATGGTGAGGATTAACTCACAATATATGAAGCTGACTAGTATAGAAATTACAACTTTATTTTAGAGCAACAACCCAAGGAAGCTACTACTCCCTACCGAGTTTGTTTTAGGGCTACAATCCAAGGAAGCAACTACTCCCTGAAGACTTTGTTTTAGGGCTACAACCCAAGGAAGCAACTACTCCATGAAAATTTTATTTTAGGGCTACAACCCAAGGAAGCAACTATCCCCAAACTAAGAATGAATTCAATAATGATTATAGTATGACAGTCCTTCTATTGCTTGAAAACTGCCATTAAAGCACACACCTTTGATGATTGCAATTTTACTTCTTCTGATGATTGGATCAATTAGGAACACTCTTCACTTCCCTCCTATCATGAAAATGTCTTCAAGATGAATCAAGAAAACTCTTATTGCTTCTACTCTTTCTCCTCCAATCACACATCACAAAGCATAACATGTTCATATTCTTCTCTTTACATACATTGTTGATAATTGAGAGGGGGGGTGAATCAGTTATCTTAATTAATTTAACTTTCTGTTCTTCTTTAACAACTAGTGTAGCATCAAAACAAATAAGCATCCATAACCATGAAAGTAGAAACAAAGTCAATACACATAACACAATGATTTTGACATGGAAAACCCTGTTAAGGGAAAAACCACAGGGTGACTAACCCAAGATTGTATTCTCTATTAAAAGAATAAGGTAGTACAAAATGGCACTTGCCAATTAGGGCTCACTGCCTGAGCACACTGCTCACAAGAGGCTCACTACCTACAAGAGACTCACTGTCTACAAGGTATAAAGAAAGTAACAAGATACTTGAACTGATGAGAAGCATCCACATATGTTGAGGTTTAGTTTCGATTAGGCTCAATACACTGATCTACTGCACTTCATTCTTTCTCTTCTTTGATGTTGTTGTCTTGTCACATACCGGACCTGTATTACTGCTTCCACATTGCTCTCTATTTTTCTTTGCACTTCCCAATACACCACACACACCTTCATACCAAAATCAATCAGGTATATATATCTGCATCAATGATTTCAATCATCTTTCCAGTTGACATCTAGAAAACTCAAGATATTTCCAAACTCTAGTCTGTCGGCTGAATCCATTCTTACTAAGTGATGCGTATCAAAGAGATTCTTATAGAATTCATCAATCATGTCAGTCAACCATGAATGATCCCTCAAGAAACTTGATCTCCATCAATTCCCCATCCGGATTAAGGTCTGATGCTCTACTGGTCAGTTCTTCCTTAGTCTACTCTGTCCAACACTTAGGTGCTCATATCTTTTCACCCTTCCATCATTGAAGGCTCAATCCCTAGAATGTATCAGTCATGATACTCCTCTTGACTTCCCCAAGTTCGTACTTTACTGAGATACTTCCTCTGAGAGATCTAGACCTAATTGTTGGACCTTACTGCATGCTCT
This sequence comes from Cunninghamia lanceolata, assembly GCA_027924645.1. NCBI lineage: Eukaryota > Viridiplantae > Streptophyta > Pinopsida > Cupressales > Cupressaceae > Cunninghamia > Cunninghamia lanceolata. The sequence goes on from BSBN01000738.1 coordinate 3,203,054, forward strand.
GTTCTTACTTACCGGACCAAAATACTCTTCAATCTAACTTTTGGTAAAGACACACCATGTCCTACGGATGTGTGGGATGGACTTTGTTGCCATCAATGACAACACTCATGAAGCCACACAGTGTCTCTTTCCAACAATCTCGCCCTTTGGCATTGATGGCAACACTTAGTGAAAAATGACTGTCACACTACACTCCCCCTTGGCTGATGCTATGTTCTAATGTACATTTTTGTAGAGCTCCCCCTTAGCTAGATTTCACATTTTTCACTACTACTCACTCCCCCTTTGACATCAATGGCAAAGGGTAAAATCCACACACCAAAAATTTCCAAAAATCCAACTATACTTAGCCACATAAGTATATATACATGTTATACTTACATATATTGAAGTATATCTACAAAAGTTATCTTTAACTGGACAAATTCTATTGCCCAACTCTGCTTCATCCTATCCAAAATTGAGATGTGACCACTCAATAGGAATGCAAAAGCTTCTTCCCTCTTTAGATATGTCAGATCACTGGTTCGGGCTGTGATCTGAGCATCAGTTAGGGCCTCATGCATGGCCTCTAAGTTCACCCATCCTACTTATGATATTCTTCCTCTCCCTTCTCAAGCTTCTTTATCTCATTTATGACTACAATAGTCTAACATTCCTAGTTTATTATGGATGTGGTGAGAGGATCAAAATTCTGAGAGAAGCTTGACAGTTTATCCTCTTGTTCTTTCACTTTCTTCTCAATATCCTTTGTCACTTTAGACCAGGATAAACAAAATTTATATACTTATCTGCCATCTTTAAGAGCATTTTCTAAGCTCTTTATCCCAATATCCATATTTCTCCTATCATTGGTTATAAATCCTTGTATCTTAGAGAATCTCTTATCCAAAAAGTCTTTCCAGACTTTCTCTTCTACTTCTTTTTCCAAAGAATCAAAATGTGTGCTAACTGAATTAACAAGAGATTTTAGATTACCAGATGAAGAAGCTAAAAGATCCTTCTAAAAGGATGGCATGATCTTCTCCAACACACCAGATGCAATTTATATTAACTCACAGTCTTCCATGTGAGACTTCAGGAGTTTTTCTTTTGCCTTTGCTTGGGCAAAGGATGCTATCTTCATTGTTTGAACCGGGGAGAGAGAATCAAAATTAAATGGTCCTTAAAGTAGCTCCAGTTCATCCAATTCCATCATTTCTTTTGTCAGGAATTCCTTGACAGCTACTGCAGTGTCTCTTGCTAGAGACAGAGTTTCCTTTGCTTCTGTGGCCTTAGCACTATCACTTGTGGTCTTCTCTATTTGACCTTCTTCTCCTCCCTTCACTTCTTCTTCTTGATTGAATCTCTCTTCTTCTCTATCTTTTCCTTCAATTCTGGAGTCTGTAGGGGGATCCAGAAGAGAGGTGTGTTCTTGTCCATGAACTTCCTCTTCTGGAACAAAGGAATCTAAGTCCTTAGCTTTCTCTTTATTTGTCTCCTTTGTCTCTTCTGCAACTATCTCAATAGATTCTCCTTTGTCATCCATGGCAGAGGGATCATCACCTAAGTCCTCTATAATAGGAATATTGAATCTTTTATAGGCATTCCTGAGGATCTCTTCAGTCTCTTTTGCCACTTTGTTAGTTTCTCCAACCATAAGCTGATTCATTCTAGCTTTGCTTCGAAACTCATCCTTGCAATCTTTGAAGATCATATTCATTTGTTTCAAAGTGATTGAAGGATAGAGCTGAATAGCTATCTATTCCTAGATCTCAAGATCCTTTGCCTTAGCATTGTTCTTCCTTATTTCTAGTTCCTTTTCTAGACTTTTAGGAATCAGAGATATAATTTCAATGAATGCTTTGTTGTAGATGTTTAAATACTTGACTGTAGCTTCTTGCAGGATCTTCTGGTCAGCTTCATTATATTCATCATAGAACTCAGTCATTGGTTTTAGGTTCCCATCCACAGTGATTGATTTGATGATATCATCAATGCAGAGAGTAGGTTTTTCAATAAATTCTTCTATCTTTTCTTGCTTGCCTTGACCAGAAGAGGATTCACTGGATGTTTTCTTCTTCTTCTTCATTTTCTTTACTTCCTCATCTATCTCTGTCTCTTCATCATCCTTGAGACTTTGTATAGGACCTTGTTTCCTTTTTCTTTGTTCTTTTCTCTCCCTTTCCAGATGTCTGGGCTTCCAGTTTTGATATTTTTTGGCTCTTAGAGGTGATAGGTGTAGAGCTTTTGGAGGATCTAATCTGGGAAGGGGCTTGCACCAGATCACTTTCCTTTTCTGCATCTTGTTTCTCTTTTTTTTCCCTTTCCATCTTCTCTCTGTTGGCATCAACTGCCTCCTTTGATATCCCATGCCTTTTGGCGAATTCTTCTACTTCCCTTCTTACTTTTCTTTTGATTTCAGGCTAAGTTCAACATGAACTTTCACACTCAATTCTTGAAAGGTTCCAAACCTTTCTGCCTTAGGATCCTTGGGTTGTCTTAGCATGTGTTGAACATGTAGCTCTACAATTTTCTCATTTACTTCATGCCCCATTGACATGATCCAGACTATCCTTGGCTCCACTACCTCTATTAGGCATTAATCAGTGTTTACCATAAAGCACACTGTATCCTTGTATTTCTCAACCAATGATTGGGGAATTCTTTCTCTAGCTTGCATCAAGCTTTGGAAGTTTTTGAAGTAACCCCACAGTGCTGAATTTTGTGCCTTGGCATCACCAAGCCCATACAAATAATCCCTGATTTGTATGGCAATAGGTCTATCATTTTGCCATATCTAGCCACTAGATCCAAGTAGCTCATTCATGTAATAGAAGAATAGACAGAGTATCAAGCCACCATATTTGAAGGAATTCTTCTTATCCTTCTTTATCTTCTGCAGATTCTCCAAAAGTTGGTTCAGAAGGAGCTCACAAAGATCATAGTCAGCATTCTTTCTTAACATTTCATAAGCAGTGTAAATTGTTGTTCCCGATTAAAAATTCTCTCTACTAGAGTGATATATCTTGTAGCCAATTATCATGGCGGCAAACTTGATATCCGGATCTATGATATCCTCAATTGTCATTGCTCTTTTATCAAATTTAGATCCGGTAGCCTCACTCATAGTTTGGTTTTTGACTGATTTGAGAGTAGGTAACCCACTGGATGAGTGCAATCTAGTCACTACCCTAATGGCATCCTTTGTGATCTTAAATGGCCTCATTAACCATATGAAGTTGTCATGTACTCTGCTCAGAATATACCGGACCCAATCATCTTCTGCAAAATAGGGGAAATGAATACACTATCCAAAATGCTTGTCCCAGATGGATTTGTGCTGAGGTTTGAGTTCAAATGATTCATCTATTAGCTACTTATGATATATATCCATCAGCTTGGATTCCCTAAATTCCTCAATATTCGCATGAATGTGTGCCCTAATGTCTTCAACATGCAAAACCCCATGCAGAATGCTAGAGAATGCACCTAAAGGATCTGCTTCTATAGATTTATAAGGGTGTTTCTTAAACTTAGGGTGTGGTCTATCAGTAATTTTGGCAACATTCAGAGTAGCCATCTTTCAATAGATTCAAAGAGAGATTTACAGGAGCGAAAAGCACCTTTTTAAGCCTCTAGGGTTCACGAAAAGAGCTGAAAAAATCACCGGTTGACTTGAATTCTATGATTGATCCTTGAGAGATGAAGCAAACTTGTTTGCAGAGCTCTTCTTATCCTTTTCACTAATGCAAATGTGCAAATGATGAACAAATGAACCCTTTTATCTCTGAGCAAACCCTAATTTCATTTTGTAATAAATGCAAAACTTGAGTTATTCTGGTTGCCTTATTTTTCTTGTTTCTGAGAGAGATCTTTCTGGATCACTGAGATGCACTTAGAGTTATTCTTGGTGAATATTAGCAATCTATCTACCTTTCTCCAATCATTCCATTTATCTGCAGATCAAGATACTCCATTTGAACCATACTGTGTCTAACTGTAAAAATCCTATTCTTACTGGATGACTATTAAACCAGATCAATCTTGGTAGATTAACCTCTTCTAAATTTCTTGCGGATCTTCCATATCTTTACCAAGGCTTATTTAGATGTTTCTCTGAGAAGCCTTCAATCTGTAACTTTCCGTGTGCCAATTTCAGGCACCAATTGACTAGCTGGGGGAACTTGTTTTCTTTTGTGACTCCCCCTGAGCCAGAGCTCATCTATTTAGTTTCTGGAAGGAATATCAGCACCAGATTCTAGTGCAGATCCATCCCCAACATTTTTTGTACTCCTCTTTACCCAAATCTTGTTCATCTCCCTTTTAATTTCATCCACATTTACTTTTCCTTTTCCTTTGTCTTGGTTTTGATTATGATGCACCAGACCCTTTTTGTCCTAATTCTTACTTTTGTAGAATTTGGCAATATGACCGGATCTATTGCAGTTGTAGAAAACAACATTTCTTTGCATAGTTGACTAATATCCTCTTGATCTACACTGATTAGCCATATGTCCCATTCTATTGCATGCAAAGCATCTACCATTGAATGAATTGTTCATTTGCATATTTCTACAGTCATGAGATTTGTGACCATACCTTTTGCAATTAAAACACTGTCCGGAGAAGGATGAATTAGTCTGATTCATTCTTCTTCTGCACTGATTTGCTTTATGACCAAAGTTATTGCAATTGTGGCAGTATCCATTGAAGGATGGATATCTTTGAGCATTAGGTTGCCTTACCGGAGGTCTTCTAGGCCTATTCCTTAGATTTCCTGATCCAGAGCTTTCACCTTTCTCATGCCCCAAGCCTTGCTTGTCATCTACTCTCAAGAACTTCAAGCTAAGCAGAGCTTATCTTGAATTTCTCTTTGTATTCATTTGTTGTTTGAAGATCCCTTTTTAGAGTGTCAATCTAATTTTCAAGTTGTTCTTCATTATCTCTAGCTTCTTCTAGATCAAATTCCAAATGCATGATTATTCTATCCATTTTGTGGCAGTCTTTTAATTTCTCTTTGAGAGATTGTTTTAGATTATCTTCAGTTTTTCTCTTCTCTTCAATTTCTTGGGTGAATTTCATAACCCTTGATTCCATTTCATGTCTTACCATAATGACCTCTTTTGATAGCTTCTCACATAATTTGTTCTTCTCATTCAGATCTTCATTAGTATCATTGGCTTCATTCTGACTTGCTAATTGCTGAAGTAGTTCCTTTCTCTTTTTCATAGAGAGATACTCAGTTTCTCCTCAAGTTCATTTATGAAATCATCAGTGTGTTTGAGTCTTTCCCTTAAGTTATTTACTTTAGAGTGAGACTGTTCAAGATCATTTTGGGCAAACTAAAGTTCTTCCCTCATACCATACATATCCATTGAGATTCCTAGATCTTCCTTAAGCTGTTAGGCTTTGTTGGGAGGAAATTGGCTCTGATACCAATTGTTGATAACTGAGAGGGGGGTGAATCAGTTATCTTAATTAATTTAACTTTTTGTTCTTATTTAACAACTAGTACAGCATCAAAACAAATAAGCATCCATAACCATGAAAGCAGAAACAAAGTCAATACACATAACACAATGATCTTTATGTGGAAAACCCTATTAAGGAAAAAACCATGGGGTGACTAACCCAAGATTGTATTCTCTATCAATAGAATAAGGTAGTACAAAATGGCACTTGCCAATTAGGGCTCACTGCCTGAGCACACTGCTCACAAGAGGCTCACTGCCTACAAGAGACTCACTGTCTACAAGGTATAAAGAAAGTAACAAGTTACTTGAACTGATGAGAAGCATCCACATATGTTGAGGTTCAGTTCCGGTTAGGCTCAATACACTGATCTATTGCACTTCATTCTTCCTCTTCTTTGATGCTATTGTCCTGTCACATACCGGACCTGTATTACTGCTTCCACACTACTCTCTTCTTTTCTTTACACTTCCCAATACACCACACACACCTTCATACCAAAATCAATCAGGTATATATATCCACATCAATGATTTCAATCATCTTTCTAGTCAGCATCCAAAAAACTCAAGATATTTCCAAACTTTGGTTTGTCGGCTGAATCCATGCTTACTAAGTGATGCGTATCAAAGAGATGCTTATAGAAGTCATCAATCATGTCGGTCAACCATGAATGATCCCTCAAGAAACTTGTTCTCCATCAATTCCCCATCTAGATTAAGGTCTGATGCTCTACCGGTCAGTTCTTCCTCAGTCTACTCTGCCCAACACTTAGGTGCTCATATCTTTTCACTCTTTCATCACCGAAGGCTCAATCCCTGGAATGTATTAGTCATGATACTCCTCTTGACTTCCCCAAGTCTGTACTTTGCTAAGATACTTCCTCTAAGAGATCCGGACCTGATTGTCGTACCTTGCTACATGCTCTGTTCTTGTTTATCGAACCAAAATACTCTTCAATCTGACTTCCAGTAAAGACACACCATGTCCTGCGGATGTGTGGGATAAACTTTGTTGCCATCAATGACAACACTCATGAAGCCACATAGTGTCTCTTTCCAACATACACATCTTTTTATTTCACAATCATACCACACCTAGATCAACTAGGTTTACAATATATACATGATATTACATTTATTACATTACAGGTCAGCCAATACAACAAGAATATTACAATTTACAAGTCGGCGAGAGATCGTACATCATGAAACATGTAGAGGACAAGCCTTAACATGAACTACATGCTACTCCAGGAGCAGAAATATGCCTTACAGACCTCAACACATGCTTAACCTAGTCCTAAACTGAGAGGAACCTCTTGCAACAATATAATGAAATAATATTGTCCTTACCCTTCTTCACATCATCATCCTTCAAAGAATAACATCTGCAAGAACACATGGAGCTTGTAGCACATCGGTTATTTCAATCTTGGTGGTACACATAGAAGATTAAACATTGCTTGTGGATCATCAAATCACTTGATACTTCACAAAAGTATGAATTGAACCTCCATGAATGTGTTCAGAAAATCACATTAACAAATATTCACATCTGAAGGAATGTAGAGCATTCCAACAAGTCTTCATCACCCTTTTACTCTATTAAAGAACATACCAGAACTTTGTCACTCATAAATTTCATTGTTGAAGGTATATAGACTTTATCTCTTGGATATAACACCTTCACAACATATTGAACTTAGATTCTAAACCAAATGAGCATATCTTCAAATGCAGAGCATTTTCCCAAGCAGTCTCCCAGGAAATTTCTTACAACAGAAAATCTTCAACTTCTGGAGACCAAAACCTTCTTGTGACATCTCTTACATCCTTAGAAACATACATCTTAGTGCTTCTAATTCCCATCTTAATATATCTTCTTGATGCTTCTAATTGTCATATTCATGTGTCATCTTGATACTTCTAATTCCCATCTTAATGTGTCATCTTGATACTTCTAATTCCCATCTTAATGTATCATCTTGATGCTTCTAATTTCCATCTCAATATATCATCATACTCAATACTACATTAATCGACGCATGACATTTAACCATGAACTTTCAACAACCACATCACATCCAATATCAACAACATATTAGATAGTCCAAACTGAGTGTTGACAAGAGTGTTACAACCAGATCAGTGACAACCCAAACAGAATGTTGACATTAATGGCAACCACATCACAACCTTAGATAATATATGTGCAACAAAATCTTCATTCACAAATATTACAGCTTCAAGACCAAAGAGAACAAATAAAGAAATAGTTTGGTTAGCTGAGGGAAGCAGTAAATTTGAGACTTACTTCATTATCAAGGCAACTAGTTGAAGCAAAGAAAATTGATCAGAAGATGAAGAATCCAAGGAGTATAGATGAGGTTGAGGATTTATGTATGTAGTTTGAATGTCAGAATCACATTATTTCCTCATCAAAGGCAAATTGGGTATGTACTCTTTCTCAACTCAAGGTAATTTATAAAACTATTCTACATTCTAAGTGAGTTGTAAGAGTACTGTAGATAAGACAATTTTAGTTTTCTATAAACTTGCAGAGGCTAGTAGTGTCTTTCTATGTACATAGAATCAATTTTCAGGCATTTCCATCTCAAGGTAGTTCATACAGTTTTTTTGAGTTGTTATAAGTAGAAGATATTATGCTCTTTTTCCTTGATGTCAAAGGGGGAGAGAGAGGAATGCACATCTAAGGGGAAGTGTTTGTACACATCATTTTAGTTTTTCCATCAATGACAAAGGGGGAGATTGTTGCATCTTGATAGGATTAGTTGTCATTGATTGCAAAAGTATGTGCTCTGGAGATAGTTAATATGTGGTATCAGTTGGTGCAAGTCAATAGTATGAGGAAGAATGGTAATCAACCTGATGTCTAAATGTGATGTGGAGGTTAGTACACTTGTTCTAATATGTTTCCTACATGTTGATGTAGGAGCATCTTAGTTTGCAGAGCAATCTTGCATAAACCAAAAACATTTTTCTTCTTTTCTTTTCTTTCATTTCAGTTGTAGTTTAGTAATTTATAGTTCAACATTTTCTACCACATTTTTCCGCATCTTCATATCAAAGCTCATGGAGCAGGAACTATCTTCTATGCCATGCCAGCTACATCATACTCATATTTTAGGAGATTTGGATTTGTCCACATAAAGTTATCACTATCAGAAGGTCATCAGCTTTCACAGAGCAGAGCATTCATGCAGTCAATTGAAGGAGAAGGTTTGCAGAGCACTTCCATGACTTACAGAGCCAAATGGAACATCATACATGGCACATAAGGACTTGATAGACGTTCATGAGATTTGCACCATGTTTCATCCATTCGTGGAGAAATACCATATATTGAAGGTTGACCTACATGTTTCATCATTCATTGAAGTTTGTAACCTCTTGGGGCTAGCATGAATAATTCTATGAGCTTGGAGATGATATATATAGATCTCTTAGATGCATTAGGAAGTCAGTTAGAAATTATGATAGTTTAGAAAAAGAATTTTGTTCCGAGAGGCACTTCAATACCATATCTTGCATATCTATTGTAATCCTGAAAGTAGGCTTGTGAGCCCTTGAATGTAGCTTACATGTTGCTGACATATAAGCATTTTGATTATCTGATATATTAAGAATTTGAATCTTCTATTGCATTCTATATTTGTGTTGTTTTTGTTGTGTTTACTCTAGCTGCATGGTTTGGACAGTTCATTCTTTGGACCCTCCATCCATGGCTGCACCATATGTCTACATTGATATCTTACCATTTTGGTGTACCACACTTAGTGTTTAGTTGTAGAAGTTTTTCTAAGTCATTTATAGTGTATACTCTAAGGTAGAGTTGTAGTTTTGGTTTACATTCCTCCACAGAGAAAGATTTAGTCTTGCGGTTCAAAAGATAAGTTGATTGGCATATGAAGGAGTTATATCCAAGATTTCAAGTCATTATACCTTCAGTAGTGAAATTATAAGTGATAGAGTTTTGATCTGTGATTTGACAGAGTAAAGTAATGATGAAGACTTGTTGGAATGCTCCACACTCCTTCGGAAGTGAAGATTTGTCCATGCAATTCATCCTCTGGTGAAAACCTGGCAAACAGGCGCCTTGGATAAGTACCATAGTGAAAACCTGGCAAACAGGTGCTATGCGTAGAGTCAGCATCCATCGTCTATCAAGTCCTGTCCACTCCTTGTCCAGTTCGCAACCTGCTTCATCCATCCATCCATAATAAAACCATTGACTTTGTTTGCATTTCCATCTCCCTACCTAGTATAGCTTGGAAATTTGTCAGTGTCCCTCATCGTCATCCCACGGCTTGATCTGTGTCTACAGTTAACACTGTCTGATCCTAGGTCAAGTCTTTCTGTGTCTTCTTCAGCGGTCACTCCTACAGTTTCCTCTACCAGAATGGGGGCAACTCTTTCCTTAGCTTTAGTCTAGGATTGGTTCCTTGTTCGTGGTTCGCAGCGCATACTTCAATCTTGTCTCATTTCCACAGGTAACACCCTTTAACGGACACTTCGCTCCTACGATAAGGCTGTTATCTTCTCAACACTGTTCCTACATCATCACCTCCCCCAGAACTACATATCATCTTTTCAATCTTAAGGTACCTTGATCCCATGGATATGGGTATGTAGGCAGTCTGGAATACGAAGGACGTTTCCAGTACTCAGGTACATAAGATCACCTCTTCTCCGCTCTCTTCCCACATCATCACACCAACCAGAACTACATATCATCTCTTCTCAATCTTAAGGTACCTTGATCCCATGGATATGGGTATGTAGGCAGTCTGGAATACGAAGGAAGTATCCAGTACTCAGGTACATAAGATCTCCCCCTTTCACCTTGACCCATTCATCACTCTATCCAGAACTACATATTTATCACGTTCATCTTCCATCGTCAGTGTGCCTTGATCCCGTGGACACAGGGTATGTAGGCAGTCTGGAATACGAAGGATGTATCCAGTACTCAGGCACACACGATCCATCATTCTCCACCCGTCCCAATCCATTAACATTTCATCCTTCTAGTCTTCCATTTTTCAAAATCCATTCGCCTCGACTTGACTAACTCAAGCAGCAAGCTAGCGCATCCTTTCAAAGCAAAAGTCCTTTGCAAACTTGAAGCAAAGAGGCCTACTTCCAGAGTCATCTACTGTCCTACATACCAATTGCCAACATCAGCTAAGTACCGCTTAACTAAGCCCTAGATCAACAAGCTTGTCTTCTACGAAGTGTTCCATTGTCGAGACCAACACACGCGTCTCCTGCAACATGTGGCATTTCCTGCAAGTGAGACATTGTCTTTTTAGGTAGATAGCCCCCTTTAACGGACATAGAGTTCCTACGATAAGGCTGTTATCTTTCCTATCCAATCTATCCTGAGCAACCTCTTTGGCAAGAGAATATGTTGGCTGTATGTTTACTTTGTAAGTCAGTCAATTTGTGTTATGGTTTATCTTTTGTTCCCTATTCATACCTATTCAAAGCTACCTTGATTTATCTATAATCTTGGTATGTTGCGATGCAGTATGGATTTGGGGCATAGTCATTGCTTTTCGTGTGCTGTGTTTGAGGAATGATCTTTAGTATCTTTCTTAGCATTCTATTTATCTTGTGTGTGTTAGGACCTAGCATCTTACATATTAATAATTCTTCTTGCATTTACATGTATTGGAGTTTATTTTATGTTCAAGACTATGGCTCATTCACATGTTCCAACAAGGTTATATTATGTCTAAGGGGATCTAAGTTCAAACCGCTTGCTTGCAGAGTCAACGTCCACGCACTCGGATATTACTGCACCTTGGTCTTTTATACCTTGGTGGCGAACTATCCACGTGCTATATCAAAAATAAGGATTGCTCTTTATAAACAAATGTGAAACCATTGCAACAAGCTCATCCATTTACACCATCCATTTTTTCCATGGCCTTATCTAGTTTTCTAGCAAAGATCAATCAACAGTCTTTCTCTTATGTTCTTCTCTATCTCCACTTTCTTCTACCCAACCTTATCTGTCTCCAACAAATCTTCTAGTCGAGCGTCAACACAGTTCTTCTGTCGCTTCCCTATCTTTCCTCTTGAGGGGGCACCCTAGGCCAGCTACGCTGGGGCAACTACCTACACTGGGGCATTAAAATTGTATCATGTCTTTCACTATTAATTTCTTTGACGCAACGCTACATGCTGCATTGCATCAAAGAGGGGCAAAATGTAGACACCCTAAAATGACCAACTTGTCATGCTACTTGCATTTCATAATCTGTCTCATCACCTGCATTTCAACGTTAATTAAATAATCTAATTATTTAATTAATTTCATCAAATTCTTCTAAATCATAAAATTGCGACATTAATTAAATAAATCCTCATTATTTAATTAATTAAATCAAATTCCTCTATATTCTTCCACAATTAAATAATTTTTAATTATTTAATTAAATCATTGTCACCTTCCAAAATTCACATCTACATTAATTAAATATATCCCATTATTTAATTAATTCAACAAATTCCCTCTTATCTACAATTAAATAATTTACATTATTTAATTAAATCAAAATCATTCTTCCAAAATCATGCATAACAATTAAATAAATTTATTTATTTAATTTGCTTTCAAATCTTCTAAATTAAATAATTCTAATTATTTAATTATTTCTTCCAAAATATCTTCTCTAAATTTAAATAAATCAATTATTTATTTAAATTGCTTTTTCTTCTAATTTGAGTTATCTCTAAAATAACTCAAGCTTTTTTGCACATCAATTAAATATTTCTATATTTAATAAAGCAAAATATCTTCTTTTCTCATGCAAATCCCTTCTTCTTGTTTTAAATCACTTAACTGATTGCTTTATTCTTTTAATTGATTTATCTCTTCAGTTAACTCATTCTTCTATTCTTGATAACTCCTCTCATGCAAAAGCAACCAAGACACTTGTCTTCTCATTCGTTGCACATTCCTCAACTATTCTCCTCCATTGATTCTTCTGAATTATCTGGACCGTTGATCGATCTTCATTGAAACCTATATAAACCCCCCTCATCTCCTTCATTCTCTCTCTCTTCGATTTTATTCTCAGGCATACTTAACAGCGCTTTGAGCATACAACGATTCAATTGAGCACTCTTACGATCTTTTGACATAGATCTTCTTGAGCCACTTTACGATCTTTTAACATTGATCTTGGCACAACTTTACGATCTCTTAACATTGATCTTGGCACAACTTCACGATCTTTTGACATTGATCTCTTGAGCACACTACTTGCTTGTTGCAGCTATGGTTTTGCAATTTCATTGAGCAATTCTACATTCAATCCAAAGGAAACAACACAAATTTCGATAAAAGTCTTTATTGCATTGATTATTTGTCATGGCTTTTATTTAAATTCGTTTTCTTTATGTTATTGGATTTTTGGTTTTTATTAGTTTAGATTTAATCCATTTTTCCATATACACAAACATGTTTAGAGATGTTCAATGCATACTACTATACAGTATCAAGTGATTTGGTAGTCTGCAAATTTAGTTTCTCAAACAACAGTGTACTACAAATGGTTTTGAATGCCTAATTGTTCTCAGGACACATGTTTGAGTACTTGCACCAGTTGGAGAATGTATAGATTGGATATAAGAGTTTATGTGAATATTCTACATATCTTAACATGTCTCAGGTTTGAAGTACATGCAAATACTTCTTATTCCTAGTACCACATAAAGTTTTTAAGACAATTTGTAAAGAGTTATATGTGATTGTTCTCTAGATTACAATATAATTGAGTTAAGCATCTCAAAATGCTCTATATTCCTCCACAGTGATAGATTGTTGAACACACTGAGATGCTGAGAGAGGGGTGAATTAGCATATACAAAAACTTAACTACTTTATTTGTAGAACAAATATAATTACTTAGAGAACTAAAAGTAAAGCATGCACCACATTAATCAACACATTGACACTAGGATTTTTACATGGAAAACCCAAAATGGGAAAAACTACGATGAGTGTTAGCTCACAATATAATGCTCACTGCTATAAAAGTTTACAATATTGTTTTAGGGCTACAACACCCAAGGAAGCTTCAACTCCTTGCTAACATTATTTTAGGGCTACAACCCAAGGAAGCTACTACTCCCTAAAGCAATCTCACTACTACAAAAAATTACAATGATAACATAACTATGAACTTCTATGAAAGAAGCATCTAATTTATGTTGATGTTGCAGTCCTCTTTTCTACACAATTACTTCATCATACCGGCTTTGTACACTTCATCATTCACATTATGTTCCATCACATTCACTCTCACTACTTCATTCCCTAAAAGAATTTTTTCTTCTATATATATCCTCTGCAACATCTCAAAACATTGATTAGGTCGGAACCAAAAAAGACTCTTAGTTGAAACATGTGATTCTTCATAGGTCAGCATCAAACATATACAATATGTAGATTAAACAGGTTTTGGATCACAAAACATCATAATAGGACCCAAAATGCATCACAAAATATCCTTCTATGCCAAAACAACCAATTAGGATCAACCGCATATCAAAGGAAACTAAACTGTCAGCCCAAACAACAATACTACTGCTAACTGATCATCTTCACGTCATTGGGGAGAAGCCAAAAAAATTATGTAGACTAAGATTTCAACCATCTATCTTCTCAACACTATCCATACACCATTCTCCTAAAGTGTCTAATCAATATATGCATCTACAAAACAAGAAACTTGTTGAACTAATGAAAACAGGGCATTCTAGACTGACTGTGACACAACAAAACTTAGGATATCACATTGCAGACCATCAAGTCAACTAAAATACTCATGAATGAACTTGTGAAACATTATGAACATATTCTTATATCTACACAACCATATCTATCATTTCTAGAGGAATGTGGAGATATTTGACTCAGTTGCACTATGATCAGCATTCATGTATACACATAACTCAAAGTGAATTGAACACCTTGTGCAGTATAGGAAATAAGAGAAACTTGCATGAATTTAAACTTGAGATACTATGAAGTATGTAGAGCCTCCACAGACACACATATACCTGGTCTATACCTTCTTCATCTTCTGTAAGTACTCAAACATGTGTTCTATAGAGGACTTCTGCATCTGAAACTATCTGTATTACTTCTATCATTTGAAGGATGACCTTGCAGACCATAACAACACTTGATATTGTAAGATAGTGTGCATTGAACATCCCTAAACATATTTTCAAAGCCACATGGGAACAACTTCTCTTCCATAGGAATGTGGAGCATTCCATCAAGTTTCCACCATTGCAAGGTTACACTATCAAGTCACATTCTAGAACTTTGTCATTGATAACTTTCTTTGATGAAGGTGTAATGAGCGAAAATCTTGGATATAACACATTCATATATCAATCTACATATCTTTAAAATTGCAAGACTAAATCTTGCATTGCAGAGGAATGTGGACCAAAATACTGTAAATTTTCCTTAGGATATACACTGTGAAAGCCTTAGCCAAACTTCCATAACTTTTTTCTAAGTGTCATACACAAGAATGGTAGGATATTAATGTAGGCATGCTAGGAACATGTTAGAACATATGTACTCACCACAACATCATACTTAAACCTTAGGATGATCATCGTTCTTTCTCATACTTAGACAATTTTCTTTCATCTGCTAGGTCTTTTAGACTGACCTACCTTAACCATGTTGACCTAAGTCAAACTATCTCTCTCAAATCTTCCAATGTCTATCAACTTCATTACCTTTGACCTCAGGTTGACAGATATTGAGTTGACATCCATGACAACACACATTGCCAATAATCTCCCCCTTTGTCATCGATGGCAACACTTAAAAAAATATATATACAAACACTCCCCCTTAGATGCATATTTCTCTCTCTCCTCCCCTTTGACATCAAAGACAAAGGGCCTGATATCTGATTCTTATGATATCCCAAAAATGTATAAAACTTTCCCTTACTATATAATTTGTACAAATAGTACTCCCCCTAAGATGACAATGCCTCAAAAATTGATGCTATGTACACAGTATGACATTACTGTCCTTCACAAGTCTATATACATCCAAAATTTTCTTAATACTCTTGAAACTCATTTAGAAGGTAGAATGGCTTTCCATATTACCTTGAGTTGTATAAGAGTAGATGCCCAAATTACTTTTTCTTAGGTAAGGATGTGATTTTGGCATTCAAACTACACATATACGTCCTCAACCTCATCTATGTTGCTTAACCTATCTTCATTTTCTACTTAATCATTTTAGCCTCTCCTAACAATCTAGATAATGAAGCAAGTCTCATATTTACTACTTCCTTCAGCTGACCAAGTTTTTTCTTTATTTTCTCTCTTTGGTCCTATAGCTGTGACATTTGCATGAAGGTTTTCAACTTGTGCCCTGGTTGCTCCATTCTTATCTTTTGACAAGTCATATATTTTGGCCAATTTGGAGATCTATGACTCAATGAAGTCAATCTGAGCTTTGATGTTCTTGGTAGAGTTAGGCCATTTCAAGAAAAACAAGTATAAAGTAGTAGATTCATCAATGCATCCTTTGAACATTTTCAAATTTTCTTGTAGCTTATTATGTGCATTAGCATACTTATCATATATCTCAGCCAACTTTTTATCTTGAACATCTTCCTTAATGCCTCTTGTTCTACTTTATTTTCAATATGAGAAGAATGATCCTTAAAAGAATCCATTAATAGCTTCAACTTTTGCTCCAGGGGTAGAGAGGAGTCAATGATTACCTCTAATAATCCTTCTTGAATTATCTTCACTACATCTTCAACTAAACTAGTTTTCTTGAAGGAATTCTTTTCTTGCTGAAACATGCAATATATCACCAAGTTAAATTTTGTGAAGGGGTGAAATGTTTGACAAGTCTACTTTCCCTTCATGAGTAGGAATTTGCAGAAGTTGTGGTGTAATCATTGTTTGGAACTGCATTTGCAAATCTAATAGGTCTTTGAAAGAGTCTAACCCTGAATAACTCTAACCTATATCCCCAGAAGTGTCCTCATCTTGATTCTCCTTTGTTTCATCCTGACCTTTTTCATCTTGTTTCTCCTCACTCTTCCCTAGAACTATCTCTTCTTGTTCCTCCTTAGGGTTATCCTCTTTCCTATGTTCATCTAAAGGACGATTGTTATGTTCATCTAGAGGAGGATTGTTATGTTCTGTACATGTATTTGTGTTCTTTGGAGGGGGGTACTTACTCTATCTTGACCCTCTATATTTTATGTCTCAGTATTCTCTAAAGGGGATATATTCATTTCACCTTAATCTCCTAGGTTTTGTGTTTCTATCTCTTTTGGAGGAGGTGTACCTACATTACCTAGCTCCTCTACATTTTGTACTTCCATGTTATCTTTTTCAGTCATTTCACCTCTATCCATTTTGTCATCAAAGGCTAACAAATCTATATCCTGAAGAGGTATATCTAGTATATCTAGAGGAACTTGTTACTCAACTATCACCTTAGCATTATTCATTTCCTCAAGAATTTTTATAGTTTTCTCTAATGTTTCATCCTCCAGTCTCTCTATTTCTTCATTGTCCTTTCCCCTCAGGATATTTATTCTTCTTTTTGTTCTAAATTTTTTTGCTTGTTTTTGAGAAACTTTAACTTTATCTTCATCAAAAATAGATGGACCAACCTTTTCAATTGCAAGTTTTCTCATCTCAGCCTCTTTTCCCATGGCTTCATTTATTTTGTTACTGATTAGGTCTACAAGGCTTACATGAAGCTCAATTAAGGCCACATTGAAGGCCATCATGTACCTGATTATTGCTTCCTCAATTGTAGCTTTATCATCAGCCGACATCTTGTCATAGATATCTGCAACTTATTTCAAAGCACCATGTTGTACTATAACATTCACAGTGGCCTCAAACTATAGAGGCTCATACTCAAATTCTTCTTGAGAGGTTTATTTTGATTTCTTTCCTTTTCTTTTTCCTTTTCATTTTCTTGTTTCTGCTTCTTCCTCTCCTTCTTTAGCTCTTTTCCATCTTCTTTCAAGCATGCCAGATTCTTTTTGTTCTTCATCATCATCTTCTATGTTCACTAGATTTATCTTTCCTCTCTTTTATTGGACCTTAGCTCTATGTTTCTTTGTCTCTATAGTCTTGGTCTATACCAGAACTTAAATAGTGGTTCTTTTCCTGTTGGGAGGTGTAGGAGCAGGTTTAGAGGATTTTAAGAGGCAGCAGCAGTAGAAGCAGACCTAGTTGTCCTTTTAGGTGTTTGTGTAGTAGAAGAGGTCAGGGATTCTCCTATAGGATCCTTAGGAGTGTCAAGCATTTCCTTTAATTTTGATTTCATCTTTTCTACTTTTTCTTTCACATCCTTCAAGATTGTTTTGTTGGTGATCTCATCATAAGTTCAAATCTTTTAGTAGCAAGATCCTTAGGCTTGTTGAGTAAGATATTAGCATATCCAACTAAATCATATTCAGACACCTGATAAGGCAAGGTAGTTATCTAGAAAGTTCTTGGCTCTATTGGCTCCATATAGAAATTATCTTTGTCCACCATGAAGGTTGTTATTCTTGTATTTTTCTACTACTTTTCCTAGTATCTTTTCCCTCATTTGCATGTCATTTTGAAATGTTTTGAAAAATCCCCAAAACAAAGTGTCACATTTTTTGTGATCAGCGAAACTATGCATATAGTCCTTGATTTGATGAGCAAAAGGGGTGTATACACCTAAAATTGGCTCATGTTGAATTAAGTGAATATTTGAATATTTATTTTAATTCTTATTTCTTCTATCAATTAAATAAATATTCTAAGTTTATTTGATTGGTTCATTATCCCATAATTAAATAAAAATCAATTTATTTAATTAAGTTCTCTAAATTCTTCTAGTCTATCACATAATTTAATAATCCTAAATTATTCAATTAATCCTAAATTCCTCTACCCCAAGTCCTAATTCCATAAATCCACCTCATCAATCCACCTCACCTTTTCCACTTCACCATGTTGCACATGTAATTAAATATTTTAAATATTTAATTAGCTAATATTCCCTCACCCACATGTCCTATTTATCCTCCTGTCAAAATTAGTTAACTCGTCAATCAAATCTGTTAACTAATTAGTCATTTGAGTTCACTAATCAATCAAATCTGTTAATTGATTAGTCAATTCAGTCAACTCCCCAATCAATTCACTTAACTGATTGGTCTATTCTATTAACTCCCTTATTGCATGATGGAGCTTGGACACTTGTCCTCTTTCTATTATTGCACATTCCTCAACCATTGATCTTCTTATTTCTTCTCAACCGTTGATCTCTTCTCTTCTGAGTCTATAAATTGAACCTTATTCCTCCACTTCAATAATCCAAGTTTTAGTGAGAATACTCTGTCGAATTACCAGTGTGCCTTTGGCACCCCCATTGCTTTGAAGCTCATTTTCATAGCAATAAAGTATCATAGCCATTTCTCCATCGCCATCTTGAAGAACGAAGTAAGGAAGTACACTTCCTGAGGGCAACTTTCATCATAAAAGATCAATCGAGACTAGGTGAACAATGGAAGCCATAGGATAACAAGGTTTGTGAGGTTTGTGCTTTATTTGTTCAATCTTATTATTTGCATATTTCATTGTGTTATTGGATTGATATGCTTATTTATTTCATCCAATTTTCTTGATAACATTCTTGCGCCCACCGTGATCCAACCCATCTTGTTTGTGAGTGTTTGTTTTAGAGGTTTTTTGTTGCAGATTCAAGTCTTCTTGAGGAAAATTTGGAAATCAACTTTCATACATGACCTCTTATGCTCAATCTAACCTCACCGTTGAGCACGGGAGGCCTCACAGGTGAAAAATAACATATAATTTGCCTAATTTTTTGTTACTTGAAAATTTTTGAAATTTTTTTTAGTTTTAACGTATTTTGCAAAAAATTAATTAAAAACAAAAAAAAACCAAACACAAAAAAAAAAAGAAAAAAATTATTACAGTACTTTTTTTTCATATTTTCTTTTATTTTCCTGTAGCAGAAATTAAAAATTTTAAAACAATAAACAATAAAAAAAATTTTAAAAAAAATTAAAATTAAAAAAATCAAAACAAACAATTTTTTTTTGCAAGGCCCACAGGCCCTGCACAAAACCCTCGGCCCCCAACTCCCCACTCCCGCTCCCCTCCCGCAACCCTTTCCCTCACCCATCCCCTGCCTACCCTACACTCCCTCCCCTCTCCCCTCCCCCACGCCCACCCCAAACCCCCGCACGCCTTGACACCCATCCCCCTCTGCCCGAAACCCTAGCTCACGCCCCATCCTTTCCCTGTCCCCCATCCCTCGACCCCTATCCTACGTCCCCTCCCCACCACCTGCGTCCCCTCCCCACCTCCCTTCCCTGTCTTCGCCTCCCCCACTTCCCTGCTGTCGCCGCCCCCGCCCCCGCCACCCTGCACACCACCTCCTTTGTTGTCCCTTCGCCCCTACTCTGCTGCTGCCACTACCACGCCACCATACAACCACCTCTACCTCTCCTGCACACATAGCACAGAAAATTAAAAATATATATATAAAAACAAAAACAAAAAATAATACATATAAGCCAAAAAAATAATAATAAACAAAAAAAAATTATTAGGGTTAGGTTTTTTTTGTTAATGTTATATTTTTTAATTTTCTTTTAAATTTTAATATTAAAAATCTAATTTCTCTTTTATTTGTTTCTTTAATTTTTTTTTATAAACAAATGTTCATGTAGGCAAAATAGGCGTCTTTTTTTTCTTTTTCGCATAAGTTTTTGCCGGTACATCAAATTTTCACAAATTTATAGTCGTTGGAAAGGTGATTCGATAAACTACACAGTGGTAAAGGTATTTTTAGTCTATTTGATAAATTTCATCAGGTATAATCCATCAAACCTCCCATTTGTTTAGAAACTTCAAATGGCCATAACTTTAGCATTTTTTATCGAATTTTCATGATTTTTTTTAAACAGCATAGAATTTCATGTAGATTCTAATTTTCATATCTATTTTGCTATCAAAAATCATATTTTTATGAAATTTTCTAGATTATGTGTTTTTTACCTAACCATTTGATTTGCAAACTTCTTGATTCAATTTTTGTTTTCATGGACTACAAGTGGACATCAAGAGAATACTAATCTAGTTTTTGGTGCAAAATGTCCACTGAAGACAAATCATTATTGCACTAAGTGTTGAATAGGATTGATCTAGGCTTTATCATGCAACTTGCATACAATTTCCATCTAGTTCTAATTAGGAAGGAGTAAACCATTGATCATGCAACTTGCATCCAATTTTCATCTAGTTCTAATTAGGAAGGAGTAAACCATTGTTCATGCAATTTGCATACAATTTTAATCTAGCTCTAATTAAGAAAGTACTAATATGCATGCAAATCTCACATAGTTTTTAACTAGGAGGGCAATAACACAATCATTGCTATCTGTTGGTTTTTTCCCAGATTGGATGCTTATTCCCAGATTTCCCTACAAGGTAGCCATCAGTGATCAATAGGATCTCTGGGCCAGGGGCCAACAGTGTAGGAGCTAGACTCTATATTTTATCTCCTCTTCTTCTTCAGGCTCTGCAAAACCTAGGGGGTATTCCCTACTCAACATCCATGAGGATATGCATACAAAGGCTGGGATGCTGACAGAAAGCAGATAAGTCCTCCTGTAAGTAGACCAAAACTGAAAGATAAGAGCAAAGGGGCTAACTTTGGGCCTATTTGCAGTTGTAGACAGAGGACTGAGGATCCTAAAACTAATTCTAATGTCCTAATGATTGTTTTAGATTTTGATTTGGATTTTAAGTTTGGATGCAAAGCTGGACATGGTTATAACACAAAAACAAAGCATGATTGGTGCCTATCTAGGGCCTGGAGTCAGTAGACTTACACCTGTGAATGATCAACATGAATAGCTAAAACTAGATTTCAGGGGGATGTATGTGATATCTGCCTTACAGATATCTCCCAATACAGAGTGTTAAGTTATCTCTACTTATGGCATCCCTATTGCAGTATACCCTTCCCGATGTTTAACCTGGAAACAGTTTAATCTACCCCTTGAGCAGAAGTTAAAAGATCAGACATTCAACATAGGAATTCTATGCTCTAGAATCTAAACATTACCCAAATATCCAGATTCAGAAGAAGAATACATGCAATACTGGAGACAGAATTAACACAACACATGCTAAGATAACATTTCTCATATAAGATTAATCATGAAATCAGTGGGTTCATGCCAAAAACATACAACAAGAGATACATAAACTCACAGGCTAAGCTGTACAGAGCAACCAGATCAGCTTGTTTTGAATTACAGAGCCAAAAATCTTCAACTTTCAACAACCACAAATGAGTAACACTTCCTGCTTATAACAGCCAGGTAGTGTACCACAGCAATTAATTACATGGTTGACCAAAAATCCTGCCAGATACACAGTATCAGCAAAATGGCCCTCAACGCATTACCAGATTGGCGCCCAAACATGAATGCAGCAGGTAGGGGAGGAGACAGGAAGAAACCTCGAGCCCTGCGCCACTGTCCGTCGATGTACACCTTCAATCGGGTACCAGATCCGCCCATACCTCTGTAACCTTCGCCATTAATGGCGCACCAACCCGCGGCCTTGGGAAAAACATCTAACAGTCGATCGCAACCACTTCCCGCCAAGATTCATCATCATGATATTTGAAAATATGCAGGATATCAATTATCCCACATGCACCCCACGGTGACCTTTTCAACACTTTATATACTAGGCCACGAGCATATATAATGTCGGTACTTTTGCTCCTAACGACACTAGTATAAGACTTCATCATCATCCTCCAATAGCATGATATCCTGTCGCTTGAAATATCACCCTGATGTCAGCATCATATCGCAATATAACCTGCATGATAATCGCCTTCATCAGCACAACCTGATCCATCAGAGGAACATCCTCCTGCTTAGCCTATATCAAAAGTCTGGCCGATGAACATCCTGATGACGTCATCATCATATCCTGCTGACATCATCATCATATCTGCCCACTGCGCACCTCCTCATATCCAGATGACGTCATCATCATGTTTGCAAATATCGGAGGATCTCCACAAGATGATCAGTGTTAGAAATATGACCCCCCAGACCTTGATGACGTCATCATCATATCGACATCAGGATGATATTCGGAAGATAACCGGATATTTGGAAATATCATCCTGATGCACAAATATCATGCTGCACTATAGCTCCACTATAAGATCGGGGTGATAGATGAATACGCTAGATATTTGAAAAGATTACCCCCTCTAGATAATGCACGAAGCCGACAGGCGGATATCTCCCTTCGGAAATATCATGATGCAGATAGGGAGAGAAATAGATATCACCCTGACATAAGAATGACGTCAGCATCATCAGGATGATAAAACAATGAACATGAAGTGATACAACAACATCAGGATGATATTGACTAAGATCATCCTGACGTTCAAAATATGATGACCCCAGTGAATATCGGGTCATACTTAGAACTCTTCAACAGCATCATCAGGATGACCATAACCAAGATCACCCGATGATAAAAATATCACCCCGGCGAAATATCATGTAGGCAGAAAATATGATGACCCCCGCAAGCAACACGGTGATAACTAGAAATATGATGATGATGATGACGACCCTTAAGAAAAAATAAGTCAGGTCGAACAACTCAGAGAATAATCCCTTCAGAAGATCGGGGCAACATCATCATCATAAAAGGGCAAGGTGATAATTGGAAGATCACCGGATACTTGAAAAATCACCCCCGCAAGCAAATCAGGGCACACTGTAGCTCATCAGCAGGATCAGGATGATATGCAAACATCACCTGATATTGAAATATGATGATCCTGATGAAAAACAAGTCGACAGAAAACATGATGATGATGACCACCATCGCAACAAACATGATGATGATGACCTCCTCCTCAGGAAAATATGATGCTGCAGCTGAACAATGCCGAGGAGGTCCAACACTTAGGAAAATGGGCAAGAAGATATAGGGTTCAAATGAAGAAACCCCCTAAACATGAAAAAATCACCCCTCAGGTCAAAATGAGTGCTAACACTGGCTCCGAATGGGGACGTGCAGGTGAAAACCTGCAGCGAGAACCAGATCTCTGGGCAGACCAGACAAAAAGCCAAAAAACACGAGCTGTACAAGGCATTTACACTACATACATGTTTTTACAAATGTGCACAGCAACAAGTCATTTATGCAAAATAGAACTTAAGGAATTGGCCATGTACAGGCAATTCCAGAACTTTACCATCTTGGGCCTGGAGGAAATAAGAATCCTCCCCATGAGTATTGCAAACCTGATATGGGCCCATCCATAAGGGTTCAAATTTACCACGTTTACCCTTTTCCTGACCTTTAGCATTCCAAATGAGCACCAGATCATTGACTTGAAACTTCCTTTTTGTAGTTCTCCTGTCAAACTGATATTTCACATCTTGTTGTCTTTTGAGATTGATCTGGTGGGCTTTCCTTCTGTTTTCATCCAATGCAACCAGCTGATTCACTCTTTCTGTCATGGAATCTTCAATCTCCTCATCATTTTCCTGAATGAATCTGTAAACTGGTAGGAGATTGTTTATGGGCAATCTAGCTGATGCACCATATACTAGCTCAAAAGGTGACGTCCCAGTAGCCCTTTTCACTGTCACTCTGTCAGCCCATATTGCTAAGTTCAATTTTGAGTCCCAAGCTCTCTTGTTCTTGTCCAGTATCCTCTTGATAATTTTCATGATGCTTTTATTGCTTGATTCTGCTTGACCATTTCCTTGTGGGTGATATGGTGATGTATATGATAGATTTATCCCATACCTGTTGCAAAAATCAACAAATTCACCTGATCTGAAGCACATAGCATTATCAGTGACTATCTTGAATGGTACTCCAAACCTGATGATAATATTTTCTAGCATGAAATCTGTCACCACCTTGCTTATAGCTCTCTTAGTTGGAATGGCCTCAATCCATTTGGTAAAGTAATCAGTTGCCACCAAAATCCAACTGTGTCCCCCACTTGATTTGTCTGCAATTTCCCCTATGAAGTCAATTCCCCATTGCTAAAATGGAGCATCCACAGTTACAGTTCTGAGGGGTAAAGCACCATCATATTTCAGCTTTCCTGAAAATCTTTGGCAAGGGTCACACTTCCTCACTAACTTTTGTGCATCTGAAAAGAGAGTGGGCCACCAATATCCTGCTCTGAGAATTTTATGAGCTGTTGTTTGGGCAGTATAATGTCCACCACACAATCCTTTATGCATATCAATCAAAACATTGTTAGCCATATCCTCATCCACACATCTCAGCAGCACACCATCAGGGTTTTTCCAGTATAGCTCACCTTGAACAATAACATACCTGATTGCATGTAACTTTAAAGTCCTCTTTTGACTGTCACTGAAATGGGAAGGACAATTCAGATTTTGCAAGTAGTAGATAATATCCTTGTACCATTCAGATCCTGATACATTTACACTCTCATCTTGGACTGCATTAACTTGGCATGCTTCCAAGTTTGACTGTGCCATCATCTTGGCTAATCCTTGTCCTCTTATCAACTTGGTAACTTGTATGTCTATGTTAAACTCTTGCAGTTTGTTTATCCATCTGCACCTTCTTCCAGTGACCTCCTGCTGAGTGAATATGTCTTTGACTGTTGCATGAGGTACATATGCAATTATATATGATCCTACCAAGTATGGTCTGAAACTTTTGATGGCTCTGACTAGTGCATATGCCTGTTTTTCCATAATATCATACTTCAACTTAGAGGCCTGCAAGGACATACTGAAGAAAGCGATGGGCTGTTCAAAACCATCTTCGTTTTTCTGTAGCAAACATGCAGCAACAGTATGAAAGGAAGCAAATGAAAATACTTGGAATGGCCTAGAAAAATCAGGAGATTTAAGAACAGGGGCCATCTTGATTGCCTCTTTGATACTCTGAAATGATTCTATTGCTTCCCTTTCCTAGTTGACAGTTGCATCCTTCTTCATCATCTTGGAAATGTTCCTTGTGGTTTCTGCAAAGTTGGGAACAAATCTCCTAACAAAATTTATCTATCCAAAGAAGGACTGAACTCCTTTTACAGTTTTTGGCATTTGAATCCTGTCAATAGCAGCCACTCTCTCTGGATCTATCCTGACTCCATCCTTGGAAACAATATGTCCCAGGAGCTTTCCTTCAACTACCCCAAAGGCACACTTCCTTGGATTTAAAGAAATACCATACTCTAGTGCTCTTATGAAAATCTGCTCCAGATGCAAACAATGCTGCTCTTCTTTCTTTGAGTAAGCAGTCAAGTCATCCTGATATACAGCCAGGATTGAATCAATCAGCCCTGCAAAAGCAACATCCATTGCTCTTTGAAATGTAGCACCTGCATTGGTTAGTCCAAATGGCATTCTAACATACACATAAGTTCCCCATGGAGTGGTAAAGGCGGTTTTATACTGTTCTGATTCCTTTACCTTCACCTGATTATAACCTGAAAATCCATCCATCATGGATAAGAGTTCACAACCAGTCACTCTCTGCAACATAGCTTCCATATTAGGCAGTGGATAGTTATCCTTTAAAGAGGATACATTCAAGTTCCTGAAGTCAACACAAAGCCTAATATCACCATTCTTTTTTCTGACTGGGACAAGGTTAGACACCCAAGTTGAATGCCTGATTGGCACAATTATTCCAGCTTCCCTGAGCCTTTTGAGTTCTTCTTGCATCTTGGGAGCTAAGGTAGGATTAATAGGTCTTTGCTTTTGTCTAAATGGCTTAGCTCCAGGCTTCAATGGGATCTCATGCTGGAATAAATCTTCCCTATAGGCTTTTAGGTCCTCATATGACCAAGCAAAAACATGTTTATACTTTTTCAGTAATGCAATCAGCATACTCCTAATGTGTGGTTTGAGCTGTTTACCAATGTATACCTTCTGAGGGGCCTGAGATGTCCCCAAATTTATCTCCTCTAAATCTTCCTTATTTGTGGGAGATGTCCTTGTGACCAGTTTATCTCTACTGTCAAAAGCTCTTTCCAAAGCTACCAACCCTCTAGGGATTTTATTAGTCTTCAATTGAATTATCTCTTTTCCCACAAGAGTTTCTTTTCCATCTATAGTCTCTACAAAAGCTTGGAAATCAATTTCTTGATTCTCATATTCATCTATGTAGTGCAAGAATTTCAACAAATCCCTATCATCATTAAACACTTGCCAACTGCATATATTTTCTGGTACTGCAGGCCTAATTTTAACTTCTACATTTGTAACACCTGACAGAGTGATGTCATCTGGCCTTATTGCAACATTGGCTAAGAAATCAGCCATAACATTCTTTAACCTCTCTACCCAGCCTATTGAAAATGCATCAAATAGTTCAATGGTATCCCAAACAGCATGCTTGTATTGTTTCAGTCTTTTATTTTTTGCAGCATACTTATCTCTAATTTGGGATACAATCAGCTCAGAATCCCCAAATACTCTTAACATCTTAATTCCATGTTTGAGAGCAATATTTAGGCCTAAGAGTAAAGCCTCATATTCTGCAATGTTGTTTGTGCAATCAAACCTCAGCAAGAAAGAGAATTTGAGGAGCTTACCAGTTGGAGACAGGAAAATAACTCCAGCTCCAGAGCCTTCTTTTGCACAAGCTCCATCAAAAAACATGGTCCATAAGCCTTGCTGATCCAGCTCTTCAATGCAGACATTTTTCTCTTTATCTTCTGTATCATCTGAGACAACCTTGAAGTTATCACAGTCAGTGTCTACAAAGCATATCTGTTCCTCTGCTTCTTGGTCTTCCACTGTCTCTGATGATCTTTGTTCTCTGATTAACTTAACATCCCTGCCATTCATTGGAATCATGGCATATGACAGGTCCAGCTGCATACTTCCACCAATTAGTGCTGCCCATCTTCTTGACAACAACATACCATACTGTGGCTTGATGTCAACCACTGTTATATTCATTTTATATCTCTTTTCAGGAAATGCTGCCAGTTTGAAATCTACATCCTTCATGATTCCAATAACTGGTACCTCTCTGGCATCCATAGCATAACACTTTCCACATGCCTTGTCAATTTTTAATCCAGTTTGTTGCATGATGGCCAAAGGCATGACATTTGTAGATGCTCCAGAGTCAAGCATACAATTTCTAATTATTTTTCCATTTATAACCAGGGAAACATAAAATGGTTCCACTTGTGAAGGACACTTTGTCATAGTCACTCCTAAATAGACTTCAGGAGTCTCATCTTCTTCATTACACATGACATGTTTTTCACCCTGGGTCTGAACATTTTGTTTAGCTTGAAAAGGTACCCCTGAGATTAGGGATATTGTCCTATTCTTGATCTCTTCCACTTTCATGAGTTCCATAAGTGGAACAGAGACTTTTACCTGAGAGAGGACCTGAGCTATATCAAATGGAGCATAATTTTGTATAACAGTTGTAGCTTGCTCCACAATCTTGTTTTTATCCTGAGCTGATTTAGCTTTTACTTTCATAGTTCCCTGATCATCATTCTTGTCTTGGGAACCTTTACTTTGATCTTCAGCCTGAGGGATTTTGTTTTCTGGTCCTTGAAATTCATGACCTGTTCTATGTCTAAAGTTCTGTTTATTATTTACCCACTGCCTTTTTTGTGGTTCAGTTCCTTTATGACCATGCACTAGCTGACCTGCAAAAATATCCTCTGGCTAATGTGGGCTACCTACTTGATTTTTACCTCTGAGATTGTAGTTGCTTTTGACTTGAGCAACTGCTGCAGCTGTGAAGGCTCTAATTTCCTCATCAGAAGGTCGTTGTAAGTTACTCAGAAAATTGTGTGAGTTCTGAGCATACACATAGTTATCTTCATTATCTTCATCATATGGGAACTGTTGGCAGGCCTGAATTTGATGATCTGTATTCTCATCAGCATCATAAAGAGTGTATCCATTGCCTATGGACATCATATTAACATCATCATCCTGCACATGATGTGGCTCATTGCATTCATTACAAGATGTAGCATTATCATACAAGGATTGAGCAATCATACACTATGACTGTGAATGTGGCATCTGACAAATTATACACCATGGAGCATCATCAACAATATTTATAGCTTTCTTTAGAGGATCAGGAGTTTCTTTGACATGTTGAGCCCTCTGATTTGTGTTGTTACGTGGGAATACAGGCTTACCATCATGCCAATTGGTGTTATAAGGCATATCATGTAATGATGGCCTCTTTTCCTGCCTTTGATAGACTTGCCTATCAAGACCCATCCCTTTTTCACTTCTAGCTAATCTATAGCTTAGGTCCTTAACAACATTTGCCAATTTGTCTATCTTATCTTCAGGGGCAGATGTATTACCTTGAGTGTTCTGAGGCTTGTTTGGGTTCTGCAGAATTTTTATATCATCCCTTCTATTTGTCTTGCCTGATGCTTTCCTGTTGTTTTCAATATTCACTGCAATTCTGAAAGCATCCCTGAGAGTAGCAGGACCTTTATCTCTTAATCCATATGCAGTTTTTGCATCAAAGGCATTGATATACAATATTATGCACATTGGTTCATTTGGCCTCATGTGATGTGGCAATTTGTTCAACACTTTAGTAAATCTTGCATTAAAGTCTGCAACCTGCTCATTTGACCCTTTAGTGATACTGGTGAACTCATTTACAAAAAAGCTAGGGTCAGTTTTATCACCATATTGCTCCTTGAACATCCTTTTAAAATCATCCCATGATGAAATACTCCGGTCAGGCAGATTCTTGTACCATTCTCTTGCCTCATCTATTAAGGATTGCATGAATGACTTCATGAAAACATCCTCATGTTCAACCTCAAAGTTATCCATGACATTTTGAAAGGCTTTTAGATGATCTTCTCCTGACACTGTGTTGTTTCCTAAAAATTTAGGCACTTGCAGCCTCAGATGCTTATCAATGGGGTTAGGATACCCAGGAATACCATCAAACACCAGCTGCCTGAATCTATCTAACTGCATGGGCTGTCTGTTTAACTGATTAACATTAACATTTCTGTTTGCATTCTGGTTTCCTACATTGTTCAGTGGTATCCTAGCATCATTCACATTTTGTCTCTCATCATGATGCTGATGTTGCACTTCATATCTTTGCTGATGTCTCTGCACATTTGCATTATCTAGGGTAGGAACTGAATCATTTTGGGCAGTTCTTAAGGCTTGCACTTTCTGCTTCATATCATCTCTGATTTTCATGGCTTGTAGATATTCTAGTTCTGCTCTTAGACTTCTGATTTCTTCAGCTAACTGTTCATCCTTAGGCCTGGAGGTAGATGGTCTCATACCATTCTGGTCATCATCTTCATCATCCTTCAGAGACTCTGCCTCTTCAAACCTTTCACTAGGGTCTAGAAATGGGCGTTCTTGGAACACCTCTGAACTCATTCTCATGCTACCACCCTGTTGCCTCTCATATGCACCTTGAATATCAGCTTCTGCATTTGAAAAGTAAGGCACATGCTGTCCTGATGGCCTAGGGTTATCTTGTACATCATCATTTTTTCTAGGGGAACCCTCATGACTAACTGAGATAGCTCCCTTTCTTCTGTACATCATTCTTTTTGTTACTGGTAACTCTTCAAATAAAGGATTTTGTTGGGATCTT
This sequence comes from Cunninghamia lanceolata, assembly GCA_027924645.1. Classification (NCBI taxonomy): domain Eukaryota; kingdom Viridiplantae; phylum Streptophyta; class Pinopsida; order Cupressales; family Cupressaceae; genus Cunninghamia; species Cunninghamia lanceolata. The sequence continues at coordinate 3,233,266 of BSBN01000738.1, forward strand.
CTCCCCTGCATATAAATTGTACTTTGACCGGTTGGGAGATTACTTCAGAGTCGCCACCTATTACTAGGAACTGTTTTCTTTTGAAAACCAGGGTTCTTTCACAAACTCCCCAGTAGAGTCGCCAATTTCTGTTGGTTTTTTCCCAGACTGGATGCTTATTCCCAGATTTCCCTACAAGGTAGCCATCAGTGATCAACAGGATCTCTGGGCCAGGGGCCAACAGTGTAGGAGATAGACTCTATATTTTATCTCCTCTTCTTCTTCAGGCTCTGCAAAACCTAGGGGGGTATTCCCTACTCAACATCCATGAGGATATGCATACAAAGGCTGGGATGCTGACAGAAAGCAGATAAGTCCTCCTGTAAGTAGACCAAAACTGAAAGATAAGAGCAAAGGGGCTAACTTTGGGCCTATTTGCAGTTGTAGACAGAGGACTGAGGATCCTAAAACTAATTCTAATGTCCTAATGATTGTTTTAGATTTTGATTTGGATTTTAAGTTTGGATGCAAAGCTGGACATGGTTATAACACAAAAACAAAGCATGATTGGTGCCTATCCAGGGCCTGGAGTCAGTAGACATACACCTGTGAATGATCAACATGAACAGCTAAAACTGGATTTCAGGGGGATGTATGTGATATCTGCCTTACAGATATCTCCCAATACAGAGTGTTAAGTTATCTCTACTTATGGCATCCCTACTGCTATATACCCTTCCTGATGTTTAACCTGGAAACAGTTTAATCTACCCCTTGAGCAGAAGTTAAAAGATCAGACATTCAACATAGGAATTCTATGCTCTAGAATCTAAACATTACCCAAATATCTAGATTCAGAAGAAGAATACATGCAATACTGGAGACAGAATTAACACAACACATGCTAAGATAGCATTTCTCATATAAGATTAATCATGAAATCAGTGGGTTCATGCCAAAAACATACAACAAGAGATACATAAACTCACAGGCTAAGCTGTACAGAGCAACCAGATCAGCTTGTTTTGAATTACAGAGCTAAAAATCTTCAACTTTCAACAACCACAAATGAGTAACACTTCCTGCTTATAACAGCCAGGTAGTGTACCACAGCAATTAATTACATGGTTGACCAAAAATCCCGCCAGATACACAGTATCAGTAAAATGGCGCTCAACGCATTACCAGATTGGCGCCCAAACATGAATGCAGCAGGTAGGGGAGGAGACAGGAAGAAACCTCGAGCCCTGCGCCACTGTCCGTCGATGTACACCTTCAATCAGGTACCAGATCCGCCCATACCTCTGCAACCTTCGCCATTAATGGCGCACCAACCTGCGGCCTTGGGAAAAACATCTAACAGTCGATCGCAACCACTTCCCGCCAAGATTCATCATCATGATATTTGAAAATATGCAGGATATCAATTATCCCACATGCACCCCGCGGTGACCTTTTCAACACTTTATATACTAGGCCACGAGCATATATAATGTCGGTGCTTTTGCTCCTGACGACACTAGTATAAGACTTCATCATCATCCTCCAACAACATGATATCCTGTCGCTTGAAATATCACCCTGACGTCAGCATCATATCGCAATATAACCTGCATGATAATCGCCTTCATCAGCACAACCTGATCCATCAGAGGAACATCCTCCTGCTTAGCCTATATCAAAAGTCTGGCCGATGAACATCCTGATGACGTCATCATCATATCCTGCTGACGTCATCATCATATCTGCCCACTGCGCACCTCCTCATATCCGGATGACGTCATCATCATGTTTGCAAATATCGGAGGATCTCCACAAGATGATCAGTGTTAGAAATATGACCCCCAGACCTTGATGACGTCATCATCATATCAACATCAGGATGATATTCGGAAGATAACCAGATATTTGGAAATATCATCCTGATGCACAAATATCATGCTGCACTGTAGCTCTACTATAAGATCAGGGTGATAGATGAATACGCCAGATATTTGAAAAGATTACCCCCACTAGATAATGCACGAAGCCGACAGGCGGATATCTCCCTTCGGAAATATCATGATGCAGATAGGCAGAGAAATAGATATCACCCTGACATAAGAATGACGTCAGCATCATCAGGATGATAAAACAACGAACATGAAGTGATACAACAACATCAGGATGATATTGACTAAGATCATCCTGACGTTCAAAATATGATGACCCCAGTGAATATCGGGTCATACTTAGAACTCTTCAACAGCATCATCAGGATGACCATAACCAAGATCACCCGATGATAAAAATATCACCCCAGCGAAATATCATGCAGGCAGAAAATATGATGACCCCCGCAAGCAACACGGTGATAACTGGAAATATGATGATGATGATGACGACCCTTAAGAAAAAACAAGTCAGGTCGAACAACTCAGAGAATAATCCCTTCAGAAGATCGGGGCAACATCATCATCATAAAAGGGCAAGGTGATAATTGGAAGATCACCAGATACTTGAAAAATCACCCCCGCAAGCAAATCAGGGCACACTGTAGCTCATCAGCAGGATCAGGATGATATGCAAACATCACCCGATATTGAAATATGATGATCCTGATGAAAAACAAGTCGACAGAAAACATGATGATGATGACCACCATCGCAGCAAACATGATGATGATGACCTCCTCCTCAGGAAAATATGATGCTGCAGCTGAACAATGCCGAGGAGGTCCAACACTTAGGAAAATGGGCAAGAAGATATAGGGTTCAAATGAAGAAACCCCCTAAACATGAAAAAATCACCCCTTAGGTCAAAATGAGTGCTAACACTATCTTTTCCATATTGTTATCTCTTTAAGTTAAGAATATTACTATCTTGCACAGGAAAGAATCATTGCTATCTCCTAATCACTTCAAAGTTAACAATTGTGTGTGTGCCCAAGTAGAATAACGCATATAGTTTTTCTCATTTTAAATAGGTTTGGATAAACCACTGTTTACTGTGTCTTTAGAATGACAATAGGCTTATGCTCTCCCCTTATTAGGTGACCAAAATGCCAGACTTGTCATTTTACATGTATAACCTTTAGAGGGGCCTGCCCTTGGATGCCTGCCTATCCAAGTGGGAATGACCCTAAGTGGTAACAAGCTAAAGCCAAGCCCTACCAATCCAATATAAATAAATTGTGTTTGGAGTGAAAGCTTTAAACAATGAGTGAAGTTGTGTTATATCGATAGCCAACCTCCCCCAAAACCCTCCAAGGCGTAACCCTTGAAGGCTGGGAGACTCCATAACAGAGAGTAGTGCTACCACATGTATAACCACTCAACCAGTTGCCCTTACTACTTATCTTTGTTTCAAAAGCCAAAAAGCTCCTATAAGCTAGTGCAGGGAAGGGCGATTATCACCTCCCAAAGATGCCTCACTAGAGATAGTGAGAATTCAATTTATATTGTCCTTTGAAGCCTAGGATTGTAATTGTTTTTGTGTCAAAAAGAGTCCAAAAAAAAATACAAAAAAATAATAAAAGATCAAAATCATAAAAACTTCTTTGTGTTTGTTGTGTCTTTATCTACCATAATTGAAGATCAAAAGCAAAAAGACTAAGTTTTCAACCAAAAAAAAAAATTCAAAAACTTGCCAAGGAAAAAAATTGTAAAAACATCAAAGAGACTAGAGCTATGCATTTATCCTCTGCCAGAATCACACATTTACCATGACTTGCCTTGTATTTACCTTCTGAAACTGTGCATCTGAAGCTATGCATCCAAAACAATAAGCTTTTTCGACCTTCTGCCAGTTTCTGTAAAGATGACAAACCAATTAACAACACTTGCTTAGAAACTCCAATACCTACAATTACAAATAACCTTAGGTCCCTCACCCCAAGATTGTATAGCAATTGCTCAAGAGCTCCAAGTCTTACAACAGGAAATGACAATCTTGCAACCTGAACAGACCAGTACTAGCTACGCCTCGCCCCAGACTCATACATCCTTTTCCCGTCTTAATGATGCTCATGACAAAGCAAGCACCACCTCAAGTTGGAAATCATATACCACTCTATCTACTAGTCCTCCTTCACCATCTTCTAAGACACATATTCCAAAACATACTAGTCCTACGCCAACACCGCCATCGAGTTCCCCAAGCTCTAAATCGAAAACCAAGGAACCTTTAGATGATTTATGGAAAAGAGTTTTTCCAAATTTATACAACAAAAGAAAATCTATGGAGAACTCCAAATCCACGCATCCGTTACCTCATTCACCTACCCATACACCTACCAATGATGCGATCCAAGGGCTACTAGCAGAGAGTCAACCATGTCCCCAAATTCTAGTCCTTAACCTTGCCAAAGATGCTTCCAATGCTATGTCAAATCCTACAATCTTGCCATGTAATCAGCAACCACTCACGCATGTTGAAGACCCTCCTACCATGAACCAAAGTCAAGCTCTGCCATACTTTCATATTGTTGACCAAGATCCTATCCAAGAGACCTCTACCTCCACTTCAACTCAAGTACACCAAGCGTTATGTCAAGAGCAGACTTTAGAGCATGTGGAAACATCAACCCTTTGTCTAAATCAAGATCAAATCCCTCCCATCCAACCCATACATAACCCCTATCTTTTTGATGATCCTCTACTGATACATGAGCCAAAAATCTAACTTCAAACCATTCATAACGCATATCTTTTCTATGATCAAAATACTAACTTTGATGAAGAAGCTATCCATGAGCAACTTGATCCTATACAAGAGCTAGAGATCCAATTTCGGCCTCTCCATAACCTATATCTTTTCTATGATCAAGATATTATCATTGATGAAGAACCTATACACAAACACATTAATGCCATCATGTTAAATCCTATCTATGATCAAAACCCCATCTATGATGAAGAGCCTAGCTATGATCAAGCAAACCATAATGATCCTCTTAGTCCACTTTATGCGTTCCATGGTCCTGAGTTTATAACCCTATCTAGTCCTATCCAAAATCCAACAATTTCCACCTCCCTCGATGAGACACTTGCCTCCCAAGCAAGCATAGAAGATCATACTAATAATAATTCTCCACCACCCATTACCAACCATGCTACAGATCCCTCACCATATATCCTTGGTCTTACCACCTTCATTCATGAGTGTTCCTCCTTAGAACACCAGCAACCATTATCCTCTATCTCACCTTTTCCATCTCATAAGGAACTTATGTCTAGTGTTCCACCTATACATAATCTTGCTATCCACTGCATGCTCCAACATATGAACTATCAAGGTAAAGGCTTAGGCCTTCATGAACAAGGTATTTTGGATCCCGTCCATGTCAATGTTCCTCCTCATTTAGATGGCCTTGGATACGTATCCCAAGGTGAACAAACTCAAGATGTTGATATTTCCTCCATGTGTCCTAAATCCCCCACTTTCCATCGCAAAAACCATCATATCCCCAAAACGTATGTCGCCATCCCACCTCCCTTATCATACACATCCCAAAAGCATGTGACCATACACCTTCCACCATCCATACACCTTCCACCATCCAATCTACCTCCACTACTTCCAACTCCTAACCTCCCTCCATGCATTTTACCACCACTTCTTCCACCAACTTATCCTTTTGTCTATGAATTCTCTAATAATCCAAATCATGAACAATAGATGCACATGTTGTCTAAGAAAAGTGCTTCCACCAACTCTATTTCCACCATCCCAAAAGATTTCAATGACAAACATTTGGATACCTCTACTTATCAAATCAAAAATCCTAAGAGTCCTCATGACTTGGGATACAAAATCCAAGAATCAAAGAAACATCCTTCTCGAGAGCGGCATGCACCCACACACCTATATGCCAAACTAAAAAATGTGTGGGCCCGCATCCAACAAATAATTACCTCTAAAGCTGCACAAAAGCTGCATACACCCAAGCCCATACCTCCACAGGTACTATCTAAAAGTAAAATGGTTTGGGTACCTAAGCAAAAATACTTCAAGTTACATGAGGCATCCACTTCTCAAGAATATCAACCATCCACTTTCTCCTATTCCATCCAAAAGTCACAAATTCTTCCATCCCACATGACAAACAAAAATTAGGAAAATACTCAGTCTATGTGGATCCCTACATGCCTAAGTCATTCATCCACAAGAAAAAGTCTTCATTGCTTCCTACACTACTTTCCCATCACCAGCTTCAATGTTTATCATGGTATGTGCAACCGGTGGTCATGATTCCCTTCCATTCCACAACCTTTTGATATACCTCCATCTCCCCTTCCTTCCACTATTATCCTACATATCTTCCTCATCCTATTCCTATGGTCTATGCTTTTGCATAAGCCTTCCCTCCATATTCTGCATCATCAATCTACTGTCTACCTACTCCATATCACTTTCATGCAATCTCCTACCAACATCTATGGGAACACTTGACATTGTCCATGTGACAATATCCATCTAGCGGGACTATCACCTTTCACATAACTAGATACCTAAGTCTCTCCCTTCCATATTTGTGTTCTCCTATCCAAATGTTTAAAAAAAAAGGAAAAAAGAAAAAAGTAAAGAAAAATCCCTTCATCCAATGGTGAAAACCTGACAAACAGGCACCTTGGATAAGTACCATGATGAAAACCTGGCAAATAGGCGTCATGTGTAAGTTGATCTTCTATGTCACCAGCACTTGGGGACACCTTGTCTCATTGGCATATCACTTCTCTCCTATCAGTTTCCTTCCATACCATTTCCTATCCTATCCCTCTATCCATTACATACCTATACTATCAAATCCATCCGTCCTAATCTTCCATTCCTCTATTTTCTAATCTTGATAAAGATTGGGGGCACAATGTTGACAAATGTTTTAGGTGTCTCTTGACATACCTTACCCCTCCAAACCATGCACATTCTTCGTTACCCTCTCATCCTCCTATTGTCACAAACATTGCCATGAAAAATCCCAAGTATTCTACCTACAATGGGGCATTGTTATTCCTATACGACTTAGTCCTTGGTGATCACATCCTTGCCTTCTTCCATGTGCATTCCTTCTATCCACTATTGCCCATCCTCATACCTACCCATTCCATTCCTTTTCACACATACATCTAACTCTCCATGGTGTTTCCTTGTCATCAGTATCAAGCATTAAAGCTATCCCATATCCTATCCATAGTGTCAGCCTAACATAGCATCTGTCATCATTATCATAGGTTCATCCTGAACTACATTGCCTCTGCATTGTCACGTAGGCAAGGCCATTATCAATGCACCCTTGAGGCACTAGGTCAGTCCCTTAGGGTCTGTCTCACCATTATGGAACCTTTCACCAGATGCAAGCGCGCACAAGCAAAGCCCATTTCCAAGCAAAATTTTTGATGCAAGACATCAACCTACCCAAAGCAAAGAAAGTACACGAGCAAACTGATCCACATGATTCTATCTAAATTATGGAAAGAAAGATACATCTAATACAAGAATGTTTTGTTTCGATTAGTTGCATCTTAAAGTCTTGATTTTTGTTATTATGTCTTTCTATGCTACTCGAGGATGCCAAAAGCTAGAGATGCTATGGTGGGGGCATAATCATTTTTTTTGTTTGCTTCTTGTGGGTTTATCTTTAGTAATGTGAAACCTTGTCTAAAGACATGATCAACACAATGATCATCGAGGACATCAGGGGTCTAACATGAAATACGTATAATCCTTGTCTGTTGGTACGCAAGACATACTTAGGTCATCTCGGTTCAATTATACCTAGATGCTTGTATTAACTTGTTAAATCAAAATCCATGTAAGCAATACTCAGGTCATCCTAGTTTAATTATACCTAGATGCTTTTATTTTCTTACAACATAATAAAAGCCCAATGATGAAATAAGCACTTCAAAATACTTGCACTATCAAGATGGAAAAAACTATTCGCATCCACTCGCATCCATTCACATCCATTAACATCCACTCACATCCATTCACATCCACAAAACATCCATATCCCATGCAATAAAATTTCTATGCAGAGTATCAATGTTTACAAATGAAGCTTGTGATTCCTTCGAGTCGTTCTTCTATCAACTTTTTGTCTATCATTGTATCTTTCCTCCTTGTATAGTTAGTCCGAGCAATGGTCCAAATGCAATTCTATCCTTAATCCACACAGATCGAGTCAAGTCAATCTTGTCAAATGTCCAATCACAATCAGTGATCTTGATCCTTGTTTGGTCGTAAACCAATTCGATTAGTTATAAAAAATTAATTTTCTTATACATGATGTCACATTGTCGAAATCAGACCAATACACACGTCTTACACTACATGTTTCATTTCCTGAAACTAGACACTGTCCTTCGTGTTGCTCTAGGGATCTATTGTTCCCCGCCATGACAACACTATCATATATCAATATTGATTAATCATTGGTTTATTGCCTGACAGAGGCAATACCTTGTTTGTTTTTGTATCATTTGTGCATACTTGCTAACTTTCTTGTGTGTGTTATCATTTTATCTTGCGCAGCATATCATTTGGCTCTTCTTCACCCATTTTCTTCAAACCTAACTTATTTTTCACCTTCTTCATCATGAGATTGTCCATCTCACGTCGTCCACCTTGGCTTCCCCATCCAATCTCCTGAGGGGGCATCCTATCGTCAAACTTGTACCAGGGGCAAACTAGGGCATGTATCATTGTCAGAAAAATTCTTATTCTTTGAAAAGTGATAAAACACATTGCTTCAAAGAGGGGCAAAATGTATACACCTAAAATTGGCTCATGTCAAATTAAGTAAATATTTTAATATTTATCTTAATTCTTATTTCTTCTATCAATTAAATAAATATTCTAAGTTTAGTTGATTGGTTCATTATCCCATAATTAAATAAAAATCAATTTATTTAATTACGTTCCCTGAATTCTTCTAATGTCTCACATAATTAAATAATCCTAAATTATTTAATTAATCCTAAATTCCTCTACCCTAAGTCCTAATTCCTTAAATCCACCTCACCATGTTGCACATGTAATTAATTATTTTAAATATTTAATTAGCTAATATTCCCTCACCCACATGTCCTATTTATCCTCCAGTCAAAATTAGTTAACTCATCAATCAAATCTATTAACTAATTAGTCATTCGAGTTCACTAATCAATCAAATCTGTTAATTGATTAGTCAATTCAGTCAACTCCCCAATCAATTCACTTAACTGATTGGTCTATTCTATTAACTCTTCAATCTATTCTGTTAACCCCACTGTTGCATGATGGAGCTTGGACACTTGTCCTCTTTCTATTCATGCACATTCCTCAACTGTGCTCAACCATTGATCTTCTTATGTCTTCTCAACCGTCGATCTCTTCTCTTCCGAGTCTATAAATTGAACCTTATTCCTCCACTTCAATAATCCAAGCTTTTAGTAAGATTACTCTGTCGAATTACTAGCGTGCCTTTGGCACCCCCACTATCATACATTTGCTTGAGATTAACCCCATTGCTTTGAAGCTCATCTTCATAGCAATAAAGTATCATAATCATTTCTCCATCGCCATCTTGAAGAACAAAGCTAGGAAGTACACTTCCTGAGGCTAACTTTCATCATAAAAGATCAATCGAGACTAGGTGAACAATAGAAGCCGCAGGATAACAAGGTTTGTGAGGTTTGTGCTTTATTTGTTTAATCTTGTTATTCATAATTTCTATTGATGTTCATTGGTTTATTAATAGTTTTATTGTGTTAACCGCAATTTCTGATAACAAGGGGTATCTACTTTCCAGACCATATTTTTCATTGAAGATAATTCACTTAGGAAATAGAACATAAGGAAAATGATTAAAGAACCAAACCAGAATTTGTACTTTGTCTCCTTGGTTCTCTTCAAATTGTCCAACAATTTCTGTCACAAGAGCTCACAGAGGTCATAGTCCTTCCAATCTTTCACCATTTGATGGGCAGTGTAGATGGCGGTAGTAGTAGCAGTCCCCTCTCTGTTTGTGTAGTAATTTTTTCAAGAAATGCCCATATTGGCATACCAGACCCCTAGATTAGTGATGTTAGTGCCTGAATTGACTGGTAGTTTTCTGAGCATTTTTCATTCAGGCACTCTCCCTAAGTATCCAAAAAATGTTCTAAGTGATGGACCTCCTCAGCATTTTTCAGCTGCATCATCATATTTTCTTGAGGAGGAGGTCATCATCATCATGTTTGTTTCGATGAGGGTCATCATCATCTTGTTCTCCGTCGATCGGTTTCTCAACGTCATCATCATATTTCACTGTCGGGTGATGTTTGGGTTTTATCCTGATGATGCTGACGAGCTACAGTGCACCCTGATCTGCTTGCGAGGGTGATTCTTCAAAGTCTCCGGTGATCTTTCATTTATCACCTTGCCCAGACATGATGATGATGTTGCCCCGTTATCCTGGAGGGATTATTCTCTAAGTGGTTCGACCTGACTTGTTTTTTCTTAAGGGTCGTCGTCATCATCATGATATTTCCAGTTATCATCCTGCTGCTTGCGGAGGTCATCATATTTTCTGCCTTCATGATATTTCGCCGGGGTGATATTTTATCATCGGGTGATCTTGGTTAATATCATCCTGATGATGTTGTTGAAGAGTTCTAAGTGCGACCCGATATTCACTAGGGTCATCATATTTTGAACGTCAGGATGATCTTAGTCAATATCATCCTGATGATGTTGAATCACCTCTTGTTCGTTGTTTTCTCATCCTGATGATGTCAGCAGGATATGATGATGACGTCATCAGGATGTTCATCGGCCAGACTTTTGTTATAAGCTCAGTAGGAGGATGTTCCTCCGATGGATCCGGTTGTGCGGGTGAAGGCGAATATCATGCAGTTTGCATTGCGATATGATGATGACGTCAGGGTGATATTTCGAACAACAGGATATCATGCTGCTGGAAGATGATGATGATGAGGTCTATACTAGTGTCGTCAGGAGCAAAAGCACCGACACGATATATGCTCATGACCTAGTATATAAAGTGTTATTGAGGTCATCGCGGGGTGCATGTGGGATAATGTTATCCTGCATATTCAAAACATCATGATGATGAATCTCGGCGGGAAATGCTTGCGATAGTCTGTATGATGTTCTTCCCAAGGCCGCGGGTTGGTGCGCCATCAATGGCGATTGTTGCAGAGGTATGGGCGATGGCGTGGATGGATCCTGTACCCGACTGGAGGTGTCAATCAGCGGATAGTGGCGCAGGGCTCGAGAAATCTTCCTGTCTCCTCCCCTACCTGCTGCATTCAAGTTTGGGCGCCAATCTGGTTGTGTTTGAGCGCCATTTTCCTGATACTGTGTATCTGGTGAAATTTTGGTCAACCATGTAATTAATTGCTGAGCACCTACCTGGCTGTTATAAGCAGGTGGTCTTGCTCATTTGAAAGGTTGTTGAAAGTTGATGATTTTGGCTCTGTAATCCATAACCAGCTGATTTGGTTGCTCTGTACAGTTTATCTTGTGAGTTTATGTATCTCCTGTTGTAGGACTTGGCATGAATCCACTGATTTCATGGTTGATCTTGTATGAGTAATGTTATCTTAGCATGTGTTGTGTTAATTCTGTCTCCAGTATTGCATGTATCCTTCTTCTGGATCTGGATGTTTGCTTATGTTTAGATTCTAGAGCATAGAATTCCTATGTTGAATGTCTGATCTTTTAACCTCTGCTCAAGGGGCAGATTAAACTGTTTTCAGGTTGAACATTGGGAAGGGTATACTGCAGTAGGGATGCCATAAGTAGAGATATCTCAACACTCTATATTGGGAGATATCTGTAAGGCAGATATCATGTTTATCCCCCTGAAATCCGGTTTTAGCTATTCATGCTGATCATTCACAGGTGTATGTCTACCGACTCCAAGCCCTGGATAGGCACCAATCATGCTGTGTTCTTGTGTTATACACCATGTCCAGCTTTGCATCCAAATTCATATTAAACCATTTCATACCTCCACCTGTTAGTTGTAGGAGTAGGATTAGGAACCCCCTGCATACTCTCATACTCAACCAAACATCATGTCCAAGAATGTTGCCAGCCTTGTGATCTATCATGCAGATCTTGGTCCATACATGAGAGTATTCTGCCTGTTGTTGTCAAGTTAGATCTTTCTATCTTTGAGCTAGTCAAGGTTACATCTTAAGTTATAGGGATACCCCCCTTGGTGCGGCAGAACCAGAAGTGAAGGGGAGGAGCTCACGCAACCTCCTGTATTCAGTTGGCCTGAATCTACCTGTGCATTAGAAGTGGCAAACCCTAATGCTGATTCAGAAGAAATGTCAACAAAATGGTGACTCCGCTGGGGAGATCAATGTCATATCCATGAAAGTTTGAGTCCACAAGATTAAAAAAAAAAAAATCAGACCTGGAAACTGTTTGTTGCAGCAGAGAAAAAAGGTTGTATATGTAACTCTGCTGGTGGATGACCCAGAAAGAAAGAAATCAATCTGCAGCTTCAGCTTGTTTGAAGCTTACTCCTCTTCAAGGAGGTGGCGACTCTGCATCAAAGAACCTGATAAAAGAACAAAATCAGTCAGAGAAGAATTTGCAGCTTCTGTAACATATCCAGGTATTTCATATTGTTTGACAGATTCCCTATTTGGTGAGAAAGCACTGGTTAAAAGGGAACATTGGTGAAAACAGAGCTTGCATGCTTTTATTAGAACTTACACTATATTTCAAAGGGCATGCAATGTTGTTCAAAAGACTCATTTAAAGGACTTTAGGAAAGTTTGAAAAAATAGTCTAAACTTTGAGTGCCTAAAGTCATTGTTAGTAGAAAATCTGAGTAGAGAGGAGGGGTGCAATAACATAAAGGATGTATTATCAGCCTATGCACCCTTGTGAAGGGTCAAATGCAAAAATGTATAACAGTCAGTCCCAACAATGTAATAAAAGAAGTTTCAACATAGACAGATATAAGCCCATAGATTTCAATGGCATTTGTGGCTATCCAAATGCTTTTCCACCTAAAATCAGAAATTTTTTGCCTAAATTTAAGAGTATAAAGGATGAATCAGCTGAGAGACACTTGCAGCAGTTCATGAATGTGATAGATGACTTTGAGATTGACCATGAGGATGTGGTTATGAGATTATTTGTTCAATCTCTAGATGCAGATGCAAGGGACTGGTTTTCCTACCTTCCAGCTCACTCTGTCAACTCTTGGCATGGTTTTAAATCTGCATTTCTAGTACAGTATGGTGAAAGAGTTTCTGAATATGCAGCTATTAGTGACTTCATGTACATCCATATTGAAGAAGATGAGTTGATCCCAGCCTTTAACCTCAGATTTATGAGGGCATTGAATAGAATTCCAGAATGCATGAGACCTAATGATGCACTGTGCTTAGTTACCTACTTGGGAGCCTTTGATGGGAAAATGAGTTACAGATTAAGAGACAAGGAGCCCACCACATTGCATCAGGCACATCAGTTTGCATTAGATATTGAAAACAATTGGAGGTATGGAATACAAAAGGGTTATTTCTCTGAAAATTTTTGTTGTCCTGCAGCCCCCAGTGTTAATGAAGGATTTAATTCAGGAATTGATAATGAATGTCATAGCACTCACACCCCTGTTGTCCCAGTTTTTGCATCATTCCAAGTGGATGATGTTTCTATCATAGAGGAGGATGTCCTTTTTTGCCCAGCGAGTGAAGTTGAAAATAATAATTTTTCAAGTAAAATTTGCATACCAGTCCTAAACAAAGAGCCTTCATGTTTAAGTGATCCAGTTGTGCAGAGTTGTGATCATATGGATCAAGAATCAATATCAGTTTCATCAGGAAGTATTAGAGGGCTGGAAAATGATGCAGATTGTTCAACTTCAGAGTGCATTGAAACAGTAGCAATCTTGTATATGGGGCAATCAATTGATAAAAATGATATCCATGACCAGTGCATGGATCAGGTTTGTTTTTCTTATGACTCTGAATCTGATAGTAATGAAGAAGAATTGGAATGTCATGAAGAAGAAGCAGAGGCCTTTGCAATGAATGTTAATCCCCTTTATGATGAGCCTGCTGATGTATATGATGTTGTGAGTCTTGATTTTCAATGGTGCAGGATTAACCCTTTGTTTGAGGATGATGATACTGATTTGCAAGTTGTGAATAATGAATGTTCATCATCACCTGATTCAGACATGTGTAACATTGGGTGTGTGGATCAGGATTTGTTTTCAATATCAGTAGATATCAGGGGTCTCATATTTTCTGAATATTTTGAATTATTGGATCAGCTGGATGAGTACCTGATAATGTGCAGCAGCCAGATAAATGATAAAGAATGCCAAGAGCAATATGATGTACTGCCTGAGGGATATAACATGCATGTGTTGCCTAAGGTTGAAGAATATTATGTGTATGGTTATATGTCTACTTCTGAAATCCAAAATGACGGAGCTGAAGATGATGGTGGCAAGCTTTCAAAACTGGTGGAATATCTTTTTAAGCAGGTGACATTATGGGCAGATTATGCCAATCTTTTCAGTTGGGATTGGGATCTTTCAGCTTGGAATCAGGCATTTGACAAGAAAAAATTATGGTTCTTCCTTTTTGGTTGCCCGGGGCCGCCAAAATGATGTTTAAAAATATTGTGTTTGGTGATGCTGATCATGATAACTTCATGACTCTATGCCCAATGGACAAGGGACTGGTCTGCATCCCAGAGATCTGGAGTTCTCGCTGCAGGTTTTCACCTGCACGTCCCCAGACAGAGCCACTGTTAGTGCCTGAATTGACTGGTAGTTTTCTGAGCATTTTTCATTCAGGCACTCTCCCTAAGTATCCAAAAAATGTTCTAAGTGATGGACCTCCTCAGCATTTTTCAGCTGCATCATCATATTTTCTTGAGGAGGAGGTCATCATCATCATGTTTGTTTCGATGAGGGTCATCATCATCTTGTTCTCCGTCGACCGGTTTCTCAACGTCATCATCATATTTCGCTGTCGGGTGATGTTTGGGTTTTATCCTGATGATGCTGACGAGCTACAGTGCACCCTGATCTGCTTGCGAGGGTGATTCTTCAAAGTCTCCGGTGATCTTTCATTTATCACCTTGCCCAGACATGATGATGATGTTGCCCCGTTATCCTGGAGGGATTATTCTCTAAGTGGTTCGACCTGACTTGTTTTTTCTTAAGGGTCGTCGTCATCATCATGATATTTCCAGTTATCATCCTGCTGCTTGCGGAGGTCATCATATTTTCTGCCTTCATGATATTTCGCCGGGGTGATATTTTATCATCGGGTGATCTTGGTTAATATCATCCTGATGATGTTGTTGAAGAGTTCTAAGTTGGACCTGATATTCACTAGGGTCATCATATTTTGAACGTCAGGATGATCTTAGTCAATATCATCCTGATGATGTTGAATCACCTCTTGTTCGTTGTTTTCTCATCCTGATGACGTCAGCAGGATATGATGATGACGTCATCAGGATGTTCATCGGCCAGACTTTTGTTATAAGCTCAGCAGGAGGATGTTCCTCCGATGGATCCGGTTGTGCGGGTGAAGGCGAATATCATGCAGTTTGCATTGCGATATGACGATGACGTCAGGGTGATATTTCGAACAACAGGATATCATGCTGCTGGAAGATGATGATGATGAGGTCTATACTAGTGTCGTCAGGAGCAAAAGCACCGACACGATATATGCTCATGACCTAGTATATAAAGTGTTATTGAGGTCATCGCGGGGTGCATGTGGGATAATGTTATCCTACATATTCAAAACATCATGATGATGAATCTCGACGGGAAATGCTTGCGATAGTCTGTATGATGTTCTTCCCAAGGCCGCGGGTTGGTGCGCCATCAATGGCGATTGTTGCAGAGGTATGGGCGATGGCATGGATGGATCCTGTACCCGACTGGAGGTGTCAATCAGCGGATAGTGGCGCAGGGCTCGAGAAATCTTCTTGTCTCCTCCCCTACCTGCTGCATTCAAGTTTGGGCGCCAATCTGGTTGTGTTTGAGCGCCATTTTCCTGATACTGTGTATCTGGCGAAATTTTGGTCAACCATGTAATTAATTGCTGAGCACCTACCTGGCTGTTATAAGCAGGTGGTCTTGCTCATTTGAAAGGTTGTTGAAAGTTGATGATTTTGGCTCTGTAATCCATAACCAGCTGATCTGGTTGCTCTGTACAGTTTATCTTGTGAGTTTATGTATCTCCTGTTGTAGGACTTGGCATGAATCCACTGATTTCATGGTTGATCTTGTATGAGTAATGCTATCTTAGCATGTGTTGTGTTAATTCTGTCTCCAGTATTGCATGTATCCTTCTTCTGGATCTAGATGTTTGCTTATGTTTAGATTCTAGAGCATAGAATTCCTATGTTGAATGTCTGATCTTTTAACCTCTGCTCAAGGGGCAGATTAAACTGTTTTCAGGTTGAACATTGGGAAGGGTATACTGCAGTAGGGATGCCATAAGTAGAGATATCTCAACACTCTATATTGGGAGATATCTGTAAGGCAGATATCATGTTTATCCCCCTGAAATCCAGTTTTAGCTATTCATGCTGATCATTCACAGGTGTATGTCTACCGACTCCAAGCCCTGGATAGGCACCAATCATGCTGTGTTCTTGTGTTATACACCATGTCCAGCTTTGCATCCAAATTCATATTAAACCATTTCATACCTCCACCTGTTAGTTGTAGGAGTAGGATTAGGAACCCCCTGCATACTCTCATACTCAACCAGACATCATGTCCAAGAATGTTGCCAGCCTTGTGATCTATCATGCAGATCTTGGTCCATACATGAGAGTATTCTGCCTGTTGTTGTCAAGTTAGATCTTTCTATCTTTGAGCTAGTCAAGGTTACATCTTAAGTTATAGGGATACCCCCCTTGGTGCGGCAGAACCAGAAGTGAAGGGGAGGAGCTCACGCAACCTCCTGTATTCAGTTGGCCTGAATCTGCCTATGCATTAGAAGTGGCAAACCCTAATGCTGATTCAGAAGAAATGTCAACAAGTGATATCATCCACTATTAGGGTTCTCTTATCAAATTTTACTCCAGTAAGTTTCATCACGCCTTCATTCTTCACAACTTTCAATATAGGCACTAGTCCAGAGGAGAACAATCTAGTCATATCCCTGATGGCTTCCTTAGTGATCATATAGGGTTGATCAAGGCAAAAGAAGTTCTCATGAATTTGACTTATGGTAATCCTTACCCAATCTTCCTCATACTAAAAATTAGGGAAACCCTTCCAAATATCTAGTTGTTTTGTTGCAACATTTGTGAACTCTAGCTTCAATTAAAAATCATCACCTAGAAAATGATCATTCCTGAATTGTTCTAGCTTTAGGTGATCATACTCATCTAGATGTGAGTGGATGTATATCCGGACATCTTCTATATGCAACACATTAGAGGGAATGCTAGAAAAAACTCCATCCTTATCAGTTTTAGTGGACTTGTATGGGTGTTTCTTAAATTTCGGTCTTGGTCTCTCCATAACATCAACTACTACTAATGTTGCTATGACAATTCTTTTAGTAGACTAGGGTTTAACTAAAAAATTTGAAGAATACCTGATAATGCTATGGCTAGGGTTCACACACAAGCTCTCCTGAAGATCTTTTTCTCTCCTTTGCTCTTTCTCACACTTGAATTCATTCAAATGAGATCAAATTTGAACAAGTATAACCTAAATAGGCTTCTCACCAACCCTAGCTACTTCACATTATTTATCTGTTCTTGACCTAATCATCTTTTTTCTAAACACAAATCTATGATCACTCAGCAATCCTCTGCAAAGAGTCCATTTTCTCTAGAAATTTTATCAAACATTAGATATCACTAGACGAACATATCCATATGATTTTTGGCCATTATGTTGAAGATTTAAGTAGCTTATGCATTCAGGCATTTGAAAATGTTTACATTTGGAACTCCCCCTGAACCAATACTTCCTCCTTTTTAGTTTTTGAAGGATCCATCTACACCAGGTAGAGGTGCAAATCCTTCCTTTACTTCATTTTCTTCCTTCTTCCTCCATGTCCTATTCATTTCCTTCTTTTATGGAGCAATATCAACCTTCTTTTCAGGAGCAAAGTACCTTACACTCTTTCCCCTGCAGAACCTTGCAATGTGCCTTGATTTATTACAATTATAGTAGATGGTATTGGATTGTGGAGCATAACCACCTCTTCTCACATTAGATCTGCAATTAGCAGCCTTATGACCATACTTGTTGCATGTGTAATAGTAACCATACAAGAATTGAGGAGTCCTAGCATTGTTCTTATTCATGAAACAATTCCTCGTCACTTTGCTTCTGTAATCATTATTCTTATGACCAACTTTGTTGTAAGAATGTCACTGACCATGAGATGAGTGAGATTGTACATCATTGTACCTTGGAGGCCTAAATGAATTCTGATTCATCTTTCTTCTACATTCAACAACCATGTGACCTAACTTATTACAAGCATAACAATTACCATTAAAAGCTTGAGAGTACCTAGTAGGAGCAGTTTGTTTAGGAGTAGGCTTCATGAAATTCTTCTTCTTATTCTTCCTTTGTCTTTGGATAGGAGTGAATTCATTTTCTTTTGTATCTTCAGAGGTATTCTTCTTAGGATCTTCAGTCTAGGGTTTTCCTTCCTTTGTTTCAAACTTTCCTTCTACTTTGAAGTTATCATACAAGTTTGTGGATGCAGTAATTATAGGACTTTTCCACTTTTCAAAACCAAGACTAGATTCTTTTTTTGATGGCTTTTGAGAATTGATCAGTTCATCAAGAATCTCATAACCTCCTTTTAGTTTTAACCCCTTGTCAATTTTCTCTTTTTCTTTTTCTAGTTCTTTTCTTAGAGTGACAACTTCTCCCTCAAGTTTTGAACATTCAGCTACTTTCTCATTGAGATTCATATTTAGGAAATCTCCAATCCTCTTTCCTTCTTCAACCATGACTTTCAAATTAGAGATCATATATTTTGTCTCCTTGAGTTTAATGTTACCTCCTTTATCTCCTTCTATTTGAGCTTTCAATTTGCCAATTTCTTCTTTTGATTCTTTAGCCTTTGTCTTCAATTTCACAATTGTCTCCTTTGATTTTTCAAGAATGTCCTCATATTCCTGATTTAGTTTTCTTGATTCATCTAGATCCTCAAGGGCTAGCCAAAGTTTTCCTTCAAGGTCAACTTCATCTAGGTTGAGGGGCCAAACTTCAAGTTCCATTGCTTCTAGATATGGTTCTAGAATAAACACATCATCAGCCATAGCTTTAGATTCGATGTGTTCAAAAGTAAGATCCACCTCAGCTTGTTAGGCTTCTCAAAGGAACTTAGCTTTGATACCAATTGTTGAACACACGGAGATGCTGAGACGAGGGATGAATCAGCATATACAAAAACTTAACTACTTTATTTACAGAACAAATCTAATTACTTAGAGAATACAAAGTAAAGCATGCACCACATTAATCAACACATTGACACTAGGATTTTATGTGGAAAACCAAAAATAGGAAAAACCACAGTGAGTGTTATCTCACAATATAATGCTCACTACTATAAAAGTTTACAATATTGTTTTAGGGCTACAACCCAAGGAAGTTACTACTCCATGAAGAAAGCTCACTACTACAAAGAATTACAATGATAACATAACTATGAATTGCTATAAAAGAAGCATCTAATTTATGCTGATGTTGTAGTCCTCTTTTCTACACAATTACTTTATCATACTGACTATGTACACTTCATCCTTTGCATTCTGCTCCATTGCATTCACTCTCACTGCTTCATTCCATGAATGAATTTGTTCTTCTATATATATCCTCTACAACATCTCAAAAAATTGATTAGGTCGGCACCAAAAAAGGTCCTCTTAGTTGAAACGTGTGATTCTTCATAGGTTGACATCAAACATATACAATATGAAGAGTTTTTATGTTGCAGATCACAACACATCACAATAGGACCCAAAATACATCACAACATATCCTTCTATTCCAAAACAACCAATCAGGATCAATTGCATAGCAAAGGAAACTAAACTGTCGGCCCAAACAATAGTACAACTACTAACCGATCATCTTCACATCACCGAGGAGAAGCCAAAAACATTGTACAGACCAAGATTTCAACCATGTATCTTCTCAATACTATACATACACTATTCTCCTGAACTGTCTAATTAATATATGCATCTGCAAAACAAGAAACATATTGAACTAATGAAAACAAGGCATTCTAGACTGACTGTGGCAAATCAAAACTTAGGATATCCCATTGCAGCTCACCAAGTCAAGTGAAACACTCATGAATGAACTTGTACGACATTATGAACATATTCTTAGATTTGCACAACCATACTATCATTTATGGAGGAATGCGGATACATTTGACTTAGTTGCACTATGATCAACATTCATGTATACACATAACTCAAAGTGACTTAAACACCTTGTGCGATACAGGAAATAAGAGAAACTTGCATACAGTTCAAACCTAAGATACTATGAAGTATGTAGAGCCTCCATAGATACACATATAGCTAATCTATACCTTCTCCATCTTTCACAAGTACTCAAACATGTGTTCTATAGAATACTTATGCATCTAGAACTATCTATATTACTTCTATCATTTGAAGGCTAGCCTTGCGGACCATAAGAACACCTGATATTGCAAGGTAGTGTAAATTGAGCATATCCAAACATATTTACAAAACTACATGGGCATAAATTCTCTTCCAAAGGAATGTAGAGCATTCCATCAAGGTTCCACCATTATTTTACACTGTCAAGTCATAGTCTGGAACTCTGCCATTGATAACTTTCTTTGCTGAAGTTGTAATGAGTTGAAGTCTTAGATATAACATGTTCATGCATCAGTCAACTTATCTTCAAAACTGCAAGACTAAATCTTGCATTGTTGAGGAATGTGGACCAAAACACTATAATTTTTCCTTAGGATATACGCTATGAAAGCCTTAGCCGAACTTCTATAACTTTTTTCTAAGTGCAGTACACAAGAATGGTAGGATATTAATGTAGGCATGCTAGGAACATGTTAGAACATATGTACTCACCTCCACATCATACATAGACCTCAGGCTGATCATTATTCTTTCTCATACTTAGATAGTTTTCCTTCATTTGCTAGGTCTTCCAGACTAGCCTGCCTTAACCATGCTGACTTGAGTCAAACTGTCTCTCTCATATATTCTACTGTCCATCAGCTTCATTATCTTTGACCTCAAGTAGACACATATTGAGTTGATATCAATGACAACACACATTGCCAACATAGATATGGTTGTACAGATTTGGGGATATGTTCATAATGGTATAAGGGTGCATCCATATGTATTTCAGATGCTTTGGTAAACCACAATGCAATATCCTAAGTATTGATGGGTCACAATCAGTTAGGGATGCTCTATTTTCAGTAGTTCAATATGTTTTTTCTTCTTGTGGCAGCATATAATGATCACATATTTAGGAGAAGGTTGGAAGGGTACAATTGATATAGTATGTTACTCACATTTTGGTCTACATGATGTTTTTGGTCTCTCCCCAGTGGTGTGAAGATAAATAGTGGGTAGTGTTGATGTTTTTTGGGTTGACAGTCTGATTCCCTTTATTTGCGGTTGATCCTGATGAAATAATTTTTCTTTGGAGGATTTGTTGTGATGTATTTGACCCTACTATACCATGTGTAGTGATCTGCAACTCATTTTCTCTTCATAATGTATTTTTTCTGAGCCGACCTATATAGTAGCACATGTTTCATCTAAAGGTCTTTTTGGTGCCAACCTAATTAAAGTTTTGAGTTTTTGCGGAGGGTATATATAGAAGAACAAAATCATTTTGTAAGTGTGGAAGATAGATTGATGAGTGTGTTAAGCATGAAGTGTGCAAAAGTTAGAGTGATGGAGTAATTAAGTGATGTAAGGGACTATAACATTAGCATATGATAGATGCCCTCTTTACAACAGTTCATATTCTTGTTTACATTGTAATTTTCATGTATCCTGATATTAGACAATGAGTCTCTTCAGTAGGTCTTTGTATCTTGTCCTAAGGTTGTAGCCTTAGTTTGCAAGTCCAATAGGGAGTAGTATCTTCCTTGGGTTGTATCCCTAAAACAAAGTTGTAAATCTTTATGGCAGTGAGCTTCATATATTGTGATTTAATCCTCATCGTGGTTTTTCCCTCATTGGGTTTTCCACGTAAAAATCTTGGTGTCTTTGTGTGGTACATGTTTTAATTTTTAGTTCCTCCTCTTTTGGTTAAAATGATTTGACATTTAAGCTATAAATGAGATTGATTTAAAGTTTAAGAATAGACTGATTCACCTCCTCTCTCAGTCACCAGTTGTGTTCAACAAAATTTATAGCCAGAGATTTGTTGTTTATTAATTTTCACATACCAAGGTCAACATTTCTAGAATAATCTTTGACTTATGGTAATATTAAATGGTAACACTATATCATCTAAATTTTTTATATAATTCAGTTTGAGTCATGTCTAATAGATGTTTTGGATGAGGATCATGAATTTTGGACCCCACTCTTAATTTTAAAACATCTCTAACATTAGATGATACCCTTGTATTATCATGCCAATATTTTTCAATTAAATATTTGATTTCATTATTTAATTTCATGTCAAACCTTGAGAGTCTACCACTAAAACTCCAACATTGGTTAATTAGATCATTTTCAATACTTTCTCTTCTCTTTGCTACTCTTCTCAAAGTTTTAGGATTTATATTTAAAAATTCGCTAGTCTTACTTATCATTTCTTATTCAAAATTGATTTATTAACTAAAGCAGTTGTTATAACTCTTTGTGTTGCATTGCTATCTTTAGATTGACTCTTTTTTCCAATAGAATCAATAGCATTAGCAACAATAGATATAACATGTTTCATTGATTCATATTTTTTTTAGGTTTTAAAAAAATGGTTAACTTTTTCATTACTTTTTGCATTTTCCACATTTTCATCAATTGCATCATGAGTTGACATTGAAATCCAAGACTTTTTCTTAAAAAAAATAGTTTATATAATCTATTTGCATGGGTTCTCATTTGTCTCCAAGAAATCTTAGCAGGAAGATTATCGAAGGCATTTGTTTCAATCTTAAAAAAACATTTTCATTTTCACTCATATAAGGATTTTCATTCTCATTTCCTCTTTCCATATTTTCAGTAGTACAATTGATCTCATCATTGGTAAATCTAGCTTCATTTAAATAACTAATATGATCAATATCATCGATAGGTGGGTTTGAAGACATACCTAGATTTGTTTCTATAGTCACATTTTCCATAACATGAAAGTTGGGTTTGAAGATATACATGCATTTGTTTCTATAGTCACATTTTATTTTATATTCACCATTTCCACATTTACATCATCTACATTCATCCCATCCTTCATAGTCTCTTGAATGTTCTTCTCTTCAATAGTCATGGAACTAGATGCTTCAATATTCTTCATTTCTTGAATCTTTGTTCTTCTATCTCTTTGTCTTGTTTCCTCCTCCTCTCTATTTTCTTACATTTCTTTAAGTGTCATGAGCTTCCTATGTTTTTTTTTATGTTGATTTGATCCCATGATTACCAAACCCTCTTGATAAAAATAACAAATGATGTTTAATATATTTTTAGATTGATGTACCTCTATGAAATTTTCAAGTACAACTAGATGTAGATCTCTTGTTCCATAAGTTTTGAAGTAAAAGGATATGTGAATAACAAAAACCCTCTTCCTTGATTCCTCTTAAAAATAGCCCCAGTACTTGATTCCACTTAAAAATATTTCATATGATTGATTCCTTTTAAAATTTTAATCTATGATTATGGCATGCCAAGAGATTCCACAAGACACATGTGAATTAAAAAACATAGAAAATTTTGTTGTCAGGCTATACATCAAAATTGCAAGTTGTAGATATATAGTGGTAGTACATTTTTGCTAAATATGGGAAATAACAGATGTAATAGAAATGGGTACTCATTTTAAAACAGGTACCCATTCTCAAAAGGAACGAGTACCTATTTTAGAATGGGTATCCATTCATAGAAATTTGAATTCCACGCCTGTGTTTTTTTTTTTTTGGTTTGGTTTTAGTTTGTTTTTAGGCTCAAGAAAGGCATGGTAAGCTGACCCCTAGCCTTGGACCTACAAATACAAATCCATGTTCAGACCAAGAGAAAAGACTAACTTTACCAATATGGTTGATGATATTTTTTTCTAATTTTTTTATGAAATTAAAACTCATTATAGATGATGATGTGTAGTTTTCAAATATGTAATTTTTTTATTTGACTTGTTTTTCTATTTATTAATTAATTTATGAGCAAAGTGGTCCAAAAACTTGAAATGACAGGTTTTTATATTTTTTTAATAACTTTTAATTTTGAAAGT
The DNA here is from genome assembly GCA_027924645.1 of Cunninghamia lanceolata. Classification (NCBI taxonomy): domain Eukaryota; kingdom Viridiplantae; phylum Streptophyta; class Pinopsida; order Cupressales; family Cupressaceae; genus Cunninghamia; species Cunninghamia lanceolata. The sequence continues at coordinate 3,257,681 of BSBN01000738.1, forward strand.
TTTTTTTTTAAATTATATGTCATCAATCTACACATCATTCTTTACACAATGAAAAAAAAAAATTTATGATTAGTTTAGCTCAAATTATGTTGGCCATATACGAGGGGCTTTCAAAAACAACAATTAATGCCAATAAAAAATTAATACAAAATAAATATTTGGAAAAAAATTATAAAATATATCCTCATCAACTTCACTATAGTACACACCTCCCTCAAAAGGATTTAGAAAAACACTTTTATTTATGTCAAATTAAGCTGGTTGTACACGTGCACCCAGTATGGTCCTAAAATAGTGAATTTTAAAAAGTGCTTTTTGTACAAGCTCGTGAAAAATTTATTTGTATCATCTTAGTATTAGAATGAATTACATATTTGAAAACTAGATTCAAAATACCACATTTTATATTATTGGGCTTTCTTAAGATTCTATGTTTAAGTACTTCAAATTTTGATTCCAACTATGAGAACTTTAATTTTAGGGAAAACACTTCCACTTTTTGACACAACTTCTTGCACATACATCTTTACCACTATTGACATATCTAAATGAAAATTTAATTAAAAACTAAAATTTAAATACTTTGATAAATGAAAAAATATGTAGATTTAGAAACTAAATAAATCAATAAAATTATTTTTAAATTTAATTTAACTTTTTAAATAATTTCTCATTTTTATATATATATATATATATATATATATATATATATATATATATATATATATATATAATCAAATTTATAATGTAATACTATATTTCAATCAAATGTAGTAAAAATGATTTAAAATTTAATCAAATTGATATAAATTATATATTAAATTGATATAAAATTTAATAATTTAAAAGACATAGTTTTGAGCCAATTCTATTGAAGTATAAAATTAGATTCTGAATTTTACATATAAATTGATCCAAAACTTAATATAGATTTAATATAAATAAATTTATATCAATTTTATATAAAATTTATATATCAATTTATATGTCAAATTTATAATATATTTGTATTCCAATCAAATTTAGTGAAAGTTATCTAAAATATCATAAGAAAAATGACACATGGTAAAAAGTGTCAATAAAAGAATCTCACAATTCCATCCAAGTGAGGCACTCCTTTCCATCTTGGCACATTAATTAATAAATATTAAATAATTCAACCAGACCTAAGACTTGTAAGGTGTACAACACCTAATTGTAACATTTCTTCTCCTTATCCTCTAAAAATCCTCTAATAATAATTTAGTAGATGCAACCATGAGAAGAGTTCACTAACTTCTACTATTGGAAATACAATTGGGAAGCCTATAAATAGGGGTCTAAAACCTTCAAACCAATTTCTAAAATAGCTAACATCATTAATTAGGCCAATGATATATAAAATGAATTTTATATTTATCATCACCTAGTCAATGGTGTTAGGCAATAAGGACAAAAAATGGTACAAACTAATTGTTGTCTTTATAGGGAAAAGGCTAAATAAGGGAAATGGTAAGGGTCAAAGGTGACTAAAAGGGGGGTTTTTGGGTGTTAGAAGGTTATAAAGAGGGCAATATAATGGATGCTAGGGAATAAAAGTTAGGGAAAAATTATGACACCAAGGGAATGGTGACTAAGGCAATAATAATAACCCAAACCATCCTAATCCTCAATTGGGAGGTTGTTGGACCCACAAATCTTGACAAAATAAAATTTTAGGTCATTTTTAAGTGTACATATAATAACCATTCTTTATATATACATCTTTTAGTTTGAGAAACAACACTCTAGCTAGTTTGAACATGCCTCACAAAAAATATTAAATATTTTTACATTGATGGTACGTTACAAGTTGATCTAGTGATGTTTTAATAGGGAAGGGATCTAAGAGGGAAATGGTAAGGATCAATGGAGACTAAAAAAGATTTTTCAATGTTAGAAGGCTAGTATGAGAACTATTTGTGAGAAACTAGGATATAATTGTTAAGAAAAAATGTGTACACCAAAAGAAAAATGACTAAGCCAATAATAATAACTCTCGACACCTCTTGATAAGCACTTAAGCTAGATCATCCTAATCTTCATTTGGGAAGTTGATGGGCCCACATATCTTGACAAAAAATGTCATTTTTGATGTATATAGTAACCATTATTTCTATATAAACTTTGATAAAATACTCTAACTAGTTTGAATGCCTCACAAAAAATATTAAATATTTCTATATAAATAGAATTATAGTTTTTTAAGGAATTACTTGGTTAAGGAATAATAAACCTAGAAAAGAATCATATTATGTGAAAAGTTAACATAGTTTATTAGTCAATTAATAGACATAAAGTTCATAATTATGGTAGGTAGTGAAGATGTCAAAAGTCCCCTTGATTTATAGTGTATGAACACTTTGTGACTCATATATTCTAAATCTTTTAACTCTTATTTATACGTCCTATTTAAACAATTTTATATTTACATTTAACATGTATAAAAATATAAATTGTTAATTAATAAATACTTCTAACATATTTTTTTTTTCATAAATCTGACAAAGACTAACATCCTCAACAAAATAAGTAGTACTTTTGTTTCTAACAACCTTCATAACTACTTTTTCTTTAAATTATAATTTCAACATTATTCAATTTAAAAATAATAATAATAATAAATAAATACTTTTATATAGTTGAAAGAAACATAAACTAAATGTGATACCCATAAGAGTCCATTGAAGTTAGGCCACTAAAAATTCCATAGCTTTAAAGAAGGATTTATTCCCTTTCATGACCAACATCATAACATGGCGACCACAAAATTATAGGCTTTTAACTTATTTTCCAGGACAAGGCAAGCAGATGAGTTGAGAATCTTCTCTACCGTGCAAGATAAATAGATGAGATCAAAGAGAAACTATTTGAGTATTAAATCTTATAATATTACTTGTTTTATTCCAAATAGAATTTTTGCTGTATTAGGAGCCAGACTCTTTTTCTCATTATTTCCTAGAGAAACTCTTTAACTAGTAATTAAGTATAATCATTGTCTCCTGGTTCATATGGAATGTAAAGGGACTTGAAAGCAAAATATATTAAGCTATGTATAGGTATTATTATAAGGCCTGCAATATCATTAAGGAGATCTGTTATTGGTAAGAAATATACGCAAGCACATGCACACTTTTTATCTTTTTCTTATCAAGAATAAAATGGTTTCACTGGTGTTGAATCATGGGTCATTTCTTACTTTCATGTTGCTCTGTATACACAATAATATATTGGATTTTCTGCTACACTCCAATCTACTTTGACGTGGATGTGCCATAGTTAATAGACAATTAGTTTAGAATGATTTAATGATTTTGTTTTTAAGCCTATAACTTGTCTTGGCATGCATTTTTTTCCACGCCATCTTTCACTGTCTTTCTTTTCAAAAACAAGTGGGATGTTTATGTAATACAGCTTATAAACTAAATATCCTGTCTAGGTACACGGGATGGCACTGATTTGGTTTTTTCTCCAAATTATATAAGATATCCAATCTAGTTTGGCTATCTAGGTAGTTGGCCATGATTGAAAACTTTCCAACAAACTTTCCAAACAATAATTACATGCAAAAGGCAACATCTGATAATCCAGTTGTTGGACTCTACTGAGGCAATCACACAGTAGCTTTTGGGGTGAGTGCAACTTTCCATATACCCACTTAGTCAATCATTCCTGTAAATGAATCCAATCATGTTATGACTTGGTTCAAGTTACATAACCTAAAAAAAATCAGGAGCCCTATTTCTTTTCTCTTATTCTTTTGAAACAACCAATTCTGAGCATTCCTGTCACAGTTTTAGTTTGTTTTATCCTTTGTTCTTCCTTTGTCTCTCCTTGTCTATTTCCCAGGCCTCTAGTCCAAGTTGCTAGCTGGAACAAAGAAAAGCTTAAACAAAGCACTTATTCAGTCCTCTACTCAATGCCCAAAAAATTTATTTGGGATTCGGTGATCTCAAAATCAAATCTCCTTTGGCTCCTAGCCCCACTAGAATATGTCTAGATTTATGTCTAAGCCTAGTCATCTCATAAGAAAAGAAAAACTTCTGGAATAAGGAGTTATTCCCTGGCTACTAGTCTTTATTCCTGTCCCCCCATGAATCGATATGAATAACAAATATCAATTATAAAATCTTTCAGAACAATTGATTTGACCGGGAGAAAAGATAAAACATTGGGATGTGAAAGCTAAGTATATTCAAGTACAATGGGAAAACAAGAGAAACCCACATGGCTACAGCGTAGCATATATTCCCTCATTCTTTCGTGCCTTGAAATAAGGCTCAGAGAATGATTTTATATCTTGTTAACTGGGAAAATATATTTAGGCTAGCTAAGCAAGATTTATTCTCTTCTTCCTGCTTCCCTGTTTGTGTATTAACTAAGCATAGAAAATTAATGGTTTCTTTTTTAAAGTTTAAACTTTTGGGGGGCTGGTTACTTTCAAAACGAAGGAAGGAAAAGTGTGCACGTTTCCGCCTCAGTACGGAAGGCATTGGCCTCTCGAGAGAATTCTGAGAGTGACCTTCCATTTGGCATTATTTTTTAGGCTGTGATCCTTTTTTTTTTCTGATTGGGATGTTTGGAGTGAGTATATTTTGGAAATCTCAGAATTAAATTGAACAGATTGAAAAAGAATAATATTAATAATTTTAAACTAAAATGTATTTGGTTTCTTCCCCTACCTTTTTTTTCTCTATATAGGGATTTAGTTTTGCAATCTATTTATAGTTCTTCTTCATCATGTTGATGCTACAAATTATTACATAATTAAATTTCAAAGCACTTTCCTAATAAAAATTAATATATTGTTCATTAAAATTGAAGTTTTAAAATGGTATATATTGTATAAAGATAATCTAAGAAAATCAAATAAGATAGATTTCATCTCTGTCCCAAAAATTTTATTTAATAAATCTTTATTTAAAAGGAGATAGGGAATAAACACTTTGATATTGTAAAGGGGAATTTGGCATAATTCCCATTTAGTTTTGGGCTTATTTTGATGGAATGACTTAATACAATTACATATTGACAAATGGTGTACTATTATACAAATTTGGGTTTATTCTGATCTATCATCCCTTTCCATTTACACTCATTCATATATATTTGACCATATTTTGTCTATATTTGCATATATCCCTATACTTTATCCATTTATTACATGTACCTTACAGGCATTCTCATACATTCCTTACCCACCATTCTCATACATTCCTTCCCCACCATGATATTAACACTTTTATGTCCTAGGTCAATCTTGTGGTTTGTGGGATCAATCTTGCACTAATGCATAATTGACCCAAATTTTTAAAATTCAAAACGTAAATTTGTGTTGACTCCTACCTATTCCATTAGATGTTATGATCGGACTTCATACACATCTGTGTAATTAAAATTGTTGTCTTGGTACTTAAAACACATTCGATGTGCATTAGTTCATAAACAAATATCTCTAATTATCATTCACAATTACATGGGAATCATTCTAGGAATCTTTCAACTTGGAGCACAACAAGGAACCTAAAATTTGTACTAGCATCCTAAGACATTTCCATGAGTGAAGAATGTTGTTTTCAATCATTTCCATGATCATAAAGTTGGTTTAATCAGGGGGTGAACCTAGGAGAAAATGACCCTTGTGATTTGAGAATTTACCTAAGGTATTTTGTTGATACAATGAATCCTTAATAATTAGTGCAAAGCAAATATCGTAGTGAATTTGATTGTAAAAGTCCATAGTGCATAGGATGACTTCTGCATGACAAATCATTTCCATGACAAGTAGGATCAATTCCACATAGTGTGAATTTGACCCATACAAAATTTGTAGATTGTTCTAATCCTAAGGCAAATTATGGACATAGTGTTTTATAATCAATCTTAAGGTGAGTGAATTGTACTGCAACATTGAATTTATTATTCTTCATTATTCCTAAAGCTAAGTATTGTTATGTCAGAAAATGTCTCCTTGGACTTTTTCCCTCCTAGGTTTAGCTCTCAGGTCCCTTGTTTTGCATCTTGCATGTTCATTTTGACTCCCAGAAGAAAATGGCCTAAAACCCATGTCACATGGGGCATGAGGGACATTGTTGTACTTAGTCCATCCCTGAAATAGGACTTGTGGACACGGGTGCTCGCACCCCTGTCCTACCCTATTTCAAGTAGGTCCCATTTGAATGTCAGTTTTGTGACCGTTAATTAGGTCCCATGCCGCCATCTTAAGTTTGAATTATGAAATTCTTAGTGGGAATGTGTTTAGTTGCATATATAAGCATGTTTAGGGTTTCATTTGTAAACTAGAAGATGATTATGAACTTTTGGCAAACTTATGATTTTAGAGTATTCAAGATATTCATTGTTGCATAGCATAGCATTGTTGTTGTGTTTGTGATTGCAGATTTAGCTTCATCTTCTTATGTGTTGAAAAATTTTCATCTACATGCAAGCTACACCTCTGAGGTGATATCTATTTGTGTTTGGATCATTTATCAATTTGTATTTGTCTCTATCCCGCATGGATACACACTCTCTATCTGACAACAGTGTTAAAAAGACTTGAATGTCCTTTCAGGGCTTGACTAAGGCAAGCCTCTAAACACCACAACCCCCAACCACACTCCTTGTGATTGCAGGTTACAGGTGTCACATCTGATAGAGTGGAGTTGTAGGGAATAGTAACACAGTGTGTAGATTTTGAATCTCTAAAGAAAAGTATTGCTTGGACTCAGGTGTTAGTGCCAGTGTCCTCCAAGTTTGAAAGCATAGAAACCATTGTGATAGTGACAATCAACATCTAAAGAGGCTTCAACATCTTGAAGAACACCCTGCCTTGGACTCGGGCACTAGTGCCAATGTCCTCCGCATCTCCTGGGATGGAAATAGAAAGTACAATGCCATCAGTGTTGGAAGGAGATCAGGATTCCCTATAGAAAATTGTACCTTGGACAGGGGCGTGAGTGCCAGTGTCCCTGAGTATTCCACATCTCAAACTTTGAAAAATAGTTAGTAATTAATCTCTGTCTACTACCTTAGTCTATAAGCATTTTTCATAATTCATCATTTTACTTACTGTTTTGCATAATTAGGGTTTTAAGGGTATTTGAGCATTAAATTAAGACATTAATTGACAATCTCTGAATTTCCACATCGTTCCAAGTGATAGCCTAACCTGTAGGTGAATCCTCTTGCAAAAATGTGATTCAACTCGGTTGACATGTCCTTGAATGTTTGTAGTGAAAGGAGGATCTAGCCATTAAACCCATCATCCCCCTTTTTCATACAAAACATTTTGGTGAACCCTTGTTTATTTGAATTTTGCACCTTTTTGAGTTTTGTACTCTAGATTTGCATTCATTCATTTCATTGCATTTGAAAATTTATAAAAAATTTGAAAAAATTGGTATCTTAGGCTTGCATTTTAGAATAATTTGCATTAATTTAATTTAATTCCATCTAATTTTTGTTATTTTCATTAGATCTGATTTAAATTACAGAAATTCATCTTATTTTAATCATTTTCATTACATTTTCATGCTTAAATTGTTAAAAATTGCTTGAAATTGTGCATTTTTCATATAACCTAATTTTTGCATTAGCTAGGATTTATGGTTAAAATATTGTTTCAAATTTTACTACTCTTTTAAACACTCATTTAGGACTGATTTCTAATTGTATTGTTTCATCATAGCGTCCTTTTTGCAAAATTTTATGTCTAGGGCTTGAAAACCTTGCATTTTCACTATATTTTGCCTTGTCATCTCTCTAGAATTGCATTATAGGCATGTTGTCAAGGACATTGTTGCATTATTGGATTTATATTGAGCTTATTATTCTCTTCCCCTCTTTAATTTTTTCACAACACCTCTTCTTTTAGTTATTTGTATTGAAAAAAGTGAAAAATCAAGCATTTTAGATAATAAGCATACATAGTTCTGCACTTGTTCCTTGCATAAGCATTGAAAATCTTTTAAAGTCTAATTTTGCATACATTTGAATACACATACACATGGATTATAATCACAACAATAATTCTAGGCTTCTTCCTAGGCCTTATTTGAAAAGAAGGAGCCCTGAACCTAAAATTACATTTACACGTCATGACAAAATATTTGTAGACAATGAAGGCCCTCTTTACATTGCCATGAAAATAATGGAGATTTCAGTGAATGGTACACTTATAGATCCTAATTGCATGACTAATGTGATAACGGAAGAGTTTCTTCTTGCACATAATTTGACACAAGATTCCTATGAACATTCGGATATAAGGGTTAAGACACATAATGGAGCTTTAATGTCTTCCTTTGGGATGACAAATTTATTGGTTACAGTTTCTGATAAAGCCATGGATCAACTATTTGAGGTTATCCCTTAATCTGACCTCTTCCATGTAAAACTAGGACACCCATGGTTAAAAGTTATGAAAGTTGTCCCCTCAACTATTCACAATTGTATAAAATTCCCTTTACATGGACAAGTGGGTACTATTCGACGTAACGCATATCAACCTTTGGCAATGGACAACTTTACCCTTGATTACTTTTGGCCGTAACTCGATAGAGACCCTGAGCCATGAAGAGATCACTCTTTCCTACAATAGAAATGATACAAAGCAAAACTTATATCTAGAGTGGCCGAGCCTCCTATGCAAACAATAAGAGATGAACAACCTGCATTCAAAGAACTTCCTAGAGCAAAAGGAAAAGGACAAAAAAAAATAAGAGTAAACCAAGATTTTTACGACTACGATGAAATAATTGGTATGATAGAAGTGGATAATAAAAATTTTGATAACTCACCTCATCCACGAAGAAATGGTATTTATGCTGAGGTTCCTCCCTCGTCATCCTTATAAGGATCGGGAGGCATTCGTCGAGAACAAAACACTTCATCAAGACAAATGAGATTTGAACATGGTGATTACTCCTCTAACATGCAAAAACCTATGGAAAAACATGACAAAACTTTTGAAGATATAAGCAACATGACAAAAAGAAATAGACAAGCAAGATAAAGAAGGATAAAAAGACAAGCTTTTGCCCAATGAAATGCACCTCAACAAGAAAACATTCCACCTAACATTGAAACAAACCAAGAAGAGCTTAACAATAAACAACTTGAAGACAAGAACAAAAGTTGGGCTATGGTACCTTATGTACCTCTTTCCTCTAAAATTTGAGATTGGGAAGATGATGACTTACTCGACAATGACCGCTAGTTTGGTTGTCCCTACAGGTAAGTATTTCCAACCCCCTTACCTCTGTGTTGTGTTCCCCCGTGATGTGTTATGTGTTTTTTAGGCCTCCTTGGATGACCTTGATACTCTTGTAAGGTCAAGGATACTAGGAGACCACCTCTGTTGTGACCCTTTTTCTATTGTATCATCATTCTTCTATCATGCTTCTCCTCTATTTTTATTGTTTTGTATTGTGTCCAAGGGGCATAGCGTTGCAGTTGGTGACCTGGGGGCACCTTCCTATGTGACGACCCTAAGGCACTTGTTCTCCTCTCTTGATTTATTGTTTGCCTTCTTCTAGTGGTTTTATCTAGCTGGCGGATGATGAAAAACAAATAATACTGATACGGACCATGTGCCCCTTTAGTGAGTAAGCAAAAACGGACCTAGTCCATACATGATGACAGGGTTGATATATATTATCCGATGCTTGGCTAGTAGAATCACTCCGTGTGATATTTTGATGATGTCTTATCGCACTAACAAACCATAACAATATTGTTGCTCCATGCACTTTTTTTATCTTGTATCTTGCCATGGTTACATTCGGTTTTGAGATCTCTATGATATAGCCCCACAGTTATACTCAGTTTCCAAATTCGTAGTGTAACCTCGGCTCTTGATGTGATTGTTTTCATGCATTGCTTTTATCATGTGATGTGGTTATTATCTTAGAGAAAGATTTCTAACCCCTGTTCTTGCAGGAATTTGTGTGTTTGTAGGAACATTTGGTGATCATAAAGTACATGTCACCTATGGGGGCATGGGCTTTGCGAAATGTCTTGTTCCCTTGTGTGTTTTCTCTCTACCTTAAAGTGCTTGATATTGGTACACGATATCAACCACCTTAAGGTGGGGGCATATAAGGTAAGTTGTCTGATGATTTTGATACTAATGAAGCATGTTTGTAAGCCCTCTGTGGAGGCGAGATGCTGTATCTCCATGCGAGTGCACATCTTTATTTTATATTACAATGAGAAAACCCTCTACAAAGGTGGAATATCGTGCATATCCTTTTATTTTAAGCCCTCTGTGGAGGTGGGGATGGTGTATCTCTTGAGCTATTGCACATCATTTTTATTCTAAAAGTCCTTCGAGTAGGTGAGGTTGGTGTATCCTCCCTTAAGCGTGTCTTTGGCGATTGTTGTGGCATAAGCCCAACTGTTAGGTGTGCCTGTAATGTGCCTGAGATGGTGGTGAACCTAGCAATATGCTCCTTCCATTGCTTGTTTGTCGTGTTTGAGATGTATAGTATGTCCTTGGCATACTATACAGCGCTCGTGTTTTCCATGTCTTCTACGTGTTTGTTCCCAAGTATAGTTCAAAGAGTGTGGCAAAATGCCCCTCCTATGCTTTGGGATTTGTATGGCATGTTTGTCCCAAGTGTAGTCTAAAGCTGTGTGGCGATGAGTCCCTCCCTACACCTTGGGTTTTGTATGGCATGTTTGTTCTCAAGTGTAGTCCAAAGAGTGTGGCAAAATTCCCCTCCTGCACTCTGAGATTTGTATTGCATGTTTGTTGCCCCATGTGTAGTCTAAAGAGCGTGGAAGAATGCCCCTCCTACATTTTGGGTGGTGTGTTGCATTTTTACTTTCCATGTATCTGCATTTGCATTTATACATATGAAAATGAAAAATAAATAATCACTGCATTCATTGTATTCATCGTGTTTTGCATGTCTTCAATATTGTCTTCTTTGTGTCTTGCATGACTATTATTATCTTCTCCATCTTTTGTGTGTCTGTTACTATCTTCACTGTGATTGGCGTGTGTGTAATGTGTTTTCTCTAATGTCTAACTAAGACTGGGGGCTAGAAATAGTTCATCATTCTTTGTGTATGCATTAGCTTCAAGTGCCCAGTGTGTTTGTTGTGTTTTGACCATACTTTGATGCATGTATGGGCCTTGCATTTATACATACATTAAAGTGGGGGCTAAATGTTATGTCAGAAAATGTCTCCTTGGACTTTTTCCCTCCAAGGTTTAGCTCCTGGGTCCCTTGTTTTGCATCTTGCATGTTCATTTTGACTCCCGGAAGAAAATGGCCTGAAACCCATGTCACATGGGGCATGAGGGACATTGTTGTACTTAGTACTACCCTGAAATAGGAGCTGAGGACATGGGTGCTCGTGCCCTTGTCCTACCCTATTTTAGGTAGGTCCCAAATTTGAATGTCAGTTTTGTGACCGTTAATTAGGTCCCATGCCGACATCTTAAGTTTGAATTATGAAATTCTTAGTGGGAATGTGTTTAGTTGCATATATAAGCATGTTTAGGGTTTCATTTGTAAACTAGAAGATGATTATCAACTTTTGGCAAACTTATGATTTTAGAGCATTCAAGATATTCATTGTTGCAGAGCAGAGCATTACTGTTGTGTTTGTGATTGGAGATTTAGCTTCATCTTCTCATGTGTTGAAGGATTTTCATCTACATGTGAGCTACACCTCTGAGGTGGTATCTATTTGTGTTTGAATCATTTATCAATTTGTTTTTGCCTCTATCCCACAGGGATACACACTCTCTATTTGACAACAGTGTTCAGAAGGCTTGAATGTCCTTCTGGGACTTGACTGAGGCAAGCCTCTAAACACCACAACCCCCAACCACACTCTTTGTGATTGCAGGTTATAGGTGTTGCATCTGATGAAGTGGAGTTGTAGGGAATAGTAACACAGTGTGCAGATTCTGGATCTCTGAAGAAAAGTACTGCTTGGACTCAGGCTCTAGTGCCAGTGTCCTCTGAGTTTGAAAACACAGAAACCATTGTGACAGTGACAATTAGCATCTAAAGAGGCTCCGACATCCTGAAGAACACCCTACCTTGGACTTGGGTACTAGTTCCAGTGTCCTCCTCATCTCCCGGGATAGAAATAGAAAGTATAGTGATCATCAGCGTCAGAAGGAGATCAGGATTCCCTAAAGAAAATTGTACCTTGGATAGAGGCGTGAGTGCCAGTGTCCCTAATTATTCCACATCTCGAACTTTAAAAAATGGTCAGTAATTAATCTCTATCTACTACCTTAGTATGTAAGCATTTGTCATAATTCATCATTTTACTTACTATTTTGCATAATTAGGGTTTTAAGGGTATTTGAGTATTAAATTAAGACATTAACTGACAATCTCTGAATTTCTACATCGTTCCAAGTGACAGCCTAACCTGTAGGTGAATCCTCTTGCAAAAGTGTGATTCACCTCGGTTGATATGTCCTTTCAAATGTTTGTAGTGAAAGGAGGATCTAGCCATTAAACCCATCATCCCCCTTTTTCATACAAAACAAGTATATATAAATCCATCACACTTTCCTAATTTTAATTTACATGCTTTAATCATTATTGTCTAGCATTGATTTAATATAAGTTAATTTATGTCTAATATTATACATTTATTTAGTTATCCTAAATTAGGCTTAAGGGAAGGTTATTTTCCTTTACAAACATATAGCTACTAAAATTTTAGGTCATCTATCAAGAAATAACCCTCTAATGTAACACAAACCTAAAATTCATAATTAAAAAGAAAACATTTAAAAATATTGGAAGATGAAAATATTAGAAATAAAGGAAATTCATCTTATTATAAACATAATTTATCATTCCAAAATTGAACATCTACTATATCCATATTGTAATTATCTCCTTTGCAACCTCCACCTAATGTTTTTGCACTCATTTTAGTGACTATTTCTATAGTGTTATTATAGCGCCATCTATCTTCATTTCTACCATTTTTCCAAGCTTTGGACTACTTTCTAGTGACCTCTAGCCTTATTTTCTTAACCTTAACCTTTTTTCAAACTTTCACGATTAAATTCTAAGTTGGATAAATTTATGTTAAAATGTTAGGGGCTTGGGAGAAAAAACCACCTAGACACTAAGGTTCAAATAAACTCTAATTTACTCAAGCTTTTAGGTCCTAGGAGCCTTAATTCTCCATTTTCTTAATCTCACCCCAAATAGTTAAATGGACTCGATCTATACATAAAACCTAACTATTTCTCATTTGAACATAACAACATTCTTTGAAAGTTAGGGCAGTACTAAATAATTGCAACATTTAGAAAGTTTCTCTATTGGAGACTGTCAAAGGATCTACAACTTTGCATACTAGTGCTAAATTCTACATTCAACTCTTGATAAGTATTCTTCCATAGATTTTTCTCATTTCTCTTTCATTGTATTTGAACTCATATACATTATTTCCCCTAATTTTCTCTATCATATCCATAATCTCCCTATTATTTTCCTACACTTCACCTACTAGTTTCTAGCTTCAAATATATTTCCAAAACCATTCTTGTTACATCCCCAACCTATAATTAGACCTAATCCTAACTTTGCATGGTAATTAGGAGGATTAAACATAGTTAACCAATTTGATATTGTGGAAGTATCTGATTTAATCTTAGATTATGAGATTAATGGTTAAGGATAGTTAGTTATGAAACTATTTGTTCATGTGAATAATTAATTATTTTGAATTGTGAAATAGATGATGATGTACTGATCACGATTTTATGATCCTGAGTGTGAATAGGAAAGATGCATCATCCTTTGAAGATGGAAGGAGGGTATCATCTAGGAGGAAGAGATAGATTTTGGGAAATGGGCCAGTTAGCCATCTGAGTATCAGACTCTATGTCCTTCTGAACCCCTTAGTAAGTTGTCATGAGTAATATTTTCCTTTTGGGTAATCTTTATCTTTTAGAGTCATCTTCCCAATGGTGCTATCTCAACAATAGCTTTAACGACTAAACGACATTCCTAGTACATCATCGCAAGTCGAGAGATAGTCATGATAAGAGATGAATAATTATCTTGTTATCCCTATTTCCAAATTGGGATATTAAATCTTGTTTCCTTATTATTCGACTAAGGTTTATAGTCGATAGTGGGGGAATATTACTCGACCCTGAAAATCCTAAGATTTTAGTGTGTTGTCCTTTTCATTTTATTATTATGATGATCTTTAATATTATAAAAGTTCTTAACCCTTATTGTAAGTTAAGGGTGATTATATATATATATATATGAACCTCTTTAGAAGTCGATGATAATAGCCTTTTGACTATGCTTATAATTATCTTATCCTATCTTCATACTTACCACCCCGATATTCTTTACCCACGAGGAGTGGGAAGGGAGAAATTTTAGGCCGAGTGGAGGCTTGTTAGAGCCCCTTTGCAGCTCAACCAAGAGTGGATTGCGTGGATCAAAAGATCTCGCAAGGTGGCATGCAGGGAACACATGCAAAGAAACATGTTTAGTTGGTTATCGAATGCTATCTTTGAGATACTTGGTGGATGGCATAGGGGTTTTTAGTTTTTTGTTGGTTAGACTTTAGGGAAAAAGTGTGTAGGGCTGGTGAATATCCAGAAGGATATTATTTTTTTGCAAAGAGCTACTAGACGGTCTCAACCACGAGAGAGGGCAAGAAGGCTCGAGATCAATGAGAAAGACTCATATTACTGTGTAATAAATACAGGTATGATGACCTTAGAGCTCTTGGCTCATACACTTAATGGTCTCCAATATAGTTTTAAACCTTTCGTTATGAAAATGCTGACAATGCAGACTTAAGATAGCTAGTCATGCATGCTTACAATGTGTTGAGTTGTGACTGTATATTTATATGTACATTATGATGATTGTATCTGGTTGTTGAAGGCTCTTGAAGCCTCGTTGAAATATAATTGATGATTCTTTGAAAGCTACTATTCTCTAGTGGCACTCAGCTAGCTTAAGGCCATAAAACCTTTGTGGGGTATGCATGCATGAACACCTATGAGATATAGTTATCCCTATGAGCCATGTATCTTTTAATGATGTCTTCTTTTACTTGATTACCAATTGATAATACTTGCAAACCCAGTATACACTAACGAGCCCAATAGGGTGATAATATTTGGTGAATGGGTGGTCGATGGTATCAGTCTGTGGAACCTATTCCATAAAGTAGTTCCATACCATTATAACTATGGTTGCAGCCATGATTATTTTGAACACATTAAACCAGAGACAATAATGAGTTGGTGTTGTTGCACTTGGTCCCTTATTTTTCCAATTCAGTAGTAAATGATGAGAAGACTCGAATGGTTGTCTATATTATGTATATTGTGATCATAATGACTCTTCAAGGAGAGGAGTAAGGTATTATTCATATACTGTCATAGAATGGATTTCTTGGCAGCCACAACTTCATTCTTATTCTCTATAAGAAGTAGATTCTTGAAATGTTCTTTGAATATAAGAACCTACCCTAGTTATTTTAGGAACTAGTGGTATTATTTGAGCTGAATGTTGACTTTGTGAATGGAAGTTATTTTTATATTTGGCATTAAGAAAGTTTCTTAAGAAAGAACTTAAAAAGAGATCGACTCTATGAGTCTTTATGAGCCTTTCATAGATATTATGAACTGATTCTAACCTTGAAAATAGGTAAACAAAGTAAACACTGACTGAGTAGGGTAAGTGTTGAAACCAAGAACGTACTTGTTTCTTCAAGAATAAGGGATAGTATGACGTGGAGTCACTAGTTCCCAAATGCATAAGAAACCAAGAACCCTAAGTATGGGTTATAGAGATAACAATTGAAAGTCTAAGGAATGGACTAAGATGTATTGAAACTTAATTATTCTAGACCAAGAATGGTCAAAAATATGTTTACTGTAGGACATGACAACTTATAAGTCAAGTCGAGGTGGTGGACATACGAAAACATTTATTACGTAATGTTTATGTATGAAAATATTTGGCCAAAGTAATGCATTCATATCTGCATGCATTGTCTATCCACAATGCTCTAGAAGGTATAATGTCTCCAGTAGTGTCATACATAGTTAGAGGGGATCTATAGTTGTGTGACCATGAGGCATTATGAAAGACACACCACCAGATACTCAGATGGCTAACCTAATGGTTCCATATATCTATTTCTTCCATGAAGGGTAGGGATGCTTCCAGGTAGGAAGTTGTGCAGGGGACCGCCAATCTGTGGTTGGAGGAAAAGCACCTGGATGATACTCTCCTTCCCAAGCATGAGACAAGCTGAGGCTTATAAAGATGGATGTCATATGTTCTAGATATAGTGATTCATTTTATGACTTGATTGTCAGCTATTATGTATAATTTGATGTTGGATGCCTTGAGCATAGTTTTGTACATGTATAGTGAAAGTTATTCACTGATGATATGTAATTGAATTTTTTAATTGAAGCTTTGTTATATTTTGTTTAGAATAACATACTTATTTGGTGAAATGATAATGGATCATTCTTGTTAAGCTTTGATTTGGATAATCATGAATTAATCTAACCCTTGATTAAGATGAGTAATTATGTTTATTTTTGGACATTATGGAATGTGATGTTACAATTATTAGATCAATCTAAGTCTCTATTCATTGCCCTTATTCCTCTATACACTCTCACACACCATACTTCATGGACTGAACCTCTAGGGTTTTATGCTATTGTTAATAGTCTATAAATAATATCTCACTCTTACACTTAGGATTGTACACACCTATATTTTCTATCTTTTGACTTGGCGGAGATTGAAATATACCTTTTTCTAGGGGGGTGACCAAGGTAGCTTCCTATGAATTCACACCCATTTCATCTATCCCCTTAGATACTCCATCATTGTAAACTATTTGCAATAGTTGTAGCACTTTTAGGAGCATCTTTGATGTTAGAAATGAAGACCTACAAACCACACAATGGAAATCTAATTCAAACCTTATTTATGTCCTCTAAACAATGTAGAATCAATGGAGATTGCAACATAAATAAAAACCCACTACACATAAATAACATGCATTAAGAACTGAACACATAACACGATATGTAACATGGAGAAAACCCTTTCAGGTAAAAACTCCACCAAGAAAAGTGGCTCCAAGTTGTATTATCTTCAAATATGAGATTACAATACATGCACTTCCTCTCCTTCAATCTTCAATCCAATGGTGCCTGCTACTCTCAACTCTGATAAAAATGCAGTACAAATATCCTTATAAAAGGGGGTTACCTTTTAGGGAAAGAAAACTGACATAATATCGACTGTCAAATTTGTGACCTAATTATGAATGATCCAGATTTACAATGATAATATATAAATAAAATGTGGTTTCAGGAGCACTACCCCCGAACCCCCGCCAAGGTGCGCCGCCCCTGGACCCCCCATCAAGGGGATGATCCCCCTAGACCACTCGCAGATCAGAACCACCCCTGTGACCCCCCATCACAGATGAATTAGTGTCGAGGACTGGATATAAACATGTAGCTGAAACAAGACTACTGCTAGTGAAACCTTTCATCCCTTATGGGTGATTTACAAATAATATTAGGAGTAATTAATTACATAGGATTTACAAGTTTGATGGCACCTTAACTCTAACATTCTCCCACTTGACATCATACATTGTAAATACCCATAGGAAAACCATAAAATAATTAGGCACTAGAAGCAAGGCTCATAGCCTCTCTGCAACAAACAAATTTCTCTGTGCTCACAGGCTTGGTCAAAGCATCTGCAACATTCTCCTAAGTGTCTACCTTCATCTCAATCTATCCATTTGCAACCATTTTTCAAACAAAATGATATTGTACATCAACATGCTTAGTTCGAGCATGATACATAGGATTCTTGGCCAAGCAAATAGCATTCTAGCTATCACAACCAATCTGGATGATCCTACAATCAAAATTAATACCTATACACAACCTCCTGAACCAAACTACCTTCTTAGAGACATGGGTAGTAGCCATATACTCTGCTTCGGTGGTGGACAAAGAAACCATGGGTTGCCTTTTGCTCATCCAAATCACTGCTCTACCAAACAAAGTAAACACACAACCACTAGTGGACCTTCGACTATCCAAGTCACCTGCCCAATCTACATCAACAAGTCCCTATATGTCCAAAGTTTTGTCAAAACTGTTAGTAATAGAATAAACCAAATAGTAACCAAGAGTTCCTGCTAGATATATAAACACCCTCTTCACATAATTCCAATGTTGTCTACCAGGGTTAGACATAAATCTGCTCAAAACTCCCACTGCTTGGGCAATATATGGTCTAGTGTAAACTATTGCATACATCAAACTCCATACAACACTAGCATATGGCACATTAGACATATCCTCTAAGTCATCTGAACATTCTTTGGACACATATCTAATGAAATCGTAGTACCAATGGGCAAAGGAACTCTAACTGGGTTATAGTCCTGCATACTAAATCTCTGCAAAATGGTATTCACATACTTACTCTAAGACAACTGAAGCTTTCTGTTACCTCTATCCCTCCTAATCTCCATACCTAGAATATACCTAGCTATTGGGTCAACCCACAATAGTGGGTTACACTTTTCTGGACGAAGAAAAATTGAAGGTGCCAAAAACATTCTAGCAGGCACCTTCGAACGAAGGCCCCTTCCTTCGAGTGAAGGCCTTGTCGACTGTATTAAGCCTTAATACATTAAGACATTCACTTGAAAGAGGTCTTCAAATGAAGGCAATTGGGTACCAAATTAAAATAATAAAATAATGCCTTCATTTGAAGAGGGTCTTTGAATGAAGGCATTATTTTAGTATTTTTTTATAAATAGGTTTTAACTCTCAAATGATAGTTTTTTGTCATTTGAGAGCGCACAGTGAAACAAACCCACAGACGAAGGCAATAGGGCACGTTGAAGGTGATAGAGTGCACATCAAAGGGGACAACTTGAAGTTTTGAGATAGGCGAAAGAAGGCCCCACATCAGCATACGATCCCACATTAGGTGCATAAAATTGTTGTTTCCCATATATGCTTGTCATTTCAAGGCCCCATATGCTTGTCGTTTCTTATATATGCTTGTCATTTCAAGGCCCCATATCCTTGTCATTTCTCATAGAAAAATTATTATTTCATTATAGTGCATAAAATACAGAAAAAATCCATAACCCTAGTTAAAGAATATATAATACAGAAAAATTCCTTGAGAGAGTTAATGAACTATCAAACCCTAGTTTCAAAAGAATAATAATTTCTCAAACTTGGTAATGATGCAAAGGAAAATGTGAATCAATTGATGATGTTGGTCAAATGTAATGCTACATCTTCCTGTCCTTCTATGTCACCATTGATTGTATTTTTTGATGAGGAGATCATATAGAATAAGTATTATGGTCTATTGTACATGCCAAGTAATATGTGAAGTGTGAATTTCAACTTCAATTTCTTATTGATCTCATATGTTAATACAACATATTTAATGAAGACATGAACTATTTAATTGACATGTCACACATAGAGAATATGCACATTCTATAGTTTCATTGAGGATGACAAATGGAATGATGATAAGTACATTGAGTTGTATCATTTTGAACTTAAGAGTAGGACCTAAGGAGTTACCCATTTATGTCATGTTATGACATCATTAGATGAATTTAGTACATTTACTTGGTAAACCTAAGATTGAACAATGAAAAGTTGTGCCATATATTTTACATCAATGTGTTAAGTTTATACATGAAGGAAAAGTTCAATCAAAATTTAAACAACTCATTAGAACCCAATATCAGATTCTAGTCACTTTATAGAGGACACATTTGTTAAGCCACCTTGTGATGTGCCTTATGATAGAGATGATACAATTAATGATTTATATGATCTGACTTTGATGAGTTAAAAAGAAACCAAAACAAAATTAAGAAAGAAGCATTCTATCCAACCAAATAGGAGCTAAAATAAGAACACATTAAAGAAAGAAAAAAATGAGCATATCCTAGAGAAAGATCAAAAGGAACCAAGTGTCATTGAGTTTCAATTAAATCAATCAAAATGGAAACCAAAAAAAAAGCTGAGAATGTTCCTTCCAAAGAGTATCATTCTACCACAACCACAAGGAACAAAACAAACATAGATAAGAAGATATTACACTAATTTATCATGTATTTACACCTAACATGTGAAGGAGTATCAAGAAGAAACACATAATTGAAAAGGCAAGAAAAGAAGAACACAAAGAAAAACAACTTGAGGATAAGTTAGAATTTTTTTCTTGAAAAAATAAGATGATCTAATGGATACATGTGCTAACACCAAAAGAATCAAAGAAAGGATATAAGTTTGTCAATTTACCATATCATTGATTTCATTATTACCATTTTAGTGTTTTTCCTTTATTTTCTTGATTAGCTCTAGATTGTAGATTATGTCTCTTGCTTACACTTCCCTTGAACTTGGGCAGAATGTTTACCTTCATTCGTACTTATTCTATTTCATATTCTCTTTTCCCCTCACTTTAGGAGCATGTTTGGCTTCATTGATCTTCATGCTTACTTTGTATCATATTCCTATGTGAATTAGGGAATTTTTAGTTTTTAAAAGTAAGGGAAAGAAAAGCAATTAAGTTGAAAAGAAAAAAATTAAATCTACCTCAAACATGTCAATAAAAAAGTCACTTACATCATTCAAATATGTGTAAAGTTTTCTCTCCTCCCACCTGCATATTGCATGATCCATATGTCATGCTAGCTAAAGGTTTAGATTTATTTAATCTACTGAAATAAAAGCCCATTTTATTTTATTTTGTTGTGAAACTAATGCAATCTTTGTTACATTGCATGGGAAATTACAATGCTTTTAGAAGAGATATATTGCTACTGTAATTGCACTTGCAAGTTGTTATATGAAAATAATTTATCAACCCAACTTTAATTTAATCTAGGTTAATTGTGTTTAATTCTAGGTGCATTTATTTATTAGCCTAGATTATTTATCTAAAGTATTTAAAAAATATATTTATTTCTTTACAACTTTATATTCAACAATAATTTAATAGAGAACTTATGATCAAGGTATCCTTTATCAAATGAAGTATTATGTGCACATGCCTAACATATGCTTTAAGGATCAAGGGTTGAATTCAAGTTCAATGCCTTTTAAGGCTATCCTATATATTAGGACTTTAATCATCTGATAGGAAAATAAAAAAATGTCTACTAGATTACTACAATGTGTATGAAAATTTTGAAATTTGAAATTTATAGTTAATAATGTCCACTTGTAGTAACCAGAATAGGTTAATGGGACTGCAAGAAAAATGTATTTTAACAAAAAATTTGAAAGAAAATTCATAATTCAAGTTATGAGCTCTTAAGAATGCAAAATTATGTTGGGTCGTGTCTCTAATGAATACAACTGTACACATCTTTGATCCTCATAATGAATAAGATCTTAGTGAGAGCCACGAATTTCTTTAGAGAAGTAGTAAAACCTATCACATATCTCATAATACATTGGACACCTAAAAATAAAGTGCTTTGACTCCTTGTGAAGGTAATTTGAGAGCATACTCATAATTAGCCAAAAGGAAATCTCAAACAAAAAGAAAGTCTAATGTACTCAAGAGTAATATTGTATCCATGTCTTTGATCCATAAACCATTGGATTGATAACCTTAATGGTGCATCAGTTATGGATTCCCAAGTTAACTCTTCTAAAATTCAATTCTTAGCAATCTACCCTATTAACCTTTATACTTGCAGTAGAATAAAGATTCAAATAACAAATAATACAGCATAACACATTAGATTTAGAAGATATGACACAGTTTTAGATCTCAAGAAAACCCAAATGGGTGAAATACTATAGGAAGAGTGTGATACAAGCACCCCATCACTATATGTGGTGTTATTAAGTCATAGGGTCACTAACTCAACCACAAGGACTAGGTAGGGTGAGAAGGCCAGGTGAATCCATGTCATTCTCCTCCACATCCTTCCATTGGTCAAACACCTATATATTTCCTGCACATTCAAGGTAAAGCATCAAATCTGACAATGATGCTCATAGCCAGAGCAACATTTAATGACCAATGAGGACATGTAATCTAGCAAGGCACATATCCATCCTATAATTACATCATATCATAAACAACTCAATATAACCTTAAATCCAATCATAAGAAATATCAAGACAAGGCAAGAGTTATCACATGGGTGGACATTACAAAAAAATAACAAAATGGATATGAGGATTGATGGAAATGGATGGGGAGGAATGAAGGATGGACAAGAAGTGATGGTATGCAGATTAGAAGCTAAAATTGAATGAAAATAAAACTATTGTAACAAGAAACCTAAGCTAGCTAGTGCAAAAACACAAAAAATAGATACTTCAATTAATTGATTCAACTATACGGACTGTTACATAGGGCTCCAAAAACTTTTTCAAGAGCTCAAATAAAAGATAACACACTATAAAAATGCTCTAGTCACTAACATAAGCTCACTTCTTTAGAAACTATTACTCAAAATTTTCTCTCAATGTGAAAGTTTATTGTTTAAGTTATAAAAAGTGAGATTGGGAGGCTTTTTGATGAATTTTTGGAGGGGATTTGGGCTAGAAACATAGTTCACCCTATTTGTCATGATCAAATGAGGTTGTTGTGAAAAACGGAGTGTGATTGGAGGATGTGGATGACACCTCTCCCCTACATCCAAGGGTGAGGAGAAGTCCTAAATCTCAATTTCCTAGGACAAATGAAGGAGAAAGTTTCTTACCTAAGGGTGGTGATTCCCAATCATGAAAAGATTTGAAAAGTGATATTTTAGGAGCTACAAGGTGTTCATTACACTAGATTTAAGATATGTGATCTCATTAAATAATTTTATTAAAAGGATAAAAAGGTGGCATGGAAAGAGGGGTGATGAGTCATGAAAAGGGGAAAAGAAAAATACCTAAGATGAGGATACAAAAGAAAATAAAAAATAAATCAAAAGTATGAACACATAGAATTGAACAAGGTGACATAGGTAAGCTAGGATAAGGATAAGGGAAGCAAAAAAGAGGGTTGGAAAGGGGATTAAAACATACATGCGATAATGAATAAGTTGAGTGCAACATACGATGAAAGAAATTACAAAGGATGGAATTTTTTATCTTACATGTGCACGTTTTTGAGTGCTCAGTTACTTTGAAATTTACATGGAGTAAAATGGCCTTTTCAATGGTCTTTAGAGCTATATAATGAACCTATAATCTCTCCTAGCACTTTGCTTCTACAATCACAAGAACTCTAAATGTGCACCTTCTATTTGATTGAATTCACAACATGAGAGTCACTTCTATGAGCTAACCTCTCCTTCTAAATGACTTGATGTTGGTCTTTTTATCCCCTCTCTATCCATGTAGCCAGAGGGAAGATGGATGAATGCCCTAGAAGGGCAACGATTGTCCATTCCCAACTATCCACATATTGGACCACATCCATGAAAACCTAATGCCCATCCTTCTACCCTAGTGGCTACCAACAAGGAATATGAAGTGTCATCTACCATAGAGAAAGAAACCTATCATGGTTTGATGAGGAGAAGAGCATCTCACAACAAGTCAAAGTGAATGTTAGATCAACTACTAAAACAAACATGACTAGGTAAAACATAACTAAACAAAGTCAACTGGGCACTAATAATTTTGAAAAAATCAAGTCTCACAAAAAATCTTCTACCCCAATGATTTCTAGTATGTTGAATCAACCAAAGTTCAAGACCTACAACATGCATGTGTATGGATAATCAACTCCACAACTTCATGTTGAGCTTTTGAACCACCACCTAGATTCTCTAGTAGACCCAATTTATCCAACCACATATTTCTTGTCCACCTTTTTTTGCATTCATAGAATTACTAAAAGCAATATTAATCACTAAACAAAATGGTTTTTTTCAAGAAATTCCAAAATTTTGGTCATCCAAAAATCATTTAAATTTGTTATGTGTTTTTAAATTTATCTTGGCACACAATGAATTTGATGGTAGACTACAACTTTTACATAGATAATAATTTATTTAAAACATTTATAACTAGAAAAAAAGTGGGAAAGTAACTAAAAATAAAATTTAATATTCAAAATATTTGAGGAATGAAACTATTCAAATGAACATGTGCATGATCTTATGCAAACAAAGGTTTTGTGATAATTGTGCTCGATGGTGGGTAATACACTAAAACAAGTTTGCATGTGATGACATATGTAATACTTAGTGTTCTATTTAGATCCATTCAAACAAGTACATGCACACATGTATCTATCTAGATATGATACAAATTATTTACCATGTGGTCCTTTGAGTTATTGCACTTGCTTTTCATGTTATCACTTGTTTCAAACATGTATTTAAATTTTTTCAAGTGAACTAGAACATGTGATCTTGGAAGTTAAATTTAAAAATTAAATTAGATGTACTAGATGTACACATACATTAGAATAAGTAATTTATTTTTGTGCACAATTTAGGTTGAGATATCATGGCACATGCACCACCACCTCCTGGACCTTCTATATTTACTTGTACAGATACTGAGATCCATAGATTGAGAGGTGTTTTTTCTGACCCCAACACAATAGGGGTTTATAGGGACACCTGTCAATCAATTTTATCTAGCTTGTAGTTCATTAGACAGAGTCTAGGAGATACCCATGCTTATTCAGGTGATACTCTAGTAGCTATTCTTTCCTAGATGCGGAAAGAGGTGACTGATGATGTTTCACTTGCTTCTGTTCAGCTTAGTGTCTCGTAAGAGACCATCAAATCCCAATGTTTTCCATATTATGTTGGTAGGCCTAATGTGAAGACCTACCAAGTGACTAGATGTGTAGACTCTCTTAAGGCCCCGTTGATATATCCACATTTTCTTGTTGCTCATG
Source organism: Cunninghamia lanceolata (assembly GCA_027924645.1). Classification (NCBI taxonomy): domain Eukaryota; kingdom Viridiplantae; phylum Streptophyta; class Pinopsida; order Cupressales; family Cupressaceae; genus Cunninghamia; species Cunninghamia lanceolata. Next base: position 3,282,646 of record BSBN01000738.1, read on the forward strand.
GTTGTTATCCCATTAATGACCAAATTTCATTATATTTTTCATAGCAGTTGTACGTAGAGGTTCATATGGGCCTCAAGGTCAACTACTTGGATCTACCAACATATTTTGGTCAGGGGCGGGGTAGGGTTGTTGATAGAGATGCTTATCATCAAGCAGATCGACAAGCTCCAACTTATAGGGCCTTTGGTGCAGGAGCATCCATGGTTCAAGAGCAATCTTGCATCAACCAAAAACATTTGCATTTTAGTTTGTTTGCAGTTTAGTTTATTTCTTTTCATTTTCTAGTTCAGTTAGAAGTAGTTTCATCTTGTGGCCCGGTATTGGCATTTCACATCTTGCGGATCTAGACTTAGCATATACATTCATTCATCTACATCATATCAAGTATTCAGAGTATTTGGATAGTTACCAGAAAGATATCACTATCAGAAGTTGACTGTTTCTCAGAGCAGAGCATCTTGATATTCACTGGCAACCAGTTGAAGGAGAAACTTGTGGAAGTATTTCCTGATCTTTGGAGGCTAATGACACATCATATAATGATCTTTGGTTCATGGCTGACCTTCCTCAGAGATCTGTACTTCATTCCATTCATTTACTGGAAGTATTCTATGCATTTAGGTCGGACCTATCTGTGTTCACACATTACATCTCTTCTTTGGAATTTGTGATCTTCCTTGGTCGACGCGAAGGAATCTATTGGTCTGGAGATGATATATATTGATGTAATAGATCATTAGGAAGGTAGTTAGAAAAATTATTCATAATTCTTAGTTTAGATCTTATGTGAAGGGAGCTTCAAAGCCTTATCTTGCGCATGTATGTAATAATGCATGTGAGCCCTAATTGTAAGCCCGCATGTTGCCAGCCAATCTCTATTTGAATTCTATGATACACTGAATGACTAAACTTGGGTTTGTTCTATTTCCCTAAGTTGTTTCCATTCTGTTTACTCTTGCTGCATGGTTTGGATAGTTCATTCTGTGAACCCTCCTACCGTGAATGCACCAAGTGGTATTAGAGTGAAAGTTTGAATCTTTGGGAGTGAATTGAGTGAAGTTGGCGAGGGAATTCCATAAGATCTTGTTGTGGATAGATCATGGAATTGAGGCAGGTTACGTGTGTTGCAACCGATCGCCGATTGTGAGGCAGTTGTCACCTTGTAGCCTGATCACCAAACCTGAGGTAGTTTGCACTTGATCCTAGGAAGATGCCACCGTGAAGAGTTCCTCCTATTGGTACAATGGCTAATAGAATGGATGAAATGATGGAATTGATGAGAACAATGTGAATTCATTTGGATGCTATCAAGGATGATAGGTGAAGAGGATTGACACCTAGACCTAATGTTGAAAGTGATGATGAAGAGGAATTTTAATCTACTAAACAAACTGGCGAAACCCTAGAAGGCAAGGAAGAAGAAGAATCAAATCAGATAAAGATGTTGCGAGCTATTTCAAAGATTGGAAAGAGACCTAGAGTTGATGTGCTGAATTATACTGGTAATTTGAACCCTGAAGAATTGATTGACTGGATAAATGACATAGAAGAATACTTTGAATATGAGGAAATTGAAGATCTAGAGAAGGTGAAATTTGCAAAGACAAAGTTGAAGGGACATGTTGCTATATGGTTGAAAGAAGTTCAGTTGGAAAGAAATAGAAGGGGGAAAGAAAAGATTACAAAATGGGATAGGATGGTGACAAACTTAAAGAATCAGTTTATACTTGTTGACTATGAGTTGGAACTATTGAAAAGATTGCAAAACTTGAGACAAAAGGAGAAATCTATGAAGGAGTATACTGAAGAATTTCATAAAATGATCATAAGAATAGGACATAGTGAAGCAAGCAAGGAGAAAGTGGCTAGATACATCAATGGATTAAGATTGAACATTCAAGAGGAACTAAGCCTGGTGAGGATGACATCTTTGGAGGAAGCATATCAGTTTGCCCTGAAGGTTGAGGAGAAACTAAGTAAAAGACATGATTAGAGATAGAGAGGAAGAGGAGGTAAATTCCAGAGAGCTAGGACTTATTCCAGAGGAGACAGATCATTTCCGGAGCAGAACAAATTTGACAGCCCATTTAAGAAGGATGACAAAGATAACAGTGCATACCAGAGAAATGATAAAAAATTTCATCCCAGAGGCAACTATAATTCATACCAGAATGAAGGATATAGAAGAGAAGGAAGAGGATTTTATAAGAATACATTCAGAGGTACTTGTTTCAAGTGTGGAGGTGAAGGACATATAGCATTTCAGTGTAATCAGGGTAGTACAAGTAAGAGGATAGAAAATAGTGAAAGAGCAGCCTATGTTGAAGAAGAACCTATTTAACTAGATGACCCCTATTTTGTTGGTAAACTAGAGAAAGGAGAATCACTTGTGATGAGGAGAGCACTATTTTAAACAGAGATAAATGAGGAATCACTGCAGAGGAAAAGCTTGTTCAAGACTAGATGCAAATCAGGAGGTAAGTGTTGTAAGGTTGTAATTGATAGTGGTAGTGTAGATAACCTAGTTTTAGAGGAGATGGTGACTAAGCTGAAGTTGGAAAGATTGAAACACCCTAAGCCATATTAGATAGCATGGATTCAGGATGATCATAAGGTACTAGTGAGTGAACAATGTTTGGTAAAATTTTATATTGGATCTTATCATGATGAAGTCTTGTGTGATATTATACCTATGGATGTATGTCATATCTTGTTGGGTAGACCTTGGCAGTATGATAGAAAAGCTATATATGATGGGAGAGATAATACATATACTATAACAGCTAATGGAAAGAAAATTACTTTGATTCCTTTGGAGGATGATCCTAAAGATGTGGTATGTGGGAATGCTAGAATCTATTTGGTAGATGGAAGGAAATTTCTGGACGGTTTGAAACATGAGAATATGTGTTATGCCTTGATTCCTAAGAAGTCTGAAGCATTGAAGAAAGAAATTGAAGAACAACAGGAGGAGATAAAGGAATTGATGACAGAGTATGAAGACATCATATCAGATAATGTACCTGATGGATTGCAACCTATAAGGTGTATCAGTCATCACATTGATCTTATATCGGGAGCAAGTTTGCCTAACAAAGAAGCACACCAGATGACACCAGCAGAGAATGAAGAATTGAGTAGACAGATACAAGAGTTATTGAGGAAAGGTTTGATCAGAGAAATTTTGAGTCCTTGTGCAGTACCTGCAATGCTTGCACCGAAGAAGGATGGAGAATGGAGAATGTGTATTGGTTCTAGAGAAATAAACAAGATCACAGTTAAGTATAGATTTCATTTACCTAGGATGGATCATGGATTGTTTGAGTGGAGCAAAATATTTCACAAAGATAGACTTGAAGAGTGGATACCATCAGATCAAAATCAGAGAAGGTGATGAATGGAAGACTACTTTTAAGACAAATGAAGGATTGTATGAGTGGTTAGTGATGCCTTTTGGATTGACAAATGCACCGAGTACTTTCATGAGATTGATGAATGAAGTCTTGAAGAAATTCTTGGTAAGTTTGTGATTGTACACTTGGATGATATTCTAATTTTCAGTAAGACAAAAGAGGAACATTTGTGGCATATTAGACAAGTTTTTCAGAGGTTGAGAGAAGAGAAATTGCTGATAGACATCAAGAAGTGTAGTTTCATGAAGGAAGAGTTAGTATATTTGGGATTTGTGATTTCTACGGAAGGATTGAAGATGGACCCTGAGAAAGTGAAAGCAATTGTTGAATGGCCTACACCAGAGAGCATTGGGGAGGTTAGATCATTTCATGGATTGGCTAGTTTCTACTGGAAGTTCATTAGAAATTTCAGTTTAGTTTGTAACCCTATGACAGAGACAATTAGAGGTGACAAAAAGGATTTTAAGTGGACATCTAGAGTAGATAAAAGTTTTGAGTTGTTAAAGCAGAAAGTGACAGAGCAACCTATTTTGGCATTACCAAATTTCAATAAGGTATTTCAAGTTGATTGTGATGCAAGTAGAAATGCAATTGGAGCAGTATTAAGTCAAGAAGGTAAACCTGTAGCATATTTCAGTGAGAAGTTGAATGATGCAAGGAGAAGATATTCAGTTTATGATCAAGAGTTCTATGCCATAATTCAAGCCTTGAAGAAGTGGAGACATTACTTGTTGCCTAAAGAATTTGTGTTGTATACAGATCATCAAGCTTTACAATATTTGAATAGTCAAGGTAAGTTGAATCAGAGACATATGAGATGGGTAGAGTTCATGCAGAGTTATACTTTTGTGTTGAAGCATAGGAGTGGAAAATCAAACAAAGTAGCTAATGCCTTGAGTAGAAGAAGAAACTTGTTGACAAAGATGAGAGTTGAAGTGTTGAGTTTTGATGAATTGAAGAACATGTATGAGGGAGACACTGATTTTGCAGAACATTGGAAAGCATGTAAGGAACCTGTTGTGATAGATAGGAGTAAGTGGTTGGACTATTTCATTCAAAAAGATATGTTGTTTAAAGGAAGTCAGTTGTGCATACCCAGAAGTTCAATGAGGGATAATTTGATCAAGGAGAAACATAGTGGTGGATTGGCAGGACATTTTGGCATGGATAAGACAATGGATTTGGTGAGTGAAAATTACTTTTGGCCTCAGATACATAAGGATGTTTGGATATTTGTGTAGAGTTATAGAGTTTGTCAAGTTACAAAAGGAAGTAGTCAGAATACTGGACTGTATAAACCTTTGACAATACCAAAGAGACCTTGGGAAGGCATAAGCATGGATTTTGTTATGGGATTGCCTAAGACACAGAGAGGACATGATTCAATATTTGTAGTGGTGGACAGATTTTCAAAGATGTCTCATTTCATACCTTGTAAGAAGACAACTGATGCAGTGCATGTAGCTAACCTATTTTTCAAGGAGATTGTAAGATTGCATGGACTACCTAGGAGTATAGTTTTAGACATACATACAAAGTTTGTTGGATACTTTTTGAGGACACTTTGGAAGAAGATGAAGATAGATATGAAGTTTAGTTCAAATTTTCATCCATAGACAAATGGACAGATAGAGGTAGTGAATAGGAGTTTGGGAAATTTGTTGAGATGTTTGGTTGGAGAGAAGATAGGAAGTTGGGATTTGATTCTTTCACAAGTAGAGTTTGCATACAATAATTTAGTAAACAGGAGTACCAGAAGAACACCTTTTGAGATTGTGACCGGATTGAATCCTAGAGGAGTTGCAGAATTGAGAGACATCAATATGGAAGCAAAGAGGAGTGCAGAAGCAGAAGAATTTGTAGATCACATGAAGATAGTGTATAATCAGGTGAAGAAGCATTTGGAGAATATGAATAGTAAGTACAAAGAGAAGGCTGATGAGAAGAGAAGACATAAGGAATTTGAAGTTGGAGAAGAAGTAATGGTGTACTTGAGAAAAGAACAATTTCCAGTTGGGACATATAACAAGTTGAAGATGAAGAAGTTTGGACCTTGTAAGATACTCAGAAAATTTGATTCAGGAAATGCATATGAAGTGAAGTTACCAGAGATATTGGGTATATCACCTATTTTCAACATTGTAGACTAATATCAGTATCATGAAACAGAGTTCAGTGACAGCATAGAATAAGACTTAAAGAAGCAGTTACCACAACAAGCACTAGAGCAGATTGAAGACATTTTGGACAATAGAGTTGGACGTAGCACTAGAGGAAGATAATACAAAGAATATCTTGTGAAGTGGAAAGGTAGACCAAAAGAAGATTCATCATGGATTTCTCAAGTTGAGGTGGACCGTCTTGGTTCTCCCTTAGCCCCAACAAAGTGAGGGACTCACTTTTTCAATAACCCCAGATGTCTGATGCAAGAGCATCCCTAGTTCAAGAGCAATCTTGCATCAACCAAAAACATTTGCATTTTAGTATGTTTGCAGTTCAGTTTGTTTCTTTTCATTTTCTAGTTCAGTTCAAGCAGTTTAGTTAGAAGCAGTTTCATCTTGTGGTCCAGTATTGGCATTTCACATCTTGCGGATCTGGACTTAGCATATACATTCATTCATCTACATCATATCAAGAATTCAGAGTATTTGGATTAGTTACTGGAAAGATATCGCTATCAGAAATTGACTATTTCTCAGAGCAGAGCATCCTGATATTCATTGGCAACCAACTGAAGGAGAAACTTGTGGAAGTATTTCTTGATCTTTGGAGCTTAATGACACATCATACAATGATCTTTGGTTCGTGGCTGACCTTCCTCAGACATCCACACTTCATTCCATTCATTTACCAGAAGTGTTCTATGCATTTAGGTCCGACCTATCTGTGTTCACACATTACATCTCTTCTTCGAAATTTGTGATCTTCCTTGGCTGACATAGAGGAATCTATTGGTCTAGAGATGATATATATTGATGTAATAGATCCTTAGGAAGGTAGTTAGAAAAATGATTCATAATTCTTAGTTTAGATCTTATGCAAAGGGAGATTTAAAGCCTTATCTTGCGCATGTATGTAGTCAGGCCTGGGAGCCCTAATTGTAAGCCTGCATGTTACCGGTCGATCTCTATTTGAATTCTCTGATATACTGAATGACTCAACTTGGATTTGTTCTATTTCCTTGAGTTGTTTCCATTGTGTTTACTCTTGTTGCACAGTCTGGATAGTTCATTCTGTGAACCCTCCTACCATGACTGCACCAACCTTGGTTGGGGAGAGGATGTCTGCTATCTCCCCAGCCCTAGCCCCTATTGTTGATCAGGTTGTCATTGCTTCCCAAAGGGAAACAATCAACAGTGTTGGTGATATTACAGCTACGACATCTAGGATATCTTTTGATCATGTGGATAGATATTTGATGAGTCATCCTAGATGATCCAGAACATCAGATCATGCTACTGATCCTTATGCCATCACGGGTGTCCCTTTACCCATAGACATAGATGGTCTTACAGGAGACCATATGCTTCAGAGTATAGCAAGTTGTTTGTCTAAGGACCTATTGGAGTCATATGCTTTCATTGAATCAAAGCTTAGTATCCCTTTACATGAGGTTAGAGGACATGTGGGTAGAGCTTGTCGTTCACAGGCGTCATGATCTAGTCAGGCTATGAGACCTTCTCATCACCCTAGTAGTACTCCACATCTTGATCCACCCATAAATAATTCGGCTGTTGTAGTGGTAGATATGCCTACCCCTCCTTTTGTGAGTGTTGAGAATCAGACATCCCAGACCTGCCTAGATTCACTTGAGGAGCTGCAGTTGCAGATGGGATCGTCAGGTTATGTGGATATGCTTCTACATTTACGCTCTTCGATGCCAACTTGCCTGCATAGTCCACTTCATTCATCATTACTGGAGCTAGCCAAGGAGACTCATGATATAGATGAGTTGGCATCAGATACGATCATTGCAGCAGATCCTGTCCACCTAATACACTGGTATGTACATGTGTATGTGCACGCATGTCATTTAAAAGAGCTTAAATTAAATTAAGTTTTACTTTTCTAGATAGAGTCCTAATGTACACACACACACATATATTGTAGGGGTTAGTTCATGTTACACCTAGTTTGGGGATGGAGTGTGTACACAAGCGTGATTCAGTTGATGCCAGTAATGTTAGTGGACAGGTGAGTTTTAAATTTTTAAATCATGTACTTACATGTTTGCATATAATTTGTACGTGTATGTACATATATATTTAACATTATTCTAATTTAACATAATGTACTTTTATGTACATGTGTTATACTATCTCTAGGGCTTGGTGCATCCATTGGAGTAGGATTCTCACTCAGAGGGTCACTCAACTCGCAGCTGACATGATGACCAGGCTACTAGCACTGCCTAGACATTTTGCCAGACATTTCTCTAGATATTTGTTTTTAGACATTTCTATCTACATGTTTGTGGACATTTATATCTACATTTACACATGTTTGTGGATATTTCTACATGTTTGTGGATATTTCTACATGTTTGAGGACATTTCTATCTACATGTTTTCAGACATTTCTCTAGATATACATGTTTTTAAACATTTCTATCTACATGTTTGTGGACATTTCTATCTACATTTGCACATGTGTTTGATGATATATATATTTATGGACATGTTTGTAGACATTTGCATGTTTGATGACACTTTTGTGGACATGATTTATGTTAAATGATGATACATTTATGGAATTGATTACATGTTTGATTCAATACATTTATAGACATTTATATGTTTGATGAGATATATATATTTTTGGACAAATTTATGTTTGATGATGCATGTATAAATAAATAAATATATATATATATATATATGTTTAAATTTATGTTTGATGATACATGTATAAACACACACACACACATATATGTTTAATCATGTATACATTGGATGCATGTGCACATGTATGAAAGTTATAGATACAAATAAAAATATGTTTAAATATGTTTATAATAGACTAGAATACATGTAATCACATTGGATAGAAGAATTTAATTAACTTGTGTAATAATTTATTGTTCGGTGTCCATCAAGAATAAGCCCGCATGATTTTTTAAAATGTGTTAAACTTGTACATGGGTAAAAACACACTACATATAAGTAGGTATGTTGTTACCTTTTTAGACTAGAGTATGCAGCCAATACACTTTTTGACCACAAATATATATATGTGATATTTAATTTGAATTTGATTGCCACTTTAAGTTTAAGTCATCAAATTTTTTTTTTCATACTATATCACAATATTAATATTCAAGTTGTAAAATAGAACATATTGACCTCAAGGTTTCTTCACATAACCTCTTTGCTAAATATGTTTGATATACTTGTAAGATTTGTATATATAGACATGATACTCTTGTTGGGAAGATCTTCCTACAAGTCCTACTACATTCCATTCTAATCCTTAAAAAAATAATCTTATGATGTGGTATAAAATATTTAAACTTTAATTTGTTATGGTGGAAATTACATACCTTGCACTTTTCTCCTTTATTTTGAGCTCACTTTAAATTGGATTTTGAACTTAGCTAATGAAAAGTGTACAAGCACGACCTTATTTAAGCTAAAATTTGGCACATAACCCAAGACTTACTTGATTCCATTTGTAATCACTCTTAGGGACTAGTCTTGAGATCCCTAATTTTACCCATTTCCCTACCCAAGTTTAGATCTACAATTTGTGCAAGTGGTCCCCAAATTGGTTGTGTGACAAAAATGAACCTTGATATTTAAAATTTAAAATTCAAATTTAGGGCCAACCTAACCCTCCCAACTAACCATTATGCATCAACTGAATGCATGGAATGTTTCTTTTTTCACCTCAAGTAATTATATTTAATAACTCTAGTTCATTTGAACACATTTAGCGCCTAACACTTAGAGAGCGTGTTCAAAGAGCATACATCATTAAATCAAAGCATTCAAAAATTATCATATCACATGCTAGAATAAGAATCCAGGGAATTGATGAAGGGGGTAAATCATAAAACACACAATAATAGAAATTGAACATAGAGAATAGAACTTTCTTTTATTGATCTGGGCAACTCATTACATTACAAAAGCTTAATTACAATAAGAGGAATCAGTCCTCTACAGGCTGCAACACACTACAGCTACCATCACTAGGCTCTGGAATCTTCCACCTTCTGTAACCCCCAAATCAGTTAGGGTTTCTGTTTTCCCACCTATTCTTGACTCTACACTTGCCCCCTTAACTCTCCTATTACCCAGGGTTCCCAAAAATGGTTATTAATAGCCTTTTTGGCGGCCAACAACCTAATTTCGAATTTGCATCTCCCTCCAAAAATAGGTCAACTTCCGGGAGCCATAACTTTTGATCTGGGACTCCGATTGATGAATTGTTTTATGTGTCAGAAAGCTCGCGGAGTGCTCTACGTGCTAAGAACCAGCTCCACCAGTTATGGCCATTTTCGGGCCCATACCATTTAGTGCCTCAAACCTGTGTTTGAATAATTTTTAGGTATTTTTCAGGAAACGAAAACTTTAATATCTTTCAGCTCACAAATGATCTTCGTATGATTCCTTCGCCAAAGGTCTTATATTTCCGCTATGTAACTTCCTATAAATTTTGACTTCATTCCATGCCTAAATGCAAACTTTCTAAAAATAGCAGTTTACTATTTTTAGTAGTTTGGGAAAACTGAAAGTTCTACATTATTATTCAAGCGATTATGGGACCAGAAGCACAGATTTTGAGAAGAAATGGGTAGAACATCAACAATTTTGAAACACTTTTTTTTTTGGGTGATGCAAGATTGCCCTTACACCACTGGATGCTCCTGCATCAGACACCCAGGGTAATTTGAGAAGTGACCTTGTCACGTCTCAGGTGTTTGTGTGAGGAAAACCCAAACGGTCAACATCTGCCTTAGACAACCAAGAAGAATCTTGAACAGGCCTTCCTTTCCATTTCACTAGATATTCTTCATGTTGCTTGTTTCGAGTACTCCTTCCCACACGGCTATCCAAGATCTCTTCTATCTCCTCTATTGAAGTAGATGCCGGAATACTCCATTGCACTTCTGTTGGTCCATCCTCTGTTCCACCTTCATGATATTCTGTTAAATCAGCGATGTTGAAAATAGGGGAAATGTTGATCCCACTCGGCAGCTCTACCTCATATGCATTTCCAGAATCATGCTTTTTCAAGATTCTGCATGGTCCAAATTTCTTCATTTTTAATTTATGGTATGTTCCAATAGGGAACCTTTATTTTCTCAAGTGAACCATGACTTCATCTCCCACCTGGAACTCCTTATACCTCCTCTTCTGATCTGCCTTAGCCTTGTACTGAGTAGTCATCTTATTAATGTGCTTTCTCACTTCTTCATGCAAATTCTTTATATGTTTTACAAAGTCTTCAGCCTCGGCACTTGTCTTTTCTCCCGTATCCAGATTCCTTAACTCTGAAGCATTTCTTGGACTATTGCCATATACAATCTGGAATGGTGATTTACCAGTACTCCTATTGATAGAATTGTTGTAAGCAAATTCTGCCTGTGGTAAAATCAAATCCCATCCCTTGGGCTTATCTCCTACCAAGCATCGTAGTAGGTTACCCAAACTCCTATTCACCACTTCAGTTTGTCCATCAGTCTGTGGATGGTGTGCAGAACTGAACTTCAAGTCTGTCTTCAACTTCTTCCACAATGTCCTCTAGAAATAACCAACAAACTTGGTATCTCGGTCTGAAACTATGCTTTTTGGTAGACCATGTAGTCTCACCACTTCCCTAAAAAATAACTCTGCAATATGAACAGCATCATTAGTCTTCTTACAAGGAATAAAATGTGCCATTTTTGAGAATCTGTCCACCACCACAAAAATAGAATCATGTCCTCTCTGTGTCCTTGGTAAACCAAGAACAAAATCCATACTGATATCATCCCAGGGCTTCTCTGGTATAGGTAATGGGTGATACAACCCTATATTCTGACTTGTTTCTTTTGCCATTTGACATACTCTGCAACTTTGCACAAACTTCCTCACATCCTGCTGCAACTGTGGCCAATAATAATTTTCACCGACCATTGAAATGGTCTTATCTTGACCAAAGTGTCCAGCCAATCCTCCACTATGCTTCTCTTTAATCAGGTTCTCTCTCACGGAACTCCTCAGAATGCACAACTGGCTTCCTCTAAACAACATGCCATCTTGGATTATGAAATCCAACCATCTTGTCCTGTCTAAAGTAATAGGCTCCAGACAAGCTTTCCAAGCCTCTGCAAAATCTAGATCTTTAGGATAAAAACTTTTGAGCTCATCGAACCCAACAACCTCTATCTTCATTTCTGTCAACAAATTTTGCCTTTTGCTCAAGGCATCCGCAACTCTGTTGGACTTCCCACTCCTGTGCTTCAAAACAAAGGTATAACTCTACAAAAACTCAACCCATTTTAAGTGCCTTTGGTTCAACTTTCCTTGACTATTAAGATACTATAAAGCCTGATGATCAGTATATAAAACAAACTCCTTTGGTAACAAATAATGTCTCCATTTCTTCAAAGCCTGAACTATTGCATAAAATTCCTGATCATAAACATAATACTTTTTCTTGGCATCATTAAGCTTCTCACTAAAATAGGCAATGGGCTTACCTTCTTGGCTCAAAACAGTTCCTATACCACTACCACTGGCATCACAATCTACCTGAAATACCTTATTGAAATCTGGAAGTGCCAAAACAGGTTGTTCTACGACTTTCTGCTTTAATGTATCAAAGCTCTTGTTTGCCCCTTTAGTCCATCTAAACTCTTTTCTATCCCCTCTCATTGTTTCAGTTAGGGGTGCACAAATGCTACTGAAATTCCTGATAAACTTTCTGTAAAAACTTGCCAAACCATGAAAAGATCTTACCTCTGTTGCACTCCTTGGTGTAGGCCACTCAATGATAGCCTTTATTTTTTCTGGGTCCATCTTAAGACCTTCCTCTGAGACAACAAATCCTAGGTATACCAACTCCTTCTTTGCAAAACTGCATTTCTTTAGATTAATCAACAACTTCTCCTCCCTCAGCTTCTCTAGAACTCTTCTGATATGCATCAAATGCTCATCCCAAGTCTTACTGAAAATTAAAATATCATCCAAATAAATAATAACAAAACTTCCCAAAAATTCTTTCAATACCTCGTTCATGAGCTGCATGAATGTGCTCGGTGCATTGGTTAGCCCAAATGGCATGACTAACCACTCATACAAACCTTCCTTTGTCTTGAAGGCTGTCTTCCATTCATCCCCTTCTCTGATACGGATTTGGTGATACCCACTCTTTAGGTCAATTTTTGTGAAGTACTTGGCTCCACTCAAACAGTCCATGATGTCATCCATTCTTGGCAATGGAAATCTATACTTGATCATTATCTTATTAATGGCTCGAGAGTCTGTACACATCCTCCATTCTCCATCTTTCTTTGGTGCTAGTACTGCAGGTACCACACATGGACTTAAGCTCTCCCTTGTCAGTCCCTTCCTCAACAACTCCTGAACTTGTCTATTCAGCTCTTCATTCTCTGCAGGGGTCATTCTATGGGCTGCCTTATTTGGCAAACTGGCTCCTGGTATCAAATCCATTTGATGACTTATCTTCCTTACTGGTGGTAAACCTTCTGGTACATTATCAGAGATAATGTCTTGGAACTCTTCCAACATATCTGAAACTTCTGCTGGTACATCTTCACATTTCTCTTGACTAATCTTAGGAATCAATGCAAAGCAATGACGCTCATGCTTCATACCCTCCAAAAATTTCCTACCATCTACCAAACAAATTCTGGCAGTACTACATACCTTTTCTTCCACCTCCTTCAAGGGCTTCAACTTATGACGAACTCCATCCTTTGTTAGGGAATATGTGTTTGCACGGCCATCATGGACAGCGCTCCTATCATACTACCACGGCCTCCCCAACAGCATATGACATGCATCCATCGGTATGATATCACATAGCACCTCATCATGGTAGTCACCAATCTTGAACTTCACTAGACACTGCTCATTGACCAAAGCTCTATGGTCCTTCTGCAACCATGCAATCCGATATGGATGTGGATGCTTTCTTCTTGTCAACTTCAACTTGTCAACCATCTCTTTTGAAACCAAATTATCAGTGCTTCCACCGTCAATAATAATATCACAACACTTACCCTCACATTTGCACCTTGTGTGGAACAAACTCTTCCTCTGATTGGGTTCTTTCTCCTCATTCAGCAAGGTTCTTCTGACAACTAGGGTTTCTCCCCTTTCAACATCTTCAGAATGCTCAGAATGTACATCTTCATCTACATGTGCAACTCGTGCATTACTTTCAGGTCTTCTATTTGTCCTTCCTGTTGTGTGGTTACACAACACGCCCCATTTTGACTTGGCAAAACAGGGACCCAACTTTTGTTTTGGCTTGTGTTGTCTGTTTCTGGCGGTTTGGTAAAAATAAGTCAGGTGCATCATCATCATGAAGGTCAGGATGAGGTAGGTCATCATCATGAGGTTAGTTTGTCAAAGTTCGTATTTTGTTTCTATGACTTCATGGTTAGAAAGAGCTTGGAATTCCATGCAGGTTTGCCTTTTACATCACTTGAAAATTCGTCCATATGAGGGAGTTGTGAACAGTCAAAGCTTTGGTCAAACCTGATAATTGCTGTATGATGAACATCATCATCATGATATTTGAAAAGCCCCCCGATAATATCCTGAGGTCGAAATATCCGGACGTCAAGTTTAAGTCGTAGTAGGTTGTCCCCGTCGGGCGGTCTTTTGTATCGCCAAAGGTCATCATCATGATCTTACTCTATCACCTGATAAAAATCATGCACTCCCGAAACATCCGGACGTCAATCTTAAGTCATAGTGAGCTTTTCCCGTCAAGCGACCCTGGAAACATCGCGAGCGTCATGATATACTAACATCATCATCATCATGATATTCTCACATCGCGAGCATCATGATATTCCAACATCCCGAGCATATTGTAATATCATGCTGATGAATCATCATCACCTTGCTTAAGAAACCCGCCATCTGCATAATTTGTGCGCGCACGACCAAGTCCTGGTGATCATCATCATCAGGATCTTTCAAGGCTGGATCGCATTTCGTAATATCCTCCTGATCTCCTTTCGCGTGATCATGATGATCACCTTATCTTTCGAAGCGGAGGGTGATATTTCATTCCTTCCTTGTTGAACAAGATCATCATGATCTTGTTCGTCTTTCCCGACAGTTCGTAATATCATCCTGCCGACAAGTATAACCTTTTGCAAATATGATGATGACGATGACGTCACCATCACCTTTCTCCTCCGGCAGGATATTTTCTAAGGCGTGATCCTGTTCGCCGATATGATGATGACGATGACGTCATGTTATAAAATTTAACGAAGGCCCGGATATCCTGATGACGTCATTAGGACTTTCAGCAGGATCATATTCTAGATCACCCAATGTGGATATGATGATGATGATGTTCATCATCCTGATCTTTTGGCAGGTTACCTTCTCCGGAAAAGGGTCATATTGCATTCATCCACCTGATCATCTTCCTTAGAGGTGACCTGATATTCCATTTATCTCCTGCTCTTAACGAAACATGACGGTGACGTCATCCCTTTGCATTTTATTGAAGCCTGATGATGACGATGACGTCATCATGATATTCCTCAGCGGCAGGATCATTTTCCAAGTCCTCCTGTTTGTCTTCAATATGATGATGATGACGATGTCTTTCTTTCCCGAATATGCAAAAACAAAACATCCTGATGTGCTTTTCCTCAGAGCATTCGGAGGGGAGGAGCATCATATTTCGTGATATCCTGCGGCCAGACAGAGGGCATATAGTTGGTCATCCTCATGATGTTTGGCGTCGGTATAACTGTTGCCGTCGGCCTAGGGTGGATTTGTCACCCTGATCATATGTAATCACGCCGATGCAAATATGATGATGATGCAAGGCCGGATTCTAAGGATGGTTGAAGGGCAATTATTTCCTTGTATAATTTAAGATCATCATGATCATATTTTGAACCCGATATACAAGAAAATGGGCAAAAACATGAAGCGATGGAAATTTGGAGCCCGATTGCATGTAGCTGCACATTTTTGGGGGCTTGTTTAATAAAATGTTTACTTCCTGTTGTTTATCATCATGATGATGAACTTAATGTTTGTCTGTTTACTTGCAGGAAGTCATGATGATGCTGCTGAAGCTGAACATTGAAGTCATGATGCTGCTGAAGCTGAGCATTGAAGTCATGATGCTGTTAGAGTTGCCGCTAAAGGCTGAGCATTACAAAGTTGCGCATGGAGGCAACATGAGCTAGAAATGAGGAGGATATTGTCAAATATGCTGTTTGCCAGCTGGAGACCGAATCAAGTTAAAGATGCTGGAATATTCTGTGCCAGCTGTACATTTGCTAATTGGCGAAGCATGTGCTTTTCATCTGGACCGTTGTTTGTTATGAGAGGATCCTGATCCTTGGATCGTTGTAACCATTTTTGGCAGTTGTTCTTTATAAGAGCCAGAGCTTGTCATTTAAGAGGAGATATACATTAGAATACACAGACGCATCTGGCGCAAAAAGTCCATTACTGTAGAATCAATTAGGAGATCGGATTACTGAGACTAATGAGGATAGAATTGTTGAAATGTCAAGGTTCTTTCTTCAGATCACTGTAAATGTACCTGTTCTTGAGCATACTGAATGGATATGAAGTTTCAGATTACATCCTGATTGTAAATTTTACGTAATCTTCTTGTTGATTTCTGGATATGTACTGGTGAATGCTGTGTTCAACTGGAAGCGCTTTCATTTCATTACATGTTGTTGTCAACTTTTCCTTTGAAGCTTTGCACTAGATCATGCGGATTTGTGGAATGTCCTGGTGAAGTATGATTTCTAGTTTTCCTTCTTTTCATTGCAAGTATGGGAGCTTGTATGTGGATCAGTGATCTAAGTCCAGTAGTTTTGGGAATCTCATTCTTTAACCCTTTTTCCTTTTTTAATTTCATTAATTCATCACCATAACTGCAAATCATGATAAATAACAAGCAGAAACAGTGAAATATGCTGAAATCCCATAGGTAACTGAAGATCATTAGCATATTTGGGTTAAATGCATGTAGTATTGGAAATATCATGCAAGGAATCATAAATAATGGTAGAAATCATGCAAATATCAGCCTGTAGGCACATTATTTGACTAAATTTATAGTGCAAAGGTAGAATTGTTTGAGACTTATGCAGAGCAAACATCCAGAGCAGGATATTTGAAGATGATGATGATGAACAGTGCAGAAACACGTAAGGCCCCTGAATGGAAAACAGCAACACACATCAACCACTAAGTAACGTCAGTAGATTAAGACCTAATCAACGGAGACTTGGGATCATGAATTCTTTGAATTCATCGTATCTTTCAAGATGAGTAAAGGTTGTTGTGTAACTTTTATTCTATGTTTGCGAATGACTAACATCATGACCAACATAAATTGGTGCTAGAAGGAGGGCCGAGCTGTTTCTCAGCAAATAAATCCTGTTCAGTTGAAGTGATATCCCCTGCCTCAGTTTAGCAGCTCGCTTTAAATCTTGCAAACGTATCTGCAGGCCCCTCGCTTCTAACGCAACATAAATTGGCGCTAGAAGGAGGGCCGAATATTAGATCCTGTTCCTGAACAAAGAATTTTTGATTTCTGCAAATATTGCATAAATATTTCAGCATTTCAGTTGAATGTCTGCAAATATCTCTTATCTGAGATGTTTTGGTTGCACCTTTGCAAAGATCTAGCCCAAAGCATCAAATATTTGTTTGATTTTCTGGACTTTCAAGTTTTAGTCTGAGATATGATAGATCTCCTTAAAATTGCAAAATACAAAAGAAATTTGAAGAATAGAATCTCATTTTGATGGATGTATATGAAAATAATTGCCAAATTAACATTCCTTTATTTCAGGAAACTTTGAGTAGGCAGCTTTACCCTCACAATTTGTCTAACTTTGGTTTATCTACCTGTTGCAGGATACACCAGACTGTAGAACACAGTGAAATAAATTGCTTAATTTTCCTTACAAGGTTGGATTTATACTTGAAAGGACTAATTTTCTTTCTGGATGTGTTCAGGGTGGAAATTTGCCAAGAAAATGAAGAAGTCTGCCAGGAAAATGAAGAAATTCTGGAGCAACAAGCAGATGCGGCACCAGAAGTTATTAGTTGTCCAGACACTGAAGTGGATCATTCTGAAGATTTTGAATTATACTTGTCTAGAAATATACAGCGTAGTCAAATATTAGGTTTGCCCATTGATGATGTCTTGATTGAACGCTGGTGCAGATTACATGATGAAGAGCATTCAGAAAGAGATTGTTACCCTTGCTTGCTCATGTTGAAAAAGATTCTAGAAAATATAATAGCTGAGTCAGTTCCAGAAGGTAATGAGGAGGAAACATCTTTCCTGGATTCATTTTATGGTGACATTGATAGGAGTTCTCTACTTCCTAATACAAGTAAGGACCAGTCAGTATGCAGGTATGAATCTTGTGAAAATTTTAGAGAAGAAATCACTCATCAGGATAATATTTTTGATTCTGATCCTAATACTTTTGATAAAGAAGATGAAACATCTTTCCTGGAGTCATTCTATGGTAAAGAGAAGTGTAAACAGATAGTAGAGCAATTTAAATGCACTCTTGATGATGAGGTTCCTATGATGGTAACTCAAGGAGTCATAGAGAAGAAAATAAATGCTGATTTATTACCTGACTTCTTTGAATTAAATGATCAAATGCAAGAATGTTGCAGGTTAAGGGAACCAGATCCTCTAATAGATAGAAAATGTGAATTATTTAATGAACAATTCCTGAAAGAAGAAGATGTAGAAGACTTTGGAGTTGTCGTGCATAATCAGATGTCACTCCAAGAATATTTTGAAAATGAAACAGGGGAGTGTCCTTATCAAGTGAAAGTTGTTTCTCCTTTACAGTCAAATGATTTAGAAATGATAAATTTCTGTATATCACGTTGTGATAATAAAGATACTTATTTAGATGTTGATGTGCAGGAAACTGAAGAAAATATTGAGAAGTTTCCTGAACTGGAAGATAAACTGAACATCCAGAATGAAGCGATAAGGCTGGATAAAGATGAAGAATCAATACATCAAAGGTCATACATCCTTCAATTTGAAGAGAGACCAGGCACTGAGCCAAGCAGTGAAAATATAATGACGAATGGAAGACCAACTGTCAATGAAGAAGCATGTCCAGCAAAGCCAGAAATACACCAGGTTGTATTTCTCCTTTCCACAGTAAATAATGTTGAATACTATTTTGATTATGGAAATTCAGAAGATAAGACATGCATATGGATTAATCATGAACATGGTGAGCTTCCCCAGTTGCTGATCATCAAGAGTTGTTCTGTTGAATACAGTGAATTCAGAATATCAGAATATTCTTCAGAATATAAAGATAAACTTGCTAGGTTGAGAACCATAACTAATACCCTGATGCTCCTGCACAATCAAAAGAAGTATGCAAATACAGGTGTCCTTAGGTCTTTTTCTGGTTTTTGTTTGCCTAGTAGTGTGTTGTATATAATTTTGTAGATTAGTTGTTTGTACAGTCTGCTTGTTTGTTTTGCTTTCTTGTTCTGTTCCTGTTGTTTCCTTTTTTGTAGGTTAGTTGTTTGTATAGTGTTTCTTCTGTTTTGTGTTGTTTTGGTTGAGTTTTGTTTTGGTAAGTCAAGATGATGCACTTCATCACCTAAGAAAATAACTAAATTGTTAGGATTCAAGTGATGAGATCAGATTTAGATATAGATTGTAATTCATTCTAAGAAATGTTCATGATCAGGTTTATGATGTCTTTTCATCAAGGTGCCTTTTCTTGGTCAAAGTGAATCAAACACAATGAAACACCTAACAGCCTTGGGCTTGTTGAAGATATGAGTATAGGTGTTAAGTGAAAAATCTAAAGGGACTCCCTTGCTACGAATACAATCTCCAACCTAAAGCTGCAAGTGACTACACCTTGTACAAATGAGCTGACATAATGATATTAAATTTAAATTTTTAAAGGAAAATCAGAAACGAAATAAAATTAGGCCATCTAAGTAACTCTACCGGGGCTATGGACGCCTGCTGGCAGTGGGGCTCTACTTAGGGAGATTGTATAGATAACCTTGCCGGGGCTATAGACGCCTGCTGGCAGCAAGGCTCTATCCAGGTTGGCTATGAGGGATGATCTCCAACTATGTAGTTTAACACCAGTTACTTATGTTTTCAACTTACTTTCAAGATGAGGATAATTAATCATCTGCACACACATGATCCTTTGTTAGCTTTATCACCATAATGAAATTTTATCATTCAAAGATCATGATGATTTTACTTAGACAGAATTAGAACACTATAGATAAATGTGATCACATCACTTGAATCATTGGAATTTGTTTGTTTTCTTTGGTGGCAAGTTGTTGTGTGGTTACACAACACGCCCCATTTTGACTTGGCAAAACAGGGACCCAACTTTTGTTTTGGCTTGTGTTGTCTGTTTCTGGCGGTTTGGTAAAAATAAGTCAGGTGCATCATCATCATGAAGGTCAGGATGAGGTAGGTCATCATCATGAGGTTAGTTTGTCAAAGTTCGTATTTTGTTTCTATGACTTCATGGTTAGAAAGAGCTTGGAATTCCATGCAGGTTTGCCTTTTACATCACTTGAAAATTCGTCCATATGAGGGAGTTGTGAACAGTCAAAGCTTTGGTCAAACCTGATAATTGCTGTATGATGAACATCATCATCATGATATTTGAAAAGCCCCCCGATAATATCCTGAGGTCGAAATATCCGGACGTCAAGTTTAAGTCGTAGTAGGTTATCCCCGTCGGGCGGTCTTTTGTATCGCCAAAGGTCATCATCATGATCTTACTCTAACACCTGATAAAAATCATGCACTCCCGAAACATCCGGACGTTAATCTTAAGTCATAGTGAGCTTTTCCCGTCAAGCGACCCTGGAAACATCGCGAGCGTCATGATATACTAACATCATCATCATCATGATATTCTCACATCGCGAGCATCATGATATTCCAACATCCCGAGCATATTGTAATATCATGCTGATGAATCATCATCACCTTGCTTAAGAAACCCGCCATCTGCATAATTTGCGCACGCACGACCAAGTCCTGGTGATCATCATCATCAGGATCTTTCAAGGCAGGATCGCATTTCGTAATATCCTCCTGATCTCCTTTTGCGTGATCATGATGATCACCTTATCTTTCGAAGCGGAGGGTGATATTTCATTCCTGCCTTGTTGAACAAGATCATCATGATCTTGTTCGTCTTTCCCGACAGTTCGTAATATCATCCTGCCGACAAGTATAACCTTTTGCAAATATGATGATGACGATGACGTCACCATCACCTTTCTCCTCCGGCAGGATATTTTCTAAGGCGTGATCCTGTTCGCCAATATGATGATGACGATGACGTCATGTTATAAAATTTAACGAAGGCCCGGATATCCTGATGACGTCATTAGGACTTTCAGCAGGATCATATTCTAGATCACCCAATGCGGATATGATGATGATGATGTTCATCATCCTGATCTTTTGGCAGGTTACCTTCTCCGGAAAAGGGTCATATTGCATTCATCCACCTGATCATCTTCCTTAGAGGTGACCCGATATTCCATTTATCTCCTGCTCTTAACGAAACATGACGGTGACGTCATCCCTTTGCATTTTATTGAAGCCTGATGATGATGATGACGTCATCATGATATTCCTCAGCGGCAGGATCATTTTCCAAGTCCTCCTGTTTGTCTTCAATATGATGATGATGACGATGTCTTTCTTTCCCGAATATGCAAAAACAAAACATCCTGATGTGCTTTTCCTCAGAGCATTCGGAGGGGAGGAGCATCATATTTCGTGATATCCTGCGGCTAGACAGAGGGCATATAGTTGGTCATCCTCATGATGTTTGGCGTCGGTATAACTGTTGCCGTCGGCCTAGGGTGGATTTGTCACCCTGATCATATGTAATCACGCCGATGCAAATATGATGATGATGCAAGGCCGGATTCTAAGGATGGTTGAAGGGCGATTATTTCCTTGTATAATTTAAGATCATCATGATCATATTTTGAACCCGATATACAAGAAAATGGGCAAAAACATGAAGCGATGGAAATTTGGAGCCCGATTGCATGTAGCTGCACATTTTTGGGGGCTTGTTTAATAAAATGTTTACTTCCTGTTGTTTATCATCATGATGATGAACTTAATGTTTGTCTGTTTACTTGCAGGAAGTCATGATGATGCTGCTGAAGCTGAACATTGAAGTCATGATGCTGCTGAAGCTGAGCATTGAAGTCATGATGCTGTTAGAGTTGCTGCTGAAGGCTGAGCATTACAAAGTTGCGCATGGAGGCAACATGAGCTAGAAATGAGGAGGATATTGTCAAATATGCTGTTCGCCAGTTGGAGACCGAATCAAGTTAAAGATGCTAGAATATTCTGTGCCAGCTGTACATTTGCTAACTGGCGAAGCATGTGCTTTTCATCTGGACCGTTGTTTGTTATGAGAGGATCCTGATCCTTGGATCGTTGTAACCGTTTTTGGCAGTTGTTCTTTATAAGAGCCAGAGCTTGTCATTTAAGAGGAGATATACATTAGAATACACAGACGCATCTGGCGCAAAAAGTCCATTACTGTAGAATCAATTAGGAGATCAGATTACTGAGACTAATGAGGATAGAATTGTTGAAATGTCAAGGTTCTTTCTTCAGATCACTGTAAATGTACCTGTTCTTGAGCATACTGAATGGATATGAAGTTTCAGATTACATCCTGATTGTAAATTTTACGTAATCTTCTTGTTGATTTCTGGATATGTACTGGTGAATGCTGTGTTCAACTGGAAGCGCTTTCATTTCATTACATGTTGTTGTCAACTTTTCCTTTGAAGCTTTGCACTAGATCATGCGGATTTGTGGAATGTCCTGGTGAAGTATGATTTCTAGTTTTCCTTCTTTTCATTGCAAGTATGGGAGCTTGTATGTGGATCAGTGATCTAAGTCCAGTAGTTTTGGGAATCTCATTCTTTAACCCTTTTTCCTTTTTTAATTTCATTAATTCATCACCATAACTGCAAATCATGATAAATAACAAGCAGAAACAGTGAAATATGCTGAAATCCCGTAGGTAACTGAAGATCATTAGCATATTTGGGTTAAATGCATGTAGTATTGGAAATATCATGCAAGGAATCATAAATAATGGTAGAAATCATGCAAATATCAGCCTGTAGGCACATTATTTGACTAAATTTATAGTGCAGAGGTAGAATTGTTTGAGACTTATGCAGAGCAAACATCCAGAGCAGGATATTTGAAGATGATGATGATGAACAGTGCAGAAACACGTAAGGCCCCTGAATGGAAAACAGCAAGACACATCAACCACTGAGTAACGTCAGTAGATTAAGACCTAATCAACGGAGACTTGGGATCATGAATTCTTTGAATTCATCGTATCTTTCAAGATGAGTAAAGGTTGTTGTGTAACTTTTATTCTATGTTTGCGAATGACTAACATCATGACCAACACTTCCTTGATGTTGCAGACACTCATATGCTCGATGCCCTTCTTCTTCACATTGGAAACAGGCTCCTCTGAAACCTCCTCTTCCAGGTCCTTGCCCAGGTCTACTTCTTCCTCTTCCTCTTTGATCACCATTGTTTTGGTCACGAGGGCGGTAGGTATTATCCCCTCTTTGATTTCAACTGGTGCCTGCTTCTTCACTTTTCTTTTGATCTTCATTACGGCCTCCATAGGGTCTTCCACTAGTCCTTCCACCTTGACCTCTTCCCCTTTGCTTGCTATCAAATCTTTTGTTCAGCTTTTCTTCCACCTTCAGGGAAAACTGGTACGCATCTTCTATGGTGGTCATTCTGACTAGGCTCAACTCCTCTTGAATACTCGGCCTCAACCCATTAATGTAATGGGCTACCTTCTCCTTGTTGGGCTCTGCATGACCTATCTTGATAGTAATTTTATAAAACTCTTCTGTATACTCCTTAACAGATTTGTTACCTTGCTTCAGTCCTTGCAGCTTCTTCAGCAACTCCATCTCATAGTCCATAGGAATGAACTGCTTCTTCAGTTTCTCCACCATCTGATCCCATCTGGTGATCTTTGCTTTTCCTCTTCTGTTCCTCTCTAATTGGACCTCCTTCCACCAAATATTGGTGTGGCCCTTCAACTTTGTTTTTGCAAACTTAACCTGATCTGGGTCCTCCACATCTTCATACTCAAAATACTCCTCCATGTCATTGATCCAATCAATAAACTATTCTGGATTCAAATCTCTAAAATATGTAGAAACTTTGATCTTGGGCCTCTTTCTGATCTTTGAATTGACCCTCAACAACCTTACTTCTGCAGCATCTTCGGCAGCTTCTTGTTCTTCCTCAGATAGCTCCTCTTCAACTTCATCTTCACTTTCTTCTCTTGTCCTCGGCTCAAACCCTCTTTGTAGCTCCTCTTGCAACGCATCGATTTGCCTTTGTAGGGCTCTAAAACCCTCTTCTATCAATGCATTCCTCCCAACATGATTTCTTCGTGGAGGCATCTTGGTCTCCACAGCAAACCCACAACCTTAGGTCCTGGTGCAAACTGCCTCACGGTTGGTGATCTGTCTACACACTCAGGAACCTGGCTCTGATACCACTTGATGAAGGGGGTAAATCATAAAACACACAATAATAGAAATTGAACATAGAGAATAGAACTTTGTTTTATTAATTTGGGCAACTCATTACATTATAGAAGCTTAATTACAATCAGAGGAATCAGTCCTCTATAGGCTGCAACACACTACAGCTACCATCACCAGGCTCTGGAATCTTCCGCCTTCTGTAACCCCCAAATCAGCTAGGGTTTCTGTTTTCCTACCTATTCTTGACTCTACACTTGCCCCCTTAAGTCTCCTATTACCCAGGGTTCCCAAAAATGGTTATTAATAGCCTTTTTGGCGGCCAACAACCTAATTTCAAATTTGCATCTCCCTCCAAAAATAGGTTAACTTCTGGGAGCCATAACTTTTGATCCGGGACTCCGATTGACGAGCCGTTTTATGCATCGGAAAGCTCGCAGAGTGCTCTACATGCTAAGAACTAGCTCTACAGTTCTAGCATTTTTGGGCCTGTACGGGGCCATTTAGTGCCTCAAACCTGAGTTTGAATAATTTTCAGGCATTTTTTAGGAAATGGAAACTTTAATATCTTTCAGGTCGCAAATGATCTTCATATGATTCCTTCATCAAAGGTCTTATATTTCTGTTATGTAACTTCCTGTAAATTTTGACTTCATTCCGTGCCCAAATGCAAACTTTCTAAAAATAGCAGTTTACTATTTTTAGCAGTTTGGGAAAACTGAAAGTTCTACATTATTATTCAGGCGATTATGGGACCAGAACCACAGATTTTGAGAAGAAATGGGTAGAACATCAACAATTTTGAAACACTTTTTTTTTTTTGGGTGATGCAAGATTGCCCTTACACCACTGGATGCTCCTGCATCAGGAATTCTCTACATGACTTCCTATTGTCTTTCATCTTTGCAATTTCATTGTGTCTTTGGTTGAATTGACCTAGTTGCATCACCATTACTTTCCCCATGATGGAGCTAATTATTCTATTTTTCATCCTATCTATAATGTTGGTTTCAAAAGCATGTTTTCGATATGTTTACATAGATTAACAATATATTCTAGTTGATCACAAGTTCATAATTTGTACTGTAAGTGTTCTCAAACTATGTGTAGTCACTATCTGATCTATATCAAATTGTCTAGTATAATGATTTCCCTGTTGCTTTCATCACATCCTTCTCAACCTATGGATTTAAGAAAATTAAATAGCCATTAGTCATGTACATAAAATGTGTTCTTGTATAGGAATGAAAAGAGTAGGAGTTCAATATATTTCATGTGTACACTCAAGTTAAAGTGTTTTATATTCCTTGATTTTTCAAAAATTAGATATCTATTATGTGGAAAAGTGTGTAGCATTAAATGTTAAAGAGAAAGCACACTGCTAAAGAGAAAGTGTGTTAAAGTTTAAAATATGATAATTTAGGATACATATTTAGATGTGAGTTCTAGCTATAGATAGATCTATTATTTTCAAAGATTTATGTGTCTATAGATCTAATTGTGAGAAGATTTTGGATAGTTTAGTTTGTATGGAGTGTTAGTGCATATTCTTGTTTATATTTGGAAATTTCAAACTATAATGTAGCAATTTCTTAATCTGAAAGATAGTGTATGAAGAACTCAATAACTTGAAAGATTTCCTTTCAATAAAAACTAGTCATAAATAAAAGTAGACTAAATACATATAGAGAGATCATTTGTTAAGAACCACATGTTGAAATTAAAATTTGTTCAACAAAAAGAAATATTAATTTAACTTGCATAAATTTTAAAACAATTAATACATGAACACAGATCGAAATAGTGAATTTAGGTCTTCAAAATGAATTGTAAGTTCTTCATCCATATTTTTCATACCACATCAAGTGGTTCAACTCTCTCTTCAATCACATCTAATATTCTCTAATGATCATCACTATCTAGTCTCCACTTATGATGTCCATGTGCATGTGGAACTGAATGAAGAGATAGGGCGATATCAATTACTAGGTGGCTATACTGATATACCTTGTTCTCAAGTTGATAATCAATAAAGTGAATCCCATGTTGAACAATCTTGACTTGTTTGAGATATGTCCCTTGCACTACAACTGGACCTATGGGAAACAACATTCCATGGTAAGACATAACATTTTTAAGGTAAATGCAACCTACATACTTCATGTATAGCATTTTCATTGCTCGGTAAGACATAACATAAATTATCAAAAATATAAATTAAATGTTTAAATCACTCAAGGTACTTGACATGTACATAAAAAATTAAAATATTATAAAGTTAAACCTACGGGAAACAACATTCCATCACTTGTTTTTGGCTTTATTAGCTTCTGCCTCTCTTCTGTGCAATGCAATAAATAATAACTAACATCTTCTATATTTCTAGCCTCTGCTATGACTGCAAAAACATCTCCTGCACCAAATTTACATGGAAATTTTGTAATTTAAAAAATTTAGAGATATCTTATATAATTTATATATATGTAAACATACCTTTTTTAATCAATCCTGAAATATGGTTATAATCAATTGAAATCAAAGGAATGTCTTCAAAGATTTCATCCTCATCTTTGTTGTATGTGTTGGTAAAAACTAGTGGCACATTTTTCCATCCACTGACATATCCATGTTGTTGGTTCTTACAATTATCACGATCTCCCAAAATGCACTCATAACAAAAACAAGAGTACTCCCTAGTTCGTAACATCCATGTTTGGCTATCTATACTCATGACACAATGTAAAGATCTTATTTTCTCTACCCTCTTGCATCCATGCATCGATCTTCTATCCACACCTACAAAATTATTATATTGTACATTATAAATATAATAGAAATAATTAAATTCAAATTAAAATAAACAAACTCATGTACACATGATATATGAATATATATAAAGTATTAAATTTTCAAATAATATATACTTGATATCTCCCAAAACACTCTATGTGGAATGTATCGGTTTGTTCTTGAAGATGTACCGACCTCATTTGATGCAAAGTGTGTCTTACACCATTCTACAACATCATGTGCATCTTTTATATGATCTCCCACATAATTCATTTGATGCTTTCTTAGAGCATGTTTGATGCAAGCTCCCGCACCATCATGTTCACCCTTTCCATGCCCACTCTCAAAGAAACTCCAAACATGTGGTATATTGTCATTTTGATGATATCTACATAGTGCATAAAATAGTCTTAATGATTTGAATTGTGATGCACATCCATCTGACCATACAAAATGTTTTTCAATTTTTACACGTCTACTTGCCAAATATTCAAAAAACTTCTTAAAGCAATGTTCTACAAAATGTGTGTCATGCTCTTTATCATCACTAATATAAAAGTTATATTATTTCTTAATGATTCATGCTTCAAATGTACTATCAACACCATCCAAATCCAATTGTGCATGTCGATAACGCACATGCACCATAATAGTGATCTGCTCTGAAAAGTAATATTCTGATTGAATCTCTTTTTGATGTACAAAAGAGTAATTTTCTATAAAGTCGACTACTGATAAAATTGTTCCAGGTGGGAAAGTATCTCTTAATATTTGAAACTGTTGTGCTTGCCACTTAGCAAAAAAAGCATGATGTATGGATGGTTGTATCAATTTATGAAAAATTTTCATAAATGTTCCAATAGGTATCTCTTCTACATAATCTAACCTTGTGGATTCTTTCTCATTTTTTGTTTGAAACTTTATGTACTTGTAACTCTTGTTATTTACCAACTTTGTTGGGTCGATATCTTCGTTTCTCAAAGGCATTTTAGCCAAATTTCTACATGTTTCACAAAGACCTTTTATGCAATTTATTTGACTAGTTGCATTATCATCATCTAATTTATCACATAAGATGGATGCTATGAATTGACTTTCCCATTTAGGAGGTGCATTTACAAAACCATCATTGTCTTCTCTAATCTTTCGAAACACCTGATAGTAGAGAGATCAAATTCAATATGATAATGACAACAACAAGTTTCAAAAACCTTGTTTGTCTTCACATAATATGGCCTTAACCTTTCAAACATTGTTTGCCTAATCTTTATATGAGGATTGGAATTAAAAAACATCACATACATCTCATGTTGTGTTATGTCTAACCAATGTTTTGTATGTAGATCATGACTATTGGACCCAATTCTGTGTTTGATAACATCTCTACTATTTGATGAAGCACGAGTATTATCATTCCAAAAGGTTGAGATCAAGTTCCTAACAACATCTTGAATCATGTCAGATCAAGGAGCTCTACACATAATTGCCCAATTGCCTTATGAGGTACTATCATCCAATAATTTTCTCCTTTTCACATATTGTGTTAAAGTGTCTTTCTACTGAAACCAATTTCAGTTGAAATTGAAGACAATTGTCTTTTTTTGGAAGTTTTTGACTTAAAATAGATGTCAACATTACTCTTCTTGAAATGGACGTATCCACAATCGAGATTGTTTCCCAATGGAAGCCAAACTTTTTTTAACATTTTCAACAATATCTTTTTCTAGGTGTGAACCTTTCCCCTTTTTCAATGATGAATCTACACCCAACAATTGTAATGGCTCATTTAGCTCATTACTAAGAAGTACGATAGATAACAATTGGTTTTGCTCAAGTGTATCAAGATTATTGAAATGAGAAATTATTTCCTTTGCAGTTTTATTCATTGACCTCCTATTAGTATGTCTAGGTTCTTCAGCATAAAGTTTCAATTTCTCCTTATCCATTTCAAGTAAATGATCTAAATTTCTATAAGAAATTTTTCTCTTCACCTATTTAGCTAGATTCATATGCTCATCCATGGTCGAAGGAAGTGATCCTGACCCCTCTCCAACATCCATTATTTGCACTTGGGCCTCCTCCGGGCTAACATCAACTATGTGTTCTTCAGCCTCGTTTGCTCCAGTATCTAAATTTGGGTCAACTTTAGTTTCTATATGTTGAGCCCAAGTACACACAAAAGTCATATATACAAGAGAAAACTTTAGAATATTTAATTTAAATAATAATCTCTCGAAACATCACACATCAAGAAAATACATATTAAAGAAAACTTATAATTTAACTAATTCTTGATATATTTTAAAGAGCCTCCATATCAAATTACTATAAAAATTAATATGTACATGTAATAACTAATATTTATGACCACAAGTGATATATATCCTCATGTACAAGTGACAAATATGAGTACAAGATACATATGTAGTTATACCATTTAGGATAAGTGTGTAAGCATGCACAAATATTCAAGTAAGATGTACAATTTGATATATATGAAATCTCCTATAAGGGTGATTGCCCTCAATATGGACCGTACATATGGTAAGATAGCTCTAGACTTGAATGATTTAACAAAGTGCAATCCTTTTTTGGAATATATAATCAAAATGAAATAAGAATTATACTTGTAAAGAAAAGAGAGGGCTTATATAAGTAGCAACATAATTTAGCAAAATAGGCCTAAGATTAAAGTGAAAAGAAACCCCACCATGGATTCAAGGTAGTGAAGTTCATTAAGCTCAATGAATTCAAGGAAAATCAAATGAGATAAAAGAAATAGAGCTCTCCAAGTTAGTGCAACAAGTACTATCATCTCCATTCAAGATGAGCACAAGAAGAAAATTTTCCTATACATTTTTTTCTAGAGTTAACTAATGAAAAGAAGGATGAGACTAGAATTTTAAGGACTAACCTTTGGCTCTAAATGGAGTTCTAGCTTACAAGATAATTAATCTAGTAGCTAAGTTAGAGGTTCAACTATAAAATATAGTGACAGAATCTAAGCTACCATAAGAAAAAGGTTCCTTTTGGTAATGTTTGGATTAGAAGAATGACACACTTCCTAGGTTTACTAACACATAACCCACTTGTTAAAGATAGAGCTGAGAAAAATAGTATAAAAGGAAGAAGAGAGAGAAGGTTGGAGAGAGGGAGAGAGATATCTAGGGAGGCTCGATCAAGGGAGATGTAGAGGTAAAGAGAGTG
Source organism: Cunninghamia lanceolata (assembly GCA_027924645.1). Lineage (NCBI taxonomy): Eukaryota > Viridiplantae > Streptophyta > Pinopsida > Cupressales > Cupressaceae > Cunninghamia > Cunninghamia lanceolata. The sequence goes on from BSBN01000738.1 coordinate 3,312,863, forward strand.
GGCAACCTAAGAGAGAGAGAGAGAGAGAGTGGTGGAGAGAGAGAGAGAGGTAGGTAGTTATTTCTAGGTAGAGGGGTGGAGATATAGCCAAGAATGAGGAATGACTTAAACTAAATGACATCCTAGTTATATGAAATAAATGTGTATATATTTAAGCATAAATCAAGCGACCTAGATTAAATGACATCCTACTACATGATTCATCAATGTGTATATATTTAAGCATAACTCAAATTACCTAGATTAAATAGAAAAGAAAAGTTGCATACCTTGTTTTAGTTTATAATATTTTTGCAATATTTCTTCATTTAATCTTTGTGTCTTTTCTATGGAATGCTTTCGTGCACTCTTATTTTGTCTGATCTTTTTGTTTCCCATCTCCTCCTTTGTAAAATATGACTTGAAAGTTCTTCTCTCAAAGATTTTCTCCTCCCTTGTAGAACAAAAATGTGAATTTAACTTGTTATATTGATTTTTAAAAATGAACAAAAAAACATCCTATTTATATGCAATAGGAAAAAATTAAAACATTTAAAAAAACAAAAGATTCGGTGCCTTCAAATGAAGGTTAGCCGTTACAAAATTTAATTGTTTTTTAATACAAGGGACCTTTGCTCGAAGGTGGTCATTCTAATGATATTGGCACCATGTCTGGGTCTTCGAATGAAGGCCAATTCACTTTGAATGAAGGACGTCACCTACCTTCATTAGACTTAGAGGTCTTCGAATGAAGACCCTTATTAGATACCTTCCCTCCTTCCCTTCCCTCCTCTTCTGCAAAATTTTGGCTTTTAAAGCCCGGTTGAAGGTCCAAATGGAATCACCTTGCCAAACCAAGTTGGAGGATCATAGTCCTTGAAACGAGCTTTCCAACAAGTATAGTTTTGATATATTTTGATTTTACTATAATTTTTTTCTTAGTTTTACTAAACATGGGTTTTTCGCCGAACATCAAGTTCTTTGTTCTACACATGTGGAAAATTAGTAAATTAGTGAAAAAAAAATCTAAAAAATATCTACGCCCTAGGTATTGATGTCCTTGTTTCAATGAAAAAAAATTGAATTTCGATACATACAGAAAAAGTTATGTTGGACAGAATACGCCTATGTCTAAATTATAATTGGTTTGACTTCAAAACTTATTTAAAAAAAAATATTCAACAAAACATTATGAAACCAAATGCATCCTCTATATATCAGTGTTACCAATCTAAATTCAAAAGAATCAGAATTTTATCCTTTGTAGAAAAAAAGTTATGTGCGGTGGAAAACACATCACTTTAAAAAAATGTTGTTTACTATTAAAAACTAGTTATCCAAGGAGATGCAAAAAATTTTACAATTTAACTCCAATTTTTTTTTTTAAAGAATCTACAGACAAAATCTCACAAATCACTAGTTCGTATCATCTTCAAATTCCTAATGGTTTAGCAGCTATAGGTGTCAAAAAGTGAAGATTTAGTTCAAAATGTTGATTTCAATGTCAAGTTTGGCCAAAAAGTGTAACCCATTATTGTGGGATTTTACTTAAATATCACCATCATCTTTGTCATGACAATTCATGGAGATGAATTTAGTAGTCTTCTAATATTGAAGGATACACACCCATGAGAGTCATGAAGCTAGCAAAATCAGATATATAACAAAGGATATCATATATGGAACATATAGAAACATCAATATCATACATGAATGCTATATGATCTATAACATATCAGGATGCATATTAATGAATTTAGAAAAAAATTTCAAAATCTATAATATATGCATGCAAAGATTCCAAAGAGTAAGAACACGAAGAGTCCATAATGAAATGTCTTGTCTACTAGATATGAAAATATGATATGAAACAATTGCAATGTAAAATCAGATTTAGCAATCATTCAACATAGCAAAGATCTAAAAATAATATTTCCAATATAACCAAGTAGAGATTGATGACTAGCTAGGGTTTCACCATCAAACCCTATATTTTAAATGCTTATTCCCTAAACCAAAATTCTTTGATGCAAGAATGTTTTTTCTTTCATTATTTATACACAAATGATATTTATGAAATGCTACAGAAATGCAAAATCAGATTTGACCACTAATTATTGACATAAGCAAAATTAGATTCTACTCAACAAACCCTAGGTGCAATACTATCTAGGTTTTCCAAAAATGCAAGATTTTTGAAAACCCTAATAATGAATAAGTAAAAATGCCAAATATATCACTAGGAAATGATTACATAATGCAATACCAATTAGATTTGATGTAAAAATTAGAAATTTATATCATGCTATAATGATCTAAACTTATGAAATATAGACAAGGTGACAAATATGTTTTTTTCTAAACCCAAATCAAATGCCTGATTTTCTAGTTTCTAATGCAAAGATGCAAGAATGTTCTTTTCTTAGAAAAAAAAGATGATATGATACAACAAATGAAATCAATTTAATCAACCACATAATGTCATTAAGATTTGAAACAAAACACTAATCTACAAACCCTAGGTTCAAGACTAGCGAGATTTTTAAGGAATGCAAGGTTTTTGTAAACCCTAAAAATGAAACAATACAAAATTAAGCTATATAACTATGTAAAATGATGAATGAATTCAATATAATCAGATATAGGGCAACAAATAACTCAAATCTAAAGCAAGAAGGATGCAAAAGTGCAAGATACATCAGGTTCACCAAAATGTTAGATGGAAAAGGGAGACAACCTACAAGATTAAACTAGGTCAAACCCTCTCCTACAAATATTGGAACACAAACTTAGCTTGGCTTCTACCTTAGAAGGAGAGCCAAACTACATGGGTTTTTCCCCTTTGTTGTATAAAGGAGTGTCAACCAAATTCAACCAACCAGACTAGGGCAAAACATGAAACCCTAATTGAGCCAGATTAGTGAATAACAAACTGTCAGAAATAGATAGAGATTCTGAAAGTATATCAGAGATCAGGGAACATAGAAGAACCAAGATCCAACTTTGGGAGAAGAGAGGTACTAGGGTGTTGGGTGCCTTAGACTGAAATTAGGGTTTTGTAAGATCTTCAGATCTGGGTGCCTTCACCTATTTGTCTTCCTATCTCATGTCACTTTTTATCTTCAGATTCCTCTAGGTGTGACCTACACACAAACAAGAAGGGAAAAGGGTTGGTGCTATTTAGGAGCTTGCCTAAGTCAAGCTCTGTGAATGGTGTTTCCATCTCCACAATAGCAATGATGAGAGATCAAAGTGTGTGTGCCCTAGGAGAGTAGAGGCAAAACTAAAGTAGAATGGAATGCTGTAATAAAGCATGAAGGAAAGAAGTCATGATGAGCATGGAAACCCTAGCTTGCTTGATGTGGCATCACAACTTGACTCAATAAGTTGATGTAGCATCAAAGAAGTAGAGAGATCTTCACAAGACATGCAAGAAGTTAGTACAACAAGAATAATCCACCATAGAGAGCTTGAGAGATGTATAGAGAAGATGGGAGAGAAAAAGAGAGAGTGCAACTATGCCTAGATTGCTTAGATGTTCAAATGAATAAACTAACTTTCTTATATATGTATTTCCGCTCAACAACAATGAATAAAAATAAATGGGGCCAACATGTATAAGCCAAGGAAGTGTTCTAAGCTGACACCACAAAAATAGGGTTAGGGCTAACATATGGGACCAGGGTGCCTTTATCCCCACAAACTCTATGAGTGTCAATTAAAGTGGGCTTAGACCAATCCTATGTTTATTTTGTTGGGTTTATTCATCAAGATCAAGATTTAATTGTTTTAGGTCCACCCAGGTGTGAAACTAGGTGTAAAATGGCAAGGGTACACATTTTACTCCATAACAGATGAATCATGTGATTTAATTAAACAACTTACTAAAATTACTTAATTAATTACAACAATGATTGCCTAGTGTATACACATGTTGAATTAAATACAATTGTGATCTAACTAAATAACATGATAACATTGTTTAATCAAATGCTACAAACTACTTTAAGAATTCAAGACAACTACATTTTTTTAGGAATAGAGTAACATATAGAATATTAACTAACATGATGTGCTTTAAATAAGTGCTAGCATAACATTCAAAAATGAAATGACGTAATGAAATTTTTAAGTCTAGGAAAGAAAATTAAGCATAATATCTACATAAGTGTATAGCATTAATAGGTTCCTTAAGAGGCATACCATTCATTGTCGACAATCTATATGCACCTGATCCATAGACTTCAGTGATGATGTAAGGTCCCAACCAGTTTGGGTTGAACTTCCCTTTTTTACCCAGAGAAGCATTTACATTGTGTTGATTTTTGTAGAGCACCAAATCACCAACTGTGAATGAGTGATGGATAACACATTCATTGTAGTTGCGTTGGATTCTTTTGATAAGCTTGGAGATGTTCGAGAGCATGTATGCATTGTTCATTAAGCATCTCAAGCTGTTGAAGTCTTTGTTCTCTATAAGAATTTTCATCGAGAATGCCATTGAGAGAAATTTGTAATGAAGGAATCTCTAACTCTAAGGGCATAATTGCATCAGCGCCATACACAAGGTTGTACGGGGTGGTACTTGTAGCCATACGAACACTCATTCGGTAAGCCCATAATGCATAAGAAATTTGAGTGTGTCAATCCTTTCCATGTTTGTTAACAATTTTTCATAGGATTTATTTGATTATTTTATTAGAATATTCTGCTTGGCCATTTGATTGAGGATAATATGATGTGGAGAAGCGATGTTGGATGCAAAATTTCTTGAGGAAGTTCTTCACTTCTTTGTTCTTAAATGATGAACCATTATTAGAAACCAAAGTGGAAGGAAGATCGAATCGATAAATGATGTTATCAAGAAGAAAGTGGCATATTACTTCACCAGTCATGGATCAGAGTGGAACTACTTCAACCCATTTCATGAAGTAGTTCATAACTATGAGGATGAATGTATGTCCTTTAGAAGGAGGAGATATTTTTCCAAAAAATGGCCAAGGGGATACTTGGGCACGAAGTTCCTCAGCAAGAGATCGAATGAGATTTTTATGTTGTTGATGCTAAGGACACTTTTTGATGAAAGAGAAGGAATCTTGTTCCATAGTTTCCAAATAGTAACCTATGCAAAGAAATTTTTGAACCAAATATCGACCACCAAAATGCCCTCCACAAGCACTTGAATGTGCCTCCTCTAGGGCAATGGGAATCTCTGATTTGTTTAGACAACGGAGAAGAAGGCCATTGTATACTCTATGATAGAGAATATTAGATAGAATTATGTAGCACATTGCAAGCTTGTGAATACGAGTTCGACTACTTTTGGATGAAGGATTAGGAAGGGTACCATCACGCAAATATTGGAATATATGGGAGTATTATTCATCTGAATTGATGTTATAACAAAAGGTAATATCAGAAGAATTTTCATATATAGATGGTGAAGTAAGATTATGAATGGTGAATTGATAGTCCATGGATGAATTGTCAAGGGATATAAGGGAGGCAGTGCTCACCATTGCATCTGCATGTCAATTGTAATTCCATGGAATTGTGTCGATTGTGAAAGAGGAGAAACGTTTCAAAAGTGATAAGGCCAAGTCACGATACTGAGATAACTTATCTTGCTTTGCTTGATAAGATCCAATAAATTGTCTTATGATCAATTGAGAATCGTTGAATATACGAAGATGTTGAATATTGAGGGACAAAGCAACACGCAAGCCAACAATAAGGGCTATGTACTCTGCAATGTTGTTAGTACACAAAAATTTGAGACGGTAAGATAGGTGAATTGACTTACCTAAAGGGGGTACTAGTATGACACCACCAATGGAGCCAGTTCAACACCTATAACCATAGAAGAACAAGTATCACTTTTAATCAATATCCAAGGGAAGGACATGATCATCAGGGAACAAGTCTTGATTTGGAAGAGAAAATAGTGGAGGGTCAGGTAAGTGGTCAGTCAACACTTGACCCTTAACTACCTTTTGAGAGATAAACTTCAGATGAAATTCTGTTAACAACATTACCCACTTGGCCAAATGTCTTGAAAGATTTATTTTATAGAAGAGATGTTTCAACGGATCAAATTTTATGATGACATGTGTTTCAACATTTAGAAGATAGCATCTCAATTTATGTGTTGCAAACACAAGAACTAGACATTGTTTTTCAATTACAGAATATCATATTTCATAATCAAGCAAGGTTCGATTGATTTAATATACAACACGCTCTTTTCTATCATCATCATGTTGTGCCAATAGTGTCACAATAGCATTAGATGAAGAAGAAGTGTAAAGAAGAAAAGGACGCTTAGAGGGAACTAGATATAAAACAGGAGGATTGGCCAAATAGCACTAAGTTAAATCATCAAAAGCCTTTTGGCAATCCATATTCTAGTTGAAATGAAAATCCTTCTTAAGAAGTTGAGTGAAAGGGAGAGTCTAATTTGCTAGTTGTGAGACAAACCAGAGAATAGCCTGAATCTTTCCCTGTAGACTACAAAGCTGAGAAACATTTTTTAGAGGTGGCATGTTGATGATAGCATCAATATTCTTTGTATCCACCTCAATGCCACGATGTGAAACAACAAATCCCAATAGCTCAAGCTTCTATCAATGTTAAAGATGCATTTACGAGGATTCAAGCACATGTTATATTTATGAATATGTTTAAAGATTTGGTAGAGGATTTTGATGTGATCTTGATGACACAAGACAGACTTGGCCAGAATGTCATCGGCATAGTCCTCCAAAATAGTGTGAATGAAATCATGGAAGATAAGGGTTATAGTGTATTGGTATATCGCACCAGCATTCTTTAGTCCAAACAACATGATCACCTAACAAAAGGCTCCCCAATGTGTGATAAAAGCTATTTTATTTTGATCTTGAGGATTGATTAATATTTGGTTGTATCCAGAGAAGCCATCCATGAAGGAGAGTAATGAATAGCCAGTAATGGAATCAACAATCATGTCAATGTTAGGAAAAGGAAAGTCATCTTTTAAAGAAGATATGTTTAGATCGCGAAAATCAATACATATTTGAATATGGTTGCCAGGTTTAGCGACAACAATAATATTCAATATCCTAGGGAAATAGTCAATAGGACAGATAAATCTAGCTTGTAGAAGCTTCTCAATCTTAGACTTAACTAATAATACCACCTTGGGATTCATTCTTTGGATCTTTTGTTTTACGGGCTTGGCATTAGGATGCAACACAATATTGTGGGTAACAACTTGTGGATCAATGCTAGGCATATTTGAATATGTCCAAGAAAATAAATCTAAAAATTCATGTAGAAGATAAGAGTGTTCACATTATCTGTCAGAATTTAGACATTTTTTGATTAGAATAACTTTCTCAGGATTAGTCAGGTCCATCAAACATCGACAATATCTCCAAAAAGGAGGGTATTACAGTCTAGGACATCGGGCAGATGAAGAGATTCCTGAAGCATCTCTTGAGATGTTGAGGTATCATCTAATAAGTAAGCATCTTTCCCAAAGTATGCCTTAGCATTTAAACAATAGGGAAATCTGCAATCATGATGGTAACATGGCATATGCTCATAGACTCTAAGGAATTTAGCCAAAGCTTCATCCATTGGGAAAATATCCAAAGAAGGTATGCTAACAGTCAACTTTATGTCTATCAAATTAGGATGAATAAGATTAAGTGATGTAGAAGAATTTTGATTTGTGAATATCGTGCTTACATTGAGATAGGGATGAAGACAAGCTTTGGTGGGCTTCAAAGGGTAGTATCCAAGACCAAATGAAGAACCATGTGGATTAGGTTCTAAGGGAATCTTGATACCCTATTCTTTTAAACCACAACCATTGCATCTATGTCCAATATGAGATAAGAACTAAAAACCCTGACCATAATGGGATTTCCATAGGAAACAACGGGTCACCATTAGTGGCTTAGTCGATAGTATAAGTATAATCAGCCCAAAACTTGTTGAAGTAGAAGTTGGAATAGTGAGTTTAGGTATTTCAAAAGAAGGAAAAGTCTATGTAGTGGAAACCAAAGCCACCTTCGGGGTCTCAGGTTTTTGTGGTGACATTTTATACTCGCCAATAAAGGAGGGTATAAAATCTAACGAACCCTAATCATTGCCCAAAAACTTGCTCGAAGGTGACAAATAACGTTGATCAATACTGATTGTAGCAACATGGAATAGTGGATTATCTTTTATTGAAGATAGAATAAAAGTACAAATAGATTTAGAAACAAGAGTATGAGATCTGACTTCTACTTGTAGGCAGCTTTCTGGATTTGGATCAACCTCAATTGTATAGAGCTTGTTGTTATAAATTAACTTCAATGTCTGATGAAGAGTAGATGGGACTACCCCATGGCATGAATCCATGGTCTACTAGGAAGAATATTATGTTGCATATGCTGTCATTTATGTCAAAGGAGTGATGCTCAGAGGAGTTGTGATGTGAAAGACATGAACATGAGAATGGATAAGTATCATCTATACATAGTTGTACCTTATCTTCTGAAGTTCATGGATAGGTGAGGGATATCAAAGTGTTTTGGTTGATGTCATGCATTGATAATATGAATTCATTCTTGTTGCATTGTTACATATACTGTCACCTGATGAAAAGCATTATGGGATATGAAGGACATTATCTAATCAAAATGTCAAAGGCACAGGGAATTGTACTGTAGAAGCATAGGAGATTGTACTACATTCTACTATAGATGAAGTTAGGACCTCATGGTTTGAAGGATAGACAAATATAGCTATGAGGTATGTATGATCCAAGTTTTAGAGCATAAGATTTACTGTAGAGTTTTCAAAACTTAGCAGAGTGAGAACAAGTCATGTTTTATGTAAGGTTATCAGATATAGAATAGAAAGCCACTGCATTCCATTGCACTTTGATGTTTGGCTTTTCTATTTGAAAGATAAGTTCAGATGGTCAATATATATGCTCAGTTAAGGTTTCAAGTGTTTTCAATCAACACAATGGTTTCTAGAAGCAATAGTGTGAAGACTATGTCGTTGCACTCTGAAGGTTCAGTTAAATGATCAGCTGAATGCTTGCATCAACAACTGGAAGCATGGACCTGAAAAGGGAGTCTATGGGAAGCCTTTCTAGGTCCCATAGTGTTCACTACTTGATCCTCATGATGATATTTCACCTCTCTGATACCACATTGTGTCTAGAGTTAGTGTATGAATGGCTAAGTGTTTGCAGGGCCGACTTGGTGTATATGTGTGCTTGAGCCATGTGTCTGCAAGTGTGTGCCAACATGGAAATGTAAGTAAAGGAAAATTGGGCCCAGTAGATCCTTTGGTATGAACCACATTAAAATATTTCTCTCTGCAAATGATTTGGAGCTGACATGTAAGACCAGTTGCACGTTTCATGTTACACGTTATCCTAAGGCCAACAAAGATGAAGATTATAAGACTTGCAAAGGATATATATTATGTTAAAATATTACTACAAGTGTGAGCGATAAAAAATGAATGATTAGAGAGGAGACAAGTGACTCTACAAGCACTAATGCATAATCCAGAGCAAAGTTAGTATTATAGAGGTATTTGAGCTATCAAAATCAGTCAAAAGATCAAGAAGATATCAGAGATGATAGTGTGGATGTGTCTGAGTTATTAGAACAAGTCAAGGATGTCAAAGTGTTAGCATAGATATTTTGTGGAGGTAATTGAGCCATCTGTCCAAAATTACAGAGCAGAGGTTGGTGCCTCATCTTGTAAGTGTTGTAGCACTTCAGAGAGTTGGTGTTTCCTTTGGGTTGGTGCCCATAAAACTCTATTTCAATGAGTTGGTTCTTCATTTAGGTTGGTTCCCATAAATCATTGTAATAGGGGATTGGTGTCTCCTTTGGGTTGGTGCCCATAAAACTCATTGTATACTTCATTTTATTTGAGGTTGGATTTTGACAATAGATCCAAGCAGCTTGCTCACCGTGGTTTTTCCCATCTTGGATTTCCATGTAAATCTAGTGTTATGTGTGTGTGTTCTTGAGATTCATATGGTTTAAATGTTTACATTGGATTGAATGCATCTAATGAACAAAGATTTGAATATATATTGATTCACCCCCCTCTCAATATATCTATGTGTTCAACAATTGGTATCAAAGTAAGGTTCCTTGATATAGTCTAACAGATAGAGGATGATCTTCGATTGGAACACATGATAGGTCAAGAAGGATTGTCCCCTGTTTATACAATTATATGTGGTTTGACAAAGATTGAATTTGTCAAAATATTGCATTGAAAATCTACTAAGCATATTTGGTAAAAACTCCATAACATGTATGAAGGAAATTATTGCACATCTGAAAGTGAAAAAGAAGAAGCCCTACTTATGGAAAATGAAGTTATGGATAATGATAAGAGCCCTACGGAGGATGGTGAAGACATGACAGTCATTAACGAAGAAGAATATGAAGTTGATCTTGAAGGAGAACTCATTTTTACTCTAGATGACCTGAGAGTAGCAAGAAAGGAGAACGAAGAATTTAAGGCTAAGCTTAAAGAATCAAAAGAAGTAATTGATAACATGAAAGTTCAAATTGAGGAAGGTCAAAGAGTTGCAGATTGCCTAAATACTAAGCTCAAGACCAAATCAGATTAATGCTCCAAACTTGAAGAAGAAATTGTCTCCTTGAGGAAGGAACTAGAGAAAGCAAAGGATCAAATAAACAGAAGTCTAAAACTTAAGAAAAGGACAAACATCCTTGATGAGATAATCAATAATAAAAGACCACTTAAGAATAATGGTGGTCTTGGATTTGAGAAATATTAGAATTCAAAGATAGATATACTTGAAGGCATGTATGAGATGAAGAAGAAAGAACCCTACACTGAAGTCTCTGAGAAGACTGAAGAAGAGAAGCAGAAGTTAGATGATGGCTTCATAAAGGTCAGAAATCTGAAGAAGAGATTTTGGGGTCCTCCTCCTACAAGACATTTTTCTACATCTAGGTTCTCTCAATCCTTCAATGGTTACTATTATTCTTGCAATAGGTTTGATCATAAGGCTGTTGATTGTAGAACTAAGACAAGGAGAAATGGCTATTGTTATTCTTCCAATAAGTTTGGTCATAAGGCTATTGATTGTAGAATTGAGACAAGGAGAAATGGTTATACGAGAAAAAACTCTTTCTTTCCTCTGATGTATAATGTTATATGCTATAAGTGCAACAAATTTGGGCATAAAGCTAGTTTTTGTAGAAGTGGTTTTTGGGAACCATTTAATTAGCACAAGAAGATGGAGGAAACCTTGAACAAGAAAAACACGGAAACAACAAAGATATGGATAAGGAAACCAAAACAAGATAATGAGATGAAGGAATAACCTATGCTTGTGCATTATGCACAAGATTCTATACTAAATTAATAAATAACATGGGTTCAGGGGGAGCTAACCATTGCATAATCTTACATCCCCTTGAACAAGAGAGTTGCCTCTATTTTGAAGCAAGGCATACATGTGATTTGATAAGATCTGAAAGATGAATATGTTATTAGGGTAAGGCTAAGTCAATGTCTCAAATTTCTGGAATGAAAACGTGAAAAGTGAAGAAATTCTATATGGAAATAGGTCCCTGTGAACCTACATAACTCACCTACAGCTAAAAGGTTGGGGACCTACAAAGAAATAATGGACAAAATAAGTAAAAATAATGTGGAGGAGCAACTTGAGAAGAATAGAGAATAATTACATGAGAAATGGGGTGTACCACCAAAGCCTAAAACCTCATCACAAGCTCCTGCAGAGGGTCCACAACCTACCTCCTTAGATCCACAAGTAACTACTTCTTCACAAATCCCAAGGAGGTTAGGTAGATCCACTACTATTGCAAGTGCTCCACAACCCTCTTCATCAACACAAATAGCATCTACTAAAAGGAAGAAAGCTTTTGAAACTCTGGTCCAAATGAAGGTAGGAGAAAAGAAACATCAAAGGGTGAAGTAGCAAGCCAAGAGAAAGAAAATCCAAATAGAGGAAGTCATTAAAGAGGAAGAAGAAGGGGATGAAGGAACTTCTAAGTAGTAGAAGAAAAAGAAGAAAACAAAGCAAACACCTCTAGAGGCTCCTCCACAAGATCCTCTTTAGTTAGAAGCTATTTTCAATGAAATTGTGCATCATGAACGACTAATGGAAACTAATAAATTACATTTGGAAGTATCTCCAATAGATCAAAGTACTATAGAGAAGGTTGTGACCATGTATATGTTGGGAATTAAGGTGTCTCAACCTTTGCCAATTCCTAGCATTGTTTATTTATTTGTATATTTATTTATTGCCTAATATTGTAATTACTTGCACATTCAGTTTGGTCACATAGTTGAGGTGGCACGGTGACATGTCACCTTACTTGGAATGTGACTTGGATGGTCAAGTCAAACCTACATGGATTTTGGTGTCCCATTTGAGGTGGCACTAATAAGCCATGTGTTGGCATCTTGTGGTGTGTGGAAGACAATATTCTATATGACAGAATCTATGACGTGTAAGAGCCAAGTTTGGAGATTCCTATGACAAGTGATGACAAGTGTCGATGAGGATCTTTGCATGAGGGAAAGGCATCTTTGGGCACCCAAGTTGGGCTATGACATGTTGTAAGAGGAATATTCTATATTTAGCATTGTATGATAGATTCTCTTACAACATTAAAGGTTGTTATCTTGGGAAATTCTATGACACCTGTAAGATGCATAAAAGCATCTGTCATAGTGTATTTTTAGCATGGAGCGCTCCTATGTTGGGAAAGTCAAATCTACCATGTATGAAAGATGTAAGGGATGTATTTGCAGCAAGGACAAGTGCCCTTTGATGTGGGATAATGGCCATGTGGCCAAGGTGGACGCCTATCCGAAGATGCTCCCAATATTTGCCTTGTAATCTCTATATATTGCATAGTTTCGAGTTGTAGTTGCATAGTGTTTTTACAAGTACTGTTATGCTATCGGAATAACTCTAGAATTGACATTTGAAGATTCTTGGAAGAACTTACATTGCAAGTGTATTGTAAACTGTAATTGTTTCAGATAATACATTGTGCAGGTTTTAGAGTGGGGTTTTTTACCTAAAAAGGATTTCCCCACGTACATCTTGTGTCTATTTCTCTCTATCTACATTCTTATTTTGTGTTTGTTGTTGTAATATCTTTGATATATGTTTCATATTGCTGCAATTGTAAAGGTTGTAAATAATTTGTATACCTCTCCCCTCATTAGATTAGTTTAGGAAGCGATTTCCGCACACCTAGCTTCCTTTCAGTTGGTATCAGAGCCTAGCCAGTTTTTGTTTTAGCTGTTGGGTAGGGGTTTTTTGTACTGATCTTAGATTGAGTGGGAGTCTATGGAGAGTATTCTGAAATCTTGTTGCAGGAAGGAGATGGCAGGCACATCCAGAAGAATGGAGGTTAAAAAGTTTAATGACAACAATTTCAAGTTGTGGAAACTCAAAATGGAAGACATGCTAGTTGATAAAGACCTATGTGAAGCAATTTCTAGTGTAAAACCAGTGGCAATGTCCCAAGATAATTGGGATCACAAAGATCATAAAGCCAAGGGTCTTGTGAGACTTTGTTTGGCTGATTCCATCTTGTTAAATGTTCATGAGGAGAAAACTATGAAGGATATGTGGAAGAAACTTGGTGATGTTTATCAGGCTAAATCCCTGGTAAACAAGTTGTTCCGATGGAAGAAGCTATATTCTCTGAGGATGGAAGATGGATGATCTATTGATGATCACATGAATGCCTTCAATATGTTCGTTGCACAATTGACATCCATTGGTGTGAAGATGGAGGAGGAGGATCAGTTTATGGCCTTGCTTTGTTCTTTACCAGATTCATGGGATCATCTTGTTATAGCCATCGGGAGTACCACATCCACTTTCAAAATGGATGATGTGGTGTCTTCGCTGTTATCTGAAGAGATGCAGAGAAAGTCATCTGAGTCAGCCAAAGAAGCTCTTGCGATTCATGGAAGACCCAAGGAGAAAGGGAAAAAGAAAGATAAGAAAGCTGAGAAGGGTAGATCCAAATCCTGTGGGAGATCCTAATCTCCTGGAAAGTCCAAGGTGCTGTGTTGGAACTGTGGGAAAACTAGGTGTTTCCGAAAGGAATGTAAAGAGGAGAAAAAGAAGAAAAAGAAGAATATCTGAGATTTAGATTCTAACAAGTCACAAGATGATGGTGATGCCTTCATTTTAGCCTTGGCCACCCATGCATCTGATGATGTGTGGCTGATTGATTCTGGTGCATCTTTCCACATGACCTCGCATCGAGACTGGTTTACAAAGTATGAAGAGTTTGATGGTGGAAGAGTGTACTTGGGTGACGATTCTCATCTGAAGATAGTTGGCCATGGAAGAGTCACAATCTGATTCCCTGATGGACGAGGGAAGTGGATCTCTGGGGTTATGCACATCCCAGGCTTGGCATGAAGCCTATTTTCTATAAGTAAATTGAATGATGTAGGTGTGCAAGTTGTCTTCTCAAAAGAAGGATGCAAGATGAATAGAGGAGCTATGGTGCTTGCGAAGGGTACTCGGAGAGGTACTCTGTTTCAGCTGAAGGCATGCATTTCACAATGCAATAGTTCTTCTGACTTGAAGAAAAGAGCTGTAGTCACTTCATCCCCACCATTGGAACCAACAACTAAGAGATCTATTGTATCAAATTCTAATGGTAGTGCATTTTGGGTACCTAAGGGTACTCGTGCTTTGGAAGTTAAGCTTCTTGCTGAGAAGACAATGTTATGGCATAAGAGACTTGGCCACATTGGTGAGAAGGGTCTTAGAACCCTGAAAAATAAAAACCTCGTTGAAGGGTTAGATGATTGTAATCTTGAATTTGACTTTTGTGAACATTGTATATATGGAAAGCAAAACCATGTTTAGTTTTACTCGAGTTCTCATATGTCTTCTTGTGTTTTGGATCTTATTCATTCTAATGTGTTTGGTCCAGTTAATGTTCCTTCGATCTCTAAATCTGTATATTTTGTATCTTTCATAGATTTTTACAGTAGAAGGACATGGATTTATTTTCTTAGAAGCAAATATGAAGTCTTTAGTCAGTTTAAAGAGTTTAAAGCTTTTACTAAAAATCAAACTAGTAAAAAGATTAAGTGTTTAAGAATTGACAATGGTAGTGAGTTCTATTCTATAGAATTCGATAAGTTCTACAAAGAACATGGGATTGAAAGACATAAGACAACTCCATACACCTTGCAACAAAATGGAGTTGCAGAGAGGATGAATAGGACATTGATGGAGAAGGCTAGGAGTATGCTTAGTGGAGCTGGCCTCAAACAGAAGTTTTGGGCTGAAGCTATAGCCACTTCTTGCTACCTGGTAAATAGGTCTCCTACACCAGCCCTAGTTGGTAAGACACCCATGGAGGTGTGGTCTGGTAAGAATCCTTCAATACGACATCTTCATGCTTTTGGTTGTGAGGCATATGCTCATGTGCCTAGGGAGAAGAGGTCAAAATTGGAGAACAAGGCTGTTAAGTGTATCTTCATTAGCTATGCTGTTGGTGTGAAAGGATACAAGCTTTGGGATCCTATGGCTAAAAAAATGTTATATAGCAGAAGTGTTATTTTTAGAGGAGCTAACACCTTCTTCCACTGTTCTACAGCCAGAAGAGAAAGAAAAGAAAGAGGATGTGGTTTAGTTTCCTTCTACCCCTGAGAAGACTGAACTGAATGACCCTATTGGACCTGATGATGAGGAGAGCTCTAGCAGCTCTGAAAGTTTAGAAGATGAAGTAGAACCTCCACCTCAACCTTTGAGGAGGTCCACACGAATCAGGAAGCAACCTGAGAGGTTTGTTTATACATTGCTTGATTCTAGTTGTGCTTTTACTTTGCTTATTAATGCTAATGAGCCTATAACTATGACAGAGGCTATCAGCATGAAAGATGCAGGTTCTTGGAAGGAGGCCATGGAAGATGAGATGGCTTCTTTGGAAAAGAATAAAACTTGGGACTTGGTGCCTTTGCCTGATGGTCGAAAACGTGTTAGATGAAAATGGGTTTTCAAGAAGAAATTTGGTGTAGATGGCAGTGTTGTAAAGTATAAAGCTAGATTGATTGCGAAGGGGTATTCACAAGTGGAGGGAATTGATTATGGTGAAATTTTCTCTCCCGTTACAAAGATGACATCTA
The DNA here is from genome assembly GCA_027924645.1 of Cunninghamia lanceolata. Lineage (NCBI taxonomy): Eukaryota > Viridiplantae > Streptophyta > Pinopsida > Cupressales > Cupressaceae > Cunninghamia > Cunninghamia lanceolata. The sequence continues at coordinate 3,329,036 of BSBN01000738.1, forward strand.
TTCAGTTCTTATTATCTCTTGCAATTTCTTATGATTTAGAAGTGAAACAAATGGATTTGAAGACAACTTTCCTTCATGGTGACTTGGAGGAAGAGATTTATATGTCACAACCAGAGCATTACTTAGAAAAACGTAAAGAAAGCTTGGTTTGCAATTTAAAGAAGTCTTTGTATGGTTTGAAGCTATCTCCTAGGATGTGGTACATGAAATCTGATGCCTTTGTGTTGTTGATTGGATATTTGAGATTGAAATCAGATCATTGTGTGTATTATAAGTTTGACAATGATTGTATTCTCATTATTACACTATATGTTGATGATATGTTTCTAATTGGGGATGGTAAGAATATGATTTTTGATTTGAAGTCTTGATTGTCACCTAAGTTTGAGATGAAAAACATAGGGGCAACTAGGTACATTCTGGGAATGGAAATCAGAAGAGAGAGCAAACATAAAACTTTGGTTAAGCCAGAGTAAGTATGTGAAGACCATGTTGGATAGATTCAACATGGAAGATTGCAAACCATTGTGTGTTCCATTTTCATTAGGGACAAAGTTATCTGTGAATGATTGTCCAAAGTCTCCTTCTGAGATAGAGGATATGAGCAGAGTACCTTATGCTAGTGTTGTTGGCAGCTTGATGTATGCTATGGTCTATACAAGACGAGACATTGCCCAAGCAGTGGGAGTCCTTAGTTAGTTTATGGCTAATCCTGGATGAGTACACTGGGATACAATTAAGTGAGTGTTCAAATATTTGCTGGGTACTTCCAAGTATTCCCTATGTTATCATGGTCATCCTACAGGACCTCCGTATTCTGTATGTATTCGAGGATTTGTGGATTCTGATTGGGCAGGTGATATTGACAGCAGGAGATCCACCAGTGCTTATGTGTTTACTATGTTTGGTGGTGCAATTAGTTGGATGAGTAAGTGACAACCTGTGGTTGCTTTATCCACGATAGAAGTTGAGTATATGGCAGCAACTCATGCTTGTAAGGAAGCCATTTGGCTTAAGAGATTGTGTTCATATATTGGTGTTGATGTAGGATAGATTACTATTTGTTGTGACAGTCAGAGTGTGATTTACTTAGCAAAGAATCTGACTTTCCATGCCAGAACAAAGCATATTGATGTACAATTTCATTTTGTGTGAGACATGGTAGAGGATGGGAAGGTGATATTGGAGAAAGTAGACACTTTGAAGAATGTTGTAGATGCATTGACAAAACCAGTAGGCACAGAGAAGTTCAGATGGTGTTCGGAGTCTATGGGCCTCTTGGTCCCAAGAAGTTAAATCTTGTCATTTCTTTTGGCTCTTGTAAGGTGTTTGACAAGTGGGAGAATGTTGGGAATTAAGGTGTCTCAACCTTTGCAAATTCCTAGCATTGTTTATTTATTTGTATATTTATTTATTGCCTAATATTGTAATTACTTGCACATTCAGTTTGGTCACATAGTTGAGGTGGCACGGTGACATGTCACCTTACTTGGAATGTGACTTGGATGGTCAAGTCAAACCTACAATGATTTGGGCATCCCATTTTAGGTGGAAATAAAATTCCATGTGTCGGCATCTTGTGGTGTGTGGAAGACAATATTCCATATGACATAATCTATGACGCGTAAGAGCCAAGTTTGGAGATTCCTATGACAAGTGATGACAAGTGTCAGTGAGGATCTTTGCATGAGGGAAAGGCACCTTTGGGTGCCCAAGTTGGGCTATGACATGTTGTAAGAGGAATATTCTATATTTACCATTGTATGATAGATTCTCTTACAACATTAAAGGTTATTATCTTGGGAAATTCTATGACAAATGTAAGATGCGTAAGAGCATCTGTCATAGTCTATTTTTAGCATGGAGTGCTCCTATGTTGGGAAAGTCAAATCTTCCATGTATGACAGATGTAAGGGATGTATTTGCAGCAAGGACAAGTGTCCTTTGATGTGGGATAATGGCCATGTGGCCAAGGTGGACGCCTATCCGAAGATGCTCCCAATATTTGCCTTGTAATCTCTATATATTGCATAGTGTTTTTACAGGTACTGTTATGCTACTGGGATAACTCCAGAATCGACATTTGAAGACTCTTGCAAGAAATTGCATTGCAACTATATTGTAAACTATAATTGTTTCAGATAATACATTGTGCAAGTTTTAGAGTGTGGAGTTTTTTACCTGAAAAGGTTTTCCCCATGTACATCTTGTGTCTACTCTCTATCTACATTCTTGTTTTGTGTTTGCTGCTATAATATCTTTGATATATGTTTCATATTGCTGCAATTGTAAAGGTTGTAAATAATTTGCATACATCTCCCCTCATTAGATTAGTTTAGGAAGTGATTTCCGCACACCTAGCTTCCTTTCAGTATATGATCAAATACAATAAGCCTTTGAATGAAATAATTGAAAAAGTTTTACATAGCCTAGCTTAGGCCTTGAGATATAGTAGAGAAAAAAACTCTAGAAATGGATAAAGAGCTAAGACAATAGGCCTTAGATAGAGTCAGTGCTACAGTTTCTAAGGAAGAAAAGGATAAGATGTCTCAAATGCTGGCTCAAGAGTTGAGGACTAAACATAGGGTAGATACCCTAATGAGCATGGAATAGGATGATAGAGCTAAAATTCAAAAAGAAATAGAGGAAGTAACCAAGAAGGTACTTGAGAGTGTGAAAGCGGGAGATAAGAATAAGGAATAACAAAGATCCACTGAGCAAGGCCATCCCTCTCCTCCATGCAATACTGCTAAGCAAGACCATCAAAATCAACAAGAAGAGAAAGCCATACCAGATGAAGGGAAATCATCTCCTCCTCATAGTACTAAGCAAGGGAATCCTCCTCTAAATAATGTAGAGCAACAGGTTAAACTGGATCATCAAGAGGAGTAGGTCACACTTGATGCAAGGGAGAGTTCTCAGAGATGTCAAGAAACATCTTCATCCTCCTCCTTTGATCATTTCAATAAGGAATTCCTAGTACAATAAAAGAAAATTCAACTGTTGGTCACTCCTCAGCTACTACAACTACCAGTTTTTGATGGACAAGTCAACCTATCTAGCATATCTTCTCTTTACACGCTATAGCTTGGAGATGTCTTTCACTCCACTACATGGGAGGAGATATTGAAGCAACATGTTGAAGGGATAAACTTACTGGAAGAAGCAATAAAAATGATAGAAAATGAATTACCTGAAGCTAAGAGGGATCTAATTCAGCCTCCAACACAACAAATAAAGTAGTTTTTCAAGACCTTCAAAGCACATTCCTCTTACTTAGGGAAACAAGTAGAAAAGAAGATTTCTAAACAAATGAACAACAAGAGGATGGCTGATGCATCAAGGAAATGTGCCAATCCACACATCAAAATTCAAGAAAACATAAAGAGAATTCAACATTGCATAGAGGAAGTAGAAGTAATATACCAATTTTGTCTACAATGACCTGCAACCACCAAAAGCTTAAAAGATCAAATGGATGCAATTGAACTTTAGATAACACAAGTGGCTAATAAATATTATCTAGTACATGATAATGATGGAGCCATATGGGCTCAGATAGAGAAATTATTATTGAAAAGAACAATACAATTGAGAGGGGGGGTGAATCAGTTGTAACCAATATTTCAAAACCATTAAAACATCAACCAATTAACACTAAATTTGTATCTTAACCATGAAAGCATGAAAACAAAAATTTAAACACATTCACACATGAGACACCAAATTTTTTACATGGAAAACCCCATAGGGGAAAAACCACGGTGAGTGTTAACTCACAATATAATATGTTATAACAATACCAAAAATTAGAGGCTCACAACCCAAAATGCTCACTGCAAATGAAGAGGCTCACTGCCAATGGGGTTGTTCACTGCTAGTGGGTGGCTCAATGCCAAATTGGTGAACTGATATAGTAGCATCTAAGCTATGCCAAGGTTCAGTTCCATTGAAACACAATAAGTATCCTCTGCTCTACTTTATTTTTATACTTCACACTTATCTTTTCATTTTCACATCCTCATACCAATTCATGACTTCATTATAAATATTTATACAATTCATCAACCTTGGAATGATCATCAAGGTCGGCATTACAATCATTAACCATTGGAACAATCTCCAAGGTCGGCAAACACACAAACATTAGAATAGGTCTAGACCTAAACAAATTTGTGGAGGAAAAGAATGAATGTGGATCACATAACTCCTTAGCTGGGACTCAAAAGTAATCTTCTACGCCACAACACACTTCCACAATCTCCAAAGCATAACCACAAGTAGTGAGAACAACTAAGTAGGCTAGAACTAGTGTTAACACTAAGATGTTTGAGAACATGCTTCATGCACGATCTAGATTACACTTTGCAGACCAATCAAAAGGTAGGAACACGATCTAGATACTCCCACAAGCATGCTACAATCACCAAGAACCTCTAAACACTTTATCCATAAGATTCTTCAAACCGGAGCACTTGAACATTACTGTCGGCCACCAAATCACCAAACCATTTGAACTGAAGGCACATGCCATCATCACAAACTTAATTCCAGAACCGTAGATTGTAATACTTCAATGTAATGGAATGCGGAGAAAAATGCATTATCCCTGTCACCACTAAATACACAGAAAATAGGTTATACTCTGGTGAACAAAACTCACTCAAATTTCACATTGGAGGCTAAAACTTGAAACATCTAGCATCTTTAGACATCCCTTAACATTACTTCCAATCCATAGACAAAGATATTCAATCTACAGAAAATACGGAGAAAAACATGATAATGTTATGGTAGATAGAACTGTTCTGCAATAGTACTTACTTCTCAACCAACTCCTTTGATGCTTACCTTATGTGTTGACATCAATGAAAACACTTACTGCTCATACTTGCAACAATCTCCCCCTTTGTCATTGATGGAAACACATGATGTGAAAAACCCTCAAGACATATAATCTTGCTTTTCTTCTTTGCTCCCCCTCACTTGATGCTTTCTCTATCTACAACTTTCTTCTTATGTTTTTCACATGAGCTCCTCTCCCCCTTTGACATCAATGGAAAAGGGTGTCAGACCTTTACTTTCACTTTACTGTACAACTCCCCCTTATTGAACAGGGCAAGACAACTGAGAGCATGGGGGGGGGTGAATCAGTTGTAACCAATATTTCAAAACCATTAAGATATCATCCACTTAATTACTATTATTAAGTTTAACCATGAAAGCATAAAATCAAAAACTTAACACATTTACACATCAACACAAGAGACACCATATTTTTATGTGGAAAACCCTATAAGGGAAAAACCATAGTAAGTGTTAGCTCACAATATATTATGTTATATCAAAATAAAAAATCAGAGGCTCACTGCCTAGATGCTCACTGCAAATTGAGAGGCTCACTACCAATGGGGTGGCTCACTACAAAGATTTGGTGAACTGAGATGGTAGCATCTAGACCATGCCAAAGTTTAGTTCCATTGAAGCACTGTAGACATCCTCTACTCTGCTCTACTTTTAACTTCACACTATCTTCGCATCTTCACTCTTTTTCATATTTTCATGACTCTATTACAAGTATTTATAAAACTATTCAACCTTGGAATAATCATCAAGGTTAGGATTACAATCATCAACCATTGGAACATTCTCCAAGGTCGGCAAACACATATACATAAGAATAGTTCTGGACCTAAATAGATTAATGGAAGAGAAAGAATAAATGCAGACCAACCCAAGCCTTAGCTAGGACTCAAACACAATCTTCCACACTACAATACACTATCACAATCTCCAAAGTATAACTGCAATAAGTGAAAACGACCAAGTCGGCTAAAACGGTGTTAACACTAAATCTTTTGAGAACATGCTTCATGCACGATCTGGATTACACTTTGTGGACCAATCAAAAGGTAGGAACATGATTTGGAGACATCCACAAGCACATTACAATCACCAAGAACATCTGTACAACCTCAAAACACTTTACCCACAAGATTCTTCAAACCGGAGCACTTGAACATTACTATCAGCCACTATCATAAAAGAAAGATCACTTGCGGACCACCATATCATGAACCATTAAAACTAAAGGCACATATCCTCATTATAAACTTAATTCTAGAACCTCAGAATGTAATACTTAATTGTGGAGAAATGCAGAGCATAATACATTCTCCCTGTCACCACTGAAAGCACATAAAAACAATTTTTACTCTAGTGAACATAACTCACTCAAATCTTCATATCGGAGGCTCAAACTTGGAACATAGCGACTACAAACAACCTTCATCTTAACTTCCAAACCGTGGACAAAGATTTTCAATCTACAAGAAATGCGGAGAAAAATACTTTACTGTCTTTCTACAAACCAAGATACTCTGCAATACACTGTTTCCACTAGTAAATCAATTTTTTTCAAAATCACTTGGGAACTCAATACCAAGGACACTTTCTCATTATCTTCAATACTTATCTAAGCCAAAACTAATTATCTCAACACAAGAAAGCATCAAAACAAGAGCACATTTGATACCAATGACAACATAGATATGTTGACATCAATGACAACACTGGTAAGCACATACTTGCAACAATCTCCCCTTTTGTCATTGATGGCAACATTGATGTGAAAAACTATAAACACCATCAAGACAAGATTCTAAACTGATTACTTTCTCCCCCTTTCTTTTTACACTTCTGAATTCTTTCTCCCTGTGATTTTTTCACATAATTTTCTCTCCCCCTTTGACATCAATGGCAAAGGACACCAGTTCTCCTTTTTCTACACATACTTGTAAACAATTGTTCTGATCAAACTACAATTTCTTTTGTCATCAACTTTGTAATACTTATCTTTATCAGGAACTTATATCAGCAACTTCTACCTACTCCCCCTAAGAGGTAGCCTTCAAAACATCAATCCAGATCAAGGAATAAGACTTTGGGCACCACTGAACAGATGCACTTCTCATGCATCTTAGTTTAGAGCAGGAGGGGTAATAACCCCTAACTTTCCTCTGAGATACTCAAAAGTATCCTTAGGTAGAGGATTTGTGAAAATATCTGCAATTTGATCCTTTGTAGACACATAATCCATCTTTACTTCATTCTCAGTTACTTTTTCTCTTAGAATGTGATACCTTATAGATATATGCTTTGTCCTTGAGTGCATCACTGGATTCTTTGAAATGTCTATAGCACTTGTATTGTCACAAAAGATTGAAATTGGTTCTTCATACACAACCCTTATATCCTTAAATGTTTGCTTCATTCAAAGCACTTGAGTACAACAACATGCTATAGCAATATATTCTACTTCTGCAGTAGACAAAGAAACTGATTCTTGCTTCTTGCTTAGCTAAGAAACCAATCTATTACCCAAGAGGAAAGCACCTCCACTTGTCCTCTTTCTATCATTTGCATCTCTAGCCCAATCTGCATCTATTTAAGCACATAGAGGGAAATTAGAGTCTTTGGAATACCACAATCCATAGTTTGAAGTGCCTTTCAAATACCTTATGATTCTTTTGACTGCCATCACATGTGATTCTTTGGGATCTTCTTGAAATCTTGCCACAAGACACACTGCATGCATTATATTAGGTCTGTTATGGGTTAGATAAAGCAGTCCTCCAATCATAGATCTATACTTTTTCTAATCAGTCTTAAGTGATTCATCATTCTTACTCAGCTTGCAACTAGTTACCATGGGAGTACATACTGGTTTGGAATCCTCCATTCCAAATTTCTTCAACAATTCTTTCACATACTTGGACTGAGAAATGAAAATTCCCTTTGTTGATTAAGTAATTTAGAGTCTTAAAAAGAATTTCATTTCACCGAACATAGACATCTCAAACTCATTTTGCATTTCCTCTACAAATTTCTTACACATACCTTCATTGCCTCCAAAGATAATATCATCAACAAAGACTACAACAATCAAAATTTGATTATCATTGATTTTGAAATAAAGATTACTATGTACAGTACCTTTGTTGAACCCTAATTTCAACAAATACTTGTCCAACCTTGCATACCAGGCTCTAGGGGCTTGCTTAAGGCCATACAAGGCTTTCTTCAATCTGCATACCATGTCACCTTGGTCTGATGATTGAAATCCTTCTGGTTGTTCAATTTAAACTTCTTCTTCCAGCTCTCCATTCAAGAATCCAGACTTCACATCCATCTAGTATACTTTGAAGTCTTTGTGTGTTGCAAATGCCAAGAACATTCTGATTGCTTCAATCCTTGCCATAGGAGAAAATGTCTCTTCAAAATCTATGCCTTCAACTTGAGAATATCCTTTGCATACCAGTCTTGCTTTATTTCTTACCACTTCTCCATTTTTGTTCATCTTGTTTATGAACACCCATTTAGTTCCAATCACATTCTTATCAGCAGGTCTAGGTACCAATTCCCAAGTTTGATTTTTCTCTATCTACATCAACTCTTCTTCAATGGCTCTTGCTCAAATTTCATCTTTGCAGGCCTCATTTACATTCTTAGGTTCAATCTGTGAAAGTAAACAATAGTTCACCTGTTCTTCTGCAGCTCTTTTCCTTGTCAATACCCCTTTGTTTTTGTCACCAATAATCTAATCCTCAGAGTGATTAATCCTTACATACCTGGGGTTCTTTTCCACAACTTTTTCTTCTTCATCTTGACTATTCATTTGTTCAACTTTTTCTTCATTCTTTGTAGTATTAGGTTCATCTAATTCATAGCCTCCCAGATATGATATTCTTCCCCCGTCTTCATCAACTCTTACATTTGTACTTTCAATTATCTTCTTCAATCTCTTATTGTAGCATCGGTAGACCTTTTTCTTAGTGGAATAACCAAAGAAAATTCCTTCATCACATCTAGCATCAGACTTGCCTAACTTCTCATCTCTTTTGATATAACATTTGCTTCCAAAAACTTTGAAGTAATCCACTGTAGGAACTCTTCCATGCCAAAATTCATAAGGAATTTTAGTACCATTACCTTTGACTTGAACTCTGTTTTGAATGTAGACAGTTGTATGTATAGCTTCTCTCCAATACACTTCTAGTAGGTTTGCCTCTTTCATCAAAGTCCTTGTAGCCTCTTGAACTGTCTTGTTCTTCCTTTCCACAACTCCATTTTTCCGAGGAGTTCTAGGAGCAGACAACTGTCTCTTTATCCTATGTTCTTCACAAAATGCATTGAATTCATTTGATGTAAACTCTCCTCCTCTATCAAACCTTAAGCACTTGATCCTTAAACCTAACTCATTTTCAACCATCACTTTGAAAAACTTGAACTTGTCTAGAGATTCTAATTTTTCCTTTAAGAACGTAACTCAACTCATTCTTGAATAATCATCAATAAGAAACATAAAATACCTGTCTCCTTGTAGACTTCTTATTCTTGTAGGACCACATAGATTTGTATGCACCAGCTCAAGTAATCCAACAGAAAATTGTTCCTTACTCTTGAAGTTTGCTCTTGTCTATTTGCCCATTTGATATTCCTTGCAAATAGTGTTAGTAGGCTTCACAAGCCTAGGCAAATCTCTCATAGCTTACACTAAACTTATCTTCACCAAATTGTCAAAATTGATATGACACATCCTCCTATGCCACAACCAACTCTCATCTATCTGAGCCAACAAACAACAATCATTAGTTCCTCTCAAATGATAAATATTACCTCTAGTCTTCTTACCAGTTGTAATCACTGTTCCGGAGCTTTCCATGATCTTGCATGCATTGTCCTTGAAACTTAGATCATACCCTTTTTCACACATCTAACCAGCACTTAAAAGATTATGCTTTAGGCCTTTGACATATAGAACATCATCTATATTATGCTTGCCATCAAAAGAAATAGATCCTCTTCCACAAATCTTACCAGCTGCATTATCTCCAAACCTAACCAGTCCTCCATCATACTTTTCCAAACTTACAAACTTACTTTTATCACCGGTCATGTGATGTGAGCATCCACTGTCAATAATCCATTCTTCCTTATCCTTCTCAACTTGAATAGACAAAGCACTCTCTTCTACTGGCTTTTCTTCCTTCACACAGTTAGCAGGATTAGTAGACACAGGTTCTTCTTTAATAGAAATAAACAAGAATTCATTTGCACTAGTATTAGCATCTTCAGACTCATCATCTGTTACACCATCATCATCAAGATCTTTGACAATATAACATTTCTTCACAACTCTATGTCTACTTTCAAATTTCTTCTTACCTATTTCAATTCTCTTCGGACACCTAGAGGCATAATGACCAACCTTACCACAAGAAAAGCTTTTAAATGGTAATTTTGCTTTGAACTTACCAGTACCTCTTTCCATTTTGTCCACAAAGTTGGTTTCAATCTCATCAAGATCATCATTAGATTCCACAGCATATTTTTGAGCTCTTGAAGTCTTTTATGAAGTGCTGGCTTTGAAAGAAATCTCACTCTTCAGCAGAGCATCACCAAACTCTTTCATTTCAAAAGTTGTAAGCTTACCAAGAAATTGATCCTAGATACCTTGTGACCATAGGATTTAGGCAATGATCTCAGAATCTTCATGACAACCTCTTCTTCCTTGACAGTTCCTCCAAGACCCTTGATTCAATTAACAATTTCATCAACTTTTTGCATGTAGACTGTTATGTTCTCATCTTCGCTCATCTTCAGGGCTTCATACCTTGCCTTCACATTTTGTAATTTGGCACTCTTTAAAGAATCATCTCTTTCATATAAACTTTTCAACTTGTCCTAGATTTCATTAGAAGTCTCCAAATCCATAACCTTTACCAGCTCAGTGTTAGATAAGGCGTTTAACAGAGCATCTCTAGCTATTCCATTTAATTCATACTGTTTGATTTCATCTTCATCATTCGAACCATTTTCAGGAATAGTGTATTTTGTATCTTCCATTTTTGAAACACCATAACCAAGAGAAATGTGATGAATTTTCATCCGTACCTTCCAAAGAGCATAATCCATTCCATCAAACTATGGTGATTCCTTCCTGTGCGCCATCCCAGATCTTCCTCGAGCTGTTAGACTCTTTACAAAGGAACCCTTTCTCTGATACCAATTGCTGAATAGGGCAAGACAACTGAGAGGGGGGGTGAATCATTTGTAACCAATATTTCAAAAGCATTAAGATATCATCCACTTAATTACTATTATTAAGCTTAACCATGAAAGCATAGAATCATAAACTTAACACATTTACACATCAACACAAGAGACACCATATTTTTACATGGAAAACCCTGTAAGGGAAAAACCACGGTGAGTGTTAGCTCACAATATATTATGTTATACCAAAACTAGAAATCAGAGGCTCACTGAGAGGCTCATTGCCAATGGGGTGGCTCACTGCCAAGATTTGGTGAACTAAGATGGTAGCATCTAGACCATGCCAAAGTTTAGTTCCATTGAAGCATTGTAGACATCTTCTGCTCTACACTGCTTTTAACTTCACACTATCTTCGTATCTTCACTCTTTTTCATATTTTCATGACTCTATTACAAGTATTTATACAATTCTTCAACCTTGGAATAATCATCAAGGTCAACATTACAATCATCAACCATTGCAACATTCTCCAAGGTCAGAAAACACATATACATAAGAATAGGCTTGGACCTAAATAGATTAATGGAAGAGAAAGAATGAATGCAGACCAAACCAAGCCTTAGATGGGACTCAAACACAATCTCCAAAGTATAACCACAATAAGTGAAAACGACAAGTTGGCTAAAACTGGTGTTAACACTAAAGCTTTTGAGAACACGCTTCATGCACGATCTAGATTACACTTTGCAGACCAATCAAAAGGTAGGAACATGATTTGGAGATATCCACAAGCACGTTCCAATCACCAAGAACATCCACACAACCTCAAAACACTTTACCCACAAGATTCTTCAAACCGGAGCACTTGAACATTACTATCAGCCACTATCATAAAAGAAAGATCGCTTGTGGACCACCATATCATGAACCATTAAAACTAAGGGCACATATCCTCATTATAAACTTAATTCTAGAACCACAGACTATAATACTTAATTGCGGAGAAATACAGAGCATAATACTTTCTCCCTGTCACCACTGAAAGCACAGAAAAATAGTTTTTACTCTAGTGAACACAACTCACTCAAATCTTCATACCGAAGGTTCAAACTTGGAACATAGCAACTACAGAAAACCTTCATTTTAACTTCCAAACTACAAATAAAGATTTTCAATCTACAAGAAATGCGGAGCAAAATACTTTACTATCATTCTACAAACCAAGATACTCTGCAATACATTGTTTCCACTAGTAAAGAAAATTTTCTCAAAAGCACTTGGAAATTCAATACCAGGAACACCTTCTTATTATCTTCAATACTTATCTAAGACAAAACCAATTATCTCAACACAAGAAAGCATCAAAACAAGAGCACAATTGACACCAATGACAACACAAATATGTTGACATCAATGACAACACCGGTAAGCACATACTTGCAACACCCCTTTCATGAACACTGCAACACTTACTACTCTTTTTTAGGAACTCATATCAGCAACTTCTACCTTCTCCCCCTAAGGGGTAGCCTTCAAAACATCAATCCATATCAAAAGATGAAACTTTAGTCACCACTGGAGTGATGCATTACTTATGCATCTTAGTTTAGAGTAGGAGGGGTAATAACCCCTAACGTTTCCTTGAGATACTCAAAAGTATCCTTAGGTAGAGGCTTAGTGAAAATATCTGTAATTTGGTCCTTTGTAGACACATACTCCATCTTTACTTCTTTCTCTGTTACCTTTTCTCTCAGAAAATGATACCTTATTGATATATGCTTTATCCTTGAGTGCATCACTAGATTCTTTAAAATGTTTATAGCACTTGTATTATCACAAAAGATTGAAATTGGTTCTTCATACACAACTCTTATATCCTTCAATGTTTGCTTCATCCAAAGCACTTGAGTGCAACAACATGTTGTAGAAATATATTCTGCTTCTTCAATAGACAAAGAAACTTATTCTTGTTTCTTGCTCAACCATGAAACCAATCTGTTACCCAAAAGGAAAGCACCTCCACTTGTACTTTTTCTGTCATCAACATGTCCAGCCCAATCTACATCTGTATAAGCAATGAGAGTGAAATCAATATATTTAGGATACCACAATCCATAATCAAAGTGCCTTTTAAATATCTCATGACTTCCATTACATGTGACTCTTTGGGTTCTTGAAATCTTGCCACAAGACAGACTGCATGCATTATGTCATGTCTAGTATGGGTTAGATAGAGAAGTCCTCCAATCATAGACTTATACTTTTTCTGATCAGTCTTAGGTGATTCATCATTCTTGCTCAACTTGCAACCAGTTACCATGGGAGTACATACTGGTTTAGAATCCTACATTCCAAACTTCTTCAATAATTCTTTCACATACTTGGACTAAGAAATGAAAATTCATTTTTCTGATTGAGTAATCTGCAGTCCTAAAAAGAAATTCATTTCACCAAACATAGACATCTCAAATTCTTTCTACATTTATTTTGCAAATCTCTTACACATTCCTTCATTGCCTCCAAAGATAATATTATCAACAAAGACTCCAACAAACAGAGTTTGATCATCATTGATTTTGAAATAGAGATTATTGTCAGCAGTACCTTTACTGAACCCTAATTGCATCAAATACTTGTCCAACCTTGCATACTAGGCTCTGGGAGCTTGCTTGAGTCCATACAGGGCTTTCTTTAACTTGCACACCATGTCACCTTGATCTAGTGACTGAAATCCTTCTGGTTGTTCAATGTATACCTCTTCTTCCAGTTCTCCATTCACGAATGCAGACTTCACATCCATCTAATACACTTGAAATCTTTGTGAGCAGCAAAAGCCAAAAAGATTTTTATTTCTTCAATCATTGCCACAGGAGAAAAGGTCTCTTCAAAATCTATGCTTTCAACTTGAGAATATCCTTTGCAAACTAGTCTTGCTTTGTTTCTTATTGCTTCTCCATTTTCATTCATTTTGTTTCTGAAAACCCATTTGATTCCAATCACATTCTTATCAGCAAGTCTAGGGACCAGTTCCCAAGTTTGATTCTTCTCTATCTATATCATCTCCTCTTCCATATCTTTTACCCAACTTCCATCTTTGCAGGCTTCACTAATAGTTTTGGGTTCAATTTGTGAAAGCAAACAGTAGTTCACCTGTTCCTCTGTAGCTTTTTTCTTTGCTAATAGTCCTTTGCTTATGTCACCAATGATTTGATCTTTAGAATGATTGATCCTTACATACCTGGGAGTCTTAACAACACTTCCCGGACCTTTTTCTTCCTCAACTTGACTATCCTTTTGTTCCACCTTCTCTTTATGGATTGTAGTAATAGGTTCATCTGATTCATAGCCACTTAGATATGATGTTATCTCCATGTCTTCATCAACCTTCACATTTGCACTCTCAATCATCTTTCTCAATCTCTTATTGTAGCACCGGTATGCATTTCTCTTAGTGGAGTATCCAAGGAAAATTCCTTCATCACACCTAGCATCAAACTTGCTTAACTCTTCATCTCTTCTGCTATAGCATTTGTTTCCAAAAACTTTGAAATATTTCACTATGAGAACTCTTCCATACCACAATTTATAAGGATTTTTAGTACCATTACCTTTGACTTGAACTCTATTTTGAATTTAGACATTAGTATGTATAGCTTCTCTCCAAGACACTTCCAGTAAGTTGGCCTCCATCATCATTGACCTAGTAGCCTCTTGAACTATCCTATTCTTTCTTTCAACAACTTCATTCTACTAAGGAGTCCTAGGAGAAAATAGCTATCTCTTTATCCCATGTTCTTCACAAAATATATTGAATTCATTTGATGTAAACTCACCACCTCTATCAGACCTTAAGTATTTAATCCTCAATTCCAATTCATTCTCAACCATTTCCTTGAAAACTTTGAACTTGTCTAGGGCTTCTGATTTGTCTTTTAGAAAGGAGACCCAAGTCATTCTAGAATAATCATCAATAAGCAACATAAAGTACATGTCTCCTTGCAAGCTTCTTGTTCTTGTAGGACCACACAAATCTGTATGCATTAGGTCAAGCAATCTAGCAGAAAATTGTTCTTTACTCTTGAAACTCATCCTTGTCTATTTTCCCATTTGGCATTCCTTGCAAATAGTGTTAGTGGGCTTCACAATCCTGGGAAAAACTCTCACAGCTTGTACTGAGCTTATCTTTGCCAAGTTGTCAAAATTGATATGACACATCCTTCTATGCCATAGCCAACTCTCATATGTCTGTGCCAGCAAATAACAATTATCAGTTCCCCTTAGGTGATAAATATTACCTTTGGCCTTTTTACCAGTTGCAATCACTGTTCTGGAGCTTTCCATGATCTTGCATGCATTGTCCTTGAATCTCAGATCATACCCTTTATCATACATCTGACCAACACTTAAAAGATTATTCTTTAGACCTTTCACATAAAGAACATCATCTATATTATGCTTGCCATCAAAAGAAATAGATCCTTTTCTACAGATCTTACCAACTGCATTATCTCCAAACCTAACCAATCCACCATCATACTTTTCCAAACTTACAAACTTACTCTTGTCACTGGTCATGTGATGTGAGCATCCATTGTCAATGATACATTCATCCTTAGCTTTCTCAACCTGGACAGATAGAGCACTTTCTTCCACTGGTTTTTCTTCCTTCACATAGCTAGTACAATTAGTAGACAAAGGTTCTTCCTTAAAAGCAATAAACAAGTATTCATTTGCACGAGTACTATTATCATAAGGCTCATCATTCATTACACCATCATCATCAAGATCTCTAACATAATAGGATTTCTTGACAATTCTAGGCCTACTTTCAAATTTCTTCTTACCTCCTTCAATTCTCTCCAGACATCTAGATGCATAATGACCAATCTTACCACAAGAAAAGCATTTGAATGGTAATTTTCCTTTGAACTTACTGGTACCTCTTTGCATTATGTCCACAAAGTTGGCTTCAGTCTCTTCAAGGTCATCATCTAACTCCACAGCATACTTTTGGGCTCTTGAAATCTTTTTTCAAGTGTTGTCTTTGAAAACAGTCTCAGTCTTTGGTAGAGCATCACTGAATTCCCTCATCTCAAAGTTGTAATCTTCCCAAGCAACTGATACTTTGAAATCTTTTTCACCATCATAACCTCTTCAATTGCTGCCACCTTGTGACTATAGGATTTGGGGAAAGACCTAAGAATCTTCAGCACAACCTCACCTTCATCAATAGATCCTCCTAGACCTTTGATTCCATTGACAATTTCATCAACTTTTTGCATGTAGATAGTTATGTTGTCATTGTTGCAAGTATGAGGTTAACCAATGTTGTCATTGATGTCAACATACTCATATTGCATTGATAAGAAGGATTGGATGAGCTGTGTGCTGAGGTTATTGAGGAAACTAGTCTCCATCAGGAACAGTGAAGAACAGTGATGAGAAGAAGGTAAAAGTACTCAATATGTTGAGGATCAGAGGATACGGTTTAAAGGGTTTGTAGACATGAGTCTTGAGATGTTCCAGTTAAGATTTTAGAGGTCTGCATAAAGATCTGAAGAAGTTATGACTGCTTGTGTAGAACCGGTTCCGGCATGTGTTCAGTGGAGACAGACTGTCACAGATTGGTCCGGGGAGATCCAGAATTACATTATCTCATTCTGTGGATTGGAAGGAGTGTTGAAGAAGTCAGTGTGAAGTGACAACTAGATTTGTGAATGATTTGGAGGTCCAAAAGAACCTTTTTCATTATGATAGTGATGACAGACTGTGTTCTTGAAGTTCCGGATGAAGAACAGAAGAATTCGAGTAAGCTGATAAAGTGTGGATATTCTTGATGACTCAGGAAAGGTTTTGGTGATCTTTGGATTGTGTTCTATTCTTATTGGTGGTCCACATTGAAGTTAGAGTTTGCATTCAAAGAATAACCATGAATTTTGGTGTTCTTCTTAAGACCGGCCGATTGGATGTATTACACATCTTGTGAATGATCTTGTAGGTGTTTGCCAACTTAGATGATTGTTCCTAAGTCGATGCCTTGTACAAATAAGGGTTTGTGAATTCATTTTGAAGCATGTCTTATGGGGATGAGTGTGATATAGTGAAGGGAAGTGCAAAAGGCAGAGTAGGAGTTTTTGGGCTTAAATGGAACTGATCCAGACATGGTAAAGATGTCATTCTCCAGTTCAAGTTTGTAATGCTTGTTACTTTGTAGACAGTGTGTCTCTTATAGGCAGTGTGCCTCTTGTGAGCAGTGTGCTTGGGTAGTGAGCCCTAATTGGCATGTGCCATCCATTTTTCTTATTCTTCTAACAGAGAATAATCCTTGGATTAATCACCCCGTGGTTTTTCCCTTGACCGGGTTTTCCACGTCAAAATCTTGGTGTCTAATGTGTTGATGTTTATCTGCTCTGGTGTTTATGCTTTATGCTTTCATGAATGGTTAATTGATATGCTATTAAATAATAAAGAAGAATCAAGTGTCTGAAGTAAAAGCAAGTTTTTTATACAACTGATTCACCCCCCCTCTCAGTTGTGTGCCTTAGATCTAACAATTGGTATCAGAGCTGATGGAACCAACTTCTCTCTTTGGAAAGGTCGCATGAAATGTCACTTGGAGTGCATGGGAAAAACTTACTTGTCCATGGTCACAAAAGCATATGTACCTCCACAGGGTGGTCCGACAACTCTAAATGAAATCACAGATGCTGAAAACAATCTGCGGACCAAAGAGGCTCTTCTAAGTGCATTAACTGACTCAGAGCTCTCAAATGTTATTGACCTACCAACTGCCTATGAGATCTGGATTAAACAGGAACTTCTACATGAAGGAGATGAGTATGTTAAGAGTGCAAGGTTGCAGAGTCTCAAAGGAAAATTTGAAAGATTGAAGATGAGAGATGATGAAAATATCACTACCTTTATGCCAAGAGTAAATGAGCTGGTGTGTGGAATTAGGAATGTTGGTGGAGTTTTGGATGAAAATGAGATTGTTTGCAAAATTCTCAGATCCCTTCCTACTGCCTACAAAATCACGGTTGCTGCCATTGATGAATTCAGAGCCCATACAACTATCACAAGAGACCAATTGGCTGGCAAACTGGCTGCATTTGAAATGACCAAGTTTGGAGATGATCCCCTCAAGACTAAATCTGCATTCAAAGCCAATGCCTATGTGAAAGGCAAACAAAGATTTGATCTAGGAGAAAACTCTTCAAGGAAGCTGTCATGGTATGATTAAGCAAGAAAAGACATGGAAGAGGAAGAAGCAGAAATAGCTCAACTTGAAGCCCTTTGCAAAAAGACTGCCAAGAGGATCCAGTAAGTATGAAGGAAAATTACCCTTTAAGTGCTTCAACTGCAATAAGATTGGTCACTTTGTCTCAAGATGTCCGGAAAGATCCACAAGATCAAATTCTAACAGACAAAGGTTCCAAAAGAATTGTTATTATGTTCATAAAGAAGCTGATAATGAAGGAGTAATAGATGATGAATCAGAGATAGGAGACAAATCCAGAAATGAATGGGTGTTCATTGCCATCAAGGAAGAAGATCCAATATCCCCTGAATCTATCAATCATAAGGTTATAGAAAGAGCTTTGGCTGCCCAAGTTGAAGAAAATGATGATTGGGTTATTGACAGTGGATGCTCTCACCATATGACAGGTGACAAGAACAAGTTCTTAGATTTGGAAAGGTATGAAGGAGGAATGGTAAAGTTTGGTGACAATTCTGCTAGTAGAATCAGAGGTAGGGGAACTATCTCTTTTGATGGAAAGAACAAAACCGGTAATGTACTGTATGTTGAAGGATTGAAGCACAATCTTCTCAGTGTTGGTCAGTTGGTGGACAAAGGCTATGATCTCCGGTTCAAGAATGGAAGATGCAGGATCTTTGAAAGCTCTAGAATTGAGATTGCATCCGGTGCTCAAACAAAAGGTAATATCTTCCATCTGGTTGGTACTAATAAAAGTTGTCTATTTGTTCAAGTTGATCAGAGTTGGTTATGGCATAGAAGGATGTGTCATGTAAATTTTGATAACATCATCAAGATAAGCAATACTCAGGCTATAAGAGATCTTCCAAAGTTGGTAAAACCTACAAATAGTTTGTGCAAAGAATGTCAGCTAGGTAAACAGAGTAGAGTCTCATTCAAAAGCAAGGATCAGTCCTCTACTAGATTATTGGAATTAGTTCATACTGATCTATGTGGTCTGACAAGAATCAAGAGTATGCAAGGTGATAGATATTTCATGTTACTGATTGATGACCATTCCCGGATGATGTGGGTTACCTTTCTGAAAGAGAAATCAGAAGCTTTTGAGAAGTTCAAAATCTTCAAGGCTATGGTAGAGAATCAAACTGGATTAAAACTAAAATGTCTGAGGTCTGATAGAGGTGGTGAATTCACATCCGGTGAATTCATAGACTTTTGTGAGAAGCATGGTATAAAGAGACAGTTGTCTGCTCCTAGGACTCCACAGCAAAATGGAGTAGTTGAGAGAAAGAACCGGACCATCCAGGAAGCATCCAAGACAATGATGATGGAAGCAAATGTTCCTTAGATGTTTTGGAGAGAAGCTGTCAGCACTGCAGTCTACACTCTCAATCGAGTTCAAATCAGAAGCAATACCGGTAAGACTCCCTATGAACTTTGGTTTGGCATCACTCCTACTATGAGATATTTCAGAGTATTTGGTAGCAAATGTTACATTAAAAGAGATGAAGATCTAGGAAAGTTTTATGCTAGAAGTGATGAAGGAATTTTCTTGGGTTACTCCACTCAAAGCAAAGCATACCGGTGTTACAATAAGAGACTGAGAAAGATGATAGAAAATACAAATGTGAAGGTTGATGAAGGTATTGAAAAGCCCTCAAGATTTTTTGAGTATGATGAAGATGATCAGAATGGTGTTTTGATTCAAGGAACTCAATCCTCTCCTTAAGGTCAGATTCAGACTGATCCGGTAAATTAGGAAGAAGAGATGGGTCTGGATGAGCCTGATCAAGAAGCAGAAGTGCAAGAAACTCCCAAAGTTCCAAGGTATGTAAGACTAAACCACTCTAAAGATCAGATCATAGGTGACAAAAGCAAAGATGTGCAAACTAGAAGGAATGTTGCTCAAAATTTGGATTAATGTTGTCTAATCTCAAAGATTGAACCTAAGACAATAAATGAAGCCTGCAATGATGATGAAGGGGGTAAATCATAAAACACACAATAACAAAAATTGAATACCAAGAATAGAACTTTCTTTTATTGATCTGGGCAACTTATTACATTATAGAAGCTTAATTACAATCAGAGGAATCAGTCCTCCACAAGCTGCAACACACTACAGCTACCATCACCAGGCTCTGGAATCTTTCGCCTTCTATAACCCCCAAATCAGCTAGGGTTTCTATTTTCCCGCTTATTCTTGACTCTACACTTGCCCCCCCTTAACTCTACTACTACCCAGGGTCCCCAAAATAGCCATAAATAACACTTTTTGGTGGCATCCAGCTAAATTTTGAAATTTACAACTCCCTATAAAAGTAAGTAAACTTCCAAGAAGCATAACTTTTGATCCGGGTGTCCAATTGACGAACTGTTTTATGTGTTAGAAAGCTCGCGATGTGAACTATCACACCAAAAATTTGTAAATGGATTTCCATCAACTTTTTGGGACATTTAGGGAAGTTTTAGTGCCTCATATCTCGTTTCAAAAATTTTTAGGGGCTTTTCAGAAAACAAAAACTTTAATATCTTTCAGCTCACAAATGATCTTTGCCTGATTCCTTCGCCAAAGGTCTTATTTTTCCATTTAGTAACTTTCTACAAGTTTTTGCTTCAATGTGTGCCCAACTGCAAATTTTCCAAAAATAGCAGGTAGACTTTCCAAAACAAACAGGGTGCTATTTTTAGCAGTTTTGGAAAAACTGAAAGTCCTACATCATTATTCTGGATATTATGGAACCAAAAACACTAATTATGGAAAGAAATGAAAACAACTACAATGATTTTGAATTAACTTCTTTTTGGGTGATGCAAGATTGCCCTTACACCACTAGATGCTCCTGCATCAGACACCCAAGGTAATTTGAGAAGTGACCCTGTCACATCTCAGATGTTTGTGAGGAAAACCCAAATGGTCAACCTCTGCCTTAGACAACCAAGAAGAATCTTCAACAGGCCTTCCTTTCCATTTTACCAGATATTCTTCATATTGCTTGTTCCGAGTACATCTTCCCACATGGCTATCTAAGATCTCTTCTATCTCCTCCATTGAAGTAGATGCCGGAATACTCCACTCGACTTCTATTGGTCCATCCTCTGTTCCACCTTCATGATATTATAATAAATCAGCAATGTTGAAAACAAGAGAAATATTGATCCCACTCGGCAGCTCTACCTCATATGCATTTCCTGAATCATGCTTCTTCAAGATTCTACATGGTCCAAATTTCATTTTCAACTTATTGTATGTTCCAATTGGGAACCTTTATTTTCTCAAGTGAACCATGACTTCATCTCCTACTTAGAATTTCTTATATCTCCTCTTCTGATCTGCCTTAGCCTTGTACTGAATATTCATTTTATTAATGTACTTTCTCACCTCTTCATGCAAATTCTTTAGATGTTCTGCAAAGTCTTCAGCTTCAACACTTGTCTTTTCTCCATTGTCCAGCTTCCTTAACTCAGAAGCATTTCTTGGGCTATTGCCATATACAATCTGGAATGGTGATTTACCAGTACTCCTATTGACAGAATTGTTGTAAGTAAATTCTGCCTGTGGTAAAATCAAATCCCATCCCTTGGGCTTATCTCCTACTAAGCATCGTAGCAGGTTACCCAAACTCCTATTCACCACTTGAGTTTGTCCATTAGTCTATGGATGGTGTGTAGAACTAAACTTCAAATCTATCTTTAACTTCTTCCACAATGTCCTCCAGAAATAACCAACAAACTTGGTATCTCGATCTGAAACTATGCTCTTTGTTAGACCATGTAGTCTCACCACTTCCCTAAAAAATAACTCTGTAATATGAATAGCATCATTAGTCTTCTTACAAGGAATAAAATGTGCCATCTTTGAGAATCTATCCACTACCACAAAAATAGAATCATGCCCTCTCTGTGTCCTTAGTAAACCAAGAACAAAATCTATACTAATATCATCCCATGGCTTCTCTAGTACAGGTAATGGTTGATACAACCCTGTATTTTGACTTGTTCCTTTTGCCATCTGACATACTCTGCAACTCTGCACAAACTTCCTCACATCCTGCTGCAACTATGGCCAATAATAATTTTCACCAACAATAGATAGGTCTTATCTCGACCAAAGTGTCCAGCCAATCCTCCACTATGCTTCTCCTTAATCAGGTTCTCTCTCATGGAACTCCTCGGAATGCACAACTAGCTTCCTCTAAATAACATGCCATCTTGGATTATGAAATCCAACCATTTTGTCATGTGCAAAGTAACAGGCTCCAGACAAGCTTTCCAAGCCTCTGCAAAATTTGGATCTTCAAGATACAAATTTTTGAGCTCATCAAACCCAACAACCTCTATCCTCATTTCTGTCAACAAATTGTGCCTTCTGCTCAAGGCATCTGCAACTCTGTTGGACTTCCCACTCCTGTGCTTCAAAACAAAGGTATAACTCTGCAAAAACTCAACCCATTTTAAGTGCCTTTGGTTCAACTTCCCTTGACTATTAATATACTACAAAGCCTGATGATCAGTATATAAAACAAACTCTTTTGGCAACAAATAATGTCTCCATTTCTTCAAAGCCTAAACTATTGCATAAAATTCTTGATCATAAACAAAATACTTTTTCTTGGCATCATTAAGCTTCTCACTAAAATAGGCAATGGGCTTACCTTCTTGGCTCAAAATAGCTCCTATACCACTACCACTAGCATCACAATCTACCTGAAATACCTTATTGAAATCTGGAAGTGCCCAAATAGGTTGTTCTACAACTTTCTACTTCAATGTATCAAAGCTCTTGTCGGCTCCTTTAGTCCATCTAAACTCTTTTCTATCCCCTCTCATTGTTTCAATTAGGGGTGCACAAATGCTACTAAAATTCCTAATAAACTTTCTGTAAAAACTTGCCAAACCATGAAAAGATCTTAGCTCTGTTGCACTCCTTGGCGTAGGCCACTCAATGATAGCCCTTACTTTTTCTGGGTCCATCTTAAGACCTTCCTTCGAGACAACAAATCCCAGGTATACCAACTCCTTCTTTGTAAAACTGCATTTCTTCAGATTAATCGACAACTTCTCCTCCCTCAGCTTCTCTATAACTCTTCTGATATGCATCAAATGCTCATCCCAAGTCTTACCGAAAATCAAAATATCATCCAAATAAACAATAACAAAACTTCCCAAAAATTCTTTCAGTACCTCGTTCATGAGTCGCATGAATGTGCTCAGTGCATTGGTTAGCTCAAATGGCATGACTAACCATTCATACAAACCTTCCTTTGTCTTGAAGGTTGTCTTCCATTCATCCCCTTCTTTGATACGAATTTGGTGATACCCACTCTTCAGGTCAATTTTTGTGAAGTACTTGGCTCCACTCAAACAATCCATGATGTCATTTACTTTTGGCAATGGAAATCTATACTTGATCGTTATCTTATTGATGGCTCGAGAGTCTATACACATCCTCCATTCTCCATCCTTCTTTGGTGCTAGTACTGCAGGTACCACACATGTACTTAGGCTCTCCCTTATCAGTCCCTTCCTTAACAACTCCTGAACTTGTCTGTTCAACTCTTCATTCTCTGCAAGGGTCATTCTGTGGGCTGCCTTGTTTGGCAAATTAGCTCCTGGTATCAAATCCATTTGATGACTTATCTTCCTTACTAGTGGTAAACCTTCTAGTACATTATCAGAGATAATGTCCTGGAACTCTTCCAACATATCTGAAACTTCTGTTGGTACATCTTCACATTTCTCTTGACTAATCTTAGGAATCAATGCAAAGCAATGACACTCATGCTTCATACCCTCCAAAATTTCTTACCATCTACCAAACAAATTCTGGCAGTACTACATACCTTTTCTTCCACCTCCTTCAAGGGCTTCAACTTATGACGAACTCCATCCTTTGTTAGGGAATATGTGTTTGCACGGCCATCATGGACAGCGCTCCTATCATACTACCACGACCTGCCCAACAGCATATGACATGCATCCATCGGTATGATATCACACAGCACCTCGTCATGGTAGTCACCAATCTTGAACTTCACTAAACACTGTTCATTGACCAAAGCTCTATGGTCCTTCCGCAACCATGCAATCTAATATGGATGCGGATGCTTTCTTCTTGTCAACTTCAACTCGTCAACCATCTCCTCTAAAACAAGATTATCAGTGCTTCCACTGTCAATAATAATATCACAACACTTACCCTCACATTTGCACCTTGTGCGGAATAAACTCTTCCTCTGATTGGGTTCTTTCTCCTCATTCAGCAAGGTTCTTCTGACAACTAGGGTTTCTCCCCTTTCAGCATCTTCAGAATGCTCAGAATGTGCATCTTCATCTACATGTGCAACTCGTGCATTACCTTCAGGTCTTCTATTTGTCCTTCCTTGATGTTGCGGACACTCATATGCTCGATGCCCTTCTTCTCCACATTGGAAACAGGTTCCTCTAAAACCTCCTCTTCCAGGTCCTTGCCCAGGTCTACCTCTTCCTCTTCCTCTTTGATCACCATTGTTCTAGTCACGAGGGCGGTAGGTATTATCCCCTCTTTGATTTCTACTGGTGCCTGTTTCTTCACTTTTCTTTTGATCTTCATTACAGCCTCCATAGGGTCTTCCACTAGTCCTTCCACCTTGACCTCTTCCCCTTTGCTTGCTATCAAATCTTTTGTTCATCTTCTCTTCCACCTTCAGGAAAAACTGGTACGCATCTTCTATGGTGGTCATTCTGACTAGGCTCAACTCCTCTTGAATACTTGGCCTCAATCCATTAATGTAATGGGCTACCTTCTTGTTGGGCTCTGCATGGCCTGTCCTGATAGTAATTTTATAAAATTCTTCTGTATACTCCTTAACAGACTTGTTACCTTGCTTCAGTCCTTGCAACTTCTTCAGCAACTCCATCTCATAGTCCACAGGAATGAACTGCTTCTCCAGTTTCTCCACCATCCGATCCCATCTGGTAATCTTTGCTTTTCCTCTTCTGTTCCTCTCTAATTGGACCTCCTTCCACCAAATATTGGCGTGGCCCTTCAACTTTGTTTTTGCAAACTTAACCTGATCTGGGTCCTCCACATCTTCATACTCAAAATACTCCTCCATGTCATTTATCCAATCAATAAGCTGTTCTGGATTCAAATCTCCAGAATATGTAGAAACTTTGATCCTGGGCCTCTTTCTGATCTTCGAAATGATCCTCAACAACCTTATTTCTGCAGCATCTTCGGTAGCTTCTTGTTCTTCCTCAGATAGCTCTTCTTCAACTTCATCTTCACTTTCTTCTCTTGTCCTCGGCTCAAACCCTCTTCGTAGCTCCTCTTGCAATGCATCGATTTGTCTTTGTAGGGCTCTAAAACCCTCTTCCATCAAAGCATTCCTCCCAACATGATTTCTTCGTGGAGGCATCTTGGTCTTCGCAACAAACCCACAACCTCAGGTCCTGGTGTAAACTGCCTCACAGTCAGTGATCTGTCTACACACTCAGGAACCCTCACTCTGATACCACTTGATGAAGGGGGTAAATCATAAAACACACAATAACAGAAATTTAATACCAAGAATAGAACTTTCTTTTATTGATCTGAGCAACTTATTACATTACAGAAGCTTAATTACAATCAGAGGAATCAGTCCTCCACAGGCTGCAACACACTACAGCTACCATCACCAGGCTCTGGAATCTTTCGCCTTCTGTAACCCTCAAATCAGCTAGGGTTTCTATTTTCCCACCTATTCTTGACTCTACACTTGCCCCCCCTTAACTCTACTACTGCCCAGGGTCCCCAAAATAGCCATAAATAACACTTTTTGGTGGCATCCAGCGAAATTTTGAAATTTACAACTCCCTATAAAAGTAGGTAAACTTCCGGGAAGCATAACTTTTGATCCGGGTGTCCGATTGATGAACCGTTTTATGCGTCAGAAAGCTCGCGATGTGAACTATCATGATGGAAATCTGTAAATGGATTTCTGTCAACTTTTTGGGATGTTTAGGGAATTTTTAGTGCCTCATATCTCGTTTCAGAAATTTTTAAGGTCTTTTCAGAAAACAAAAACTTTAATATCTTTCAGCTCACAAATGATCTTTGCCTGATTCCTTCGCTAAAGGTCTTATATTTCCATTTAGTAACTTTTTGCAAGTTTTTGCTTCAATCCATGCCCAACTGTAAACTTTCCAAAAATAGCAGGTAGATTTTCCAAAATAGGCAGGTTGCTATTTTTAGCAGTTTTGGAAAAACTAAAAGTCCTACATCATTATTCTGGATATTATGGAACCAGAAACACTAATTATCGAAAGAAATGAAAACAACTACAATGATTTTGAATTAACTTCTTTTTGGGTGATACAAGATTGCCCTTACACCACTGGATGCTCCTACATTAAATGATGAAAATTGGACCAAAGCAATGGAGGAAGAGTTGATGCATATTGAGAAAAATCACACTTGGGATCTTGTTTCTAGACCTAGTAACAAGAATGTGATTGGACCCAAATGGGTCTTCTAGAACAAACTAAATGAAGTTGGTGAAGTAATCAGGAATAAAGCCAGATTAGTCTGTAAAGGCTACTCTCAAATAGAAGGGATTGATTTTGAGGAAACCTTTGCTCCAGATGCAAGAATTGAAGCAGTCAGACTATTTCTTGCATTTACTACCTTCAAAGATTTTAAAGTGTATCAGATGGATGTCAAATCTGCTTTCCTGAATGGTGACCTAGAAGAAGAGGTGTACATTGAACAACCCGATGGATTTCAGTTATCTGAGCATGGTGATATGGTCTACAAATTAAAGAAGACACTGTATGGTCTAAAGCAAGCCCCAAGAGCATGGTATGACAGGCTAGATAAACATCTTTTGAAGATTGGTTTCAACAAAGGTACTGCTGATAGTAACCTATATTTCAAAATTCATCATGAAAACATCTTGATTGTTGAAGTATTTGTTGATGATATCATCTTTGGAGGAAGAGACAGTATGTGTAAAACCTTTGCAAACCAAATGAAAAGTGAGTTTGAAATGTCAATGCTCATTGAAATGAATTTCTTCTTGGGTCTACAAATTACTTAGACAGAGAAAGGAATCTTTATCTCTCAGACCAAATATGTGAAAGAACTATTGAAGAAATTTGGAATGGAAGATTCAAAGCCAATGAACACTCCTATGGCTACCAGATGTAAGTTGAGCAAAGATGATGACTCTCCTAAGACAGATTAGACAAAGTACAGATCAATGATTGGAGGATTACTGTATTTCACTCAGACTAGACCAGATATAATGCAGGCTATTGGCCTTGTGGCAAGATTCCAGGCTGATCTGAGAGAATCTCATGTCATGGCAATCAAAAGAATTTTTAGGTACTTGAAAGGAACAGTTGAGTATGGCCTACGGTATCCCAGAGATCATGACTTTTCTCTTCATGCATATATAGATGCAGATTGGGCAGGAGATGTGGATGATAGGAAGAGTACAAGTGGAGGAGCATTCTTTTTGGAAAAAAGGTTGGTTTCTTGGCTAAGCAAGAAACAAGAAGCAATATCCTTGTCTACAACAGAAGCAGAATACATTGCAGCAGCAGGTAGTTGCACTCAACTTTTGTGGATGAAGCAAATGCTAAGAGATATTCAAGTAGAATATGAGGAGCCTATCACAATTTTCTGTGATAATTCAAGTGCAATAAATATTTCTAAGAATCCGGTATTGCATTCTAAGACCAAGCATATATCTATGAAATTTCACTTTTTGAGAGAACAAGTGAACAAGGGTGAAGTCAGATTGGAGTATGTGCCCTCCAAGGATCAGCTTGTAGATATTTTTACTAAACCTCTTCCCAATGACTCTTTTGAGTATCTCAGGGAGAAGTTAGGGGTCATGGCCCCTCCGGTGATGAACTAGGATACACTGATGTGCATCAGTCTAGTGGATATCACAGTCATATCTTGTGATCTAGATTGATGATGGGGAGTTGCTACTAAGGGGGAGTAGCTGGTATGATTCTGATGTGTTAGAATTGCAAGTATGAACCCTTTGCCATTGATGTCAAAGGGGGAGAAAAGACATGTGAAAAACAAGTGGTTGATGATCAAAGGGGGAGCAATAAAGGAAGAGTAGACATGTGAAGAGTTGTTGCTGATAGGGGGAGCTGTGACAGAAAGGAGAAGTTCTTGTCTTGATGGTTTTTCACATCATATGTTGCCATCAATGACAAAGGGGGAGATTGTTGCAAGTATGAGGTTAACCAGTGTTGTCATTGATGTCAACATACTCATATTGCATTGATAAGAAGGATTGGATGAGCTGTGTGCTGAGGTTATTGAGGAAACTAGTCTCCATCAAAAACAGTGAAGAACAGTGATGAGAAGAAGGCAAAAGTACTCAATAGGTTGAGGATCAGAGGATGCAGTTTAAAGGGTTTGTAGAGACGAGTCTTGAGATATTCCAGTTAATATTTCAGAGGTCCACATAAAGATCTAAAGAAGTTATGACTACTTGTGTAGAACCGGTTCCGGTAGGTGTTTAGTGGAGACAAACTATCACAAATTGGTTCGGTGAGATCTGGAATTACATTATCTCATTCTACAGATTGGAAGGAGTGTTGAAGAAGTTAGTGTGAAGTGACAACTAGATTTGTGAATGATTTGGAGGTCCAGAAGAACCTTTTTCATTATGACAGTGATGACAGACTGTGTTCTTGAAGTTCCGAATGAAGAACAGAAGAATTCAAGTAAGCTAATAAAGTGTGGATATTCTTGATGACTCAGGAAAGGGTTTGGTGATCTTTGGATCATGTTCTATTCTTATTGGCAGTCTGTATTAAAGTTAGAGTTTGCATTCAAAGAATAACCATGGATTTTGGTGTTCTTCTTAAGACTGGCCGACCGGATGTATTACATGTCTTGCGAATGATCTTGTAGGTGTTTGCTGACTTAGCTGATTATTCCTAAGTCGATGCCTTGTATAAATAAGGGTTTGTGAATTCATTTTGAAGCATGTCTTGTGGGGATGAGTGTGATATAGAGAAGGGAAGTGCAAAAGGTAGAGTAGGAGTTTTTGGGCTTAAATGGAACTGATCCAGGCATGGTAAAGATGTCATTCTCCAGTTCAAGTTTGTAATGCTTGTTACTTTGTAGATAGTGTGTCTCTTGTAGGCAGTGTACCTCTTGTGAGTAGTGTGCTCAGGCAGTGAGCCCTAATTGGCATGTGCCATCCATTTTTCTTATTCTTCTAATAGAGAATAATCCTTGGGTTAATCACCTCATGGTTTTTCCCTTGACCAGGTTTTCCACGTCAAAATTTTGGTGTCTAATGTGTTGATGTTTATCTGCTCTGGTGTTTATGCTTTATGCTTTCATGAATGGTTAATTAATATGCTATTAAATAACAAAGAAGAATCAAGTATCTAAAGTAAAAGCAAGTTTTTTATACAACTGATTCACCCCCCCTCTTAGTTGTGTGCCCTAGATCTAACAGTCATCTTCACTCATCTTTAGAGCTTCATACCTTGCCTTTAGGTTCTGTAATTTAGCACTTTTCACAGAATCATCTCCTTCATACAGATTTTTTAACTTATCTCAAATAGCATAAGCAATTTCTAGATCCATAACTTTTATCAACTCAGTAATAAATAAAGCACTAAGCAAAGCATCTCTATCCCTTCCATTCAACTCATACTGCTTGACTTCATCATCGAATGATTGACCATTCAGAAGGAGAGTTTACTCTATTTCTGCCATCTTCCAAACATTATAACCAAGAGAAATAAGATGAATTTTCATTCGTACCTTCCAGAGAGCATAGTTTGTTCCATCAAACTATGGAAACTCTTTCTTGTGCGCCATCTCGGTTCTACCTCGAGTTGTTAGACTCTTTACCGAGGAACACCCATTCTGAACCCAATTGTTGAAAAGTGCAATACAACTGAGAGGGGGGGGTGAATCAGTTGTAACCAATATTTCAAAACTATTAACACATCAACTAATTAATACTAAATTTGTATCTTAACCATGAAAGCATGAAAATAGAAACTTAAACACATTCACACATTCAACACAGGAGACACTAAATTTTTTACATGGAAAACCCCATAGGGGAAAAACCATGGTCAATGTTAGCTCACAATATAATATGTCATAACAATACTAAAAATCAAAGGCTCACTGCCCAAAATGCCCACTGCAAATAAAGAGGCTCATTGCCAATGGGGCGACTCACTACCGGTGGGTGGCTCACTGCTAAATGGGTGAACTGATATAGTAGCATCTACACTATGCCAAGGTTCAGTTCCATTAAAGTACAATAAGTATCCTCTGCTCTGCTCTGCTTTTACACTTCACACTTACCTTTTCATTTTCACATCCTCATACCAATTCATGACTTCATTACAAGTATTTATACAATTCATCAACCTTGGAATGATCATCAACGTCAGCATTACAATCATTAACGATTGGAACAATCTCCAAGGTCAACAAACACACAAACATTAGAATAGGTCTGGACCTAAATAGATTTGTGGAGGAAAAGAATGAATACGGATCACATCACTCCTTAGCTGGGACTCAAAAGTAATCTTCTATGTGAAAAAACACTTCCACAATCTCCAAAGCATAATGTTGATGATGATGTTGATCATATACAAACATAGAATAAAAGTTACACAACAACCTTTACTCATCTTGAAAGATACGATGAATTCAGAGAATTCATGATCCCAAGTCTCCATTGATTAGGTCTTAATCTACTGACGTTACTCAGTGGTTGATGTGTGTTGCTGTTTTCCATTCAGGGGCCTTACGTATTTCTGCAAAGTTCATCATTATTTCTCCAAATATCCTGCTCTATATGTCTGCTCTGCATAAATCTCCAATAATTCTACCTCTGCACTATGAATTTAGTCAAATAATGTGCTTACAAGTTGATATTTGCATGATTTCTACCAGTATTTATGATTCTTTGCATGATATTTTCAATACTACATGCATTTAACACAAATATGCTAAGGATTTTCGATTATCTACGAGATGTCAGCATATTTCTCTGTTCTGCTTGTTATTTATCATGATTTGTAGTTATGGTGATGAATTTATGAAATTAAAAAAAGGAAAAGGGTTAAAGAATGAGATTCCCAAAATTACTTAACTAAGATCACTGATCCATATACAAGCTCCCATACATGCAATGAAAAGAAGGAAACTAGAATCATACTTCACCAGGACATTCCACAAATCCGCATGATCTAGTGCAAATCTTCAAAGGAAAAGTTGATAACAACATGTAATGAAATGAAAGCGCTTCTAGTTGAACACAACATTCACCAGTACATATCTAGAAATCGACATGAAGATTACGTAAAATTTACAATCAGGATGTAATCTGAAACATCATATCCATTCAGTATGCTCAAGAACAGGTACATTTACAGTGATCTGAAGAAAGAACCTTGACATTTCAACAATTCAATCCTCATTAGTCTCAGTAATCCGATCTCCTATTTGATTCTACAGTAATTGGCCTTATTGTGCCAGATGTTCCAATGTATCTATCCTTATATTGTCTCTCCCTCCTATTGGCCTTATTGCCAGATATATCTATCTATCTCCCCCTTTCTAAAGTTAAGTTCCGGCTCTTATATTGAACAAATGCCAGAAAACAGTTACCATGATCCAAGGATCATGATCCTCCCAGAACAATCAATGGTCCAGATGAAAAGCACATGCTTTGCCAGTTGGGAAATGTATAGCTGGCATAGAATATTCTAGCATCTTTGATTTGATTCGGTCTCCAGCTGGCAAACAACATATTTGACAATATCCTCCTCACTTCTGGTTCATGTTGCCTCCATGTGCAACTTTGCAATGTTCAGCTTCAAACAGCTCCGAGACTTCCTGCAATAAACATACAAGCATTAAGCCCAGCATCATTTGATAAACAACAAGAATTTAAACATTTTAATAAACAGGCCTCAAAATGTGCAGCTAGAGGCAATCGGGCCCCAAATCAGTGGAAATTATGCATTAAATGCATAAACAGCGTCAAAACACTCGGGTCAACCATCGTTGACTAGAAAAATGCATCTGGTGATCTAAATTTCTATCGCTCTATTCCTTCTCACCCACCGGCGTGAAACTGTCCATCGGTGCGTCCAAAAATACATTGGCTGATGGCCTTTCTCTTTTGTTTATTTCCTCCTTTGTTTCTTTCCATCGGGCTGAGTCCTATTATTGGCGGGACAAAAAACCTTTCTGCCGATCACCTTTGTTTCACTGATGCTCTTTACTTATCAGCGTGAGATCTGCCATCGGTGAACTCCAAATTCCTTCTGCCGATGGCCATACCTTGGCCAATACCTTTATCGGTGAGAGTTTCACCGATGTCTTTTTGTAATGCATTCGACTAAGTCTTTCTGCTTTCAAAACCTATGCATATCGCGATATACAAGCCATTAATTCCATTTGATAATCCATTCAATTCCGGCGTTTGTATATTTTGATTGTATATCGCCAATATACAAGCCAACATATATAAGGATTTAACCTTGTTGAATAACTGCTTCGGATCCGGCGCTTGTATATAGCGCTTGCATATGAACAGTTGCATGTATGTGAACAGTGCTTTGCATGTCCGCTTGTATATTTCGCTTGTATATGAAAATATACAAGCGCCAAATATACAAGGATTTTTCTGCATTTGATAAGTTTTCGGGTCTGCCAATGTATATGTGCGTTGTATATTCCGCTTGTATGTGAAAATATACAAGCCCGAAATATACAACGAATTTGCAGCATTTGATAATCCTTTCGGGTCCGACCATGTACATTTTGCATTGTATCTCAGGTCAGCATCATATTTGCATCAGTGTGACAAATTTAGACTTGGCCGATGGTAAAACATACACCAATGTCCACCCATTGGGGAGACCACTCATATCGGAGTGAAAATTCAAGACTCGGCCGATAGTGAAAACTACGCCGAAGAACTACCATCGGAGAGACTACTACTGTCAGCGAGAGAACACCAAGCTTGGCCGACAGTAAAAACTACGCCGATGGACCTTTCCATCGGGGAGACTACCTCAATCGGCGAGAAAATTCAAAGCCTGGCCGACATCACAACCTAAGCCGATGGACTTTTCCATCGGGGTGACTACTCCCATCGGGGAGAAAATTCAAAGCTCGACCGATGGCAAAAGTCAGGCCGAAGAACCCTTCCTTCGAATGTCCTGATGACGTCACCGTCATATCCCGGGCTTCATTGAAATGCAAAAGATGACGTCATCGTCATATTGGTAAAGTCAGGGGATATTTCAATATCGGGTTACATTAGGAAGATGATCCTCCTCATCGAATATCATGATGACGTCACCATCATATTCCGTCTTCGGAGCATGAGGATGAGTTGAGATCATCATCAGGTTAGCGCTAGGGTGATATTTAAAATATGATCATGCTGAGGAATGGAATATCACCCCCCTAAAATCATGCTTGACCAGACCTTTGACTTGTCATAACTTTCTCATCTGGACAAATTTTAGGGTGATGTAAAAGGCAAACCTACCTAGAATTTCAAGCTCTTTCACATGGTAAGCTTTCTGAGGATAGATTCAGACTTTCAAATTTGGCTCAGACTTCAAGATCACAAATATGCCTAAGATTAGGCATATGCATACTGACTGATACTATTTTACCATTACCGCCCAGAGCACAAAAACAAGGGAACAAGCTAGCAAAGTTGGGTCCTTGTTTTGATAATGCAAAATGGGGCGTGTTGTGTAACCACACAACACATAACCGCAAGTAGTGAGAATAATCGAGTTGGCTAGAATTGGTGTTAACACTAAGATGTTTGAGAACACACTTCATGCACGATCCAGATTACACTTTGCAAACCAATCAATGTTGGCAAGAGACACTGGGTGGCTTCATGATTATTATCATTGATGGCAACAAAGTCTATCCCACACATCTGCATCACATAGTATGTCTATACCGGATGACAGATTGAAGATTGTTTAGGTCTGGTGAGCCAGAATAAAGCATGCAACAAGGTCTGATAATCAGGTCTGGATCTCTCAGATGGTGTAACTCAGTAAGTTGTGGACTTGGACAAGCCAAGAGGAGTATCATGACTATTATATTCTAGAGATTGAGCCTCCAGTGAGAAAACATGGAAAAGATATGAGCGTCTGAGTGTTGGATTCCAGACAGGCAGAGGAGACTAAGGAAGAACTAACCGGCAGAGTATCAGACTTCAATCCAGATGAGAAATTGATGATGATCAAGCTATTTGAGGGATCATACAATATTGGCTGACATGATTGATGACTTCAATGTCTATGATTTTGATACGCATCGCATATCAAGCATGGATTTAGCCGACAGATCAGTAGTTTGCAAATATCTTGAGTATTCCGGTTGCCGACTAGAAAGCTGTTGAAATCCTTGGTATGGATACATATACCAGATGGATTCTAGTATGAAAGGTGTGTGTGTAAGGATATAGTGTGCGAAGAAAGGCAGAGATAAGTGTGTAAGCAACAATACAAGTCTAGTATGTGGCAGAACAACAACACTAAAGCAAAGGAAGAATGAAGTGCAGTAGATCAGTATATTGAGCCTAACTGGAACTAAACCTCATCATATGTGGATGCCTTTCATTAGTTCAAATACCTAGTTACCTTCTATAAACATTGTAGATAGTGAGTCTCTTGTAGGCAGTGTGCCTCTTGTGAGCAGTGTGCTCAGCCAGTGAGCCCTAATTGGCAAGTCCCATTTTGTACTTCTTATTCTTTTAACAGAGAATACAATCTTGGGTTAGTCACCCCATGGTTTTTTTCCTTAACAAGGTTTTCCATGTTAAAATCCTTGTGTTATGTGTGTTGATTTCATTTCTGCTCTCATGATTATATATGCTTATGTGTTTTGATGCTGCACAAATTATAAAAGGAAAAATAAAGTAAAATTATTAGAGATAACTGATTCATCCCCCCTCTTAGTTATCTACCTTGTTTCCAATAATTGGTATCAGAGCTAAGTTCCTCTAAATAGAGCTTAATAGCTTGAGGAAGATCCAGGAATCTTAATGGATATATATGGTATGAAAGAATAACTTCAGTCTGCCCTAGCTGATCTTGAGCAATCTCACTTTGAAGTCAGTAACTTGAGAGAAAGACTCAAACAAACTGATGATTTCATAAATGAGCTAAAAGAAAAACTAAGTATCTCTGTGAAAAAGAGAAAGGAACTACTTCAACAATTTGCAAGTCAAAGTGAAGCCAATGATACTAATGAAGATCTGAATGAGAAAAACAAGCTATGTGAGAAGCTATCAAAAGAGGTCATTATGGTAAGACATGAAATGGAATCAGGGGTTATGAGATTCACACAAGAAATTCAAGAGAAAAGAAAAATTGAAGATAATCTAAAACAATCTCTCAAGGAGAAGTCAGAGGACTGCCACAAAATGGATAGAATAATTAAGCATCTGGAATCTGATCTTGAAGAAGCTAGAGATAATGAAGAGCAACTTGAGAATCATATAGACACTCTTAAACAAGATCTTCAAACAACAAATGAATACAAAGAGAAATTCAAGATAAGCTCAGTTCAACTTGAAGTTCTTCTTGGAAGCCAAAATAGGGTAGATGACAAGCGTGGCTTGGGATATGAGAAAGGTAAAAGCTCTGGATCCAGTCAAAAGAACTCTGGATTGGGAAATCCAAGGAATAGGCCTAGAAGACCTCCGGTAAGGCAGCCAAATGCTCAAAGATATCCATCCTTCAATGGATATTGCTATAGTTGCAACAACTTCGATCATAAAGCAACTCAGTGCAGAAGAAGAATGAATCAGACTAATTCATCCTTCTCCAGACAGTGTTTCAACTACAAAAGGTATGGTCACAAATCTCATGAATGCATAAATATGCAAATAAACAATTCATTCAATGGTAGATGCTTTGCATGCAATAGAATGGGACATATGACTAATCAATGCAGATCAAGAGGATATCAGTCAAATATGCAAATAAATGTTGTTTGCTACAATTGCAATAGATCCGGTCATATTGCCAAATTTTGCAGAAGTAAGAATCAGGATAAAAAGTGTCCGGTGCATCATAATCAAAATCAAGATAAAGGAAAAGGCAAAATGAATGCGGATGAAATTCAAAGGGAGATGAACAAGATTTGGATGAAGAAGAGTACATAAAATATTGGGGATGGATCCACACCAGAATCTGGTGTTGATATTCCTTCCGAAAACTAAACAGATGAGCTCTAGCTCAGGGGGAGTCACAAAGGAAAATAAATTCCCCCAACCAGTCAATTGGTGCCTAAATTTGGCACATGGAATGTTGCAGATTAAAGGGTTCTCAGAGAAATATCCAAATAACCCTTGGTAAAAATATGAAAGATTCGCAAGGAGTTTTGAAGAGTTTAATCAGCCAAGATTGATCTGGTTTGATAGCCATCCGGTTAAGCAGGATCTTCATAGACAAATCCAATATGACTCAAAATTGAAATATATTGATCTATGGATTCATGGCATGATTGGATGAAAGAAGATACATTGTCAATTATCACTAAAAATGATTCTAAGTGCATCTCAGTGATTCAGAAAGATCTCTCTCAGAACAAGGCAACTAGATGACTTAAGTTGTGCATTTATTGCAAAAGGAAATTAGGGTTTGCACAGAGATAAAAGGGTTCTTTTATTCATCATTTGTACATTTGCATTCGAGAAGAAGAAAGGAAAATCTCTGCATCAAGTTTTTACAACTTTGTCAAAGATCAACCACAGAATCTGATTCAACCAACGATCTATTCCAGCTCCTATTGTGAACCCTAAAAGCGTAAAAAGGTATTTCCATTTTTGAATATCTCTCTCTGAATCTTTTGCAAAGATGGCTACTCCAATGGTTGTTAAGATCACTGATAGGCCACACCCAAAGTTTAAGAAACACCCCTACAAGTCCCTAGAAGTTGATCCCTTAGGCACTTTTTCTATCATTCCGCATGGGGTTCTACACGTAGAAGATGTTAAGGTGTACATCCACGCCAATATTGAGGAATTTGGAGAATCTAAGCCAATGGATATCTACCATAAACAATTAATAGATGAAACTTTTGAACTCAAACCTCAATAAAAGGCCCTCCGGGATAAGCATTTTGGACACTGCATCCACTTTCCCTATTTTGCAGAAGATGAATGGGTCTGGTATGTTCTTAGTAGAATACATGATAAATTCATGTGGTTGATGAAGCCCTTCAAGATAACAAAAGATGCCATTAGGGCAGTAACTGGATTGCACTCATCCGATGGGTTGCCCGCACTCAAATCTATCAAGAACTAGATAGTAAGTGAGGCTACCAGATCTAAGTTTGACAAAAGAGCCATGACAATAGAAGATATCACAGATTCGGGTATTAAATTTGCCTCTATGATAATTGGGTATAAAATCTATAATTCTAGTAGGGAGAATTATGTGTCTAGAACTACAATTTATACAACATATTAGATGCTAAGGGAAAATACTAATTATGACCTATGTGATCTTCTTCTAAACCAACTGTTAGAAAACTTGCAAAAGATCAAGAAGGATAAGAAGAACTCATTCAAGTATGGTGGCTTAATACTATGTCTATTTTTTTACTATATGAATGAGCTACCCAGATCAAGTGGTTGGGTATGGCAAAATGACAAACCGGTTGCCATACAAATCAGAGACTATATGTATGGGCTTGGTGATGCCAAGGCTCAAAGTACAGCACTCTGGGGATACTTTAAAAACTTCCAAAGTTTGATGTAGGCTAGAGAAAGAATTCATCAAACAATAGTTGAAAAATATAAGGATACAGTATGCTTCATGGTAGACACTGATCAATGCCTAATGGAGGCAGTTGAGCCCAGAACAGTCTGGATCATGCCAATGGGTATGAGGTAGATGAGAAAATACTAGAGATGCATGTCCAACACTTGCTAAGTCAGCCTAAGGACCCTGAGGCAGAAAGGTTTGGAATCTTTCTAGAATTAAGTGTAAAGATACATGTTGAACTGAGACAACTAGAGATGAAAAGAAAAGTGAGAAGGGAAGTAGAGGAAATTGCCAAAAGATATGGCATATCAAAGGAGGCAGTTGATGCAAATAGAGAGAAAATAGAAAGAGCTGAGAAAGAGAAACAAGAAGTAGAAAAAGAAAGTGTTTCGGTACAAGCCTCCTCCCGGACTAGATCCTCCAAGAGCTCTGCACTTGCCACCTCTAAGAGCTCAAGAGCCTCAAAACTAGAAGCCAAGACATCCAATAAGGGAGAAAAGAGATCAAAAACAAAGGCCACAAGGTCATACATAAGCCAAAAGTATGATGAAGAAATAGAGTCTGATGAGGAAGTTAAGAAAATGAAGAAGAAGAAGAAAACATCCGGGGAACACTCTGCCAGTAAAAACAAAGAAGAAGAGGCAAAATAATTTGTTGAAAGGCCTACTCTCTCTATTGATGATATCATCAAGGCAATCACAGTGGATGGGAACCTGCAACTAGTCACTGAATTTTATGATGAATATAGTGATACTGACAAGAAGATCTTGGAAGATGCTACAGTCAGGTACCTAAACACTTATAATAAAGCATTCATTGAAATCATCTCTCTAATTCCCAAATGTCTAGAGAAGGTACTTGAACTAAGAAAGGAGAATGCTAAGGAAAAGGACCTAGAGATCTGAGAGCAGATTGCTATTCAGCTCTATCCTTCCATTACTCCAAAACAAATGAACATGATCTTTAAGGACTACAAGGATGAGTTCCAAAGTAAAGCAAGAATGAACAAACTTATGCTTGGAGAGACTGATCAAGTAGCAAGAAAAATAGAAGACATCCTCTGGAATGCCTTTAAAAGATTCAATCTTCCTGTTATAGAGGAAATAGATGAAGAACCTTCTACCATGGATGTCGAAGGATTAAGTGCATCAAAAGAAGAATCTACTGAGAAAAATGTAGAAGAGTCAAAAGAGATAGATGAGGGGAAGTCTAAGGACTTGGATTCCTCTGTTCTGGAAGAGGAAGTCCATGAAGAAGTCAACACCACTCCTCTAGATCCCCCTGCAGACTCAGGTATTGAAGGAGAAGGAAGAGAAGAGGAGAAATTGAGTCAAGAAGAGGAGGTAAAAGAAAGAGAAGAAGAATAAGCAGAGAAAATCCCCGATGACAGTTCTGAGGTTGCCAAAGGAAAGAAGACTTAGTCTCCAGCAAGAGACACTACAGAGACAGTAAAGAGCTTCTTGAACAAAGAAATGATAGAAATAGATGAACCAGAATTATTTCAAGGACCACTCAATTTTGATTCTCTCTCTCTGGTCCAGACAATGAAGATAGCATCCTTTGCCCAAGCTAAAGCAAAAGAAAAGCTTCTGAAGTCTCACATGGAAGATTGTGAACTGATAGAGATTACATCCAGAATGCTGGAGAAGATCATGCCATCCTTCCAAAAGGATCCTTCGGCCTCTCCATCTGGTAACCTTAAATCTCTGATAAACTTTGTCAACATTCATTTTGATTCCTTAGAGAAATCTGCAGAAGAAAAGGTTTGGAAAGAATTTTTGGGAAAGAGATTCTCTAAAGTACAGGGACTCATAACTAATGATAGGAGAACCATGGATATTGGGATAAAGAGCCTAGAAAATGCTCTTAAAGATGGTGGAGAAATGTACAAATTTTGTCTATCCTGGTCGAAAGTGACAGAGGATATTGAAAAGAAGGTGAAAGAACAAGAAGGTAAACTATCAAGTTTATCTCAGAATTTTGATCCTCTCACCACATCCATAATGAATCAAGAGTGCCAGGCTATTGCCATTATAAATGAAATAAAGAGACTGAAAAGGAGAAGAAGAATAGAAAAAGAAAGATGAGTGAACTTAGAGCGATAATTATCCCCAAGTTAGAGGCAATGCATGAGGCCTTAACTGATGCTCAGACCACAGCCCGGACCAGTGATCTGGTAGACTTAAGAAGGGCAGAAGCTTATGCATTTTTGTTAAGTGGTCACATCTCAATTTTGGACAAGATGAAGTAGAGTTGGGCAACAGAATTTGTATAGTTGAAGACCACTTTTGCGGATATACTTAAGTATATGTAAGTATAACATGTATATATACTTATGCAGCTATGTATAGGTTGATTTTTACAAATTTTGGTGTGTGGATTCTACCCTTTTCCATTGATGTCAAAAGGGGAGTGAGGAGTAGTGAAAAGTATGGAATCCAGCTAAGGGGGAGCTCTGGTAAAAGTGTACATAAGACAGAGCATCAGCCTAGGGGGAGTTTGCTATGACACTTAGTCATTTTTCACTAAGTGTTGCCATCAATGCCAAAGGGGGAGATTGTTGGCAAGAGACACTAGGTGGCTTCATGATTGTTGCCATTGATGGCAACAAAGTCTATCCCACACATCCATAACACATAGTATGTCTATACCGGATGACAAATTGAAGATTGTTTAGGTCCAGTGAGCCAGAATAGAGCATCCAACAAGGTCTGACAATCAGGTCCAGATCTCTTAGATGGTTTAACTCAGTAAGTTGCGGACTTGGACAAGCCAAGAGGAGTATCATGACTACTATATTCCAAAGATTGAGCTTCCGGTGAGAAAACATGGAAAAGATATGAGCATTTGAGTGTTGGATTCCAGACAGGCAGAGTAGACAAAGAAGAACTAACCGATAGAGTATCAGACTTCAATCCGAATGAGAAATTGATGATGATCAAGCTATTTGAGGGATCATACAATATTGGCCGACATGATTGATGACTTCAATGTCTATGATTTTGATACGTATCACATATCAAGCATGGATTCAGCCGACATATCAGTAGTTTGCAAATATCTTGAGTATTCTGGTTGCTGACTAGAAAGTTGTTGAAATCCTTGGTACAGATACATATACTAGATGGATTCTAGTATGAAAGGTGTGTGTGTAAGGATATAGTGTGTGAAGAAAGGTAGATATAAGTGTGTAAGCAGCAATACAAGTCTGGTATGTGACAAAATAGCAGCACTAAAGCAAAGGAAGAATGAAGTGTAGTAGATCAGTATATTGAGCCTAACTGGAACTGAACCTCAACATATTTGGATGACTTTTGTCAGTTCAAACACCTGGTTACCTTCTATAAACATTGTAGACAATGAGTCTCTTGTAGGCAGTGTGCCTCTTGTGAGCAGTGTGCTCGGGCAGTGAGCCCTAATTAGCAAGTGTCATTTTGTACTTCTTGTTCTTTTAACAGAGAATACAATCTTGGGTTAGTCACCCTGTGGTTTTTTCCCTTAATAGGGTTTTCCACGTTAAAATCCTTGTGTTATGTGTGTTGATTTCATTTCTCCTCTCATGATTATATATGCTTATGTGTTTTGATGTTGCACAAATTATAAAAGGAAAAATAAAGTAAAATTATTAGAGATAACTGATTCACCCCACCTCTTAGTTATCTACCTTGTTTCCAACAATAAAAAGATAGGAACATGATCTAGATACTCCCACAAGAACATTACAATCACCAAGAACATCCACACAACCTCTAAACACTTTATCCATAAGATTCTTCAAATCAGAGCACTTGAACATTACTGTCAGCCACTGTCATAAAGGAAAGATCTCTTGCGGGGCAACAAATCATGAACCATTTGAACTAAAGGCACATGTCATCATCAGAAACTTAATTCTAGAGCCACAGACTGTAATACTTCAATGCGGAGGAATGCGAAGCAAAATACATTCTCCCTATCACCACTAAATACACAAAAAATAGTTTATACTCTGGTGAACAAAACTCACTCAAATCTTCACACCAGAGGCTGAAACTTGAAACATAGCGTCTTTAGACATCCCTTAACATTACTTCCAATCATAGACAAAGATATTCAATCTACAGAAAATGCAGAGAAAAACATGATGTTGTTCTAGCAGATAGAACTGTTCTGCAATAGTACTTACTTCTCAACCAACTCCTTTGATGCTTACCTTAGGTGTTGACAACAATGACAACACTTACTACTCATACTGGCAACAATTATGTACTCCTAGTTACAGTAGGTTCAAGACCAAAGGGAGCAAATCAAAGGACAAATCTGGTAGCTACAACATTTGGTAAGCTTAAGGTTAGCTTCTCTAACTAGAGTTTTGACTGAAGTAAACAATGTTTTGCAAAAGACTCGTATATCATCTTCTCTGGAGGAGGAAAAAGAATTTTACATTCAACTAGAAAGCCAAATTCAGATTTTTTCCTCAACAAAGAAACAATGGGATACAACATTGGTCTAGTTGAAGATTATATATAAGAAAATTCTACTGGTGAATTAAGTAGAATAGGTCTTGAAGTCAAGAATTTTTTTGGAAGCCAAGCAGTAGCTAAATGTTATTTTGTTACAACAAGAAGTTTGCAGAAGATAGAACTTGTATAAGAAGTACCATTTGGTAAGGATAGGCCACTATACCAAGTTGATATGTACATAGTAAGTAAAATAAAGATTAATTGCAGCTACTTCTCAGGGGGAGCAAGAAGATAAGGAGATAGAAAAGGTATGTAAGGGCTAATACAGATAGGGGGAGCTTGTATGTTTTGTTAGTACAAAGGAAGTCCAGTGACCCTTTGTCCTTGATGTCAAAGGAGAGAAAAATTGAATATTAGATTAATATTTCCATCACTGAAAAAGGGGGAGATTGTTGCATAGGTTGTCATTGATGTCAAAGGAGTGATGATTAGAGGAGCTGTGATGTGAAAGGCATGAACATGAAAATGGATTGATATCATCTATACATAGTTGTACCTTATCTTCTAAAGTTCATGGATAGGTGAAGGTTGTCAAAGTGTTTTGGTTGATGTCATGCATTGATAATATGAAGTCATGCTTGTTGCATTGTTACAAATACTGTCACCTGATGAAAAGAATTTTATGGGATATGAAGGACATTGTCTAAGTTATCAAAATGTCAAAGGGACAGGTAATTGTACTATAGAAGCACAAGAGAATGTCAAAGGGACAGGTAATTGTACTATAGAAGCACAAGAGATTGTACAGCATTCTACTGTAGATGAAGATAAGACCTCGTAGTTTGAAGGACAACTAAATATAGCTATGAGGTATGTATGATCCAAGTTTCAAAGTATAATCATTATCGCAAAGTTTTCCAGAGTTAGAAGAGTGAGAACAAGTCATGTTGTTGTGTAAGGTTATTAGATATAGAATAGAAAGCCACTGCATTCCACCGCACAT
Organism: Cunninghamia lanceolata; assembly: GCA_027924645.1. Lineage (NCBI taxonomy): Eukaryota > Viridiplantae > Streptophyta > Pinopsida > Cupressales > Cupressaceae > Cunninghamia > Cunninghamia lanceolata. The sequence goes on from BSBN01000738.1 coordinate 3,372,556, forward strand.
TGATGTTTGGCTTTTCTATTTGAAAGATAAGTTTAGATGGTCAATATATATGCTCAATTTAGGTTTCAAGTGTTTTGGATCACCGCATATGTTTCTAGAAGTGACAGTGTCAAGACTATGTTGTTGTGCTCTAAAGGTTTAGTCAGATGATCAGCTGAATGCTTGCATCAGCAATGGAAGCATGAACCTAAAAGGGGAGTCTATGTGAAGTTTCTCTAGGCCCCATAGTGTTCATTACTTGATCCGCATGATGATATTTCACCTCTCTAGTACTACATTGTGTCTAGAGTTAGTGTATGAATGGCTAAGTGTTTGCAAGGCCGACTTGGTGTACATGTTTCTTGAGCTATGTGTCTGGAAGTGTGCACTAGCATAGAAATGTGTGTAAAGGCAAATTGGGCCTAGTAGATCCTTTGGTATGATCTGCATGGAATATTTCTCTCCACAAATGATTTGGAGCTGACATGTAAGACCAGTTGCAAATTTCATGTTACACGTTATCCTGACGCTAACAAAGATGAAGATTAGAAGACTTGTAGAGGTAATAGATGATGTTAAAATATTTCTACAAGTGTGAGTGATAAAAGATGAATGATTATAGAGGAGACAAGTGACTATGCAAGAAATAATGCATAATCCATAGTAGAGTTAGTATTGTGGAGGTATTTGAGCTATCATAATCATTCAAAAGATCAAGAGGATATCAGAGATGATAGTGCAGAGGTGTCTAAGTTATTAGAACAAGTCAAGAATGTCAAAGTATTAGCAGAGATATTGTTTTGGAGGTAATTGAGCCATCAATCCAAAATTATAGAGTAGAGGTTGGTGCCTCATCTTGTAAGTGTTGTAGCACTTCAGGGAGTTGGTGCTTCCTTTGGGTTGGTGCCCATAAAACTCACTGTATACTTCATTTTATTTGTGAGGATAGATTTGGACAGTAGATCCAAGCAAATTGCTCACCATGGTTTTTCTCATCTTGGGTTTCCACATAAATCTGGTGTTATGTGTGTGTGTGTTCTTGTGCTTTATATGGTTTAAATGTTTACATTAGATTGAATGCATCTAATGAACAAAGATTTGAATATATAGTGATTCACCCCCCTCTTAGTATATCTGTGTCTTCAACATATTATATGAAAGAGCATTAGGAAAGACATGGATAAGCGTACGCAAGGTCATAGGTCCAACCTCAATCGGTAGTGTGATTGTACCTAATGATTGTCTACCAACATTATCGAAGCCATGAATAGAAAGAGTATCAGGTTTCATGAGAGATGTATCTACACTGATTTTGTGTAACATTTCTATGCTACAAACATTAAGACCTAATCCATTATCATTTAGAGTACACTTTATTGAAAGGAAGCAAGGTACATGGAAACAAATTCCTACACTAATCTAATGAGGAAAGGTTTATGCAAATTTTTATCTCTTATAATTATAGATTAAGATGCACATTAATAGAAAGGTAATAACAAGATCCAAATGCAAATACAAATCTCACAACACAAGATATATGTGGGGAAAACCCTTTTAGCTAAAAACCCCACACTCCAAAACATGCACAATGTATTATCAAATCAAAGGATGATTACAACACACTTGCAATGCAAGTTTTTCTGGGAGTACACAAATGTCAAATACTAGAGTAATTCTAGTAGGATAATGGTACCTATAAATGAACCATACCACTCCAACTCCAAACACTTGTATATAGTAGGATACAAGCATGAAGGAAACTTCTAGAGTAAGCAACAAGAGATGGGCATCCAAATCCATGTGGCATACTTTTCAAACACATGTTTGACTCTTGTGACACTTTTACAATATTCCCTTATGTTGGTTTATCCAATGGATTGTCTAAAACCCCATAAAGGTTAGCCAATTTCTTATACTTAGGGATTTTAGGTTAGTGGCCAATGAACATGATTACAACAAAAGAGTTGAAAAATCCTTTGCACTTTTGGTTCTACAAGACCAATGCAGGTGTACCCTTTACAACACCTAAAAGTATTTCAAAGATTTATCTATGATGTATTAAAATAGAAGGTTCTAAATAACACTTTACCAAGGAAATGACTGAGTCCATCTAGATTGGCTTTATCCTTTGGCAATATAGTTCAGACCATGATTGAGAACACATATTTATACAAATCTATTATTAAAAGAATAACAAAAATACAAATTATTTTGATTGTTTGGGATTGATCTAAATCAACATATTAGCCCAGTGAGAGACCAGTGTCTAATCCAATGGGTTATAGAGTCAAATTCCATAAAACCAGTGTATCATTCAAGCAATATTACTTCATTACTGACAGACTAATGGTGTCAACACCTTGTATTAACACCTCTTGTACTTGGTAATATAGGAACATCATTTGAAACTATAATGTAGACAACAGTTAACAAAATATTTCCCAAGCATTTATTCCTCTCCTTGAGAGAAAGCAAGAGAAAATACACACAATACAGAGAACTGTAAAGATGAACTAAAATATTGTTGATTTTTAAAATTCATATCAACTTCATCAAATATGACACAGAAAGGATTCCATAACCAGTATGATATTTGTATTAAATTTTGAAAATGATATTGCTCTAGAGATTTGAACACCAATTGAGATACAACTTTCTTCTATTTCCTTGAATCAAAACACATAGTACAATATTGTCTAAAACTTCAGATTCAGACCCCCTACAAAATGGCCTTGATTTCCCATTTATAGAAACATGGGAGAAAACAAGCTATAGGCCATGTACAGGTGTCATATTTTCATTTGAATTTTTTTTTATTCATCTTCTCTAACAGAATATACCAAAAGGCATCTTTAAGGAACAACAGGACAAGACACACTCCTCTCTGTGCTATAGTCTGAAACAACCTAGTGGTTACATGAGAAAACTAAATCATTTCCTAGAGAGGGAATGCCAACTTCTTTGTCACTTACTTGCCCCAATCTTGCTCGTGAAAAATAGGTCATTATAATAGAATTGTCCTCCAATAGCATGGCTGACCATATGCATGCTGAGCTCAGCTACCCTTCACAAGAGAATACCTGCAAAGAACAACACCCTCAACAACCCCCAAATAGCGGCATCCTATATCCTGCACCACGCTCTAGGCACGAGAAGATCACTCCCCATATTTCAACAAGAAGAACCCTCTTACATCAATCCTCAAGCTATATGTGGAAGCCACACATAGCAGACCTTGGTGATGCTAAACTCACAACCAAAGAGGCAACAACAAAAATCATAACTTGCCCCTCCACTTATGCCTATGTCTCCCAGGTGGACAACACTCCTTCCATTGTTGCCTAAGCCCTGTTAGAACTCATAGTAGTAGGGGATGGGAAGAGAGAAAAATGATGCCTCTCTACCATCGAGCCCTATCTAGTAACTCTCAGTAGCATTAATTCACTATAGTTGCCAGACAGGAAACCAAATCCCCCACTCGGGTGAAACCGAAGGATAGCATGGAAATGAAGGCACCGTAATGCATGTTGGCTAGCCCCTTGAATTTTTCCTAAACCATCCCTACCTTAGAAAAATGTGCCTTGTTCCTTGACTCTATATACATATAGCACCATCCAGGAAAAGAGAGACATAACTCTTAAGATATGGGATGTTACACACATCATGATAGGATAAGAAATAATTCACTTGGCTTTCTGAATGAGAGAAAATAAAACCAAAGGCAAAGGAGGATTATCTATTTATCACAAAAAGTTGATATCTATGCCTCCCTCATTTCTTGCTATATCCAAGTTATTTCAATACTGCTAGTAGTACAATACTCCTGCTCTTAATTGGAAATTTTGGGGATTCTGCCATAGCCACCTAATAAGGAAATGGAGGCACTGACATTACATCAATTTTTATCACCTTTAGGCTCTGTAAGTACAAAACTCAATCACAACACTTGATTCCAACAATGAGAGAGCCAAAGTTGGTTTTTTTTATCTCAACACCTTCCCATTCTCAGATAATCCACACATACCTCTCTCAATTCCAACATTGAATGGCAATCTTGATGAATTCCTTTGAAAATGACATCTTGCCTAAGCAGAAAAATTATCTTGTACAATGTTAGTACAAAAGGGGTGCCAAGACCCTCCAATCAATAGCAGGACAAGTCTAAGAACACGCCTAATCTCATTAATTTAAATGGGTTGGATATACAACAAAGATTAGGTCACAAGGTAAAAAGGTAACCCTAGGTGCGAGGGGGTCCAGTAATCCAATGGCAAAGGATGTTGATAACTGAGAGGGGGGTGAATCAATTATCTTAATTAATTTAACTTTTTGTTCCTCTTAATAACTAGTGCAGCATCAAAACAAGTAAGCATCCATAACCATGAAAGCAAAAACAAAATCAATACACATAACATAATGATTTTGACGTGCAAAACCTTGTTAAGGGAAAAACCACGGGGTGACTAACCCAAGATTGTATTCTCTATTAAAAGAATAGAAGTACAAAATGGCACTTGCCAATTAGGGCTCATTGCCTGAGCACACTACTCACAAGAGGCTCACTGCCTACAAGAGACTCACTGTCTACAAGGTATAAGGAAAGTAACAAGATACTTGAACTGATAAGAAGCATCCAAATATGCTGAGGTTCAGTTCCGGTTAGGCTCAATACACTGATCTATTGCACTTCATTCTTCCTCTTCTTTGGTGCTGTTGCCTTGTCACATACCAGACCTATTTTACTGCTTCCACACTGCTCTTTGCTTTTCTTCGAACCACACAACACACCACTCACACCTTCATACCGAAATCAATCTGGTATATATATCCGCATCAATGATTTCAATCATATTTCTAGTCAGCATCTAGAAAACTCAAGATATTTCCAAACTCTGGTCTGTCGGCTAAATCCATGCTTACTAAGTAATGCGTATCAAAAAGATAGTTATAGAAGTCATCAATCATGTTAGCCAATCATGAATGATACCTTAAGAACCTTGATCACCATCAATATCTCATCTGAATTAAGGTCTAATGCTCTGCCGGTCAGTTCTTCCTCTGTCTAATTTACCAAACAGGAACCCAATACTTAGGTGCTCATATCTCTTCACTTTTTCATCACCAGAGGCTCAATCCCTAAAATCTATCAATCAAGGTACTCCTCTTGACTTCCCCAAGTCCGCGCTTTACAGAGATGCTTCCTCTGAGAGATCTAGACCTGATTGTTAGACCTTGCTGCATGCTCTATTCTTGGTCACCGGACCAAATTACTCTTCAATCTGACTTCTGGTATAGACACACCATGTCCTGCAGATGTGTGGGATGGTCTTTGTTGCCATCAATGAAAACACATATGAATCCACACAGTGTCTCTTGCCAACAATCTCCCCCTTTGGCATTGATGGAAACACTTAGTGAAAAATGACTAAGTGTCACACTACACTCCCCCTTGGCTGATGCTCTGTTCTAATGTACACTTTTCTAGAGCTCCCCCTTAGCTAGATTCCACATTTTTCACTAGTAATCACTCCCCCTTTGACATCAATGGAAAAGGGTAGAATCTGCACACCAAAAATCCCCAAAAATCAACTATACTTAGCTGCATAAGTATATATACATGTTATACTTACATATATTGAAGTATATCTGCAAACATTGTCTTTAACTGGACAAATTCTTTTGCCCAACTCTACTTCATCATGTCCAAAATTGAGATGTGAGCACTCAACAGGAATGCAAAAGCTTTTGCCCTCTTTAGATCTATCAGAACACTGGTCCAGGCTGTGGTATGAGCATCAGTTAGGGCCTCATGCATGGCCTCTAATTTAGGGATAATCATCCCTCTAAGTTCACCCATCCTACTTATTATGTTCTTCCTCTCCTTCTCAAGCTTCTTTATCTCATTTATGATTGCAATAGTCTGACATTCCTGGTTTATTATGGATATGGTGAGAGGGTCAAAATTCTGAGAGAAGCTTGTCAGTTTATCCTCTTGTTCTTTCACTTTCTTCTCAATATCCTTTGTCACTTTAGACCAAGATAAACAAAATTTATATACTTCTCCACCATCTTTAAGAGCCTTTTCTAAGCTCTTTATCCCAATATCCATATTTCTCCTATCATTGGTTATAAATCCTTGTATCTCAGAGAATCTTTTTCCCAAAAACTCCTTCCGGACCTTTTCTTCAGCTGACTTCTCTAAGGAATCAAAATGTGTATTAACAGAATTTACAAGAGATTTTAGATTACCAGATGAGGAGGCCGAAGGATCCTTCTGAAAGGATCACATGATGTTTTCCAACACACCAGATGCAACCTCTATCAGTTCACAGTCTTCCATGTGAGATTTCAGAAGTTTTTCTTTTGCCTTTGCTTGGTCAAAGGAAGCTATCTTCATTGTTTGAACCAGGGAGAGGGAATTAAAATTAAATGGTCCTTGAAGCAGTTCCTGTTCATCAATTTTCATCATCTCTTTGGTCAAGAAATCTTTGACAATTTCTGTAGTGTCTCTTGCCGAAGACAGAGTCTTCTTCCCTTCTGTAGTCTCAGAACTATCTCCTGGAATCTTCTCTGTTTGGTCTTTTTCTTTTTCCTTTATTTCTTCTTCTTGACTGGTTTTCTCCTCTATTCTTTCTTCTCCTTTAGATCTGGAGTCTGCAGGGGAATCCAGATGAGAGATATTTACTTCTTCTTGGACTTCCTCTTCCAGTACAGAGGAATCCAGGTCCTTAGTTTTCTCCTCACCTATCTCTTTTGATTCTTCTATTTTTTTCTCTGTAGGATCTTACTTTGATGTACTGAGTCCTTCATCATCCATGACAGAGGATTCATCATCTAAGTTCTCTATAATAGGAATATTGAATCTTTTGTATGCATTCTGGAGGATGTCTTCTATTTCTTTTTCCACCTTGTCAGTCTCTCCAAGCATAAGCTGATTCATTCTAGCTTTGCTCCAGAACTCATCCTTGCAATCTTTGAAGATCATATTCATTTGTTTCTAAGTGATTGAAGGATAGAACTGAATAGCTATCTATTCCCAGATCTCAAGGTCCTTTGCCTTGGCATTGTTCTTCCTTATTTCTAGTTCCTTCTCTAGGCTTTTGGGAATTAGAGATATGATTTCAATAAATGCCTTATTATAGATATCCAGATACCTAACTATAGCTTCTTGCAAGATCTTCTGGTCAGCTTCATTATACTCATTATAGAACTCAGTCATTGGTTTTAGGTTCCCATCCACAGTGATTGATTTGATGATATCATCAATGCAGAGAGTAGGCTTTTCAACAAATTCCTCTGCCTTCTCTTCTTTGTCTTGACCGGTAGAGGGTTCACCGGTTGTTTTCTTTTTCTTCTGCATTTTCTTGACTTCCTCATCAGTTTCAGTTTCTTCATCATCCTTCTGACTTGTATAGGATCTTGTTGCCTTTTTCTTTGTTCTCTTCTCTCCCTTTCCGGATGTCTGGGATTCCAGTTTTGATGCATTTTGGCTTTTAGAGGTGGCAGGTGCAGAGCTCTTGGAGGATCTGGTTTGGGAAGGGGCTTGCACCGGAGCACTTTCATTTTCAATTTCTTGCCTTTCTTTCTCTACCCTTTCCATCTTCTCTCTATTTGCATCAAGTGCCTCTTTTGATATTCCATGCCTCTTGGCAAATTCTTCTACTTCCCTTCTTACTTTTCTCTTGATCTCTGGCTGTCTAAGTTCAACATGAACTTTTACACTCAGCTCTTGGTAGGTTCCAAACCTTTCTGCCTTAGGATCCTTGGGCTGACTTAGCAGATGTTGGATATGTAGCTCTAGAATTTTCTCATCAAATTCATACCCCATTGGCATGATCCATACTATCCTTGGCTCCACTACCTCCATTAGGCATTGATCGGTTTCTACCATAAAGCATACTGTATCCTTATACTTTTCAACTAGTGATTGAGGAATTCTCTCTCTGGCTTGCATCATACTCTGAAACTTCTTGAAATAGCCCTAGAGTGTTGTATTATGTGCCTTGGCATCACCAATTACATGCAAATAATCTAATTTGTATGGCTACTGGTCTATCATTTTGCCACATCCAACCACTAGATCCGGGAAGCTCATTCATAAAGTAAAAGAACAAGCACAGTATTAGCCCACCATACTTGAATGAGTTCTTCTTGTCCTTCTTGAACTTTTGTAAGTTTTCAACAGTTGGCTTAGAAGAATCTCGCAAAGATCATAGTCATCATTTTTCCTTAGCATTTCATATGTAGTATATATAGTAGTTTCAAACACAGAATTCTCCCTGCTGGAGTGATATATCTTATGCCAATTATCATAGATGCAAATTTGATATCTGGATCAGTGATATCTTCTATTGGCATTGCCCTCTTGTCAAATTTTGATCTGGTAGCCTCACTGACAGTTTGATTTTTGACTGATTTGAGAGTAGGCAACCCACCAGATGAGTGCAATCCAGTTACCGCCCTAATGGCATCTTTTGTGATCTTAAATGGTCTATTCACCACATGAAGTTGTCATGTACTCTACTCAAAACATACTGGACCCACTCATCTTCTGCAAAATAGGGGAAATGGATGCACTGTCCAAAATGTTTATCCCGGATGGCCTTGTATTGAGGTTTAAGTTCAAGTGACTCATCTATCAGCTCCTTGTGATAGATGTCCATCATCTTGGATTCACCAAATTCTTCAATGTTTGCATGTATGTAAACCCTACTATCCTCTACATGCAGAACTCCATGTGGAATGCTAGAAAATGCATCTAGGGGATCAACTTCTAGAGATTTGTAGGGATAATTCTTGAATTTAGGGTGTAGCCTATCAGTGATCTTCACAACGTTTGAAGTAGCCATCTTTCAAAGATTTAGAGAGAGATTTCAAGAGTGGAAAATACCTCTTACACTTCTAGGGTTCACGATATGAGCCAGATGGAGTTGCTTGGATGAATCGACTTATGCAGTTGATCTTTGAGAGGTTTGAGATAACTTGTTGCAGAGCTCTTTCTCTCTTCTTTTCGAATGCAAATGTACAAATGATGAACCAAAGAACCCTTTTATTTCTGCGCAAACCCTAATTCCATTTTGTAATAAATGCACAACCTAAGTTATTTTGGTTGCCTTGTTTTCCTTGTTTTGAGAGAGATCTTTCCAGATCACTGGTATGCACTATTAGCTATCTATCTACCTTTCCCCAATCATTCCACTTATCCATAGATCAAGATACCTCAAATTTGAATCATACCAGATCTAACTGTGAGAATCCTATTCTTACCGGATGACTGTTAAATCAGATCAATCTAGGAAGATTAACCTCTTCTAAACTTCTTACGGATCTTCCATATCTTTACCAAGGCTTATTTAGATGTTTCTCTGAGAACCCTTTAATCCGCAACTTTCCCTATGCCAATTTTAGGTACTAATTCACTGGCTGGGGGAACTTGTTTTCTTTTCTGACTCCCCCTGAGCCAGAGCTCATCTATTTAGTTTCCGGAAGGAATATCAGCACCAGATTCTAGTGCGGATCCATCCTCAACATTTTCTGTACTCCTCTTCACCCAAATCTTGTTCATCTCCCTTTGAATTTCATCTGCATTCACTTTTCCCTTTCCTTTGTCTTGGTTTTGATTATGATGCACCAGACCCTTTTTGTCCTGATTCTTGCTTCTGTAGAATTTGGCAATATGACCAGATCTATTGCAATTGTAGCAAACAACATTTCTTTGCATATTTGATTGATATCCTCTTGATTTGCACTGATTAGCCATATGTCCCAATCTATTGCATGCAAAGCATCTACCATTGAATGAATTGTTCATTTTCATATTTCTACACTCATGAGATTTGTGACCATACCTTTTGCAATTAAAACACTGTCCAAAGAAGGATGAATTAGTCTGATTCATTCTTCTTCTGCACTGATTTGCTTTATGACCAAAGTCATTGCAATTGTGGCAGTATCCATTGAAGGATGGATATATTTGAGCATTTGGTTGCCTTACTGGAGGTCTTCTAGGCCTGTTCCTTGGATTTCCTGATCCAGAGTTCTTCTGACCAGATCCAGAGCTTTCACCTTTCTCATACCCCAAGCCTTGCTTGCCATCTACCCTCTTTTGGCTTTCAAGAAGAACTTCAAGCTGAGCAGAGCTTATCTTGAATTTCTCTTTGTATTCATTTGTTGTTTGAAGACCCCTTTTTAGAGTGACAATTTGATTCTCAAGTTGTTCTTCATTATCTCTAGCTTCTTCAAGATCAGATTCCAAATGCCTGATTATTCTATCCATTTTGTGGTAGTCTTCTGACTTCTCCTTGAGAGATTGTTTTAGATTATCTTTAGTCTTTCTTTTCTCTTCAATCTCTTGGGTGAATTTTATAACCCCTAATTCCATTTCATGTCTTACCATAATGACCTCTTTTGATAGCTTCTCACATAATTTGTTCTTCTCATTCAGATCTTCATTAGTATCATTGGCTTCTCTTTGACTTGCTAATTGCTGAAGGAGTTCCTTTCTCTTTTTTATAGAGATACTCAGTTTCTCCTTTAGTTCATTTATGAAATCATCAGCTTGTTTGAGTCTTTCCCTCAAGTTGTTGACTTTAGAGTGAGATTGCTCAAGATCATCAAGCGCAGACTGAAGTTGTTCCCTCATACCATACATATCCATTGTGATTCCTAGATCTTCCTCAAGATGTTAGGCTTTGTTTGGAGGAACTTGGCTCTGATACCAATTGTTGATAACTGAGAGGGGGGGGTGAATCAGTTATCTTAATTAATTTAACTTTCTATTCCTCTTAATAACTAGTGCAGTATTAAAACAAGTAAGCATCCATAACCATGAAAGAAGAAACAAAATCAATACACATAACACAATGATTTTGATGTGAAGAACCCTGTTAAGGGAAAAACCACGGAGTGACTAACCCAAGATTGTATTCTCTGTTAAAAGAATAGAAGTACAAAATGGCACTTGCCAATTAGGGATCACTACCTACAAGAGACTCACTATCTACAAGGTATAAGGAAAGTAACAAGATACTTGAAATGATAAGAAGCATCCACATATGTTGAGGTTCAGTTCCGGTTAGGCTTAATACACTGATCTACTGCACTTCATTCTTCCTCTTCTTTGGTGCTACTGTCCTGTCACGTACCGGACCTATTTTACTGCTTCCACACTGCTCTCTACTTTTCTTCACACCACACAACACACCACTCACACCTTCATACCGAAATCAATCTAGTATATATATCTGCATCAATGATTTCAATCATCTTTCTAGTCGGCATCCAGAAAACTCAAGATATTTCCAAACTCTGGTCTGTCGGCTAAATCCATGCTTACTAAGTGATGCGTATCAAAAAGATAGTTATAGAAGTCATCAATCATGTTGGCCAATCATGAATGATACCTTAATAACCTTGATCACCATCAATATCTCATCCGGATTAAGGTCTGATGCTCTGCCGGTTAGTTCTTCCTCTATCTAATCTGCCGAACAGGAACCCAATACTTAGGTGCTCATATCTCTTCACTCTTTCATCACCAGAGGCTCAATCCATAGAATCTATTAGTCAAGGTACTCCTCTTGACTTCCCCAAGTCAGCGCTTTATAGAGATGCTTCCTCTGAGAGATCTAGACCTGATTGTCAAACCTTGTTGCATGCTCTGTTCTTGGTCACCGGACCAAATTACTCTTCAATCTAACTTCTAGTATAGACACACCATGTCCTGCAGATGTGTGCGATGGTCTTTATTGCCATCAATGAAAACACCCATGAATCCACACAGTGTCTCTTGCCAACAAAGGATACTTAAGTGACAACTTAAGTGATCGAGAACAGGCCATGGGCAGTCAACAAAGGCTTAAAATGAGAGGAGGCAAAGGCAAATATGATGAGACTCTAGGCTTTTAGGGTTTTACAAAGGTTTTAACAAGCTTAGAGGTAAGACACCAAGGGCTAAGGCATGCATCATAATGTAGGTCCAAACAATGGCTCTAGTTGGTGACAGATGACTGCAAGGTCATCATGAGAATCTCTAAATCTTTGGTTTCACAATAGTGCTCAATTTTACCTTGCAACTGCCTAATTCAATGGGCTCAATCTTAGAAATTTGATATCTCACATGGTATCTCCAAGCCACCATAAAAGAAGAAATAGCATCTTACCCTATCATACATCTTGTTTTCTAATGACTTTGTCAAACCGAGATTGGAGATACAATTATAATTCAGTTGGTGAATGTTGTGGATATGTATCCCTATCAAGAGGCCTTTGAATTTAGCACTATAAAACTGAATGATTCTCAATTGATCACTATAACAAGGCTCAGACTACAACACACCTTTAAACATCACAAATCCACCCCATTGGTCCATCGTGTCATGCTCATTACCACGACAACATATATAATTATTGCCATGCAAATTTAAAAATATGTCAACCTCAACTGAGAAGTGAAAATATTCATAATCTATTGACTGGATAGCATTAATAACAATATCTTCACCCGTTTCATCCATGTCAACTTTAAAACAATCATAGTTGACACTTTCTTGGAGCACTCCAGTATATATCTGTTTTGATTCTTTGAAGTTACATTGCGGCTCCAAGATTGGAAATTCATGTTGATCAAAAGCACAAGGTTGCCTTACACCCACTATGTGATTGTCTGGACAATATTCCTCACATGACGAACAACACTGCACACCAGTAGGCATGACTTCTTCTTGGAGTGACAAAAAATTGCACTACTTTACACTTTGCAGTTGATTCGGTTCATTATGCACATTGGTATATGGTAGAGAAAATCCAACTTCTAACATAATCCAATCTTTGTTGGAATAATGCATTTACAATTTATATTGTTCTCCTTTAGGCTCTTCATTCTCCTCATACTCTAGATCTTCATTTAAAAGGGGATTAACTCTACTCCAATGAGGATTACTATTCCTTATTTCTAGTGGATCTGCAAGCCCATCATAAAGGAGATTATGCTTTATATTCATCCTTGATGTAGATACCTTTGTCTCCTCCACTTGGAGTACCAAGTCTTCCTCAACATCACTATATTCTGAAGTACTGTAATCAACATCTTCCTTATAGGTATGATCACAATCAGCCCTAGAATCACAACCCATACTATTTTCCATTCCATCCTTTAATTGTTCAGCACACATATATGAAATTTCTACCATATCAACATAATCTGAGATAGAACAGTTAGAAAATTCTTCAAGTTCCATAATACTATTAACCAACAATGGTAATACTCCAACACTCACATATTCATCACAATGCATGACCTAATCATATGAGTGTGAACTCACGTTATCAACATCTTGCATGCTAATGTTATCTTCATCTAGAATGAAACTTTCAAATTCTTCATCATGCAAGACATTGTGACCATCAGAATGACAATCAATATGATCAACTTCATGAGTTGGATATGTATGAATAGGCCTAATGATATTAAGATCATTATTGATAAAGCCCTCAACACTGGTAATGTTGTGATCAAGACTACATGGTTCTTGCATACTCAATGATGAGCATATTATCTCATTAACACTCATGCCAATAGTAGGACTATTGTGATTAGCATTATGAGGTTTTCCATTCTCGTCACTATGGATCCTAGCATTCTCTAAAATATCTATCCAATCAGGAACTTGAGTAAAGAACTTGACTTCAAATTTTGAGGTAATGAGCTCACACCCAACCCATACATCTCACAAAACAAAGCAATGCATATAGACTCTTGAGGCCTAAAACCAACAAGGACATCCATATAGGTATTCAATATTCTGGAAAACAAAGACCATAGGATCATCAATGCATGCATCCTACTGACGATAAACTTGGGGTTTCACACAATCAACATTATTAGACAATGTACAAGCTGAAATAGTAGGGGTGTAAAAGCCTTGAGACTCACTTTTAATTTCTAACTTAGATCCCTTATCTGTACTGAGTACCCTAGGGATGCAAACAGTTGTAAACAAATAACCCTTATGCATTCCATACTTCCAATTATTCTCAATGTTTATGGCCATCTCATAAGCTTGATGCAAATTCAGTGGATCTTTATCTCTCAACTGGTAACTCATCCTTTTGTTAAAATTCCCCAAGTAAACAATTAAACTTGGTGCATCATTTTGTCTAATAGCCTCAGAATGTCCCTCAATGTTTTTGCAAATCTCAAGTTAAATGTCGAAACTAATTCCTCCTCATCCTTCTCAATGCTCATAAATTTATTGATCACTGAACCTGCATTGATTTTTTCACCAAATCGCTCCATGAAAACTGCTTTAAACCCATCCCAAGAGCAAATAGAGCATGCTGGTAAATAAGAGAACCAATCTCTTGCTTCACCTTTTAAGGAATGAACAAACAATTTCATGACAACATCTTCAAAATCTAACTCATAATCTCCCATTACATCCATAAAATCATGTAGATGCCTACTTGTTGATTAAGACCTATTACCACTAAACCTTGGTATCTTGTCCCTGATTTTAGGTAGTATATGATCTGGTAAACCAAAGATATTGCTGAAGTTTATAGCTCTATATCTCTCCATGACAAAGCCTCTTTGATAACTTGGGTGAGGGTGCATATTGTGCCTTATTATTTTTGAATCCATACAGGGACCTAAACTAGAAACACAATATTCCTAGTCCTTCTCACATCAGATTTTGCAATTTCCCATTTATTCTCAATCTTCTTTTACAACAAGATCTTAAGCCTCTACAATGCAAATTTCTATCTCAGCTTGCCTATGATCTTCTAAATGAGTTTCCTCAACAACATACATACTTTAATTCAAAATACATGCGACAATATTAGTAATCTAGAAGTATGCAAGCCTATCACTGTTTCTTTCCTTTCTCTTAGTGCTTATTTCTCACTTACTAAAGAACAATATTTTCTCAGAGTCCTTCATAAACTACCATAAAATAATCATTCATAAAGACAGGAACATATAGAATACCTGGAAGTTTGTTATAGTTGTTGCAAATTTTCCTCCTGAATGGAGACTTATGAGTGATGAAAAATTCTTCACACCTTCGTTAGGTTCCTTTTCACAAAGTCACCACCTCTCATCATAGAGGATTGAACTTCAAACAACACAAATCTCTTCAAAGCTCTCTTTCATTTTGGGTCTTCTTCAACAATAGAGCCACACATATTTTCTCACACAGTCGGTTTTCCTTTTGATCAACTAGTTCAAAAGCAAGTAAATTCACCACCGTCTAAAGGGAATGATAATACATTTTTCATATAGCAACCCTAAATACCCATGACAAACTACTAGACCTATTGTTCAATATTTTTCACAATATGATTCCCCAGTAGAGTCACCAATCTGTTGGTTCCTACAACTGATTGTCTAAAACCCCCTAAAGGTTAGCCAATTTCTTATACTTAGGGATTTTAGATTAGTGACCAACTAATAGGATTACAACAAAAGAGTGGAAAAATCCTCTGCACTTTTGGTTCTGCAAGACCAAGGTGGGTGTACCCTTTACAACACCTAAAAGTATTTCAAAGATTTATCTATGATGTTGTATTAAAATAGAAGGTTCTCAATAAAACTTTACCAAGAAAATGACTGATTCCATCCAGATTGGCTTTATCCTTTGGCAATACAGTTTAGACCATGATTGAGAACATGTACTTATCCAAATCTATTCTTAAAAGAATAACAAAAATATAAATGATTTTGATTGTTTGGGATGGATCTAAATCAACATATTAGCCCAGTGAGAGACTAGTGCCTAATCCAATGGGTCACAAAGTCAAATTGCATAAAACTGATGTAGAGCAAGGGTTCAAACTCAATCTAATGGAGGCATATTTCACAACAATGGGTTTCACTTTTCTCAGTTTTCAAGGCAATCATCTTTCAAGGCAACTTTCATTCACAAGGCAAATTTTGGTTTACAAACTCACAAACCCAAACAAGGTTAATCACTGCCTTCAAACTCCTCAAGAACTCTATCTCACTCAAAACAACTCAGTATCAAGACCTTCATGCATCAATCAATGACTATTTCTTCCCAAACTGCCTTCAATGCTAGTAGCCTTCCAAACAAGGACTGTCACACCATTCTCCAAGAACCAGAAGCAATAACCCAAAATTAAAAGCACTTTCAAGTACCCTTTTGTATCTTCTAAAATATATCTCAAAATATGTATAGGTCACTTTGGGAAGTAGGGCTCAAAATAGGACTGTCACTATTCTAATTAGGCCTAATTTAGGCTTGGTCTCATGAGGGTTTATAGGTTCACTATGCTCCAGGTCTTATTTCTCCCTTCCAACACTTCAATCACACCTCTGATGATCTACCCAAGATTTCCAAACCATCTCCCACACTTTCCCAATGTCTTTTCACTAAACCCTAACCCCTATGGTCTCCAAATGGTCAAAACCATGCAGAAACAGTCTAGGGCATCATTATATTTGCCCAAAACCTCATCTTCAAATCCTGTAGCTTGGAGATCTTTTAAAATACATATAAATCCTTCATTATACTAGTTTGTAGGAGTTTTTAAGGGTTATAAATGGAGAAATACAATTTTGAAGGTCTACTATGACCCTAAACAGGGTTTTAACCCGTTTTCAGAAAACTTACAATATCTTTCTCAAACTTTCATCAATTCACATGAAACCAACTCTATAGGAATGAAGATTCAAATCTCTAACTCATAAAATCATTTAGAATTGGATACCTATCCATAGCATTTCGTACAAGAGTCTGAAATAGAGAATGGCATTGGAAATTTTCAAGAAAACAATGCCATTATTGATTCATTACACTTCAAAACAAACCAAATCTCTTTACAATGATGCACAAGGCCTTTTTATGACTTCTACAACATGCTCCAACCATTTCTAACCAACTCATCAACTTCTACATTCCCTTGACCCTTCACATTCCATTTCTTGTATTTTTGTAATTTGACAATATGACAACTTTTGCACTTTTTAGACAACTTTTACAAAATTTGCAAAATGGACTCAAACTAACCTCCTAGGACTTAAAACCAACTTATACAAGTTTAAAATGGTCTAGGTGACCTTATTTCATTATCAAATCACTAATCTTAAACTAGGAAACCAAAATTGCCTCATGGAGGCTTAAACCTGACAAGGTGCTCCTGCACCATACTCCCGGCCAAGAAGAAACTCAAGTCCCTTGAGTGAGGACCTGAAAATGCATGAGAACCTACATCAACAATCTACTTCATCTTAAATCTAGGTTTACCCTTTCTTAAGGCTGTAATCACAACAAGAAGATGGTATATTCCATCCTTAATCTTGTTCCCTTGTAATGTGACTATGATCTCTTTACCTCTGTTTTCCACCTCTTTCATTTGATGCTCTGCCCCTATACCTACTGCTTTATCAGGTTCACTAACCTCTTCTAGGAAAGAAATTGATTGACCACCATCCTCTCTTGAAAATAATGAATAGAACACCTCTTGTATTCTCATATCAACACATTTCTTAAACCAACCTTGAAGCTTCAAAATCAATTCATCCTTGACCTTTAAAGAAAAAAATTTGGATGCAAACTCAATATCATTTCCCTCTACAATCAAGTTATGCTTCTCACCTACTGTCTCAACATTTCCATGCCTTGAAATGGCTGCAAAGTATTTGTCTTCTTGTTCTACTATTTTGATGTCTTTAATTGTAGGAGTGGCTGCAAACTCCTTAGGCTCCTCTTCCTTCATTAACAAAGATTCTATTGTCTTCACATCTAGTTTTGATGCTTCCACTTGTCTTCTCCTCTAAATAATCTTTCTAATAGGCCATGTAACCTTCCTCTTAACTGATAAGTGCCAACTTTGCAACTGTTGTATCTTCATTTGGAACTCTCAATCTATTCTTTCCATATCTTTTTCCATCTGTTTCAAGGCTTGTTTCAATTCTGCTACCTCTTGGTCAATTGCCATTTGTTTTGCCTTTTCTTTTTCCTTCTTCATCTCTTTTTCCTCTTTTTTCCTTTCTTGTTTCTTCTTTTGTAAACCCTCAACCTGCAAGTATCTCCTCAACACATCCATTCTTCTCTTTATTCAAACAAGTCTCTTTCACCTTGCTTCTCCTTCAACCTACAAAAAGAAAACACACACAAACTCACAAATTTCCCTTCCCAGAGTCTTCTATCTCTGATACCAATTGATGTAGAGTAGGGGTTCAAACTCAATTTAATGGAGGCATATTTCACAACAATGGGTTTCTCTCTTCTCAGTTTTCAAGGCAATCATCTTTTAAGGGAACTTTTGATTTACAAACTCATAGGCCCAAACAAGGTTAATCACCACCTTCAAACTCCTCAGGAACTCTATCTCACTCAAAACAACTCAGTATCAGGACCTTCATGCATCAATCAATGACTATTTCTTCTCAAACTGCCTTCAACGCTAGTAGCCTTCCAAACAAGGACTGTCACACCATTATCCCAAACATATAAGCAATAACCCAAAATTAAAAGCACTTTCAAGTACCCTTTTGGCTCTTCTAAAATATATCTCAAAATGGGTATAGGTCACTTTGGGAAGTAGGGCTCAAAACAGGACTCTCATTGTTCCAATTAGGCCTAATTTAGGCTTGGTCTCATGAGGGTTTATAGGTTCACTATGCTCCAGGTCTTATTTCTCCATTCAAACACTTCAATCACACCTTAGATGATCTTCCCAAGTTTTCCAAACCATCTCCCACACTTTCCCAATGTCTTTTTACTAAACCCTAACCCCTATGGTCTCCAAATGGTCAAAACCATGCAGAAATAGTCTAGGGCATCATTATATTTGCCCAAAAGCTCATCTTTAGGTCTTGTAGTTTGGGGATCTTTTAAAATGCATATAAATCCTTCATTATACTAGTTTGTAGGAGTTTTTAAATGTTAGAAATGGAGAAATACAATTTTGAATGTCTACTCTGACCCTAAATAGGGTTTTAACCTGTTTTCAGAAAACTTACAATATCCTTCTCAAAATTTCATCAATTTACATGAAACTAACTCTATAGGAAAGAAGATTAAAATATCTAACTCATACAATCATTTAGAATTGGATTCCTATCTATAGCATTCCGTACAAGAGTCTGAAACAGAGAATAGCGTTGTAAATTTTCAAGAAAATAGTGCCATTATTGATTCATTACACTTCAAAACTAACCAACTCTCTTTACAATGATGCACAAGGCATTTTTATTCCTTCTACAACATGCTCCAACCATTTCTAACCAACTCATCAACTTCTACATGCCCTTGACCCTTCACATTCCATTTCTTGTATTTTTTCAATTTGACAATATGACAGCTTTTGCACTTTTTAGACAACTTTTACAAAATTTGCAAAATGGACTCAAACTGACCTCCTAGGACTTAAAACCAACTTATGCAAGTTTAAAATGGTCTATATGACCTTATTTCATGATCAGATCACTAATCTTAAACTAGGGAACCAAAATTGCCTCATGGAGGCTTAAACCTAACAAGGTGCTCCTACACCAAAAACCAGTGTATCATTCAAGTAATATTACTTCATTACTGATAGACTAATTGTGTCAACACCTTGTATTAACACCTCTTGTACTTGGTAATATAGAAATATCCTTTGAAACTATAATGAAGACAATAGTTAACAAAATATTTTCCAAGCATTTATTCCTCTCCTTGAGAGAAAGCAAGAGAAAATACACACAATACAGAGAACTGTAAAGATGAACTAAAATATCAACTTCATCAAATAAAACACAAATAATTCCATAACCAGTATGATATTTGTATTAAATTTTGAAAATGATACTACTCTACAGATTTGAACACCAATTGAGATACAACTTTCTTCTATTTCCCTGAATTAAAACACATAGTACAATACTACCTAAAAACTAAGATTCGAAAAGCCTACAAAATGGCCTTGATTTCCCATTTATAGAAACATAGGAGAAAACAAGCTATAGGCCATGTACAGGTGTTATATTTTCATTTGACAATTTTTTTATTCATTATCCTAATAGAATATGCCAAAAGGCATCTTTAAGGCACAATAGGACAAAACACACTCCCCTCTACACTATAGTCTAAAACAACCTAGCATTTACATCAGAAAACTAAATCATTTCCTAGAGAGGGAATCCCAACTACTTTGTCACTTACTTGCTCCGCTCCTTGTGGAAAATAGGTCATTATAACAAAATGGTCCTCCACCAACATGGCTGACCATATGCATGCTGAGCTCAACTACCCTTCACAAGAGAATACCTACAAAGAACAACACCCTCGGCAACCCCCAAACAATGGCATCCTCCATCTTGCACTGTGCTCCATGCACGGGAAGATCACTCCCCATATTTCAATAGGACATACCCTCCCACGTCAATCCTTGGGCTGTATGTGGAAGCCACACACAACAGACCTTGGTGATGCCGAACTCCCAACCAAATGGGCAACATCAACAATCATAACTTGCCCCTCCACTTCCTCTTATGTCTCCAAGGTGGACAACACTCCTTCCATTATTGCCTAAGCCTTATTATAACTCATAGTACTGGGGGAGGGGAAGAGAGAACAATGATGCCTCTCTGCCACTGAGCCCTATCTAGAAACTCTCAATAGCATTGATTCACTATAGTTGCCAGATAGGAAACCAAATCCCCCACCCATGTCAAACCGAAGGATAGCATTGAAATGAAGGCACCGTAATGCCTGCTGGCTAGCCCCTTGAATTTTGCTTGAACCATCCATACCTTAGAAAAATGCACCTTGTTCCTTGACTCTGTATGCGTAGAGCACCAACAAGGAAAAGAAAGACATAACTCCTAAGATATGGGGTGATACACACAACATGATAGGATAGGACATAATTCGCTTGGCTTTTTGAATGAGAGAAAATGTAGCCAAAGGCAAAGGAGTATTATCTATTTATAGCAAAAAGCTAATATCTATGCCTCCCTCATTTCTTGCTATATCCAAGTTATTTCAATACTGCTAACAGTACAATACTCCCACTCTTAATTGGAAAATTTTGGGATTCTACCATAGCCACTCTATAAGGAAATGGAGGTGCTGACATTACATAAATTTTATCACCTCTGGGCTCCATAAGTACAAAACTCAATCTCAACACTTACTTCCAACAATGAGAGAGCCCAAGCTAGTTTTTCGATCTCAACACCTTCCCATTCTCAGACAATCTACACATACCTCACTCAATTCCAGCATTGAATGACAATCCTGACAAATCCCTATGAAAATGACATCTCACCTAAGCAGAAAAATCATCCTATACAACGGCAACACAAAAGGGGTACCAAGACCCTCCAATCAATAGCAGGACAAGATTAAGAACACACCTAATCTTTGGCTTCCCATTCTTTGCATTAACAGCCTAATCTCATTGTTTACTACATTTTTCCACTCTGTCGATCCATTCAATCCCAGCCACCTGATTTGTTCAATGAACTGAATTGAAGGTCGACAGAAAAAGTTAGCACACTAAGAGGAAGTTGTTTGCCAACTTTGAACTTCAACCATGGATTTATATCAATCAATGGTCTTCACAAAAATTTGAAATTGTTACAAGTATGAGGGTGAACCAGTGTTGTCATTGATGTCAAAATACTCATACTGCATTGACAAGAAGGATTGGATGAGCAGTATGCTAAGGATATTGAGAAAATTAGCCTCAGTCAGGAACAGTGAAGAACAGTGATGAGAAGAAGGGAAATGTATTGTATAGGTTGCGAACCGAAGGATGTGGATCAAAGGGTTTGTAGATATGTGTCCTGAGATGTTTCAGTTAAGATTTCAGAGGTCCGCATGAAGATATGAAAGAGTTGTGGCTGTCGGTGTGGAACCAGTTCCGGCAAGTGTTCAGAGGTGACAGAGGATCACAGAAAGGTCCGGTGAGGTCTGGAATTGTATAATCCTAATTTGCGGATTGCAAGGAGTGTTTGGGATGTCCTTGTGATGTGTCATCTCGAGTTGTGTATGATTTTGAGGTCTGAAAGTGCCTTTTGCATTGTGACAGTGGCGACAGACTGTGTTCCTAAAGTTTCGGATGAGGAAGAGAAGAGATTCCAGTAAGTAGAGAAAGTGCGGATGTACCTAGTCATTCAGGCAGGCTTGTGAAGGTTCTTGGATCATGATGAGGTTGTGTTGTTGGTCCGCATTGATGGTAGAGCCCGGAATTGAAGATATTCTTCCGGATGAAGTTCTTGCTCTGATTAGCCAACCGGATGAGTTGTTCATCCTGCGAATGTTCTTGTGATGGCCAGCCGAATGTGTTATTTATCTTGCGGATATTCTTATGGTTGATTGCCGACTTAGATGATTGTTCCTAAGTCGATGTCTTGTATAAATTAAGGTTTGTGAGTTCATTTCGAAGTGTGGATTGTGTGAATGAGTGTGGTGTAGTGAAGAGAAGTGCGAAAGGCAGAGCAAGGGTTTTGGGCTTAAATGGAACTGATCTGGACATAGTAGAGATGTCAATCTCTAGTTCAAGATTGTGATTCTTATCACTTTGTAGACAGTGTGTCTCCTTGTAGGCAGTGGGCCTCTTTGTGAGCAGTGTGCTCGGGTAGTGAGCCCTAATTGGCAAGTGCCATTCTTTTTCTTATTCTTCTAACAGAGAATAATCCTTGGGTTAATCACCCCATGGTTTTTCCCTTAACCGGGTTTTCCACATCAAAATCTTGGTGTTTAATGTGTTAATGTTTATCTGCTCTTGTGTTTGTGCATTATGCTTTCATGGATGATTAATTGATATACTATTAACTAACAAAGAAGAATCAAGTATTTAAGTAGAGCAGGTTTTTATACAACTGATTCACCCCCCCTCTCAGTTGTATGCCCTAGATCCAACAATTAGTATTAGAGCCAAGTTCCTCTGAAAGGAGCTTAATCGCTTGAGGAGATCCAGGATGTCGTCATACAAGAAGGATAGTCTGAAGTTCGATGGAACCAACTTCACTCTCTGGAAAGGTCGCATGAAATGTCACTTGGAATGTATGGGAAAAGCATACTTGGCCATGGTCTCAAAACCATATGTACCTCCACAAGGTGGTCCGACAACTCTGAATGAAATCACAGATGCTGAAAACAATCTACGGACCAAGGAAGCTCTGCTAAGTGCATTGAATGACTCAGATCTCTCAAATGTTATTGACCTACCAACTGCATATGAGATCCTGACTAAACTTGAACTTCTGTATGAAGGAGATGAGTTTGTCAAAAGTGCAAGGTTGCAAAGTCTGAAAGGGAAATTTGAAAGATTGAAGATGAGAGATGATGAAAACATCACTACCTTTATGCCAAGAGTGAATGAGCTGGTATGTGGAATTAGAAATGCTGGTGGAACTCTGGATGAAAATGAGATTGTTTACAAAATCCTCAGATCCCTTCCTGCTGCCTACAAAATCAAGGTTGCTGCCATTGATGAATTCAGAGCCCACACAACTGTCACAAGAGAACAATTGGCTAGCAAGCTAGCTACATTTGAAATGACCGAGTTTGGAGATGATCCTCCCAAGACTGAATCTGCTTTCAAAGCCAGTGCCTATGTGAAAGGCAAACAGAGATTTGATCCGGGTGAAAACTCTTCAAGGAAGATGTCATGGTATGATCAAGCAAGAAGAGACATGGAAGAAGAAGAAGCAGAAACAGCTCAACTTGAAGCCCTCATTGCAAAGAGACTACCAAGAGGATCCGGTAAGTATGAAGGAAAACTACCCTTTAAGTGCTTTAACTGCAATAAGATTGGTCATTTTGCTTCAAGATGTCCGGAAAGATCTGCAAGGACTAATACTAACAGACAAAGGTTTCAAAAGAACTTCTATTATGTTCATGAAGAAGATGACAATGAAGGAGTAATAGATGATGAATCAGAACTAGGAAGCAAATCCAGAAATGAATGGGTGTTTATTGCCATCAAGGAAGAAGATTCAATACTCTCTGAATCTGTCAATCACAAGGTTGTGGAAAAAGCTTTGGCTGCTCAAGTGGAAGAAAAGGATGATTGGGTTATTGACAGTGGATGTTCTCACCATATGACTGGTGACAAGGATAAGTTCTTGGATGTGGAAAGGTATGAAGGAGGAATGGTAAAATTTGGTGAAAATTCTGCTGGCAGAATCAGAGGTAGGGGAACTATTTCCTTTGATGGAAAGAGCAAAACAGGTAATGTACTATATGTTGAAGGATTGAAGCACAATCTTCTCAGTGTTGGTTAGTTAGTAGACAAAGGCTATGATCTCTGGTTCAAGAATGGAAAATGCAGAATCTTTACAAGTTCCAGAACTGAAATTGCATCCGGTACTCAAACAAAAGGTAATATCTTTCATCTAGTTGGTTCAAATAAAAGTTGTCTGTTTGTTCAAATTGATCAGAGTTGGTTATGGCATAGAAGAATGTGTCATGTAAATTTTGATAACATCATCAAGATAAGCAATACTCAGGATGTAAGAGATCGTCCAAAATTGATGAAACCTACAAATAGTTTGTGCAAAGAATGTTAGCTAGGTAAACTGAGTAGAGTCTCTTTCAAAAGCAAAGATCAGTCCTCTACCAGATTGTTGGAATTAGTACATACTGATCTCTGTGGTCCGACAAGAATCAAGAGTCTACAAGGTGATGGATATTTCATGTTGCTAATTGATGACCATTCTCGGATGATGTGGGTTACCTTCCTAAAGGAGAAATCAGAAGCCCTTGAGAAGTTCAAAATCTTCAAAGCTATGGTAGAGAATCAAACCAGATTGAAGTTGAAGTGTCTAAGGTCTGATAGAGGTGGTGAATTTACATCTGGTGAGTTCATTGACTTTTGTGAGAAGCAGGGTATAAGAAGACAGTTGTCTGCTCCTAGGAATCCACAGCAGAATGGAGTAGTTGAGAGAAAGAACCGGACCATCCAGGAAGCTGCCAGGATAATGATGTTGGAAGCAAATGTTCCTCAAATGTTTTGGAAAGAAGCTATCAGCACTGCAGTCTACACTCTCAATTGAGTTCAAATCAGAAACAACACCGGTAAGACCCCTTATGAACTCTAGTTTGGCATCACTCCTACTGTGAAATATTTCAGAGTATTTGGTAGCAAGTGTTATATTAAAAGAGATGAAGATCTAGGAAAGTTTGATGCTAGAAGTTGTCAAGGAATTTTCTTGGGTTACTCCACTCAAAGCAAAGCATACCGGTGTTACAATAAGAGATTGAGGAAGATGATAGAAAGCACTAATGTGAAAGTTGATGAAGGAATTGAGAAGCCCTCAAGGTTTTATGAGTTTGATGAGGATGACCAAGATGGTGTTCAAGTTCAAGGAGCTCAATCCTCTCCAGTAAGTCAAAATCAGCCTGATCCGGTAAATCAGGAAGAAGAGATAGGTCTGAATGAGCCTGATCAAGAAGCAGTAGTACAAAATGCTCCCAAAATTCTAAGGTATGTAATACAGAACCACTCTGAAGATCAGATCATAGGTGACAGAAACAAAGGTGTGCAAACTAGAAGGAATGTTGCTCAAAATCAGGATGAATGTTGTCTGATTTCAAAGATTGAACCCAAAACAATAAATGAAGCTTGCAATGATGAAAACTGGAGCAAAGCAATGGAAGAGGAATTGATGCAAATTGAGAGAAATCATACTTGGGATCTTGTTCCCAGACCTAGATACAGGAATGTGATTGGAATCAAATGGGTTTTCCAGAACAAACTGAATGAAGCTGGTGAAGTAATCAGAAACAAAGCTAGATTGGTCTGCAAAGGATACTCTCAAATAGAAGGAATTGATTTTGAAGAAACCTTTGCTCCGGTGGCAAGAATTGAAGCAGTCAGATTACTCCTCGCATTTGCTGCCTTCAAAGACTTCAAGGTATATCAGATGGATGTCAAGTCTGCCTTCCTAAATGGTGATCTGGAAGAAGAAGTTTGCATTGAACAACCGGATGGATTTCAATTGTCTGATAATGATGATATGGTCTGCAAGTTGAAGAAATCTTTATATGGATTAAAGCAAGCCCCAAGAGCATGGTATGAAAGGTTGGATAAGCATCTTGTGCAGATTGGATTCAACAAAGGTATTGCTGATAGCAACTTATATTTCAAAATTGATCATGAAAACATTTTGATTGTTGTGGATGATATCATTTTTGGAGGAAGAGATAATATGTGCAAAACTTTTGCAAATCAAATGAAAAGTGAGTTTGAAATGTCTATGCTTGGTGAAATGAATTTCTTCTTGGGTCTGCAAATTACTCAAACAAAGAAAGGGATCTTTATTTCTCAAACCAAATATGTGAAAGAATTGTTGAAGAAATTTGGTATGGAAGATTCAAAGCCAATGAACACTCCCATGGCAACCGGATGTAAGTTGAGCAAAGATGATGACTCCCCAAAGGCAGATCAGACAAAGTATAGATCAATGATTGGTGGATTGTTGTATCTCACTTAGACTAGACCAGATATAATGCAGGTTGTTGGTCTTGTGGCAAGATTCTAGGCTGATCCCAGAGAATCTCATGTTATGGCAATCAAAAGAATTTTTAGGTACTTGAAAGGAACAGTTGAGTATGGTCTATGGTACCCTAGGGATCTGGATTTCTCTCTTCATGCTTACATAGATGTAGATTGGGCAGGAGATGTGGATGACTGGAAGAGCACCAGTGGTGGAGCATTCTTTCTGGGGAAGAGATTGGTTTCTTGGCTAAGCAAGAAACAAGATGCAATATCTCTATCCACAACTGAAGCAGAATACATTGCAGTAGCAGGTAGTTGCACTCAAATCTTATGGATGAAGCAGATGCTAAGAGACATTAAATTTGAATATGAGGAGCCTATCACAATTTTCTGTGATAATTCAAGTGCAATTAATATTTCTAAGAATCCGGTATTGCACTCTAAGACTAAGCACATATCTATCAAGTTTCACTTTTTGAGAGAACAAGTGAACAAGGAAGAAGTCAGGTTGGAGTATGTTCCTTCCAAGGATCAGATTGCAGATATTTTTACTAAACCTCTTCCCAAGGACTCTTTTGAATATCTCCGGGAGAAGTTAGGGGTCATGGCCCCTTCGGTAATGAACTAAGATGCACTGATGTGCATCAGTCCGGTGGATATCACAGTCATATCTTGTGATCCGGATTGATGATGGGGAGCTGCTACTAAGGGGGAGCAACTGGTATGACTCTGATGTGTTAGAATTGCAAGTATGAGCCCTTTGCCATTGATGTCAAAGGGGGAGAGAAGACATGTGAAAAATAAGTGGCTGATGATCAAAGGGGGAGCAGTAAATGAGAGAAGACATGTTGCTGATAGGGGGAGCTGTGACAGAAAGGAGAAGTTCTTGTCTTGATGGTTTTTCACATCATATGTTGCCATCAATGACAAAGGGGGAGATTGTTGCAAGTATGAAGGTGAACCAGTGTTGTCATTGATGTCAACATACTCATACTGCATTGACAAGAAGGATTGGATTAGCAGTATGCTAAGGATATTGAGAAAATTAGCCTCAGTCAGGAACAGTGAAGAACAATGATGAGAAGAAGGGAAATGTGTTGTATGGGTTGTGAACCGGAGGATGTGGATCAAAGGGTTTGTAGATATGTGTCCTGAGATGGTTCATTTAAGATTTCAGAGGTCCGCATGAAGATATGAAGGAGTTGTGGCTGTCGGTGTGGAACCGGTTCCAGCAAGTGTTCAGAGGTGACAGAGGATCACAGAAAGGTCTGGTGAGGTCCGGAATTGTATAATCCTAATCTACGGATTGGAAGGAGTGTTTGGGATGTCCTTGTGATGTGTCATCTCGAGTTGTGTATGATTTTGAGGTCTGGAAGTGCCTTTTGCATTGTGACAGTGGCGACAGACTATGTTCTTAAAGTTCGGGATGAGGAAGAGAAGAGATTCCAGTAAGTAGAGAAAGTGTGGATGTACCTGGTCATTCAGGCAGGCTTGTGAAGGTTCTTGGATCATGATGAGTTGTGTTGTTGGTCCGCATTGATGGTAGAGCCCAGAATTGAAGATATTCTTCCAGATGAAGTTCTTGTTCTGATTAGCCAACCGGATGAGTTGTTCATCCTGCGAATGTTCTTGTGATGGCCAACCGGATGTGTTATTTATCTTGCAGATATTCTTATGGTTGATTTCCAACTTAGATGATTGTTCCTAAGTTGATGTCTTGTATAAATTAAGGTTTGTGAGTTCATTTCGAAGTGTGGATTGTGTGAATGAGTGTGGTGCAGTGAAGAGAAGTGTGAAAGGCAAAGCAGGGGTTTTGGGCTTAAATGGAACTGATCCAGACATAGTAGAGATGTCAATCTCCAGTTCAAGATTGTGATTCTTATCACTTTATAGACAGTGTGTCTCCTTGTAGGCAGTGGACCTCTTTGTGAGCAGTGTGCTCAGGCAGTGAGCCCTAATTGGCAAGTGCCATTCTTTTTCTTATTCTTCTAACAGAGAATAATCCTTGGGTTAATCACCCCGTGGTTTTTCCCTTAACCAGGTTTTCCATGTCAAAATCTTGGTGTTTAATGTGTTAATGTTTATCTGCTCTTGTGTTTGTGCGTTATGCTTTCATGGATGATTAATTGATATACTGTTAACTAACAAAGAAGAATCAAGTATTTAAGTAGAGCAGGTTTTTATACAACTGATTCACCTCCCCTCTCAGTTGTATGCCCTAGATCCAACAGAAATTCCTCCATCAAAGACTAGCTGGCATGAGAAATGTAGGGAACCTCTCCACCATGGTAGAATTTAGCTCCCTTGTGCAAAGTCACTCGGGACTACAACAAAACTCCTAGCCCCAGCGAAATACATTCATTTGTTGCCATGGAAGAAAGTGAACACACCGTGGCCCACATCATATCTTTCGCTACCCCACCAAGAGCCCTAAATGCCTTTCACAAAGGTAAGAATCCCAGTGAAATCCATAGTCAGCATCCAAAATTCCCCCACGGACTTTGTAGTCCCGCACTAATATTTATCCCCTTTAAACACGCACCATCCATGTGGTCATTGCCACGTCGGATGACAACTCAAGTTTTGTGGTCCCGCAGAAACTTCAGGATAGTCTCAGTGAAGTGCATGGTCTCCCTGAAATGTCGTCGTGTCAATTGAAACGCCACCATGGTGCCTTTCCATAATTAAGAAATACCATTAAATGTGTTAGGGAATCTCAGTGAAGAATGGACCTTCCACGAAAGGTTTGCAAAGACACATGGGTGCCACATCAGACTCCGCAACATCGTTGGGACATAAAACAAGGCACGGTGAAGTGTAGAGTTCTAGAGAAGAAAGAAGAACTGCTGACTTGCATGCAACTTAAAGCTCAATTGCAACACATGTGCAAAATTTGTTTTAAAAGAGGGGCCATGCTAGGTCAAATGGTCAAGGAGGACATAAATCAAAAGCATGCCTACTATCCAACACAAAGATAGAACATTAATTTAAATGGGTTGGATATAGGACAAAGATTAGGTCACAAGGTAAAAAGGTAACCCTAGGTGTGAGGGGGGGCTGATAATCCAATGACAAAGGATACTTAAGTGACAACTTAAGTGACTGTGAACAGGCCATGGATAGTCAACAGAGGATTAAAATGAGAGGAGACAAAGGCAAATGTGATGAGACTCTAGGATTTAGGGTCTTACAAAGGTTTTAACAAGCTTAGAGGTAAGACACTAGGGGCTAAGGCATGCATTAGAATGCAGGTCCAAACACCTTACACCTCTTAGAATCCTCCA
This sequence comes from Cunninghamia lanceolata, assembly GCA_027924645.1. NCBI lineage: Eukaryota > Viridiplantae > Streptophyta > Pinopsida > Cupressales > Cupressaceae > Cunninghamia > Cunninghamia lanceolata. The sequence goes on from BSBN01000738.1 coordinate 3,402,279, forward strand.
TACAGGGGTGCCCCAAATTTTCCCAAAATAAGTATTACATATGCTCTTACATCATCATAAAATCTGTCATATATGACAACACTTACAACTATAAGAGAATCTGTCATAACTAACCATTAATAAATGATTCTCTTACAACTTGTCATATCCCAAACTTGGACACCCCAAAATGGGCTATGTCAAAGATGCCTCTTACAGTGTCATACATGCAAATGACACTTGTCTCATCCCTTCTATTTCTAGCTCTTACAATGCCATAAATCTGTCATAGTTCTTATGAATCATAAACCTCTTACAACACCCAAAGAGATGCTGAAACATGGAAAAATGCCTCTACCAAAAAATGGGATGCCTACCTCCTCATATGAGGACAAAAATACATCTAACCACCTTCCATGTAGGATGAAACATCACCATGCCAACTCCCACAAAGTGACAAAATAAGATTTACATAGAAAATTACAATAGTAGGTAAAAAATAAATAAATACAACATTAGGAACTTGCCAAGGTTGAGACACCTCAATTCCCAACATTCTCCCACTTTTTGAAGACCTCTCAAGAGCCAATAGATAATTAGGAACTAATTGGTAGGGGCCAAAAGACCCATAGACTCTGAACACCATATGAACTTCTTCATGCTCACAGGTTTTGTTAAGGAATATGCAACATTCATCAAAGTGTCAACTTTCTCCAAATTTACCTTCCCATCCTCTACCATGTCATGAACAAAATGATATTGGACATCAATATTCTTTGTCCTCATGTGGAAAGTAGGATTCTTCACCAAACATATGACACTTTGACTGTCACGACAAATGGTAATCTTCCCTGCATCAAGCCCAACATTAGATACACAATCTCTTAAGCCAAATGTCTTCTTTACAATCATGAGTTGCTACCATTTACTATGCTTTAGTAGTGGACAAAGTGACCATGGGTTGTTGGTTACTCATCCAACTAATAGCACCACTAAACATAGTGAACACATAAGCACTGGTGGATGTCCTACTATCAATGTCATCTACCCAATCTAAATCTACAAATCCTTGAATACACAGTGAATGCTGAGGTCATGTAGGATAACCATGATAACATAGGGAATACTCAAAAGTACATCACAATTATCTGAACACTCTCTTTATTGCATCCCAATGTACTCGTCCAGGATTAGCCATAAACCGACTAAGGATTCCCACTTCTTGGGCAATGTTTGGTCTTATATAGACCATAGCATACATCAAGCTACCAATGACACTAGCATAAGGTACTTGAATAATGTCCTCCACCTCAGTAGGAGATTTTGAACAATCCTCAACAGATAACTTTGTCCCCAACAAAAGAGGAATAGGCAATGGTCTACAAGTTGCCATGTTGAATCTCTCCAACATCAAGTTCACATACTTACTTTGTCTCACCAAAGCTTTCTATTAGCTCTATCTCTTCTAATTTCAATTCCCAAGATGTACCTAGATACCCCTAAATCTTTCATTTTAAACTATGCTAAAAGCTGAGACTTCAAATCAAAAATCAAATTCTTACCATTCCCAATGAACAACATATCATCAACATATAATGCAATAATGAGAATGTGATCATTGTCAACCTTGTAATAAACACAACGATTTTATTTCAATCTCATAAATCTCAAACTCAACACAAAAGCATCAAATTTCTGGTACCACATCCTAGGAGACTATTTCAAACCATATAGAGACTTTTCAACTTGCAAACCAAATGTTCCTTACCTTTCTCAATGTAGTGCTCAGGTTGTGACATATAAATTTCCTCCTCCAAATCACCATGAAAGGATGTTGTCTTCACATCCATCTGCTCAACTTCAAGATCATATGTTGCAACAAGTGATAGAAAAAATCTAATGGATGTCAACTTTGTAATGGGAGAGAAAATCTCGCCATAATCTATTCCTTCAACCTGAGAATAACCCTTCACGACCAACCTTGCCTTAAACTTCTTAGCACTGCCATATGAACCAAACTTCTTGAATACCCATTTGCATCCAATAGGTTTGCATCCATTGTGTGTATGTAGGAAGATTGGGGCCAAAAAGTGGCAACCCCACTTTTTTATTACTAGGAAACATAAACGCAATCGTGTTATAATGTGATCATGTTATAACATGATTGCATTATTTCCTGCTAAATAAAGTAAAAAACATAGTCCTATGGCCTATGTTTTTCATTTCCATTTTCCTATTTCTCCCAAAACATGACTAGGGCTTTAATGCGAGCACATGTTGAAAGATTTAAAGGTAAAGACAATCAAGCACAATGTCACGTTGCCAATCCCACCATGGTCAAGAAAAAAAAAGTTAGGCAACTGAAGAAGGTAGGGTTTCATCAATTTTCTTCATTTCAAAACAAAATGAAGTTATTTTTCATTGTTTTAATTGAATTTTACTTTTTTCTTTTTCAGTTAATGAACCATTGCAAAACCCCAATCTAGATGTTGAAATTCTTGCTAAAGAGCAACCTCAAAACCCTCAAATTCTGCCTTCATGTCCTCACCCTCCACGTGACACCCAAGAACATTATATAAGCCAAATTGAACAAAACAAAAAGCAACTTCAATCCTTAGTTGAAATATTGAAAAATCTGAATACAAGCAACAATCACATGAGAACCTTTACCACTTCACTAGAGTCAATTATTTCTCATATTGACTCAGTTACAAAGAAAATAACCGATTGGAAGGACTATAGGGAGGAGTGGCGACAATTCTACACCGATAAATTATCATACAAACAAGTCAAAGATAAGAAAATTTCCAAAGGTGATCTATGTGCTCTTTTCATCGATCCTAGAACACAACAACCATTACATGGAAGTTGCAAACAATTCCCAATTCATTGGTGTGTGAATGAAGAAATATCCCAAAACTTTTGGGATAGATGGTACATGGTTTTTTATGACCTCCCTTGTAATAATAATGAGGTCCCCCAATATTTTTTGAGGAAACTCTATTGTGAGTTTGTCCTCAAGGACATCCCAAACTACTTTGACATTCAGGAGTTCTAGGATAGAGGTGGTGGCTCTACACAGAATAGAGAGGGTACACATCATGCCTACAACCATCCACTGAGACCCATTATGAGGCCACAACATGTCTCACTCCCTTTGACTTTGAAGGATAGTGTTGAGGTGGAGACACTGCATTCCCTAAGTTCCCTCACCTAGACTTTAGGACAACATGCAAGTGATCTTTCCCAGGCCGAAGAGGGTTAGAGCAATACACATTGTCGGTCCCCCCATCTTTGTAGGTCATGTGGGGCATTGTGTGATTTTGGGACCCAGTATGTAGACATTCCAGAGCATCAAGATGATGTGACACAGGGGCATCAAAAAGTGATGGACACATCCATATTGGATAATATTGTTCTCACAAATTACCTCTTACAAAATACATTTGACATTGACTCCCATGTAATTTTTACAAGGTTCTGCAATTTAATATATTTGTATTTGAAGTCTCTAAAACATTATATGAGTAGATATTATAAGTCAAAATTAATGTATGTAATTATCTGTACTATGAAATTCCAGGGTCAAAGTATTCATCTTTTGTCTGTAAGCCATCCACTTCAGGGTTATGAGAGGAGGTCCAGTCAACAGGTATGTAATTTATCACAAGATTGTAAATATAGTACATGTAAACTTTTTGTCATATATCAATGGTAATATTATTTAGTTACAATTTGATCATGAATAGGTGGATGTTGGAGCATTACCATCAGAACAATTTCCTTGGTCCCCAAGTAGAGCCACTTTCACTAAGGTAAATTTTATCATTTCTAATCATTATGGATTTAAATAATGTTATGTATCTATTTTGATCAAATAACCTTGAACTCTATTTTCATATGTTGAATATGCTAACTCCTCCTCATCTTCATCAGTCAGTGGAGGTGGGCATTGCTGTAGCTATTTTGTCTACAAATCCTTTGACCGAAGTATGAGCCAGTAACATTTAAATGTCATTTTGTATTTCTTGTTTTATCTCACATCATTTAATGTACATAAATGATATTCATGTTTACTTAAATTTTCTTCTTCATTCTTCTCATAGGACGTCACAACTCCTACCCGTCCAACTACTGAAGAAGAGAGACAACAAATGATCAAGAGGGATCACCAGTTGGCGGTAAGTGATTGATTACTTATGTCATGTTATATATTTTGAATATTTTCTATATTAATGTGGATATTGTTTGATTGTATTAAAATGTGGAACTTCAAAAATCTCTATCGAGGAGGTCTAGTCAACAGGGGATAGAGGATGATTCATTGATTGGTTCACCATCTTCACGGCCTAGCAAGAGCCATTGATTATTTGATAGTAGTCCATAGGAGATTTGATTTTGGGGCATTTTGTTACATATGCCTATTTGGCTTTGTAAACATACTTTTGTATGTTATCGATGTATATCATTGTATATGCTCATATGGCTTTATTTGTACATGCCTATATGGCTTGATATATACACTATATGTTATTTTAATGACATTATGTATATATGAGATTATGTATATTTTCATCACATTTTATTTTTATGACATTGTAAATATATTTTCATAATATTATATATATGTTGATAGCATCCTTGCAAAATACATTTTCTGCATATCTTTCAATCATTGCATTTTATGAGACTACATTTCTTTGAGGCATCATGTCAAATAGTTTATGTGCCTTGTCTATGCTTCCATACTTTGCATACATGTCTACAAGGGCAGTTGCAAATAGAACATCTGACAAAATTCCTATATCATTTATGCTTTGATGGTTGTCCACACCCTATTCCAAAGATCCCATTTTGGCATAGGAAAGGAGGATGTTGGATAAGGTTGTGGAATTTGGCTTGACACCTACCAATTGCATTTTCTTGAAAGTTTCTTTAAAGCCTTATCAAAAAAATCCATTTTGTGCGTATCTTGCAATCATTGCATTCCATGAGACAACATTTCTTTGAGGTATCATGTGAAATAGTTCGCATGCATTATCTATGCTTCCACATAAGTTGCATACATATCTACAAGGGTAATTGCAAATACAAAATTTGACAAAATTATTATATGCTTTATTCTATCATGGATGTCCATACCCTATTCCAAATATCATAATTTGGCACAGGTAGGGAGGATGCTTGTAAAGGTTATAGAATTTGGTTTTACATGTTCCAATTGTATTTGTTTGAAAGTTTCTAAAGCCTTTTAAAAAAATCCATTTTGTGCATATCTTGCAATCATAGCATTCCATGAGATGTCATCTCTTTGAGGTGTCATGTTAAATTGTTCGCATACCTTGTCTATGCTTCCACACTTTTCATACATGTCTACAAGAGCAACTGCAAATACAACATCTGACAAAATTTCTATATCCTTTATGCTTTGATGGTTGTCCACACCCTGTTCCAAAGATCCCATTTTGGCATAGGCAAGGAGGATGTTGGATAAGGTTATAGAATTTTGCTTGACACCCACCAATTACATTTTCTTGAAAGTTTCTTTCAAGCCTTATCAAAATCCATTTTGTGCATATCTTACAATTATTGCATTCCATGAGACAACATTCCTTTGAGGCATCATGTCAAACAGTTCATGTGCATTGTCTATGCTTCCACACAAATTGCATACGTGTCTACAAGGGCAGTTGCAAATACAACATTTGATAAAATTCCTATATCCTTTATTCTTTCATGGATGTCCATACCCTATTCCAAAGATCCTAATTTAACACAGGTAGGGAGGATGCTTGCAAAGGTTATGGAATTTAGTTTTACATGTTCCAATTGCATTTTCTTAAAAGTTTCTAAAGCCTTTTTAAAAAATCCATTTTGTGCATATCTTGCAATCATTGCATTCCTCTTTGAGGTTTCATGCCAAACTATTCACATGCATTGTCTATGCTTCCACACTTTGCATACATGTCTACAAGGGCAGCTACAAATACAACATTTGACGAAATTCCTATATCATTTATGCTTTGATGGTTGTTGACACCCTGTTCCGAAGATCCCATTTTGGTAGAGGCAAGGAGGATGTTGGATAAGGTTGTGGAGTTTGGATTGACACCCACCAATTACATTTTCTTGAAAGTTTCTTTCAAGTCTTATCAAAAATCCATTTTGTGCATATCTTGCAATCATTGCACTCCATGAGACAACATTCCTTTGAGGCATCATGTCAAACAGTTCATGTGCATTTTCTATGCTTCCAAACAAGTTGTATACATGTCTACAAGGGCAATTGCAAATACAACATCTAACAAAATTCCTATATCCTTTATTCATTCAAGGATGTCCATACCCTATTCCAAATATCCTAATTTTGCACAGGCAAGGAGGATGCTTGCAAAGGTTATGGAATTTGGTTTTACACATTCCATTTGCATTTGCTTGAAAGTTTCTAAAGCCTTTTCAAAAAATCCATTTTCTGCATATCTTGCAATCATTGCATTCCATGAGATGGAATCTATTTGAGGTGTCATGCCAAACTGTTCACATGCCTTGTCTATGCTTCCACACTTTGCATACATGTCTACAAGGGCAGATGCAAATACAACATTTGACAAAATTCCTATATCCTTTATGCTTTGATGGTTGTCCATACCCTATTCTGAAGATCCTATTTTGGCATAGGCAAGGATGATGGTGGATAAGGTTGTGGAATTTGGATTTACACCCGCCAATTGCATTTGCTTGAATGTTTATTTCAAGCCTTATCAAAAAACCCATTTTGTGCACATCTTGCAATCATTTGTGATGTGCATAACAAGCTATAATTGTGCATACTTACAATAAGTGGTTCATTCTACAATGAAGCACAACATGATTAAATAAGTAGATGCATATTTACAATACTTAAGAATATATAGTAGTTTTACTCATGTCATCAATACATGTTATATCTTCTCATGCAAATGGATAAACTATGTTTTCATCTTCACATACATGGCTTACAACATGTGACAATAAACCACTACAAGTTGTATATGTGCTTAACAACAAGTATACATGTGATACATGTCACACCCCAAATTTTGACTATGATTTACTTTTTACTTGCACATAACTAGTAGTTAATTATGCATGAATTAATGATTTGACATTATGTGAAAATGTCATGATAAATCAATGATATCATGAGTTTAGGTTTATATAATTATAATTTAGACATGTGATTTTAAGATGTCATGATTATTTATTCATAAGATTTATGGATTGACTAACGATGCACTAATCCCATTTTGGTGATTGCAAGTTGTAACCAGGAAACATGTTTTCCACCCTCTGAGAAAGAGAGGGAGAGCATCATCAAAGAGAAGAGAATAGACATATTGATAAGAACAAATTGTTTTCCATCTAAGTCTCATGTTTTCACAATTTAGTGAACCTTCGTCGAGTATGGTAACTTATGTTTGACCAATTAGAATAATTTTGGTACTGACTCAACAAATAGTTGATTGTCAACTAGATTGTTTAAGCTGAGGTTATTGATGAAAACTAAATCAGGTTAGAAGATGACCATGATCAAGGAAATAGTTGATAGTCACCATTTCTTTATGTGAAATGAATATAAAATTATATTACTAGAACAAATAAATACTAGTAGTTAAACTACTTTATTATCAGTAATTGCCAATTGGAATTCTATTATGTTAATTAATCTATTTTGATGTTTAAGCAATTTTGAGAGGGGGGGAATACCTCAACCCCATTCTCATATCATATCATGTGTTAGAGACAACATACGTAAGTATACATTGTATACACCTATATTTTGTTGTTAAATATTATTTAATATGAAGTTTAATCTTAAACCAATTGTATGTAGTCGATGAGCATTTTAAGGAACATGTTGTTGCAAATTTAATGCAAAACCACTTCATGTATTTTGTGGGCACTTGACTCCCTTCCTCCACATTGGTTATGGAGAGAAAGGAGGAGTTTTTGAATAGTTTAGGAGTAGTCTTTATGATCAATAACTCCATCATTTTTGCATGACACTTTAGAGGAAGAATATCTGTGGTTATGGAGAGTAAAGCCTTTTAAAAAAAGAAAAACACAGAGCTTTGTTTTGAGAGGGGGTCCACAGGGAAAGAGAGGTAAACACAGAGGAAGGAATAAAGATAGCTCAGGTAGTAGTGGGAACAGGGAAGAAACTAGCTCAGGTCTTGGGAAACCATTGACACTTTGAGGTATTGATATCTCTTATAAGCAATTAATTCCATTATTAAACTACAATTTTCCCATTCTGTATGAACATACAAAGATATGATTTCTTATAGCAAAGTATATAGAGTTATACAAAGTAGTGATATTATGGTCATAACAACTTTGTAAACATAGATATGTATGAAATAGAGAAACACTATCTTGTCAAAGCTATGAAATTGCACACAGAATGCTTGTGATATAATGGAGTTTAAATTTATGAGAGAGAGAGAGAGACAGTAAAAATGTCATTGAGTAGCAATATAAAACCCCAGAGGATAAATAATAAAATATTTTAGTTTACAATAGGAATACTATGGAAGATAACTTTTTCATGCCATCATTTTGTATCATCGAACCCATAGAGAAAATATATTGTAAACTTTGTTGCTTTGATAGACACAAGGTTATGGAGAAATGTTGTGAATAAAATTCTTTACACAAAGGTTTACGGTCTGTAGAAATTTGTCACTTAACTTTGTATACTCGAGCAATTGTAGGTTTCTTTTAGCTGTCAAAACACCAAATCTATGTAGAAATCTAGCATATAAAATGCATAGAAAAGATTAATTTTCTTATCACTTTTGGAACATAAAGTATAGTAGCCATTTTCTATTAATGTCACATTGTTATAACTATTTTAAGTTATATATATAATGTAGATATTGAACTTTATGAGAACCAAATATAAACCTAGGAGTCGAGATGAGTAAGATTAAAGAAAGTTTAGACAGTGTTAGATTCACATTTCACAATGATTTATATGTATAAGTTTTAATGTTTATAATATGTTGTTCTCAAAATCAGCTATGCTCATTTTTGTAGACAACCCCTACGAAACTTGTCTGTTTCGTAGCCTACACTCTAAGTTCACAAATTGAGACATGTACTCTTGCTCTCGTGTGAAGTCATCTGACATCCTAGAAGAGTTTGCAACATTTCCTTGTGACGATTTCTCAAAAATCATGAAGCTTGTTTTGGTCGTAAGCTCGCCAAAATATCAATTATTAAACATTTTGAGTTGTTAGAAAAGTTTTGTGTTTACATGCAATAGCGGTCCAAATAATCGCTATTACATGTATTTTGTCATTAAGATGTAAGGGCGGCCTTTTTTGCTGCTATTACATGTTCTGCCAAAGTTTTCTTTCGACATGCAAGAGTGGTCCTAACGGCTGCCTGCGCATGTCCCTTCACAAAGGTTAAGATGTAAGGGTGATTGTTATTACCGCTTATGCATATCAAGCTTTCATATGTATGAGTGGGCTTTTCCACCACCTTGGCAGATTTCTCCAAATCTTGAACTGCGAGTTCCATTAATGGCATTTGTGTGGCCATTAATACCTTGTTTTTAACCCTTATTTAAGAATATTGGTCACTATTCTTTTCCGTTTTCATCTTCAAACTTCTCGGAATAGCCATTTGACACCCTGCGAAGATGATCAAACCGCGGAGCTCGTGGATCATGCAAATTTTGCACTTAGGGTTTTTTGCTACTATTTCCAGGTAACAGGAGGTTTCTTATGTTTCATTGTTGTTCATCTTCTTTTAGATAGGGTTTATTTAACATTTTTCTTTTAAGATTTATGTAAATGTTTTTGCTTTAGGTCATCGTTTCATATGTTTGAATATAGTTTGAAACCCTACATTGAATGTTTGTGTGTTTTCACCATTTCCTTGTTTGACTAGTGGCAGATTTCATTGTGCCCTACTTCACCATCTTGTTAAAACTTTGGTTGTATTTACCTTCATGCATTGGCGGTATCTCTTGCCACTCACCTGAACCTGACATGTTTCAACCTTCATGCATGAACGAAGTTTTCCCCCATCCTCGCATCCCTTAAAGGTTGTCTTTCCTACATGTAAGGGCAGTTAAAACCGCCGCCCTTACATAGTCCTTATGTTTCTCCCAACATGCACCAGCGGTCGAAACACCCGCCTTTACACATAACTTCTGGTTTTTGAAAAACACCTGCACTGACGGTCCATTCTGCCGACTTCGCCATGTGTTGTAGACTCAAATGTTACCCTGATGTAAGGGCGGTCATTTTGACCGCCCCTACATATAAAACTTATATTTTTCCAAAAACACATGTAAAGGCGGTATTTTTTGCCGACTTTGCACGACAGTTGTAAACACTTCCTACTAACATGTAATATCAGTCAAAATGACCAACTTTACATTGTGAATAAGTCCCTCATGCAGGAGTGGTCATTTTGACCACTCCTGCACATTTTCCTAATTTTTTCCTAACATTGGGAAAATCCACCTTTCAAGACCTGTTAACCTGCTTTTGCCTTTTACCTCGATTTGTGTGCACTCAAGCCCTTCAACACATGCTTTCCTGTCCATGATCATCGTATTGTGGTTATCCCAGTTTATCCATTTTTCCCCTAACTACGAGATCATGACCTTTTGCAGTTCTCAACAAGTGTCCGTGGTAGATATCTCTTCCAGAGCTCTCTTTAGAGTTAATGTCAGAGCCGTCTCCATCCAAAGCTAAAATCATCAAGTAAAAGTACCAAGGTGTCTTCGTGGTGACTTTAGTACAATCCAATATTGATGAAATCAGAGATACAAAAATAGGACATGTGGATATGGCAGAATTTGTGGACAGAACAAAACAGACAAATCTTTCCAGACACATGCAAAAGATCATTGACAACAATATTCACTTGGTTGCCTCATTTTTAGTTTCTGTCCATAATCCCAAGTTCATTCTTTAGGTGGCTAGTCATTACAACAGGGACACTAGGGTTGTGACAGATTCCCAAGGGAATGTGATCATAAGGTTGGATGCAGAATTCCTTGATAAAATCTTCATGTGTCCACCTATTGTAAACATTGGACAAATTGATTTTTCTCAAGGGCAAAAGGACTATGACATAGATGTGGAAGCTACAAGAAGGTATATAAACAACCAATGGTTGAAAATTCCTCAAAGTAATCTGACTAGATGGTCGAAGGATCTCCCTAGGAGTGACTTTCTCGAGGAAGTTTGTGACTTGATCACACTTTTGAGTTGTATCAGAGGACTCCCTTCTTCCTCCAAGTTTCAAGAATGGATGTACACATACATGAAGGTGATTCTTCGAGGCACACAGAGAATATTATGGGGAGAACATATCAGTAATGCATTGCATGAACAATTGGTGAAGGTCAACACAACATTCAAATTCTATATGACCTCATATCTTGTATATGTTGCTGCTAGCATGAGAAGCTTTCCTGGTTTGACTCAGGTTGGTGACAGGAGATTGGTTCCTATATATGAGTATTATCCTCAAATTACTCTGAAGGGATCAATCCATCATTTCTGAAGGGTGAATGATGCTTTCTTTTCAGTATTCATGTGTTTATGGGACAATGAACTTGTTCAGAAGAGGGTCTTAGATGAAGCTTGGGAGGTTGTGAATTCTTTTGGCTACTTGTTCTTACAATTCCCCACTTTCACATATCTCAGAGTAGGGTATTATCCCGACTACCCTTATATTCTTCCATGGTATCCTAGTGACCGAATTGTTCTCATGTAATTATGTAGATAGTTGATTGTAGTGCATAATAAACAAATGGAGCTGAAGAAGTCAGGGATAAAGTTTCCCATTGAAATTGGAAGGTATTTAGTTCAATCAGCTAACAAGGTAAAAATAGTTGATTCTGAATTACAGCTGGTCACTATGAAAACTTTCAAGAAAAGGGACCACTTTGACTTCAAGAGAGTGCAAGATAAGATCAAAAGGAAGTCAACCTTTCATGTGCCTATGGTGGAAGATATTTCAGCTGATCTCAGGACACAAAATGAGATCAGGAAGTTAGACTACTATAGACTTCATCTAAGTCAGATCGAAGAGCTGTGCCTCACTGATATTCCAAATGGAATGGAGGATGATGGGGATGTTCTAGATCCAAAATATAACACTGAGAATGTTAAAGTCTCACCTCTTCTAGAGGTAAAATGGTTAGTTAAAGAGGAAACATCCATAAGGAAAATATTTCAACCAATCATAGCTAACACAAATATATGGCTGGAAAGCAAAGGGATCAAATTGAAGGAATTTCTCACAGGGTCCGAGACTGAAGCACAAGAGCAAACAGGAAAGAAGGTAGAGAAAAGGACCAAGAATAAGAGTGACACCCCTTCTTCCTCCAAAATATGAAAACCAAAAATTAAATTTGTATCCAAAGGAGGGAAGAAGAAAGAAATTGCAGAAACCTCCAATGTCACTGAATCAGGTGCTGAAGATACAAATGTTGAGACTGAAGAGCAAAATATTCAGAAATCTAAGGATGCTCAATAAATAGAAGTGTTAGATAAATCTGATGAGGAAGATGAAACTGAACAAGGAAAGGATGATGATGTAGAAAAGGAACGACTTGATGATCCACATCAGTCCCCTGAGAAAGATCTTCCCACTGGAACACAAGTTTCTACACCCCTTCCTCATGCTCCTATTTCTGGTAGTTTTCCAGTAGTTTCAAGTGTTCCTCTTTCACCTATTTTCATTGTTTCATTTGATAATACCCCTACTTCTATAAGAACCAGTTGTGGGACCGTGTTTGATTCCTCCGGTTCTATCCCAAGTTTATCTTCTCTGTCTTTTGACATTGGTGAACAATCTATTTTAGAGAATCTTCTAGATGGTTCAGACAAGGTTGTTGATACAGGTGCAGTTTTTACCAACACCAGTCCTATTGTGACCATAAAAGGTGTAAATATAGATCCGGCGAAACAAGTAGTGGACTCATCTCTGATTATCAGTGCTTCTGTGTTTCCCCCATGGTTGTCTGCATATACTCCAAAGAGGAAGAAGCAAGCTATTTTGCCAGATGAGATTGATATTGAAAAGTTGTTACCTGTGAAATCAAAGACTCTAAAGAAGAAGCCTAAGACTGTTTCTAGGCTCATCAATGAAAAAGGAATTAGATATGCAGAGATTGCTAAGCCACCAGATGATGCTACTGTTGACAATTTTGACATGAATGATTATGACATTTCAAGGGTTGAGTTAGGTAAGCTAACTCATGAAGGCATAAAAGTAGATTTTCAAACTACTACCAGCACCTTGCTCAAAAAATATGATGAAGTCAAAAAGGAAAAAGAATAGTATAAGGCTAAAGAAGAACAACTTGCTGCAGTTCTTCAAAAAATAGTTAAGTCATCTGAAATTGTGGAACCCATGGCAGTGACTATAGAAGATCCCCTGATCCAGAAGGTTGAAAAAGCTCAGGCCAGAGGAAGGGTGGTAGGAGATATTGTGGAATGTTTGCTAGCTCAAGGGTGAATTCTACTAAAGACCACTGTAGAAAGAAAAGAGAAAATGGATAAAACCAAATCCGAGCTTGATAACATGGTTGAATTACTTTCCCAGGAACTATAAGATCAGTTGTGTGGTTACACAACATGCCCCATTTTGACTTGAGAAAATAGGGACCCAACTTTTTGTTTTGCTTGGCTTGTGCTTTCTGCTTGCTGGCGGTTTGGTAAAAGAAAGTAAGACATATGATCCTGCATAAAGGGGGGCTGGGTAACTCATCATGGTGAGGTAAGTTTTTTCAAGTTTAATATTTAATGACAATAGCCTCAAAATTGGATAGAGTACAAAATTCCATGTAGGTTTGCCTTTTGAATCACCCTGATATTCCTTAGGGTGTGAAAGTTATGAACGGTCAAAGTCTTGGTCAAACCTGATATTTTGAGGGGAGGATCATATTTCCTAACAACAGTCATATTATAAAGATCACATTGATCTAATTTTATCTCCCGATAAATCATGTAGTTCGCGACATGTGGACATCAATTTTAAGTGGTAGTGATACTTACCCATAGAACAACGTCATATATTTTGTGAAGGTCATATTTTGAATATCACCCAATATTCAGAATATCACCCTACCTTTCAAATATCACCTTGTCACAAAATATCACCCAAGAGTCAATTATCCTGATGTCGTCAACCAAACCCGGTAAATGAAGAAATAAACATGACGATGACATCACCATCCTTTTTACCTCGCGGAGGTATATTTCCAAAATGACCCTTCCCACAGAACATGATGATGACGTCGTAGTGCAACAACGATGAACCAAGTTATTATCCTGATGATGTCACCTTGATATTCCGATGCAAATTCACTTTGGTTTAGTGGGGGTGATATTATAAATATCACTAGACATTCCGAACATCCCCTGACATTTTGAATATCACCCGATATTCTCAACCTGACCCGATCTATTGACATAAGTCTTCTCACCAATGGGGAAGGTCATATTATACCAAGAGGGGGATATTCTCAATATCACCTGATATTTAGAATATCACCCAATCTTCCGAGGATCACCCCGCTCCTCTTGCAGCTTACCATTAAATGCCATTAATACAGTCGGTGGACTCCAGTTGATCTCGAGCATGATCTAAACACCTGGCAATGCCCATAGGTTTACGACAGATGATCAAGAGTTGCAATCCAATTTGCATTTACCTTTACGATAAAAATGAATTTTTACAGAGCTCTGTGCTTTCAAACCCTCATACGACTACCTGCAGACGCATGTAGCTTGTACCAGAATAGGATATGTGAACATTGTAGGTATTTGGTTTCCTTTCACACAGTTATCAGCATAATTAGGAGGATAAGCACATCAAGTAAGTAATTGAAACCCTTTGTTGTCATGTTCTGCATATCCAGGTATCATGGTGTTTTCTAGTTTGAAGTTCTAAATTATGCATATCAGGATAAACGATATATTGAAAGAGTATCATATGCATGATGAATAATGAAGATATGACATATATGCATGCTTGTAGGATATCAATTGTAAGATTAGTTTTGTTAATTGCAGGCATCCATGGCGGATAAGCGGTTGGCTAAGTCAGAGGCCAAATTCTGTAAGCCCATGTTCACTCAGCTTGACGGTGTACAACTTAAATATGGTGCCATCACAGATACGCACCAAGGAAATACAGATCTAGCTGCATGGTTAGCTAAAATGAGCGATGAAAAGAATAACAGCACCTTGCTGGATGCAGTCTTTGTATCTAGAATATGGAATGCAGCTAGTTTCCCTTATTCCATGGAAACTCCTGAGCTGGTCATTGAATGTGCAAGAAACTATAACCCACAAACAAGGAAGGTAGAGAAGCATGGCAGAGTATATGCTGATCTGTGTATCAAGGGTCTTGCTGCTACATTTAGTTTTCCATTGGGCAAGAAGGTTGCCAACATAGATTTGAAGAAATTAGAAACAGAATATGAGAATAACAAGAAGACTGCTATAAAGAAAATGTACCAATGGAGGGCGAAGAATAGTCCTTATCCTGCAGCAGCTAAACTTCCAGTACACCTATATAAATTTGATTTTGATGATGAATACCTGTACATGATAGCCCTGCTCAGCAAAGTGACAGGCCAGCCTGATGCTAGAAGTTTTAAGGATTGGATTTATGCAGTCATCCTGATGTGCCTTTACACTGATAACAAGCCAATGTGGGCTAAGATGATAAGCAATGCTCTAGATTAGCAAATGATGAACCTAGGAGGTCCTGATTGATCCTTTTACATGACCTCATACATAGTTTATTCATGTGCCTAATAAGGTACATTTGATGCGTTCAATACAGTTGGGAGAATTGGTGGCACAACAAATGATGCAGGAGGATATCTCCTTAGATCCATTTATAGGTAGAATATTACAGCTGACCCAAGCATGGGTCAATGACCAGATAGATACACTAAAGAAAAGAGGTGTTGCCATCACGGTGGAAAATAAGAAGAAAAGACAGGAGATTTCTGAAGATGAATATGATGATTTCTTGAATGAGAAGAGGAAGTCTAAAGGAGAGAGAGTACCACCTCCTGAGAAAAGCAAGAGACCTCCAAGAGCTAACAAAATTGATGCTGAACCAAAAGGGGTCATAATTGAAAGAGTGATAATGCCAACTGAAGATGCATCAACATCAGGACAAGCATTAGCATCATCAGCACCGCCTCCAATGGATAAGTAAAAAACTAAAAAGATCCAGAGGCCACCTACACAACCTACTGAAACATATGAGGAGGGTCAAGCCTCACATAAACAAATAGAAGAGGATATTCCTCTTGATGAAGAGCTGGAAGAGGAAGAAGAAACGGTTGAACCCCTCACCAGAAAAAGAAAAACACCAAGAACTTCAATGAGAGGTGAAATAAAACAAACCCCTATAATGCTAAAAGGGGCAGGTGGAGAAGTACTCAATAGGGAATTGCAGCATAATGTTCCACTTCCCACCATTGTAAAGTTTAAAATTGAACAAGAAGAAGAACAAATGAAAGAAGCCTCTAAGGCAGTTCAAAGTGGTCTAATCTCATTAGATGAGACAATTGACCTATCTGATGATGAGGTAGTGAAGGATGTAGCTTCACAAAGAATGGAAATCCTTGCTGCTGGCACCCAGATAACTCCACAGGGGACCCCATCAGTCCAGGTAGTGTTAGAAGAAATGAAGCAGGTTGAACAAGAAAAAGAAAAGAGCCGAGAAAAGATTGCACAACAAATAGGGCTGGATGCATTAGTAAATCAGGTGACAAGTCCTGCGACAATAGATTTGACATATGTAGAGGATGTAAATCCTAAGGATATGGTAGGTGTACCTGAGAAAGTAGAGAATATTGAAGAACTCAAACATAAAGAAGTGGAGAGAAAAGCTCCAAGTGTGGGTTAGCAACAGCAGGATGCATCAGTTGAGCCCAAAGTAGTAGAAGTCCCACCAAAGGACAAAGAAGATAAAAAAATATCAGGTCCTGATGACCTAAAGGCTCATGAGGTAGATATATCAGGTGCAGAGCAAGATGTGATGCAAGATCAAGTAGAGGCACCTAAGGCAGATAAAATAACATCCACAGATACTAACATACCTCAGGAAAAGGAAAATGCTAAAGTGGATGAGATACCGATGGAGGAAGTAAAAGATCAGGATCATTATAAACATGCAGATGATTAGCAGGATCACCCTCTAGAAAAAGAAATTCCGCAGTAGGATGATATACCAAAAGATCACCTTCATGAGGAGCATCATGAGGAAGAGATAAGAAAATCACCCTCCCCATCGAACATGATGGTGGATACCAGAGATTAGGGTCATCATGATGATGATGATGGTGGACATCCAGGATCCAGTAACCAAGTTCCTCCTTGGCTAGAAATAGAGATAAGTACAGAATCCAGTTTTGAAATTCAAGAATTTGATATATCTACTTTATTTTCAGAAACCCTAATAAAGCCTAAGAGGAAGGCAAGATTAACTTCTTCCATTAGAAGGGATCCTGATACAGGCAGAAGAACTTCCCAAATAGCACTCCCCACAGTCGAAAAAGAAAGAGGCAAGATCACCTTGGAAGAATTCTAGATTACCACAGTAGATCTAGGATTTGCCAACGAAGACCAAGAAGGTAAAGAGGGGAAGGACATTATTGATTCTTTGACCCAGAAGATAAAGAGAGAGAAGGAGAAAGATAAGCAACATAAAGAGCACATTGCTCAACTGCATGCCTATATAAAGGGGTTAATTAACCCTGATGATACATCAAGTGATCGAGCAGTCCCATTGACTGCAATTTCTTAGGAGGAGGTCAACAGGTTGAACCTTATGAAACATGAATCAGTAATAATGTTGAAATGGATGACATCTACGCTCAAAGGAGCTGAGGAAGTGGTAAAAGCCTCTTTGAAGAGGTGGAATTCTTTAGGTACCTCCAGGAGAAAGGTAGATAAGCTATAGACGGAGATAGGGAAGAGGTCATTTCAACTGGAAAAAACATTAAGTGCTTTAGATGAAATAAGGAGGATTGATCCTCAAATTCTTATAAATAATCAAGTACTGGATAATAACATAGCCATATTGATTGATATCTGGTACAAGGACATCATGTTTGAATGTGATGTACTAAAAAGATGCAATAGTAAACTGAGAAACATCAATATGAAGTTACATGATATGATGTCTTATGAAGCAGAGGCCCTGGAGACCTTAGAAGGGAAAGCAGAAGGGAAGATTGAAAATTGTAAGGAAATGAGGGCATCTCAGAACGTATTTCTAAGAAAAGTGGTGTCTTCGACAAATTTAAATTCTTTCCAAATGCTTCAAAAACACGCACAACTATGCCTTTAAAGTGGAAACTGACATAGAACATTTCCTACATTGACCCTTAGAGGAAAGCACAAGCGAACATTAACTAGTTTCAACGGCAGAAATATTAAACATGAAAGACAGAACAAGAACACAGATTTACATGGGGAAAACCCTTACGGGTAAAAAACCCCACACTCCAAAAGCCCAGATCACCATTGTATTATTCAGCAACAGAAAGATAGTTACAATACAAAACTAGCAATAAGCCTTTCATGAAGATTTACATCTTGTTCCTTTAGAAGAATAACTGACAGTATAACCTTCTCAGCCAGAACTTCCTTCATCTAAATTCTGTTTTCATCTTCTTCTCAGTCCCTTCACATGCTGTTCACATGCTACATACAACATATAGCATAAGACTTCACAGAAGAAGAAAACTAGAGGTCTCTCTCGAGAAGAACTCTCTCACCCTTCTGACTCGATTACACAATTGCTTTTAACAATCTAATCGATTCTCATGCAAACGACCGTTCATTCCAACTGCCCAGTATCGCTGACATCCAACTGTCCAAACCGTTCGCATTCTCATAGGAAACTTTAGTCCCACATGCACAAGTTCTAGTTGGACATCCGGGTTTAAATGCCCGAACACACGTAAGATAATTGTCGGCGCTTTTGCCGCCGACGACTCCAGACTAAGTCTCATCAGAGTAACCAACATCATCGGTGAACACTTCAACACTCACTCTGACAGTTCCTTGTCTTACCGACGCCAACACAATGCCAACTCTTCATCGGAGTGACTTCTGCCATCGGAGTGACAATTCAAGGCTGAGCCGATAGAAGTTCTCACGCCGATGCCAAACACCAACTTCCATCGGGGTGACCAATGCCCATCGGAGAAACTTCCAAATGTCAGCCCTACAAGGATTGTCATGCTGATGACCGTTCCATCGGAGAGACACCAACAATCGTCAAGACTAAGCCAAACTTCGCCGAAGACCAATGTCCCACCGATGCCAAAGCCAATGTCATCCATCGGAGTAATGAGGTCCATCGGAGTGAGAACTCAAGGCTTGGCCGACAGTGATTCTCACGCCGACGCAAACCCTTCATCAGTATAACATGAAGTAACGGGGAGACTCCTTCCAGCTACGCTGATAACACTACTCACTTCGATGATCTTTCATCGGATTGACTCACACCGACAAGATCGCTAACACTTCGCTAACCCTTCATCCATCGTCGGTGTGACCCAACACTGTCGAAGCTCCTACCACCAGCTTTGCCGATGGTCAACCTCATGCCGATGTCTCACTACCATCGGTGAGACCAAAGAGATCGGAGACACTACCACAGGCTTCCCCGATGACCACCCTCATGCCGATGGACATCACACATCGGTAAGACCATTAGGCCGATAACAAGGGATAACTAAGGAACCAATGAACCTGTAATTTGAGTCACTAGTACTCAAGAAAAATCAGGATGAAGAGTTTGCAATTAAGGCTCTACATAGTAATTTCCAGCTGGTAGTTAATGACCCTTTGAACCACCTGACAGAAGAAGTATTGGATAAAATAATGAGAATAAAGGTCGGAGTGGAGAGCTATAATGAAACACTGAGTAGCAAGAAGAATAAGTTAGAAGCCCTCTGAAACAAATATCAGATGCACAAGCATGCCATCATCAAAGCAAGGACTCAAGATGGCAGGTAAGTAGAGAAAATAGTACAATCCTGTGAAAACATCCGGACGTCCATGCAGGTCCATATACAAAGAAAGAGTCATCAGGATGATGAAGATTCAGGAAGCGATGATCCTGATACTCCAGATGATGAAGATGAGGAACTTAAAGGATAAAGAGTAAATGAAGATGCACCATAAAAGGAATACATGCATCAGGTACTTAAGAAAATATGAGTTACCTAGATGGTTGCCAGCTGGCAACCTGTGCCATGTTGAAGGAGTTGACTTAGTCAATGAAATACGAATCGTAGATCTTAATAGATAAATATTGATCGTAGATCAATTGTAACCACTCCCTCACCTTGTTCTATAAAAGGTGCAGAGATGCCTTTTTGAAAACATTCGAAACTTAATTGAAATCTGTTTGCTGAAGTATTCAAGGCTCATTTCAAAGTTGTTGTATACGTATATGTTCTTGCATACTTAATGAATGAGAAGACTATTTTGATTACAATACATCATAAATCTTGAGTAATCAGTGTATGAATCCTTGATATATGCTTTGATTTGTTGTGTCCCTTGGAGTGCATATCATTTTGCATGTGTTGTTTTCATACCTTTTCCTTTGAAGTTAGCATCGACTGTATCTAGCTGTGGAATGTCCTGGTGAACATATGGTTTGATTTCTTCTCTTCATGACTGTATCTGATGTATATGTGGCTCAATAACTGAAGGTTCAACATTAATTTGAAGTATTTCTTTCAATTTCTTTCAATTTCAGAGCATTTCATCATCATAATTGCAAATAGTTGACAATCTTAAGCAAATAATACAAATATCTAGACATCCCGTAGATAATTGAACATATTCAACATATTTGAGGTTAAAGCATGTCGAAATGATATATATCATGCAAAGATATAAAGATATACACAATATTTGAAGCATATCTTGTGTAGAATAACTATTTGTGCAGCATCATTACAGGAGACATTATCTTATAGATGAGATTCACGTAAGGCCCCAAAATGGAAACAGCAACACACATCAACCTCTAAGTAACGTCAAAAGATTAAGACCTAATCACCGGAGACTTGAGATCATGAATTCTCTGAATTCATCACATCTTTCAAGATGAATAAAGGTTAATGTGTACTTTTATTCTATGTTTGTTTATGACTAACATCATGATCAACATAAATTGGTGCTAGAAGGAGGGCCAACAGGACGAGGATCATCATCAGTAGTTCAGGTAATAATAAAGATTGTAAGGTTACGCTCAGACACTGCTAAATTCCAAGTTAGACACAAATATTTGTTATCCTAAGTTTGTACATGATAATCCTGTGTAAAGTTTTTGAGATTAACCATAAATATTGCAAGCTTTACAGCAGATCATCATGAATTTGTAGAAATAGACCTTGTCTTGTGTAAATTTGCCCAAATCTTTGAGGTAGTTAACCTAAAAACTTGATATCCTGCCGCTTGTGACACAGAACTTGAAATATCACTTCATATTTGCAGCATCTTTGCAAATATTCCATAAATATCCAGTCAATATACTTTTTTGACCATAAATACAACCTTTGCTGGTAAATTCTAGCCAATCTTTACAGTTATCTAGCCGATTTGCTTAAATTAGAGACATCCTGGATCTCAGGCCAAATACCAGGTCTAGATCTAGTGGAATCTTTGACCAATTACCTGTCAGGGGGTTTAGACCTAGAACTGTAGACATCCATCACACTCCAGGGTCTAGTGCATCAGGAGCATCACCAGAGCCTCCTCCTGTAACTCCTATTGGTTTACAAGTACCTTCAGGGTTATATGTGACACCTCCTGTCCAGCCTCAACCCCAGGTCCAACCTTAGCCGACCATACCACAGGCTCAACCTCCTCCGGTTGCAATGTCATTCTTTGCAACAGAGTCACCTTTGACCTTTACTGCATATCACGCTTTACCAAAGAATCTGGATAAACTCTATCCAAAATATCATCCTTATCAGGATGCAGATGATCATATCAGAACTTTCAAAGAAGCCTGTTGCAGGGCCAGAATAGAGCATCAAGATGTTGTATGCAGATTATTTCCTTTTTCTTTAGGTGAAGAAGCTTATAATTGGTATATTAGTCTTGGTCAGGGCTCTGTCGGATCATGGGACATCCTAGAGAAAGCTTTCACTGATAGGTTTAAGGTACCAATAGATGCTTCAATGAACAATCACCTATTTGCCACAATAAAGTGGTTTAAGGGAGAACCTATTGCCAATTTCAATGCTAAGTTCTAGAAAATGCTATCCAAGTTAGTTACCCCATATGTTGTAGCAGATGCTACTACTAGGAGTATCTATTATTCGGCTTTAGATCCATTGACTTCCATGTTCATCAGAAGAGCACATCCTAAAATCACAACTTTGACAGGAGCTTTTCAAGAAGCTATCAAAGTCAATCAGCAGCTGGTACCTGCTCCAACACCAAACATAGCTTTTCCTACCCTGCCTGGCATGTATCCTACGTATCCTTCACAATATCCTAATGGATCCATGGTACCTCCGGTAGTCATGCCAACACCATTACAGATATCTCCACTAAGTATCATGCTACCTCCTAATGGGAATGGCCAGATGCCATAGTATCCAAGTCAGACACAAGTGCCTCAGGGTGCTGACCAGTCTAACAATAATCATGGATCTTCCTTTTTCAAGCCTCAAACTAAAAATGTGGTAGCCAAAGTCCAGGAAGAGAAAGAAGAAATCAAAGAAATATCAGCCCAGCTAAGGAAGCTTACAACTAAGATTACTCACTTGAGAAGCCAAAACTTATATTCTCAGCCTAATCAGAATAGAGGTTACACCAATGATAGACCTAGTTATCCTGACAAGGGGTATAACAACAATAACTACAATAATAACAGTGGTAATAACAATCCCCCTAGACAGCCTAGAGTATGGAACTCCAGGCCAAATAACGGTTCATTACCATCACCTTTAGATAATTAGCCTCCTGGTGAAGCTAAACAGACTACTAGAGTCAATCTTGCTGAGGCAGCCCTCACTAATTGGTGTAGGATACACAATACAAATGCTCATGCAGAGTTAGACTGTCCACAATTTAGAATTGTTGCTAGCATTTTCTAGACAGAAGTGTCTAACACTTCTGGAAATCCACCTCAGATAGAGGGAAATGAAATTGTCCCTTGTGGATATGACTCAGCATTTGTATTAGAAAGCTATACAAATCAACCTCATCAGCAGACTATGTCATCTCATCAACATTATACCCAGACATGTGAAGAATAAGCCATGGATTTTGAGTCAAATTATGTTTTCCCCTTTGAAGATGAGAACGAGCCATCCAATGAGCCTAAAGAGGTGCATGCTTACCAGCAACAATATCAGGGTAAACACAATTATAACTTGAGAAGTAACTCCAACAGACCTACTAGTCCATTAACCAGTTCCTTGCCTCCAAATAATTTTAACACACCTCCTATTCCCAAGGCAAGTAACAATCTAGGATTTCCAAAGGTAAATGCACAGTATCTGTCACCACAAAACATGACATCAAAAGCTGTTAGCCTACCTCATGAATCTGACAAATTAGTCACATATCTAGCAGATGAGATGAAGAAAGTAAAGATCAGCCTGTCTCTATCAGAGTTGTTGAAAACTCCTACAATTAAGAAGGCATTCATGAAATCACTAGATGATCCTGCTCCTAGAGAGGATAGTCATCCCCAAGGTCAGCCTATCAATAGAGATCATGCTACTAAAGATAACAATGTCAAACATAAAGTGCCAGCTACTGCCCAAGCTGCAAAAACCTCCCACATGACTTTATATAGGGACAAAAGTGAGTCACCACCTTTCCTCCTTACCATAAGGATGTTTAGTAAGAATTTACACAACTGTTTGGTAGATTCAAGTGCATCTACAAATGTCATGCCCTTGTCTATATGCAATGCTTTAGGACTACATCTCGCCAAATCCCTAAAGAAGGTGACACAGCTAGATAAAACAAAAGTAAGTGTAGTAGGAGAGTTAACTCACATTCACATGCAACTGGCATCTGATCCCAGGATCCAGTACTACATCGATATCCAGGTAGTAGACATACCTGATACATATGGAATGTTACTCAGCAGAGACTGGTCTAAAACTCTCAATGGATATATGTCTACTGACTTCAGTCACATGTGGTTACCTTGGAAAGGGATACCTAATTAGATAAGAATAGATGCTGAGCCTAGAATGAAGCACATGATCACTGAGTATAACAAAACAAATGAGGTCATGTACATGAATGTTGAACCCGAAGTTTATGCCATTAGACTGCCGACTGTCAGGATAGAAGAGATCCTAATGTTTGACTTTCATCATCATCATGATGATCACTAGGAGGACATAACGACTATAGAACCTGATAGTAATTTTGAGAATGAGAATGAGATAGATCGCTTCAGAAATTTTGAGATGCACCTATCCAGGTAGGTAAAACATTGTCAATTGTTAAATATACCTGTTCATGACGTTTTGATTGATGGTTGGTGCAGATTACATGATGGGGCACACTCAGAGAAAACTTGTGAAACATGCTTAGATATGATGAAGTTGGAGCAAACATGTAGTGAGGCATCATCATCATCCAAGGTAAGTTCTGCATTTGGTGATGATGATGATACTGATTTTTGTTTGTCTTTTGCAGGAAACACAAGTGAGGTAATAGATCATGATGAGGATCCAATTCTGAGAACAGAAGAAATTCTAGTATATGACCAGATAAATGTTAAAAAGAAAGAGAAAATCACCCCAGGGAGTGACTGTTTGATGGAGTCAAATTATGAACTGTCTGATGAAGACAGAGGTAGTAATTTGACCAGATTTGAGGAGTTTTTATCAAGGGAAATTAAAAAAAAGATAGAACAAGGGAAACTTTCACAAGATGCACTGACTAAGGGATGGTGCAGATTGCATGAAGCACCTCATTCAGAAACTGCCTGCTCACTATGTTTACATATTTTAAAGAGACATACAGCACCTAATCCTGAAGATCATCCTCCTGATGTTGAAAAGAAAAAAGAAGAATCAGCTTCGTAGAAGAAAGGAAAGATGAAGTCTAAGAATGCTGAAATACCTAAATTAAAGTGGATATCAAGTGGAGCAGCTACCAGAGCTGCAAAGAAGAAGGAAGGCTCAGTTAAGCCTCCTACGGAAGATAAACCATGGATCCTTAGATTTGATGGATCCAAGTCCAAACAAGGAGCTAGAGTAGGGATTGATCTCAGTGATCCATCAGGAAAGTCCTACTTAGCTGCTTACAGATTATAGTTCCCCTGCACTAACAATGTGACAAAGTATGAAGCTCTGATTTATGGGATACTGTTTGCTCTTAAGAAGAAGGTAAAAATTCAGCATGTCTTTGGAGACTTAGAATTAGTTGTCAGACAGGTAAGAGGAATTTACTCTTACAACTATAAGAAATTATCAAATTATAGACACAGAGTGTGGGATTTAATTGAAGACTTCGAGGCATTTAATATCACCCACGTACCTAGAGAACAGAACCATAGGGCAGATGCCTTAGCACAAGCTGCCAGTACATTAGAGCCCTTGTCCATATCAGGCCTAAAGAGATTTTCAGTAGAGCTAGTATCAGTGCCATCAGTACCTGATAATGTTACTAATTTCCAAGTTTTTGATGATGATTAGCATATCCTAGATTTCATCTCTAATAGGGATATATTTGATGCTCAGATCATAGATGAGAGCAATGTAGAAGAGCATGTCTAGGAAGATGAAGAAATATTAGAGTTACCCAGCAATAAGATTCCCAAAGGAATGATTGAATTAGAAAGAGCATTTGACCTGGATAACATGTTGAAGCAGAAGAATCTTCCAAAAGTTGATGGAGGACAATATTCACAAGTGAATATTGGACAAAATGATGACAAGAGAAATGTCGTGATTGGTAAGGTTTGCGCACCAGAAGAGTTAGAAGGAATAACTCAGGCCCTTAAAGATTACATACATGTTATTGCATGGACTTATGATGAGTTGAAAACATATGACACATCAGTCATAACTCACACTATACCACTCAATCCAGATGCTAAACCTTTCAGACAGAAGCAAAGGCCTGTCAAATGCTTTGCTTGAACCAATAATTTTTTAAGAAGTCAAGAAACTGTTGAATGCTAGGATTATATTTCTTGTGAGACACTCCACCTGGGTGGACAATCTAGTCCCAATGAGAAAGAAGAATGGGGACATCAGGTTGTGTGTGGACTTCAGGAACCTGAACAGAGCATCAAAGAAGGACAATTATCCTTTGCCTTCCTTAGATGAAGTTTTGGAGATTGTTAATGGTGCCAAAATGATGTCCTTCCTGGATGGTTTCTCAGGCTACAATCAGGTCATGGTTGACAAGATTGACAGACTAAAAACTGCTTTCACCACAAAGTGGGGGATATTTGCTTATAGACATATGCCATTTGGGCTGATAAATGCTGGAGCAACATTCCAGCGAGCAATGGACTTCTCCTTCAAAGGCTTAATAGGAAAATGCATAGTCATATACATGGATGGCTTAACAGTATTCTCTAAAGATAGAGGAAACCATGTAGCAGATCTTAGAAATGTGCTGAAAAAGTGTGAACAGTATGGGATATCCTTGAACCCCAAGAAATGCATATTTGGGGTAACAACAAGAAAGTTGCTAGGTCACCTGATAATTGAAAATGGGATTATCATTGATCCTGATAGGGTGGAGTCCACTATGAAAATACAGCTTCCTGGAAGCAAGAAAGAGCTAAAATCTTTGGTAAAATAAATTTTTTCAAGAAGTTTATCACTGGCTTTACTGAAATAGTCAGACCTTTAAATGCTATGCTGAAGAAGGATGTAAAGATTGAGTGGACATTAGAAGCTAGAGCAGCCTTTGAAGACATAAAGAAAGCTATTTCTGATGCTCCTATCCTCATCAGTCCAAACTACACCAGGGACTTCTATATCTACTCATTTGCTTTAGAACATACCTTTGTAGTAGTGCTGACACAAAGGAATGAAGAAAAAGAAGAGAAACCTATAGCATTCATGAGCTGTCCTTTCAAAGATGTAGAACTCAGGTCTGTAGATGTTGAAAGGTAGGCACTTGCTTTGGTTAGAGTAGTAAAGAAATTTGGGCATTATATCTTGAGAAGCAAAGTGATTGCTGTGGTACCTAATGCAACAGTGAAGATGCTGTTAATGCAAAATGAGCCTGGTGAAAAAAGGGCTAAATGGATCACAATTTTACAAGAATATGACATAGAAATTACACCCATGAAACTGGTAAGAGGACAAGCTCTAAGCCAAATGATATCAGAGATTGATCCAAACATGGTGAGTCAGAAGTATGTTATCAACGCTAAGGACAATGAAGAATGGTATTTAGATATCAGACACATCCTGATTACTGGAAGATGTCCCCCAAGACTGCAGGCTTCACAAAGAAGAGCCCTAAAAATAAAGTCCCAGAAGTACATGATGAAAGGAGGAGTTCTCTTCAAGAGCAATTATGAAGGAATATACTTGAGATGCTTAGAAAAGCTAGAAGCAAGCAAAGTTTTATCAGAACTACATGACAAGTTTGGAACAGCACATGGCTCATCCTTGGCTACAACACATGCTATCCTTAGAGCAGGATATTATTGGCCTACAATTTTCAAGGATACTGCTGAGCATATTAAATGCTGCCATATATGTCAGGTAGCTGCCAACAGAGAGAGATATGCTGCCTAACCTCTGCAGCTAGTGATGGAAGCGCGCCCATTTGCACAATGGGGCATGGATTTCATAGGACCAATTAAGCCTCCATTGTCTTCGGGCCACAGGTATGTCTTAACGATTACTGACTATTGTACCAGGTAGACTGAAGCTGTCAGCAGCAAGACCTATACTACTAAAGATGTCATTAGATTTCTGGAAAGTAATATAGTCACTAGGTATGGGGTTCCCTATGCTCTGGTAAGTGATAATAGCTCTGCTTTTGCCTCAACCAAATTGTCAAGTTGGGCCTTTGACTATGGGATCATACTAAAGTTCTCATCGAACTATTATCCCCAAGGGAACGGATTGGCAGAATCCACCAATAAAAATTTGTTGAATATCATAAAGAAGCTAGTAGACAAGAACCCTAGGGAGTGGAACACACTTCTAAAATATGCCTTATGGGTACATAGAACCAGAAACAAGGCTGCATTAGGAAACTCACCTTATCATTTAGTGTATGGGGTGGATCCCATCCTCCCTGTTAACTTAAAGATTCCTACCCTGCAGTTTGCCCAAGAGTACCTAGGCGTAGACAATAACCAAGAAGTTAGGTTGCTTCAGCTGATGCACTTGGAAGAGAAAAGAAGTCAGGCAATTGATCGATTTGCCAAACATCATGCTGTTGTCAAACGCTGGTTTGACAAGAGAGCCAAAATTAAAGCCTTCAGGATATCCGATTTAGTCCTAATGTGGGATAAAGCCCATGAGAGGAAAGGAGACCATGGTAAGTTTGATAAATTATGGATAGGTCCCTTCCAAATTTCTAAGATATTAGGAGACAATACTTTCAGGCTTAAACACTTGACAGGTGAGGATGTTCCATTACTAGTTAATGGACAGTTCCTCAAACATTATTTCCAAGCCTAAGAAGCTTCATGTCAGCCATGTGTATCATAGTGTATATTTGTATAGTTGTTTGTACAGTGTTGCTTTGTTGTTTTTGTTTTGTTTGTTTGTTGAGTTTTGTTTTGGTTAGTCAAGATGATGTAGCTCATCACCCTAGAAAATAACTAAATTGTTAGGATTCAAGTGATGCTAACACATTTATATATAGGTTATGACTCACTTTAAGAAAGTACTTATGATCGTGTCTGTGATATCTTTTCATCAAGGTGCCTTTTTTAACCAAAGTGATTTCTTCACAATGACTCACCTAACAACCTTGGGTTTGTTGAACACACAAGTATAGGTGTTAAGTGAAAAATCTAAAGGGACTCCCTTGCTACCAATGCAATCTCTAACCTAAAGCAGCAAGTGACCATACCTTGCATACTAAGCTTACATGATGACATCAAATATATGAAGTATAAATATTGACAATCCAAAATATAATAAAATTAGGCCATCTAAGTAAATCTACCGAGGCTATAGATGCCTACTGGCAGTGGAGCTCTACTTAGGGAGATTGTATAGATAACCTTGCCGGGGCTATGGACGCCTACTGGCAACAAGGCTCTATCCTGGTTGGCTATGAGGGATGATCTCCAACTATGTAGCTTAACATCAATTACTCATGTTTTCAACTTGCTTTCAAGATGAGGATAATTAATCATTTGCACACTACTGATCCTTTGTTAGCATTGTTACCATGAGGACATTTTATCATTTAGAAAGATTATGATGCTTACGCTTGAAGAGAGTTAAAATGCTATGTTATGAATGTGATCACATCACTTGAATTATTGGAATTTGTTTGTTTTCTTTGGTGGCAAGTTGTTGTGTGGTTACACAACATGCCCCATTTTGACTTGACAAAACAAGGACCCAACTTTTTGTTTTGCTTGGCTTGTGTTTTCTACTTGCTGGCGGTCTGGTAAAAGAAAGTAAGACATATGATCCTGCATAAAGGGGGGCTGGGTAAGTCATCATGATGAGGTAAGCTTTTTCAAGTTTAATATTTCATGACAATAGCCTCAAAATTGGATAGAGTACAAAATTCCATGTAGGTTTGCCTTTTAGATCACCCTGATATTCCTTAGGGTGTGAAAGTTATGAACGGTCAAAGTCCTAGTCAAACCTGATATTCTGAGGGGAGGATCATATTTCCTAACAACAGTCATATTATAAAGATCACCCTGATCCAATTTTATCTCCCGATAAATCATGCAGTTCGCGACATGTGGACGTCAATTTTAAGTGGTAGTGATACTTACCCGTAGAACAACATCATATATTTTGCGAAGGTCATATTTTGAATATCACTTGATATTCAGAATATCACCCTACCTTTCAAATATCACCTTGTTGCAAAATATCACCCTAGAGTCAATTATCCTGATGTCATCATCCAAACCTGGTAAATGAAGAAATAAACATGACGATGACGTCACCATCCTTTTTACCTCGCGGAGGTATATTTCCAAAATGACCCTTCCTACAGAACATGACGATGATGTCGTAGTGTGACAACGATGAACCAAGTTATTATCCTGATGACATCACCTTGATATTCTGACACAAATTCACTTTGGTTTGGGGGGGTTATATTATAAATATCACTAAACATTCTGAACATCCCCTGACATTTTGAATATCACCCAATATTCTCAACCTGACTCGATCTATTGACATAAGTCTTCTTGCCAATGGGGAAGGTCATATTATACCAAGAGGGGGATATTCTCAATATCACCCGATATTCAGAATATCACCTGATCTTCCGAGGATCACCCCGTTCCTCTTGCAGCTTAGCATTAAATGCCATTAATATAGTCGGTGGACTCTAGCCGATCTCAAGCATGATCTAAACACCTAGCAATGCCCGTAGGTTTATGACAGAAGATCAAGAGTTGCAATCCAATTTGCCCTAATTAGCCCTAATTTACCTGAGAAACAAGATTAAAAGGTGAATTCATGGTCATTTTTGCATTTACCTTTGCAATAAAAACAAATTTTTATGGAGCTCCGTGCTTTCAAACCCTCATACGACTACCTGCAGACGCATGTAGCTTGTACCAGAATGGGATACGTGAACATTACAGGTATTTGGTTTCCTTTCACACAGTTATCAGCATAATTAAGAGGATAAGCACATCAGGTAAGTAATTGAAACCCTTTGTTGTCATGTTCAGCATATCCAGGTATCATGGTGTTTTCTGGTTTGAAGTTCTAAATTATGCATATCAAGATAAACGAGATATTGAAAGAGTATCATATGCATGATGAATAATGAAGATATGACGTATATGCATGCTTTTAGGATATCAATTGTAAGACCAGTTTTGTTAATTGTAGGCATCCATGGTAGATAAGAGGTTGGCTAAGTCAAAGGTCGAATTCCATAAGCCCATGTTCGCTCAACCTGACGGTGTATAGTTTAAATGTGGTGCCATCACAGATACGCACCAAGGAAATACAGAACTGGCTGCATGGTTGGCTAAAATGAGCGATGAAAAGAATAATAGCACCTTGCTGGATGCAGTCTTTATATCTAGAATGTGAAATGCAGCTAGTTTCCCTTATTCCATGGAAACTCCTGAGCTGGTCATTGAATGTGCAAGAAACTATAACCCACAAACAAGGAAGGAAGAGAAGCATGGCAGAGTATATGATGATCTATCTATCAAGGGTCTTGCTGCTACATTCAGTTTGCCATTGGGCAAGAAGGTTGCCAACATAGATTTGAAGAAATCAGAAATAGAATATGAGAATAACAAGAAGACTGCTAGGAAGAAAATGTACCAATGGAGGGCGAAGAATAGTCCTTATCCTGTCGCAGCTAAACTTCCAGTACACTTATATAAATTTGACTTTGATGATGAATACCAGTACATGATAGACCTGCTCAACAGAGTGACAGGCTAGCCTGATGCTGGAAGTTTTAAGGACTAGATGTATGCAGTCATCCTGATGTGCCTTTACATTGATAACAAGCCAATGTGGGCTAAGATGATAAGCAATGCTCTAGATGAGCAGCTGATGAACCTAGGAGGTCCTGATTGTTCCTTTTACATGACCTCATACATAGTTTATTCATGTGCCTACAAAGGTACATTTGATGCATTGACTACAATTGGGAGAATTGGTGGCACAACAAATGATGCACATATATGGGATCATCATCCCCAGCTACAAAGAGCAAATTACCTCCAAGATTACAAACTAGTGAATGATGCATTCTCTATGCATCTGGTAAGAACAATGGAGGAAGACAGAACTAAAAGACTAAGCATGGAAGCTCAGGAAGTCATATACAGGCATGGAGCCTGGTTCATTCAATTTGCAACTTTCTCTTACATCAGAATTGAAGGCTTTAAGGAGGAGCCTCTCATGCTCCCAAGTTACCCTACAGATGCAGTTGTCTTAATAGAATTTTTAGGACAAATTTCCACAATACTAAATGCTTACAAAGCTAACAACAAACTTCCACCAATATTGTTTCCAGTTACAATGGGCTGGTATATGTGCCCAGATTCTAAGAATATTAAGAAGGCCATAGCTGGTCTAACTATGATGAATTTCCAGCCATTTCCATTGACAAGATCATATGATCCATATGGGAGGATGCAGAGGATCATGGGGAAGCCCATCCATCAAAGACATCTTGAAGACTTCTGGGCATATTGTGAAGATGAAGCTGAAGCCAGAAGAAGAAGATATCAAAGGCTTACACTCAACCAGATCAAGACCTTTGATTGCATTTCCATCCTGGCATAATTGAAGAAAGATGATGGAAAGATAATGGCTGATGAATATGAGGATAAAAAGGTATACAATGATACCATCTCAGCACCAGATCTCACCATGCAGGAGGACATCTCCTTAGATCCATTTACAGGCAGAATATTACAGCCGACCCAAGCATGGGTCAATGACTAGATAGATACACTGAAGAAAAGAGGTGTTGCCATCATGATGGACAATAAGAAGAAAAGACAAGAGATTTCTGAAGATGAATATGATGATTTCTTGAACGAGAAGAGGAAGTCTAAAGGAGAGAGAGTACCACCTCCTAAGAAAAGCAAGAGACCTCCAAGAGGTAAGAAAATTGATGTTGAACCAAAAGGGGTCATAATAGAAAGAGTGACAATGTTAACTGAAGATGCATCAGCATCAGGACAGGCATTAGCATCATCATCACCGCCTCCAATGGATAAGAAAAAAACTAAAAAGATCCAGAGGCCACCTACACAACCTCCTGAAACATATGAGGAGGGTCAAGCCTCACATAAGCAAATAGAAAAGGATATTCCTCTTGATGAGGAGCTAGAAGAGGAAGAAGAAAATGTTGAACCCCTCACCAGAAAAAGAAAAACACCTTAGGTGATAGCAACTACACCTAAGAAGTCAAGAACTTCAATAAGAGGTGAAATAAAACAAACCCCTATAATGCTAAAAGGGGCAGGTGGAGAAGTACTCAATAGGGAATTGCAGCATAACGTTTCACTTCCCACCATTGTAAAGTTTAAAACTGAACAAGCAGAAGAACAAATGAAAGAAGCCTCTAAGGCAGTTCAAAGTGGTCTAATCTCATTAGATGAGACAGTTGACCTATCTGATGATGAGGTAGTGAAGGATGTAGCTTCACAAAGAATGGAAATCCTTACTGCTGGCACCCAGGTAACTCCACAGGGGACCCCATCAGTCCAGGTAGTGTTAGAAGAAATGAAGCAGGTGGAACAAGAAAAAGAAAAGAGCCCAGAAAAGATTGCACAACAAATAGGGCTGGATGCATTAGTAGATCAGGTGACAAGTCCTGCGACAATAGATTTGACATATGTAGAGGATGTAAATCCTAAGGATACAACAGGTGCACCTGGGAAAGTAGAGAATATTGAAGAACTCAAACAAAAATAAGTGGAGAGCAAAGCTCTAGGTGTGGGTCAGCAACAGCAGGATGCATCAGCTAAGCCCAAAGCAGTAGAAGTCCCACCAAAGGACAAAGAAGATAAAGAAATATCAGGTCCTGATGACCTAAAGGCTCATGAGGTAGATATATCAAGTGCAGAGCAAGATGCGATGCAAGATCAAGTAGAGGCACCTAAGGCAGATAAAATAACATCCACAGATACTAACATACCTCAGGAAAAGGAAAATGCTAAAGTGGATGAGATACCCATGGAGAAAGTAAAAGATTAGGATCATGATAAACATGCAGATGATTAGCAGGATCATCCTCCAGAAAAAGAAATTCCTTAGTAGGAGGATATACCCAAAGATCACCTTCATGAGGAGCATCATGAGGAAGAGATAAGAAAATCACCCTCCCCATCGAACATGATGGTGGATACTAGAGATCAGGGTGATCATGATGATGATGATGGTGGACATCCAGGATCTAGTAACCAAGTTCCTCCCTGGCTAGAAAAAGAGATAAGTACAGAATTCGGTTTTGAAATTCAAGAATTTGATATATCTACTTTATTTTCAGAAACCCTAATAAAGCCTAAGAGGAAGGCAAGATTAACTTCTACCATTAGAAGGGATCCTGATACAGGTAGAAGAACTTCCCAAATAGCACTCCCCACAGTTGAAAAAGAAAGAGGCAAGATCACTCTGGAAGAATTCTAGATTACCATAGTAGATCTAGGATTTGCCAACGAAGACCAAGAAGGTCAAGAGGGGAAGGACATTATTGATTCTTTGACCCAGAAGATAAAGAGAGAGAAGGAGAAAGATAAGCAGCATAAAGAGCACATTGATCAGTTGCATGCCTATATAAAGGGGTTAATTAACCTTGTTGATACATTAAGTGATTGAGCATTCCCATTGACTGCAATTTCTTAGGAGGAGGTCAACAGGTTGAACCTTATGAAACATGAATCAGTAATAATGTTGAAATGGATGACATTTGCGCTCGATGGAGCTGAGGAAGTGGTAAAAGCCTCTTTGAAGAGGTGGAATTCTTTAGGTACCTCCAGGAGAAAGGTAGATAAGCTATAGATGGAGATAGGGAAGAGGTCATTTCAACTGGAAAAAACATTGAGTGCTTTAGATGAAATAAGGAGGATTGATCCTCAAATTCTTATAAATAATCAAGTACTAGATAATAACACAGCCATATTGATTGATATTTGGTACAAGGACATCATGTTTGAATGTGATGTACTAAAAAGATGCAACAGTAAACTGAGAAACATCAACATGAAGTTACATGATATGATGTCTTATGAAGTAGAGGTCCTGGAGACCTTAGAAGGGAAAGCAGAAGGGAAGATTGAAAATCAGGATGAAGAGTTTGCAATTAAGGCTCTACATAGTAATTTCTAGCTGGTAATTGATGACCCTTTGAACCACCTGATAGAAGAAGTACTGGATAAAATAATGAGAATAAAGGTCAGAGTGGAGAGTTATAATGAAATATTGAGCAGCAGGAAGAATAAGTTAAAGCCCTCTGGTACAAATATCAGATGCACAAGCATGCCATCATCAAAGCAAGAACTCAAGATGGCAGGGAAGTAGAGAAAATATTACAATCCTATGAAAACATCCGGATGTCCATGCAGGTCCATATACAAAGAAAGAGTCATCGGGATGATGAAGATTCGGGAAGCGATGATCCTGATGTTCCAAATGATGAAGATGAGGAACTTAAAGGATAAAGAGTAAATGAAGATGCACCATAAAAGGAATACATGCATCAGGTACTTAAGAAAATATGAGTTACCTAGATGGTTGCTAGCTGGCAACCTATGCCATGTTGAAGGAGTTGACTTAGTCAATGAAATATGAATCGTAGATCTTAATAGATAAATCTTGATCGTAGATCAATTGTAACCACTCCCTCACCTTGTTCTATAAAAGGTGCAGAGATGCTTTTTTGAAAACATTTGAAACTTAATTGAAATCTGTTTGCTGAAGTATTCAGGGCTCATTTCAAAGTTGTTGTATACATATATGTTCTTGCATACTTAATGAATGAGAAGACTATTTTGATTACAATACATCATAAATCTTGAGTAATCAGTGTGTGAATCCTTGATATATGCTTTGATTTGTTGCATCCCTTGGAGTGCATATCATTTTGCATGTGTTGTTTTCATTCCTTTTCCTTTGATGTTAGCATCGACTGTATCTAGCTTTGGAATGTCCTGGTGAACATATGGTTTGATTTCTTCTCTTCATGACTGTATCTGATGTATATGTGGCTCAATAACTAAAGGTTCAACATTAATTTGAAGTATTTCTTTTAATTTATTTCAATTTTAGAGCATTTCATCATCATAATTGCAAATAGTTGACAATCTTAAGCAAATAATACAAATATGCAGACATCATGTAGATAATTGAACATATTCAGCATATTTGAGGTTAAAGCATGTCGAAATGATAGATATCATGCAAAGATTTAAAGATATACACAATATTTCAAGCATATCTTGTGTAGAATAACTATATGTGTAGCATCATTACAGGAAACATTATCTTACAGATGAGATTCATGTAAGGCCCCAAAATGGAAACAGCAACACACATCAACCTCTTAGTAACGTCAGAAGATTAAGACCTAATTACTGGAGACTTGAGATCATGAATTCTCTAAATTCATCACATCTTTCAAGATGAATAAAGGTTAATGTGTACTTTATTCTATGTTTGTTTATGACTAACATCTTAGAGGAGTGGATAGAGATGAAAAAGATTAAGATAAAGAATCTAACCACCATCGGGGTCATTGCAAATAGGGAATCATATCTTAAAACTAAGGAGTCTCTGGTTCATCGTATCCACATAATAAAAGGTTTACTTGAAGATCTATGTCAAGCTCGTGAAGCCAGTGAAGACAGCGATGTCATGCTTCTACACAGGCTAGAAGAACTTCCATGCACCCTCACAGGTGAAGACCATAAGTTCCTTTCAGCAGATGAGATGATAAGTTCCTTCGAAAAGATGGGTCAAAGGAAATTTGAAGAGGAGGTGCCCTCAGTACTTTCCATGGACAATCTCTACGATCAGCATTCAACTTTTGAGAACCTGAAGGACAACTTTGAGAAACATGAAAAGGCAATAAAGGCAATAAAAGATGCAATTCTTTGGGCCTGCACTATCTCATAAAATACAGCTAAGCCGGATGCATGTGAAATGGTGGCTATACAGGCCATGTACCATAATTTTTTGAAGAAGAATGATGGAGGAAGCTAATACCTTAGTTTATTTTATTCTTGTATATGTAAATTGAATTTTGTTGTGGACATATTCATATGTAATTTTCCAAAATGTAATTACATGTGAGGCAAAGGAAGTCCTAAGTCAAATAGGACTCTTCTGTTTGAATAAGTCAAAGTAGTTAGGATTTTCCTATTTTTTCTCTCGGTTTCTCTTATAAATAAAGAGGACCCCCATTGTAAATAAGCATCTTTTAGTTATTGAAGCGAAACTCTGCCAAATTGAAGAGCATTTTGAGACGTTGTGTTCAAATTGTAAGTCATATTTGACAAGTGAATAGAAAAGCAAGTGATCTTTCAATCTTTGTGTTGGAATAACTTGTGGCGTATTGGAAATTGTTCTTATGTCCTTTTCCTAATACTATCTTATCTGCTTGATCAAATTGTAGTGTGAGTGTGAATAATCTGGGAGATGTTCTAAAGCTGATTGTGGAGACTTTGTGCTACAACAATTATCTTTAGTTTGTGATTTTGTGTTTTAAAGTAAAAGATATTGGAGAGACTTTGAGATGCTATTATCTTTTGTGATCATATGTTTTATCGTAGCATTTGGTCGAGACTTTGAGCTACACCTTATTCTATTTAGTTCTAAATTATAAATCAGTAAAAGGAGCAACAATATACTTTGTGCTCTCATGGGTTTCTTGGTTATTCAAATTGGTATCGAAAAAGTACTCGTTCATTTTGTAAACATCATTTCTGAAAAAAGAGAAATGCATGATATGGTCTCACCCCTAAGTTAGTATTGAGTTTAAATAAGTTTGTGATAGTTGATAGGGAACCTCCCCTTGCTGAGAGGAGAGATTTATCTCATTACACTATGGTCGATTAACCATTTTTCCTTCAGTTAGTTGAAGATAAAATATTCAGCCAACAGTTTTTGGCGACTCTGCTAGGGAAGGAATGCGCAACTTGAAGCCTCACACTCTGAGTTGAAGTATTATAGTTCTTTTCCATTATTTCAAGATTTTTCAAAACTTTGTTGAGTACACTACATTCTGGCAGATTCATGGTATACAAGAAGCAAGAGAGCTCAAGGTATTATTGATCTTGTATTTGAGTTAATGCAGCAAAATAACTTTGGTCTTTCGCCTCCATGACCTCGACTTCAGCGAACTAGGAGTTTTCCTCCTACCAATGCCAAGTCTCCAATGCCAGGTGAAGTTTCTAGTTCTAGTACTAGCAGAGTTTTGTCTATTCATACTCCACAGAGGTTTGTTATCCCACCCTTTAATCAGCGCACCATGGCGGCTCAAGGCCCTTGGGGTAACACTTTTGGTCCTTTGAATTTAACTCCACCATTGCATGAACTACCTTGTAGTTCAAGGAAGAATTTTCCTAAGTTCTATGGTGATGGGAAAGTCCACCCAGATGAACACATTGCAACTTTCTACATAGCTTGTGGTGTAATAGGTGTTGAGCATGAAGATGTAGCAGTAAGACTTTGTGGAAACACTACAAGGTGCTGCTGCAGATTGGTTTTATCATCTTCAAGCTTAGACTATAACCAATTGGAACTCTCTCAAGACCAAGTTTGAGGTTAGGTTCAAACCTGCAAAAGATACACATGCCTTATTGGCTCAACTCACACAAATGAAGAAAGAGCCTCACGAACCCATGCGAGACTTCATCGCCAAGTTCAATAAGCTAAGAAACAAGATTCCTGCAACCGCTCAACCAACGGCAGAGAATCTCAAATGCTTTTTCATGAATACTCAGCTTCCTAAGGTAAGTTTTCTGCTAAGATGGGCTAGTCCTGCAGATCTTCCTACAACACAAATTTTGGCTACTGAAGTTGAAGATGATCTTATCCTTGCGGGTAAGATAAGAAGAGATTCTAATAGAAACAGAGGTCCTTCTTCTACTGATAATTCTTCCACAAGCACCAAGGATCCTATGGTGCAAAAGTTAGCAAATGAATTGCTAGCTCTGAAGAGGAAAATGTCACAAGGTATATCTGCCCCTCCTTCCTATCGAGATATACCAAGGAAAACATTTCCCAACAATTCATATTAACGCAATGCTGCCAAAAATCAAGGGCAACACAATTGTCTTCCACCCACACAGGGGAAGCTTGCCCTTGAAGCAGCGCCAGTCAACTCAGCAGTTGGCTATTATGAAGTAGAACATGATCATTCTTTCCAACCCAAGTTGGACCAGGAGAATGATGCTAATCTTTTTGCAGAAGGAGAAGAAGAATTAGCTAGCGACTCTACCATTAGCTCTCTAAATTACCAAGATGAAGCCGAAAAAGAAGGAGAAGTGTATGATGGAGCATATGCTATTTTTGCTAGGTCCCAAAATCAGCCAAATCAGCAAGTTGATAAGGGAAAGGTAAGAGAGGAACCTCAGCCAGTAATCTCAATTGCCAAATGGGGAACTCTGTTGCCTTTTTAGTCAAAGGACCTGGTGGGCAATAAGCAAGTAAGTACATCTAATAATCCTGTATCTTCCACTTCTGTCCCTCAGACTAGTACTACCCCTAATAAAACTTAGAATGATGGATTTCCTTCCTATGTCTCTAGTTCATTTTAGCTATTTGAT
Source organism: Cunninghamia lanceolata (assembly GCA_027924645.1). Lineage (NCBI taxonomy): Eukaryota > Viridiplantae > Streptophyta > Pinopsida > Cupressales > Cupressaceae > Cunninghamia > Cunninghamia lanceolata. The sequence continues at coordinate 3,441,759 of BSBN01000738.1, forward strand.
ATAATAGATCATGCTAGGAAGACCAAAATCCAAATGTCTGAGGTTGAGTATTTGCAAGCTAATCCCAAATAGTTTGATAGGTTGGCTAAATATGTCAAAAACAAGACTCCCCCTACAAGACAAGATTTTCCAAAAGTTGCCCATGATTCCTCAAAGAACAAATCCACCCAAAATAATCTTGTCACTACTCCCCTTATCGCCTCTGGAAAAATAGAAACTTTCTATGTTTCCCTATTGGTAAATGGTCATAAGTTGAGCAATTGTATAATAGATTCTGGGGCCTCTGATAATGTTATGCCTACCAAAGTGGCAGACGCCCTTGGTCTCACTCTAACCAAGACATTTGGGAGATGTTTCTCCATGGAAAATAAGCAAGTGTCATTGTTGGGCCAAATCAAAGATGCCCAATTTGCATTTGCAACCTTTCCAGACAAGAGGATTAAGATGACCATCCTAGTGGCTGATGTTCCAGCCTCTTATGGTATCTTGCTCGGGCATAATTTTTGTAAAGATGTGGGTGGGGAATTGAATATGGACCTATCCGAAGCAAGGATACCTATTAAAGGTGTCATGCAAAAGTTGCTTCCTAAGAAAGAAGCAAAATATATTGTTACCCAAACGGCAAATCCCAAAGCCCAAATTTTGTTTCAGTCCTCAGGAATGGATAATTATTTCTTGTCTACTGAAGATATTTCTAGTTCATCAGATGAGAGCTTAGACAATTTAGATGGAGAATCAGGAGAATATTCAGATGATAGTGCAGATGAAGGCATAGTAATGCCAGATTCTTCACTCACTGATGAAGAAGAATCTTCTGGTCAAAGAAATTCCAAAAAATCAAATTCTAATGAGATTTGGGTTTTAGAATTTGATGACAGTTGTTCCTCTACCGGTTTTGGAGCCGGAGTTGTTTTGATATCTCCACAAGGTGATATCTTTCCTTTCTCATACAAACTGCAATTTGACAATACCAATAACACTGCTGAATATGAGTCATTGTTGCTCAGATTGGAGGCTGCTCATGCTAAAGGTGTTAAAAATCTTCATGCTCAAGGAGAGGCCGAGTTAGTTGTTTGCCAAGTGAGAAATTTGTATCAAACCAAAAATGAAAGGTTGAGACATTATCGCAATCGTGTATGGGATTGCATAGAAATTTTTTACGCTTTTAATATCTTTGCGGTGCCTAGGGACTTTAATGATTGTGCAGATTCATTAGTTGTCTCTGCAACCCTCATGGTTCCTCATAAAGACTTCAAAGGAAACAAGTACACAATTGAGCTAGTCTTCCAACCAAGTGTACCTGATAATGCTAACCATTAGCAGGTGTTCAATGGTGATAATTAGATCATAGCTTTCTTGGAAAAGACAGATAGCTTTGATGAGCTCTATTTTGAAGGTAGTGAATCTCCACCACAGGAATACGTTTCCGAAGTAGATTCACAAATTGGTGAAGAGTTTCTTCAACTAAAAGGGATTAAGATTCCAAAAGGGTTGGTTTCCCTAGAAAATCTATTTGATAAGCATGACAGATATATTAAACAGCAGCAACAACTTGATTCAAGTTCCTCTACGGAATTTGAGCAAGTAAATTTGAGTTCTAAGGTAGATCCCAAAATGGTCAACATTGGGAAGTGTTGCACTACCAAAGAGAAGTTCAAATTCATTACACTCCTTTGCCATTATAGTGATGTCTTGGTGTATTCTTATGATGATCTGAAATCCTTCAGGCCTAAGGAGATTCAGCATGAAATTCCTCTCAAAGTTGGGTCATTGCCTCACAAGCAGAAACAAAGGCAATACAACCCCAAAATATTAGGTACTATTCTTTCTGAGATTCAAAAGATGTTGAATGCAAGAATAATCTTTCCTATTCACCATTCCACCTGGATTGCGAATATTGTTCCTGTAAGAAAGAAGAATGGAGAAATCCGTATCTGCGTTGATTTCAGGAATCTCAACCAGTCTTCTCTAAAGGATAACTACCCCCTACCCATTATGGACCAAGTGTTGCAAACTGTAACTAATTCAGAAATGTTGTCTATGCTGGATGGTTTTTTAGGATATAATCAAGTAGAGGTCAATGAAGCAGATCATTACAAGAATACTTTCACAACACCTTGGGGCATGTTTGTATATCGCAGGATGCCTTTTGGTTTGATCAATGCTAGCGCCACATTCCAGAGAACAATGGACCTTGCCTTTAGAGATGAGATGGGGAAGTTCATTGCGGTATATCTTGATGACTTGACTATTTTCTCCAAACAACGTCATGATCATGCGTATCATTTGTGACAGGTGCTGGAAAGATGTTGACAAAATGGTATCTCTCTCAACCCTAAGAAATCAGTTTTTGGGGTTACAGAAGGTAAACTCCTCGGTCACATTGTGTCCCGAGAAGGCACTAAAATTGACTTAGAAAGAGTCAAGTCTATCCAAAGTCTTACTTTGCTTGCTAGTAAGATTGCAGTCCACTCTTTCTTCAGAAAGGTGAATTTTCTATGAAGGTTCATTCCGGAATTCGCAGAGAAAACCCATCACATTGTAAACATGATGAAGGGTAAAGCTACTTTCTATTGGAGTGTGGAAGGTAAAGTGGCATTTGAGGATATCAAGAGGGCTATAGCTCATGCTCTGGTTCTTGTTTGTTTTGATTATACCAAAGATTTCATAGTATACAACTACGCTTCTGAACATACACTTTCGGCCATTCTTGTTCAGCAGAATGAAGAAGGTGTGGAATCTCCCATTTCATTTATGAGTTGTCCTTTGAAGGCTCATGAATTGAAATATTCAAATATGGAAAAACATGCTTATGCCATGGTCAAGGTGGTAAAGCATTTCCGGTCCTATATTCTGAATTCACATACTGTTGTTTTGGTGCCTGATACAATAGTAAAGTCAATTCTGACTCAACAGGAGTTTAGAACCAAAACAGGTAATTGGATTGCTAAGATCCAATAGTTTGATCTTGATATCAAACCTACCAAGCTTGTGCGTGGCAGAGGTTTGTGTCAATTGATTGTTGACAATGTACCAAAAGAGATAGGGGATGAAGAAGAAGAAGTTGAGGATATGCCAACTGTTCTTTTTGTCACTACTATAGATGAGTGGTATTCAAATATTGCTCATTTTCTTACCTATGGTGAATGTCCCTCTCATCTATCTTATAAGGAGAAAAGAACTATCAAATTGAAAGCTGCTAACTATGTCTTATACAATGGTTGTATAAGAGGAATCTTGATGGAGTATTTCTCCGTTGTGTGGATAAAGCGCAACAAAGTAGACTTCTGGAGTCTTTCCACAATTTGGCTTGTGAAGGACATTTTTCTGTGCCTGTGATGGCTCATAAGATTCTGCGGGCTAGGTACTATTGGCCCACACTATTTCAAGATGCATACAATTGGGTACGTAGGTGTGAGTTGTGTCAACAGTTTGTTGGAAAGCCTAAGTTGGCCACACTGCCTCTCAAGCCAGTTGTGATTGAAGAACCTTTTTAGCAATGGGGCATTGACTTCATTGGTGCTATGAACCCACCATCAAGTGTGGGACACAACTTTGTTCTCACTGCAACTGATTATTTTACCAAGTGGGTGGAAGCCATCCCAGTGAAACATGCTACTTCTGAGGTGGTGTGTAATTTCCTTAAGGAATACATTATTTCCCGATTTGGAGCCCCAAACAAAGTTGTAGTAGATAATGCTACTTGTTTCTCTTCCAACGAGATTACTGGCTTTTGCTATGAACATGGGATCATTCCTTCCCACTCTTCAGACTATTATCCACAAGGAAATGGTCAGGTGGAATCAAGTAACAAAAATCTGGTTACTATTATCAGGAAACTAGTGGAAGATAATCAGAGAACTTGGCATAAAGCATTGTTTGATTCTTTATGGACAAACATGATTACCCCTAAAAGGGCAATAGGTATGTCACTGTTTCAGCTTCTGTATGGTCTGAATGCCGAGATACCTATTACTTTGGAGTTGCCGGCACTAAAGTTGGCAAAGGCAGTAGAAGATAGAACTTTTGAAACTTCTATTGACAAAAGAATCATGTACCTAACTGAACTTGAAGAGCAGCGAGCTATGGTAGTAGATCGTATCGTTGAACACCAAAGTCAAGTGAAGAAACTCTTTGACAAGAAAGCAAGGGCTCGTGAGTTTCAAATTGGAGCTCAAGTCTTGTTATGGGACAAGAGGAGAGAACCAAAAGGAATGCATGGGAAGTTTGATTCCCTATGGAGAGGCTTATTCATCATTCACCAACTTTGTGGTGAAAATAGTTTCTTGCTAGAGTATCTGGATGGAACACCATTCTTGCTGGCTTATAGTGGACAACATCTGAAACATTTCAATCCTTGAAGTATCAGATAAGTTCATTTGTACATTTGTATAGTTTTATCTTTTTTATTTTTGTGTTTTTGTTTAGTCTTTTGTGTCTTTTTCTTTTTGGTAGCTTGACTCTATGGCCCAATGGCATGGATGAAGGCACTTAGAGACTGGATTCTTCTCCCTTCAATTGTTTCAAAGTTTGATCGATGGAAGTTCCCCAGTTAGAGCCAGTTGTTGTTCTCAAAATCACCTACACTCATTTTTTTAGACAACCCCTACGAAACTTGTCTGTTTCATAGCCTACACTCTAAGTTCACAAATCGAGACAAGTACTCTTGCTCTCATGCGAAGTCATCTGACATCCTAGAAGAGTTTGCGACATTTCCTTGTGATGATTTCTCAAAAATCGTGAAGCTTGTTTTGGTCATAAGCTCGCCAAAATATTAATTATTAAATATTTTGAGGTGTTAGAAAAGTTTTGTGTTTACATGCAATAGCGGTCCAAATAACCACTATTACATGTGTTTTGTTGTTAAGATGTAAGGGCGGCCTTTTTTGCCGCTAGTACATGTTCTGCCAAAGTTTTCTTTCGACATGCGAGAGCGGTCCTAACCGCCACCCGCGCATGTCCCTTCACAAAGGTTAAGATGTAAGGGCGGTTGTTATTACCACTTATGCACATCAAGTTTTCATATGTATGAGTGAGCTTTTCCACTGCCTTGGTAGATTTCTCCAAATCTTGAACTGTGAGTTCCATTAATGGTGTTCGTGTGGCCATTAATACCTTGTTTTTAACCCTTATTTAAGAATTTTGGTCACTATTCTTTTCCATTTTCATCCTCAAACTTCTCGGAATAACCATTTGACACCCTGCGAAGACGATCAAACCGCAGAACTCGTGGATCATGCAAATTTCACACTTAGGGTTTTTCGCTACTATTTCCAGGTAACATGAGGTTTCTTATGTTTTGTTGTTGTTCATCTTCTTTCTGATAGGATTTATTTAACGTTTTTCTTCTAAGATTTATGTAAATGTTTTTACTTTAGGTCATCATTCCATATGTTTCAATGTAGTTTGAAACCCTACACTGAATGTTTGTGTGTTTTTGCCATTTCCTTGTTTGACTAGTGGCAAATTTCATCGTGCCCTACTTCACCGTCTTGTTAAAACTTTGGTTGTATTTACCTTCATGCATTGGCAGTATCTCTTGTCGCTCACCTAAACCTGACATGTTTCAACCTTCATGCATTAGTGGAGTTTTCCCCCATCCTCGCATCCCTTAAAGGTTATCTTTCCTACATGTAAGGGCGGTTAAAACCACCACCCTTACATAGTCCTTATGTTTCTCCCAACATGCACCAGCGGTCGAAACACCCGCCTTTACATATAACTTCTGGTTTTTGAAAAACACCTGCATCGACAGTCCATTCTGCCGACTTCGCCATGTGTTGCAGACTCAAATGTTACCCTGATGTAAGGGCGGTCATTTTGACCGCCCCTACATATAAAAATTATATTTTTGCAAAAACACATGTAAAGGTGGTATTTTTCACCAACTTTACATATGTGAATAAGTCCCTCATGCAATGAGCGGTCATTTTGACCGCTCATGCACATTTTCCTAATTTTTCCTAACACTGGGAAAATCCACCTTTCAAGACCTGTTAACCTACTTTTGCCATTTACCTCGATTTGCGCACACTCAAGCCCTTCAACACGTGCTTTCCTGTCCATGATCATCAAATTACGGTTATCTCAGTATATCCATTTTTCCCCTAATTGCAAGATCATGACCTTTTGTAGTTCTCAACAAGTGTCTGTGGTAGATATCTCTTCCAGAGTTATCTTCAGAGCTGATGTCAGAGTCATCTCCATCCAAAGCCAAAATCATGAAGTACAAGTACCAAGGTGTCTTCTTGGTGACTTCAGTATAGTCCAATATTGATGAAATTAGAGATACGGAAATAGGACATGTGGATATGGCAGAATTTGTGGACAAAACAAAATAGACAAATCCTTCCAGACACATGCAAAAGATCATTGACATCAATATTCACTTGGTTGCCTCATTTCCAGTTTCTGCCCATAATCCCGAGTTTGTTCTTCAGGTGGCTAGCCATTACAACAGGGACACTAGGGTTGTGACAAATTCCCAAGGGAATGTGATCATAAGGTTGGATGCAGAATTCCTTGATAAAATCTTCATGTGTCCACCTTTTGTCAACATTGGACAGATTGATTTTGCTCAAGGGCAAAAGGACTACGACACAGATGTGGAAGCTACAAGAAGGTATATAAACAACCAATGGTTGAAAATTCCTTGAAGTAATCTGACCAAATGGCCGAAGGATCTGCCTAGGAGTGACTTTGTTGAGGAAGTTTGTGACTTGATCACACTTTTGAATTGTATCAGAGGACTCCCTTCTTCCTCCAAGTTTCAAGAATGGATGTACACATAAATCAAAGTGATTCTTTGGGGCACACAAAGCATATTCTGGGGAGAGCAGATCGGTAATGCATTGCATGAACAATTGGTGAATGTCAACACAATATTCAGATTCTATATGACCTCATATCTTGTATATGTTGTTGCTAGCATGAGAAGCTTTCCTGGTTTGTCTCAGGTTGGTGATAGGAGATTGGTTCTTGTATATGAGTATTATCCTCAAATTACTCTGAAGGGATCAATCCATCATTTCTGAACGGTGAATGATGCTTTCTTTTCAGTATTCATGTGTTTATGGGACAATGAACTTGTTCAAAAGAGGGTCTTAGATGAAGCTTGGGAGGTTGTGAATTCCTTTGGCTGCTTGTTCTTACAATTCCCCACTTTCACATATCTCAGAGTAGGGTATTATCCCGGCTACCCTTATATTCTTCCACGATATCCTAGTGACCGAATTGTTCTCATGGAATTATGTAAATAGTTGATTGTAGTGCATAACAAACAAATGGAGCTGAAGAAGTCAGGGATAAAGTTTCCTGTTGAAATTGGAAGGTATTCAGTTCAATCAGCTAACAAGGCAAAAACAGTTGATTCTGAATTACAACTGGTCACTATGAAAACTTTCAAGAAAAGGGACCATTTTGACTTTAGGAGAGTGCAAGATAAGATCAAAAGGAAGTCAACCTTCCATGTGCCTATGGTGGAAGATATTTGGCTGATCTCAAGACACAAAATGAGATCAGGAAGTTAGACTACTGCAGACTTCACCTGAGTTAGATAGAAGAGCTGGGCCTCGCTGATATTCCAGATGGAATGGAGGATGATGGGGATGTTCTAGATCCCAAATATAACACTGAGAATGTTGAAGTCTCACCTTTTCCAAAGGTAAAATGGTTAGTTAAAGAGGAAACATCGATAAGGAAAAGATTCAGCTGATCCTAGCTAACACAAATATATGGCTGGAAAGCAAAGGGATCAAATTGAAGGAATTTCTCACGGGGTCTGAGACTGAAGCACAGGAGCAAATAGGAAAGAAGATAGAGAACAGGACCAAGAATAAGAATGACACCCCTTCTTCCTCCAAAATACGAAAACCAAAAATTAAGTTTGTATCCAAAGGAGGGAAGAAGAATGAAATTGCAGAAACCTCCAATGTCACTGAATCAGGTGCTGAAGATACAAATGTTGAGCAAATGGAGGTTGAATATGTTGAGACTGAAGAGAAAAATATTTAGAAGTCTAAGGATGCTCAACAAACAGAAGTGTCAGATAAATCTAATGAGGAAGATGAAACTGAACAAGGCAAGGATGAGGATGTAGAAAAGGAACGACTTGATGATCCACATCAGTCCCCTGAGAAAGATCTTCCCACTAGAACACAAGTTTCTACACCCCTTCCTCATGCTCTTGTTTCTGGTAGTTTTCCAGTAGTTTCAAGTGTTCCTCTTTCACCTATTTTCATTGTTTCATCTGATAATACCCCTACTTCTATAAGAACCAGTTTTGGGACCGTGTTTGATTCCTCTGGTTCTATCCCAAGTTTATCTTCTCCATCTTTTGACATGGGTGAACAATCTGTTTTAGAGAATCTTATGGATGGTTCAGATAAGGTTGTTGATACAAGTGTAGTTTTTACCAACAACAGTCCTATTGTGACCATAATAGGTGTAAATATGGATCCGGCGAAACAAGTAGTGGACTCATCTCTGATTATCAGTGCTTCTGTGCTTCCCCCATGGTTGTCTGCATATACTCCAAAGAGGAAGAAGCAAGCTATTTTGCCAGATGCGATTGATATTGGAAAGATGTTACCTGTGAAATCAAAGACTCTGAAGAAGAAGCCTAAGACTATTTTTAGGCTCATCAATGAAAAAGGAATCAGATATGTAGAGATTGCTAAGCCACCAGAAGATGCTACTATTAACAATTTTGACATGAATGATTATGTCATTTCAAGGGTTGAGTTAGGTAAGCTAACTCATGAAGGCATAAAAGTAGATTTTCAAACTACTGCCAGCACTTTGCTCAAAAAATATGATGAAGTCAAAAAGGAAAAAGAACAGTATAAGGCTAAAGTAGAACAGCTTGCTGCAGTTCTTCAAGAAATAGTTAAGTCATCTGAAATTGTGGAACCCATGGCAGTGACTGTAGAAGATCCCCTGATCTAGAAGGTTGAAAAAGCTCAGGCCAGAGTAAGGGTGGTAGGAGATATTGTGGAACATTTCTAGCTCAAGGGAGAATTCTACTAAAGACCACTATAGAAAGAAAAGAGAAAATGGATAAAGCTGAAGCCGAGCTTGATAACATGGTTGACTTACTTTCCCAGGAACTGCAAGATCAAGAAGAGAGCTTAGAGGAGTGGATAGAGATGAAAAAGATTAAGATAAAGAATCTGATCACCATTAGGGTCATTGCAAATAGGGAATCATATCTTAAAACTAAGGAGTCTCTGGTTCATCATATCCACATAATAAAAGGTTTACTTGAAGATCTATGTCAAGCTCGTGAAGCCAGTGAAGACAGTGATGTCACACTTCTACACAGGATGGAAGAACTTCCATGCACCCTCACAGGTGAAGACCATAAGTTCCTTTCAGTAGATGAGATGATAAGTTCCTTCGAAAAGATGGTTCAAAGAAAATTCGAAGAGGAGGTGCCCTCAGTACTTTCCATGGACAATCTCTACAATCAGCATTCAACTTTTGAGAACCTGAAGGACAACCTTGACAAACATGAGAAGGCAATAAAGGCAGTAAAAGATGCAATTCTTCTTGCCTGCACTATCTCATAAAATACAACTAAGCCGTATGCATGTGAAATGGCGGCTATACAGGCTATGTACCAGAATTTTCTGAAGAAGAATGATGGAGGAGGCTAATACCTTAGTTTATTTTATTCTTGTATATGTAAATTGAATTTTGTTGTGGACATATTCATAAGTAATTTTTCAAAATGTAATTACATGTGAGGCAAAGGAAGTCCTAAGTCAAATAGGACTCTTCTGTTTGAATAAGTCAAAGTAGTTAGGATTTTCCTATTTTTGCTCTCGGTTTCTCTTATAAATAAAGAGGACCCCCATTGTAAATAAGCATCTTTTAGTTATTGAAGCGAAACTTTGCCAAATTGAAGAGCGTTTTGAGACTTTGTGTTCAAATTGTAAATCAAATTTGATCAAGTGAATAGAAAAGAAAGTGATTGTTCAATCTTTGTGTTGGAATAACTTGTGGCGTATTGGAAATTGTTCTTATGTCCTTTTCCTAATACTATCTTATCTGCTTGATCAAATTGTAGTGTGAGTGTGAATAATCTGGGAGATGTTCTAAAGCTGATTGTGGAGACTTTGTGCTACAACAATTATCTTTAGTTTGTGATTTTGTGTTTTAAAGTAAAAGATATTGGAGAGACTTTGAGATGCTATTATCTTTTGTGATCATATGTTTTATCGTAGCATTCGGTCAAGACTTTGAGCTGCACCTTATTCTATTTAGTTATAAATTATAAATCAGTAAAAGGAGCAACGATATACTTTGTGCTCTCATGGGTTTCTTGGTTATTCAAATTGGTATTGAAAAAGTACTCATTCATTTTGTAAACATCATTTCTGAAAAAAGAGAAATGCATGATATGGTCTCACCCCTAAGTTAGTATTGAGTTTAAATAAGTTTGTGATAGTTGATAGGGAACCTCCCCTTGCTAAGAGGAGAGATTTATCTCATTACACTATGGTCGATATAACCATTTTTCCTTCAGTTAGTTGAAAACAAAATATTCACCCAACATAATAAAAGGTTATGGTGATAGATATTCACTTATATAGAATATATATAAATGATATTGATATCATTGAAAACACCCAAGTATAGTGATATAATATCACAAATGCATTATACAAATATTGATAAGAATTATCATGATATACTAAGGATGTTAAATATGAGTTCATAAGCTATCCTATATCGAAAGTTAGTGGACTTAGGAAGACCAAGAGGTCAAAAATATCATATTATTATTTTAGACTCAAGCCTATCTAGGTTGAGAGATTGAACTTAGTCAAAAGATTGGCTATGACAATGATAGTATTCACTAAGATCTTATATGAATGAGGATATACCTCATGTACTATGTTTATACATGTTATGAGAAATGTGAATTCAAACAATGCCCAAATGGTCAAGGGAAGACTAGAGGTTATCGTTTCCTTGTTATATTATTATAAATATTTACTTTTGGAAAACAAGAGTATTTGATATTCCAATGCATTGGGATAGAGAAGTTAAATCCCTAGATTCGACCCAGAAGGGTTAAGAAAACTTGAAAACTCTTAAATTGGTTATAACATTAAATTAGTCTATTGTTTATTATGATCGATACTGAATGGTCAAGAAACCATAGATCAAGACAAGTATAATTTAGGAAGAGTCTAAGAAGCACTTATGATAAAATAAATGATTCCTTGATAGAGTCAAAAACTTGATATATTACACAAGAGTGCTCAATCTTTGGGTCATTGAGTAGAATGACAAGAAGTCATAGACCCTAGTATTTGGATGTATACAAAGAGGGACTCTCTGAAAGGTTAAAGTCACCTAAACCCATATATTCCATTTATCCTAGATTAAGGATTAATTCTAGATCAGATTAACTAGTATTTGAGTTCAATCAAGACGATTCATGTCTAGAGATTCTAGTCAAGCATGTCAAACTACAGGATGTTGTAGTTTCCAAGTCAATTTAGAGGTGTGTGAACACATGACTGCTTTTATTTCAAATGTCTATTTATAGAGAAACATTGGCCAAAGTGATGCATTTGTCTCTGCATGCATTAGTCAGTTCACCATGTCTAGATTGTGTAACTTACCAGTATGATCATACGTAGCTAGAAGATTGGCTAGAGTTGTATGGTCGATTGAGTTACATAGGACACAAAACTAGGACTCAGATGGAAACCTATTGGTTTCTTATGTCTATACTCTTCATGAGGGCCACTTCCAGATGGAAGATGAGCAGGGGACCACAGGTCTATGGTTGGAGGAAAAGCACTTAGATGATGCTCCCCCTCTATAGTAGAAGACTCACTGGACTTGTGAGATAGATACCAGATTCCAGAGATAGTATACTTCATATTATGACTTATTATTTTCAAACTTATGTAAAATTATTCATATTTCCAAGTGTAATTTTTTTTTGTAAATGTAAAGTGAAATGATTTCACTCTGATTTTATCTTTGAATATATTGTAATTTCAAAGTTGAAAAATATTCAAAATAGATTTACCTTTAATTCTATGTGATTATGCAAATTTTAGAAAAGAAAACAAAAAAAAAATCACTCATGGTTAATCATGTTCTTTTACTTTCTTAGTAAATTTTTTGAGTAATTCCAAGTTGTATGAGTTGGTATGTTACAATACAACACCCCAAAACATGCATTGACTTAGGTAAGTGGTTCTTTTATTAGTGGTGGTGTTCATTTTGGACATAAAATAATAATGGTTATTTTTATACAAATTATTCATGGAACTTGTAATTTGCAATCTTATTCTTTATGCCTATTCCTTTTGTAATTTAAAAAAAAAAGATGGAATTCTTACCCATATTCTATGCACCTACATTAGTGACTAATTTACTTTAACACATAGCCTAGAGAGAGACATAGGTAGAACACCATTGATGAAAACTAGAGTATTTGCTTATGAATAAGACATCTTCTGGTTGCTACTACAATCTTAGGACTGTCACAATTTTGCATGATTTTGACAGTGATAATAAGGGTTTTGGATTCTCAACAAGGTTACCATCCACTCATGACACCCTCATAGTATCCTCATAATGCTTCCCTTTATGATCTAATGACTAACTCAATAGGGTAACTTCATGGATTCATTAGAAGAAGCCAAGCCCATGATGTAATACTAAAGACAATAACCCTAGCAACCATAGCTAATATCCCTACACATAAACATTAATCAAATATGCATGGAAGACCATGAAACCACAATGTTATCTATCCCATTATTACATTTTTCTTGTGCTAACATGATCATATCTTTTACATTTTTCTTGTGTTAACATGGATTGGAATGGGTTCACCATCTTCAAGACTATTTGAACCTTTGATTAATGCCCTACAACACATTAGATAAAGTGAGAACACTATATGAACCTAAGGAGAGTAAAGGAAACACCTAAAATGGAGATTACAACATAGCTTTTAGTTTAGTTTCATCTACTAGAAAGGTGCTAGGACTAAAATTTTTTTGTTATATGGAGCCTAATTAGACTCGGAGGTTAAATTTTTCTCACTTTTATCAGTGCGGTTCCCTCCAAAGTCTTTAAAGGTGTCGATAATTATTTTTCTATTGGCTGACATATAAAAAAACCCTATTTTTGTAACCGACATAAGTCTTGATAAAATGGATGGAGAAGGTGAAAAGGCTTAAGGGTTAGGGTTACAGATGATATTGCAGCGGTATTGAGTTCCATTAGATTGTTGGTTGTAATTGGTTCTATTTTTGCTAGATAATAATATTGGACTCTCTATTGGTAGATGTAACCCAAGTTTGGGTGAACCACATTAAAATTGTCTCTCGCTATTTTCATTCTATGTATTTTCATTCCTCTGCTTAATCTCTGATTATCTGCATTTAATTGATATCTTCTACCAGCTATTCCCAACATTTTTTGCATTTGACATCTCTTGGTGCCAAACGGACAGCACCAACACATCTAGGTGGGCAAGTAAATGCTAGGGGAGGTGTCTTTTTGGTGGTGAAGCCCCCTAGTCATTCTCAGCTACATTAGACGGAGATAGTCTCTTAAGAGCCCTAAGACAAAAAAAGTGTCAAACTTTGGACCGGCTATTTCATTCAACTATGAGTTTCATCAAACTGTGACACCTAGGAACATCTTCTTTGCATGTATAGGTGGATGTTAGGTCCACCTACAAATACCTACCTCATCTTTTTTAAATCAATTTCGTTTGTCTGTGGTGGCAAGGAACACATTGTTCCAAAATGCTTCAGTTTCATGTAGTGGATATGTGTTAGGAGTAAAATTTTACATTCCACACCTCATGGGGTCTAATGGACTGTGCCAACACATCAAGGTGGGTAGATAAATTCTAGGGGAGGTCTCTTTTCATGTGCCAAATGCCCTAGATATTCTGAGTTGTAGGCTACTAGCAAAGTCACTTGAGATCCCTGAGAGCAAAAAACTACCAAATTTGACTGAGCAGTTCTTAGAATTAGTGGTACTTAGGAATATTATGTTCATACCTACAAGTGTACATGGGGTCTATCCACAATAACCTCTCTTGGTTTTTGTCAACTCCAATCTGTTTGACCATGCCAAAATTAAATGCATTCTTGCAAAATGCTTGTGGCATTCAACACAACCTTGCTAGTAGCCATATTTTTCATTCGTCTCATCGTGGGGCCCAATGGAGTGCACCAACACATTAGGGTGGGAAGGTAAATGCTAGGGGAGGTCTCTTTTTATGTGCTAACTACCCCAGACATTCTGTGTTGTAGACTACCAACAAAGTCACATTTATGGACTTTGTCGGTAGCTTGCAGCCCAGAACATCTGGGGTAGTTGGCACCTAAAAAGAGACCTCTCCTAGCATTTACCAACCCACCTTGATGTGTTGGTGCACTCCATTGGGCCGCACAACAAGCAAAACGAAAAATATGTCTCCTGGCAAAGATGTGTTGAATGCCACTAAAGCATTTTACTAGAATGCATTTAATTTTGACACTGTCAAATGGATTGGAGTTGACAAAAAATGAGAGAGGTTATTGTGGGTAGACCCCACATGAAATTGTAGGTAAGAAGCAACATTCCCAGGTGCCACAAATTCTTAGATTCACTCCATGAAAGTTTGGTAGTTTTTTGCTCTCAGGGATCTCAAGTGACTTTCCCAGTAGCCTATAGTCCATAAAGTCTGGGGCACTTGGCGCAGGAAAAGAGACCTTCCCTATTATTTGTGTGCCCACCCTGACATGTTGGCATAGTCCTTTGGGCCCCACAATGAGCATAATGAAAAATATGGCTCCTGGCAAGGTTGTGTGGAATGCCACTGAAGCATTTTGCAAGAATACATTTAATTTTGGCATGGTCAAATGGATTGGAGTTGACAAAAATTGAGAGAGGTTATTGTGGATGGACCCCACATACACCTATGGGTCTAAACGAAACATTCCCAGGTGCCACAAATTCTAAGAACCACTCTGTCAAAGTTTGGTAGTTTTTTGCTCTCAGGGATCTCAAGTGACTTTGCCAATAGCCTGCAGCTCAGAACGTCTAGGGCACTTGGTGCACAAAAAGAGACCTCCCCTATCATTTACCCACCCATCTTGAGATGCTCACATAGTCTATTGGACCCCACGAGGTGTGGAATGCAAAATTTCACTCTGTAGCACCTTTCCACTACATGAAACTGAAGCATTTTGGAACAATGTGTTCCTGGCCACCACAGGCAAACGAAATTGATATAAAAAAATTGAGGTAGGTATTTGGAGGTGGAACTAAAATCCACCTATACATGCTGTAGACACCCAAAATTAACCTATTGTAACATTTATGCATTTATCGTATTTTTGCATTACATACATTATTTTGTCTAGCACACTTGTTATCAAATATTTCATTTTCTTCCTCATCTTTATAATTAATTAAATAAATTTTATTTATTTAATTAATCTTCTTTTATTCTTCTATTTTCCTATCAATAATTAAATAATTTTAAATTATCTAATTATTTCATCATTCTTCTAAAAAATAAATAAAATCAACATTTTATTTATTCCCCTACCATGTATATAATTTTTTTTTTTTTAAGATAATGCACCTGGTAAACTTTTTAATGTGACCGACAATGCTGGTGTGACATGCCCTCCGGCTCCATGTGAATGCTTTTGCCCGGAGCAATGAACCAATGAGGCCACAACACGGGGGGACCTCATCCCCTAGAAAGAACACTTCAAACCCGCGAGCACGTTGGCCCAACGAAGGCGTAAAGCCTGCGAGCATGTTGGCCCATCAGGGGTTTGAACTCTGGTGGCCGCCACTACAACTAAGTGACTTAACCACCCAACCATGCCCTTATCGGCTATCATATATATAAATTAAATAAATTTATTTATTTAATTTATATTTCTTCCTCCTACATTTTCTCTTATCTCCTAAATAATAAATTAAATAAAGATATTTATTTAATTTATTATGCATCTTTCCATTTCTATTTTATTTACCATTTTTCTTCTAAACATGCAAGTGGGCCTTTGTCCTTCAAAATAGCAAAAATTAGATATGGCTAAGATTTATTAAATTCAAAAAATTAATTATCCCCACCACTTTCACCTTAAAAATAGTAAAAGCATTCTATCTTGGAAAGGAATCTTATCTTTGTCAACAATCCACTTAAGGTTTCTAAATAAAATGTCTTTTTATGGACACTTGGCACATGCATGTTCATTCTTATCTCTCATTCATCCTCATCCATTCATTTCTTCTTTTATTCCTCACTGTTGATCATCTATGCCATAAGTCTATAAATACCCTCTCATTTTCTCATTCTTGACATTCAAAAAATCCATTTAGCATCTGCACTATCATCATATACATATCAACTTTTTAGCACTCTTAAGCACATCATGGCAGCTTCATTTGATGTGGTTGTATCTTTGGAGAAGCAATCCACATGCACACCAAAGAATTAAATCGATCTAGGTGATATTGTTTCATTATGTATTTCTTTCTTGTTATCTAGATTAGATTCCTTGAAGGTTTGTAGGTTACATTGTTTATTCATGTTAACAATGGAATTTTCCTGCATACACATTATGGCACGCCCGGTGGTACCACTCACTTGATCAGATTTTTTTTACTAAAAGTTATTTTCTGAAGCTTAGGTACAGTGCGCCTCTGATCAATAGGAAATCATATTTGAACGACAGCTGATCGCCTTTGGAGGACTTAGAATTGCCTTTGATTGGGGAAAAATCACATATGCATAGTCTAAAATCACCTTTGAACAGTAGCATGTCACCTCTGGTCTAGTGGGTTGCCTCTTGTATATTTAGGGTTTTAATAGTTTCTCTTTGTAGAGTCAAGGGTTCGAGTGCCCTTGATCAGCAACAGATCACCTTTGTACAATAGCAGATCGCCTTTGCATAGCAGCAGATCATCTTTGCATAGCAGGAAATTACCTTTGGTAATAGTTTAGTCGTTGTTGTATTTATGATAATCACATCTGGTTTTCATCATACGCCTTTGGTCTACCTTTTGCAAATTTAGATTTTCTAGAAACTAATATCTATCTGTGTAGCTTGTCAATCCATTTGTCAAAGAATGGAGGCTCTAAAAAACTATTGATTTATCTTCTGTAGGTTTGATCGGTCAAATAAAAATATTGTTTTCCCACTAAATTAGGAATATTTGGAATTGGTGCTTAAAAGGAATCTTTGCATGCTCCATGTCTGTTTTTTTTTTTCGTTTGCTTGCTTTGCATGTCTATAACCTGGTTTAGCAACAAGAGTATCCTCTCCCCCTGCCTATTCAATGGACCTGCGGTGTAAGAGAAATTATTGTTATCTCTAGAGGGCCTACCTCCCGTTGTGAGAGGGAATGACCCAAGTGGTAACAAGCTAAAGCCAAGCTCATTCAAACCTCTATATAAAAATGTGTTTTTGACGAAAGTCATAAGCAACAGGTGTGGATATGTCATACCGATGAATGTATCCCTTAGTATCCTTGTGGTGCATGAAAACCTGTAGAGTGTAACCTCTGTAGGCTAGGAGGCCTCCTAATTGGAGTGAATCGCCACACGTATGGCCACTTGAACGAATGCCCTTACTAAAAACCTTTGTTTAGTATCCAAAATCCTTCTATTTGCAGGTGTAGGAGGTCAGACCTCTGAAGCCATCGCACATTCTCATACTTCAAAGTAGAGATAGCAAATTCTCTTTAGGGAATTCAAAGTTTGGTATGCCTAAGAAGTGTGTACCGTGTAGGGGGGGTCAATGCTACCAAACTTCTAGGCTATCCGCTCTGAATAAGTGCGGTTGGAGTAATCCAAGTGGGAATCCAACAGATATTGTCTCTGCTAGCTTAAGTTGTTAATGTTTGTGAATGTTTTGTGTAGTGTTTGCCATCTTGTCAAAAAATTACCACAAAACTATCAAGAACAAAACTTGTCACACAAAAATTGCCTCTAAACAATAATAGATCGCCTTTGATCTATTCCTAATTGCCTTTGGGCTATTCCTAATCACCTCTAAACAACAATAGATCACCTTTGAGCCATTTTTGATCACCTTTGAGCTATTCCTGATCACCTTTGGGCTATCCCTAGTCGCCTCTGGTTTATCACAAACTGTTATTATACTTTTTGGTCCAAATCCCATTTTCAATCAATCCATCAATCTTTAGACATCAAATTTGATCGTCTATAGTCAATACATCATCCTAGTTAGCTATCTAACAACAATCAAATCAACAAACATCATCATCAAAATCCTTTGGTTTAATCATTATATTTGGGGTTGTCAAACCCTTATCAATCCCTTATCATTTACCAACCAATTAGTTTATCGATTAAAACCAATCAATCAAATCTAACTGAGCCAAAAACATCCATCAATCACACTTGATCAACCTATCCAAATCAATCAATCTAAAAATCCCATCTCTCATGCCTCAGACCAGAAGTCAATACAAAGCAGCCATGGAAGGCAATCTCAAATAATTTCAGTCTACCCCTCTTAAGGATGCCTCCCAATTCACAACTAGAATGGATCCTAGAATTTTTGTACCTAAGGGTTACACTATTGGACCATCATTATCATTTGACCAAAGGCCATCATACTATGTTCTTGAGCCTACTTATCAAGAATATGAGGAGTCCCAAGACGATCTTGAATCCCTAAAAGAATTTGATGCTTTACAATCTGTGAACAAGCTCCTACAATCTGACCCTGATCATTTCATGCTACAAATGGCTCAGTGAGGGGCTAAATTGCCAAGTAATTATGACATAACTACCATTTGTAAACCTGACCCTATCATTGAGATCAATGTTGCTATAGAAAATCTTGTGTCTGTCATTACCATGTCTACCAAGACCATGATACCCTCAACAACATGTCTACCTAGTCAACCCACTCATACATCTCAAACATCATCCGCATCTATGAGACCAAGTCAAACAAATGTTACCCCATCAATTGAGCCTTTAATAACACCATCCTACGTATTTACTTCAGAGGTCTCTAATTTGAGTCTGCCACACTTTCATGTGTCACATTCCACTCCACTTGCTTCAATGAATGTTATCTCTACCCCAAGTCACCCAAGCATGAAATCCAAATCCAAATATGTCACATGTCAGATCATCTCATGTATCTAATGCATCACCCCATATTTCCATATCATCCACTCGCACCTTTCAAACCTCTCATGCCATGGCTAATCCCAACACCTCTCTTATTGATCAACCTATTGTGCCAAATCCATCATCCAACACTTCGTATGTTGATCAACTCATGACTCTTGGACCACAACTATCCAATAATCCTACATCCCATGTCACTCAAACTTCCATCCCTCATACCCTATTAATCTCCAATCAACCCATGCATTATACTAATCCTTCATTTGGTACTCATGCAGCACAGACCTATACTGTCAACCCATCATCTAGTTCATATGTACCTCCACCACCTCGTGGTCAAAATCAAAATGCAACCAACCCCTCATTTGGTCCTCATGCAATGCAGACCTATATTGTCAACCCATCATCTAGTTCATATGTACCTCCACCACCTGGTGGTCAAAATCAAAACACAACCAAACCCTCATTTGGTGCTCATGCGGCACAGACATATACTGTCAATTGATCATCTAGTTCATACGTACCTCCACCTGGTGGTCAAAATCAAAATGCAACCAATCCTTCATTTGGTGCTCATATGACACAGACCTATACTGTTAATCCATCATCTAGCTCATACATACCTCCACCACCTGGGGGTCAAACTCAAAACATGTACACCCCACCATACAATCCATCACAGCAACACTCTTCGAATCATCAATTAATGTATCAGATACCTCACCCCACCAATCAAAATCTCATACAGCAACCTCAATCATCAACACCCAATTTCACACAAGAATTAATCGACCTCAAACAACAAGTTGCTGACATGTCTTTTGGTCAAACAAAGAAAACTTTCTCTTTTGAGGTGTGTCCATACCCCTTTGATAAATCACTGCAAATGATACCCTTTCCCCCATTGAGAATAAGGAACACTGAGAGGGGGAGTAAATCAATGTTTTGCAAAACTTATTACTTTGTTCCTTTATTAATTTACCACATACATCCAAAAGAAAGAAGCATGAATACAAGATCACAACACATGAACACCAAGATTTTTACGTGGAAACCCGAATAAGGGAAAAACCACGGTGGGGGTTAACCCACAAGAATTTATACTCTGTTAAAAGTATTACAAATAGGGAAGGCACATGCCTTTAGGGCGCATTGCCCAGAGCTCACTGCTCCAAGAGGCCAACTACCTACAAAAATGATTACAAGAAGATTACAGAATGTTTGAACTGATGAATGGCATCTACCAATGTAAAAATTTAGTTCCGGTTAAGCACATAATACTGATCTTAAACACTTCATCCTTATTCTTCTTTGTTTCACTCTTCAGCCATAATCCAAGCCTAGATATTCACTCTCGCACTTCTTTCTACCTTTTTCGCACTTACTCCATTATTACATCACAATCACACCTCAAAACACTTGAATCCATCGACTATATATATCTGCATCAAGAAATTCAATCAACTGTAATCAGCTTCAAGAAAACTTAGAACATTATTAAGAACTCTGTTATGTCAGCTAAATCCATGCACAAACAACAACACGGACCAAAAACTTGTGTTCTCAAATCATCAAAAATGTCGTCCAATACCATTGATTATCACAAATTGCTTAACCAACAGCTTTTCTTGATCCGGACCAAGATCAAATGCTAGGTCGGCCTATTCTTCTTCTGACTATACTAACTAACTGGAACCCAATACTCAAATGCTTATAACTTTTGAATCCTTCATCACTAGAGGCTAAATTTCTATATTCAGATAGTCCTAACAATCCTTATCACTCCCTTAGATCCATAGCACACTGTGATTTACCACCGAAGAGATCCAGACCAAGATACTAAACCCTGTCACATGCTTTGTTTCTGACTACCTAGACTTAGACAAATCTTCACTCTGACTTCTGGTATGAACAAATTATGTAATGCAAATGTGTAAGATAGACTTAGTTGCCATCAATGACAACACCTATCATGCATAGCAGTGTCTCTTGCCAACAATCTCCCCCTTTGGCATTGATGGCAACACTTAGTGAAAAATGACTAAGTGTCGGAACAACTCCCCCTTACTTTGTACACTTATGTTTTTCACTGTTCTCCAGTGCTCCCCCTTTGCTGGATTCCTCATTTTTCACTACTCTCCATTGCCCCTTTGACATCAATGGAAAAGGGTGGGATCTACAAACCAAAATTTATGCAAAAAATTATGTACAAGGGTCAAAACTCTACATACTTTCGCATACAGTTCTTAGGCTTTGTTCATTAGCAAAAAGATATCACCAAAATTTTTTTTCAATTTTGTCAATTCACTGTCCTAGTTCTTTTTTAATACTGCCCAAGATAGATATGTGCCCACTGAACAAAAATGCTAGTGATTCTTCCTTTTGAAGGTCAGTAGGATCACTAGTAGCAGTTGCTGCTTGGGACTCTGCCAATGTATCATACATAGTTTCTAACTTAGGGGAGATCAATCCCCGGAGCTCATCCAATCTGCCTAGAATTTTGGCCTTTTCCTTCTCCAAATCACTCAATTCATTCTGGAGACTCACTACTTGGCATTCTTTGGTAATGACAAACTCAATTAAATGACTATATTTCTGAGATATATTATACAGTTTGAGCTCTATGTCCTTAATCCTTTTCTCAATATCCTCAACAACTTTAGATCTATTTAGACAAAAATTATAGATCTTTGCACCTTCAGATAGGGCATTTTGAATACTCTTTACACTGGTATCAAGCCCAGATCTATCATAGCTAATTATCTTCTTTATCTCAGCAAACCTTTTCTCATGGAATTCATTTTTTATTTTAACTTCTGCAGACTTCTCTAGAGTTTCAAAATGAGAACTTACCGAGTTTATTAGACTTTTCAACTAGCCAGAGGGAGATGCTGATGAATCCTTCTGAAATGTGGGCATGATCTTCTCCAAAACCCCAGATGCAAGGCCAAGCAACTCACTATCTTCTATGTGAGACTTTAAGATATCTTCTCTTGCCTTGGCTTGAGCAATAGAGGCCAATTTTATCTTCTACACCAGAGATAAGGAATCAAAATTGATTGGACCTTGTATTATGTCCTGATCTTCTTCAATTCGTTTATCTCTTTCCAAAATTTATTTCACTGCTTCTACAGTGTCTCTTACCCAAAATGATGTTTCAGACTTGTGCTCTCCAGGGCCTCCATCTCCTCCCTTTTGAGACTCAACCATATTGTCCTGTTCATCATTCCTTTTCTCTGCTTCTACTTTTTCTACATCTTCATCAAAAGCATTCTTGCCTTTATCTTTCTTAGAAATATCTTCTACATTCTTTTTTGGATGATTTGATGTATCCTCAATGGCAGTTTTGTCAGGTTCCTCAACATCTGTAATGGGGGAATGAATTCCATCATTAGTTGCTTTTACTTGATCTTCTTCCATCATTTCTTCATCTTCTTTATTCAATGCTTCTTCTTGCAGAAAGGAGTCATCATCTACTCTAGTTTGTTGCTCATCCTTTTCCAATTCTTCATTATTCTGAATTGATGCACCCTCAATATCAACCGATTCTTCTGTGACCACATAGAACTTGTTCTTGTCCAATGCTTTCCTTAGAATTTGTTCAGTTTCTTGGACAACTTCCTCTATATCTACAATCATCAACTTATTCATCCAGATTTTTCTTCTAAATTCCTCTTTGACTTCTTTAAGAATTTTATCTGCTTCTTTTCTGGAGATCACCAAACACAGACTGGATAATACATGTTCCCTTAACTCCAGATCTTTTGCTTTAGCAGCTTCTTTTCTTAATTCCAGAATGTTTCTTCAACTCTTGGGAACTTCTGACAAAATTTCCACTAGAGTTCTGTTGAATACATTCAAGTACTTCATAGTGGCATCCTCTAAAAGTCTCTTGTCATCATCACTGTAATGATTATAAAATTTAGTTAATGGCTTTAAATTCCCATCTACAGTGATTGACTTGATGATGTTTTTCACAGACGGAATTGGTTTCTCAACCTCAGCCTCTGACTTCTGCCTCTTATTTGTCTTTTTTCTTTTTGAGGGCTTCTCCTTAGACACTTTAACGGCTATAGTGCCTGTGGCCTTCAACTCTTTAATTTCATCATCTAAATCAGTCTTTTCTTCATCCTCCTCCAAAATGCCATATGCCCTCTTGGCAATTACTTTTGTTCTCTTGCCTTCCTTACCAGTAGGTTTTTCTTTACAATTTTCTGCAACAGGGGAAGATGATACACCGGAGGTTGAGCTAGAACTCCTAGTAGTCCTTGACTTAGGAGGTTCTGCTAGAACACTTCCTTTTTCCCTATCCTTCTTCTCTTCCTCATCCTTTTTTGTTCTTTCCCTGAATTGCCTTACAGCTTCCTTAGTAACACCTAGATTTTCTACCAACTGCTCAACTTATTTCCTTACTTTCCTTTTGATTTCTGAAGCCTTGAATTCAAGATGCAGTTTTTGTGAAATTTCTTCATAAGTTCCAAATCTCTCTTTAGTCAAATCCCTAGGCTAACTTAACAAATGTTGTGCATAGAGTTCCAACGCACACCCATCCACTTCATACCCTATGGGCATGATCCACACAACTCTAGGCTCTACTGCTTCCATTTTGCATTGATCAATAGTAACCATAAAACATATGGTGTCCTTGTATTTTTCAACAATAGTCCTAGGTATTCTTGTCCTAGCCTGCATCATACTCTGGAAGTTTTTGAAGAATCCCCAAAGTGCAGTCTTTTGTACATCATGATTACCCAAACAACTTAAATAATTCCTAATCTGAACTGCTACTGGTTTGTCACTTGATCAAATTATATTTTTATTTCCTGAAAGCTCACTTAAGAAATAGAAGAGGAGACACATGATTAGCGTACCATATTTGAATGAGTACTTCTTGTCCTTCTTTATCTTTCTTAGGTTCTTCATAAGCTGGTTCAGTAATAGTTCACAAAGATCATAGCCTACACCTTCTTTTACCATCTTATATGCAGCATAGATGGTTGTTCCAAAAACTAAATTTTGTCTGCTAGAGTAATATATCTCGTATCCTATCATCATTGATGCAAATCTGACCCCATGATCCTCTATGTCATTTATAGCCATGGCTCTCTTGTCAAATTTTGATCTAGTTGCCTCGGTGACCTCTTGATTCTTCACAGCCTTCAACTGAGGTAAGGTACCGGTTGAATTCAGTCCTTTAACTACCCTTATTGCATCCTTTGTGATTTTGAATGTATGATTCAACCATAGAAACTCATCATGGCTACGGCTCAAGACATATCGGACCCACTCGTCCACTGTGAAAGTTGGAAAATCAACAAATTGTATGAACTTCTTGTCTTTGAGGGCTTTGTATTCCAGTTTGAGCTCAAACTCATCACCTTTTAAGTGATTCATGATTAGATCAATAAACCTTGAGTCACCATACTCCTCAAGAGGCATGTGAATGTAAGCCCTAATGTCCTCTATGTGAAGAACTCCATATGGAACCCCAAAAAATGCTCCCATCAGATCAAATTCAATGGATTTGAAGGGATGCTTCTTAAACATTGGCCTAGGGCACTCAGTGATATTCACAACCAGAGGTGTAACCATTGCAAAAGATTACAAGTTCAAAGTTTCATAGGAAAAATACCTTTTTCTTTATGGAGTTAGGGTTAGCTACTGAATTCGTTCTTTGCACTTCATTTCTCTGAAATTTTAGCTTAGGTGCTCTTCTCCTTGTTCTCTTCAAATGCAAAGTGATTCAAATGTTTGTGTTCATGTATAAAATTGCGTAGGTTCCAACACCAACAAGGGAAGTTTCAAGAATGTGGGACTTGACACTTGAAACAACCTCTAGATTTTATAGAAGCTGGCTCTTCCTATTTCAATGGAGTTTTGGGGTAAAGGAAAGAAAGAAATAGGATTATAGATACAATAAAAGAAACTTATAATTCTATGGCGATACGCCTAATTCAGATGTATTTCGGTAACTCAGTACAGTGAACAAATTCTTGAGATTCAGCTATAGTAAAGAGCAAATATTGCATGATCAATATAAACAGATTGTAAATGAATTAAAGGATTAAAGGATAAACTCAGAAATTAATGCAGAGACACAGGTAATATCACCAATGGCACAGAATAGAGCTCCTTTCATTAATAATTCAGCAAATACAAAAGGCACAGAGACATGCATAGGTATAATAGCTTCCTTATCAGAAATAGCTAAACAAAGGTGAAATGATATATCTGATCCCAACAAAATCTCTCAATTCTCAATCAAAATATTGTATATGTCTGTGTTACAAAACTTCTCCATTTATAGCCACAAAATTTGATTCAAGATTGCCACTAACTGCTAGGATCCCAACGGCTGAAACAGAAATAGGACTCAAACTACCACTTGAATCGACACTGAGAATCTCTTCAAATCCGCAACTGCCTTTTCCTACACGCTCATTGGAAGGGTGATGAAAAATGTGACACTGTAACTCTTAGTCCTATTATAACATGTGGTAGCACCCGCAACTGTTCAAATGGATTCAAAAATACCACGCAACAACATTTGTACAAAACTTAGCTTCTTTACCTTCAAAAAGAAATACACAGGATATTTCCATCTATCGCCATCCGCCATATTTGAAACATGACACGCGGCAACCTCTAAGAAACAAAACTGAGACACTTGGCATACTCTGTTAATCTTAAGGTCTCTTTACCTTTATCCCTGAGCATCTCTAAGCATGACACTTGTTGCCTTCTGCACTATTTAGAAACTGTGACATTATTATATGGGACCCGCCATATGTTTCTCAGCCTTTTCAAAAAGAGACATAACATTGTGACACATGGCGTACACCGCTTAAAGCAATAATAGAAACATGGCACTCTTCGACAATATCTAAAACTTGATAAAAGAGTCTTTGGGAGCCCCATGGAGACAACAATTGTCACTCTCCGCATCAACTAGAAACTTGACAAAAGAAATATGTGGCGAGCTCCGGCAGCTTCAACAATGAAACAAGACTTAGCCTCCGCAAACGACACATGGTGAGCTCCGCATAGAAATGAAACTGTGTCAAAATAATCCTCAGCCCCACCATATGCTTTTCGGTGCCTAGAACATAATAAAAGGGAACATGTGGCAATGTCCGCTACAAGCTAAAAAGGACATGTGGTGACATCCGCTAAAAGTTGAAACTGAGAAACTTTACCAAAGCCATCGGGAAGTGACACGTGGTTCACTCCATGCTCAAGAAACAATTTGAAACACTAGGACTAAAAAGCATAAAGAGGCATACGTAGAAGCATACAGAAACATAGAGAACACTTAGAAATTGCAGAAACAAATGTGGAAACCTGCATGATACTGAGAAACTGGAAACAATGAGCCGCAACTAATATAAAAATGAAATGTAGAGTTAGACTCTACAGTTTGAATGAATGACTTTTTATCCTCTGCAAAACCTAATTCTTCATTGTAATAAATGTTCTACCCTAATAAATCTGGTTACACTATTTCTGAACACGGTCAATCTTCAATTGCTCTGCAATCCATCACATTAACTTCTTTTCTTCCAGAATTTTCTCCAACAGATCTACAATAGGCCTCTTTATCTTCATTCATCGTGCCAGATTCAGGCACCCACTTACTAGCAGGGGGAATTAGATTTTTAGTATAGCTCCCCCTGAGCCAGAGCTCCTATTTCAATTCCTGGAGGAATTGTCTGTACCGGATTCCAGTGCAGATCTATCATCTTCATTCTTTGCATCTTTCTTGACCCATGTTTTATTCATTTCCTTTTGGATCTTGTTCACATCTACTTTTCCCTTGCCTTTGTCCATCTTCTGCTATGTTCTTCCTGCCTATGAGTACACCTTTTTGCTTCTACAAAATTTAGCAATATGTCCAGATTTGTTGCAGTTGAAACATACAATCTTATTTATCTGATAATTACATGTTGGAGTAGGTTTAGATCTGTACTGCATTGCCATATGCCCAAACTTGTTGCAAGTAAAACATCTTCCATTGAAAACTTATTTTTCCTTAGGAGGGTTCCTTGATCCACTTTTACAATCCTTAGCCTTATGACCTATCCTTTTGAAATTAAAGCATTTAATAGAGAAAGATGATGCATTTTGATTCTTTTTATTTTTGTATTGATTAGCTCTATGACCATACTTATTGCATTTGAAACAGTTGCCATTGAAAGATGGATACCTTTGAGCAATAGGTTGTCTTACCAGAGGCCTTCTAGGTTTCCTTCCTTGATTTCTTGCTTTAGGATTTCTTTGACTGGATCCAGAGCTTTCACCTTTCTCAAATCCCAGACTATGCTTATCATTTTCCTTCTTCTGACTATCAAGTAGCACCTCAAGTTTAGCTGAGCTTATCTTGAATTTCTCTTTATATTCATTTGCAACTTCTAGGTCATCTTTGATAATGACAATTTGTCTTTCAAGTTCTTCCTCATTGCCCTTAGTTTCTTGTAGATTAGACTCTAGATGGCCAATTATCCTATCCAATTTGTAGCATTCTTCTGTTCTTTCTTTCAGAAATTGATTCAGTTTTTCCTTAGTCTTCTTCCTTTCTTCAATTTCCTTGGTTAGCCTCATCACCCCAGATTCCATCTCATGTTTTAGGACAACTTCTTTTGCTAGCTTCTCACATTCCTTTGTCTTCTCTTTCAGGGCTGCATCCATGTCATTGTCTTCATTCTAATTTGTTAGATGAAGAAGTAGCTCCTTTCTCTTTTCATTAGATTTACTCAATTTTTATTTTAAGGTTTCAATGAAATCTTCAACATCTTTAAGGTTCTCTTGCAGATCTCTGATTTCTGCTCTAGACAAGTCAAGATCATTTAAGGCTACTTGGAGTTGTTGATTGATACCACCAAAATGCTTGAAAGAACTCATTGAAAACACCTTCCCAGATCTTCCTCAAGATGTTAAACTACTTCTAAGGAACCTTTCTCTGATACCAATTGTTGAGAATAAGGAACACTAAGAGGGGGGGTGAATCAGTGTTCTGCAAAACTTATTACTTTGTTCCTTTATTAATTTACCACATACATCCAAAAGAAAGAAGCATGAATACAAGAACAAAAATAATAAGATCACAACACATGAACACTAGGATTTTTATGTGGAAACCCAGTTAAGGGAAAAACTATGGTGGGGGTTAACCCACAATAATTTTTACTCTGTTAAAAGTATTACAAATGGGGAAGGTACACACCTTCAGGACGCATTGCCTAGAGCTCACTGCTCTAAGAGGTTCACTACCTACAGAAATGATTACAAGAAGATTATAGAATGTTTGAACTGATGAATGGCATCTACCAATGTAAAAATTTAGTTCCTGTTAAGCACAGAATACTGATCTTACACACTTCATCCTTATTCTACTCTATTTCACTCTTTGGCCATAATTTGAGCCTAGATCTTCACCTTCGCACTTCTTTTTGCCTTTTTCGCACTTACTCCATTATTACATCACAATCACACCTCAAAACACTCAAATCCATCAGCTATATATATCCACATCAAGAAATTCAATCAACTATAGTGGGCTTCAAGAAAACTTAGAACATTTATTAAGAACTCTATTATGTCGGTTGAATCCATGCACAACCAATAACACGGACCAAAAACTTGTGTTCTCAAATCCTCAATCATGTCAGCCAATACCACTGATTATCACAAATTGCTTAACCAATAGCTTTTCTTGATCTAGATCAAGATCAAATGCTAGGTCAGCCTATTCTTCTTCTAACTGTACTAACTAACTGGAACCTGACACTTTGATGCTTATGACTTTTGAATCCTTCATCACTGGAGGCTAAATTTTTGGATTTAGATAGTCCTGACAATCCTTATCACTCCCTCAGATCTACAACACATTGTGATTTACTACCAGAGAGATCCAGACCAAGATACTGGACCCTGTCACATACTCTGTTTCTAACTACCTGGACTTAGAAAAATCTTCACTCTAACTTTTGGTATGAACAAATTATGCAATGTGGATGTGTAAGATAGACTTAGTTTCCATCAATGACAACCCCTGTCATGCATAGCAATGTCTCTTGCCAACATCCCCCGCATTTTGAAATACCACAATTTGATAAATACAAGGGGGAAGGAGATCCTAATGATCACCTTAGAACATTCTATGTGGCTTGCCTATACGTCGCATACAATGACACATATCTCTTGTGACTATTCTCTCGCAGTCTCAAGGGACAAGCCATGGAGTGGTCTTCCCACCTGCCTCTGGGCATTAAAAATTTTAAAGAATTAGCGAGAAAATTCATCTCTCACTTCATATTCAACATAGAGAACAAGGTTACCATGAATGATCTCGTCAATAACAAACAATGAAATGGCAAAACTTTTTCATCCTTCATTTAGTGATGGAGAAACATGGCCAACAAACTCTCTTGGCACATGCTTGAAAAATAGCAAGTGGACATTTTTGTCTAAAACCTCCATCCTAAGTTGTCATTCCAACTGCAAATGCACAGTGCAACCTCCTTTGATGAAATCATATCTAAAGGAAGCAATGTTGAGAAGGCCCTAATTGCAAAAGGCCTTATAAAGATCTTTAAAGAAAACAAAGACAACCCACAATCTTGAAATGACAAATCTCAATTTTGGAAAAAAAACAAGAATGTTGTGAATGATGGTGTTGTTGATGCCAAGAATGTCCAAACTGTGAAAGTACCCATCAATATACAAGCAACATCTAGTGGTTCACCCTTTCTTCCTCATGATCAAATCAAAACGAATCCACCACAATGTAAATTCACTCCCTTGGGAGAACCCATCGAGGCTGTCCTTAGAAAATTGGTACAATCAAGGACAATCACATTACCTGAGGTACGATCGTATGAGGAACCACAATTCAAACCCAATTGGTACAAAGATAATGAATATTGTGAGTACCATAGGGTAAAAGGACACAACACTGCGGGTTGCATGAAACTGAAACAATTGATCCAAAATCTCATCAAACAAGGGGCAATCAACGTTGATACACCAAAACCAACAACCAATTACGACCTTGATGCTTACAAAAATCCTCTTCCCTCGCATTACAAAGCAAGTGGCTCCAACACAGGGAAGAATATAAACTATACCTATGAGTCCACATTTGGCCATATTGATCAAGCTTGTATCTCTACTATCACTGTAAGAGGAAAAGCACCTGATTGTGTTGTTACTACTTGCTAAGGTTGTGTAACTATCCAAGGAGCCCCACCACTCAATGCTCATCCAAATTTTGGTTATAATATCCTTGAGTATCTTGGTAAAACTTCTACCCATATTTCCATACTTGAGTTATTGAGCATATCACCCACTCACAAAGCCATCCTTGATAAAGCCTTGCAAGAATCATCGGTACCAAATGATATCGATACAATGCAATTCCAAGCCATGATAGCAAGTATCACATCTCCCCATCATTTGACCTTTATTGATCAAGATCTTTCATCCTTCGATCCATCCCATCATGATGCCCTTCACATTGAAGTGTATATCAACCAATGTCACATTAAACGTGTACTAGTAGATGGTGGAGCTAGATTAAACATATGTTCTTTGAAATTAATAAGACAATTGGGATACTCTAAGGATCGTATTGACACATCCAAAACCATAACCATTAAATCTTATGATGATGGAGAGAGAAACTGGAAAGGGATCATTCATCTGCCTATAAGAGTTGGTCATGTCACTATCGATACTCGATGCCAAGTCCTAGATATTGATTTACCCTACAATATTTTCCTCAGCCGTCCTTGGATACATGCCCTAAAAGTAGTGCCATCTACATACCACCAATTCTTGAAATTCCCATATAATTGTGTGGAATCACAATTCCTACAAATCCAAATCCATTTGACTATTATCGAGCCTTCCAAGCTACCTATCACAACCCCAATCATATACCCCTCAATGTCAAAGCTCATCCATCCACATCTTATGTTGATCTAGCTGACCTAAACAAGCCCTCCTCTAGCAAATCTATTACCAACTTGAAAATTAAAGAGAAAGGACTTGGCGAGTATAGTCTAAATGAATCTTGTTGTGTGGGAATGTTTCCCTTGTCACCTAAATCTTATGGCAAGTCATTGGTATCCAAAGCCAGTTCATCTAAAGCAACTATCACTATACCTCGAACTATGTTTATCCAATCAGGACTACATGATGATGAAGATGTTGATGGTGATGTTTCCTCTTGGATCTTCTATGATGAGAATGATCAAGTCTATCTGGAAGTAGAACAGTACAACAATGGATTCAAGATTATCAAGAATATGGGCTATAAAGATAAAGGAGGACTAGGATCATAGGAACAAGGCCCTATGGAACCTATTATCGTTACTAAAAAGTTTAATAACCAAGGTCTAGGGTACAGAAAGGAGGGTCTGCCTTCCTCAGACATTAAGTTTATCCTCGAAGAAGTAGCTAATGCCTTTCTCGTAGAAGAGATCACTAGTCAGGATACCATGGAGGACTCTTCCTTCCATATCACTGAATTATTCTAGGAAACATCCATTTTCATGCTATCATCTACCTCACCATCTACACCCTCTGACCTTCAACTTGTCTATCCTAGCCTAATTGATTGGCACCAATAGGGGGCACCTATCTTAGACACATTTTAGAATGATGAAGCCATAGCAGCATTCATGGGATTAAGGAAAGGTTTACCATTGGGAGACTACAAAGTGGGATTCACAATTGACCTCCCTCAATTGGCATATTTTGGTGGAAGTGTCAAATCCCCTAGTCGCAAAAATGAAATAAACAAAATAAAAAATGAAAGGTCATTAGGTGAAAATTGAAAGGTGCCTCTTGACCATGGAAAAATAAAAATAAAGGACATATCCATAGGTGAAAACCTCTCTGAGGCACCCGAGGATGGAGGATCTAACATTCCTTTAACCACAATATATCTAGAAGTCACCTTTGTTGATATAAAAGTCTCAAGAAATCAATTTGAGCACCACAAAGGATCCAAAGATCACATTCTTAGTAGGATTATTGTCAGAAGAAGAAAGGGTTAATTTCATGACATTTTTCATGCAAAGAGTAATCAATTTTGCATGGACCTATGCAGACAAGCCGAGTCTAGACCCTTCACTTGTAGTACATCATTTGGCAGTATCTCCCAATGCTGAACCAGTTAGACAAAAGATGAGAAAAATGCATCCCCAAATAGAATTATTGGTCAAAGCAGAAATCCAGAAGCTATTCGATGCCAAGTTCATTAAACCCATTGATTATCCTTAGTGGGTTGCAATCTTGTGCCAGTCGCAAAACCTGATGGACGAATCTGCTATTGCAATGATTTCAGAGATTTAAATAAAGCTTGTCCTAAAGATGACTTTCCATTACCAAGCATCGACACAATTGTTGACCTTACAGCGGGTCATGAAATGCTCTCACTAATGGATGGGTTCTCTGGGTATAATCAAATTAGGATCGCAGAAGAGGACCAACATAAAACTTCTTTCATCTATTTATGGGGCACCTACTGCTGGGTTGTAATGCCCTTTGGTCTCAAGAATGCAGGTGCAACCTATCAATGGGCCATGACCATCATTTTCCATGAACTCTTCCATACCATAATGGAATACTATGTTGATGACATCTTGGGAAAATCAAAAACAAGAGAAAGCCATCTCCAAGTAGTGGAACAAATCTTTGATAGGCTCGAGAAGTACAAAGTGTGATTGAATCCCAAGAAATGTGTCTTTGGTGTCACCTCTAGAAAATTATTGGGCTACATAGTCTCTCGAAGAGGTATCAAAGTAGATCCTGACAAAGTAAAGGCTATAGTCAGCATTCCTCCTCCATCAAATCTGAAACAACTTTGAAGCCTTCAAGGTCGATTGTAATCCATCTACAGCTTCATCACACAACTCACAGATAAATGCCATCCTTTTCAACACTTGCTTTGGAAAGGAGAGACTTTTAAGTGGGATGATAAATGCCAACAGGCCTTTGATCAGATAAAAGAATATCTCACAACACCTCCTATATTGGTACCACCTATTCCTAAGCAACCTTTGCTTTTGTACACTTCTTCAACAATAGTTTACCTAAGGGCTTTCTTAGCCCAGCATGATGACACAGGGAAGGAACATGTCATCTATTACATCAGCAGGACTCTTGTGCATTATGAGCTTATTTATACATTAGTGGAAAAAACATGTTTGGATGTGGTGTTTTCCACACAAAAGTTGTGACACTATATGTTGAACCAGTCAACAAAGCTTATATCAAAATTTGACCCACTTAAGTATCTTCTCTCTAAAGCGGCTCTTACAGGTAGGATATCAAAATGGGTGATGATCCTCAGCGAGTTCAATATTGAATATATTGATCACAAAGCTATTAAAGGACAAGTCATTGTAGATCAACTAGCAGAAGCACCTCTGGAAGACATCCATCCCATTCATCTTGAGTTCCCTGACAAAGAACTATTCAATGTCTCCCCTTTAGAAGTTTTACAACTATACTTCAATGGTTCCTACACCCAACATGGATTTGGAGCTGGGATCCTCTTCATCACCCCTCAGGGTGATTGTATTCCAAAATCTTATAGAATTGCCTTTCCATGTACAAACAATATCGCAGATTATGAAGCCTTAATCACTGGATTGCGCATGGTTGTCCAATGGGACATCAAAGAATTACAAGTATTTGGAGACTCTCAACTAGTAATCAAGCAATTCCAAGAAGAATATCAAACCAAAGATGAGAAGCTTCTCTCTTATAAACTAATGGTTGATGATTTTAAGAAATATTTCTCTAATGTCACATTTGAGCAGATTTCTAGGATTAACAACAAGGCAGCCGATGCTAATTGGTTCTCTTATAGACATGCCTGCCAACACACAAAGGTGTGAATTCTTGGTTGAATAGTTCCTAATCCCAGCATTTAAAGTACCGCAATCAAAGCTCATCTGTGAGATTGTTGGTCATAATTCCCCCTGGTATGAAGACATCTATGAGTACTTGAGTAACGGTACCTTCCTATCCAACTTTCCAACAACCAATGTAAAACCTTCATTCATCAAGCCTCTTGCTACACCATACTTGGTAAAACCCTGTACCACAAGAGTCTCGATGGTATCCTACTTAGGTGTCTCAACTCAGAAGAGGCTAACCTCGCTTTACGAGAGGTACATGAGAGTGTTTGTGGATCACATTCTTCTGGTCCTAGTCTTATATTATTGGCCTACCATGGAAGCAGGATGCTCATCAATTAACCAAAAGATGTATCCAATGTCAGAAACATGTAGACTTGATACATGCCCCAGCACATGAGCTCCAACCTCTTACCACTCCCTGGCCATTTTCACAATGGGGACTCAACCTCATAGGGAAGATCCATCCACCTTTCCCTAATGGCCATAAGTTTATTATCACTACTACAGAGTACTTTACCAAATAGGTTGAAGCCATACCAATGACTTACATCACCGGCAAGCAGATCTCAAAATTTATCCTCCATTATATCATTTGCCGCTATGGTATCCCACAAACCATCATTACTGATAATGGGCACCCCTTTAAGAATCAGGATGTCTAAGACCTGTGCCAAAAATTTCATATCCAACACAGATTTTCCACGCCCTACTATCCTCAGAGTAACATCCAAGCCGAGGCCTCTAATAAGACCATCATAAAAAATTGCAAGAAGATGGTGAATGAGGCTGGCCGTGATTGGCACCTCCAACTGAATCCCGCCTTGTGGGCTTATCGCACAAATGTCAAAACTCCTACTAGCACTACTCCCTATGCCCTTATTTATTGTACTGATGTCATCCTTCCTATCGAGGTCGAGATCCCTTCATTACGAATCTCACTCCAGCACATTATCTCTGATGAAGAATACAGAGCATCCTTACTCAATGAGTTAGAGCTATTGGATGAAAGAGGAATCACAACACTTAATCATTTGCAGGTTTATCAAAATCATCTTTGTCGTAGCTATAACAAGAAGATTAAAGAAAGAAGGTTCCAGGTGGGTGACCTTGTCCTAAAAGAGAACCAAAGAAATCATCAGAACCAAGAGAAATAGGGCAAGTTCGAACCGAATTGGCTTGGTCCCTTCGTGGTCACATCAATTTATGGCTCTGGGGCCTATACCATGGCAACTCCTAATGGCCTCCCTTTAGATGAACTAATCAATAGTGTTCATCTTAAGAAGTTTTATCCTTGATCTATGCAGCAAAAAAATACAAAAAAAATTATAAAAAGTCCTGGAAAAAATACAAAAAAAATCATAAAAAGTCTTCAAAAAAATACAAAAAAATCATGAAAAATCCTGAAAAAATACAAAAAAAATCAAAATATTCAAAAAATAAAAATTGTCCAATGGTGAAAACTCAGCAAACAAGTGTCTTGGATAAGTACCATAGTGAAAACTTGGAAAATAGGTGCTATGTGTAGAGCCAGCTCTCACCATCTGCTTAGTTATTGTTTATCACCTGTCCTCATAATAAACTTCATCCATCCCATCCTAGGTTTCCATCCATTTCATAATAAACTTGTCCATCCATAATGAACATGTTCCTTTTCCATCCCTGAGCCTTACTTATATCATGGTTTGGACATTTTTGAAGTTGATGTATGATTGGTTCCCAGTAGGAACTGAGTCATCTTTAGCCATCCTATTCCATAATAAATTTCTGTTCACTTTTCCATAATAAAATCTTCCCATACTAGGGGCAGTTGCTTGTGCTTTAATTCTGGGTAGATACTTCAAGCATCATCGTCTACACATCATCTCATCAATAAATAATCATCAACACCTCGTACCATCACACACTTAATCATTACCATCAATAATAACTCACATCTCATCAATAAAACAATCCCCTTCATCTTCCATCATCGTCATCACAAATCAGAACTACATATCATTTCTATCGCTAAAAGCCTTGATCCCGTGGTTACATGGTATGTAGGCAATCTAGAATATGAAGGAAATATCTAGATTCAGGCATAGGCGATACTCCTCTTTCATCATCCATCCTTCTAGTCATCCTCCTCAACTTTCATCTCATTTTCTTCTATCATCCATCTCTCACATCATCAATAAACACCCAGAACTACATATCATCATGTCTCATCATCATCGTACAGTGCTTTGATCCTATGGATATAGGGTATGTAGGCAATCTGGAATATGAAGGAAGTATCTAGTATGCAAGCATTGATGATTCATTCTTCCATCCCCCGTCCATCTTTCCTATCTTCCATCTTCTTCTCTTTGACTATCTCAAGCAGAACCAAACTATGCATGTCTCGATAGCTCAAGCACTTATCAAATTAGGGGTAAGCTAAAGATATTTGTCTGCATGCCTCAAGCCAACATCTGCTATATCAATCTAGAATCTCAACCTTCAACAGGATATATCTTTCCTTATAACAAGGTGCTATCCAATCTATCCAAGAGCACCCTAAATTTGGCAAGAGAAAATGATGGCAAAGTCTTTTGTTTTCTTTTGATTTATCTTTTGTCCCTTTCTAATACCTAGTCAAGACTGCCTTGATCTATCATATCATGGTATGTTGCGACGGAGTATAGACTGGGGCATGGTCATTTGCTTTTGTATGCTATGTTTGTGGGATGATCTTATTCTCCTACTATGCTTAATGGTATCTTGTATGTGTTGGGATTAGCATCTTGCATATCAATATCTTTTGCATCTAAGAAGCTAAATAGTCTCTTATGCACCAAGGCTATTCTATGCTAAGACTATTTACCATACATATAACTAACAAGGTTTCATTATGTTTAGTGGAAATGAGGTCAAACCTTTGCTTGTAGAGTCAAAGTCCATCTCGAAACAGCTAATATTCATGTCTTGTATCTTGACAAGATTGTATTAGTCTATAGTGCATTGGATACTTGACACCTTGGTCTTTATACCCTAGTGCATAATGTCCATATGCTATATCAAACATAAGGATTGCAAATCTTTGATTTCATATGCAACCATCTGAAGCTGCTCTTACCATCCATTCTTCACCCGATTGATCAATGGTTTCATCATCTTCTCTCTAATCATCATCTTCTTGGGATTCATGATCTCCCTCTTCCTCTTGCAAAACAAGTGTGTTAGACATATCTATGATCATCCATCATCATATAATGTTTGCATCATCCATATCATTTATAAGCATTTACCATAAATCCATCATTTATATTAGTACATCTATGCATATTTTCATGTTCATTATAAGCATCGCATAACAAAATCATTATCATATCATCAAATCATAATCATAAACATCCATACATATAACCAATGTGCATCTCATCATCAAACATATAAACATAGGGTCATCCCACAATAATGGGTTACACTTTTTGGTCAAATTTGACATTGAAATCAACATTTTGAACTAAATCTTCACTTTCTGACACTTATAGTCGCTAAACCATTAGAAATTTGAAGATGATGTGAACTAGTGATTTTTGAGATTTTGTTTGTAGATTCTAAATATATTTTTTTTTAAAAAATTGGAGTTAAATTGTATTTTTTTTTGTGTCTCCTTTGATAACTAGTTTTTAATAGTAAACAACATTTTTTTAAAGTGATGTGTATTCTGTAGCACATAACTTTTTTTCTACAAAGGATAATATTCTGATTCTTTTGAATTTAGATTGGTAACACCGATATATAGGGCATGCATTTGGTTTTATAATTTTTTGTTGAATATTTTTTAATTAAGTTTTGAAGTCAAACCAATTATAATTTAGACATAGGCATATTCTGTAAAACATAACTTTTTCTGTATGTATCAAAATTCAAATTTTTTGTTTTGTTGAAACAAGGACATCAATACCTAGGCATAGATATTTTTCAAAAAAAAAATTCACTAATTTACTAATTTTCCATCATACAGGGGTTGGCTGAGGGAGCACATGTGTTTTCTTGAGTATGTAGTGAGGTGAGTACTTGGAGACCTTGGATTGATAGGGCAATAATGCGGGCAGAGTGGTTATAGCTGTCATCGGTAGATTGAGATCTTCATACAGGGCCAGAGGATGTTGGGACCATCGTAGGGTACAGGGCTTATTGGTGGCAACATATTGTTAATATGTGGTGATTGATCATACTACAAGGGTTGTGGGTACATGTAGGAAGGTAAATTTTGGTCACTTTGTCAATCACAGTTTCCCCCCAAAATAATTAACTGGGGAGTGCAGGAGGGTGGTTAGTTTTTTTATTGGTCGACATGGAAAACTAACTTTGATAACTGCCAAATAGGCTTGTTAAATAGTGGTTGGAGAATGTGAAAGGTTATGAGTTAGAAATGAGATTTTGAATGTATTTTTCATGTAACATAGCAACGATATTGAGCTACAAGATTGCAAGGTTGTAATCTATTTTGGTTGTTAGATAATAAAATACTCGATGGTTGTTTTGTGGATGTAGCCTACATTAGGTGAACAACATTAAATCTCAATGTTCGTTTGTATTATTCTCCATCTCTAATTCTGTGTATATTTAAATCTGCATATAATTGCTAATGTGTATTGCTCTGGACTACCATTAAAATCCTAATAGAATCCTAACACATTTTCCATAGAGGTTGTTGGTACATAGGTAGCGGGATATGGTTGGGAGGATTCAAGTAGCAATGGAGGAGGTTCAATAGAGGAGACAAGGGAGAGGAGGAGGCAAAGCCACATGAGGAGGAGGAGGATATATGGGAGGTGGGGATGGGGGTGGTGATGATGGAGGTGGTGACGATAGAGATGGAGGAGAGGGAGGAGAGTGAGGTGGAGGCAAGGGTCCAGGACCCAGAGGCCGAGGTGGACAGAGGAGGGTCTATGGGAGGAGGGATGGAGAGGAGATAGTGGAGGAGGTGATTATGGAGGATATAGTGGAGGAGGATGAGGGAGAGTGTGAGACAGAGGGAGAGGATGAGATGGAGGTGGATGTAGGGGCATTCTCCAGTATTGGGTTCTCCTAGAGGACAGTAGAAGGGGATAGACGATAGGATCAGTTCTTTAGAGATATAGTTAGCCATAACTCGAAGTGAGCAGGATGTATTGATGACAGAGTGAGACCATCTCTAGGAGGAGAGTGACAATATGTAGGGAGCGAGGTTCACTAAGCTCTGAGAGAGATAGATTGATCACAGAGAAGGATGCTCTAAGGGTGGAGAGGGATAAATACTAGAATGATGCAACATTGTTGCAGCAAGAGAGGGATATGGATAGAGAGCTATGGAAACCAAGAGGGATGGTGGAGGTATTTGAGCAGATGGTAGCTACACATAGGGATAGTACATCAATTGTGAGGGAGGCATCCTACTAGTGAGGACATTATTATGGGGTTGTGTTAGCCATAGAGAGGGTGGTAGATTATGTAACACCATCATGGTCAAGGAGGTCGGGCACAGGGAGGATAGGGGGTTCAGTGGTGATGGGACCACCACAGTAGGAACCACCTCTAGGGCCACCAGTCCTAGATCAGCCAGCCAAGTCAAAGAGATCAGAGGGGTCTAGCCATAGGTAGTCGAGATTGATTGTGGATGTATTTTGACTATACGCCCTAGAAGTGTGATGTACTATGATGTATAGACTGACATTTTTTGTACCATGACATTATGAGATATATATATATACACACATGCAGGTGTTTGATGGTATATGATGCTTTTATGTAAACATGATGGATTATGATGCATTATGTTATGTTGATGGATTATGTATGATGTTATGGATGTATGGATTTATGTTATGATGATGTACACGATATAGATGTGATGTATGATTAGATGACTAGGATGGATACTTATATTCAATGATGGATGATTTTTGATGGAATACAAGATTGAATCCTTTAATTTGGTGCTTTGTACACTAAATCAAGATTTAATCTATTTAAAGTTCTTTAATTTCACATGAATTCCAAACATAAGTGTGAGGTATGTCTATTTTTGGTTGGACATGTATAATTACTATTAATAACTTTCTTTAGGCATATCTTGCAAATGACAATGTGATGAGACTTTTGTGTACTTTGATGTATGTATGATTATGGTAGATATGTATGTTTATAATGGCTATGGATGTTTTTGATGATGTATGGATGAGTTGTAAGTTTGGACAAAAGAATTTAATCTTGTATTTCATCATGTTGTGATTATGGTTATGATATGATGGGATGCGATGTCATGTATGGATGCATTTGGTGAATATGATGTGTGTATGCTATAGGTGATGTTAGGGTTTATGGGTGTGATTCGAGATGGATAGTATGTATATGTATGATTGATGGATGTATGAGGTATGAATGGGTTGTTTTTTTTATTATGTAGATGCATGTATAAGTATGTGTGTGATTATGTATGATAATATTGATGATATGGATAATTGGTAGGATATATGGATAGATGGAAGTTATGTATGATTAAGTATGATGTGGATTGTGAAAAGAT
This sequence comes from Cunninghamia lanceolata, assembly GCA_027924645.1. Lineage (NCBI taxonomy): Eukaryota > Viridiplantae > Streptophyta > Pinopsida > Cupressales > Cupressaceae > Cunninghamia > Cunninghamia lanceolata. The sequence goes on from BSBN01000738.1 coordinate 3,482,395, forward strand.
GCTTAGATTTATAAATATATATTATAGATAGAATATGTAATTGTGATAGGTGAAAAATGCAATGCAAACATAAACGAAAGATGAACAAAATCAAGTACAAGTTACCTCCCTTTTACACAAACAAATTTTCCTTCACTGATCGAGGTTATTGAAGTGCGCCCTACTTCAATTGATTACTCTTTGCTACTTTGAGATGTGGATTGCTCTGTTCGTCAGCATAACCTTGTGATGAGGATGATAGGATTTAGAGTGATTTTTGCAGCGTAATGTTGTATCAAGATCAGAGAGGATTAACATGGAGAATGAGGTTCAATTTATATACTCTCAGGGATGAAGATCAATAGTTGTGGATGATTTGACAGATCAATGGCTAAGAATGGTTAAGAGGATGTGCACGAATGAGAGAGGGACAAGTGTCCTTGCCCTCTCATGCATCAAGGGAGTTAACAAATCTGATTAGTGAGTTGACTGAGTTGATTGCTTAGTGAACTCAATTGATTGACTAGTCAACTAAATTGATTGATTAGTTAACTAGAGTGACTAACATGTTAACTGATTTGATTGATTTAGTTAACTAATTTGATTGATTAGTTATCTAAATTGATTGAGAGTGAAATATGGATGAGAGGAATAATAGAAAATTAAATAAATAATTTATTTAATTTCATGGGAACATGTGATAAATGAATTAAATATTAAATTTAATTCATTTTGGAGGAAAAAGACTAATTAAATAAATAATTTGAATTTATTTATTTAAATTGGAGGGAAATTGATTTAATTAAATAATCAGAATTATTTAATCAAATATGGAGGATAAATTGATGGTGATCGATAAATCAAATAATTATGAATTATTTAATTAATGTGAAGTAAATCTGGGAATGGGTCAATTTTAGGAGTCTACATTTTTCCCCTCTTTGAGATGGTGTTGCGAAGTAACATCATTTCAAAGAAGTTTAAAACATAGTGCTGTGTTGGATAGAGGAAGATATTGGTTTAGAAGAACAATATGATTGGATTGGAAATGATGATGCCTCAGTCAGGTAGAAGAAGTACCTAGTAGATTGATTAATGGGTTGAATGATGCCCCCTCAAGAGGATAGACAAATTGGAAGAATATGGGTGTGCTTTCGAAATGAAAAGAGGGAGATAATAGATGGAAAATTGGTGGAAGGGGAAGAAAGAAAGAGGGATGAGGATTGATGGATTTATGAGTGTTATGCTGACTTGAGTAGAGCAATCCTATAGTTTGATATAGCACTAGACATTATGCACCAAGGTAGAAAGACTAGGGTGACAATGTGTCGTGTACACCTAGCATAATACAACCTTGTCGTGATGTATGAAGAAGGACACTTAGAGAATTAAAGTCCTAATGCATAGAAGGTATGATATGACCTTAGATGTAAAGGATAATACAAAAAGCTATTACAACATACACAAGATATGAGTATTAGCTAGAATGATAAGGACTCGATACAAATGCAAGATAAAATGATAACGCACACAAGTGAGCAAGCAAGCAAGAATGCACAAATGATACAAAAAAAAACAAGGTATTGCTCCTGTCAAGTTATAAACTGATGATTGATGGATGGATTGATTGATTTGATGATAGTGCTATCATTGTGGGGAATGATATATCCCTAGATCAACACAAGGATGTGGGAACGATATATCCCATTGATGGTTGATTGATGATGATTAATTGATTTGGTTTATGACAAGATTAGGATCAAGACCGAAGGATGTGATTGGATGATTTGGCTAGATTGGTATGGATTATGGATGACTTGCATTTGGTTTTAATGCTTGGATTTTTTGAATATTTGAGTTTTTTTGTATTTTTGAGAGTTTTTATTGTGTTTGGATATTTTTGGGATTTTTTGATTGCTTTTGGGTTTTTTTTAGATTTTTTGATTTATTTTTGGATATTTTTGTGTTATGTGATGGCATTGTATTGCAGTTTGGATAGCCTTGTTTCTAGATACCGATGACAAGGGAAAACTAGGTCTAGATGGAAGGAGGAAGATGGGATTAGATAAGTGGGCACAAGGATTGGTGATAATAAATGGGATGGATAAAAGGGTAGGTGATAGTGCGTGGGATGGAAATCTCATGATAGAGGGATGGATAAAAGGATAGACAATAGTGGATGGAATGGATGTAACTTTCGTAAGTGAGCTAGGATGTGATCTCCAAAGACTATGTCGCATAGGAATAATATGCCCCATTCTAGGTAGTATGTTTAGGATTTTACATGAAAAAACTTAGGACAAGAGGATGATTGGATTGATTGGCTTAGGATGAGAGGATGATTGGATTGGTTGAAAAGGATGAGGTATATCAAGAGATTTTCTAAGGCATTTTTCAACATTTTGCCCCTATTTCCTTATCAAGATCAAAAGGAGGAAGGGAGGACGGATGGATAGATGGGATAGGTATGTGGGTATTATTTCTAAGGATGGTAAGATAGGATATGATAGGATGAGGTAGATAGGAATGAAATGATAGGTAGGAAATGATAGGTTAGATGAAATGACATGCCCCCAAGTGTAAGACACATAGATAGTCAAACTACACATGATGCATGTTTGCCAGGTTTTCATCATGGTACTTATCCAAGGCGCCTATTTACCAAGTTTTCACCATTGGACGAAGGGATTTCTCTTTTTTTTTAAAAAAAAATTCATCATTTTTTTTTGTTTTTTTTTTTCAAATACTTGGATGGAATAGGTGGATATGGACACGAAGGACTCAAGCATCGAGTTCCATGAAAGGTGATAGTCCCATTTAAAGATGGATGACACATATGGACCATGTCAAATCTCATTATGCTCATAGATGTTGGTAAGGGATTGCATGAGAGGGAGATGGAGTATGTGGATAATGGTTTATGATGCAGATTATGTATGGAAGGATAGTGGATAATGATATGGATTATATATGGAAGGAGAGAGGATTAAGATGTGGATAGTGGATTATGATGTGGATTATGCAAAAGCATGGACATAGGGATATGATGGGTGAAATATGTAGGATAATGGATTAAGGATGAGGAGATGGAGGTATGTGGAGATGTTGTGGAATGGAAAGGAACAAAGACCAATGGTTGCACACACCGTGATAAACATTGAAGCTTGTGATTTGATGGTGGTGTAGGAAGCAATGGGTTTGTTTGCTTAGGATATGGTTGATGTAGGATTTTAGGCACCCACATAGACTTAGGATTTTTATGATTTTTGTTTTGCTTGTGGGATGGGGGAATTTGAAATTTTTGAATGGAATGGGAATTTTGGATGGATGAGGATTGTTGGGATTTTTGAGATGAAGGAACTTGAGATTTTTGGATGAAATGGGATATTTGGGATAATTGGGATGTGGATGATTCATTTGACTTGATTTATTTTTTCTTAGGGACCCAAACCATTTTATTTTTAGACTTTTCTTGTGAAAGTATGGGTTTGGGTAACCTTTTGGATAGATCTTGCTTGGACTCTTTTCCTTGATGCCCTAAGGCATAAGTATTTTTAGGATTTTTGGCTTTATGTGTAGGGGCATCCAAAACTTTATTTATGAATCCCATGGACTTGGTGGAAGCTTCATGTTTGGTCGATGTGTTCATTTGTTGATTATGGTTAGGAATGTGAGGGGATTTATGGATGGAGGGATTAAAAGTGGATTTGTGGATAAATGGATAAGGGGATTGGATGATAGGGATATTAGGTGTTGGGATAGGTGGAGGTAGAGTAGATGGAGGGATATTAGGAATTGGAAGTAATGGAGGTAAAGTGGATGGAGGATGGTGTATAGTCACATACTTTTAGGATTTGTAGGATGATGGATGAGGAATGGCAACATATGTTTTGGGGATATGATGTTTTTTATGATGGAAAATATTAGAGTTAAAAGGCATGGAGGTAGTACCAACATATCGAGATTGCTTTTCTTGGGGAATATAACTGAGGCCATATGATTGTGGAGGGACTTGGACATGGATGGGTTCCAAAATACCTTGTTCATGAAGGCCTAAGCCTTTACCTTGATAGCCCGTTTTTTGGAGTATGTGGTGGACAATGGGATTGTGGGTGATTTGGACACTAGATGCGAGTTCATTATTGGGTGGGGAAGGTGAGGTGGTAGATAATGGTTGTTTCTCTCCTAAGGAGGAACATTCATGGATGAAAGTGGTAAGACCAAGGGTATATGTTGGATTTGCATTATGGTCAATTTGGGAGGACAAAGTATCAATAAGATCTTGATTATCATTATGTTCATTAAGATCCATGATATTTGTTTGATCATCTATGTTTACTTGGGAGTCAAGTGTCTCATCAAGGAAACTGGGTGTTGTTGGATCATGTATAGGACTAGGTGGAGGATGGATAGTAGTAGCGTGGATAGCTGGTTCATGGATGGTCATGGGATTATGGATAGGTGGAATGACAATCTCTTGACCATGGAATGAATAAAGTTGGCCAAGAGGATCATCATGGTTCTCTTGATCATGGATAGGATCTTGATCATAGATGGGATCTTGATCATAGATGGGATTAAGTGTGATATGGATGGGATCAATTTGCTTGTGTATAGGTTTGTCATCAAAGATAATAGCTTGATCATAGAAAAGATATAGGTTATGGATGGGTTGGATGGAGGTGCTTTGATCTTGATTTGGATAAATGGTTGATGTTTCCATATGCTTTATAGTATACTCTTGACATAACTCTTGATTTTCTTGAATGGAAGTGGAGGTAAAAGACTCTTGGATAAGCTTGATAGGTTCTATATGGTCAACAACATGAGGGTAGAATAAATCTTGACTTGGCCTCATGGTAGAAGACTCTTCAATAGTCTTGATGGGTTGTGGCTTGCATGATGGGGTTGAAGCAATGGACATGGTTGAAGGCTCTTGGAGAGGTGTTTTATGACATGGAGATGGTTGATTCCTTTCTAATAGCCATTAGATCACATCCTTCATGAGTGTATAGGTAGATGGACAATATAATGGATGGATAATAAAGGTGGATGGTGTTCTAGGCTAAGGATGAGGATTAGGATGGATAATAGGGGTGGAAGGTGCTATAGGATTAGGATTAGATGGAGGGATAATGGGATTGGTTGGATTAGGTATTGGGTTAGCTGGAGGGATAATGGGATTAGATGGATTAGGATTGGAATTGGATGGTTTTATCGAGGGTAGCTCAAGAAATGTTGTTTGGATCAATTATCGTAGGGTCATCTCCGAGGGATCCTTTGGTGGAAGAGTGGAGGAACATGGGGACAAAGGTAATGAAGGGATTGATGGATTAGAAGGTTGAACCACTGGTATATGATAGGGACTACATGTTGGTGTGGGGATTGGTGGTGTAGGAGCACCTCAAAACTTAAAGAATCTGAAGATTCCTTGCATTTTATGTTATGTCCAAAATGTTATATTGTAAAGGCCTTAACGCCCTAGTTGGTTAAGATGGTTTATGTGTCAAGAAAAGACTAAAAGATTGTAACTGAACAAGTGATTGTAACTGATCGGCAGTGGTGGTTCACCTTCCACCATGTACAACTGTTGAGTGAGTCATTAAATAGGTGATCTATATTCACTGAGTAGTCAGTCAGATTTAGAGGAAAAAGATTGTAAATTAATTCTGTGAAGAAATAAAAGAAGTTATTGTTCTGGTGTAACCGCGGGGGATATTGTTTGGAGTCATTCCACTAGTGGATTTCTTTGAAATCAGTGGAATGACCTCCGTGTGCTAGTTTTATTTTTGTTCTATTAAAGTTTAGTCATTTATGTGTAGTGTGTTCGGTTACAATGTGCAAAGAAAGTTAGCAGCATGAATTTTGGGTTGTATCACAAAATGTGCATTCTATGAGTATATCACTTTTGTATGTCAGTGAGCATTTCCTGTGAATATCGCAGATGTATGTGTACATCCTGCCGTTGCATGTTGAGAAGATACAAGTTGTGAGTATCTGTCATTTATATGGGGAAAGAGACAATCTATGTGTATACTACTCAAGTATGTCAAGTATACAGTTTGTGTGTATACGTCATTTGTATGTCAAAGACATTTCATGTGTATACGTCTGTTGTATGTCAGAGCAGTTTGTGTATATACTGCATTTGTATGAAGGAGCAATTTGTGAGTATCTATCATTTGTATGTCGCAGACAATATATGTGTATACCACATTTGTATGTAAAAACATTCTGTGTGTATCCAACAATTGTATTTCGCGGTTGTATGTATGAGCGAATGTACATTGTGGTAGATGCAAATGATGATCGGCTGTAGCGGTCGCAGTGGAAGGAGATACAAAGGAATTACTGGTGATAGGAGGTCATGTATTATATGTACGACAGAAATTGTATGTATATCGGTGGTTGTATGTGCATTTCGTGAGATGAGAATATTGACTGGTAAACAGCGGTGAGGGGACCGGCAGCAGGAAGTTAAACAATGTATGTATGAAGTAAAGGTTCATCGGCGTAACCGGTTTGTATCGATATAACAAAATTTGAATTTGCCGATAGTGTATAGTTTGCCGATGGAAAACTAGTATGTACTTGGCATCATTTGAACCTTGTGAAGGGTTTTAAAAGCATTTTGAATATTATCCTATTTGTATTGTGGGTATAATGGGTTTTTACCCTTATTTTTGTAAGCTTCCACTATTGCTCTGCATCAATAGGACTAGTAGGCTCTTATATTGGGATGTTATTAGATGATGTTGTAGGGTACCCATAGGATGCATAAGCTAGAGTGGTGTTCCCCTTGTCAAAGGTACCATAAGGACTTAAGGACACTTGATTTTGGTGCAAAGTGTAACTTAGACTTGTGTGTTCTTGTTGTGAAGGCACTTGATATCCTTGTAAATGGGTTTGATGATGAGTTGAAATGTTGGAATAAGGAGTTGGATGATCTTGGGGTGGATGTTATTTGGTATCAATGGGATAGGTTTATATGGAATTGACATGATATGTGGGTAGGCTAGATTGGTATGGTGATGGGGGCGACACATGGTATTGAGGTGTAATTTGTTGAGGTTGTGGTTTTAGTTGGACTTGTTGTTTTTGTGGTTGGAATTGTTGTTGTTGGGGTTGGAATTGTTGGGTTAGATGTTCTTGAGGTATGGATTGATATAGATAGGGGTTAATGGTGGAAGAAGTGGGATAGGTCAGTGTAGGGGTAACATGATGTGTGGTTGGTTGGTCTAAAGTTAAGGGGGATGACACATAGGATGGAGATGAAATTTGTTGATATTGTGTTTGTGTTTGTTGGGTTGTGGACTAGTGGGTGGCTAGGAGTTGTTGGGTTTTGACTAGAAGTTGTTGTAGTAGAGGTGATGGGTTGTGTTGAAGTTGTTGGATGATGGATTTTAATTGTTGTAGGTTTTGTTAGTCAAGGGGTTGTGGGATTTGGGGAAGTGTTTAGATGATTTAATGTAGGCATGGTGCTAGGGAGTTGTCCATGTGTGTAAGTCTTTGTATTTTGGCTTATTCCTCAAAATAGGCATCACAATCTACAAGGTGCTCACCATTATTGGAGTTAGAAGGATATCCTCCTAGGATGTGGATTTTGGGTTTTTGATTTGACCTAGGTTTGTTGATGACCATAACCATTTTAACAAGTGATGGATTAGATGGGGGTTAAGAATGGGTTAGATTTTGGTAAGAATTAGAAGAAGTTGGATTGAATTGGATGATTATATGTTAGAATGATGTAGAATGTAGTGAAGTCTTGACTTTGATAATATTCAATCAAAAGATTTCATATGTACATGCATGAATCACACACACAAGACACAATAGCAAGTTTGTATTTCAAGATTGATTGGTACGATTATGAAGAGACTTGAAGACACATCAACAAGCCTAATATTAATCAAGTGGGTATGGACAATAGTGTTGGTGTAATTAAATATTTAATTACACTTTATTAAGTTGACTTAGGGCTAATTTTAGTCTTAGGTTATTCTTAAGTCATATTAGGGTTTTTCTCTAATTTGCAAATATAAAAGCAAGTTCTCACATTAATTCAAGAATCCATTTCATTAATTGCATCCAATATTGTGCAAATTATTCCTCTTTGCTTTTTTCTCTTATGGAAGGTAAATTTTAGGTTTTGCAGGTGATCCTGGTGGCTTGAGTTAATCATAAAATTTCAACATGGTATCAAAGCTCCAGATCTGCAAGCCCCTTCTCAAATCTGGGAGAATTTTGAGCAAGAGCTTTTGTTGGACACATTTTGATTTACATCGGTTCATATCTCATATTGAGAGCCTATGGTTAATGATCCTAAATATTGCATCAAATTCTCATTGGGTCACATCTTAGTTTGATGGGCATTCATTATGGTCAATGTTCCTAAATCTTCATGGTACTTGTTCCTATGGATCAGTTTTAGTCACATATCAGCATCTGTGGTTGTAGCTTCTTCATCTACTTTCTAGAGTTTGTTCACACTTCTAGGCCCAGGTCTTCAGACCTTCTCTCTTCTTCCTCTCTTATGGGGGCATTCATGATTGTACTTCTATGATGGATTCAGTTCTTGGGGGGTATTAGTGTTAGTCCTTCTCCCATCACATGTTCATGTACTTGTTTTTTCTCTCTTTTGGAGAGGAGTTTTCTCCCACTGGGTTTTTCTCCTTTCTCTCCACCTTATGAGAGATTCTTTTTGTTCATGGGTACCTAACATGGCCTTGTAGCCAAGTCCCATTCTTGCATTAGTTGCATGGTTTTCATTTCTCCCTAAGTTGCACTTATGGGGGGTGTTGGTGTAATAAATATTTAATTACACTTTATTAAGTTGACTTAGGGCTAATTTTAGTCTTAGGTTATTCTTAAGTCATATTAGGGTTTTTCTCTAACTTGCAAATATAAAAGCAAGTTCTCACATGTAATTCAAGAATCCATTTCATTAATTGCATCCAATATTGTACAAATTATTCCTCTTTTCTTTTTTCTCTTGTGGAAGGTAAATTTTAGGTTTTGCAGGTGATCCTGGTGGCTTGACTTAATCATAAACTTTCAATAGTCTAAGTCTAGGATATACAAGTGGTCTAGGGATGTCCCTAATATATGCAAGGTACGGGGGGCCCAATTATGTGAAATGAAAGAGAAATAATGTCACACAGCCGGGAGAAGAGGGTAACTCACCCTTCACCTTCACTTCCCCAAGGTATAAAGTTCTTGGGGGCTTAGCATGAATGACAAGATTTTGACTTCCACGAGGTGTGTCTTTTGATTCACTCCTCACTGTTTATACTCTGACAGAACACAAGAGTTGAGGTCATCCCTTTGAGTGGTGTGTCTCCAAGAAGGCCTCCTAAGAAAGGTGACAATAGCAAATCAAGTGATGCATTTGATTTCACACACTTGACTCACACTCGCAAATGTTAATTGACCCTTAGAAATGGAAATGTGTGTGTGAAGATGAATGGATTAAGGGATGCTTTTGATTCTCAAGATCACATGAAGTGCATGAGAAGAGCATACACGCCCTGAACCACACTCAAATCCACCAAACAAAGAAAACACTCATTCTTTTTAAACCCAAATCCAAATGTACTAATGAATACACATGTTCGTTTTAAGCCCAATTTCAAAGTGTGTTTGCAAACAAGTTTTTTGTTTTAAGCCCAAATCAAAAGGTGATTGCAAACAAGGTATTTTGATAATGAAAATACAAAAGTTGGATTGTGTGCACCTAGATCTGATGCTAATGCTGATGTAGATGTTGTGCAGTGCCTTATGTCCACGGAGATTCCACCAAAACAAAAAAAGGACAAAGAAACTTGCAAACCCACTTGTTAGGTGAAAAGTGAGTAATCTGGAAAATTTCTAAGAAATTTGATTATTGATAGTAAAAAAAATAGTATAATAAGATTCTACACAAAATTCTATGCAATTTCAAAAAAATATTTGTGAAATTTCATTAAGAAATGCAAAAGTTATGGCAATTTAAAGATTCCAAACTAATGGAAGGTTTGACAGATGATACCTGATAAAGTTGACTAAATGGGCTAAAGATACCTTTACCACTATGAAGTTGGATGAACCAGCTTTCCAATGCTTCCAGTTTCATGAAAATCTAATATACCTACAAACAGTTATGCCAAAAAGAAAACAACCTATTTTGGCAAGTAAAAGCAAGGACAGGCAGTCACTTAACAGCTAGCTTGGTTTGCCAAAGTTGTTGTCACATGGGTAGTGCAAAAGTGGGTGGTTAATTTTGCTATGAAGGGGATTGAAGGCCCCTAGTCACCCATGTGACCAGGGGCTGAGCTTCAGAAAAAATAAAAATATTTGTTTTTTTTGTTTTTTGCTATTTTTTATTTTTAATTCTTAAAAATGAAAAATGAAAAATGAAAAATGCAAAATGAAAAATGAAAAATGAAAAGTGAAAAATTAAAAATTAAAAATTAAAATTAAAAGGTAAAATTTGATGGTTTAGACTTATGTGTTTTTTGTTTTTTCTTAGGCTAAATGTTTGCGTTGTTTTGTTTTTGTTGGTTTTGTTGTAGGTTTTATTGTTATGTTTTTTTTTACGGTTAGGGTTTGTTTGAAGGCTGAGTGTTGTTGTATGGTTGCAAGGGTGGAGGGATGAGCACAGGAGGGAGTAGGGAACAGGGGTGGAGGAAGGGTGGACAGGTAGTGGTTGGGAGGTGCGGGAGTGGCGGTGGAGACAGGGCACCTCTGTGAGTGCAGGGGAGGTCGGAGGTGGAGCGGTGGTGCGCAGAGGGAGGTGTGCAGGAGGGTGGATCGGGGATGGGGTGGGTGGGAGTTGAGCGATGGCGGGAGGGTGTTAGGCGCAGGGAGTAAGGGCGGGGTTTAGGAGGGGATGCAGAGGGGTTGAGGAGGGTTGAGCAGAGTGGGAAAGAGGGGGGAAGGCGGATCGGGTGGGGGGAGTTTCATAGGTGGCGGGGGTACTATTGCAAGTAGAGGTGGGATCTTTATAGCCGGGGGTGGCACCCAAAACCCAAAAAAAACAAAATAATGCAATTTTAAAACGTTTTGTTATATTTTGTTTTTTGTTTTATTAAAGCCAAAACAACCACCTAAGCAAAACGCAAGCCTTAAAATATTTTAGATGATGTGTTTTTCTTTATTTGATTTGTATTAAACTTGCAATCACAACCGTACGGCCTGCCTACACAGGGTACCATATGGATCCGTATGGTACGGTCTGTGGGGAGGGTCAAAAATTTAAAAAAATTCAAAAAAATTTCAGTAACAAAAATATAGGGTGTTATATGTCAATGTTTGCCTGCAAGGCCTCCTAGACACAACAGTGAGGTCCAATTGAGCATAGGAGGCCATTTGTGAAAGTTGATTCCCAGATATGTGGCTAGAAACACCTGAATTTGCAACAAAAAAACTTAACAAACACTCACAAATAGGAGGGGTTAGATTACCGGGCTTGCCAAAATGTGATAGGTGAAAAATGCAATGCAAACATAAATGAAAGATGAACAAAATCAAGTACAAGTTACCTCCCTTTTGCACAAACAAATTTGCCTTCATTGATCAAGCTTATTGAAGTGTGCCCTACTTCAATCAATTGCTCTTTGCTACTTTGAGATGTGGATTGCTCTGTTCATTAGCATAACCTTGTTATGAGGATGATAGGATTTAGAGTGATTTCTACAGTGTAATGTTGTATCAAGATCAGAGAGGATTAACTTGGAGAATGATGTTTAATTTACAGATTCTCAGGGATGAAGATCAACGGTTTTGGATGATCTGAGAGATCAAAGGCTAAGAATGGTTGAGAGGATGTGCATGAATGAGAGAGGGACAAGTGTCCTTGCCCTCTCATGCATCACTGGAGTTAACAGATCTGATTAGTGAGTTGATTGAGTTGATTGCTTAGTGAACTCAATTGATTGACTAGTCAACTAAATTGATTGATTAGTTAACTAGATTGACTAACCTATTAATTGATTTGATTGATTTAGTTAATTAATTTGATTGATTAGTTATCTAAATTGATTGAGAGTGAAATATGGATGAAAGGAATAATAAGAAATTAAATAAATAATTTATTTAATTTCATGAGCACATGTGATAAATGAATTAAATATTAAATTTAATTCATTTTGGAGGAAAAAGACTAATTAAATAAATAATTTGAATTTATTTATTTAAATTGTAGGGAAATTGATTTAATTAAATAATTAGAATTATTTAATCAAATATGGAGGATAAATTGATGGTGATCGATAAATCAAATAATTATGAATTATTTAATTAATGTGAAGTAAGTCTGGGAATTGATCAATTTTAGGTGTCTACAGTAATGATGTGGAAAATGTTAATGTGTGAGTAATGGATGCAGGTGTCATTGTAAAATCATATCAAGGAATACATCAAGATCGAAGAATGGACAAGGATGAAGACATAAGAGGACGTGGAAAAGGACTTGTGCACATGGAGTAATTTAAAAGTAATTAGGAAATGGACAGAGTTTTGTCGAACCATCGATGAGAGGGGCTGTAGGGTTTCAACCCAAACCCTTATGATGGTTGGTGGGAACCTGGTAGTGGTGAGAGGATTGCTTCTTGAATCATGGAGCCAAAAGGTGATGAATGGGTAGGATGATGTATAGGAATATGTGGTGGAGGTACCCATAATAATGGATGTGGGTTATCAATCCAAGCTCAAGATTCCTTGGAGGAGGGATAACTTTGAATGCATTTAAAATATGACATATGTAGTGAGCACTTATTTTGATATAGCATGAGATATTAGGCACCAGGGTATAAGGAACCAAGCTGACAATGTATCCCATGCATGGACTGACATGAAAAGAAATAGACAAGAGGTTGTCTTTGCATGACATAGGACACATGATGGACACTGTGTGGATTATTCAAAAGAAACTGACATATAGGAGGAGATGTTAGTATTAGGCAAGGCTTGAGGGGGCCTAGGGAATCCTAAAATAAAAAAATAACCATACAAACAAAGCATCCAACAAACAAAAGAGCATGCCCCTATGACTAATGCCTCATTAGCGTACCATGATATCAAGGATCATGGAAACCTTGAGGATAGCACAAGGAAGCTGAAAATAATAATGATATAATCAAGACAAAAGAAAAAACTATCAATTAACCATACACAATCAATCCTTTTTCTAAAGAGTTGGATGGATGATGATGATGCTTCATGTGGGGAGTGATATATCCCACAAAGGCTAATGGGGGGTGTCAAAAGGATAATTCACACATATGTAGTTTAGGTTGTTGACGAGTGCCTTGATTCAACTATAGAACAAATGATATATAAAAATGTTAGGGGTCTAAGCTCAGGTGTTTTTGGGACAACTGAGAAGGTTGGAAGTACCAAGATCTAGGGTGACAAAGTAGGGGGGGTATGATGGGCTGTGATTAATGTAGTAATGAAATGTGAGGGTGGGTTGGATGGGTGTCATTGAGGAGGATGAGAGTGGGGTAACTGGGGCTACAAAGCATCAATTCAACATGAACCTCAAATTCCCAAGTTGTACCTAGCAGGGACAAAGTTGTGGACAATTAAGAAGGTTAAAAGGACGTATGTGTCCATGTCATGGAGGGATGTGGGGAGATGAGGGACAACTTACCCTAACTTATGTGGTAGTGGAAAGGGTATGGAGTGTGGTTGACATTCTAGAGGACTATGGATCCAGTTTCTACATATGATGTATGCAAACAAGTTTTCATCATGGTGCTTATCGTAGGTGCCACAAGATGTAGTTTTCACTATAAGACAAATTATTTCTCTTTAATTTTTTTTTGTTTTTTTTATTTATTTGATATTTTCGATCATTTTTTTATTTTTTTATATTTTGGAATGGAGTATTCAATGGCCTAGGTATAGAACCTCTTGAGATGTATGATGTTCATGGGTTCCTCAAGTTCTCCACCTTCAGGAGTGGCTAGATGGTATGCCCTAAAACCATACTTAGAGACAACCACATAGGGCCACAATCAATTGAGTTCAAACTTGCCTTTCTTGTCTCATTCTTGAAGATTCTTCTAATTTTATTTTAGGACCAAGTCACCTATGACAAATTCTCTAATGTGGATCTTATTGTTGTAGGATCTACGGAGCCGATTATAGTATGCCTAGAGATGATTGAAGGCATTAAGGCAACATTCATCTAATAGCTCTAACTCTTGTAGGCATGCAACATGATATTCCTCCTCAGTGATGAGATTACACAAGGAGACGCAAGGAGGGGATTTAGATCTCAATTGATATGATTGCTTCAAAACCAAATATGAGTGAATATGGAGTGGCTCCAGTAGGTGTTTAGATGCTTGTGTAGTATACCTAAAGGGCTGGATGGATGTGGAGGTGTCAGTCACAACCAGTTTCATTGACGACATTCTTAAGGATTTTTAGTAAGGTTTTATTAGTTGCCTCAGCTTGGCCATTTCCTTTGGGATAATATGGAGTGGACCAATGATTTTAAATATGGAATTGTTCACAAAGAGTGTGAACATAATTATTTTTAAAGGGTTTTTCGTTATCTATAATGATAGCAGATGGGATACCATAATAGAAAAAGAGATGATAGATGAATTTAGCGACTTGGGAACCAGTGGTAAAAGTGATGGGGGTGGCTTCAACCCACATTGTAAAGTATTCAGTGGTGGTGATGATGAATTTATGGCCATCGAATAAGGTGGGATGAATCTTGCCAACAAGATCTAGGCCCCATTGAGAGAAGGGCCATGGTGTTGTGATCAATTGTAAAGCCTGTGAAGGAGCATGAATAAGGTTTCCATGTTTTTGGGAATGTTTACACTTCTTCACATATTCACAAGCATTGTGCTCCATAGTTGGCCAGTAATCTCCTATGCATAATATTTTTTTGATGAGGACGATACCACTTGTGTGAGCACCATAGATACCAGCATGGACTTCTTGTAGTGCAACATCATCCTCTTCTGCATTTATACATTGCAATAGAGTGCCATCATAGCTTCAATGATAAAGGGTTTTGGTGAGGATGGTATAGTGTGAGGCTTGGCGAATGAGGGATCTTTGTTGATTACAGGAGAAGTCAGATGGGATGGTGTGATTTTAGAGATACGTGTAAATGTGATGATACCAAGGGGTCTCAATACCAACAATTTCACATATAAATTTAGAATCCTCAACTTTGTATTCTTGCATGAGGAGTTGTTCCACAAGGAATTCACATTGATGGCTATCATGTGGCATGTCCATGAGGGACACAATACTAGCCTTTGCATCGACTACTTTGTTATGAAGTCTAGGCACTTGGTCAAATTGGATGTAGACAAAGAGGAGCTTGTGTTCATCAACCATTTATTTATAGGGAATCAATTTGTCATCTTTAGTGTGGTATTCATCATTGACCTACTTAATGACCAATTGGGAATCACCACAGACCTGTAATTGTTGGATGTTCCATTGAGCTGTTGTTTTGAGGTTGATAATCAAGGCTTCATATTCAACCACATTATTTGTGCATGGGAAGCCAAGCCTATATGCCTTAGGAACTTAGTCTCCTTAAGGAGTGACCAAAAGTATTCTATCTCCTGAGCCATGATTTGTAAATGAGCCATCGAAGTATAATTTCTAGATAATTGATTATGTTGTTGTAATGATGGATTCATCTAGAAAATCAATAGTTAGAGGTTGATGGTCGATGAGAGGAGCCTCTGCTAATTGATCTGCCACAATTTGGCCTTTAATTGCTTTGTGGTCCACATATTCAATATCAAACTCACTAAGTAACCTAACCCATTTAGCCATTCATCATGTGATGGAAGTCTTGGAAAGCATGTATTTGAGAGAGTCAACTTTTGAGATGAGCTTAATTGAGTGACTTAACATATAGTTTCATAACTTTTGGGAGCTAAAAATGATAGCTAGGCATGCTCATTCCATAGGTGTATAATTAAGGTCATAGCCAAAAAGGGTCCTGTTGATGTAATAGATAGCCCTTTCACTGCCAATTTCATCATGTTGTGCTAAAAGTGCCCCCAGTGTGATTGAAGTTGTTGATATGTACAATAATAGGGGTTTTCTAGGGATGGGTGCCATGAGGATTGGACGTGATGCCAAATATTCTTTGATTTGATCAAATTCCTGCTCACAGGTTTGGTCACACTTGAATTGAACATCTTTTCAAAGCAAGTGAGAGAACGTGGTACTTATCAATGAGTTGAGCAATGAATCTGTGGATGGCCTAGAGTTTGCCTTGAAATTTGTGGAGTTTCTTCAAAGTCTTTGGTGGTGGCATTTTTGTGATGGTAGTGACTTTAGCTAGATCAACTTCAATTCCTCTACGAGAAACAATTAAGCCCAAGAGTTTTCTTGATGTTACCCTAAAGACACATTGAGACGTAGATTATATTCCCTTAGGCACTCAAATATGCATTGTAGCACTTCAAGGTGTTTAGCCCTTGTTCTAGATTTCCCAAGGAGGTCATCCACATAGTCCTCCATAATTTTGTGTCATTGCATAGAAAATAGTGGTAATGGCTCTTTGGTATGTTGCCCCTATATTTTTGAGTCCAAAGGGCATTACTTGCTAGCACCAGGTGCCCTAAGAACATGTAAAAGTTGTTTTATGTTGATCTTTAGGGATGATTTCAATTTGATTATACCTGGAAAATCCATCCATGAGAGAGTATTTCATGACCAGTTGTCAAGTCGACAATGATGTCAATGTTTGGGAGCGAGAAATCATCTTTTTGACATGCTTTGTTCAAATCTCAAAAATCTGTATAACATCTAATGCCCCGGGGTTTCTTGGCAATAGGGACTATGTTGGAGACCTATTCAGGGTAATCAATAGGGCAAATGAAGCCTACCTCCAACATTTTTTGTAGTTCTTTGACTATCAAGGCAACTTGAGGATGCATTTTACAGAGCTTCTATTTGATGGACTTTGCATCTAGATGTACCATGAGACGGTGAACTACCAAAAAGGATCTAAGCCTGGCATATCCGTGTAGGACCAAGTGATGATATCTGGTGCTTTTTGGAGTATAGATGATATATATTAGGTTCTTCTTCAATGGTGAGGCCCTATGCAAGGTGGGTAATTTTGGGTTGTTCATCGGTGCCAAGGTTGATTTCTTGTGTGCCTTCAATCAAGATAGTTGAATGTTCCCACCAATGTGGAGGCACGGGAGGAAGGTGGAGTTCCTCATCTCCTAGCACCTCATAGAGGTTTTCACCAAGAGATACGTCTTTATTTTTCTCTTTTGTGTCTGATAGTGCCTTAGAGAGGTTTTCACTAGGGGACGTTTTTCTATTTTTTTTATTTTTTATTTTGACTAAGGAACTCCTTATGCTCCCCAAAATAGGTGTTAGCATGCAAGCATACTTCATACTTTGATGTGTCACGGAGCTCCAAGAATTCATTGAGATCCTCATCATTTTGGAATTATATCAAGAGGCGGTGGTCCTTGTTGGTCCCAGGTGATGAGGTTGGGATGGATGAGAGGGAGATCGATGAGGAAAATGGAATTGTCAGGGAAGATACATGATAGGTCAAGATCTTTGTATGAAGTTATGATCAGATCTAGTGCGATGTTGTCAATATCAAGAAAAGGATTAGTTGTGACTTTCAAATGTTCATGAGGACCCTTGATTTTCATAGTAGGGTGATCCCACAATACTGAGTCCCAAACTTGGGACATCCTGATTTTTGTCTGAAATCACATATTTTTAGAAAAATTAATGGTTTAAGCCTTGAGGGGTTCCATCTAAAGCGGTTCAGTTGAAGGGGGTTAGATCATACCCCCTTAGGCCAAACCCCCTTGGAAAGAACCCCCTAGTATTAAATCAAAACCTCAATGGAGTCTCCTCTGCACCTATCAAAATGCTGACAAAAAATCAATTTTGGTTCACCTTTTGGGGCATCAAATGAAGTCATTTAGAAATTCTATTTTGTAAGCATGTAGCCCTTAGTATAATATTTCCAAAAAGTATGATTTTGAATAATTTATTTCATTATTACATTTATTTTCTATTTTCTAGTGAAAATAGGTTTTTCACCGAACATCAAGGTCTCTATATTACACGCTGAAAAATAAAAATTTAGAGAAAAAAATTCTAAAAAATATTTGCACACTAGGTACTGATGTCCTTATTTCAACAAAAAAAACAATTTAATTTGGATACATATAGAAAAATTTATGTTGTATGGTATAAACATGTCTGAATTATAATTAATCTCACTTCAAAAATTAATAAAAAAAATGTATGCAACAAAAAATTATGAAAAAATATCTGCACACTAGATATTGTTGTTACAAATCTATGTTTAAAATTTTATAATTTGATCCTTTGTATAAAAAAATTTATGATGTATGGTATAAATGTCATTTTAAAAAAATAGTGTTAACTATAAAAAATAAGTTATTAAAAGTTACGCAAAAAAATTCAAAAATTTAATTTTTTTTTTAAAATACATTTAGAATCTACACACAAAATCTCAAAAATCACTAGTTCATATCATCTTCAAATTCATAATGGTTTAGTTTCTATAGGTGTTAGAAAGTAAAAATTTGGTTAAAACTATTGATTTCAATGTCCTACTTTGGCCAAAATGTGGGACACATTATTATGGGATCATTGAGTAGGTGGCATATATCCTAAGCCAAACTATTTGTTATATTGTTTTGGTGAATCTAATTCTACTGGAATAGGCTCAATAGGTCCTTGCTCATGAATGCCAAGTCCTTTTCCCTGATAAGGAATTTTTTCACATATTTGATATGGTACAGGATATTTCTTCTTCAGGTAAGTGAGGTTGACCTCTTCTTTGTCAGGCTTATCATGATATAGCCAATTATCTGGGAGGTCTGTGATTCCTTCTTCTTCTGAAGGTATCTTTGCTAGAGTGAAGGAAATTTTATCATTTTGTCTATGAACTTGTTCATGATCTTTTTTCTGCAATAGGCGCCCATGAGACCGAGGGGACATAGGGAGTTACCCCACATGGAAAGCATCATGAAGTTCACACTCCCCACAACCTTTTTTGATGATCTTGACCTTGGACACTTGAGGGATCAAGATAGAGTGGGAGGTGGATGGTTGAGATGATGTGGATGTTTTGAAAGAAGTAGATGGGTAGGATGCGACGTCTTTGATATGGACCCCATAAGTGCTAGGGCAATAGAATTGCCTGTCATATACAACTTCCAAAGCTTTGCAAAACTCAAATGGTTGTTGATCGACATGGATAGTGACTTCCATACCATTATGTAGGAATTTAAGGCATTGGTGGTAGGTGGAGGGAATGGCCTGCATGGCATGAAGCCATGGTTGACCGAGGAGGAGATTATAGGGGAGGTCAAGATCAACAACATGACATAGATTAGGTTGTATGATGGGACCCACCTTGATGGGAAGGAAAATAGTACCTTCAGATTCTCTTTCTATATTGTCATATGCCCTGATAAAAATCACCAAGGGTTCTAGGTTATCTAGTGAATACCCCAATAGTTTTATGAATTTGAAAGTACACAAGTTTGAACTAGATCTATTATCCAAGAGAACACGTTCGACTTTATGTTTGACAATTTGGACTTCGATGTGCAAAGATTTATTATGTGAGGGGTCAGTGGGTGGCATGTCAGATTGGCTAAAGCTTAGGTGATATGAGGATGATAGTTTGGCTACAAGATTTTGGAATTGCTTAGGTTGAATGTCAGTGGGGACATAAGATTCTTGGAGGGCTTTACCGAGTATATTGCGATGGATGGAGGATGTCTTGAGAAGTTCTAGGATGGAGATTTGCACTAGCATTTTTCCTAGGTAATCCAGGGGGTTATACTTAGATGTTGGGGTAATGGAGGGCAGAGAAGGTCCTTTAATGGTTACCCATCTACACCACATGGTGATAACACATTCGGGGGCTTTATTTTTTAGCCCAATGGTGGATACATGTGTGGAATCAAAATCAATTCTACCCACAACATTTTCGTAGTTATAAGGGACACTGGTATATTGGATATGATTGGTATGTTTTTTTTGGTTGGCAATGGAAGATGATAGTTGGTTATGATTGGGGAGGGGATCCTGGTACACTCCCAAGCCATTATTAGGTGATGTATTGGTACTTCCTTCTACTTCGATTTCTCCATGGTCAACAAGGTCTTGGATGTAGTTCTTGAGTTTCATGCATTTGGCCGTGGAATGTCCTCTAATGTGATGGTAGTCACAATATTCATTTTCTTTGTACCAAGTGGGCTTCGGTTGGTTTTCATCGAATGGTTTGGTTGTAGGGAACACAATCATGTTGGTTTGGACAAATTTTTGGAAACAACTTCAATAGGTTCCTCTAGTGAAGTGTACTTGTGTTTTGGATTGTTAGGATTGTTGTGTTTGGGTTGCCTAAATGGTATGGAGACATTATTTGGCTGCAAAATAGTTTGTACCATGGGGGTGTCCTTTGGTTTATGTGTGGCGACTTGTATGTGTTTGGTGTTGGTAACGCCATAACCTACAGTGTCTTTTTTTTGCCCAAAAATTAGGCTTTTCGTGAGATGTTTTGTCATGGTCACTTTTGTTATAAATCTTGACAAAGCCTTTGGAAATAAGGGCCTTTTCAATTGTGACCCCCTTGTCAATGATTTCATAGAATGTGGAATCGGAATGGACATGTAAATGGAAATCCATTTCTTGATTTCGATTTTGAATGAATATATTTACAAGCTGTTTTTTCTGGCATGGTTCAAGGAAGTCAACTAGCGAGTAATCGCCATCATTGCAAGTATGACGTGAAACTTTCCCCAGTATGTTGCTTGGCATTGTAAAGATCAAGCATAGTGATTTTGTGTTCCACATCAATAGGAAAAATGTGCAACAAACTTTTTCAACAAGTCAACAAAGGTAGAAATAGAGCCATAGGGTAGGTGCATGAACCAATCCAAGCCTTGTCCACCTAGGCTACATGGAAAGATGCATAATAGATATTGATAATTGTAAGCAACCTCTTGGCATGCCATGAAGAACTATTTGATATGGCTACGTGGGTCTCCTTTCCCTTTGTATTTGTCAAATTTGGGTATCTTGAAGTGCTGGGGGAAAGGGACCATGGTCGTTGATTAATCTAAGGGGTATAGACACATCTCGTAAAACGTATAATGTTTCTCTGTGTGTCAAGTTGTAAATTCTTTAAAGCATGTTTCATCTCTTGTCATTCTAGATCGAAAGGAGTAGTAAGAGGAGGGTTTGGTTGATAATACATTTGATATGATGAAAGTGATGTCATTTGTTGTAAATTGTTTGGAGGTACATTCATGGGATTGATGTTTTGTGATGCGTTTGGAGGTGGATATGTATAGGAATTATGTTGTTGATGGGCTGAATTTTATGGAGGGATGTTGATATTTTGAGGGTGTGATGTATTTGGATGGGTGGTGGAGAAATGTGTCTGTTGTTGGACTTGATGTTGTGGTTGATGTTGATAATGTGACCTGGTTGTGAATGAACGAGTGGAGGGTTGCTCATTTGAGGATTGTGTTTGAATGCGGCCATGCGTTGAAGAAATGATTGGTGAGTAGATGAATGATATGTGTGTTGTTGTTGGGATTGCGAGTGAATAGGAAGGGCTTGATTGCCTAGGGGATTTTGGTGAGATGTGTTAAGTGGAAGCAGTTCTTAGTATGTGTTTGGAGGAAGAATGGAGTGGGTTGTCATATCCCTTTTTGGGATAGAAATTGGAGGAAGTAATTACAGGATGGTAATCATGTTGGTGGTTGTGACTTGGATGGGTGTGGATGGCATCCCATAGATGGGTGCTTGGGGAATGACGTTGGTAGGTGGTGGGCGAATGCCCCTTCCTATTTGTTGGTCTATGTGGTAGAATGGGTTGTAGGAATTGAGCACACAGGCCCAAGGATTGTCATATACATGAGTGGGTGGTGTGCTATGGAGACAGTTTTTAAATTTCTCTTGGTCAAAATGGTGAGCGAGTCTATCTCCCTCATCAATGAGTTGTTCAAGAAATTCATCTTTATGGTCCCTAATGAAGTTCAAATTTGTCATGTAGTTTTTTTTCATTAAGGAAGTCAATAAAATGAGTGGAGAATTGTTGCAATGCTTCTCCCACTCCGGGTTGGTCTACATACCCTACAATGTTGCTTGTGGATGATCCTTGTGGTGATTGTGGGTCCAATTGTGTTTGTGGTTGAGCATTCCATGAAAAGGTTTCTCTTCTTCTAGAATCCATTTGTCTCTTGACTTGTGATCATGTGACAGGAGGCATAAAATGTTAAATATGTGTTGGATGTCAAGTTTATTGAATGTTTTGAGGATGATGGTTGATTCAAGAGATTGTTATGTATAAGATCTTGAATATGATATTTTGATGGGTGATTTTTTTTATTTTCAAGACTTGAGATAGACAAAGTTCTCAAGCAATGGGAATTAAAAAGGTATTTAAATTAACCTACTATACTTAAGAGAGACTATGTTCTTAAGAAAGGGTTAATTTTAGTGGATGGGTGGAAGGCTTATGGATTATTTACTTGAGATAGAAAATCCCTCAATCAAACATGAGAGTTGATTGGTTATTCAAGATCTAAGACAAATTATACTCTTGTGAAGATGATGTTTTAGTTTTGGATTTCTAGATTTGATTGATGTCAAATCAAATAAGAGAATTTGATTTGGGGATATGTGGATGTTGATTGGTATTGTGTAGATAATCAAGGTAAGGTTATTTATGCACTCCTATATGTTTGGATGATGTTTGGTAACTGGATATGACAAGTGATGCTAGGTGGATAGAAGAAAATGATAGACTAGATGGGGTTGAAATGATGTGTAGGATATTTAATAGAGTTTGAAGCAGATCTGCTGAAATATAGAGCATATCCGCTAAAAAAAATTGTATATGTTGAAGCAGGTGACAGGTTCTGGATCTGCCAAAATACACAGTGTATACACTAAAGGCTGAGCAAATTCACTGAAATACAGTGCAGATCTACCAAGGTAGGTGACTGACTCAAAGATGCTTGATTTTGGGCCAAACAGGTGATTTATCAAGTTTGTAGTTCACAGGCAATGTGGATACGTCGAAATGGTCAGTGGATTCACTGATGTGAGATATATGAAGCATCTGGGCCCTAGGATTAGGCAGGTTGAGTTGACTATGTTTGGAATTGTCTTAGGTCTGGACATATCCACCAAAAAGCAGAGCGGATCCACCAATTTACAATTTTGATAGATGGAGGTGTATTTTTGGCAGCCTAATTTTTTGGTAAATTGTTTGACAATTTTGGCTCAAAGTGTATCCATTGAAACAGGTAGTGGATCCACCGATCTGGGTGCAGATAAATAGAAAAAGGATTGATTGATGAATTTTCAATAAAAACAAAAACTTGGTCTAGACTTTAAGGGGAGTTTTAATAATGATGACAAGTACCAGTCTCTCACAAGAAGACACGACAAACATGCAACACCCTAAATTTAGTAGAAATAGGTGTGTATAAGATCATAAGCCCACCTAGCTACCTTTATTTAGGTGTAACGTGCAAGTCCCATGAGGAGGATAACTAACCACTTTTGATCATCCAATATCACTCTATGGCACAAGGGGAGAGCATACATAACATGCATGTATGTTTCTAGAGGGCATTTACACTTGGTGATAGAATCAATGTGGCTTGTGCGGTAACTTCCTAGGCCTAACTAGTATCTAGTATATTACAATCTTATATGGTTGAAGGGTCTTAAACTAGGATAAACAAGATGTCTAGGGTGTCCTCTATATGCTCAAGGTACAATGAGGCATAAAACCATGAATGGGATTTTAAGCAATGTGTCACAAATGTCACCAACACAAGTCTTAGTGGACCGAGGGTCTCAGGGATCAATTTGGACCAGTTGTGTTCACCATTGAGGTATATCTTTCACTCCCCCCCTTTATATGCCGCATTAGTACATGTGGCTGAGGTCATCCCTAGGGGTGATGAAATCCCCTAGCAGGCCTCCTAGAAGAAATATCACTCACTTTTGATCTCCTAGATCACATGAAGTGCAAGGAGAGAGCATACATGAAGTGATACCCTAGGTATGAACATAAAACAAAGGGGAATATAAAAATATTTTGATCCCCAAGCTTACCCAAGGGTGCGAGGAGAGAGCATACACCTTTAACTATTCCAAGATAAAGAAATCAAAGTTAATTCCCCCTACTTTGGCCTTAGTGCCTATATTAGTGGAAAAATATAAGATTCTTTGACTGCGGGGCTGCAATAAATTGATTAGTAGTTTACTTATGAGAATCTTGGACTAATGAAAGGGGTGCAAAACCAAGAGTTATATAAATCACCAAACAACACACGTTAGAAATATTAGCCCAAATCTTAGAAAATCAGTCAAGTGTAAACCAAAAACTGCCAATCAATGTTTAACTATGCTCAAAAACTTGAAACAAGTTTGGAAAAGGCCTTTGATGGGAAGTAGTGTTTATACCTGATGTATCTGCCAATGCAAAGAGTTCATCCACCAAATATAGTATGGATCTGTTGAACTGGATTCTAAAAGCAAGGACAAGATCAAGTTATTAAATTATGTTGTCAAGTTGACCTTAAATGTCAGGATAAGCAGCATAACGACCTTGAAAATCTATTTCCTAGAGACCAAAACCTAGAAAAAGAGGTAAAACAATGATTCTAAAGGTTATTTAAGGTGTAGTGTTATTGGCATGTACATTTTCTAAAGAACAAAGTGTGTCTGCCAATTTGATGTGTATCTGACGACCTTTGCTTCACAACATAAAGTTAGCAAAATCAACACCAAAAATTAAACCAACCCTTCAGCATAACGACTTGTTAAAGTCACTCCCTATCAAAAAATTGAGACTAAAGATTGTAAAAATTGGCATAAAATGAATTAAGAGCACTAAAAGGCCACAACATAGTCATAACTGCATATCTGTCGATGCACATAGTGCATCTGCTAAACTGGGTATGGATCTGCCAAACTGTCACCTACACATTGAAAACCAACTAAAAAAACAAATTTTGTTAGATGTTAGGGACATGGGTCCCACTGGGCATGCCAAAATGTATGCAAGTGAAAGTGAACTATGATAAACAAGTGAAACTACCATTAACCTATTCAATTCATAATCAATTACAACATCAAGATAAGACTAAAAGGAAATTTCAAAATAAATAAGTGCACCCATGACTATGAAATTCCTTTGATATGTCCTATATTATATTGAAAATGAGATGGATGCTTAAGTGCTTAATTTACCAACATTTACTTGCATTCAAAAGTGTTGTTGAAAAATGAAGGGGCGAGCTGCAATTTTTAGAGTTTGGAATGGATGAATGGAGGGTTGAGATCAAATGTTGATATCAATGGCTCTCATTTCTTGAGATCTCTCAAGCAAGGAGAGCATGACAAATGGCAAGAGGATGTTGGGTGATGGGAAGGCTCTATGATACATGGAAAATCCAAGGGTGAAGAATTGACATTGGGATTAATGGAGGGTTGAGATTAATTAGGAAGATGAAGGGTATGGGGGGTATTTATGAAAAGGTAAGGTTTGGATTTTGTGAAGATTTTTAAATGATGCATAGGAGAAAGTGGTGGAATTTTAAATTACAAAAGATGACAAGTGTAATTTAAAATTAGGGAAAAAGAGCCAAGTGGATTTTTAAATTGGAAGAAATGGGAAAAAAAAGATTTGTCCATTCTTCCAAAGTACCACTTGTCATGTACATGCATGCACTTTGCATGTACATTTGTCACATTTTATGACAAATGTATGCTCTAGAAGCATGGGGGAATGTAATCCTTAATTTTTCCAAATTAATCCATGTGCACATGATTTCGGGTAATTAATGATGATTACTAAAAGTAATCACAAATGGATCAAATGTGGAATTAAATAAATAGACATATTTAATTTTTTGGGATGAAGGGAAACTATAGTCCTATGTAAATAGATATTTATTTAGGACTATAGTAGAAGAAATAAGGTATTTAATGATTTTGGATAGAAGAACAGGGTGGGAAAATATTTATTAAATAATTAAAAAAATTAATTAATATATGTGTCAAATGGAGGGTAATTGATCAATTTTACTTGATCAATTATAATAAAGATGACAGGAAATGGTGTAACCATTTTCAGGTGTCTACACTAGTCTTGGTAGTTTGGATATAGAGTAGAGGATTTTAGAATCCTCATCACTTTGTTCTCCCTGATTTATCTATTCTACGGATGCATCACTAGTGTCTGTGTCTAGTGGTATATGTACTATTTTGGTTTCATTTTCAAAGGAGACTTCCTCCTTCCTAGAATTCACTATACAATTTGCATTAACAAACCATTGTAAGCCTAATAGTGCATTAAAGGAGTCAAAGGGTTCTTTCATGTCAACTAATTCAAAGTCAACAATTTGTTTTACTCCTAACACATTTACTTCCACTCTCTTCCAAGTGCCTATTGTACCCACAGCTGAGGCATCAACTAAGTTGATGTTGTATGGTGTTTCTTCCAATTTTGGTTTCCCTAGTTGCTCCTAGACCCTTTTAGGTAGCATGTTTACATCTACCCCTAGATCTAAAATCACTTTTTTAATTTTCTTGTGGTTATTATGTGTGGTGATCATGAGTGGTCTAGTCTTCCATGATCTATTTTTTTGTCATCTTCCTAATTTGGGGTTTCTGGCTTGTATTTTCATTCCAGTATTTACAAAAAAAAATTAAGTTTTTTAGTAGGTTGTTTTGTTGTGTTAGTTGTGTTAGTTGAGTTAATTATTTTAATTCTAAGACTTCTTGCTCTAAAAAGAAGTTATTCTATTGTTTCTCCCTATATGTTTGTTTGTTTATGGTTTGTTTAGACTATTCTATTATCTTGTCATGTTGGTATTTGGTTGGGAAGAAGTTATCTTCTTCGTCTTCCTCCTCATCATCCTCATCCCTATTTGTATTGTATACCAATTGCTTTACCTTTGCCGTATCTATCCCTTGTCTTGTCACTAGTGTAGCCTTATTCTTATTCTTATATTTAACCAAGTCCTTCTGTTTGGGCTTTTTCTTCTTCTCCCGATATTCTTCTTCTGAGGCTTCAGTAGCATAAATGTTAGAATCATAGTGTTCTTCTTTCTGGCACCTTCTTGCTATTTGTGGATTCTCCTTAAGGATTTTCCTCATGATTCTAGCCCCTTTAGATGCATTAAACCATTGTAATTCATCACTTTTTGACTGTGATGGTGTGTTTTTAAAATATTTTTGTGCTTTATCACAGTTAAACAAGTCATGTTCTGAGTTGTCGTAAATACACATTATTTCTTCTTGTTCGACCATCATTCATTAGAAAAATGACCTTGTTTACTGCACTTGTAATAGTTGGCATCATCTCTCCTTCTACCTCTATCGTGACCTCTTCCACCTCTGTAACTATTTTATTGACCTCTCTCCTCATTGTTATAGTTATTTGAGTATGGTCCTTGGTTTTGCGGAGGTGTATTTTGTAGTGTATTTATGTTCCTTTGGTTTCCCCAACTGGATGCTTTATACCCATGGTTTTGATTGTATAGAGGTCTTTTGACCAGTCCTTTAACATAGTCTATCTCTTAGTCTATTGTTCTGTTATTGCGGTGAGCATTGCACCATGGTTCATTCTCTTCATCCTCAATGCATAATCTAAATAAGTAGGATGGACAATCCTCAGACTCATGATTATCCCATTCACTGTAAACACCACAATGTATTGTTTAACTTATTTTTGATGTTGTTTTCAAGTCTACCCTTAATTTGGTAGCCTTCTTCTCTCCTTTTATTATTAGGAACTCATTTCTAAGATGTCCTCTTGTACAATAGGTGCACTAGATGTTTGGTCTTTGTTTCTATCAACTATTATCCTTCCTTGCCAATATTTCTTGTTTCAATTTTAATTGTTCAAGTTCTAGTTTTAATTTCTCCATCTCTATGTTCTCCTTGGCATTTTTTGTTCTCCTCCAAGTTTGATCCTCAATGTGGAAAGCTAGATTCACCACTTCATAGTAGCTTGTGAATCTTTTACCATCAAGGGATGTCCTAATTTCTAGAGTTAACCCTGATACAAACCATTCGATGTGTTGCTTTTCTGATAGGGGTTCCTCTAATTTTTGAGAGATGTCCTTAAACCTTCTATCATATTCCTGTATTTATTCACCTTCTTTTTGCACCAGGTCTCACATTTTACTAACCCCTTCTATTGGAATTTCTAGAGACTTAAATTTATCTAAAAATTGTTTCTTAACTTTATCCCATTCTTTGTCATGTTGTAGATAATTTTTTCGATACCTATTTAAGGCATCACTTCTTAGTGTCCCCACGAAATCAAATAACTTGGTTTGGTCCTTGGTTATATTATTCCTCTACTAAATAGATTCTAAGACAAATATATGTTCTACAGCTTCAGTTGTATCCTTCCCAAATACTAGCAACTAGATTGGGGAATCCATTTTATTTTTTCTTTGTTTTTCTTCTTTGCAGTAGGTTTTCTTTACTAATTCTTTTGGTTTCTTAATACTCCTCTACAATATAGGTTTGTTTTCCCTTCCTTTGTCTCTTGCAAATTGAATATTAGAGTATTTTCTTCCCAATATTTTGTCGTAATCTCTCACAAACTGCTCTTCTGTTTCTATTTGTTTGTTCACTTCTTCACTTTGATCTTGTAATGAAATTATTCTTGATTTATAGAGCATGGGGGATGACTCCTAGTTAGGGGTTGTACCTCTTCAAAGTATAATTTTATTTTAGGAGATAACTTTTCATTTGTTAGTGACATCCTATTACTTAGTGGTGTTATTTCATTTTCCTATCTTATTTCAATTACATTGTTGAACATGAAATTATTTCTATCAAGTACTTCCTGTAACTCTGCCTCCCTTATCTTTCTCACACACTTATTCACCAATTGCTCTAATTACTCTGCATCAAATTTTTGAGGTTGTAGACTCTTTATAGGGTTCAATAGTGGTTCCTAATTTTCATCAATTCTAATATGGATATTAGATAAGTTGGGTTGGACAGATGGTGTCCTTCTTAATTGCGGTAGGTTTGGGATTTGTATTCCACTACATCCTCCTTCCCATATCCTCTTGGATGTTCCATAAGCGATAATACTTCCTTCTAGATTGTTAAGAATATTTGTAGTTTTTTCTATATGTGAATTCATTTGTTTTAGAGTATTGTATAGGTTTTTCTCTATGATCTTAGATGCAACCCTTGTGGTACACTCAGTTATTTTCTCAAAATTAGGTGAATTAGTATTCTCTTGTTTGGTTGCACCCCCAGTGGTATGCTCAGAAACACCCGTATTGGTGCACCCATTCTCTACCTCCTTTATAGTCGTAGCCCTTATGGTGTTCTCTATTTCCATTTATTTTACCTTCTCCATTCTCCTGTGGTACCTTTCTTTGCATTTCTAAGTCTATTTCTACTTCCTTTCTACCATGTTCACGTCCATAGCTAATTGTATAGTTTTGGTAATCTCTTGTTATCTCCCTTGGCCTTGGGTGTTTAAGATGTGGTATTCCATTAGTCCTTTTGTATCTCATGGTCATCCTACTTTGAATGGTTACATCTTTTCAGGGATCTTTTTAGATCTCTCCCCCTTTCCATTTGTCATCCCTTAGGTGCCTACCCCCCTTTCATACTTGGTTAGGACCTAAGATAAACTTATGCGGATCATAAAAAAAATTATTCTTTTTATATTATTCTTTTTAACTATTCTTTTTTATTTTGCCTTTCTTCCTCTTATTGATCTTACTTATTATTCACTACTTTTACCAGGGTCTCGACAATGGAACCAAATGTTGGCAAGAGAATAAGGATCACAGTCTGGAGATTTGAGCCTAGAATCTCTTATGTAGTCTTTAATACCCCAATTAAGAAAGTGATAGAAGAGTTAGATCAATGTGGTAAGAATTAGCATACTCCAGTCAGGTTAGATCTCATACAATACATCACATACATCATAAACATTCAAATAGTACTCAACAATCATTATACCTCCATTATATATTCATTTACTATTACAAAAGGCAGGTCTAAGACTCTTCTCCATTTTTTCTTTTTCTCAACTTTCTTACTTCCTATTTCACTATTATTATACATTGGAGTACAATAGGGATGTGTCCCTTACAAAATGGACCTATTACTACTAGGCCTAGTTGGTCTTGTACTCCATACTTCCTTTGCAATGAGTTGAGGTGACTTTTGTTCTATGCTCTGTCCACTGCCAACAACCACATACCTCTTTCTTCTACTGTTATGGTTCCTATTGATACGCCATTACCAAAATATATTCTAGTAGACATGGCACATGTATTGAGTCAGATAAAAATTCCAGTGCCATTGATGGAAATGATGAGAATAATGTTGGTCATGATGTTAGTCATAAACAAACATAGAATAAAAGTTACACAACAACCTTTACTCATCTTGAAAGATACTATGAATTCAAAGAATTCATGATCCCAAGTCTCTGTTGATTAGGTCTTAATCTTCTGATGTTACTCAGAGGTTGATGTGTGTTGCTGTTTCCATTTTGGGGACTTACATGAAATTCATCATCGTTACCCAGTTTCTGCAAAGACTCTTTACAAGGAGGTCATTTCATACAGTAATTTTGATCAAATGATACAGTTATACTCAAATATTTGCATGATATTCATCAATTACACATGCTTTGTCTCTAAATATGCTAAAGATATACAATTATCTATGGGATGTCTGCATATTTATGCATTTGCTTAAGATTGTCAATTATTCTGCAATTGTGTTGGTGAAATGCTCTAAAATTTAAAAGAAAATGAAAGAAATACTTCAAATTAAAGTTGAACCTTCATCTATTGGACCACATATACATCAGATACAGTCATGAATAGAAGAAAACCAAACCATATGTTCACCAAGATATTCCACAGCTAGATACGGTTGATGCTAACTTCAAAGGAATTGTGTGAACACAACATATGCAAGTAGATATGCACTCCAAGGGACGCAGCAAGTCACAGCATATATCTAGAATTCACATATTGATTACTCAAGATTTACTATGAATTGTAATCAAACAAGTCTTCTCATTCATTAAGTATGCCAGAACATATATGTATACAAAAAGCTTTGAAATGAGCCCTGAATATTTCAGCAGATGAATTTCAATTAAGTTTCCAATGTTTCAAAAGAGGCATTCCTGCACCTTTTATAGAACAAGGTGAGGAATCTATTACAAAAAGATCTACGATCCAGATTTGTCTATGAATATCTATAGTGAATATTCTCTTTGACTTTGTCAACTCTATCAAGTGGCACAGGTTGCCAGCTGGCAACCATCTGAGATACTTATTTTCATTAAGTGTCAGATGCTGATATCTGCTTTATGCTGCATCTTTATCTACTTCATCGGATTCATGCGCTCCATCATCAGGTGCATCACTCTCTATATCCTCATCATCCTGATGACCTCGACCCTGTATATGAGCCTGCATGACTACCCTGACATCCTCATACAACTGCACTATTTTATCTATTTCTCCACCATCATGAGTCTTTGCTTTGATAATGCCATGTTTATGTGCTTGGTACTTATTTCAGATGTTATCCAGCTTATTCCTTCTGTTGTATAATGTCTCATTATAATTTTATATTTTCACCTTAGTCTTCACCAGTCTATCCATGACTTCTTCTGTCATTTGGCCTAGTGGATCATCAGCAATGAATTGGAAGTTATTATGTAGAGCTTGGATTGTAAACTCCTCGTCTTGATTTTCTATCTTTCCTTCCACTTTTCCTTCCAACGTTTCCAGAATTTCTGCCTCAAAAGGCATCATATCATGTAACTTCATGCTGATCTCTCTCAACTTATTGTTGCATCTTTTAAGTACATCACATTCAAATTAGATGTCCTTATACCATATATCTATCAGTAATGCATTGTTATTATTTAGTACTTGCTTATGTATGAGTATCTGGGGATTGATCCTCCTCATTTCTTCTAGGACATCCAATATCTTTTCCAATTGGAAAGACCTTTTCCTTGTCTCCATTTGCAATTTCTCTACCTTCTTCCTGGAGCCACTAAGAGAACTCCACCTCTTCAAAGAGGCCTTTACTACTTCTTCTGCTGTATCAAATGTGGAGTACATCCACCTCCTCAATATGGATGACTCATGTTTCATGAGATCCAACTTATTTAACTCATCTTGGGAAATAGCAGTCAATGGGACCGCATGATCAGTAGCATTATCTTCAGGATTGGTTAACCTCCTTATATTTGCATGCAACTGAGCAATGTGCTCTTTGTGTTGCTTATTTTTCTCCTTTTCTCTCTTAACCTTTTGAATTAAAGAATCTATAATGTCTTTGCCTTCCCGACCCTCTTGGTCTTCATTAGCAAACCTTAAGTCTACTGTGTTGATCTGAAATTCATCCAAGGTAATTTTACCTTTCTCTTTATCTACAGTAGGGAGTGCTATCTGTGCAGTTCTTCTTCCTGTTGTAGGATCTCTTTTAATGGCCGAAGTTATTCTGGCCTTCCTCTTTGGTTTTATCAGGTTTTCCAAAAACAAAGTAGATACATCAAATTCTGGCATTTGCATACCTGATTCCATGCCAATTTCATTCTCCAACCATTAAGGAACTTGATCCTTGGGTCCTTGGTTTCCAGTAGCATCATCCTAATGATCACTTTGATCTCATGTGTCTACCACCATATTCGATGGGGAGGGTGATCTTCTTTTCTCTTCCTCATGATGTTCATCATGAGAGGGATCTTTTGATATATCTTCCTGATGAGGATCCTCTTTCTCTAGAGGTTGATCTTGTTGATCATCTACATGTGCACCATGATCTTTATCTTTTATTTCCTCCACTCTGACTTCATCTACCTTATTTATTTCCTCCTCTTGAGGTATATTAGTATCTGTGATTACTATTTCATCCTCCTTAGGTATTTCTGTTTGATCTTTTATCACATCTTTCTCTGCACCTGTGAGGTCTATTTCTTGAACGTTGGGAGTAGGATTAGTTGATGCATCCTTTTCTTCTTCTCCCTTATCTTTTACCTCTACTATCGCATGTTCAGCTGATGTATCATGCTGCTGCTGACCCATATCTGGAGCTTTGCTCTCCACTTCTTTCTGTTTCAGCTCTTCAACATTTTCCATCTTATCAAGTGTTCTTGCCACATCCTGAGGGTTCACATCCTCTACATATGCCAAATCTACAACTACAGGACTTGTCACCTGTTCAATTAATGTATCTAGCCCTATCTGTTCTGCAATTTTCTCTAGGCTCTTTTCTTTCTCTGACTCCACTTGCTTCATTTCCTCTAACATCGTTTGCATTGATGGAGTTCCACGAGGAGTTGTCAGGGTGTCAGCAGCAAGGGTTTCCATCCTCTGTGAAGCTACATCCTTCACTGTCTCATCATCGGATAGGTCTACTGTCTCATCCAATGAGACAATGCCACTTCGGATTATCCTAGAGGTTTCTTTTATTTGCTCTTCTGCAAGTTCAATCTTGAATTTTACAATGGTGGGAAGTGGAACATTGTGCTGCAATTCCTTATTGAACACTTCACCACCTGCCCCTTTCAACATTATAGGGGATTGTCTCATTTCACCTCTCATGGAGGTCCTTGTTTTCTTCAGTGTGGGGGCTATCACCTGAGGAGCCTTTCTTTTCCTCTTGAACAATAAAGGGCCCTCTTCTTCCTCAGGCTCCTCTTCCAGAGGGATATCTTCCTCTATTTGTTTCGGTGAGGTTTGACCCTCTTCATGGGTCTCAGTAACTACTTCCTCTGCCCTCTAAATTTTCTTGGACTTCTGCCCATCTCTTGGAAGAGGTGTAGCTGGTGTTGAAGCATGTCCTGCATGTCCTGAAGCTGATGCTTCTCCTGATGCTGGTGCCTGTGCAGTAGTTTCTACTATTCTCTCTATAATAACTCCTTTGGGTTCTTCTTCTACTTTCTTGCCTCTAGGAGGTCTTTTACTTCATTTTTGTGGAGGTGGCAACCTGTCTCCTTTGGATTTCCTCTTCTCATTCAAAAAATCATCATATTCATCAGCAGAGAGTTCTTGTCTTTTCTTTTTGTTATCTATGGTAAGGAGCACACCTTTTTTCTTCAGTATATTTACCTATTCATCAACCCAAGCTTGGGTTAGCTATAATATCCTACCCGTGAATGGATCCAAGGAGATGTCCTCTTGCATCGTAAGGTCTGAGGCTGATATGGTGTCATTGTATATCTTCTTCTCTTCATATTCTTCAGCCATTATCTTTCCATCATCCTTTTTCATTTGCGTTGGGATGGAAATGCAACCAAAGGTTCTGATTTGATTCAAGGTTAACCTTTGATACCTTCTTCTTCTTGCCTCAGCCTCATCCTCACAGTCTACCCAAAAATCTTCAAGATGCCTCCTGTGGATGGGCTGCCCCATGATTTTGTGCATCCTGCCATAAGGATCATATGACCTTACAAATGGAAAAAGCTGTAACTTCATCATTGTCAAGCCAGCTATGGCTTTCTTAATATTTTCACTATCTGGGCACAAGTAATAGCCCATTGTCATTGGAAACAATACTGGTGGAATTTTGTTGTTGGCTTTGTAAGCATCCAATATTGTTACAATCTACCTCATGAACTCCATGAGCACTACTGCATCAGTTGGATATCTTGGGAGCATGAGGGGCTATCCTGCAAATCCTTCAATCCTAATATAGGAGAAGGTTACAAATTGTATATACTAGGCTCCATGCCTGTAGATGACTTCCTGAGCTTCCATGCTCAGTCTCTTTGTTCTATCTTCTTCCATGGTTCTTACCAAATGCATTGAAAATGCATCATTCACCAGCTTATAGTCCTGGAGGTAGTTCACTCTTTGCAATTGGGGATAGTGATCCTAGATATGTGCATCATTGGTGGTGCCACCAATCTTCCCCACTATTGTTAGTGCATTGAATGTGCCTTTATATGCACATGCATAAACCAAGTACAAGGTCATATAAAATGCACAATCTGTACCTCCCAGATTCGACAGCTGCTCATCAATAGTGTCACTTATTATTTTGGCCCATAATGGCCTGTTATTAGTATATGTACACATTAGGATGATCCCATACATGCAGTCTTTAAAACCTCCAACTGTTTGCTGACCTGTAGCCTGACTGAGTAAGGCGATCATGAACTGATATTCATCATCAAAATCATATTTGTATAAATGGACAGGGAGCTTGGCTGCAGCTGGATATGTACTATTCTTAGCTCTCCAACCATACATTCTTTTCCTGGCAGCCTTCTTATTAGCTTCATACTCTACTACCAGCTTCTTCAGGTCTATGCTGACCACACCTTTGCCCAATGGCAAACCAAACATGGTGGACAGGGTCTTTATGGAGAAGTCCGCATAAACCCTTCCGTGTTTCTCAACTCTTCTTGTCTGGGAATTATAATTTCTAGCACATTCTATAACCAGTTCAGGAGCCTCCATGCTGTACAGAAAACTAGCAGCATTTCCCATTCTGGACACTAAAACAGCCTCAAGCAGAGGATTATCTTCCTGATTGTGCATCATGTCCGTCTATGCAGCTAGATCTGTGTTTCCTTGGTGTGTATCCCCAATAACTCCATATTTGAATTGCACCCCTTCAGGCTGTGCAAACATTAGTTTAACGAACTCTGCTTCAGATTTCATCAATCGCTTATCCGCCATAGATTCCTGCAATGACAACAACTGGTCTCACAATTGTGCACCTTGTCTCATACATGCATATATATACTACATTTTATGACTTCTATGCAGTGTTTGCAAGCATTACTTCATCCTGATGTGCGGAACTTACAATCTCAAACCAGTAACATCATATTACCTGTATATGCCTACAAAACACAGCAGAAGGGATCCGTTACTTACCTGACGTGTTTGTCCTTTGAATTATGTTGTTGACAACTTTATGGAAATACCCTTTGAGATTGATCGTAGTCACATTCTTCGCTTTGTTCAGGGTGCGTACCTCCGCAGGTGACTCGTAGCAGGGTTTGGATGCTCAGCTCTGTGTAAACACTTAATTCTTCGCAAGGTAAATGTATAATGATGTTACAAATCTATTTTAAACCTATTCATCTGGTCAATTAGGGTATAATCTGACTGAATCAATCCTAATCATTAATTTTGTGCACAAAAATGTAGAATCTTGCCAGGTGTGATCATCGCGGCGATAATCAGTGGGAAGCACCTATCACATTAATGGGCATTCAATGTTCGCACGACGAGATGAGGAGGAGGATCTTTTGAAATATCAGGTGATATTTAAAAAAGGATGATGACCCTAAGCATTCTTTAAGTGACCTTTTGTCAGAATGTCATGATGACGTCGCCATGATAATGGCTGAGTCTATCGCTGAAGCACTATGACATCATCATCATGTTTTGGTGAAAAGATGATGTTATGAAATATACCTCCACGAGGTAAAATGATGATGACATCATCATCATGTTGATTTTCTTTTGTTATTGGGATCAAATGATGTCATCATGATAATTTCTTCAGGGTCATATTTTGAGACTGGGGATATTTGAAATATAGGGTGATATTTAGAATATCGGGTGATGTTTTGAAATATCGTCCTCACGAAATATATGATGTTATTGACAGGTAAGTATCACTACCACTTAAGTTTGACTTCTGCATGTCGTGAATCAAATGATTTATCAGGTGATAAATAGGATCAGGGTGATCTTTTGAAAGATGACTGATATTAAGAAATATGATCCTCCCCCCTTGTGAATATCAGGTTTGACCAGGATTTTGACCACCCATAACTTTCACATCCTAAGGAATATCGGGGTGATGTAAAAGACAAACCTTCATGAATTTTAATGCCTTTTCCAAATATGAGGTAAATGTCATGAAACAAGGACTTTGACAAACTGACCTCATGATGATGACTTACCACATCCCCCTATAGAGGGTTATCTGCATGACATACTTTTACCAGACCGCCAGAAAGCAGAAAACACAAGCCAAGCCAAAAGTTGGGTCCCTGTTTTGCCAAGTCAAAATGGGGCATGTTGTGTAACCACACAACAAATAATAGAGCATAAAGATAGAACTCTAGCTCTAATTTGTGATGTCCCTATAGGCTACCCTGGTGACAACAAAAATCATAATGAAAAGTAGAGCAAAGAAGCACATGGTGGCAAGCAAAGAAGCAAAATAGACAATGGAGAAAAACTTGAAGTGTATCTAGGAACTTCATTAATCAAGTGTCCATCTCAGGTAGGTCCCTTTTATGTCACGTTGTCAATTAATAATATGCTTATGAGAAATTACATGATAGATTTTGGAGCGTCTACAAACATCATGCCTCTACAAGTTATGAATCAGTTAGGTCTTCCAGTCACTAGATCTTATGGTAAGTGTTTTGCTATGCACTCAAGAGAGGTCCTTGTTATAGGAATAATGAAGAATCGTGACTTTAAATTAGTTGCATGCCCAGAAAAGGGAAATAATATGAACATGATAGTGGTGGACATACCACCACAATACATTATGCTTCTATCTAGAAGATGGTCAGTTGTAATTGGAGGAATCATGTTCAAATGGATTCTTCCTATGCTATGATCCTAATGAATGGGACTAGTGTAAGGTTGGATAGGGAACCAAGATCTCAAGACATAGTTTAAGATCTTGTTGATTTCAATGAGACTATGTGCTACATTGATACAAATTTGAACAATTTCAGAGGTGAGGTTCATGATCAAGATGAAGAAAAAAGTGTACCAAAAAATCTAGAGAGTAAAGAACAAAGTAAAAACAAGGTATGAACTATGTTTTTGTTGGTTTAGGTCCAGACAACTGAGAGGGGGGGGGCGAATCAGTTGTCACATATTTTAACAATTTCTACCTTTAATCTTCATTTACAACTTATAATCAAATTAATGATATAAACATTTTAACATCAATTAATAACACATGAGCATAAACACAAATAACACAATTGACACCAAGATTTTTGATGTGGAAACCCGGTTAAGGGAAAAACCACGGTGGGGGTTAACCCACAAAAAAAATACCCTGTTAAAAGTATTTTTACAAATAAGAATGCACATACATTCAGGCTCACTGCCTAGAGCTCACTGCTCAAATAAAGGCTTACTACCTACAGAAAGATTGCAAGAGAATAACAGAGATTTTGAACTAATAAATAGCATCTACCCATGCAAGAGTTTCAGTTCCAGTTAAGTACAAAAACTGATCTTACACATTTCATCTTTACTTTCTCTTCTTACTGCTCTACCTTCATTCACACCTTAGATTTTCTGCTCTTCTCACATTTACACCTTATTCACACACACACACTTAAAAATCATCCAATTCCATCTACTATATATATCTGCAACATGATCTACAATCATTTTACCAGTCAGCTTCAAGAACATTTAGAACTTGTTGAGTACTCTACTCTGTCGGCTAGATCCATAAATAATATGAGATGCGGACCAAAACTTGCACTTGTAACTCATCAATCATGTGAGATACCATTAATTATCATCACCAATTGCCCAATAAACAACTTCTATAAATTTGGAGTTAAGATCATTCACAAGGTCGGCCTGTTCTTCTGACTGTTCTGTCAAACTGAAACCCGATACTCAGAAGCTAATATCTTTTGAGTCCTTCATCTCCAGAGGACAAAACTCTAGATTTAGAGTGTCTTGACAATGCTTACAACTACCTTAGATCTACAGAAAACCATGCCTTTCCACTAGAGAGATCTGGACCAAGATACCAGACCATGTCACCTGCTGTGTTCCTGACTGCTCAGACTTAGACAAATTCTGATTCTAACTTCCAATGTTAACAGATTGTGTTATGCGTATGATTGGGATGATCTTAGTTGCCATCAATGACAACACCTATCATGCCTATCATTGTCTCTTGCCAACATTTTTTGATGGAGCATGTTCAAAGGATGGGTCATGAGTTGGTATTGTGGTGATATCCCCTGATAAAAAGACTTTCAGATTTCATTTCAAGCTAGGATTTGATTGCACTAATAATATAGCAGAGTATCAAGCTTTGCTATTAGGCCTAAATTTAGCTTTGAAGCATAAAATCAAGAATCTCATGGCAGAGGGTGATTCTGACTTGGTTGTATCTCATATTAAAAGTAAATATACTTCAAAGAATAAAAGATTAAAACAATATAAGAATTTTTTTTATACTATTGAATTGTTTGATGGTTTTGCAATCAAATGGATAGAAAGGGAAAAGAATGTAGATGCAAATTCTCTAATAGTTATAGTTATCAAATCAGAAGATGTATCCTTAGCAGGCATCATGAAGGTGGAAATGGTGATGATCTAGATAATGTTCACCATTGGTAGGTATTTAATGATGACTGTGACTTGTTCAAATTTTTAAATTGCATGGATGAGTATGATAGTCAAGAGATTAATTTCTAGCATTTCATTGAAAATGTGGGTGGAAAAGAAACATTTTTTGGGAATGAAATAATTCAGTTAAAAACTCATACCATTCCTAAAGGATTAGTAGCTCTAGAGAGAGTGTTTGATGGGGTGGATCAGAGTTTAGTTAAACTTGTTGCAGTGAAAGGAAATTGTTGGGAAATAGGTGTTGTACACCTTGCATAACATTAGATTATTTTATTCATGTAAAATAAATATTTTTTTTTGGTGCATCTTAACTGACGTGTTTAGCCACATTAGATGTTTATTTGGGTGCTACTTGTAATTGTTGTATGTAACATTGGGTTAATTATTTTATGTGTGTGGGACACATAGAGTAATTAATTATTTATTTGTAATTATGTAATTATTGGAAAAACTTAGTACCAATAATTAAATGTAGGGGTCAATGGTTTTGTGTATCCATGGTTTTGGAAAACATAATTTACCAAATACTACTTCTTGTATTTGTGTGAGCTTGATTTATAAAAGAAAGCACATTGTTATTGTTTTGGGTTGGTTGATTGAATATCTTGGTTGTATGAGAGTTGTGTGAGAGGTTGTCATTGTATTGAGTTCTCTAATGTGAGTGCATTGTGTGAAGCATGGCATGGGATGTGTGGATTCATGCTTGGGCACATGGAGGATGTATTGGAGGAGCTTGATGTTTCAGAGGTGTTCATGAAGACTCATGCAAATGTATTGTCATTCTTATTGTTGAATAATACATTTGAGATGGATAGTTTTAGAGGCTTGGTTTTTCCCTCTTGAGGGTTTTCCCAGGGTATATCTTGTGTTATGTTTTTCATTTGATCTTTACATTATGGTTACTTACATGCATCATTTTCTCCTTTTGGGTTATGTGGAATTGGTTTAATCAACCTACAAATTCCTAACATTTGATATCAAAGCCATGATTATGGTTGTCGGAGGTGTGAGCTCACTGGTTTGTATAACCCATGTGTGTAGATTTGGTGCAAATTTGATGCCATGGAAATGCTGGAAAGATTTGAACAATACAGGATATGGATTTTGTGCAGGTTATGTTGCAGATTTAGGGTTTTGGGTATGCATATTGGTCATATTTTGTAGATCTGGTGTTTGAAAAATCATGGTTGGAGAGGGTTTGTTGGATGTGTTCTTGGTGAGGATTTTTGGAGGTGAGCTTTTGTTGGAGGCCTCCTGTGCAAAAATGGACCTAACCATTGGAATCAGAAGGCCCAAGACATGAAGAAAATATATAATTTGCCCTATTTTGGCCATTGTGGCCTGAGGCAAAAATTTTACCCTCCCAGGTTGACGGTACAATCATCATTATTCTGCAGGTATGCTATAGATTAAAAAAATATTATTATACCATGCACAATGTATTTTCTATAGTTCTAAAAAAGATTAAAAAACTATAGACAAAATTTTAAGATTTAAAAAATATTACAGGGGGCGGTACAGGGTCTGCAGACCCCCGTACCGCTGACCTTGTCATTTGATAGTGGGTACTAGGGATACTATCAGTGTTAGAGCCGATCGGCCCCCACCAGGCCCGGTTGGCTAATGGCCAACAAGTCCTTTGGCCCCCATTCTTGTCGTTTGTCTGGTAGGCCAGGTCAGAGCCCTAGCCAGCTAGAATTTCAAGTCAGCGAGCTTGCAATAGCCCTGATAGGTTTTAAAAACCTTTTTAAGTGGACTTCAAATAAACAATTAAACCTGGTTTGAAAAGAGAGTTTGGGTCCGTGTGAAGTGGGAGTTTTAAAACATTAAACTGAATTTTATACCTTATGAGATCCATCGACCTCAATGATGTCAGTAGCCAACAACACCATTTCAGTACCACCCAAGCACCCAGTCATCTGCTTGTGTCAATGATGACATCAATATACAGATAGGGTCCCACCAAGGGTCCTCTTTTATCCCTCAGAGGGTCTTTTCTTTTGGGATGCCTAACTTTCACCCACGGTGTAGAAATTTTGACTTATTATATGCGTTGGAAAGGTCACTTCGAGCACTACAGAGAAATGTAGGTTTAGTGATCCAATTTTGTTTTCTGTATTATAATTTGGTGCCTTAATCCAGACATTACGCTGAGATAGTTTTATGCTCATAACTTTTGCATACAGAATCAATTTTTTTATTTCAAATAGGCATTGGAGAGCTATTGTTGTGTACTATAGACTGGATAATGTAGCTTTTTAGTTTGGTGTATAGAGAGAGATTGGTACTTCTTTGATCACTTGTGGGATCTTGAGATTCAGGGTGTGATTGTGAGAGCATTTGGATGGTTTTTTGGGCACAAACTTGTGGGAGTGCATGTTGTTATGTGACCATCAGCATGGTATAGCAGGTTTTTAGATTTGGTATTTCTAGTTATAGGTCTACAGGTGTTTTTAGAGTTTGGACTTTGATCAAGATAGGTACACAGGTTGTCTTCTGGTTTGAGGACATAGTTGATACATGTGTGAAACTTGGAGTCTCGTTTTAGTGGGAGTTGAGTACAGGTACAATGATGATAATGATTATGGTGTCATGGATATGCAGGTACACTTTTGCATTGGCATGACATGATCATGTATGTGATTGACAGGTATGGGCTACGATGTTTGATTCATGATTACAAGTGGTGTTGTCATGTAGTTTGATGTAGGAGCATCCTGGGTTGTAGAGCAATCTTGCATCAACCAAAAACATTTGTAATTATTTTGTTTTCTTTCATTTTCCAATTCAATACAGTTAGTTCAGTCAATAGTAGTTTTAGTAGATTGGTCTGCATCCTGCTGCAGTTTCATTTCAGACCTTGTGGAGCTAGACATCATCATGCACATCATATCCAAAATTTAGATCATTTGGATTAGTTTCCAGAAAGATATCACTATTAGAAAATTGATTGTTTTCTCAAAACAAAGCATTTAGAGAGTCTCAGATACACAACTAAAGGAGAAGACTTGCGGAGCACTTCCACGACTTGTAGAGCTAAATGACACATCATTCAAGATAGTTTGGAACTTGGTCGACCTTCCCTGAGGTTCGCACATTGATTCATTCACTTACGAAGGATTTCCATATGTTTTGGGCCAACCTATCTGTGTATACATGTTACATCTCTTTCATTGGAGTTTGTAATCGCTCTTAGCCAACGCGGAGGATTCTTGTGATTCGGAGATGATATATATTCATGTAATGGATGCATAGGAAAGTAGTTCATGATTAGAAATAGTTAGATAGTTTGAATTCTTTTGGTATCAGGCACTTCAATGCCATATCCTTCTATTCTGTAATCAGGCTTGTGAGCCCTAATTTGTAAGCTCGCATGTTGCTGACATGTTTAAATTTTGAATCTATGATATACTGGACACCTGAATCAATATTTGCATTCTATAATTGAGTTGCTTCCATTGTTTTTACTCTTTCTGCATGGTCTGGACTGTTCACCTTGTGGACCCTCCTAACCATGACTGCACCAAGTGGTATCAGAGTGAAGTTTGAATCCTTTGGGAG
This sequence comes from Cunninghamia lanceolata, assembly GCA_027924645.1. Lineage (NCBI taxonomy): Eukaryota > Viridiplantae > Streptophyta > Pinopsida > Cupressales > Cupressaceae > Cunninghamia > Cunninghamia lanceolata. The sequence goes on from BSBN01000738.1 coordinate 3,525,360, forward strand.
TGAAGTGAGCAAAGTTTGTGAAGGCATTCTATAAGATCTTGTTGTGAATAGATCGCTAAATGTGATGCAGACTACTTGTGTTGTCAACCAATCACTGATTGTGAGGCAGTTGACACCTTGTAGCCCGATCATCGAATTTGAGGCAGTTACACTTGATCCTAGGAAGAGATTTCATTGAGGAGAATACCTGCTATTGGTACTATGGCTAGAAGAATGGATGAGATGATAGAAATGATGAAAATAATGTGAGTTCACTTGGATGCTATTGAAGAAGATCGAAGAAGAGGATTGACACCTCGACCTAATGTTGAAAGTGATGATGAAGAATTGCAGTCCACTAACCAAATTGAAGAAACCCTAGAAGAAGATGAAGAATCAAATCAAGTAAAGATGTTGCAAGCTATTTTGAAGATTGGGAAAAGACCTAGAGTGGATGTACCAAACTATACTGGCAATTTCAATCCGAAGGAACTAATTGATTGGATAAATGATCTAGAAGAATACTTTGAATATGAAGAAATTAAAGATCCAGAGAAGGTGAAATTTGCAAAGACTAAGTTGAAAGGACATGTTGCTATTTGGTGGAAAGAAGTTCAGTTGGATAGTAATAGAAGAGGAAAAGAAAAGATCACAAAGTGGGATAGAATGGTGACAAAATTGATTCCAGAGGAGAAAGATCGTTTGCGAAGAAAGCTAGACAAGATAGCACATTCAAGAAGGAGGACAGAGATAGCAATTCATACCGGAGAGATGATAAAACTTTCTACCATAGAGGAAACCCTAATTCTTACTAGAGTGAAGGATACAGAAGAGATGGAAGAGGACTTGATAGGAGAACTTTTAGAGGAACCTGTTTTAAGTGTGGAGGTGAAGGACATAGAGCATTTGAATGTCATCAAGGAAGTACAAGTAAGAAGATAGAGAATAGTGGAAGAACAACTTATGTAGAAGAAGAACCTATTGGATCACCTAATTCAGTCGGTAAACCTAAGAAAGAAGAATCATTAGTCATGAGGAGAGCACTATTTCAAGAAAAGACAAATGAGGAACCACCGCAGAGGAAAAGTTTGTTTCGAACCAGATGCAAATTAGGAGGTAAATGTTGTAAGGTTGTAATTAATAGTGGCAGTTCTTATAATTTGGTCTTAGAGGAGGTGGTGACTAAGCTGAACCTAGAGAGATTGAAACACCCTAATCCATATCAGATAGCATGGATTCAGGATGATCATAAGGTACTGGTGAGTGAACAATGTTTGGTCAAATTTCATATTGGATCTTATCATGATGAAGTATTGTGTGATATTATGCCTATGGATGTATGTCATATATTGTTGGGTAGACCATGGCAGTATGATAGAAAAGCTATATATGATGGGAGAAAGAACACCTATACTATAACATCAAATGGAAAGAGAATTACCTTGATTCCTTTGGAAGATGAACCTAAGAGTGAAGTGTGTGGGAATGCTAGAATCTGTTTGGTTGATGGAAGGAAATTTCTAGATGGTTTGAGACATGAGAATATGTGTTATGCTTTGATTCCTAAGAAGCCTAGAAACCTTAAGACAAAGACTGAAGAATCACAACCAGAGGAGATAATTGAGTTGCTGACAGAGTATGAAGACATCATATCAAATAATATACCTGAAGGATTGCCACCAATCAAGAATATCAGTCATCACATGGATCTTATACCTGGAGCTAGTTTGCCTAATAAAGCAGCACACAGATGACACCAGTACAGAATCAATAATTGAATAGACAGATACAAGAACTATTGAGAAAAGGTTTGATCAGAGAAAGCTTGAGTCCTTGTGCAGTACCTGCAGTGTTAGCATTGAAGAAGGATGGGGAATGGACGATGTGTACAAACTCTAGAAAAATCAATAAGATCACGATTAAGTATAGATTCCCATTGCCTAGGATGAATGACATTATGGATTGTTTGAGTGGAGAAAAATATTTTACAAAGATAGACTTGAAGAGTGGATACCATTAGATCATAATCAGAGAAGGAGATGAATGGAAGACTACTTTTAAGACAAATGAAGGATTGTATGAATGGTTAGTGATGCCTTTTGGATTGAGAAATGCACCGAGTACTTTCATGAGATTGATGAATGAAGTTTCGAAGAAATTTTTGGGTAAGTTTGTTATTGTATACTTGGATGATATTCTAATTTTCAGTAAGACAAAAGAAGAACATTTGTGGCACCTGGGACAAGTATTGTAGAGGTTGAGAGAAAAGAAATTGTTGATAAATATCAAGAAGTATAGTTTCATGAAGGAAGAATTGGTATACTTGGGATTTGTGATTTCTATGGAAGGATTAAAGATGGGCCCTAAGAAAGTTAGAGCAATTGTTGAATGGCCTACACCTGAGAGCATTGGAGAAGTTAGATCATTTCATGGATTAGCCAGTTTCTACCGAAAGTTCATCAGAAATTTCAGTTCAGCATGCACACCTATGATAGAGACAATGAGAGGAGATAGAAAGGACTTTAAGTGGACATCAGGAGAAAATAAAAGTTTTGATTTGTTGAAGTAGAAAGTGATAGAGCAACCAGTATTGGCATTATCAGATTTCAACAAGTATTTCAAATAGATTGTGATGCAAGTGGAAATGCAATAAGAGCAGTGTTAAGTCAAGAAGGTAGACCTGTAGCATATTTCAATGAGAAGTTGAATGATGAAAGAAGAAGATATTCAGTTTATGATTGGGAATTCTATGCCATAATTCAAGCCTTGAAGAAGTCATGAAATTATTTGTTACCAAAGGAATTTGTGTTATATATAGATCATCAAGCTTTGCAGTACCTAAATAGTCAAGGGAAGTTGAATCAAAGACATATGAGATGGGTAGAGTTCATGCAGAGTTACACCTTTATATTGAAGCATAGGAGTGGAAAATCAAACAAAGTTGCAGATGCACTGAGTAGATGAAGGAACTTGCTGACAGAGATGAGAGTTGAAGTATTAGGTTTTGAAGAGTTGAAGAACTTGTATGAAGAAGACCTTGATTTTGCAGAACCATAGAAATCATGTAAGGAACCTGTTGTGACAAATAGAAGTAAGTGGTTGGACTATTTCATTCAGGAGGATATGTTGTTCAAATTAAATCAGTTGTGTATACCTAGGAGTTCAATGAGAGACAATTTGATCAAAGAGAAACATAGTGGTGGATTGGCATGACATTTTGGAATTGATAAGACAGTGGCTTTGGTAAGTGAAAATTACTTTTGGCCTTAGATATATAAGGATGTAAGGAAATTTGTGCAAATTTGTAGAGTATGTCAAGTTGCAAAAGGAAGTAGTTAGAATATTGGATTGTACAAATCTTTGATAGTACTGGAGAGACCTTGGGAAGACATAAGTATGGATTTCATAATAGGATTGTCAAAGACACAGAGAGGACATGATTCTATATTTGTAGTGGTGGATAGATTTTCAAAGATGGCACATTTCATACCTTGTAAGAAGACAAGTGATGCAGTTCATGTGGCTGACCTATTTTTCAAGGAGATTGTGAGATTACATGGATTACCTAAGAGTATAATTTCAAACAAAGATACAAGATTCCTTGGATAATTTTGGAAGACATTGTGGAAGAAGATGAAGATAGATTTGAAGTTTAGTTTAGCATTTCATCCATAGACTGACAGACAGACAGAGGTAGTAAATAGAAGTTTGGGGAACTTGTTGAGATATTTGGTTGGAGAGAACGTAGGAAATTGGGACTTGATTCTATCACAAGCAGAGTTTGCATACAATAATTCACTAAATAGGAGCACCAGAAAGACACCATTTGAGATTGTGACAGGAACTAACCCTAGAGGAATAACAAAATTTAGAGATAATAGTTTGGAGGAAAAGAGGAGTGCAAAAGCAAAAGAATTTGCAGGACACATGGAGACATTGCATAATCAGGTTAAGAAGCATTTGGAGGAGATGAACAGTAAGTATAAGGAGCAAGCAGATGAGAAGAGAAGACACAAAGAATTTTTAGTTGGAGATGAAGTGATGGTACACTTGAGAAAAGAAAGATTTCCAGTTGGGATATATAACAAGTTGAAGATGAAGAAGTTTGGACCATGTAGGATACTCAGGAAGTTTGATTCAGGAAATGCATATGAAGTGGAGCTACCAAAGACATTGGGCATATCACCTATTTTCAACATTGCAGACCTATATCAATATTATGAAGAAGAATCCAGTGATAGTGTTAGTGCCTGAATTGACTGACAGTTTTTGAGCAATTTTCATGCAGGCACTTTCCCTAAGTAACCAAAAAATGTTCTAAGTGTTGGACCTCCTCAACATTTTTCAGCTGCATCATCATATTTTCTTCGAAGAGGAAGTCGTCATCATCATCATATTTTCTTCGATGGTGGTCAGCATCATCATGTTCTCTGTCGACTGGTTTCTCATCAGGATCATCATATTTCAATATCGGGTGATGTTTGGATATCATCCCGATCCTGCTGATGAGCTACAGTGTGCCCTGATTTGCTTGCGGGGGTGATTTTTCAAGTATCCGGTGATCTTCCGATTATCACCTTGCCCTTTTATGATGATGATGTCACCCCGATCTTCTGAAGGGGTTATTCTCTGAGTTGTTTGACCTGACTTGTTTTTTTTCTTAAGGGTCGTCATCATCATGATCATGTTTCTAGTTATCGCCGTGTTGCTTGCGAGGGTCATCATATTTTCTGCCTGCATGATATTTCGCCGGGGTGATATTTTTATCATCGGGTGATCTTGGTTATGATCATCCTGATGATGTTGTTGAAGAGTTCTAAGTATGACCCGATATTCACTGGGGTCATCATATTTTGAACGTCAGGATGATCTTAGTCAATATCATCCTGATGTTGTTGTATCACTTCATGTTCGTTGTTTTATCATCCTGATGATGCTGACGTCATTTCTTATGTCGGGGTGATATCTATTTCTCTGCCTATCTGCATCATGATATTTCCGAAGGAGGGGGTGATATTTTCATTTTTGAATATCACCCGGATGTATGTTTGTTCCAGCGTCATGATGATGCTGATATCAAGGAGATATCCGCCTGCCGGCTTCGTGCGTTATCTAGTGGGGAGTGATCTTTTCAAGCATCATCATATTCATCTATCACCCCGATCTTATTGTGGAGCTACAGTGCAGCATGATATTTGTGCATCAGGATGATATTTCCAAATATCCGGTTATCTTCCGAATATCATCCTGATGTCGATATGATGATGACGTCATCAAGGTCCGGGGGGGTCATGTTTCTAACACTGATCATCTTGTGGAGATCTCCTGATATTTGCAAACATGATGATGACGTCATCCAGATATGAGGAGGTGCGCAGTAGGCAGATATGATGATGACGTCAGCAGGATATGATGATGACATCATCAGGATGTTCATCAGCTAGGCAGGAGGATCTTCCTCCGATGGATCAGGTTGTGCGGATGAAGGCGATTATCATGCAGGTTATATTGCGATATGATGCTGACGTCAGGGTGATATTTCAAGCGACAGGATATCATGTTGTTGGAGGATGATGATGAAGTCTTATACTAGTGTCGTCAGGAGCAAAAGCACCGACATTATATATGCTCGTGGCCTAGTATATAAAGTGTTGAAAAGGTCACCGCGGGGTGCATGTGGGATAATTGATATCCTGCATATTTTCAAATATCATGACGATGAATCTTGGCGGGAAATGGTTGCGATGCACAGTTTGACATTTTCTCGAGGCCGCGGGTTGGTGCACCATTAATGGTGAAGGTTGCAGAGGTATGGGCGGATCTGGTACCTGATTGAAGGTGTACATCAACGGACAGTGGCGCAGGGCTCGAGATTTCTTCCTGTCTCCTCCCCTACCTACTGCATTCATGTTTGGGCGCCAATCTGGTAATGCGTTGAGCGCCATTTTTCTGATACTGTGTATCTGGCGGGATTTTTGGTCAACCATGTAATTAATTGCTGTGGTACACTACCTGGCTGTTATAAGCAGGAAGTGTTACTCTTTTTTGGTTGTTGAAAGTTGAAGATTTTTGGCTCTGTAATTCAAAACAAGCTGATCTGGTTGCTCTGTACAGCTTAACCTGTGAGTTTATGTATCTCTTGTTGTATGTTTTTGGCATGAACCCACTGATTTCATGATTAATCTTATATGAGAAATGTTATCTTAGCATGTGTTTTGTTAATTCTATCTCCAGTATTGCATGTATTCTTCTTCTGAATCTAGATATTTGGGTAATGTTTAGATTCTTGAGCATAGAATTCCTATGTTGAATGTCTGATCTTTTAACTTCTGCTCAAGGGGTAGATTAAACTGTTTTCAGGTTGAACATTGGGAAGGGTATACTGCAGTAGGGATGCCATAAGTAGAGATAACTTAACACTCTGTATTGGGAGATATCTGTAAGGCAGGTATCACATATATCCCCCTGAAATCCAGTTTTAGCTGTTCATGTTGATCATTCACAGGTGTATGTCTACTGACTCCAGGCCCTGGATAGGCACCAATCTTGCTTTGTTTTTGTGTTACAACCATGTCCAGCTTTGCATCCAAACTTAAACTCCAAATCAAAATCTAAAACAACCATTAGGACATTAGAATTAGTTTTAGGATCCTCAGTCCTCTGTCTACAACTGCAAATAGGCCCAAAGCTAGCCCCTTTGCTCTTATCTTTCAGTTTTGGTCTACTTATAGGAGGACTTATCTGCTTTCTGTCAGCATCCCAGCCTTTGTATGCATATCCTCATGGATGTTGAGTAGGGAATACCCCCCTAGGTTTTGCAGAGCCTGAAGAAGAAGAGGAGATAAAATATAGAGTCTATCTCCTACACTGTTGGCCCCTGGCCCAGAGATCCTGTTGATCATTGATGGCTACCTTGTAGGGAAATCTGGGAATAAGCATCCAGTCTGGGAAAAAACCAACAGAAATTGGCGACTCTGCTGGGGAGAAAATTGATGAAAAAGTGTTATATCTTGTGGCCCATCTGAGTCACCAACAAAATGATGCTCTGCTGGTGGAATGAACCTGGAAAAGTAGCTTTCAGCTATTGAAAATTTTGTCCTCTCTGGAGAGGTGGCGACTCTGCAAAAGATTTAAATGCACATGAAAGATAGATGTATGTTATTTGATGAAAGATGTTCAGATTTCTACATCTGTATGAGAAAAGGTACCTTGTTACTTCCCCTTTATTTGCTGTTCTACTGCATAGGTTAGATGCCAGGGGAAGCCTTAGGTCTTAGACAGACAGAGGATGTCTAAGAGTAAGATTTTTATGAATCCAAGTATGTATTATCCCATACTCAGTCAGGAAGGGAATGATAAAGGAATAGAAGAGATAAGAAATAGGTTGATATTCTTAGAGGCTGAGCAGGCCCAGTTAAAAAGCAGTAACCCTGTTGTGTCTGCCAGTCAGAAAGCTAAACCTCCTGTCAGCCCTTTTGATCCTTTGTATGACCAACTGGATTTGTCATGGGTGGATTATAAAGTAGAAACTATGCCTGCTAGGATATATTGTCAGATGCCTAGATTTAGTGGTCACAATGTTTGTGATGGGAATGCACATATCCAAACTTTTCACAGTTTTATGGGAAAATATTCATTCAGAGATGAGGATATGTGGATGAGGTTTTTTGTTAGGTCCTTTGATGCAAAAGCAAAAGACTGGTATTTGAGCTTTCCAAAGAAATCCTTTGCCTGTTGGGATGAGCTTGCTGACTGTTTCAAGGAAGAATTTGCAAAAGAACCGGCTGATCTTGTTGCAGAATTGATGAGAATTAGAAAACAAGATGAAGAGCCATGTGTTGATTTCAGTCATAGGTTTGCAATAGCCCTTTCACAGATCCCAAAAGTCTTCAGACCTGATATTTCAGCCTGTGTTGGCATATTCTTTGAAGCTTTTGAGGAGGGCTTTAGTGCAATACTGAGGGATTTCAAGGTGACAAGTATGCATATGGCATATAGGTTCATAGAAAAGATAGAAAAAATTAGAAATGTGTACCTGCTGAAACCCCTGTCCCCAGGCCTTGGTGTGAGAAATGGTTATGAAGCTGCAAATGACCAAATGATTATGGCATCATGTGCAGATAAAAATGAAAATAAAAGCATAGAGGTTGAGACTGCTGTGTTGAACATAATGCTAACAATACTGCTCAACTGGATTGTTCACCAGTTGAGGATGCCAGTGAAAGGACTAATGAGGATTCCCATTGCAATGATGAGGCAGCTGACCATGAAAACAATAACGAGGTTGTGGACAGCAATGAGCAATTTTTGGAATGGACCTGTGAAGACAATTGTGAGTATTGTACTCAAGACAGAGAAGATATAAGCAAACAGAGAAGCAGTCCTATGTGTGACCCATTGCCTACCTTTCAAACACATGGAGATCATGAAGAGCAGTCAGAAATTGAAATAAGTGCTAGTTCAGAGCATGATTGTTTTTCATTTGATGGCTGTTTTGCTTATGACACACAGGCTGATACTCCTCCATAGAGTGAATCCATTGGTGATGAAGAGGTGTGCTCTGCTGCCCATGAACAAATGGCATACTATGATGAAACTGATGCACCTGGGTCACCCATTTATGACACATATGGTGATGAGGATCTGTCTGAGTATGGTGAAGATCTAGACACTATTTTTGGCTTGGATTCTGTTTCTCATCCTGATGAAAGAGGAAACAACATGCATCAGGTAAGTGACTGTGAAAATGTGCCTGATTTGAAAGAGATGCCAGAGCCTGATCTTTTTCAGCTTGGTGTACCAGATGGTTGTGTACATGATGTACACAATTGTGATTTTGAAAGCTTTTCTTTTGATGTGCCAGTATATACAATGAGCTCTGATCATCCTAGCTGCGTGGTGGACTTTGAGTGTTTCCTATTTTCAGTCCAGCTAGGAGATCATGTTGCAATGCATGATGATGATATAGATGATAAGTGCTATATGCCATATGAGTATGCATTGCTTGATACATTCTACACCCACATGTCACATGATGCTAAAGGTTATCTACACAGGTTTGACAATGACAAGCTAAATCAGAGGGTTGAGTGTGCAGATGACAAGGTTTGTTTGTGGGTGGATCCTGACAGTATCTCCAGGCTTGACCCAGTGCATGCAGATGAAAACAAGATATTTGACAAAGGGAGATACATGTTTTTCTTTTCTTGGTGGCCTTAGGCCATCAAGTGTGTTTGGTGATGCAGGTCGGTGCAGTATTTGACTCTGTGCCCAATGGATAAGGGACTGGTCTGCATCCCAGAGATCAGGGGTTCTCGCTGCAGTCTTGCACCTGCACGTCCCCAGACAGAGCCAGTGTTAGTGCCTGAATTGACTGACAGTTTTTGAGCAATTTTCATGCAGGCACTTTCCCTAAGTATCCAAAAAATGTTCTAAGTGTTGGACCTCCTCAGCATTTTTCAGCTGCATCATCATATTTTCTTCGAAGAGGAAGTCATCATCATCATCATATTTTCTTCGATGGTGGTCAGCATCATCATGTTCTCTGTCGACCGGTTTCTCATCAGGATCATCATATTTCAATATCAGGTGATGTTTGGATATCATCCCGATCCTGCTGATGAGCTACAGTGTGCCCTGATTTGCTTGCGGGGGTGATTTTTCAAGTATCCGGTGATCTTCCGATTATCACCTTGCCCTTTTATGATGATGATGTCACCCCGATCTTCTGAAGGGGTTATTCTCTGAGTTGTTTGACCTGACTTGTTTTTTTTCTTAAGGGTCGTCATCATCATGATCATGTTTCTAGTTATCGCCGTGTTGCTTGCGAGGGTCATCATATTTTCTGCCTGCATGATATTTCGCCGGGGTGATATTTTTATCATCGGGTGATCTTGGTTATGATCATCCTGATGATGTTGTTGAAGAGTTCTAAGTATGACCTGATATTCACTGGGGTCATCATATTTTGAACGTCAGGATGATCTTAGTCAATATCATCCTGATGTTGTTGTATCACTTCATGTTCGTTGTTTTATCATCCTGATGATGCTGACGTCATTTCTTATGTCAGGGTGATATCTATTTCTCTGCCTATCTGCATCATGATATTTCTGAAGGAGGGGGTGATATTTTCATTTTTGAATATCACCTGGATGTATGTTTGTTCCAGCGTCATGATGATGCTGATATCAAGGAGATATCCGCCTGCCGGCTTCGTGCGTTATCTAGTGGGGGGTGATCTTTTCAAGCATCATCATATTCATCTATCACCCCGATCTTATTGTGGAGCTACAGTGCAGCATGATATTTGTGCATCAGGATGATATTTCCAAATATCCGGTTATCTTCCGAATATCATCCTGATGTCAATATGATGATGATGTCATCAAGGTCCGGGGGGTTCATGTTTCTAACACTGATCATCTTGTGGAGATCTCCTGATATTTGCAAACATGATGATGACGTCATCCGAATATGAGGAGGTGCGCAGTAGGCAGATATGATGATGACGTCAGCAGGATATGATGATGACATCATCAGGATGTTCATCAGCTAGGTAGGAGGATCTTCCTCCGATGGATCAGGTTGTGCGGATGAAGGCGATTATCATGCAGGTTATATTGCTATATGATGCTAACGTCAGGGTGATATTTCAAGCGACAGGATATCATGCTGTTGGAGGATGATGATGAAGTCTTATACTAGTGTCGTCAGGAGCAAAAGCACCGACATTATATATGCTCGTGGCCTAGTATATAAAGTGTTGAAAAGGTCACCGCGGGGTGCATGTGGGATAATTGATATCCTACATATTTTCAAATATCATGACGATGAATCTTGGCGGGAAATGGTTGCGATGCACAGTTTGACGTTTTCCCGAGGCCGCGGGTTGGTGCGCCATTAATGGCGAAGGTTACAGAGGTATGGGCGGATCTGGTACCCGATTGAAGGTGTACATCAACGGACAGTGGCGCAGGGCTCGAGATTTCTTCCTGTCTCCTCCCCTACCTGCTGCATTCATGTTTGGGCACCAATCTGGTAATGCGTTGAGCGCCATTTTTCTGATACTGTGTATCTGGCGGGATTTTTGGTCAACCATGTAATTAATTGCTGTGGTACACTACCTGGCTGTTATAAGCAGGAAGTGTTACTCTTTTTTGGTTGTTGAAAGTTGAAGATTTTTGGCTCTGTAATTCAAAACAAGCTGATCTGGTTGCTCTATACAGCTAAACCTGTGAGTCTATGTATCTCTTGTTGTATGTTTTGGCACGAACCCACTGATTTCATGATTAATCTTATATGAGAAATGCTATCTTAGCATGTGTTTTGTTAATTCTGTCTCCAGTATTGCATGTATTCTTCTTCTGAATCTGGATATTTGGGTAATGTTTAGATTCTAGAGCATAGAATTCCTATGTTGAATGTCTGATCTTTTAACTTCTGCTCAAGGGGTAGATTAAACTATTTTCAGGTTGAACATTGGGAAGGGTATACTGCAGTAGGGATGCCATAAGTAGAGATAACTTAACACTCTGTATTGGGAGATATCTTTAAGGCAGGTATCACATATATCCCCCTGAAATCCAATTTTAGCTGTTCATGTTGATCATTCACAGGTGTATGTCTACTGACTCCAGGCCCTGGATAGGCACCAATCTTGCTTTGTTTTTGTGTTACAACCATGTCCAGCTTTGCATCCAAACTTAAACTCCAAATCAAAATCTAAAACAACCATTAGGACATTAGAATTAGTTTTAGGATCCTCAGTCCTCTGTCTACAACTGCAAATAGGCCCAAAGCTAGCCCCTTTGCTCTTATCTTTCAGTTTTGGTCTACTTACAGGAGGACTTATCTGCTTTCTGTCAGCATCCCAGCCTTTGTATGCATATCCTCATGGATGTTGAGTAGGGAATACCCCCCTAGGTTTTGCAGAGCCTGAAGAAGAAGAGGAGATAAAATATAGAGTCTATCTCCTACACTGTTGGCCCCTGGCCCAGAGATCCTGTTGATCATTGATGGCTACCTTGTAGGGAAATCTGGGAATAAGCATCCAGTCTGGGAAAAAACCAACAGATAGCATTGAAAAAGACTTGAAGAAGCAGTTACCACAACAAGCACCGGAATAGATTAAAGGCATCTTGGACAATATAATTGGACACAACACCAGAGGAAGGAAATACAAGGAATATTTCGTAAAGTGGAAAGGCAGACTGAAAGAAGACTCGTCTTGGATTTCTCAGGCTGAGGTTGACCATCTCAGTTTTCCTCTAGCCCCAACAAAGTGAGGGACTCACTTTTTCAACAACCCCATGTGTTTGATGCAAGAGCATCCTAGGTTGCAAAGCAATCTTGCATCAACCAAAAACATTTGCATTCATTTTGTTTTCTTTCATTTTCCAGTTCAGTACAATTAGTTCAGTCAATAGCAGTTTTAGTAGATTGGTCTACATTTTGCTGCAGTTTCATTTTAGACCTTGCAGAGTTGGACTTAGCATCTAGACATCATCATGCATATCATATCCAAAATTCAGATCATTTGGATCAGTTTCTGAAAAGATATCGTTATCACAAGATCGATTGGTTTCTCATAATAGAGCATTCAGAGAGTCTTAGATAGACAACTAAAGGAGAAGACTTGTGGAGCACTTCCATGAATTATGGAGCTAAATGACATAGCATTCAATATAGTTTGGAACCTAGCCAACCTTCCCTAAGGTCCGCACATTGATTCATTCACTTGTGGAGGATTTCCATATGTTTTGGGCTGACCTATCCATGTACACATGTTACATCTCTTTCATTGGAATTTGTAATCGTTCTTGGCTGACGTGGAGGATTCTTGTGATCCAGAGATGATATATATTCATGTAATGGATGCATAGGAAAGCAATTCATGATTAGAAATAGTCAGATAGTTTGAATTCTTTTGGTATCAGGCGCTTTAATGCCATATCCTTCTATTCTGTAATCAGGCATGTGAGCCCTAATTTGTAAGCCTGCATGTTGCTAGAATGTTTGCATTTTGAATCTATGATATACCGGACATCTAATCTACATTTACATTCTATAATTGAGTTGCTTCCATTGTGTTTACTCTTGCTACATAGTCTGGACTGTTCACCTTGTGGACCCTCCTAACCGTGACTTCACCTTAGTTTTAGGAGGTTGTTCTTATCTCCTAGATGCTTGATTAGTTCCTTGACTATGGTTACTAGTTTGTGGACTTGTTTGGAAAATTGAATCTAGCGTTGATTTGGTGTTTGAGTCTTGAGGTCTACAAGTTATCTTATTTGATACCTCAATTTGCAGGTTACTAATGTGATGATGAGTTTGCATGTTACATTTGTTTTGGATCTTTGAGTTATTTAGTTTTGTGGATTAGCTACCCCTTGATTGTAGTGGGATGACTTAGATGTGGACTATCCTTATCCACGAGATTGATTTAGTGTTTATGCAGACTTTGTAAGTTGTCCTTGTCTATGGTCATTTGTGCATTGGTATGTTGCATTGGGATCAAGAGGATGGATGATTAGAGTGCATGGATAGTTGGTTATTGGGACTTATATGTTGGGATTAAGGTGACATCAACCTTTTAAATCCTATTGCATAGTTTCCAAGGTTCTTGGAGATAGGGTGTTAATTTGTAAATTTATTCATAAGGGATGAAGGTTTCACCATCATCGGTAAATTATTTTTATTGGTATGGTAAATAATTGTTTACTAGCCTCAATAATTAATTAGTTACCGACAAGTTGTTACAGAGTTACTTTTACTGCTCAAGGAATCTTGGTAAATAGTAAATGAGGTGTGGTGGAGAATCTTGGTGGCTATCTTAGGGAAATTTATTTTTGGGTTTTTATGATGTGTGTCATAAGTTTGGAAGAGCATCTATGACAACTTACAATTGTCATAAGGTGTAAGAGATTCTATGACAACATATGACAACAATTATTGTCTTGTAAGTTCCTATTCTTGGTTCTAGGCACCTATATTGGGAAGATACCTATGACAAGTGTAAGGGAATCTATAAGAAGATGATTTTGGTGTATCCCAAGATATAAATATTGGATTTTGTCCATATCTCATGAATTTATTTGTTGGGTACTCATTTTGTATAAATATGAGACTTGAGAGTGAAGTTTGGGTGTGTAACAGGAAGTGGAAAACTTGTTTGCAAGTAACAGGTTGCATGAGAGAGTTCTTATGTACATAGGTGCTACTAGATTGAAGAGTGAAGAGGAGATTATAAGTGGATGTATTGTAATCTTGTTTTGAAGATAATACAACTTGAGCCTCTCTTCTTGGTGGAGTTTTTTCTCACAATGGTTTCTCCACGTAAACACTATGTTATGTGTTTATTCTTCTGTTCCATTGCTACCTTGTGTTGTGAGATCTTGCATTCTTATGTTGTTGATTTGTGCCTCTTTGTTGCTGCTATCTTATGGTGATGTTATTGTTGTTATAAGTTCATCTAAGGTGGTTTTATCAAGCATGTTAGAGTGGCTGATTTTAGCATCATAAAGAAGTTGAATCTCTTCATGGTATTTCAAAGATTCAACAAACTTATTTTTCAGATTTGCATACAATTTTCATATTTCTATTTTCAGTAGTCAAAGCCTTGTATCTCACCAATTGGTATCAAATCTTGCTGATTTGATGATTAACAATTGGATTAGATATTGTTCATTTATTACAACAATTGGTATCAGAGCTTAAGGTTGTTCCATGTTGCCTGCATGTGCTTGCATGTGTTTGCATGTAAGTTGCATGTACTTGCATGGACTTGTATGTTGCTTGCATGTGCTTGCATGTGATGGATTCATGGTAATTTGGTTCTTGATATTCCTCCTTTTTTGAATTTAGCTTGTAAAGCTTGTGAATCTGTTGGAAGGAATTATAGAATGTTGGAGGTTTTTGGCCTACAGTGGATGTTCTGTATGTTGGCATTGTTTTGCAGATATGTGAGATTGGAAGCCATGGTATCTAACTCTCGGATGGATATTGTCAGTGAGATCTACGGTGGGCTCTTGAGGCTTAGGGTTATGGATCTTCATGGAGTTGGTCATGTGTTTGTTCCTTACAAGGTGGTGATCTAGAGATCCAATTTGGAAATATGTGAGTATCCTCTTGCATGGTGGTTATGTTCCCTTACCTTGTGGTCATGTGAAGTGAATGGGTTTTCATGTTGGGTGGTTGATTTTGGTTCCCTAGTCGCATGGAAGAACATTTATTTTTTGGACTATAGTATGGAGTGCTTATGTTGGATTCATGGGTTTAGCCCTTGGTTACATGAAAGCATTAGATGATTCGCCACCGATTGCATGTGGGTTGTGGAGTTGGTATTTTTTGTGATATGGAAACTCCTGAACAACCTAGTTCCTTTTCTTTCATATTCATGTTATTTTGGATATGTAGTTTTACAGTTTTCCTATTCCAAAAAGTTGAAGATTCGTAGATCTGTGATATTTCATTATTTCAAATGACATATATGGTGTGAATATCTAGATATTTAAGTGATTTTAGATTTACAGAGAGATAATTTTGCAGGTTTTACATGTTAACAAAAATCTATTGTTTGTAGATCTATGGAAAGATTGTATTTAGACTCTTAGAGCATTTTGGATGGAAACAACTACAAATTTGCAGGGCTACTTGTTGCATTCTTATGATCTATGGTTACCCTTATGTGGATTTGCTTGAAAATTAGGTCTAGCATTGATCCTGGTGTTTGAGTCTTAGAATTTACATGTTATATTTGGTTATCTTTGTTTTGCATGTTATTGATGTGGGGTTGAATCTATTTTTCAGTTAATTGAGATTGGAGCACCGACCATGTTTTTCTCCTTTGAGATGTTGCATGAGTGCAGATCTTGTAAATTATTTGATGAGGATTCTGTTTGGTTGGCCTCTTCTTGGTCACCTTGATTACATTGGTATGTTTATTGTAGTGAGACAAAAGGATGGTTTAGAGTACCTGATATAGTTGTTCTTTAGAATCTATAGCAGTAAGTTATGGTGCATGAGAAGCTATGTTCACTTTTAGTGGAGTTTTGGTAATGATGTTGGTCATGATACCATGCATAGCTCAGTATCACTTTCAGTGGGAGTTTTGTGCAGTTACATAGTGTGTTCTATCTTCTTGGTTTGGAGATTATGGTTCACTTGACCTTTTGGGAGCTGTTGTCATTATACTGGGATTCTTTGATTGTGTTGAGGCCATGAATGATCTTCATTTAGGATATGGTTATCACGATGTTATGGATAGCTTGGTTACATGTTTCAATAGGAGCTTTTGACATTGATGGTTTGATGTTTATCTTGTTTCCATGTATAGCTTGATATCACGATTCAGTGGGAGCTTTGGCAAGATATGGTTATTTTCATGTGATTTGAAGAGGTTTTAACATCTTGTTTCATGGAGGACCCTTAGAGTCTTTGGCAAATGTGTTATTGTTCTTCCTTTGGAGAGGATGTAGTTCTCTTTGGGTTTGAGTATTAATCATTTGCTTGGAGCTTCATGATTTTGCAAGTTGCATTTTAAGTTGGCATGGATTGATTGGTGGCTGCTCATGGATACTAGAGAGACTTGGGTTGGGCTGGAAATCTCTTGTACTTAAGAGATATGTGTTGGAATGGTAACTTGTTATGAAAGTTTTTCAATGGTAAAGACCAAGGAGCCTACACCTGGAAATTGATGTGAGTCCATCATAGACCTGATGAGAAGGTTGTCTTTTTTGAAAGCTTATATTGCTTGGTGTTGTATGCACAGGACAATCTTGTATCCCACTCTTGGTCTACTCGGTAGGTGAATGATCTAAGAGGTATTGCTTGCCTGATTATTAGATGCATTCTTTATATGTATCTTGTCTTCTCTTATGCATTAGTCTTGAAAGTTGAGTTTCTGAGGGCTTTTTGAGGAGTAGATGCATGATTTTATGTATTTCCATTGTTCTCCTTGTAATCTTGAACTTGGGTTAGTTCTGAGGACTTGTTAGGAGAGGTACAGGAGATGGTTAGTGGCTTTGGGCATTTTCCCTTATGTTGTGGGAATGTTTGGCTAGTTTGATCTACTTTTTATGAGAGGTTTACATCTATTTCTGCCATGTTTTCATTTGAGTTGAATGGTTAGATGTTGATATCCTTTCAGTTTGGAGTGTTGAAGGAGATCTTACTTTACACAGTTTGGCACATGTTAGTGTGGTATAAGGACATGGTTTGATTTGTAGGTTCTCTCTTTCTTGGTATATTGTCTTCTTCCTAAAGGTTCCTATGTTTATGGAGTTGAGATTTTGAATGGAGTCATATGTTGTTGTTTGTACTTCATTGTTTTTTGGCAATAGTTTGGTAGCTCCTTGATCTCTTTCTTCATTGGTTTGGAGGACTTGGGAGAGTTATTTGGATTGGTAATGAGAGATGTATTTTGTATATCATTGTATGGTTCTTTGACACTATGATAGAGGAGTTAGCCACATCCTTTATGTGAAGTGCTATAGGAGGACTTGTTAATGTTGTGATCTTGTTTTCATATTTGACATTACCTGTGTAGTGGGAGTTCCAAAAGGTATATGTGTTCTGTATGGGAGGGGCACGTCTCTTATCAAAAGGTAAGTTACTTCAAGGTTTTTTATCACATGTTTATGTGTGTTGTTACCTTGGAGTCTTCTTTTGTAGAATGGTGGATATACAAGGACTGGTTTGTAGATTTGGGTTGTTATGTTTGTAAGGAATTGCATGCAGAAGATATCAATTAAATGTAAATAAAGATTAAATAGAGGAATGAAAATACATAGAAATAACAACAGTGAGAGACAATTTTTAACGTGGTTTACCCAAACTCAGGCTACATCCACTAACAGAGGGTCTAATATTATTATCCAACAAATCGAACCGATTACAACCAGTAATCCTTGCAACTTAATACTGCTACAAATGATACAATACAATATCAATAGAAACCCTAACCCTTAGCCATTTTATCAAGACTTATGTCAGTTACAAAATAGGGTTTTTTTTATGTCGGCCAATAGAAAAATAACTCCCAGCGCCTTTATAAAATAATAGGCAATTTTTGCTTCAGGGGCGCTACCCCCAAGCCCCCGCTAGGGGTGTTGCCCCTAGACCCCCACTGTGGGCTCCACCCCCGGGCCCCCACCAGGGGGATAAGCCCCCAAGGCCCTGCAGGAGGGGCTTTGTCCCCTACACTCCCCCGTTAAATAATTTGAGGGGAAACCGTGTTGATAAAAGTGGGGAAAATTTAACCTCCGAGTCTGATTAGGCTCCATATAACAACAATCTCCCACTTGGAGACTGATTAGACTCCACAGCATATCAATGTTGATAGCATGAAGTTCTACCTATGATGGTTTGTTTACCCTGATTTGAGGTATGGATAGTTTTGGATGAGCTAGCAACTTGTTGTGGTTGCTATTCCAATTTGGTATGAGTGTGGCAGTCACTCAGAGTCATTTATTATCATTTCAATTTGATGCTTGTGTTCATATATAGATTGGTGCAAGTTTCAGTGACAGTTGATATGTTTTACCTTGGCATGTTCCTTGTCCTATCATGGGTGATATGATGTGAGGATTTCTCGCTTGAGATGGCGGTTATCATGGTTGCTTTTGAAGGTATCTTGTTGGAGCACAAAAGCATGTTAAAGAATGAATGGTACATGGTTGGCTAAGGGATGTTTTTCCCTTGTTGATTTTTCTTATGGATATGTATTTACAATGTATGATGTCAAGTGGAAGAATATTGGGATTAAGGTGCCATCAACCTTATAAATCCTATTGCATAGTTTCCATTGTTCTTGGAAAGTTCCAAGGTTCTTGGAGAGTTCCAACATCCTTGGAGATAGGGTGTTAATTTGTAAATTTATTCATAAGGGATGAAGGTTTCACCATTAGCGGTAAATTATTTTTACTGGTATGGTAAATTATTTTTACTGCTATGGTAAATAATTATTTACTAGCCTCAGGTATTTAATTAGTTACTGACAAGTTGTTACAAAGTTACTTTTATTGCTCAAGGAATCTCGGTAAATAGTAAATGAGGTGAGGTGAAGAATCTTGGTGCCTATCTTAGGGAAATGTATTTTTGGGTTGTTAAGAAGTGTGTCATAAGTTTATAAGAGCATCTATGACAACTTACAATTGTCATAAGGTGTAAGAGATTCTATGACAACATATGACAACAATTATTGTCTTGTAAGTTCCTATTCTTGGTTCTAGGCACCTATATTGGGAAGATGCCTATGACAAGTGTAAGGGAATTTGTAAGAAGATGATTTTGGTGTATCCCAAGATAGAAATATTGGATTTTGTCCATCTCCCATGAATTTATTTGGTGGGTACTCATTTTGTATAGATATGAGATTTGAGATTGAAGTTGGGTGTGTAACAGGAAGAGGAAAACTTGTTTGCAGGTAACAAGTTGCATGAGAGAGTTCTTATGTACATAGGTGTTGCTGGATTGAAGAGTGAAGAGGAGATTGTAAGTGGATGTATTGTAATCTTGTTTTGATGATAATACAACTTGAGCCTCTCTTCTTGGTGGAGTTTTTTTTCCCGCAATGGTTTCTCCACGTAAACACTGTGTTGTGTTTATTCTTCTATTCCATTGCTACCTTGTGTTGTGAGATCTTGCATTCTTATGTTGTTGATTTGTGCCTCTTTGTTGCTGCTATCTTATGGTGATGTTATTGTTGTTATAAGTTCATCTAAGGTGGTTTTATCAAGCATGTTAGAGTGGCTGATTTTAGCATCATAAAGAAGTTGAATCTCTTCATGGTATTTCAAAGATTAAGCAAACTTATTTTTAGATTTGCATACAATTTTCAGATTTCTATTTTCTAGTAGTCAAAGCCTTGTATCTCACCAATTGGTATCAAATCTTGGTGATTTGACAATTAACAATTGGATTAGAGATTGTTTGTTTATTCCAACATTATATTATGTTTATCATGATGTCATGGATAGCTTGGATACATGGTTTTATGTGATCTTTTGATAGTGATGGTTTTATCTTTTTGGTTTGAAGATCATGGTTTTTCTCTACCTTTTACGAGTTGTTGATGTTACAGCGAGATTCCTTGATTGTGTTGGGGCCATGGATAATCTTCATTTAGGATATGGTTGTCATGACGTCATGGATAGCTCAGTGTCATGATTCAGTGGGAGTTTTGGTAGTGATGTGGATTCATCATTTTGTGATGAATGGTCTTCTGTAGTGGTTATGGGTGTCATGGAGAGGCTCTTGGATTATGATTCTTGTTTTAGTGAGAGTGCTTTGACATCTTGAGTTCCATTGTTAGGATATGGTTATCTTCATGTGATTGGAGATGTTGATCCTTGGTTTAGAGATGTTTGATATTGTGTCTTGATGGACTCTTGATTTTAGATTAGAGTGTTGACATGATACAGGTTCTCTTGAGACCAAGATGTGTGCATTGATGCATGTGATCTCCTAGGAGGAGATGTTATATCATGATGTCATGATTGGGTTCCTGATTTTGCAATTGGAGCTTTGACATTGGTCTTGTGTGGTTCTCTTAGTATTGAGTACATTGTCCATTTGCTTGAGAGCTTTATGATAGTATGGTGTTGCATTTGGAGTTTAGCATGGATTAATTATGGAGATGCTCATGGATACTTGGATACTTAGGTGAGGCTAGAGTTCTCTTGCGATTAGAGACACTTGTTGAGATGGTTACTCATTGGAGATTTCAGGAAGAAGATCGAGGAGCCTACACCTGGATAGGGACATGATTTCATTATGGACCTATAGGAGATTGTTTTTGGAGAGAGTCATTGTGGCTTAGTGTATCCTAGAGGAGCATTCTCATTCCCCACTCTTGGTCTACTCAGTGGATTATCATCTATGAGGTATTGCCCATCCTTTTAAATGCATTTTACTTTATATTTTATCTTCTCATGGATATAGATCTTGAGCTATGTTTATTTGTTTTGGAAGGTTCATTTGAGCGATGTTGGCATGGTTATCTCCTTGTTCATATGGTTTGATTTATGATGTCCATTATGAGGAGTTTAGGTGATGTGATTGGGCTTATTCCTAGTTATAGAATGGTTATGAGTTTGATCTACCTTGGTTATAGAGGATTACATCCATGTTGGTTACATGATACATATATTCATTTGATCTATGAGATTGAATGATTCGATGTTTTTGAGGCTTTTCATTTGGATTTTGGGGTACATTATGATTTACAAGCTTTCTCTCTGTCTTATGGCTACTTCTTGGAGGATCATGTTGATATGGTTGGACATGGAGAGAGTTATGATGATGTGTTGTGAGAGAGTATGCAACATTTTATCTTGCAAATGTGGATCATTGTGATTGTTCTTTATACTACATTGGCTTGTTGATTAGCTAGACCTTGGTTTGAGTGTTGATTGGTAGACTTGGTATGCCTTGGATCTATTTTCAGATTTGACATTACCCATGTAGTGGGAGTTCTTGGATGTATGTGTTCTTCATTGGCAGGTTTTATACATGGAGCTTGTGATTGCAGTATATGGGTTGGATATATTGTTAGCATGATTTTATTGATGTTGTTGATACCTATGAGGTATGGATGGTTGGATGTATTAGCATATGTTGTGGGTGTTATTTATGATCATGTGGGTTTTTACCTTTGACAACAACTTGGATCCTTTTCATTGCATAAGTGCATGGAAATGGTATACAAAAAGGGGGTCAAAAGTGGCCACTTTTTTCCTAAAATCAAATAAACCTGAACTTGGATGAGTAATTTGAGATGCATGCACTCAAAAATTGAAGAAATGAAAAGAACAAGAATTGTAGTACTATGAATCTAGTTTCTAGACTACTAAAGTTTTTAAAAAATAGTTAAGATTAAGAGGGTGAAATGTTGCATGCACACAAAAGTGTTCCTATTTTTCTCACTAAAATATAACATAGTGTTTGGTGTGCGCCCCCCTATTTTTTTGTTGCATTTAGTATTTTTAAGAACCGGTTGGTAGAAATATAGTTAAGAGTGAGTCTAGAAGTTGTGTATTTTTTTGTAATTTTTTATTGAATATTTTTTTTTGTGATTTTTCAAAGTGGATGCATTTTGAAAATTGCATCACTGAGTGTGTGTGTGTCATATAACTTGCACAAAAATAATTTAAAATGTAAATTTTTTTTGAATGTATAAAGAATGAAGTATAGAACAATCCTATATAATTTTTTTTGAGTTTCGATAAGTGGATCAAAAGTTATAAAGAAAAATCAATACATATGTGATTGAAGAATATGAGGAGAATGTTTAAAGAAAATAAAAATAAATATCTTAACTTATTCAAAATTAAAAAGAAATTATATGGTTGGAAAGCTAAGAACTAGCTCGTCATTTTGGTGGTGGTTTCATCAAATTTCGTTATCAAATAAATAAATATGACAATGTTGAAGTTCAAAAATGTTATTGACAATGAAAAACACGTCTCTGGGAGGTATCATAGAGGTGCAATCCTTAGGCTCAGTTTCCCAAGCCAATCCCAAGCCTTAAAAGGTGGGATAAAAATTTCAAAAAAACAAAATGTGAGCACGTTTTGTGTTGCCCAAACCATAATCGTGTTATGTGGAACACGAGCACGTTTAATCATAACATGAGCGTGTTTTTCCCAAATTTTTGTTGTGGCCACTTTTTTGTATACCATTTCCATTCACTTACCCCATTATCACATTGGATTTGATGCTTGTGTTCTTTAGATTAGTACATCTTCACCTTGGCATGTTTCTTTTCTTCCATAGGTGGCATGTTGGAGGATGAGAGTAGTTCTTGCTTGAGATGGTGGTTACTTTGATTTTATTGCAAGTATCTTGATGGAGCACAAGAGCATGTTAGAGATTCATGCGGTTTCATGTTTTCCTATGATGATGTATTTCATTGGTTGACCCTTATGCAATGTATACAACAAGTGGGAGAATGTTGGGAAATAGGTGTTGTATGCCTTGCATAACATTGGATTATTTTATTCATGTAAAATAAATATTTATTTGAGGTGCGTCTTAATTGATGTGTTTAGCCACATTATATATTTATTAGGGTGCCACTTGTAATTGTTGTATGTAACATTGGGTTAATTATTTTATGTGTGTACCCCATTAATGGGGTTGGGGGAGTGGAATCCTAGAAGAAAAGAATGGAGGCTAAGTGGACACCACCGGTAGAAGGATGGGTAAAGTTGAATTTTGATGGTGCTTCAAGGGGAAATCCAGGAGAGTCAGGAGCTGGATGTCTAGTTCAAAATTGGAAAGGGGGGGTCATTGGAAAAGTGGAGAAGAAGTTGACTCCATGATCAAATAATGAAGTAGAGCTCTAGGCCCTTATTTTGGGTCTTTGGCTATGCTAATATATTAAGGTGTCAAAGATGGAGATAGAGGGTGATTCTTTAGTCATTGTAAATGCAATAAGGAAAAAGGATATGAAAAATTGGAAACTCGAGGCCTTATTAATAGAAGCCTTGAAATTAATAGACAATATGGAAAGCATGGTGGTTAACCACATATATAGGGAAGGCAATGAGGAGGAAGACACATTGGCTAACTTGGTCATCAATTCGAAACAAACACTTCTTTGGGAGGTGTCAAATAATGATTTAATTCACTCATGTCTATGAAAATAAGTCTAATCTATTTGGTTGGATGTAGTTGGCGAAGCGTGCAAAGGGTTAATTACAAGGAGATGGCTTTGCATTTTAGGAATATGATGGTTGTTTTAGCTACTCGGCCTTTCATTTTCTTTTGTTTTTTGTAGAGCATGGAGATGCCTATTAGACTGGTGCATGGGAAGAGGTAGATGTCTTTTTTGGGCAGGATTATAGACAGTTGAATGTAGAAGGTATTCAAACCTAAAAGCGGTATCATTCTATTCGTAGTCCAGTAGATTTTGGGGGAAGATTTTATGGAGAATGCAAATAGATACAAGGTGAATTATGGTCTCCTAACTATGTTTCTGGCGGTTTTGTTGGATTTGGATGAAGACAAGGATGTAATAAGGAAATTGATGGAAACATATGTGGAGAAGGAGTTTAAGGGTGACTATGAAGAGCTCTTGGGCATGGCTCATAGCAGGTTGGGGATTCCATTACTAGAGGACTTCCACAGAATCAACTCAGTAAGGAATGTGGTAGAATGGAAATTGTTTGTCACAAAAGTCAGGGTGGAAAAGATAGCAGCTCGAAGGAAGAAGGCAGTGTGGGTGGTTAGTTTTCTCAAGAAGCTTATTGTGTTAGATGTGGAGGACACATGGATGAAGAGCTTCCTAGACATGTACTACCTAGTAGATAACAGTGTTTGATTATTAGTATGATGCAATTTTTTTTTATGTTTATAGATAGTAGAAACATAGATTAGGAAACATCTTGTGTTGATATTGTATAGACTATATAAATAAAGATTCGTTAGAACTCAGTGTAGGTTGCATATAGGTGGATAGGGATTTTTCTAATACCCTGTATAGAAGGTGTTATGTTGTAAAATGTCCCCCTAGAACTTTTACCTCCTATGTTTAGCTCCTAGGTCCTAGTTTTTCATCTTGCATGTTAGATTTAACTCCCAAGACATAAAGGCCTAAAACTATGTCAAATGGGGCTTGAGGGACATCTATGAGCTTATCCCTTGACCCAAAATAGGTCCTATGGCTTGGGCACTCACGCCCTTGTCCTGCCCTATTTTGGCAGGGTCCCAAATTTGAATGTCAGTTTTGTGACCGTTAAAAGGTTTCCTGGCTGACATCTTAAGTTTGAATTATGAAATTTGTAGTGGGAATGCATATATAAGCATGTTTAGGACTTCATTTGTAAACTAGATGGATAACGCAAACTTGTGATCTTATGCTAAGGATATTCAAGGCTTTCATTGTGCTACAGAGCAGACTTATGTTGTTATTGTGTTTATTTGTTACAAATTTGGCTTCATCAATCTATCTCCTCATGGCATGAAAGAGATTCATTCTTCCATGAGAGCTACACCTCCAAGGTGATATCTATTTGTGTTTGAATCAATCATTTTTTATTTTTTTTTACCTCTATCCTGCAAGGATACACACTCTTTATTAAACAATGATGTTGGAAGGCTTGAATGCCATTCCGGTGCTTGACTTAGGCAAGCTCCTAAACACCACAACCCCCTACCCCTCTCCTTTTGATTATAGGTGATAGGTATCAAATCTTGTGGAGTGGAGCTGTAGAGGAATGTCGCAGAGCATAAGGATTTTGGATCTAATGAAAAGAAGTAGAAAGGAGCACTGTCAGGGCTTGGGTGCTAGTCCATGTGCCCTCCAGATTTGCAAAGGTAGAAATCTCTAGAACATGGATCATCAGTAGTAGACAGAGTCTAGCAGCCCCTGAAGAAAATCCTACATTGGGCTTGTGCACTAGTCCCTTTGCCCTCGACAATTTAGGATCCCAAACTTTGAAAATTGGTCAGTATCTAATCTCTATTTAGCATCTCTATGTGCGAGCATTTATCAGGATTCATCTGTTTGTTTACAATTTTACATAATTAGGGTTTTAAGCATAATTGGGCATTAAATTAATACATTAATCAGTAAATTCCAAGTTTCCCTATCATTACAAGTGACAACCAACCTATAGGTGAATCCTCTTATAGAAGTTGTCATTCAACTTGGTTAACTATCCTTGAATGTGTGTAGTGAAAGAAGGATCTAGGCATATCATTCATAAAACCCTTGTCCCCATTTTTCATAAATAATAGAAGGATAGTTTTAGTTGGTTGAATTTCTGGTTGAAAACTCTATTAAAATTTTTATAGTTAAACTTTAATATATATGGGAGCAGACCCCAAGTCTGCAGTTTATTCATATAAAAAAATTAATTTATGATTTTTTGTGTGGGACACATAGAGTAATTAATTATTTATTTGTAATTATTTAATTATTGGAAAAACTTAGTACCAATAATTAAATGTGGGGGTCAATGATTTTGTGTATCGATGGTTTTGGAACACATGGTTTACTTAATACTACTTCTTGTATTTGTGTGAACTTGATTTATAAAAGAAAGCACATTGTTATTGTTTTAGGTTGGCTGATTGATTATCTTGGTTGTACGGGAGTTGTGTGAGAGGTTGTCATTGTATTAAGTTTTCTCCTGTGAGTGCATTGTGTGAAGCATGACATGGGATGTGTGGATTCATGCTTGGGCACATGGAGGATGCATTGGAGGAGCTTTATGTTTTAGAAGTGTTCATGAAGACTCCTGAGAATGTATTGTAATTCTTATTGTTGAATGATACATTTGAGATGGATGCTTTTGGAGGCTAGGTTTTTCCCTCTTTAGGGTTTTCCCAGGGTATATCTTGTGTTATCTTGTGTTTGTCATTTGATCTTTGTATTATGGTTATGTGTATGCATCATTTTCTCCTTTTGGGTTATGTGGAATTGGTTTAATGAACCTGCAAATTCCTAACAGAAATCAATTGGAAGAAGTCAATTTAGTCATCTAGTTCTCACCTAGGTATGTGTACATTGGAAAAATGCTAAATCCTAAGATCAGAAAATTATTAATTGCATTGCTAAGAAAGTATAGTAGGGTATTTGCATGGTCATATGATGACTTAAAAGCATACAGAGAAGATTTGTTTCAACATGAAATACCCCTAAAACTTGACACTAAACCATTTAGGCAAAGGCAAAGACCCATCAATCCTATGTTAGATCCTAAAATGCAGCAAGAATTGGCCAAGCTTAGAGAAGGGGGAATTATCAAGCCCATTAGGAATTCTAGTTGGGTGTCAAATCTAGTTCCTATCAGGAAGAAAAATGGAGATATCTGGTTATGTGTAGATTTCAAGAACCTAAATATTTCTTCTCTGAAAGATAACTACCCATTGCCAAACATGGAAGCGTTGCTGCGAAGAGTGGTTGGATGCAAATTATTATCCATTATGGATGGACTTTTTGGCTATAATCAGGTGAAGGATAAGGATTCATAACAATATAAGATAGTATTTACAACTCCTTGGGGTACATATGTGTATGTCAGAATTCCATTTGGACTCACAAATGCGGGAGCAACATTTTAGAGAGTAATGGATGTGGCCTTTGCAGATAAAATAAATGATATTTTGGTTGTGTATCAAGATTACTTGACAACTTACTCAAAGAAAGAAGATGAGCATTTTGGTCATTTGGAAAAAAATTCATGAGATGTCTGGAGTATGGTATATCCTTGACTCCCAAGAAATGTATGTTTGGGGTCATAAAAGGAAAATGATTGGGGCATATAGTATTGAAGGATGGAGTTAGAATTGATCCAAAAAGAATTGATGCAATTGACAAAATTATTTTGCCTAAAACAATAAAAGGTATTCAATCTTTCTTTGGGCAAATTAACTTTGTTAGAAGATTCATTTCTAATTTTGTTGAGAAAACAAAAGCCATATCTAAAATGTTGAAGAAAGGACAAAGCATAGTGTGGGAAGGTGAGCCAACTCAATCATTGCATGAAATTAAGGAAGCTATAAAGTAGCCTCTAGTATTGGCTTCACCAAATTTTTCCAAGCCTTTTAAATTGTTTTCTTTTGCTTCTTATCATAGAATTGCAGCTATGTTGTTACAGAAAAATCAGGATGGATATGAACATCCTATTTCATTTTTTAGCAAGTCTCTTCAATAGGCTGAATTGAAATATGAAATTATGGAGAAACATGCTTATGCTCTGGTAAAGGCTATAAATAATTTTAGGCCATACGTGATTGGTGCTAAGGTTGTTGCATATGTGCCTCATGTTGCAGTCAAGGATATATTCACATAGCAGGATGTTTCAAGAAGGTGCAAATGGATTAATAAAATCCAAGAATTTAACATAGAAATCCAAATCACCAAACTGGTAAGAGGCCAAGGATTAGCCAAACTCATGGCCGAGTCTAACTTGGAAAAATCAAAATTAAACTTGATAA
Organism: Cunninghamia lanceolata; assembly: GCA_027924645.1. Taxonomy (NCBI): domain Eukaryota; kingdom Viridiplantae; phylum Streptophyta; class Pinopsida; order Cupressales; family Cupressaceae; genus Cunninghamia; species Cunninghamia lanceolata. The sequence continues at coordinate 3,553,287 of BSBN01000738.1, forward strand.
AAGTTAGCAATGATGAAGAGATTGGTATTCTTGCTACCTTTCCTTGGTACAAGGATATTATATATTATTTATTGCATTTGAATTGCCCTTCTGATTTGAATGATAACCAAAAAAGAACATTGAAGTTGCAGGCAGCTAAATATATACTAGTTCAAGGTAGTTTGATGTGGAAGAACAAGGATGGTATCCTCTTGAGATGTCTCAATGAAGAAGGAGTAGATACGGTGTCTTAAAAAATGCATAATGGAGTGTGTGGTGGATATTTCATAGCTAAAACAACATCTCATAGAATTCTCAAAGCTAGATATTGGTGGCTGACTCTATTTTTTGATGTGCAAAATTTGGTAAGAAAATGCAATCCATGATAGAGGTTCTCAGGTAAATTAAAGGGATTAGGTGCACTACCTTTAAGGTCAATGATGGTAGAAGCTCCATTTCAACAGTGGAGAATAGATTTCATTAGAGAAATCATTGAAAATCTAGTGTAGGATATAGATGGATTTTAGTAGCAATTTTACCAAGTGGGTTGAGGTTATTCCCACTAGAAGATCTACTAGTAAGGTGGTGATTGATTTTATATTGGATCATATCGTGACTATACTTGGTGTGCCTAATAAGATTATAGAAAACAATGCAATGTGTTTTAGGTCTAGTGATTAGACCAAGGTTTGTTCTAAATATGGAATTATAATGTCTCATTTATCTCCATATCATCCACAGGGGAATGGAAAATTTAAGTCAAGTAATAAAAACCTAATGAAGGTGATTAAAAGAATGCTTGGTCAAAATAAGAAGGCATACGATTCTAAGCTCAGATTTGCAATATGGGAAGATAGAGTGACTCCAAAAAAGTCTATAGGAAGATCTCCTTTTCAATTGGTATATGGAGTTGATTTTGTTTTTCCAGTCAACATGACAATACCTATTTACAAGTTCATCTAGGAAATATGTGCATGAAGATATAGATGATGCTATGAATTGTAGAATTAATCAGTTGATTGAGCTTGACAAAACTAGAAGGAATGCTCAGAAGATTAATTTGAAGGTACAACAACAAATGAAATATTTGTTTGATAAGAGGGAAAGCCTAAGAAAGTTTGAAATTGGAGAAATGGTGTTGGTTTGGAATACCAGGTCATGGGAATAAGGGAAACATAGAAAATTTGTGTGGTTAGGTTCCATGATCAATGAAAATTTATATGGTGAGGATTCTTATTTCATTAAGAGTCTTACTGGAGATTTTTAGGAAATGTCAATGCATGGATAATTCCTCAAGAATTATTTCTTTTGAGCTTTTGCTCATCTTTTCCATGCACAATAGGTTTTAGGTGTCTTGTTTTTGTGTCTTATGTTGTGCAACCATGATTGATTGTTTTCCATGGTGAAGTGTATGTGTTCATGTGTGTGGTATGCATCCTAGAGTTTTCTGAATTCTCACCATGTCCCACTGGAACATGTGTCCCTAAATAAGAGCCATTGTTGGGACCTTCATTTTCCAGTCCCAAATATTGTAAAATCCTGTGTTATTGCCCCTATTTGTACCCCTTCCTATTTCTCATATCCTTGCCTAAGTCCTAAGAAATCATATTGGTATCTATGAAAATCCTAAGTCAATAAAAACCAAAGTTCCTAAGTCTTTGTAATGTTAAAAGTATTTCCTTTTGGCAGGTTTATGGGTTCACAAACCTGTCAAAAGGTTGAAATTGCCTTAAACCTTGTAAAACTTGGTGTCTTTATGTTTTGGTAGTTTGATAGGTTCGCGAACCTGTAAACTTGTTGAAAGGTTTGAAAGTTTGAGGTTTTACTGATTTGATGAAGAAGGAAAAAGACAGGTGAAAGAAGATAAGTTTCACCAAGTTTTCTAGTTCACAAACTTGCTAAAATGCTGAAAGAGGTTCCAAGGTTTGCAATTTCACTAAAATGTCAAAAATCAAGTAAGGAGGATGGTTCTATGGTTCTTAGGTTTTAGAAAATACTGAAACGCTAAAATGGATAAGTAATGAATCAAGAAGAAAGATTTTGACAATTTCAATAGTTAGCAAACCTCTTGTTTTGCTAAAAGTCAGTGATGGGCCATCAATTTTTACAGCAAGAGATGTCATATGCAGTCATTTCGTATGCCTAAGTGTTGTCGATGTGTTAGCAAGAAAAATCGGGTTAACAAGATCAAGCATTACAATCAAAACCCAATCCTACCACCTTCAAAGAATCTATCTAAATGACACAAATGAAAGCAAATCAAGAGCAATGTCACCTAGATTGTATTGATTCCTTTGTTGTAATGTTGATTGCTTCTCAATAGTGAACAACCATAGTTGTCAAAGCTACCATGATGATTTGATGATATGCTCAAAGTGCTTAATGGATGCTCAATGGATTCAATATACATGAGATGATAATCTGGATGCTATATGATTGTGTGGGATATGATTGGAATGAGGTGAGAGGGTGTATATATAGCTCCCAACTAAGATTGATCAATGGTAGAGAAAAGGTGGTTATGTGAACGATTGAGATTATTCAAGAAGCTTGGATGAATGTGTACAAGACATGTGTCCATAGAAATAGCTTTTATTAAATGAGTGTAGCTGGTTTGTTGATAGAGATAAGATTGATTTTCTTAAAATAGGATGCTTTTCTATTTTAAGAGTTGGATGATGTGGATGATTGATTTTAGAACCAATTAAATAATTGTTTGTATTTTATTTTCAACAAACTATGGACAAGTGTGCCTTGTACACATAGAAGAAAGTGATAAGATAAGGAAATGATGAGATAAAAATAAGTTAAACAAATAAATTCATTTAATTTATTTTTAAATGATAGAGGAAAAAGCTAAATTTAGAAAAATTGGAAGAATCAATATAAATTAAATAAATAAATTTATTTAATTTATATGCACGATGAGAAGATAAATAAATAAAATATGGATTTATTTATTTAGAAGAATAATGAGATAATTAAATAATTAAAGATTATTTAATTATAGATAGAAAATAGATGGAATTAATTAAATAAATATAATTTATTTAATTAATGATAGAAATAGATGATTTAGAAGAAAAATGATTAATTGATACAAATGTGCTAGACAAAATTGATATATCCAGTGGTGAATAATGCGACAAATTGACAAATGATGTGAAAGGTCAATTTTGGGTGTCTATAGTCAATTCTGACAATGTCTTTTGGGTGTGCCATTAGTTGATTCATCTGAGTCAGTAGGAGGCAGGGCTTAGGTTACTAAAGAATCATTAAAGAATGAGGCCACAAAACTATAGATCAAATGTGATGTAGATGTTCCATGTGGCATAGTCTGACACTTCCTAAAGGTTGTCAAAGTTTATTCAAGTTTCAAGATATGCCGAGGAGACACATGGTGTTGAGTCATCATTGGTGGGGCTCGCTTGTTTGAAGCTCAAATAAGGAAAACAAGACTATAGGGTCTCATTTCGAGATCACCACGTGTTGCAACCATGCACCTCCAAAAGGTCACAAGTCTAACATCTTTTTCCTATTGCGCTATTGGTTAGTCATGGTGACTCAACAAATTTGCAGGCCCAATTTCAAACAAAGGCAAGGGGCTGATAGAAGATATAAGGTGAAACATGTGGCTCAAGTGTGCTACAGGTTTCAATTGACAACACTAATACATTATAAAGATTACCATTGGTTAAATGATGTTGAGTCATGTGTGGTGGGCCCAATTTCATATAAAAATAGAAGTCAGAGGGGAAAACATTGTGGGAAAGACACATGTTAGAGGAGAACTTCCATAATGCAGAAGCATCCTGATCTGTCCAATCAAGAAGGATTCAAGGGTCGATGTGATATAAAGGAAGATTTTGAAGGAAACATAAAGAGATACACGTGGCGCTTCCATGCTGCAGTTCAATGAATCAAGACTGGCATAGTAAAGATGATGCGGCTTTGTTCCACGTGTCATTAGGATCTTCAATGAAGCATCAAAGAGACCGTGAGTCATCAATCATGAGTCAGAATGATCCAAAGGTCTACATATCATCAGGATTGTTGTAAAGCAAGAAAAATGAAAGCATGTAAATTTCAAAAAAATAAAGGGATGATAAGAACTGAAGATTTCCCGCAATTTATTTTCTTAGTTTATCTCTAGATTTTTATAAAAAGGAAACAGTTTGCATGTTTAGTATGCGTGATCTATTGCATGATCTTTTGCATGATTTTTTTGAAGAGATGTTCTATATAATGTAGTGTTCTATCAGTTTGTAATTGTTTAGAAAATTCTGGGAAGAAGAATTATTGAAACTCTATGGTTTTTTCTAAGGAATAATAGAGATCTGTAAGTTGTTTTCGGCCTACATATTGTACTAGTTTCCCTCTGTAGCTAAGATATAAGCAAGAACTTGTGATTTTGAGTCTCTCCTTTATTGTGTTGCATGTTCTTGGAGAATATATGTTTTCAAGGGAAACAAAAGTCTTTTCGTGCACATTTGTTGTGGGATTCATTGATCTAATTAGTTCATATTTAAGGAATGTGGTAAACCTTTTTAGATCATGCATGGGATGTGTAACTGTTGTGAAGGATTATTAAGTAGATTCATATGCATACAAGTTTAATAGTGGGTTTAATCATTGCAAGCCAATGATATTATCATTAGACCCCAGAGGTAGAATTATATTATGATAGCATATTGAATTTAGGTTTAGACTTTGTGAACCCAAGGAAGAGGCACCGATCTTTCTTAGTAATCTGATGTACTCTTATAAATCAAGAAGATGAATATTTACACTTGGAGTGTTGTATAGTAGTAGTAGAAAGTTATCCAAGTTCATTATAATGTGAGTAAAGTACTAGTGAATATGTTTGTAGGGATTAATATTTGATTTGAACTATCTTTAGTCATATCATGAATCTTGTTTGCTATTAAAGGTGAGGTCTGCATAGCTATTGAGCTAGTTTCATTGTTTAAAAGTTCTCAGGGAAATACCCTCCCGAGTGAGGCAGAACTCAAAGAAGAAGAGGAGTTTTATCATGCCCTCCTAGCCATTGGCCTTTTCCATTAGAAAAAGACACCAACAGAACCTGACAAATCCATAACTTAGGTGAATGATAAATTCTTCCATAAGCTTCATAGAGATTGTTAACAATACTAAGCAGAATAAATCCCCAACAAGTTGATCTTAGTTTTCAATATGAGAGTGATGGTTTCTTTATACCTAAAGAAAGGGATACTAGATGATGTTAGCCCCCATACTAATTGATTGTTTTGGTAATAATTGTTAGACACACAAGAATATTGAGAGGGGGGTGAATCAGTATTCAAACAATTTTCAATTTCAACAACTTCAACTTATCCAGAGTAGATTAAACATTAAGCATCACAATATCAACCTGAAAGAATAACACAATGCACATCAACACATAACACTAGATATATGTAAAAAACCTTTGAAGGGAAAAATCACGGTGAGGATTAACTCACAATATATGAAGCTCAAATAATAACTTTGTTTTAGGGGCTTTAACCCAACAAAGCTGCTACTCCCTAAGTAACATTGATTTAGGGTCACTCCCAAGGAAGCTTCTACTCCTTGATGACTTTGTTTTAGGGTCACTCCCAAGGAAGATACTACTCCCTGAAATGAGAACACACTTACAAAAGATTACAGTATGACAATCTTTCTATTGTCTAAAAATTAACATTGAAACTCACACTTTTGATGATTGCACTTCTACCTCTTCACACTTTCTTCTGATGGTCTGATTAGTTAGGCACACTCTATACTTTATCACTATCACAAATATGTCTTCAAGATGAATTCGAGAAGCATCCACAACTTTTGCTCTTTCTCCTTCAGTTGCACATTAACAATGCATTTATTCTACTTTTATCTGCTTGCAAACTTTTTCAATCAATTGCAATCACACTTTACATCACTCACTTTGATTCACTATTTATACATGATATCACATTGATTACATAGCTTGTCGACTAGGTACAATATGAAAAATACATTTACAAGTCAGCCAAACAATACACAACATGAAATGTGTAGAAGATAAGTCCTAAGTAAAACCACATGTTACACCAGCAGAAGATTCAAGCCTTGCAGACTTCAAAACTTTCTTAATCAAGTCCAAAACATCCTTCATGGCTTCAAACATCAAGAAATTACATCCACACACTCTGCTCATTTGGAAATAGGACAACTTTAAGGAAAACACATGAAGTCTTGAAGTATAACGGCCATATCAACTTGACAAACCTTGTGTGGTACAAGAAACAAGAAAGATCTTTGTGAAAATTTTCTAGATGAGTCCACATGACTCATACAACATCCCAAAACACTCATTTGCCACCGTACAACTTCAATCATTAACATTGAGAATGATCTGTCATCTGGAACACACTACAACATACTGTCATGAGAAACTAGGTTGTGGACCACAAAAATACTTGGAACTGCAAGGAAGCATGTAATACACATCTAGAAACATATCCTCAAATGTGCAATAGAAACCATTCATTTCTAGAGGGATTTAGAGCATTCCAACAGACCTTCAATACTACCTCATTCTGCCAGGACACATGTTGGTACTCTATCATGCATAACTTTCACGGTGGAAGCGAAAATGATCTTAATCTCTGGAATTATCATCTTCACTGAAGTCTTAACATACCTTCATAACCATATAGTTGAATCTACAAATCCAGAGGAATGCGGAGCATTCCATTCAGTTTTCATCATCACATCATACTAACAGAGCATGAATCAAAACTTAGTTACTTATATCTTTCACAACGGAGGAACAAGTGATCTGAACCATTGGATTTAGCACTTTTACATCATACTGGACTTACCTCTTGAACCACAAGACCATATCTTCAAAACTAGAGGAAGGCAGAAAATTCCATTACCATGCTAGAAACACCTTCACAGAACCAACACTGTCTTCAACCTTGTCAACAGAAAAACATACATTCGATAATTAAAACATCATGAAACTTAGAACATACAAGATTTGACATTGTAGGAAGCTATGTTCAAATCCACAGAAGCACAATATTAATATAACGAGAATGTAGAGCAATCTCCCAGACAGTCTTCAAAGAGTAGTCATCCTGAAATAGAAACTATCATTAACTTCCGAAGGCCAAAGCTTATTTGTACCAACACATACAAGTGAGGAACATTAAGATGGAACATTCAACATGCTTTAGGACACTAGCAACATATATGATCCTCTTAGTGCTTCTGATTCTCATCTCAATTCTGTACTGATCAAGGCATGACATCCAACCATGAACACCATCACACTTCCATTATAGAGTTAACATCAATGACAACCTTAATGATAGCCTTAACAATCTCCTCATCCTTGTGACAACATTGGCATCAATGAAAACAACCTAAGGCATCATGTGTATAACAATCTACCTCTTTGGCATTGATGGCAACACATACCTGCTCATTCTCCCACTTTGACATCAAGGAAAAAGGGCATCCAAAGCCTTCTCATTAGCAACCACTGCTTGTTCATTCTCCCCCTTTCAACAACAACCACATATCGGCACACTTCTTCTTACAATAACAAACTCCCCCTATCATCAACAACCACTACCTGCTCCCCCTGAGAGGTAGCCATCATCAATCCAAGAAACAAAGATATAACATAAACTCCCCCTAGACAGATGCATCATTATGCATCTTTAGCAAGGAGGGACAATTACTCCTAACTTGTGTTGGAGATCCTCAAAGGTGTCCTTTGCAAGAGCCTTAGTAAACATATCTGCAATTTGATCCTTTGTTGGAACAAATTCCAACTTCACTTCGTTATCTGCAACCTTCTCTCTCAAAAAGTGTTACCTGATTGCTGTATGCTTGGTTCTAGAATGCATCACTAGATTCTTAGAAATATTGATAGCACTTGTATTATCACACAAAATAGGAATAGGCTCATCATACAATACCTTGATATCCTTTAGAGTTTGCTTCATCCACAACACTTGTGTACAGTAGGAGGCTGCTGCAATATACTCTGCCTTTGTAGTTGATAAGGACATTGAGTCTGTTGTCATTAATGTCAACATACTTCTGTTGCATTGATGATAAGGATTGGATGAGCTATGTGCTGAGGATATTGAGAAAATTAGTCATATCAGGAACAGAGAAGAATAGTGAAGACAGTAAGGTAAAGATCCAAGATAAGATCCTATCAGAGGATGTGGTTCAAAGGGTTTGTAGATATGTGTCTTAAGGTGATCCAGTAAATATTTTAGAGGTTCGCATGAAGATCTGAAGAAGTTGTGGCTGCTCAAGTAAAACCGGTTCTGACAGGTGTTCAGAAGTAACAGAGTGACACAGATAAGTCCGATGAAATCTAAAAATGAAATATCCTGTTCTGTGGATTTGGTGGAGTGTTTAGGAAGTCCATGTGAAGTAACAACTCAATTTGTTCATGGTCTGGAGGTCCGCAAGCATCTATTCTATTATGACAGTGATGACAGACTATGTTCTTGAGGTTTCAGATGAAGGAGACAAGGATTTCAGTAAGAAGATGAAGTGTGGATGTTCTTGGTGTTTCAGGAAAGCTTGTGGAGGTCTTTGGATCATTTCTAGTTAGTGTTGGTGGTCTGCATTGGAGCTTGAGCTCACAATTGAAGAATAACTTCCGAATGATGATGTTCTTCCTAAGTTTGGCTAACCAGATGAATTACACATCCTGCAGATGTTCTTGTAGATGTTTGCTAACTTAGATGATTATTCCTAAGTCGATGTCTTGTATAAATAAGAAGTTGTAAAGTCATTTCAAAGGGTGTCTTTAGGTGATGAGAGTGTGGTAGTGAAGAGGAGAGCGAAAAGCAGAGCAGAAGTATTGGGCTTAAATGGAACTAACTCAAGCATGGTAAAGATGCTATTCTCCAGTTCAAGTATGTGATACTTATCATTTTGTAGACAGTGTGTCTCTTATAGGTAGTGGGCCTCTTGTGAGCAGTGTACTCGGGCAGTGAGCCCTAATTGGCATGTGCCATTTTTATTCTTTCTATTCTTCTAACAGAGAATACAATCTTGGGTTAATCACCCTGTGGTTTTTCCCTTAACTGGGTTTTCCACGTCAAAATCTTGGTGTCTTAAGTGTTGATGTGTTTCTACTCCTGATTTAATGCTTTATGGTTCCATGATTGATTTACTATTATGCTACTAAATTACAAAGTAGATTTAAGTGCTTAATTAGAAGAAAGTTTTGGACAACTGATTCACCCCCCCTCTCAACTATCTGTCTTGAATCTAACAATTGGTATTAGAGCTAAGTTCCTCTAAAAGAGCTTAACCACTTGAGGAGATCCAGGATGTCATCCTACAAGAAGGATAGTTCAAAATTTGATGGAACCAATTTTAATCTTTGGAAAAGTCGCATGCAATGTCACTTGCAATGTATGGGAATGCAGTACTAGACCATAGCTACAACAAAGTATACGCCTCCACAAAATGGCCTAAAATCTGTAAGTGAAATCATAGATGCTGAAAACAATCTGCGAACTAAAGAAGCCCTTCGAAGTGCCTTGTCTGATTCAGAGCTTACAAATGTTGTTGACCTACAAACTACTTTTGAGATTTGGGAAAAACTGGAACTTTTGCATGAAGGAGACAAGTATGTTAAATGTGCAAGGCTACAGAGTTTGAAAGGGAAATTTGAAAATTTGAAGATGAGAGAAGATGAAAATATCACTACATTTATGCCAAGAGTAAATGAGCTTGTTTGTGGCATTAGATGTGCTAGTGGAGTCTTGGATGAAGATGAAATTGTTGGCAAAGTTCTCAGATCCCTTCCTACTTCTTATAAAATCAAGGTTGTTGCCATTGAAGAATTCAAAGCCCATTCAAATGTCACAAGAGATCAATTGGCTAGTAAATTAGCTGCATTTGAATTGATCAAGTTTGGAGATGTCCCCCCCAAGACTAAATCTGCAATCAAAGCTAGTGCTTCTGTAAAAGGAAAACAAAGGTTTGATCTGGGAGAGAACTCTTCAAGGAAAATATCATGGTATGAAAAAGAAAGAAAAGACCTGGAAGAAGAAGAAGTTGAAACTGCTCAGCTTGAAGCCCTTATTGCAAAAATACTACCAAGAGGATCTAGTAAGTATGAAGGGAAATTGCCTTTTAAGTGTTTTAACTGCAATAAGATTGGTCATTTTGCCTCAAAGTGTCCAGAAAGATTTTCAAGGCCAAATCCTAACAGATCAAGGTTCCAAAAGAATTGTTACTATGTTCATGAAGAGGATGATAATGAAGGAGTAACAGATGATGAATCAGAGATAGGAAACAAATCCGAAAGTGATTGGGTGTTTATTTCCATCAAGGAAGAAGAACCAATGGCCTCTGTCAATCATAAAGTTGTAGAAAGAGCTCTGGCTGCCCAAGTTGAAGAAAAGGATGATTGGGTCATTGATAGTGGATGCTCTCACCATATGACAGGTGACAAAAATAAGTTCATAGATCTAGAAAGGTATGAAGGAGTGGTAAAACTTGGTGATAATTCTGCTGGTAGAATAAGAGGTAGAGAAACTATTTCTTTTGATGGAAAGAACAAAATCGGTAATGTACTGTATGTTGAAGGTTAAAGCACAATCTTCTCAGTGTTGGACAATTGGTAGACAAAGGCTATGATCTTCGATTCAAGAATGGAAAATGCAATATCTTTGAAAGTTCTGGAATAGAGATTGCATCCGGTACTCAAACAAAAGGTAATATCTTCCATTTAGTTGGTACTGGTAAAAGTTGTCTATTTGTGCAAATTGATCAAAGTTGGTTATGGCATAGGAGGATGTGTCATGTAAATTTTGATAATATCATCAAGATAAGCAACACTCAGGCTCTAAGAGATCTTCCAAAACTGGTGAAACCTACAAATAGTTTGTGCAAAGAATGTTAGTTGGGAAAACAAAGCAGAGTCTCATTCAAAAGCAAGGAACAATCTTCTATCAGATTATTGGATTTAGTTCATACTGATCTATGTGGTCCGGCAAGGATAAGGAGTGTGCAAGGTGATAGATACTTCATGTTATTAATTGATGACCATTCCCAGATGATGTGGGTTACTTTTCTGAAAGAGAAATCAGAAGCTTTTGAGAAATTCAAAATATTCAAGGCTATGGTAGAGAATGAAACCGGATTAAAATTAAAATGTCTGAGGTCTGATAGAGGTGGAGAATTCACATCCGGTGAGTTCATAGAATTATGTGAGAAACATGGAATAAAGAGACAATTGTCTGCTCCTAGGACTCCACAATAGAATGGAGTAGTGGAGAGAAAGAACCGGACCATCTAGGAAGCATCTGGGACCATGATGATGGAAGCAAATGTTCCTCAGATCTATTGGAGAGAAGATGTTAGCACTGCAGTCTATACTCTCAATCAAGTACAAATCAGAAGCAATACCGGTAAGACTCCTTATGAACTTTGGTTTGGCATCACTCCCACTATGAGGTATTTCAGAGTCTTTGGTAGCAAATGTTACATTAAAAGAGATGAAGATCTAGGAAAATTTGATGCTAGAAGTGATAAAGGAATATTCTTAGGTTATTCTACTCAAAGCAAAACATACCGGTGTTATAACAAGAGATTAAGGAAGATTGTGGAAAGTACAAATGTGAAGGTTGATGAAGGAATTGAAAAACCCTCAAGGTTTTATGAATATGATGAAGATGATCAAAATGATGTTTTTGTTCAAGAAGTCCAAGCTCCCTCTGAAATTTAGATTCAAACTGATCTGGTAAATCAGGAAGAAGAGATAAGCTTGAATGAACCTGTTCAAGAATCATAAGTGCAAGAAACTCCCAAAGTTCCAAGGTATGTAAAACTGAATCACTCTGAAGATCAGATCATAGGTGATAAAAGCAAAGGTGTACAAACAAGAAGCAGGATTGCTCAAGATTCAGAAGAGTATTGTCTGATTTCAAAAGTTGAACCTAGGATAGTGAATGAAGCTTGCAATGATGAAAACTGGACTAAGGCAATGGAGGAAGAACTAATGCAAATTGAGAAGAATCACACATGGGATCTTGTTCCCAGACCTAAAAACAAGAATGTGATTGGAACCAAATGGGTCTTTCAGAATAAACTGAATGAAGTTGGTGAAGTAATCAGAAATAAAGCTAGATTGGTCTGCAAGGGTTACTCTCAAATAGGAGTTGATTTTGAAGAAACTTTTTCTCTGGTGGCAAGAATTGAAGTAGTCATATTATTTCTTGCTTTTGCTACCTTCAAGGATTTCAAAGTGTATCAAATGGATGTCAAGTCTGCCTTCCTGAATGGTGACTTGGAAGAAGTGTACATTGAGCAACCGGATGGATTTCAATTGTCTGATCATGGTGATATGGTCTACAAGTTGAAGAAAGCACTATATGGACTCAAGCAAGCCCCAAGAGCCTAGTATGAAAGATTGGATAAGCATCTTTTGAAGATTGGTTTTAACAAAGGTACTGCTAATAGTAATTTATACTTCAAAATTGATCATGAAAATATCTTGATTGTTGAAGTATTTGTTGATGATATCATTTTTGGAGGAAGAGATAGTATGTGCAAAACTTTTGCAAATCAAATGAAAAGTGAATTTGAGATGTCCATGCTTGGAGAAATGAATTTCTTCTTGGGTCTGCAAATCATTCAAACTAAGAAAGGAATCTTCATTTCTCAGACCAAATATGTGAAAGAATTGTTGAAGAAATTTGGGATGCAAGAATCAAAACCAATGTGTACTCCCATGGCAACCGGATGTAAATTGAGCAAAGATGATGACTCTGCTAAGGTTGATAAGAAAAAGTATAGGTCAATGATTGGAGGATTGTTGTATCTCACTCAAACTAGACCTGATATTATGAATGTTGTTGATCTTGTTGCTAGATTCCAAGCTGATCCTAGAGAATCTCATGTCATGGCAATCAAGAGGATTTTTAGGTATCTAAAGGGACAGTTGAGTATGGTTTGTGGTATCCTAAAGATCATAATTTCTCTCTTCATGCATATACAGATGCGGATTGGGTAGGAGATGTGGATGATCGGAAGAGTACCAGTGGTGGAGCATTCCTTTTTGGGGAAGAGATTAGTTTCTTGGCTCAGCAAGAAATAAGAGGCAAATCTTTGTCCACTGCAGAAGCGGAATATATTGCAGCAGCAGGTAGGTGCACTCAAGTTTTGTGGATGAAGCAAATGCTAAGAGACATAAGAGTAGAATATGAGGAGCCTATCACAATCTTATGTGATAATTCAAGTGCAATCAATATATCTAAGAATCTGGTGTTGCATTCAAAGACCAAGCACATATCTATCAAGTTTCACTTTCTGAGAGAGCAAGTGAACAAGAATGAAGTCAGATTGGAGTTTGTGCCTTCCAAGGATCAGATTACAGATATCTTTACTAAACCTCTACCTAAGGACTCTTTTGAGTATCTCAGGGAGAAGTTAGGGGTTATTACCCCTCCGATGATGAACTAAGGTGCACTAATGTGCATCAGTCCGGTGAATATCACAGTCATATCTTGTGGTCCAGATTGATGATGGGGAGCTGCTACTCAGGGGGAGCAGCTGGTATGATTCTGAAATGGAGGAATTACAAGTATGTGCCCTTTGCCATTAATGTCAAAGGGGGAGAGAAGACATGTGAAAAAAAAGTGCTGGCTGATCAAAGGGAGAGCAGTAAAGGAAGAGAAGACAAGTGAATGGTTGTTGGTGATAGGGGGAGTTGTGTCAGTAAAGAAAAGTTCTTGTCTTAATGGTCAAAATAGTTTTTCACATCATATGTTGCCATCAATGACAAAGGGGGAGATTGTTGCAAGTATGGGCCTAACCAGTGTTGTCATTGATGTCAACATACTCCTATTGCATTGATGATAAAGATTGGATGAGCTATGTGCTGAGGATATTAAGAAAATTAGTCATATCAGGAACAACGAAGAACAGTGAAGACAGTAAGGTAAAGATCCAAGATAAGATGCCTATCAGAGGATGCGGTTCAAAGGGTTTGTAGATATGTGTCTTAAGGTGATCTAGTAAAGATTTTAGAGGTCCGCATGAAAATCTGAAGACATTGTGGCCGTTCAAGTAAAACTGGTTCCGGCAGGTGTTTAGAAGTAACAGAGTGACACAAATAAGTCTGGTGAGATCTGGAAATGAAATATCCTATTCTGTAGATTTGGTGGAGTGTTTAGGAAGTCCATGTGAAGTAACAACTCAATTTGTTCATGGTCTGGAGGTCTGCAAGCATCTATTCTATTATGACAGTGATGACAGACTATGTTCTTGAGGTTTCGGATGAAGGAGAGAAGGATTTCAATAAGCCGATGAAGTGTGGATGTTCTTGGTGTTTCAGGCAAGCTTGTGGAGGTCTTTGGATCATTTCTAGTTAGTGTTGGTGGTCTGCATTGGAGATTGAGCTTGTAATTGAAGAATAACTTCTGAATGATGGTGTTCTTCCTAAGTTTGGCCAACCGGATGAATTACACATCCTGCAGATGTTCTTGTAGATGTTACATGACTTAGATGATTATTCCTAAGTCGATATCTTGTATAAATAAGAAGTTGTAAAGTCATTTCAAAGGGGGTCTTTAGGTGATGAGAGTGTGGTAGCGAAGAGGAGAGCGAAAAGTAGAGTAGAAGTATTGGGCTTAAATGGAACTGACTCAAGCATGGTAAAGATGCTATTTTCTAGTTCAAGTATGTGATACTTATCATTTTGTAGACAGTGTGTCTCTTGTAGGTAGTGGGCCTCTTGTGAGCAGTGTGCTCGGGCAGTGAGCCCTAATTGGCATGTGCCATTTTTGTTCTTTCTATTCTTCTAACAGAGAATAAAATCTTGGGTTAATCACCCCGTGGTTTTTCCCTTAACCACATCAAAATCTTGGTGTCTTAAGTGTTGATGTATTTCTGCTCCTGATTTAATGCTTTATGGTTCCATGATTGATTTACTATTATGCTACTGAATTACAAAGTGGATTTAAGTGCTTAATTAGAAGAAAGTTTTGGACAACTGATTCACCCCCCCTCTCAGTTGTCTGTCCTGAATCTAACAGAGTCTTGCTTCTTGCTTTTCCATGAAACCAATCTGCTTCCTGGAAAGAAAGCACTACCACTTGTACTTCTTCTATCATCAACACAACCAGCCTAGTCAGCATCAGTGTATGCACTCAAATCAAAGTCATTACCTTTTGGATACTATAGACCATAGTCCAGAGTTCCTTTCAAGTATACGAATATCTTTTTCACTGCCTTCTCATGTGTTTTCTTAGGATTGGCTTGATATCTGGCAACCACACATACTACATGCATAATATTAGGTCTAGAAGTAGTCAAGTACAACAATGCTCCAATCATAGACCTATAAATAGTCTGATCCACCTTCAAAGATTCGTCATCTTTTCTCAAGTAAAATCTAGTGACCATGGGAGTACTCACTGGCTTTGAATTCTCCATGCCAATCTTCTTCAACAATTCTTTGACATACTTAGCTTGAGAGATAAAGATACCATCATCTAGCTGGGAAATTTAAAGTCCAAGGAAGAAAGACATTTCACCAATCATGGACATCTCAAACTCTTTTTGCATCTCCTCTACAAACCTTTTACACATATCATCATCTCCACTAAAAATGATGTCATCAACATATACTACAACTATCAAAATCATGTCTCCTTCTTTCTTTATATAAAGATTACTATCTGTGGTACCTTTCTTGAAGCCCTACTGAAGTAAGTACTTATCTAATATAGCATACCAAGCCCTAGGTGCTTGCTTGAGACCATACACAGCCTTCTTAAGTCTTCATACCATGTCTGGAACTTTTGATATCTAGAAACCATCTGGTTGTTCAATGTATACTTCTTCCTCTAGGCCACCATTCAGAAATGCTGACTTGACTATTGAAATGTACATGACAACTGAGAGGGGGGGGTGAATTAGTTGTCACAAAACTTTAACCATTTATGAATATCAACACATCAAGTTCTTAATCATTGTTATTAAGATTAACCATGAAAGCATGAAACAAGAAGCTCAACACAATAACACACGAGACACCACAATTTTTACGTGGAAAACCCTATAAGGGAAAAATGATGGTGGGTGTTATCCCAAAGAAATAAATAAGTTACAGCAATACCAGAAATCAGAGGCTCATTGCCTTAGGGCTCACTACCTTAGGGCTCACTACCCCAAATGCTCACTACAAATGTTAGGGCTCACTGCCAAGATTAGCTCATTGCTAAGGGGTGGCTCATTGCCAAAGATTTGTGAACTGATTTGATAGCATCTACTTCATGTCTGAGTTCAGTTCCATTGAAGCACAATATAATACTTATGCTCTGCTCTTCTTACACCTTTGCACTATCTTTTCATTTTCGCACTTACACACCTTTTTCACAATCACATTACATGCTTTTATATACAGTTTGTCAACCTTGGAATGTACATCAAGGTTGACATTACATTATCAAACATTGGAACAATCTCCAAGGTCAACATTACAAACATACATAGAAATAGGTCTGGACCTAAACAAAACTAGCTAAGGAAAGGATGTATGCGGATCATGTTATGCATTAGCTGGGACTCAAATGCAATCTTCCACTCCACGACACACTTCCACAATCTTCGATGCATCTCCGCCAAGATTGTTGTTAACACTAAGTCTTCTATGAATGGTCTTCATCCACGATCCAAATTTCTCTTTGTGGACCAATCCAAAGGTGGGAACACGATCAGGAGACATCCACAAGCACATTGTGATCACCAAGAACATATGCACAACCTCTAACCAATTTGTCAAAAGGATTCTTTAAATTGGAGCACTTAAACAACACTGTCAGCCACTATCATAAAGAAAAGATTGCTTGTGGACCAACAAATCACAAACCATTGGAGTTGAAGGAACTTATCATCATTACCAACTTGATTCTAGAACCGCAGATGGAAATACTTAACTGCAGAGGAATGAGGAGCATAATACATTCTCCCTGTCACCACCAAATATACAGAGAAATTAGTTTTCACTTTGGTTAACATAACTAACTCAAATCTTCATACTGGAGGCTCAAACTTGGAACATAGCATCTTCAGACATGGATCTAACTAACTTCCAATCCATAGATAAAGATATTCATTCTACAAGAAATGTGGAGCAATCTGTTGGACTGTCCTTCTGTAGACAAAGATACTCTGCAACACACTGTTTCCATCGGAGGAGAAAATTTTCTCAATATCCTCAATATCATGATCTCCAACACTTATATAGGCAAATACAAGGTATCTAACTTATTACAAACAAGTATCAAAACAAGAGCACAATTGACACCAATGACAACAATGATATATTGACATCAATGACAACACCGATTAGGCACATACTTGCAACATTGACATCCATCTGATATACTTTGCAATTCTTATGAGCAACAAGAGCAAGGAACATTCTGATTGCCTCCATCCTTGCTACCAGAGCATAAGTCTCCTCAAAATCAATGCCTTTTACTTGAGTGTATTCTTTGCATGCTAATCTTGCTTTGTTCCTTACAACTTCAGCTTCTTCATTCAATTTGTTTCAGAAAACCCATTTTTTTCCTATAATATTCTTGTTTGTTGGTATGGGAACTAGTTCCCATGTTTGATTCTTCTCAATCTGATCCAATTCTTCTTCCATGGTTTTTATCCATCCATCATCCTTGTTGGCTTCAGCAAAGGTCTTAGGTTCTACTTTTGATAACAAGCACAATTTTGCTTGCTCATGTGTCTTGGTAAACTTTCTCCTTGTCTGTGCACCTTCATTCTTGTCTCCAATGGTCTGCTTTGCTGAGTGATTCTTTTGAACATACTTTGTTGGAGTCTTAGGCATCTGCTCTGGTTCTTGTTCCTTTTCTTCTTTCACTTCTTCTTCTTCATCTTCAATGCAAAGAAAGGTATCAGATCCAATGTCTTCTCAATCTTGTGAGATCTGATACAAGTCTTCATCTACTTTGACATTTGTGCTTTCAATCATCTTTCCCAACTTTTTGTTGTAGCATCTATAGGCCTTGCTTCTGGTTGAGTAACCAAGAAATATTCCTTCATCACATCTGGAATCAAACTTTCCTAGGTCTTCTTCATCTCTTCTGATATAGCATTTGCTACCAAAGATCCTAAAGTATCTGATAGTGGGAGGTCTTCCATACCACAACTCATAAGGGGTCTTTGTGTTGTTGACACTTAACTGCACTCTGTTAGTTAGATAGACAATAGTGTGAAATGCTTCCTTCTAGTATATATCAGGCAGATCTGCATCTTTGAACATTGCCCTAGACATTTCTTGCATAGTCCTATTATTCCTTTCCATTACTCCATTTTGTTTAGGGGTTCTAGGAGTAGACAAATTCTTCCTAATGCCATAATCGTCACAAAACTTTTAAAATTCCTTTGAAGTAAACTCACCTCCTCTATCTGACCTTAAACATTTGATCTTAGTATCCATTTCATTTTCAACCAAAGCTTTGAAAATTTTAAATTTATCAAGGGAATCAGATTTTTCTATTAACAAAGTAACCCAAGTCATTCTAGAATAATCATCAATGAGCAACATAAAATACCTTTCACCTTGTTGACTCTTTACTCTTGTAGGTCCACATAGGTCTGTGTGAATTAGCTCTAATGGCTTTGAAGAAGAGTACTCCTTGCTTTTAAAACTTTTCTTTGTCTACTTTCCCATTTGACATTCCTTGCATACAATGTTTTCAAGCTTGATTATCTTAGGCATATCTCTCACTGCATGAGAAGAGCTTATTCTTACCATATTATCAAAATTGTTGTGTCCCATTCTTTTGTGCCATAGCCAACATTCACTGGATTGAGCCAACATACATGTTCTTCCATTTACCTCTTTCAAGTGATAAATATCACCACATGTCTTGATACCTTCTACAACTAGCTTTTTGAATCCTGCCTTCCTAATTTCACAACCATTGGCATGAAAAGTAAGATTGCAACCTTTCCTGCACATCTGATTGACAGTGAGAAGATTGTGTTGTAATCCTTTGACATAGAGTACATCCTCAGTCATGTTCTTTCCATCAATAGTTATGACACCTTTTTCCACAGATTTGAGTTGATTCATCACCTCCAAACCTTATAGCTCCACCATCCCACTTCTCAAGGCTGATAAACTTCTCTTTGTCACCAGTCATATGAATTGAACAACCATTGTCAATAACCCAAGCTTTGGTTTCTTATTTTGCATGGAAGGCAGTCCATACAACCATTGATCTTTCAATATTGTTTTGGATTGTTTGTAAGCTATCAGTTTTTCCACATTTTCCAACATCATCCTTTTTGTCACCAACACTCATGGCCAAGAAAAGGGTTTCATCATTTGAATCATCATGATGCTCATCTTCTGAAGAACGTTTGTCTTCTATGGAAAACAAACTCCTTTTGAATTTACTATTTCTATTATTTCTCCTAGCTTCTTTAAGAGGACATTTAGAAGCAAAGTGACCAACCTTTCCACAATTAAAAAATTTAAAGGGTAACTTACCTTTATATTTGCCAAAGCCTTTCTTCAGTGTTCTTACAAAATTTGCTTTAGCATCATCAGGGCTTCCATTTCCATCAGCAATCTCATCCTTTGTCTTTTTACTGGCTCTAAAAGAAGATTCTTTCTTTGGAACATCACTGTCATATTCTCTCATTTCAAAATCAGCAAGGGTCCCAAACATTTGGTCTAAAGAGTATTTATCCAAATATGCAGTCTCCTCAATAGAAGATACCTTATGACTGTAACATTTGGGAAGAGATCTCATAACATTCTTCACAATTTCATCCTCTTTTATCTCACCACCAAGACCTATGATGTCATTGACCATTTCATTGACTCGGAGCATAAATCCATCATATTTTCATCCTCTATCATCTTTAGGGTTTCAAATCTGCTTCTGAGGATTTACATCTTAGCTTGCTTTACTTTCTTATCTCCTTCGTAAATGGTTTTAGGTTTATCCCAAACTTCTTGAGTAGAGCTACAACTCATCACCTTTGAAAGTTCTAAATCAGTTAATTCACTCATGATGGCAAAATTTGCCTTGGCATTGTTATCATACTTATTGATTTCATTTGCATCTGTAGGAATAGTAGTAGGAAAAGTGTAACCTTTCTTGACAGAATCTCAAACTCCACATCCTAGAGAATTGATGTAAGCTTCCATCCTTAGCTTCCAAAAAACATAATTGATTCCATCAAACATAGGTATTTTATTGGATCCTCCTTGTGCCATCCCAAAGCTTCCTCAAGCGGTTAAGCTTCCCTTAGAGGAACTTGGCTCTAATACCAATTGTTAGACACACAAGAATACTGAGAGGGGGTGAATCAATATTTAAACAATTTTCAATTTCAACAACTTCAACTTATCTGGAGCAGATTAAACCTTAAGCATCACAATATCAACATGAAAGAATAACACAATGCACATCAACACATAACACCAGATATATGTGGAAAACCTTAGAAGGGAAAAACCACGGTGAGGATTAACTCACAATATATGAAGCTCAAATAATAACTTTGTTTTAGGGGCTTTAACCCAAGGAAGTTACTACTCCATTAGTAACTTTGATTTAGGGTCACTCCCAAGGAAGCTTCTACTCCATGATGACTTTGTTTTAGAGTCACTCCCAAGAAAGCTACTACTCCCTGAAATGAGAACACACTTGCAAAAGATTACAGTATGGCAGTCTTTCTACTGTCTGAAAATTGACATCAAAACTCACACTTTTGATGATTGCACTTCTACCTCTTCACACTTTCTTCTAATGATCTGATCAGTTAGAAACACTCTATACTTGATCACTGTCACAAATATGTCTTCAAAATGAATCCGGATAGCATCCACAACTTCTGCTCTTTCTCCTTCAGTCGCACATTAATAATGCATTTATTTTTCTTTTATTTGCTTGCAAACTTTTTCAATCAATTGGAATCACACTTTACCTCACTCATTTTGATTCACTATTTATACATGATATTACATTGATTACATAGCTTGTCAGCTAGGTACAACATGAAAAATACATTTACAAGTCAGCCAAACAATACACAACATGAAACGTGTAGAAGATAGGTCCTAAGTAAAACCACATGTTACACCAGCAGAAGATTCAAGCCTTGCAGACTTGAACACTTTCTTAATTAGGTCCAAAATATCCTTCATAGCTTCAAACATCAAGAAATTACATCCGCACACTCCACTCATTTGGAAATAGGACAGCTTTAAGGAAAACACATGAAGTCTTGAAGTATAACAGCCATATCAACTTGACAAACCTTGTGCAGTACAAGAAATAAGAAAGATCTTCATGAAAAATTTCCAGATGAGTCCACATGACTCATACAACATCCCCAAACACTCCTTTGCCACTGCATAACTTCAATCATTAACATTGAGAATGATCTGTCATCCGGAACACACTGCAACATATTGTCATTTGAGAACTGGGCTGCAGACCACAAAAATCCCTCATTTCTGGTAATGGCAACCATTCATTTCTAGAGGAATGTAGAGCATTCTAACAGGCCTTCAACACTGCCTCACTCTACCAAGACACATGTTGGTACTCTATCATGCATAACTTTCACAACAGAAGGGCAAATGATCTTAATATCTGGAATTATCATCTTCATTGAAGTCTTAACATACCTTCATAACCGCATAACTGAATCTGCAAATGCGAAGGAATGTAGAGTATTCCATTTAGTCTTCATCATCACATCATATTGCCAGAGCATGAATTAGAACTCAATTACTTATATCTTTCACAACGGAGGAGCAAGTGATCTGAACCATTGGATTTAGCACTTTTACATCATACTGGACTTACCTCTTGAACCGCAAGACCATATCTTCAAAACTAGAGGAATGCGCAACATTCCATTACCAAGCTAGAAACACCTTCACAGAACCAACACTGTCTTCAACCTTGTCAACAGAAAAACATACATCCGATAATCAAAACATCATGAAACTTGGAAAATACAAGATTTGACATTGTCAGAAGCTATGTTCAAATCCGTAGAATCACAATATTAATATAATGAGAATGCAGAGCAATCTCCTAGACAGTCTTCAAAGAGTAGTCATCCTAAAATAGAAACTGGCATCAACTTCCAGAGGCCAAATCTTCTTTGTACCAACACATACAACTGAGGAACATTAGGATGGAACATTCAACATGCTTCAGGCCACCAGCAACATATCTAATCCTCTTAGTGCTTCTCCTCTTAGTGCTTCTAATTCTCATCTCAATTCTTCACTAATCAAGGTATGACATCCAACCATGAACACCACACTTCCATTATAGAGTTGACATCAATGACAACCTTAATGATAGCCTTAACAATCTCCTCATCCTTGTGACATTGTTGACATCAATGACAGTCTATATGGTTCAATTTGTATGAGACTTTTATAATTACTTTACCCTCACAAGCTAGGAACTTATAATAGTATTAATAGTTCTAATTTAAATGTATATGGTTCATTTCTCTCTCTCTCTCTCTCTCTCTCTCTCTCTAGTTAGTTAAAAAAAATATATTATTGGTTTCATTAGTGATTCATGTACCTTTAAAGACTTCTTATTACCATATTATTAAGTTTTGAATCATGATAGTAATAACTATTAACATTATACTTCAATACAATATTGTTTCCATTCATTTTTGTAGGACTAATGGATGTGTATTGAGCACATTGCAAGTAAATTTTTTACATTATAGAAATTTATAAAAAAAAAATTGGTTGCTTTCAAAGAAATTCTCTTCAGACACTTTTCTCCCAATAGTCTCAAATTGAAATTTTGTAGGGTTAGTCATCTCTTGAATCAATATTAAACCTTTTAATGGTCCAACAATTGGATGTGAGAGTGGTTCTCATGGCCTATATCAAAATAATATGATGGGTAGAAATAAATGGGGTTATAAAATACCTCTAGAAAAATGGATAGGTAACTTGTATCTAATAAATGTTGGGGATATTTTAGTGGAAAGGTCTATGAGAAGGGGATTTTAAAATAGAACATTAAGAGGTATAAATGGAATCAGGGGTATTATTTGTTATCCTATGAATAAAGGTGATGTGACATAACTTTAATGAATGAAGCCATGCGACCAAATGCTTGTTATTGGCTTTATTTAAAAGCTAAAGTTGGTTTATTTGTAGGCCCTTTTTTAATGTGTGGGTCTATTGAGTCAATTATCCATATGTTCTTTTAATGCCCATACGGCAAGGCTACTTGGAAAATATTTCTTGGAGCTCAAGGGCCAAGTCTGAGAATAGTATCAAATTCCATAGTATGATATTAATTGTGACATTAGTTGTATCAAACATGTTTCTTTAAGAAATTTTTAGAAAGTTGTGGCTTGTTGTGCCTATTGTAATTCTGTATGTCTTATGGAAAGAGGATTTTTTTTATATTTTACGGAAATAATATTATGCATAATAGCTTCTTTAATGAAGTTCTTATTCAAATTGTTTATGAGTATGTGTTGAACTTCAATTAAAGGCCCTGGAGGAGAAACCAAGTAAGTTCCTTAATTTAGGTTCTATGGTGGTCCAATATGATTACTTGGTTAATATTGATATCTTTCTTAAGGTGGATTTTACTTATAATTGGAATCAACTTTATAAGGATAAATACTATCTAGAATTTGATGAGCATGGATGGGATTTTCTTCCTAATGAGTATCTTGAGCAACAATATTTTGTGGGGGAATATCTCGAAGCAATGTAAAATGAAGCAAATATAATGCTTCAAGATATTTATAACATACTGAGAAAATGAAAATTGAAGTGTGACAACTGGTTGTTAACTTGTCTCTTGGGATGATAGACATGATTAATAGATTTTCAAGGGATCTTTTTAGTGCTCTCAGGTTGTCTTTGGAAGGTATAACTTGTCTCTTGAAATGATAGATGTGATTAACATACTTTCAAGATTGATCTTAATACTCTAGATTTATCCTTAAAAAGTATAAAAACCTTATTTATAACCACATCACTAACATGATTAAATGTTTTATGAGATGAAATATATTCTTTATGTAGAAGAGAAAGACATGTCTTAATACTCTTGATTTATCTTTAAAAAGTATAAAAACTTATTCATAACCACATCACTAACATGATTAAAAGTTTTATGAGATGAAAGATATTCTTGATATAAAAAAAAAAGGGAGAGATGTTAAGAAGAAGTAATGAGATGAAAGATATTCTTGATGTAAAAGAAAAGCGCAGAGATATGAAGAAGTAATGAGATGAAAGATATTCTTAATGTGAAAGAGAAGGGCAAATATGTTAAGAAGAAATAAGGGACCCATGATTGTAGATAACGGCCATGAGATGGTTGTTTTGAAGGGACTTGTTCTTAGTGATGAGGGCCCTATTATTATAGATGAGGCAAATTTTAAGGGTCCCTAGATTTTCAAGGGATCTTTTTAGTGCTCTCAGGTTGTCTTTGGAAGGTATAACTTGTCTCTTGAAATGATGGATGTGATTAACAGACTTTCAAGACTGATCTTAATACTCTTGATTTATCCTTAAAAAGTACAAAAAACTTATTCATAACCACGTCACTAACATGATTAAATGTTTTATGAGATGAAAGATATTCTTAATGGAAAAGAGAAAGACTTATCATAATACGCTTGATTTATCCTAAAAAATATAAAAAACTTATTCATAACCACATCACTAACATGATTCAAAGTTTTATAAGATAAAATATATTATTGATGTAAAAGAAAAGAGCAAAGATCTTATGAAGAAATAATGAGATGAAAGATATTCTTGATGTAAGCGCAAATATGTTAAGAAGAAGTAAGGGACCCATGATTGTAGATAAAGGCCATGAGGTGGTTGTTTTGTAGGGACTTGTTCTTAGTGATGGGGGCCCTGTGATTACAGATGAGGCAAATTTTAAGGGTCCCTAACTTGTGGTTGTCATAGTTTTCAAGATGAGAGTGATGGTTTCTCTATACCTAAAAGAAAAGGATTCTATGATGTGTTAGCCATCATATCGATTGCTTTAGTGATAGAACTTAAATTCAGTCTACATGCTTCTTTTTGTACGTGACTTTTATTATAATTAATTTGGTCCTCACGGGAAGGAAACTTATAAAACCATGAGCACTTCTATTTTTAGTGCATATGGTGAATTTCCCTCGCTAAGAGTTATAGTAAAAAAAACATTATATTGGTTTGGTGAGTGGGCCGTGCACCTTTGAAGACTTCTATTTACCACATTAGAAATACAATTTTAAAAAAAAATTAAAAAAGAAACAATAATTTGTTATAATAATAAATGTTAAAAGTTTCAATACTTTTCTTATGATTGTATTGAAATACTCATACGGCCATCAAATTTAGTGCCTTATACAATTTCTTGGGTTAATTTAAGTGGTCAAAGAAACAACTAGACCTATTCGGCTTAAATTTGACAGTCAACCTTCCCTGTCAAAGAGATTTTTAATTGACAATTATCTACTTAATGGTGCCCTTCAAATACTATGACATGTCTTAGTATAAGTAAATCATATAAAAATCAAATATATATATCATCATAATCCTATATAAATTTTGACAGTTTGTCCAAAATCTCTTCTTTCATATGATAGTCTTTTTAAAAAATTGATTGTATTTTACAGTAAAAATATCTAAATACAGCTATACAGCTTATTCTCTTCTTTCTATCCTGATGATGGATCATTGAGTATGATCCGAAAAAATCTCTCCTTTCATATGATACAGTCTTTTTAAAATTTTGATTGTATTTTACAGCAAAAATGTCTAAATACAGCTATACAGCTCATTCTCTTCTTTCTATCCTGATGATGGATCATTGAGTATGATCCGAAAAAATCTCTCCTTTCATATGACATAGTCTTTTTAAAATTTTGATTGTATTTTACAGCAAAAATGTCTAAATACACCTATAAAGCTCATTCTCTTCTTTCTATCCTGATGATGGATCATTGAGTATGATCCGAAACGTTGATGAAAAAAGGTATAACACAGTGATTCCAGAAGCCTGAATTCTACACTTGATCATGGACTGTAGAAATATCATGTCTACAACAAGCTATACAGCTGTCAAATTTAAGCCCTGGTCCGAGAGATGGAGAGGCGGTAAAAAGGAAATTCTCTACGTCATTATAAAAAGCCAACCTTGATTCCGGACGGATGTACTATTTAATAATATTATTATGGACGGTGATTAAAACATTTAATCGGGTCGTTTAATGTTCTGTTAAGGAGTCCGGACATTGCTTTATACGACCTTGTCTGGTGAAAGGGCGGTCTTTTTGTCTTCAACAGACGGACGGGCGGGCTGACGGACGGACGGGCGGGTGGGCCGGCGGGTAGGCGGGCGAATGTTTACGTAAAACTGGCGGCGAAAATTGGGGCGAAACCGCGCCCGCCACCCGCGGATTTTAGGGTTGGAAAACACGACGCCCGGCCCCGGGCGGGTTTCGGGCGTAGAAATGGACAAAAGGGTTCCGTTCGGGTCGGGTAGGGTGGGGCCACTGGCGACCGGGCCGGGTGGTCAGAAAGTAGAGGCATGTGGGTTGCACGGTACGTACATATGTGGACGAGACTGGAGCCAAAAACCACGCAAGAACGTAGGTCCGGAATCCGGACAGTTGGCTCTCCCTTCCACAAAATAGTTTGGTTTTCCCCCATGAACGTGTTTTTCTATATAGAAATAGGTCTATTTCACTATTCACTATTTCACTATTCATGGTTGTGTGTGTGTTCAGTATACGTCCATGGTGGGAAGTGGATATCATGTGGGAAGGTGCGTTTGCAGACACTTCCAAACACTACCGGACATAGCCGCCATCACATCACTTATACAGGAGTGTTGCTGCCCGAGAGACACGACCCTGCCCGGCCCACCGGTTGTCTATCTGTTTGACACCTCAGATCTTTGCATTAGACATTGCTCACTGATTTTCTTTCCACCTGGGCCGTTGCTTGCTTGGGCTCCAGAATTCTGTCAGAGTGTGTAGTGTAGCTTAGGTTTGTTTTAGGTAGGTAGCCTTTTTTTGTATTGGATAGGTAGATTATAGATAGGTTTGGTTCCAAGTTGAAACAGCAAAAATGTGGCTGCACGGGTGGGGAAGTAGGAATCTAGGACTATTGACTGGAGAAACCCACACGGTGACGTGTTTGATGACTCTAAATTTAGAATGCTGGTAAGTGACGTGCTAAAGAAAGACGGGGTTGATGGGACATTGGGACGTATTATGGCCGCCCATCCTTTTTTGATGTATGAAATTGATTTAATGGACGCATCATGTCAATAGCAGGGATCAGTTTCAAGAGCCTATCATGACCCTTTGGTATCTTGGGTGTCATGGTGCTCTGCTTATTTTATTTTGCAGTGTTTCAGATTGGGTTCTTGTTCTCTCTTTTTGAGCACCTAGAGCCTTCCGTAGATTGAGAGGATGTGTGTAGGTGTGACATCAAGAGTCAAGTTTTAGGCATCACATAATGTATTAAATTAGAGATCTGATATTCAAAATTTGTTGATTTGTTGTGTGACATCAAGAGTCAAGTTTTGGCATCACATAGTGTATTAAAATTAGAGATCTAATATTCAAAATTTATTGATTTGAGTGTAGTGGAGAAATAAAAAATTGAAATTCTATTGTTTTTATTAGGTTAAAGGTTCTTAAGGCTACAAACTTTTAGGTTCTAAGGCTACAAAATTTTAAAATAATAAAATGTTGAATATTAGGTATTGCATTAAGATTATGGATGGAATTGTTAACAATTAGACTTTTTATACTTGGGTCTCAATTGGGTTATTCATATTAAAATTGATTTCTAGTTTAATAGTTTTATATTAAATTATAGCATATAGAAAAAGATCCAACAAATCATTGCTACTCTTTTTTCCTTTCTTTTCAACCAATCATTGCTATTCCTTCCTCTTCTTTCTTTTCTCTTCATAACCATGTACAAAACACAAATTGATTGCATTAACAGTGAGTTGCAATGGGTAGGTGGGTTAGTTATAAGGAGGGTTTAGGGTTTAATCACATAGCACCACACACTTATTTATTTTTTAATTTTGAATATTTTAACCATTAAATTGGAGATATCAAGACATTTTAGAGATGATCGAGGGATGCTTCATGACATTCAATGTCCCTGGGATGTATGGCCTCCAAAAAAGCCATTTCAAGAATCATAAGGACAAGGAACATCTTCTACTATTCCCATGTCCTAGAAATGCCTTAGGAGATGAGGACACAAAATCTGGGGGGACGTATCCCCATATAGCACAACAAATTTATACTATGTAATGCCCCAAGCTTTTGCTTAAGAAATTAACAGAAAAAACACAAACAAACACTTTTTAGCAAAAGAGAAGTACTAATGAGAAACCAAATAACATACTAACATGCCCAAGGTGTCGTATGCAACCCATGATGATACATTTGGCACACACACCAATACATAAGCAAAGTGCTCGATAAGTAGAAGACTTAACTATACCATGGGAGAAGACACCATGGTTGGCATGGAAACTGAGACATGGAGGAGAGATGAGGTTTTCAAAACCACTAGAACACCTTTCGAACATCTCTACTAAACCACCATCTAAATTTCACAAAGTTACAACAAACAAAAAGACATAATTGACAAAGTTCGAGTTCCATAAGGGAATTGCAGGTAGGTCAAACTTTGAACTCGGGTTGTAACTTGTCACTCTACATACAACTTAGTTTTAGGTTTTGAGATACAATCACAATCTATAACCTTGCAGACCTTGAGTTCTATCAACATAATGCAATGTGCAAATGACATGCCAACCCCAGACTTTGACAAACGAACCACTTTGGGCCCTAGAAATCTTCTTCAGTTTGCATGTTGCAATGTGCAAACAAGCTCTAGTTATTAAGCTTAGAAGATGCTTGGACTTTATAAACCTCCTTTAGTTTGTATGTCTACAAAGTACAATCAAGTTCAAGACTCTGAACCAACATCACATCAAACTTCGAGACTCGCTAGCAATATGCACATCTACAAATTGTAAGTAAATGCTGAACTCCATACTCTATGACATTTAAACTCTAGAAGCATTGACAACCTACATTATGCAAAGTGCAATCAACTTCTAAATTTTAGACCATCTTCTACCTTAGACTTTGGAATTTAGATGTAACTTACACTATGTGGTGTGCATCAGGTTTCCAAACTTTGGTCCCACTACAATTTAGGATTTAGGGACTAACTACAACTAGTAACTTAGACTGACGACCCCAGTTTGCACTGCAGTTCATAATGTATCTCTAACGTGAAAAATAGAATACAAAAAAGTGTTAATGCAAGGGAAACACCAAGTATATTTCTCCCACTCTATGAGGTGTATCTTCCTCAATTTATGAGTTATTTACAAATAGTCTTAGGGGTACATTCGTGGGGTTGTGAGCTTTGACTTAGCCACACGAAAAACCTCTAAAAGTACATGGTTTCTAATAAAATAAGAGATAAGTGAATTCCACCTTATAAATGAAAAGATAACAAAATAAAAACTAAAATGAAACTAATGAAATATCTCAACACTAAATACTCACCATGTCATCGAGATGGGGAAGCTCTCAACATGCAATCCAAATGCCCCAAAGATCTCTGAATCTTCAATGGTGGTACACTGCCACCCAATCATGTGGTACCCTCAGGCCCACCCCACTATACTAAGAGATGAACACAAGGGTAGAAACATACTGATGCAATACAAGAGTATGGCAACACACATACCAATCAACATGCATAATGTAGTGCTACAACACACATGTACACTGAATGTGATAATCATAGAAATACCAACAGCATAATTACAACCATGTTGAATGTAACATCTAATGGAAGGAGAAGAATGGGGTTCCTAGAAGTTAGGTGAGGAGTGTCAACGTAGTAGCACAACAACTATGCAAATATATGAAGAGTAGTGCTTCCTCAATGAAGACACTTACTGACATTCATCAACCCCCATAGGTTGTGACATGTCCTACGTGATTGATATCGAATCCATATAAGGCATTCAGTCATGGCATGAAAATCTTTAGTTATATTTTAATTTCCCAATATGGTTATGTTTTCACTTAATTTAACTCTCCATCATTCTCATCATGCTGGTCACTTTGGACTATGGCAAATGGTGAGAGCCACTCCTCCCTACTCTCTATACCTCAATCCTAGAAAGACCTTCACTCCAATTACATGAATTGGACGTAGCATGGAATTCAAGGTGGCAACATCACAACATGACACTAAAGAATACATAATGCCATTCTACATTTGGTAGCATTCATTTCATAATATTATTTACTCAAATTAGTCCTAAAATATGATTTTCATAATTTTCTTTTCAACATGAAAAACCATAAAATATTCCCACCTCCATTAATGGAGCCACATGAAAGATTGAAATTTCACATATTTTGATTTGGGAGAAATTCACAAAAAACAAGACCACCTTTTTATTCCCAATCAACCCAATATTCATAATCTCCAACAATTTTGAGAAGAGAGGAATCTAATAAAAAATTTCCATAGTAATGTCTCTAAAATGGACTTTCCCAAATTTAAACCCTATAGTTAAAACATACAATCTATACATGCAATTCTTTAACCAAGTTCATACCTACAATATGAAGGCCATATGCACCACATAGTGTGGGCATGGCAATAGAAAATTTTATTTAAAATTTAAAATTTTAAATCAACAATGCGAAGGGGGACAATACCTTTCCAACAAAGAACACACACAAAATGGAAGCAATCTTTTTTCTAAATCCCAAGCACACTTCCAAGCAATCTTTTCAAGCAACTTAAATCACCAAGCAAACTCCAAATTCAAGCAATATTTTCAATGCAATCAATTTCTTTCACAAAAGGAGAGGAGAATTGAGAAAGTTTTTCTTAAAAAAATGGAAAAGTGGAACAAAAGCCCTTTCTTTTTCCTTTTCTATGATTCCTTAAACCTTTTTCCTATTTTTCCTTTTCACACCACAAATGGATATTACAAAAATCCTTCTCAAAATTCAATCATTCTAAATAACAATATCAATTGCCATTAAAATTCCTCTAAGGCAATTTAATTAACATACTTCCTATTTATAAAATAATTCTAATTTCTTCAAGCAATATATTTTAATTCCCTAAGACAATATTCTCTATTATACTTTTTTATACAGAAAGAATAACAAAATGCCCTAAGATTTTCCATGAAAGCATAATTAAACATCTTTTCTACAAACATAGTAAACACACATTTCAAGATAATTCCAAATGCCAAATTTTGAAATAAAATTAAACCCACGCAAAGGAATTCCACACACTTTATGGGTTTTCATGACATACAGATCCTAAAACCACCATTGATTTGGATCCAAGTTTACATAGGGATACACATGATCTATCTCATGCTCGAATCGAGTGAGATAAAGGTTAACACACAGATTTAACCCAATACGAATGTCTCATTTATAACCATCATTGGGGAATAAGCCTATAGCTACACACTCAGCTCAAAAATTAAGCATACCTACTCTTATATAATAGATAAAGAAAAGAATAAACACTCGACATGATGTCATATCATATAAACTGAATAAGCATCATATCTAACATGAATCATCAACTATAATCATAAATTTTAGAATCATCAACTATAATCATAAATATGCAATAACTAATAATAATCCACAATACTAATCCATTTAGAATAAACACATCTATACAGCATATATACACATATCAAAGTAGTGGAATGGTAACACTGAAAGGTCCTACATATAAGTACAACCCCACTATATTGAGAGATAAATGCAAGGGTACAAACATACTGACGCAATACAAGAGTATGGAAACACACACACCAATCAACATGCATAATGTAGTGCAACAACACACATGTACTTTGAATGTGATAATCATATAAATACCCTCAATTATGTTTGGCAATAGAGAATTCCATTTAAAATTTAAACTTTTAAATCAACTATAAAAATGGGAAGAATACCTATCCAATGAAGAACACACGTAAAATAGAAGCAATCATTAAACTGAATCTCAAGCACGCTTCCAAAAAATCTTTCCAAGCAACTTCTATCACCAAGAAAACATTAAATCCAAGTAATGTTTTCAATGCAAGCAATTTATTTCACAAAGGAGAGGAAACTTAAGAGAAAGTTTTTCTTCAAAAAATTGGAAAATTGAAACAAAATACCTTTCTTTTTCCTTTTCTATGATTCCTTAAACCTTTTTCCTCTTTTTTTTTTTCGTTTTCACACCACAAATGGACATTACATAAAGCTTTTTGAAATTCAATCATTCTAAATAATAATATCAATTTTCTTTAAACTAAATCCATTAAAATTACTATAAGGAAATTTAATTAACATACTTCCTATTTATAAAATAACTCTATTTTCTTCAATCAATATATTTGAATTCCCTAAGACAATAATCTCTATTATACTTTTTTATACAGAAAGAATGATAAAATGCCCTAGGATTTTCCATGAAAGCATAATTAAACATCTTTTCTACAAACATGGTAAACACACATTTCAAGATAATTTTTAATGCAAATTGTTGAAATAAAATTAAACCCATGCAAAGGACTTCCACACATTTTATGGGTTTTCACAACATACAAATCTTGAAATTACCATTCATTTGGATCTAGGTTTACATAGGGATCCATCTCTTTCTCAAATCGAGTGAGATAAAGGTTAATATACATATATTTAACCCAATATAGATGTCTCATTTATAACCATCATCAGGGAATAATCATATACCTACACACTCAGGTCAAACATTAAGCATACCTACTCAATATATAATAGCCGAAGTAAAGCATAAATACTCAATGTGGCATCATAACATATAAAATGAATAAGCATCATATATAACATGAATCATCAACTATAATAATAATGTTAGAATCATCAACTATAATCATAAAGATGCAATAATTGATAATAATCAACAATACTAATCCATTTAGAATAAAAACATCTATACAACATATATACACATCAAAGTAGTGGAATGGTAACACTGAAAGGTCCTACATATAAAATCACACACATACATACATAGGAAAACACCTAGATGCCAATACAAAACCCCATCAAAAACACCTCAATGGCATAGTAAAACATCATCACTAATAACAATAGTGGATCTGAAATAAAGTCAATAGATGACAAGGCACAAGTGTTAGAGACATTACATCCTCCCTCCCTGGAACTAGGCTTCTCCTAGAAGCCTTAAAAAGGGTAAGGGTAAAGCACTCTTAGTTGTGTGCCATCTTCCAAAGTAGCTACAAAGCCATCTAGAGGGTCCCACTAGACCCTTACCTCCTTGGGCAATAGATAATGGCCCCACTTCTTCAATTCTTGAACTATGCAATAAAATTCTTAGTTATAGACTAAATATCTCCTTTTGACATCATTTAACTTTTCATTGAAATAGGCTAATGGTCTTCCCCCTTGGCTTAGTACCACCCCAATTGCATTTCCACTTGCATCGCAATGTTGAAATCTAGTAAGGCCAACACTATCTATTCTATTACCTTCTTACTTAGAAACTCAAATCTCCTACTTGCTTTGGTAGTCAAATTGGGTTCATTCTTTCCCACTCTCATTATCTCAGTTAGCGGTGCATAAATTCTACTAAATTTTTTATGAACTTCTTATAGAGACTTTCCAACCCATAAAAAAATCTTACTTCCCCAAAATTTGCTAGTTTAGGCCACTCCACAATGGATTTGAATTTCTTTAGATCCATATTCAAACCTTTAGCTAAGATTACAAATCTTAAATATACCAAATCTTCCTTCATGAAGCTACACTTTTTCAAATTGATCAACAACTTTTCTTCTCTCAACCTTTGTAGTATAACCTAGTATGCTCTAGGTGTTCTTATTTAGTCTTACTAAAAAATTAGAGTTTCATCCAAGTAAACAATTGTACAAACTTATGTAAAAATTTCCTTAGTACCTGATTCATTAACCTCATAAATTACTTGGTGCATTAGTCAATCCAAAAGGCATAACTAGCCACTCATGCAACCCTTCATTAGTCTTGAATGATGTTTTCTATTCATCTCCTTCTCTTATTCTACTCTAATGATAATTTCTTTTCAATTCGATCTTGGTAAAGTACTTTGCTCCACTCAGATAGTCCATTACATGATCCATCCTTAGCAATGGGAATCTATACCTTAATGTGATCTTATCGATTGCTTTAAAATTAGTACACATTCTCCAGTCACCATCCTTATTAGGTGCTAGTACTGTGGGTACCACACATGGGCTCAAAATCTCCCTAATTAGGCCCTTCCTTAGTAACTCTTGTACTTTCCTATTTAATTCCCCATTTTCTACTAGTGTCATTCTTATAGCACCTTATTTGGTAAATTAGCTCCCAAAATTAGGTCCATGTGATGACTTATACTCCTCATTTGTGGCAATTGTTGTGGCATATTGTCAAATATGGTGTCCAAGTATATTCTTCCAACTCTAAAATCTCCTATGATGCTACTTCATCACTTGTGGTGGTGCTCTTTGTATTAGCAGTGCTTCACACCTTGTGAATCAATACAAAACAAACATTTTCATGTATCAGTCCATCCAAAAACTTCCTTCCATCCACCAAGTATATTCTAGTATTGCTACAAACTTGATCTTCTCTATATTTTAGTGGAATCAAACTATGTCTCTGGTTGTTCCTTGTTATAGTATATGAATTTTCCCTTCCATCATGTATAGCATACCGATCAAACTACCATGGCCTCCCTAATAGTAGATGACATATGTATATCAACATTATATTAGACAAGACTTCATTGTGGTAACCCCCTATCTTGAATATTACCCAACATTGTTCATTGACCATTGTACCTTATGTTCCTTCTACAATCAAGGAGATGTATAAGGGTTTGGATGTCTTAGCCTCTTAAATTTCAACTTTTTAACCATTTCCTTAGATACAAGGTTATTTATACTTCCACTATTAATAATGACTTTACAACACTTATCCTCTACTTTGCATCTAGTTTTGAACATGTTATTTCTTTGTATTGGTCCTTCTTTCTCATGGTGCTTCATTAAGGCCCCCCCTCATAACTAGTGATTGTCCATGCTTGGGGTAATCATTTGACTCATATAACCTTTGGGGTTCCTCATCCCCAAATACAGCTCTGGTGCTATCTTTTGTTTGCTTCTGCTAACCTTGAAATCACTCAAATGCTCTGTTTCGGGCTTCTTCTTTACATTTGAAACATGTTCCTCTCAAAGGTATTTTCTAATTCCACCCATATCCTCCTCTTCCTTGTTGATATCCATCTTTTTGGTATGTGAACCCTCTCCTTTTCCTTTGTGGTAATATTTTCCATCTTCCTAGCTTTTGCGGTGTCATGACTCATTCCTTCATTGCAATAAGTACCACCATGACTGCAATAGGTATTGTCATTCCTATATTTCTTGTATGGTATTTTATCACTGCATCATGATCTCTCTAGGGTCTTTCATCTCTTCCTCTTTGTCAATTTTGCTTATTCTTGAACATTCTATTCAAATTATCTTCTACATTGATCGCAAATTGGTATGCTTCTTCTATAGCGGTTAATTTGACTAGACTTAGCTCCACTTCAATACTTTCTCTCAACCCATTGGTGTATCTTGCAACCTTCTCTTTGCCAACTTCACTATTCCCCATCTAATGATTAGCTTTTGAAATTCTTTAGTGTACTCCTTCATAGTCCTATCCCTTTATCTTAGGCTTTGCAATTTCTTCAATAATTTTAGTTCATAGTCCATTGATATAAATTGCCTTTTCAACTTTGCAACCATCCTATCCCATTTTGTTATTCTTTCCTTTCCCTACTATTTATTTCTAATTATACTTATTTCCACAAAACAACATTTCCTTTTAGCTTGGTATTTGCAAACCTAACCCTCTCAAGGTCTTCAATTTCCTCATACTCAAAATAATCATCCAAATCATTTATGCAATCAATCAATTTTTTAGGGTTCAAGTCACCACATTAGTTATAAATCTCAATCCTAGGTCTCTTACTGATTTTGGAAACACTTTCACCTAATTTGACTCTTCTTCTAGGTCTTCTAGATCTTGCACATATTCTCTTGCATCTTCTTCCACATCACTCTCATCATCACCCCTTGGGCTTCGACCCCTTTTCTTATCGTGTTCCAAAGCCTTCAATTAATTTTTTTCTTCATTACTTCTTTCAATACTTCATTTGATTTTCTAGCAATGTTAGCAACACTTGGACTCTTTGTGGTAACATCTTTCTTGGGATTTGGTGTAAACTGCCTCAAGTTGGCGGTCTACCTACAATCACCCCTTGAAACTACCTCTCAATCAATGATCCATTGGTAAGATTCTTCTAGAATACCTCAATTTGGTGATATCTTCACAAGCAAAGATTTTGGAACACACGCTTTCTCTCCTCAAGGCTCAAACCTTAGGATCTAATACCACCTAATGTAGTCATGATCACAATATCTAATGAAGAATAGTCTAAGGACTGATCTTATATATAGATTAGAATTGTCAAGCACCTTAATTGGACTATCAACACAACTAGGACTATCATAATAGTCAATAGGAATAGATCAAACTAGGTATGACGATAATTTGATATATCTTGTCAAGGTGTAAAGGAGGGGTTTTCTAGGAATAATAAATATATAGGACAGTCATTGCAAGTTGACGAATATATATATATATATATATATATATATAAGTGAATTAAAATATATATAATAATATGAATATATATAAATAACATAAGAATATAAGTTGATGAATTAAAGAACATAAGAATATATATAAGTGAATTAAAATGGACGTAAAGAACATACCTTAGAATTTGATATTGGAGTTGATGAATTCTCCAAATTTTGGCTTCAAAAACCTCAAATTCTTCTTTTTCGCAAGTTTGATTATGAATTCTATATAACTCTAGAATAAGATTAGTGAAATTTATGCAAAAAAAACATATATCATAAAATTCAATCTATATATCAATGGTAATTAGTTTTCAAACAATATCACACATGAAACAAGAAACTTTACTTCCAAATAATCAAATTTTCTCCAAAAACATACAAAATCAGTTATTCTACGTTGAAAAACCAAAAAAGGTGGTGGATTGATCCAAAAATGATTCTTAATATGTCAAAGAACATGCAAAAGCATTTTCTTGTTGGATATACTGCATGAAAAGCAGGAATAATAGTCATGTGGGGTTTGAATCATGGATCCCACATGCTTTTTTACCATTTTTTATGCTTCCAAAAATGCGAACGCATTTTGGGAAGCATAAAAAGATTAAGATTCATGCATGCACACACAGAGAGAGAGAGAGAGAGAGAGAGAGAGAGAGAGAGAGAGAGAGAGAGAGAGAGAGAGAGAGAGAGAGAGAGAGAGAGAGAGAGAGAGAGAGAGGGAATTGAGATAGACAAAGGGGTCTAGATAGAGGGAGAAAGATAGATAAAGAGGGAGATAGAGATAGATATATAGAGAGGGGAGATATAGGGAGATAGAGAGTGAGGGAGAGATAGATAGGGAAATATAAAGAGAGGTATAGAGGGATATATTAAGAGATAGAGTTATGGGGAGAGATAGAGATAGGGAAAGAGATGGAGAGATGTCCAAAGACATATCTGGAGAGACATTTCAAGAGTTAGAGGGATGGGGAGAGAGATAGAGAGGAGGAGAGACATAGAGAGGGAGGGAGAGAGAGGTAAAGAGGGATAGATTAAGATATAGGGATCTATGTGGAGAGATAGAGATAGGGAAAGAGATCAAGAGATGTTGAAAGACATAGGGAGATAGATTTGAGGTAGAGGGATTGAGAGAGTGATAGAGAGGGGGAGTGAGATAGTGAGGGAGGGAGAGATAGAAAGGTACAGTTAGAGAGAGGGGATCAATAGAGAGAGAGCAACACTAAATCCCTAAATTGTAAAACCTAAACTTGAGCAACCCTAAACTCATAAACCTCAAATAATGACCCTAACCCCTAAACCCTGAACTCGAGCAACCAAGCTAAACCCCTAAACATATAGTTCAATAGGGGATGATGGAGGATCAATGGGAAATGGATGTAGAATTATTGGATTTTGATTATCATTATCCTCATTAAGATGAACTATTTGATAGGATCCAAGTTATTTATTTGATTATCTATGTTTTAATCCCCGGACCAATGTGTCTCATCATGGGATATTGATGGATAATGAATAGGGCTAGTGGGATGATGGATAGGGCTAATGGGAAATTATAAAATAATTCCCCTTTGAATCTAACCCCTAAACCCTAAACTTGAGCAACCCTAGAAACTCATAAACCCTAAATAATGCCCCTAAAGGTCTGAGCAACCCTAAACTCATAAACCCTAAACAATGCCCCTAAACCTGAGCAACCCTAAACCTCTCTCTCTCTCTCCCAAAACCCCAAAACCCTAAATTATAATGCCCCTAAAACCTAAATCGTAAACCATAAACCTGAGCAAACCTAAACCCCTAAACCCTAAATAATTCCCCTAAACCCTAAACTTAAGCAATCCTAAACTCATAAACCTGACCAACCCTCTCTGTCTCTTCAAAACAAGAAAACTAGGACTCTTTCTCTCTCTCTCTCCTTATCACCCTATCTCTCCCCTCCCTCTCTCCCCTCCATCTCCATCCTCTCTCCCTCTTCCTCCCTCTGCTCTCCTTTGTCGACAAAGAACATGGAAACAAGAAAATTAGGACATGCAAAGAGGGATGAGGATATAAATTGGGATGATGAAATGGAAACAAGATAATTTATGAGATTTCATTGGATGGGAAGAATGATGCGGAGATGTAGAGAGGGGAGGGAAGTAGAGAGTGAGAGAGAAAGGGTAGGAGGTAGAGACGGGAGAGAAGTAGAGAGTGTGAGAGGATAAGAGGTAGATAGGGGAAGGAAGAAGAGAGTGAGAGAGAGTGTAGGAGGTAGAGAGGGGAGGGAAGTAGAGAGTGAGAGAGAGGGTAGGAGGTAGAGAGAGGGGGGAGAAGAGAGTGAGAGAGAAGGTAGGAGGTAGAGAGGCAAGGGAAGTAGATACTTAGAAAGAGGGTAGGAGGTAGACAGGGGAGGGAAGTGGAGAGTGAGAGAGAGGGTAGAAGGTAGAGAGGGGAGGGAAGAAGAGAGTGAGAGAGAAGGTATGAGGTAGAGAGGGGAGGGAAGCAAATATTCAGAGAGAGGGTAGGAGGTAGAGATGGGAGGGAAGTAGAGAGTGACAGATGTTAGGAGGTAGATAGGGGAAGGAAGAAGAGAGTGAGAGAGGGTAGGAGGTAGAGAGGGGAGGGAAACAAAGACTAAGAGAGAGGGTAGGAGGTAGAGAGGGGAGGGAAGTAGAGAGTGAGAGAGAGGGTAGGAGGTAGAGAGGGGGGAAAAGAGAGTGAGAGAGAAGGTAGGAGGTAGAGAGGCGAGGGAAGCGAAGACTCTGAAAGAGAGTAGGAGGTAGATAGGGGAGGGAAGCAGAGAGTGAGAGAGAGAGTAGAAGGTAGAGAGGGGAGGGAAGAAGAGTGAGAGAGAAGGTAGGAGGTAGAGAGGGTAGGGAAGTAGAGACTCAGAGAGAGGGTAGGAGGTAGAGAGGGGAGGGAAGCATAGACTCAGAGAGAGGGTAGGAGGTAGAGTGGGGAGGGAAGTAGAGAGTGAGAGAGATGGTAGGAAGTGTAGCTACCCTTGTAGACATGTATGTGTTAAGGGAAAATTGGACCTAAATGAATAATCAATATAATAATATTAATGATACCCAAAACTCAATGAAATAATGAACAAAAGAGATCAAACAAACAATGAACAATACAAATCAAACCTCCTTTAATTCTCAGCTTCCATTGATTGCCTATCTCAAATGATCTTGTCTATGAATATGGCCCTCAAAAGGTGCACTTCCTTGCTATGATTCCAAGATGTTCAAATGGGAACGACTATGATAGTTTCGCCATGAAGATGAGCTTCACAACAATGGTAGTAGTATGGTAACGAGTGTGATCACAAGAAATGAAGGAATTGGTGTCAAAGGCACGCTGTAATTCCTGCAGAGTAACAATACTTAAAGCTTGGATGAATGAAATGGAAGAATAGGGTTCAATTTATAGACTTGCGATAAAGAAGATCAATGGTATAGAAAGAATGAGAAGATCAACGTTATAGATTGGTTGAGGAACATGCGCGAATAAGAAGAAGACAAGTGTCACACAAAAGATGTTTTATTTGAGTTTAACTACTTTCTTTTCTAAAGATAAGATATGACTTCATAAATTAGAAAGCTTTTTTTCTAATTTAAGAGATATTGATAAAAACAAGGTTGATTGAGTCAGTTAACTCAACTTGAGATTTGCTTTTGCATGATTTGAGAGAAATTAAATAATAAATTATTTAATTTTGTGTGCATGAAGAAGAAGACTTATTTTTAGAAGATTTGGAAGATATTTGAAGATAAGAAAGCAAATTAAATAAATAAATTTATTTAATTGTTGTGCATGATTTGGAAGAATAAATAAAATATTTGATTATATTTTATTTTTGGAGATTGAGAAGATTTAAATAAATTTGATTTGATTTATTAAAATTTGGAAGAATGATTTTGACTTAATTAAATAATTAAGAATTATTTAATTGTTTGGAAGAATGTAATTAAATAAAGGCTTTTATTTAATTTTGACTTTAGAAGAGGTAATTAAATATTTAGATATTTAATTAACTTAGATGAATATGAATCGAATAAATAAATTTATTTATTTATTTATTGATAGAGGAATTAGATGGAATAAATATTAAGAATATTTATTTAGACTAAATCGTGTCATTTTTAGGCGTATACATTTTGCCCGTCTTTGATGCAATGCAGTTTACGGTGTTGTTTCAAAGAATAAATTTTTGATAATGATACATGTCTTAGTTTGCCCTTGGTAGAGGTTATGACAATAGGATGCCCCCTCGGGAGATTGGACAGGAAGGAAGGTTCGAGGGGCATGAGACAGACAATCTCACGAAGACAAAGGGAAAACTTGGTTAGGATTTGAAGAAAACAGGATGTGTTTCTGAGAAATGGGAAGAAAATGGGAAGAAACAGGTGCGGGAAGTAGTCATAGTAACCACATAGCCAGTTTAGGGTTTGCATGCTATATATAGGAGCTGGGTCCACAAGACAAGTCATTTGCACACTTGGCTTTTGTTGGATTGTCTTTAAGAGCATAGGAGAGGACAGAGCATAGAGCAGTCAGCACTAGGATGGATATTCTGTGCGAGGAGCATCACTTTGAGTGCATTTGATGATTTGACCGGCCAGTAGAGGTAGGACCCCTGGTATGTATCTCAAAAAATTTCACCTAGAATTGATTTTGAATGCAATAAATGCTAGGCAAAATTAGGCTAAACAAATGTGCAAGATCGCAGTTCGGCGCATCTAGCATGCAGAACTGCGCATCTGTCAATCTGCGGTGCATCTAGGATATAAAACAACACATGCATGAAAGCTACGCATGCATGAGAAAGGTTGGCGCATGCATCATTTGGCGGCACATTTACGGT
This sequence comes from Cunninghamia lanceolata, assembly GCA_027924645.1. NCBI lineage: Eukaryota > Viridiplantae > Streptophyta > Pinopsida > Cupressales > Cupressaceae > Cunninghamia > Cunninghamia lanceolata. The sequence continues at coordinate 3,594,948 of BSBN01000738.1, forward strand.
ATGAGTCGACGCATGCAACTGGGCAGTGCATGTATGGTATGGGATGATGTATGCATGAAATGTTGCGGTGTATGTGTCAGAAGTGGCACATTTGCTAAGAAATGGTGCATGTACCTTCTATTGTAGTGCATATGATATAGATAGTCAGTTTACTTAACAAAATTGACTCGATTGGCATCCTGTTTGATGCATCAATCGATAAGCTATCTCTGAGATTGTAGGAATCTAGTCAAGAGATGCAGTGTGCTGTTTTGATCAATTTGATTTGTTAAGGTAGTTGATATGTTTCTATAGATATGTTTTGCATGGTACTTGCATCTTTAGGTTGACACCTTGCTTTGCGTTCTTGCAAGAGGACATACGAGATACACTAATGTCGAGGGAGTAGTTTCCCATGCCAATGTTGCAGCGTCACATGTTGACAGAGATAGATCGAGAGGTGCTTGGCATGATGGGATTAGATTACATGTGCTTAATGCCTGAGGTTTGAGCGAACCCCGGCTTACTGATTGCAGTAGTGGAGAGGTTTCACAGCGAGGATGGGACCTTTCACTTCTTGACAGGTGAGATGACGGTGACTTTGGAGGATGTATATAGGATACTACACTTGCCGATTCAGGGAGAGCTCATGGAGTATGATCCACAGCGGGATGCAAAACTCGCAGAGTGCAGGTGGGTATTTAACGACCCTAAGCTGGAGGGATAGGTTATCTCCTAGCAGGATATACATGATTACTATGACTATTTCCCTGGGATAGTTGTAGGATTGATTGGAGAGGTTGTATGCCCTGATAGGAGATTGCACAAGTTCCTGATTGGATGGGGACAGATCATGGAGAGGATGGTCATAGAGGGCACCCACTATGCTTGGGGTGTCTGCATTTTGGTACACCTATACCACAATATGCATCAGGTGGTATACCATAGGGGTGCTAGTTTATCAGCAGGCGTCTCACTGTTACAGTTTGGTTGTGGGAGCATATCTCCATTACCAGACCGATATGTGTTTTTTAGAGACAGAGGGGAGAGCCTTACAACTATGGCTACGTAGGAGTGATTTCCCAGCATAGACTGGGGAAGCTAGAGTACTAGAGGCATGCACTGGATGGGGTAGATGTGGTCATCAAGAGACCATATCTAGATTGTGAGCCTTAGGATGACAAGACAGATGAGTTGCCATACTGCTATCAGACTTGGTGGCTTATAGGCCAGACGTGGTTCATCCTAGAGAGACAGATTGTCAACCAGGTTTAGAGGTAGTTTGGAAGGAGATAGGGCATGCCATAGGGGCAGGCTCTATTTGCACAAAAACATGCGGAGAGATTTAGATGGTGCCCAGTGGTGTCCTACGAGGAGGCAGTGGCAAAGTTTCGATAGATTCCTTATACTGCCTGGACGATGAGGAGAGAGATTGTAGATGCAGGGATGACTCAGGACTATGAGGAGTGGTTCACAGAGCATCCATTTCTAAGATACTCTGAGCCCGGAGAGCTAGTTCCTTGTATAAACGAGGCAGATTCAGATGATGAGGGCTAGGTTGGTAGGAGGAGGAGGAGGAGGAGAGGAGGATGGAGAGATGGCAGAGATGGGGGAGATGGAGGAGATGGAGGAGATGGGGGAGATGGAGACAGACTCCGACAGAGGAGAAGATTGTCAATGGAGAATGGCTATGATAGTTTCACCATGAAGATGAGCTTCACAACAATAGTAGTAGTATGGTAACGAGTGTGATCACAAGCAATGAAGGAATTGGTGACAAAGGCGCGCTGTAATTCCTACAGAGTAACAATACTTAAAGATTGGATGAATGAAATGGAAGAATAGGGTTCAATTTATAGACTTGCAAGAAAGAAGATCAACGGTATAGAAAAAATGAGAAGATCAACGATATAGATTGGTTGAGGAACGTGCGTGAATAAGAAGAAGACAAGTGTCACACAAAAGTTGTTTTATTTGAGTTAACTACTTTCTTTTCTAAAGATAAGATACGACTTCATAAATTAGAAAGCTTTTTTTCTAATTTAAGAGATATTGATAAAAACAATGTTGATTGAGTCAGTTAACTCAACTTGAGATTTGCTTTTGCATGATTTGAGAGAAATTAAATAATAAATTATTTAATTTTGCGTGCATGAAGAAGAAGACTTATTTTTAGAAGATTTGGAAGATATTTGAAGATAAGAAAGCAAATTAAATAAATAAATTTATTTAATTGTTGTGCATGATTTGGAAGAATAAATAAAATATTTGATTATATTTTTTTTTTAGAGATTGAGAGGATTTAAATAAATTTGATTTGATTTATTCAAATTTGGAAGAATGATTTTGACTTAATTAAATAATTAAGAATTATCTAATTGTTTGGAAGAATTTAATTAAATAAAGGATTTTATTTAATTTTAACTTTAGAAGAGGTAATTAAATATTTTGATATTTAATTAACTTAGAGGAATATGAATCAAATAAATAAATTTGTTTATTTATTTATTGATAGAGGAATTAGATGGAATAAATATTAAGAATATTTATTTAGACTGAATCATGTCATTTTTAGGCGTATACAGTATGCAAAGTGTGGAAGCATAGACAAGGCATGTCAATTGACTGATGTAACACCTCAAGGAGATGTTATGTAATGGAATGCAATGATTGCAAGATATGTAAAAATGGATTTGTTGAAAAGGCTTTAGAAACTTTCAAGCAAATGCAATTGACATGTGTAAAGCCAATTTTTCTCAGCATAACGCGAGCGCATTATAATGCACTCGCGTTATTGTGAGCATGCTTAGACGTGTTTTTTCCAGTTTTTAGCAAAATTCTAAGATAATCTGGAGCATGGTCCCCATTAGGATGGAACTTTTTCCAATGAAAAGTCAAAAAACATACCACCATAATCTTAAGCTCCTTGTTAGCTATCTAACCATATAATTTTTTTCACATTTTGAGTACATTAAGGGTTTCATCTTTAATTTCTTTTGTCAGTGTATCCATTTTTTTGTCAAAAACCAGTGTCTAGTATTTTTGACTTTATTTTTTGACCGTTTATCAAAATTTGAAATAAGTTGCATTTTTAGAAACTAGACTCCATTCTACATGTATTAAAAAAAATTTGATTTTTGATTAGTTTTCAAAAAATTTAGGGGGGAGCATGCTCAATTTTCTATTTTTCAGGAAGTGTCCACTTTGAAAATTAGTAAAAAATCAAATATTCATGAAAATATTATCAGAAAAATCAAGGATAAACTACATGGTGTTAGCTAATTTCTCACTGAAGCAATTTTTGAAATACTAAAAAAAGTCAACATTTTAAGGGGAGCACACCAGACGCTATGTTATATTTTTTTAGAAAAATAGGACCAATTTGTGTGCTCCCCCTTTTTGAACCCCTTAATCTCAACCATTTTTGGAAAAAAAATAGTAGTTTAGAAACTAGATTCGGAGCACTACGACTCTTTTTTTTGTTGCATCTTCAAATTTTGAGTGTAGCTATCTTCAATTTCTCATCCAACATCAATGTTTCCTGATTTTAGAAAAAAAAAGTGGCATCTTAAGACCCATTTGGTCCCTCCTCTTTGTTCACTTACCCTACATCAAAGGTGATTTTTAAATTCTTAATGATTATCTCTTTGAATTCTATTTTTATTCGTATTATCAACCCCTAACAACTCTAGATTATGAGCCATTTCACTTCCCTTATTTATCCTAAATCCTTTTATGATATGATTTGATTGTACATTTTGACACCATACCCCTAACTAAAATATTACTATAAATATCATCCTCATCCATATCCATTAGGTTTTCCATGTTAGCAAGTATAATTTCTTTATTATTACTTCTTCAACAACTTGTTGGACTTCAATTTCTCTTGAACTTGTTCTTCAACATCTTCTTCTTCAACTTTAATTTCTTGAACCTTAACTTGTTCTTCAACATCCTCTTGTTTAGCTTCAATTTCTTGAACCTTAATTTGTTCTTCAATAGCTTCTTGTTCAACTTAAATTTCTTAAATCTCAATTTTTTCGTTAATAGCTTTAGATTGTCCAACTTTAATTATTTGAACCTCAACTTATTCTTCAATATCTTCTTATTCAACTTCAATTTCTGGAACCTCTACTTGTTTTTCAACAACTTCTTGCTATGTTTCCATTTTTGAATCTCTACTTGTTCTTAAACATCTTATTCAAATCCAATTTCTTGTTGAAAAGGTTTCAATCTTTGTACAATCTTCTAGCCCATCTTGTTTTAACATTGTACTCTTCACAAGATCTTGTTCAATAATAGCTCCTTGATCTGTTTCTTTTAATTCCCATTATATAAAGTGTAATTTAACCCAATAAAACTTTACCTTAGGTCTTCACTATGTCATCTATTCACAATGAAAATCTAAATGTAATTTAAGTGGCTCTAATAATCTTCATGAAACATTGTCATATAGTCCTCCAATAGTTGATGTCTAGTATGTAAGTACATGCACAAATCTCAATGAAACATTTATATTTAGGATCACTAGGTGTCAACATGTCCATAGTACCACTGACTCCTAAGTAACATTGGACCCCTAACACCAAACCTAAGTTAGCCCCAAAACCTAACATTATTTAAAGCCCAATCCTCAAACCCCAAACCCTATATACCATAATCCTTAAACTATAAACCCAAATCCTCTACCATGAACCCTAAATGGACTATTGAACTTGTACCAAAAACCCTAGAATCCTCTTGAACCATAAATTAATACCAAACCCTAAACCCTAGAAACTCTAAATACCAAACCATGTACAATATTAACCCTACATCCTTTAACCCCTAAACCCAAATCCAAAATACCATAAATCCTAAACCTTACATCTAAAACCTAAAACTTTAAGCACTATTAAACCCCTAGATAACACCAAATTTGAATTTCATGACTCTAATCACTATTTATCATATACCCTAAAATTTGAAACATAAACTAAGTACAAATTTTAGACACTCAAAACCCTACATCTCAAATGGACTATTAACATTGTATCATAAAATGAAATCCCCTAGCACTAAACTAAGTCCATAATGAACAAACCTTATTTTCCTTAGAAAAACAAACTTTGAATCAAGACAATGTAGATGTCAAACCTACATCCTAGACCATAAATCTAAACTTTAGACTCTCTAATCCTATAGCCTAAACCCCAAACACTACATCCTAGAAAATTTAAACCTCAAACACCATTATACCCTAAGTTTAACACCAAACTTGAAACTTATTCAATAATGAAGCCCATTAAATCTAGGCAAACCCTACATCTCATTTAGCCCAATCCATAATCTCTAAATTTTGATTAATGCCAAACCTTGAATCAAGAAAAGTCTAGACGCCAAACCATACATTATAAATACCAAAACTCAAACCCTAAACCATAAATCTCAAATCATAGAAACCTTAAACCTCTTGAAAATCCTAAAACCCTAAAATCCAAACCATAAGTTCTCTACATCCTAAATCCCAAACTCCAAACCTATGGAACCCAAAAATCTGCATCCTAAACATTAAACCACAAAATCTAAACTAGATAAACCTTGCATGCTATATAATTTAATACACACCAAAAATATCTATAAACACTTAACCTTAAATCATAAAACCTCAATCCTTAGTCCCTAAACCCCTATCAATAAACAATAAATTCCAAATCCTTAGGAACACCTAACCTTGTACATTCTTTAAATCCCACATCATTTAAATTATGAAAACCTACATTATATACCCTAGAAAACCCTCACACCCATATCTTAATCCCCAAACCTCAAGAAAATAGTATACCCCTACTATAACACTAGAAATTTGAAACCCAAAACTTCTAAATCAAAACAAAGAACTTAATTAAATCTTAAACCCTTTAAACTCCAAACTTTAAACCTTATGTATCCTAAACCTTAAACCACAAAACATAAACTAGGTACAACCCTATACACCCTAGACCCTACATCCCAAACCTATTTAAACTCTAAACATTGCATCAAAAACTCTGATGCTTAAACCTTGTTTCATCTAATATTCACCAAACTATAAAGAAAGAAAACCACAGATATTAAACCCTACATCCTAAAACATAAACCCTAACCCTATTATTTATTGGCAAACCTCAAACCCTAAACCCCTAAATCAAAATCTAAAACGATAAAAACCTAAATGCTAAATCATAAACCATATGTATTTATGTCCCAAAAATTTTACATGTTCAACATTAAACCCTAGTAACCCTAAAACCTATATTATATAAACCTAGGTAAACTATAAACTATTTATTTATTATTGTCTCTCAAAAGAAATAATTATTACTCTAATTTATCATTTCTACCTTTTGATGTACTTATATCTCATGTAATTAATGTATACACCTAAATTGACATGACTCTGCTTAAATAAATATTTTAAATATTTATTTCATCCTTCGTATGCTTCTATCAATAAATAAATATTTATTTATGTGGTTCACTTCCTCTCATTTAATTAAATAAACACATTTATTTAATTAATTAAAATCACTTACACCAACTTCATTCTTCTAAAATAATTAAATAATTTTAATTATTTAATTAAAATCTCTTATTCTTCCAAATTTAAATAAAATATAAATTTTATTTAATAAAATCAAAAATCCTCACAAAAATAAAATATATTTTTCTAAATTTTATTTATTCCTCTCAATTCTCTGTAAAATAATTAAATAAATTCATTTATTTAATTATGCTTTCTATCTCTTCGAAAAATCATTCTTATCTTCCAAAAATAACCTTCCTCTTGTCACACAAAAGCAAAACTCTGAGTTACAAAAGCAAAATCAGTTTTAAAAACATCTTTAAAGCAAATTTGCTCTTAAATTAGAAAAATAAATTCTAATTTAAGAAAATCGAATATTATCCTCATCAAGAGAGGAGTTAACTCAACTAAACTGCTTTTGGAATGACATGTGTCCTTCTTCTATTGGATGCACGTTCCTCAACAAGCCTCCTCTGTTGATCTCTTCTTTTCTTCTCAACCATTGATCTTCCCTCACCTTTTTCTATAAATACAACCTTCTTCTCTTCATTTCATATCTGGATTTTGTGTAAACTTATGCTGCAGAGATATCGGTGCGCCTTTGGCAGCCCTACTCCCATTTAAGCATTCTCATTCATACTCCATTTCTATATTTGAAGCTCATCTTCAAATACATAAGTATCACATCCATTCTTCCATTGTCATCTTCAACAAGCAAGCAAGCAACTAGCTTCTGAGGGCTTCACAATCAAGATCAAAGAAAGATAGGTGAACTACAGAAGACGCAAGGTAAAGGTGCAAGGTATTGTCATTTATTTATTTGTTAATCTCCTTTATCTTCATATTCTGTAGATGTTTGGGTTTCATTATTCATTGATTTGATTAACCAGTTTTCCCCCTCACATTTTGGCGCCCACTGTGGGGCCCTTGCCCCTCTACTAATCAAAACAATATGAGTTTTCTTGTAGACAGGTCCATACAGGTGACGAACAGGTCTCTGACAGAGAGTTTTTGTGCATTCAGCTTCTGAAACAGCGCATACACCTCCCAAGGCTGCGCATCTAATTTTTTGGCGCATCTGACCTTCGCAATTGCGCCTACACCTCCCAAGGCTGCGCATCTAATTTTTTGGCACATCTGACATCCGTAGTTGTGCATCTAATTTTTTTGGCACATTTGACCTCTGCAGTTGCACATCCAACCTCCAAAGTTATGCATCCAACCCTGGCTTCGGCACCTGATTTCAACTTGTGCATATACTTTGTCTAATTGTGCATCTGTCCAAGTTGTGTATTTACCCTATAGTTTGGCGCATCTATTCTATCAAATGGCGCATCTATTTTTATTGTGCATATACCTCGTGATATTGTGCATCTACTTTATATTCTTGCACTTCTGTACAAAGATGCATACATTCCTTGTTTCTGCGCATTCAGGCTGCAATGTTGCGCATTTGTCTTCTGCTTTTTTGTTGTACGGTTTCTAATTTTTGCATGTTGAGCTAACATCTGTTTTGCAGGAGTAGTTGCTGGATTAGGTCATTTAGATGATTTGCCTAGTTCATTTAGACTAACTAGGGGTGAAAGTAACAAGTGCATTTCATAACAAACTTCACATAGTTTTCTAACTAGGAAAGAAGTAACTGAACCTTAGTGCTATCGGTGCATTGTTGATTTATTTTCTAGTTTAACCACTGCTATCTTTACAAACGGGAAATGAACAATGCTATGTTTTAATCACTTTCAAAGTTAACAAATGGGAAATGAATATTGCTATGATCTAAACACTTCCAAGTTAACAATCGTGTGAGTGCACAAGTAGATTAACTCATTTAATTTTTCTATTTTTAACTAGGTTGGATAAACAAGTGTTTTTTGTGCTTGTGAATGACAATAGGCTTATGCTCTCCCCTTAACTGGGTGATCAAAGTGCCAGACTTGTCATTCTTTTTGTCAAACCTTTAGGGGTGCCTACCCTTGGATGCACGCTTGTCCAAGTGGGAACGACCCTGAGTGGTAATAGGCTAAAGCCAAGCCCTACCAAGCCACTTAAAATAAATTGTGCTTGGGGTGAAAACCTCAAGCAACGAGTGCTGCTGTGTTACACCGATGGCCAACCTCCCCCAAAACCCTCATAGGCGTAACCCTTTGAGGCTGGGAGACTCCATAACAGAGAGTAGCGCTGCCGCACATGTAACCACTCAAACGGTTGCCCTGATTAAGAACCAATTGTGTAGCAAGCCAAAAAACCCTATTCGTTGATGCAAAGGGCGGAGCTCTTGAAGCGGCCTCAATTCAAGTGACTCTTAGTAGAGGTAGCAGGGACAATCCTAAGGTTCGGTGTGGGGATGAGCCTAAGGAAACCTGAATCTGGTATGCGTGAGAAGAGAGTGCTGTGGAGGGGAGCTGGTGCTACCAGATTTTGGAGCTACATGCTTTGAGTGGCACAACTAGAGGATTCAACGAATATTGTCACATCCAGCCTAGGTTGTACTTGTTTTGAGTCATAATAGTCCAAAAACACAAAAAAAAATAAAAAGATAAAAATCATGGAAAACTTCTATGTGTTTGCTGTGCTTTTGCCATAATTGAACATCAACATCGTTAGAAACACCAAGTTTTTCAAACCAAAAATAGCAATATTCCTGAAAATGATCCAAAATTTCTAAAATTTAGAGAAAACAAGCAAAAAAGCCAGAATTGCGCATTTGCCTTGACTTATTGCGCATCTGCTTCGACTTATTGCACATTTGATTAGGCGGCACATTTAAACAAACACATAATTGTGCATTCACTCCGACTTCTGGCACATTTGACTCCTATTGTTGCACATTTAAACTGTTGCGCATTTGAACCAGAGAACAAAATTCAATACCTCCCAAGAGCAAAATTGTCAAAAAATTTTCAAAAACCATCTTCAAAACCTATTTCAGTTTTTCAAAATTTGATTGAGACCTTGCAAATCAACCATTTCTCCTTCTTTTCCATGCCATAGCTACTTGTTCATCCAAAATCTCAGCAAATTTCTTTTCCAAATTTCCAACAAGGTTATAGCCAAATTATTCTTGATCCAATTCAAATCTCAAGCAAAAACATATTGAGGCTCCAATATCAAGGGTTACTTATCCTTTTGGAACTCCACTAGGGGGTTGTGCAAACGCTAGTCAACATCAAGTAACGGATTCCTAACATCCTAGCTTTTGACTATCACTTTTGTATATCCCACTTTGTTTGACACCACCTAGATCTAAGAAGAACCTTTCTAAAACCTTATTTCATTCTAGCACCTTGCTCAAATTTTCCAATCTTACTCCATCCCATTTCTGTACCACCCTTGCATGGTCTTAACTAGGTTACAAAAATAAAAATAGTTAGAAATGGCTAAGAAAATGATTCCAAACACTCATGAAAATGAAGAAGAAATTTCTATGGATGAGATCCTTCACATGCAACATGACCCAAAATTTCAACGCCTATTAGAAGGGGTGCTTGCCCAAGACCCAACAAAATTCTTTTTACATCTAGCAAGTCTAGGACTCAAACTCCCTAAGGATTATGACGTAGAGGCTCTCAAAGAAACTGATGAAGAGAGAATCCCTAAGAGAAGTAGACATGCTGAAATACCCACGGATAAGAGCAAAACAACAATTGACTCCTTGGATGCCCTAAGTCTAATGAACCAAAAATTTGAAGCCCTCCAACAACAATTTTTAGACATGAAAACGGGAGCATCAACTAAACACTACATCTTAGAGGATATTTCACCATATCCTTTTGATAGGGCCTTGGTCATGGTACCTCTCCCCTCAAAATTTGAGGTGCCTAAGTTTGACAAATATCAAGGAAAGGGTGACCCAAGGGATCACATCAGAGAATTCAACGCTGCTTGCCTCGAGGTCGCACATAATGACACATACCTTATGTGACTCTTCCCACGAAGCCTAGGTGGGCAAGCCATGAAATGGTTCTCTAGACTGCCACCTGGTATTAAAACCTTCAATGAGCTTGTAGACAAATTTGTCACCCACTTCTCTTACAATATTGAGCATGACACCTCAATATTGGATCTTTGTAACACCAAACAAAAAGGAAGAGAATCTTTCACCACCTTCTTACAGAGATGGAGACAACTGGCAAGCAAGTGCCCACACCAAATGCTGGAGAAATAGATGCTAGAAATGTTCGTCCACAATCTACAAATGGACCTAAGCTACCAAATCCAAATCCAATGTCCTACTTCTTTTAGCAAGGTCATTGAGATGGGCCTCATCATAGAAAAAGACCTAATCGCAAAAGGCCAAATCAAGCTCTATAAAGACTCTCCCAATACCAACACCAATAATGACAAACCTAGATTCTGGATGAAAAACAAGAACATTGTGAATGACGGGGTGGTGGATGCCAAAAATATGGCACCTAAGCAACCAATTTTTAATCTATCAACACCTCAAAATAACCCCCCGCAAGACAAACCAAGAAATACTGAATCTAGGTTCACCAAGTTTCGGCCTAGGAGAAAGTTCACACCTTTGGATGAGTCACTAGAAACTTCCCTATGGAAGCTAATCGCCAACAATCTCATAACGCTTCCCTCAGCACGAGAGTACGAACCAAAGGTCAAACCCCAATGGTGGAACGATAATGACTTTTGTGAATCCACTGAAACAAGGGGCACAAGACAAATGATTGTATTGCACTCAAGCATATAATCCAAGACCTAATAGAGAAAAACAAAATATCTGTTAATAGACAATCTCACGGATATACCTCCAATAGCGATCATCAGGCATTCAAGGATCCTCTTCCTAACTACGAGCAGGGAGGACCTTCCAACAGAAATAACAGTGGCTCTAACAACACAAACTACACAAATGTCAGCTTCGACTATGTTGTTAATCATATCTCAGAAGGTGATTCACACATCAATGTGATCACTATCAACAAGGATCTAGATTGCAATGTTACTACCCGTAGTAACAGGGTCACCCTTAGAGGAGCTTCCGCTCCCCCATCTAGTCAATACAGTATCGTGGATCAACTCCACAAAACACATGCACACATCTCCATGTTGGAACTTCTGCGTCTGTCTCCTTCTCATAGGTCTATACTTGACAAAGCCTTAGCAGAAGCCTCCGTTCCCACAAACCTAGCTGAAGAGCAATTCCAAACTATGGTCAGTCACATCACCTCACCACACTCCCTATCATTCACTAAGAAGGATGATATGTCTATCACTCAACCCATAACGCCTCCCTTCACATTGAAGCTTTCATACACAAGCACAAGATCAAAAGAGTCCTAATCGATGGAGGGGCTAGTTTGAATATCTGCACATTGAAGCTAATCCTTACATTGGGGTTTTCAGAGAAGGCTATAGATCCGAAAAGAAAAATCACCATAAAAGCCTATGATGAGGAAGAAAGAACGTCTAAAGGAATTGTTACCCTACCAATCAGGGTGGGCCCCATAGTGAAATATGTAGCTTGTCAAGTCCTTGACATGGAGCTAGCGTACAACATTCTTCTTGGGCGACCATGGATCCACACTTTGAAAGCAGTACCTTCTACATACCATCAATGTATCAAGTTCCCACATGAAGGACAAGAGATCACCATCCAAGGTGATCCTAACCCCTATCAATACTGCAACTCCATTCAGCCCAAACCAGAAGTTGTAATCCCCACCAACTGTGTTTCTACCGCCTCTTCATCTCGTATAGATCCAGCTACACTTGCTTCCTCTTCAGGAGCGTCTCAACCTAAACTCCAACTCAAAGATAATGGCCTAGGTGAGTACACGGTATCTCAGTCCCTCTACTTGGCACAACTGCCTCTATCTCCTTGATCCTATGGGAGACCTATCTTAAAAACACCCACAGCAGAGAAGCCAACCAAAGGGCCATTTGTGAAATGGGGAAAGCTAGAAGATGAAAGTGATGAAAAAGATATCCTACAGTGGCTTTACAAGGATGAAGCTAGCTCCTCAATGCAACATGACCATCTCACTCTACCAACAGAACATTAGGGTCAAGGCTTTCAAATACTATAGAGAATGGGGTATGAAGGACACGGTCCACTTGGTTCAAGAAAGGATGGCATCACTGAACCCATCCAACCTCATACCTTAACAACCTGAGACACTACCAAGCTAGGCTACACTGGAGCACCAAGAAACAACAGAACCAACAAGAACAAAGGCAAACAAATAGAAGTATCCACTAGCAATCTGGTTGAACAAATTCAGAGAATGCAAATGGGAAGTGAAACTGACTCTAACAAGTATGAATGGGATAGCCTCTCTGAGATGTCTTGTGATGAAAAGGATATTGACGTTGTCCATGAGTATGACTTGACCCATGACAACGAGGAACAAGGTCCAAGGGCTAGGCCATTAGAGTCTGACCCGCATAGCAACAATAGTGAAAATTGTGAGGAAGGAATGTTTCCCCCCTTGACAGACCCACTAATAGAGAGTACCATCATAGACTTTGTCCGCTCCTTCAATAAATCTGTTCTAACCATCAACGCCATTGAACCAGACCAACCTAATGATCTCTTACCTTTGGTACACCCTAAACTTATCAACTGGGACCTCGAAGGTACCACCCCTGAACTAGACACCTTCGAAAATGATGACGCAATCATCGATTACCTTGAGCTTAGAGATCACATACCTGCAGGTGATCATAGAGCTGGCTATGCTATTGAACTCAATGAGAAGGCCTATTTTGGAGAGAGCACCAAGCCTTTCAGTCATAAAAACATCAAAATAAAAGAATGATCTAACGGTGAAAACTGCTCCGCAGTAGTGTTAGATCATCAAAATAGTAAAAATAAAGACGTATCCAACAGTGAAAACCTCTCTAAGGCGCCAAAGGATGGAAGGCTTGACCCTCTCCCTAATCTTACACATCAGGAGAGATCATCGATCTTAATAGAACCGGTAGAACCAATCAATGCCAGCACAGGGGATGAGCCTAGAATGGTCCACATGGCAAAGGCTTTAACAAAACATGAAAAACTAGCATTTACAGATTTCTTCAAAAGAAAATAGATCAACTTTGCATGGACATACGCTGACATGCCAGGGCTAGATCCAAATCTTATCATGCATCATTTATCTCTAGCTCTGGAAGCTAAACCAGTCAAACAAAAACTCAGAAAGATGCATCCTCATGTAGCCCTCATGGTAAAAGAGGAACTAAAGAAGCTATTAGACATCAGATTTATTAGGCCTATAGACTATCCTGAATGGGTTTTGAATATAGTATTAGTGGCTAAACCAGATGGCAGGGTCAGAATATGCAATGATTTTAGAGACTTGAACAAGGCTTGTCCCAAAGATGACTTCCCCCTGCCCAACATAGACATGATTGACGATCTCATGGCAGGACACACTATGCTGTCACTCATGGACGGTTTCTTGGGATATAACCAAATAAAGATTACACCCGAAGACCAACACAAAACTACCTTCACATGTCCTTGGGGCACTTACTGCTGGTGTGTTATGTCGTTTGGTCTGAAAAACGCTGGGGCAACATATCAGAGAGCCATGACAACAATCTTCCACGATATGATGCATACTATAATGGAAGACTACATCGATGACATTCTAGCAAAGTCTCTCACAAGAGAAGGACATCTAGCAGTACTAGACAAGATTTTAACATACTAGAACAGTTCAATGTGTGACTTAATCCAAAGAAGAGTGTATTCGGAGTAACATCAGGCAAACTACTGGGATACATATTGTCTGCAAATGGTATCGAAGTTGATCCCTCGAAGGTAAAAGCCATCATGGAAATGCCACCTCCTAAGAATCTCACTCAACTGAGATCTCTTCAGGGGAAACTACAGTCTATTAGATGGTTCATTTCCCAACTGGCAGACAAGTGCCACCCATTCTCTCATCTGCTACACAAAAATGTCCCCTTCAAATAGAACGAGTCATGTGAACAGGCATTTCAACAACTAAAGGAATATCTCATGAAACCACCGGTATTAATGCCACCAATTCAAGGCAAGCCTATATTACTGTATATCTTAGCTACACCAATGGCTCTGGGAGCTCTCCTTGCTCAACAGAACTATGATGGAAAAGAACAGGCTATCTACTACATTAGTCAAACACTCATCGGATACGAATTGCAATATACACCAATAGAAAGAGCATGTCTAGCTGTCGTATTTGCCTCACAAAAATGGAGACATTACATGCTGTCACACTCTGTTAAACTGGTGGCGAAAATTGATCCACTAAAATACTTACTCAACAAGGCTGCCTTAATAGGTAGATTATCCAAATGGGCCATGCTTCTCGGTGAGTTCAACATCGAATATGTGGATAGAAAAGTGATAAAAGGACAAGTGCTTGCAGATCAACTAGCAGATGCACCTTTAACGGATGATAACCCCCTGAGCTTCAAATTTCTAGATGATTCTATCTTCCATGTCAACACAGCAAACTGGAAAATGTACTTTGATGGCTCCTACACTCAACATGGATCAGGGGCAGGTATCTTATTAATCACACCTAATGGCGACATTATTCCAAAGTCATATAGATTAATGTTCCCTTGCACTAACAATGTAGCAAAATACGAGGCTCTGGTCATCGGTATCAAGCTAGTAGTTGAGTGGAACATCAAGGAACTTCAAGTCTATGGTGACTCACAACTGGTCATCAACCAAGTAAATGACGACTACCAAACAAAGGATGAGAAATTGATTCCTTACAAACGAATGGTAGATGACTTCAAGGAATATTTCATCGAGATATCATTCGAACAGATACCAAGGATCGGGAATAAAGCTGCAGACACAATGGCCATGATCGCATCTCTCCTTGACATATCAAGTAATCAAACATGGTATGAGTTCTTAGTAGAGCCAATCTCCTATCCTGCTTATGTCACTCCAAATTCCCATATCATATGCCACATCGTAGGAACCGATTCCCCTCTCTATGGTAAAATATTTGCCTAGCTAAAAGAGAATACCCTCCCACCCGACCTCTCCCATAACGAGAAAAGAACCTTCATCCGGCAGGCATCCCGGCATGCCATTGTCACTAACACCCTATATCGCAGAGGTCTCGATGGTACTCTCCTTAGGTGTCTAGATAGAGAGGAATATCAAACTGCTCTAAGTGAAATACACGACGGGATATGCGGGGCTCACTCTAGTGGCCCTACCTTAGCCAAGAAAATCATCCGCATGGGATACTACTGGCCAACAATGGAACAAGACTCCTATTAGTTTGTAAAGAAATGCAAAAAGTGCCAAATCCATGGGAACCTAATACACGCACTAGCCCAAGAGCTACAGCCATTGATAACTCCTTGGCCTTTCTGTTAGTGGGGACTCAACTTAGTGGACAAGATCCACCCTCCTTCCTCAAGCGGCCATAAATTCATCATCACTGCCACAGAGTACTTCACGAAATGGATTGAAGCCGTGCCCTTAGCCAACATCACAGGCAAATAGATTGCCTCATTTATCCTAAACTATGTCATTTGTCATTATGGTATCCCTTCGTCCATTATCATGGATAACAACCAACCCTTCAAAAACCAAGATGTCAGGGAACTATGCAACAAATTCCATATCTAGCATCGCTTCTCAACTCCTTACTACCCACAAGGTAATGGCCAAGCTGAGGCATCAAATAAGACCATTCTAAAAATCCTAAAGAAGATTGTCAATGATGCTGGCCATGACTGGCATGTTCAACTGAATCCTGCACTGTGGGCCTACCGCACAAGCATCCGCACACCCACAGGTGCAACACCATACTCCCTAGTCTATGGATCTAAAGCTATCTTGCCCATTGAAGTCGAGATCCCATCCTTGCGAGTCTCATTAAAAGGCCTCATATCAGATGAAGAGTACAAAGTGACACGACTCCAAGAATTAGAACTACTCGAAGAGAGAAGGCAACAGGCCTTTAACCACTTGAAAGCATATTAGCAACGCATGTCCAGAAGCTATAATCACAAAGTAAAACCCCAGATATTCCAAGTCGGTGACCTAGTCCTAAGAGAAAATCCTAGAAATCAACAAGATAGAGAAAAGAAAGGAAAGTTTGAACCTAATTGGCTGGGTCCCTATGTCATCATCACATCTTATGGATCGGGGGCATATCAATTGGCTACATCTAAAGGTGAATTGTTGGATGATCCTATCAACAACATGCACCTTGACAAGTTCTATACTTGAAAACCCCAATGTAAGGGAGTCCTAAAAAAATCCAAAAAAATAAAAAAAGTGATAAAAAAATAGAACAAAAAAAATCAAAAAATGAGAAAACAACAAAAAAACCATCCTTCAGTGAAAACCTGGCAAACAGGCGCCTAGGATAGGTACCATGATGAAAACCTGGCAAACAGGCGTCATGTGTACTTTTGGCTTCTCGTGCAAATTAAAGCAAGTGGTGAAAACCTGGTAAACAAGCGCTATCTGCGACAAACCACTTCATCCGTTCTGACTTCATATCTCTTGTGTCCGTCATATCATTCATTTTGAACCGGTCCTTTGAACCATTGTCAAACTACGTCGCCTCTGAGTTATCATGTAGGCAAGGCCATTCTTAATGCACCCCTGAGGCTTCACTTCACTTCGCTCCTCTTCTCTCCACTCCACTGTCCCGTCGATCTCATATCTAGTCCTTCTGTCAATCTGAGTTCGTGCTATTTCTGCACCACCTTGCCATCACCTAGGTCTTAGATCCGCTAGGGTTTACCCCAAACTACATTGCCTCTATGTTGTCACGTAGGCAAGGCCATTTAGCAATGAGCCCCTGAGGCACTAGGTCAGTCCTTTAGGGTCCGTATCTCCATGTCTGTCTGTCATCTCACTCATAATAAGTCGATCCTTATCTAAACTAGGGGCAACTCCTTGACCTAGTTATGGATTTGGATTCTTGAATGCCACTGTTCTAAGAGGATACCAATAAGGATTGCGATACCTTTCACTAGGCAAGCAAGTGTAGCAAAAAAAAGCTACCCGAAACCAAAAGTCCTTGACTCAAAACATCAACCTGTCCTAAACAAAGCGTACACCATATCAAAACACTCAAAATGATTCTATATCAATTATGGCAAAAGACACATCTAATGCAAAGAAGTTTTGTCCACAGGTTAATTTATAAGGTCTTGATTTTTTGTCATTATGTCTTCCTATGCTACTCAAGGATGCCACAAGCTAGAGATGCTATGATGGAGGCATAATTTTTCTTTGTCTGCTGCTTGTGGATTAAACTTTAGTAATGTGACGACTTATGTCTAACAACGTGATCAACAAAAGATCATCGAGGACTCCGAGGTCTAAACATGAAACGAGGCAATCCTTGTCTGTTAAAATGCAAGAAGTACTCAGGTCATCTAGATTCAAGTTTGACTAGATGCTTGTATCAACTTGCTATATCAAAATCTAGGTAAGTGATACTCAGGTCATCTCGGTCTAATTATACCTAGATGCTTGTATTTTCTTACCACATTTCAAAAAGTGAAAAAATACCAAAAAGTGCCCGATGATGAAAGCAAAAACCTTGCAAAAATCTCAAGATGACAATCCGCATCCATATCCATCTCATATCCAGCAAATCCATATCATCCATGCCATAAATCAATCCTGCAGTATATCAAATGAAAGTCAGTATTTCTTCATCTCTTCTTCCTTCTATGTCATCACCTGTGTCGATTGAGTACATTTGGACATATCAAAAACATAGCATAGATTGCATATCACATCACATGAGATAGTCATTTACATGATTAAATCATTTTGCATACATACATTAGGTTATCCACATACATTTGCATCAATATATCAATAGCAACAAAATCAAAATCATCAACATACATATAGAGTTGCATAAATCATATCCATAGCATATCACATTGGCATTTTACATATCAAATCATACAAAGTCCATCTCGTATGCATCACATAGGCACAACATCCTCAGATAGATTGCATCCATAGCATATCAACATAGAACACATGAGCATATAGAATATCAATCACTGCATCATCATATAAACCATCAAAAACATGTCCAAATGTACAACATATCCAAGTCTCTGTCCAATCTCTCATAGTCATATCATAAGTGTATACAAAGTACAACAAAAATGGTGATACATGTCTCGGGGCAAAAATGATACATATACAGGCCATCTCAGCCATCCAAATGTGTACATCGAATCAAAGAATGGTACAAGTATCCAGGGCTGTCTAACCCTACTATCAGGGTACACTGCTCCCTGCACTGGCCTCTCCTCTGCCTCCCCCTGACTGCTGGGGACCCCTCACTGATCCTGTAGACCATGATACGCCTACTCTCTGAGCTGCCTCTGACTGGGTCCTGAAGTTGGGTGCACGATGCTCTACTGACATAGCTTCGTGATATAAACCTCTATAGTACTGGGCCTATGCCTGAGCTCTAGTAAGCTCACCCTACACCTGGACCACCTGTGCCTGTGCCTGCTGCACCTGTGAAACCAAAAAATTGGAAGTCCCATCTGTGCCCATGGCCATCACGGCTGCATCTCTCTAACCTCATAGCCCGCATGCTAGCTAAGGCTGCATCTCTCTCCCTCATCAACTCTGATATCTGAGTCGCATCTGACTCTCTCCATGACTCCGCGGCTCTTAGATGAGCCCTCAGCTACCTAATCTGGCTCTGTAATGAGACCATAACCTGCTGATGCACATTAGGCTATGGAACCTACTTTGCCTATGCCACCTACTGCGCTGGCACCTGTCCCTGTATCGGCTATGCCACCTATTGCGGCGGTGACATCTATCTCTGTGCTACCTCTGGCTGAACTAGCCCCTGGACCTGTGCCTGTCCAACTTCCTACTGGCCCACAAGCCCCTCCTTGACCCTCTGCCTCTATCTCAGTCTCCCATCATCTCCCTGATCTCTCCTCCTCCTCCTCTGTCCTCTCCTCCTCCTACCCGCTACACCCTCCTCTCCTGAATCCTCCTCGTCAATACGAGGAGCCAACTCTCCTAGCCCTGAGTACCTCAGGAATGGGTGCACCACGAACCACTCCTCATAGTCTGATGTCATGCCAGCATCTACTATGTCTCTCCTCATCGGCCAGGCTGCATAGGGAATATGTTGAAAATCGACCAATGCCTCCTTGTAAGATGCCACAGGACCCCACCTATACCTCTCAACGTGAGTCCTGGCAAAGTGTGCCTCGCCCTACGGTCTGCCCTGCACATGGCCAAACTGTCTCTGAACTCAGCTGACAATCTGTCGCTCCAAAATATACCGAGTCCTGCCAATAAGCCATCTCATCTGCAAGCAATAAGGAATCTCATCTACCTCGTCGTCCCATACCTCGCAGTCAATATATGGCCGCCAGACAACTGCATCTATGCCATCAAAGGCATGCCTCCGGTACTCCAACTTCCCCAGCCTGTGCTGGGAAATCACACTTGCATAGCCGTAACTATAGGGCTCACCCCTCTGCCTGTGAAAAACACATATCGGCCGTGTGATAGCAATGTGCTCCCACAACCAAAACTGCAACAGCGACGTACCCGCGGATAAACTAGCTCCTTTGTGATAAACCACCTGGTGCATGTCTCTGTATAAGTGTGCAAAC
Organism: Cunninghamia lanceolata; assembly: GCA_027924645.1. Classification (NCBI taxonomy): domain Eukaryota; kingdom Viridiplantae; phylum Streptophyta; class Pinopsida; order Cupressales; family Cupressaceae; genus Cunninghamia; species Cunninghamia lanceolata. The sequence continues at coordinate 3,615,097 of BSBN01000738.1, forward strand.
ACACACACCCCCCATGCATACTGGGTCCTGTCTGTGATCATACTCTCAAACACCCTCCCCCAGTCGATCAGGAAGCCGTGCACTCTCCTATCGGGGCATATCACGCCACCGATCAGTCTAGCCACTATGCTCGGGAAGTAGTCATAATAGTCATTCATGTCCTGCCATGAGATCTCCTCCCCTGCCAACTCTGGGTCATCAAATACATGTCTGCACTCCTTTCAGCCGTCGTCCCGCTGTGACTCATACTCAACTAGCTCTCCCTGAATCAGGAGGTGCAGAATCTAGTACACATCCTTGAGAGTAACCACCATCTCCACCGTCGGTAGATGGAAAGTACCATCCTCGCTGTGAAAATGCTCCACCGCTACCATTAACATAGCCTGGTTCATGCAAACCTCAGGCATAAAGAAAACATAGTGCAATCCCATAGCGCCTAAAGCCTCGCGATCTATCTCGGTCAACATATACCGCTGCAACAACGACAACGGGAACAGCTCTCGTGACGTCAGGACAGTCTGAATATCCTCCTGCAACCAAGTAAAGCATACCATCAACAAGAATCCATATCCAAGCAAAACATACTGTCAATCAAATCCAGACCCATATCAAAACCTACTCAAAGCAATCAAGCTATCCTATCATTGGCTTAACATATCAAATTAATCAAAACAACATATCATCTCTCGACTAGATTCTTGGCAATCTCAGAGATCGCTAAATCAATTGACACATCGATTAGGATGCCAATTGGGTTAATTTCATTAAGTCAACTGATTTTCCTAAGTACAAATGTGCCACTCCAGGTGGCAAATGCGCTGTTTCATACCAAAAGCGCCACTTCACCATGAATGCGCCACTTTCTGATGCGTATGCGCCATTCTAGCACATTCGCCACTTCCTCTACCAAATGTGCAATATCACAACAAATGCGCCATTTCAAGAATCACATGCGCAACACTTGCATATGCGCCCATTCAAAACACATATGCACAATTTCTGGATGCATGCGCCACTTAATGGCTCAAAAGTGCAAAAGTAATCAAATGCACACATTCATGGTTCAAATGCGCAAAATAAACAAATGTGCCATTTTGAGGTGTGAATGCGCCATTCCGCAACGCATGCGCCATTTCGGGGTGCATATGCGCAAAATGGGTGTTTTTCCACATCTATCTCAGTTGGATTCCCTAGCCATTAAAACGCGTAAAAATTGACTTTTGACAAGTTTTGAAGAAACACATACTAGGGGTCCTGCCTCTGCTGGCCGATCGAACCGTCGAATCCTCTCAAACTGATGCTCCTCGCGCAGAATATCCAACTCTCTGGCTGCCATACTCTCCTAAGCTCTCTAGAGGACAAATCAACTATGGACAAGTGTACAAATGAATAGAATATGTGGCCCCAGCTCCTATATATAGCAAATGACCCAAACCTGACTGCATGACATCTGTGGCTACTTCCCGTGTCTATTTCTCCAAACCGTATCCTATTTTTTTCTGCCCTACCCCGTTCTTCACCTTCTTCTTCGTGAGATTGTTCGTCTCATGCCCTTCTATCTTCTTCCCGTCCAATCTCCCGAGGGGGCATCCTGTCGTTAAACTTGCACCAAGGGCAAACTGGGGCATGTATCACTGTCGAAAATTCTTATTCTTTGAAACAACGTGATAAAACACATTGCATCAAAGAGGGGCAAAATGTATACACCTAAAATTGACATGACTCTGCTTAAATAAATATTTTTAATATTTATTTCATCCTTCATATGCTTCTATCAATAAATAAATAAATTTATTTATTTATGTGGTTCACTTCCTCTCATTTAATTAAATAAACACATTTATTTAATTAATTAAAATCACTTACACCAACTTCATTCTTCTAAAATAATTAAATAATTTTAATTATTTAATTAAAATCTCCTATTCTTCCAAATTTAAATAAAATCAAAAATCCTCACAAAAATAAAATATATTTTTATATATTTTATTTATTCCTCTCAATTATCTGTAAAATAATTAAATAAATTCATTTATTTAATTATGCTTTCTATCTCTTCGAAAAATCATTCTTATCTTCCAAAAATAACCTTCCTCTTGTCACACAAAAGCAAAACTTTGAGTTACAAAAGCAAAATCAGTTTTAAAAACATCTTTAAAGCAAATCTGCTCTTAAATTAGAAAAATAAATTCTAATTTAAGAAAATCAAATCTTATCCTCATCAAGAGAGAAGTTAACTCAACTAAACTGCTTTTGGAATGACATGTGTCCTTCTATTGGATGCATGTTCTTCAGCAAGCCTCCTCCGTTGATCTCTTCTTTTCTTCTCAACCATTGATCTTCCCTCACCTTTTTCTATAAATACAACCTTCTTCTCTTCATTTCATATCTGGATTTTGTGTAAACTTATGCTGCAGAGATATCAGCGCGCCTTTGGCACCCCTACTCCCATTTAAGCATTCTCATTCATACTCCATTTCTATATTTGAAGCTCATTTTCAAATACATAAGTATCACATCCATTCTTCCTTTGTCATCTTCAACAAGCAAGCAAGCAACTAGCTTCTGAGGGCTTCACAATCAAGATCAAAGAAAGATAGGCAAACTACAGAAGACACAAGGTAAAGGTGCAAGGTATTGTCATTTATTTATTTGTTAATCTCCTTTATCTTCATATTCTGTAGATGTTTGGGTTTCATTATTCATTGATTTGATTAACCAGTTTTCCCCCTCACAATTAAAACTAACTAGTATATCACACCTTCCTATATACCCAAAGGTATATGGAAGAGTGATATTACAAAAGAGTGCTTCTCTCAATAACCAAACCTCTCAATATACCTCAAACCTTTTGATATAACTTGTGGTATATGAAAGAAGAGATATATGTGAGAAAAGTGGTACACAATAGTACAATGGCACAAGAAAAATGGTAATGAAAGCTCTTGGTTCTATTTAAGGATTAGGTATTAGAGTCATGTAGAATCCCTCACTTCACTAGACCCTTTATGGGGAATTTAGCTTATCCAAAAATGATATACCACTAGAATAAGAAAGGGAAAGAGATTTTCAAGGAAATAAAGAGAAAATAAGAAGAAAGAAGATATTATAAAGGAAAATAACTAATTTAAGAGTTCGTATGATCTCCTTACCACTCTAAGGGACCTTTATAGCCCTAAAATATATATGGGGATATCACTTTGTGCACTATAAAGGGGTTTCAAGAGAGCAAAAATTATATGAACAAAAAACATATATAAAACATTAGTATTTAATTTAACATAAGTAAGCTAAAAATGAAAATTATACATATATAATAATATTTCAGAAAGAATTCATACCTAGATGCCATTTGAATCATCAAGACATCATGAAAGGGTCAATTTCTTATCTAAACATTCAAAATAAGAGGCCCAATACATTTCTTAACTTGATTTTTATATGGTATTAAAATTGGGGAAATTTGTTAAAATGGTTGTTAGGGTAAATAGATTTTACCTTGCTTAAGTTTTACTTAGGCTTAAATAATTAGTTTGGGAAGGTATTCCCATTAGGGTAGTTTTATCCATTAAAAGATTACCCGTCATATATTTTCTTGCCTTTAAAAGGTTGTACAATATGTAAATTATTCATCTCAATTTATTCATTCTTGTTTGGTGAAAGAGCTTGTGTGCTTCTCTCTATTTTGTGAAGGTTATTTTTTGCAGATGGTGCTTCTAGGAGGTGGATGACACCAACATGGTATTAGAGCCAACCATTCTTCTCTCCTTCCTTGAGAGTTTTCATCAAGTGTTTGAGATCACTTATTTTTCTGGCATTTGAAATTTTTAAAATTTCAAAGTTGCTTATCTGCATTATTTACGATAAATTCCTCTTGCTGGCGAAGATTGGGAAGTGCTTTCTATGTTTCTGACATCGATTATTCTTGGCTGGCATGAGGCATCGTTGTTCTTGGCATCGATCTTTTGTTTTGCCCAATTTTTGAATTAAAGAGGGCCCATATTTGCTGCTGTTTGAGATTTTTTGTTGAGGAGGCCATGATTTTCTGTTGCAGCCGCGCAAAGCTGACATATTTGGTGCTTGAAATTTTTCCCAAGCACAATTTGAAAATTGCGTGGGAAAGCTAGACAAAAGCATTAAAAGTGATGTTGAATGTCTTGGCAAGCCCGATTCTGTACAGAGACCGCTAGATGAAAGATTGACCGCTGCTAATACGCTGGCTTGAAGTAAGCCCGTTTAAACACCACCTGAGTTTTTGTGTGTCCACGGGACATGCTATGATGAATCCGTCAATGCCAGATGAAGGAAGCCAAAGATTTCAAAGCTGATGATGAGAAAATGCAGGTTAAAGAAAATACAAGCTGTTCCAATAGGGGATGAGGTGCATTTCTAAGCTCAGATTAAATAAGGGCGTTGCCATATGTGTTTAAATCACTGCTCAATATAGCTTGCTGCTCCATATTATAGATGGCATGCAAATAATGTGTTGATTGTAGCAGAGAAATATTGGTTGTGTATTCTGTGATAATGCCTAAACTATGTTGTCCATGGTGCCACTCCCAGCATTTCATTAGTCACCATTTTTCATTGGAGAGCAATTTTTTGGCATAAACTTTATAGATTATAAAGCTTCATACAAAATACATTAGGGTTTGCTTGAGTGGGGGCCCGTCTATTGCCAGTGCCTTAGCCTAAGACTTTTATCCCACATTGATCTTGTGGTTGTCTTTATAGGCCTTTATATATCTTCTTGCTCACCAATTAAATGTGAAGATCATGTAGTGATCATGGGTAGTGTGCATGTTCAATGATCAAGATTTGAGGTTAGTGATTTGTGCTTAGTTTGGTGATTGATTGGAATGATTGCCATCATATTTTGCAACATATTTGTTGCGTATTTTTCACTCACTTGCAGAAGGTGGTCACATGGATGACCTAGAGCTTAATCTAGCTCCCTCATTTTTGCATTGAGCCCCCATAGGTGACTTTTCTTCCACAGAGCATATCTTGGGTATCTAGGGTCTGATTTTAGCATTCCACATATCATCAGAAAGTTGACTTCACCAAGCTCGCAGTGGTATAGGTAAATTTGCCTAATTTTGTTGATTTGAAGCTTCATTTTGCAGTATTTTAGGAGTTTCAAATTTTATTGTTGAAGGTTAATGTCTTTGTAATTTTGGAGATTTGTCATAGTTCATTATGGGGTTTTCAGTTCATCTTGCTGTGATTATGTTGAAAAGGGGAAATTATAAACAATGGAGAGATGGTATCATAAAACAACTTAGATGGATTCATTTGTTGCCACATTTGTATGATCTTGTTCCCCTTCCTGGTACTGATAGTAAGAAATTTGCATGGAATTGCAAAAGGGATCATATCCTAGGAGTGATTGCAATGCATATTGATGATGCCACTTTGAATGCTATTGATCATTTTGAGTGTCCTCATATTCTTTGGACTAAAATTTGGGAAACACATTGAGATCCTGATACTTAGTTATTCCCAAATGATCTTGTTTCATATTGTCTAGTACCTCTTCATTTTCAGACAAGATACTCTGTGATCATGCTACTATGTAGGAGTATGAAGTTTTGGAAAACTTTGAATCTTTAGATGAGGATGATGAGGGTTATTTAGATGCTCCTTCTTCTCCATCAGGGACAGTTGATGTACCTTCACATTTAGTGATTCATTGTGCAGAGTCATTGATTGAGGCTCCTATCATTCCTGTTCAACAAGACCATTCATCTTTTGGTGGTTATTCATTGAGCACATCTAGTGATTCATCACAACCAGTATCTCATTGTCTTCCTAATTGGGATTAATATTTGTTAGACATTAGTTCCTTGTTTGTAGAATCTCATATTTCTAACCTGGAAGACACATTTGAGGGTATATCCCTCTTATTTGATGATAGTTGTGGTACAACTATTGTCACTCCATCTTTGTATTTGGAGAATGCTCAAGATCAGTTTCCAGTGGCACCTTGTTTGTCACCTTCTATTGTGATTGGGCATGTTCCTGATTGGTTCATGGCATCATTTTCCAAGGTCTTGGTGACACATGAGCAGATTTCAGAGACATCATCATACATTTTCATGCTTCTTTCTTTCAATTCCTATCTGGAGTGGGAAGCATACCTGCATTGGTACTTGGTTTTGTTTCTTTCAAAAGAAAGACAAGTTGTTTGTCGATATTGGATTATGTTGTCTTCATGCACTTACCATTTTTGCAGGTGATTACACATTGTGGGGGGGTTACATAGTCTCTCTCTTTCCCTCTTATGGGGGGGCCATAGATTGTATATACAGGATGTATGTAGTACTTGGGGGGATGTGACTAAGTCCTCCATACATGCATCATTTTTGTTTCTCTCTTTTGGGGAGGGGTTTTTTCCCATAGGGTTTTTCTCCTTTTCTCCGTAAATGTGAGATTTCTTTTTTGCATTGTAAATGGGTACCTAACATGGTTGTGTAGTAGGGACCCATATTGCATCATCATTTTTCTTTTTTTCTCCCTAAGTTCACTTAAGGGGGGTGTTAGGGTAAAAAGATTTTACCTTGCTTAAGTTTTACTTAGGATTAAATAATTAGTTTGGGAAGGTATTCCCGTTAGGGTAGTTTTATCCATTAAAAGATTACCCGTCATATATTTTCTTTCCTTTAAAAGGCTGTATAATATGTAAATTATTCATCTCAATTTATTCACTCTTGTTTGGTGAAAGAGCCTGTGTGCTTCTCTCTATTTTGTGAAGGTTATTTTCTACAGATGGTACTCCTGGGAGGTGGATGACACCAATAATGGTCACTCTTTTAGCTATTCATACTAAACAAGTTTAGCCAACTAGGTACAACCAAAACCACTTCAATTGAACATGTCCATTGGTAGCCTAGGTGGAAAAGTTTTGGCATCAAATTTGTTTGTTCTAAAAGTAAGGGTCAAATTAACTTTTTTATGTCACTTCTAATAGACTTTTACATGTGCAAATTATATTTTTTTAAAAGGATATCCTTTTATAGATTTCATTACATTGATTTTTAAAATGTAACTTTTACTATATTTAGATTATATTTACTATTTCTTTTTAAATTTTTATGACAAATGGGTCATTATCCCAAAAGTTGAGGTTGATTCTATTGTAAAAATAGTAGAGGATAGATCATCTTAGTTGAGCCCATATAATTTTTTAATCTATTATAAACAAGCACAAAAATGTTTGGTGTCCTATAAAAGTGCTTTGTTTTCAAGACATGTGACATTAAACATTTATTATAAAAATAACTATTTATCAAAATTCAACATTTGTTTCCTACACTAAAGTATCAAGTTCACAATAAGGGAAAAATAGAAGAAAAAAATAATTTTTGTTTTTTATTAAGGTAAGCAGAGATTTTGAAAGGGCCTAGACCCTTGTACAAAACATAAATAAATGAAGCCCAACAAACTAAGAAGAGAAAACAAGAGAACCATCAACACAATAACACAACAACAGAAAAATGAAGGGGCAGAAAGCCCCAACAAGCAACTAGCCTAGTGATAGGGTGTTTAGAAGCCACCAAAACACAGAGATAGTATTCCAACTATGAAGCCAACTTCCTAGAAACCAGCAATGAAAACAACACTGAGATGGAAAAATAAGGGGAAAATTGAGATCTAAAAAGCTCTAGATCCTGAACAAGAAAAGAAATAATGATTATATTCAAGGAGGTTTGAATCTAAACCTCTCCAAATAAATCTTAGGGAAAAAATCCTAGCCCACATGTGGATCCATCCTACCTTTTTTAGAAGAAGATCCAGGGATCACCAATGAACAATTCATAGGCTCCAAAGAATTAGTTTTTTACCTACCTTTTTTTGATCCAGGGTTGGCTAGTTGAAGGCTTCACTTTGTGATTTTCCTTGTTGGAGGGAGAGCTCTGAGGACCAGGTGAAGATACCATAGTTTCCATAGCTTCCACCAGAGTTACTAAGTTGGTCTTGTCCCAAAGGGGGCTATCCTGTGTCACAAACTCCTCTAGGGGTTTGATAACCTTTTTGAGAGGAGGAGGATCCTATTGAACATTATTCCTATGATTCCTTCCTTTAGAATCTCCACAAATAGCTGAAGCATGTCCAGACTTGTGACAATTAATACACATCACCTGAGATTCCTCATAAATGATTTGTTGAACCTAGTTACCCAGTTTTGATGAAAGAGTGATAGAAGAGGGGAGCACTTTATCAACAAAAATGTTGACACAAAATATAGCAAAGATAAATCACTTCCTATATTTAGTCACCATATCAACAACAATGAAGTCTCCCAAGGAGTAAGCGATAGCAGTCCACACTTCTTTGTCCCAATATTCGATAGGTAAACCAGGGAGTGTTACCCAAACAGGAACCCTATCAATGTAAACTTTTTCTAGGTTCAATCTTGGTTACCAGCTCTTGAGAAAGAGGCAAGATCTTCCAAAGAACCATAGACCACCCTTAATGATCTACAATCTATCTTCAAGAAGACAAAAAGAGAAAAGGAGGAATCCCTTCATCATCTAAGTAATCTTTAGCATACCTTTTAACGTCCATTTCCTCATAGCCCAAGTTCTAACACTCTCCACATTGAGTCTACTATTGAGAAATTTCCTTACCAGGGCATAGACCCACCTGGAGGAAGATCTATCTATAATAGATTCAGGTATGGAAATTTTCCAAATCCTCCCTTGCTCCATAGAGTCTGAAATCATAACAAGGTAGTGAGGAGGGGTACCATTCACCGCAATGTCTTCCCTAGACACTACCACCAGAGGAAGAGTGTCCATAGCTACAGAATAACCAAATCCAGAGCGAGCGTAGTAGACAAACCAGTAGAGGATAATTCACATAAACTAGTAGACCCATCCCCAATAGCCCCAACCATCCTTAAACCCTCACCAAGCACCAAATCACTAAAAAGAGTAGCCATATCGATGACCTAGGCTATAGAAGTCCCCACAAGAGGGGACTCCACCAAACCCCCAGACTTTTGAGACATCGAGTCATTACCTTCCAACCAAACATACTTGGAATGCACTAAACTTCCATCAATAGGTGAAGGAAAAACATCCCCATTAGAAGTAACATTAACAACAGGTGTGGAGGAAAGGAATCCACACCTCAAAGCCTAGAAAATCCCTCCATCTTCCACAACTAGCTCATTTTGACCTAAAGATATTGACCTAGCTTGTGAAACAGAGCTTTAAGCCTCTAGACAAAGCTCCAACAAACCCACATCCTCGTCATCTTCACAGGATAAGTTCCATTCCTCATTGCCAAATTCTTCATTTGTGTCATCCTCGTCCTCACCTTTCTCTGAGCCACTCTCATTCCTGCCCTATGCAATGTTTGAACATCCTCTCCTAGGTCTCGTAAATTACAAATTGCTTGGCATCCCATTAACCTTACTTTATGCCTCCCTCTTAGCAATTAAATAGTATTGACAAATTTTTAATAAATTATATCAAACTCATTTTTTTAATTTAAAAAAGTGTTGTCTTAAACTACACTAGAATACTTACATTTCATTATTTTACATAATTTTAAATTTTGAAACATATATATCACTTTCGTTTTAAATTAAAAGCTAAAAGTTGCTGCCCTTTATCCATTAAAAAGGTGACAACACTCGTGTTTTTACCCATTTAATATTTAAAGAAAAGAATATATATATATAGGGTAAGTGCAAAAAGATGAGGGGCCAAAAAGGGGTCTTAAGTGGCCACTTTTTTTCTGAAATCAGGAAATGCTTGCCTTGGATAAGAAATTAAGCATAGTTACACTCAAAATTTGGAGATGTAACCAAAACAATGTTCGTAGTACTCTGAGTCTACTTTCTAAACTACTAAGTTTTTTTGAAAATGGTATAGATTAAGGGGTTCAAAAGAGGGAGCCACCGAAATTGGTGTTGTTTCTGTAAAAAAAACATAACATAGCATGTTTTGTGGCTCCCTCAAAAGGTCAACTTTTTTTTGGTATTTTTAAAATCGCTTCAATGAGAAATTAGCTAACAACATGTAGTTTATGCCTAATTTTTCTGATAGTTTTTGATGAATATTTGATTTTTTACTAATTTTCAAAGTGGACATCCTAAAAAATAGAATTTTGGCTGTGCTACCGCTATAAATTTTGAAAACTAATTGAAAATCATTTTTTTCTTTTTTTAATGTGTAGAATGGAGTCTAGTTTCTAAATATGTAATTTTTTTGAAATTTCAATGAATAGTTAATTTACAATGAAAAAAAGACCAAACAGTGGTTTTTGCCCAAAAATGGACACACAAACAAAAGAAATTAAAGATGAAAGGCTTAACATTGTCAAAATTTGAAAAAAATCATATTGTCAAATAGCTAAGAGAAAGCCTAACATTACCTAGGTGTTCGATTTGTTTGAGCTTGAAACACATGCAAATTTGAGGGTTAGCACGAACAAAATTATGTGAAATCTTGTAGAATATGGAAAAACACGTCTCTAGACATTGGGAAGGCACTCCAAGCCTTTGGGTTGGAAATCCAAAGAAAATCCCAAGCCTAAGGCTTGTGATTCCCAAAGCAAAACATAACACGCTCGCGTTATAACACACTTGCGTTATGTTCAACTTTATATTTTTCCTTTTCCGCAGAAGTTTGTGCACTGTTTGTCATGTTTGCAATAATGCGAGCACGTTATAACGTGCTCGTGTTATGTCCCCCTTGAATTTTTTTATGTTCAAGGTTATTAATCATGTATGTATGTATGTATGTATGTATGCCTATATGTATGTATGTATAGTGTTGAGGGTAGAGGAGGGTAGAGATAGGGGTGAGCCAAATAGGGGAGGAGAGGGGTGGATAAGGATTGAGTGATTAAGGTTTAAGGTTGAGGGTTTAGCGATAGGATTTAGAGTTTAGGGATAAGGGATTAGAGTTTAGGACCTTGAGGGATTAGGGTTTAGGGTTGAGGCTTTAGGGATAGCATTTAGGGTTGAGGGTCAAGGGATTAGGGTTAAGGTAGAGTGTTGAGGGTAGAGGGATTAGGGATAGGGTTTAGGGTTGAGGAATTAGGGTTTAAGGTATAGTTTTGAGGTTGAGGGTTTAGGGATAGGGTTTAGGATTTAAGGCTTAAGTGTTGAGGGTTGAGGATTAGGGATAGGGCTTATGGTTTAGGGATAAGGGATTAGGGTTTAGGTTTTAGGGATTAGGGTACCATAAATTATAATTAGGGATTAGGGTTTATGGTTTAGGGACTAGGGATTAGGGTTTAGGGTTAAGGGATTAGGGTTTAGGGTTTAGGGATGTACAATTAAGGGGTACCATAAATAAACTAGAATTTAGGAAGGGTTGGAAAAATTTTGTGAATCATCATGGGCTGGAGATTAGAGATTTTGTTGTGTTCAAGTACATATCCAAGTCATAATTTAAGGTTAAGATATTTCAAAGAATAGGGTGTGTGAAAAACATCAATGCTCTTCAGCTTATGAATACCAACATTGATACAGATAAAAGATGCCCTTCTAACAGAGTATGTAGTTCAAGTCAACTGATGGGAAGCAAGTTGTCGAATGAGTTGGTTTAATGGGCATGCCTCCTTCAAGGCCTAGGTGGGCAGGAGTGGGATACACAATTAAGGGGTACCATAAATAAACTAAAATTTAGGCACGGTTGGGAAAATTTTGTGAATCATCATGGGCTGGAGATTGGAGATTTCACTGTGTTGAAGTACATATCCAAGTCATATTTTAAGGTTAAGATATTTCAAAGAACAAGGTGTGTGAAAAATATCAATGCTCTTCAGCTTATGAATACCAACATTGATACAGATAAAAAATGCCCTTCTTCTAACAGAGGATGCAATTCAAGTCAACCAATGGGCAACAAGTTGCTGATCTTGAATTAGTTTCTGATGAAGAAAACAATGATGTTGTTGAAGCAGTGGAAGAAAATCAAAATTGTAAGTCTAATTTAATTTATTTTAACTTTCAAAGAAGGCATTTGAATTGTAGCTTTACCTAGAGGATTGGTATAACAAAAACTTAATTATGTTACAAGCCTTTTACCTAGAGGATTGGTATAACAAAAACTTAATTATGTTACAAGCCTTTCTTTGAAGAACCCTGGACATTATGGACCCTATCATCTAGAAAAGCACATGACAGTGAACTCTGCCCCACCTTTCAAATCAGATATTTACCTTTTTATTCAATGAAAATGAAGTCACGGAATGTAAACTGACCATGCATACTAGTAAGATCAAATTCTCTACCTTCTATTCTTATTACTCTTACTTTATTAAGAGAAGAGTGTAAAAAAGAATGGGTTTAATTGTAAGCTAACATAAGGCAAGGTAGTTTTGTTATTACATTTTTCTGAGGGATCTCTAATAGTCTAATATAATGCAGTCTTCTATAATATGAACATCTTCATTTGTGTGAATGCTAAGCTTTAATATAGTAGAGTATTACATCAATGCAATCAACTATTTATTAGGTTAAAATAACTTAGTTTTTGTAATGGTTTGGGAATGCAAGAGTTGCCAAAAATAGGTGAATGTCCTCTACAATTACCAAGAGAAAAAGTTTAGTAGTTCTTGTGGATAGAGCCAGTAAACAATGGGAGATTATTTGCTTGTTTCATAACAATATACCTCCCCTAAGTGTGGGGTGGACATCAAGAAACATAAATGTACCCCAATGCAAAGCTTTTCTCATAATGATCATCCTTCTGATTTCAACTGTTAATTACTCACTGTGGATGTACCATACGCAATGCTTTTCTCATAGTGTGTACACCTATTGGCATAATGAACCCCAGATGAGCTAGAAAAACATGCCATATAACATTACTAACATTAAAAAAGTTCATAGCCATTTTTCTGACATATTCTTGCAACTCAAATATCTTTAAGAGAAGAGTGTAAAAAATGATGGGTTTAACAACCTAACATAAGGCCAAGTAGTTTTGTTGGGTTTAGGGATAGGGTTTAGGGTTGAGGGATTATGGTTTAAGGTATAGTGTTGAGGGTTTAGGGATAGGTTTTAGGGTTTAGGGTTGACAGATTAGGGTTTAATGTTGAGAGTTGAAGGTTGAGGGTTGAGGGATAGTGTTGATGGTCAAGGGATTAGGGTTAAAGTAGAGTGTTGAGGGTAGAGGGATTAGGGATAGGGTTTAGGGTCGAAGGTTTAATGATTTAGGGTTGAGGCTTTAGGGCTGAGGGTTAAGGGATTAGGGTTTAAAATATAGTGTTGAGCGTCGAGGGTTTATGGATAGGTTTTAGGGTTTAATTTTTAAGGGTTAAGGGTTGAGGGATAGGGTTTAGGTTTTAGGGATAAGGGATTAGGGTTTAAGGTATAGTGTCGAGGGTTGAGGGTTTAGGAATAGGGATAGCGTTTAGGGTTTAGGGATGAGGGTTGAGGGTTGAGGGATTAGGGTTTAAGGTATAGTGTCAAGGGTTGAGGGTTTATTGATAGTGTTTAGGGTTGAGGGTTGAGGGATTAGGTTTTAGGGTTGATGCATTAGGGTTTAAGGTATAGTGTTGATGGTTGAGGGTTTAGGGATAGGGTTTAGGGTTGATGGATTAGGGTTTAGGGTTGAGGGATTAGCATTTAATGTCGAGGTTAGGGTTAGAGTGTCGAGGGTAGAGGGATTAGGGACAAGGTTTAGGGTTGAAGGTTTAAGGATTGAGGGTTAAGGCTTTAGGGATGAGGGTTTAAGGCTTAAGATATAGTGTCAAGTGTTGAGGGTGTAGGGATAGGGTTTAAGTTTTAAGGATTAAGGGTTGAGGGATAGGGATTAGGGTTTAAGGTATAGTGTTGAGGGTTGATGGTTTAGGGATAGGGTTTAGGTTTGAGGGATTAGGGTTTAGGGTTGATGAATTAGGGTTTAATGTTGAGGGTTGAGGGTTGAGGGATAGGGTTGATGGTCAAGGGATTAGGGTTAAAGAAGAGTGTCGAGGGTAGAGGGATTAGGGATAGGGTTTAGGGTTGAAGGTTTAAGGATTTAGGGTTGAGGCTTTAGGGATGAGGGTTAAGGGATTAGGGTTTAAGATATAGTGTCGAGGAGCATGTAGGGATAGGTTTTAGGGTTCAAGTTTTAAGGGTTAAGGGTTGAGGGATTAGAGTTAAGGGTTGAGGGATTAGGGTTTGACGTTGAGGGTTGAGTACATTGAGGTTTGAGGGTTGAGGGTTTCAGGATAGCATTGAGGGTCGAGGGATTAGGGTTAAAGTAGAGTGTCGAGGGTATAAGGATTAGGGGTAGGGTTGGAGGGTTCAGGGATAAGGGATTAGGGTTTAAGGTATAGTATCGATCCTATTGAGGGTTTAGGAATAGGGATAGTGTTTAGGGTTTAGGGATGATGGATTAGAGTTGAGGGATGATGGATTAGGGTTGAGGGATTAAGGTTTAGGGTTGAGGGTTGAGGGATTAGGATTTAAGGTATAGTGTTGAGGGTTTAGGGATAGGGTTTAGGGTTGAGGGATTAGAGTGAAGGGTTGAGGGATTAGAATTTAACGTTGAGGGTTGAGGGTTGAGGCTTTAGGGTTAAGGGTTTAGGGAAAGGGTTGAGGGTCGAGGGATTAGAGTTAAGGGTTGAGGGATTAGGGTTTGATGTTGAGGGTTGAGGGTTGAGGTTCTAGGGTCGAGGGTTTAGGGAGGGTTGAGGTTCGAGGGATTAGGATTAAAGTAGAGTGTCGAGGGTATAAGGATTAGGGATAGGGTTGGAGGGTTTAGGGATAAGGGATTAGGGTTTAAGGTATAGTATCGAGCTCATTGAGGGTTTAGGAATAGGGAAAGTGTTTAGGGTTTAGGGATAGGGTTTAGGGTTGAGGGATTAGAGTTAAGAGTTGAGGGATTAGGATTTGATGTTAAGGGTTGAGGGTTGAGGCTTTAGGGTTTAGGGATAGGATTGAGGGTTGAGGGATCAAAGTTAAGGGTTGAAGGATTAGGGTTTGATGTTGAAGGTTGAGTACATTGAGGTTCAAGGGCTAAGGGTTTCGAGATAGGGTTGAGGGTCGAGGGATTAGGGTTAAAGTAGAGTGTCGAGGGTATAAGGATTAGGGATAGCGTTGGAGGGTTTAGGGATAAGGGATTAGAGTTTAAGGTATAGTATCAAGCCCGTTGAGGGTTTAGGAATAGGGATAGTGTTTAGGGTTTAGGGATAGGGTTTAGGGTTGAGGTATTAGAGTTAAGGGTTGAGGGATTAGGATTTGATGTTGAGGGTTGAGGGTTGAGGCTTTAGGGTTTAGGGTTTAGGGATAGGGTTGAGGGTTGAGGGATCAGAGTTAAGGGTTGAGGGATTAGGGTTTGACACTGAGGGTTGAGTACATTGAGGTTCAAGGGTTGAGGGTTTTAGGATAGGGTTGAGGGTCGAGGGATTAGGGTCAAAGTAGAGTGTCGAGGGTATGAGAAGGAGGAAATAACATAGTTTTCACACCAAGTTTGATATAAATCTATTCAAGTTTCAATTTTTGTAGTGTTGCAATGTTAATTGTGATTCAATTTTAGGAATTTAACATTATAGATTGGTTAATAGTATTGTTGTTTGTAATTATATTTGAGTGTTATTCAATTTAACATTGAAAAGGAAGCAAGTGGTGAAAAACTCAAATTGTTGAGGAGTTTGATGCAAGAAGAAAAAACACTACATAATTGGGTACTCTCTCCATTCGAATCTTCATTTTTTAGGTATGTCAAGTCTTTACATGCATGTTCTTTACATTTTCCTTAATTCTATTTGAGTTACTTTATCATGCTTTATCATACATGTTTAAAACTCTTCACATTCCTAATCAAGAAAGCAGCCTACAATCTCACATGATGCCATATATATTTTCTACACTTGGGCTCTTTAATAATTATGTGTAATAAATAGACCTTAACATACCATGATGTCAAACTATACAAGAATAAATCCTTACAACATAATAAAAATACAATCCCACTATTATCTTGTCATATTAACAAGTTAAATACAAATGAATAGGTGCCAAGATCATACAAGTATGCACATGACATGATGATTTGTATGCACATATCTTGGGCTAGGACATTCCTTATGCACCTATTCATGATGATTTGTACATGCACATGACACAACAATTGTTTTCTATTTCTTCACAAGCCACCCAAATCCTAGTATCCCTAGTATCGACAAAACACCTCAATTCCAAATCCTAGTAGCCCTAGTAACAACAAACATGTCAAATTGGGTCTGCCTTAACCTTTTCAAGCATGAAGTCCCATGTACTCTTTTCATGGCTGCAATAATTTGCTTTGTATGCTTTGTACCTATTTTGGTTGAGTGACATTTACTCTTTAACATGATGATTGTATGTACATTTACTATGAAGGGAGGAATGACATATATTTTAGTTATTTGTATCGATTCATTTCTTAGGAACTAATATTAGTCTCTTTATCATGCTATAGACAAATTCTCTGTCATGCCAAGGAAACGATCAAGAATTAAACCAACACAGGAAGAGATAGAAGCTAAGAATGCAAAGAAAGTAGTGGCTATGAGGGAACTTCGTGAGAAGAGGAAATTGGACATAATAAATGAAGACATGTCAATTGAAGAGGAACCACAACCATAACAAAGAGATATGGTATTGGCAGCACAAAGAGAACGAACGCAAAAACTTTGTGCTACGAGAGATTTGAATACCATAGTTGGAGACACGTCCTCTACCATAAGTCAATATGTAGGGACACCATCTACCACATCTCAACTTTAGAGTACATCATCACTCACATGTGATGAAGGAGGTACACCATCGTTCTCACCTCAACCTCAAGGTATGTCATCTATTCCATCTTCAATCGAAGGTATGCCATATAGCCCATCTCATTTAAATATTGATGAAATTCCTAATGTTGAGATGAATTTATCTAACTTAACACCACCTAGAATTTTGCATAGAAAGCCAAAGTATTTGATTGATATTGATGAGAATATTTTGCAGGCAATGGAAGGTAAGATTCTAAAATGCACTTGTAAAAGATATGCTCATAAGATTTGGAGATTGTTCTTTGAAAAGTTAAATGAGACTACAAGATGTCAACTATTCCTTGAAATGATGTGAAGTATAAAATATAGGTCCATAATGAAGATTCTTGGGTTGAGAACATCAGAGGCTTCAAGTGAAAAATCTATTGTCAAGAATCTAATGAGTGCGTATGAGAGTGTGGGTAACACCTCACGCACAAAAGATAGTAATGCAACATAGCGTGTGATTACAATGACTATAGTAAGTAGTCAAATGAGGAAAGCTTGTCTCATTAGAAAGACGAGTCAAGAATTGAGAATTAATAGGAAAACTTTATCAAGAGCCATTGGAAGACACCAAATAATTGAGGACACTAATGCCAATGAATTATGGATGTTCTTGGGGAGACTACCATGAAAAGATAAACCAATTGTTAAAGCATTGAGATCACTAATTGAAGACTTTTGGAAGAATTACACAAGGGTATCTCTGAATCAAAGGGATGTGGTAAGAAGGAGAATCAGTAGTCAGAACCGTAAGCCACATCCAAAGCATTTTTTAGATGAGACTCAAACATAGTTTTATGGTAAATTTCTAGAGAAGTATCCTCAAATTAAAATTTGTCAAAGATATTTTGAAATGCTAAAACCTTTCTATGTCAAGATAAATCACACATGCACTACTTGTTATTGTAGATTACATATTGAATTTTCTAACCATTTTGATGTTTATAGGTATATATGTTTAGATATGCATACTAACAATGTTTTGCAGGGTTGTGCCATACGTGCCCCACCAACATCTTCAAGAGACTTCATATCAAGAATTTTATGTGAAAGAAAGGAAGGTCAAATATTCTACAAGAAATTATGCTTGGATGGCACATGTCATCGTTGCGGTGGCTTGCAACATTTGCCAATATGTGAACATATGGAAAGAACACATGCGGTTGGAAATGAACTAGTAGAGTTTGGCAAGTATAAAATAGTGGCATACAATACAAAAGATGGTAAAGAAGCAAAGAGGTGTGAACTGGTTATTGAAAAGATTCTAGTGTATTAGTTTATGTCTATATTTCATGACAGCATAGTGTATGACTATGCAAGACATGCCCATAGAGCTCGATGGTTGGACTTGCAATTCAAGTTATGCAAGGACACATTTCCAGTTGGTAGCATTGTTTTAGTCGTTGACTTTACAGAGAACTACAGTCTATAGCCATAGTGTGAGGTGCAATCACAATATTACAACTCTACACAGGTTTCTATATTTGTGCACATCACATTCATTCATGCAAATGAGAGTACAGAGGATGACAAAAAGATCATAAGGGAGTATAATTTCTATATGAGTGATGATCACACGCATTCTATGGAGTTCGTGCAAGGTTTCTTTCAGGTGTTCTACAATGATTTGGCTAGAAGGGGCATATCGTTCAGTTAGCATATCATATGGTTGGATAACTGTGCCTCACAATTCAAGAACTCACAGAATTTCTATTGGCTAAGTAGGAGGCATAATTTTATAGGTACTCAGCATATGTGAAACTTTTGTGAGGCCGACCATGGAAAGGGGGAGCATGATGGTGTAGGAGCATGTATCAAAAGAGCCATAACATGAGAAGAGTTAAAGTATAAAGACAATGCAAAGTTGACAGATGCAAAATTGATTGTTGAGTGGTGTAATGCTTCCATGGGTCTAGGTAATGAAGGTAAGTCTTCAGTTCGTAGATTTTTTTGGTTGATAGATGATAGTAACATTGCACCATATGAGGACTGTTCTACACTGACAAGATCAAGTGAGATGCATTCTTTCAGAAGCTCAATTGCAGGTTCATGGAGTATCCATATGCGAAAGATGTCATGCTTTTGTTCTTCCTATACAATTCAAGCCTAGGATGAGTTCGAGTCAAAGGAGTGGGTTGACGAATGGCAGTTATTTTAGCCCACTTGACATGTATCGACCCTCGATGGCACTGGAACTAACATAGATGGAATCATCAGTTGACTTTGACCACATATCAGATCTAATTCAACCAGGTAATATATCTATTTGCATAGTTTTTGAAATTCCTAATGTCATCTTACTTTGTAGTGTTTTTGTAATGTTGACTAATTTCATCTAATTTGCTACACATATCAATGTAGGGCACGTATATGCAGTTATTGCAGATGAAGATAATGAAGAGGGAACATATTATTACTTATGTGATTGTGTTGAGGCCAAAAAGAAATTGAAGGCCCCAATTACAGATGGAGAAAACATCAAATACCCTACAGGCTCAGTGGTTATTACTGGAACATGGCTTAGAAGGTACCCACATAAGAGTGTTAATGTTTGGCTATTTTAGGACTTTGACATGCATCTAAAGATTCTTCATTACTCTAACCTTGTCATGGCATCCAATGTTCATTTGATATAGTATTGGGGTAGACCTTTGAACAAAATCTTGTGGAAGGTGCGTGAGTCTGACCATGAAGCAATACTTGACACAATCAAGAGTAAAGCAGACCCGGATGGTTCATTGGATTAATTTGTAAGTATTCACATTGATTTTGTAAAGTCATGTTACATTGAGTTGTAAGTATGCACATTAATTTGTAAGGTTTGTCTTTTTTTATTTCCTGCTGCACTTTTACACATATACACATTTTTACATCATCATGTTATGCTTCATGGGGTTAGACCTAAGTGATGGATGAAGTTGATCCTGAGAATAATGTATAAAATCTAGGTAATGTATAAAATATAGGTGTCTCTAGGTGTCTTGGTTTCTAACTAGATAATAGGTGTCTCTATTTGTGATGTAGAGGCAATGGGATAGTTGGAGGATGGCAAACTAGACAAGGTTTCCTTATGCTCTAAAGCCCAAATTTCATGATCATTATACAAAAGTGGGAACAGCAGTTAGAGACTCTAAATTCTTCATGGAAAAGGTGATTTTAGATGCTATGGGACCCATTCCAATCATTGCCAAAGGTAGACCAAACTTAGGATTAACACTTCCTTCACAAACCCAAGAAATGGCTTGTAGCCCTAGAAAAGGAGAACAGTCCTAATAACTTTTGATACAGATCTTCAAACACAGAACTTGGACAATCAGTAGATACCTATTTGGACTCCCTATCACATATCCAAAATTAGGTATAGGTTGTTTTGGACGATATACCCTAACCTATAACTCCTCTCAATAACCTAGAGCCCCAATTAGGCCTAAAATACAAAGAGACCCCCCTTAAATTCATACATACAACTCAACCAACGACTTGAGATCTTAGTATTCATGCCAAAACTATGAATTTTGTGGGTTTTGTCCTCCTACAATCTGTTGTTCCCAAAAATGCCTCTATGGTTCCTTCTCTATGTCTCTAAATATCACCTAACACATGGTTTTGTTAGGTTTCCTCAAAGAAAACTTCTTCTCCTCAGATTTCCTGCCAAAAAATCATCATAGCATACTAGAATAGACCTACTACAACTCATTCCATTGATCAAAAGTGAATCAAATCAGTTGAATGGCCAAAAAATGCATGATTCTTACCAAAACCCTAGATAGGGGTTTCTTAAACTATTTTCAGGAAAATGAGTCTTATTCTACTCTAGAATTGTTTCAATATGCCAAACTAGATGCAAATTAATGTCAACTCACTCTAGTTTCATACCACCACCATAGTCCTTCACAACCTATCCATACAGAAATAGGGTACAGACTGCTACATTAGAATTATACAGAAAATGCAGAATTTCTGAGTTTTTATTACTGTTTCTCCTCCAAAAGACTTCTCCTCCAAGTCCAAAGTCTTAGCAAGTATATACAATGGATTGAGAGGAATTTGGGTTTGATGGAGGCTGTATAAATGTTCTTCCACCATCGAACTGCCCTGTCAGTTTCAAAACAACAACTACTTGCCATTGTTGCAACTATCCTAATTAGGACTACAACGACTTGTTTAGGCTTAGTGAAGCCTTCAAAACACTTGACAATTGTATTAAACCTTTGACAAGACTTGACATGCCTTTCTAACACTTTGACATGCCTTTGCAAGGCTTACAACATGAGGTTTTACATGACTGCCTCCTATACAATGTATGATTGTATGATGGCTTATTACAAACATGGCATTATAGCCCTTATTACAACATGAGAATGACCTCCAAGACCTTATTGAATCCACAAAACAAAATGAACAACAAAAACAAGAGAACTCAAGACCTTAGTCTTCTTGGTGCTCTTGCACCAAATTGTGTCTGAGGTATATACAATATGTAAACTAGGTAGATAGAGACTAGAAAATAGGTGTCTTAGGTGTCCTGCGTCCACTAGACTACATGTGTCTTAGGTCTTAGGTGAGGCCACATGAGCTTCCATCTTCACGTGGTTCGCCTTGTCAGTATAGAATATTTATATTTCTTGAAGCTAAGGGAAGCGCTTTTTCTTAATAGAAAAACTTTATTGACTTCAGTTGCACTAATGGTGCAGGGGCACCTAGGTTGTCATGCCTCCAAGAGGGGTCAAAAAATGAAATTTTGTATTGATTGAGTCAATTGTACGTAATAAGGTCTTCTAAGACCATTTCATTTATTTTTAAGTCACTTTGAGTCATTTGGGGTTAGTATGAGTCTTTGAGTCTTGTTGCAAAAAAGTGTCAATGTTGTCAAGTTACACAAAGCAACTTTTGCATTTTTGGTGTCCTGCTCCTAATGCGACCAAACTGATAGTTCCAATGCATCCAGATGGGTGCGTTTAGGCTAGGCATGGTTCTTTTTTTCACCCAAACATGTCAAAACAGTCTGAGCTACATTGTATCGACGATATCCCTAAAGAGTCCAAAGTGCAAAAAAGGCATCAATCTTTGACGAGATGTTACTCAAAAATTGTGTCACTTAGAAACATTCTGTCTAAGGTAACATGATCATGTAGAGTGCATCTACAATAACCTCTCTCAGTTTTTTATAGCTCTAAGGCATTTGCCCGTGGTGAAAGGTTTTCTGCTACCCCAAAAATTGTCAGAAGGAGGTAGTGTAAAGTTGCAAAGGGGTGTAACTTTCATCCTGCTCCTGATGTGACCAAACTGATTATTCCAATGCATCCGGATGGGTACATTTACGCTAGGCATGGTCCTATTTTTCACCCAAACATGTCAAAACAATCCAAGCTACATTGTACCGACGATATCCCTGAAGAGTCCAAAGTGCAAAAAGGAAGCAATCTTTGATGAGATGTTACTCAAAAACTGTGTCACTTAGAAATATTATGTCTAAGGAAACACAATCATGTAGAGTGCCTTTACAATAACCTCTCTCAATTTTTTATATCTCTAAGGCATTTGCCCGTGGTGAAAGGTTTTCTGCTGCCCTAAACATTGTCAGAAGGAGACAGTGTAAAGTTGCAAAGGGGTGTAACTTTGGTCTTGCTCCTGAAGCAACCAAACTGACTGTTCCAACACATCCGGATGGGTACATTTACGCTAGGCATGGTCCTGTTTTTCACCCAAACATATTGAAATAGTCCGAGCTACAGTGTACCGATGATATCCCTGAAGAGTCCAAAGTGCAAAAAGGTAGCAATCTTTGATGAGATGTTGCTCGAAAACCATGTCACTTAGAAACATTATGTCTAAGGCAACACGATCTTGTAGAGTGCCTCTACAATAACCTCTCTTAGTTTTTAATATCTCTGAGGCGTTTGCCCGTGGTGAAAGGTTTTCTGCTGCCCCAAAAATTGTCAGAAGGAGGCAGTGTAAAGTTGCAAAGGGGTGTGACTTTTGTTCTTCTCCTCATTTGGCCAAACTGACAGTTCCAACGTGTCTGGATTGTTACGTTTAGGCTAGGCATGGTCCTATTTTGCACCCAAACATGTCGAAATAGTCCGAGCTACATTGTACCGGCATATTGAATTATTGACAAATATTAAATCATATAAACACATAGAAATCATTTTAAAGCATAAACTAACTCTTCCAAGTCAAGGTGCAGATTAAGGTATGTGAAAAAACTAAATATTGAATGGGTACCTAAGCTAGATGAAGACTTTTTACCCACCTCATCCTTCAATCATTATAATTATTCTCAAAAGACATCATCAAAACATGAAAAAACTCCAAGACTTGTAGTTTTAAGTTAATTTCCTCCAAGGCGCCAATGTGAGGTTGTTTTGATGTCAAAGGGTGCCTTGATTCATGATGTTGAATCTCCTTCCTCGTAGGCGCCAAAATGGATAGTTTAGACAAGAAAAGACGCCTTAGTATACTTAGCTCATTTCTTGGCAATTTGATGGCTTCAATCACTTGTTCAAACCTATAGGAGACCATTTTACACTTAGGTGCTAGATCTTAGGATTTAGAACATCTTCCTTCAAGGCACCAAAATGAGGTTATTTAGACACAAAAGTGTGCCTCCATACAAGATGCTTATTCTCCTTCCACTTAGGTGCTCATTCATGATGATCCAAGTGATAATAGGCACCTAGACTTCCTTTGCTAAGATTTAGTCATTTTGAAGGTTCTAACACTAGGTGCTACAGTTGGAAGTGATTTGAAGTTCATTTTCCTCTAGGTGCCCAAAATGGATGGTGGAGACAAGAAAAGGTGCCTAGGCTTCTTTTGATGATTTTCAAAGTCTTCCTAAGTTATATTATGTTATATTGACCCTTAGGCACAAATGGATGATCTAGGATGACTCTAGGCGCATATCCAAGGTGATATCTTTCTAGATGTAATCTTCACTAAGTTTAGACTTCACTTTACATCAAGGTGCCAAAATGGATAGTTTAGAGAGAGGCAAAAATGTGCCTAGAGATATGATGCTCAGTTTGATGTGTTTGATCAACTTTGATAATCAAGATGAATTGCCTCCCTTAAGGCACCCTTCTTTATACTTTGAAACATCCTTTTAATATCAAGGCACAATTTTGAGGTTGTTTGGATGATGAAAGGCATCTTGAGTTCTAGGCAAAGTTTTGAGGTTGTGCAAGTAGAGAAATGCACCTAAGGTCTTAAAGCAAATTTGCACCTAAAACTGAAAATCCCTGAGGTATGACTTATGGAAGCCTATAGCCCCAATGTTATGTTGCATACTAAAATTAGGTAAGACTCAATGTAATCTCATAACCTCGCCTTATATGCAAGAGGAATTACATTTAATAACCGCAATGGTCATCAGGTGCTCATAAGCATATGATTTTGACTATCTTATTCAAAACAACAAATATACTCTTTGCATCCCAACATGGTATAATAACAAGAAATTAAGAAATATTTTCAATTGACATACTCATAAAGAATATGGATCAGCATACTCATTTGAATATTTTCAATTGAGCAACTCATAAATAATATGAATATTTTCTGTTCAACATGATGATTCATTTTTTTTTTAAATACAACTTTTATCTTTTAGTTCCAAAATGAGGTTTAGGTGATACTTGAATAACAATAGCTAGCTTCTTGGATCAACAAACATCCTATGTAATACAATTGGACTTTAAATATTTGAAGTAGCCATCTACAAATATCCATTCAAACGTGGATTTATAATGCAAGTATGGACACCATCAATAAAAAAGATTTGTATTAACTAAATATCCATATAGGCATACATCAATATCTGTTGATGTAAGTATAACATATATACAAAATAGCCATATAGGCTTACAAGAATGCCATATAGGCATACAATGTCAACTATATGCAATACAAAATATATGTCCACAAATGCCATATAGGCATACAACAAAGGAACACAATAAAAAGTCATTCCCCTCTGGCTAGTGAAGAGAATAGATCACGGGTAGCCTTTGATCTTCTAGGGGATGGAGACGCGTATGTGGGTGGTCTACTACAAACCTGAGCGCTGCTACTCCTATTTAGTTCTTCCTGCGTCTTTAGCTGTTACAATAAAAAGTATAGACATTAATATATAGAAATGAGATGTTATAAAAAATGAAACATTTAACAAAATAATTACTTACCACTACCATATAATCTGTCTCCTCACTTGCCTCAGTAGCAGGAATAGGCCGTGGTGATGTCATGTCCTATAGAAACCATCTAGATAGAAATTAAACTTCAAATCAATAATCTTTTGATTTTTCAAAAATAAACAACTATAACAATGAATGTAAATTAAAATTTACTAATCTGCCGCATACCCTAGTCAATGCCATGGAGCTATGAATTGTAGAGGTCACACCATCCTCCATTGCCCTATGAACATCAGGAGGTGTCTCTGCAGCCTGCATCATCTGGAATTAAAACAACATTATTCAATTACGAAAACTATAATAATGATGCAAATCATGGCTCCTAACATACACACACATTCATCTAAACATGGAAGTACACACAATAAAGCACACAATTCACATACAAAAATCTAGTAAGTATAATTCATTCATTAAACTATTTAATTTATTACCTCCGTGAAGCTCTGAAGTCCACCACCACTGGTAGGTGTTGCCATGAAATCTCTAATATTAACCTATTCAACATCCAAAATCAGATTTTAGAATACCATTCATATACCGATGCTATTCACATGTAATATTTATAATTGTTTACTAGTTACATACCCCGACAGTAGATGATGTAGTGTAATATGCAGGTGGAGAACCACTAAAAATTGCATCAACGCTATGACCCTAAAATTTCATTAAAATCATCAAACTAAATTAGTTAATCTTTTATTTCAAAACTAAAATTTAATAAATTAAATTCAATAAACTTGCTAATATTTACCTGAGTATCAAGGGTGAAAGTCTCACTCAGGAGGGTATCTGTCATCACCATCTACTCAGCTGTAGATGTAGCATGTGCACCTATGTCCTGACTATTCATGGGGTCATAACCACAAGCTGACTTGTAAGTCTGACAAGCATGGGGTGGGACCCTACTCCTCGTACTATCTCCCAACCCACGTTGTGCTGCAGGACTGGCATGCTCTATGATGCTCTGGGTCAAGGCACTAATGGACTGAAGTGTATCGACCTCAACACTCTCCTTCACAATGGAAGGGATAGAAACATGCTCATGGGCTGGTCTGCTGATTACTCGTCTCACTGCCCACTGTGGGTCAACATGTGCCCCTGGTCTATCTTGTGCTGACCCCCCACCTCTACCCTAGAAGTCTCGCATATCAAAATAGTTTGGTACTTTATTGAGGACAAACTCACAGTAGAGTTTCCTTAAAAAGTAATGTGGGACCTCATTATTATTGCGTGGAGGATGGTCAAAAACCATCCACCACCTTTGTCCAAAATTGTCCCTTATCGCTTGGTTGTTGCACCAATGGATAGGGAACCTCTTGCATGTAATGGGTGGAGGTTGATTTGTTTGTGGGTTTGTGAAAATGGAACACAAGTCTAATTTGTAATTTATAATTTTTTCACATCTTCATATGACAGCTTGTCTGCATAATAGTCTCTAAACTCTCTCCTCTTATCTGTCTAACTAGATATTTGCTTGCTAATTGAATCTACATCTGATAACATGTATTCAAGATATTGAGCAAGCGTGGACCTATGCAAGGTTGAAGTGGAAGGATCTTTCAACCTTACAATTATGTCTTCAATTTCTTTTTTATTGTTTTCAATTTGCCCCATTAGATTTTCTTGTGTTCCAGGGGCATGTCGAGGAATGGATGGAGGAGTTTGTTGTTCAACAGGTATTTCCTCTTCAGGATTTTGTAGATCTGGAGGAGGAGGAGGAGGAGGAGGTGGTGCATTAACATTTCTTGACAATTAACGAAATTTACATCAAAAATCAACTCAAACCTACCTATTTAGAAACAAATTCAAACAAATAAATAAATAAAACTCACTCCTTTAGCTTGCTCAACGTCGTGGCGGCATTTTGGCGATGAATTGGTAAGATTTTGGTGTTGAATCGACTTTTCCAAAATGCGAGCGCACTTCTTAGGATTTGCAGGCCATGGGTGTAGAGGAAAACAAATAAATGAAATGAGCACAAATGCTCTTTTTTTTATTTATAGTTAGTCATAATGCGCTCGCATTATGTATTAAATTTTTTTGAAAAAAATTTGGCCACTTTTTGGCCCCCCAACTTTTTGCACTTACCCTATATATATATGGCTAGGTAAATTAGGGGTAGAGAGCAAGGAATATTTTAGTTGCTATATGTTGTTCTTCAAAAGTGTCTAATTTGCCCATATTTGATAGATTTTTCATAAATTACCTCAAGTTAGAAATTGTAATTCTTTAAGAGATTGTATATATAAATTTGGGCCCTAATATCCCTAGTTTATTGAGGACTATTTTTTAATTCTCTATAGTTGCCCTATTTCATCATCTTTGGTTAAAAGCCATCACCATAGAAGTTACATATTGAAATAAAAGTTACATATTAAAATAAAAGTTTAATCATTAACTTGAAAAAAATGGTACAACAAAAAATATTGCCATCTAATCTAAAATTTGATTTCTAATATGATTTTTCTTTTTATCTAGGATATTATGCTTCTTTGAGGTGGATTTTTTAAGAAAAACTATAGAATTTTCAGGAGATTAATTGGGTGAAAGTTCACTACTATGTCACTTTTTTTAATAAAGGAAATGAACAACACTAGTCTATCATTTTAACTTCACCTCAAAGTCAATGGGCCTCCATTAATTTATAATAAAATTTATTTTTTCCTTAATTTTTGTCTATTTTATTGCATGCAATAGTTTTTTAAATTTTAATCATTTTCTTTGTACCATCTCACATCATATTTTTCTTAAATTTTTAAAATAAATTTTTGTATAGTTTTGAAATGTTAGCCTCCCTATCGATCTAGTTGAATGTGTTTTGGCCATAACACTTTGGTCTAAATGTCTTAGTTGCCATAAATTATGATATAGTTTTGAACATTCACCTATTTCTTAAAATTTACCTTAGTAGAGAGTGTAATTTTATTAATTTATTTTCTCAAACCCTGGGAGTAGAAAATAGAAGGGGATGAGGATTTGGATTGAGTAATGGTAAGTTATGTAACTTGATAAAAGTTTACATTTGTCATTTATTTTGGTTTCATGAAAGCACATATGTTAATTGTTCATTATATTTATGTAGGGCTTGTAAAGAGATTTATTTAGTTTAGATAAGTGAACCTAATAATGACTATGTTTGTACTTTATAAAGAGAAAAAGGGACATATATGTATACCTTGTAGAGCATTATATAAAGTAAATGGGAAAGGAATCTCTTTTTGGGCATCCACCAAGAGGGTCTCACACATCAAATTAGTGTCTCACCTAAAATAGTAAAAAAACACCACCTTTTTTTACCATATTAAAGTATATATTTTAATATTTCCATCTCCATGTTGTAGAGGGTTAATAGATAGTATATACAAATGATTGGTGTATGATAACATTAGAAATGATTTTTTAATGTTCATGAATAGATCTATAATTTGCCTTAATACATAACTTTTAATTTATTTTGAGAAAGCTAAACAAATCTAATGTATTTCATTTTGGTAATCTCTAAGATAAATTCATTGCGACATGTTTTTTTTAGAAATAAATGTGAAAATAGTTAAAACTATATATTTAAAACATATGAGGGATATAAATAAATAAGGTTCTAAAAATATCATTAAAAAATATTTTAATAAAAATGATATAATAAAAGTGGTATAAAAAAATTTAATGTTGATAAATAAAAATTAAAATCAAAGTATTATTAATATTTTATGAATAAAAATATCATAGAATAAGTTTTTTGATATATTCTTCACAAATCTTGACCTATGGGTCCAAAGAACTTGGGAGGTGGACAAGAAAATGGATGGTGCCCCCTATTTTGGCATCCAAAAACCAATGGTAGATGTTTTGTTGGACCTGGGTCAGTCTTTAGGGGATAGAAACCAATTTGATGCTACATAATACATTGGTTACACTACCATGCTCTCCCTCACTGCAAGTACTTTTCTTTTGCATGATGACATTAAGGATTTTGAGAACTAGGCTGAAGTTTTTTACAATTGCTATTTAGAACATTTCTATTGATTGATGAAAAAAATTGAAGGGGCTTACCCAAATATGAAGGAGATTACAAAGGCCCTTAAGGTTAATCTTCTAATCGAGACCAAGATGACCAATACTAGTTGTTATTGTTGTAATGATGAGGAGGAGAATGATTTGGTAGAAATTCATCCTTTCCATAAATGTGAAAAATGTAAGAATGTTAAAGATGCCCTAGCAAGGTCTATGTAATTTGCCCCATCAGCATGTAATAGTTCTTATATGAGTGCTTAGGTGGAGAGGGTCAAGGCAATTTTCCCTCATCCTTATTTTTGGGTTGAATTGTATTACTTTTTGTTTTTTTGACTTGAATTTGGGGTGGCCCTTGTGCTCCAAGCTTGCGCTTCAAGCTTGTGCTTCAACATTTGTTAGGGCTCAGATAAGGTTTGTGGGCACTAGCTTGCTCACATGTGTACTTTGTATTTATGTGCCCTGTTA
Organism: Cunninghamia lanceolata; assembly: GCA_027924645.1. Classification (NCBI taxonomy): domain Eukaryota; kingdom Viridiplantae; phylum Streptophyta; class Pinopsida; order Cupressales; family Cupressaceae; genus Cunninghamia; species Cunninghamia lanceolata. Next base: position 3,644,532 of record BSBN01000738.1, read on the forward strand.
CATAAATATGGTTTATAGTACTCTACGATGTTCATATGAAGGCAATGCTTGTGTAGGTGGTTTTGACAAGTTTGTTCAAGTAGTTTTTGAATGATAGTTCTCAACAAAAGATCTAAGTACATGATGGTCGGTCTCCAAAATGATAATATGGTGAAAGTTAATCATTTCATGAATGGATCTAGTGAGTCACTGCTACATGCTTATTGCTCTCTTTTTTGCAGCCTTTTTTGCAGCCCTTGGGTACCTAATCCAAGTATATTACCCCAAAAAAGAAACTTTTAATCATATTCTAATAAACAACTAGAAAATTTTGTTGATATAATCATGCTTATTGTTCTTATATTCGAATAATCATGCTTACTGTTCTTATATGAGTGCTTAGGTAGAGAGGGTCAAGGTAATTTGCCCTCTCACCCTTATTTTGGCTCGAATTGTATTATTTTTTTGTTTTTTTGACTTGAATTTGGGGTGGCCCTTGTGCTCCAAGATTGCACTTCAACATTTGTTAGGGCTCAGATAAGGTTTGTAGGCACTAGCTTGCTCACCTGTGTGCTTTGTATTTGTGTGCCCTGTTACATAAATATGGTTTATAGTACTCTACTATGTTCATATGAAGGCAATGCTTGTGTAGGTGGTTTTGACAAGTTTGTTCAAGTAGTTTTTGAATGATAGTTCTCAACAAAAGATTTAAGTACATGATGGCCGGTCTCCAAAATGATAATATGGTGAAAGTTAATCATTTCATGAATGGATCTAGTGAGTCACTTCTACAAGCTTATTGCTCTCTTTTATGCGACCCTTGGGTACCTAACCCAAGTATATTAACCTCAAGAAAAAAACTTGTAAACATAGTCCAATAAACAACTAGAAAATTTTGTTGATAATATATATTTTTTTTAATGGAGATTATCTACAAGATCATTTGAGAGCGGAGGGTTGAGGGGTATTATCCATTTCGTCAAATTCACTCGGGGTACGATCCTAGCCTCAACCCTTATGGTGTTGGGGTACTTGCACTCAACAAGACTTGATCCCTAGCGGACTCATTCACAACCTTTCAACTTCACCAACAAACCAAGAACACTTTGATATAATAAAACGTTTTGATTTAAAGAAGTTCCAAGACAATCTAAGATATCCTTTGCTTAATCTCCACAAGTGTTAAATATGACTTATTTATAAAATTAAATCTAATGGCAGATGCATTTCAAATTTTCATAATTGTCATCCATCTTAACATTGACCATTGCATGCAAAGACACTTTATAGTAAGAACAAGAAGCACGAGAGACCTACGTAACATATATCTGTCACGAGACAGCCACCAAATTTAATGTGTGTTCCCACATATGAAAGCCACCACCAATGATTGACGTGGGAGTTTCTTGGTAGAATAATATAAAGTGCTCCGGAGTCACGCCCTAATTATATCTGTCTCAACGCAGCCTACTTTTGGCTCAAAAAGAAAATACCACCCCACAATCTGTTGGATTCTCTTTTTGCGCAAGCCTGTGTTTTATAATGTGTGAAATAAAACCTAGGTATTTTCTGTCTGTGTTTCATTGAATTTGAGCTCTCCAACAATCTGGCAGATCCCGTAACACAATCTCAATCCACTCAGACGTCATGGTTGGGACCGGGGAAGCGTTCATGTGACCAGGCTTTTATCTGACAATGAGAAAAAAGGCTCTGCGGGGGCCACACTTGACAGGTGACAAAACAATGTGCTAATTCAACTTGAATTCAAATCCCAGCTTTGGTCGCCGGTCAGGAATTCAAATCTCAATGCCATACGACTCTTCGCCATTGCCAGTTTGCTAAGAATACAGAAATGTGTTATTTTTATCTCCTTTTATTGTCTATATAAAATGTACGGGTTCACTAACATTGCCCTTAATTTTATTAAGCCGAGGATCATTAGCAGGTACGACGGTGCTTAGATTAATGACTTGTGATTGCTTTCTGGGTTTGACCAACCCTGTCCGTGATACATTGCATCTTTCACAAGCAGCTGTTTGAATGGAGGATTATTACATTTTCTTTACAGTAAAGTTGTAAGAAGTTGGAGTCTAATTGGAAACAGGTTGGAGCGACAATTTTTTTTAGAAAACAAAATCTCATTGAGATACAGATACCTAAATCATGCACGCCATGCACAATCTTTTTAATATAGTTATTAAGAAAGAAACTTCTGTGGGAGTCTTGTTAAATCAGATTCAGATCTTGAACTTTATGGTCAAACTCAACAAAATTCTATAGTATCACTGCTTTCTGATTTTTTTTTTGGGTTTTTTAAAGGCTCACAGATTTAATAGTTGAGATAGTTTTCAAAGATTCATATTAAAAATAGTATAGTTGTATAGTATTATTAGTTGTGATTTTAAGGTTGTCATTGTTGACTATTGTTATTAATAATTGAATGAAGTATATTTATTACATTCAAAAAGTAACAAATTATGTAATGCTATTTTGGTGCACCGATTAAATATAACTTAATGCATAACTATCACGACTTAATGTACAATTATTAGTTTGACATTTGTCTTTTATGACACCTTAACAAAAATATATTGATGTAGCATTATATTTGATGATGTGGACTTACAACCTTAAGTTTAAACAAAGGACTTGCCAAATTAACAATTATAAAAGTTTGAGAATAATTCAAAATTACCACATATAATTTTGAATGACTGCAGGTTATGACATACAATTACTAGATTCAATCCCCTACCATACGCTTATCAATATCAAATCTTTACATTTGTTGTATTGAGGGTACAATTTTGTTAATCAATAATTTACATGTGTATGTATCTTAAATGAGAATATGGGAAAAGTGTGTAGGCTTCCACCGTGGAGTTCTAAAGACAATCCATATTATTATCTGTTGTATTGTGGGTACAATTTTTTTTAATCAATTTACAAGTTAAATCTAAAAAATCAATCCTTGTCACCTTATAATTAAACTTGTACATTTTTATGAAAATTGATTGTCTAAGAAAAACATAGTTAGGTGAATTAAAAATATTAAAAATGGGAAGGGAATGGATGTAAATTTTGAAGAGTGCTCCTAAACCAAACATCTAGTTATTTTTGGTTATTAATAATTTATTATGATGGATTTGGGACAATTCTAAATTGATGATTTATTTAATAGAGCATAATCTTAAATTTAATAAAGAATACATTTTTAAAGAAAATTTAAGGGTTATTTTCAATAAGTGATGATTTATTGGGTTTTAATTGTATAGTTGCATAGTTTCATATAGTGCAAAAATATTTTTATATGAAAATTATATAGTAGGTAAATCTATAGAAGTCTAATTCAATTTTAAAAATACCTATTTGTCAATTAGATCTAATCTAACAAAAATAATTCATAGATCATCAAACTCCAACCTACTTATAGCTGTGATTTGATGAGCTATTTTTTATTAGTAAAAACTTTGATTATCGAGCTACTAAATCAAGGAATACAACTTATCTAATAACATGGTCCCATGTACCTATTTAGGACTTAATTTTTTTATGGTGCAGAACAAGATATATAGTTTATAATCTTCTCCTAAAATAGTAGAGCAACTAAAGTATAGGATTTGAAAGTTCAACGATAGATAGAGAGGAGATTTGTTGTGTAGCTACATACTATCTTCCCTCCCTTTCTTCATTTGGTTTTAGATTTTATCTTCAAATTGTCATAATTATAAAAATATTATGATTTGGTAGCTGCTTATAATAGGAATGAAAATAAAAACTATGGGACCATTGGCTCCCAAAAAATATCTTAAAATATTCGAGTAGTCCTTGCCAAAAACAATAGCTAAGTAGATGCATGGGACCTTGTTGTAAGGTCCACAATATAACTACATATATGAAACCCCCAAGTATGTTTAGGCCATGTAGCACACACAATTTGTTGGGTGTGTGCAAGAAGAGTCCACTTTTTGGCCAAAAAGTGGAAGTGTTTTTCTTGAAAATCAAAGTTTGCTATAGTTGGACTAAAAATTTGAAGCACTTACACATAGAATCTTTAAAAAGTCTAGTAATATGAAATGTAGGATTTTGAGTCTAGTTTTCAAATATGTAATTTACTCTAATACCCAGATAATACAAATTAATTTTTAATAGGCTTGTACAAAAATCACTTTTAAAAGTCTTTTTTTAGGACCATACGATGCACGTGTTTGAAAAGCATAATTTGACCTAAATAAAAGTCTTTTTCTAATTCCTTCTTGGAAAATATGTTATTATACTGATGATTGATGAGGATATTTTTTTATAATTTTTTCCAAATATTTTTTTAATTAATTTTTTATTGACCCTAATTGTTATTTATGAAAACCCCTTATGTCCAACAAGCATAATTTGAGCTAAACTAATCATTTTTTGATTTTTTTCATTGTGTAAAGAATTCTATGTAGATTGATGACAATTTTTTAAAAAGAAACCTAAAAAATTAAAATTTATTAAAAAAATATGAATACAAGACATTTCAAGTTTATGGAAAAATTTCCTCAGAAATTGATTAAAAATAGAAAATCAAATCCAATCATTTAAAAAGTTATATATTTGAAAACTAGACTTTGTCAACTCTAATGGGTTTTAATTTCATAAAAAAATTATGAACACGAAGTCATCAGCCATATTGCCAAAGTCAGTTTTTTCTCTTTCTATTGACATGATCTTGTACTTGTAGGTCCAAGGCTAAGGGTTGAGTTACAATGCCTTTCCCAAGCCTAAAAGCAAACTTAAAAGGTGGGTTATGGTGCAGTCATAGATGGAGGGTCCTAAGAAGGGACTGTCCAATCCATGTAACAAGAGTAAACACAACGGAAACAATACAATAACAGAATGCAATGGAAGACTCAATTGCTTAATATATCAGATAATTACAATGCTTATATGTTGACAACATGCAGGCTACAATCAAAGGGCTCACAGGCTTGCTTTCCTGGTTACAATAGAAATGTAAGATATGACATTGAAGTGCCTTTCAAAAAGAATTCCACTGTCTAAACTATCATAGCTGTTAACTATCTTGTGATGAAACATGTAGAAAACATGTAGGGCGGCCTACAACTCATGGTATTGCTCTGCAAATGAATGAAACTTGGTGCAGACCTCAAGGAATCTCAACCTGGTCCTTTTTTGCCTTGTGATATGTTCCATTTGGCTCCACAAGTCATGGGAGTGTTCTACAAACCTTTTATTCTTATGCTGATTGAATGAATTCTTTGTTCTATGAAAGCTGATGTCCTTCTCCTAGCGATAACTTTTTTTAGACAAATCCAAATCTCTTGAAATCTTAGTATGATGTAGTTGACATGGTATAGAAGCTAATTCTTTCTCCATAAGCTTTAATATGAAGATGCGGTAAAATGTGGTAGAAAATCTAAACTGTAAATCATTGAACTAAACTAAAATGAAAGAAAAGAAAAGAATACAAATATTTTTGGCTGATGCAAGATTGCTCTACAACCTGGGTTGTTGAAAAAGTGAGTCCCTCACTTTGCTGGGGCTAGATGAAAACCAAGGGGGTCTACCTCAGCCTAAGAAATCCATGATGAATCTTCTTCTAGTATTCCTTTCCACTTTACTAAATACTCTTTATACTGCTTGCCTCTAGTACTGCGTCCAATTCTACTATCTAAGATCTACTCTATCTACTCTGATTGTTTTTGTGGTAACTAATTCTTCAAACCATCTTCAATGTTGTCACTTGACTCTCCTTCATGATACTGATATAGGTTTGTAATGTTGAATATAGGTAATATACCAAAAGTCTCTAGTATCTCTATTTCATATGCATTTCTTGAATCAAATTTCATAAGAATATTACATGGTCCAAACTTCTTCATCTTCATCTTGTTGTGTGTTCCCATTGGAAATCTCTCCTTTCTTAGATATACCATTACTTCATCTCCAACTAAAAATTCTTTATGTCTCCTCTTATCATCCGCTTGCTCCTTATACTTACTGTTCATCTCCTCCAAATGATTTCTAATCTGATTATGTAGTGTCTCCATGAATCGTACAAATTATTCTACCTTTGCACTTCTCTTGTTCTCCATACTGATGTCTTTCAGCTCTACAACTCCTCTAGGTTGTACTCTTGTCAAAACTTCAAATGGTGTCTTCCCTGTACTTCTATTCACCAAATTATTGTATGCAAACTCTACTTGCGGTAGAACTAGATCCCAATTTCTTGCTTTAAACATCGCAACAAGTTCCCCAAACTCCTATTTACCACTTTAGTTTGTCTATCTATTTGTGGGTGAAATGTTGAACTGAACTTTAGGCCTATTTTCATCTTCTTCCACAATGTCCTCCAAAAATATCCAATGAATCTTGGATCCCTGTCTAAAACTATACTCTTAGGTAATCCATGCAATCTCACAATCTCCTTGAAAAATAGGTCAGCAACATCACTGCATCATTTGTCTTCTTACAAGGAATGAAATGCGCCATTTTTAAAAAATTGTCCACTATTACAAATATAGAATCATACCCCCTCTGTGTTCTTGGCAAACCCAATATGAAATACATGTCATATCTTCCCAAGGTCTCTTAGGTACTATAAAAGATTTATACAATCCAGTATTTTGACTACTCCCTTTTGCAACTTGACAAACTCTACAACTATGAACAAATTTCCTTACATCCTTATATATCTGAGGCCAAAAATAATGTTCACTTACTAAAGCTATTGTCTTATCAATCTCAAAATGTCCTGCTAATCCACAACTATGCTTCTCCTTAATCAAATTGTCTCTCATTGAACTCCTAGGTATACACAACTGATTTCCTCTGAACAACATATCCTCCTGAATGAAATAATCTAACCACTTACTTCTATCTATCACAACAGGTTCCTTACATGCTTTCCATGCTTCTGCAAAAACAAGATCATCTTCATACATATGCTTTAGTTCCTCAAAACCTAATACTTCTACCCTCATCTCTATCAACAAATTCCTTCTTCTACTCAATGCATCTTCAACTTTGTTTGACTTTTCACTCCAGTGCTTCAATAGAAATGTGTAACTCTACATGAACTCTACCCATCTTGTATGTCTTTGATTCAACTTTCCTTGGCTATTCAAATACTGCAAAGCTTGATGGTTAGTGTATAACACAAATTCCTTAAGAAACAAGTAATGTCTCCACTTCTTTAAGGCTTGAATTATTGCATAGAACTCTTGATGATAAACTAAATATCTTCTCCTTGCATCATTCAATTTCTCACTGAAATATGCTATTGGTCTCCCTTCTTGACTTAACACTACTCCAATTGCATCTCCACTAGCATCACAACCAACTTGAAATACTGTGTTAAAATTTGGTAATGCTAACACTAGTTACTCTATGTTATGTCAAAAAATGTCCCCTTGGGGGCTTTTCCCTCTTAAGGTTTAGCTCATGGGTCTTTTAGAATGCATTTAGCTCATTTTGCATCTTAATGGTGACTCCCGATGAGAAAACCCTGAAGTTTCATGGCAAATGGGACCTAGGGGATGTGCTTAACATGAATCCTACCTGAACTAGGGGGAATTGGGCACTTGCGCCCTAGTCCTACCCTATTTTAGGTTAGGACCTATTTTTGGGTGTCAGTTATATGATCGTTATTAGGTTCTAGGCTGACATCAAAAGTTTGAATTACAAAATTCTTAGCGGGAATGTTTGTAGTTGCATATATAAACATGATTAGTGATTCATTTGTAAACTAGAGATGGGCATTATGAACTTGTGACTTTATGTGAAAGTGATTCAAGGTATTCATTGTGTTGTAGAGCAGTACTTTGTTGTTATTATGTTTGTAATTACAGATTTGACTTCATCTCCTCATGGCATGAATAGCATCTTCCTTCCATGAGATCTAAACTACAAGGTGATATTAATTGTGTTTTCTATCATTTATAATTCGAGTTTTGCCTCTATCCTGTAGGGATACACACTCTTTATCTGACAACGGTGTTCAAAAGACTTGAATGTCTCTCTGGGGCTTAACCAAGGCAAGCATCTAAACATCACAACCCCCAACCCACTTTTCTGTGATTGCAAGTTATAGGTTTTGAAAAGGAAAGAAGTGGAGTTGCAAGAGAGTAATGCAGGCTATCAACATTGTAGATCTAAGAAGAAAAGTAGGGCTTGGACTTGGGTACCCACTCATTAGTCCTCCGGATTTTGAAGCAGTGAAATCTCTATGACAACAAGAACATGTTATAGACATTCTTCAAAGATCCCGACAAAAGCAGGTACACTGGACTAGGGCACCTTCTCATTAGTTCTTGACTTTTCCGCACATCAAACTTCAAAATCTGGTATGTATTTGGTTGTCATTTGATATCTCTATGTGTGATCATTTTTCGTAATTTGTCCATTTGTTTCTATTTTATGAAATTAGGGTTTTGAGCATAATTAGACTTAATTGAACAACAAATTCACACAATTCTAATCTTCCCCTATTTTCCAAGTATAGGAGATCTGTAGTAGAGTTCTCTACTTGGTTGAATGTCCTTGAATGTTTAGTGGTGAAAGGAGGATCATGATAAACCCTTGAAACAAAACTATCAACCTCATCATCATTCCTCTTTTTATCATAAACATTTTGGTGAACCCATGTTTTTAGTGAATTTTGCACCTTTCTAAGTGTTGTGCTTCAGATTTACATTCATTTCATTCATTCATTTTGTTTTCATCTTATTGCATTTGAAAAATTAAAAATAAAAATAAAAATTGAAAAAAATTGGCATTTTTAGCTTGCATTTTCAAATAATTTGAGTTAGTTTGCATTAAGTTTCATTTAATTTTTGTTACTATCATCAAATCTGATTTAATATACATAAATTCATCATTCATCATTCATTTACATTGCATTTTCATGATTAAATTGTTAAGAATTACTTGAAATTGTGCATTTTTCATATAACCTAGTTTATGCATTAGCTAGGGTTTGTGGTTAAAATCTTGTTTCAGATTTTAATACCCTTTCAAAACAACCATTACGACTGATTTATAACTGTAGTGTTTCATCATAGTGGCTTTCTTACAAATTTTCATGTCTAGGGTTTGAAAACATTGCATTTTCACTAGATTTGGCCTTATTGTCTCTCTAGAATTGCATCATAGGCGTGTTGTGAAGGATTTTTTTTGAATTAATTGGCTATTATCAGGGTTATAATCTAGTTCCCTCCCCTCAAATTCTTTACAACACCCTTTCTATTAGACATTTGCATTGAAAATTGGTGAAAAATTGCATGTTTTTGGTGTATTTTCACTAGGTTTTGACTTGTCATCATTATAGATCTACACTAAAGATATATTGTGAAGGATATTGTTGGTTTATTGGACTAATATTAGGCATATTATTTTCTTCCCCTCATCAATTTTCTTACAACACCTCTTCTTTCACTCATTTGCATTGAAAATTTGTGGAAAAAGTTGAAAAAAGTGAACATTTTAGGTGCATAAACAAGCATATTTTATGTTGTTTCATTGCATTCAATCTAAAAACCTACAATCATCAATTGGGCCTTTCTTTGTTGTACTCTATTCCTCCTATCCACTATGTTTTTGTGAACTTGGTGTGTCCTTTTATCCATTTCCTTCAAATAAGTGCTTAAGAGTGAAATAGTCACACACCTAGGGTGTAAGTAACATAAAACTTTGCATGTCTTGTATTACTGGATCTTATTGGACATTCATGTTACAAGAAATTTCATTATGGCATATTCATCTCATCAATCTTTGGTAGCTTTATATGCATACATCAAAAACTTTAAGAATTTCTACAAATTTCTTAATATGAATCCTCATGTTCTCACTTATTTACAAGCTATGTATCACAAGGATATATTTAAATGCTCTTCATTTGAAATCCTTGACTATGTATCTGATTTTGACAACTTCATATCTCTCATGAATACATACCCTTTGGTAGTAGATAATTTAACAAAACACATTGAGCATGATGAGTGTGAAATTTCTCTTAATGCTTTGGAACTAATAGCTCAAACATATGATGATGATGTTGATGATGATTCCATAAGTTATCCTACTCCTATAGTTGAATGCCCAAGAACCTTAGATGAGGAGACTATGGATAGCCCTATTAATGATACAACATGTAACCTTCTTAATATCATTGTACCTTATTCTCATTCCAATGCTCTTCCTGGTCAAGACGAAGCATTAGTGGATGAGAAAAGGTCTCTCACATTAAATCCTTTAGGGATGGATGTTGGGTATAATAGAGAGAGAAAAAATGTTAATTCAATATTCACTAATAGACTTTGTAGCAATTTTCCTAAGATGATTGTACGAGGGGCACCTAGTGCATCTTCTTGCTTAAAACTAGTGATTACAGTTCAAGGAGATTGAAGACCACCTCGACCCCTGAATTACTTTTTAAACTATGCAAGACAAATCACTCAAAGAAATTAAAGTGTTCAAAGTGTATCACAACAACCACACTACAATGTAATTTCTCACACATATAACACTCGTAATAACAAGCAAAGTAAGAAAGCATCTCATGTGCCTGTCTCTCTTCCATGTTCTCAACCTATGCTCCCTCTACCGCATTGTCTTACTCATAAAAGTGGTCAAGAATATGATCTTGTCGAGAAACTTTGTGCTACTCCAGCTAAGGTCTCTCTAATACAAACATCTCCTACATACCATGGAATGCTCCAAGAAGATTTACAAAAGGTGATTGTCCCACCTACTGCTAAGCCGAATGATGTAGCAACTGTATTAGATAGTATACATGCGACAAAAATAGATATTATCTTTCAACCACATGAAATCCCATCAACAAAAGATGAATATGATCCACTTATGATCTTTGTCACAATAAATAAAAAGTTGATAAAGCGAGTTATGATTGACAATGGTTCAACTCTTAATGTTTGTGGCATTGAGCTACTATACAAAATCAAGATTGGCACACCTTTAATAAAACCGGATAGGACTAGCATTCGTGGCTTTGATAATGTTGCAAAACAAACTGTAGGCATGATAACTTTACCTGTAATGGTTGGACCTATGACATTAGATACTCTTTTTCATGTTATGTTTGGTTCTCTCTCATATAATATGATTCTAGGTAGGTCGTAGATTCATGCCATGGGGGCAGTTCCGTCTACCCTTCATCGATCACTGAAGTTCATCCATCAAAACAAGCTCTACACCTGAAAAGTCGATCCCAAGCTAGATAATTGCTTACATATTGAAAAGAAAAAATAAGTTAACAATCATAGGAGTCTAAACAACTTACAGGTTGATTCATCTAAACCTCTTGCCACAAATAATGTTGTGCAAGACTCTAAAACATCGAATTCACTTTTTGGTGATGATTGGGATTCACTAGATTTTAGTCCTTGTGATGTAGGGGAATACAAACTTAATAACCCTGACACATCAAAAGTTGCATCGATCTCATCTAAGCAAACTTTGGAAACACCTAAGAAAACCAAAGCTTCCTTGATAGAAAAAAAAAGACAACACTCTTACTTATACTACAAATTACGAGACCTATGAGGCTTCACCATCTTCTAAGGAAATGACATCATTCTACAGTCAAGGATTTAAAATCCTTTATAGCAACTATGACTATGTAGGTAAGGGATGTGGTGTAAATCAACAAGGGATTCAAGACATTACTCAAGCAACATTGGATATAATCCTTTTAAAGAAAATAAAGCCTCTCATCGTCTTAAACTCAATGTTAATGCAATTTCAACAAGACCAAATCAATATGAGCAATATCCTAGGCTGATAGGCAAGAATTGTCCACCAAGAGCTATCCCTTTGAATCAGGTAAACATCCCTCCATCTTTAAGGCACACTCATTGTAGCAAGTATTATAATTGCTCTCAAGGGTGGCATCTTCCTAGATATGTATGATCTTAAGATTGGGATGAAATAGGTAAGTATTTCTAACCCTTTACCTCCATGTTGTGTTTCCCCCGTGATGTGTTATGTGTTGTTTAGGCCTCCTAGGATGACCCTTGATACTCTTGTAAGGTCAAGGATACTGAGAGACTGTCTCTATTGTGACCTTCTATTTGTATCATCATTCTTCTATATTGCTTCTCCTTTATTTCCATTGTTGTGTGTTGTGTCCTAAGGACATAGCGTTGCAGTTGGTGACTTGGGGGCACCCTCCTATGTGATTGTCCCTAAGGCACTTATTTCTCCTCTCTTGATTTATTGTTTACCTTCCTCTAGTGGTTCTATCTAGCTGGTGGATGACGAAAAACATATTATATTGATATGGACCTAGTGTCCCTTCAGCGAGAAATAAAAAAATGGACCTAGTCCATACATGACAATGGGGTTGATATATATTATCTGATGCTTGGCTAGTAGAATCACTCCATGTGATATCTTGATGTTGTCTTATCGCACTTACAAAAACATAACAATACTGCTACTCCATGCACTTTGTCTATCTTGGATCTTACTTTCCTCTGTTCTCTATGTGAATGATTACATGCATTGTTGATTATATGGATGCTAACACCTTTTCTTGTAGGAAATTGTGTGTTTGTGGGAACATTTGGCGATCGTAAAGTACATGTCACCTCCAAGGGGCATGGTCTTTGTGAGAGCTTATGTTCCCTTGTGTGTTTTCTTTCTACCTTAACGTGCTTGATATTGGTACATGATATCAACCACCTTAAGGTGGGGGCATATAAGGTAAGCTGTCTGATTTAGATGCTAGCAAAGTGTGTTTGTAAAAGCTTGAAATGTATTGCAATCATTTAAGCCCTATGCGGAGATAGGATATCGTGCATATCCTTTTTATTTTAAGCCCTTTGTGCAAGGCAGAGATGGTGTATTTCTTGAGGAGATTATACATCTTGTAATTTTCAAAAGTCCTCTAAACAAGCAGGGAGCAGATCTTTGAGACTATCCTAACCCTTAAGTGTGTTTTTGGTGATTGTTGTGGTGAAGCCCTATCATTAGTGTGTGCCTGTAATGTGCCTAATATGGCTTTGAACCTAGCAATAGGTTTCTTCCATCATTTGTTTGCCATGTTTTCTTGTGTCTTCTGTGTGTGTGTGTATGGCGTGTTTGTTCCCAAGCATAGTTTAAAGACTCGTGGTGATGAGCTCCTCCCATGCTTTGGGATTTGTATGGTGTGCTTGTTCTCAAGTGTAGTTTCAAGACTGGTGGCAATGCACTCCTCCTACACTTTGAGTTTTGTTTGGTGTGTCTGTTGCCCTTTCTACAATTTCAAGACTGGTGGCAATGAGCTCCTCTTGCATTTGGGTTGTGTGTTTACTTTCCTTGTACTTGCATTTGCATTTCATATTTATGAGAAAATGAAAAAGAAATAATCACTGCATTCACTATATTCACTATGTTTTGCATGTCTTCAATGTTGTCTTCTCCGTGTTTTATGTGCCTGTTACTATCTTCATTGTGACTGGCGTGTCTTCTCCGTGCTTGGCGTGTTTGTTGTTTTTGTTGACCTAACTTTAATGCATGTATTGGCCTTGTGTTTATACATACATTAAAGTGGGGGCTAAATGTTATGTCATAAAATGTCCCCTTGGGGACTTTTCCCTCCTAAGGTTTAGCTCCTGAGTCTTAGAATGCATTTAAGTCATCTTGCATGTTAATGGTGACTCCTGATGAGAAAACCCTAAAGTTTTATGGAAAATGGGATGTAGGGGATGTACTCAACATGAATCCTACCTGAAATAAGGGGGACAACTTGGGCACCCGCTCCCTAGTCCTACCCTACTTTAGGTCAGGACCTATTTTTGGGTGTTAGTTATATGACCGTTATTAGGTCCTAGGCCGACATCTAAAGTTTGAATTACGAAATTCTTAGCGGGAATGTTTGTAGTTGGATATATAAGCATGATTAGTGATTCATTTATAAACTAGAGATTGGCATTGTGAACTTGTGACTTTATGTGAAGGCGATTCAAGGCATTCATTATGTTGTAGAGTAGTACTTTGTTCTTATTGTGTTTGTAATTGTAGATTTGACTCCATCTCCTCATGGCATGAAGAGCATCTTCCTTCCATGAGATCTACACTACAAGGTGATATCAATTATGTTTTCTATCATTTATCATTTGGATTTTGCCTCTATCTCGTAGGGATACGCACTCTTTATCTGACAATGGTGTTCGAAATACTTGAATGTCTCTCCGGGGCTTAACTAAGGCAAGCCTCTAAACACCACAACCCCCAACCCACTTTTCTGTGATTGCAGGTTACAGGTTTCAGAAGTGAAAGAAGTGGAGTTGTAGGAGAGCAATGTAGACTATCAAAATTATAGATCTGAGAAGAAAACTAGGGCTTGGAATTGGGTGTCCACTCATTAGTCCTTCGGATTCTAAAGCATTGAAATCTCTGTGACAACAGGAACATGTTACAGACATTCTTTATAGATCCTGACAAAAGCGAGTATAGTGGACTAGGGTGCCCGCTCATTAGTCCCTAACTTTTCCACACACAGAACTTGGAAATCTGGTATGTATTTGGTTGTCATTTAATATCTCTGTCTGCGATCATTTTCCATAATTTGTTTGTTTGTTTACAATTTTACGAAATTAGGGTTTTGAGCATAATTAGACTTAATTGAACAACAAATTCACACAATTCCAATCTTCCCCTATGTTCCAAGTGACAGGAGATCTATAGTAGAGTTCTCTACTTGGTTGAATGCCCTTGAATGTTTAGTGGTGAAAGGAGGATCATGATAAACCCTTGAAATGAAACTATCAACCTCATCATCATTCCTCTTTTTATCATAGACACTGTCACCTTTTGTTTCAACAATTCAAAACTCTTATTTTCTCTAGATGTCAACTTAAAATCTTTTATGTCACCTCTCATTATATCTATCATTGGTGTGCATACTGTACTGAAATTTCTAATGAAAGTCTAGTAGAAACTTGCTAGTCCATGAAATGATCCTACCTTTTTTAATGTTCACAGGTGTTGGCCATTCAACAATTGCTCTAACTTTCTCATGGTCCATCTTCAACCCTTCCGTAGAAATCACAAATCCCAAATATACCAATTCTTCCTTCATGAAACTACATTTCTTGATGTTTATCAACAATTTCTCTTCTCTCAACCTCTACAATACTTGTCTAATATGCCACAGATGTTCTTCTTTTGTCTTACTAAAAATTAGAATATCATCCAAGTATACAATAACCAACTTACCCAAGAATTTCTTCAAAACCTCATTCATCAATCTCATGAAAGTACTTAGTGCATTAGTTAATCCAAAACACATCACTAACCACTCATACAATCCCTCATTTGTCTTAAATGCAGTCTTCCACTCATCTCCTTTTCTGATCCTGATCTGATGGTATCAACTCTTCAAGTCTATCTTTGTGAAATACTTTGCTCTAGTCAAATAGTCCATGATGTCATCCATCCTTGGCAATGGAAATCTATACTTAACTATGATTTTTTTAATTTCTCTAGAGTCTATGCACAGCCTCCATTCTCCATATTTCTTCAGTGCTGGTACTATAGGTACTGCACATGGGCTTAAACTTTCTCTGATTAATCCTTTCCTCAGCAGCTCCTATATTTGTCTATTTAGCTCCACATTCTCTGCTAGCGTCATTCGGTGTACTGCTTTGTTAGGCAAACTAGCTCCAGATATAAGGTCCATATGATGACTGATACTCTGGATTGGTGGCAATCTTTCAAGCACATTATCTGATATGATATCTTGGTATTCTATCAACAATTCAGTTATTTCCTCCAGTGGTGGTTCTTCTTCTTTTACAGTAGTGGTTTCTGCACTTAGGGTTCTGCACTTCTTTCATAATCAAACAAAAACACATATTCTCATGTCTCAATCCATCCAAAAACTTCCTTCCATCCACTAAACAGATTCTAGCATTCCCACATACTTCACTCTTAGGTTCATCTTCCAAAGGTATGATTTCTTCCCATTAGAGGTTATAGTATAAGTATTCTTCCTCCCATCATGTATTTCCTTTATATCATACTACCATGGTCTTCCCAACAATATATGACATACATCCATCAGCATATTATCACACAATACCTCATCAACATAAGATCTTATATGAAATTTCACCAAACATTGTTAACGCACTAGTACCTTGTGCTCATCTTGAATCCATGCTATCTTGTAGGGCTTTAGATGTTTCAATCTCTCCAGGTTTAGTTTTGTCACCATCTCCTCTGAAACCAAATTGTCAGTACTACCACTATCAATGATAACCTTACAACATTTACCTCCTAATTTGCATCTTGTCTGGAACAAACTTTTCCTTTGTTGTGGTTCCTCAGTTGTCTTTGCTTGAAATAGGGCTCTCCTCATGACGAATGATTCTCCTTTCTCTAGCTTTCCCACTGAACTAGGTGATCCAACAAGTTCTTCCTCTGTATAGGCTACTCTTGCACTGTTCTCTATCCTCTTACTTGTACTTCCCTAATGACATTCAAATGCTCTGTTTCCTTCACCTCCAAACTTGAAACAAGTTCCTCTAAATGATCTTTTGTCAAACCCTCATTCATCTCTCTTATATCCTTCATTATGGTAAGAATTATGATTCACTCTACTGTTGTGATAGAAACTCCTATTGTCTCTCTGGTATGAATTACTATCTCTGTCTTCCTTCTTGTATGGGCTACTTTCCTTGTTTTTATCTACATATGGTCTTTCTCCTCCAGAATATGTTATACCTTTTTTAAATTTACCTCCTCTATCTCTCTTCCTTTTCTCATGCTTCTTATTTAACTTGTCTTCAACTTTTAGGGTAAACTGATATGCTTCTTCTACTTTTGTCATCCTCACCAAACTTAGTTCTTCTTGAATGTTCATCCTTAATCCATTTATGTACCTTGCCACTTTCTCCTTGCTTGCTTCACTATCTCCAGTCCTTATGATCATTTTATGGAATTCTTCAATATACTCCTTAACAAATTTCTCCTTTTGTCTTAGGTTTTGCAATCTCTTTGACAATTCCAACTCATGGTCAGCAAGTATGAACTGATTCTTCAATTTTGTCACCATCGTATCCCATTTTATGATTTTCTCTTATCCTCTCCTATTCCTATCCATTTGAACTTTCCACCAAATAGAAGCATGTCCTTTCAACTTGGTTTTTGCAAATCTCACTCTCTTTGGATCTTCAATTTCCTCATATTCAAAATATTCCTCCAAGTCATTTATCCAATTAATCAATTCCTCAGGGTTTAAGTTTCTGGTATAGTTAGATACTTCCATTCTAGGTCTCTTACCCATCTCATAAATAGCTTTCAACATATTTTCATGATCTGATTCTTCTTCTAGGGCTTCTTCATTTTGGTCAGCTGGTTGAAATTCATCATCATCACTTTCATATTCATGTCTAGGGTTTAGTCCTCTTCTTCTATCTTCTTCTACAACATCCAATATAACCTTCATTGTCCTCATCATCTCTATCATCTCTTCAATTCTTCCAGCAACATTGGCCATAGTAGGCATCCTCCTTAGTGGCATCTCTTCCTAGCATCCAATGCAACTACCTCAATTTGGCTATCTGACTACAAGGTAGCAGTTGCCTCACAATCGGTGCTCTATTGACAAACACAAGTAGACTACCTTAGGTCAGCGATCTGTTCACCACAAGATCTTCCATAATGCCCTCACTCCCAAAGGATTCACAAACTCGCTCTGATACCACTTAGTGCAATCATGGATGGAGGGTCCTAAGAAGGGATTGTCCAAACCATGTAGTAAGAATAAACACAATGGAAACAATACAATAACAGAATGCAATGGAAGACTCGACTGCTCAATATATTAGATAATCAAAATGCTTATATGTTGGCAACATGCAGGCTACAATCAAAGGGCTCACAAGCCAGATTTCCCAGTTACAACAGAAATGAAAGATATGGCATTGAAGTGCCTTCTAGAAAGAATTCCACTATCTAAACTATCATAACTACTAATTGTCTTCATAATGCATCTAAGAGATGTATATATATCATCTTCAAGCTCATAGAATCTTCTGTGTCAGCTTTAAGAGGTTTCAAACTCCAATGAAAGATGAAACATATAGAAAACATGTAGGTCAGCCTACAACTCATGGTATTGCTCCGCAAATAAATGAAAACTAGTGCAGACCTCAAGGAAGGTCCATCTAGTCCTTATTTTCCTTGTGATATGTTCCCTTTGTCTCTGCAAGTCACAGGAGTGTTATGCAAACCTTATGTTCTCATGTCGACTAAATGAATGCTTTGTTCTGTGAAAGCTGATGTCCTTCTCCTAGAGATAACTTTTTGTAGACAAATCCAAATTTTCCAAAATATTAGTATGATGTAGTTGACATGGAATAGAAGCTAATTCCTACTCCGTGAGCTCTATTATGAAAATACGGTAAAATGTGGTAGAAAATACTAAATTGCAAATCACTGAACTAAACTGAAATGAAAGAAAAGAAAAGAATGAAAATATTTTTGGTTGATGTAATATTGCTATGTAACCTAGGATGCTCCTACATCAGGTTAGCATTTCAATTTTTTTGAATAGGATCTTGCTTTAAAACAAGTACCCATTCTAAAAAACATGATCTCAAATCATTTTTAAAAAAATAAATAGTTTTGATGAATGGGCCCCCATTTAGAAGAAAGATCATGTTTAGGCCAGGATCCCAAACCATAACGGTGTCCCATTTAGGATTGAGACCCCGAGCCTAAATGGGATCCTATTTTTTTGAAATGTGATCCCATTCATATTGAGATTTTGTTTTACCCAATGCTTCCCCTATATATGGATCCAACTTCTTGTACACACCCTACTATTAGGTTCATGGACTACTATGGAGACTTTCTTTACCAATGAGGATTGGTATGGCTTATTTTCTAAACGTAGTTAAATAGTTATTTAGGGTTTTTTAATCTAGTGTTGAAACATAACTTCATTGTGGGCTTAGATTTAGGAAAGATTAAACAAAGGTAACCTTGAAGGCTTTAATGTCTTTACCATAGTTGTCTTAAGGTAGCTCTATACATATTATGTTGGGGGAAAAAATATTAATAAGTCATTTTTGTAATAGCATCTCAATTGATTGGATCAAATATTTAGCATAATTTATACAATAGAAAACTAGGTTGAAGGAAATCATAACCCAAAGCTACCAAAGAGTTCTTAGAGGAACAAAATAAATATGGCATGAGAAACTACAACTTTAGTTGGCATACATGCAAAGAGTCATCATAACATGGCACAAAACTTTATAAAGCATTATAAAGAAAATAATAGAAAATTGAAAGGCATCATCCACATAAATGGAGTAACAATAATCCATCATTAAAGGGGAGATCATCTTCATGTATAGGGATACCTAAAACAACCCACAAAGTATGATCTAGAATTCATTCCCAACTTGTACCAATACACTCATTCCATTCTTCCTCACATGACGAACCACTAGGTTTGTGTCCTTCTCATCCATCCTAGAAGGAGAGATGTCTAAAGTTAGTTGGAAAAATATATAACTCTCAACTTGTGATTACAAGGATGGGTGAGGTGATAGGGAGAAGAATACCTCATTTGAGAGTGATACCTACATCTATTGTGATGTTCATTCACATAGGGAGAAGTATTATGGACCTCTCATTTGGTGACACATGATTAAGCTAGTACAAAGGTATCACCCCAATAATCAAGTGAATACATTATAAATCTAATTCAACCTAGATTTTTAAGTCTTCCCTTGAAATATTATAAGATCACATTAGATGCCACAAGAAATTTAACATCCCTATGGAAATGTTCCATAGTTGTAGTAGTAGAAAATATGGCAACATTTTTTACTTTCCTCAACAAAAAAATATCAAGCTTGAATATATTCCAAATGGTTTAAAAATTTATAGGATCTAGCAAGAAATCTCCACTTCCTCCTCTATGGAGGGTGTACCTAGCTTTAATTTTATTTCCACATAGTATGTTTTGATATGTATGTTTTATCTAAGGCTTGTAGGTTGGTGGTGACTAATCTTCTTTTGATATAGAGTGGAACTCTAAAAGGCATTTGCTTAAAATATCCTCTTCTTGTAAGTCCATGCTCAATAATATAGATTGTCTTTAGAACTCCATGGTGTAATCCTACACACTTTGCCCATACTCCCATTTAAGATCCATACACTTAATATTTTTGTCATTATAATGGCCTATGTGATATAAATTCTTTTGAATAAAAACTTTGAATTCTTACCAAGTACTTTCAATTGTCTTTTATTTTATTTTCATAACTAGTAACATAATTTTTTCACCTTCCAAGGGCATGGCCTTCTATTTTGAGCATGCAAAGTTAATTCTTTGAGCCCTATTAACATTATGAAAACTAAAATAAATTTCTAATTGCTTTAACCAAGAATCTAACTTTTCTACAAGAATTTCTCCATTAAAAGTTTTAGTTCCAATTTTATAGATTAACTTTTTTGTAGAGTGTTTTCTTCTTTGTTTTAGTATCTACTTTAAATTTTAGCATTCTAGAAAATTGTTGACCAAATAAAGAAATAACATGCTACAAAATAATGAATCCCACACAAGAACTCAAGAATTTATTCTAGAAACCCTCAAAGAGGGAAAAACTAGCTTATGGTAGTGGAAAACACATTCTACATAAATTATTGTAGAAAATTACCAAGTACAATGAGTTGATTACAAGTCACCCCTTGCTCCACTAATGGTAATCACTATTTTCTCATCCTCTGAAACCCACTACGAATAGTTGAATCCTCTTTTCTTTAATTACTACAACTTTGTTTGAATTCTCCCATGTGTAAATACATACTCCATATTCTTCTATTTATAACTTTTGGTTATACTAGATTATTTCTCTAGGCCCAAGGAGAAGCCTTTTAAAAACTAGAAATGGAAAACTTGTATGTTCATATCAAATTCTATTTTTCTAGGTTATTGTTCTATTTTGTAGGTGTTGATTAGACATAAGTTAATTTTTTGGGCATAGAATCAAAATCATGGAAATAAATCCATCCTCATAGTGAAAAATAACAAGTTGCAAAGTTCTAGATTGTAATTTTGATCTTTTAATAGATTATCTTTATTGTTCACAAATTTATGTGTTTACATATAATTTTGATATATTTATATGATTTGTATAGATCAATAGTCATCTCCAATGATCTATCATATTTGGTCCACCTCTAATGGGTTTTTTGGGCTCATATATGTCAATAGTTTCTTTTCTACCATCTACTACCTCTATGGGCTCATTAGCTATTACAATAATTGCATCTCCTCCTCCTCTCTCATCCTTTTGCATCTAGAGGATGTAATGGTGACAGGCATGAAATTTTCTAATAGTCTCTTCATAAATAAACACCACAAAATAATTAACATCATTCATATGCATGACCTCATATTCCCTATCATCACTAGTGGGAACTTGTGTGAAAAAGAGGAAATATCCATCTCACCCTCCCTAAAGTGTGATCTCTAGTGTCTCTTGTAGAGTGGGGGATTATGGGCCAAATATTGTTTCAAACCAAACTATTAGAGGATGCACTCATAATGAAATATCTCTAACATTGTGGTGTTCTTCCCCACAAACCAACAAGATCATCTAATCCAGCTAAGAGCTATTGGGTGAAATAATGACATTGTGGAACACTTTTGTCCTATTTTATGCCACTTTTTTCTTAAAAAACTTTCCCATCCATTTAAAACATCTATGACATGAGTGAGAGACTGATGCAAAGATTTGAGTGAATTTGGGATTTCATGGGATCTAGGGGATTGAAGGTTTGAGATAGTTTTGGTAATAGAACACCAATTTTATCTAAACTAAGGTTTGAATTTCCTTCCATTACTCTCAAATGTTTCACATAACTATGCCTATGTCTTACTATATATCATTGGGCCACTCTCTTGCACACTTGTAGGTTCTCTATGTCATGAAATTTGGTATCAATTTATCAAAACATTGCCTCCAATCCTTGATCTCCTCCCTCACCATCATATCAATTAGTTGGTATTCCATCTCAACACATATGACATGTCATTTTCTATGGTCATTGAAAATTGTACAAGTTTAGTGATAAGTATAAGATCAAAGGACCAATGCTAGAGTAGTGTCACTACTTGCATGGTTAACCCACCCTCACTAGTAAACTTGGGTAGGCCAAGATATAAATTGGTTAGCATGCACTTGCCCAATGAATATATAGTTTGGTTCTCTTCTATGCCATGCACTATGTTAATCATACCATATGCAATGGATGAGTCCTTTCCATTTAAAAATACTAGCACTATGAAAATGAAAAAAATCTAGCTGTACTCTTAGGCATGGTCCCTGCAAGAATTCTAATAACAACACTCCACCCCACACATAGCCCTATCTACTAGTACACTACTCTTAGAACTCTCTCCCCCTTGTGGTATGAGAGTTAGAAGCATCCTATCTACCATAAAAAAAAAGCAATCTCACAATCCTCCACATATCCTCTAATGTAAATGATCTCACCGGTATGTAAATGGAAGGTGTCATGTCAAAATACCACCACTCTATATCAACATGGTGAGAATGCATGAATCATACACAAAGGTTGGGAAAACCCTAATATACATGAAGCCAACTATCTATCCAATAGCTTTCTCTCATCATTTGTCAATGGTCCTAATATTCGTAAACTATATAATGGGTAGTTATGTAACCACTAATGAATTTCTAGCTCATCATGCACACCCATGCCAAAATAGTGTTGTTTATTAGTATCCCATCATGATCATTAATAGAACACATCAAGCTCTATAAAAATAATGAAATTTTTACAAAAAATCACTATCAAAGATCACGGGTCTAAATATATAGAAATAGGTTCATTTTATTAAAAAATAGGTCATTACTAGCCCATCACAATAATTACTAGAACATATCAAACTATAAAAAATAATGAAATTTGACCCCAAAAAATAGTACCAAAGATCACAAGTTCAAATCTATATCAATGTGGTCATTTTACTAAAAATAGGTCACTTATATGTAAATAGTGTCATTTTTGTAGATTAGTGGTTGTTTATGCAAATGTATAGATGACCCAAAAATCTACCTATCCCATTTTCGCAAAATTATAGAAAATTTCTGAAGAATGAAAAAAATCACAAAATGCCAAAATTAGACTTATCGACTTTGAGACCTTTCCTATGGTTATTTG
Source organism: Cunninghamia lanceolata (assembly GCA_027924645.1). NCBI lineage: Eukaryota > Viridiplantae > Streptophyta > Pinopsida > Cupressales > Cupressaceae > Cunninghamia > Cunninghamia lanceolata. The sequence continues at coordinate 3,667,728 of BSBN01000738.1, forward strand.
GGTTTGTACATGATTAGCACAGTGTGCAATATATCCTTTGAGGTGTTGATTTCTAGTTCTTCTCTCGGATCTCTCACAATAGTGAATGTAAAAAAGGATTTCCCCCTTTATCTTTCACTCTTCTATACATAATAAGGGGAATATTTTCTTTTGATGCCCCTTCACCATAATTTTTCCATAATCTATTATACATGACATGAGATGTTATTTTTACAATGGTCTACATTATTGGCCATGACATTTGACTATTTAAATATTTAAACATTTTTCATAGGGGCATTTATTACAATGGCACTACTTTGATGAGACAACACACATGCATTATGGAACTATTATTAAGAGTTTATTTTTATTGTACATTAACATATTTTATTAGTAATACATTTTTGATTAATTTTATAATGACATCATTTATTATTAGATAAACATTAGCACATTATACATTTTTAGTGGCTATAGTTTCAAATGTATTACAAAGATAGATGGTTTATAGTTTCATATGATGTATAAATTTACATAATAGTCAATTTTAAATTATATTATAGTTTTAGTGGTTTTCTAGATTCCATGAGTTTAATTATAGGGAAAAATTTAGATGGTGTTATGTCGAAAAATGTCTCCCTAGGACTTTTCCCTCTTAAGGTTTAGATCCTGGGTCCCTTAGTAATCATCTTGCATATGCATTTTAACTCCTGATGGAAAATCCCCAAAGTTTCATGATAAATAGGACCTAGGGGACTCTAAAGAACTTAGTCCTGACCAAAATAGGGGCCAAGGACTTGGGTGCTCCCACCCTAGTCCTTCCCTATGTTGGTGGGGTCCCAAATTTTAATGATGGTTATGTGACTATTAAAAGGGTCCCATGCCAACATCTTATGATTGAATTACAAAATTAAAGCAGGAATGTGTTTAGTTGCATATATAAGTATGTTTAGGGATTCATTTATAAACTAGAAAATGATTATGAACTTTTGGCACACTTATGATTTTAGAGCATTCAAAGTATTCATTATTGCAGAGTAGACTTGTCTTGTTATTGTGTTTGTTATACAGATTTGGCTTCATCTTCTCATGATGTGAAGGATTTTCATCTATATGCGAGCTACACCTCTGAGGTGACATTTATTTGTGTTTTCAATCATTTATCAATTGGTTTTTGCCTCTATCCCATAGGGATATGCACTCTCTATTTGATAATGGTGTTTGGAAGACTTGAATATCCTTTTGAGGCTTGACTAAGGCAAGCTCCTAGACACCACAACCCCCAACCCCCTTTTCTGTGATTGCAGGTTACAAGTGTAGAAGTAGAAGAAGTGGAGTTGTAGGGAGGCATAATAGAGTGTCAGAATTACAGATCTAAGAAGAAAACTAGGACTTGGATTTGGGTGCTCGTACCAAAGTCCTCTAGATCCTGAATCACAGATATCTCTGGAAAAACAAGAATAGGTTACAGACAAGTTTCACAAATCCTAACAGAAAAAGGTACCTTCAACTCTAGCACCTGCACCAATGTCCTTGACTTTTTAGGAGTCAGAATCTTGAAGTTTGGTATGTATCTACACTGAATATTCCTTCTTAGTCTATGAGCTTTTGTCAGGATTCATTTGTTTACTTACGATTTTGCATAATTAGGGTTTGTAGCATAATTGGGCTTAATTAAATAACAAATTAATAAAATTATAAATTTCCTCTTCATTCCAAGTGATAGACAATCTATAGTAGAATCCTCTACTCATTTGAATGTCCTTAAATGTAAGGTGTGAAAGGAGGATCTAACATAAACACTCATTAAATTGAAAAACCTTTTTTTACCCCGAAACATTTTGGTGAACCCGACGTGAACCCATGTTTTTATTTGAATTTTGCACCTTGATGAGTGTGGTAATTCATATTTACATTCATTTAATTCATAATTTTCATATTGCATTTGAACATTTACAAAAGAAATGGAAAATTTTGAAAATTTTGAAAAAAATGGCATCCTAAGCTTGCATTTTGACATAATTTGAATTAATTTTCATTTAATTTTTAATTTTTTGCATTACATCTGATATAGATTATAGAAATTCATCATCTTACATTCCTTTGCATTACATTTTTTATATTAAAATTGCTAGGGTTTGCTTTAAATTTTAAATTTTTCTCATAACCTAGTGATTTCAAAAACTAGGGTTTGTAGCTAAAATCTTTATTCAGATTTTACTACTCTTTTTAAAACATTCATTCATATCTAATTTTTGTTTGTAGTGTTGCATTATTGTGTGTTTTTGCATTTTAAATTCAAAATTTTGCATTTACACGTAGTCAATTTCAACAAAAACTAGCATTTTCACTCAATCATCTTTAAAATTGCACTTGCATTGAGCATTGTAAGACTTTAAAATCAATTTTAGATATGAGATGAGTTGTTTTGTATCATAAATCTGAATAGAAAACATTTATACATAAATTTGCATATATTCCTGTCTTAATTTCACAATTAGGATTTAAAAATCTTGCATTTTCATTAGATTTTGACCTATCATCCACATAGATTTGCATTATAGGTGTGTTGTGAAGTATATTTCTGCATTATTGGACTGATATTATGACTATAATTCACTACCCCTCATCAATTTCCTTACAACACTTCATGTTTTAGGCATTTGCATTGAAAAAAAAGCTGAAAAAGTGAACATTTTTAGTGCATAAACAAGCATAATTTGTGTTGTTTCATTGAATTCAATATAAGTACATGAAATCATCAATTGGGCCTTGTTGTATTGTACTCTTTTCCTCCTATCCATTGTGTTTGAACTTGGTGTGTCCTTTTAGCCCTTTCCCTCAAATAAGTGCTTAGGAGTGAAATAGTCACACATCTAGGGTGTGTTAAGTATTATATAGCTTTGCATGTCTTGTCTTATTAGATATTATTGGATATTGATGTTACAAGACATTTCATTATGGCATCTTCATCTCATTGCTCTTTGGTATCTTTACATTTATATATCAAATTTTTGAGAAGTTCTACAAATTTCATAATATGAACCCTCATGTTCTCACTTATATACAAGCTATGTATCATAAGGATATATTTAAATGCTCTTCATTTGAAATCCTTGACTATGTATCTGATTTTGACAACTTCACATCTCTCATAAATACATACCCTTTGGTAGTAGAAGATTTGACAAAACACATTGAAAATGATGAGTGTGAAAGTTCTCTTAATGCTTTGGAACTAATAGCTAAACTATATGAGGATGATGATGATGATGATGATGATTGCATAAGTTTGTTAAGAATTGCAAGTAGAAGATATCAATTAAATACAAATAAAGATTAAACAGAGGAATGAAAATACACAGAAATAATAATAGTGAGAGACAATTTTTAATGTGGTTCGATTCAAACTCAGGCTACATCCACCAACAGAGAGTCATCATTCTTCTATTTGTATCATCATTCTTCTATATTGCTCCTCTCCTCTATTTTATTATTGTGTGTCATGCCTTAGGGGCATAGCATTGTGGTTGGTGACCTGGGGGCACCCTCCTACGTGAAGACCCTAAGGCACTTGTCCTCCTCTCTTGATTTATTATTTACCTTCTTCTAGTGATTTGATCTAGTCGGTGGATGAGAAAAAACAAATAATACTGATATAGACCATGTGTCCCTTCAACAAGTAAAGAAAAAATGGACCTAGTCCATTTATGACGACGAGGTTGATATATATATCTGGTGCTTGGCTAGTAGAATCACTCTGTGTGATATTTTGATGTTGTCTTATATTTGCTAACAAATCATAACAATTCTGCTCTATACACTTTGAATATTTTGAATCTCTCCTTGGTTACACTCAGTTATGAGATTTTTGCAGTATAGCCCCATGGTTATACTCGGTCTTTGAATCCATAGTATAGCCTTAATCTCTTTATGTGATTTTTTTCGTGCATTATAATGATCTTAGCATATTGTGTGTTTGTGGGAACATTTGGTGATTGTGAAGCACATGTCACCTTTGGGGGCATGGGCTTTGCGAAAGCTCTTGTTCCCTTGTGTGTTTGCTCTCTACCTTAACATGCTTGATATCGGTACACGATATCAACCACCTTAAGGTGGGGGCATATAAAAGGTAAGATGTCTGATGATTTTGGTACTAATGAAGCATGTTTGTAAGCCCTTTGCGGAGGTGAGGTGTTGCATCTCTGGCACGAGTGCACATCTTTATCTATTTTGCAATCATAAAGCCCTCTACAGAGGCAAGATATTGTATCTCTTGAGCTACTGTGTATCCTTTTATTCAAAATCCCTCTATGCAAGCGGGATGGTGTATCTCATGAGCTAGTGTGTATCCTTTTATTCAAAATTCATCTACGCGAGGCGGGATGGTATATCTCTTAATCTAGTGCACATCCTTTTAATTCAAAAGTCCTTTGAGCAAGCGGGGTTGGATATGAGACTATCCTCCCTTAAGCGTGTCTTTGGCAGTTGTTGTGGCATAAGCCCAACCGTCAGGTGTGCCTGTAGCATGCTTGAGATGGTGGGGGCTTAGCAATAAATTCCTTCTTGTCTTGTTTTCCATGTTTTAGACGTATAGTATGTCTTTGACATGCTATACAGTGCTCGTGTTTTTTGTGTGTCTTCCATGTGTTTTCCCCATGTGTGGTTAACCCCCACTCGGGCTTTGTATGGTGTGTCTTCACCTCTCATGTATGTGTAGCGATGTGCTCCACTTACACCTGAGGTTTTGTATGGCATGTTTTCCCTTTGGGGTTGTGTGATTGCATTCTTACTTTCCATGTATCTGCATTCATGTATAAGAAAAGAAAAATAAAATCAAGTGTATTCTCTGTGACTTCTCTTGTGTCTTCTCCCCACTTTGTGTGCTTGTTACTATCTTCTTCATGTTTTGCTTGCCTGTTACTATCTTCTTTATGTTTTTTGTGTCTGCAATATGTTTTCTAGTGCTTACCTAAGATTGGGGGCTAGAAATAGTCTCTCAACCTTTGTGTAAGTCTTAGCTTATGTGCTTGGCATGTTTGATGTGTGTGTTGACCATACTTTAATGCATGTATGGATCATAAGATCATACATACATTAAAGTGGGGTTTAAATGTTACGTCAAAAAATGTCTCCCTAGGACTTTTCCCTCTTAAGGTTTAGCTCTCAGTTCCCTTAGAAATCATCTTGCATGTTCATTTTAACTCCCTATAGAAAATCCCCAAAGTTTCATGATAAATGGGACCTAGGGGACTCTAAAAACTTAGCCTTGACCAAAATAGGGGCCAAGAACTTGGGCGCTCACGCCCTAGTCCTTCCCTATTTTGGTAGGATCCCAAATTTTAATGACAGTTAAAAGGGTCCCATGCTGACATCTTATGTTTGAATTACAAAATTAAAGTGGGAATGTGTTTAGTTGCATATATAAGCATGTTTAGGGATTCATTTGTAAACTAGAAGATGATTATGAACTTTTGGCATACTTATGATTTTAGAGCATTCAAAGTATTCATTGTTGCAGAGTAGACTTATCTTGTTATTGTGTTTGTTATGCTGATTTTGCTTCATCTTCTCATGATGTGAAGGATTTTCATCTATATGCAAGCTACACCTTTGAGGTGACATTTATTTGTGTTTTCAATCATTTATTAATTGGTTTTTGCCTCTATCTCGCAGGGATACATACTCTCTATCTGACAATGATGTTTGGAAGACTAGAATCTCCTTCCGGGGCTTGATTGAGGCAAGCTCCTAGACACCACAACCCCCAACCCCCTTTTCTGTGATTGTAGGTTACAGGTGTAGAAGCAGAAGAAGTGGAGTTGTAGGGAAGCATAACAGGGTGTCAGAATTGCAGATCTAAGTAGAAAATTAGGACCTAGACTTGGGTGCTTGCACCAAAGTCCTCTGGATCTTGAATCATAGAAATCTCTAGAACAACAAGAATAGGTTATAGACAAGTTTCACAGATCTTGACAGAAAAAAAAGGTACCTTAGACTTAGGCGCCTGCACTAATGTCCTCGACATTTTAGGAGTTGGAATCTTGAAGTTTGGTATGCATCTACACTGAATATTCCTTCTTAGTCTGCGACCATTTGTCAGGATTCATCCGTTTACTAACGATTTTGCATAATTAGGGTTTGTAGCATGACTGGGATTAATTAAACAACAAATTAATACAATTCCAAATTTCCTCTTCATTCCAAGTGACAGACAATTTGTAGTACAATCCTCTACTCGTTTGAATGTCCTTGAATGTAAGGTGTGAAAGGAGGATCTAACATAAACACTCATTAAATTGAAAAACCCTCTTTTTACCCCGAAATAGATGGTTTATATATTATGATTTATTACTCTTTTCCTATGTACTACAATTGTTATATATACTTGAACCTAGGTGATATTCATGCACTTTCATGTTTATATCCTATGGGAAATGTCTTTATGTCTATGCCTACATGCTTATATCTCTTATGTCTAATCCATAAATCATATCTAAGAATGTTAGACCATTGGGGTCATGATGGAGGTTACTAATTAGGAGTTGAATTGGAAGATCAAATGGATTCCAAATTGAATGGCACGGAATATATGACAATTAGTTAAGTGGTTGAGAGGATGTATGGGGTCATTCAGAACATCCCTGAAGATTTTGATTTAGTTTCTAACGTTAGAAGTACATTGAAAAGTGATAATGAGGAGCTAAATACTTATATAGATGGTAAATGCAACATTCACCTAAAGAAGCTACACATTCACCTTGGCTAACTTATCACAATGTGACAAACTATGTGTTAGTAAAATGGTGAATCTGTTATGATATGTGAAGAGGCTAAAACTTGAAGAGTTTTTGGATTAGAAATAATTTGGTTGGATGTATTTTGTCTTTCCAATGTGCATGAGAGGTTGGAAGGAGACTACATTTAATATGTTCATGTATGTGCAAGGATTGGATCTTTGAACAAACATCTAGTCATGTTTGTGGAGTGGATTTGCTTGAAGATTGTTAGGGTTATCTCCTATTTGGAGATAGAGTAGGTCTATAGGGACTACATATTCATGATTGTAAGTTCTAGTGATCATTGTATGGAGATATAAAACTTGTAAATATCTTTGGTATAGGGGCATGAAGCATGAAAATGCACCCTTCCTATAGTTTTCCTCCCATTAAGGGCTTCTCCAACTATACATGTGTGTTGTCTCTTATTTCTATGGTGGCTTGATCCATATTATGTTTCCATTTGTTTTACTTTCATTTGAGGTATGTTTGATGCAATATCTATGTTCATACCATGATATGTGCAATGTTAGGAGTATGCTTTTGATGATAAGAACTAGGTGTATATGTTATTGATGAAAGCTTGGGGTATAGCTTCAACTCTTTATAGATCAAGTGGTATTAGATCTTAATGATAAGTGAAAAGAGGATTGTAGATGTGGTATTCCATCCAATATATCAAGTGGAAGTGACAATATTGAATCCTATGAAATACAAACTATCTCTTGACTATGGACAAGGAAAAGTAGAGCAATGGAAAGAGAAGAGTAAGATGGTAAGGTTAGATTCAAGAAGCTTGAAGATGACATAGTGAGAATATCCAATACAGTGGGAAACGTTGATATGATGGAATCTATATTGATTTTTCTAATGGAGAGATTAGGTATGGAGAAAAATAATGAAGAGTAAATAGAGTTGGAGAGGTCTAAATTAGAACAAGTAGAAACTTTGATGGACAACTTCTTTAAAGCTACAGAAAAAACATTTATCCCTATGATGGAGAAATTAGTGTGGAGATAGAAGTTTAGCTGTATGATGGAAAAATTAGAGTGGAGAATCTAGACTAATGGATCTAATAGATGGAAGTATATTTTTTCTTTCACAAACACACCTTGCAACAAAAAATATCTTTTCTAAGGCTCAAAGTTGTTGGTCATGTGTTAAAGTTGTACAAAACTTACAAATTATAAAATGTAGAAAACTTGCACCTATTTACAAATGGGATTACTTCAAATCATTGCTTAAGAAGCAATTCTATCCCATTTTCCATAAAGAGGAGTGTGTGATGTTGTGGCATTACTTCCACTAAAGGCAAGGATAAAGTGTACAAGAGTACACAAGCACTTGAATTTCAAAATTAGGTTGGACAATGTCATGGATAAAGAAGTGTTGACGAAGTACATTGGAAGGTTATTTGGGCACCTCAAGATGCCTTATTGAAAATTTTGAGGACATTGATGAAGCATGTTGTCAAGAATACCATCTTGAAATTGAAAAGAAGAAGGAATCCTCATCCAAAGTAAAAGGATAAGAAAAATGGTGACAACAATAAGGTGGAGTAAGAGGCAAGGATGAATTCTATAGGAAGCCCAAGAATAAATCCAATGCTTGAGTACAAAAGAAGGAAAAGGGTAGAGACAAAGATAAATTTCATTGTTTGCATTATGATAAGGATGGTCACTCAAAATAGAGGTGCTAGAAACTTTAGTTTGATCTTGCTGTTGAAATTAGGGTAGACAACTGAGAGGGGGGGTGAATCAGTTGTCACAAAAACTTTTATCCTTTGATGTAATTAAACTTATTTACCACTTAATAGTAGATGAATGATGTAACCATGAAAGCATGAATCAACAACACATGAGAAGAAACAAAATCAACACACATAACACCAAGATTTTTACGTGGAAACCCAGTTAAGGGAAAAACCAAGGTGAGGGTTAACCCACAAGATTTATTCTCTATTAAAAGAATAGAAAATGGGGAAGGCACATGCCTTCAGGGCACACCTCCCAAAGCTCACTTCTCAAAGAGGCTCACTACCTACAAAAATATTTATAAGTTTATCACAGAAAGATTGAACTGGAAAACAACATCTTCTAGATGCAAGGTTCAGTTCCATTGAAGCGCACAATACTTCTACTCTATCCCTCAAACACTTCTTCTCTATCTCCTCATCTTTTACTACTCTTCCTCTTCTACTCTTCTTTTTCTCTGCTCTATCTTTCTTCCTTTCTTATGATCTTGTCATTTTCGTACATGGATGCACTTTCACAACTCAACCACACATATTTATATGCTTCATCAACCTTGGAATAAACATCAAGGTCGGCACTACAAACATCTGACTTAATGTGAATCACTATACTATTGGCCAAACATAGCTGGGATCCAAATCTTCCTCGAACAACATGCCACACTTCATAGAATCTCTCTTAGATCATCTGTAATATGCACAAAGCATCCGGTCAGCCAAGACTGGAAACAACAACAACTCCCAAGGACAAATATTCAATCATGAGCTTAAACCTTAATACAGATCACCAACATAGTAGGGACATGATCCAGAGACCACCACAAGCACAATCGAATCAATAGGAACAACCGCCCCACCACAGATCACCAGAAACACTTGCACCTTCATTCGGGAACTCAAGAACACCAACTGTCATGACTATCACACTAGAAAGATCACTTGCAGACCTCGAAACCACAAACCACTTGAGTTGAGGATACACACTAACATCCCAAACACTCCTTTAGATCCACAGATGATAATATTTCAATACGGATCAATCCAAACCAAATTCCTATCACTATGTTACCTCTAAACACCTGCAAGACCCGGTTCTACTCAGATGGCCATAACTTTCCAAATTCTTCATGAGGATCCCTCAAATCTTAATTGGAGAAACTTCATACAATCCCTTACAACACCCTTTGGTCTGCAGACTCTAATCTTCATCTTACTGGGAATACAAAGAAATCTACTTCACTAAACTGCACCGTCTTCACTGTCTCTTACAGAGAGATTTGTAACTCACTTGTTTCTTCCAGAGGGGCTAATTTTCTCAATATCCTCAACATACAAGTCTTCTAGAATAGGACACAGTTGACACCAATGACAACAAGGATATGTTGACATCAATGACAACACTGATTAGGCACATATTTGCAACAATCTCCCCCTTTATCATTGATGGCAACATATGATGTGAAAAATTGTTTCAACCATCAAGACAAGAACTTCTCCCCCTTTCTCTTATCACTCCTGCAACCATTTTCTTTACTACTCCCCTTTCACTATTAACTTCTTACTTCCAAGTTTTTCACATGACTTCTCTCCCCCTTTGACATCAATGGTAAAGGGCACATATTTGCAATCATTTCTTCCTCCTTTTGTTCCTTAAACCAGAATCAACATACTGACTACTCTCCCTGAGTAGCAACTCCTTAACATCAATCTGGATCACAAGATATGACTGTGAATTCCACTAGACTGATGCACCTTAGTGTACCTTAGTTCTGAATAGGAGGGGTGATAACCCCTAGCATCACTCTGAGATACTCAAAAGTATCCTTAGGTAAAGGCTTAGTGAAGATATCCTCAATCTAATCCTTTGAAGAGACAAACTCCAATCTGACTTCATTCTCATTTACCTTCTCTCTCAAAAAGTGAAACTTGATGGATATATGCTTTGTCTTTGAATGCAACACTGGATTATTTGAAATATTTATTGCACTTTAATTATCACAAAAGATTGTAACAGGTTCTTCAAACACAACTCTGATAGCCTTCAACATTTGCTTCATCCACAAAACTTGAGTACAATTACTTGCTATTGCTATGTACTTTGCCTCTGCAATAGATAGACATATTGTCTCCTACTTTTTGCTCAACCAAGAAACCAATCTCTTTCCCAATAAAAATGCACCTCCACTAGTACTCTTCTTGTCGTCCACATCTCCTGCCCAATCAGCATCTGTATATGCATGAAGAGTGAAGTCATCACCCTTAGGATACCATAAGCCATAGTTAGATGTTCCCTTCAGATATCTAAATTTTTTTTTTACTGCTACAACATGAGATTCTCTAGGATCAGTTTGAAATCTAGCAACGAGGCCAACTGCATTCATAATATCAGGTCTAGTATTAGTCAGATAAAGCAGTCCTCCAATCATTGATCTATACCTTTTCTGATATGGTTTAGGGGAATCATCATCTTTACTCAACTTGCCTCTGGTTACCATAGGAGTACCCACCGGTTTTGAATCCTCCATTCCAAACTTTTTCAACAACTCTTTCACATACTTAGACTGAGATATGAAGATACCTTTTTCTAACTGAATGATTCATAGACCTAAGAAGAAATTCATTTCACCAAGCATGGACATCTCAAATTCACTTTGCATCTGATCAGCAATTTTTTCACATACTCTCATTTCCACCAAAGATGGTGTCATCAACAAATACCTCAACAATCAAGATGTGTTCATGATTAATTTTGAAATAAAGATTACTATCAGCAATGCCTTTGTTAAATCCTAACTTCAGTAGATAATTATCTAGTCTTGCATACTAGGCTCTTGGGGCTTGTTTAAGTCCATACAATGCTTTCTTCAATCTACAGACCTTATCTTCTTGATCAAATAATTGGAATCCTTTCGATTGTTTAATGTAGACTTCTTCTTCCAACTCTCCATTCAGGAATGCTAACTTGACATCCATCTAGTAGACTTTGAAATCTTTGTAAGTAGCAAAGGCAAGAAATAATCTGACTGCTTCAATTCTTGCCACCAGAGCAAAAGTTTCTTCAAAATCAATTCCCTCTACCGAAGAGTAACCTTTACACACCAATTTTGCTTTGTTTCTCACAACTTCACCATCTTCATTCAATTTATTCCGGAAGACCCATTTAGTTCCAATTACATTTTTGTTTTCAGGTCTAGGAACAAGATCCCAAGTATGATTCTTTTCAATTTGCATTAATTCTTCTTCCATTGCTTTTACCCAACTTTCATCATTACAAGCTTCATTCACTAATTTTGTTTCAATTTTTGAAATAAAAAAATACTCCTCTTGTTCTTCAACAATTCTTCTTCTAGTTTGAACACCTTTATTTTCATCTCCTATGATCTAATTTTTAGAATGATTCAATCTTACATACCTGGGATTTTTGGGATTTTATTCAACTTCTGATTCTTGAACTTGTTCCTCAACGTCTGCATTAACTTCTTGAGTTACTAGATTCTCTGAAGTAGACTAAACTTAATTTCCTTCATTTGGGCTTTCATTTCGATCATCTGATTCATAACCACAAAACCTTGAAGGTTTCTCCTTGCTTTCATCAACCTTGACATTATCACTTTCCACAATCTTTTTCAATCTCTTGTTAAAGCACTGGTATGCCTTGCTTTGATTAGAATAACCTAGAAATATTGCTTCATCACATCTTGCATCAAACTTGCCTCGATCTTCATCTCTTTTGATATAGCATTTACTACCAAAAACTCTAAAATATTTCATAGAAGGAGCATTACCAAACCATAGTTCATAAGGTGTTTTACCAGAATTACCTTTGATCTACACCTGGTTAAGAGTGTAGACAATAGTACTCACAGCCTCTCTCCAATAGACATGTGGAACATTTCCCTCCATCATCATTGTTCTAGTAGCCTCTTGAATAGTCTGGTTCTTCCTTTCCACAACTCCATTCTGTTGAGGAGTCCTAGGAGCAGACAATTGTCTTCTTATTCTATGCTTTTCACAAAATGCATTAAACTCATCGGAGGTAAACTCTCCACCACTGTCAGATCTCAGACATTTTATCTTCACACCAGTCTCATTCTCCACCCTAGCCTTAAACACTTTGAATTTTTCAAGAGCCTCTAATTTCTCTCTCAAGAAAGTGACCCAAATCATCCAAGAGTGATCATCAATCAGCAACATAAAGTATCCATCTCCTTACAAACTCCTAACCCTAGCAGGACCACACAAATCAATGTGCACAAGTTCCAACAATCCACTTGAAGATTGTTCTTTACTCTTGAATGTAGTTCTTCTCTATTTTCCCAACTGACATTCCTTACACATGCTATTAGCAGGTTTTACAAGTTTTGGAAGATATCTCACAGCCTGAGTAGCACTTATCTTGACAATGTTGTCAAAGTTTACATGACACATTCTCCTATGCCATAGCCAACTCTGATCAATCTAAGCAATCAAACAACTTTTACCAATACCACTTAAATGAAAGATGTTACCTCTAGTCTGTGTACCAAATGTAATCATAGTTCCGGAGCTTTCCAAAATTCTGCATTTTTTATCCTTGAATCGGAGATCATATCCCTTGTCAACCAACTAGCCAACACTGAGAAGATTATGCTTCAACCCTTCTACATACAAAACATCATTAGTGTTATTCTTACCATCAAGAGAGATGGATCCTTTGCCATGGATTCTACCAGCTGAATTGTCTCCAAACTTCACAATTCCACCTTCATGCCTTTCCATACTTACAAACTTACTCTTATCACCTATCATATGATGAGAGCATCCACTATCAATTACCCATTCATCCTTTTCTTCAACCTAAGCAGCCAAGGCTCTTTCCACATTCACATAGCTAGTAGATTCAGTAGGCACCGAATCTTCTTCTTTGATGGCAATGAACACCCATTCATTTCCTGAGGTACTTCCCTTATTAGATTCATCATCAGTAACTCCTTCTTCAGTAGCTTCTTGAACATAGTAGCATTTCTTTTGAATCCTAGGTCTGTTAGGGTTTGGCTTGGAAACCCTCTCCGAACATCTTGAGGCAAACTAACCAATCTTATTGCAAGCAAAACATTTGAAAGACAAATTTTATTCATACTTACCAGATCCTCTTGGTAGTCTTTTGGCAAAAAGGGCTTCAAGTTCTTCAAGCTTTGATTCATCTTCTTCAAGATCCTTCCTTGCCTTCTCTAATCTGGTTAGTCTTCGTGAAGAGCTTTCACCTGGATCAAATCTTTACTTTCCAAAAACACTAGCCTTAAATGCAGATTTAGGAAGGGAATCACCAAACTCACTCATTTCAAATGTTGAAAGCTTGCCAACCAAATGATCCCTTGTAATAGTTGTCACAGTTCTAATCTCCTCAATAGCAGCAACTCTATGCTTGTATGAAGTAGGTAAGCATCTGAGCACCTTGCCAACTATTTCTAATTCTTCCAGTGTTGCACTAGCACACTTGATACTACACACAAGTTCATTCACCTTTTGCATGTAGGAAGTGATGTTTTCATCTTCACTCATCCTCAAATTTTCATATCTACCCTTCAGGCTCTGTAACTTAGCACATTTGACATATTCATCACCTTCATATAGAGTTTCCAACTTCTTCCATATTTCATGAGCAGTTTTCAATTCTAGGACATTTGTTAATTCTGTATCAGTTAGGGCACTCAACAAGATTTCTTTAGCTCAAATGTTATTTTTAGCATCTTTGAGTTCATCTGGAGTTGAAGGACCTTTCTCTGGAGGCTTATACTCATCCTTAGTTATTGACCAATAAGCATCACCCATGCATTGCAAGTGGCACTCCATGCGACTCTTCCAAAGAGAATAATTTGTTCCATCAAATCTCAGACTATCCTTCTTGTAAGTCGACATCTTGGATCTCCTCAAGCGGTCAAGCTTCTTTTAGAGGAACCGGCTCTAATACCAATTGTTGAAATTAGGGTAGACAACTGAGAGGGGGGGTGAATCAGTTGTCACAAAAACTTTTATCCTTTGTTGTAATTAAACTTCTTTACCACTTAATAGTAGATGAATGATGTAACCATGAAAGCATGAATCAACAACACATGAGCAGAAACAAAATCAACACACATAACACCAGGATTTTTACGTGGAAACCCAGTTAAGGGAAAAACCACGGTGGGGGTTAACCTACAAGATTTATTCTTTGTTAAAAGAATAGAAAATGAGGAAAGCACATGCCTTCAAGGCGCACTGCCCAGAGCTCACTGCTCAAAGAGGCTCATGCCTACAAAAATATTTATAAGTTTATCACAAAAAGATTGAACTAGAAAGCAACATCTTCTTCATGCAAGGTTCAGTTCCATTGAAGTGCACAATACTTCTGCTCTGTCCTTCAAACACTTTTTTCTATCTCCTCATCTTTTACTACTCTTCCTCTTCTACTCTTCCGTTTCTCTGCTCTGTCTTTCTTCCTTTCTTATGATCTTGTCATTTTCACACAAGGATGCATTTTCACAACTCAACCACACATATTTATATGCTTCATCAACCTTGGAATAAACATCAAGGTCAGCACTACAAACATCTGACTTAATGTGAATCACTATACTATTGGCCAAACATAGCTGGGATCCAAATCTTCCTCAAACAACATGCCACACTTCATAGAATCTCTCTTAGATCATTTGCAATATGCACAAAGCATCTAGTCGGCCAAGACTGGAAAGAACAGTAACTCCTAAGGAAAAATCTTCAATCATGAGCTCAAACCTCAATGTGGACCACCAATATAATAGGAACACAATCCAGAGACCACCACAAGCATAATGAAATCAATAGGAACAACCACACCACCACAGATCACCAGAAACACTAGCACCTTCATCTGGGAACTCAAGAACACAAACTATCATGATTGTCACACTAGAAAGATTGCTTGCAGACATCCAAACCATGAACCACTTGAGTTGAGGATACACACTGACATCCCAAACACTCCTCTAGATCCGCAGATGATAATATTTCAATACAGATCAATCCGTACCAAATTCCTGTCACTCTGTCACCTCTGAACACCTGTAAGACTCAGTTCTAATCAGATGGCCATAACTTCCCAAATTCTTCATGTGGATCCCTGAAATCTTAATTGGAGCAACTTCAGACAATCCTTTACAACACCCTTTAGTTTGCAGACTCTAATCTTCATCTTACTAGGAATGCAGAGCAATCTACTTCACTGAATTGCACTATCTTCATTGTCTCTTACAGAGAGATATGCAACTCCCTTGCTTCTTCCGAAGGGCCTAATTTTCTCAATATCCTCAACATACAAGTCTTCTAGAATAGGACATAGTTGACACCAATGACAACAAGGATATGTTGATATCAATGACAACACCAATTAGGCACATATTTGTAACACTTGCACCCGCATGGAGAAAGAAGAAGAGTAAGGACACTAATTAAACCTTCATGAATAAAAGTAAGGAATTGAATGGTGATTTCGATCCTGATTATAGAATATCATGTACAGTGCATAAGGATCCATGTATTATTGGTGAGATTCTTGAGATAAATATGAGGAAGAGCACATGAAGTTACTCCATATAAAAATTAAAATTAAGGACAAGAAAGTAGGTTTATTGTTTGAAACATACTCATAAGTAAACCTCATACCACAAAATTTGGTTGAAGAGTTGTATTTGAAGACAATGGATCATTCACAACAGTATTCACTTGGATGGATAAGGCAAGGCATGAATACGAGAATCAATAATCAATGTCAATTGGCTTATAGCATTGGGACGAGTTTAAGGATGAAATTTTGGTTGATGTTAGTCTCTTGGATGTTTTTGGGGTCATTTTTGGCAGCCCATATTTGTACATGAGGGATGTCATTTGTTTCCATAGGTGTAACAAATATAAACTTTTTCTTGATGGAAAAATTCATATATTTTAAATGCTATTGTGGAAAAGGCCAAAATATCCATGGTTAATGCTACACAATCCAAGAGGCTTGTTAATACAAGTTTTAAGTTTACACTTTTGATGATAAGAGATAAAGAGTAGAAACTTGTGTTATTTTTAGTGGTTGCATGGCATCTAGACTCACCATGATCAAGATGAAATTAATGATTTGATGTAGTAGTTTTTAGAATTATTTAGGGAGCCTAAAGGGGATACCTCTAAAATAAAGTATTAATCATGAGATACAATTGTTATTATATTGTTGTTTTTCTAACATAGGTTGTACTGTCAAAGAACTAAAGCATAATAGTTTGTTGCATTAGTGGGCCATGTATTGATTTACCAATTTATGAAAAATAATGTGTCACAAGTAAAAAATAATTAAGTTCATTGTAGATGACATTATCGACATGTATATGTGTGCCCCTTAAACATGTTCTATGTGCTACCTTTTTCCCTCCATGGCACATGCATCAATTTACCACTTCACATCACATTTTGGGGGACAAATAAAGTCAAAAACATAAAAATTTACAACTATCCCTTATTAAATTTCTATAAATATAATTTACATTATGTTTTATTTTAATATATTTTAAAAAAATTCTTCAAAACCTTATGTGATATGAAAATCATGTTGTGCTTCTAGGCTCATAAGGGTATTCTTGAATTTTAGAAATATTGATTTTTGAAATTATAAAAAAAGTGAAGCTTCCATTAATGGTCAATGTGTTTTTTGCTTTATGATTGAATTATGAATTTGTGAAATATAAAATTTGAGGCTTGTGGATTATTTCTATTTTGTGGGATTAAAGGTCTCATGTTGGAAATGTGATTTCATACCTTTTGGATGCGGGAGTCATGTTTTTAGGCCATATTTTTCATGCCTTGACATTTTTGGGTCAAGTTGGACTTTTGTCATAGGATTGAATGCTAGGGCTAGGGTAGAGTGGACCCCTATTATCCATTATAAATTGGGCTAGGCCCATACAAAGATAATGTATAGGGATAAAATTTAATGATATTTGATTGGGAATCAAACGTTAAAAATACATATAATCAAGAGCTAAAGCCATTACTTCTATCAAATGCCTTGAGAAGATTCATGCAAGGTAGTGATGGACATAGTTCCAATTAAATTGGTGATTGTATGATTGTCATTGAGAAGCCCCATTGTCATGGTGTCATACTCTAAACAAGCCATGTTGATTTGAAAACTATTGTGATGACACTATGAGTCTTGTGTTTAGTAGTCTTCTCCTATTTCTCATTAGGTTGTGGGTACTTGATATATATTTGTGCTTATTTTTACATGAGTGTTGACAAAGTGTCACACTCATTGCATGATATTGGTGGTTGTTACCATTCTCTTGTGTATTATTGGTTATGATTATCTTCACATGAGTGTTGTCAGAGAATCATGCTTATTGCATGTTATTGGCGGTTGTTATCATGCTCTTGTGTGTTATTTGTTCTAATGCCATAACCCTTGTATGCCATTATGGATTTTATTGCAATGTGTATGATTCTTGGTGTGTTGTGATCCCTTGATCTTGTATAATATTTGTATGATATTATGTGAGTGTATATAATTTCTTGATTGACCATCTCTTAGTATAGAGGGGTGTGCCTAAGGGTCCCACATGATTGGGTGGTGTTGATCACCATTAAGGCTAGCTAGATATATGGGTATACTTTAAGGTTATGTAGAGTTTATTATATGATTGTGATATTTTTAGGCCTTCATTATATCATTTATGTGAAATGTATAAATAAGGACTTTTCTCACTTATAAACATAATTTGTATTGAAGCCATGAATGAAATTTTTGTCTCATGATGAACTATCCACAATTGGGATGGAGGTTCCATCATGCATTCTTTCAATTATCATCATATGCTTTGATTTGATATTATATATTGAAATTTGGAATCTTATGATGTGCTTGTCCTGATTATGATGTATAGATGTAGTTGACTTTCATTTGAATTGAGTTTATGATGTTATGTTATACACATTGCTATGATTATGGTTTATAAATCATTATTTTATGTTTGCATTTGACTCTTGGTAAGAGTTAATACTTGTCATGTGTTACACATATGGTTCCTATGGTTGTGTTGTTTGCCATTGATGTCAACACTGTCATAAGGTTGTCATTGGTGTCAACACTATTATGAATGTGTAATAGTGTTCATAGTTGGATATAATGCTTCTGAAGAAGATATATTAAGATGAGAATTAGAAGTTGGAGATACATTGAGATAGGAATTAGATGCATATCATGCTCCTGAAGAAGATACATTGATATGGGAATTAGAAGTTGGAGATACATTGAGATAGGAATTAGATGCATATCATGCTTCTGAAGAAGATACATTGATATGGGAATAAGAAGTTCATATCATGCCTTGTTCATTGCAAAGTTGAGTATGAAGTTATATTCAGATGGAAATTAGAAGCATCAAGAAGACACATTAATATGGGAATTAGAAGCACTAAGATATGGTGCTGATGGACTAAGATATTTTGTATGCTCTCTTCTACTATGCCTAAGAATGCATGTGTTAATACAAAGAAGATTTAGCCTCTAGAAGTTGGTGATAGTCTTTGTTTTAGAATGAGCACCTTTGAAGACTGTCTAGGTAAGTGCTCAACATTTCCATCAATTTGGTTTTGGGCCTTTGTGGATTGGAATATCGCTTAATGTAATGACAAATCATGCATATTCCAAGCTTTATGATGTGTGGACTACCGGAAGTATGTTTTGCAAAAGATAGAGTGAAGACAGTCACTACATGGAAGCATGATGCTCTAAATTCCTCTGCATTTTTAGATTTGGTTATGTGGTTCTAAAGGTATGTTAAGATTCCAATGAATATGATAATTCCATAGATTCAGATCATTTACCCTTCTGCTGTGAAAGTTGTGCATGATAGAGCACTGACATATGTTCTAGCAGAGTAAGCTAGTGTTGAAGGTTTGTTGGAATGCTCCACATTCCTCTACAAATGAATGATTGCCCTTGTGGTTTTGAGGACATGTTTCTAGATGTGTATTATATGCTTCTTTTCAGTTTCAAGGTTCTTGGTGGTCCGCAGCTCAGTTTTTCAAATGACAGCATGTTGTAGTGTGTTCTAGATGATAGAGTGTTCTCAGAGTTAATGATTGAAGTTGTGTGGTGCAATTCTTTAATGTGCAATGACAAAGGAGTGTTTGGGGATGTTTTATGAGTCATGTGGACTCATTTAGAAAAGTTTCATGAATATCTTTCTTGTTTCTAGTATAGCACAAGGTTTTTCAAGTTGATGTGGCCATTATACTTCAAGTCTTCATGTGTTTTCCTTAAATATGTCCTATTTCCAAATGAGCAGAGTGTGTGGATATTATTCCTTGGTGTTTAAAGTTGTGAAGGATGTTTTGGACCTGGTTAAGCAAGTGTTGGGGTCTGCAAGTCTTAGTGATGTAGGAGCATCCACAGTCAATGGCAATCTTGCATCACAAAAAATATTGTTATTTTAATTTGGTTTGTTTTCAATAAGGTTTATGGGCTTGGGAAATAATATTTTAATTTGCAACAAATGTAATTTCCCTTGGGTGCAATTGTAAATGTAATTTTGGTGGGGTTTGACTGATTGTTTTATAAGTGGGGCTGCCAAGAATCTTGGAATTGATTTCCAAGAGGTGGGGCTAGAAGCTTTGCATGTTGTTGCATGTTTGGGTCGTTATTATGAAACCCAGTATCGGTAAAATGGGCATAAATTTCTCATTTATTATCAAAATTACAAAATTTAAAATGTTCTAGAAATCTAGAAAGAAGGCACACAAAACCCAAAAACTATTTTAGAAAATCCAAAAAATTGAGGGAACGATGACAGGTTGGAAGTGACGAGTTTTTCTTGTGGATTTATGGAGGTTATTTTGAGAAACCAATAATGGTTTTCTTCTCACGTAATTTCTAAATATTGAGGCTTGCTCATTTGAGAAGAAAGAGGGCTTTTGGATGAAGATATTTGCATAGCTAGATGCTGCCAGTATGAGTCCAAATTGATGAAGACAAAAAATTGTTACAAGTGTGGATTGTATCTCTCAGAAGCTCATATGCTTCCATATTTTGTAATGAAATTTTAGATCGAATAAATATTATTGTGCATATTTCTCTTCTTCTATTTGTTGTTCCATTTTATTTTCAACCTTCTTTCAGAGGCTTGTTTAAGTGTTGTGTTGCAGATTTGAATGGATTAGTATCTTATTGTTGCATCAATTGGTGAATTAGTTTCCCTCTCTGCATCAATTGGTATCAGAGCTCAGAAGGTCTGGGCAAAAGAGAGTTTGGTGTTTGTGGGTTTTTGTTTGTGCAGGTTGAAGAGAGAACCTGGTTGCCAAAAGACTAGGTAGAGAAAAAAAGAAGAGACCTAGGTGAGGCAAAGATAAAGAGAAGCAAGGAGAAACTTGCTAGAAGAAAGATGGATTTGTTTAGAAGGTACTTGTAGGCTGGGGGTTCACAAAAGAAGAAGTAAGAAGAAAAAGAGAGGAAGAGGAAAGAGGAAAAGATGAGACAAATAGAGATGGAGAAAGAGATAAGAGAATTGAGGCAAGCTGTGGAAGAGATGGAAAAAATAGTTCAGCAGTTGCAAAGTTGGCACTTATCAGTGAAGGGGAATGTTACATGGCCCATTAGAAAGATTATTCAAAGAAGAATGAGACAAGCAAGGAAAGTAGCAATAGAAGAGGTAAAAAATGAAATGGTGAGTATACCTATGATTGTTTTGACATCAAGCATTGAAGAAGATAAAGTAGACATGGTTGAGGATGAGAAGAAGGTTGTAGTTGTTGCAGATCATGAGGTTGCAACAGTAGAGAATGAGCATGAAGAAGATGGGGTAGCAAACAATGGTGATGAAAAGGTTGCAAAGAAAGAGGTAATACATAATATGTTTTATTTTTATGATGAAGATGAGACTAGAGTGTATGAAGATGAAAAGATTGCAGCAAATAGTGAGTAGATAGATGTTGTAGTAGCAGCAATAGAGGAACAGGGGAAACAGGTAAAATTGTATTCTTTTGAATTTGTGAAGGATGATTTGCATGTGAGTGTAGAAGAACAATTAGTGAATGAAGAAGAGATAGTATAGTTGGATGTTGTTAGTGTTGATTTGTATGCAGGGAAAGATTTGTGTGATGTTACAGAGGATAGTGCAGATGCATGTTGGTGGAGGAGGTCGAGTTACAGTGATTCCATTTTGAGAAAGAGGAGTGCAGAGCAGAGTTGGTGGAGTATAGAAAGTATTCCAGATAGCTGCTAGAAAAAGAGAAAAAAAAGATAGCAATTTCTTGTGCACATATTTGTGAGTGTATGCTCACAAACTTCTTACCCTGGGTGTCTGATGCAGGAGCATCCATGATCAATGGCAATCTTGCATCACCAAAAATATTGTTATTTTAATTTGGTTTATTTTCAATAAGGTTTATGGGCTTAGGAAATAATATTTTAATTTGAAACAAATGTAATTTCCCCTGGGTACAATTGTAAATGTAATTTTGGTGGGATTTGACTGATTTTGTTATAAGTGGGGTTGCCAAGAATCTTGGAATTGATTTCCAAGAGGTGGGGCCAGAAGGTTTGCATGTTGTTGCATGTCTGGGTCATTATTATGAAATCTAGTATCGGTAAAATGGGCATAAATTTCTCATTTCTTATCAAAATTGCAAAATTTAAAATTTTCTAAAAATATAGAAAGAAGGCAAACAAAACCCAGAAATCATTTTAGAAAATCTTGAAAATTGAGGGAGTGATGACAGGTTGGAAGTGACGGGTTTTTCTTGTGGATTTATGGAGGTTGTTTTGAGAAACCAATAATGGTTTTCTTCTCACGCAATTGCTACATATTGAGGCTTGCTCATTTGAGAAGAAAGAGGGCTTTTGGATGAAGATATTTGCATAGCCAGATGCTTCTAGTATGAATCTAGATTGATGAAGACAAAAATTTGTTGCAAGTGTGGATTGTATCTCTCAGAAGCTCATATGCTTCCATATTTTGTAATGAAATTTCAAATTGAATAAATATTATTGTGCATATTTCTCTTCTTATGTTTTCTATTCCATTTTATTTTCAACCTTCTTTCAGAGGCTTGTTTAAGTGTTGTGTTGCAAATTTGAATGGATTAGTATCTCATTGTTGCATTAATTGGTGAATTAGTTTCCCTCTCTGTATCACTTAGATCTTCTGCTGGTGTAACATGTGGCTTCACTTAGGACCTATCTTCTACACGTTTCATATAGTGTGTTGTTTGGCCGACTTCTAAATTTAGTTTTTCATATTGCATCTGGCCGAAAAGCTATGTAATTAATGTAATATCATGTATAAATAATGAATCAAATTGAGTGAGGAAAGTATGATTGCAAGTTGATTGAAAAGGTTCGCAAAAAGATAAAAAGTAGAATAAATGCATTATTGATGTGAAACTAAAGGAGAAAGAGAAGATGTTGTTGATATTGTCTAAATTTATCTTGAAGACATATTTGTGATAGTGATTAAGTATATAGTGTGCAAACTGATCAGATCTTCAGAAGAAACTATGAAGAGGCAAAAGTGCAATCATCAAAAGTATGAGTTTTAATGTTCGTTTTCAGATAGTAGAAAGACTATCATACTGTAATCTTTTGTAAGTGTGTTCTCATTTCAGGGAGTAGTAGCTTCCTTAGAAGTGACCATAAAACAAATTCATTAGGAAGTAGAAGCTTCCTTGGGAGTGACCCTAAATCAAAGTTACTTAGGGAGTAGTAGCTTCCTTCGGTTACAGCCCCTAAAACAAAGTTATTATTTGAGCTTCATATATTGTGAGTTAATCCTCACCATGGTTTTTCCCTTCTAGGGTTTTCCATGTATATCTGATGTTATGTGTTGATGTGCATTGTGTTATTCTTTCATGTTTGATATTGTGATCTGCTTCGGATAAGTTGAAGTTGTTGAAACTAAAAATTGTTTAAATACTAATTCACTCCCCTCTTTGTATTCTTGTGTGTCTAAGAATTGGTATCAGAGCCAAGTTCCTCTAAGGGAAGCTTGACTACTTGAGGAAGGTCCGAGATGACACAAAGTGGATCTAGTATGATACCTAGGTTTGATGGAACAAATTAAATGCGTAAATTGGAAGCTAAGGATGGAAGCCTACATTAATTCTCTAGGATGTAGAGTTTGGGATTTTGTCAAGAAAGGTTGCACTGTCCTTGCTACTATTCCTACAGATGCAGATAAAATCAAGAAGTATGATAATAATTCCAAGGCAAATATTTCTATCATGACTAGATTAACTAATTCGGAGCTTTCAATGGTGATGAGTTGTAGTTATGCTCAAGAAGTTTGGGATACACTTGAAACTATTTATGAAGAAGATAAGAAAGTAAAGCAAAGCTAAGATGCAAATATTCAAAAGTAGATTTGAAACCCTAAAGATGTTGGAGGATGAAAATATTGTTGGATTTATGCTCAAGGTGAATGAAGTGGTCAATGGTATCACAGGCCTTGGTGGTACAATAAAAGAGGATGAAATTGTGAAGAAGGTTCTGAGATCTCTTCCCAAATCTTATAGTCATAAGGTATTTTCTATTGAGAAGACTACAGACTTGGATACATACACTTTAGACCAAATGTTTGGTACCCTTACTGCTTTTGAAATGAGAGAGTTTGACAGTGATCATTCCAAAGAAAGAAGCTACTTTCAAAGTCAGTAAAAAGACAAAGGATGAAATTGCTGATGAAGATGAAAGCCCTGATGATGTGGAAGCAAATTTTGTAAGAACACTAAAGAAGGGCTTTGGAAAATATAAAGGTAAGTTACCCTTCAAATGTTTCAATTGCGGAAAGGTTGGTCACTTTGCTTCTAAATGTCCTCTTAAAGAAGTTAGGAGAAGTAATAGAAAAGATAAATTCAAAAGGAGTTTGTTTTCCATAGAGGACATTTGTTCTTCAAAAGATGAGGATCATGATGATTCAAATGATGAAACACTTTTCATGGCCTTGAGTGTTGGTGACAAAAAGGATGATGTTGGAAAATGTGGAAAAATTGATACCTTGCAAACAGTCTAAAACAATGAAAGATCAATGGTTGTATGGACTGCCTTCCATGCAAAAGAAGAAACCAAATCTTGGGTTATTGACAATGGTTGTTCAAATCATATGACTAGTGGCAAATAGAAGTTTATCAGCCTTGAGAAGTGGGATGGTGGAGTTGTCAAGTTTGGAGGTGATGATTCCTCTCAAATATATGGAAAAGGTGTCATAACTATTGATGGAAAGAACAAGACTGAGGATTTCCTCTATGTCAAAGTATTACAACACAATCTTCTCAGTGTCAGTCAGATGTACAACAAAGGTTACAATCTTACTTTTCATACCAATGGTTGTGAAATTAGGAAGGTAGGATTTGAAAAGCTAGTTGCAGAAGGTATCAAGATGGGTGGTGATATTTATCACTTGAAAGAGGTAAATGGAAGAACATGTATGTTGGCTCTGTTAGTGCCTGAATTGACTGGTAGTTTTTTGAGCAATTTTCATTCAGGCACTCTCCCTAAGTATCCAAAAAATGTTCTAAGTAATGGACCTCCTCAGCAGTTTTCAGCATCATCATCATATTTTCTTGAGGAGGAGGTCATCATCATCATGTTTGTTTCCATGCAGGTCAGCATCATCATGTTCTCCGTCGACCGGTTTCTCATCGTCATCATCATATTTCGCTGTCGGGTGATGTTTGGGTTTTATCCTGATGATGCTGACGAGCTACAGTGCGCTTTGGTTTGTTTGCGGGGGTGATTTCTCAAGTATCCGGTGATCTTCCATTTATCACCTTGCGCAAACATGATGATGATGTTGCCCCGTTATTCTGAAAGGGTTATTCTTTGAGTTGCTCGACCTAACTTGTTTTTTCCTAAGGGTCGTCGTCATCATCATCATATTTCCAGTTATCACCGTGTTGCTTGCAGGGGTCATCATATTATCTGCATCATGATATCTCGCCGGGGTGATATTTCTATCATCGGGTGATCTTGGTTATGATCATCCTGATGATGATGTTGAAGAGTTCTAAGTGCGACCCGATATTCACTAGGGTCATCATATTTTGAACGTCAGGATGATCTTAGTCAATATCATCCTGATGATGTTGTATCACCTCTTGTTCGTTGTTTTGTCATCCTGATGATGCTGACGTCATCCTTATATCAGGGTGATATCTTTCTTTCTGCCTATCTGCATCATGATATTTCTGAAGGAGGGGGTGATATTTTCATATCACTCGAGTGTGTTTGTTCCAGCATCATGATGATGCTGATATCAAGGAGATATCCGCCTGCTGGCTTCGTGCATTATCTAGTGGGGGTGATTTTTTCAAGCATCATCATATTCATATTTCGCCCTGATCTTATAGTGGAGCTACAGTGCAACCTGATATTTGCACATCAGGATGATATTTCCAAATATCCGGTTGTCTTCCGAATATCATCCTGATGTTGATATGATGATGACATCATCAAGGTCCGGGGGGGGTCATATTTCTAACATAGATCATCTTGTGGAGATCCCCCGATATTTGCAAACATGATGATGACGTCATCCGGATATGAGGAGGTGCGCAGTAGGCAGATATGATGATGACGTCAGTAGGATATGATGATGACGTCATCAGGATGTTCATCGGCCAGACTTTTGGTATAGGCTCAGCAGGAGGATGTTCCTCCGATGGATCAGGTTGTGCCGATTATCATGCAGGTTATATTGTAATATGATGATGACGTCAGGGTGATATTTCGGGCAACAGGATATCATGCTGCTGGAGGATGATGATGATGAAGTCTTATACTGGTGTCGTCAGGAGCAAAAGCGCCGACATGATATATGCTCATGACTTAGTATATAAAGTGTTAAGGAGGTTGCTGCGGGGTGCATGTGGGATAATGTTATCCTGCATTTTCGAAATATCATGATGATGAATCTCGGCGGGAAGTGGTTGCGATTAGCTGTCTGATGTTCTTCCCAAGGCCGCGGGTTGGTGCGCCATTAATGGCGATTGTTGCAGAGGTATGGGCGATGGCGTGGGCTGATCCAGTACCCGGTTGAAGATCTGAATCCCTAGGCGGCGGCGCAAGGCTCGAAAAATCTTCCTGTCTCCTCCCCTACCTGCTACATTAATGTTTGAGCGCCATTTCTATGATACTGTATATCTGGCGGGAGTTTTGGTCAACCTGGTAGTTAATGCTGAATACATCCTCCTGCTATATAATGCAGAGGGTGTTATTCATTCAAGGTTGTTGAAAGTTGTGGATTTTTGGCTCTGTAATCCAAAACCAGCTGATCTGGTTGCTCTGCACAGCTTGATCTTGTGAGTTTATGTATCTCCTGTTGTAGGACTTGGCATGAATCCACTGGTTTCATGGTTGATCTTATATGAGTAATGCTATCTTAGCATGTGTTGTGTTAATTCTGTCTCCAGTATTGCATGTATTCTTCTTCTAGATCTGGATATTTGTGTGATGTTTAGATTCTAGAGCATAGAATTCCTATGTTGAATGTCTGATCTTTTAACCTCTGCTCAAGGGGCAGATTAAACTATTTTCAGGTTGAACATTGGGAAGGGTATACTGCAGTAGGGATGCCATAAGTAGAGATAGCTCAACACTCTATATTGGGAGATATCTGTAAGGCAGATATCATGTGTATCCCCCTGAAATCCGGTTTTAGCTGTTTATGCTGATCATTCACAGGTGTATGTCTACCGACTCCAAGCCCTGGATAGGCACCAATCATGCTGTGTTCTTGTGTTATACACCATGTCCAGCTTTGCATCCAAAATTCATACTAAAACATTTCATACTTCCACCTGTTAGTTGTAGGAGTAGGATTAGGAACCCCCTGCATGCTCTCATACCCAACCAGACATCATGTCCAAGAATGTTGCCAGCCTTGTGATCTATCATGCAGATCTTGGTCCATACATGAGAGTATTCTGCCTGTTGTTGTCAAGTTAGATCTTTCTATCTTTGAGCTAGTCAAGGTTACATCTTGAGTTATAGGGATACCCCCCTTGGTGCGGCAGAACCAGAAGTGAAGGGGAGGAGCTCACGCAACCTCCTGTATTCAGTTGGCCTGAATCTGCCTGTGCATTAGAAGTGGCAAACCCTAATGCTGATTCAAAGAATGTCAACAAAATGGCGACTCCGCTGGGGAGATCAATGTCATATCCATGAAAGTTTGAGTCTACAAGATTAAAAAATCAGACCTGGAAACTGTTTGTTGCAGCAGAGAAAAAAGGGTTGTATATGTGACTCTGCTAGTGGATGACCCAGAAAGAAAGAAATCAATTTGCAGCTTCAGCTTGTTTGAAGCTCATTCCTCTTCAAGGAGGTGGCGACTCTGCATCAAAGAACCTGATAAAAGAACAAAATCATCTAGAGAAGAATTTGCAGCTTCTGCAACATATCCAGGTATTTCATATTATTTGACAGATTCCCTATTTGGTGAGAAAGCACTGGTTAAAAGGGAACATTGGTGAAAACAGAGCTTGCATGCTTTCATTAGAACTTACAATGTATTTCAAAGGGCATGCAATGTTGTTCAAAAGACTCATTTAAAGGACTTGAGGAAAGTTTGAAAAAATAGCCTAAACCTTGAGTGCCTAAAGTCATTGTTTGTAGAAAAATCTGAGTAGAGAGGAGGGTTGCAATAACATAAAGGATGTATTATCAGCCTATGCACCCTTGTGAAGGGTCAAATGCAAAAATGTATAACAGTCAGTCCCAACAATGTAATAAAAGAAGTTTCAACATAGACAGATATAAGCCCATAGATTTCAGTGGCATTTGTGGCTATCCAAATGCTTTTCCACCTAAAATCAGAAATTTTTTGCCTAAATTTAAGGGTATAAGGGATGAATCAGCTGAGAGACACTTGCAGCAGTTTATGAATGTGATAGATGACTTTGAGATTGACCATGAGGATGTGGTTATGAGATTATTTGTTCAATCTCTAGATGAAGATGCAAGGGACTGGTTTTCCTACCTTCCAGCTCACTCTGTCAGCTCTTGGCATGGTTTTAAATCTGCATTTCTAATACAGTATGGTGAAAGAGTTTCTGAATATGCAGCTATTAGTGACTTCATGTACATCCATATTGAAGAAGATGAGTTGATCCCAGCCTTTAACCTCAGATTTATGAGGGCATTGAATAGAATTCCAGAATACATGAGACCTAATGATGCACTGTGCTTAGTTACCTACTTGGGAGCCTTTGATGGGAAAATGAGTTACAGATTAAGAGACAAGGAGCCCACCACATTGCATCAGGCACATCAGTTTGCATTAGATATTGAAAACAATTGGAGGTACGGAATACAAAAGGGTTATTTCTCTAAAAATTTTTGTTGTCCTGCAGCCCCCAGTGTTAATGAAGGATTTAATTCAGGTATTGACATTGAATGTCATAGCACTCACACCCATGTTGTCCCAGTTTTTGCATCATTCCAAGTAGAGGATGTTTCTATCATAGAGGAGGATGTCTTTTTTTGCCCAGCAAGTGAAGTTGAAAATAATAGTTTTTCAAGTAAAATTTGCATACCAGTCCTAAGCAAAGAGCCTTCATGTTTAAATGATCCAGTTGTGCAGAGTTGTGATCATATGGATCAAGAATCAATATCAGTTTCATCAAGAAGCATTGGAGGGCTGGAAAATGATGCAGATTGTTCAACTTCAGAGTGCATTGAAACAGTAGCAATCTTGTATATGGGGCAATCAGTTGATAAAAATGATATCCATGACCAGTGCATGGATCAGGTTTGTTTTTCTTATGACTCTGGATCTGATAGTAATGAAGAAGAATTGGAATGTCATGAAGAAGAAGCAGAGGCCTTTGCAGTGAGTGTTAATCCCCTTTATGATGAGCCTACTGATGCATATGATGTTGTGAGTCTTGACTTTCAGTGGTGCAAGATTAACCCTTTGTTTGAGGATGATGATACTGATTTACAAGCTGTGAATAATGAATGTTCATCATCACCTGATTCAGACATGTGCAACATTGGGTGTGTGGATCAGGATTTGTTTTCAATATCAGTAGATATTAGGGGTCTCATATTTTCTGAGTATTTTGAATTGTTGGATCAGCTGGATGAGTACCTGATAATATGCAGCAACCAGATAAATGATAAAGTATGCCAAGAGCAGTATGATGTACTGTCTGGGGGATATAACATACATGTGTTGCCTAATGTTGAAGAATATTATGTGTATGGTTATATGTCTAATTCTGAAATCCAAAATGACAGAGCTGAAAGTGATAGTGGCAAGCTCTCAAAACTGGTGGAATACCTTTTTAAGCAGGTGACATTATGGGCAGATTATGCCAATCTTTTCAGTTGGGATTGGGATCTTTCAGCTTGGAATCAGGCATTTGACAAGAAAAAATTATGGTTTTTCCTTTTTGGCTGCCCGGGGCCGCCAAAATGATGTTCAAAAAATATTGTGTTTGGTGATGCAGATCATGATAACTTCATGACTCTATTGCCCAATGGATAAGGGACTGGTCTGCTTCCCAGAGATCTGGAGTTCTCGCTGCAGTCTTGCACCTGCACGTCCCCAGACAGAGCCACTGTTAGTGCCTGAATTGACTGGTAGTTTTTTGAGCAATTTTCATTCAGGCACTCTCCCTAAGTATCCAAAAAATGTTCTAAGTAATGGACCTCCTCAGCAGTTTTCAGCATCATCATCATATTTTCTTGAGGAGGAGGTCATCATCATCATGTTTGTTTCCATGCAGGTCAGCATCATCATGTTCTCCGTTGACCGGTTTCTCATCGTCATCATCATATTTCGCTGTCGAGTGATGTTTGGGTTTTATCCTGATGATGCTGACGAGCTACAGTGCGCTTTGGTTTGTTTGCGGGGGTGATTTCTCAAGTATCCGGTGATCTTCCATTTATCACCTTGCGCAAACATGATGATGATGTTGCCCCGTTATTCTGAAGGGGTTATTCTTTGAGTTGCTCGACCTAACTTGTTTTTTCCTAAGGGTCGTCGTCATCATCATCATATTTCCAGTTATCACCGTGTTGCTTGCAGGGGTCATCATATTATCTGCATCATGATATCTCGCCGGGGTGATATTTCTATCATCGGGTGATCTTGGTTATGATCATCCTGATGATGATGTTGAAGAGTTCTAAGTGCGACCCGATATTCACTAGGGTCATCATATTTTGAACGTCAGGATGATCTTAGTCAATATCATCCTGATGATGTTGTATCACCTCTTGTTCGTTGTTTTGTCATCCTGATGATGCTGACGTCATCCTTATATCAGGGTGATATCTTTCTTTCTGCCTATCTGCATCATGATATTTCTGAAGGAGGGGGTGATATTTTCATATCACTCGAGTGTGTTTGTTCCAGCATCATGATGATGCTGATATCAAGGAGATATCCGCCTGCTGGCTTCGTGCATTATCTAGTGGGGGTGATTTTTTCAAGCATCATCATATTCATATTTCGCCCTGATCTTATAGTGGAGCTACAGTGCAACCTGATATTTGCACATCAGGATGATATTTCCAAATATCCGGTTGTCTTCCGAATATCATCCTGATGTTGATATGATGATGACGTCATCAAGGTCCGGGGGGGTCATATTTCTAACATAGATCATCTTGTGGAGATCCCCCGATATTTGCAAACATGATGATGACGTCATCCGGATATGAGGAGGTGCGTAGTAGGCAGATATGATGATGACGTCAGCAGGATATGATGATGACGTCATCAGGATGTTCATCGGCCAGACTTTTGGTATAGGCTCAGCAGGAGGATGTTCCTCCGATGGATCAGGTTGTGCCGATTATCATGCAGGTTATATTGTAATATGATGATGACATCAGGGTGATATTTCGGGCAACAGGATATCATGCTGCTGGAGGATGATGATGATGAAGTCTTATACTGGTGTCGTCAGGAGCAAAAGCGCCGACATGATATATGCTCATGACTTAGTATATAAAGTGTTAAGGAGGTTGCTGCGGGGTGCATGTGGGATAATGTTATCCCGCATTTTCGAAATATCATGATGATGAATCTCGGCGGGAAGTGGTTGCGATTAGCTGTCTGATGTTCTTCCCAAGGCCGCGGGTTGGTGCGCCATTAATGGCGATTGTTGCAGAGGTATGGACGATGGCGTGGGCTGATCCAGTACTCGGTTGAAGATCTGAATCCCTAGGCGGTGGCGCAAGGCTCGAAAAATCTTCCTGTCTCCTCCCCTACCTGCTGCATTAATGTTTGAGCGCCATTTCTATGATACTGTATATCTGGCGGGAGTTTTGGTCAACCTGGTAGTTAATGCTGAATACATCCTCCTGCTATATAATGCAGAGGGTGTTATTCATTCAAGGTTGTTGAAAGTTGTGGATTTTTGGCTCTGTAATCCAAAACCAGCTGATCTGGTTGCTCTGCACAGCTTGATCTTGTGAGTTTATGTATCTCCTGTTGTAGGACTTGGCATGAATCCACTGGTTTCATGGTTGATCTTATATGAGTAATGCTATCTTAGCATGTGTTGTGTTAATTCTGTCTCCAGTATTGCATGTATTCTTCTTCTGGATCTGGATATTTGTGTGATGTTTAGATTCTAGAGCATAGAATTCCTATGTTGAATGTCTGATCTTTTAACCTCTGCTCAAGGGGCAGATTAAACTGTTTTCAGGTTGAACATTGGGAAGGGTATACTGCAGTAGGGATGCCATAAGTAGAGATAGCTCAACACTCTATATTGGGAGATATCTGTAAGGCAGATATCATGTGTATCCCCCTGAAATCCGGTTTTAGCTGTTTATGCTGATCATTCACAGGTGTATGTCTACCGACTCCAAGCCCTGGATAGGCACCAATCATGTTGTGTTCTTGTGTTATACACCATGTCCAGCTTTGCATCCAAAATTCATACTAAAACATTTCATACTTCCACCTGTTAGTTGTAGGAGTAGGATTAGGAACCCCCTGCATGCTCTCATACCCAACCAGACATCATGTCCAAGAATGTTGCCAGCCTTGTGATCTATCATGCAGATCTTGGTCCATACATGAGAGTATTCTGCCTGTTGTTGTCAAGTTAGATCTTTCTATCTTTGAGCTAGTCAAGGTTACATCTTGAGTTATAGGGATACCCCCCTTGGTGCGGCAGAACCAGAAGTGAAGGGGAGGAGCTCATGCAACCTCCTGTATTCAGTTGGCCTGAATCTGCCTGTGCATTAGAAGTGGCAAACCCTAATGCTGATTCAAAGAATGTCAACAGGCTCAATCTAGTCAGTGTTGGCTATGGCAAGAATGGGACACAACAATATTTATAATATGGTAAGAATCATCTCTACTCATGCAGTGAGAGATATGCCTAAGATAATCAATCCTGCAAACACTATATGCAAGGGATGTTAAATGGGAAAGCAGACAAAGACAATTTTTAAAAGCAAGGAGTATTCTTCTTCAAAGCCATTAGAGCTTATTCACACAAACCTATGTGGACCTACAAGAGTAAAGAGTCTACAAGGTGAAAGTTATTTTATGTTTCTCATTGATGATTATTCTAGAATGACTTGGGTTACCTTCTTAAGAGAAAAATCAAATGCCCTTGATAAGTTTAAAGTTTTCAAAGCTTTGGTTGAAAATGAAATGGATACTAAGATCAAGTGTTTAAGGTCAAATAGAGGAGGTGAGTTTACTTCAAATGAATTTAAATTTTTTGTGAAGATCATGGTATTAGGAGGCATTTGTCTTCTCCTAGAACCCCTCAGCAAAATGGGGTAGTCAAAAGGAAGAGCATGATTGTACAAGAAATGTCTATGAAAATGTTGAAAGATGCAAATCTACCTGATATATACTAGAAGTAATTCACACTGATGTCTATCTAACTAACATAGTGCAGTTAAGGGTCAACAACACTAAGACCCCTTATGAGATGTGGTATGGAAGACCTCCCTCTGTTAGATACTTCAGGATCTTTGGCAGCAAATGCTATATCAAAAGAGATGAAGAAGACCTAGGAAAGTTTGATTCAAGAAGTGATGCATGAATCTTTCTTGGTTACTCAACCAAAAGTAAGGCCTATAGATGCTACAACAAAAGGTTGGGAAAGATGATTGAAATCACAAATGTCAAAGTAGATGAAGACTTGTATTAGATCTCACAAGATTCAAAAGACACCGTATCTGATATCTTTCCCTACATTGAAGAAGAAGAAGAAGAAGAAGTGAAAGAAGAAAAAGAAAAAGAAAAAGAACTAGAGAAAATGCCTAAGACCACAACAAAGTATGTTCAAAAGAATCACTCAACATAATAGATCATTGGAGACAAGAATAAAGGTGTGCAGACAAGGAGAAGGTTTGCCAAGACACATGAGCAAGCAAACTTGTGTTTGTTATCAAAAGTAGAACCCGAGACCTTTGTTGAAGCCAACAAGGATGATGGATGGATAAAAGCCATGGAATAAGAATTGGATTAGATTGAGAAGAATCAAACATGGGAATCATTTCCCAGACTAGCAAACAAGAATATTATAGGAACAAAATGGGTGTTCCAAAACAAATTGAATGATTAAGGTGAAGTTGTAAGGAACAAAGCAAGACTAATATGCAAAGGATACACTCAAGTGGAAGGCATTGATTTTGAGGAGATTTTTTCTCTAGTAGAAAGGATGGAGGCAATCAGAATGTTCCTTGCTCTTGCTACTCATAAGAACTTCAAAGTATATCAGATGGATGTCAAGTCAACATTTTTAAATGGTGACCTAGAATAAGTATACATTGAACAAGCAGATGGTTTCTAGATATTAGAAGATCCAGACATGTTGTGTAGACTCAAAAAGGCTTTGTATGGTCTCAAGCAAGTACCTAGGGACTGGTATGCAAGATTAGACAAGTACTTACTTCAACAAGGCTTCAAGAAAGGTACTATAGATAGTAGTTTGTTTATAAAGGAAGAAGAAGACATGATATTGATAGTTGAAGTATATGTTGATGACATCATCTTTGGTGGAGATGATGATGTGTAAAAGGTTTGCAGAGGATATGCAAAAAGAGTTTGAGATGTCCATGATCAATGGTGAAATGTCTTTCTTCCTTGGACTTCAAATTTCCCATCTAGATGGTGATATCTTTATTTCTCAAGCTAAGTATGTCAAATAATCATTGAAGAAGTTTGGTATGGAGGATCAAAACCACTAGCACTACCCCCACCTCTAGTAAGGGCTACAATTGTTGTAGACCCTGATTGGTAGATTGGTGACCCCGGTATGACTTGTGTGTTTTAACATTTTTGCCATGTGATAGAACACTAGATGCTACTATGATTTTAAAATATATCATGATATAAGACAGATTAAATTATAGTTTACTTTTTATAGTGTGCACATGAGAGGCTAGATTTCATCAGCCAACTGCTAGCAAAGATGATCCTAGTTGTGTAGCTCAAGTAGCAGTGTAGGCCAACTACTGACCACTACAAACTAAAGGGAGACACTGAGATTTTTGAGTCCATCATGTAGCTGAGGGTTTCCTATGACGAGGCACTCAAGTCCATGTAGAATGATCCATGGCTAATCTACTAGTGATGATGATGAAGTGGGATCCAAGAGCAAGAGAGGTCACATCACTCATTACTGAGTGAGACTAGGCCATGATGTGGACTGAGAGTATTGAGACGACACATGATGCCCTAAAAAGTTGACTCAAAGAAGTCAATGATGAGTTGTAGAGAGCACAAGTAGTAGTCTCATCAAACTTGGACCACCCTAGGGTGCAAGCATTAATGATCTAGATTGTAGAGGTGAGGTAGAGTGAGCTCAGATTCACAATGGAGGTGGCAGAATTGAGGGGATAGGTTAGGGGACTCCAGTCTCAAAGTGTATCACACAACCATTCTCACTCCTACTCTATGGCCTCCACACATCAGCCACCTCCATCATAGCTAGAGAAACAACCAAAGCTAGAGGACTCAGGGAGTCATTCTCGTTGATGTAGATTTTTGTATATATATTTTTGACAAACACTACATTTTGATGAGTGTTGTGCATTTTATACTATGATTTGATGTACCATATTTTGACACACACACACACACACACATATGAGATTTTAAGTGATACACGTGTTATGGACTCTTTGATTATGATATATGTTTTGATATTTGCTTATTTAGATGCACTTATGATCTAATTAAACAACTTTGGGTAAGAATTATTTAATTCAATGCTATAATGATTTAATTAAATAATATGGATTAATCAAATTACTTAATTAAATACTATAACGATCTAACTAAACAATTTAAGATAAACTGTTTAATCAAATATATAGAAAAGATTTAATTAAAACAGCTTGAAGAAAAATGCAATTGATTAATCAAGGAAATAATCAATGAATTTAAATTTGAAAGCAATTTTTGATGATTAGGTGACTCACAAAAGAGAGAGAGTCACATGTGAAAGTAATGAATATGGATTGCATTTATAGGATATTTAAAAGGCTTTTCCTCCATCATAGAGAGCTCATATTCCCTAGAACCATAAATTGAGGTGACTATGTAAGGACCTAGCCAATTAGGACTAAACTTTCCTTTGACACTAGCTAGAGTGTTTACATTGCATTAGTTCTCATAAAGAACCAAGTCAACTACCTAGAAAATATGATGAATAACACATTGATTGTACTTATGATTAAGAGCTTTTTGATAAGATCGAAGGTGATGAAGAGCATTAATGTGATGCTCGTCAAGCATTTTGATCTACTAAAGACATTGGTCAAGATCAGTATTATCATCAATAAGCCCTTAGAGAGTGTTGGAAGCTGTTTTAATTTTAAGGTTTTGAATTAATCCCCTTAAATATTTTCATATTTTTCCTTTCAAAACCCTAAGGCTTATGGTCATATTTCTACTTTATCTTATAATTTGTTGTTGACCATTTGTCCCAGTTGCCAGTCACTTAAGTTTCACTTGAAGCCTTTTTAAACCGTGGAGTGATTGGCCCTACCTTTTATTTTCCTTTGTTGTCAGGGGTTTTTCAATTTCTAGCACCTAAAGTCGGCAGGTTCGAAAGTTAGTGAACCACCCGAATCCCTGACTTGTCTCAAGACCTTTTCAAGTCTTTCATTGATGGTTCTAGCCTTTTCAAGCCTTTGTTGTCAATAAGTTGGAGGTTTTCAAAACTTCGTAACCCCGACTTGTGGTTTGAAAGTTTGGAAAAATTCCAACTTAGCAACTTAACCTTTTCATTGCACACTTTCTGGTGCCTATACCATAGTGCCACATGGAGGGTTCATATCAATTCTGTGAGGCCCAAACAAAGATGGCTTTTCTCTTTCTATGCGGCTCTGGAATAGCAACACATGGTGGCTTTCTAGGTTGCAGTTTTAAAAGGAAGCATAGGATTTACAAAGGCTCCAAAATGATTGTTTCCTGCCAGCCCATGAGGAACCTTTCCAAGATGTTGATTCCTAGTAGGGAAGTGAGTGGAGATCCACGTAGGGGTTTTTTTCACATTCGCGTAGAGCAATAAGGGCTAACGTCATGTTACTTCCGCGGGTTGCAAAAAGATAGCTACAGTGTATATTGGGGACCCATGGCCATATGATCTAGAACTCCATGGTTGAAGGAAGGCTGTTAGGTATCCTGAGGGTGGGAAAATTGTAGGTTCAAATCAACAGAAGCATTTAGAAGTCAAATAATGAACATTTTCATCTTCTCAACTACCCCCTCCAAATATTTTGTTGTAGTTATTGCTGGTAGATGAATGTCCCTTCTTGCCATGGTATTATACAACCTAGATGGAAACTTATGTTCTTGATGAATGAAAATCTTGTCATTTAATGTATTTCTAGCTTTCTCCATCTCTATAAATGAAATGTACTTTTTCTTTTCTAAAAAATAATTTGTAATTGTTCCCAAGACTTGTTGGCAATGGCTTATGATGCTAGGCTCACCTAACTGCCAATATGTAATAACTTCTATGTACCACATTTTGAAGTCTATAAAGAACGGCTGATAATCCATTGTATGGGGTTGGTGATTTGGGAATTTTGCTAATGGAAATATAGAGCAATTTTGGAGGTTGGTCTTAATCCTGAGTTGTGAGTTTATTTTCTTGAAATGTAGAATGTATGTTTTTATGAGCATTTTATCAGTTCAGATTGAGCTTATATGAGTAATGCTATTTGCCTGTGTTTCTATTGATTGTCTCCTGTGTTATCTACATTTCTCTTTTGAGCAAAGATACTAAGCATTTCTAAGTTCTTGGATACACATTTGTTGTATTGCGTGTCTAATTTTTTGCTTCTAATTAAGGATTGGTTTAAATGCTCTGAATCAGATATGGGGAGGTTGTGTGATAACAAGGATATTTGTAAGGATAATTA
Source organism: Cunninghamia lanceolata (assembly GCA_027924645.1). Taxonomy (NCBI): domain Eukaryota; kingdom Viridiplantae; phylum Streptophyta; class Pinopsida; order Cupressales; family Cupressaceae; genus Cunninghamia; species Cunninghamia lanceolata. Next base: position 3,705,634 of record BSBN01000738.1, read on the forward strand.
ATAGGAAAACCCATTCTTGGATAGTTTTCTATAAGGTAGGGAACATTTAACATCCTTTGAATCTATATGTTTGAGATGCTTATGGGAACAAGTTTGCATTTGTAATAAATTGACTTCGAACCCTAGGATTGGCACCGGTTAGAGTTGGGCTTATTTTCATAAAATACCCACAATTAGGCAATCACATACACATTTAAAAAACAAAAATCAAAACCAACTTGTTAGTTTGTAGGAGTATGAGTTTAGTTTCATGTTCTTTGAGCCATCTAGTAGATAAAATTCCAAAGCTAGCCAATTTGATTCTTATCATACAATTTTGGTTTTGTATAAAAGGGAATATATCTGCTTAAAATTCAATATCCAGTTGAAGTAAGGATTTATCATAGTGATATTGAATAAGGGAACACCCTCTAGGTCCTGCAGAGCCTAAAGTACAGAGGAGACAAAGAATCAATCTCCTATTCATTGGCCACTAACCTGAGGATCCTATGGATGAAAGATGGCTACTTTTTAGGGAAAATCAGACCATCGGTTGGGAAAACCAATAGAGAGAAACCCATAGAGATGGAATTTTCAACTCTAAGGGCATGATGGCATTGACACCATATACGAGATTATAAGTGGTAGAATAAATACTTGTGTGGTAGGCCCACAGAGTAGAAGAAAGTTGTACATGCAAGTCCTTACCATTATTATTAATAGTTTTTCAAAGGATTTGTTCAATTGTTTTGTTTGAAGACTCAACTTACCTATCAGATTGAGGGTAGTAAGGCCTAGTGAAATGATGTTGAAGATGGAATTTATCTAAAAATTGCTTCACCTCCTTGTTCTTAAATGAAGATCCATTATCAAAAACCAAGGCAGAAGGTAGTCTAGAGAGAGAAAGTATATCATCAAGAAAGAATTTACAAATTACTTCAGTAGTGGTGGATCGAAGCAGAATAGCTTTAGCCCATTTTGTGAAGTAATATGTGCCCATAACAATAAAGATATATCCTTGAGAGGAAGGTGGTGAAATCTTCCTAATTAGATCTAGGCCCCAAATAGAAAATGGTCAAGGGGATGTTTGAGTGTGAAGTTCCTATGTAGGAGTCTAAATTAGATTGTTATGCTTTTGACATTAAAGGTACTTTTTGACAAAAGCAAAGGAGTCTTGTTCTATACTATGCCAATAATACCCCATGTGAAGGAGTTTTGCACTAGGGACTTACCACCAAAATACCTTCTAGAAGCATTCGAATGGGCCTCCTAAAGGGATATAGGTATCTCAATCTTTGTCAGACATTGAAGAAGGAGACCATTATAACTTAACCAGTAGAGAAAATTGGAAAGAATGATATAATGTGAAGCAAGTTTGTAGATGCAGATATGAGCATTCTTAGAAGAATCATTCAAGAATGTCTTATTATGAAATTAGTTGAAGATATGAGAATACCACTCTTCTGAGTTAATATTACAATAGAAGAGGGTATTTGATGGTGAATCATCAATGATGGTGTGTAGAGATAGAGTGTGGATCACAAAATGATAGTCATCTACCAAATCATCAAAGGACACAAGGGAGGATGCACTAGCCATTGTGTCTACATGACAGTTATCCTCTCATGGGATAGCACTAATGGGGAAGGACAAAAAGTAATGAAGAAGCAACAAGGACAAATCACTATATTGGCAAAGCTCATATTACTTGCCTAGTAATCACTAGTGATTTGTTTGATAATCAATTGTAAACTTCACCGTAGACATGGATGACCTATACATCAAGGGAAATTACATGTAAACAAGCAATAAGGGCTTTGTACTTAGCAATATTATTCGTACATTAGAAACTTTGTTGAAAAAAAGTTGAATAATATCACACTAGCCCCCAGAACTAGTTCAACATCTTGAACCATTAAAGAATAAATCCTAGGGAGGATCACCATCTATGAGAAAGATATGGTCATCAGGAAATGAGTCAAAATCAAGGAATGAGAATGGTGAGAGGGTGTCAGCCAACTAGTCATCCATAACTTGTCCCTTTATGGATTTTTGAGAGGCAAACTTAAAATCAAATTGGTTAACAGATAACCTATTTAGCCAAACACCCTAATAGGTCAACTTTAGAAAGAAAATTCTTAAGAGGGTCAAATTTAATGACCAAATGCATTTCTGCATGGAGAAGATAATGTCTTAGCTTGTGAGTGGCAAAGACTAGAGCTATACATTGTTTCTCTATCATGGAACATCAAGTTTTATAATCGAGAAGGGCACGATTTATATAATAAATAACACACTCTCTATGGGCCTCATCATCAAGTTGAGTTAGAAGAGAAACTATAGCATGAGATGACATAGATGTGTAAAGAAGAAAAGGATACCCTAAAATGATAGACATTAGGATAGGTGGGTTGCCCAAATATTCCTTAATACTCTCAAAGGCCTTTTGACAATCCTTGTTTTAGGAAAATAAAATGTCCTTTTTTAAGAGGATTAGTAAAGGGAGGGTATGATTTTCTGATTTAGAGATAAATTGATGAGTGGCCTGAATCTTACCTTGCAAACTATGAAGCTAAGAGATGTTTTTCAAAGGTGGCATTTTCACCATAGCGTTGATTTTCTTCATATCAACCTCAATGCCACACTACAAAACTATAAGCCCTAACAATTTACCATTGTCGATGCAAAAAATACACTTATGAGGGTTTAGATGCATGTTATAAGATCAAAGACATTCAAATATGAGGCAGAGATTACTCACATGAGATAGACTTAGCTAAGATATCATTGACATAATCTTCCAAGATATTATGAATGAAGTCATGATATATCAAGGTCATAGCATGTTGGTAAGTCGCTCTAACATTCTTTAGACCAAACAACATGACAAAATAACAAAATAGGCCCCAAGGAGTGGCAAAAGAAATTTTATACTGATCCTCAAGGTTGATGAAAATTTGATTATAATTCAAGAAACCATCCATAAATGAAAGTAAGGCACATGTGGCCTGTCGTCAAGTCAACTATCATGTCAATATTTGGAAGAGGGAAATCATATTTGAGAGACACCTTGTTTAGATCATGAAATTCAATACAAATGCATGTTGAAAACACAAAAGTACTTAGGGTGGGTGAATCAATACTTATTCAAATTTTTTCCTAAACATTTAAACCAAAAGAATCATAAGAGCACATACACACATAACACTAGATTTGTGTGGAAACCCAAGAAGGGAAAAACCACGGTGGGCAAGCTACTTGGATCTATTATCCAAATCTACCTCACAAATAAAATGAAGTATAATATCAAGGTCATAGCATGTTGGTAAGTCCTAACATCCTTTAGACCAATTAACATGACAAAATAACAAAATATGCCCCAAGGAGTGGTGGAAGAAATTTTATACTGATCCTTGGGGTTGATGAAAATTTGATTATAATTCAAGAAGCCATCCATAAATGAAAGTAAGGCATGGCCTGTCGTCAAGTCAACTGTCATGTCAATATTTGGTAGAGGGAAATCATATTTGAGAGACAATTTTTTAGATCATGAAATTCAATACAAGCGCATGTTGATAACATAAAAGTACTGAGGTGGTTGAATCAATACTTATTCAAATTCTTTCTGAACATTTAAACCAAAAGAATCATAAGAGCACATACACACATAACACCAGATTTATGTGAAAACCCAAGAAGGGAAAAACCACGGTGGGCAAGCTGCTTGGATCTATTATCCAAATCTAGCCTCACAGATAAAATGAAGTATAATATCATGGTCATAGCATGTTGGTAAGTCACTCTAACATTCTTTAGACCAAACAACATGACAAAATAACAAAATATGCCCCAAGGAGTGGCAAAAGAAAATTTATACGGATCCTCAGGGTTGATGAAAATTTGATTATAATTCAAGAAGCCATCCATAAATGAAAGTAAGGCATGGCCCGTCATCAATTCAACTATCATGTGAATATTTGGAAGAGGGAAATCGTATTTGAGAGACACCTTATTTAGATCATGAAATCCAATACAAATGCATGTTGAAATCACAAAAATACTGAGGGGGGGTGAATCAATACTTATTCAAATTCTTTCCTAAACATTTAAACCAAAGGAATCATAAGAGCACATGCACACATAACACCAGATTTATGTGGAAACCCAAGAAGGGAAAAACCACAATGGGCAAGCTGCTTGGATCTATTATCCAAATCTAGCCTCACGAATAAAATGAAGTATTACAATGAGTTTTATGGGAACCAAACCAAAGGAAGCACCAACTCCCTAATACAAAGTTTTATGGATTCCAACCCAAAGGAAGCACCAACTCCCTATTACAAAGTTTTATGGGCTCCAACCTAAAGGAAGCACCAACTCCCTAAAGTGCTACAACACTTATAAGATGAGGCACCAACCTCTGCACTACTGTCTCACTATTTGATTAACACAAACCAAATGAGGCACTAACCTCTGCACTACTGATTCAAATGATTCTTTTCAATTTCATACTATTGCTCCAACTTCAGTCTTCTGCTAATCTCTACAAACTCTACACTATTGTCTCCTCAGCCATTTGAATGATTCTAATGGCTCTATCTCCTCTGCACAATCACAACAACTAGTTTAACTATTCTGCAACATCACCTATTCTTCAAACACCTTTGTGTTATCAGAACTGATTTAACTACCTCAACAATCATCACAACATATTCAAACACCTCCACAACAATCCTTACTAGATCAATAACCTTCGTAGCAACATTACCTCTACACTTGCCTTAATTGAATTGATCTTTTCCATATTTTATCATCATACTGCTTCTGAAATGATCTTATTTGCACATACTCTTGCACACTCTTTCTCACTAACACTCACAAATTCTCCATGAAACAATCTTCTATCCTTCATATATATCCTCCGCAAGTCTTCTAAACATCATCTTTGTCGTCCTGAATGTAACATGTATCCTAAAACATGTAATAGCCTTGCTTGTCATCTCCCAAATCATTTGTGGTAATCTAGGAGGGTGTTACCACAACACTGTGTCCCACTTATGGGAAATTCCCATTTTTGTTTGAAATTACGTATTTTTTAGAAAAATTAATGATTTAAGCCTTGAGGGGTTCCATCTAAAGGGGTTTAATTGAAGGGGGTTAGATAAAACCCCCTCAGATCAAATCCTCTTGGAAAGAACCCCCTAGTCTTAAATCAAACCCTTGATGGAGTCTCCTCTGCACCTATCAAAATGCTAACAAAAACCCAATTTTGCCTCACCTTTTGGGGGATCAAATGAAGTCATTTAGAAATTCTATTTTGTAAATACATAGCCCTTAGTATAAGCTTTAGAAAAAGTATGATTTTGAATATGTTTCATTTGATTTTATATTTATTTTCTATTTTCTAGTGAACATAGGTTTTTCACTGAACCTCAAGGTCTCTATTCCACACATGTGGAAAAATTAAAAAAAATACAGAAAAATATTCTAAAAAATATTTGTGCACTAGGTATTGATGTCCTTGTTTTAGAAATAAAATAATGTTAATTTGGATACATATAGAAAAACTTATGTTGTATGGTATAAATTTATGTCTAAATTATAATTAATCTCACTTCAAAAATTAATTAAAAAAATATGCAACAAAAATTATGAAAAAAATATTTGTGCACTAGATATTGTGTTACAAATCTATGTTTAAAAATTTATAATTTTATTCTTTCTATAAAAAAAAGTTATGTTGTATGGTATGAACATCGATGTCTAAAAATGTTGTTAATTATAAAAAATAAGCTATTAAAAGTTACTTTAAAAAATCACAAATTATTTCTTAATTTAAAAAAAAATACATTTAGAATCTACACATGAAATATCAAAAGTCAATAGTTCATATCATCTTCAAATTCTTAGCATTTTAGTTGCTATAGGTGTTAGAAAGTGGAAATTTAGTTAAAAATGTTGATTTCAATGTCTTACTAGGACATAGTATTGTGGGATCACCCAGGAATGAAATTCCACTATGCGGTTCATACCAAGAAGTCTACTAAACCTAATTTACCTTCTCCCAAGCTTTCCTTCTAGCACACACTTCCACACACACAGCGCAATCACTCAAACACACCATGTTTAAAATCAACACTTTTGACATCAATGACAACATATGCAATAATGTGCCCATTGATTTTTAATGACAACATATATTTGCACCCTTTGCACCCTATATAACTCCTTTGACAATCAATGACAACATATGCAACAATGCAAATATGGTTATCTAGTTTATCAATAGGCATGATGTTTGAAATCCAAGGTGAATAGTCTATAGGGTGGATAAACCAAGATTTCAAAAACTTTTCTATCTCAACCTAAACTAGAAAAGTCACCTTAGGATGTATTTTTTGAATCTTTCACTTTATAGGCTGAGTGTTAGGATAAAGAACTATGTTGTGAGTGACTAGATTGGGGTCTAGGCCTATCATGTCCTCATATGTTCAAGTGAAAACATCAGGAAATTTATGTAATAGATCATAATGAAATGAAAAGTTCCCCAAGCGATAGGCATTCCCCAATGTTAATGATTTTATTAGGGTCAATAGGATCCATCAAGACTTCAGTAGTATTACCTACTACAAGGGTGCTATCGTCTTGAGGACCAGGGTCATCTCGAGGGTCTTATGGAGTACTTGTATGCATAGGCATATCACTAGATAACACAACAGACTCCCCAAAGTATGCCTAAGCATTCAAACAATAGGGAAAACTGTAATCATGATGATATATATGAAGGTAAATGATCATAAACCCCCAGAAACTTAGTAAGAGATTCATCTATAAAGAAAGTATCAAGAGGAGGCATGTAGGATAATCTAGTGTTGATGATTAACTCAAGGTATAATAGTGATTAAGAGGATGTATTTGAAGATGAGGAAATCATGTTCACATGCAAATAATTTTGAATGAGGGCCTAGGAGTTCTGTAATCAATACTTGCTATAGTGTGATGTTCATTGCACTCAATAGGGACCTTAATTCCTTGTTCTCTTTGACCTAAGCCACTTCGCCTATAAATATCTTTTGTAAGGATATAAAAATCAAGCCCATAACATGATTATAGCTCCTCAAAAGAAGGTGGATCAATGTCAAAGGCATGTTCAATATAAGAATTATATTCAGATGATCCTTTAATAGGGGAAGTGGATGCATCCCTAAATTGGGATGTAGATGTTGTATTTGTCAATTTGGGAATGTCAAAATGTGAAGGGACTATCCTATATTCTCCAATGAAAGAAGGCATAGAATCTAAGGGACCCCAATCATCATCAATCTATGTACTAGATGAAGAGGAAATTCTTTAGCTACATCATCAATAGGAGTTTTATTTTATTGTGAGGATAAAGAAGGAATCAAGTTTTGAAGCACTAGTGAAGAATTTTGTTTTTGCCCAAGTTCAATTTGTTAACAATAATGTAATGGATCAGGATCTACTTTTATTGTGAAATTTTTATTCCCATGGACAAATTTAGTAGATTGATGTAAAGTTGATGGGATGGCACCCATGGAATAAATCTATGGCTTGCCTAAAAAGAGATTATAAGAAAGGGTACCTGACATCACATGCACCATGGTGGGCAATGTGACAGGGCCCAATTCTATAGGTAAAGTGATGGTTCTAAGGCTTACCCACTTAGGACATCGAATACCTTAATTGATAAATTAGAAGGAGAAATACTTGAGTTGTATTAATGTTCAAACGATTTAGCAAATCTACCCCACAAACATTAAGACCTGAACCATTTTCTATAAGGGTACATTTCACCACAATGGAATTTACACCAATAATAATGAAAAGGAGATCTTTTCTTTGCACTTCAATGGAAGGTAATTCATACTGTTGGAACACAATATCAATAGTATTGGTGTAAATGCAGTCTAACTAAGTTGCCACTTCATTCAACTTAGTAGAAGACACTTGAATTTTCTACAGGGCTTCTTGAAGCATACCTAAACAAGCATGAGAAGTTTGAACAAGATCCCAAAGGGATATTTTAGCTAGAATAGCACACAAATTTTAATTGAAGTCATAATCTCTGAGGGTCTTTTGAGACACATAAAGAGCATATGGTAAAATAAAAGTGGGTGTAGGAAGAGAAACAAGAATGTAGTTTTTTTTCCTATTCCCATGGGTATTATAGGTGTGAGATATCTCCTGCTAGTCAAGAGGAGGTACTGTGTGATAATCAAGAGGAGTCTTAGGTATGTTAGATGTGATAGCTCTAGAAAATTGAGTATAATAGTCAAGGGGTCTAGGCAAGATAGGAGAACCCCTAATAGTTATCATTGGTTTCAAAGGTTGAGAGGAACCTTGAATAACAATTTTTGGTTTTTGATATTTGTGTGTAGTGTGCAAGGTGACAATCAAATTAATCATGTTTATAGAGAAAAGTTTTTTTGTCATAGGAGAAGAATATTTGTCATTGAAGTCCTTAAGGAATTTATCCAACATGTCAAAATCTTCTTGAGAAAAGGTTTTGTAAGACATGTTTTGGACAAATCAGAAGGTTGAAAATGTGTTCATGTCAAGTTCACTAGAATGTAGCACATAAAATAGCAACTTAGCGTAGAGAGTTGCACCCTCTAGACAAAGTTATCTTACATAGCACTACCTTGGAATGTATAGCTTCTAAAGGAGAAGTATTGTTTAATCCTTACAAAACTATCTTAGGTATTCTAGAAATGATATCAACTAGTAAATATAACTTTTATAAGTTAAGTGCAATAAAAGAACAAGAATGAAATGTTGTTTACAGAATACTAGAAAAGGTTTTTGACTAACAGAAAGTAAAACAAAAAAAATATGAACTAGGTCTATCACCGAAAGGAGGGATCCTTGGCCTAGGATGCCAGCACATTGTGTAGATGTCTGCATGTCACATTGTCATTTGTATAGAGTAGTGTGGACAATAGGGTCTAGTATTAATAGTTTGTGCATTCCTAGTGAGATTTTATTCGATCTATGGCATTTCTCAATAAACTTGCATAGTACAACAAAGAGGAAACACAAGCATAATATCCAAATATATAGATAAATAAGATAAACTATAAATAATAAAATCTATAGAAACAATAGGATTAACACTCGCAAACCTCTATGAAATTGATATATTTCAAATGACTTGCTTTTGATAGAACAAAAAAGAAGATTGGGACTACTTAGGATCTTTCCGGGAATGATCAAGCCCCTACTTTGGTCTTTCGACCTCCACAAGCAGTCAATTGATAAATAATTTGGAAAAAGTGTGTGCACCTTTCTTAATTGTGTCTAGGAGCTAGGATGCAATGACAAAGTGTGCTAGGAGTACCTTCTTGGTCTAAAGGGAGGACACTAGACCTAGATTATGGATTAGATAACAAAAATGGTGGTCTACACCAATGATTTGCAAAGAGACAAAAAGGGGTATTTGCTTGAATAACAATGGGGAGATTGTTGATTCATTGCTTGTGCAATAGGATCAGCAAGATGATAAAGGAATAATATTATCAAAGCAAGTTACCTTTTATTGGAGTATGGTAATGAAAACATGAAAGATTCACTAACTTACTTATGAGGATTTGAGTGTTGGAGATGAGGACGACCTTCAAAGAGCAACCCAATGTTTACCACCTACTAAAAGTATCTTCAATGGTAGAAAAAGGGCTAGAGGAATCTTTGGGAGAAGCCTAAACTTCTTTAGTGGAAAGTATATCCTTGTGATTGCTTTGTGTATCTTGCACAATAACCATGGGAATTTACACGCAACACAAAAGAAGATAGTAGGATTGTAGGATAGTGATCCAAAAAAGGAACTTATCTATTGTGTAGTCCATTGAGAAAAAATTGAGCTCTTTAGATAGCTAGCCTATAGATATTAGAACCTTCTATGTGTGTTTTAGAGAGATCTTCTAGATATTACATTTGGCCTTATCAAATTGTCCTTATCCACTAGTCAAGAGTGGGCTAAGGATAGCAAGGTGCATCCATAAGAGCATTATAGCCATCTGTAGACATTATGAGGTGGTGACTTGCATGAGTAACGCACATTTTGAGGTGATGTACAACATGGGAAGCTAGTGTGTTGTGTAGACATCTGTGCATTGTGCTTCTGTCGTGGGAGAATTTTCTCAAATTTGACACATGTGTTTATAAAAATATCAATATTAATGCTCTAGTATGGATTTTATAGAAACTTGGTTTGGGGGAACTAATCCAAAATTGAGTCCAGGTAGTTCTAAGGCATGCTATAATAATTGGCACTAAAATGAGTGCAAAACATGATGTGAAATTATAGGGTATGCAATTTTTGACATTACATAAATCAACTCTAGGGATTTGGCTAAGGAGAACAAGATTCAGATGGAAAAATCCCATGAATATCTATAGATACCACTTAGTTTCACATTGAAATTTTAGATACCCAAAGTGAGAAAAAATATAAAGTTCGGGGACTCTTAGATTAAATCTATGGGAAATGGTTGAATTCATAGATTAGAGATCAAATCCACATATGCAATCATTTATGTAGCTGTAAAATGAACCTAAGCAAGATACAATTGATTTAGTAGTTTTATAGTCATCATCTGATAGGGTCACATTGAAGGATGTATTGTAATATTTCATTTGAAGATAATACATGCTTGGCCTCTCTTCTTGGGGAGGTTTTTCCTGATAGGGTTTCTCCACATAAACCTTGTGTTGTGTATGATCTTCTAGAGTCTCTTGCACTCTTATGTTGTTGAGTTGTACCTTTTCATTGTTTCTATCTTATGGTAATGTGATCTTCCTTTTTATTTATGTTTTAAGTTCATTTAAGGTGGTTGTATTAAGCATGTTAAAGTGGCTAATTTATAAATAGGTTGAATCTCTACATGGTAATTCCATTTTAAGGCAACTCAACTTCATATTGGCATACAATTTTTAAATTTTCACATTGTAATATCTCTAAGCCTTGTATCTTGCCAATTTCTATCACAGGGTGAATGGATCCTTGATGATTAACAATTGGATTAGAGATTGATCTTTTAACCAACATGTCCCTTTTAGACGATAAATTACTAGGTGCACGTCTATTTTTAAAAGTCAATGTAATACCTTCAAAATTGAAATATGTTGTGGAACTATTATCAACAAGATAATTTCTAGAGGGGAGAACAAAATAAGAGAGTATCTCTATTAGTACATGTGGGTAGGGGAGCTAAAATTGGATACATTGGAAGATTTCCCAAATTTCTGTGAGGAGAATGCATAGGTAAGGATAGTTTTGAGTAGAATTAATGTAGACTTTGTCTACTCAGACTGACCATAACAAATCATGAAGAAGGCTATAAAAGTGGTCACATTATTTTTTGATAGAGGAGAGGTACCTCAAAAGAAAACGGTGAAAAATGAGAAAGTAATGGAGTTGACTAGAGCAAAATCTAATGGAAGAAATCTAGTGGTCAAGGATATCTCAAATCTTTTTGTGTAGTATGCCATGATGGGGATTATGTAAAAAGTCTACAATCACCAATAGGGGAAATTTAGCTATTGGCATTGCAATCCTTGTTAGCAAGAGACACTGCTATGATAAATGACTAAATGTTGTCATTGATGGAAACAAGGTAAAGGGATTCTACCAACAAGATAAAGAGACCTTACTCTGGTAGATCAACTTGGTTTGACAACAAGGCATAATATAATTTTGGTCCGGAAGTTTAAAATGACTAAGTATGGGCAGTATGCAGAGTAAGTGTTAGAGATTGGGTCAGTATGCATTCATAGTTGAAGATCATTAAATGCGGTTTAGATATGTTAATCATAGCTATTTGGTGATGATGTGTTCTAGTGTTCAAGTCATGACTTCCTTTGGAAGTCATATGGTGAAATAGCTAAGTCCAGGTGAACAGACTTAAGTCAGAAACAGTACACAATACCAGAGAAAAAGGGTCCGCATTCCTCTACTGTGGCATATTTTGTCTTATGGTTCTAAGGCAGAAAATATACATACCATGACTACCTAAATCCATATTTATAGCTTCTAAAGCTCAACAAATTATTTTCTACAAGTTGTCCAGTATCGGCTTCCAGTCTAACAATTTTCCACTATGATAGAGTGACAATTCCAAGATCCACATTTTTCTATAAAGGTCTATGATGTCCTACAGTTCTGAAGGTATGCTAAGAGGTCAATGATGGATGTTGGATATGATTTTTATAGTCTCATGGTCCGTAGTGGAAGTTAGGATATGACAGTTGAATTAGTCAAGTGTGTTCTTAAGGAACAAACTGAAAGGCTTGTTAGATCTGTATGCGAAGAAGATATATTGTTTGTACAATCAATCTAAGTAATTGAATGATTGATGCCAACCCATATGAAGACTACTATATGTTTGTTTGAGTTCGTATTGGTATTTGTGTACAAGATCAAGCTGACTAGGTACAATAGTTGTATACACATTTCATGTGTTGCTTGCCAACCTACATTTGAGTTATATCTTATTGCAGATATATTTATTAGATGGATTTCAGTGTTGGTGCTAAGAAAAGTGTAAGGAACATGTGTGAATTCGATTTGTACAAAATCTAAGGTAGTTTGCAGAGCAGAAAAGGATAAAAAGGGGAGAAAATAGAATATATGTAGTAGAGAAGAAAAGCAAGGTAGACATTATGAAGACATTTGAGTCTGTATACTAAGCTACTAATGGAACTACAATTTAGCATTCTATAGATGCATATTGGAGCAGTCTTCTCCTGGCAGTGAGCCAACTTTCCTCTATCTTCTATCTTTCTTTCTATGTGGACAATGAGTCCACTTGGATAGTGAGTCCACCTGTAATGAGCATTTCTTTGGGCAATGAGCCTTATGTAATCTGGTATTGCTATTATAATATATTGTGAGCTAACACTCACCATGGTTTTTCCCTTTTTGGGTTCTCCACATAAAAATCCTAGTGTCTATGTGTTATGTCTTTGTGGTTGACGTTCTCATGTCTATTCTACTTTCATGTTATTAATTTTGGTAATTGGATTAATGAAGTGTTGAAAAAGTGGTATTGTGGAATACTGATTCACCCCCCTCTCAGTATTCCTTATAATCAACAATTGGTATCAGAGCCAAGTTCCGTAGAATCTTTGAAATTTTAGTTTTTCTCACCTCAACATGTATCTTTGTAGACAGTTCCTCATATGTTCCAAATCTTTCTTCTCTGGGGTCCCTTGGTTTGCTTAGCATATATTGGGCATAATTGTCTAGTACTTTTTCATCAACTTCATATCCCATTGGCATAACCCAGACTGTTCTGGGCTCAATGGCCTCCATAAAGCATTGGTCTTTTGTCACAATGAAGCATATGGTGTCCTTGTATTTATCAATAACTAATCTAGGGATCCTTTCTATGGATTGCATTAACCTTTGGAAATTTTTGAAATAGCCCCATACGGCTAAGTTTTGTACATTAATATTTCCTATGTTGCTCAAATAGTTTCTAATATGTACCACAACAGGTTTGTCTCCAGTCCAAAATAGATTCTTCATGTTTGGTAACTCTTGCATAAAGTAGAAAAATAAGTAGAAGATCAATGTATCGAATTTGAAGGGATATTTGCTTTCTTTTATTTTCTTCAAGTTTTCTATTAATTGCTATTGAAACAGTTCACATAGGTCATACTCTACATTTTGTTTGACCATTTGATATGTAGTGTATATGGTAGTGCCGAAGACAGAGTTCTCTCGATTTGTGAAGTAGACTTTGTAGTTGATCACCATGGATGCAAATCTAACTGCATGATCCTTAATATCGCTGATTGTTAATGCTCTTTTATTAAATTTTGCTCTGGTGGCTTTCATGATTGTATCATTTTTCACAGCCTTCAATATCAACACTATACCAGTAGGGTTTAATCATGTGACCATCCTTATGGCATCCTTTGTGATCTTGAATGTGGAATTGAGCCACATAAACTCATCATGAATTTGATTTAGGACATATTGGACCCATTCATCTTCTACAAAAACTAGGAAGTCTATATGCTAAATGAGTTTCTTCTCTTCCAATACCTTCAGGTCAAGATTGTCACCACTTAGATGTTTTAGATATAAGTCTATGAGTTGACTTCCTTCGTGTTCCTCTAGGGCAACATGAATATAAGCCCTAACATCTTCCACATGCATTACATCAAATGAAATATCTAAGATCGCACCAATTGGATCGACCTCTATTGATTTGAATGGATGCTTCTTGAATTTTGGTTGGGCTCTCTCAGTGATGTCAACAACTTGAGGGGTTGCCATTTTTTTTCAAGAATTCAAATAGATTCACAAATAGGGTTTCAACTGTAAATACCTCTCTTGCCAAACTTGGGTTTACTTGCTTAGAAATGTTCTAGAAATCACTATAGTCACTTGGAATTTGGCTTCATCTCTCCTTGGTCACTTGATAGCTCGAATGTAAAATGATTATCCATTCAGTTTTGACTCTTTTAACCTTTGTTTTCCTTGACCTAATTTGCCATAAATGTAGTCTTCAAAAAATCTATCACACTTCTCTTGTTAAACTTAGTTAATCCAAATTGCTCCATAATATTTTGTATTTGATCGTTTTCTTCCAGAATTTCTTTCAAAAGATTTGTCATATGAATTTTTACATCACATCTTCTTGTCATAACCTAGCACTAACTATCTAGCTAGGGGATTTGGATTTTCAATACTGCTCCCCTTGAACCAGAACTCCCTATTTACTTCCCAAAGGAAGTATCTGCGTCAGAGGCTAGTGTAGATTCATCCTTGACATTAATCACATCTTTCTTTATCCATATTTTCCCCATCTCTTTCTTGGTTTGAACCAGATCAACATTTTCCTTTCCCTTATCATTCCTCTATTATGTATTTTTTATTCTTGGAAAGTTGTTCTATTTCATATTTTTGCTTCTATAGAATCTTGCTATTAGTATTCTACAACAATTCTTACTACCTATGAGATGGTAGTAAATGGGAACCTGAGTTTGACCTTTATGAAACATTACATGAGCAACTACTAGAGAATTTAGATAGGATGAAGCAAACCCAATAGACCTTCAGCTATGATTCCCTTATTCTATGCCTTGCATTATATTTTATGAGAAAATTACCCAACATCTAAGTTTATAGTTGAACCAATGATAAAATAGTAGCCTCCCAAATCAATGCATAAATTAGTAGTTTCCAAGAAATGGAAAAATATAGGGAGAATTATTGGGGATTTAAAAAAAATTCAAATAGAAATACAAGCCAGGGATAGGATTTCTTATGAAATAGTGCAGAAATATCAAAATGACATAACATTCATAGTGGACACTAATTTTATATATATGGAGGTGATAGATCCTAGAACATCTTGGGTACTGTGGCTACCCTATGAAGTCTCCAATAAGATAATAGAAGCTAATGCCAAAGAAATATTAGCCTTACCTAAGGATCCCAAGGCTAAGAGATTTAGTACATACAAAAAATTCATGGATAAAAATAGTAAACAAGAAGCACAAGATCATGTTGAGAAATAGAAAGCAAAAATGAATAAAAAATGGGGAATAAATAAGGATCCACAACCTCCTATACTAACAAAAATTTCTAACTCACCACACACAATTGATAAGAGTGGAGAGAAGAAAGAAAAATAAGTGTAGACATAAGAAAAATTAAAAACAAGCTCTCCACCATTTGAAATAAGGGATTCATAGATCCACCAAACCCTTGGAAAAGTAGAGCTAGAAAGACAATCACCACAATATGGCACAAGAATGAAACTACCTACCACACCATTACAAAAAAGAAACAAGGGGAAGAAAAGTTTGAATCACCCACAAGAGCTACAACATAAGCCCTATCATAGATGAGTGTAGAGAAAAACAAGGGAGAAGCTAGACCCTCACAAGCAAAAATATGACAAAAACAAAAAGCAAAACAAAAAATTGTACAAGCTCTTGAGGAATAGGAAGACAAAGAGGAGGAAGAAGTCCTAGTTGAGATTTATAAGGAGGAGATACCACAAAGATTAACAAGAGCTCAAATGGGAAAACCCAAAGTAGAGGAATAAAAAGTAACTAACAAGAAGAAAATAGAAGTATCCACTAAACCATCATAAAGTCCAAAAAGTCGGTTGCAAAAGGAGAAGGAGCAAGGATTGAGTGCACAAGTTTTACATAAGCCACTCTTCACATTAGGGAAACCCTTAGAGGTGGCACAAAGGTATATAACTACCTCTTAAAAAATAAGAAAGTTATTCTTCAAGAAATTATGGACCATATTGTTTGTAGTTCTTATCCTATGATAGACAAAATAAAAGATTTTCTAGAAGAATTAGTAGATGTCATAAGAACAAAGAGATAGGAGGAAACACAACTAGAAGAGAGAGTTAGAAAAGATACATTAGCGAAAACTTCCCAAGAGTTGGACTTATATCCAAATAGTAGAGCACAACTAAAACATTTACAATTTTGAGGAGTTGAGATCTAAGAAGAAAGTTGATACTCTCTTATCACAAACTAAGGAGGCAAAATAAAGGGTAATACATGATACAACAGATTCCACAAAGTAGGGTTATGATAGCCTACTATTAAAAAAAGTTGTAATAGAAAAGGAGAAGTTAAACTTACAAGAATAGACAAACTATGGCATAGAAGGAATAGTTATGGAGGATTTAGTAAAGGATGTACAAGATGATACCACATAGAGAGAGACGGACATGGATATGGGTCAAACTAAAATATTGGGACCTATTGGTGAAGACGAAGAAAAACAAATTAACATGAGGAAGAGGAAAAGAAATAAAATTTACAAGTCCCATCACAAGATAGTGGGCTTGATAAAGGTGAAGATCAACGAATTAAGAATCCGCAATAGGGGGCACCACGAGATAGGGGGTCTGACCAAGGAAAGTAAGAGAAGCTACAAAGAAAAAAAAAGAAAATGAATTTCGTAGAAACAAGTCGAGAATAGTCACCTATGGGTCAAGTTCTCATCACTCCAATAGATCATCTCAAGTCTTTGATCCTATTAACAAGATTAAGGACTTCATTACCAAGAAAAAATAGTGGAAATGGGTAGTCACCTTGGCACCAACTTTCCTCACCTCCACATCTTTAGGGCCACAAGTTGACTTCTCCCAAATCTCTCTAATTCAATAGTTTGATATGGGAGACATAGTATAGAGTAAGACCAAGGAGCACCCTCTAACATAGTACATGACTACTGGTGAAAAAATTAACAAGGCAATACTAGACATCGAAGCACAACTACTATACATAATAGTAGATGTCTCTTGACCTTTGGAACAATAGCCGGGATATTAATCGGTGGATTACTTATAGATATAAGGAGTTGGGATGAGTAGAAATCAAAATTTAACAAACAAATTTAAATGGCATAATATGAGAACAGTTAGTTGGAGACCATCAGGGCCAAGTGTGCAATATGACAAACTAAACTTGATAAAGAAATAAAGAAAATGGAAGAGACCTATGAAAACATAAACACATTGTATCAATATTGTTTGGGATAGCCCACCTCCACAAAAGCATTAAGAGTCCAAATTGATAACTTGGAGGAATATATACTATAGGCATTAAAATCCTACGATGCTATGAGCAACTTAGATGGAGACATGCAAGTCCAAATCAAGAATTTGTACACTCAATACCACCACTTGTAGGAATAGAGAAATAGCAATCATCTCAAAAATGAAATAATTAAGGGAAGTGGCGAGTCTAAGGACAACACCAATCATAGGTCTTCTGGTGGATGCACAATAGCTAGTAGCCTCTATTGAGGCTCCCAGTTATCTTAATGATGGGGAGGTTTTATTAATCAAAATCAATGGGCCCATGTCCATCACCTGTAATAAACTATTGTATAGTGGACCAACACTTACAACCATCTATAGAATATTTACAATAACATCTTACAATGAGCAATATTTTTGGTATAATTTTGATAACAATTTTCACAAGTAGTACTACTTTTTTGGTGATTTTGATCAGACATAACCTCAAATTCTCTTTTCAAGAACAAGTATACAAAGCTAGCATGTCTTGAGGAAAAGACATGGTTTAAGTCTGGGGATGATGTTTAGAGGACAAAGTTATGCCACTCCCATTAGGTTGAAAACCTGAAAAGGTGACCTAATTGAGTCCAATGATGAAAACCCACAAGGGTGATAATGAATAGCAATAAGATAACACATCCCCAAGTAGGATATAATCAGTTAAATCCACTACAATCTAATACAACACTAGTGTAGTACCTACAAATGACTTGCAATAACTATAGAGAGGCATACCTATGAAGGAATGTGAATAAGGACACGTCCTTATATGTAAGTACGAACATATATGTAATGCATAAGGATATGTAATAGATAGAGAATAATATACAAGATATATCATGAATAGAGAAAGATAATTAAGATATGATATGAGAATAGGTGGGAGCAAGAGAGAGATCATTATATGAGAGACAAAGTATGTACTAAGAGATTGATGAAGAATGCACAACCATGTACTGCATTATGATATAATGAATATATGAAGGTTGTTGGGATTTTCTATATGTATGGATGGTGTATGAATGTATGTTTTTTTATGTGTGTATTTTACATTCTACCACACTAAGATTTCTATAATTCATTGCACAAGTTCTATTTCTCTTCTTTATCCATCACACTATGTTAAGCCATAACATAATAAGAATATCATAAATATCTGGTCTATGATTTCTTGTCAACAAATAAATTTGAACTTTGACATCTACACTAGGGAGTGTAGGTTTCTGGACATTTATGCTAGGGGCACAAGTGCCTTTGATGATTCCACAGTTCAAACATCTTAGGGTGTCTAATAGAAAGTTTCTAAGGCTAGTGGTATATGCATTGTCCTTTAGTGATCATGGGAAAGGCTAGAAAGATGTAAAATGGACCTAAGAACACACTAGGGGAATAAACACTAAAACTAGTGTAGAAACATGAGGTGGAGACTACATGTAGGCAATTTATGACTTACACTCTAAAGGATAGGAAATCATGGAAAGAACACAAGAAGACTCATATTTTAATGCATTAGAAGCCAACAATTTTAATTCCATATTTTAACATGAGCACACAAATCCATGATTGAAATAAAACTATTCAAATGCACTCCCTTAATGGGTGATAACAACCCCTAAATAAAGATACTCTATAACTCATCATCAAGAAGGTTATGCTTCATATTGGCATATAAACACTAAGATCTAATAACAATCACTAATTCTTTTAGGAGGCTCTTGTACAAATTGAAACAAATTAGAACTTGTATTCTTCAAGTCCATATTCACATGGAAATGATTAATAAAATCCTTGAACAACTTAGAGAAATAGTGAATGGGCCCATAAGGTAATGAAAAGAACCACTATATGGCATAGTCCCTTAATTTGCATGGAAACAATTTGGCCAACAACTTGTCTTCATACACAAAATCTAAACATGTAGATTTGAAAGTACAAATGTGCATGTGGGTCACCCTTTCTAGTATACATCTCAAAATATGGTGCCACAAAAACCATTGATAAAGTATAAGTAATAATGTCTTGAAAGTAAGTCGGGTGAATGGTAGAAATGTTATAAGTACAATAGGAAGATGTAACACTAGAATGTATAGCACTAGTAGCATAGTATGAATGTATAACCCTAGTAGGATAAGAGGATGGAATGGTATTAGTAAGATATGTGGAATAGATGACATTAGTAGGACACTAGTGGTGTAGAATGAAGACATGATACTAGTGGGGTAAATGGAGGAAATGGATGGAAGACTAGTAGGTTGAGAACTAGCAATAACACTAGAGGAAAGATCATGAGGATTAGGTACCACATTAGTCATAATAAAATGAGAAATATCATAATTAGGAGGGTGACAATGAAAGAACATGCTTGGGTGGGAGAGGGAATTATGCACCATGCAAAAAGGTGAAAGAGGTAGCTCCTTAGTATCAATGACATGAATATTCTCTAAACTAAAGGGCTTAGAAATTAATAACTTATGAACAATATCAACCATAAGTAACACTGGCTAAAGTGGCAATCTATAGATAAAGTAACTGTGTAATGGAAGAAAACTCTTTCCTATCAGTTTGTTCCAAGTGTGCATCATGATCAAAATCATTTTCCTCATTATGAGTCAATTATACAAATAACTATCTCATGATCAGTTAAATTTTCAACCCATTAGAAGATTGTGGTGAGGAATTCTTTTCAAAGGGAAAGGAGGATGACAATGAGACCTTGATAAAACTCAATATGAAAATCCTAAAAGGATTAAAATGATAAAAGAAGAGAAAAGTACTGAAATAAAACTTAAAGACAAGAGACTAAAGGTAAGCACAAATAGATCAAAAGATCAATAGAATGCATTGAGCATGATCAATGTGTATACAAATGAGAAGAATAGGTGGGTATATATAGGATACACCATCAAGAGATGTGATGCAAAACCAATGTGGGATGAAGGAGATGAAGTCACATGTGTGCACAACATCTCCACCAAATAATGAAGTACAAGGGACATTTGAAACCTACCTAAGTAGGTACTTACCTAAGAAAGCTTATCCCTATCCAAGGTGCAAATATGCAATAAATTAAATAAACATTCGTAAAAATAAACATATGCACCAACAAAAAAATCATAAATAAAACCCTAAGGCCAAAACCTAAGGGAGTGTAAATCAGATAGGTTTATGAATAAATCACATCCTATACAAATAAAGTAGGGTAAAACAATCATTCTTGACATATGTAAGCAAGTGATCCTATTTATTCATGAGCTAAGTCTAATAATGCCATGGAAATAAATATTTAGAAATTAAATAAATAAATAAAATGGTATTTAGATGTCAACATGATGAAGACATACAATGATAGATGTAGTTAGTTGATTTGCTAATTTTTTAAAATCTTGTTTGATGTTAGATGAACACTTCTAAATTAGTAAATTCTCTATATGTCATGTTGGTTCATTTTTGTGATTGTAGATTTGAATTGTGTGTGCAAATCTAAACATTATTGAATTCAAATTTTGGAAATTATTCACGTTGATATCTATAGCTATGTCTGCAAAGAGGCGGTGTTGATAGATGCAACTTAGGAACTTGCTATGTTAGGATCGATTTAATAGTTTGGGGAAAAGAATAGAAGCTAGCCGAGAACACATATGGTGAATGCCTAAGATGCTAATGTAAATTGATGATGCAATATTGATGCTCTATGATGCTATGGATGCCTCTTTCAAGAATGCTTTCTCTTATTTCCAATTGACTCTTTTCAATGTTCAAATGTATAAAAATGAAAAAATCCAAAACAAAAAAGAAGAATGCAAAGTATACAACTCTAAAGACTTCTATACATTTTAGAGTTAGTCACAGTCTAAACTCTTACCTTTAAAAGACTTGCTGTATGCTACATTTAAAAGACAATAAATACAGTCCCAGAGTTGTCAAATTCATCCCCTTAAAAGCTTCAGGTAGCAAAGAATGCATTTTATAAGAATAAAGAATTTGCCCAAAAAAGATATTTAATAAAAAGGTTGTGTAACATGGTAAGACCTAAATGTTTAAAGGTGTACCTTAACTTTAAAAGGTTGGATTCCACAGTACCGTTCAAGACAACCACAACAAAGCTCAATAAGACAAACAACTTTGGACGATCAGATGTGGGATTTTAGTTCCTAGCAGTGGAGAAGATTAAAAAATCACTATTTCCATGATAGGTTTTAACGCTAGGGTTTGGCAGTTGTAAGGAAAAGGTTGGACAGAAAGGCGGAGTTGCATGGGATAGAGCACTGACATGTCTAAAGAAAGGAAGGCTAAGACTGTACGCCACAGCAGAAGCAGTGGTTTAGAGAGTGAGATGTCAACTGTAGGGGTGGTTTGTAACTTGTAGGGCACTATTTACGAGGGTTTTGTAATAGGCCTAGGGACTTCCATTGTAATATCAGTCTTAAGGGTAAGTGTACCTTCAACAGAGTTCTGAATATAAGATGAAGGTGAGTAAAGTAGGAGCATTTTATTGCTTGTCGTTTTTGTCTAAGGATACCGTTTCTTGCATAAGTAGGCCCCCTTTGGTTTTTGTCTCAACCTACAATTTCTCCTTTTTTAAATTTATTCGCTTCACATACGTCGTTGTGGAATATTAATGCGTTTCGGAAAAGCAAAGCAAGAAGGATGTTGATTGATTGTGTAGGGGTGTTGAAACGGGTTGTGATTGAGACCTTTGAAACGCTGTTTTAGAGATTTTTTTAAAATTGTCCAACACGCTTTTCGACGTCATCGGTGATCATAAAAAGGGTGTATTGTGTGTTCGATCAATGTTATTATGGCCCAAGCTTTTAGAATGAACAAAGGATTTGGGTGTTAGATTGGATTGGAGTTGAGCACTAAACTGGTTTCCACATAAATATAAATATATATATATATGTAGATATATAAGATTTTTGATGATATTTGAGGACAGTAGAAGGCTTGTAGGGTCCTGATGTTGTCCTGTGCTGTCAGCTGTTTATCAACAACTGGATGATGATGATCTTCTTGTTGTCGCAGAGCTTTTGAAGGTAATCCCTAAATGCTGCCGCCGCTGCAAACTCTATGATGAGCTGACTGAATTCTTCTTCAATTTCAGACTACTGAGTAATACTTTTTCGCCTGCAAAATTACATAGTCAAGTCTGTTTTAGATCTTTACTTGTCTTTTCTCTCTCTTTCCTTTCTTGGGCACTAATTAATTATATTGCCAAAGGCTTTGGTGTCATAAGAGCCCTCTTTATCAAGGTGTTAACTATTGTAGCATACCCTGAGATGGGATTTGCTTACACATTAATACTCCCTCTTTCTGTTTACCATATGTGCGAGGGCAATAGCAATTCATTGCACTTGTTTTTTCAGAGTCAAGTCTATGCTTCTGACTATAGGTAAGTGGACAAAGCATGGAGAGAATCCATTTACTTTTTCTTTGGCACTTTCTTGTCTGCTTTCCACACTAGTGATCTAACTTTTTCTACATAGTCGATGGTGGAGTATTAGAGCTTTTAGATTCCTTTTTGTTTTAATGAAACCCACTAATTCATCTTTGGTTTAGTATAGCGTAGACATCTAGGCCAGGATATTCTGATGAAGTTGTGGAATTCATTCATTATAGTTGTGTGCAGTTCATACATTATTGACCGTAATTGCTCAGTAGTTCTTATGCTATTTTTTTCAGATATGGATACGATTGATTCTACTGCAAGAAAATCCATACCATATGCCATACTGTTTGGTTGAGTATGGCCTTTCTGAAGTACACTCATGAGTAGTCCTCCCCATTTCATCATTTCAGTTAGCAATTATACTCCCCATTTTAATTTGTTCTCCAATACTATTACTATTCTTCCTAGGCGATTCTTGGGTATTTTTTTTCTTACCCAGTTATGCTATGAAGAATGTTAAACTATTTAACTGGGACCTTGACCATAATTATTATAGTGCAAAGAAGTCTATACATTCTACTGTTTGTGTCACACTTTTAGAGATAGGAATGATTCTACTGCAAGTAAATCAATGTCCTATTGCTTGGTTAAGTGTCTCCTTGAGTGGCTCAGAAGTTCACCCATCAGTTGTTCTACTCTTGTGATCATTTCATTGCCCGGTTGTCCTCTCCTCTCCTCTGATGCGTGTTCATTGACTTCAATACTAATTTCCATAGCCTGCAGTGCTTTATTTTGTTCCATTTTCGCTAGGATGTATCATAACTCTTATGCTTTGCACAGTGTAGAAGCCCTCCGGTAAAAGGAGTCACTTACATTGTATGTAAAGGCTTTGCAGTGATTCAATTGTTTGTAAAATGAAAGCTGCAGCCTGCCTTGAACAGTCTTTCTCGGCATAAAATATAGGCTTATTTAGCAACTGCATTGTAATTCTTTTGCCCTGCATTCTCCAGACCTTAGTTTGGCTGCACTATGCATAAGATCATCTTGGTTAGAGATTTTCTTTTACACAATAGTGGACTACTTACATCATCAAATTAGTTTATGACAGACGTCTTAACAGAACCTTTTTTTTTCTTCCCAGAGAGCTAAAAGGTTCCATGTTTGCTGTCCTTTTTTGGCTAATAAATTCCTCATTTTATGAATGGATGCAACGTGTGCAATAAAGGAAAAGTTATAAGGAATGCAAGTTACTGCCACGTTCACTTCGTGTGTTTACTGCAGAATGAATTATTACATTGCATCGCAGCATAGAATATGTGAATGGATAGATGAATGCTTAGTCAAAGAAATAATATTGTATTCATAGAACATGTTTGCTTTGATTGCAGGTATTAAAAAAGCCAGAATTGTATGCATTGTGATAGACATAGAACCATTTTTTCTGGGACATTGTCGAACAGAAAGGAGAAAAGACAATGGTTTTAGAAGCCTTAAACTCATCATCACAAGTTTTTCTTGGGCCTCCTGATGAAGAAGGAGGCTTTTATCATCCAGAAGGAACAGGAGGCCTGGCGTTGTTCCAGATGTTGGAAGGAATCACAAATAACAGCTGCTCTCTCGCTGACGACATGGAAGAAAAGCTGGCTGCTCTGGAACAACTGGAAAAACGACACAAGCCATGGCAACATAGCTTTCAGCAGCTTTTGAACTTTCCTCTCTCTCATGATGAATCCCTTTTTGGGATTCATGGAAATAATCAGTACGCTTATGCATCCGAGAACTTGAACATTTTGGGACAGATGCAGCAACAGCACCAGCAGCAACAGCAGCAGCTTTTTGAGCTCGAAAGCTGCATTACACATGTTTCTGATTTGAAGACCGAGGCCAAAGATCAGTCTGGCTCCGAGGCAATAGAGGAAGGTGTTAGCTCTTCTACAGTACATGAGCCTAATTCTTGTGTAACTGTCAACTCTTCTTCTGAGAATTGCACTGGTGGGGCATTTGTAACATCATCAGAACCAGTGACTAAGCCAGCCCAGTTTGCAGGTATGAGCAAACTCGCCTACTTGTGAATAAGTAAAATTGAAACACTCAATTGATCATAAGGGAATGAGCCTAAAATGATAAGCCCAGCTAATTCTTTTTATATACTATACACTTAAACCAAAGATATTATAGAACTTACAATATGATTGTTGAAGTTTTTTCTTTGAGAAGACTAACAATTTTTAGATAGGATCATTATTGACAAATTATTTTTTACATAGCTTACAATATGTTTCACATAGCTTGTGCAGTGATGTGTTGAGCTAATGTTATGAAAATTAAATGCTTTAGGTTTTTATTTTGCTAAAAATGACCATACGCCCAGGAGCCAAAAGTGCTCATGAATACAAACCAAAAGAAAAATAGAATAAAAATGGTCATACATTTAAGCTTAAAAATGCCTAGCCTGATGTAAGATTTGTTAACCAAAGTAAGACACAACACCTTTTCTGTTTGCCTGCATTAAACTTGATGCAATATATACTGCTAGATTCATGTAACTATTCCACAGTAAGGTGTTCTTGCTTGCTACTATAATTCAAAGTAGAACGACATTAATTTAACAAAAGAAACCTCTACTTGCAGGTACAAGAATGGAGGGCAGGGAAAGAAGGAAGAGAAAACGGTCCAAAACCTGCAAGAACAGTGAAGAAGTAGAGAGCCAAAGAATGACTCATATTGCTGTGGAACGCAATAGGCGCAAGCAGATGAACGAGCATCTGTCTGTCTTGCGTTCTCTCATGCCTGGATCCTACATTCAAAGAGTAGGGCCCTTTTTCATGCTTAAGCATGTCTTATCACAAAATGAATGCTTCAAACATTGTTTGATTGTGTGCAAAGTTTCAGTATTTCTGTAAAGGCTGTCCGTGAATAAAAATAAATACTTTTCGGCTTTGTTTGATTCTTGTGGGTTCTATGATTTAATGTATTAGTTTTGACTCCTAGATATTGTCTAGTTTTAAACTCTTCTTTAATCTTTGTTTGATTGTCATGAAACTGAAAGCGTAGATTGTGTGTACTCTACTCTAATATCAGAGATGATGTCTTTCTTTGTTTTGCTTTGATTCAAGGCTTCATGTAGTAAGATTTTACTGCAAACCATTGCTCTGTAGTTGTACCTAATACTATGCTTAGCCTTCTATTGGAATGTTTTCTATAATGTGCAGGGAGAT
This sequence comes from Cunninghamia lanceolata, assembly GCA_027924645.1. Lineage (NCBI taxonomy): Eukaryota > Viridiplantae > Streptophyta > Pinopsida > Cupressales > Cupressaceae > Cunninghamia > Cunninghamia lanceolata. The sequence continues at coordinate 3,731,805 of BSBN01000738.1, forward strand.
CAAGCATCTATTATTGGTGGTGCCATAGATTTTGTGAAGGAGCTGGAGCAGTTATTGCAATCACTTCAAGCCCAGAAGCGAAGACGGGAGTCTGAGGAATTAGGTTACAGTCCCAATTCTCCCATTCCCTTCAATGGTTTCTTCCAATCTCCACAGTACACATCCTACTCTGCACAGTGGAAAAACTCCAGTGACTCTTTCAATGATGTTACCAGCGATCTGATTGCAGAGAATAAGTCTGCAGTGGCAGATATAGAGGTCACCATGATAGAAACTCATGCCAGCCTCAAAATTCTATCTCAAAAGAGGCCTGGACAACTTCTCAAAACCATTGCTGCTTTACAAAGCCTTCGTATGACCATTTTGCACCTCAACATAACCACTATAGACCAGACAGTTCTCTACTCTTTTAATGTCAAGGTAAAAAATCACAATATTAAGAATTCTCTCTCTCTTTTCTTTCTATTCTCTAGATTAGGCATATGAAATTTCTGGGCTGAAGGTTTATTCAAATAGAGGTTTTCCTATTGGGATCAATAGGGTTTAATATGCACTATCCATAGAACCTATTTGTGTGACCAATCCACATAAAAAACAAATAAAACATTTGAATAGATCCCATGGCCTTAACTATTGATGGTATATACATATTATCTTGTTATAATGATCCTCTCAAATTATAATGTCCATGGCATTTTCTATTGTCTGGTAAGCTGCTTATGCTAGTTAAAAGTCAACTGATATAATGAATGGTTTATGCTAATGAGAGTTATGAGTTCTTGATATAATGTGAGTATCAATCATTTAAAATGAAGTTTCATAGGGGTTTTGTTGTCTGCAGATTGAAGATGAATGCCAGCTGACCTCGGCTGATGAAATTGCAACAGCAGTGCATCAGATTTTCAATATAATCCACTCCAACACCATGAACTGAATGGGAGAGATTGATATCTCCATATTTGTAGTGTATTCTCATTCTAAATATCTCCTGTTCAAAGCATCTTAATTGAAGCAGGAGAATATGGTACGAATGATTTTTATACCAGATCAGCCTCTTGTCTTTCAGATCAGATGCAGAAGCATTCATTGCTGATAAGAATTTAGCAGAATCCCTCTCCAATGACTAAACCTTCAAGATCAAATATTCCCACCGTACCATCTCTGTAGCATAGAAGGATGGAGTCATTAATGCATACTATGGAAGACCCTTTGACCCTTTTGCTCGTGGGTTTAAATGCTCTCACAACTATTGTACTTCAGGGCAGTTTTCCAACTTTAGCTTTCGTCTACATTTACATATTCTTGATAGGCCTTGGCAAGAGAAACATTATGTATCCATAAAAGATCAAGCTGTGAAAGGATGTGGAAATATAATGCAGGTTTTTTCACCACTTTTGTTTATCTATAGTACATTACCAAGTCTATTATGTTTGATCTCCATGGTATTAAAAAGGTACAATGTACCTATGAACATTGTGAACAGCTCCCTTCCTTGTTAATCATATTGGCTATTAAATGGAAGTAAAAGGTTTTTAATAAGCTTTGTTTTAGTCTTCTAACTGCAAGCAAATTCCTCCCACTCCTACCACAAACAAGTCTGCATATGAAAAGAGAAGATTGTGTGTTGATGAAGTGTGTTTCATGTGAATTGATGAGATATACATCCAAATCAGAAGGTTTCAGACGGCCTTGAAGAGTTGCTTGTGGTATTCTTTTTTATGATTAAGATATGTAGGACACATGACTAAGGTTCTCATTTTTTATGATGGCTACTGTTGAGATAAAGACATGTATTGACACTCTGTGTATTCAATAACAAAAGTAGATTTCTCTTGTTGTATGTGTCTTTTAAAAATGAATATTTAGAAAGCTTGCTTGTCATTTTGCAAGTATAGCAGTGTTCGGAAATGGACCTGGACAAAAATATATGTGTCCAAACGAAACACACGTCTAATCAAGTACACCTTTCATCTTTTTATTCAAAAAGTCCTGATAAATTGAACTCTTATGCCATGTGGATAAAAGCTGTCATAAACATGGAAAAGCAGTGAATTTGTCCATGTAACTTTCCGTGACCCTTCATAATATAATTCATTTTAAATTTTCTTTCAACGTTATGAATTGCTAAACTTTAAGTTACTCGTTAATTTAATTTACAAAATTAAACATTTATCTTACAAACTACCAAGTATTTAGTTCCTAATTTGTTTTAAAATATTCCAGCTCCAACATCATATACATTAATCACCATGGAGCTCCAAGAAAATTGGAAAATATAATAATTTACTTGATCATATAAGAAAACAATTTTTTTAAAAATATGAAGTCATGATTTCAATTTGTACATCAAATCTACCTAATTTTAAAACCATGGTTTCATGAAACCGTTGATTTCCTTTGTCCTATTTATCCCATAGATTTTGACCAACTTTAACATCATGATTAACTATTGTTCTAGATTTAGTGTATCTAGTGAAACCGTATTTTTATTTAAAGTGAGTTTACCCCAGGTAACTTAGGATGTACCTTTCAAATGTTTTAGATATTCACGAGTAAAATTTATATTATTGGTTGCATTATTTTAATTTTAAAATAACATTATATTTTGTTGACCAAATCATCTAATCTATAAAATAAATATTTTTCACTAATTAAATTACATACATGATAAGTAGTGGATAGTTTCATCACAACTTTTTATTATTGAGTGTATGTCCATATAGTTGTATTGATATTATCTATAAATGATTATTATTGGAGTTTTGATTTTTAAAAGGATTAGTTGATTTTATTAGAGAAGTGGAACACAATTTAGAAAATAAATGAATTGGAGTATATGTATTGGAAGTTAGATATTTGGAAAAACATGAAGGTTTTGGTAATTTTGTGTTAAACTATCAATTTTAATAAGGGGTGATTTTGTAACCATTGGCGATGATTTTAGGATCACTAGGGTAGTTTTATCTTCAAACTCCTTTGCTTGATAGTTTCCTAGAACTAGTGGGATCCCTAATGGGATTGTACAAGTATATTTAACACATGTAAATGCCCATAGAGGCACATGGGAATGATTTGAGTTGAACTGTTTGAATTCTATTAGAGTTCATAGGTTCACTTGATAGTCATAGGAAAACATAGTTTTGAAAGTGTGTAACAGAGGAGTTGTAATGATCGTAGGACTAAAATAACTTTATTTCATATGTGCCCAAGAGGCTTAAGGTTGTATTCCCCTTTGAAGATAGTGGAAAAGTGAGTATTTGCCTCTGTAGACACCCAAGATTGACCCCTTTTCATTATTGTCAATTTGTCGTATCATTCACCTTGCGTATGTTGATTTTGACTAGCACACTTGTGTCAAACAACTATTTTTCTCTAAACCACCCCTTTTATATTATTAATTAAATAAATTTTATTTATTTAATTAATTCCATCTATTATCATTTATCTTCATCTATTTTCTATCTATAATTAAACAATCTTTAATTATTTCATTATTCCTCTTATAAATAAAAAAAATCAATATTTTATTTATTTATCTTCTCGTCATCTAAATAAATTAAATAAATTTATTTATTTAATTTATGTTCACTCTAAATCTAACATTTCCTCTATTATTTAAAAATAAATTAAATGAATTTATTTATTTAATTTATTTTTATCTTAACATCTTCTTATCTTATCACAGTCTTCTATGTGTACAAGATAGGGTCTATCCTAAATCAAATACAAAAATGATTTAATTGGTTCTAAAATCAATCATCCACATCATCTAATCCTTAAAATAGAAAAGCATTCTATTTTAAGAGAGTCAATTTTAGTACTACCAACAAACCAACTACAATCATTTAATAAAAACTTTTCCTATGGACACTTGTCTTGTACACATTCATCTAAGCTTCTTGTTTAATCTCGACCATTCACATAGCCACCTAATCTCCATCATTGATCAATCCTAGTAGAGAGCTATATAAACACACTCTTACCTCATCTTCATCCATCCCACACAATCTTGAAAACATCCAGATTATCATCTTATGCATATTGAGCATCCATTAAGCATCTTGAGCATATCATCCATTATTATTACAGCTATGGCAACTATGATTGTTCACTATTGAGAAGCAACCCACAATCCAACCAAGGAATCAAGCAATCTAGGTGACTTTGCTTTTGATTTGCATTCATTTTGCGTCATTTAAATGGATTCTTTGAAGGTGGTAGGATTAGGTTTGATTTACAATGCTTGATCTTATAAACCTAAATTTTCTTGCATACACATTCTAGCACGCCCGGTGGGACCCATGTCCTTGATTAACATTTTCATTTTTTGAAAGTTTTGTGAAGTTTAGATACGCAAAGCGCATTTGATCCACAAATCGTCGCACTTGAACGGTAGAAAATTGCATTTGCACTGATCCCGACAGCAGTTGATACGTAGAAAATCGTGTTTACGTTATCGCCGGTCACGTTTGGTCTTCAGGCAATCGCATTCGATCAACAGCTACTCGCATTTGGTCATTTAGGGTTTATTCATGCTTTTCTGTCCTTGCAAGGTCTTTTAGGGCTTTTAGCTTATTTTTTGTATCAAGTTTTTAGGTTATAAGCTGGTTTATTTTCTAACCCTAGGTGTTTTTGGGTCATCCCTAAGCTAGTTTATTTAGGGTTTTTATCTATCCTTTCTCTAATCACATCAATTAACTAGATTTGGGTCTTTGTGTTGTAATATACAGGGTGTTGATCTGAACAATCCATCTTCAGAGATTATCAAAAGATTTTATCATTGTTGATTGAATCATTACCCTAATCAAATTGGGAGTTTTATAGAAATTACAGGACCCAGACACATTTGAGCAGCAGTGAGTCACATTCGCACAATAGAAAATCACATTTGGTAATTTCAGAATCGCACTTGAGCAGCAGGTGACTGCATATGGTAAAATCCCGATCACAGTTGATTAACAGTAAATCGCTTTTGGTTTCTGTCATACACATTTGGTTTTGGATATCTGCATCTTGATTTCTTTGGCATCTAACAACTATTTGTGCAACATCTTATCGTTTCCCAAAGAAAGGAGGATTTAAACTACTGACAAATCTATTTGCAGGATCGATCGATTAAAGACTTGTCATATTTTCCACTAATCTAGGAACATTTGGTTTTGGTGCTTAAAAGGAATCTTGTTTACTATGTGCTTGTTTATCTCCTTTGATTGCTTGTTGTGTATGTTTGATTGCTTGTTATTATCTTTAGAGGCCCTGCTCTTGAGACACATCTACAAGGAGAACTCATTTGTGACCCCAAGGGTACTTTCATCCGGTCCGCTATATAAACTAGGATAAGGTGAAAGCCAAGTCCAAACCAGTATTATAGCGCTTACTGTACGGTGCTAGTTCGAAAGGAGGCATACCTAGTGTATATTAAAACTCCTAGTAGAGCTCGTTAGAGCTTTAAGTGGCTTGTTGGATGCTCGTAAGGTGTCGGTCCCCCGGATATTCACTAGAAACATTTGTTTAGTGGCCAAAATCCTTCTATTTGTTGATGCAGGAGGTCAGACCTTTGAAGTCATCCCACGTTCTTGCAGTTCTTAGAAGAGATAGCAAAGTACCTTAAGATATGTGCGTCTTAAGGACTTGGAACTTGGTGTGCCTAAGAAGTAAGTGCACTGTAAGGGGAAGCCTATGTTGAACCAAGTTTCTGGAGCTATCCACTTTGAATAAGTGTGGCTAGAGAAATCCAAGTGGGAATTCAACAAATACTATCCTTGCCTAGCCTGAGTCGTACAATTTGGAGTGTTTTGCATGCTTGAGTGTTTGCAATCATCTGTTTTCTTGTCAAAACAAACAAAACATTGACAAAAAAAATTCTCTGTCACACACAATCGCATTTGAACAACAGAAAATTACATTTGAACTTGTATCGGTCGCATTTGAACATTAGTCAATCGCAATTAAACAATCACCTGTCACACTTGCACTTTAGATGCTCACATTTGGCTTACCTTAAAACTGTTAAAATTCTAGCACAACCACATTTGAGCAATAGAAAATTGCATTTGAGCCTTTATCAGTCACATTTGAACAACAACATCCCGCATTTGATCATCAGATAGTCGCCTTTACATTATCCTAAATTGCATTTGAGCTATCAAGAATCACACCTGGTCTGCATAGAGTCACATTTGGTAAACTATAATCTGTCATTAGTTATCTGGTCTATTAATCACTTCATCCTTCAATCTTGAGCTTATTGTAAAATTTTAGATATGTACATCAATCATTTTCAACCAGTATCTGTCAAATCAAGCCTCAATCCATCACATCTTTGGACTTGTTGAACCCTCCATCCTTTTGAGACTCGAAAACAACTAGCATCATCATCATCAATCAATCAACCATCACATTATCACTATCTTTTGGCTCTAATCAGCAACTTGCTCTTTTGATCATTTCAAAGATAGCAAACCAACTCTGTCCACCTTTAAGTTCATGAGTCTATCTCTTGGGGGATAATCCAAACAAAAAAATCAAACCAAACCAATCCAATCCAAGCTACCAAACCAAACCAATCTAAACAAATAAATAATCCTTAATCCAAATCCATCTGATCACATCAATCCTATCAACCAAACTCAGCCAAGAAAATCATCTTAGAGTCTTAACTTTGACAAACTAGTCCAAGCATCACATCAGTGCCTCGTACAAGAAGCCAATACAAAACAGCTATGGAAGCCAACTTGCAGCAATTTCAAGCTACTCCCCTTAAGGATGCTTCCCAATTTACGACTGGAATGCCTAAGGACATGTTTGTACCCGAAGGTTACACTATTATAGCCCCATCAAGCACTCAAATGCCACAACACCATTTTGGACCTTCATCATCTCATGTGCCCCAATATCAACCTACCTATGAGGGTTCATCCGATGATCAAGAGGATCTTCAAGACCTGACAGCTTTGCGACATGCTAACAAAATCATCAACGCCAATCAAGAACAAATTTTCCTATGCTTAGCTCAAGTTGGAGTCAAACTACCTAACGACTTTGATATATCCATGATTAAAATACATGGACCTACCAATAATAATGTTGTTGTTGCAAAGGACAAAGCCATTTCTACCATGTCTACCATATCTACACCTTCACCACACAATAGTCATACTGTTCCAAACATTCCTCCATTTCATGCACCTCCATCCATTGAACCTTTGATAACACCAACCGATGTTAATTCTTATGTGCCACAAGCTCCTCAAGTATCTCACCTAAATGCATCGCAATCCACCTGATCTCATGTGTCTAAATCTACTCCACTCCCTTCCATAAACATACCTTCTTCTCATATACCCCAAGCATCTCAAGTGGTTCACCCAAGTGTGTCACATATTGTCACATCTCATGTGTCTCTCCCCATGGTATCCTCTTCCTTGAGTACATCTTCCGCACATGTTACCCAAGTACCTTTAATTGTATCACATGTTGAACCATCCTAGCTATCCTCATCCATGAATCTTGTTCAAACATCGCAAGCATCTCCCACTCCTAATGTTCCCATTGTCGACCAAACTTTTGGATCACAACCATATATGGATCAACTCTCTTCACTTGGACCACAACCATCCATCCAACAAATGCCCCATGTTAATCCACTAAATGTATCTCAAGCTCCCTCTAATCTACATTCTTACATATCTTACATCAATCCATCCACCGTATCCCAAGCCCCGACAACTTCCAATCCGCATATCTCATACATCAATCCTTCCCTTGGTTCACATGCGATACAAACTCAAGGTACTAATCCATCTCCGAACACTTACACCTTGCTACCAATGGATAATCAAGTTCAAAATACTTATATCCCATCCCATACCATACCACAACAACATCCCAATAGCAACACCTTGGCATATCATATCCCTCACCCAAGTCACCATCATCCTATGCAACAACAATAACCATTTACATCTAAAGATGAACAACAACTCTTAGACATGGAGCAACAATTGGCTGATTTGTGTATGGGACACACAAAGAAAACATTTTCCTTTGAGGATGTATGTCCATACCCATTTGACAAGTCATTACAAATGTTACCTTTCCCTCCACAATTTGAGATGCCACAATTTGACAAGTACAAGGGAAAAGGAGATTCGACTGACCATCTTCTAACATTTTATGTCGCTTGCCTTGATGTCACCTATGATGATACATACCTCTTGCAACTATTTCCTCGAAGTCTTAGCAGACAAGCCTTGGAATGGTTCTCACATCTGCCACAGGGTAACAAAACTTTTAGAGAACTTTCAAGTAGATTTGTCTCATTTTGCCTTGAATGTCAAACATGAGGTAACTATGAATGATCTTGTCAACAACAAACATAATGGAGAAACCTTTTCATCATTCATTCAATGGTGGCGTAACATGGCTAGGAAACTTTCATGGTAAATACCTGAAAAACAAGTGGACATCTTTGTGCAAAACCTTCATCCCAAGCTTTCATTCCAATTACAATTGTAAAGTACAACTACCTTTGATGATCTCATATCTAAAGGGACCACCATTGAAAAGGCTTTAATTGCTAAGGGTGTTATCAAAATTTTCAAGGAAACTAAAGATAATGCACAATCCTTAAATGACAAATCTTGTTTTTGGAATAAAAACAAAAATGTTGTAAATGATGACGTTGTCGATGCAAAGAACATTCAAACTATGACACCTCCCATTCATTTCCAAGCAGCAAAAAAAAACACACCATTTCTTCCATGAGACCAAATGAGAACAACACCATCTCCTAAACGGTAATTTACTCCTTTGGGAGAACCCATTGAATCAATTTTGAAGAAATGTTTGCAAGTAGGCACAATAACACTACCCAAGGTTCGACCTTATGAAGAACCACAATAAAAGCCCAATTGGTACAAAGACAATGAATATTGTGAGTTTCACAGAGTGAAAGGACATAGTACATTTAGATGTATGAAATTGAAACATGTGATTCAAAATCTAATTGATCAAGGGATTGTTCGTGTTGATACACCTAAACAAACTTCAAACTATGACCTTGATGCTTTTAAAAATCCGCTTCCATCACATGACAATGCAAGTAATTCCAATAAAGGGAAGAATATCCAATATACCTATGAGTCATCCACCATTGGTCGCATCAAACAAGCTCATATCTCCACCATTACCATAAGAGAAAAAGAACATCGCCATCCCCATACCATTCGTCAAGCCGCAGTTACCATCCTAGGAGCCCCTAATTGTGTTGTTACTACTCACGTGGTCAGGTTACTATTCAAGGTGCACCATCTAGTGTTCACCCAACCTCTAACTATAATATCCTTGATCACCTTGGCAAGACCCCTACTCACATTTCTATTTTGGAGCTCTTCCATATATCACCTGCTCATAAAGCCATTCTTGATAAAACCTTGCAAGAGTCGTCCATTCCTAATGATATTGACACTACACAATTCCAAACCCTAATAGCTAGTATTGCATCACCATGCCATTTGACCTTTTCTAATAAAGATCTTCCGTCCCTTAGTCCATCCCATAACGAAGCCCTCCATATCGAAGTCTATATCAACCAACGCCGCATCAAATGAACCTTAGTAGATGGTGGAGCTGGACTCAACATCTATTCTTTAAAATTGATTAAATTATTAGGATATTTTGAGGATAGAATTGATACCACTAAAATCATAACCATCAAGGCATACGATGATGCTGAGAGAGATTCTGAAGGAATTATCTATTTTCCCATCAAAGTTGGTCCTATCATTACAAATACCAAGTGTCAAGTCTTAGATGTTGAATTGCCATATAATATTTGTTGCAAGTATGAGGTGAACCAGTGTTGTCATTGATGTCAACATACTCATATTGCATTGACAAGAAGGATTGGATGAGCTGTGTGCTAAGGATATTGAGAAAATTAGCCTTAGTCAGGAACAGTGAAGAACAGTGATGAGAAGAAGGCAAATGTATTGTATAGGTTGAGAACCGGAGGATACGGATTAAAGGGTTTGTAGATATGAGTCTTGAGATGTTTTAGTTAAGATTTCAGAGGTCCACATGAAGATCTAAAGAAGTTGTGGCTGTCTGTGTGGAACCGGTTCCGGCAAGTGTTCAGAGGTGACAAAGGATCACAGAAAGGTCTGGTGAGGTCCGGAATTGTATAATCCTAATCTGTGGATTGGAAGGGTGTTTGGGATGTCCTTGTGATGTGTCATCTCGAGTTGTGTATGATTTTGAGGTCTGGAAGTACCTTTTGCATTGTGACAGTGGCGACAGACTGTGTTCTTAAAGTTCCAGATGAGGAAGAGAAGAGATTCCAGTAAGTAGAGGAAGTGCAGATGTACCTGGTCATTCAGGCAGGCTTGTGAAGGTTCTTGGATCATGTTGAGGTTGTGTTGTTGGTCCGCATTGATGGTAGAGCCCAGAATTGAAGATATTCTTCTGGATGAAGTTCTTGTTCCGACTAGCCGACCGGATGAGTTGTTCATCCTGCAAATGTTCTTGTGGTGGCCGACCGGATGTGTTATTCATCTTGCGGATATTCTTATGGTTGATTACCGACTTAGATGATTGTTCCTAAGTCGATGTCTTGTATAAATAAAGGTTTGTGAGTTCATTTCAAGGTGTGGATTATGTGATGAGTGTGGCATAGCGACGAGAAGTGCGAAAGGTAGAGTAGGGGTTTTTGGGCTTAAATGGAACTGATCCGGACATGGTAGAGATGTCATTCTCCAGTTCAAGATTGTGATTCTTATCACTTTGTAGACAGTGTGTCTCCTTGTAGGTAGTGGACCTCTTTGTGAGCAGTGTGCTCAGGCAGTGAGCCCTAATTGGTAAGTGCCATTCTTTTTCTTATTCTTCTAACAGAGAATAATCCTTGGGTTAATCACCCCATGGTTTTTCCCTTAACCAGGTTTTTCACATCAAAATCTTGGTGTTCAATGTGTTGATGTTTATCTGCTCTTGTGTTTATGCTTTATGCTTTCATGGATGATTAATTGATATGCTGTTACCTAACAAAGAAGAATCAAGTGTTTGAAGTAAAAAGCAAGTTTTTATACAACTGATTCACCCCCCCTCTCAATTGTATGCCCTAGATCCAACAATTGGTATCAGAGCCAGGTTCCTCTAAAAGGAGCTTAACCGCTTGAGGAGATCCAGGATGTCGTCATACAAGAAGGATAGTCCGAAGTTCGATGGAACCAACTTCACTCTCTGGAAAGGTCACATGAAATGTCACTTAGAATGTATGGGAAAAGCATACTTGGCCATGGTCTCAAAACCATATGTACCTCCACAAGGTGGTCCGACAACTCTGAATGAAATCACAGATGCTGAAAATAATCTGCAGACCAAGGAAGCTCTGCTAAGCGCATTGAATGACTCAGATCTCTCAAATGTTATTGACCTACCAACTACATATGAGATCCTGACTAAACTGGAACTTCTATATGAAGGAGATGAGTTTGTCAAGAGTGCAAGGTTGCAAAGTCTGAAAGGGAAATTTGAAAGATTGAAGATGAGAGATGATGAAAACATCACTACCTTTATGCCAAGAGTGAATGAGCTGGTATGTGGAATTAGAAATGCTGGTGGAACTCTGGATGAAAATGAGATTGTTTGCAAAATCCTCAGATCCCTTCCTGCTGCTTACAAAATCAAGGTTGCTGCCATTGATGAATTCAGAGCCCACACAACTGTCACAAGAGAACAATTGGCTGGTAAACTAGCTGCATTTGAAATGACAGAGTTTGGAGATGATCCTCCCAAGACTGAATCTGCTTTCAAAGCCAGTGCCATGTGAAAGGCAAACAGAGATTTGATCCGGGAGAAAACTCTTCAAGGAAGATGTCATGGTATGATCAAGCAAGAAGAGACATGGAAGAAGAAGAAGCAGAAACAGCTCAACTTGAAGCCCTCATTGCAAAGAGACTGCCAAGAGGATTCGGTAAGTATGAAGGAAAACCACCCTTTAAGTGCTTCAACTGCAATAAGATTGGTCATTTTGCTTCAAGATGTCTGGAAAGATCTGCAAAGTCTAATACTAACAGACAAAGGTTTCAAAAGAACTGTTATTATGTTCATGAAGAAGATGGCAATGAAGGAGTAACAGATGATGAATCAGAACTAGGAAGCAAAGCCATAAATGAATGGGTGTTTATTGCCATCAAGGAAGAAGATTCAATATCCTCTGAATCTGTCAATCACAAGGTTGTGGAAAGAACTTTGGCTACTCAAGTGGAAGAAAAGGATGATTGGGTTATTGACAGTGGATGTTCTCACCATATGACTGGTGACAAGAATAAGTTCTTGGATTTGGAAAGGTATGAAGGAGGAATGGTAAAGTTTGGTGACAATTCTGCTGGCAAAATCAGAGGTAGGGGAACTATTTCCTTTGATGGAAAGAGCAAAATAGGTAATGTACTATATGTTGAAGGATTGAAGCACAATCTTCTTAGTGTTGGTCAGTTAGTGGACAAAGGCTATGATCTCCAGTTCAAGAATGGAAAATGCAGAATTTTTACAAGCTCCGGAACTGAAATTGCATCCGGTACTCAAACAAAAGGTAATATCTTTCATCTGGTTGGTTCAAATAAAAGTTGTCTGTTTGTTCAAGTTGATCAGAGTTGGTTATGGCATAGAAGAATGTGTCATGTAAATTTTGATAACATCATCAAGATAAGCAATATTCAGGCTGTAAGAGATCTTCCAAAATTGATGAAACCTACAAATAGTTTGTGCAAAGAATGCTAGCTAGGTAAACAGAGCAGAGTCTCCTTCAAAAGCAAAGATCAGTCCTCTACCGGATTGTTGGAATTATTACATACTGATCTCTGTGGTCTGACAAGAATCAAGAGTCTGCAAGGTGATAGATATTTCATGTTGCTAATTGATGACCATTCTCGGATGATGTGGGTTACCTTCCTAAAGGAGAAATTAGAAGCCCTTGAGAAGTTCAAAATCTTTAAAGCTATGGTAGAGAATCAAACCAGATTGAAAATGAAATGTCTAAGGTCTAATAGAGGTGGTGAATTTACATCTGGTGAGTTCATTGACTTTTGTGAGAAGCAGGGTATAAGGAAATAATTGTCTGCTCCTAGGACTCCACAGCAGAATGGAGTAGTTGAGAGAAAGAACCAGACCATCCAGGAAGCTACCAGAACAATGATGTTGGAAGCAAATGTTCCTCAAATGTTTTGGAAAGAAGTTATCAGCATTGCAGTCTACACTGTCAATCGAGTTCGGATCAGAAACAACACCGGTAAGACCCCCTATGAACTCTGGTTTGGCATCACTGCTACTGTGAAATATTTTAGAGTATTTGGCAACAAGTGTTATATTAAAAGAGATGAAGATCTAGGAAAGTTTGATGCTAGAAGTGATGAAGGAATTTTCTTGGGTTACTCCACTCAAAGCAAAGCATACTGGTGTTACAATAAGAGACTGAGGAAGATGATAGAAAGCACTAATGTGAAAGTTGATGAAGGAATTGAGAAGCCCTCAAGATTCTATGAGTTTGATGAAGATGACCAAGATGGTGTTCAGGCTCAAGGAACTCAATCCTCTCCGGTAAATCAGAGTCAGCCTGATTTGGTAAATCAGGAAGAAGAGATAGGTTTGAATGAGCCTGATCAAGAAGCAGCAGTGCAGGATACTCCCAAAATTCCAAGATATGTAAGACATAACCACTCTAAAGATCATATCATAGGTGACAGAAACAAAGGTGTGCAAACTTGAAGGAATGTTGCTCAAAATCAGGATGAATGTTGTCTGATATCAAAGATTGAGCCTAAAATAATAAATGAAGCCTGCAATGATGAAAACTGGACCAAAGCAATGGAAGATGAATTGTTGCAAATTGAGAAAAATCATACTTGGGATCTTGTTCCCAGACCTAGAGACAGGAATGTGATTGGAACCAAATGGGGCTTCTGCAACAAACTGAATGAAGCTGGTGAAGTAATTAGAAACAAAGCTAGATTGGTCTGCAAAGGCTACTCTCAATAGAAGGAATTGATTTTGAAGAGACCTTTGCTCCGGTGGCAAGAATTGAAGCAGTCAGATTTTTTCTTGCATTTGCTACCTTTAAAGACTTTAAGGTATATCAAATGGATGTCAAGTCTGCCTTCCTAAATGGTGATATAGAAGAAGAAGTTTACATTGAACAACCGGATGGATTTCAATTGTCTGATAATGATGATATGGTCTGCAAGTTGAAGAAAGCATTGTATGGATTAAAGAAAGCCCCAAGAGCATGGTATGAAAGGTTGGATAAGCATCTTGTGCAGATTGGATTCAACAAAGGTATTGCTGACAATAACTTATATTTCAAAATTGATCATGAAAATATTTTGATAGTTGAAGTGTTTGTGGATGATATCATTTTTGGAGGAAGAGATTTGTGTAAAACTTTTGCAAATCAGATGAAAAGTGAGTTCGAAATGTCTATGTTTGGTGAAATGAATTTTTTCTTGGGTCTGCAAATTACTCAAACAAAGAAAGGGATCTTCATTTCTCAGACCAAATATGTGAAAGAATTGTTGAGGAAATTTGGTATGGAAGATTCAAAGCCAATGAACACTCCCATGGCAACATGGTGTAAGTTGAGCAAAGATGATGAATCCCCAAAGGCAGATCAGACAAAGTATAGATCAATGATTGGTGGATTGTTGTATCTCACTCAGACTAGACCAGATATAATGCAGGCTGTTGGTCTTGTAGCAAGATTCCAGGCTAATCCTAAAGAATCTCATGTTATGGCAATCAAAAGAATTTTTAGGTACTGGAAAGGAACAGCTGAGTATGGTCTATGGTACCCTAGAGATCCGGATTTCTCTCTTCATGCTTACACAGATGCAGATTGGGTAGGAGATGTGGATGACCGGAAGAGCACCAGTGGTGGAGCATTCTTTTTGGGGAAGAGACTGGTTTCTTGGCTAAGCAAGAAACAAGATGCAATATCTCTGTCTACAACTGAAGCAGAATACATTGCAGCAGCAGGTAGTTGCACTCAAATCTTATGGATGAAGCAGATGCTAAGATATATTAAAGTTGAATATGAGGAGCCTATCACAATTTTTTGTGATAATTCAAGTGCAATTAATATTTCTAAGAATCCGGTATTGCATTCTAAGACTAAGCACATATCTATCAAGTTTCACTTTTTGAGAGAACAAGTGAACAAGGAAGAAGTCAGATTGGAGTATGTTCCCTCCAAGGATCAGATTGCAGATATCTTTACTGAACCTCTTCCCAAGGACTTTTTTGAATATCTCTGGGAGAAGTTAGGGGTCATGGCCCCTCCGGTAATGAACTAGGATGCACTGATGTGCATCAGTCCGGTGGATATCACAGTCATATCTTGTGATCTGGATTGATGATGGGGAGCTGCTACTAAGGGGGAGCAGCTGGTATGATTCTGATGTGTTAGAATTGCAAGTATGAGCCCTTTGCCATTGATGTCAAAGGGGGAGAGAAGACATGTGAAAAACAAGTGGCTGATGATCAAAGGGGGAGCAGTAAATGAGGAGAAGACATGCTTGCTGATAGGGGAGCTGTGACAGAAAGGAGAAGTTCTTGTCTTGATGGTTTTTCACATCATATGTTGCCATCAATGACAAAGGGGGAGATTGTTGCAAGTATGAGGTGAACCAGTGTTGTCATTGATGTCAACATACTCATATTGCGTTGACAAGAAGGATTGGATGAGCTGTGTGCTGAGGATATTGAGAAAATTAGCCTCAGTCAGGAACAATGAAGAACAGTGATGAGAAGAAGGCAAATGTATTGTATAGGTCGAGAACCAGAGGATGCGGATTAAAGGGTTTGCAGATATGAGTCTTGAGATGTTTCAGTTAAGATTTCAGAGGTTCGCATGAAGATCTGAAAAAGTTGTGGCTGTCTGTGTGGAACCGGTTCTAGCAAGTGTTCAGAGGTGACAGAGGATCACAGAAAGGTCTGGTGAGGTCCGGAATTGTATAATCCTAATCTATGGATTGGAAGGAGTGTTTGGGATGTCCTTGTGATGTGTCATCTTGAGTTGTGTATGATTTTGAGGTCTGGAAGTGCCTTTTGCATTGTGACAGTGGCGACAGACTGTGTTCTTAAAGTTTCAGATGAGGAAGAGAAGAGATTCCAGTAAGTAGAGGAAGTGCGGATGTACCTGGTCATTCAGGCAGGCTTGTGAAGGTTCTTGGATCATGTTGAGGTTGTGTTGTTGGTCCGCATTGATGGTAGAGCCCGGAATTGAAGATATTCTTCCAGATGAAGCTCTTGTTCCAACTAGCCGACCGGATGAGTTGTTCATCCTGCGAATGTTCTTGTGGTGGCCGACCGGATGTGTTATTCATCTTGCGGATATTCTTATGGTTGATTACTGACTTAGATGATTGTTCCTAAGTTGATGTCTTGTATAAATAAAGGTTTGTGAGTTCATTTCGAGGTGTGGATTATGTGATGAGTGTGGCATAGCGAAGAGAAGTGCGAAAGGCAGAGCAGGGGTTTTTGGGCTTAAATGGAACTGATCTGGACATGGTAGAGATGTCATTCTCTTGTTCAAGATTGTGATTCTTATCACTTTGTAGACAGTGTGTCTCCTTGTAGGCAGTGGGCCTCTTTGTGAGCAGTGTGCTCGGGTAGTGAGCCCTAATTAGCAAGTGCCATTCTTTTTCTTATTCTTCTAACAGAGAATAATCCTTGGGTTAATCACCCCGTGGTTTTTCCCTTAACCAGGTTTTCCACGTCAAAATCTTGGTGTTCAATGTGTTGATGTTTATCTACTCTTGTGTTTATGCTTTATGCTTTCATGGATGATTAATTGATACGCTGTTAACTAACAAAGAAGAATCAAGTGTTTGAAGTAAAAAGCAAGTTTTTATACAACTGATTCCCCCCCCCGTCTCAGTTGTATGCCCTAGATCCAACAATATTATCCTTGGTCGCCCATGGATACATACCATCAAAGCTGTGCCATCCACATACCATCAATGCCTCAAGTTTCCCCATAATGGAGTTGAAGTCACAATCCCTACTGACCTAAATCCATTTGAGTATTGTCGAACCTTTCAAGACAAATATAAAGATCCCAATCATGTCCCCATCAACGTTGAAGCCTATCCATCTACCTCATATGTTGATCCTGCCAACCTACACAAGCCCTCATCTAGCAAATCTGTCCCTGCCATTAAAGCTAAATACCAAGAGAAAGGACTTGGTGAATACACTTTACAAGAATCTTGTTGTGTAGGAACCTTGCCCTTATCTCCAAAATCTTATGGCCAACCATCCATATCCAAACTCACTTCATCTCCAACCATTATTAAAGCACCTCCTACCATATTCATAAAAGCAGGCATGCTTGAAGACAAAGATATCGATGACATCAACTCTTGGCTCTTCTTTGATAAGAATGATCAACTTACCCTGGAAGTTGAGAGATACAACAATGGTTTCTGCATCATCAAGAATATGGGTTATAAAGGACAAAGAGGTTTAGGACCACATGAATAAGGACCTATTGAACCTATCATTGTTACTAAAAATTTTAATAAGCAAGGTCTAGGGTATGGTCAGGAGGACCTGCCTTCTAAAGACATTGAGTGTATTCTTGAGGAAGTAGCACAAGCTTTCCTTGCAGAAGGGACTTCTAATATAGGTGCCATTGAGGAGTCTTCTTTTCACATAAATGAGCTATTCTAAGACACCTCCATCTTTACCTTTTCATCCGCCTTATCCATTTCCTACTCATCATCATCTGACCTTAAACTCGTATATCCTCACCTTGTTGATTGGGACCAACAGGGGGCACCTGTCCTAGACACATTTCAAAACAATGAAGCTATAGTAGAATTTATGGGTTTGAGACAAGGCATACCATTGGGAGATCACAAAGCAGGTCTCATGATGGATTTACCTTTGTTAGCATATTTTGGTGGGAGCGTCAAGTCCTTCAATCGCAAAAGTGAAATAAACAAGATCAAAAAAGATAGGTCACTAGGTGAAAACCACAAGGCGCCGCTTGACCGTGAAAAAGTAAAAATAAAGGATGTATCTGAGGGTGAAAACCTCTCTGAGGCACCTGAGGGTGGAGGATTTGACCTTTCTTTGACCACTGAATATCAAGAATGGTCACCACTATTAATAGAGAAATCTCAAGAGTTGAATTTGGGCACAACACAGAATCCTAAGATCATATTTCTAGCAACATCATTATTAGAATAGGAAAGGAAAGACTTCATGACCTTTTTCATAAAGAGAACAATTAAATTTGCATGGACTTATGCATATATGCCAGGCTTAGATCCTTCACTGGTTGTACATCATCTAGCAGTATCTCCAAATGCAAAACCAGTAAGGAAAAAGCTTTGAAAGATGCACCCTCAAATAGCACTGTTGGTTAAGGCAAAAATTCAAAAATTATTGGATGCAAAGTTTATAAGGCCAATTGACTATCTAGAATGGGTTTCCAACTTAGTACCAATCTCAAAGCCTAATGGTCATATCCGCTATTGTACTGATTTTAGAGATATTAATAAGGCTTGTCCTAAAGATGACTTCCCATTACCAAGCATAGACACAATTGTAGATCTTGCCGCAGGACATGAAATGTTATCATTAATGGATGGATTTTCTGGATATAATCAAATCAGAATTGTAGAAGAAGATCAATATAAGACTTCCTTTATATGTCCATGGGGTACCTAATGTTGGGTTATCATGCCTTTTGGCCTTAAAAATGCATGAGCAACCTATCAACGAGCCATGACAGTTATCTTCCATGATCTTTTCCATACCATAATGGAGGACTATGTGGATGAAATCTTGGGAAAATCCAAAACTAGAGAAGGCCATTTACAAGTATTGGAACAAATTTTTGATAGATTGGAGAAATATCAAGTCAGACTAAATCCAAAGAAATGTGTGTTTGGGGTAACATCTAGGAAGATGTTAGGTTATATTGTATCCCGACAATGCATAGAAGTGGATCCTGACAAAGTGAAAGCTATAATGGAAATGCCCCCCATCTAATTTGAAACAGCTTCAAAGTTTATAGGGCATATTACAATCTATCCGAAGGTTCATCGTACAGTTAGCAGTTAAGTGTTATCCATTTCAACACCTTCTTCGGAAGGGAGAACCTTTCAAATGGGATGATAAATGTCAACAAGCCTTTCAAAAAATAAAAGAATATCTAGCTAACCCTCTAGTACTGGTACCTCCTATACCTGATCGACCATTGCTTTTATACATCCCTTCAACAATAGCAGCTTTGGGTGCTTTTTTGGCCCAACATGATGAATCTGGTAAAGAACAAGTCATCTACTACATCAGCAGAACCCTTGTCGGTTATGAGATTAACTATACAACCATGGAAAAAGCATGTTTAGCAGTAGTGTTTTCTTCTCAAAAGTTGTGACATTATATGTTAAACCACACGATAAAGCTCATATCTAAGTTTGATCCCCTTAAGTATCTCCTCTCCAAAGCAGTGCTCACAGGAAGGTTAGCAAAATGGGTTATGATTCTAAGTGAATTTGATATTGAGTATGTGGATTGAAAAACTATCAAAGGACAAGTGATGGTGGATCAGTTGGCAGAAGCACCAATGATAGATATCCATCCTATCCACCCTGAATTTCCTGATGAAGAATTGTTCAATTTATATCCTTCAGTCGTTTGGTAGCTATATTTTGATGGATCATATACACAACATGGGTCTAGAGATGGAATTCACTTCATTACACCTCAAGGGGATTGTATACCAAAATCATACATAATTACCTTCCCTTGTACAAATAACATTGCTAAGCGTGAAGCATTAATCACAGGACTACGTATGGCTGTAAAATGGGCTATCACTTAGTTACAAGTTTTTGGAGGTTCTCAATTGGTTATCAGACAAGTCATGGATGAATATCAAACCAAAGATGAAAAGCTTCTCCCATACAAGCTGATGGTAGATGATTCAAGAAATATTTCTCTAGAATCACATTTGAACAAATTAATCAAGTCAACAATAAGGCAGCAGATGCTATGGCCACTATTGGTTCTCTCTTAGACATGCCATCTAATGCATATAGATATGAGTTCTTGGTTGAACAATTATTAATACCTACTTTTGAAGTTCCGCAATCTGAACTTGTATGTGAACTTGTTGGTCCCAACTCTCCATGGTATGAGGATATATACAAGTATCTCTGCCATGATACCTTCCCATTTCAACTATCTAAGACCCAATGCAAAACTTTCATTTGCCGAGTCTCTCAATACACTATCCTTGGGGAAACCCTATATCGCAAGAGCCTCGATGGTATCCTTTTGTTTAGGGTAAAATTGTAGATTTGTCTTAATGAGATTAAGTACTACTCTTTCACCATGCTAAACATTGGGAGGACAAGGATTAAGCTCAAGACCAAGCTATTGATCACTTTGTCTGTCCCTTATGCTTGCTAGGTCTGATTTCAAGGGCCTAATTAAGGTTTGGCTAAATTCCTTTATTCATTAATCAAAGAAAACCCTAATTATACCTTTCAACAGAGATTTTTGGAATCTGATAATGAAACAAGCAAAACAGATCATAGAAATGCAGAGAATGAGTTTCAGAGATTGTGTACCTAGAATCTGAGGACTAACTAGACTAGGGCGCCCACTCTTTAGTCCTGCAAACTTCTATCATAGAAAATCTCCTGCACAGGCTGATTAGTAATCCTGAATGGCTCCCAGATCTCAGAAATTTCCCCCAGTTGGACTAGGGCACCCGCTCATTAGTCTCGCAAGTGTCAGAATCTAGAAATTTGAAAGTCTGTGATGACTATACCCATAATATCCTTCTTTCTGTAGCTTCTTTCCACTAAAACCTGCAAGACACAATCTACACCTACAAAAGAAGGAGAAAGATGTTGCGGCTATATAGGAGCTTGCCTCAATCAAGCCCCGTCTTTGGTATTTCTGCCTCAACAATAGGCAGAGATAAAGATTTGCAAAAGTGTGTGCAAACCTAACAATGTGTATGCAGAAATATCAAACCCTAGATGTCTCAATCAAGGGAAGATCAACAACTTGCTTCAAATCAATAATCACATACAACTTCACCTCAAGGAGATGAAAATAAATGAAGACTTGCATGAACAAGAAGGTGAATCAGCAATGTCCATGGGGGATCCCCAAGCTCAATGTTGGAGGCTTCAACCCTTCTCCCGATCATGCAAAAGGTGTACAAACCATAGGAAGAGTAAGATAGACTCAAGATATTGATTCCTAATCCACATCCATTGTCTCCATGATAGCAAATTCAAATAACTTTCAAGAGCTTCAACAAGTAGCTGATCTTCAATGGCAATTTTGGCAGAGTTTTGGCATCAAGCTTGCACAAGAATTGTGTGTGTTAATTTTTTTTTTAAATATCTTTTTATATCTAGCTTCAGGGAAATTCAAATTTTGAAATAACATCTCAATATCGCGTGAAAACCAAGAATTTGAAAACAGAATCCTGAGGCACACGGTAGGAGCCGACACCCTACCAAAATTCAAAATCCCAAAAAATGGGGCAAGACTAGGGTGTAGGTACCTGAGTCGAGGCCCCCATTTTCTGACCAGATCTGCATTTTGGGGGTCCTAGGGACCCATAATCCAAATCCTCTTTCTGGGTTCTACCAAAAGGTTACCTGAAAAAGTTAACACTTTGTAACTAGACTTAGCCAATCAGGGTTTCAGGAAAGTCAGAAAGAAAAAGGTTGAGATGTCACCCAAAGCAAGGAGCTAAACTATGGGAAATTGTACCATTCCATACATGACAATTTCTGATGTTACATTTAGTCCCCACTTTAGTGGCCATATGACACTACGTGCATATGCAACTAAAGGAAAGTAAATACATCAATCATGAAAAGAATACCCAAAAGGATACTGTAGAGGAAGTTGAAGTGTTGTCGCCAGGAAGGAAGAAGCCCCCAAGTCTGCAATCCTGTAAGACCACAAAGTTAGGAACCGCAACCTACAGAGAAACACTTTTGTCAGAAAATTAAAAATCAAGTCAACCTGCAACCACCACCAATGAGTCAGTACAAAAACACCACCAATGAGTCAGTACAAAAACAGTAAGGGGGTTGAGTGATTAGACATGATGAGGGAGAAAATTGAGGGAAATCCATGCCCCCCCTTGTTCTGCTTGTTTAGTCTGAAAAGTAGAAACAAGGAGATACCCACGCGCGTCGATTTCAAGGGAAACTTGATGAGGAATGTGTTATGAGGGTCATTTGAAGAAACAACTCTTAAGCACAACACATTGGGTAAGAAAGAGAGCGGAACCAGGATTCCAATGCAACAAACAACATAGAAATTGGAGTTTGATAGCTCAAGATAAGGGCTCAAGAGTAATAGACATCAATCTTGCACCTAGTTAGGGATAGGAATTCTCACTCACTTACTTTATGTAAAGGGAGTTGTCACTTATCATTTACTCATTCTTATTTCTTGTCATTGTAGAAAAGGTAGAGGAGAGAGAGAAGGAGAAGAGGAGGACAACCATGCCTAGCCAACGCCTATATTAGGCCCCATGACTGGAGATGCTTCAAGCCTGAGTAGTGGAGAGGTGTTTCAAAGCTGAGGTAGGGTCCTCATCTCACGCTTCTATCATATTTCAGTTTACTTTTGTTTGACCTTATTGTTTACTATGCCGAGAGAGAGAGAATATATAGGGGTCCTTGAGTGGGGTACTCGGGTCCACCTAGGACGCCAGAGTCTCTCTGGGGCACCCTAGTCCCACAGGGGTGCCAGTGTCCCTCTGAGGCACCCTAGTCTTCCTTGGGTACCCAGGTCCATAGAGGACATGGACCCTATGCGCATGCACTTTTTTTCTATTTTTTATAGTAGCTTACAGTTTCACGAGGAGATATTGATATCCTTGTTTGTTTGTCGACCTGTAGGACGTCCCTAAGACATGAGAGCACATAGGAAGTCACCTGATGGTGCTACTACGAGAGCATGCTAGCTCCTTGTCTATCATAGAGAGAGAGCACTTGCAGGTGGTGGGCTTATAGTGGATATTTGATATGCCCATAATTAGATTCCACTGCACTATGTTGATGGCACTAATGGAGTGGTGGGATGTCGATACATCCACGTTCCACTTACCTACAGGTGAGATGACCATCACACTGGAAGATGTATACATGATCCTTCAACTACCTATCTAAGGAGAGATAGTGAGGATAGTAAGACATCGCTCAGTGAGGTACACACGCGAGAGTCAGTTATACTATTTGGGTCGCTACTATTTCTTAGGCAGAGAGAGGACACATTCAACTCTGACTTCTAGAGTAGGGATGCAGTGACATTCCCTTTTTGTAGAGGATTGTGATAGTCACTGTCGCACTAGCCATCGTGTTGGATGGACAAGGCACTCACCTACACGGGGGTCTCATTCACACCATTAGGGTGATGGAGGAGCATCAAATGATCTATGCATGGGGGCATAGTATGCTTGCACACCTTTACAGGGACCTAGGGTGATATGTCCACTACGAGATGCATAGTCTGATGATCTGCACACTACTACAGGTTTGGGCCTTTGAGCACATCAAGTGCACATGACCGGTGGGTTATCCTATAGAGGTAGCATTCACCCATCCATGAGTTCACACCTATCCATTGGTCAGATGTTGGAGACATGGAGATCTGCTATACTGGAGAGTTATCTTTGATAGATTATAGCCTGACGACATTATTTGGAGACCATATCGCGGCTACATTGTATGCCCTGGCCAGTGGAGGCAGTTAGCGAGGATGCAGAGGGATTGGTTGATGGCCAGTCACCTCAATCATGTCATGGCTTGGTTCTATTTTGATAGGGTGGCGCGATAGTTTAGATAGATATAGGATGTTCCTATAGTACATTCAAGCTACGCATGTACTGTGCACAACGCAGTTAGGGCAAATACTATCCAATGGCTGACAATAGTAGACATACCACTTAGTGATGATGAGAGTCTTGAGGATGTAGAGCCAGTGTCAAATACAAATGATGTCAGTTGTACCTGAGAATATTAGACCTGGTGGCATACAACACGGCTTGCTCCTATCTTTCCTCTCGGTCACCCTACAGGTGATGCTCAACCTTGGGCCGGTCACGCTAGTGACACAGGGGTAGAGGATGATGTTGAAGAGACTTAGTGTCTCAAATTACTGCTTGAACCTCATGTTTTGATCATTGGTTATTCATTGAACTGTTCAAGAGTTCATCAGGTTCAAGGTTCAACGTGAACAGTCATCACTGTGACAGAACACTATCGGGCTTACCGAATGTATATGGTGAATGCATATCGGCATTGTATGTTGGGACTATACAAATGATGTGTATATCACAAATGTGTGAGGATACATCTCGTGAGTATATCGCTAATGTATGCTGTGAACATTTCATGTGTATATCGCATTTGTACGTACCTCGGATTGGCTCTACCAATGATTGGTATTTCACCGATGCTAGTGACCATCGAGATGACTTACTATATCGGCAGAAGTTGGAAGCTTTACATCGATCTCTAGGGTCTCACTGAAGGGTGTGAGCTGTCAGCCTAAGGTTGGAAGATCAGTGAAGGATGTAGAAGCTGCCCCGATAGTTATGTGTTACTTTGATAGGAGTTGGCGATGGAGTTTTGGCATCAGTGTAAGAACTGCTTTCGGCCAGGTTTTGTTAAGTTTCTTCGATGCTCACTATCTTATCGATGGTGGTAGCTTCTTTAGAGATTGGCAAGAGATTGTTAATCAGGACAATGTAAACTGTTTGGACCGATGGTGAAGGTCTAACCGATGAAGGATGGAGGACTTGGACATCGCCGAGACATTGGACTATCGGTGCAAGAAGTGAAGTGCTCACCGATGAAGCGGGTTAGTCCGATAAAGCTATAGCTTGGCATCGTCAGCAACAAAATTGCCGACGATGGTATTACTGTGTGTTCGGCCATATAAACTGAAACATCGTTAGCAACTTGGTGCATGTGAGACTAATGGTCTCACTGGAATGTTAACCGTTGCGACAGTTGGAAGGAAGCGACGCTGGAGAAGTGTGATTGATCAGTTAGGGCGAATGTGGTGTAACTATTTTGTGCTCTTGAAGACTGATAATATAACCTAATCTACTAGCATTGTAACAGTTGATAAAACGATTCAATTATACAGTTTATTCGGGAGATATCCAGTTTGAATAAGCGGTTGTGTATAATTGTAAAGAATCGATACCTGAGTAAAAGAGCTGGGATCTTTATTGTAACTATTCATTTTACTATAATAAAGATATTCTCTTGTGGTGGTGGGTTTTTTACCTGAAAGGGTTTTCCCATGTAAACTGGTGTCGCTCTGTGTTGTCTTAATTGTTTATTTTATTTTTTTTGGTGTATTCATCTATGTTTTTTGAGATTGAAAGTTATCGGTCTACATAATCCCCTTTAAATTAACATTAGGGAAGCTGTATTCCGCACCTCTATTTTCCTTACAAGTGGTGTCAGAGCTTGGCCAGTTGTGTTATCTTTGTTGGTTGGTTGTGTTTTTTGTGTTAATTTTGGAAGTGGGAGTTCTGTAGAGGTCTATTTTGTTAAATAGGATGGCAAGTACATCAGGAAAAATAGACATTGAAAAGTTCAATGGCACAAACTTTGAGTTGTGGAAACTTAAAGTTGAAGATATGCTGGTCGACAAAGATCTTTGGGTTGCTGTGTCTGAAACTAAACCTTCAGCCATGAAGCAAGAAGATTGGGACCTGGTAGATAGGAAAGCTAGAGGACTGATAAGATTAAGTTTAGCGGATTCTGTTCTATTGAATGTCCATGAAGAGAAGACTACAAATGCTCTGTGGAAAAAGTTGGGAGCTATTTATCAGGGCAAGTCCTTGGTGAATAAAATTTTCCTTAGAAAGAAGTACTCTCTGAAGATGGATGAAGGAGCATATGTAGCAGAACATCTGAACACATTCAATTTGATTGTTGTACAGTTGACGTCTGTAGGTGTAAAAATAGAAGAGGAAGACCACTGTATGCTTCTATTGTGTTCCTTACCTAACTCATGGGATCATCTTGTGATGGCTATTGGAAGTACAACAACCACGTTTACAACTAAAGCAGTTGTTACCTCATTGTTATCTGAAGAGATGCGGAGGAAATCTTCTGAGATAGCCAAAGAGGCCCTGTCTATTCGAGGTAGATCAAAGGAAAAAGGAAAGAAGAAGGACAAGAAGTCTAAGTCCAAATCAGAGGGGAGATCAAAATCTCCTGGTACAAAGTCCAAGGTGAAGTGCTAGAATTGTGGGCAGAAAGGACACATCAGGAAAGACTGCAAAGAGGAGAAAAAGAAGAAGAAGAAGAACTCTTCTGACAATGATTCTTCTCAGAGTGATGCTGATGCCTTCATTGCTGCCTTGGCAACACCTACATCTGAAGATGTATGGCTAGTGGATTCGGGAGCATCTTTTCATATGACATCTCATAGAAAATGTTCACAAAGTATGAACTGTATGCTGGTGGGAAGGTGTTCCTGGCAAGTGATTCAATACTGGAAATTGTTAGTCAAGGAAGAGTTAGAATCCAGTTCCCAGATGGCAGAATAAAGGGAATGAATGGAGTACTACACAAACCAGGTCTGGCTCGAAACTTACTTTCTGTTAGTAAGCTTAATGATGTTGGAGTGCAAGTTACTTTGGTGAATGGTGGTTGTAAAATGACTAGAGGTTCTATTGTACTGGCAAAGGGTGAATGCATTGGAACTCTGTATAGATTAGATGCTAAACCAGTATGCTATAATAGTGTCTCTGTAAAATCTGAAAAAGCTACTATTGTAACACATGATGCAAACTCTATGGAAGTTAAACTTCCTACAGAGAAAACAATGCTTTGACATCATAGACTTGGTCACATAGGTGAAAAGGTTTAAAAACCTTGAAAAGCAAAACCCTGGTAGATGGGCTGATTGATTGTAATCTGGAGTTCAATTTCTGTGAACATTGTATATATGGAAAACAGAACCGTGTTTCTTTTTACTCTAGTTCTCATAAATCTTCTGGTGTTCTGGACTATGTATATTTTGATGTTTTTGGTCTAGTTGATGTTCTTTCTTTATCTAAATCAAGATACTATGTATCGTTTATTGATGATTATTCAAGGAGGGCATTTGTGTATTTTTTGAAAAATAAATTAGAAGTATTCAGTCGGTTTAAAGAATTTAAAACTCTTGTGGAAAATCAGACTGGTAGAAAAATAAAATGCTTGAGAACAGATAACGGTGGCGAATATTGCAATGCAGATTTTGATGAGTATTGTGTAGATCATGGTATAAAAAGGCATAAAACTACACCTTATACTCCATAGCAAAATGGAGTTGCTGAAAGGTTAAATCGATCATTGATGGAGAAAGCAAGAAGTATGTTGAGTTATGTTTGTCTTGAACAAAGGTTCTGGGCTGAGGCACTTGCTACAGCTTGTTACTTGTTGAATTGTTCTCCTTCTTCAGCATTGGTTGAGAAGACGCCTATGGAAGCATGGTCTAGAAAGAAGCCCTCTCTAAGACATCTTCATGTCTTTGGCTGTGAGGCGTATGCTCATATTCCTGAGGTAAAAAGATCTAAGTTGGATTACAAGGCAATAAAATGTATCTTTATTGGCTATGGAGTCGGTGTTAAAGGGTACAAGCTTTGGAATCCTGAAACTGAAAAAGTAATTTACAGCAGGAATGTAATTTTTAGAGAGCTAAAACCTTTGGTTATTGATTATCAGTCGGAGAAGACATAAAAGAAGAAAGAAAAGAATGTTGTTAATATTCCTCTAACCCCTGTAAAAGAGGAACAACAAGCACCAAGTGTAGATGGTTCAGATGTGAGTTCAAGTAGCTCCAAAGATTCAGATCCAGAGCAAGAACCTGAACCTGCACCTCAACCACTGAGGCGGTCTACACGTGAAAGAAGACAACCAGATAGGTATGGATTTTCAGTACTTGATTCAAGTTGTGCCTATGCTTTGCTTACTGATACTGATGAACCTAGGACTATGAAAGAAGCTATTAGTTTATCTGATTCAGATTCTTGGTTGGAAGCCACGGATAACAAAATGTCATCATTGGAGAAAAATGGAACTTGGGATCTAGTGCCCTTGCCTGAAGGTAGAAAACCTGTGGGCTATAAGTGGGTATTTAAAAAGAAATATGGTCCAGATGGTAGTATTGATAAGTACAAGGCAATACTGGTTGCTAAGGGGTGTGCTCAAAAGGAAGGTATAGATTATGGAGAAATTTTTTCTCCTGTAGCTAAGCTAACATCCATTAGATTTTTGTTGTCACTTGCAGCAGCATATGATTTTGAAATTGAGCAGATGGATGTGACGACAACATTTCTTCATGGGGACCTTGAAGAAGAAATTTATATGTCCCAGCCAGAGCATTTTGTGGTAAAAGGTAAAGAACATCTGGTATGTAAACTTAAAAAGTCTCTTTATGGTTTGAAACAATCTCCCAGAATGTGGTATCAAAAATTTGATACGTATGTTTTATCCTTGGGGTATGTGAGATCTAAATCTGATCATTGTGTTTATTATAAAACTGAAGGTGGTCAGATTCTTATAATTGCACTGTATGTGGATGACATGTTATTCATTGGCAACGGTAAGGGGATGAACTCAGAATTAAAATCTCAGTTGTCCTTGAAATTTGAAATGAAGAATCTGGGGGCAGCGAAGTACATTCTAGGAATGGAAATCAAAAGGGACAGATCTAAGAGAAAGATTTGGCTCAGCCAGTGCAAGTATATTACCAATGTTCTAGATAAGTTTAATATGTCTGATTCTAAATAGTTAGCTACTCCAGTTTTGTAGGGAATAAAACTATCTGTTGAAGATTGTCCAGAATCTTTGAATGAAATTGATGATATGAAAAAAGTACCTTATGCAAGTGTTGTTGGTAGTTTAATGTACGCAATGGTCTATATCAAACTAGACATTGCCCAAGCATGGGAGTTTTGAGCCAGTTTATGGCGAATCCAGGTAGATCACATTGGGATGCTGTGAAGAGAGTTATGAGGTATTTGAAGGGAACTTCTGATTATGCTATTTGCTATCATGGAAATTCAGTTGGATCTCAGAAATTTATCAGTATTAAGGGATATGTAGATTCTGATTGGGTAGGGGACATTGACAGTAGAAGATCCACCAGTGGATATGTATTCACGTTAAATGGTGGTGCTATCAGATGGATGAGCAAGTAGCAGGCTGTAGTCGCTTTGTCCACAACAGAGGTAGAGTACATGGCAGCTACTCGTGCATGCCAAGAAGCTGTTTGGTTGAAAAGGTTGTGTTCTGATGTTGGTTTTAATGCAGGGCAGATACAAATACATTGTGACAATCAAAGTGCTATCTATTTGGCGAAAAATCCTACATTTCATGCTAGGACAAAACATATTGATGTTTAATATCACTTTGTTCATGATATGGTGGAAGACAGGAAGGTGAAGCTGGAAAAGATTGACACTTTGGAAAATGTCGCTGATGCCTTAACTAAACTAGTGAGCATGACCAAGTTCAAATGGTGTTCAAATGGAATGGGTCTTCGGGCCCATAATTCTGAGTAATTGTATGAGGATTACGAGGTTGTAGTAATCTCTTCGATAAGTAGCAGATTGAAGAGACTTAGTGTCTAAAATTACTGCTTGAACCTCATGTTTTGATCATTGGTTGTTCATTGAACTATTCAAGAGTTCATCGGGTTCAAGGTTCAATGTGAATAGTCATCGCTATGACAGAACACTATCGGGCTTACTGAATGTATATGGTGAATGCATATCGGCATTGTATGTTGGGACTATACAAATGATGTGTATATCACAAATGTGTGAGAGGATACATCTCATGAGTATATCGCTAATGTATGCTGCAAACATTTCATTTGTATATCGCATTTGTACGTACCTCAGATTGGCTCTACCGATGATTGGTATTTCACCAATGCTAGTGACCATTGGGATGACTTACTGTATTAGTGGAAGTTGGAAGCTTTACATCGATCTCCAGGGTCTCACCGAAGGGTGTGAGCTGTTGGCCTAAGGTTGGAAGATTGGCGAAGGATGTAGAAGCTGCCCCAATAATTATGTGTTACTCCGATAGGAGTTGGCGATGGAGTTTTGGCATCGGTGTAAGAACCGCTTTCGGCCAGGTTTTGTTAAGTTTCTCCGACACTCACTATCTTACCGATGGTGGTAGCTTATTTAGAGATCGGTGAGAGATTGTTCATCGGGACAATGTAAATTATTTGGACTGATGGTGAAGGTCTGACCAATGAAAGATGGAGGACTTGGACATCACCGAGACATTGGACTATCAGTGCAAGAAGTGAAGTGCTCACCGATGAAGCAGGTTAGTTTGATAAGGCTATAGCTTGGCATCATCGACAACAAAATTGCTGATGATGGTATTACTGTGTGTTCGGCCATAAAAACTTGAACATCATTAGCAACCTGGTGCATGTGGGACTAATGGTCTCACTAGAATGTTAACTGTTGCGACGGTTGGAAGGCAGCGACGCTGGAGAAGTACGATCGATCAGTTAGGGCAAATGTGGTGTAATTGTTTTGTGGTCTTGAAGACTGATAATATAACCTGATTTACTAGCATCGTTAATAGTTGATAAAATGATTCAATTATATAGTTTATTTGGGAGATATCTAGTTTGAATAAGCGGTTGTGTATAATTGTAAAGAATTGATACCTGAGCAAAAGAGTTGGGATCTTTATTGTAACTATTCAATTTACTGTAATAAAGATATTCTCTCTTGTGGTGGTGGGTTTTTTACCCGAAAGGGTTTTCCCACGTAAACTAGTGTCGTTCTGTGTTGTCTTAATTATTTATTTATTTTTTCTGGTGTATTCATCTGTGTTTTTTGAGATTGAAAGTTACTGGTCTACATAATCCCCTTTAAATTAACATTAGGGAAGCTGTATTCCACACCTCTACTTTCCTTATAGATGTGAGTGATTTTATGGGATACTACGATCTCAAGGAGGATGTGGAGGATGATAAGGTTGAGTCAGAGGAGGTCCCATCGTAGTACATCTTTAGAGAGAGACCACGATAGGGCCAGCAAGAGGTAGACACTGACGAGGAGATAGTGTTGAGACCACGGTCTAAGGCTCATGGTCATCTTCCTGCAGGTGATGCGAGACCTAGTCAGAGAGAGAGAGGGGAGTGTAGTACTAGGCCTGTGCCCCTAGCTACACATCAGACTACAGAGCTCATCACACCTTTAGCGATCTGAGATCCATCCCTGTGAGGTGGAGATCTAGGTTAGCTTTGGTTTGTTGTTTTGATACTTTGTGTGTTTATGAGTTTTTATAGTTATATATGAGATTCTAATATCTATCCTATCCTCTATTTTGTAGTTGGGACGGACTCTTGGTGAGACTTTGTGAGTCACGTCATAGCAGACATAGTACCTTCGGATGTATCAGAGTAGCAGGTGTGGGTAGGCTATTCACCACGATCATCCACTGGGTGACATGCACAAATATTTATGCCTTTTATCAGGTACAAGATGACTATAGAGGCTATGCTAGAGTAGTTTGCACAAGAGAGAGAGGAGTTACGTTAGAGAGATGAGCGCGCCAAAGTTGAGCTTAAGGTGTAGTGAGAGCAGACGGTAGTGGTACCTACATTGGACAGAGAGCTAGCTATCAATGAGTTCTTACTGTGTGAGGTTCAGCAGGCAAGAATTGATAGAGATAGGATTCAGGCAGAGAGGGACTGGTACTAGAGGATGTACTAGGAGGCACATGAGTAGATGATAGAGATGAGGGGCAAGATCAGGGGGTTTCGATTGCGAAGTGTCTCTAGAAGTCATTCGTGATCTGTAGCCACACATGGTCGACTCGGATGTATTTTTAAAACTGAGGATATATATATATATATGATGCTTGTTTTTCCTTCTATCTATGTGTAATGGTTTTTAATCTATCACATGTGATCTTTGTAAAAATGCAACTAGTGATGATATTTAAATGCTGTAATTAATGCTATTGCACTATACTAACAATTCTTAGAAGAACATATAGTAATAAGCACAATGATCAAGGATTTCACACATAACCCAAATTTCTATGCTATATTCAGTTAATACCAAAGTGATCTAAGAAAAGAATGCATAAGCAGGATACAACAATGATCAACTAAACAAAGATGTAATGTTAAATGAATTAAGACAAAACAATAATATCTTATCAAAATTGAAACTAATTTATGTAATAAATTTGCCTGGGAACATTTAACATCAAATCTTTAAGCATAAAATCTTTTGAGGTGTGTTGCATTAATAGGTTCCTTAAGTGGCGTACGTTGCTCATTAGCTAGTTTATACGCTCCAAATCTAAATACTTTAGTAACTATATATGGTCCAAGCTAGTTAGGGCTGAACTTACCTTTTTCTCTAGGAGGTGTATTTATGTTGCATTGATTTTCATAGAGTACCAAGTCTCCAACTTCAAATAAATGTTGTATGAAATGTTCATTGTAGGATCGTTGTATACTTTTTTGATAAGCCTTGAGGTGCTCAAGGGTGTTAATTCATCTTTAAACAATCATCTCAAGTTCTTGTAGTCTTTTCTCGCATTCCATGTCATCATCCATGATGTCTCTTAGGGAAATTCTTAGTGAAGGAATTTCTAACTCCAAGGGAATTATCACGTATGTGCCATAAACAAGATTATATGGTGTATTACCAGTAGGCGTACAAATGCTTGTTCTATAAGCCCATAACACGTAGGATAATTGAGTATGCCAATCTTTTTGGTGTTTATTAACAATCTTTCATAAAATCCATCCAATAACTTTGTTTGAATCTTTTGCTTGGCTATTTGATTAAGGGTAATAAGGTGTAGAGAAGTGATGTATACGATATTTTTTGAGGAACTTTTTCACATCCTTGTTCTTAAATGGAATGCCATTATCTAAAATGAGGGAGGAAGGTATTCCAAATCAAGAAATAATGTTATCTTGTATAAATCAATAGATTACATCTGCGGTTGTGGATCACAAGGGGACCGCTTTGACCCACATTGAAAAATAATTAGTGGTAGTAATGATGAAAGTATGCCCTTGAGAGGAGGGTGGAGAAATTTTACCAATTAGATCCAAGCCCCAAATAGAGAATGGCCATGGTGACACCTATGCACGAAGCTCTTGAGCGGGAGCATGGATTAGGTGTTTATGTTGTTGACATTGTAGGCATCTCTTGACGTAAGTAAAGGAATCTTGTTCTATGTGCTGCCAATAGTAGTCCATTCGTAACAATTTTTGTATTGATGATTTTCCCCAAAAATGCCCTCCATAGGCACTAGAGTGAGCTTCTTCTAAAGCTATCAGAATCTTTGAATTGCTCAAACATCAGAGTAAAACACCATTGTAACTTTGTCTATATAAGACATTCGATAATATGATGTATCGTGTTGCCTGCTTGGATAAGCGGATTCAAGCATTTTTAGATGTTGAATTAGGAATGGTTCCATCATGCAAATAGTTGAATATATAGGAGAACCATTCATCAGTGTAAGTATTACCATAAAGTTTTGAGTTTGCAACTATAGGATCTTCAATTGTCGATGTTTTAATATTATGAACAACAAAATTAAGTTCTTCAGGGGAACCATCAGGGGATATAAGGGAAGCTGCACTTGCCATTGCATCCACATGCCTATTGTCTTTCTTGGGAATAGTGTTTATTGAATATGATGCAAATTGTTTTAAGAGAGATAGAACAATCGCATGATATTGAGATAGTTTGTCATCCTTAGTTTGATATGATCCAGTTATTAGTTTTATAATTAGCTGAGAATCACCATATATTGTAATGTGTTTGATGCTAAGTGCCAAGGCGACACGAAGTCCTACAATGAGAGCTTCATATTCAACTATATTGTTTGTGCATGAGAAGTCTAAGCGGTAAGAGAAAGGAATCGGCTTGCCTATCGAGAGTATCAATATAACACCACCCCTAGAGCCAATTCGACATCTTGATCCATCAAAGTATAATTCCCATTTTTCATATTTAGAGATTGTTAAAATTTGGTCATCAGGAAATACATCCTGATGTTGTGTAGAAAAAGGCAAAGGAGCTTCAACTAACTGATCAGCTAACGCTTGTCCTTTAATTGCTTTTTGAGAAATGAACATAAGATCGAATTCTATTAATAACATAACCCATTTAGTGAGACGACCTGATAAATCTATTTTTGCAAAGAGATGTTTCAAGGGGTCGAACTTTACCATCACATGTATTTTAGCATTTAAGAGGTAATGTCTAAGCGTTTGAGTTGCAAACACTAAAGGTAATAAATGCTTCTTAATAATAGTGTATCGCACTTCATAATCAAGCAAAGTTTGATTGATGTAATAGACAACGCATTCTTTGCCTTCAGCATTATGTTGCGCTAACAAAGCTGCTAGGGAATTGTTAGATGCTGAGATATACAATATGAAGGGTTTATTAGGAAAAGTGGGTTTTAGGACAGAAGGATTATCTAAGTAATCATTTAGGTCGTCAAAATCTCTTTGACATTTAGAATTCCATTGAAATTTAGAATCCTTCTTCAATAGTTGCGTAAAAGGGCAAGTCCTATTCGCACTCTGTGAAACAAATTGGCGGATGACCTGTATCTTTCCCTACAAACTGTGAAGTTGAGATATGTTCTTAGGTATTGGCATATTACCAATTGCATTTATCTTTTTCATATCTACTTGAATAGCATGATTTGAAACAATGAATCTCAGTAGTTTTCCACTATCCACACCAAAAACACACTTATGAGGATTTAATCGCGTGTTATATTTCCTTATGCGCCCAAATATTTGTCAAAGATTTGTAGCATGATCCTTATGGTGAATAGACTTTGCCAAGATGTCCTTGACATAATCTTCTAAAATATTATGCATATAGTCATGAAATATAAGAGTCATTGCGTGTTGGTAAGTAGCTCCTGCATTCTTAAGTCCAAAAGGCATGACTATCTAGCAAAATGTACCCCAAGGTGTTATAAAAGTTGTTTTATACTAGTCTTGAGGATTTATTAGAATTTGATTATATCCTAAAAAACCATCCATGAAAGAGAGTAATTCATGTCCAGCTATGGAATGGACAATCATTTTAATATTAGGAAGTGAAAAATCATCTTTCAAAGATGCCAAATTCAAATCTCAGAAATTTGTGCACATTCTTATATGACCATCAGGTTTAGCGATGGAAACAATATTTGAAATCCAAGGTGAATAATCAATAGGTCGTATAAAACCAGCTTGTAAAGCTTTTCAATCTTAGTTTTAACAAGCAGTGCAATCTTAGGATTCATCTTATGAATCTTTTATTTAAATGGCTTAACATCCGGTTTCAACACAATATTATGTGTTACAATCTGAGGATCAATACCAGGTATGTCAAAATAATTCCAAGCAAATAATTCTAAAAATTCATGCAATAACTTAGTCATTTCTTCTTTTTCTTCTACATTTAAGAAATCACCAATAGGGATAACTTTTTCAATGTTATCTTTATCCATAATAACATCAACAGTCTTTCCCTTAAGGAGAGTAAGGTGGTCTAGGGGATTGTATGATTGCAGTTGTTCTTCAAATTCTTCATTGGACTTTAAAGTGGAATTTATTGTGCTAGTAGTTTTTTCAAAATATGCATCATTGTTTAAATAATAAGGTAAGCCACGTTTATGATGATAATGAGGAATATTGTCATAAGCACCTAAGAATTCTATTATTTCTTCATCTGTTGAGAATACATCCACTAGAAGTGGTCCTGGAGGACAATTGGTGTCAATCATCTCAGGAAATATCAAACTAAGTGTTGATATTGTATTCACATTAAGAGTAGGGCATTTACAGGCTTTGGATTCCTTGAAAGGATTATATCCAATGCCATTTGAGCAATGTCGCGAAGCAGATTCTATAGGGACTTTGATTCCTTGTTGATTTATGCCACAACCATTACCTACATAATCACAATATTTATAAAGGATTCAGAATCCTCGACCATAAAGAGAAGCCATTTCCTTGGAAGAAGGTGAAGCTTCATAAGTTTCATAGTCAGTGGTATAAGTAAAAGTATTATCCAAATTTGTCATCAAAGAAGCTTTATGTGTATCATTCAAAGCATGTGACATGATCGATGCAATATTTGATGTTTCGAGGATGGGATTTTTAGATTTGTATTATCTCATGGAAGAAGATGTAAAATCTAATGAACCCCAATCATCACCAACAAATGCATTCGATTGTTTAGACACTTGCATAACATTTTCAGAAGCAAGAGGAGTTGATATGTCAACTTTTAGATTGTTTAGACTCTTAGGACAAACAACATGCTTATGAGCTTCCATTTATAGACAATTATCAGGTTCAGGATTAGCATGTATAGTGTGTAGCTTATCTTTGAATATAAACTTAATTGAACAATGTAAAGTAGAAGGAACTGCCCCTAATGCATGTATCTAAGGTCTACCAATAATCATGTTGTAAGATAGAGAGCAAGGCATGACATGAATCAGGGTAGGCACAATCACATGTCCCACTTGTATAGGTAAAGTTATAGTGCCCATGGATTGTCATCCAACATTGTCAAAACCACAGATACTTAATGTTTTTGGTTTGATGGTAGATGTATCAACTTTATTCTTATGTAATAAGTTAATGCTAGAAACATTAAGAGCTAATCCATTATCAATCATAACTCTCTTAACCAATGTTTTGTTTATTGTAATAAAGATAATCAAATGATCATATTGGTTCTGAACTTCAAGAGATGGCAATTCATGCTGTTGAAACATAATGTCTATTTTTGTTGCATGCATACAATCTAATAGAGCTGCTACATCATTTGGTTTAACAGTAGGTGGGACAATCAACTTTTGTAAATCTTCTTGGAGCATTCCATGGTAAGTAGGTGAAGTTTGTATAAGCTCCCAAAGGGATATCTTTGTAGGAGTAGCATGAAGCTGCTCTACAAGATCATAGTCTTTACCACCTTTATATGTTGAACGAGGTTCTTGAGGAAGCAAAGGTTGAGAAGCTAGTAAAGATATCAAAATGCTTGATTGTTGTGTGCTTTGTTTATTATTCCGAGTGTTATATGCATGAGCAACCACATTATGATTAGTTTTTTGTAAATTTTGTTGCACTATTTGTTTAGCATAATCATAAATGTGATCAGGAGGTCGAGAAGAAGATGAGCAACCTTTAACAATGAGCACTAGTTTAGAAGATGGTTTAACCACATTTGAACATACAGTGACCAAAATTTTTAGTTTTTTAAGTTCTTCTTTAGATTTAGGAACATAGATCACATTTACAAATCTTTGAAATAATCATGGCTTAGAGGCCATAGTGATTGAAGTCATCATGACTAAACATATTAACATATACATGAAAATCTTACAAAATATAATCTAACATTTTAACATGCTCTATTTAACCCAAGATTCAAATGTAAAATGATGGCCTATTGAAAATGAAATACTATGTACAACAGTAATAAATGATAATTTCTAACTCTTTTAGTGAAAAAATAAAGAATACTATTCACAATTCAACGCATATAATTTCACAAAAGAGAGTTTCTCAATCTAATTATGCTCTAGGATAGCAAATTAGTTTAGATCTAAAGATTAAAAGGATGCAATTTTTTTAAAGCTCGGGTTCACCAAAATGTTTACAGTAAAATTGTAGATTTGTCTTAATAAGAGTAAGTACTACTCTTCTGCCATGCTAAACATTGGGAGGACAAGGATTAAGCTTGAGACCAAGCTATTGATCACTTTGTCTGTCCCTTATGCTCACTAGGTCTGATTTCAAGGGCCTTATTAAGGTTTGGCTAAGTGCCTTTATTCATTAATCAAAGAAAACCCTAATTATACCTTTCAACAGAGATTTTTAGAATTTGATAATGAAATAGGCAAAACAAATCAAAAAAATGTAGAGAATGAGTTTCAGAGACTGTGCACCCAAAATCTAAGGACCAACTAGACTAGGGTGCCTGCTCTTTAGTCTGGCAAACTTCTATCATGGAAAATCTCCTACACAGGCTAATTAGTAATCCTAAATGGTTCTCAGATCTCAGAAATTTCCCCCAGTTGGACTAGGCACCCGCTCATTAGTCCCGCAAGTGTCAGAATCCAAAAATTTAAAAGTCTATGATGACTGTACCTATAATACCTTCTTTCTATAGCTTCTTTCTACCAGAACCTACAAGACACGATCTATACCTACAAAAGAAGGAGAAAGATGTTGTGACTATCTAGGAGCTTGCCTCAGTCAAGCCCTGTCTTTGGTATTTCTACCTCAACAATAGCCAGAGATAAAGATTTGTAGAAGTGTGTGCAAACCTAACAATGTGTATGCAGAAATATCAAACCCTAGATGTCTCAATCAAGGGAAGATCAACAACTTTCTTCAAATCAATAATCACATACAACTTCAACTCAAGGAGATGAAAACAAATGAAGACTTGCATGAACAAGAAGGCGAATCGGCAATGTCCCCGGAGGATCCCCATGCTTGATGTTGGAGGCTACAACCCTTCTCCTGATCATGCAAAAGGTATACAAACCCTAGGAAGAGCAAGATAGACTCAAGATCTTGATTCCTAATCCCCATCCATTGTCTCCATGATAGCAAATTCAAATAACTTTCAAGAGCTTCAACAAGTAGCTGATCTTCAATGGCAATTTTGGTAGAGTTTTAGCATCAAGCTTGCATAAGAATTGTGTGTTTTAAAATGATTTTAAAATGTATTTTTATATCTAGGTTTATGGAAATTCAAATTTCAAAATAACGTCTTGATATCGTGCAAAAATCAAGAATTTGAAAACGTAATCTCGAGGTACACAGCAGGAGCGAAACCCTGCCAAAATTCAAAATCCTAAAAAATGGGGTAGGACTAGGGCATGGGCGTCCAAGTCTAGGCCCCCATTTTCCTACTAGATCTGCATTTTGGGGGTCCTAGGGACCCATAATACAAATCCTCTTTCCGGGTTCTATCAAAAGGTTACCTAAAAAACTAAACATTTTGCAACTAGACTTAGCCAATCAGGGTTTCAGGAAGGTCAGAAAGAAAAAGGTTGAGAGGTCACCCAAAGCGAGGAGCTAAACCATGGGAAATTGTACCATTCCATACAGGAGGACAATTTCTAATGTTACACCTTCTTAGATGTCTTGACTGAGGAAGCAAACGTTGCTTTACACAAGGTACATGAAGGTGTCTATGGTTTGTATTTTGCTAGCCCTAGTCTTGTTAAGAAAATTTTGAGAGCTGGATGCTATTGGCTGACAATGGAGCATGATTCATAGAGATTTTCTAAGCATTGTCTACAATATCATAAACATGGGGATCTAATACATGCTCCAGCACATGAGTTACAACCTGTTACTACACCTTGGCCCTTTTCATAGTGGGGACTTGACCTCATAGGAAAAATCCATCCCACCTTGTCCAATGGTCATAAGTTTATCATTACTACCACTGAGTATTTTACAAAGTGGGTAGAAGCCATACCAATGATTTACATCACTACCAAGTAGATATCCAAATTTATCCTACATCATATCATTTGCCACTATGGAATCCTACAAGCCATTATGACTGACAATGGGCATCCTTTCAAGAACTAGGAAGTCTATGAGTTATGCAACAAATTTCATATCCAACATCAGTTCTCAATGCCTTACTATCCTCAAATTAATGGTCAAGTTGAGGCTTCTAATAAAACCATTATTAAAATTCTTAAAAAGATAGTCAATGAAGCTGGCTGTGATTGGCATCTACAACTTAATCCAGCCTTATGGACTTATCGAACAAGTGTTAGAACTCCCACTGGTGCTACACCCTATGCTCTTGTGTATGGAACTGAAGCTATCTTACCTATAGAGGTCAAGATCCCCTTGCTAAGAGTATCCTTACAAAATCTTATCTCTGATGAAGAATATAGGGTATCCAGGTTAAATGATCTAGAGCTATTGGATGAATGACGTCTCACGGTACTTAATCATCTCCAAGTTTATCAAAATTGTCTTCACTGCAGCTACAACAAAAGGATCAAACATTGAAGATTCTAGGTAGGAGACCTTATCCTTAAAGAGAATCAGAAGAATCAATAAGATCGTGAGCAAAAAGGCAAATTTGAACCTAATTGGTTAGGACTGTATGTAATCACACTAGTCTATGAATTAGGAGCTTACACTCTCGCAACACCTGAAGGTACTCCTTTGGATGAACCCATCAACAGTGTTCATCTGAAGAAGTTTTATGTTTAATTCTCAGAATATCCCCCAAATTATTTTAAAACAAGAGAGAAGATAAATAATCTGTCCTCTGGTGAAAAATTGGTAAACAAGTGCCTTAGATAAGTACCATAGTGAAAACCTGGTAAACAGGTGCTATGTGTAGAGTTGGATTTTATCATCTACTTCATTTTTGTTTATCATCCATAATAAACCTTATCCATATCATAATTACCTTCACCCATCTCCATTATAAGCCTAATTGTCCATTAAATAAACTCATTTCCTTTTCCACCCTAATGCTTACTACTATCATGAGTTTGGAAATTGTGGGAGTCGTTATGTCATTTTGATCAGCACCCCTCTAGGTTTAGGTTATCACTCCACCTTTCATTACCCATAATAAGTGTTGATGTATAAAATTGCGCAAGTTCCAACACCAACATGGGAAGTTTCAAGAATGTGAGGCTTGCTACTTGAAACAACCTCCAGATTTTAAAGAAGTTGGCTCTTCCTATTTCAATCGGGTTTTGAGTAAAGGGAAAGAGATAAATAGGATTACAGATATAATAAGAAAATATAATTTATGGTGATGCACCTAAGTAAAAAGTACTCCTTCAATTCAAGCATAGTGAAGCTATTCTCAAGATACAGTTATATTAAAGAGTAGATACTGCATGATCAACATAAATAGATATAATGAATATTATCAAAGGCTTATAAATAGATGACTTTGTAAAGACACAGATGATATCAACCAAGGAATAGAACATAGTTCTTCTTATTAATCTTCCAGTAGCATAGAAGGCACAGAAAACATGCACAGATATATCGACTTTCTTATGAAGAACAACAAAATAGAGGCAAAATGACATAAATTGGTCACAACAAAGTGTCTGAATCCTCTATTAGATTTCTAATTAAAAACTTATTCCCCAAAAAAGAAGTAAAAGTTCCCCAATCGATTACAAATTCTATATATTTATAATCATAGACTTAACCCAAGATTGCCTACAACAACCCGAATCATCAACAGCCAAACAAAACTAAAGATTACTGAAAGTCCATGGTAGTTATGATCTTCTGAATCTGTAATGGCCATCCTTCCTGCGCGCTCATTGGCTGGGGTGTAATATTATGTGGCACACTAATTGTATTGAGACTAATACACACAGCAACACCCGCACACTTAAGGCTCAAAAGAAATTATGACAGATGGCAACGTTCGCATACAGTTAGAAAATTGTTTGCCTTCAAAGAAATTCATAGGAAACAACCACTTGTTGCACTCCGTAATCCTCAAAATGATACATGTCCTACCCTGCCAAGCATTTAAAAACTATGTCTTTATACCCGAGCGCCTTCCATTGTGACATCTGTCACAACCTACTTCACTTAGAAACTGAGACACAATATCAATGGGACCCACTGCATTCATAACTCATTACCCACACAGGGAATAAACTAGGACAGATGGCGGCACCCGCAGCAAACAAGCTAACACGCGGCCACCTCTAATGACACAGTTGAAACTAATGAAACTTTTGAAGGATCCTTCGGAAGCTGACACTTGTCGCGTTCCGCTGCAACTGTGAATTAAAATGTTTCTGCTACAAGAAGATTATGAATAGAGTAACCCTTTCTCTGCTATCGCCACATGGCACCCTTCGCAAGCTTGAAACTATCTTTGAATTGTGGCCCACCATATATATGCCGATATCAATATAAATTCTAAAAAGGGACACGCGACATCATCCACATAAAACTCAAAAGGACACATGGCGGCACCCAAAAACATATAGCAAGAAAATAAACTTTTTGAGACTGCTTCTGCATTCAACACATGGTGCCTTCCGCAAGATTGAAACAAAATGTAACAAAAGATGTTACCCAACATGTTGCGC
Organism: Cunninghamia lanceolata; assembly: GCA_027924645.1. Lineage (NCBI taxonomy): Eukaryota > Viridiplantae > Streptophyta > Pinopsida > Cupressales > Cupressaceae > Cunninghamia > Cunninghamia lanceolata. Next base: position 3,774,023 of record BSBN01000738.1, read on the forward strand.
CTTCTGCAACAACCTAGATACATGGAAACCTCTGCATAAAACTTGGTGCTTGTTCCATTGTTGTAGCTTTGACAATTGGCGTGACCCGTGCACAGAAACACAGAGACAAATATAATAAGCCACCGTAACTTTTATCGCAACACTGCTGAAACTAAAACAAAATGTAGAGTTACTCTACAGTTCTTGGCAACCATCAATACTTCTAAACTTGCTCTGAAAGAACCCAAAACTGACAAAAAGATATTGTATTGAAAATAAAACTTGAATTATAGATTTTGCAACGCTATCTGATATACAGACCATTCTGAATCTTAGAGCCCCTGTCTACTCTGCAAATCTTGAAAAGCAAAATCAAGATTAATTATATCTTTATGGGAAAATGTTTGCAAAATTTGTACCATAGCCTTTAATTGAAATTCCAGCTGGGCCATAGGTATCAACACAGTTTCAACTTCCTTCACTGTGGATTCATTTTGTTTGGTCAAAAAAAGGGCCTTGATGTCATCTATCATCAACACTATGTTACTATCTGGGAAAGGTGAAGGAAGTCCCAGTTGCACCAAATCTTCTGTGTTTCTTCATATTCTTTACTCCTTCCTTCACTATATCTAGGAGCTCCTGACAATTTGTGGCTCCAGAATTGCAACTCAAAACCTCATTGACCTTCTTAGCAGCAATCATTCTACCATCGATACCTGCTACTAATAATGTTTCATTTGTTGTGTCATACAACTTTTTCAACAAAAGTTGAGAGTCAGAAAGCCTTAATGAAACAGTAGATAAAGTGGGTTGCACAAAAGTCTCTACCTTCTCACATAGCTATTGAGAATTTAATAGAAAAGTCAAAGATGGATTTAGCTAAATAATCTCCTTGGAGATTCTCTTCCATACTAAAACATATAGCTCTTTTACCAAATTTAGAACTCCTGCATTCTGTGTTCTATTAGCGAACTCAATTGTTAGCTATTTTGTTCTTTGTTGCTCAGCCATGAATTGTGCCTGAGCTACACTATTGGCATTTTGCTCACTCAATAATTTTTTTTGCAACTGCGTTGCCTTTTACAATTTATCTTGATACTTGTTTTCTATAGTGGCTTTTTCCTGTCTTAAAACAGTCACTACAACCTTCTCCTATGCCAGCTCAATCTTAAGAGAAGCAATCTGGGCATGTACAGCCTAATGCATCTATAAATAAATAGTGTTTTGCAATTGTTTGTTCAAATTATCAATCTCATTTATTTTAGACTAAATCTCCCAAGTGAGATTACTGCTATTCACTTTCTTTTGAGCCAAATCACTCTCTGTCTTTTGTAACTTCTTAGACACTTTCAAATAGTCTATAGCCATAGCAGTTGCAGTTTCATTCATTAGCTCAACCTTGTCCTATGGCTTGAAGAGAGACATATCCATGGCCACAACATTCATAGCATAATCTTGGGGTTGCATTTGCTCATTTGGTTTTATCACATTTGGGGACAAATGTGTCACTGTCAATGATTGTTGAATAGGGTCAAAGAGTGACCTCATGTGAGCCACATCAGGGCTTTTGTTTTCCTTCTTTCTCTTCTTTTCCATCCTCTTTTTGTTGTGTCTGCTTGAGCTTAGAAGGTGGGAGGAGATGCAATATAACCTCTAGCAAAGGGGTGACCTTGAGGCAGGCCATAAGGAATAGCAGATAATTGTTGGCTAGGGGAAACTTGGGGGGGTCCGTTTGGGCACAGATGGAGAAAATAGTGGCAGTGTTATGGCTTGTGAGGACATGGCCAGTGCACTGGCAGTTAGGGCAAAGGTTTTTGTAAGCACAACAGAAGTGGAAGGGGACATGGAAACCTGAGTATTTGGGATTTCCACTCTTAAATGAGAAGAAAGAGACACATGAGAGAAGAGAGAAGTACTTACTTGAGTCATGGAAGAGATAACTGGCACTTGTTTTTGCTATGGTGCTGCTACTTCTTCTTCTTCTTCCTCTGGCAGGATCAATCTCCTTACTTTCAAAGGCCTTTCTATTGTTTCCTCTATTTCTTCATCTTCAATATTTACAACCACTGGTTGTTGCAAAGGGACCATTCTGGAACCCCTAGATGCCGTAGCTATATGAGTTCCTAGAAATTGTGATGACACAACTCCTTTTTACTTCTCTAAGGTGCTAAGGGATTGAGGCCATGAAGACCTAGGATCAACAGATGACACTTGTCATGTTTCTTGCATTCTTGAGGCTCCCTCTGTTTCTTCCTCTGATTCCTCACCCTTCTAAATTTTTCTTGTGTCTAGACTTGAGACTACGGATAGCTGCCACTCATCCTAGATTGACTCCCATGTCTCATCATTTTTAATATTCCCAAATAAATGTGTAATCTCAGAGGTCTCTTGCCTATATTTCCAATAGGCTTCAATCTTTTCTGTTCTCCATTCTTTTGCTTTTAATAATTTCCTTACACCCGCAGTCATCTTTAGCTTAGGGTCATACTCTTTCTCTTTGACATAGAAGGTTTCCAATGGCCTAGGGCCCTCATAGGGCAAATTAGTTAATTCTACATAGAGATCTGGACTATCTTCTTTTGGAGACCTCCTTTCCTCCCAAAATAGGCGTCCTTCATGTACCATCTTGGCACAAACCTTATTATTTATTATCCAGGAAGCTAGGAAACTATCTGGGTCATATTTCCATTTATCTTCTATAATAAGAAAACCAAGGGTAGCTAACTTCCTTAATAAGAGGCTCTCTATTCCTCTAACTTCAATTGCCATGTTTAGTCTGGCCCATGGAACATCATACATCTTTTTCTTTCTTTTCTTGTGGCTGAAATCATTATCTACAATAGATACTTGATGGGTAACCTCTAAGAATATGACCCTAGGAGTCAATACTTTAGGCAATAACATAGGCCCTTTGATGAAACCTTGGACTCTGATTATGGTAGTATGGGCTCCAAAGAAGTAGTCACAGGGAATTAGACAGTTGGTTAGAAAACCCCTTATACCCTGTGTCGTCCTATGTTCCATAGGCTCGGGGCTTAACTGGCCAAAAGCGGGGGCGACAAAAAACTCCCAAAACTCATAGGGGTCTGAGGTATCAGATAACACATGTATCCATGCAGACACAGGAATGGTTTTACTATGATCTGAATCTGAGTCATACATATTTAAGGGCATATGCTATATAAAAAGACCAAAATTTTGATACAGCGTAAGATGGAACAAGAATGTAGAATACCTGAATACTCGTTTTGTTTTGAAATTAACAAGCTGGTTGATCATGGCTGCAACGAGTTTCTCTGAAAAATCCAGCCGATACTCCTGAGACTTATCCACAGTTTTCATTTTGAAAATGATTGCCAATTGCTAGTCATGAACTATGTTGTCCACCTTCATTCCAAAAATGAAAGCTATCATTGAAAGAGTACCTAAACATCAAGGTTAAATTGTGCATGGCTAGTGGGTAGTGTAGGCATCTGAGTATTATCTTCACCGAGATGCATCTCCGCATTCAGGAATTTTAGTGTGCTATGTAAGTTCGCCCATGTGCCTTGCATCTTGGCAATAGTTGGAAATGTTGTCGTTCTATCATATTGCAGGGCCAACATGTCCCTTATGGTCTTAGGCATAATATGAACTATGAAAGGACCTTGTTGAATAGAATTTGATGGTACATGAAACAACTCCACACACAATTCAATCAATTTGGAACAAGGGTGTACATTTGGAACCAGGAACTGCGCCAATTGAGAAGTCCATATTCTCATACCAAAAGTTTCATACTACCCCTTGTTCGCTCAGATGAGGCACCTCTTATGTGCTCCCTCTCAGAGATTCTTGGTGTTCTTTTGAAGAGGTGTATCATATATGTCATCTGCATAGTCTTTTACTTGATCTAGGTCAACAGATAATCCTACTTCAGGAACCGTTGTTCTTGGATAGGACTTCCTTGGTTGCGCAGGTGCCGAAGCATATGACTTGTTGTTCATCAATTTATCAGTCGACTCAAAAATTCCAAGTCCCTCTCATGGTGACTGTGTCTCAGACATATCTATATCTTTGTGAGAAGATTTAAGAAAATTTTGACACAGAAAATAGAGCAAAACTATTTAGTGGAGTTGTACTTAGCTGAAAAGCACTTGTGAGGAACAGAACTCGGACACGACAGTGGTTTAGAGTAGGAAGATAGAAGCAAATGACACTTTCAAGGACTTAATACCTATCTTATTGGGCCTTATGGAAACAATAAATGACACATCCCATCGTATTAATGGCATTAATGCTGAGAGACAGTTAATGTATCTTTTTGAAATCTGCATGGGACAGAGTGTCAGATATGTTGTGAGAGTGACTATCTTTTTGAAAAAGGGTGTACTTCCCTAGAATTTTGGGGATTGTTGAACAACCTTAATAAATGCAAGGGCTAAAAGAGAAGGGGCTTTGTGTTGCTAACACATGTTCATTGAACACTTATTTGAAAGGGAAAGTTGGAAAATAGAAAGTGAAAAAAGGAAACAAAAAAAACTAACTAACTATGATACATGATGGGCCCCTGCTTAGGTGAAATGTTTTAGAAAGATCCCATTTACCAAAATCTCTTTAGGTTCTCCATTCATGGTTTCCAGCTCAAATGAATTTTGTTGCTTGCAAGAACGAACCTTATAAGGGCCTGTCCATAATGATTCAAATTTGTTGTGTCAACCTGACTTGGCAGCTCTTTCATCCCATTTCAATACCAGAGAGCCAACTTCAAAAATGGGGTTAGAAGTATTCTTGTCAAACCAATTCTTAACCATTTTCTGATGTTTTATTACTGATTCATGTGCCTTTTCTCTCTTTTCTTGGACTTCCAACAGCTCAACAAGTCTGACTTGCATTGGGCTATTTTCCTCAATTTCTATCTGCTTTAACAGCTGTAAAGTAGGAATCTCTAAACTTAGTGGCAATACTACAGGTTTACCATAAGCCAACTCATAGGGAGACATTTTGGTTACTTGCTTTGGTGTGATCCTGTCAGCCCACAGTGTTGTATTAAGTAACTTATGCCACTCTCTCTAATAATTAGTCCCTATCCAATTTATGAGTCTGATAAGGTTCTTGTTAGTGGACTCTGCCAAACCATTACCTTGTGGGTAATAATTTGAAGAAGTCTTCAAATATATCCCATTTATTAAAGAAAACTTAGATAATTTAGTTCCCAAAAATGCTTTAGCATTATCTGATACGATGGTATGAGGAGGACCAAAACGAGAAGTTATACCTTCTTAAAATTCTAGTATGACCTTTTCTGCTGCCTCTTTGAGTGGTACTACTTCAATCCACCTGGTAGAGTATTCTGTTGCTGTAAGAATCCATTTGTGTCCCATATTTGATACTAGATTGATCATGCCAATAAAATCCAAACCCCATTGAGCAAAGGGTTCAACCACAACTATGGGACTTAGAGGCATTGTTGCATTTCTCCTCTTGCCAGTATAAAACTGGTAAGCCTAGCATTCCTTAACCATCTGATGGCAATCTATAAACAGAGTGGGCCAGAAATATCTAGATTATGTCACTTTGATTGTAGTAGTCCTTGCTAAAAAATGTCCAATTGAGGCTCCATGATGCAATTCATGTAGTATTCTTTGAGCTTCATCTTTCTCCATACATCTTAAGAGTGTACCATCAATATTCCTTCTAAATAAGATCTGATCAATTAGTATAAAATGGATTCCTTGTTGCCTATAGTACCTTTTCTTATCATGGGAGAGTTCATTTGGGAACACCCCATACTTCATAAACTATATTCTGTCTCTAACCCAAGAATCTTGGTCAACCTCTTGGAATTTCAACACATTTTCATTTTCTGTTTCTTCAGACACTGATCTTTCTATGTCTTGGGTCATGTATTGGCATAGTCCTTTGCCTCTGACCAACTTGGTGGGTCTTACTTCTACATCATATTCTAAAATCTTTGTTATCTAATTGGCTCTTTTCTCAGTGATCTCATCCTCCATAATATATTCTCTTACACTAGGGTGAGCCACTAATATCAAAATTTTATTTCTTGTTACCAAATGTCTAAATTTTTTAAGGGCTTTTACCATGGCGTATGCTTGTTTCTCCATGAAATTATATCTTGACTCATACTCCCTGAGAGTCCTGGAGAAGAAAGCTATTAGATGCTCTCCTTCCTCTTGATCATCTTTTTGAGTCAGAACAACAGCAACACTAAATTCTCCCCCATACACATACATTATAAAAGGTTTAGAGAAATCTAGGTTTTTGAGTACTGGGGCTATTGAAATGGCTCTCTTGACCTCTTCAAAAGCCTATCTTCCTTCTATAGTCCATTTGAAAACCAGATCATTTTTAAGCAACAGTGTCATTTGTCTAATTAGACTTGCAAAATTAGATATAAATCAGCTAACAAAGTTAATTTTCCCTAAAAAGGATTGGACTACTTTCTTGTTAACTGGCAAAGATAGATTCATTATAGCTATGACCCTCTCTGGATCAATGGAAACCCCTTCTTTTGACACTATGTGTCCTAAAAGTTTACCCTGAGGCATATCAAAGATACATTTCTTGGGATTTAGAGAGATCCTAAACTCTTGACATTTCTTGAAAACAACCTCTAAATGGTCAAAATGATCTCTGGCATTCTTAGAAAAAATAGTCAGGTCATCTAGATAGATTAGAATGATCTTACTTATAAGCTCCCCAAATGCTACATCTATTGCACGCTAAAAAGTAGCTCCAGCATTCGAAAGGCCAAGGGGCATCTTAGCATATGCAAATGTTCCCCACTTTGTAGTGAACACTGTCTTATACTGATCTTCATCTACTAACCAAATCTGATTGTATCCTAAGAAACCATCAAGCAAGGAAAACCTTTCTGACCCAGCCATAGTCTGTAAATCTGTTCCATAGAAGGCAGGGGATAATGATCTTTCAAAGATGCTTTATTTAGATCCCTGGAATCTACACAGAGTCTTATGTCACCATTCTTCTTTCTTATAGGCACTAGGTTTGACACCTAGGTTGAATGCTTAAGTGGGAAAATAACCTTTAATTCTAGGTGCTTTTGCAGCTTATCCACCATTAGGGGTTCAATTCTAGGATTCACTGGCCTTTGCTTCAATCAGACTGGTTTGGATCCTTCAGTAAACTCTATGGTGTGTTGGATGATATCTCTATTATAGCCATGGAGGTCCTCATAGGTCCAAGCAATCGCCCTATCATATTTGTCACATAAAGTAATCAGCCTCTCTTTTTCCTCTTGGGTTGTAGCATTACCTATTTTTAACTTTCTTCCTTCACTAACTTGAATTTCAGAATAATCCTCCTTATTTGCCTTAAACCTCCTCTTCTCTAGGCTTGCATCTTCTGGGTCAAACAGATTTTCTAGAGTAATCAGTACTTTAGGGAGTTTACTTGACCTTAGGTGGATAATTTGATCACCATATGTTTCCTCAATTTTGGGGTGTAACTGGTTAGCAAACTCCCCTGATTGCTGTAAAAATGAAAGTACTTGAAGATCACTGTAAAAAACTTGCCAATTTTGATCATTGTTTGGAATTGTTGGTCTTACTATCGCCTTAACTAACTCATTGTTAACTAATAGATCACTTGCTGGGTCAAATTGTGAACCAATTTGTGCCATTCTATCTGCTTCTAAATTTTGGGCTCTGGGCACTACCTCAATATTGAAAGCATCAAAGCCATCTATCAGGTCCCAAATCCTATGTCGATAGGACCTCATTCTTACATTTTTGGCTATTGCTTTCTCTCTAATTTCTTTTACCACCAATTTTGAGTCTCCTCTCACTATCAGATTCTTAATTCCCTTTTTCTTGGCCAACATGAGTCCATGCACCAAAGATTCATATTCAACGTCATTATTGGTATAGGCGAACTGAAAGCAAATGGCTCTTAGAATTTTCTCACCATTTGAGGTAGTAAGGCAAATACCTACTCCAGCACCATTCTTGCTCCTAGACCCATCAAAATTTAAGGTCTAGATTTCTGAGTTTCCTTCAGATTTTCCACTTTTTGATACTTCTTTCCTTATAATATTTGGGATTTCTTGGTCTTCTTCAAAAATAACATAAGTACCTAGACCAGTAGAGTCATAGTTTCCATAAGGATCACTCTACATCATGGTCAACAACTGATTGTTCTCTTCTTCTTGTTGGTCATGTTCAGTCCAGTCACCTAATTCTTCAACAAAGACTCTCTCCTTCTTATTCATCATGGCATGGGATGCTTCTATTTTTGGGGTTGGTTCATTAGTAATATGGTCTTTAGATAATGGCTCAGACAATACTTTCATCTTTGTCCCATACTTGGATCTTAAGATTAGATGTGACCAATCTAGTGACATGTAACCTCCTATTTTGGTTGTGAAATCTCTTGACAAACATAAACCAAATATAGGGGGAATATCTATGACTACCACATCCTAATTGACAGTTATATTGGGACAAGTATATAGTTGTAACAGAAGTTGTTTGATTTTTCCTATAGTTTGAACAGACTTCCCATCTTACTGCATGACCCCTCTGGTAAGTGGCTCATACTTTATCTTTAAAGCATCTGCTATCTGCTTTGGCATTACTGTAGTACTAGCTCCAGAATCTATCATTGCATTATGCAACATTTTTTCCCAACTATTAAAGTCAGATATAATGGATCTGGTTTAGATTTACCTACCTTAGATGCATTGTTCAACAGAGCTATTGTTTGTAGAGGTATAGTGTATTTATGTTGGATTTTCCCTTTATCGGTAGTTCCTTCTTTAGCACTAGTTTATTTAGAGACCTCTTGACCTTGTAGAGCTTCTTGTAACAGTGTCTTCTGCTCGAGGATAGCCAACATATCCCAAATTGATACATGTGATGGAGTTCTTTTCAGTTGGTCCACCACATTCACATGTCCTAATGCTTCTGTCTTTGGATAATAAGGGTACCTTGTCTTTTCTAGCATTTGACCTGAGGCTACTTGATTCTGTACCGGTTGGGGCACTTCTTGCCTAGAGACTAGATTGTGATGATTTTGAAATGGAGGAGTTTTGATAATCTCATTATTTGTGACTTAAGGATGCTCCATCATTCTCCTCTTTGATCTGGTATAATAGTCTGACTGCACCAATGGTTTCTTTGAAGTGGATGCCTCATTCAAGAACACTGAATCTTCCTCTTCAATCCATGAAAATAAGGCATGTTCAGGAGCTATTTCGTCTTCTTGTTGTATAGACATCCCTTGCATCTGGGCAACCATTACTGCATTCTGGACACCAAGAGACTGATATGGTGGGGCATTAGATGTCAAGAATTATCCTTCTAACCCTCTCTGTTCTTCTATCTTTTGCTACAAATTGCCTTTGGGACAGTCTCTGGGCATATGGATATTGTTGCAGGGAAAGCACCAGACATTTGTGTCTTCTGCTAAGTTATTTTGTCCTGAAACTATTTCTCTGTTGGGATTATGAGGAATAGTTTGTAGAGGTGTGGGGACTGAAACCAACTAGTTTGAAGGCTGAGGATTATTTTGCCTTTGAGGGCCTTGATATTGATTTGGCTGAAAAGGGGGTCTATTTCCTTGGAAACCTTGATAAGGAGGCTTTGAATAGGGATTTTGTTGTCTCTTTAGGTTAATTATCTCATTTGAAAAGGTCCTTAGAATATTCTTGACATCATCCATTTTAGATGGTTGAGCAGAGGTAGTTGCCATAGCAGGTTGTTGAGGTACTGGGAATGAATACATGGACATAGGTGGAACTGCAAGATTCAAAGCTTCTTGTGGTAAAGGTAGGGAGATTTCTAGGAACATGGGCATAGGAGGCCTTGGGGGCAATTTTCCAGCATCTATCAAGTTATTTTCAGCCTTGACAGCCAACTCATATGCTTCTGGCAGTGTCTGACCTCCTAGGGATTGAATCATTACTGATATATCAGAATTAAAATCTTTGAGGTAGAACACAATAGCCATACCTGATAATGGTCTTACTGTAGTAGGAATTCTATTCCAGGTCTTTTGAAATCTTAAGTTAAAATCAGTCATGGCTTCTTGTGGTGCCCTTTGATAGTGATTAATTGTTGCAGCAGGGAAGATTTATCACCTTTCACTTCAAATCTTGCAAAGAAAGCATCACCAAGATGATCCCATGTAGATATTGTATTTGGAGCGAGAGATCTATACCAATCTAGAGCCTTTCCTTTGAAAGAAGTTGCTAGCAATCTTATTGCCACATTTTGTTCAGTAATGACGTGCACTGCACACACATCAGATACATCTTGTAGATGTTCCCCAGGTGTCCTGAAATCTTCTCCACTAAACTTAGGTAGAGACTTCAAAGCATTGGCTGGAATAGGATCCCAAGTGGCTGGTGGTACTGGGAGAATGAGAGGACTGCCAGTGTTCTAATTTACATAGTTCCTTAGAGGTATAGGTGCTCCCATATTTGTTCTTTGTGTTACTGTAACCTAATTCACTCTTCTCCTTGGAGTAGTTACTAATGTTGGTAAAAGAATGCCTGGATTAGTAGCAGACTGAGCTCTTGTCATAGGTCCATAGCTCTGGCTCCTTGTCACTCTCTAGCTCATACGATCTTGATAGGAACTTCAAGAAAGGTCCCACAGGGCATACCAAAAACTGTTGATGTATAAAATTGCGCAAGTTCCAACACCAACATGGGAAGTTTCAAGAATGTGAGACTTGCTACTTGAAACAACCTCCATATTTTAAAGAAGCTAGCTCTTCCTATTTCAATTGGGTTTTGAGTAAAGGGAAAGAGATAAACAGGATTACAGATATAATAAGCAAATCTAATTTATGGCGATGCGCCTAAGTAAAAAGTACTTCAATTCAAGCACAATGAAGCTATTCTCAAGATACAATTATATTAAAGAGCAGATACTACATGATCAACATAAATAGATATAATGAATATTATCAAAGGCTTATAACCAGATGACTTTGTAAAGACATAGATGATATCAACCAAGGCACAGAACAAAATTCTTCTTATTAATCTTCCAGCAACATAAAAGGCACAGAAAACATGCACATATATATCAACTTTCTTATCAAGAACAACAAAATAAAGGCAAAATGACATAAACTGGTCACAGCAAAGTCTCTGAATCCTCTAGTAGATTTCTAATTGAAAACTTATTCCCTAAAAAAGAAGTAAAAGTCCCCCAATCGATTACAAATTCTATATATTTATAATCATAGACTTAACCCAAGGTTGCCTGCAACAACCCGAATCATCAACGGCCAAACAAAACTGAAGATTACTAAAAGTCCATGGCCGTTACAATCTTCTGAATCTATAATAGCCATTGTTCCTATGCACTCATTGGCTGGGGCGTAATATTATGTGGCACACTAATTGTATCGAGACTAAGACACATGACAACACCTGCGCACTTAAAGCTCAAAATAAATTATGACAGATGGCAGCGTCCGCATACAGTTAGAAACTCTTTTGCCTTCAAAGAAATTCACAAGAAACAACCACTTGTCACACTCCGCAATCCTCAAAATGATACGTGTCCTGCCCCGCCAAGCATTTAAAAACTATGTTTATACCTGGGCGCCTTCCGTTGTGACATCTGTCACAACTTGCTTCACTTAGAAACTGAGACACAATATCAATGGGACCCATTGCATTCATAACTCATTACCCACATAGGGAATAAACTGGGATAGATGGTGGTACCTGCAGCAAACAAGCTAACACATGGCCACCTCTGATGACACAGTTGAAACTAATGAAACTTTTGAAGGATCCTTTGGAAGCCGACACTTGTCGCATTCTACTGCAACTGTGAATTAAAATGTTTCTACTACAAGAAGATTATGAATAAAGTAACCCTTTCTCCGCTATCGCCACATGGCACCCTCCGCAAGCTTGAAACTATCTTTGAATTGTGGCCCACCATATATATGTTGATATCAATATAAATTCTAAAAAGGGACATGCGACATCATCCGCATAAAACTCAAAAGGACACACAATGGCACCCGCAAACAAATAGCAAGAAAATAAACTTTTTGAGACTGCTTCCACATTCAACACATGGTGCCTTCCGCAAGCTTGAAACAAAATGTAACAAAAGATGTTACCCAACACGTGGTGCCTTCCACAACAAACAAGCTAGATACGCGGAAACCTCCGCATAAAACTTGGTGCTTGTTCCATTGTTGTATCTTTGACACTTGGCACAACCTACGCACAGAAACACAAAGACACAAATATAATAAGCCATTGTAACTTTTATCACAACACTGCTGAAACTAAAACAAAATGTAGAGTTACTCTACAATAAGTTCAACCCATATTGGGGGCACTTGTCTATGTCTAGTCTTTGGAGTGAATATGTCTAAACATAATTGTTTGACATTACAACCATCCATCACATCAAATCCTTCAAAATAAATCTAATCAAATCATCAAATCACACCAATTTATCAACCAATCCCAAAATAATCAATCCATTCACTTTTCATCATCACCATCAATAAATCACACAATTCAGAACTACATCTCATTTGTATCATTAAAAGCCTTGATCCCATGGATATAGGGTATGTAGGCAATCTAAAATATGAAGGAAATATTTAGATTCAAGCATAGGTGATAAACCTCTTCTGTCTTCCAATTATAAATCTTCATCTATCTCTCATTTCTTCCATCATCCATCTCCCACATCCTCAATAAACACCTAGAACTACATATTATCATGTCTCATCATCATTGTACTATGTTTTGATCTTGTGGATACAAGGTATGTAGGTAGTCTAGAATGAGAAGGAAGTATCTAGTATGTAAGTACAAATGATCCATTTCTTTCATCTCATCTCTTCTCTTCATTTCTTCCATTTTCTTCCCTTTGACTAACTCAAGAAGAAACCAAACTATGCAGGTCATGATAGCTTAAGCACTTATCAAAATCAAGAATAAACCAAAGGTACTTATCTGTATGCCTTTAGCCAATATTTGCTATATCCATTCATCATCTCAGCCTTCAACATGATATATCTTTCCTCACATCAAGGTGCTATCCAATCCATCCAAGAGCATCCTACATTTGGCAAAAGAATATGGTGATGGTATCTTTTGTTTTATCTTTTGTCCCTTTCTAACACCTAATCTGGACTGGCTTGATTTATCATATCTTGGTATGTTGTGATGAAGCATAGACTGGGGCATGGTCATTTGCTTTCGTGTGTTGTGTTTGTGGGATGAGTTTATTCTCCTACTACACATATGATATCTTGTACGTGTTGGGAATAGCCTCTTGCATATTAATTATCTTTTGCATCTGAGAAGCTAAATAAACTCTTATGCATTAAGAGTGTTCTATACTAAGACTAGTTTTCATACATATAACCAACAAGGTTTTGTTATGTTTAGTGGGAATAAGTTCACACCATTGCCTGCAGAGTCAAAGTCCATCTCATATCAGCTAATATTCATATCTTGTACTTAGAGAAGGTTGTATTACGTTATTTTGCATTGGATACATCACCAGTCTGGTAATTATACCTTGGTGCATAATATCCACATGCTATATCAAACATAAGGATTGCAAATCTCATAACTTTGTGAGCAACCATGGTCAAATGCTGCATCCACTATTCATCTACCATAATAAGACCCATAGCTCTCACAAGAATTGATCAAGTCCAATCTTTTTCCATCGCCATCCTTCTTCTAATCTTCTATCATCTTCATCTTCTTCATTCTTCTCTAATTCATGCTATACAAAAACAAGTGTGCTAGACGTATCCATATTTCATTCATGTTCATATAGTATTCATATTAGCAGTGGACCATCATTCAAATCATTTATAAGCATTTATCATCAAAGCATTATAAGTATTACATTCCAAGGTCATCATCATATCATCTAATTATAACCATATGTATCCACACACATAACTAATATGCATCTCATCATCAAAATAGGTAAACATAATCAATATCTATAACGTACATGCATCCATCACAATCACAACTATGTATCAACATCAAGAGCATCCATCCTCATATATACATTTATAAGCATCTGGGTTAGTATACAAGTGTCTCATCTGTATACAAAAGAATAACTATGTACAAATCTAACTAGCAGGGAGCCATAAAAAATAATACATACATATAGGCTCACAGGCCTCAAAATGATACAAAAAATGATACACTATATAAAGTAGGCCTAGCCCTAGTGTCTAGTGGCACTACTCGAGGAGCCCTCTCCATGATATCTGCCTCTGTCTCAACCTATCCCTCTATGTTGTGGTGGCCCCATAACTGATCCTACTGATCATGATCTACCTATCTGTCGGGAGGCCAAAACACCTGACCTGCTCTGATAACTCAGCTGCCTCTAATCCACTAGAACAACTCCATGGTATAGTCCACAGTAATACTGCACCTCTCCATGGGCTCTCCCTACCTCACCCTGTACTCTGGCCAACTCTATTTCTAAGAACACTGTGGCCTAGTCTATACCAAGCGTAGCCCTCGTTGCATCCCTCTTCGCAATCACCTAATGTATCCTCTGGAGTGCTACATCTCTCTCCACAGTCATAGCCTATGATCTCTATAGAGCTGCATCCCACTCTGCTATCACTTTGACCATAGCCCCATCATCTGGTGCAGCCTGTGCTAAATGTGCAGCTTGCACCAATAACTATGCAACCTATGTCTGATAGGCCTACACCTGTCCTCGAGCCTGTCTCATGGCAACTAAGGCTCTGTCTCTATCTATCTCAAGGCGTCAATATAGCACCTCCAGTCTGATCCTCTGCCCAATCTCCCATTGTAGCTGTCTTCACATCTTTGCCTCTCTGTCTCCTCCATCTCCACCTCTTGCTGCCATCCCTGTTGCTGTGGTGGCTATATCTGTACCAATCTAGGTACCTATCCATGTATCTATCTCTATCCTAGGGCTACCGCTACTGCTACTATGGGTGCTGCTATAGCCTGCACTCATGGAGGCCGTCTCTGTCTGCTAACTCCTCCCTAACGAGGTGCAAACACTTCTACCTCTCCCACCTCTGCTAGCCTAGTTAGTAGTGTCGGCCTGTGAGTCACCTACTATGCATCATACTCTGCAGTTGTACCTATATGCTCAAAATTGTGACTTTGGTTGCCTGGGGCTATCAGGTCAGATCTCACCACGCACATGGAGCCTTTCCCTCCTTGCCATGGGGCAATTTGCCACGTCACTCTCGCTCACGTGGAAGTAGCCAGTCAAGAGGAGGTGAGACACGGTGGGGGTCTGGTTCATTAGAGAGCTGGACTTCACGAAGGGGGGTCGGTAAGTTCTGTGGCCTTTGTTGTTATGTGTTTTGTTGTATGCTTCACTCAATTGTTGTGGTAGTTGAAATAACACTATGACCCAAAGGGTCACTAGTTTCTCTGCGTCTATTTGGATTCCTTAAATTCCACCTTTGTGTGGGCAATCAGTTGTTTTTGTTGATGGCTTTTGCTATTTCTATGTCTCTAAGAAATGCTCTTTGTAGTTGTAATTGCCTAACCTCTAACAATAGGAGATCAAATGGGTCTCCTTGTGGCAGAATAAATGTTTGTTGTGGCGGTTGTAGATGTAACTCCTCGATCTCGCTATGGATAGCTCTCACCCACTCTCCTCTCACTCCTAAACACATTCATGAATCAGGATAGAGGATGTTGTATGATTACTAACCTTCACCAGATCTAGTGTTCTTTTACCTAGGGTTTTGTTGACCTAGGGTTTGACTTTGTTTAACTGTGGTTACCTCATGATGGAATTGAGGGTTTGTAATGTTGTCTATTCTAACAGATCTATATTGATGAAAGCTAAATGACATGCAAAGCATCTTTTTGGTATATTTTAGAATATTTTGAAAAGGAAAAAATGCTTCTAATCTATGAAAGAAATATGTATGCAATCCTATATGTCTTTTCAAATGCAAAGTTTAGTCTATGTTTTTGTGGGTTTTTGGTGTTTTCAATGCAATCTATTTTAATGGAAAGGGAAAATGCTTTTTCTAACAAAGTAGATCTAGGAATGTAAAAATGATTAATCTAGGATGTAAGATCTAACCTATCAAGGAAAAAGAAAAATGTTACTATTCCCAAGAGCAATATGATTATCTAATTACTACAAAAGAAATGAAAGAACCTAAAAGAGATGAAGATTTGTTGACTCCACTACCCTCAATATCCTTGTGTAGGCAACCTCGAATCCTTCTGTGGCAACAGGTGATCCTCTTGACAAAATGACCCGAAGAAGCAAAAAAAAGCTTTTGTGAAGCTTATATGAGCTCGATGTGAGCTTTGAATTGAGCACAATGGCTAAGAATCGAGTAGTGTTGCATTTCTTGATTGAATAAAGAAAGTAAAAGGCACTTACATTCTGTATGAGCATATGAATGCTAGGTTGGAGAGCAAACTTGGCAAGAGCTGGTGCACAATGAATTTGCCTCCCTTTGTGCTTGAGGGAGGGGGGTATTTATAGGTTTGAGGAATGGAATGGATTGGAGAGTTAACTCATTTGATTAATGAGTTAACATGAATAGATTAGGGAGATAACAAGGTTGATTACCCAGTGAATTTAGTTGATTAGGGAGTGATGAAGCAATGATAGCTTATCACTGAAGAAGAAATGGAGGTGAGGGAATGCATGAGATTAACTAGAGAGTTAATTTGATATCAAATAGAGATAATTATGCATGTGTGTGTGCATGAAATAGTTAACTTTATATCAAGGATAAAAAATCATGCAAATAGAAAGAAAAACGGGTGAAAACAGATGAAAAATGTGAGAGAAACTTGAGATTTTTCGTAGGTCAAAAGATGGCAGGGTCGCCACCTTCGTCAGACAGGGTCGCCACTGGGGATCATGGCCTAGGTCACTTGGGGAGATTTGGGATCAAAAGTGCAAAATATAGAAATTCAGGTCAGCAGAAGGTACAAGGGAGGAAAAGGATGATTTCTACATCAAGAAATAGGTCAATCATGTGGAAGAAAGCAAATCTCCAATTACATCTTAAGGATCCCCAGTGGGGATTTGGAAATAATATGGGGTGATTTGGATTAGTTGGTCGAAGTTGAAAACTGTCAGTGGGAGATGGATCGTGGGAAGTCTAGAAGGCTTCTATGAGGTGTGCTAGAGGAAAAACAAAGGGGAGAGGTGAAAACTTCACCTACAAGATTCTCACAAGGCTTAGGATCAAGGTCAAATGCCAAAAAATGCATGTCGACAAGTGTCGCAACAAGTGTCAAAAAGTGTCGCAAACAAGGAGGGAAAGGAATCGACAAAGCAAAAACAACACAAGACAAGATGAGAGGACACGTCATCAAGAGGCCTGCTGCCCAAAGGATTTATTTTCACGCTTACATGTACATGACAAGGATTTGAATCATCATAGGGGTCCTCATGGAGGTAGTGCATGATTTTTGTACTTAAATATTTGCCCCCTTCAAGGATGATGGTCTACATGAAAGGTAGATACCGTTCCCAAACTAGGCCTTACTTGTTGTCAAATTTTCCCGCAATTTGTACCTGTAATAACTAGTATCAGTCTGACATTTAAATATATCAAAATGAATAATGAAAATTGAAATGACAAACTTACTATGGATCATTTGAGTTCGACTAGTCGCTTGCTTTTGTCATTTTGGACATGTAGGTATGAGAGTACACAAAATGATGCACAAAACAAATGCATAAAAACAAAGAACTAATCTAAATGCATAGGATGAAACTAAGCTAAGGGAAAACAAAGATAGCCAAATTGTGAGATCGGAGCGAAATAGTGACGGAATTGTTCAGGTGAGCAGTCGATAGAAAGGTATCATCGAGGGGGTTGCAGAGATGGTTGTCTCTTCCTCAGCAGTGGAGAATCAGGTAAGCAAATAGTGAAAAACTCTTCTCTAAACCCCAGCTTGTATTTTGTGAAAAATCTCTTAAAATTGTCCATTTTTGGTGATTTTTCCTATTGCATTGTGTTCATCTCATTGTTTAGAGCAAGATTGATCTTTTGTTTTCTGAAATTAGTTGACAAATGAGGTTTTTAGACTAATTTTTGCTCGAGGGGGTCGCTCCTAGGGTCACCCCTTTTATTAGGTAGGATCATCCCTGGAGATCCTATTTTGACAACTGGGTCACCCAGGGGGATCCTGACTGATAAATGGGTTGCCTGGGGGAATCCTGACTGACAACTAGGTCGCCTGGGGGGCGACCCTATTGGACTGATTTATAACTTCATGTGAAGTTGTTTAACGCTTGTTTTATTTCGATCTGACATGATTTGGTCACTTAATCTGCCTATTTATTACAATTTTTGATGGCTTATATGATTTTTTTGTGTTTTTATGAGTTGCCAATTGAGAGCAAGGGTGGCTCTCAAGGATGTTTGCTTCACTAAGTGTAGAGGATCATGCCATACTCAAGAGGACAGGTCTTGGCAGAGTTTGTCACGTTCCTGTGATTCATCCTGTATCCTATATATGCTGTGATATCCTGACTTACTGGGATGTAGATAGGAATACATTTCGGTTCCCACAGATTTCAGGAGAGTGGACTGTCACTCTTTATGATGTGTATCACATTCTTGGGGTTCCTATAAGGGGATAACCTCTATTTCTTCCTGCCAATGAGTCTTTTGAGAACAAGGCTTCTTAGGCTAGTTTTATGGGAGTTAATCACCCTAGGGACCGGACAGGTGTTCTACTTTCTTTTGTGCCACAATTGTACATCCCACTTCTAAGGAGGTTTCTGATAGGCTTGATTGCTTCGAGACTATCAAGAGACAAGGTCTTGGCTCATCTAAGATGGTGTTGGGCACCCATCATTTGTGGACTAGAGGAGGGCACAGTTTATGCATGGGGACATGATATCCTCGTGATCATCTACATAGATTTTTATCGGATTTCTTGGCATGGGGATCTAGCTTTCAGCCACTCTTCTTTTATTATGACATGGATTTTTGAGCACATGAAATCCTACCAGAAGCTTATTCCTTTTCTGGATAGGCGACTATCAAGAGCAGTGAGGTGGGCACACATTGGTCATTTTGATGCCACTCTTCCCACTATTGCTACCCTTACAGATGATGACATGATTTTTAACTCCTACCATGACATGTAAGGGGCTTTGGCCCGAGATGGTGAGATGAGGGTGTACTATCGTGAGGTTTTAGAGATCACAAATCATAATGGTCAGGTTGAGGCTCACTAGGTGGATCAAGTCTTACAGTAGTTCAGCGAGGATGTCCTGGAGGACTTGCCTCCAGTGTCTATTTGTTACAACACCGTTCAGGAGATGGGGGAGATTGGACAGAGAAATGTTGTTTGGACACCTTTGACTCCAGGTGTCTTCATCACTAGAGTTTCTAGAGGAGGACAGAGGGGAGGGAGATGGACTCCTTCCTAATCTATGATTGTGACTGTTGATTCAGAGTCCACTGATGAGGACTATGTTCCTAATAGTGATGGTTTGTCTGATGAGGCCTCTCTTGAGGATGAGGATTTTGATGACATTGATGTCCCGAATGAGGTTCCTGACATGCCTGAGGGTCCTCACATTGTTCCTTGACCTCCTCATTCAGATGAGGTGATGTGTCAATTTGACCCTGATTGGCAGTCTAGAGATCCACGTAAGTTTTGGTCTATTTGTTTTCACTTTGTTTTTTCTCTTTTTGTGTGGCACTGACTTGGTCTTGTTTTTGATTTTGGCATTTTAGGAAATGTCAAAGAATGGAGGGACTTGGTTCACGAGGTTAATGTTGGATTAACCTTCCCTTTTACTAGGATGACTTGTGATCGTCTCTTGGAGGATCTTGGTGTACCCCCTGCTGCGGGATGACACACAAACATTTTTGCTCCTATTTACCATGGGTGTGAGATGATCAAAGAGCTGAGGACCCAAGTTAACATGCTTCAAGGTGAGAACAAAGTGCTTCAGGAGATGTCTATCCTTAATGTTGGGCGTTCTGGTACTAGCATGGTAGGACCTTCACGGTCGAATGCCCATAGTAGAGCACATCCTTCTCAGAGATCTCATGGAGCGATAAACGATACTCATAGATGGAGGAGCCGAAGCCCCGAGAGTTCCGTTGGAGGGACCCAACCTTGACTTACTTTTCTCAAAATCATGCCCCCTTGCATGGGGAGCCTCTACTTCTCTCAAGAGTGTTTTGTCTTAGCTCTTTGATACCTATTGCACATGTAAGCTTCGGATGTATCTATGAAAGTTTATCCTTTTCTATGGCTTTTTTTCCTCTTTGTTGAATTCTTTACTCATCTCTTATGCATGTTTGGAAGTTTTTAGGAACTTTTTGATTATGTTTGACCTTTTCAACTCTTTTAACAAATGCAAGTATGACAATGATGACATGTTTTTGTAATTTTGTAGAACACATATGATATGCAGTTTACGATATGATAATGCAAGAACACAAGAAATGTTGTAAATGGAACTATAACACTTTACTGAATGTCATGAGATATGACACTTTGAATTTATTGCTTTGAGACTCTTTTTCTAATTTTGATATGAATGTAATGTGGAACAAACAAAATGACTACTCTTAGATACGATTTTCGATTCAGGGGATTGCGGGTTGTCTTGATATAAGAGACCTATTCAAGGCTATGAGATAGGATTTAGGAAAAACTCAAATGGAGAGTGAAATGAATTATGGAGTGTTTCTAATTTCTAGGTTTGGCTAAAGGCTAAACACTGATCCTTATCTAGATAGGACAATCTAACAATCTTTCAACTTAGACAAGTAGCAAAATTTATAGGTGTTCGCTAGACTTAGATCATAGATGGCAAGCACGATAGACCCGGGGTAAAGGATAAATGGGAAAGAACAAGGGTCCCTAGATAGAAGATGATCCTAGAGACTACTAGACTATTTAGTTTAACTCAACTAGTGCGTGTGTGTACTTTGTACCTTTCTTCCTCTATTAGAACGTCAACCTTGAGGATTCGAGCTTCGATTGATCTCCACCCAAGAGTATGGACATTCAACAACCTTCTCTCTTTCACTCTTTTATTGTATCTCTCCTTTTTTTTCTTTTCACTTTTTTTTTATATTTTCCTCACTTGACTTTTCTCATTTTTTTTTTGGATTTTGACTTTTCAAGAAATGAATGCTTTTGGGACTTTTGCTATGCAATGCTTTGATCTCTTAATTCTCACTTTTTGACATTCTTATTTTGATCACTCATTTTTTTATTCACTTGAATCCTAGATTGATTCCTTTAGAATTTTGATCTCCTTGACATTTTTAGCCAAGAAAGATAAGGGACTAAGCACCACCTAAAGTTTTTGTAATCTAGTTGGACTTCTCTACTACTAGGGAAGAATTGGGAAGGTCTACTTGCAAGATTCCTTTGAACACTGTAGGTTTGAATACTGACCGTGCTTAGACCTAACATCTTGACTTATTAAGACTAGGATCAGTGTAAAGCTAAGAGCTAGGCTTTGATTACAATCACTGGGAATGAAAAGGGGATAATGGCGATTGTGAAAAATGGGGCATCTCTAGGTCCTGAAAGGATGACGTATATTTAGACAACATTAGACTCCTTACTAAAAGGAAAATACTACAAGAGAAAGTCACTAACTATAATGCATGATGAACAAAATGAAGCTAAAATGCAAGAAACAAATTGTTTTTGACATTTTTATGATTTTATACTTTTTTTTGTATTTTTATGTTTTCTATATTTTTTTTTGTTTTTTTAGACATAATATTTCTTAAGGTGAAAGGCATTGACTATTTCACCAAATTCCTCTCCATCCATTGTGCACAAGAGATAAGCACCATTTCTGATATCTTCTTTAACCATCTAGGGGCCTTTCCAGTCTTCCGAAAAGGCTCTCTTTCATCTTTTTTTCTTGTTTTTCGTGCTACCTCTTCTTAGGACAAGTTCTCCTATTCAGTAAGGTTTATCAGTCGAGTCTATTGTTTCCAATTTAGTGCTTTCTCTTGGCATTGTGAGATATAGTAAATCATGAAAGGCATGTTGGTGAGAGGGGGTCCAATACAAGACTCTTTCGCAGTTGTTCTTGCATGTAGATTTTTATTTCAGGTCTCTCTTGGATTCTTTGCAAGAATTGGAATAGTTTGAGAGGAGTTTGTGACTCCCTTTGTTCATCAGGAGGGACAAAGCTTATACTTGTCCTCCCATTGGGTTATGGTCTTAAGTCCATGGCATACCCAATATAACTTTTTGGTAGTTTAAAGATGACAGGGTCATCGATACCAACTGTCACCCTCATCTTCCACTATCTGTGAAAGATTCCTTCACTTTCTTCATCCTTGTCAGGCAATCTCTCCACCATTTCTATTTGTACCTGAGGTGCTTCCCCTTCACTGAGTTCGTTTGATTGAATTGAGGTGGAAGTGGTTGGTTTCTCTTATGGTTTGGACACTACAAACATCCTACGTAATGCCCCTATAACGTTGATTGATTAGTTATCCATGTAATATGCCTCTTCCATGGGTAGCATTGGTTGATGCGAGTCCTCTGTTGGTGTGTGGGGCTCATACAATTCTATTTCTTCAGGTGTATCAGGGACATGTGAGTTACTTAGTGGTGACAGTGGGGTGTAACCCTCTATTATGTCTTCCTCTACATCTAAGAAAGCATGTGGGTTTGCGTCTCTCAGATCTAATGTGGCGGTCTAAAAGACCAGCCCTTTAGTTCTATGAGGTTTTTCCCCTATGCATGGGAAGAGTTTATAGACCTCTTGGATGCCGATGGTGAGTATCTCTAGGGGGAATTGGAGTGGTCCATCCCTTTCAATCAACTCCATGATCTCGATTGTTTTGTACTTGGGGACCACCTCTTTTTGCTGTACTGGTGGCCCATTCTCCAAGGTTTTGATGTTTGTTGTATTTATAGTCTTTTCTATGGTTCTCATCCTTTTGATACATATTGATTGGGGTGTTGGACTTGGGATGGTTAACTTGTTGGTAGGGAGTTTGTAGTCTATTGGAATTCCTATGCATTTGTTTGGGGTATTACACTTTATCATGCTGAAAGGTTCTAGATCTCCTTGTGCAACATATACCTTCCCTAGGTGTAGGAACCAAACTTCTTGAAATAGCGTGGATGGTACAACTTTAATTCTATGTATCCATGGCCTTTCAAGAATTAAGTTATATCCTGTGTCCTTGTCTATGACATAAAAAGTGGTTGGAATGGTCACTAGAAGGGTGATTTTCCCTAGGGTGGCTGCCTTCAGATTGTCATATCCGCTTAGAGTATCCCTTGAAGCAGTGATGTTGGTGTGTCCATAGCCCATTCTTTCCAAGAGGGAAAAAGGAACTATATTCATTGCAGCTCTGTTGTCCATCAACATTCATTTGATACATGTGTCATAGACCCACACTTGAAGATATAGTGTAGGGTCCCCTTTTTTAGCTAATTCCACCTTAGAGGGCATCTGTTGCAAATCAAAGAAGAATCCTAGATCTTTAAGTTCTGAGTTTGGTGGGGTAAGCTCGTAGTCCACATGATTGATTTGTTCACTAGGCGGTGGCATGATTTGGTCAAGATATCTTAGGCCTATGGCTCTCAACAAAGCTGAGCGATGTGAAGGGAAGTTTCTAAGCAAATCAATGAGTGAGATGTGGGCATATGTTTTCTTTAGGTCTTCTGTGAGTTCATAAGGTCTGATCAGAGTTGGTGTTGGCTCAATAATCGAAACAGTGCCTTCACATGCCTTAATTTGCTTATTATCTTCCTTATGATCGTCCTCTTTTTCTTCATTATGCATGATCTCAACCAATTCCATCAACTTGGTTTCTCCTTTTTGTCCTAGTTGAGGTGGGACTTCAGGGCTACTACTTTGAGTTGCTTTATCTTGATTTGTTGCTTTTGTATTTTTGTGTATAGGGAACGGGTCCTGATAAATCCTCATGTTTACATTTTGCGGCGCTATGGGAGTTTGATTTTGTCTTGTATCTTTGATATCTGGTGTGACCTTTTGTGGGTTTAAGAACATTTCTATGAACAAACATTATTGGTCCTCCAAAAGTTTTTCTATGAATCTGTTGTATTCCCTACAAGATTCTATGCTATGCCCCTTTGTTCTATGAAAAGAACAATATTGGTTGTATTCATAAGAGGGTCTCTCATATCTCCCATCATTTCTGTTCCCATTTCTATCACTGTTCCATCTTTGATAGTTGTCTTGAGGATAGTACCTATTGTTTCTAGGTCAATCTATGGCATTTACGTTAGGAGGATAGTAATCTCTCCCACCATAGTCATCTCTTACCCTTTTGACTGGGGGTTGATCTATCACCCCGTCTGTGGTTGTGTTCCTATTATTTTTGAGGATTTTAACAATAGAGGTATTGTTTCCCATGTCTTCCTTCATTAATTTTCCATTTGAACCATAAATGTTTCATCCACTGTTAATAGCAACTTGGTCAATTCTTAAAGAACTTTCCAATGCCTCTTCATAGGATTTGTATGTTAGATTCTGAACATCTTCTCTCATGCCTTTGTTAAGGGCATGTAAGAAGAGGTCACATAGTTCTTGGTGGTCCATATTCGGAGCACTGGTTGAAGAATAGAGCACTTGCCTCCATCAGGTGATGAAATGTGCTATGGATTCATTCGGTTCTTGTTTCATTGTAAGGAATTCTCTAATCCCTATTTTCATTAGTTTATTCATATCAAAAGCCATGACAAACTCTTTGATTAATTGTCTAAACGAATGGATCGAAGCCTCTAGAAGAGGATAATACCAATCCAAGGTGATGCCTTCAAGTGTTTTCAAGAAAAATTTTGTGACAACTCCATCCCAAGAAAGGAGTTCTCTTATGGCTATAGTGTAGGCTTTGATGTGGGAATTCGGATCTCCCTCTCCTTTGAACTTTGGGAGATCTGGTAATGGCTGAGGTAATTGCACATTCCTTATATTCTGGTCTAGTGGCTCTTTCAGATATTCAAGATATGTTCCTAAAAACGTGCTCTGAGATTGTGGGGTTGTTAGTAATAACCCTGTAGGTGGGTTTTGGTAACCAATTGTCAGATTCGTTGGATTGTTCTGAACAGGGGGATTCTTGTTCAAACAAGTGTCATTACTAGCATGTCTTGAATAGTAATTGAGGTAGGGGGGATTTTGAGATGCCCCCTGGTCCTGTTCGTGAGACTTTGTTCTTTTCTCTAGAGCAACTCGTTCTGCTTCCAGGATCCTGATTCTTTGCACTAGAGTTGTGATTAAATCTGCAGGAGTTGCAGTTCTAGGGGTTTCTTCATTTCTAGGATGTTCTCTTCAATGGGCTTCCTCTCATGCAACTTTTTCTTTTTGTTCTTCTTCTAAGGCAATCCTCAATGCCCCTTGAGCATCCTTGGTCTCTTGTAGATTCCTTTCCAACCTTCTAACCTCTTCATCAAGGTGGGTATTCGATGTACTTGTGGAAGGTTGTTCAGGCCGATGTATTTCTGACCTCACCCTCGCTTTATGTAGCGCATTGGGTATGACTAGATTGCTCTCCCAAGTAGGGTTGTTGAATGAAAGGGAGCACCTAGATTCCCTTGGATCTTGCTAGTAGTCAGAGTCTTCATAGTCATAACAATTGGTAACAGGTGCATCAGGGTGAGATGGCACATACCTATCAAAAGAAGGGGTTTCAGGTTTAGTTAAGGGAATGTTCCTTTGGTTTAAATCTGGTTCCATCATATTCTGGGGTGCCATAGACACCATAGAATAAATAGAATGGGTAGTGGCATAGAAGATGGAAGTTGAAGTGGCTATGAAAAGCAACGAAAGAATGATTCAATGTTTTTGAAATGGTTTCACAATGGGAACACAAACTACAAGATCAGAAGATTCTGTAATTCACGTCGGGTTCACCAAAATATGTACGCTCAAAATCGTGATTCCGGTTTCCTAGGGCTGTCGGGTCGGATCTCAGAACTCACATGGACCCTTTCTCTCCTTGCCATGGGGTGATACACCATGTTACTCTCGCTCATGTGGAAGTAGCTAGTCGAGAGGAGGCTAGACATGGCTGGGGTCTAGCTTGTTGGAGAGATAGACTTTGTGAAGGGGGGTCGGCAAGTTCTATGGCCTTTGTTGTTGTGGGTTTTGTTGTATGTTTCACTCAATTGTTGTGGTAATTGAAATAGCCCTATGACCTGAAGGGTCACTTGTTTCTCTGTGCCTATTTGGATTCCTTAAATTCTACCTTTGTTTGGGCAATCAATTATTTTCGTTGATGGCTTCTGCTATTTCTATGTCTCTGAGAAATGGTCTTTGTAGTTGTAATTTCCTAACTTCTTCTAACAATAGGAGATCAAATGGGTCTCCTTATGGCAGAAAAAATGTCTGTTGTGGTGGTTGCAAATGTAACTCCTTGATTTCGCTATGGATAGCTCTCACCCACTCTCCTCTCACTCCTAAACACATTCGTGAATCATGAAAGAGGAAGTTGTATGATTACTAACCTTCACCAGATCTAGTGTTCTTTTACCTAGGGTTTCGTTGACCTAGGGTTTGACTTTGTTTAACTGTGGTTACCTTGTGATGGAATTAAGGGTTTGCAATGTTGTCTATTCTAACAGATCTATATGGATGCAAGCTAAATGACATGCAAAGCATCTTTTTGGTATATTTTAGAATATTTTGAAAATGAAAAAATGCTCCTAATCTATGAAAGAAATATGTATGCAATCCTATATGTCTTTTCAAATGCAAAGTTTAGTCTATGTTTTGTGGGTTTTTGGTATTTTCAATGCAATCTATTTTAATGGAAAGGGAAAATGCTTTTTCTAACAAAGTAGATCTAGGAATGTAAAAATAATTAATCTAGCATGCAAGATCTAACCTATCAAGGAAAAAGAAAAATGTTACTATTCCTAAGAACAATATGATTATCTAATTACTAAGAAAGCAATGAAAGAACTTGAAAGAGATGAAGATTTGTTGACTCCACTACCCTTAGTATCCTTGTGTAGGCAACCTCGAATCCTTTTGTGGCAGCAGGTGATCCTCTTGACAAAATGACCTGAAGAAGCAAAAAGAATCTTTTCTAAATCTTCAATGAGCTCTATGTGAGCTTTGAATTGAGCACAATGGCTAAGAATCGAGTAGTGTTGCATTGCTTGATTGAACAAAGAAAGTAAAAGGCACTTACGTCTTGTATGAGCATATGAATGCTAGGTTGGAGAACAAACTTGGAAAGAGCTGGTACACAATGAATTTGCCTCCCTTTGTGCTTGAGGGAGGGGGGTATTTAAAGGTTTGAGGAATGGAATGGATTGGAGAGTTAACTCATTTGATTAATGAGTTAATAGGAATAGATTGGGGAGTTAACAAGGTTGATTACCTAGTGAACTCAACTGATTAGGGAGTGATGAAGTAATGATAGCTTATCACTAAAGAAGAAATGGAGGTGAGGGAATGCATGAGATTGACTAAAGAGTTAATTTAAGATCAAATAGAGCTAATTATGCATGTCTGGGTGCATGCAATAGTTAACTCTATATCAAGGATCAAAAATCATGCAAATAGAAAGAAAAACGGGCAAAAACATATCAAAAACGTGAGAGAAACTTGAGTTTTTCTACGAGTTAAAAGACGGCAGGGTTGCCACCTTCGTCAGACAGGGTTGCCACTGGGGATCATGGGTCACCCCATGGGTAACCCTAGGTCGCCCAGGTAGATCTGGGATCAAAAGTGCAGAATGCAAAAATTTAGGTCGATAGAAGGTACAAGGGAGGAAAAGGATGATTTCTACATCAAGAAATAGGTCAATCATGTGGAAGAATCCAAATCTCCACTTGCATCTTTAGGATCCCCATTGGGGATCTGAAAATAATAGAGGGAGATTTGGATTGGTTGGTCAAAGTTGAAAACTGTTAGTGGGAGATGGATCAGGGGAACTCTAGAAGGCTTCTATGAGGTGCTCTAGAGGAAAAACAAAGGGGAGAGGTGAAAACTTTAGCTACAAGACTCTCACAAGGCTTAGGATCAAGGTCAAAAGCTAGAAAATGCATGTTGACAAGTGTCGCAAACAAGGAGGGAAAGGAATCGACAAAGCAAAAATGACACAAGACAAGAAGAGAGGACACGTCATCAAGAGGCCTGTTGCCCAAAGGATTTATTTTCACACTTACATGTACATGACAAGGATTTGAATCATCATAGGGGTCCTCGTGGAGGAAGTGCGTGATTTTTGTACTTATAGTACTTGGATCCAATGGCCCTATAATCCAGTCCCATACAACTGGCTATAATGCCTCCACCTCCACCAAGGCTACATCCACAACAATCTCAGGTCCCCAATCCGATATCTCCCTCTGTGTCCTCCCAAAAATGGCATCCCCGACTAGCTCACCCTAAGGTAATCTGAACTGTTGCAATATTCTCTCTAGAAAGTATCTCTCTATCACATATATACTGCGTCCAAACTGATATCGTGGCTTCTGTGCACATAGTAACTCTGACACATCATCATCCTAGCTCTCACAGTCCATCCATGGTCTCTAGGTGAATTGATCTAGCTCATCCAAAATCCATCTCCAGTAAACCAGTGCATGAAGCTGTCAATATGTCATAGCCCCTCCATACATGTGTGCATAGGGTTGTCTGGCATCCTCTGTCTCACACCCAATGGCCTCATCACCTCTATGTGCTCATAAGCCCAAACATGCAAAAGTGTGACTCCTGCGGACATGCTGGACCTAAACATATATACGCAATCATGTAGCTAGTGATAGAGCTGTCCCAGTACACAAGGACCACATACATATCTCACATTGTATTCAAACATGCTCTCCATGACCATGCCCCATCCTACCAAGAATCCTCGTGCTCGCCGATCTGGAGCCAAAAATTTGATGATAGTAACCACAACCCTCTACAGCTGATCACACATCTCTCTCATCCTCCACATAGGAATCTCATAATCCTCAACACCTATATTTGGGGTCCCAAATAATAGTTGAAAAGTAGTCACTTCAAGATTGGGATCATAATCTACTCGCTCACCCTCGATCAGAATCCGCAAAATGTGCCATACATCATCTAGGGTAATAGTTGCATCGCCAGTCGGGAATAGAAAGGAGTTGTGCTCACTATACCATTGCTCTACTACTACCGTCATCAATGCCATATGTGCCCACACTAGCTCAAGCCATGATACATGCTCTAAACTGATGATCCCTAGGAATAAGTGCTCCTCTACATCTAGCAATCATGCCAATCTCAAATTTGAGGGGTGTACCTCCTATGATAGTAATGGTCACAAAACAAACTGCAAATTATATCACTAACTTAGTATATCTGAATTTGTTTTATCAAAACCTAATAAATTGCTATTTTGACCAACTGTGACTTGTTTTAACCAAAAGTGACTTAGCCCTTTGCATATGCGATTTGACTTTTCATATGCGACTTCTTATCACTCATATGCAACTAGTTTTGTCATATGTGACATGCTACTATTCATATGCAACCAATTTTTGCCAAATGCACATATATGACTCATAAACCCTACTTCCTAACCAACTACGCATCCCTACAACCATGCACGGAAACCCCATGCCCACCTGTGATGCATTTTACCAAACATGACTTTCTGTCGCTCAACTGGGATTTCCCTAATCCTATGTGTAGTTGGTAGCACGGACCTATTTATGATGCAAATGAAGCAATAAATTCATGCATATGGAAAATTTTTTGATACATACTAGTGCGAGAGCTACTGCTGGCCGTCCGTGGGTCCTCACTCTCTCAGCTCTATGATCTGCACATGGAATCGGCATTTTCGCAGCTCTCGGAAGTCCTGAAACACTCTAAACACTTAGAGCTCTAGATTTCTCAAAGAAAATAGCACAAATGAGTTGGATTGAGCCTTCATAGCCTATTTATAGAGCCTAGCCCTAATCATTCCTCTAAGCCAAACCCTAATTTCTTCATGTCAGCCTAGTTCATCGTTCCTTTTTAATCGTGAGTCAACCCAGTCTTTTTCCTGGTAGCCTGGATTTCCGCTTGAGGGGGCACCACCACCAGCTTCACTAGGGCATAGCTGGTTTATCTTAATGTATTAGCTTTGTCTTCTTTGAAACAATGCCCTAACAGACATTGTCTCAAAGAGGGGCAAAATGTAGACACCCAAAATTGACCCTTTTCATTATTGTGAATTTGTCGTATCATTCACCTTGCGTATGTTGATTTTGTCTAGCACACTTGTGTCAAACAACTATTTTTCTCTAAACCAACCCTTTTATATTATTAATTAAATAAATTTTATTTATTTAATTAATTCCATCTATTATCATTTATCTTCATCTATTTTCTATCTATAATTAAACAATCTTTAATTATTTAATTATTTCATTATTCCTCTTATCAATAAATAAAATCAATATTTTATTTATTTATCTTCTCTTCATCTAAATAAATTAAATAAATTTATTTATTTAATTTATGTTCACTCTAAATCTAACATTTCCTCTATTATTTAAAAATAAATTAAATGAATTTATTTATTTATTTTATTTTTATCTTAACATCTTCTTATCTTATCACAATCTTCTATGTGTACAAGATAGGGTCTATCCTAAATCAAATACAAAAATGATTTAATTGGTTCTAAAATCAATCATCCACATCATCTAATCCTTAAAATAGAAAAGCATTCTATTTTAAGAGTCAATTTTAGTACTACCAACAAACCAACTACAATCACTTAATAAAAACTTTTCATATGGGCACTTGTCTTGTACACATTCATCTAAACTTCTTGTTTATTCTCAACTGTTCACATAGCCACCTAATCTCCACCATTTATCAATCATAGTAGAGGGCTATATAAACACACTCTCACCTCATCTTCATCCATCCCACACAATCTTGAAAGCATCCAGATTGTCATCTTATGCATATTGAGCATCCATCGAGCATCTTGAGCATATCATTCATTATCATTGCAGCTATGGCAACTATGATTGTTCACTATTGAGAAGCAATCCACAATCCAACCAAGGAATTAAGAAACCTAGGTGACTTTTCTTTTGATTTGCATTCATTTTGAGTCATTCACATGGATTCTTTGAAGGTGGTAGGATTAGATTTGATTTACAATGCTTGATCTTATAAACCTGATTTTTCCTGCATACACAACCTCATTATTACTATATTTTTTTCTTGGAATTTAGGTTCTCTGTGTAAAATCATTTGTGTCTTCTTATTGTGGTGTATTCCTCTCATGGGTAAGTGCAAGAAGATGGGGGGCCAGAAAGGGGTCTTACGTGGCCACATTTTTTTTTCCTGAAATTAGGAAATGCTAGCCTTGGATGAGAAATTGAGCATAGTTACACTCAAAATTTGGAGATACAACCAAAACAATGTTTGTAGTGCTCCGAGTCCACTTTCTAAACTACTAATTTTTTTTGAAAATGGTATAGATTAAGGGGTTCAAAAGAGGGAGCCACAGAAATTGGTGTTGTTTTTGTCAAAAAAACATAACATAGCATATTTTGTGGCTCCCTCAAAAGGTTAACTTTTTTTTTTGGCATTTTTAAAATCACTTTGGTAAGAAATTAGCTAACAACATGTAGTTTATGCCTAATTTTTCTAATAATTTGTTGATGAATATTTGATTTTTTACTAATTTTCAAAGTGGACACATCCTAAAAAATAGATTTTTGGCCATGCTACCCCTATAAATTTTGAAAACTAATTGAAAATCAATTTTTTTTAATATGTGTAGAATGGAGTCTAGTTTCTAAAAATGTATTTTTTTAAATTTCAATGAACGATTAATTTACAATTAAAAAAAGCCCAAACATTGGTTTTTGCCCAAAAATAGACACAAACAAAAGAAATTAAAGATGAAAGGCTTAACATTGTCCAAATGTGAAAAACATTACATAATTAAATAGCTAAGAGAAATCGTAACATTACCTAGGTGTTTGATTTGTTTCACCTTGAAACACGTGCAAATCTAAGGGTTAGCACAAACAAAATTATGTGAAATCCTATAGAATTTGCAAAAACATGTTTGTGGATGTCGGAAAGGCACTCCAAGCCTTTGGGTTGGAAATCTAAAGCAAATCCCAAGCCTTCTTGGGATTCCCAAAGAAAAATATAACACGAGCGCATTATAATGCGCTAGCATTATGTTTTGTTTTGCACTTTTTCCTTTTTTGCAAAAGTTTGCTCGATGTTTGTCATGTTCGACATAATGCGAGTGCGTTATAACGTGCTCATGTTATGTCTCCCTTGGAATGTTTTATGTTCAAGGTTATTTAGCATGTATGTATGTATGTATGCATGCCTATATGTATGTATGTATACTTATATGTGTGTATGTATATATGTATGCCTATATGTATGTATGTATAGTGTCGAGGGTAGAGGAGGGTAGAGAAGGGGGTGAGGTGGATAGGGGAGGAGAGGGGTGGATAAGGTTGAGGGTCTAAGGGTCAAGGGTTTAGGGTTTAAGGGTTGAGGGTTTAAGGTCAAGAGGGATTAGGGTTTAGGGTTGAGAGATTAGGGTTTAGGGTTGAGGGATTAAGGTTGAGGGTTGAGGGTTGAGGGTTTAGGGATAGGATTTAGAGTTTAGGGATAAGGGATTAGGGTTTAGGGTTGAGGCTTTAGGGATAGCATTTAGGGTTGAGGGATAAGGGTTGAGGGTCAAGGGATTAGGGTTAAGGTAGAGTGTTGAGGGTAGAGGGAGTATGGATAGTGTTTAGGGTTGATGGTTTAGGGTTGAGGGATTAGGGTTTAGGGTTGAGGGCTTAGGGATAAGGGATTAGGGTTTAAGGTATAGTGTCAAAGGTTGAGGGTTTAGGAATAGGGATAGTGTTTAGCGTTTAGGGTTGATGGATGTAAGGGTTTAGGGTTTAGGGATAAGGAATTAGGGTTGAGGGTTGATGGATTAAGGTTTAGGGTTGAGGGATTAAGGTTTAAGGTTGAGGGTTTAGGGATAGGGTTTAGAGTTTAGGGATAAAAGATTAGGGTTTAGGACCTTGAGGGATTAGGCTTTAGGGTTGAGGCTTTAGGGATAGTGTTTAGGGTTGAGGGATTAGGGTTAATGGTTGATGGATTAGGGTTAAGGTAGAGTGTTGAGGGTAGAGGGATTAGGGATAGGGTTTAGGGTTAAAGGTTTAGGGTTGAAGGTTTAGGGTTTAGGGATAACGGATTAGGGTTTAAGGTACAGTGTCAAGGCTTGAGGGTTTAGGGATAGGGTTTAGGATTTAAGGTTTAAGGGTCAAGGGTTGAGGCTTTAGGGATAAGAGAGAGACCTAGATGGCTAAGGGTTGACTGATGAGTATTCATTTGCATGCTTATCGGCCAGACTCTTATCGATGAAGAATCTCTTTTTTGCCTATTAGCGGGACTTCCACTATCAGCGAACTCGTAGAGTCTTTTGCCAATCTCTATTGTCTCCCCGATGCTACCAATGCTGGGTTCCATCGTCAGTCAGACTATGACTATCAGTGAAACATTCTCCTCACTCACCAATAGCATATCTCATGCTGATAGACTCTTCATCGGCAGCACTTTGGCAATTATCACCCTGATCGGTGAAAGTGCCTCCTGTCGGCTCAATGTAATTTTCTCAACCCGATGGTTCTTCTCACGCTGATGTCTTCACAAATTTGCACCAAAAACCCTGAGCTCGAGCCGATTTGTTTCCTGGGCAATTTTGACTTAGATTTTATCCTTCAAACCCTAGCACATGAGGATGCTAGGTTTTCTCACTACATGTAATATTTCGATCCCAAAAGCATGAAATGTAAAAATAGAAAAACAAAAATGTAAACCAAACTATTGTACATGTCCATTCCATCGATTCAGAGAATCAACCGGTGGAATGGATGAATGAATCCATTTCGCCTGCAACAAGAGAATCAATACATAGATGGATCAAAAATTAGACAAATGAAACAACGTGATCTCCTTTATTTCAATATCAGAAATGCATACAAATATCTGACTTCACAATCTCACTGCACAACACTGTTCTGTCAAATCCAAACACGTCTCTATTTTCATATGCAATACTGAACTGTACTGAACTCCCTCTAAACAAACTAATCTAGGGCATAAATAACTACTCCTCTCGAGTAGTACAGACTCGATTCCCAGCGGTTGGGAGCTTCCAAGTGACTGGGAGGACAGCTAGTATAACAAACTTCTAACTGACTTGCACATAAACCTAGATTGACTTAAAACATAAGAAATGGTCACATGGACCTTATTACATCATAAACTAAAAACATACTATAATTAGACTTATGCTTTATTTTGAAGGGGTGCTCCTGCACCATACTCCCCAGAAGAAGAAATCTCAAGTCCACTTGAGATGAGAGTATGTAGGTCTGAACCATGTTGGTTGATCTATTCTTCAGTCATCCACATTGCTTCTGAATTAGGTTTTCCCTACCAAGCCACCAAATATTTCAGATATTCTTTGTTCCTTGTTTTCTTGATCACTCTTGTGTCTAAAATCTTCTGCAACTGTGGTGGATCATGTTTTGGAATGTCATCAGCTGTTGTATCCTGTAGTAGTTCCTATTCTTCATCTGGATTATGCTTGTATGGAGTTAAATCACATACATTGAATATAGGTGACAATCCAAGATCAGAAGGGAGTTGGATCTTATAAGCATTCTGTCCATGCTTTTTCAAAATCTGACATGATCCGATCTTCCTCTGCATTAGTTTGGTATATTTTCCTTTAGGAAGTCGTTCCTTTTTCAAATGAACCCATAACAAATCTCCAACATTAAACTGTACATCTTTCTTCTTTTTATCAGCATGTTCTTTATACTTCAAGGTAGTTTGTTGTAGTTGGGTCTTTACTTGATCATGAACCTCTTTTATGGCTTCTGCAAAAGCTTCTCCATCTACACTAACAGAATCTCCTATAGGTAGATCTCTCAGCTCCAAAATACCTCGTAGATGTATACCATAGACTATCTAAAAAGGTGATTTCCCTATGCTTCTATTGACAGTATCATTATAGGAAAATTCTGCTTGTGGTAGGATATTATCCCACTTGTCTCCATGTTGTCTTGTCAAACATCTGAGCAAATTCCCTAAGGAACAATTTACCACTTTAGTCTGTCCATCCATTTGAGGATGATATGCAGATGAGAAAGACAAATTTGTTCCAAGCTTCTTCCAAAGAGTTCTCTAGAAATGACCAATGAATTTCACATCTCTATCTGACACAATGCTCAATGGCAATCCATGTATCCTTACTATTTCTTTGAAAAACAAATCTGCAATATATGAAGCATTAGCAGTGGTTTTGCATGGCAAGAAATGTGCCATTTTGCTGAATCTATCCACTACAACAAAAACACTATCATATCCTTTTCTGGTTCTGGGTAAACCCAACACAAAATCCATACTTATGCTTTCTCATGGTCTGGAAGGAATGGGTAAAGGCTGATATAAACCTGCATTAGTTGATCTTCCTTTTGCTTTCTGACATATCACACATGTCTCTACAAATTTTCTAACATCTGATTGTAACTTAGGCCAATAATAATATCTTCTGACAAGATCAAGAGTCTTATCCAAACCAAAATGTCCTGCCATAGCTCCACAATGTTTCTCTTTTATGATGTTCAACCTCATAGAACACCTCAGAATACATAACTGTCCACCTTTGAATAGCAATCCATCCTGGATCAGAAATTCAGAGAACTCAACATGATATTTATCTCCAAAAGAAGTACATACCTGATATATCTCTCCAAAATCTTCATCATCATCATACATGGTCTTCAATGAATCAATGCCAACACTTTCCAACTGAATCTAGTTGACTGTTAGAGCTCTCCTGCTCAAGGCATCTACTACCTTATTCTTGACTCCTTTCTTATGCTTCAATGTGAAAGTAAAATCTTGCAAAGTTTCTACCCATTTCATATGCCTATGATTCAGTTTTTCCTGGCTGTTTATGAAACTCAGAGCCTGATTATCTGTGAATACTGTGAATTCTTTTGGCATTAAGTAATGCCTCCACTTCTTGAGTGACTAGACTAAAGCATACATTTCCAAATCATATGATGAATACCTCTTTTTAGCATCATTGAGCTTCTCACTGAAAAATGCAATTGGTCTACCTTCTTGGTTGAGTACTGCTCCAATTGCCATGTGACTTACATCACATTCGACCTGAAAATTATTGATAAAATCTAGAAGTGCAAGGACTGGCTGCTATGCCACTTTCTTCTTCAATGTTTCAAAGGAATCACTTGCTTCCTTAGTCCAAGCAAATCTACATTTTTGTCCTCCTTTTATAGTATCAAGCATGGGTGCACAAATATGACTAAACCTTCTTATAAACTTTCTGTAGAAGGTTGCTAACCCATGGAAACTTCTGACATCATTCATAGTCCTTGGAGTTGGCCAAAATAATATGGCACTTACCTTCTCCTTATCCATTTGCATCTTTCCTTGTGAAATGACAAAACCCAAATATGTGATCTCCTCCTGCATGAACAAACACTTATCTAAATTTATCATCAGTTGCTCTTCATGTAACCTCTTGAGAACCAAATCTATATGTCTGAGATGTTCTTCCTTTGTATTGCTGAAAATCAGAATGTCATCTAGATATACTATGACAAACTTGCCCATAAATTCTCTCAAAACCTCATTCATCAATCTCATAAAAGTACTAGGGGCATTAGACAAACCAAAAGGCATAACTTTCCACTCATACAACCCTTCATTTGTTTTGAATGCTGTTTTCCATTCATCTCCTGGCCTAATCCTGATCTGATGATAACCACTCTTCAGCTCTATTTTTGTAAAATACTTAGCACCTCCCAAACAGTCAAGTAAATCCTCTATCCTAGGTATTGGAAACCTATACCTAATTGTGATCTTATTAATAGCCTTGGAATCTGTGCAAAGCCTCCAAGTGCCTCCTCTCTTTGGTGCTAGTACAGCTGGTACTGCACATGGGCTTAAACTTTTACCAATCAGACCTATGTCTAACAATTCCTCAATTTGTCTTGCTACTTCTGCATTATGTTTTGGAGTTAGCTTATATGCTGCTTTGTTTGGAAGTGTAGATCCTGGGATTAGATCTATGCAATGGCTGATATCCCTTACAGGTGGTAGGGATCTTGGCATTCCATCAGAGATGATGCCTTTATACTTATCCAATAGCTCTTGGACAGCTGGGTCTATGAACCTCTGCTTCTTCTCTTTCTTGACTTCTTGTTGCTATTCTCTATTCACTGTCAGACATGGAATTAGGGCATATGCAACTGCACCTCCTTCTGCTACTTCTTTCATGAATTGTTTTCCTTCCATCAGCATTACCTTCACCTCTTTTCCTTTTGATTTCTCCTCCTTCTTTGTCCGTGGGATCAACTCTGTCACCATACCATCTTTGGTGATTGTATAGGTGTTCCTAACACCGTCATGGCGTGCCTTCAAGTCATACTGCCATGGTCTTCCAAATAAAAGATGGAAAGCATCCATCTTACTAATATCAAACAACAACTTGTCCTTATATGCTCCAATCTGAAATTCTACCCAAGCCTGCTCTTCTACAACTGTTTGCTGACCTTGGGTAAGCCATGAGACCTTATATGGGGATGGGTGAGGCAATCTTCTAAGCTTAAGCTTTGTTACCATTTCATCAGATACAAAATTTTTAGTAGAACTAGAATCAATTAAAACTTTACATGCCTTTCCTCCTGCCTTGCATGTAGTTCTAAAAAGTGACTTTCTTTGTGGGGGTTCTTTGTCAGGTACCTTCATGGTAGTCATTGTTCTCCTCATCATTAGAGATTCTCCACTCTCTGGATATCCATAATTCTCAGGAGCATTCACACTTTGAAAAGTGTTTGAGCTTGTTGCACTTTGGCTATCAGGTTCTTGGATCAGATTCGTTCTCCTTTCTCCTGTTGAACTTGTTGCCTTTTCTGGACATCTGCTAGCTATATGGCCTTCTTTATTACAGTTATAACATCTGATAGATCCTCTGCCCTGAGATCTTCCTCTAAAAGGTCTTCTACCTCTGAAGTTTTCTTGCTGAGTGTAATTTCCTCTCTGATTTTGACTATTATCTCCCTTGCTGTTGTCATGACTGGATTCTCCCTGATATCCAAATCCATGTCCTCTGCCTCTGAAAGGACCTCTTCCACCTCTTTGCTGTTTTCCTCTTCAAATCTTCCTGAATGTTGAACCTCAATCCATTAAGGTATCTGGCTACCCTTTCTTCCTCACTCTCTTTTGCTTTTGTCTTGACACAAAGTTTCATAAATTCTTCTGTATATGAGCTGACATCTAGCTCCTTCTGCTTCAAATTTTGTTTCCTCTTATGCAATTGGATGATCCAATGGAACATAGGCTTCTTTCACTAAAGCCATCATCTTCTTCCATGCAGCAACTCTGCACTTTCCTTCTTGTACTCTGTCATCTTGGATGAAATTCCACCAAGTTAATGCAACCTCTTTCATTTTTGATTGGGCTATCTTTACCCTCTGGTGTTCTGGTATCTCCTCTATCTCAAAGAAAATGTTTAAGGAGTCTATCCACTCTGTTAGTAATAATTTATGTTTGGGGTATCATGCAGGCACCTTCCCTAAAAATCCAAAAATATTCTAAGTCTCTAGGCTTCCTCAACATTTTTCAACTGCAACATCATATTTTCTTTGGAGGAGGTCATCATCATCATGTTTCCAGACATTACCCCGATGTTTCTTGTGAGGATCATCATATTTTCTGTCAGCATGATCTTCCGTAGGGTGATATTTTAACATCAGGTGATCTTGGTTAAGATCATCCTGATGATGTGGCTGCAAAGTCCTAAGTATGACCTGATCTTCTGTGAGGTCATCATAATTGAACATCGGGTGATCTTAGTGAAGATCATCCTGATGTTGTTTTATCACTTCATGTTCATTATTTTATCACCCTGATGACGCTGACACCATTCTTATGTCAGGGTGATATCCGCTTTTCTACCTGTCTACAACATGATATTTCTGAAGGGAGATATCCGCCTATTGGCTTCATGCATTGTCTAGTGGGGGGTGATCATTTCAAATATCCGTCATATTCATATATCACCCCATTCTTATAGTGGAGCTACAGTGCAACATGATTTTTGTGCATCAGGGTGATATTTTCAAATATCCAGTTATGTTTCGAATATCATCCTGATGCCGATATGGTGGTGACGTCATCAAGGTCCGGGGGGTCATATTTTAACATCAGTCATTTTATGGAGATCCCCTGATGTTTCTAATATGACGATGACATCATCCAGATATGTGGAGATGTGCGGTATGCAGATATGATGCTGACGTCATCAGGATTTTCGTGGACATGCAGGATGTTCATCGGCGAGACATTTGGTATCGGCTAAGCAGGAGGATCTTCCTCCGATGCATCAGGTTATGCTGATGAAGGCGATTATCATGCGGGTGATATTGCAATATGATGCTAACGTTAGGGTGATATTTTTATCAGGTGATGAGTTCCGGATATGCTTTCCTGCAGGGTGATATTTTCTGTGGGGTGATATTTCATATCAAGGTGATATGAATTATCAGGGTGAGCTCAGTAGGTGGTTTGCTGACATCAGGATGATATTTTGTGCATTTGGATATCATGCAGGAGGATGATGACGGGGTTTTATGCTGATGTCGTCGGAAGCAAAAGCACCGACATCATATATGATTACGACTTAGTATATAAAGATATGAGGAGGTCGCCGCGGGGTGCATGTGGGATAATTTGATCCTACATAATTTGAAATATCAAGATGAGGTATTTTGGTGGGAAAGGTTTGCGATGCACAGTATGATGTTTTTCCCAAGGCCATGAGTTGGTGTGCCATTAATGGCGGATGTTATAGGGTATGGGCGAAGATGTGGATGTATTTGGTACCCGATTGAAGATGTGAATCCCTAGGCGGCGGCATAGGGCTCGAGATCTCTTTCTGTCTCCTCCCCTACCTACTACATTCAATGCAATGAGTGCCATTTTCTCAATATACTGTATCTGGCTAATTTTGGGTTTGCCTGGTGGTTAAGGCTGAGCACCTCCTTGCTGTATAAGTAGGGCTGTGTTGCTCATTTGAAGGTTGTTGAAAGCCTGAGGCATTTTTGTGTAAATAATGAAGAATAGGGCATGATCTTGGTTGTTTTATCCCATTTTGGAGTTTATGTGTTGCAGCATGAGTGTATTTTTCACATATTTTTAGTTTCAGTGTCAATGTTATATGAAAAATGCTTATTGCATGTGTCTATCTGCTTGTCTCCATTTGCTGCATGTCATCATTCTTTTGAATCTAGTTGCTAAGGGTTTCATAGATTCTAGGGTATAGATATCTATACTGCATGCTTGATCTATAACTTCCATTCAAGGAGTGGATTAAACTGTTTAAGGTTGAGCATGGGGAAGGTTGCATGTCAGCAGGGATATCTGTAAGTGGAGGCAGTTAGATACCCATTCTTGGGTGATGTTTGTAAGGCAAGCATCAGTCCAACCCCCTGAAACTTGAGTGAAAGTTGCAAACCATATGTTGTATACATCTAGTTGACTCCTTGCCCAATGGATAGGCAGTAGTCTGCTCTTGGGTCAGTAGTTATGAGCTAAAACCCCTTGTCTTGCATCCAGGACATTATGTCCACCCATTTCATCACCTCCACTTGTTAGTTGTAGGAGTAGGATTAGGAACCCCTTGCATGCTCTCATACCCACCAGACAAATATGTCCAAGAATGTTGCCAACCTTGTGATCTGTCATGCAGATCTTGGTCCATACATGAGAGTATTATGCCTGATGCTGTCAAGCTAAATCTTCATATCATTAAGCTAGTCAAGGTTACATCTTGAGTAATAGGGACACCCCCCTTGGTGCGGCAGAACCAGAAGTGAAGGGGAGGAGCTCATGCAACCTCCTATATTTAGTTGGCTGAATCTACCTATGCATTAGAACTGGCAAACCCTAATGCTGATTCAGAAGAAAAACAAACAAAATGGCGACTCCACTGGGGAATGATTAATGAAAAAAGAATAATATTTGTGTGCCCATCTGAGTCACCAATAGAAAATGGTGACTCCACTGGGGAGAGAGAGAGAGAGTCAAGTGATTTGAAGGCTGGAAAATCTAGTTTCTAGTGAAGTTATTGCAGCAAGATCAAAAAAGTAGCCATGTGGTGCTCTGCTGGCGTGGTGAATCCAGAAAATACATGTGCCTTGTTGATATTCTGTCCTCTCTGTGAGAGGTGGCGACTTTGTTGATTGAACCTATTAGTGCTGCAACATATTTCCAGGTATTCCATCTTTTCAAAAAATAATGAGTTTGGAGCAGCAAACCTCAGTATGCTCTTAGAGAAGACCATTTTTTATTGAAAGATATAAAGCCCTAGATTTCACAGGGATATATGGCTACCCAAATATTATTCCCAATAAAATTAGAAGATGTTTGCCAAAATATAGTGGATCAGATTCTGAATCGGCAAACAAACATCTGCAAAGGTTTTGTAATTTAATAGAAGATTATGAGGTAGAGGATGAAGATGTAGTAATGAGACTCTTTGTCCAGTCATTAGAAGATGATGCTAGGATATGGTTTTCAGACTTACCTGTTTGTTCAGTTTCTTCATGGATAGATTTAGAAGTTGCATTCCTAGGGCAGTTTGGTGAAAGGTTTGATGTGGCCTCATTGATCATACATTTTATGAATATCCAAAGGGAAGATGAGGAGCTGGTTCCAACCTTTAATCTTAGGTTTATTAAGTTGCTCAAGCAAATCCCTGAATATATGAGGCCCAATAATGCATTGTACTTGACAATTTATTTGGCTGCATTTGATGAAGAAATGAGTTATTTATTAAGAGATAAAGAACTAGCTACCCTTCACCAGGCTTTCCAATTTGCTATGGACATAGAAAACAATGAGAAATATGGAATGCTAGTAGGTTTCATGGCTGCAAGTTGTCAAAGCAGTTATCAAAGTGAATATATTTCAGCTCTTGCAGTATGTGCATTAAAAGATGATTATGTAGAGGGAAATATATTTCAGAATAATGTGTGCAGCCATAATGTGATACATGAAGAAAATGTTGTAGAAAATGTAGGCACATCCTATAATGATGTGGACAAAGATTGTTGTCTGCCTCTAGAAGAAAAGCCTGCAGATGCAAAATGCTCTTCAAATGATGAAATGAAAGATATACATGAAGTTGCATC
This sequence comes from Cunninghamia lanceolata, assembly GCA_027924645.1. Taxonomy (NCBI): domain Eukaryota; kingdom Viridiplantae; phylum Streptophyta; class Pinopsida; order Cupressales; family Cupressaceae; genus Cunninghamia; species Cunninghamia lanceolata. The sequence continues at coordinate 3,816,207 of BSBN01000738.1, forward strand.
CTGCAATGATGGGCATATCCCAGTTATTCTCGATTATTTATATGAGGTGGATATGCAGAGCTTCACTCTGAATATAGAAAACATTGATTCAAGGGATGGCAGTGAATCTGCTAGTGATTGTCAGCATCCAGATGCATATATGAGCCTTTCAAATGATGAAATATATATGGATGTTGAATATGAGTGTTTCCTTGAAGATTCTAACCACCTTCATAGTGCAGAGGTTGAAAAATTTGCTTTTGGGTATCCATGCATTGGTGAAGAGGAAAAATAGGGTCACTATTCAGAGGTGAATGGGCAAGTTGCAGATGTGTGTGCTCATATAGTTGGGGGTAATGTTGATTGCATGGGTAACTACAAAGCTTTTGATGAAGGGCTCCATTCTGAGTTATTTCTGCCTTCTCTTGAGACATTTCAGGTGGACCTTAGTGACAAAACTGTTGAGCATGATGATGATGGATATCTGTATGTTCATCAAGATAAATTTGATTATGAGATGTTGCTTGTGCCTGAATATTGCATGTTTGATACAGAGGAGCTCTTATTTTTTTGGGAAGGGCAAAATTCTGATGTGGATTCATTTGTTTCATGTGAGTCTGTTATTTTTCCAAGCAACATCAGTGACTCATATGATGATGACATTCTACAACTGATAATAATGTATGCTGATGAAGCTAGTTGTAGGTTTGTTGAAGAAAAAGAAATAAGCAGCAGCACAAATAATTGCCAAGGGGCTTGCTGCAGACAGTTAAAAGCTTTTAGGCTTCATTTGAAGAAATCAAAAGAAAATCAGGTGTTTGACAAAGGAAAACTCTAGTTTTTCCTTTTTGGTGGCCCTGGGCCACCATGATTATGTTTAAAGTTGTGTTTGGTGATGCAGGTCAGTGTAGTATTTGACTCTATGCCCAATGGATAAGGGACTGGTCTGCATCCCAGAGATCTGAGGTTCTCACCATGCCTACAAGAGGCATGTGTCCCCAGACGGAGCCTATGTTAGTAATAATTTATGTTTGGGGTATCATGCAGGCACCTTCCCTAAAAATCCAAAAATATTCTAAGTCTCTAGGCTTCCTCAGCATTTTTCAACTGCAGCATCATATTTTCTTTGGAGGAGGTCATCATCATCATGTTTCTAGACATTACCCCGATGTTTCTTGCGAGGATCATCATAATTTCTGTCAGCATGATCTTCCACGGGGTGATATTTTAACATCAGGTGATCTTGGTTAAGATCATCCTGATGATGTTGCTGCAAAGTCCTAAGTATGACCCGATCTTTTGCAGGGTCATCATATTTGAACATTGGGTGATCTTAGTGAAGATCATCTTGATGTTGTTTTATCACTTCATGTTCGTTGTTTTATCACCCTAATGACGCTGATGTCATTCTTATGTCAGGGTGATATCCGCTTTTCTGCTTGTCTACAGCATGATATTTCTGAAGGGAGATATCTACCTGTCGGCTTCATGCATTGTCTAGTGGGGGTGATCATTTCAAATATCCGTCATATTCATATATCACCCTGATCTTATAGTGGAGCTATAGTGCAACATGATTTTTGTGCATCAGGGTGATATTTTTAAATATCTGGTTATCTTTCGAATATCATCCTGATACTGATATGGTGGTGACATCATCAAGGTCCGGGGGGTCATATTTTAACATCAGTCATTTTATGGAGATCCCCTGATGTTGCGAATATGATGATGACATCATCCGGATATGTGGAGATGCGCGGTATGCAGATATGATGCTGATGTCATCAGGATTTTTGTGGACATGTAGGATGTTCATCGGTGAGACATTTGGTATCGGCTAAGTAGGAGGATCTTCCTCCGATGCATCAGGTTATGCCGATGAAGGCGATTATCATGCAGGTGATATTGCAATATGATGCTAACGTCAGGGTGATATTTTTATCAGGTGATGAGGTTCGGATATGCTTTCCCGCAGGGTGATATTTTTTGCGAGGTGATATTTCATATCAGGGTGATATGAATTATCAGGGTGAGCTCAGCAAGTGGTTTCCTGATGTTAGGATGATATTTTGTGCATCCGGATATCATGCAGGAGGATGATGACAGGGTTTTATGTTAATGTCTTCGGAAGCAAAAGCACCGACATCATATATGCTTACGACTCAGTATATAAAGATATGAGGAGGTTGCCGTAGGGTGCATGTGGGATAATTTGATCTTGCATAATTTGAAATATCAGGATGAGGTATTTTGGCGAGAAAGGTTTGTGATGCACAGTATGATATTTTTCCCAAGGTTGCGAGTTGGTGTGCCATTAATGGTGGATGTTACAGGGTATGGGTGAAGATGTGGACATATCTGGTACCCGATTGAAGATGTGAATCCCTAGGCGGTGGCGCAGGGCTCGAGATCTCTTCCTGTCTCCTCCCCTACCTACTGCATTCAATGCGATGAGCACCATTTTCTCAATGTACTGTATCTGGCAAATTTTGAGTTTGCCTGGTGGTTAAGGCTGAGCACCTCCTTGCTGTATAAGTAGGGCTATGTTGCTCATTTGAAGGTTGTTGAAGGCCTGAGGCATTTTTGTGTAAATAACAAAGAACAGGGCATGATCTTGGCTATTTTATCCCGTTTTGGAGTTTATGTGTTGTAGCATGAGTGTATTTTGCACAAATTTTTAGTTTCAGTGTCAATGTTATATGAAAAATGCTTATTGCATGTGTCTATCTACTTGTCTCCATTTGCTGCATGTCATCCTTCTTTTGAATCTGGTTGCTAAGGGTTTCATAGATTCTAGGGTATAGATATCTATACTACATGCTTGATCTGTAACTTCCATTCAAGGAGTGGATTAAACTGTTTAAGGTTGAGCATGGGGAAGGTTGCATGTCAGCAGGGATATCTGTAAGTAGAGGCAGTTAGATACCCATTCTTGGGTAATGTTTGTAAGGCAAGCATTAGTCCAACCCTCTGAAACTTGAGTGAAAGTTGCAAACCATCTGTTGTATACATCTAGTTGACTCCTTGCCCAATGGATAGGCACCAGTCTACTCCTGGGTCAGTAGTTATGAGCCAAAACCCCTTGTCTTGCATCCAGGACATTATGTCCACCCATTTCGTCACCTCCACCTGTTAGTTGTAGGAGTAGGATTAGGAACCCCCTGCATGCTCTCATACCCACAAGACAAATATGTCCAAGAATGTTGCCAACCTTGTGATTTGTCATGCAAATCTTGGTCCATACATGAGAGTATTCTGCTTGATGCTGTCAATCTAAATCTTCATATCATTGAGCTAGTCAAGGTTACATCTTGAGTAATAGGGACACCCCCCCTGGTGCGACAGAACCAGAAGTGAAGGGGAGGAGCTCACGCAACCTCCTGTATTTAGTTGGCTGAATCTACCTATGCATTAGAACTGGCAAACCCTAATGCTGATTCAGAAGAAAAACCAACACACTCCATCACCGAATCAGGATCCATCTTTCCTGTAAACACTGGCAAATCTAGTTTCACATCCATGGTTCTCCTCTCCATGGATTTGAGGGCATTAATCAAGGGTCTTTGGTCTACAGGAACGTCTTCCTTGTTCCACCTAGGGATCTCTTCTTCTTCCCTATCTTCTTCTTTACCAGAACCTACTCTGTCCCTCAACTTCTCCAACTCATTTTTTAATGCTTGATTCTGAGCCTTTACAACAATGCTCTCTGCAATCTTCTTCTTTACTAGAACTGCGAACTCAACGTTGGTCATCCTTGCCAGAATCTCTGATGTTCCTTCTTCATCCAACATCTTACCATCTTCTTATCTTCCTAGAAGATCCAACCTTTGCTCTGATACCACTATGATGCAGAGCATACAGCGGATGCTCACAAACAGGGTGAAAAACCCATTAAAACCCACAAATGACGATTACTTTCAGTATCAACAAGATATCTCTAATGTCTCACTGAATTAGGCCTTTCCTTCCTTATCGAGCTGACCTACCTTATCAGCTGCTTCTTAATTTCTTTCACCGACAAGCCATCTCTCTCCGATGGATAGGGTCCATCGCTCAGACTTACACCATTGGTGTAACTTTCTGTCTGTCTCCCGATGTGCAAACTTACACCGATGAGTCTTCCTTCGCTAAGACTTCCACCCACTCTCGCCGATGTAGGGTTTTCACCTTTGGTTGCCTATTGGCAACACTTTCGATATCAGTCTAGTCGCGGAAGGTCTTCCTGACACTCCACTTCACGCCAATGCCAAGCTCCTTATCGCCAAGACATATAACTATCGGTACCTCTGATACATTTCACCCTAATACCCATCTCACACTGATGAGTATTCGTTTGTGTGCTTATCGGCCAGACTCTTATCGATGAAGAATCTCTTTTTCACCTATCGGCGGGACTTCCACTATCGGCGAACTCCTAGAGTCTTTTGCTGATCTCTATTGTCTCCCCAATGCTACCAATGATGGATTTCACTGTCGGTCAGACTATTACTATCGGTGAAACATTCTCCTTGCTCACCAATAGCATATCTCATCCTGATAGACTCTTTGTCGACAACACTTTGGCAATTGTCACCCTGATCGGTGAAAGTGCCTCATGTCGGCTCAATGTAATTTTCTCAACCCAATGGTTCTTCTCACGCCGATGCCTTCACAAATTTGCATTGAAAACCCTGAGCTCGATTTTGACTTAGATTTTATCCTTCAAACCCTAGCACATGAGGATGCTAGGTTTTCTCATAGCATGAAATATTTTGATCCCAAAAGCATGAAATGTAAAAATAGAAAAATGAAAATGCAAACTAAACTACTGTACATGTCCATTCCACTGATTCAGAGAATCAACCGGTGGAATGGATGAATGAATCCATTTCACCTGCAATAAAAGAATCAATACACAGATGGATCAAAAATTAGACAAATGAAACAACGGGATCTCCTTTATTTCAATATCATAAATGCATACAAATATCTAAATTCACAGTCTCACTGCACAACACTGTTCTGTCAAATCCAAACACAACGTCTCTTTTTTCATATGCAATACTGAACTGTACTGAACTCCCTCTAAACAAACTGATCTAGGGCAAAAATAACTACTCCTCTCGAGTAGTATAGACTCTATTCCCAGTGGCTGGGAGCTTCCAAGTGGCTAGGAGGACAGCTAGCATAAAAAACTTCTAACTGACTTGCACATAAACCTAGATTGACTTAAAACATAAGAAATCGTCACATGGACCTTATTACATCATAAACTAAAAACATACTATAATTAGACTTATGCTTTATTTTGAAGGGGTGCTCCTGCACCAAAATGTATAGTTACTAATATCTAAAATGTATAGTTACTAATATCTATTTTTAGAAGACTGATTGATTTTTATGGCCAAAGTTGTTTATTTTACCTAGTTGATGGTTTTAATTACACCCAGACCTTATACAGTGGGAGCAGATGTGTGCACATTTTTATGGCCCTGATTTAAATTCAAGCAAATAGGTGGAGAGACTTCTAATCTTTTTAAAAAAATCTTAATAAAAAACATTCACTTAATGTTGACTAGGGGTTCTAATTTCAACCATTCATTGCCCATTGTGGATGTAACCCAATGTAAAGCTTTTCTCATAATGATCATCCTTCTGATTTCAACTGTTAATTATGCACTGTGGATGTACTAGATGCAAAGCTTTTCTCATAGTGGGTACACCTATTGGCATAATGAACCCCAAATGGGCCAGAAAAAGATGCCATATAATTTGAATATTCACTTTAGCTAGAAATTTTTACTGATGGAGCTAGAAACTCAGAGAATTGATAGGGCACAATATGGCCCAAGATGTGAGATGCAAGCAAGGGCAACTCATGAATCTAAGGAGTTAAGGTGCACTTGGACCTTTCCTAATTTCAACGGATGACATTTGCCCTTACTAGTTGATGGTAAATACAGTTTTATAGACTTTATTTTCATTATCCAAGAGAGAAGCATATACCATAGCGCCAGTCTTGGATAGTATACCTGTTCTTCATGCCATCTTTTTTTTTCAAGACAAATAGGTTCCCATGTGCCAGGGATAGAATTCATTGTAAAAAACTTTTAATAGCATTGCATAAAACCTACCATTGGGTTCTTTGTAGTCAATCAAGTCTGATTTGCTAACCATCTTTACTAATTAGCTAACCCCTGAAAACTCAAAAAATATCCTCATGGAAACCACTTAAAATACACATAATTATAATAAATATGGTGTAAAATTCAACTATAAATTAAATAAATAAATAAGATTAGAAATTCATCATGGGCTGGAGATTGGAGATTTTGTTGTGTTCAAGTACATATCCAAGTCATATTTTAAGGTTAAGATATTTCAAAGAATAGGGTGTGTGAAAAATATCAATGCTCTTCAGCTTATGAATACCAACATTGATACAGATAAAAGATACCCTTCTTCTAATAGAGTATGTAGTTCAAGTCAACCAATGGGCTGTTGAATGTTAGGAACACTAAGAGGGGGGGGTGAATTAGTGTTCTATAAATCTTTTCATGTACTTTTACTTTTAACCATTTCAAAAGAATAATCCAATAGAAGCAAAATATACAACTAAACAACATCAACAAAAGCATGACACATAACACCAAGATTTTACGTGGAAAACCCAAAGAGGGAAAAACCATGAAGAGGATTAGCTCTCATAAATATATTGCAATCTTTATAGAAATGATGTTTAGGCTTGGTCACTCCACGGGCCTAGAACATGCTGCCTTACAACCATGAAGTACAACTAAGTTTAGAAGGCTCACTGCCTCAACCCTAAACCTAGCAAGATTATAATAAGGGCTATTAAACCCTACTAAAGGCTCACTACTAGCTTACTACCTTGATGACAAAACTTGCTTCCAAACAGATCACACATGATATTTGAATACTGCTTCAGCATCTGCCACTATGCCAGGGTGCAATCATTTAACAACTCTATTCTGAATCCCAAGTCTTCATCGCTGCTGATCCTCTAACTCTGCTCCACTATTCACATCTTTGCATGACACAGACACATACACTACTCACACAACTCAACCAAATTTCATCACTTTATATATCCGCATCATGATTTACTTCAAAATCAGGTCAGCATCTAAGAAGTGAAACTTGTACATAAACAGATGTACCTTGTCGCTCAATCTAATGCACTAAGTGTCATGTGGACCCAAATATTATCCCAAGCATGTTCATATAGGTCGACTCTAATCTTCCTATTGCTTACATAAATCCTCCAATCATTAACTCTTCTACGCACAATGATTTATCTCACTAGTTGGTCTGTTCCTCAAGAATATGCTTAACAACTTCATCTGTTGTCTTACAACTTCTACTGTTGATCAAAAAACACTCCCAAAATCATGTAAGGAACTCTTTACACATTCCCAATCTTACCATAGGAACCACAAGGCATGATATCATATTGCAGAGAAATGTGGACTATCAAAACTTAGACTCGGTCTCTGTCAAACTCCGTCAAACACTATGCCGATACTTAGCAGCTTGTAGCTATCCTTCTGGTGAACTTTAGATCTCCTAACTATGGAATAAGACACTTCATATATGTTTTTACAACACCTTACAACCATATAGCAAAATACTTACCTGCAGAGGAATGCAGACCACTGCACTAGACCCTGTTCACTGTTCCTTCTATACCTTTGCTTACCCAGACTTAGGCATTTCTTCAAGGTGACTTCTGAAGAAGATCAAGACTTAATCTTTGAATCACTATCAAACACCAACTGACATCATACTTGAACCTCATCTACAAGTCTTCAATTATGGAGGCATACTATCCAACTTATTGTTCTCTACTCTGTGCACATCCATACTTAGCCATTTCTGTCAACCAGACCTGGAATCCAACTTATTCTTCTGGAGATATCTCTTCCTATCATGGTGATAGGTTCTTTGAGCCTTGTTTCCATCAATGACAACATACAGGTCCATACTAAAGCAGTGTCTCTTGCCTACAATCTCCCCCTTTGGCATTGATGGCAACACTTAGTGAAAAATGCTTGACTGCTCCCCCTTACTTTGCATACTTTATTTTTCTACTCCTCCTAAGATGATTATCCATTTTTCACTAATCTACTTCTCCCCCTTTGACATCAATGGCAAAGGGTGTTGATCCAGAACCAAAAATTTGTCAAAATCCCAAAGATTTATATATTCTACCACATATTTACAAGTCCAATCTTCATTTTAATATTACATGTGTTTAAGCACATCATTAAATATGTATTTGATCAATGTCCACTCAGCATCCTAGCTTTTCTTTGCATTTTCTAGAATCTAAATTTGACCGCTGAAAAGAAAAACTAAGGCTTCTACCTTTTGAAGATCAGAAGTTATGTCTACTTGGACAACTAACTTAGCCTCTATAATAAGATTTGTTAATGAATCTAACTTTGGACAGACTAGTCTTCTGAGTTGTCCCATCCTACTTTTTATTTGGTATTTCTGATTTATTAAGTTAGTCAAGTCATTGTGAATTTTAATGACTTCTATTTCTTTCATTTTGACTGACTCTATTTTTGGATCAAATTTCTCAGAAATATCCATCAGTTTTTGTTTCAAATCTTTGATCTTTTCTTCAATCTCTTGAGCAGCTTTGGGCCAAAACAAACAAAACTTGTACACATCTCTAGCATCCTTCACAGCTTTCTAATGCTGGCTATTGTATTGTTTAATGAGATTTTGTCTTTTGCTATCATTATATTTAATTGTTCCAGACATTTTTCATCAAATTCTTGTCTTACCTTTGTTTCTACAGATTTTTCAAATGATTCAAACTGTTTGCTTACTGAACTTATTTATCCCTTCAAATGAATTGTTGGGGGCAAGGAAGAATCCCTCTTGCACTTGGGCAGCAGCTTCTCAAAAATTTTGGATGCTTCATCAATCAGTTTATTGTCCTCAATCTGTGATTTTAATATCTCCTCTTAAGCCTTTGTCTGAACAATTGTAACCAACTTAAACTTCTGTTCCGGTGTCATTGTGTCCAAGTTTATTGGACCATGTAGAAATTTTGGCTCATCCAAGGCTTATGTTCTTTTCTCCAACTCTTCTTTTACAGGCTTTGCAATGTCTCTTGCTATGATAGGGACTTCTTCCTTGTGGCTTTACTCTGGATCCTCCTCCTGTTTCATTTTCATGACTTGTTCTTCCTCAATCTTCTCCTTGTCAGTGTCATCCTCAGCAAGATGTACCATAGAGGGTCTTATCTCAAAAGCATCAGCAAGTGTTCTTCCTGCTCAGTCACTTGTTCATCCTTATCTGATTCTTGCTCCATATTTACTTCTGGGATAGGTGTACCATTTCCACCATATGTTTCCGCATTGTCATGAGAGGTAGGAATATTGTATTTTCTTAATATTTCCAAGGTGATTTCTCTTGTCTCCTTGACTACTTGGTCAATTTCTCCTAGCATCAACAAATTCATCCTTGTTTTGGTTCTAAATTTTTCTTTAGTTTCCTTAGAGATCAAATTCTCTTCTTTTGGAGTGATCTCAGGACACAATCTTGTCAGAACATGTTTTCTAGGCTCAATATATTTGGCTCTAGCAATCTCCTTTGTGATGCTCAGAAGATTTGCTAGGTTTTTTGGAATGTCAGAGATAATCTTAATAAGAGCTCTGTTGAAAATGTTTAGATACTTCACAGTGGCTTCTTCCAGACTTCTTTTATCAATATCACTGTATCCATCATAGTACTCAATCATGGATTTTAAATTCCCACCCATGGTGACAGATTTTATTACATCTACGAGTGGTGGAGGCTTTTCCTTTTTCTATCTTTTGCTAGGTTTATCCTTTTTAGAGGACTTTTCTTTTCTAATTCTAGAGACTTTGATAGCCTCAGCTTTCATCTTCTTGACCTCTTCATCTGACTCTCCTTCTTCTTCATCCTTTTCTTCCACACTGACATATAATCTTTTTCCTTTCATCTTCTTCCTCTTTGTGTCCTTTTTAGAGAGCTTCTCTGATGATGTTGCACCAGATGAAGTGGCAGAGCTCCGAGTAGTCCTTCGAGTATCTTTAGCCTCTCTTGGCTTCTTCATAGATTCCTCCAAAACCTTAGCCTGATCATTTTTTTTTTCCTTCTTTGCTTTCTTTGCTTTTTCTCTTGATTCCTTGAGCTACTCTTTAGTGATGCTTCCACCTCTTTTCTCACTTTTCTGGTAGATTCATCTTATCTAAGCTAAACATGGAGTTTCACTGACAACTCCTCATATGTTCCAAACCTTTCTTCTTTGATATCTTTTGGTTTTTTGCGAAGGTGCTAAGCATAATTTTCTAGAATTTGTTCATCTACCTCATAACCCATGGGCATTACCCACACAATTCTTGCTTCCATAGCCTCCATTAAACATTGATCCTTAGTGACCATGAAACAAATTGTATCCTTGCACTTATTAACAATTTTCTTAGGAATTCTTTCTCTAGAGTGCATAATGCTCTGAAATTCTTGAAAAATCCACATAGGGCTACTTTTTGCTCATAATAACTTCCCAAGTTGTTAAGACAATTTCTAATTTGCATAGCTACTGGTTTGTTACTCAACCAAATCAATCCCTGATGATTAGGGAATTCATTCAAGAAATAGAAAAATAAATAGATGATTAGCATACCATACTTGAATGGGTAGTTTTTGCTTTATTTTGTCTTCTTCAAATTCTCCAGTAGTTGGGTTCGTAGCAGTTTGCACGGATCATAGTCCGCATTCTCCTTGATCATTTGATATGCTGTGTATATTGCGGTACTAGAAACTGAATTCTCCCAGTTTGAGAAGTAGACTTTATAACCTATGACCATTGAGGTAAATTTTACTACAGGATTAGTGATATCATTTATCGTTAATGCCATTTTGTCAAATTGTGCTCCGGTAGCATCGGTAATTGTTTGATTCTTAACTTCTTTTAATAATGGCACTCCTCCAGTGGAGTTTAGTCTAGTGACTACCTGAATTGTCTCTTTCATAATATTTTGAAGGGTTGCCCTTTTCCCAACCACATAATTTCATCATGTATCTAACAAACAACATAGCAAACCCATTCATCCTCTGTGAATGCGGGAAACTCTACATACTGGATGAATTTCTTCTCCTTTAAGGCTTTATATTCTTCCTTTAGATCAGATTGATCATTGCATAGGTGTTTCACAAATAGGTCTAAAAAATTGTTGCTACCAGGCTCATCTAGGGCCACATGGATGTATGCCCTAACATCTTCCACATACAGGACTCCATAGGGTATCTTTGAGAATGCACCCATTTGATCCACTTTTGTTGCCTTGTAAGGGTGTTTCTTAAACTTAGGCTGAGGGCACTCAGTGATATCTACAATTTGTGGAGTTGCCATAGAAAAGATTCAATAGATTTACAAAATGAGATTTAATGAAAGTACCTTATTTCACTGCGTTAGGGTTTCCTTTCTTTGAATCCTTCAATTTTTTATTGTCGTTGCTTAAGTTGGCTTTGATCTCTCTAAATTTCTGATAGCTCTGAGTGTAAAGTGACTTTTGAAAACATGTTCCTTTTATCCTCTACACGGCTTGACCTAGTTGTCATTAAATGCTCATTCCAAAAAGTTGTTAAAACCATTTGATGTAGAACACAGTCAATTAGGATTGCTTTCCAATATACCACATTGACTTCTTTTCTTCCATTTCTTCTTCTAATAGGTGAGTCACATCAGATTCCATGATACATCTTCGTGCCAAATTTTGGCACCCAATTTCTAGCTGGAGGATTTAAATTTTCTACACTGCTTTCCCTGAGCCAATGCTCACAAACTCATTCTTCAAAGAAGGTATTTGCATCAGATGTTGGTGTAGATTTGTCCTCAATTTAAATTACTTCTTTTTCAATCCATACTTTGTCCATTGTTTCAATTGGATCAACTTTCTCTTTTCCCTTGTCATTTGTCTTCTCTATTTCTCTTCCTTCAGAATAGTAATTTTTCTTCACATTTTTGTTTCTGCAATATCTTGTAGTATGTCTAGATTTGTTACAACTGAAGCACACTACACTCTTTTTTCCTTGAATGCTTTTATTAATTGAATTTGATCTGCATTGATTAGCCATATGTCCAAATCTATTGCATGCAAAGCACTTTCCATTGAATGATTGACTGTTCCTAATATTCTAAAAATTTGTTCTTACTGAACTTTTGCATTCATTTGATCTGTGTCCCATTTTATAGCATGTATTGCACCTAATATGATTCTCACTTTCTTTTCTTTTGCAAACAACCACTCTATGACCAATCCTATTGCAAGTGAAGCATTTACCTTTGAATGACTGTTCATTCCTTCCATTGTTGAAACCTTTCTTAAATTGATTTCTATATTCATTTGCTCTATGACCAATTATCTTGTAATTGAAACACTGACCAGAGAATAATGAAGTCTTTTGATTTATTCTACTTCTACACTGAGTATCCTTATGACCAAACTTATTACATGAATTACAATAACCATTGAAAGATGGGTGCCTTTGAGTATTTGGTTGTCTGACCTGAGGTCTTTTAGGTCTTCTTCCTTGATTTCTGAACTGGTATCCTTTGTTTTGCCTTGGCTCAGTGCTTATTTGCCTAGAGTTTGGACTTTCTCCTCTCTCAAATCCTAGACCATGTTTGTCATCAGCATTCCTCTTGCTAGTAATCATTTTATCAAGCTTTACAGTACTTATCTTGAATTTTTCTTCAAAACTTCTTGCCTTTTCCAGATCTATTTTTAAGCTTATAACTTCTTTTAAAAGTTTTACACAATCTTCTGATCTATTTTTCACAATCAAATTTAGATCATCTTCTTCTTTTGTTCTTTCTGTAACTTCTGCTTCCAAATCATATAGGGATTCATTTGCTAATAACAATTGGTCAGTGGCTTCTTTGTATTTGTCTTTGAATTTCTTGACTTGCTCCTTCAACTTTAAGATGCATTCATCAGCTTGTTTTAGATTTTCCTTCAGATCTCTAACCTCTGCTTCAGAATTTTCAAGATCCATAAGAGCTGCTTCCAGTTGGTTGTATCTCTCATAATTTCCATACCTTCTTGCTACCATGATCACACTATCCTAGATCTTCCTTAAGATGCTAAACTTCTTCCAAGGAACTTGGCTCTGATACCAATTGTTGAATGTCAGGAACACTGAGAGGGGGGGTGGATTAGTGTTCTATAAATCTTTTCATGTACTTTTACTTTTAACCATTTCAAAATAATAATCCAATAGAAGCAAATTATACAAATGAACATCATCCACAAAAGTATGACACATAACACCAAGATTTTACGTGGAAAACCCAAAGAGGGAAAAACCATGGAGAGGATTATCTCTCATAAATATATTGCAATCTTTACAAAAATGATGTTCAGGCTTGGTCACTCCATGGGCCTAGAACATGTTGGTTTACAACCATGAAGTACAACTAAGTTTAGCAGGCTCACTGCCTCAACCCCAAACCTAGTAAGATTACAATAAGGGATGTTAAACCCTGAGGGTTGTTAAACCATACTAAAGGCTCACTAATGGCTTACTACCTTGATGACAAAACTTGCTTCCAAACATATTACACATGATATCTGAATACTACTTCAACATTTGCCACTATGCTAGGGTGTAGTCATTTAACAACTCTATTTTGAATCCCAAGTCTTCATCACTGCTGATCCTCTAACTCTGCTCCACTATTTGCATCTTCGTATCACACACTCACACACTAATCACATAAATGAACCAAATTTCATCGCCTTTATATATATGCATCATGATTTACTTCATAATCAGGTCGGCATCTAAGAAGTGAAACATGTACACAAAAAGATGTACCTTGTCACTCAATCCAATACACTAAGTGTCTCACAGACCCAAATCTTCTCCCAAGCATGTTCATATAGGTCAGATCTAATCTTCCAATTGCTTACATAAATCCTCCAATCATTAACTCTTCTCTATACAATGATTTATCTCACTAGTCGGCCTATTCCTCAAGAACATGCTTAACAACTTCATCTGTTGTCTTACAACTTCTACCGTTGATCAAAAAACACTCCCAAAATCATGTCAAGAACTCTTTACACATTCCCAATCTTACCTTGGAACCGCAAGGCATGCTATCATATTGTGGAGAAATGCGAACCATCAAAACTCAAACTCAGTCTCTGTCAAACTCCGTCAAACACTATGCCGATACTTAGCAGCTTGTAGCTATCCTTCCGGTGAACTTTAGATCTCCTAACTCTAGAATAAGACACTTCATATATGTGTTTACAACACATTACAACCACATAGAGAAATACTTATCTGCGGAGGAATGCAGACCACTGCACTAGACCCTGTTCGTTGTTCTTGCTATACCTTTGCTTACTTGGACTTAGGCATTTCTTCAAGGTGACTTCCAAAGAAGATTAGGACTTAACCTCTGAATCATAACACTATCAAACACCAATTGACATCATACTTGAGCTGCATCTTCAAGTCTTCAATTGCAGAGGCATACTATCCAACTTACTATTCTTTACTCTATGCACATCCATACTTAGCCATTTCTATCAATCGGACTTGGAATCCAACTTGTTCTTCCAGAGATATCTCTTCCTGTCATGGTGATAGGTTCTCTAAGCCTTGTTGCCATCAATGACAACATACAGGTCCATACTAAAGTAATGTCTCTTTCCAACATGGGCAACAAGTTGTTGAATGAATTGGTTTCTGATGGGTAAAACAACAATGATGTTGAAGCAATGGAAGAAAATCAAAATTAGGGTTGAGGGTTGAGGGATTAAGGTTGAGGGTTGAGGGATTAGGGTTGAGGGTTGTGGGATTAGGGTTTAGGGTTTAGGGTTGAGGGATTATGGTTTAAGGTATAGTGTTGAGGGTTTAGGAATAGGGTTTAGGGTTGAGGGTTTAGGGATAGGATTTAAGGTTGAGGGATTAGGGTTTAAGGTATAATGTTGAGGGTCGAGGTTTTAGGGACATGTTTTAGGGTTTAAGGTTTAAGGGTTAAGGGTTGAGGGTTAGGGTTTAGGGTTTAGGGATAAGGGATTAGAGTTTAAGGTATAGTGTCGAGGGTTGAGGGTTTAGGAATAGGGATAGCGTTTAGGGTTTACGAATGAGGGATTAAGGTTGAGGGTTGAGGGTTGAGGGATTAGGGTTGAGGGTGGAGGGTTGAGGGATTAGGGTTTAAGGTATAGTGTCAAGGGTTGAGGGTTTAGGGATAGGGTTTAGGGTTGATGGATTAGGGTTTAGGGTTAACAGATTAGGATTTAATGTTGAGAGTTGAGGGTTGAGGGTTTAGGGTTTACGGATAGGGTTGATGGTCAAGGGATTAGGGTTAAAGTAGAGTGTTGAGGGTAGAGGGATTAGGGATAGGGTTTAGGTTGAAGGTTTAAGGATTGAGGGTTGAGGCTTTAGGGATGAGGTTTAAGGGATTAGGGTTTAAGATATAGTGTCAAACATCAAGGGTTTAGGGATAGGCTTCAGGGTTTAAGTTTTAAGGGTTAAGGGTTGATGGATAGGGTTTAGGCATAAGGTATTAGGGTTTAAGGTATAGTGTCGAGGGTTGAGGGTTTAGGAATAGGGATAGTATTTAGGGTTTAGGGATGAGGGTTGAGGGATTAGGGTTGAGGGTTGAGGGTTGAGGGATTAGGGTTTAAGGTATAGTGTCAAGGGTTAAGGGTTTAGGGATAGGTTTTAGGGTTTAGGGTTGAGGGAATAGGGTTTAAGGTATAGTGTTGAGGGTTGAGGGTTAAGGGTTGAGGGTTGAGGGTCGAGGGATTAGGGTTTAGGGATATGGTTTAGGGTTTAGGGTCAAGGGATTAGGGTTTAAGATATAATGTTGAGGGTTTAGGGTTGAGGGATTAGGGTTTAGAGTTGATGGATTAGGGTTTGACATTGAGGGTTGAGGGTTTAGGGATAGGGTTGAGGGTCGAGGGATTACCTAGTTAAAGTAGAGTGTCAAGGGTTGAGGGTTTAGGAATAGGGATAGCATTTAGGGTTTAGGGATGATGGATTAGGGTTGAGGGTTTGGGGATTAGGGTTTAGGGATAGGGTTTAGGGTTTAGGGATGAGGGATTAGGATTAAGGGTTGAGGGTTGGGGGATTAGGGTTTAGGGTTGAGGGATTAGGGTTTAGGGTTGATGGATTAGGGTTTGACATTGAGGTTTGAGGGTTGAGGGTTGAGGGACAGGGTTGAGGTTTGAGGGATTACCTAGTTAAAGTAGAGTGTTGAGGGTTTAGGAATAGTGATAGCATTTAGGGTTTAGGGATGAGGGATTAGGGGTGAGGGGTGAAGGATTAGGGTTGAGGGTTGGGGGATTAGGGTTTAGGGTTTAGGAATAAGGGATTAGGGTTGAGGGTTGAGGGATTAGGGTTGAGGGTTGGGGGATTAGGGTTTAGGAATAGGGTTTAGGATTTAGGGTTGAGGGATTAGGGTTTAAGGTATAGTGTTGAGGGTTTAGGGTTGAGGGATTAGGGTTAAGGATTGAGGGATTAGGGTTTGACATTGCGGGTTAAGGGGTTGAGGTTTGAGGCTTGAGGATTTAGGGATAGGGTTGAAGGTCATGGGATTAGGGTTAAAGTAGAGTGTCAAGGGTATAGGGATTAGGGATAGGGTTTAGGGTTGAAGGTTTAAGGATTGAGGGTTGAGGCTTTAGGGATTAGGGTTAAGGGTTTAGGGTTTAAGATATAGTGTCGAGGGTCAAGGTTTTAGGGATAGGTTTTAGGGTTTAAGGTTTAAGGGTTAAGGGTTGAGGGATAGGGTTTAGGGTTTAGGGATAAGGGATTAGGGTTTAATGTATAGTATCAAGGGTTGAGGGGTTAGGAATAGGGATAGCGTTTAAGGTTTAGGGATAAGGGATTAGGGTTGAGGGTTGAGGGATTAGGGTTTAGGGTTGAGGGAATAGGGTTTAAGGTAAAGTGTTGAGGGTTTAGGGATAGGGTTTAGAATTTAAGGTTTAAGGGTTGAGGGTTGAGGCTTTAGGGTTTAGGGTTAAGTGAGACCTAGATGGCTAAGGATGGATGGAGAGGTAGACAAGGAGCGACTAAGAGACATAGAGAGGGGAGAGATAGAGAGGTGAGGGGGAGAGATAAGTGAGATATAGAGAGGTGAGAGATATTGCAAAGGTGCTATCAAAGGTGAGATAGGCACAAATATTTATGGATCAAACTATAGCAAGACAAAATGCGAGCATGTTATAATGCACTCACATTTTGTCCTGCTATACAAATGGTAAAAAGGCATGGACTCCCATGATCTAGGCCCACATGATTTGTTTTCATGCTATTTATGCGCATGTTCCAACAAAATAAAAGTGTTTTCATACTGTTGGGAAGGTCACATGCACATTTTGCACATTCTACCACCTTTGCATGATCTTTCCTCCACCTTTTCTACTTTGCCAACTTGAGAAGGAAGAAATAACATAGTTTTCACATTGAATTTGATATATATCTATTCAAGTTTCAATTTTTGTAGTGTTGCAATGTTAATTGTGATTGAATTTTAGGAATTTAACATTATAGATTGGTTAATAGTATTGTTGTTACGAATTCTATTTGAGTGTTATTCAATTTAATGTTGAAAAGGAAGCAAGTGGTGAAAAACTCAAATTGTTGAGGAGTTTGATGCAAGAAGAAAAAAACACTACATAATTGGGTACTCTCTCCATTTGAATCTCCATTTTTTAGGTATGTCAAGTCTTTACATGCATGTTCTTTACATTTTCCTTAATTCTATTTGAATTACTTTATCATGCTTTATCATACATGTTTATATCACTTGTATCCAGTATGCATAATAAAAGATTGTATACATATCTTGTGTTTATATAATAGACTATGTTTTAAATTAGTTCATGGTATGCATAATAAAAGATATCTCAAAGGTCAACATTAATTAAAATAGACACAATCACAATCAAGAAAGTAGCCTACAATCTCACATGGTGCCATGCATATTTTCTACACTTGGGCTCTTTAATAGTTATGTGTAATAATGAATTAAATAGACCTTAACATTCCTTGATGTCAAACTATACAAGAATAAATCCTTACAACATATAATATACAATCCCTTAAGCATAATGAAATACTATTATCTTGTCCTATTAACAAGTTAAAATACAAATGAATAGGTGCCAAGATCATACAAGTATGCACATGACATGATGATTTGTATGCACATATCTTGGGCTAGGACATTCCTTACGCACCTATTCATGATGATTTGTATGCACATGACACAACAATATTTAAAAATTTCCTAACTGTCCTTTGTTAGCACATGATGGTGGTTACCTTGATCGACTACAGAGATTAGTCTAATGATTTTTATGACAGTCCTAGGTATGTCTCCAAATATTCATGTTTCCAAGCTAATGTCCACTTGTTTCCAACTTCTTAGATGTACAAGAAACAATTCGAAGCATTATATTCATCATAAATAAGTCACTTTTAGTCAATAGAAGCCAAACTACATCCATTTGCAATCATGGATTAGTTAAGGACAGCTTGGTGGTAAATTTGTTTCCACTGCCAAATTCACAAATTTGGTGTCTTATCTTGTCCTCCTTAGTTTTCTCCATGGATCTCCATCACTGTCTTCATGAATTGTATAATTCATCATGTCATGGTGGCTTCATCATTCCATAATTATCTTCTATTTCCCTTGTAGGACAGTAAACAGGAGTTTTGTGGTATATCTTCTAGAAAACAAATCCAACCCACAATCTAAAAGTTGTTTAGGATACCCTTTTGGGAGTTTTAAAACATATCCAAAATTTAAGGGTGGTTGTTTTGTAATACAAGACATTAAAATTGACTGTCCCACTTGACAAGAGGCCTAATTAGGCTTGTACAAATAGGTCACTACATGTTTTTTGATTTCCAGGCTTCCAATCTTCAAACCAAGACTCCAAACATGTCAAATTGGGTCTGCGTCAACCTTTTCAAGCATTATAAACAACTTTTTAAGAGTTCCTCTACAATCCCTAACCCTTATGCAACTTAATTGCCTAAAAACATGAGTTTTCAGACTAGAATAATTTGCCTCTAAAATGCACGTGATTATCTACTTGAGTTTGGCATTGCCATATTAATGATCCTTGACTTTAATAATTGTCTCTTGATATCCCTTCTTCACCCTGTACACTAATCCAAAGCATGCCCTAGTGTGATGTCTCCCATGATCTCAATCAGATATCCTTTCATGACTAGATGGTTATCAACAAGTAGTCAACATGAAGTCCCATGTACTCTTCACTTGTAGCCTCAATAGGTGACTCTCTTTTGACCTTATCCTCATAGGACTGAAGTGAACTTCGTACCATAATGCTTTGTATGGCTGCAATAACATTGTGCAATAATGCTTTGTATGGCTGCAATAATGCTTTGTATGGCTACAATATATTTTAGTTATTTGTATGGATTCCTTTTTTATGTACTAATATTGGTCTCTTTATCATGCTATAGACAAATTCTCCGTCATGCTAAGGAAATGATCAAGAATTAAACCAACACAGGAAGAGATAGAAGCTAAGAATGCAAACAAAGCAATGTCTATGAGGGAACTTCGTGAGAAGAGGAAATTGGACATGATAAATGACAATTGAAGAGGAACCACAACCATCACAAAGAGATATGGTATTGGCAGCACAAATAGAATGAATGCAAAAACTTCTT
The DNA here is from genome assembly GCA_027924645.1 of Cunninghamia lanceolata. Lineage (NCBI taxonomy): Eukaryota > Viridiplantae > Streptophyta > Pinopsida > Cupressales > Cupressaceae > Cunninghamia > Cunninghamia lanceolata. The sequence continues at coordinate 3,835,899 of BSBN01000738.1, forward strand.
GCTATGAGAGATTTGAATACCGTAGTTAGAGACACATCCTCTATGACAAGTCAACATGTAGGGACACCATCTACCGCATCTCAAGTTGAGAGTACATCATCACTCACATGTGATGAAGGAGAAATGCCATCATTCCCACCTCAACCTTAAGGTATGTCATCTATTCCATCTTCGATCGAAGGTATGCCATCTAGCCCATCTCATTTAAATATTGATGAAATTCCTAATGTTGAGATGAATTTACCTATCTTAACACCACCTAGAATTTTGCATAGAAAGCTAAAGTATTTGATTGATATTGATGAGAATATTTTGTAGCCAATGGAAGGTAAGATTCCAAAATGCACTTGTAGAAGATATGCTCATAAGATTTGGAGATTGTTCTTTGAAAAGTTAAATGAGACCGCAAGATGTCAACTATTCGTTGAAATGATGCGAAGTATAAAGTATAGGTCCATCATAAAGATTCTTGGGTTGAGAACATCAAAGGCTTCAAGTGAAAAATCTATTGTGAAGAATCTTATGAGTGCATATGACAGTGTGGGTAACACATAACGCACAAAAGATAGTAATGCAACACGACGTGTGATTACATTGACTATAGTAAGTAGTCAGATGAAGAAAGCTCATCTCATTAGAAAGATGAGTCAAGCATTGAGAATTAATAGGAAAACTTTATCAAGAGCTGTTGGAAGCCGCCAATGAATTATGGATGTTCTCGAGGAGACTACCACGAAAAGATAAACCAATTGTTGAAGCATTGAGATCACTAATTGAAGAATTTTGGAAGAATTACACAAGGGTATCTCCGAATCAACGGGATGTGGTAAGAAGGAGAATCGGTAGTCAAAACCATGAGCTACATCGAAAGCATTTTTTGGATATGACTCAAACATAGTTTTTTGGTAAATTTATAGAGATGTATCCTCAAATTAAAATTTGTCAAAGATATTTTGAAATGCTAAAACCTTTCTATGTCAAGATAAATCACACACGCACTACTTTTTGTAGATTACATATTGAATTTTCTAACCATTTTGATGTTTATCAGTCTATATGTTTAGATTTGCATACTAACAATTTTTACAGGATTGTGGCATACATGCCCCACCAACATCTTCAAGAGACTTCATATCAAGAATTTTATGTGATAGAGAGGAAGGTCAAATATTCTACAGGAAATTATGCTTGGATGGCACATGTCAGCATTGTGGTGGCTTGCAATGTATGCCAATATGTGAACATAGGAAAGAACACATGCGGTTGGAAATGAACTAGTAGAGTTAGACAAGTATAAAACAATGGCATACAATACAAAAGATGGTAAAGAAGCAAAGAAGTGTGAATTGGTTATTGAAAAGATTCCAGTGTATCAGTTTATGGCTATATTTTGTGACAGTATAGTGTATGAGTATGCAAGACATGTCCATAGAGCTTGATGGTTGGACTTGCAATTCAAGTTATGTAAGGACACATTTCCAGTTGGTAGCATTGTTTCAGTCGTCGACTTTGCAGAGAACTATAGTCTACAACTATAGCGTGAAATGTAATCACAATACTACAACTCAACATAGGTTTCTATATTTGTGCACATATCATTCATGCATGCGAATGATAGTACAGAGGATGATAGAAAGATCATAAGGGAGTATCATTTCTATATTAGTGATGATCGCACTTATTCTACAGAATTTGTGCAAGGTTTCTTTCAGGTGTTCTACAATGATTTGGCTAGAAGTGGTATATCATTCAGTCAGCATATCATATGGTTGGATAACTATGCATCATAATTCAAGAACTCATAGAATTTCTATTAGCTAAGTAAGAGGCATAATTTTACAAGTGTTAAGCATATGTGGAACTTTTGTGAGGTCGGGCATGGAAAGGGGGAGCATGATGGTGCAAGAGCATGTATCAAAAGATCCATAGCACGAGAAGAGTTAAAGTATAAAGAAAATGCAAAGTTGACAGATACAAAATCAATCATCCAGTGGTGTAATGCTTCCATGGGTCTAGGTAATGAAGGTAAGTCTTCAGTTCATAGATTTTTTTGGTTGATAGATGATACTAACATTGCACCATATGAGGACTATTGTACACTGACAGGATCAAGTGAGATGCACTCTTTCAGAAGCTCAATTGCAGGTTCATGGAGTATCCATACACAGAAGATGGCATGCTTTTGTTCTTCATGTACAATTCAAGCTTGGGATGAGTGTGAGTCAAAGGAGTTGGTTGACGAATGGCAATTAAGTTATCTTAGCCCACTTGACATGTATCGACCCTCGATGACACTGGAACTAACAGAGATGGAATCATTAGTTGACTTTGACCACATATAAGATCTAGTTCAACCAGGTAATATATCTATTTGTGTAGTTTTTGAAATTCCTAATGTTATCTTACTTTGTAATGTTTTTGTAATATTGACTAATTTAATCTAATTTGCTACACATATCAATGTAGGGCATGTATATGTAGTTATTACAGATGAAGATAATGAAGAGGGAGAAAATTATTACTTGTGTCATTGTGTTGAGGCCAAAAAGAAATTGGAGGCCCTAGTTATAGATGGAGAAAAAATCAAATACCCTATAGGCTTAGTGGTTGTTACTGGAACATGGCTTAGAAGGTACCCACATAAGAGTGTTAATGTTTGGCTATTTCAAAATTTTGACACACATTGGAAGATTCTTCATTACTCAAACCTTATCATGGCATCCAATGTTCATTTGATACAATATTGGGGTAGTCCTTTGAACAAGACCTTGTGGAAGGTACGTGAGTCTGACCATGAGGCAATACTTGACACAATAAAGAGCAGAGAAAACCCGGATGGTTCATTGGATTAATTTGTAAGTATTCACATTGATTTTGTAAAGCCATGTTACATTGACTTGTAAGTATGCACATTAATTTGTAAGTTTACATAGGTTTATCTTTTTTTATTTGTTGCTACATTTTTACACATATACACATTTTTACATCATCATGTTATGCTTCATGAGGTTAGACTTAAGTGATGGATAAAGTTGATCCTAAGAGTAATGTATAAAATATATGTGTCTCTAGGTGTCTTGGTTTCTAACTAGATAATAGGTGTCTTTACTTGTGTCTTAGGTAGATACTATATATCAATGACCTGTCTAGAGACTAGAATAAGGTATAATCTAGAATAATCTAGGTGTCTTCTAGGTAGATACTATATATCAACTACATGTCTAGAGACTAGGATAAGGTATAATTTAATCTAGGTGTCTTAGGTAGGTACTATATGTCAACTAGGTCTACCATAATAGGTGTCTTAGGTAGAACTATAATCTAGGTGTCTAGGTGACTTAGGTCTAGACTATGATAAGGTCTAAAGACTAGGTGTCTTAGGTCTACTATGTTTATAAAATCTAGATACATACTATACAATAGGTGTCTTAGGTGTCCTACGTCTACTAGAATACATGTGTCTTAGGTCTTAGGTGAGGCCACATTAGCTTCCACCTTCACGTGGTTGGCCTTGTCAATATAGAATATTTATATTTCTTAAAGCTAAGGGAAACACTTTTTCTTAATAGGAAAACTTTATCGACTTCAGTGTCCTCATGGTACAGGGGCACCCAGGTTGTCATGCCTCCAAGAGGGGTCATGTTGTGATGTTCACAACACGGCCCATTATGCTCCTTAGCAAAATGGGGACCCCTGCTGATGTTTTGCTTTTTGCTTCTGCTTGTGTTTTTCTGCTTTCTGGCGGTTTGGTAAAAATGAAGGTCAGGTGCATCATCATCATGATATTGGATGAGGTTGGTCATCATCATGAGGTCAGTTTGTCAAAGTTCATATTTTGTTTCTGTGACCTCATATTTAGAAAGAGCTTGAAATTCCATGCAGGTTTGCCTTTTACTTCACTTGAAAATTCGTCCATATGTGGAAGTTATGCACGGTCAAAGTTTTGGTCAAACCTGATAATCGCAAGTGATCATCATATTTTTTTCATGTTGACAAGGTCATCATGATCTTGGTCTATCACCCGATAAAAATCATGCAGTCGCAATATCCGGATGTCAATCTTAGGTGGTAGTGCCCTTTACCCGTCAAAAGGCCTTATGCGCATCGTGAGCATCATGATTTTAGGAGGGTCATATTTTATAAACTTGGTTGTGCTGTATGAAGACATCATCATCATATTTGAAAAGTCCCCCCGATAATATCCTGAGGTTCAAATATCCGGACGTCAACTTTAAGTCATAGTAGGTTTTCCCCGTCGAGCGGTCTTTTGTATCGCGAGCATCATCATGATATTTTAACATTACCTGATCTTATAATATCATGCTGATATTATAAGATCACCCTGACTTAGAAAATTCACCATCGACATATTTGCATGTGCATGTTAAAAACCTATCGGAGGGTCATCATCCTGATATTTGCTGAAATTCGCTAAGATGATGATGACGTCTTCATATCCTCTTGATCTCCTTTTTGCAATATCATGATGATCACCCTATCTTTTAAGGGAGGGTGATATTCCATTCTTCAATAGCATGATCATATTTTAATATCACCCTAGCGCTAACCTGATGATGACCTCAACTCATCCTCATGCTCCGAAGATGAAATATGATGATGACGTCATCATGATAATTCGATGAGGAGGATCATCATATTTTTTATCTTGTCATATTGTCAAGATCATCATGATCTTGTTTGTCTACCCGATATTTCGTGAAGTCCTCCTGCCGAGAAATATGACCTTTTGCAAACATCCTGATGATCATCATCATCACATTTCCCTTCGGCAGGATTTTTTCCAAAACATGATCCGGTTAGCGAAACATCCTGATGATGTCATGTTCTAAGTTTAACAAAGGCTCCGGATATCATGATGACGTCATCCCGATCTGATAAACGAAGAAGCTAATATCCTGATGATCATCATCATCACATTTCCCTTCGGCAGGATATCTTCCAAAACATGATCCGGTTCGCGAATATGATGATGACGTCTTATTCTAAGTTCGACAAAAGCCCCAAATATCCTGATGATCATCATCATCCTGATCTTTCGAGAGGGTTACCTTGGCCGCAAAGGGGTCGTATTACATCCATCATCCTGATCATGCTCCTTAGGTGACCCGATATTGCAATTATCCCCTGATCTTAACTGAACATGATGATGACGTCATCTTTTGCATTTTAATGAAGCCCGAATATGACGATGACATCACCATCATTTTCCTTTCCTCAGCAGCAGGATCATATTCCATATCCTCCTATTCTTCTTCAACATGATGATGATGATGATGTTGTTCTTTTCTCCAATATACAGAGGCGAAACATCCTGATGACGTCATCTGGACCTTCAGAAGGGAGAGCATCATATTTCCAAAATATCATGCAGATGAAGAGAATATCGACCAACATGTTTTTTTGACACGCCGATAGCGATAGTCATGCCGATGGGCGGGAAATGAAGCGGTGGAGTTTTAAACCATTTTTTTGGTGCCCGTGGCATTTTTTCGGTCAGCAATGGTTGACCCGATGGGTTTTGAGTGGTCTAAGTGCGTTTTGAACGTGTTTTGAGAGTATTCTGGATCCGATTTCCACAATTTTACGCAGTCACCTGGGTTTAAATGATTATTTTAATTTCCTGCTGTTTATGTGATAAATGAAATACTTATTGCTTATCTTGTCTTGCAGGCTTGCAGTTGAGGAAGCAGCTGGAAAGTCAACACAGTGACCTCATGGAGGAAGGAAATCTGATCTCAGGAGCAGGAAGATAAGGATGAAGTGCGAAAAAGTCAAGGCCATTCAAGTGAAGAACAAGGTTGCAGCTGAGAGTATTACTACAACAGACAAACAAGAGTTATTGCCCAGCTGCCAGAACTTCTCAGAAGGGGCAATATTTTGCCCAGATTTGACACTACTCAGAGATATTTTGAAGAGCTAGTTCACCTGCATTTATTGTTGTAACCAAGGGTTTGAACCAGGGGTTTAGTTAGGTTTTTGCTGTAGTGAGGACAATCAGAATGTCTTTATATTGTGCCTCTCTACACTGTAATACTTTACAACAGGGATTTTAGGACAACAGGGGCTACAACAGGGATTTTTCTTTTAGAAGCACACAGTGAGTTAGCTTAGCATAGTTTAGAAGTAGAAGAAGGAGGTCACCTGTTCGTCTGCAGTAAGGTGCGCGTGGAATGTCTGGCTGCCTTACTGTATCTGTAAAGCTTGTAAGTTCTCTGTAGTATGATCAATGAAACTAAGAGTCATTCCTACATTGTAAATCATGTATGACTATTCATTTCTAATACAATAGAATCTGGAGTTCTGCATCTATCTTCTGAGTGTTCTCCTGCTCTTCTTTGTGTTTTGAAATATTTTCTTTGAGAGCTTGCAATTTTAAATGTATGTTTGTGAAAATGCTCAGAACTTGCATTTAAGGTTTTTACTGTGGATTTGATCAAATTACTGTGGTATTTACATAGTGCATAACAGAAACAATTAGATCCTTCGGTAGATTAAATGAGGTATAGATTAGATCTTTCTAACTTTTCCCAACCCATCTGAAATATTTAGCTGAAAACATAGAAATCTAAAGGAAATTGTCTCAAATTTGAAGAAGCATGCATAACAGAGTTGAAAGTAGACAGTTTTCATAAATAGATGACGGAGAAAGCTGCAAAAAAAAAATTCAAGAAAACCATCTAAAGCTTGCAGCACAGTAGCACTTTTATGCAAAGGAATGAAAAGTATTGACATATCTCATGACCTTTTTGCATATTCTTAGTCCAGTAAACCACCAAACAAACCTAAACTACGTAAGGCCCCTTGAACATTACAGCTTCACATTGACCAACTGAACTTGACCAACCGAACCATTGTAGACTTGGGATTAGTTGAATCTCAAATGATTCCTTCTTATCTTTCAAGTATAGTTTCAGTTCATTATATGTGAATTTTAACTTATTGTTATGATTGCATCAAAACAATCATCAACAGTTTTCTGGCGCTAGAAGGAGGGCCTTCCTGAGTTAGGTTTCATTTCAAACTGGCTAACGACAGTAATAGAGTGACTAGGTCTAGGTCCAGTTCAGGAGATATATTTGTGCAACTACCTGATACAAGGCAAAGTAAAAGCCCTTTAATTTGGAATCCAAAGATATCGCAAGCAGGAAGTTCATCTGGAACACCTCCTGGGTCACCTTTTAACATCCGTAGTATTGTAAGTCCTGACAGATCACTGTTCAGATCTTTAAATCTTGGTTCAGGCACTCCTGGAGGTCTCAATCCTCCTCTAAATCCTAATCCACCAATCAATCCAGGTATTCCTGCAGGTTCAAGTCAGGCTCAAACACCTACAATGGCTTATTTCGATGTCAATTCTCCCATACTCTTCAATGATTATCATGAGATGCCAAAAAATCTGGAAAAGATATGTCCCAAATACCAGTTGCATCAAGACCCAGAAGATCATATTAGAATATTTAAGGAAGCATGTTTTAGGGCTATGTTAGAGCACGAGGATGTTGTGTGTAGATTGTTCCCTTACACCTTTAATGAGCAGGCCTCTAGCTGGTACATAAACTTACCCAATGGTTACATTTCTTCCTGGGCACTTATGGAAGAAGCATTTCTGTCAAGATTTAGAGGACCCATTGATCCTTGCGCTTTGTATCATAAATTGGCTGCTATAAAACGAGGTGAGGGAGAGCTAATTGATAATTTCAATGACAGATTTCAAAAGGCCTATTCTAGGCTAGTACCCCCTTATACCATAGATGATGCTCCCTTGTTGGCTATGTACTATGCTGCTTTGGATCCTTTAACTGCCATGTTTGTCAAAAGAAAACCTGACATAGATTCAATATCCAAAGCCTATAAAGAGGCAGCCTCAGTGAACCAAGAAATGAGGCATACAACTTATAGTCCATTTGTCAATGGAGGAAATTTTGGGGTGCAGAATCAGGCACACCCATGGAATGGAATCCCTGTGCAGCCTGCTCCACTAGTAAATCCGGTTCCTTCTTACACACCTGTGTATAATCCTACTCCAATCCAAGCTATAACTCCTTACAAGGCTAGTACTTCCAATAACAGTCAAAATAATGGTCAGCCTTTCTTCCAACTTCCTAGGGATGTAACTGTGGCAAAAGCACAAGAAGATAGGGAAGAAATCAAAGAAATTACTGCACATTTGAAAAGATTAACAACCGAATTGACACAGCTAAGAAATGAGAACCTCTATGGAAGAAGCAACCAAAACTACAATCCACATCAAAATCACAACCAAGGCCAAAATCAGAATTATAGTCTCAATCAAAATCAGCAGTACAATCAGAACCAAAGCTACAATTAGCATCAAGGCCCTAGTCAGGGGCAACCAATGCAAAATAGGGGGCCAGTGATAGATAATAGGACCTGGGGCAATAATAACAAAAATCAGAATCAACCTAGGCCACCCAAGACATGGAACACTGGGCCCAACAACGGTACTCTGGCTTCTCCTTTTGAGAATACAGATAATCATGGTGCAAAACAAACGACTAGCATACAAATGGCCAGTACAGCACCCAAAAATTGGTGCAGATTTCACAATACCAATGCCCATGCTGAGCACGACTGTCCACAGTTCCACTTGGCAGCTAGTATTTTCAACATAGATGTACAGCCTCCTACCTCTGAATTTCTCATTCCTAAGGGTAATGAGGTAGTACCCTCAGAATATGACACAGCATTAGTCTTAGAAACGTTTACCTTTGCAACTGCAGAAGAGAAAGAGGATGAATTGCTAGAAGATGAACCATACTGTTGTGAAAGTCTTTATCCTGAATCAGCCTTTGTGTTAAATGCTTTTCAGTTTCCTTTTGAATCTGAAAACGAGATATTAAATGAAACAGAAGAGGTGCAGGCCTTTCAACAAACAAATAAAAGCCACACCTACAATTTGAGGAACAACCCTAGGCCAGGAGGACCTTTCACCACTTCCACTCCCCCGAATAACATCAATACACCCCCAGATCAGAATGCTAGCAACAATCCTGCCACACTCAAAGCTAGTCAGCACACAAATAATGGAACAACAGTGCAAAAGGATCAAACAAGTAAGACAGAAGCAATAGAGACAACAAGATTAATGAATTACTTATCAGAGGAAATAAAGAAAATTAAGGTCAGTATACCTCTAAATGAATTATTGAAGACCCCAGGGATCAGAAATGCTTTTTTAAAATCCCTGGATACATCCATAACAAACAAGGTGTCTGCTGATATAACTGTTCCTAATAGTGATTCACCACCTAAGGAGAAGGGTAAGAAAGTTGAGCAGCCTTCCAATACAAATGTGGTAATACATGCGGATAAGAGGGATACTCAACCTTTCTTGTTAACTATTAGGTTGTGTGGGAAGAATATACACAATTGCATGGTAGATTCTGGTGCTTTAGCCAACGTAATGCCCTTAGGAATATGTAAAACTCTCGGGTTGACTCCCACCAAATCTGCCAAGGTTGTCACGCAATTAGATAAGACCGAGGTTAGCGTGATAGGAGAACTCATGAACATACAAGTGCAATTAGCTTCAGACCCTAGGGTAAGCCAAATCATTGACATTCAAGTAGTGGATATACCCGTAAATTATGGAATGTTGCTAAGTAGGGATTGGTCCAAGACATTAAACGAATATATGGCTACTGACTTTTCACACATGTGGTTACCTTGGAGAGGCATCCCAAACCAGATCAGAATAGAGGCAGAGCCCAGAATGAAACATATGATAACAGAGTATAATCGAACTAATGAAATATTATATGCTGCTGTTGAACCAGGTGTCTATAGAATTACCAACAATGGGATGCAGATTAAAGAGATTATGATGTTAAACATTAGAAAGAAGTGTGTCAGCAATAGAACGACACTATTCATTGAGTCTGACGGAAATTCTTCAGATGAGGAAAACAATGCAATAGACAAATTTGGTCGTGCCATTAGACGAGAGGTGGAAGAGTGCGTTACACACAATCTCCCAGTCCAATGTAAGTTATATAAAAATAGGTGTAGAGTCCATGATAGGCAACATTCTGAGGAGAATTGTGAAATATGCAAAGACATCATTGAATATGAATACAAAAAGTGCATAGGGAGGGTAGAGTCACAAGAGAAAAATGAGAATCCTGATCCGACACAGAGATATGTTCAGGATAATATAGATGCCTTGATTCCAGATTTAGGAAAAGAAATAGAGGACGAGGGTAGTTATCTTTCTGAGTTGCAAACTACAAACACACATATGCAAGATAACCAAACGGAAAAACCCATGAATAAACAAGACAACACCCCACAGGAAATAAAAGGGACAAAGTATGCCAAGGTAAAAGATCAGAAAAGTAAAGATGGCATGTGGACGTTAAAATGTGATGGGTCCAAATCAAAATAGGGCGCAGGTGCGGGTATTGAACTCATAAATCCTCAAGGTAAATCACATTTGGCAGCATATAGATTACAATTTTCCTGCACTAACAATATTGCTGAATATGAGGCCCTAATTTTAGGACTTGTCATGGCCATCAAGAAAGGGGTAAAAACCATCAGAGTATTTTCAGACTCTGAATTAGTAGTCAGACAAGTGAGGAAACTATATGCCTGCAATTATAAGAAGATGATTAGTTACAGACATAGAGTATGGGGTTTAATGGATTCATTTGATGCTTTTAACATAGAGCATATTCCTAGAGAGCTGAACCACAGGCTAGATGCATTAGCAGTTGCTGCTAGTACATTAGAACCATTGACACTGTCAGGATTAAGACGATTTGCTGTTGAGCTAGTTAACGTGCCTAGTATACCAGACAACGTTACACACTTTCAGGTATTTGGAGAGGATCAGCAAATTATTAATTTTCTGACTTGTAATGAGGCATTTGAGGCCCAAATCATTGATGAACAAGAAAGGCCTGAAGTAACATGGGACGAAGAAGATATGATCAACCTAAAGAGCAACTTCTTGCCAAAAGGAGTAATTGAATTAGAACACATCTTTGACTTCGACGGAATAATAAGACAGAAAGACTTACCCAAAACAGAAGGGGGTAAGTGTGATTTACATAACTTAGGGACTGAGCTAAATCCACAAAGTGTACTAATTGGGAAAGCTTGCTCTGAGAAAATTAGAAAAGAGGTTCTGGACGTTCTGAAAGAATATAAACATGTCATAGCATGGACTTATGAAGACTTGAAAACATTTGATGAGTCCATCATAACTCACGTAATACCTTTAAGAAAAGAAGTCAAACCATTTAGGCAGAAACAGAGGCCTGTAAATGCCATTCTAGAGCCTTTAATCTTTGAGGAAGTTAAAAAATTACTGTCCGCTGGAATAATTTTCCCAGTCAGACATTCTGTCTGGGTAGCTAACTTAGTACCAGTGAGGAAGAAAAACGGAGACATCAGGTTGTGCGTAGATTTTAGAAATTTAAACAAGGCTTCTGAAAAGGATAATTATCCTTTGCCCCCAATAGACGAAGTACTGCAAGCAGTAAATGGCGCAAAGATGATGTCTTTTTTAGATGGTTTTTCAGGTTATAACCAGGTCTTAATTGATAGAGAAGATAGACTAAAAACCACCTTCACTTGCAAATGGGGAAATTATGCGTATAGGAGAATACCTTTTGGTCTAATTAATGCAGGTGCCACTTTTCAGAGGGCCATGGACGTTGCATTCCGTGGATTATCAGGTAAATGCATTGTTGTGTATATGGATGATTTAACTGTGTATTCCAAGGATGCATCCACCCACGCTGAGGACCTCAGAAAAGTACTCTAGCGATGTGAAAGGTATGGGATTTCCCTTAATCCTAAGAAATGTATATTTGGCGTAACTGAAGGTAAATTATTAGGCCATGTCATTTCTGAAAATGGAATTTCAATTGATCCGGATAGAATAGAATCCATAAAAAAATTGCAAATACCAAACAGTAGGAAAGAATTGAAATCATTTTTTGGTAAAATTAACTTTGTTCGGAAGTTTGTAACGGGTTTTGCAGAGATTGTGCAGCCGTTGAATGCCATGTTGAAGAAAGATGCACAGATGGAATGGACGCCAGTGGCCAAAGCCGCATTTGAAGATATCAAGGAGGCAATTTCTAATGCCCCTGTATTGGCAAGTCCAGACTACACAAGCCCGTTTTACATCTACTCTGCATCTTCTCATTCTGTCGCGGTTGCCTTGACACAGAAAGGTGAAAATAATGAAGAGAGGCCCATAGCATTTATGAGTGCGCCTCTGAAGGATGCATAGCTGAGATATCTAGATATCGAAAGACAGGCATTCGCATTAGTGAAGGCTATGAAAAAATTTAGACACTACATTCTACGCAGCCAGATTAAAGCCATAGTACCAGACGCAGCAGTAAAAATGTTGCTGATGCAAAACGAGCCTGGAGAAAAAAGAGCCAAATGGATCACCACACTGCAAGAATTCGACATGGAGATCATTCCCGCAAAGCTGGTCAGAGGGCAGGCGTTGGTGTAGACAATAGCAAACATGGATCCAAATCTGATAAAACAACAATATGTATTGGATTCCCAAGACGCATCAGGCTGGTACGATGATTTAAGCACCTTCCTGATAGCTGGAAAGTACCCAAGCAAGATGAAGGCTTCTCAGAGGAGAGCTTTGAAGATTAAGGCACAGAATTATATGGTGCAAGGAGGTCTTCTATTCAGGAAGAACCATGATGGAATTTACCTGAGATGCATAAACAGAACTGAAGCTGATAGAGTGTTGACAGAACTACATGACAAGTACGGAACCGGTCATGGTTCCCATTTAGCTACAACACACAAAATACTGAGGGCGGGCTATTACTGGCCCACTATGTTCAAAGATACTAAGAGTCACATTAGAAGTTGCCACACCTGTCAGACTGCAGTAGACAAAGGAAGAAATCTGGCCAATCCACTGCAACCTGTGATCGAGTCCAGACCGTTTGCACAATGGGGCTTGGATTTTATCAGAGTTATCAATCCCCCATCTTCTGCAGGACACAAATTTATATTGACGGTAACAGACTATTGTACAAGGTGGACTGAGGCCACCTGCTGCAAATTTTCCACGACTGAGGTAGTTATCAAGTTCCTTGAAGAAAACATTATCACCAGGTTTGGAACGCCCTATTCATTGGTATGTGATAACAGCCCTGCTTTCTCTTCTTTAAAATTTTCTAAATGGGCATTTGAATATGGGATTATTCTAAGGTTTTCTTTGAATTATTACCCTCAAGGTAATGGACTGGCTGAATCAACAAACAAAATTTTATTAGACATAATCAAGAGGTTAATTGCCAAAGGTCCTAGAGAGTGGAATACCCTGTTAAGATATGCATTATGGGTAGACAGGACCAAGTTTAAAACAGCTTTAGGTAGCACACCTTATCACTTAGTTTATGGGACTGATCCCATACTTCCGGTTAATCTGAGAATACCAACCTGGAAGTTTGCCAATGAATATCTAGGCTTTGATAACCATAGGGAAGCCAGAATAGTGCAAATGTTACAACTAGAGGAGAAAAGAGGTCAAGCCCTCGAGAAGTTTGCCAAACACCAAGCAGTTGTTAAGAGGTGGTTTGATAAAAGGGCAAGAGTCAAAACATTTAGGATATCAGACTTAGTGTTGTGCTGGGACAAAGCACATGAAAAGAAAGGAAGCCATGGAAAATTTGATAAATTATGGCTGGGTCCATTACAAGTCTTAGAAATAATAGGAGATAACACCTTTAGACTTAAGACCTTGACTGGAGAAGATGTGCCATTACCAGTTAATGGCCAGCATTTGAAACACTACTTCCAGGCTTGAGGTAAAAGGAGGGGGGCAGTCCCTTTTTCTTAATGTAAAGTGCTGTGGATAATGTACAGTTCTTCTTTTGCTGTTTTCTTTTGGGTTGGCTGTTTGTATAGCTTGTCTTCTGTTTGTTTTTACTTTTTGTTTCTTTCTGTTTGTACAGTTTTTTCTTTTGTTGTGTTGTTTGTACAGCCTGTTTGTTTGGTTTGTTTGTTGTCTCCTCAGCAGGGATCTTTATTTTACTTTAGAGTATTAAGGAGCAAAACTAGCAACCATTCAAAACAGTATAAAATTTAGGATATTCAGGTTAACCATTTGCAATTTACACATAATTTGTCACTGTCATGAATGTAGAGTTGTTCATCTTCTGAAGTTTTGTATTCAATAAATGTGATTGAGAATTCGAAGCAGGTTTCTCACGATGACACACCTAAAATCCTTGGGTTTGTTGAACATACCAGTGTAGATATTAGGTGAAAAATCAGAGGTCACCCTTGCTACCATTACAATTCTCAGCTTAATTTCAGCAAGTGTCCACTCCTTGCATCATGAAGTTACAAATTGCTATATCTTATGAAATCTTTCAAAATTAGAAAACAAAATAAATAAATAAATAAATAAAGTGGATTATACTAAAAATCTAGATTAAGCCATCTAAGTAACTCTACTGGGGCTATGGACGCTCGCTGGCAGTGGGGCTCTACTTAGGAGAATTGTAACGATAACCTTGTCGGGGCTATAGACGCTCGCTGGTAGCAAGGCTCTATCTGGTCGGCTATGAGGGAATATCCTCACCTACGTAGGCTAATGTCAGTCACTGGTTTGTTCAACCGATCTTCAAGATGAGGATAATTAATCACGTGCACACAACTAAACTGAAAATGGAAATTCATGCATCTTTATTGAATACTTTGAGTCTCAAGCTGAATAGTAATTTGCAGGAAAGATAGTTGGAAGTTATGAGTTCATTTCATCTAGTTTCCTTGAACACTCTGAATTTAATTGTTTTGTTTTGGTTGCTAGTTGTTGTAATGTTCACAACACGCCTCATTATGCTCCTTAGCAAAATGGGGACCCCTGCTGATGTTTTTCTTTTTGCTTCTGTTTGTGTTTTTCTGCTTTCTGGCGGTTTGGTAAAAATGAAGGTCAGGTGCATCATCATCATGATATTGGATGAGGTTGGTCATCATCATGAGGTCAGTTTGTCAAAGTTCATATTTTGTTTCTGTGACCTCATATTTAGAAAGAGCTTGAAATTCCATGCAGGTTTGCCTTTTACTTCACTTGAAAATTCGTCCATATGTGGAAGTTATGCACGGTCAAAGTTTTGGTCAAACCTGATAATCGCAAGTGATCATCATATTTTTTTCATGTTGACAAGGTCATCATGATCTTGGTCTATCACCCGATAAAAATCATGCAGTCGCAATATCTGGATGTCAATCTTAGGTGGTAGTGCCCTTTACCCGTCAAAAGGCCTTATGCGCATCGTGAGCATCATGATTTTAGGAGGGTCATATTTTATAAACTTGGTTGTGCTGTATGAAGACATCATCATCATATTTGAAAAGCCCCCTCGATAATATCCTGAGGTTCAAATATCCGGACGTCAACTTTAAGTCATAGTAGGTTTTCCCCGTCGAGCGGTCTTTTGTATCGCGAGCATCATCATGATATTTTAACATTACCTGATCTTATAATATCATGCTGATATTATAAGATCACCCTGACTTAGAAAATTCACCATCGGCATATTTGCATGCGCATGTTAAAAACCTATCGGAGGGTCATCATCCTGATATTTGCTGAAATTCGCTAAGATGATGATGACGTCTTCATATCCTCCTGATCTCCTTTTTGCAATATCATGATGATCACCCTATCTTTTAAGGGAGGGTGATATTCCATTCTTCAATAGCATGATCATATTTTAATATCACCCTAGCGCTAACCTGATGATGACCTCAACTCATCCTCATGCTCCGAAGACGAAATATGATGATGACGTCATCATGATAATTCGATGAGGAGGATCATCATATTTTTTATCTTGTCATATTGTCAAGATCATCATGATCTTGTTTGTCTACCCAATATTTCATGAAGTCCTCCTGCCGAGAAATATGACCTTTTGCAAACATCCTGATGATCATCATCATCACATTTCCCTTCGGCAGGATTTTTTCCAAAACATGATCCGGTTAGCGAAACATCCTGATGATGTCATGTTCTAAGTTTAACAAAGGCTCCGGATATCATGATGACATCATCCCGATCTGATAAACGAAGAAGCTAATATCCTGATGATCATCATCATCACATTTCCCTTCGGCAGGATATCTTCCAAAACACGATCCGGTTCGCGAATATGATGATGACGTCTTATTCTAAGTTCGACAAAAGCCCCAAATATCCTGATGATCAT
Organism: Cunninghamia lanceolata; assembly: GCA_027924645.1. Classification (NCBI taxonomy): domain Eukaryota; kingdom Viridiplantae; phylum Streptophyta; class Pinopsida; order Cupressales; family Cupressaceae; genus Cunninghamia; species Cunninghamia lanceolata. The sequence continues at coordinate 3,852,152 of BSBN01000738.1, forward strand.
CATCATCCTGATCTTTCGAGAGGGTTACCTTGGCCGCAAAGGGGTCGTATTACATTCATCATCCTGATCATGCTCCTTAGGTGACCCGATATTGCAATTATCCCCTGATCTTAACTGAACATGATGATGACGTCATCTTTTGCATTTTAATGAAGCCCGAATATGACGATGACGTCACCATCATTTTCTTTTCCTCAGCAACAGGATCATATTCCATATCCTCCTATTCTTCTTCAACATGATGATGATGATGATGTTGTTCTTTTCTCCAATATACAGAAGCGAAACATCCTGACGTCATCTGGACCTTCAGAAGGGAGAGCATCATATTTCCAAAATATCATGCAGATGAAGAGAATATCGACCAACATGTTTTTTTGACACGCTGATAGCGATAGTCATGCCGATGGGCGGGAAATGAAGCGGTGGAGTTTTAAACCATTTTTTTGGCGCCCGTGGCATTTTTTCGGTCAGCAATGGTTGACCCGATGGGTTTTGAGCGGTCTGAGTGCGTTTTGAACGCGTTTTGAGAGTATTCTGGATCCGATTTCCACAATTTTGCGCAGTCACCTGGGTTTAAATGATTATTTTAATTTCCTGCTGTTTATGTGATAAATGAAATACTTATTGCTTGTCTTGTCTTGCAGGCTTGCAGTTGAGGAAGTAGCTGGAAAGTCAACACAGTGACCTCATGGAGGAAGGAAATCTGATCTCAGGAGCAGGAAGATAAGGATGAAGTGCGAAAAAGTCAAGGCCATTCAAGTGAAGAACAAGGTTGCAGCTGAGAGTATTACTACAACAGACAAACAAGAGTTATTGCCCAGCTGCCGGAACTTCTCAGAAGGGGCAATATTTCGCCCAGATTTGACACTGCTCAGAGATATTTTGAAGAGCTAGTTCACCTGCATTTATTGCTGTAACCAAGGGTTTGAACCAGGGGTTCAGTTAGGTTTTTGTTGTAGTGAGGACAATCAGAATGTCTTTATATTGTGCCTCTCTACACTGTAATACTTTACAACAGGGATTTTAGGACAATAGGGGCTACAACAGGGATTTTTCTTTTAGAAGCACACAGTGAGTTAGCTTAGCATAGTTTAGAAGTAGAAGAAGGAGGTCGCCTGTTCGTCTGCAGTAAGGTGCGCGTGGAATGTCTGGCTGCCTTACTGTATCTGTAAAGTTTGTAAGTTCTCTGTAGTATGATCAATGAGACTAAGAGTCATTCCTACATTGTAAATCATGTATGACTATTCATTTCTAATACAATAGAATCTGGAGTTCTGCATCTATCTTCTGAGTGTTCTCCTGCTCTTCTTTGTGTTTTGAAATATTTTCTTTGAGAGCTTGCAATTTTAAATGTATGTTTGTGAAAATGCTCAGAACTTGCATTTAAGGTTTTTACTGTGGATTTGATCAAATTACTGTGGTATTTACATAGTGCATAACAGAAACAATTAGATCCTTCGGTAGATTAAATGAGGTATAGATTAGATCTTTCTAACTTTTCCCAACCCATCTGAAATATTTAGCTGAAAACGTAGAAATCTAAAGGAAATTGTCTCAAATTTGAAGAAGCATGCATAACAGAGTTGAAAGTAGACAGTTTTCATAAATAGATGAAGGAGAAAGCTGTAAAAAAAAAATTCAAGAAAACCATCTAAAGCTTGCAGCACAGTAGCACTTTTATGCAAAGGAATGAAAAGTATTGACATATCTCATGACCTTTTTGCATATTCTTAGTCCAGTAAACCACCAAACAAACCTAAACTACGTAAGGCCCCTTGAACATTACAGCTTCACATTGACCAACTGAACTTGACCAACCAAACCATTGTAGACTTGGGATTAGTTGAATCTCAAATGATTCTTTCTTATCTTTCAAGTATAGTTTCAGTTCGTTATATGTGAATTTTAACTTATTGTTATGATTGCATCAAAATAATCATCAACAGGTCAAAAATTGAAATTTTTTTTTGATTGAGTCAATCGTATGTAATAAGGTCTTATAAGACCATTTCATATGTTTTTGAGTCAGTTTGAATCATTTGGGGTCAGTTTGAGTCTTTGAGTCTTGTTACAAAAAAGCGTCAATGTTGTCAAGTTACACAAAGCAACTTTTGCATTTTTGCATTTTTGGTGTCCTACTCTTGATGTGACCAAACTAACAATTCCAACATGTCTGGATGGGTACGTTTAGGCTAGGCATGGTCCTTTTTTTCACCCAAACATGCCGAAACAATTTGAGCTACATTGTATCGGTGATATCCCTGAAGAGTCCAAAGTGCAAAAAGTTAGCAATCTTTAACGAGTTGTTACTTAGAAACCATGTCACTTAGAAACATTCTGTCTAAGGCAACACGATCATGTAGGGTCCCTCTACAATAACCTCTCTCAGTTTTTATATCTCTAAGGCATTTGCCCGTGGTGAAAGGTTTTCTTCTGCCCCAAAAATTGTTAGAAGGAGGTAGTGTAAAGTTGTAAAGGGGTGTAACTTTTGTCCTTCTTGTTGATGATTGTTTTAACACAGTCATAACAATAGTTAAAAATTCACATAAAATGAACCTAACTAACTTGAAAGATATGAAGGAATCGATTAAGATTCACTTAATCCCAAGTTTAATATGGTCAGGTCTTAACCTGTCAGGCAAATTCAGTAGGTTGATGTGAAGTTGTAATGTTCAAGGGGCCTTACGTGATTTAAGGTTTCTTGTTGGTTTATTGGGCTCAAACTATGCAAAAGATCATAAAAAAAATAGCATGTTGTTCATTCTCTTGCATAAAAGTGTTACTGTGCTGCAAAGCTTTAAAGGGTTTTCTTGAATTACTGCAGCATTCTCCTCTTAAATACTTATGAAAATCATCTACCTTCAACTTAGTTATGCATACTTCTCAAATATAAGACAATTTCCTTTAAATTCCTGCATTTTAAGCTAAGTATTTTTAGATGGGCTGGGAAAAGTTAGGAAGATCTAAACTAAACTTCATTCATTCTACCAAAGGATCTAATTGTTCTATTATGCACTTTATAAATCATACAGCAACTTGATCAAATCCACAGACAAAAACCTTAAATGTAAGTTCTAAGCATTTTCACAAACATACACCTAAAATTGCAAGCTCTAAGACAAAATGTTTCAAACACAATGAAGAGAAAGAAAACACTCAGAAGATAGATGTAGAATTCTAGATTCAATTGTATTAGAAATAGACAGTCATATAAGATTTACAATGTCTGAATAACTCTTAGCTTCATCGATGAAATTACAGAAAACTTACAAGCTTTACAAATACAGCAAGGAAGCAGGATGTTCCACACGCTCCTTGTTGCAGATAGAGGCGACCTCCTTCTACTCCTAAATGCTATGCTAAGTGCTACTTTTACAAAATCTTGCTGCTACAAATCCCTATGTAAAGTATTATAGTGTACAGAGGCACAATATATATACTTGATTATCCTCAATACAACTCAAAACCCTAGTTAAACAATGGTTCAAACCTCCAGTTACAGAATTAAATGGTGGAGAACCTATCTCTTAAAAAATATCTCTGAGCATACATCAAATCTAGGTGAAATATGCCCTTCTAGAAACCCTAGCAGCTCAATAATAACTTCTACTGTCTGTTGCAATGATGTCCCCAGCTGCATTTTGTTTTCATTAATGAAGGCCTTTGACTTCCTCGCCCTTCATCCTTATCTTCCTCTGCTCCTAAGATCAGATCTCCCTTCCATGACATCATCGCCATCAAGCTTCAGCTCCTTCTTCAACTGCAAACCTGCAAAAATAGACCAGCAATAAATACCACTTTACCTAATAAACCTGTAGGAAGATAAACATTTATTAAATCCAGTCGTGACCGTGCAAACGCAAGTATCGGGTCCTAAATCTATGAAAATCGCGCGTCTAAAATGCATATACAATGCTAAACTAGCTGGCTCAACCATCATTGACTAGGAACATGCATTCAGGCTCCAAAAAGGCTTCAAAATCTTATCACTTCACCTTCCCGCCCTTTTCCTATTCAAATCCTTGTATATGGAAAGTGCATGTCCCTCTTGTATATCAGGCTTGTATATTGCAAACATACAAGCACCAAAATATGCAAGGAACTTTCTATTTTTAATTTCCATTTCGAATCTGGCTTGTACATTTTACCCTGCACATCGGCTTGTATATCGCATACATACAAGCATGTACATACAAAGAATATTCTGTGCCTATCCCCTTTTGGATTCCGCCCTTGTATGTTCCAGCATGCATATTCGTTTGTATATAATGCAATGTATGTTATGAAATATACATTGCGCGAAACATACAACGACTTAACCAATTTTAATACTCCCTTCGGGTCTGCGGCTTGCATATTGTGCTTTGTATCTTTGGATATACATTTAGTAATGATACATCATATTAATTGGATCTTAATTTGCTTTGAATTCTAGCTTGTATGTTTACTGCAATGTATGCTTTGAAACACATATACAAGCACAGACATATACAATGAATTAACTAATTTTAATACTCCCTTCGGGTCCACGCAATGTATATTGCGGGCCCTGCATCTTTTGAAATGTATGTCTTGAAACATACAACAATTTATCATTACTTGATAAATTTTTGAGTCCGCGGAATGCATGTTGTCTTTGTATATCTGCTTGTATGTAACTTAAACCATACAAGTCCGCGAACATACAACAAATTAACCCCGTTTCATAACTTTTGAATTCCGTGACATGTATAAAGCCTTTGTATATTTGCCTTGTATGTATAAATTTACAAGCCCGAAATGTACAACAATTTAACATTATTTTAATAAATGTTCAATTCCAGCCCTTGCATAAGTGCGTTGTATGTTTCGACCTGCCAAACATACAAACATGAGATACATGCAACGGATTTTGAACATTCATTCATTCTAACCCTAAGCCATTTCGGGTCCATTCTGTATGTATATATAAGCTTTTACCAAATGCATACAAGGAAAAGGATATACAATCACCTTTGTATATGAAAGTGATATACAAAGGGATTGTATATTTAATATGCAAGTGACTCAACATGCAAACAACCTTGTATACGAAGCCGATTGCAAATGCGACTAAATATAAAACAAACCCTTTTGCATATACAAATGACCTTGTATATGAACAACGATATACAACAGCCTTGGTATACAAGCAAACTTGCATACAAAGGGCCTTGTATATGCAACCCGATATACAAGTGGGCTTGTACATACAAACAACAAACCCCTCCTTTGTACATTTTACCAAAATAATCATAACTTGCAAAATATGGCAAATTTTAAGATGGTTCAAAAAGCAACCCTAGCTCATTTTTCACAAGGAATCCAACCATATTATGCCCTAGTACTGAAATGTAATTTTTTCTTTATTTTTAGCAAAGTTTGCAATTTTCACCCTCTTTTTCCCTTTACCACCAAGCAGAACAACACACACAAGCAAAAAGCAAAAAACCATAGCAGGGGTCCTCATTTTGCTAAGGGGTAAAATGGGGCGTGTTGTGAACATCACAACACTTCTCCTAATGCTACCAAACTGATTGTTCTAATACATTCGAATGGGTATGTTTAGGCTAGGTATGGTACTATTTTTCACCCAAACAAGCCAAAACCATTCGAGCTACATTGTACTGGCGATATCCCTGAATAGTCCAAAGTGCAAAAAGGAATCAATCTTTGACGAGCTGTTACTTAGAAACTATGTCACTTAGAAACATTCTGTCTGAGGAAACGTGATCATGTAGGGTTCCTCTATAATAACCTCTCTTAAAGTTTTGTATCTTTGATGTGTTTCCCCATGGTGAAAGGTTTTTTGCTGCCCCAAAAATCATCAAAAGGAGGTAGTGTAAAGATGCAAAGGGGTTTAACTTTTGTCCTGCTCCTGATGTGACCAAACTGACTTTTCCAACGCATCTAAATGGGTACGTTTAGGTTAGGCATGGTCTTTTTTTTCACCCAAACATGCCAAAACAGTCTGAGCTACATTATACCGGCGATATCCCTGAAGAGTCCAAAGTGCAAAAAGGTAGAAATTTTTGACAAGCTGTTACTCAAAAACCATGTCACTTAGAGACATTCCATCTAAGGCAACATGATCACATAGGGTCCCTCTACAATAACTTCTCTCTTGAGTTTTTATATCTCTAAAGTGTTTGCCTGTGGTGAAAGGTTTTCTGCTACCATAAAAATCATCAGAAGGAGATAGTGTAAAGTTGCAAAGGGGTGTAACTTTTGTCCTACTCCTGATGCAACCAAACTAACTATTCCAACATGTCTGGATGGGTACATTTAATCTAGGAATGGTCCTATTTCACACCCAAACATGCCAAAATAGTCTGAGCTACATTGTACCGACGATATCCCTAAAGAATCCAAAGTGCAAAAAGGCAGCAATATTTGATGAGTTGTTACTCAGAAACCATGCTACTAAGAAATATTCTGTCTTCAGAAACATGATCATGTATGGTCTCTCTACAATAAACTCTCTCAGTTTTTAATATCTCTGAGCCATTTGCCTGTGGTGAAAGGTTTTTTGCTACCCCAAAAATCATCAAAAGGAGATAGTGTAAAGTTGCAAAGGGTGTAACTTTCATCCTGCTCCTGATGTAGCCAAACTGACTATTCCAACACATCTGGATGGATACATTTAGGCTAGGCATGGTCCTATTTTAGACCCAAACATGCCAGAACAGTCTGAGCTACATTGTACCGACGATATCCCTGAAGAGTCCAAAGTGGAAAAAGGCAGCAATCTTTGACAAGCTATTACTATTATCTCTTAGAAATGCACCCTTACTAAGTTGCAAAACTTAGCTTTCTAGAGGAACATGGAAACACTTCTAGGCTGCGGGAAAACCTAATGACTGAAGTGAATCTCTAGATTAAGGCTAGCTCCTAGTTTGAATATCACCTAAACTACTGAAACTTCAAGGAAAAGGGAGAAAGATAACTTAAAACATAACTAAAAAAACATAAACTTAAAATAAAAGTTATACACCAAACCTACTGGGAGACAATGAAAACAAAATTTTACACTTAGCTCAAATCTGACTGAAATTGAACATACACAACTTGTTTCAACATGTTAATGCATAAACGTTTTACTGAAGGGTCAAATATTGGACGTACAAAAGGAAGAAGAAACTTCACAATAAGTTAGATATTTGTACTTAATTGACATAATCAGTAACCTGAATTAATATGCTAATTATAGAAAAGGTATAAAGCATGAGACAAAACTGAAGGAAACTAAGCAAGTTTACAACAGAATTTGATCAATCACAAGGCATACACTTAAACTGTAAGAACAAGATGAAAAACTTTCATTACCAGGTATAAGCAAGGTATCCACTGTATTTCATCTCTCATGAGTTAGAAAGTATGACAAAATGTAACAAAAGACTGCAAAAGTTTGAGTGTCTCCAATCTATATAATCATAATTCTCTACAAAATGAGTCACAAAAGTGACTATATCCACCACTATCCAAGTGGTTCCACCATACAAGGAGCTAGAAACAAACTTGGGTCAGATGCCCACAAAAAACCTAGAATATAGGGTCTATATCTTCTCCATAAGAGCTCATAATGAAGGAAAAAGTCCATCATGACCTAGGCTAACATGATGACTCATGAAAACTACTCCCAAAAGACTCTTAAAGCAATAAAAATCCCCTAGATGCTCTCCAATAGTCAATTTAGCCACTAATTGCCCCTATGACTTATTTAAAATATTCATCTTTTAAGGCAACTTAGTGGCTACATACTTGGCATGTGTCTACCAACTTCCTCCATTCTCCTATATACTTGGCATAACAAAGTAACTTAATGCCAAAAAGAAATGCTTTACAATTACCTTTGCATATAATAATAACAATAAACTATAAATGGTTTATAACTTCACCATTCAAGGTTAATTGTTTTACATTCTGTATCTTATGCAAAGAGAATAAAAGTAAAGAAACTAAAAGCATCGAAGTGCTGACCCTAGCAAGAGGGAATAAAATATTACAAAAGTCTTAAAAGACTTATATATCTCATCGTGGCACATGACAAGGCATAGCACATTACTAGAGCATAAGATTTTCAAGTTTTAGACCACGGGCTCTTAAAAAAATGAAAAATGCAAAATATGATAAAAAGCCCATCGGGCTTTTAGGGCTCAAACCCTAAAAGACAGAAAGTTGAGCAAAATTAAAAAATTTCATTTTGCAACCTTTTGTTTATTCTGAGTGTGCCGCCATGAGTGAGCTTTATTTCTCAACCTATAGAGGTTCCCTACTACTTTCTAAGGCATATTCAATGATTTTACATAGATTTGTGTGAGCTTTTGACAAGTAAGTTCAACACCTGCTCTATTAGTTTTTTTGTGTTCTCCATTTTATATTCTAAACAAAAAAAATGTGATAAATGCTTCATTCTTTTCATCTGTAGGTAGTAATGCATTTGATAAAACACCTAATTTTGATTCATCCCTGTATGCTTCATGTATGTATATTTGTATCATTTTGGGCATTTACTCCTGAGCTAGTTCATTACTGTGTTTTGATTTCATGGGTTTTCTCCAATTTAGACAAACTGTGTACTTCTATTGTGATCTTCTAAGATAACCAAAATAGTACCACATACTTAGCAAGCCACCATAATTGTTGTTAGTGTGGGCTATGGATGTCCCTTTTATAACAGAGGCTGCCAACTATTCTTTCGCTTGCCATGCTATCAGTTCTCCATTAGAAGACCTCTTAGGATTGCTTTCTTGATGCTGTAGACATTCCTCTGGCATGTAGGGTTTTTCTCATTCTATGCCAAGATTTACTACTATTCTTGGCATTTTCTACCTTCCATCCTTCTTGACGATACAGTGATCATTTTCATTCTCTACAAGTTTCAACACTTTTACACTGAAACACTTAAGTCTACCTTTATTTCTAAATAGTTTGACATTCACTCACTATCAGGGTAGTTTGTCACATTCTAGTGAAGAGTATTCTTCATTTCCTTTACCTTGTATTGATATTGCAAGCTTTCTGTAATACTAACATTCCTTTTATTCAATATCAAAATTATCTCTACACTAATTCTTTATATGTTGGCCTCTTCCTGCCTAAACTAAATCTAGCTTTATTGCTCCTTAGCAATGTTTTCTCATGACTACCCAAGCTAGGTCTTTATCACTATAGTCATGATCCTTTGATTTTTCATTGTCTCCTTTTATCCCTCTAACCCAAACTTTGCAGACTGTAGGCCTATCTTCATTCACTGTGACTTGTAGGTAAACTTTCTTATTGTCAGGTTTTAAGTTGACAACCTTTGTATGATATATGAGAACTCATTATGCTCCTTCTTTAATCTTTACAAGAGACTACTATATCACTTCTATCTTAACTGTGCTTAGCTTATATGAGCCTTACTCTATCAAAATGTCATTACAATTGCAAGTTATTGGAACTGATGTGCAATCTGAAAGCAGTTCCCTTGAGTCCTTTCATGGCAGTTGCTCCATATCATCACTCTAATCACTCCATATTTTACATTGAGCTTGGACATTATAGAGGCATGCTTTGAGTGGCAGTGAAGAGTTTAAAGCAAAAAATGGAATTATCAGACAAGATTTGTAAAGGAACTGACTGAGAAATGGTAACAATGTTGCCAACTATGTATGCATGAGTATCCATTATCCATTGACAGTCCTCTTGATGCTGAAGGTTTCTCTTTTATGTACTATCTCTCTGTATTATTTTCATGACTATCTTTATTCTTCTAAGTTATCACTATCTCAGGCTACATATGTGCAGTCTTATCAATGGCAAACAACTTCATTGTCAAAATATTTCAGACTGTCAAAATTTTTTTACAAGAAATCTAAAACTAGCTGTCACATCTTAAACTGCTCTTTGCCCAGGGTTTTCCTTGTTATTATGACTGCCACTAATGATTTGCACAGCCTTTAAGACTATCTTTTTGTACTGTATGCAGTCCTATTCCTTGATGACTGTTTATTTCATATATATCACTGTTAAGGGGTTTGTTTGTGAACAATCTGCATGATGGAACCTCTTCACAAGATTGATGTCTTTAACATTTGATGCATTCCTCTCTGTCACTGAATACTATCCACATATAGTCAGCTATCTTCATAGCTTATTGTTGACTTCCCTTCATGATGGACTGATATGTTTCTTTTCTACCTTTACACTTATGAACATGACTGATCTTTGTATTATAACAACCATGTAGCCTTCCCCACTCTGTCTAACCTTGTCTTTGTACCTCTGCTTTGTTTGATCATTGTCCTCATATAGTCATCTATCTTCATACTCTAAAGCTCCTCTATGACAGGCTTTCATCACAACTATCTACAGACCTTAGTCTTCTAAACTAAGATAGTCTATTTTCTTTAGTGACTCTCATGACTATCCTGTAGCTTTCAAGATTCCTTTCTTTACTTTTTTGTTTAAGTGAAACCTGAATAGCCACATGATTACTCATCTCTATATTAAGCTTTAATTGAGTAGGTATTTCACCATTTATGACAATGATATCAATCAAATCATTCTTATAGGTGATGAAATATATACTCAAAATTGATAAATAGAATGCCTTTACACTCTCATCCCTCTTTAAAACACAAGAGGGCAGCATGCTGGGCTCAACCCTTGTGGGAGCCACATTTAACCCACATGTTGAAAATAGATAAACAAGTCAACAACATAACTTTCTCTATACCTGCATAGGAAACAAACATGTTATGAAAATATGTGTATTTGATTGATGTTCTTGATTATCCTATTGCTTTCTCAAAGGTCCATGTGATACTAACTGGTTTACTACATTTGAAAGTCAAACTATATATTTCTAGATGTATATCATATGATATATAATGCCCCATCATTGCTCTAACATCAGTTTTCAAAATTTTATGCGAGTAACTAGGGGCAGCAAGGAGACAGTAGCTGAGTGCATGACAAGTGGACAACACGGGATGACACCAGACATGACAAATAGGACCAAGACTCGTCATTCAAGCAATGACAATGCACCCTATCTCATTTGCATATTTATCTCTTTATTTTTTTATAAATGTATTGTTTGTCTTTTCACTTGCAACAAAACAATTAGTCTCACAGATTGTGTGAGACCTTATATATTTATTTTATCAATAAGATTACTTGTTTTTGAAAAGACTTGTACAATTCTTTCTATGTTATCCACATTTGCATAAATGTAATCCTGTATAATGTAACCTTCTGATCTTATTTATGCACATGCATGTAATGTAACAATAGAATAAAATGTACCTTTATTTTTCCATTTAATCACAAAAGCTCTACCTAATTGAGCTGTTAGTGAAAATAGGTAACATTTTTGGTGACATCTGCTATATGTTTGCCTACTAAACATCAGACCGGTTGCCTAAAGCTTATCCATTGGGCATAGAGTCACTCAAAGTCTTCTAAAACACTTGGACAAATGGATTTCTAACTTCTGTAACTCACTGGAACACTACATGATACCTTGAAAACCCTACTCTACTTAACAAAAACCACAACCAACTATCTGTACAGAAATTATACTTGGAGGAAAAGAAAACTGCACCTACTCTACCCTAACCAAGAAAAACACTAACTCAAACAAAACCATTTACTATTTTGGTGAAGTAGCTGCCTTTTCTTCAGAATATACAATGTTTTCCATGCTTGAGGATAGCTAGAAAGAGAGGAAATATGAACAGAAATTCAACAAAGAGTTGCAATACCTCTTGAAGAACATACACAAGTTCACTAACCTTTTCATATGGAATGTAAAAATTTCTGCCTTGAGGTAGAGAAGTGACTTGAATCTGCTCTTTCCTAGTTGTATCATCATGCTTAGGTGCAAGCAAAATATCAATATTCTTATTGGTCTCCATTCTGACTAGGTGCCTAATTGGGCATCCTCTAGAAAGAGTTAATTCAGAGATGTCCATCCTGGTTCCTTATTGTTCCAAATCATGTAGTTGTTCCTCATCTTGTTTTTTATCTTCTGCTTCAAATGGTGCTGGCTCAATATCCAAAGCTAGGCAAAAAGAGGCTTCCTCATGAGTCAAAACAAACTTTAGATCATCCCAAAATGAAACTACCTCATGAGCCAAAGCTTCATTCTCATATTGACTTTCATGAACCAACAACTCATCACAGTTCAACATCTTGTAGCTATCCCAAGTCTTGTGTTATCATAGTCATATCTTCTTTATTTTGTTCGACAAATGAAGGTAGCCCATCATACCAAAACATATTAGCCTCTTTTCCATCAAATTCCTCTTGTTCATTTATCTCCTCTACAGGATGTTCTTGCTCGTGTTCAAACTTGTGAACTTGTTGTCCTAATTTAGAATGATTGGAAACTTCTTCCAGTAGGTTTAATCTTTTGTCATCTAGTTTAGAGACAAAAACTTCAAGGTCATGGGTAAGTACAAAAAGATGGGGGGCCAAAAAGTGGCCAAATTGTTTTCAAAAAAATTTAATGCATAACGCGAGCCGGTTATAACGTGCTCGCGTTATGGTTTGGTAATGACAAGCCTAAGGCTCATCAAAACTAAACCATAACGTGCTCACATTATAATACAAGTGTGTTATGAATTATTATAAATAAAAAAATCTAATCATCTCCTTTCATTTCTATTTTCTCCTCTATACTCGTGGCCTGCAAACCCTAGGAAGTGCGCTCACGTTTTGGGAAAATCAATTCAACACCAAAATCTTGCTAATTCATCGCCAAAATGCCACCACGATGTCGAGCATGCCAAAGGAGTGAGTTTTATTTATTTTTTTGTTTGAATTTCTTTTAAATAGGTAGGTTTGAGTTGATTTTTGATGTATATTTTGTTAATTGTCAGGAAATGTTAATGCACCTCCTCCTCCTCCTCCTCCTCAAAATCCACAAAATCCTAAGGAGGAAATACCTATGAAACAACAACCTCCTCCATCCATTCTTTGACATGCCCCTGGGACACAAGAAAATACAATTGGGCAAATTGAAAACAACAAAAAAGAAATTGAAGATATAATTGCAAGGTTGAAAGATCCTTCCACTTCAACCTTGCATAGGTCCACGCTTGCTGAATCTCTTGAATCTATGTTGTCAAATGTAGATTCAATTAGCAAGCAAATATCTAGTTGGACGGATAAAAGGAGAGAGTTTAGAGACTATTATGCAGACAAGCTGTCATACCAAGATGTGAAAAAATTACAAACTATAAAATTAGACCTGTGTTTGATTTTCACAAACCCACAAACAAATCAACCTCCACCCATTACATGCAAGAGGTTCCCTATCCATTGGTGCAACAACTAAGTGATAAGGGACAATTTTGGGTAGAGGTGATGGATGGTTTTTGACCATCCTCCATGCAATAATAATGAGGTCCCATAATACTTTTTGAGGAAATTCTACTGTGAGTTTGTCCTCAATAAAGTGCCAAACTATTTGGATATGCGGGACTTCCAGGGTAGAGGTGGGGGGTCAGTACAAGATAGACCAGGGGCATGTGTTGACCCACAGCGGGCAGTGGGCCTAGTAATCAGTAGCTAGCCCATGAACATGTTTCTATCCCTTCCATTGTGAAGGAGAGTGTTGAGGTCAATACACTTCAGTCCATTAGTGCCTTGACCTAGAGCATCATAGAGCATGCTAGTCCTGCAGCACAGAGTGGGTTGGGAGATAGTGCGAGGAGTAGGGTCCCACCCCATGCTTGTCAGACCTGCAAGTCAGCCTATGGTTATGACCCCATGGATAGTCAGGACATAGGTGCATAGGCTACATCTGTAGCTGAGCAGATGGTGATGACAGATACCCTCCTTAGTGAGACTTTCAGCCTTGATACTTAGGTAAATATTAGCAAGTTTATTGAATTTAATTTATTAAATTTTATTTTTGAAATGCAAGATTAACTAATTTAGTTTGATGATTTTAATGAAATTTCAGTGTCATAACATTGATGCAGTTTTTAGTGGTTCTCCACCTGCATATTACACTAGATCATCTACTGTCGAGGTATGTAACTAGTAAACAATTATAAATATTACATGTGAATAGCATCATTATATGAATGGTATTCTAATATCTAATTTTGGATGTTGAATAGGTTAATATTAGAGATTTCATGGCAACACCTGCCAGTGGTGGTGAACTTCAAAGCTTCACAGAGGTAATAAAATAAATAGTTTAATGAATGAATTGTACTTACTAGATTTTTGTATGTGACTTGTGTACTTTATTGTGTGTACTTCCATGTTTAGATGAACGTGTGTGTATGTTAGGAGCCATGATTTGCATCACTATTATAGTTTTCATAATTGAATAATGTTGTTTTATTTCTAGATGATGCAGGCTGCGGAGATACCTCCTGATGTTCATAGGGCAATGGAGCATGGTGTGATCTCTACGATTCATAGCTCCATGGCATTGACAGGGGTATGAGGTAGATTAGTAAATTTCAATTTACATTCATTATTATAGTTGTTTATTTTTGAAAAATCAAAAGATTATTGATTTGAAGTTTAATTTCTATCTGGATGGTTTCTATAGGACATGACATCACCACGGCCTATTCCTGCTACTGAGGCAAGTGAGGAGACAGATTATATGGTAGCAGTAAGTGATTATTTTGTTATATGTTTCATTTTTTATAACATGTAATTTCTATATATTAATGTCTATACTTTTTATTGTAATAGCTAAAGATGCAAGAAAAACTAAATAGGAGGAGTAGCCCTCGAGTTCGTAGTAGACCACCCACATGCGTGTCTCCATCCCCTAGAAGATCAAAGGCTGCCAATGATCTATTCTCTTCACTAGCCAGAGGGGAATGACTTTTTATTGTGTTCCTTTGTTGTATGCCTATATGGCATTTGTGGACATATATTTTGTATTGCATATAGTTGACATTGTATGCCTATATGGCATTCTTGTAAGCCTATATGGCTATTTTGTATATATGTTATACTTATATCGACAGCTATTGATGTATGCCTATATGGATATTTGGTTAATACAAATCTTTTTTATTGATGGCATCCCTACTTGCATTATAAATCCACGTTTGAATGGATATTTGTAGATGGCTACTTCAAATATTTAAAGTCCAATTGTATTACATAGGATGTTTGTTGATCCAATAAGCTATCTATTGTTATTCAAGTATCACCTAAACCTCATTTTGGAACTAAAAGATAAAAGTTGTATTTAAAAAAAAATGAATCATCATGTTGAACATAAAATATTAATATTCTTTATGAGTTGCTTAATTGAAAATATTCAAATGAGTATGCTAATCCATATTCTTTATGAGTTGGTCAATTGAAAATATTTCTTAATTTCTTGTTATTATACCATATTGGGATGCAAAGATTATGTTTGTTGATTTGAATAAGATAGTCAAAATCATAAGCTTATGAGCACCTGATGACCATTGTGGTTATTAAATGTAATTCCTCTTGCATATAGGGTGAGGTTATGAGATTACATTGAGTCTTACCTAATTTTAGTATGCAACATAACATTGGGGCTATAGGCTTCCATAAGTCATACCTCGGGGATTTTTAGTTTTAGGCATAAATTTACTTTAAGACCTTAGGCGCATTTCTCTACTTGCACAACCTCAAAACTCCACCTAGAACTCAAGACGCCTTTCATCATCCAAACAACCTAAAAATTGCACCTTGATATTGAAAGGATGTTTCAAAGTATAAAGGAGGGCACTTTAAGGGAGGTAATTCATCTTGATTATCAAAGTTGATCAAACACATCAAACTGAGCATCATACCTCTAGGCACATTTTTGCCTCTCTCTAAACTATCCATTTTGGCACCTTGATGTAAAGTGAAGTCTAAACTTAGTGAAGATTGCGCCTAGAAAGATATCACCTTAGATATGCGCCTAGAGTCATCCTAGATCATCCATTTGTGCCTAAGGGTCCATATAACATAATATAACTTAGGAAGACTTTGAAAATCATCAAAAGAAGCCTAGGCGCCTTTTCTTGTCTCCACCATCCATTTTGGGTACCTAGAGGAAAATGAACTTCAAATCACTTCCAACTATAGCACCTAGTGTTAGAACCTTCAAAATGACTAAATCTTACCAAAGGAAGTCTAGGCACCTATTGTCATTTGGACCATCATGAATGAACACCTAAGTGGAAGGAGAATAAGCATCTTGTATGGAGGCACACTTTTGTGTCTAAATAACCTCATTTTGGCGCCTTGAAGGAAGATGTTCTAAATCCTAAGATCTAGCACCTAAGTGTAAAATGGTCTCCTATAGGTTTGAACAAGTGATTGAGCCCATCAAATTGCCATGAAATGAGCTAAGTATACTAAGGTGCCTTTTCTTGTCTAAACTATCCATTTTCGCACCTAGGAGGAAGGAGATTCAACATCATGAATCAAGGTGCCCTTTGCCATCAAACCAACCTCACATTGGCACCTAGATACATTGGAACTGTCAGTTTGGCCACACGAGGAGAAGAACAAAAGTTACACCCCTTTGCAACTTTACACTGCCTCCTTCTGACTATTTTTGGGGCAGCAGAAAACCTTTCACCACAGGTAAACACCTCAAAGATATAAAAAACTAAGAGAGGTTATTGTAGAGGCACTCTACATGATCGCATTTCCTTAGACAAAATGTTTCTAAGTGACGCAGTTTTTGAGTAACATCTGGTCAAAGATTGCTAACTTTTTGCACTTTGGACTCTTCAGGGATATCGTCGGTACAATGTAGCTCAGACTGTTTCAACATGTTTGGGTGAAAAAAAGGACCATGCCTAGCGTAAATGTACCCATCTGGACATGTTGGAATAGTCAGTTTGGTCACATCAGGAGCAGGATGAAAGTTACACCCGTTTGCAACTTTACACTGCCTCCTTCTAACAATTTTTGGGGCAGCAGAAAACCTTTCACCACGGGCAAATGCCTTAGAGATATAAAAAACTAAGAGAGGTTATTGTAGAGACACTCTATGTGATCATGTTGCCTTAAACAGAATGTTTCTAAGTGACATAATTTTTGAGTAACGTCTCGTCAAAGATCGGTGCCTTTTTGCACTTTGGACTCTTCAGGGATATTGTCGGTACAATGTAGCTATGATTGTTTCGACATGTTTGGGTGAAAAATAGGACCATGCCTAGCATAAATGTACCCATTCAGACGTGTTGTAATAGTCAGTTTGGTCACATCAAGAGCAGGATGAAAGTTACACCCCTTTGTAACTTTACATTGCCTCCTTCTGACGATTTTTGGGGCAGTAGAAAACCTTTCACCATAGGCAAATGCCTCAGACATATAAAAAATTGAGAGAGGTTATTATAGAGGAACTCTACATGATCATGTTGCCTTAGATGGAATGTTCTAAGTGATATGGTTTTTGAGTAACATCTCATCAAAGATTGCTGCCTTTTTGCACTTTGGACTCTTCAGGGATATCATCGGTACAATGTAGCTCGGACTGTTTTGACATGTTTGGGTGAAAAGCAGGACCATGCCTAACATAAATGTACCCATCCAGATGCGTTGGAACTGTCATTTTGGCCACATGAGGAGAAGAACAAAAGTTACACCCCTTTGCAAATTTACACTGCCTCCTTCTGACGATTTTTGGGGTAGCAGAAAACCTTTCACCACGGGCAAATGGCTTAGAGATATAAAAAACCGAGAGAGGTTATTGTAGAGGCACTCTACATGATTGTGTTTCCTTAGACAAAATGTTTCTAAGTGACACAATTTTCAAGTAACATCTCGTCAAAGGATTCTACCTTTTTACACTTTGGACTCTTTAGGGATATCGTCAATACAATGTAGCTCAGACTATTTCGACATGTTTGGGTGAAAAATAGAACAATGCCTAGCCTAAACGTACCCATCCAGATGTGTTGGAACTATCAGTTTGGTCAAATTAGGAGCATGACACCAAAAATGCATAACATGATGATGTAAAAATGTGTATATGTGTAAAAATGTAGCAGGAAATAAAAAAGACAAACCTTACAAATTAATGTGCATACTTACAACTCAATGTAACATGACTTTACAAAATCAATGTGAATACTTACAAATTAATCCAATGAACCATCTGGGTCTGCTCTACTCTTTATTGTGTCAAGTATTGCTTCATGGTCAGACTCATGCACCTTCCACAAGATTTTTTTTCAAAGGTCTACCCCGATACTTTATCAAATGAACATTGGATGCCACGACAAGGTTTGTGTAATGAAGAATATTCTGATGCGTGTCAAAGTCCTGAAATAGCCAAACATTAACACTCTTATGTGGGTACCTTCTAAGCCACGTTCTAGCAATAACTACTGAGCCTGAAGGGTATTCGATGTTTTCTCCATCTATAACTGGGGCCTCCAATTTCTTTTTGGCCTCAACACAATGACATAAGTAATAATCTATTCCCTCTTCATTATCTTCATTTGCAATAATTGCATATACATGCCCTATATTGATATGTGTAGCAAATTAGATGAAATTAATCAACATTACAAAAACACTACAAAGTAAGATGACATTACCTGGTTGAACTAGATGAAATTAGATGCATATACATGCCCTATATTACCTAGTTGAGCTAGATCTGATATGTGGTCAAAATCAACTGATGAATCCATTTGTGTTAGTTCCAGTACCATCAGAGGTCGATACGTGTCAAGTGGGCTAAGATAACTTAACTGCCATTCATCAACCCACTCCTTTGACTCACACTCATCCCAAGCTTGAATTGTACAGGAAGAACAAAAGTATGACATCTTTCGCGTATGGATACTCCATGAACCTGCAATTGAACTTCTGAAAGAGTGCATCTCATTTGATCCTGTTAGTGTAGAATAGTCCTCATATGGTGCAATGTTAGTATCATCTATCAACCAAAAAAATTACAAACTAAAGACTTACCTTCATTACCTAGACCCATGGAAGCATTACACCACTCGACAATCGATTTTGCATCTGTTAACTTTGCATTGTCTTTATACTTTAACTCTTCTCGTGCTATGGCTCTTTTGATACATGTTCCTACACCATCATTCTCCCCCTTTCCATGCCTGGCCTCACAAAAGTTCCACATATGCTGAATACCTGTAAAATTATGCCTCCTACTCAGCCAATAGAAATTCTACGAGTTCTTGAATTATGACGCACAGTTATCTGACCATATGATATACTGACTGAACAATATGCCCCTTCTAACCAAATCATTGTAGAACACCTAAAAGAAACCTTGCACGAACTCCGTAGAATGCGTGAGATCATCACTAATATAGAAATTATACTCCCTTATGATCTTTTTGTCATCCTCTGTACTATCATTCGAATGAATGAATGTGATGTGCACAAATATAGAAACCTATGTGGAGTTGTAATATTGTGATTGCACCTCACACTGTGGCTATAGATTGTAGTTCTTTGCAAAGTTGATGACTGAAACAATGCTACCAACCAGAAATGTGTCCTTGCATAACTTGAATTGCAAGTCCAACCATCGATCTCTATGGGCATGTCTTGCATACTCATACACTATGCTATCACGAAATATAGGCATAAACTGATACACTAGAATCTTTTCAATAACCAATTCACACCTCTTTGCTTCTTTACCATCTTTTGTATTGTATGCCACTATTTTATACTTGCAAAACTCTACTAGTTCATTTCCAACCGCATGTGTTCTTTCCATATGTTCACATATTGGCAAATGTTGCAAGCCACCGTAACGATGACATGTGCCATCCAAGCATAATTTCTTGTAGAATATTTGACCTTCCTCTCTTTCACATAAAATTCTTGATATGAAGTCTCTTGAAGATGTTGGTGAGGCATGTATGGCACAACCCTGCAAAACATTGTTAGTATGCATATCTAAACATATAGACCTATAAACATCAAAATGGTTAGAAAATTCAATATGTAATCTACAACAAGTAGTGCGTGTGTGATTTATCTTGACATAGAAATGTTTTAGCATTTCAAAATATTTTTGACAAATTTTAATTTGAGGATACTTCTCTAGAAATTTACCATAAAACTGTGTTTGAGTCTGATCCAAAAAATGCTTTGGGTGTGGCTCACGGTTTTGACTACCGATTCTCCTTCTTACCACATCCCTTTGATTCAGAGATACCCTTGTGTATTTCTTCCAAAATTCTTCAATTAGTGATCTCAATGCTTCAACAATTGGTTTATCGTTTCGTGGTAGTCTCCCCGAGAACGCCCATAATTCATTGGCATTAGTGTCCTCAACTCTTTGGCATCTTCCAATGGCTCTTGATAAAGTTTTCCTATTAATTCTCAATTCTTGACTCATCTTTCTAATGAGACGAGCTTTCCTCATTTGACTACTTACTATAGTCGATGTAATCACACGCCATGTTGCATTACTATCTTTTATGCGTGAGGTGTTACCCACACTCTCATATGCACTTATTAGATTCTTGACAATAGATTTTTCACTTGAAGCCTCTGATGTTCTCAACCCAAGAATCTTCATGATGGACCTATACTTTATACTTCACATCATTTCAATGAATAGTTGACATCTTGCAGTCTCATTTAACTTTTCAAAGAACAATCTCCAAATCTTATGAGCATATCTTCTACAAGTGCATTTTGGAATCTTACCTTCCATTGGCTGCAAAATATTCTCATCAATATCAATCAAATACTTTGGCTTTCTATGCAAAATTCTATGTGATGTTAAGTTAGGTAAATTCATCTCAACATTAGGAATTTCATCAATATTTAAATGAGATGTGCTAAATGGCATACCTTCAATCGAAGATGGAATAGATGACATACCTTGAGGTTGAGGTAGGAACGATGGAGTACCTCCTTCATCACATGTGAGTGATGATGTACTCTCAACTTGAGATGTGGTAGATGGTGTCCCTACATGTTGACTTGCGGTAGAGGATGTGTCTCCAACTATGGTATTCAAATCTCTCGTAGCACGAAGTTTTTGCATTCATTCTCTTTGTGCCGCCAATACCATATCTCTTTGTGATGGTTGTGGTTCCTCTTCAATTGGCATGTCTTCATTTATCATGTCCAATTTCCTCTTCTCATGAAGTTCCCTCATAGCCACTGCTTTCTTTGCATTCTTAACTTCTATCTCTTCCTATGTTCGTTTAATTCTTGATCGTTTCCTTAGCATGATGGAGAATTTGTCTATAGCATGGTAAAGAGACCAATATTAGTTCCTAAGAAATGAATACAAGATAATAGTGAGATTGTATTTTTATTATGTTGTAAGGATTTATTCTTGTATAGTTTGGCATCATGGTATGTTAAGGTTTGTTTATTACACATAATTATTAAAGAGCCCAAGTGTAGAAAATATACATGGCATCATGTGAGATTGTAGGCTGCTTTCTTGATTGAGAATTGTATACGTCTAAAAATGACACAAATCATCCTAAATAAATATTCTAAATATTTATTCCATTTTTCTATCAATTAAATAAATATTCTAAATTTATTTAATCAATTCACTATCCCATAATTAAATAAATTCTATTTATTTAATTAAAATTCTTCTATTTGTCCTTCACAATTAAATAATCATAAATTATTTAATTAAGCCTAATTCCTCTATCCTAAAGTTCTAAATCCAAAATTCCACATCACCTTTTCCACCTCACCTTGTCCACCTCATCAAGTTGCACATGTAATTAAATATATTTAATATTTAATTGCCTTATTTTCCCTCACCCACATGGCCTATTTCTTCTCCAATCAGAGGTCAGTTAACCAATCAATCAAATCTGTTAACTAACCTGTCAGTTGAGTCAAATCCTCAATTAATCCAGTCAGTTCCACAATCCACTCTTCTAACTGATCAGTCAATTTTGTTAACAGGCCAGTCAATGGAGTTAACTCTCCAATCAGTTTTGTCACATCCCCCCCTTTCATGATGGAGCTGGAACACTTGTCACATTTCTACTGGTTGCACATTCCTCAACCATCCTCAGCCGTCGATCTGCATATCTCCTCTCAACCGTTGATTCCTATTCTTCCAAATCTATAAATGAAGCTTCATCCCTCCATTCTATTCATCCAGGCTTTTGACATCGTTACTCTGCAGAAATATCACCAGCGCGCCTTTGGCACCCACTTGTCATCTACAAGCTTGAGATCACCATTGTTGCATTGGAGCTCACCTTCATTGCATATCACACCATAGCCGTTCACCATCGACTTCCTCAAACATCTTTAAAAGATTGCACTCTCTGAGGGCTCATCTCATCTGTGAAAGGACGATTCGTGATAGGCGAACAACAGAAGTTTCGAAACGGAAGAGGTTTGCTGTGTTTGTTCATTGCTTTGTTTATTTGAATCTTCTTTGTTTCTCTATTCTGTTGATGTTTGGGTCATCTATTATTCATTTGATTGATCACCATTTTACCCTCACATTTTTGGCGCCCACTGTGGGGCCGTTGCCCCTTTATTTCACCATTTTTGAGCTTTTTTGAAGGCAGGTTCCGTACAGGTCTCGCAGAGTCATGCACAGGTTCTTTCGGTGCATCTATTCATTTCCACGGCGCATATAAAGACTGTTCCGGTGCATTTATCCTCTCTGCGCATCTGTGTATTTCTACGGCGCTTTTGTAGACTGTTGCTGCGCATAGGTTATAACTGCGCATTTGTTGACTGTTACAGCGCTTCTGAAGACTGTTGCTGCGCATACATTAAAACTGTGCATTTATTCATTTTAACGGTGCATACACTCAATCTTGCAGCGCATTTATTATTACGGCGCTTCTGTTGATCATTTCTGCGCATCTGATCACTGAAGCTGCGCATTTGTAACAGACTCAAGTTTTAGTACTTTTCTAGAGGATTTTGCTAACGTTAACCCCTTTGCAGGTGTTTGCTGGAGCGGTTTTGCAGGATAGGCTTGGGTTCAGTTACATGTAGTTGCATCTAATTAGGTCACCTTTCATTTTCTGGGAAAGAGTAAAATGGTTGTTCATTACAAATCTTCATCTAGTCCTAATTAGGGAGGAAGTAACTGGTTTATTTCATGCTTGCATTACAAACACCTTCAAAGTTATTGCTATCTGAGGTTTAAAATTGAACTCATCACTGATCTTGAAGGTAAAATGAACCATTGCTATATCGTGAGACCTGAATTTCAAAGTTAACAATCTCGTGCTTCGCGGTTTTAAAATTGAACTCATCACTGATCTTGCAGTTAAAATGAACCATTGCTATATCATGAGACCTGAATTTCAAAGTTAACAATCTCGTGCAACGTGGATTTAAAATTGAACTCACTACTGCTTTCTGGGATTTAAAACTGAACCACTGCAATATTGCTGAAATCACTTCAAAGTTCTGTTTGAGTAGATTAGCCCATTTAGTTTTTATCTTTTAACTAGGGTGGATTAATCAGTGTATTCTGTTCTTGTGAATGACAATAGGCTTATGCTCTCCCCTCTTCTGGGTGATCAGAGTGCCAGACTTGTCATTCTATTTGTTTAACCTTTAGGAGGGGCCTGCCCTTGGATGCATGCTTGTCCAAACGGGAACGACCCTGAGTGGTAACAGGCTAACGCCAAGCCCTACCGAGCCACTTAAAATAAATTGTGCTTGAGATGAAAACCTCCTGCAACGAGTGCTGTTATGTTACACTGACGGCCAACCTCCCCCAAAACCCTCTCAGGCATAACCCTTTGAGGCTGGGAGACTCCATAACAGAGAGTAGCGCCGCCGCACGTGTAACCACTTGAACGGTTGCCCGGATTAAATACCTCTTGTTTTTAGTGGCCCAAATCCCTTATAATCTATTTTTCGCCTAGGATTTTGTGCTTGCTTTTGTCCAAAACAGAGTCGAAAAACTGCAAAAACAATGGAAAACTACAAAATACTCTTTGTGCTTGTTGTGTTTTCTTGCTAAATTAATTCATAATATCAGATCAGGAAGACCTTTTCCAGCCAAAGAATACCAAAAACAGAGAAAAATCCAAAAAAATTTGCAAAAAATACCAGAACTGCGCATATACACTTTTCTGCTGCGCATACATAGCGACTTGCCGCGCTTTTGTACCGACTGGCTGCGCATACATACCTTTCTGCTGCGCATATACACTTTTTGGCTGCGCTTTTACAGTGACTTGTTGCGCTTATACACTGACTTGCTGTGCATATACTTTTCCACTGCGCATTTACACACTGTTACTGCGCATACATACTTCACCAGAGTTGCGCTTTTACAGCGACTTACGGCGCATTTACCTATTCTTGCTGCGCATCTGTTTCTGCGCATGCATGACAGTGAGCATTTGCCCTATTTTTGAGAAATTATCGTCAGCTGTTCAGAGTACCCATTTCAGCCTAGTTTCATTTTTCGAGGTCAGAGTCAACCTTGCAGTTAATCTTCATCCGTTTCACCCAATTCTCTCTTTCGTCGGTCATCCCAGTCACCTTCTGTCCAAGTCACTCTTGTCCCAAAGTCATTCTGTCCCATACCGATTCAACATAGGTCCTTCTTTGTTTCATTAGTGAATTCACGCAAGCCTAGTAGGTCACAGTACCTTTTGCTAGTAGTCTTGTTAAACGACTAAGCCCTACGCAGTAAGACTGGTATCGACTACCCTTGCTAGTGGCTAGAGTCTTGTGTCAACCGTCTTGCCTGAAGTCATTGAGCGAGATAACCCTTTGTCCAAATCTTGTCCTAGATACCCCATTCATTACAATCTTAGTCAGCACCTTGCCAAAATTTCTAATCCTAGTCCACTTCATCCCACCCCACCTTGCATGGTTCTTACTCGATCCCAGTACAACAAGCTAATTGAAATGGCCGACTCATCTGATCACATCACCCCACCACGCGATGATGATGAAGAAATTTCTCGTGAAGAATTAGTGGCACACATGCAAGATAGCAAATTCCAACGCCTAGTGGAGAAAGTGCTCCTTGAGGACCCCACCAAATATTTCCATCATCTTGCTAATCTCGGAATCAAACTCCCCGCAGACTTTGACATTAGCTCCATCATGGAAAATGCAGATAATGAACATGAGAGAGGCACAAATGACACAGTCCCCCATGCCAATGAGAGAGGAAAACAACCCATAGCTCAAAATGTTCCTATGGCGGATGTGAGACAACAAATTGAGAGTCTAAAGCTAGAAATCTCCAACCTTAAGATCGGCACAAGTTCCAAGAACTACTCCTTGGAAGATATAGCACCATACCCCTTTGACAGAAGTTTGGTCATGAAACCATTCCCCTATCAGTTTGGAATTCCAAAATTTGACAAATACAAAGGGAAGGGGGACCCTAGAGATCATATCAGGGAATTCACTGCAGCATGTCTAGAAGTAGCTCACAACGAGACCTACTTAATGAGACTATTCCCAAGATCTTTAGGAGGTCAAGCTATGGAGTGGTTCTCACGTCTCCCACCAGGAATCAAAACTTTTGATGAACTTGTCAATAAATTCATAACGCACTTCTCTTACAACATAGAACACGAGGTATCTATGCTAGACCTATGCAACACCAAACAAAAGGGTGGTGAGTCTTTCGCCACCTTCTTACAACGATGGAGACAGCTAGCTAGTAAGTGTTCTTACGACATGCCTGAGAAACAACTATTGGAAATGTTTGTCCACAATTTGAATCCCGATCTTAGCTATCAGATTCAGATACAATGCCCTACCTCATTCGCCAAAGTCATTGAAATGGGGCTATTCATTGAGAAAGCTATGATCGCTAAAGGAACTCTCAAGCTCTACAAGGACACACCTCCTTCCAATTACACAACTAACAAGTCAAAGTTTTGGACCAAGAACAAGAATGTGGTCAACGATGGAGTAGTGGATGCCAAGGCGGCAGCCCCTAAACAACAACCCATATTCACTCTTAAGGAAGAAGCAAATAACAGTGCACTCAACAAGCCACCCCTTCGGGAACCTAGACCTTGGTTCAATTCAAATCCAAGGAGGAAATTCACACCGTTAGGAGAATCTCAAGAATCGGCCCTCAGAAAGTTGTTGGCTAACAATGAAATTTCTCTACCGCCAACAAGTGACTATGAGCCTATAGTCAAACCTCCCTATTGGAAGGACACAGACTATTGCGAGTATCATCGAGGAAGGGGGCACACAACCAATAATTACATCCGTCTTAAGAATGTCATACAGGATATACTGGATCAAAATCAGGGAGGAACACAATAGCATACCTCCAATGAATCTCATGTGGCCTACCGGGATCCTCTTCTAAATCACAACAGGCCATATAACAACAATCACAACAACGGCCACAACAACAGCAATGGTCATAACAACAACAATGGTCACAATGGCAACAACTCCAACAGCAATCCCAACAACGACAACAATCGCAATCAGCCAAATCAAAACAGAGGGTCGAGTAATGCTAACTATGCAAGCGTTCCATTTGAGTACACCATTAACTGCATTTCAGAACATCTTCCGCAGGTCAATGTCATCTCCCCCAACCAACAACCAGGACCTAACAAAACTGGTTGTAGTATAATTACCTGCAGTGGTAAAGTCATGATCAATACCACCCCTCCAAGGTCGTCGCCATCTCCGTCTAACTCCCGTCCATACAATGTCATCGACCAGTTACAGAAAACCCCGGCTCACATTTCTATATTGGAGCTCTTACGTCTATCTCCTTCTCATAAGGAGATTCTCGAGAAAGCCTTAGTGGAAACTACTGTCCCCACTAACCTGGCCCAAGAGAAGTTTCAAACCATGGTTGGCAATCTGACATCCTCCCCTTCCATATCATTCACTGAGCAAGATGACCTTTCCGTATCTCAACCCCACAACACTCCCCTACACAATGTCGCATTCATACATAAGCACCGCATCAAGAGGGTTCTCATTGATGGGGGTGCCGGTTTGAATATTTGCACTTTGAAGCTAGTCCTTGCATTGGGGTTCTCTGAACAGGCAGTTGATCCACGGAGGAAGATTACCATAAAGGCCTATGATGAGGAAGAGAGAACCACAAAAGGCACGGTTGTCCTACCAATTCAAGTGGGACCGGTAATCAAAGATGTGGTATGCCAAGTCCTTGATCGGGAACTTGCTTATAATATCCTACTAGGGAGACCGTGGATCCATGCCATGAAGGCTGTTCCCTCAGCCTACCATCAATGCATTAAATTCCCGCACAATGGCAAGCAGGTTACCATTCAAGGCGACCCCGATCCCTACCAACACTGCAATTCTTTCCAAGCAAAACCTGAATGTGTCATACCCAACAATCGAGCCCACATTTCCCCTACCCCGCAACAAGACCATTCCACTGAAGCTTCCTCCTCACGGCCTAAACCAATGAAAATCACCATAAAAGAAAATGGCGTGGGGGAATACCAGATTGAGCATAGCCTCAACCTTGCAAAAATGCCCTTGTCTCCTTGCTCCTTTGGCCAGCCCAAGCATCAACCCAGGCATTTTCCAAAGCCCTCTGCTCCTCCTATAACTCCCGCAAACCCCTTTGTAAAATGGGGGACCTTATCCGATGAATCAGAGGAGCGAGATCTCTTGCAATGGCTTTATGCCGAAGAAGAAAATACACCCCAAGATCCACCTAGACTCCCTACAGAACTCTATGGGCGAGGTGAGACCATCTTACATAGGATGGGGTATGAAGGACAAGGCCCTATCGGCCTCAGAAAAGAAGGGATCATTGAACCTATAAAACCTTCTTCCTCCTCTTCGGCTAGAAACACCACTGGCTTGGGATACAAAGGCAAGGGTAAAGCCAAGGAAAATGCCTGTCTTGTGGAGACAATCCAAACACTCCAAGTGGACAGTGACACAGATTCGGATGATTCCAATGAGTATGAGTGGGACGAGCTAACGGAGCACTCCTACGATGACAAAGAGGTTGACACCATCCAAACTCTTAGCCCATATCATGAGAGACAAACGCAACGGGACAGACCACTAGAGTTTGATTTGCCCCTCCCTGAGGTTATGGCTTTCAAGGAAAGTATAGATTCCATTGCGATAAACAACTTGGAGGAAAGTACCCCCCAGAACACTACCCCCACCTATGCTCCTAGTATTTCCATCCACACTATCAATGAATTAGGTCTTTCATCCGACTCCCTTCCCCTCTTGCACCCTGAGCTTATTGACTGGGATCTGCAAGGAACCCCCCAATTAGATATGTTCCAGAATGATGATGCCTACATTGACTATATGGGACTTAGAGATCACTTACCAAAAGGGGATCATAAAGCCGGTTTCGCTATCGAACTTAATACTGTAGCTTACTTCGGGGAGGGTGCCAAGCCTTCTAGTCGCAAAAATATAAAGATCAAAAAGGGATCTGACGGTGAAAACCGCCGTGTGGCAGTGTCAGATCATAAAACAGTAAAAAGAAAAGACGTATCTGAAGGTGAAAACCCAACTGTGGCATCTGACGATGGAATGCTTGACACCCTCCCAAGTGATATGTATCAAGAAAGGTCACAGATCATGGTGGAGCCAACAGAGCCAGTGAACATTGGAACCGAAGAGCAGCCTAAGATTATCCACTTTGCAAAATCTCTCACGCTGCCTGAGAAAACCAGGTTTGTACCATTCTTTAAAAAGAAGAGAGGCAGCTTCGCTTGGTCATATGCCGACATGCCAGGTTTGGACCGAAACCTGATCCTACATCACTTGCCATTGGATCCAGGGGTGAAGCCCGTAAAGCAAAAACTGAGAAAGATGCATCCTCATATAGCCCTTCTGGTCAAGGAAGAACTCAAGAAATTGCTAGATGTGGGTTTCATCAGAGCCATAGACTATCCTGAATGGATATCAAACATTGTGCCAGTATCTAAACCGGATGGCCGAGTTTGACTATGCAATGATTTTCGAGACTTAAACAAGGCGTGCTGCAAAGATGACTTTCCGTTGCCAAACATAGACATCATAGTCGACCTTACAGCAGGACATACAATGTTATCACTCATGGATGGATTCTCCGGGTATAACCAAATCAAAATAGCACCTGAGGATCAACACAAAACAGCTTTCACTTGTCCATGGGGTACCTTTTGCTGGAATGTCATGCCATTTGGGCTGAAAAATGCAGGTGCTGCATATCAGCGGGCCATGACAACTATATTTCATGACATGATGCATGTGACTATGGAAGACTATGTTGACGATATCTTGGCAAAATCACTCACCAGGGACTCACACCTGGACACATTAGAAAAAGTCTTCCAACGATTGGATCAATTCCAAGTAAAACTGAACCTGAAGAAATGTGTGTTTGGGGTCACATCAGGCAAGCTGCTAGGCTTCATCGTATCAGCAAACGGCATAGAGGTAGACCCGGCCAAGGTCAAAGCAATCATGGACATGCCTCTGCCCAAAACTCTAACACAGTTGAGATCCTTACAGGGCAAGCTACAGGCCATCCGCAGGTTCATCTCACAGCTGGCAGACAAGTGCCATCCTTTCAGCCATCTCCTACATAAGAATGTTCCATTTAAATGGGATGAGAAGTGCGAAGAGGCATTCAACAAGCTCAAGGAGTACCTCATGAATCCTCCTATACTCATGCCTCCGATCCAAGGAAAACCTTTGATTCTCTACATATCTACTACACCTACTGCTCTTGGGGCTCTCCTAGCACAGCAAGACTATGAGAACAAGGAAAGAGCTGTGTACTACATCAGTCGAACCTTAGTGGGCTACGAGTTGTAGTACTCACAGGTGGAACGTTCATGCCTTGCGGTGGTTTTTGCCTCACAAAAACTCTGACACTACATGTTGGCACATCCTGTCAAACTCATTGCCAAGATCGACCCACTAAAATATCTTCTCAGCAAAGCAGCTCTCATGGGTTGACTAGCCAAATGGGTCATGCTTCTTAGTGAATATGATATAGAGTATGTGGATAGAAAAGCCATCAAAGGGCAAATCATCGCTGACCAGCTCACTGAGGCACCATTACAGGACACTTCACCAATGCAGTTTGAGTTTCCTGATGAGTCTTTATTCACTCTGTCTACATCTCCTTGGAAACTCTACTTCGACGGGTCTTACACCAACCATGGATCAGGGGCAGGTATCCTGTTTATCACCACCCAAGGCGACACTATTCCAAAGTCCTACAGGTTGTTATTCCCATGCACTAACAATATAGCAGAATATGAAGCCTTGGTAATTGGTCTCAAGATGGCCACTGAGTGGAAAATCCAAGCACTATGTGTCTACGGTGATTCGCAACTTATCATAAACCAGGTCAACGACGAGTATCAGACCAAAGATGAGAAGCTCATCCCATACAAGCGGATGGTCGACGACCTCAAAGAATATTTTGGGACCATCTCGTTTGAGCAGATACCCAGGATAGAGAACAAAGCAGCAGATGCAATGGCGACCATAGCCTCTCTTCTAGAGATACCTGAACATGAGTCACGGTATGAGTTCTTAGTAGAAACCATTCGACAACCGGCTTATAATCTCCTCGAAACCCATTCCATTTGCCTCCTAGTAGGATCTGATTCACCTTGGTATGGTAAGACCTACACTTACCTCAAGGACAATATCCTTCCTTTGGACCTCTCTTCCAACCAAAAGTGAACTTTCATCCGACAAGCCTCCCGTTACACCATTATCGCCAATACCCTTTACCGACGTGGTCTGGATGGTACTTTACTCCGTTGTCTAGAACAAGAAGAATCTGTAACTGCCTTGCGAGACGTGCACGAAGGGATCTGCGGAACACACTCCAGCGGTCCTTCCTTAGCTAAGAAACTCATGCGTTTGGGTTATTACTGGCCCAATATGGAAATGGATTCATATCAGTTCGTCAAAAAGTATAAACAGTG
Organism: Cunninghamia lanceolata; assembly: GCA_027924645.1. Lineage (NCBI taxonomy): Eukaryota > Viridiplantae > Streptophyta > Pinopsida > Cupressales > Cupressaceae > Cunninghamia > Cunninghamia lanceolata. The sequence goes on from BSBN01000738.1 coordinate 3,883,027, forward strand.
CCAGATACATGGGAACCTGATTCATGCACCTGCTCAGGAGTTGAGACCTCTAACGACACCCTGGCCCTTTTGCCAGTGGGGACTTGACCTCGTGGGAAAGATTCATCCGCCTTCTTCCAACGGCCATAAATTCATCATAACCGCCACTGAGTACTTTACAAAATGGATTGAAGCCGTTCCCCTATCAACCGTCACAGGAAAGCAAATTTTCTCTTTCATTCTGAATTACATTATCTGTCGATATGGCATCCCTTCATCCATCATAACGGATAACGGGAGACCCTTCAAAAATCAGGATGTCCAGGAACTTTGTGAGCGTTTTAAAATCCAACATCATTTCTCCACTCCATACTATCCCCAAGGTAACGGCCAAGCTGAGGCATCGAACAAAACCTTTCTAAAAATCCTAAAGAAGACTGTCAATGAAGCTGGTCACGATTGGCACGTCCAACTCAATCCCGCTCTGTGGGCCTATAGAACCAGCATACGCACTCCCATAGGTGCTACACCCTACGCCCTCGTCTATGGTTCCGAAGCCATCCTTCCCATTGAGGTCGAACTCCCATCCCTTCGGGTGTCGTTGAAAGGTCTCATATCAGACAAAGAGTACAGAGTCTCCAGACTACAAGAGCTAGAACTGCTAGAGGAAAGGCGCCAAAAAGCTTTTGACCATCTCAAAGCCTATCAACAGATGATGTCAAGAAGCTACAACCACAAGGTTAGACCAAGATGCTTCAAGGTTGGGGACCTCGTCCTAAAAGAGAACCCTCACAATCAGCAGGATAGAGAAAAGAAAGGTAAGTTCGAGCCTAACTGGCTTGGACCCTATATAATTGTAGCGGCTTACGGATCGGGGGCATATCAGTTGGCCACATCAGACGGTGAGTTGTTCGATGATCCAATCAACAGCATGCATCTTCGCCGGTTCTATACCTAAGAGAAACCCAATGCAAGGGGGCACAATAAAATCAAAAAATCAAAAAATCAAAAAAATCAAAAAAAAAAGTTGAAAAAGAGAAAATACACAATAAAGTCAAAAATAAAAAAAAATCAGAAAAAAATAGAAAGCATACAAAAAAAATCGTCCTTTGGTGAAAACCTGGCAAACAGGCGCCTTGGATAGGTATCATGATGAAAACCTAGCAATCAGGGGTCATGTTACTTTCTAGCTTCTCGTGCAAATAAAAACAAGTGACGAAAACCTGGTAAACAGGTGTTACTTGTGACGAACCGCATTCTCCATCTTTGGGAATCCAATCACCTTGAGTCCATTCTTCCTCTATTTTTCCCATTTGACCCATATCCATCCCACAAATAAATGCTTGACAGTTACCTATCATGGCTTGATATTCACCTTGTGGCCTTGTCGACCAAGGTTTTGTCCCATGCCGTCTCCTCAGTGTGAGCCTAGCATAAGTGTCTCTCGTCGGTGTCTGTGGTCCAAGTCCGTGAACTACGTTGCCTCTGCGCTGTCACGTAGGCAAGGCCATTATTCTAATGCGCCCCCGAGGCTTCCATCTCTCCCAAGGTCCCATTCATCCCCTTTCTTGTCTTCATTCTTGTCGTCTTTCTTCTAGTCCATCCATGGTCCATTAGGGTTTACCCCGAACTACATTGCCTCTGCGTCGTCACGTAGGCAAGGCCATTTAGCAATGAGCCCCCGAGGCACTAGGTCAGTCCCTTAGGGTCCGTCTTCTCAATAAGGATTATGCAACCTTCTCATCAAGCAAGCAAATGCAAGCAAAACCCGCGCTTCAAGCAGAAACCTTGACTATGAGCATCTTAACCTATGCAATGCAAAGCAAATACCCAAGGTCTTCTAAATGATTTTATGCAAATTAAGGCAAGAAATAAACACATATCAACGCAAATATGCTTTGTAGATTTGAACCTAGGGTTAAGTTACAGAGTCTTGATTTTTGCTATCCTACCTTCCTATGCTACTCAAGGATGCCAAAAGATAGAGATGCTATGATGGGGGCATGATTACTTTCTTTGTTTGTTGTTTGTGGATTAAACTTTAATAATGTGAAGCCTTGTCTAAGGACATGATCGGCAAAAGATCATCGAGGACATCAAAGGTCTTACAGGAACGGGGGCAATCCTTGCTTGTTGAAACGCAAGAAGTACTCAGGTCATCTAGATTCAATTTTGACTAGATGCTTGTATTAACTTGCTAAATCACACTCCATGTAAGTGATACTCAGGTCATCTCGGTTCAATTATACCTAGATGCTTGTATTCACTTACAACATTTCAGAAAAGTACCAAAAACAAAATGCCCAATGATGAAATAAAGCAATTTAAAAGCAAAGCATCCATCCTATATCCATGTACACATCCATGCCTCCGTATCCCATACAATCCTCATTATCCCAACTATGCAGAGTAACGATATCAAGTAAAGTTTCTAGGTCATTCTATCACAACCATTCTTCTATCCATCATGTCATTATTGTGTCGATAGAGTACATTTGGACTTCACAAAAGCAAAGCATATAGGAGCATATCATATCATTCGTAGGAACTAGTCACGCACAAGATTAGGTTAGTAGAATGCACCATCCAATGCATTAGATCACCAATACATCTGCATCACATCGCATCTCAAAAGCACAGAAAATCACAAAACATATCCACGTGCATCATATCACTATACTGCATCACCACATAGTACTCATGTTACAACTGCATACATTCAAAGCATTACATCATATAAACATCCAGTAGTGTCCCATATATCTATACAGCATCATCACATAGAAACCATATCACATATGTATACATTTGCATTAGATCATATAGACATCACATATACAGTTACATCATAACATAGAAATCATGTTTCATATACATACATTTGCATCATCACATAGACATCATATCACATTTTGCATTCATTTGTCACATTAGATCATATAGAAATCATATAGTAGCATATCAAAATGTATCTCATATAGCATCAGATAGACCATCTAACTATGCAATAGAATCACATCATACAATAGAAGTAAAATCATCATCTCATAACGCATGCAATAGATACACAAAGCTGCATCATCATCCATACTATCATATAAAAGAGGTCCAAATGTACAAATATCACCATCTCTCTCAAAATCAAAGTGTCATATACAATATACGTCTAAATAGATGGTGATACATGTCCCAAAAATGCCCAAAATCTGGTCTGTGTCTACCCTTGCTGCTGTGGGCCACCACTGCCAGCTCCTGACTGCTGAGGTCCCATCACGGATGCCCCTGACTGGGATGGACCCGCTCTGTGAGCCACCCCAGACTGACTCCGGAAGCTCCCTACCCTCTGGCTCGACGCCACGGCACCATGGTACAAGCCTCGGTAGTACTGTGCCTGTGACTGCGCTCTGGCTAGGTCTGTCTGCGCCTGTGCCAACTACGTCTGCAACTAGCCTACCTGTGCCTGTGCCTGCTGCACCTGCCCAACCAGAAAAGAGCTAGCTGCGTCTGTACCCATAGCGGCCACTGCAGTATCCCGCTCTACACAGATAAGGCGTACCCGTGCATCCGCCATGTCTCTCTCACGAGTCAACCCAGCGATCACTGCTGCGTCTGTATCTCACCTCCTCTCCACTCTCCTTAGTTGTGCCTGCAGCTCTCGCACCTATCCCCTCAGGCTGGCTATGGTCCTCTCATGTGCCTCACCCTGCATTGGCCCCTGTGCTGCCTCTGCCTGTCCTAGCCCCTGCTGCTGTGGCACCTACTGTTGTGGCACTTGCTGCTGTGGCACCTGCTGCTGTGGTACCTGCTGGGGTGGTGGCATCTGTGCCTGCTGCGGCACCTGCTGCTGTGCCTCTGCCTGTCCTGGCACTGCCTGCCCAGCCTGATCTATCCTCCTCCGCTGCCTCGACCTCTCCGCAGCTCAGCCACCCCGTCGTCCTCGTCCTCCTCTAGCTCCCCTCCGCCCTGGGCCAGCCTCTCCCTCCTCCTTTGAGTCTGCCTCATCAATACGAGGCACCAGCATACCAGGTCTTGAATACCTCAGGAAAGGATGTGCCGTAATCCAGTCCTCGTACTCCTGTGTGACCCCCGCATCTGCTATCTCTCTCCGCATGTCCCATGCCACATAAGGCAACTGCTGGAACTCTGCCAGAGCCTCCTCATAAGAAGCCATCGGCCCCCATCAGACCCTCTCTGCATGTGTCTGTGCAAACATGGCCTGTCCCTGTGGCATGCCCTGTCTCCTGCTGAACTGTCTCAACACTCGGCCCACCATCTGTCTCTCTAGTATGTGCCGTGTCCGGCCTATCAACCACCTGGTCTAGAAGAAGTAGGGTAGCTCATCTCCCTCGTCATCCCAGGGCTCGCAGTCCTGATATGGTTGCCAGACGACCACATCTACCCCATCTAAAGTGTGCCTCCAATACTCTAGCTTCCCCAGCCTGTGCTGGGAAATCACTCCTGCATAGCCATAGCTGTATGGCTCTCCTCACTACCTAGCAAAGATGCACATCAGCCTGGTCACCGCTATGTGCTCCCACAGCCAGAACTGTAACAGCAACACCCCAGCCAATAGACTCGTGCTGCGGTGGTACACCACCTGATGCATGTCATGATAAAGGTGGGCCAGCACGCAGGGTCCCCACGCATATCGGGTGCCCTCAGTCAGCATCCGCTCCATGATCCTGCCCCATCCAATAGGGAACCCGTGCGATCTCCTGTCCGGGCATACAATGCCCCCAATCAGTCCAGCCACAATCCCAGGGAAGTAGTCATAACAGTCATATATATCCTGCCAAGGGATGACCTGTCCCACCAGCTCGGGATCATCAAATACTCGCTGACACTCGGCGAGTCCCGTGTCCCGCTGTGCATCGTACTCCACTAACTCACCTACCACGGGCAAGTGCAGTATCCTGTAGACATCCTCCAGGGTCACCGTCATCTCTCCAGTAGGGAAGTGGAAGGTCCCGTCCTCACTGTGGAATCTCTCCACGGCAGCTGTCAATAGTCCTCAGTTCGCCCGCACCTCAGGCATAAAGCAAATGTAATCCAAGCCCATGGCACCAAGCGCCACTCTGTCAGCCTCCGTCAGCATATATCTCTGCAATAGAGGCATAGGGAACGTCTCCCTCGACTGCAGCGTCTCTCGTATCTCCTCCTGCAAGCACGCAAAGCAAGGCGTCAGTCTCAAGCTGCATATACCATACTCAACATATCTACTGCACTATATCAACTAAACTTAGCATTTCAAATTGATCAATACAGCACACTACATCTCTTGACTAGATTCCTGCAATCTCGGAGATAGCTCATCGATTCCTGCATCAAATAGGACGCTAATTGAATCAATTTGGCTAAGTAATTTGCCATCCCAAGCAAATGCGCCACTACAAGTGGTAAAAGTGCCATTTCTGGTATATGCGCCGCAGGAAGCAACATATGCGCCGCAAAATGCATATGCGCCGCTTCAATGCATGTATGCGCCGTTCTAACACATGCACCGCAGAACTCCACGCATGCGCCGTGAAATTACGCATGCGCCGCAAGAATCCACATTTGCGCAACTTTATCAAATGCGCTGCTACATTTCACATATGCGCGGCGGAAATACAAAAGCGCCGCCAAATTACGAAAGCGCAGCTAGAATACACAAAAGTGCAACTTTTACACATGCGCCGCCGAAACCGATATATGCGCCGCGAAAATACAAAAGCGCAGCTTCGCGAGGCATATGCGCGGTTCTACGTTTCAGCGCATCTATTTCACCTATTTTCTACGTGCATTTATGACGCCTAAAATCGACCCTAGGAGAAATTTTTTGAAGCACATACCGGGGGTCCTGCCTCTGCTGGCCGCCTGAATCGTCGGACTCGCTCGAATCGGTGCTCCTCGCGTGGTATATCTGCTGCTCTGGCTGCCATGCTGCTCTAAGTCTGCTCTGAGCCCTCTTTCTCCAATCCAGATCAACCAAGTGTGCAAATGACTATTCTTGTGGCCCCAGCTCCTATTTATAGCCTCCAAACCCTAATTCTGGCTAGGTGATAACTGTGACTACTTCCCGTGTTTGTTTTTCCTCCCGTTTTCTTCCCGCATCCCTGACCGCGTCCCTTTTCCTCCAACCTATCCTCACCCCTTCTTCATCGTGAGATCATCCGTCTCCAAAACTTTCGCCGTTTTTCTCGTCCAATCTCCCGAGGGGGCATCCTATCGTCATTTAACCTGTACCAGGGGCAAACTAGGGCATGTATCATCATTCAGACTATCAAATTCTTTGAAGCAATGCTATAAACTACATTGCATCAAAGAGGGGAAAAATGTATACGTCTAAAAATGACACAAATCATCCTAAATAAATATTCTAAATATTTATTCCATTCTTCTATCAATTAAATAAATATTCTAAATTTATTTAATCAATTCACTATCCCATAATTAAATAAATTCTATTTATTTAATTAAAATTCTTCTATTTGTCCTTCACAATTAAATAATCATAAATTATTTAATTAAGCCTAATTCCTCTATCCTAAAGTTCTAAATTCAAAATTCCACATCACCTTTTCTACCTCACCTTGTCCACCTCATCAAGTTGCACATGTAATTAAATATATTTAATATTTAATTGCCTTATTTTCCCTCACCCACATGGCCTATTTCTTCTCCAATCAGAGGTCAGTTAACCAATCAATCAAATCTGTTAACTAACCTGTCAGTTGAGTCAAATCCTCAATCAATCCAGTTAGTTCCACAATCCACTCTTCTAACTGATCAGTCAATTCTGTTAACAGACCAGTCAATGGAGTTAACTCTCCAATCAGTTTTGTCACATCCCCCCCTTTCATGATGGAGCTGGGACACTTGTCACATTTCTACTGGTTGCACATTCCTAAACCATCCTCAGCCATCGATCTGCATATCTCCTCTCAACCGTTGATTCCTATTCTTCCAAATCTATAAATGAAGCTTCATCCCTCCATTCTATTCATCCAGGCTTTTGACATCATTACTCTGCAGAAATATCACCAGCGTGCCTTTGGCACCCACTTGTCATCTACAAGCTTGAGATCACCATTGTTGCATTGGAGCTCACCTTCATTGCATATCACACCATAGCCGTTCACCATCGACTTCCTCAAACAGCTTTAAAAGATTGCACTCTCTGAGGGCTCATCTCATCTGTGAAAGGACGATTCGTGATAGGCGAACAACAGAAGTTTCAAAACGGAAGAGGTTTGCTGTGTTTGTTCATTGCTTTGTTTATTTGAATCTTCTTTGTTTCTCTATTCTGTTGATGTTTGGGTCATCTATTATTCATTTGATTGATCACCATTTTACCCTCACAGGAATATATCTATTTTAAACATGTATGATAAAGCATGATAAAGGAAAATGTAAAGAACATGCATGTAAAGACTTGACATACCTAAAAAACAAAGATTCGAATGGAGAGAGTACCCAATTATGTAGTGTTTTTTTCTTCTTGCATCAAACTCCTCAACAATTTGAGTTTTTCACCACTTGCTTCCTTTTCAATGTTAAATTAAATAACACTCAGATATAATTACTAACAACAATACTATTAACCAATTTATAATGTTAAATTCCTAAAATTGAATCACAATTAACATTGCAACACTACAAAAATTGAAACTTGAATAGATATATATCAAACTTGGTGTGAAAACTATGTTATTTCCTCCTCAAGTTGGCAAAGCAGAAAAGGTGGTGGAAAGATCATGCAAAGGTGGTAGAATGTGTAAAATGTGCATGTGAACTTCCCAACAGCATGAAAGCACTTCTTTTTTGTTAGAGCACGTGCATAATCAGTATGAAAACAGAGCATGTGGGCCTAGATCATGGGGGTCAACACTTTTTTACCATTTCTATAGAAGGATAAAACACGAGTGCATTATAACGCTCTCACATTTTGTCCTGCTATAGATTGATCCATAAATATTTGTACCTATCTCACCTTCGATAGCACCTTTACAATATCTCACCTCTAGTTCCATTAGCTCATGTTCTATATCTCACTTATCTCTCCCCCTTACCTCTCTACCTCTCCCCTCTCTATGTCTCTCAGTCACTCCTTGTCTACCTTAACCCTAATCCCTCAACCCTCAACCCTATCCCTAAACCCTCAACCCTCAAACCTCAACCCTCAATGTCAAAACCTAATTCCTCAACCCTTAACTCTGATCCCTCAACCCTCAACCCTATCCATAAACCCTAAACCCTAAAGCCTCAACCCTTAATCCTCAATGTCAAATCCTAATCCCTCAACCCTAAACCCTATCCCTAAACCTTCAACACTATACCTTAAACCCTAATCCCTCAACCCTCAACCCTAAACCCTAATCCCTCAACCCTCAACCCTAATCTGTCATCCCTCAACTCTAATCCCTCATCCCTAAACCCTAAATACTATCCCTATTCCTAAACCCTCAACAGGCTCGATACTATACCTTAAACCCTAATCCCTTATCCCTAAACCCTCCAACCCTATCCCTAATCCTTATACCCTCAACACTCTACTTTAACCCTAATTCCTCGACCCTCAACCCTATCCCGAAACCCTTATCCCTTGAACCTCAATGTACTCAACTCTCAATGTCAAACCCTAATCCCTCAATCCTTAACTCTGATCCCTCAACCCTCAACCCTATCCCTAAACCCTAAACCCTAAAGCCTCAACCCTCAACCCTCAACATCAAATCCTAATCCCTCAACCCTAAACCCTATCCTTAAACCCTCAACACTATACCATAAACCCTAATCCCTTAACCCTCAACCCTAAACCTTATCCCTAAATCCTAATCCTTGAACCCTCAACCCTAATCCATCATCCCTGAACTCTAATCCCTCATCCCTAAACCCTAAATGCTATCCCTATTCCTAAACCCTCAATGGGCTCGATACTATACCTTAAACCCTAATCCCTTATCCCTAAACCCTCCAACCCTATCCCTAATCCTTATACCCTCAACACTCTACTTTAACCCTAATCTCTTGACCCTCAACCCTATCCCGAAACCCTTAACCCTCTAACCTCAATATACTGAACCCTCAACGTCAAACCCTAATCCCCCAACCCTTAACTCTGATCCCTCAACCCTCCACGCTATCCCTAAACCCTAAACCCTAAAGCCTCAACCCTCAACCCTCAACGTCAAATCCTAATCCCTAAACCCTTCACTCTAATCCCTCAACCCTAAACCCTATCCCTAAACCCTCAACACTATACCTTAAACCCTAATCCATCAACTCTCAACCCTAAACCTTATCCCTAAACCCTAATCCCTCAACCCTCAACCCTAATCCTTCATCCCTCAACTCTAATCCCTCATCCCTAAACCCTAAATTCTATCCCTATTCCTAAACCCTCAACAGGATCGATACTATACCTTAAACCCTAATCCCTAATCCCTAAACCCTCCAACCCTATCCCTAATCCTTATACCCTCGACACTCTACTTTAACCCTAATCGTTCGACCCTCAACCCTATCTCCAAACCCTTAACCCTCGAACCTCAATGTACTCAAACCTCAACATCAAACCCTAATCCCTCAACCCTTAACTCTGATCCCTCGACCTCAACCCTATCCCTAAACCCTAAACCCTAAAGTCTCAACCCTCAACCCTCAACGCCAAATCCTAATCCCTCAACCCTTCACTCTAATCCCTCAATCCTAAACCCTCAACACTATACCTTAAACCCTAATCCCTCAACCCTCAACCCTAAACCTTATCCCTAAACCCTAATCCCTCAACCCTCAACCCTAATCCGTCATCCCTCAACTCTAATCCCTCATCCCTAAACCCTAAACACTATCCCTATTCCTAGACCCTCAACGGGCTCGATACTATACCTTAAACCCTAATCCCTTATCCCTAAACTCTCCAACCCTATCCCTAATCCTTATACCCTCGACACTCTACTTCCTCTACTTTAACCCTAATCCCTCGACCCTCAACCCTATCCTGAAACCCTTAACCCTTGAACCTCAATGTACTCAACCCTCAACATCAAACCCTAATCCATCAACCCTTAACTTTGATCCCTCGACCCTTAACCCTTAAAACTTGAACCCTAAAACCTATCTCTACATGCTCGACACTCGACACTATATCTTAAACCCTAATACCTTAACCCTCATCCCTAAAGCCTCAACCCTAAATCCTTAAACCTTCAACCCTAATCCCTCTACCCTCGACACTCTTATTTAACCATAATCCCTTGACCATTAACCCTATCCCTCAACCTTCAACCCTCAACCCTCAACACTCAACTCTCAACATTAAACCTTAATTCATCAACCCTAAACCCTAATCCCTCAAACCTAAAACCTATTCCTAAACCCTCAACCCTCAACACTATACCTTAAACCCTAATCCCTATCGCTCAACCCTTAACCCTTAAAACTTAAACCCTATCCCTACACCCTCAACACTTGACACTATATATTAAGCCTTAAACCCTCATCCCTAAATCCTCAACCCTTAATCCTTAAACCTTCAACCCTAAACCCTATCCCTAATCCCTCTACCCTCAACACTCTAACCCTAACCTTGACATTAAACGCTAATCCATCAACCCTAAACCCTAATTCGTCAACCCTAAACCCTATCCCTAAACCCTCAACCCTCAACACTATACCTTAAACCCTAATCCATCAACCCTAAAACCTAATCCCTCAACCTTCAACCCTAAACACTATCAATAAACCCTCAACCCTCGACACTATACCTTAAACCCTAATCCCTTAACCCTCAACCCTAATCCCTCATCCCTAAACCCTAAAAGCTATCCCTACTCCTAAACCCTCAACCCTCAACACTATACCTTAAACCCTAATCCCTTATCCCTAAACCCTAAACCCTATCCCTCAACCCTTAACCCTAAAAAATTAAACCCTAAGACCTATCCATAAACCCTCAATGCTCAACACTATATTTTAAACCCAAATCGCTTAACCCTTAGCCCTAAAGCCTCAATGCTCAATCGTTAAACCTTCAACCCTAAACCCTATCCCTAATCCCTCTACCCTCAACACTCTACTTTAACCCTAATCCCTTGACCATCAACCCTATCCCTAAACCCTAAACCCTCAACCCTTAACTCTCAACATTAAACCCTAATCTATCAACCTTAAACCCTAATCCGTCAACCCTAAACCCTAATCCCTCAGCCCTAAACCCTATCCCTAAACCCTCAACCCTTAACACTATACCTTAAACCATAATCCCTCAACCCTAAACCCTAATCCCTTAACCCTTAACCCTAAACCCTATCCCTAAACCCAACAAAACTACTTTGCCTTATGTTAGTTTGTTAAACCCATCATTTTTGACACTCTTCTCTTAAAGATATTTGAGTTGCAAGAATATATCATAAAAATGGCTATGAACTTTTTTAATGTTAGTAATGTTATATGCAATGTTTTTCTGGCCCATCTGGGGTTCATTATGCCAATAGGTGTACACACTATGAGAAAAACTTTGCGTATGGTACATCCACAGTGAGTAATTAATAGTTGAAATCAGAAGGATGAGCATTATGAGAAAAGCTTTGCATTGGGGTACATCTATGTTTCTTGCTATCCATCCCGCACTTAGGGGAGATATATTGTTATGAAACAGGCAAATAATCTCCCATTGTTTACTGGCTCTATCCACAAGAACTACTAAACTATACCTTAAACCCTAATCCCTCAACCCTAAACCCTATCCCTACTCCCTCTACCCTCAACACTCTACCTTAACCCTAATCCCTCGACCCTTAACCCTAAACGCTATCCCTAAAGCCTCAACCCTAAACCCTAATCCCTCAAGGTCCTAAACTCTAATCCCTTATCCGTAAACTCTAAATCCTATCCCTAAATGCTCAACCCTCAACCTTAAACCTTAATCACTTAATCCTTATCCACCCCTCTCCTCCCCTATCTGGCTCACTCCCATCTCTACCCTCCTCTACCCTCGACACTATACATACATACATATAGGCATACATAGATACATACATACATATAGGCATACATACATACATACATACATGATTAATAGCCTTGAACATAAAAAAATCAAGGGGAACATAACACAAGTGTGTTATAACGCACTCGCGTTATTTCAAACATGACAAACAACACAAAATTTTGCGGAAAAGGAAAAATGCAAAGCAAAAAATAATGTGAGCACGTTACAATGCGCTCGTGTTATGTTTTGTTTTGGGAATCCCAAGCCTTGGGCTTGGGTTTTGCTTTGGATTTCCAACCCAAAGGTTTTGAGTGCCTTTTCAACATCCACAGACGTGTTTTTCCATATTCTTCAAGATTTCACATAATTTTGTTCATGCTAAGGTGTTCCCTCAGATTTGCACGTGTTTCAAGGTTGAACAAATCGAACACCTGGGTAATGTTAGGCTTTCTCTTAGCTATTTGACAATGTGATTTTTTTCACATTTTAACAATGTTAAGCCTTTCATCTTTAATTTCTTTTGTTTGTGTGTCTGTTTTTGGGCAAAAACCACTGTTTGGTCTTTTTTTCATTGTAAATTAACTATTCATTGAAATTTCAAAAAAATTACATATTTAGAAACTAGAATCCATTCTACACATATTAAAAAAAGAAAAAAATGATTTTCGATTAGTTTTCAAATTTTATAGGGGTAGCACGGCCAAAATTCTATTTTTTAGGATGTGTCCACTTTGAAAATTAGTAAAAAATCAAGTATTCATCAAAAAATTATCAGAAAAATCAGGGATAAACTAAATGCTATTAGCTAATTTCTCACTGAAGCGATTTTAAAAATACCAAAAAAAAGTTGACCTTTTAAGGGAGCCACAAAACATGCTATGTTATGTTTTTTTGAAAGAAACAACACCAATTTCTGTGGCTCCCTCTTTTGAACCCCTTAATCTATGCCATTTTAAAAAAAAAAGTTGTTTAGAAAGTAGACTCGGAGTACTACGAACATTGTTTTGGTTGCATCTCCAAATTTTGAGTGTAACTATGCTCAATTTCTCATCCAAGGCCAACATTTCTTGTTTTAAAAAAAAAAGTGGCCACTTAAGACCCCTTTTTGGCCCCCCATCTTCTTGCACTTAACCTCATCCCAAAATTAATCTTCCTTAACCACTTCATGAAATTCTGATGGAGGAATACTATTTTTTGCTTCATAAAAACTCTTAGCTAGCTGTGTAGGTTCTAAGAAAGGTTTACTTTCACACTCATTTACTTGATCTGAGACCCCATTGTCAGACTGCTTAGTTTTAATCAACAACTTCTCATATTGTTGAGCATCTTCTTGCTGGTCTGAAATTGTTGGTAAGTTGGGTACCTGAATGCTTTCCTCATCCTATTCAACAAAAGTAGGTAATTGATCAAACAAAAAGACCAATTCTTCCTCTTCATGTTGTGCCTGCTCCAATGACACTTGAGCATCTTGTCTTTGTAACTGAAGACCTTTACCTTGTAGCCTCTATACATTTCTTTCATTCATTTTATAAACAACATTATAAAACTCTTCAAATGAATGAAAATGTAAGGGATTCAGTGACAAGCTTGATCCTACATCCTCTTCACATGTGTTATGCTCATATTTAGCTAGGGACATGGTACAAACAACAGTAACCGACTACTCCTCTTGCCATAGAGTTTCATGTTCAGACTTATCTCCTGGTAAGAATTTCAATTCCTCATCTTCCTAATCTTGGACTGGTATGGAAGGGGTAGCCTTAACAAGATTTGGCATTTTATAGTCAAGATACCTAGTCCAAGAAGGCTGCCATGGCTATTCGGTACTTTGATGATTTGATTCAGGCTCTTGACATGACTAAAACTGAGGGTTAACGGACTGGTTTGACTGATTTTGTTCATTCATGAGCTCTTGTTGTAAAGAATATTCTTGCTATCTCTTTATGTCATTCAACTGCTTGGTCCAGTCAAGCAATATGTTCTTGATATTTACAATCTCTAGTCTCTCATGATTTTGAAGCTGATTGGGAAAGTAGTATTTCTAGTTTGGCATAAAATGGGATTCTTGAGGCTGTTCATGGGCATACACTAGCTGCCATGGAGTTTGTGCATAGCTGGGAGGGTGGTAAGCATGACAGACTTGTTGGTTATCAATTGTTAATGGATTTTTTCGACTAAAACTAGCTATGTGACCACTGTGATACGACTCATAAGATGGTGTATGAACTAGATTTTCATGAAATGGTGGAAAGTAATACATGTTTCTTTGAAATGAAGACATATTGCAACATTTATATGCGCTGAAAACTCATTGAAATCTTTCACAATAAAAATCAAGTCTGATTTTTAGTAAAATAAGTACATACTAGCACTTGTCTTCCTAAAACCAGTAGATGTTTCTTTCCAAAGTCACTAGGTGTGTGTTTTCTTTGCCTCCCAAGGTAAGTTTTGCTAACAAACACACCAATATCAGCAATGCATGAACTGTTTTGTATTGGTCTTCACTAAACCAAAGCTTCAGAGTCACTAAGTATGTATTTAAAACACCTCAAAAGGCAAAAGTCAGTTGCTGTACACACCAAACAACAGTGAAATGATGTACAAAAAGAACTAAAAATTAGTTTTGGTCCCATCGGTCATTCCAAAAACTATTATCTCTCAGAAATGCACCCTTACTAAGTTGCAAAACTTAACTTTCTAGAGGAACATGGAAACACTTCTAGGCTGCGGGAAAACCTAATGACTGAAGTGAATCTCTGGATTAAGGCCGGCTCCTAGTTTCAATATCACCTAAACTACTGAAACTTTAGGGAAAAGGGAGAAAGATAACTTAAAACATAAACTTAAAAGAAAATTGATACATCAAACCTACTGGGAGACAATGAAAACAGAATTTTACACTTAGCTCAAATCTGACTGAAATTGAACTTACACAACTTGTTTCAACATGTTAATGCATAAACGTTTTACTGAAGAGTCAAATATTAGACTTAAAAAAGGAAGAAGAAACTTCACAATAAGTAATTTATTTGTACTTAATTGACACAATCAGTAACCTGAATTAACATGCTAATTACAGAAAAGGTATAAAGCATGAGACAAAACTAAAGAAAACTAAGCAAGTTTACAACATAGTTTGATCAATCACAAGGCATACACTTAAATTGTAAGAACAAGATGATAAAATTTCATTACTAGGTATGAGCAAGGTATCCACTGTATTTCATCTCTCACGAGTTACAAAGTATGACAAAATGTAACAAAAGGCTGCAAAAGTCTGAGTGTCTCCAATTTGCATAATCAGAACTCTCTACAAAATGAGTCACAAAAGTGACTATATCCACCACTATCCAAGTGGTTCCACCATACAAGGAGCTAGAAATAAACTTGGGTCGGATGCCCACAAAAAGCCTAGAATATAGGGTCTATATCTTCTCCATAAGAGCTCATAATGAAGGAAAAAGTCCATCATGACCTAGTCTAACATGATGACTCATGAAAACTACTCCAAAATGACTATAAATGCAATAAAACTCCCCTAGATGCTCTCCAATAGTCAATTCAACCACTAATTGCCCCTATGACTTATTCAAAACATTCATGTTTTAAGGCAACTTAGTGGCTCCATACTTGGCATGTGTTTGCCAACTTCCTCCATTCTCCTATATACCTGGCATAACAAGGTCACTTAATGCAAAAAAGAATGCTTTACAATTACCTTTGCATATAATAATAACAATAAACTATAAATGGTTTATAACTTCACCATTCAAGCTCAATTGTTTTACATTCTGTATCTTATGCAAAGAGAATAAAAGTAAAGAAACTAAAAGCACTGAAGTGTTGACCCTAGCAAGAGGGAACAAAACATTACAAAAGCCTTAAAAGACTTATATATCTCATCGTGGCACATGACAAGGCACAACACATTACTAGGGCATAAGATTTTCAAGTTTTGGACCACGGGCTCTTAAAAAAATGCAAAATGCAAAATATGATAAAAAGCCCATCGGGCTTTTAGGGCTCAAACCCTAAAAGATAGAAAGTCGAGAAAAATTACAACTTTTCATTTTGCAACCTTTTGTTTATTTTGAGTGCACCACCATGAGTTAGCTTTGTTGCTTGACCTGTAGAGGTTCCCTGCTCCTTTCTAAGGCATTTTCAATGATTTTACACATATCTATGTGAGCTTTTGACTAGTAAGTTCAGCGCTATCTCTATTACTTTTTCTGTGTTCTTCATTTTATATTATGAACAAAAAATGTGATAAATGCTTCATTCTTTTCATCTATAAGCAGCAATGCATTTGACAAAACACCTCATTTTGATTCATCCTTGTATGCTTCATCTCTGTATATTTGTATCATTTTGAGCATTTGCTCTTGAGTTGGTTCATTACTATGTTTTGACTTCATGGGTTTTCTTGAATTTGGAAAAACTGTGTACTTCTGTTGTGATTTTCTAAGAAAACCAAAATAGTACCACATACTTAGCAAGCCACCAGAATTGTTGTTAGAGTGGGCTATGGATGTCCCTTTTATAACAGAGGCTGCAAACTATTCTTTCACTTGCCATGCTATCAGTTCTCCATTAGCAGACCTCCTAGGATTGTTTTCTTGATGTTGTAGACATTCCTCTGGCATGTAGGGTTTTTCTCATTCTATGCCAAGATTTACTACTATTTCAAGCATTTTCTACCTTCCATCCTTCTTGAGGATACAGTGACCATTTTCATTCTCTACAAGTTTCAACACTTTTACACTGATACACTTAAGTCTACCTTTATTTCTAAATAGTTTGACATTCACTCACTGTCAGGGTAGCTTGTCACTTTCTAGTGAAGAGTGTTCTTCATTTCCTTTACCTTGTATTGATATTGCAAGCTTTCTGTAACACTAGCATTCCTAGTAGACATGATATTTCCACAGTCCATAGTATTAGATAAAAGTGTTTCTGGAAAAACTGTGTTATGCTTTTTTGCATCAAAAAAGCATAACATTGTTTTCCAGAAACACTTTTATCTCACTAGCATTCCTTTTATTCAATATCAAAATTATCTCTGCACTAACTCTTTATATGTTGGCCTCTTCCTGCCTAAACTAAATCTAGCTTTACTGCTCCTTGGCAATGTCTACTCATGACTACCCAAGATAGGTCTTTATCACTGTAGTCATGATCCTTTGACTATTCATTATCTCCTTTTATCCCTCTAACCCAGACTTTGCAAACTGTAGGCCTATCTTCATTCACTTTGACTTGCAGGTAGAATTTCTTACTGTCAGGTTTTAACTTGACAACTTTTGTATGATATATGAGAACTCATTATGCTTCTTCTTCAATCTTCACAGGAGACTACTATATCACTTCTATCTTGACTATGCTTAGCTTATATGAGCCTTACTCTGTCAAAATGTCATTACAATTGCAAGTTATTGCAACTGATGTGTAATCTAAATGTAGTTCCCTTGAGTCCTTTCATGGCAGCAGCTCCATATCATCACTCTAATCACTCCATGTTTTACATTGAGCTTGGACATTATAGAGGCATGCTTTGAGTGGCAGTGAAGAGCTCAAAGAAAAAAATGGAATTATCAAACAAGATTTGTAAAGGAAATGACTGAGAAATGGTAACAATGTTGCTAACTATGTATGCATGAGTATCATTTACCCACTGACAATCCTCTTGATGTTGAAGCTTTCTCTTTTCTGTACTGTCTCTCTATATTATTCTCATGACTATCTTTATTCTTCTAAGTTATCACTATCTTAGGCTACATATGTGTAGTCTTATCAGTGGCAAACAACTTCACTATCAAAATATTTCAGACTGTTAAAAATTTCTTACAAGAAATCTAAAACTAGCTGTCATATCTTAGACTGCTCTTTGCTCAGGGTTTTCCTTGTTATTATGACTGCCACTAATGATTTGTACAGCCTTTAAGACTGTCTTGTTGTACTATATGCAGTCCTATTACTTGATGACTATTTATTTCATATATATCACTATCAAGGGGTTTGTTTGTGAACAATCTGCATGATGGAACCTCTTCACAAGATTGATGTCTTCAACATCTGATGCATTCCTCTCTATCATTGAATACTATCCACATACAGTTAGCTAACTTCATAGCCTATTGTTGACTATTTCCTTCATGATGGACTGATATGTTGCTTTGCTACCTTTACACTTATGAGCATGACTGATCTTTGTATCATAACAGTCATGTAGCCTTCCCCACTCTGTCCAACCTTGTCTTTGTACCTCTACTTTGTTTGACCACTGTCCTCATATAGTTAGCTATCTTCATACTCTAAATCTCCTCTATGACAGGCTTTCATCACAACTGTCTATAGACCTTAGTCTTCTAAATTGAGACAGTCTCTTTTCTTTAATGACTCTCATGACTGTCCTGTAGCTTTCAAGACTCCTTTCTTTGCTTTTCTGTTTAAGTGAAACCTGAATAGCCAAATGATTACTCATCTCTATATTAAGCTTCAATTGAGTAGGTATTTCACCATTTATGACAATGATATCAGTCAAATCATTCTTATAGGTGATGAAATATATACTCAAAACTGATAAAGAGAATACCTTTACACTCTCATCACTCTTTAAAACACAAGAGTGTAGAATTTTGGGCTCAACCCTTGTGGGAGACACATTTAACCCACATGTTGAAAATAGATAAACAAGTCAGTAACGTAACTTTCTCTATACCTGCATAGGAAACAAACATGTTAGGAAAATATGTTCATTTGATTGATGTTCTCGATTATCATGTTGCTTTCTCAAAAGTCCATGTGATACTAACTAGTTTACTGCATCTAAAAGTCAAACTGTATACTTCTAGATGTATATCATATGATATATGATGCATCGTCATTGCTCTAACATCAGTTTTCAAAATTTTATGTAGGTAACTAGGGGTAGCAAGGAGACAACAGCTGAGTGCATGACAAGTGGACATCACGGAATGACACCAGACATGAAAAATAGGATGAAGACTCATCATTTAGGCAATGACGAGTCACCCTATCTCATATGCATATTTATCTCTTTTTTTTTCTATAAATGTATAGTTTGTCTTTTCACTTAAAATGAAACAGTTAGTATCACAGCTTGTGTGAGACCTAATACATTTATTTTATCAATAAGATTACTTGTTTCTGAAAAGATTTGTACAATCCTTTCTATGTTATCTACATTTGCATAAATGCAATCTAGTATAATGTAACCTTCTGATCTTATTTATGCACATGCATGTAATGTAGCAGCAGAATAAAATGTACCTTTCTTTTTCCATTTAATCACAAAAGCTCTACCTGATTGAGCTATTATCAAAAATAGGTAACAGTTACTTAGAAACCATGTCACTTAGAGACATTTTGTCTAAGGAAACACGATCATGTAGGGTCCCTCTACAATAACCTCTCTTAGTTTTTTATATCTTTGAGGTGTTTGCTTGTGGTGAAACATTTTTTGCTGCCCCAAAAATCGTCAAAAGGAGGTAGTGTAAAGTTGCAAAGGGGTGTAAATTTTGTTCTTCTCCTCGTGTGGCCAAACTGATAGTTCCAACATGTATAGATGGGTACATTTAGGCTAGGCGTAGTCCTATTTCACACCCAAACATGCCGAAACAGTCCAAGCTACAAACACTAACTAGTTTTCAATCTTCAAACACTGTAAATACCATGATATCATGCATAAGACTGATCAATCCTCATGTAGCCATGTAGATATTCCTTCCAAAAACTCATGTCAATGACCAAAATCTCCAAACATGTTGCATAGATCTAATTCTAAAATTTACTGGCCCTCTGCATCATATTACAAGCCCTAAATAATAAAATTCCTTCACAATTTCTTTGCAATTTCCTTGAAAGACACCATTCAATCATCAATTATTCTTCACTATTCTTTTCATGCTACACATCATCACTTAGGTATGTCTTTGTATGTGCTCAGGCTTATGAGAGTTTACTGGAGAGGCCGATTGAGTTAGGTTGAAGGGCCAGTGAACTAATGGCTTAAAGACCCTTTAGTAGGTTGACTTAAGTGATAGTAACCTGTGATTATAAGTCAATATGAAATTAAATCAAAAGTGCACTTTACACATGACAGGCAATTGAGGGTTTTAAAGTCTTAAGAAAAGTAGATTCTTTTTAGGGTTTAATGCCCAATATGCAAACCCTAACTATCAATAAGAAAGACTTAAACATTCTAACTTTCATCAAGAGATATCTAGGACATTTTAGAGACCTTAGGGACATCAAAAGAAAGACATTAGAGTATGACACTTATCATAGTATTAGGGTTCTAAGACATGAACAACTTCACATTCAAATCAAACTCATGACTCCCCTTGATAAATATAACTCTCCTTGATGATGACATTGAAGTATGATTATGAAAGGTTGTGTCTTCTCTAACTTCTTATTGCATGAACAAAACCACTTCCACCATGAACATGCACCTTGAATCATATCAACCTTCCAAGATAGACCTTATCATGAAAACCATATTCACAACAAAACCTTGCATGAATAAAACCACATCCACCATGAACATGAACCTTGCATCATATGAACCATGTTTGTCTTGTGCAGCATCAACATGAACTAAGAGACCTTATCATGAAAACCATATTCACACCATCATGCACCTCATGACCATCACCTACCTTGAATCACTATATCACCTTATTAACATCATGGCATCAACCTTGACCCTTTTACATAAACGATAAACAATCTACAAATTGGTAAATGTGATGACATGATACATATTAACATGGTGAGATGCAAAGTATACATTTATAATATTAACCACATTCTCAAAGGGATTGCTGATGACTTATGGAAGCCTATAGCCCCAATGTTATGTTGCATACTCAAATTAGGTAAGACTCAATGTACTCTCATAACCTTGCCTTATATGCAAGAGGAATTACATTTAATAACCACAATGGTCATCAGGTGCTCATAAGCATATGATTTTGACTATCTTATTCAAGACAACCAACATATTCTTTGTATCCCAATATGGTATAATAACAAGAAATTAAGAAATATTTTCAATTGAGCAACTCATAAAGAATATGGATCAAAATGCTCATTTGAATATTTTTAATTGAGCAACTCATAAAGAATATGAATATTTTCTATTCAACATGATGATTCATTTTTATTTTAAATACAACTTTTATCCTTTTTAGTTCCAGAATGAGGTTTAGGTGATACTTGAATAACAATAGCTGGCTTATTGGATCAACAAACATCCTATGTAATACAATTGGACTTTAAATATTTGAAGTAACCATCTACAAATATCCATTGAAATGTGGATTTATAATGCAAATATGGACACCATCAATAAAAAAAATTGTATTAACCAAATATCCATATAGGCATACATCAATATCTGTCAATATAAGTATAACATATATACAAAATAGCCATATAGGCTTACAAGAATGCCATATAGGCATACAATGTCTCCTATATGCAATACAAAATATATGTCCACAAATGCTATATAGGCATACAACAAAGGACCCCAATAAGCATTAATTCCCCTATGTTCGGTGAAGGGAATAGATCATGAGCATCCTTTGATCTTTAGGAGGATGGAGACATGTATGAGGGTGGTCCACTACGAACATGAGGGCTGCTCCTCCTATTTAGTTCTTCATGGATCTGTAGTTGTTACAATAAAAAGTATGGACATTAATATATAGAAATTACATGTTATAAAAAATGAAACATTTAATAAACTAATCACTTACTGCTACCATATAATCTGTCTCCTCATTTGCCTTAGTAGCAGGATTAGGCTGTGGTGATGTCATGTCCTATAGAAACCATCCAGATAGAAATTAAACTTCAAATCAATAATCATTTGATTTTTTAAAAATAAACAACTATAACAATGAATGTAATTTGAAATTTACTAATCTGCCTCATACCCCTGTCAAATACATGGAGCTATGAATTGCAGTGGACACACAATGCTCCATTGCCCTATGAATTTTGGGAGGTGTCTTTGCGAATTGCATCATCTGAAAATAAAACAACATTATTTAATTACGAAACTAGAATAGTGATGCAAGTCATGGCTCCTAACATACACACACATTCATCTAAACATGGAAGTACACACAATAAAGCACACTATGATATTCATTGTCACCAATGCATCACTATGATACAACTAGACACATAATACACATAATCACAGTGAAAAGTTTTCTCTCTTGGTGATATACTATAGCTCTTTCTTATGCTTCCTCAAGTCTCCATTGTTGTTGTGCTCTTTTGGTACATGTTTATGTGAGTTCTTGGAGGATTTTGTGCTCTCTTTCATCTGAAAGAATATAGTAGTATTAAATGAAGGGTACTCATTAGACTTATGTGGGTTATATGTAGGATCAGATGTAAGGATGGAAGAAATTGAGACAATAGGATTGACATAAGTTTGTAGGGGAAAGGGTTAGTGTAGATTTAAAGATTTTGGTTAGGGGTGACTTATTGCCCACATAGTTAATACCTAAAACCTAGATGATGTTCGAGTCAATCATATGATATATAATATGTCATAGGCTAATGCTTCTAGTGTCATGTCCTGGGGTCTAATTGGTGGTAATTAGATGAGATTATTAGAGAGAATTTGTCAAAGAATAGTGTGGAGGGGATCAACAAGATTTGGTAGACATGTATGGAAAATGTGGTAGCATAGACAAGGCAGTGAGCTATTTGAAAAAATGCCTCAAAGAAAAGTGGTCTCATGGTGATGTCCTTGTCTATGCATTTGCTTCTCATGGCATTCCATGAGAGCACATTTCTTTGATGCATTTTTTTTCAAATTTAACTATATTGTAATTGAAATTTTGTCATCTATCAACATCTAGCTATTAGTTATGCAATGTCTAATAATGCTTTGAGTTTGAAAGATGTACAATGCAATGTAATCAACGATATGAATATAAAATACAAAAATCTAGTAAGTACAATTCATTAGTTAAACTGTTTATTTTATTACCTCAGTGAATCTTTGAACTACACCACCACTGGTAGGTGTTGCCATGAAATCTCCAAGATTAACCTATTCAACATCCAAAATTAGATATTAGAATACCATTCATATAACAATGCTATTCACATGTAATATTTATAATTGTTTACTAGTTACATACCCCGGCAGTAGATGTCCTAGTGTAAAATGCAAGTGGATTACTGTTGAGAACTGCATCAATGCTATGACCCTGAAATTTCATCAGAATCATCAAACTAAATTAGTTAATCTTGCATTTCAAAAATGAAATTTAATAAATTAAATTCAATGAACTTGCTAACATTTACCTAAGTATCAAGGCCAAAAGTCTCACTCAGGAGGGTATATGTCATCACCATCTGTTCAGCTGCAGATGTAGTTTGTGCACTTGCATCTTGACTATCCATGGGGTCATAACCAAGGCTAACCCACAAGTGCTGCAGGAATTGCATGCTCTATGATGCTCTAGGTCAAGGCACTAATAGACTGAAGTGTCTCGACCTCAACACTCTCCTTCATAATGGAAGGGATAGACACATGCTCATGGGATAGTATGCTAACTACTTGTCTCACTGGCCACTGTGGGTCAACACATGCCCCTAGTCTATCTTGTGATGACTCCCCACCTCTACCCTGAAACTCCTGCATATCAAAATAGTTTGGCACTTTATTGAGGACAAACTCACAATAGAGTTTCCTCAAAACGTATTGCGGGACCTCATTATTGTTGCATGGATGACGGTCAAAAACCATCCACCACCTCTACCCCAAATTGTCCCTTATCACTTGGTTGTTGCACCAATGGATAGGGAACCTCTTACATGTAATGGGTGTAGGTTGATTTGTTCGTGGGTTTGTGAAAATGGAACACAAGTCCAATTTTGTAATTTGTAACTTTTTTACTTTTTCATACAATAGCTTGTTTGCATAATACTCTCTAAATTCTCTCCTCTTTTCTGACCAACTAGATATTTTCTTGCTAATTGAATCTACATTTGATAACATAGATTGAAGAGATTGAGAAAGTGTGGATCTATGCAAGGTTGAAGTTGAAGGATCTTTCAACCTTGCAATTATGTCTTCAATTTCTTTTTTATTGTTTTCAATTTGCCCCATTAGATTTTCTTGTGTTCTAGGGGCATGTCGAGGAATGGATGGAGGAGTTTGTTGTTTGGGTTGTTCTTCGGCAGGTATTTCCTATTCAGGTGATTTGGGATTTTTTGGATTTTCAAGAAGAGGAGGAGGAGGAGGTGCATTAACATTTCTTGTCAATTAAGGAAATTTACTTCAAAAATCAACTTAAACCTACCTATTTAGAAACAAATTCACACAAAAAAAATAAATAAAACTCACTCCTTTGGCCTGCTCAACATCGTGGCGGCATTTTGGCGATGAATCAGTGAGATTTTGGTGTTGAATTTGGTCTTCAAAAATGCGAGTGCACTCCTTAGGGTTTGCAGGCCACGGGTGTAGAGAAAACAAAAGGAATGCACAAGCAAAATTGCTATTTTTTCATATAGTTAAACATATTGCGCTCACATTATAACGCGAGCGTGTTATGGCTTGGTTTTACTGAGCCTTAGGCTTGTCATCACCAAACCATAATGTGGCCACTTTTTGGCCCCCCAACATTATGCACCCACCCTCATTTTCCTTTGAAGTTTACTATTATTTACTTTCTTAGAAGTGTTCATTAATCTTTTGAAGATATGTATGTGATGATGAGTAGTAAAACCTAACTTTCTATAATTCAAGGATTATTTTTGGTGTTTAAGAGAAAGTTCATTCCTTTGTGGAAGTGCTATAAGTGATATTATAGTTCATAGCCACAACAAGAAGAACTAGGATTTTTTCCCTTTGCAAATAGACATTGAATCTCATAGATGGAGAATAGAGTTAAGAAGTGTAGCAAGAGATGCATAAACTCTTGATAAAGTAGCAAGATTACTAAAGTTATAAATTGATGTTGCAAGAACACCTCATTCAATGAGAGAATGAGATGGATCAAGGGAAGTAATACTCATTGGAAGATTCCTAGAGCATAGGGAAGTCCCTCTCCATAGAAGAAATGGAGGAAATCCATGGTTAATCAAGTCTACTAAGAACACCTCAATTCAAAGATGTAAATTTAGGGAAGCTCAATGGGGTCAGCCCACAATAGTGTGTCCCACTTTTTGGCCAAAGTGGGACATTAAAATCAACATTTTAAACTAAATTTTCACTTTCTAACACCTATAGCAACTAATCCATTAAGAATTTGAAGATGATGTGAACTAGTGATTTTGAAGATTTTGTGTGTAGATTCTAAACGTATTTTTCAAAAAATTATAAGAAATAATTTGTGAATTTTTTCTGTAACTTTTAATAACTTATCTTTTATAGTTAACAATATTTTTAAAAGTGATGTTTATACCATACAACATAACTTTTTTATATAAAGGAAAAAATTCTAAACTTTTAAACTTAGATTTGTAACACCAATATCTACTGCGTAGATATTTTTTATAATTTTTTGTTGTATTTTTTTTAAAAATTAATTTTTGAAGTGAGATTAATTATAATTTAGACATAGGTTTATAACATACAACATAACTTTTTCTGTATGTATCCAAATTAACTTCCTTTTTTTGTTGAAACAAGGACATAAATACTTAGTGTGCAAATATTTTTCAAATTTTGTTTTCTCTATTTTTTTAAATTTTTTTGCATGTGTGGAATAAAGACCTTGATGTTTAGTGAAAAACCTATGTTCACTAGAAAATAGAAAATAAATACAATAATCAAATGAAATATATTCATTATCATACTTTTTAGAAAGCTTATACTAAGGGCTAAATACTTAAAATATAAAATTTCCAAATGACTTCATTTGATCCCCTAAAAGGTGAAGCAAAATATGTTTTTTGTCAGCATTTTGATAGGTGTGGGGGAGACTCTATTGAGGGTTTGATTTAAGATTAGGAGGGTTATTTCCAAGGGGGCTTGATCTAAGGGGGTTTTATCTAGTCCCCTTCATTTAAACCCCTTTAGATGGAACCCCTCAAGGATTAAATCATTAATTTTTCTAAGAAATATGTGATTTCAGCCAAAAATTAGGATGTACCATAAGTGGGACACACAATTGTGGCAACACCCCTTGACCATTGGTTGGAACAATTAGAGGTATATTTAGTATTCAAGCTCTTAGTTTAGAACAAAAGATTTATTTTGCGAGATTGACAATGGCAATTCATGCTTGAACTTGGTTTGAATATCTCTTATATTTTATTGAATTAAGAAAAAAAGGATCCTCCTATAAGTAAAGGGGATAAATTTAAGAAATTGATTAGAAAACAAATTCATTCATTGTCATGGAGAAGAAAATGTATGGAGTAGTAATTTTTGAAGTAAAAAGATGGACAAGGTGTGCAAGAGTGTACTCAAATGAATTTTGTACAAGGTTTGTTAAAATGTTGAAAGGTGTGCAAGAAGAAGAGGGGTTAATGAAATACATTAGAGGCCTATATTGCTCCCTAAGCTAGTGGATATTGATGAAACATGTGTAATATTTATAGGTTAAAAGACACCAATATAGGTGAGTGGAAAATCTCTTGAAAATTGATTGAAGATCCTCAAAGGCTCAAGATACTTTTATATAGTTTAGGAGCTAGGGCTAACACTAAAAAATGATTGGATTCCTATTAGGCTTACAAAAGTATCTTAATAAAAGAGATTCATTTAAGCTTCAATGTAACTCGTACATGATAAGCACTACATCTATCTATCATGAATATACATGATATAGCATATAATACCCATAATGTATTCATAGAAAGATATTCATTCAAAACCATAAGGAATATGATATAATACTAGAGTTAATATCTAAATTTTAATAATATGTCAATACCATTCTTCAGTTCCTAGATTGGAGATTATAAGAAAAACATCAATAAATAATCTTAATAGCTAATATATCTACCACTACATCTACTTTTTACACTTCCAATTCCTTTATCTTAATGAGAGTCTTTTGTTTCTTAGAGTCGATCTCCTTTTTACACTTCCAATTCCTTTATCTTATCTCATCTAGATATCTATTTACCATAATGACATTTGTAAGCTCTCAATTTTATTCATTAATACTAGTCATCCATGAAGGGAACAAAACACTAGAATTAGAATCAAGTTCTATATGAATTGAAATTGAATAGGTAGAGGACTACTTGAAGAATTTAGAATTGAAGAAATAGTTACCTCTAGAAAAAAAACTTTTACCAAAATTGAAGAAACAAGAAACACAACCTAGTAGATGATGCCATCATTAAAATAAGGGGAACAAAATAAAATTGAACATGAAGAAGAAAACATTGGTGTATTGAAAAATGATGTGAACTAATACAACAATAACACAAACTCTATGTATAGAATTTTAGTGTTGATGTATTAAGTAAATATGATTATGGAAATGGAAAGCACATAAAATCAATAAACCATAGAAATAGATCAGAGAACACTAGATGTATGTGGAAAATCCCTTTTAGGAAAAAAATCCACCATCAAAGAGAGAACAAGTGTGTACTAATCTTAAATCAATAATTACATGGATACAAGAAACATCTCTCCTCAAGCTTGCAACATTCTAGTAGTACTTGTGTACCTATAAATTATCACCAAGGCTCTTATATATAGAACTATTGGTAGGAGACTATTAGGATAAGATACCATTAATATGGAAGTTCTAATTAATTTTCATGTATCTCCATGATCCTTGGAATGTGTACTTAGATGCCTAAGGTCATGAGAGATAAAAATATTTAATATTTATTTGTCTATGACAAATTGTAATTGCATTCATAGAGTTGGATCTAGTCATCAGTGGCAGTTACAAATCATATTGTAAGAAGATTCCTTTTGGGTATCCATTTTTGAGGTGGGGTCCATTTGGATTTGCATGTACATGCATGTTATCCAAAATGGGGTGCCTTGGTTTGCATGTTGTGCATGTTAGCTATCGGAACCGTCAGTGAGTTATTGAGCACTCAGTCTTGACCAAATTCATTGGCTATGGGTTGGGTGCCCATGTGAAGGCCATTTGAAGAATTATTATTATTTACTAAGTTTGCAGGTTGTCCACTAAGGGGGCGTATGGTTTTTTCATGTGGTTTTTCCACTTGTTTTGATACTACGGTGGTATTCTCACATCTAATTTATCTATAAATTGGTGCCTTGGGTTAGTAGTATGTATGATATTTTTGTAGGTTGGAGGAGTAATGAAGTGTTTCCAAAATTTTGAGATAAATGTTGTGTTGATGTAAACTTCTTTGAAGGATTAATACTGTAACATCCCAATTGGAATATTAGATATCCTTAAACATAATTAAAGCAAACATCTCACTATTTTTTTAAATTAAGTGTAATCAAAGATATTACATTTGTAATTTCAAATACAATACATATATTCAAAAAATGGTCACTTCACATGCGACTAAAAAAATTCCACATATAACAAATGGTCGTATTTCTTATGACTTACAAATTTACCAATATATTTTACAAAAAAAGTAATGTATTCTTGTTCACAAGTCTTCGGCAGCCAACTGTAGGAGAGACCAGTGGTCCCCTGCACACCTTCCTTTTGGAAGTGGCTCTTCCCTTTGCAAGGGTAATAGATAATGAGAATCAACTGATTCTTTATGCCATTTGAGAACTATTGATGTGTCCTAGCTAATAACAATTGGGCTTGCAACTCTAGTCTAGATCTAGTAGCTACATATCTTTTTCACTCTCACACACTCTTCGTTTATATTAATTACATGTATATGCTATATATCCATATAGAGGTGTGTCTTTTATGAACATACAGGTTCTTTGTGTGCTAACTCTATCCTCCACATGCCCCTTGTGGTAACCTATGACAAGTTTTGTTGGGTGCCCTATACTTTTCCAACATCATTCCTCCCTTTAAAATTATATCTTGTCCTGAAGACATGTTCTGTTGAATTCAAAGGTAGGATACTTTTGCATATCACTCTGAGCTAGGCCAGAGTTGTGTCCCATTGTTTCTTTTCTAATATCAAAATTTGTATTTGGCTCTCTAACTAAATATAAGTATCCTCTGCATCACCCAATGTATTTGGTACTTATATCTTTTGTGTAGTTTGTTTAGCTTCAATGAATACTCCAATCAGGGATGCTAGCCTTAGGCTTACTATCTCTATTAGTTGTTTAATTTGTTCTTTGATTTGCTCCCTTTGATTCTGGAACTGTTGGAGATGGGAGTGCAATGTTTCTACTTGTGCCCTTATGGCACCAATAGTATCTTGTACCAGATCATAAGTACTAGCTACTTGTATTATTTGTGTCTCTAATGCATTTATCTGATCCTTTATATTCATAGGGGTAGTAGGCTACTGTAAAAAAAAAATTGTATAGTACCTTTGCATCCTCCATGCCTTTTTGGATGTTCTTTATTTGGGCTTCTATTTTATTGTGTGCCTTGGTACATTTGTTCGATGCATCAGCTAGAATTTTCTTGTTTATTTTCTATGTTATTCATTCCTCTACCTTATTCCCCAAGTATGTAGAGTGTACTTTAAATATTTGCATTAGTTGTTTTAGTTTCTATGTTGGCAGTAGGGTTGTATCCCTTTGAGCCTCTGGCATCTCATTCTGAATTATATTCATAGCCTCTAGTAGTATTTCACTACCCTCTATGTATTGTTACAAAATTTATTCCTTCGTTGTGGAGTGGAAGATATCACCAAGTTGTAACTTCTGAATAGGTGATATACCTGACAAGTTCACTTTCCCTCCTATCATTGGAAATTTTAGTAGTTGTTGTGTCACCATAGGTTGTATTTGTTTTTTTTGCACCAAAAAATCCTTAATGTATTCAATCAAGGAAGCAAAGAAGGATGCATCCTGAGTATCTTGTTGATTGTACCCTATATCTAGTGGATCCTCTTCAATTTGTTGGTCCTCCTGATCTTTAGTTGTGTTGTGCAGAGGAGAGACCATTTGTTCTTCATTTTGCAGAGGATTTGTCTCTTGTTGTTTCACATTTTTCTCTGCTTCCTTTATAGTATCAAAGATTTTCTTTGTTATCTGCTCTATTTCTAGTTGGATCTTTTCTCTATTAGCCTACTCCATATTCATAAGCGTATCCACCCTTTGTTTCGATATGAGCTCCTTAGCCTGTAATTGGGAAAATTTGTCCTTCTCTTCTATAGAAATAGAGGTACCAACTCC
This sequence comes from Cunninghamia lanceolata, assembly GCA_027924645.1. Taxonomy (NCBI): domain Eukaryota; kingdom Viridiplantae; phylum Streptophyta; class Pinopsida; order Cupressales; family Cupressaceae; genus Cunninghamia; species Cunninghamia lanceolata. The sequence continues at coordinate 3,913,260 of BSBN01000738.1, forward strand.
ATCAATAGCCTATTGTCTTAGATCTTCATCTAATTTCATAGATTTTTCCCTTCTTTTCCTTAAGGCCTCTACTAGGCTCTCCAATAATTTTCCCAAAATATCATCCATTGTTTTGTTTGATTTTATCATGTACTTTATTATAGATCTTTCAATTATTTTATTACTCTCAACAAATACTTCATTGTATAACTCTGTTATTTCTTGAAGTAGCCCATGGAATTCTATCCCATCCAATATTGCATCTAAGATCAGGGGTTCTTGTGGAATCTAATGTTCATTTTTTGTTTCTTTTTCTTTTGTAATTTGGATACTTCTTCATCCCCTTCTTCTTCTTCTATCTCCTCCACCAGAGATTGGTTTTTCTTTATTTTAGCTTGTTGCTTTTGCATAGGTACAATTTTCTTCTCCTCACCTAATTGTACCAGTGTTTCAGATTCAACTCTTCTTCCTATAGACACTGTTTGTGTTGAAGATGTCAGTTGTGGTGTAGCTTGTGCATTGGCTACCACAAATGTACTTCTCCCTAACCTCCTAGGATTTTGAAGTGAAGTTGGCATTTATGGAGCTGATGTAGTAGTTTGTGGAGCTTCCATAGTGGCTTGTGAGGTAGATGATGTAATTTGTGGTAGAGATGTGTCTTCTTGGGGTGAGATATCCCATAGTTTATGTAGTTTTCTTTTGTTTTTTGTAATTTTTCCTTCACATTCTTCTTGTACATTTTATCCATTATTTCCTTCTATGTGCCAAACCTTTCTATGATAGCATCCTTAGGTTTGCTAAGTAATGTTTTTGCATAGGTATTTATTTCTTCTGTTGTGACAGTTGGTTCTTAAATTTGTAGTATGCAAAACCCTAAAAGGATGCCAAGCTTTATGATTAGGTAATGCAACTAATTTGGCCAACTGACAGAATCAACCAAGCTGGTTGGGATTCCTTGCACTTTAGGCTTTACTTCACCTAGGTGGGTGTTACCTTATGTTCACCAATGAATAATTACTCCTCAAGATGGTTGGTGACTTGTAAATAGATTTTGGTTTTTTATGAAATTTTATCAATTAAATCATCCAATGTAACCTAATTCAGATTGGCATGTGATTTGAATAGGTTATTTTTTCATGTTTCTACACACTACTCCTACTCCTACAAATAGAAAATTAAAATTGGCTTTTTGAATATATTACAAGGAAATGATTTTGAAAAAGTATTGTTTGGTGCCTTTTTCTCAACTAGGCAATGAAGTCTGATGAAGGGGGTAAATCACAAAAACACAATAACAAATATTAAACACAGCAAATAGAACTTTCTTTTATTGAACTGGGCAACTCATTACATTACAGAAGCTCAATTACAATCCGAGGATAAATCCTCTACTGGCTGCAACACATTACAGCTTTCCCAACCTCAAGACTCTAGAATCTTCAGCCTTCTGTAACCCCAAATCAGCTAGGGTTTCTATTTTCCCACCTATTCTTGACTCCACACTGGCCCCCTTGACTCTACTACTAGCCAAGGTTCCCAAAATAGTCATAAATAGCACTTTTTGGTGGCCTCCAGCTAAATTTTGAATTTTGCAACTCCCTCCAAAAGTAGGTCAACTTCCGGGAAGCATAACTTTTGATCCGGGTGTCCGATTGAAGAACTGTTTTAAGCACCGGAAAGATCGCGATGTAAACTATCACGCTAGAAATCTGTAAATAGATTTCCATCAACTTTTTGAGATGTTATGAGAAGTTTTAGTGCCTCATATCTCAGTCCGTAAATTTTCAGGGGCTTTTCAGAAAACAAAAACTTTAATATTTTTCAACTCACAAATGATCTTTACCTGATTCCTTCACCAAAGGTCTTATATTTCCATTAGGTAACTTTCTGGAAGTTTTTTCTTCATTACGTGCCCAAATGCAAACTTTCTAAAAATAGCAGGTACACTTTCCTAAAAAGGCAGGTCGCTATTTTTAGCAGTTTTGGAAAAACTGAAAGTCCTACATTATTATTCTGGATATTATGGAACCAAAAACACTAATTATGGGAAGAAATGAGAACAACTACAATGGTTTTGAATTAACTTCTTTTTGGGTGATGCAAGATTGCCCTTACACCTCTAGATGCTCCTGCATCAGACACCCAGTGTAATTTGAGAAGTGACCCTGTCACGTCTCAAGTATTTCTGTGAGGAAAACCCAAATGATCAACCTCTGCCTTAGACAACCAAGAAGAATCTTCAATAGGCCTTCCTTTCCATTTCACTAGATATTCTTCATATTGATTGTTCTGAGTGCTCCTTCCCACACGACTATCCAAAATCTCTTCTATCTCCTCTGTTGAAGTAGATGTTGAAATACTCCACTGCACTTCTGTTGGTCCATCCTCCGTTCCACCTTCATGGTATTCTAATAAATCAGCAATGTTGAAAACAGGAGAAATATTGATCCCACTCGGTAGCTCTACCTCATATGCATTTCCTGAATCATGCTTCTTCATGATTCTGCATGGTCCAAATCTCTTCATTTTCAATTTATTGTATGTTCCAACTGGGAACCTTTCTTTTCTCAAGTGAACCATGACTTCATCTCCCACTTGGAACTCCTTATACCTCCTCTTCTGATCTGCCTTAGCCTTGTACTAAATATTCATCTTATTAATGTGTTTTCTCACTTCTTCATGCAATTTCTTCAAATGTTCTGCAAAGTCTTTAGCTTCGGCACTTGTTTTTTCTCCATTGTCCAGCTTCCTTAACTCAGAAGCATTTCTTGGGCTATTACCATATACAATCTGGAATGGTGATTTACCAGTACTCCTATTGACAGAATTGTTGTAGGCAAATTCTGCCTGTGGTAAAATCAAATCCCATCCCTTGGGCTTATCTCCTACTAAGCATCGTAGCAAGTTACCCAAACTCCTATTCACCACTTCTATCTGTCCATCAATCTGTGGATGGTGTGCAGAATTGAACTTCAAGTCTGTCTTTAACTTCTTCCACAATGTCCTCCAGAAATAACCAACAAACTTGGTATCTCGGTCTGAAACTATGCTTTTTGGTAGACCATGTAGTCTCACCACTTCCCTAAAAAATAACTCTACAATATGAACAGCATCATTAGTCTTCTTACAAGGAATAAAATGTGCCATTTTTGAGAATCTATCCACCACCACAAAAATAGAATCATGTTCTCTCTGTGTCCTTGGTAAACCAACAACAAAATCCATGCTAATATCATCCCATGGCTTCTCCGGTACAAGTAATCGTTGATACAACCCTATATTCTGAATTGTTCCTTTTGCCATCTGACACACTCTACAACTCTGCACAAATTTCCTCACATCCTGTTGCAACTGCGGCCAATAATAATTTTCACTGACAATGGCAATGGTCTTATCTTGACCAAAGTGTCCAGCTAATCCCCCACTATGCTTCTCCTTAATTAGGTTCTCTCTCATGGAACTCCTTGGAATGCACAATTGGCTTCCTCTAAACAACATGCCATCTTGGATTATGAAATCCAACCATTTTGTTCTATCCAAAGTAACAGGTTCCAAACAAGCTTTCCAAGCCTCTATAAAATCTGGATCTTCAGGATACAAACATTTGGGTTCATCAAACCCAACAACCTCTATCTTCATTACTGTCAACAAATTTCACCTTCTGCTCAAGGCATCTACAACCCTGTTGGACTTCCCACTCCTATGCTTCAAAACAAAAGTATAACTCTGCAAAAACTCAACTCATTTTGAGTGCCTTTGATTTAACTTTCCTTGACTATTAAGATACTGCAAAGCCTGATGATCAATATATAAAATAAACTCTTTTGGCAACAAATAATATCTCCATTTCTTCAAAGCCTGGACTATTGGATAAAACTCTTGATCATAAACAAAATACTTTTTCTTGGCATCATTAAGCTTCTCACTAAAATAGGCAATGGGCTTACCTTCTTGGCTCAAAACAGCTCCTATACCACTACCGCTAGCATCACAATCTACCTGAAATACCTTATTAAAATCTAGAAGTGCCAAAACAGGTTGTTCTATGACTTTCTGCTTCAATGTGTCAAAGCTCTTGCCTGCTCTTTTAGTCCATCTAAACTCTTTTCTATCCCCTCTCATTGTCTCTGTTAGGGGTGCACAAATGCTACTAAAATTCCTGATAAACTTTTTGTAAAAGCTTGCCAAACCATGAAAGATCTTACCTTCGTTGCACTCCTTAGTGTAGGCCATTCAATGATAGCCCTTACTTTTTCTAGGTCCATCTTAAGACCTTCCTCTGAGACAACAAATCCCAAGTATACCAACTCCTTTGTAAAACTACATTTCTTCATATTAATCAGCAACTTCTCTTCCCTCAACTTCTCTAGAACTCTTCTGATATGCATCAGATGCTCATCCCAAGTCTTACTGAAAATCAAAATATCATCCAAATAAACAATAACAAAACTTCCCAAAAATTCTTTCAGTACCTCATTCATGAGCCACATGAATGTGCTCAGTGCATTGGTTAGCCCAAATGGCATGACTAACCACTCATACAAACCTTCCTTTGTCTTGAAGGCTGTCTTCCATTCATCTCCTTCTCTGATACGGATCTGGTGATACCCACTCTTCAGGTCAATCTTCGTGAAGTACTTGGCTCCACTCAAACAATCCATGATATCATCCATTCTTGGCAATGGAAATCTATACTTGATCATTATCTTATTGATGGCTCGAGAGTCTGTACACATCCTCCATTCTCCATCCTTCTTTGGTGCTAGTACTACAGGTACCGCACATGGACTTAGTCTCTCCCTTATCAGTCCCTTTCTCAACAACTCATGAACTCGTCTATTTAGCTCTTCATTCTCTGCAAGGGTCATTCTATGGGTTGCCTTGTTTGGCAAACTGGCTCCTGGTATCAAATCCATTTGATGACTTATCTTCCTTACTGGTGGTAAACCTTCTGGTACATTATCAGAGATAAAGTCTTGGAACTCTTCCAACATATCTGAAACTTCTACAGGTACATCTTCACATTTCTCTTGACTAATCTTAGGAATCAATGCAAAGCAATGACGCTCATGCTTCATACCCTCCAAAAATTTCCTACCATCTACCAAGCAAATTCTAGCAGTACTACATACCTTTTCTTCCACCTCCTTCAAGGGCTTCAACTTATGATGAACTCCATCCTTTGTTAGGGAATATGTGTTTGCACGGCCATCATGGACAGTGTTGGTTTTTTCCCAGACTGGATGCTTACTCCCAGATTTCCCTACAAGGTAGCCATCAATGATCAACAGGATCTTTGAGCCAGGGGCCAATAGTGTAGGAGATAGACTCTATATTTTAACTCCTCTTCTTCTTCAGGCTCTGCAAAACCTAGGGGGGTATTCCCTACTCAACATCCATGAGGATATGCATACAAAGGCTGGGATGTTGACAGAAAGCAGATAAGTCCTCCTGTAAGTAGACCAAAACTGTAAGATAAGAGAAAAGGGGCTAGCTTTGGGCCTATTTACAGTTGTAGACAGAGGACTTGGATCCTAAAACTAATTCTACTGTCCTAATGGTTGTTTTGGAGTTTGATTTTGATTTTATATTTGGATGCAAAGCTGGACATGGTATATAACATAAACACAAAGCTAGATCGGTGCCTATCTAGGGCTTGGAATCAGTAGACATACACCTGTGAATGATCAACATGAACAACTAAAACTAGATTTTAGGGGGACACATGTGATATCTGCCTTACAGATATCTCCCAATATAGAAGGTTAAGCTATCTATACTTATGGCATCCCTACTGTAGTATATCCTTCCCAATATTCAATCTGAGAACAATTTAATCTACCCCTTGAGCAGAAGTTAAGAGATTAAACATTCAACACAGGAATTCTATGTTCTAGAATCTTAGACATTCCTTGAATACCTAGACTTAGAAGAAAGATACATGCAACACTGGAGACAGAATTAGCACAACACATGCAAACATAGCATTATTTATATAAGATTAACCATGAAATCAACGGATTCATGCAAAAAACATACAACAAGAGATACATAAACTCACAAGTTTTGCTGCACAGAGCAACCAAAACCAACTGTATTGTATTACAAAGCCAAATGTTCAACTTTCAACAACCACAAAAATGGTAACACAGCCTGCCTATATCGGCCAAAAAGTGCACCTCTAGCAATTAATTACATGTTTTGACAAAAAACTGCCAGATACATATCCCACAAAGGAATGGTGCTCAAAATTTATTGCTGCAACAGACAAGAGAGTAGACAAGGGTGACCTCGAGCCCTGTGCCACCATCCAGGAGTCTTCATGCCAAAAATTAGGTACATGATTATTCAACAACTCGCCCACACCTCAGCACTGTTGCCATTGATGGGTCAACCACCCACAACCACCAAGAAAACCATCATAGCGTTCAAAATGAAGCCTCCCGCCAAAACGTGTTTCACTGCAAGTTTAAAATATGCAGGAAGAATAGTCCCACATGCATGCTGCCGAGACCACTTTAGCACTTTATAAACATAGCCGCATGTATAATAGGTGTCGAGCACTTTTGCCATGCTCGACACACGCTCCTTCACCCAAAGCCCATCACCCAGACCTAAGCCATCGGCCAAGCCCATAAATCTCCTGGCGATCTCAACAGTCTCGCCGATGACCACAAACTACACTCCCTACCTCTGTCGGCGTGACTCCCTCCATCGGAGCATCCAAAAATCCTTTGGCCAACCTCATGTGTTACACCAATGAAGCCATCGCAATCCTCTGTCCACTAGAAATAGTCTATCGGCCAACCCAAAAGCTTCCCCGCCGATGAACAAAGTCTCACCGATGACCATTCCATACACGCCTGTCGCCAAGACAAAAACCATCAGCCAAGCCAAGCAAGCTCTCACCGATCTCAAAGGTCTGGCCGATGCAAACTATACATTCCCATCATCGGCCAGAGATAGACCATCGGGCTACCTTCCATCAACTAGGCCGACAATACAACTCACGTCGATAGACACCCTCCAAATTCCCATCAGCCAGACACACACCGACGACTCCCCGACGGCCAAACTCCTCACTCCCATTGGCGAGATCAACACTATCAGAGCAACTGAACACTCTTTCGCTGACCACAATAGTCTTACCGATGGCACTTCATCAACCCCACCCTCTTCGGTAAGACATACGCCGATGACATCTCATCGGCCAAACATCCACTATTGGCCCAACTCAGAAATCCTTCGCTGATGATGCCGATCACTCCGATAAGACCAAAATCATAAAGCTTTGAACCATTAAACCGATGAATCGTTGAACCTTGAAGAAAAGGGTTCAAGCGGGTGGTTCAATGCGGTAGTTCAACCATACCGATTGGATTCACTTAGATGAGCAAAGGATTCACTTACGGAAAATAAGGAACCAAAGCCCCTGAACCGTTGAACCACGAACCATTGAACCTTTGAACCTTGAAGAAAAGGGTTCAAGTTCAAACCAAAAGTTCAAAGACATAATCGGAACACTCAAGAAACAAAACTTTTGCCGAAGGACAAAACATGATGACCCCTTCCTCAAGAAAGATGATGCGGATGCTGCAAAACACTGAAGGGGTGCCAAAACTTAGAACTTTTTGGATTTTTTGGGAAGGTGCCTGCATGAAAATTCCTAAATTAACTGACAATCAATTCAGGCACCAACAGTGGCTCTGTCTGGGGACGTGCAGGTGCAAAACTGTAGCGAGAACCAGATCTCTGGGATGCAGACTAGTCCTTATCCAATGGGCACAGAGTCATAAAACTACACTGACCTGCATCATAGATCACATTTTCAAACATCACTTTGGAGGCCCTGGGCAGCCAAAAAGGAAGAACCATAATTTTTTCAAGTCAAATGCCTGATTCCAAACTGAAAGATCCCAATCCCAACTAAAAAGATTGGCATAGTTTGCCCATAAGGTCATCTGCTCAATTAGATATTCCACCACTTTTGAAAGCTTACCACTATCATTTTCACCTCTGTCATACTGGATTTCAAAATTAGACATAGAATCATACATATTATATTCTCCAACATTAGGTAACATATGTATGTTATATCCCTTAGACAGTACATCATACTGCTCTTGGCATTCTTCATCATTTATCTGGCTACTGCATACCATCAGGCACTCATCCAGCTGATCCAAAAATTGAAGACATTCAAAATAAATGAGACCCTCATCATCATCTATATCATTTATGGATAATGGTAACAAAACCTGATCTGCACATCCATAATTGCACGTCTGAACCAAATGATGATGAACATCCATCATCCACAGTTTGCAAATCCACATTATCATCATCAAATAGAGGGTTAGTCCTGCACCAATGAGGGTCAGGACTCATATTATCAAAGACATCTGCAGACTCATCATAAAGGGGATTTATATTCACTGCAAAGTTCTCTGCTTCTTTTTCATGACAGTCTAATTCTTCTTCATTACTATCAGATCCAGAGTCATAAGAACAAACCTGATCTATGCATTGGTCATGGATATCATTTTTATCATCTGATTGCCCCACATACAAGATTTTTGCTACTTCAATGCATTCTGAAATTGAGCTATCTGTATCATTTTCCAGCCCTCTAATACTTCCTGATGAAACTAATACTGACTATTGATCCACATGATCATAAATTTGTACAACTGGATCATTTAAACATGAATATTCTTTGATAGGAGCTGGCATGCAAATACTACTTGAAAAACCATTATTCTCAACGTCATTTGCTGGGCAAATCAGGACATCCTCCTCTATAACAGTAACATCATCAACTTGGAATGATGCAAAAACTGGGATAGCAGGGGTGTGATTACTTTGACATTCATTGTGAACATCTGAATTAAAACTTTCATTAACATTGGGGGCTGCAGGACAACAAATTTTTTTAGAAAAATAACCCTTTTGTATTCCATACCTCCAATTATTTTCAATATCAATTGCAAACTGATGTGCCTGATGCAATGTGGTGGGCTCCTTGTCTCTCAATCTATAACTCATTTTCTTATCAAAAGCTCTCAAATAGACAACTAAGCACAGTGCATCATTAGGTTTCGTGCATTCTGGTATTCTATTCAATGCCCTCATAAATCTGAGGTTAAAGGCTGGGATCAACTCATCTTCTTCAATATGGATGTACATGAAGTCACTAATAACTGCATATTCAAAAATTCTTTCACCATATTGTACTAGAAATGCATATTTAAAACCATGCCAAGAGCTGATAGAGTGAGCTGGAAGGTAGGAAAACCAGTCCCTTGCATCTTGATCTAGAGATTGAACAAATAATCTCATAACCACATCCTCATGGTCAATCTCAAAGTCATCTATAACATTTGTAAATTGTTGCAAGTGTCTCTCAGCTGATTCATCCTTTGCACCACTAAATTTGGGCAAATACTTTCTGATTTTAGGTGGAAAAGCATTTGGGTAGCCACAAATGCCATTAAAATTTATGGGCTTATATCTATCTATGTTGAAACTTCTTTTATTACATGGTTGGGATTGACTATTATACATTTTTGCACTTCACACCTCACAAGGGTGCATGGGCTGATAATACATCCTTTATGTTTTTGCAACCCTCCTCTCTACTCAAATTTTCTACAAACAATGACTTTAGGCACTCAAAATTTAGACTATTTTTTCAAACTTTCCTAAAGTCCTTTAAATGAGTCTTTTGTACAACATTGCATGCCCTTTGAAATACAGTGTAAGTTCTAATAGAAGCATGCAAGCTCTGCTTTCACCAATGTTTCCCTTTTAACCAGTGCTATCTCACCAAATAGGGAGTCTGTCAAACAATATGAAATACCTGTATGTTGCAGGAGCTGCAAATTCTTCTTTGACTGATTTTGTTCTTTTATTAGGTTCTTTGATGCAGAGTTGCCACCTCCTTGAAGAGGAATGAGCTTCAAACAAGCTGAAGCTGCAAATTCATTTCTTTCTTTCTGGGCCATCCACCAGGAGAGTCACATATACAACCTTTTTCTCTACTGCAACAAACACACCCAGGCCTAATTCTTCAATCTTGTAGACTCAAACTTTCATGGATATGACATTGATTTTCCCCAGCAGAGTCACCATTTTCTGTTGCGACTTGGATGGGCCACAAATATTTCACTAGGGACGACAAAAAATAAAAATTGTCAAATCAATCCCCAGTAGAGTCGCCAATTTCTGTTGGTGACTCAGATGGACCACAGAGGTACTGCTTCTCTTTTTTCTTTTCTAATTCTTCCCCAGTAGAGTCACCAATTTCTGTTGGTGACTCAGATGGGCCACAAGATATAACCCTTTCTCAAATTTCCTTCCCTAGCAGAGTCACCAATTTCTGTTGGTTTTTTCCCAGACTGGATGCTTACTGCCAGATTTCCCTACAAGGTAGCCATCAATGATCAAGAGGATCTCTGGGCTAGGGGCCAATAGTGTAGGAGATAGACTCTATATTTTATCTCCTCCTCTTCTTCAGGCTCTGCAAAACCTAGGGGGGTATTCCCTACTCAACATCCATGAGGATATGCATACAAAGGCTGGGATGCTGACAAAAAGCAGATAAGTCCTCCTGTAAGTAGACCAAAACTGTAAGATAAGAGCAAAGGGGCTAGCTTTGGGCCTATTTGCAGTTGTAGACAGAGGACTTGGATCCTAAAACTAATTCTACTGTCCTAATGGTTGTTTTGGAGTTTGATTTTGATTTTATATTTGGATGCAAAGCTGGACATGGTATATAACATAAACACAAAGCTAGATCAGTGACTATCTAGGGCTTGGAGTCAGTAGACATACACCTGTGAATGATCAGCATGAACAACTAAAACTGGATTTCAGGGGGACACATGTGATATCTGCCTTACAGATATCTCCCAATACAGAGTGTTAAGCTATCTATACTTATGGCATCCCTACTGCAGTATATCCTTCCCAATATTCAATCTGAGAACAATTTAATCTACCCCTTGAGCAGAAGTTAAGAGATTAAACATTCAACACAAGAATTCTATGTTCTAGAATCTTAGACATTCCTTGAATACCTAGACTCAGAAGAAAAATACATGCAACACTGGAGACAGAATTAGCACAACACATGCAAACATAGCATTATTCATATAAGATTAACCATGAAATTAGTGGATTCATGCAAAAAACATACAACAGGAGATACATAAACTCACAAGTTTTGCTGCACAGAGCAATTAAAACCAACTGTATTGTATTACAGAGCCAAATGTTCAACTTTCAACAACCACAAAAATGGTAACACAGTCTGCCTATATCGGCCAGAAAGTGTACCTCTAGCAATTAATTACATGTTTTGACAAAAAACCACCAGATACAGATCCCACAAAGGAATGGCACTCAAAATTTATTGCTGCAATAGACAAGAGAGTAGACAAGGGTGACCTCGAGCCCTGTGCCACCATCCGGGAGTCTTCATGCCAAAAATCAGTTACATGACTATTCAACAACTCACCCACACCTCAGCACTGTCGCCATTGATGGGTCAACCACCCACAACCACCAAGAAAACCACCGCAGCATTCAAAATGAAGCCTCCCGTCAAAATGTGTTTCGATGCAGGTTTAAAATATGCAGGAAGAATAGTCCCACATGCATGCTGCCGAGACCACTTTAGCACTTTATAAACATAGCCACATGTATAATAGGTGTCAAGCACTTTTGCCACGCTCGACACATGCTCCTTCGCCCAAAGTCCATCGCCCAGACCTAAGCCATCGGCCAAGCCCATAAATCTCCTGGTGATCTCAACAGTCTCACCGATGACCACAAACTACACTCCCTACCTCCGTCGGTGTGACTCCCTCCATCGGAGCATCCAAAAATCCTCTGGCCAACCTCATGTGTTACACCGATGAAGCCATCACAATCCTCTGTCAGCCAGACATAGTCTATCGGCCAACCCAAAAGCTTCCCCGCCGATGAACAAAGTCTCACCGATGACCATTCCATGCACGCCTGTTGCCAAGACAAAAACCATCGGCCAAGCCAAGCAAACTCTCACCGATCTCAAAGGTCTGGCCGATGCAAACTATACATTCCCCATCATTGGCTAGAGATAGACCATCGGGCTACCTTCCATTGACTAGGCCGACAATACAACTCATGCCGATAGACACCCTCCAAATTCCCATTGGCCAGACACACACCGACGACTCCCCGAGGGCCAAACTCCTCGCTCCCATCAGCGAGATCAACACTATCAGAGCAACTGAACACTCCTTCACCGACCACAATAGTCTTACCGATGGCACTTTGTCAACCCCACCCTCTTCAGCAAGACATACACCGATGACATCTCATCGGCCAAACATCCACTGTTGGCCCAACTCAGAAATCCTTCGCCGATGATGTCGATCACTCCGATAAGACCAAAATCATAAATCTTTGAACCATTGTACTGATGAACCATTGAACCTTGAAGAAAAGGGTTCAAGTGGGTGGTTCAATGCGGTAGTTCAACCATACCGATTGGATTCACTTAGATGAGCAAAGGATTCACTTACGGAAAATAAGGAACCAAAGGCCCTGAACCATTGAACCACGAACCATTAAACCTTTGAACCTTGAAGAAAAGGGTTCAAGTTCAAACTGAAAGTTCAAACACACAATCGGAGCACTCAAAAAACAAAACTTTCGTCGAAGGACAAAACATGATGACCCCTTCCTCAAGAAAGATGATGCGGATGCTGCAAAACACTGAAGGGGTGCCAAAACTTAGAACTTTTTGGATTTTTTGGGAAGGTGCCTGCATGAAAATTCCTAAATTAACTGACAGTCAATTCAGGCACCAACAGACAGCACTCATATCATACTTCCACGGCCTCCCTAATAGCATATGACATGCATCCATTAGTATGATATCACACAACACCTCATCATGGTAGTCACCAATCTTGAACTTCACTAAACACTACTCATTGACCAAAGCTCTATGGTCCTTCTGCAACCATGTAATCCGATATGGATGTGGATGTTTTCTTCTTGTCAACTTCAACTTGTCAACCATCTCCTCTAAAACAAGATTATCAGTGCTTCCACTGTCAATAATAATATCACAACACTTACCTTCACATTTGCACCTTGTGCGGAATAAACTCTTCCTTTGATTGGGTTCTCGCTCCTCATTCAACAAAGTTCTTCTGACAACTAGGGTTTCTCCCCTTTCAGCATCTTTAGAATGCTCAGACTGTGCATCTTCATCTACATGTGCAACTCATGCATTACCTTCAAGTCTTCTATTCGTCCTTCCTTGATGTTGCAGAAATTCATATGCTCAATGACCTTCTTCTCCACATTGGAAATAGTTTCCTCTGAAACCTCCTCTTCTAGGTCCTTGCCTAGGTCTACCTCTTCCTCTTCCTCTTTGCTCACCATTGTTCTGGTCACGAGGGCGGTAGGTATTGTCACCTCTCTGATTTTGACTGGTGCCAACTTCTTCACTTTTCTTTACATCTTCATTTTGGCCCCCATAGGGTCTTCCACTAGTCCTTCCACCTTGACCTCTTCCCCTTTACTTGCTGTCAAATCTTTTATTCAGCTTCTCTTCCACCTTTAGGGAAAACTGGTACACATCTTCTATGGTGGTCATTCTGACCAGGCTCAACTCCTCTTGAATACTTAGCCTCAACCCATTAATGTAACGGGCTACCTTCTCCTTGTTGGGCTCTGCATGGCCTATCCTGATAGTAATTTTATAAAACTCTTCTGTATACTCCTTAACAAACTTGTTACCTTGCTTCAGTCCTTGTAGCTTCTTCAACAACTCCATCTCATAGTCCACAGGAATGAACTGCTTCTTTAGTTTCTCCACCATCCGATCCCATCTGAAGATCTTTCCTTTCCCTCTTCTTTTTCTCTCTAATTGGACCTCCTTCCACCAAATATTGGCATGGCCCTTCAACTTTATTTTTGCAAACTTAACCTGATTTGGGTCCTCCACATCTTCATACTCAAAATACTCCTCCATGTCATTGATACAATCAATAAGTTGTTCTGGGTTCAAATCTCCAGAATATGTAGAAACTTCGATGCTGGGCCTCTTTCTGATCTTTGAAATGGCCCTCAACAACCTAACTTCTGCAGGATCTTCGGTAGCTTCTTGTTCTTCCTCAGATAGCTCTTCTTCATCTTCACCTTCACTTTCTTCTCTCGTCCTCAGCTCAAACCCTCTTCGTAGCTCCTCTTGCAATGCATCAATTTTCCTTTGTAGGGCTCTAAAACCCTCTTCTGTCAAAGCAATCCTCCCAACATGATTTCTTCGTGGAGGCCTCTTGGTCTCCACAGCAAACTAACAACCTTAGGTCCTGGTGCAAACTGCCTCACGGTCGGCGATCTGTCTACACAATCAGGAACCCTCGCTCTGATACCACTTGATGAAGGGGGTAAATCACAAAACACACAATAACAAATATTGAACACAACAAATAGAAATTTCTTTTATTGAACTGGGCAACTCATTACATTACAGAAGCTCAATTACAATCAGAGGATAAATCCTCTACTGGCTGCAACACATTACAGCTTTCCCAACCTCAAGACTCTAGAATCTTTAGCCTTTTGTAACCCCAAATCAGCTAGGGTTTCTATTTTCCCACCTATTCTTGACTCCACACTGGCGCCCTTGACTCTACTACTGCCCAGGGTTCCCAAAATAGTCATAAATAGCACTTTTTGGCAGCCTCTAGCTAAATTTCAAATTTTTGCAACTCCCTCCAAAAGTTGGTCAACTTCCGGGAAGCATAACTTTTGATCCGGGTGTCTAATTGACGAACCGTTTAAGTGCCGGAAAGCTCGCGATGTAAACTATCACACTGGAAATCTGTAAAGGGATTTCTATCAACTTTTTGAGATGTTATGAGAAGTTTTAGTGCCTCATATCTCGCTCCATAAATTTTCAGGGGCTTTTTGAAAAACAAAAACTTTAATATTTTTCAGCTCACAAATGATCTTTACTTGATTCCTTCGCCAAAGGTCTTATATTTCCATTATGTAACTTTCTGGAAGTTTTTGCTTCATTACATGCCTAAATGCAAACATTCTAAAAATAGCAGGTACACTTTCCTAAAAAGGCAGGTCGCTATTTTTAGCAGTTTTGGAAAAACTGAAAGTCCTACATTATTATTCTAGATATTATGGAACCAAAAACACTAATTATGGGAAGAAATGAGAACAACTATAATGGTTTTGAATTAACTTCTTTTTGGGTGATGTAAGATTGCCCTTACACCTCTAGATGCTCCTGCATCAAAGTCTAATCACAGATAGATTTGTGCTTACTATCTCGTCACAACTCGAATTACTTAGCATAGTAGTGTCTATGACTAGCATAAACATGCAAGATTGTTTCTATCTAGCTCTACTTAGTTATCCAAATTGGATCCTCCAAATTATAGTGATCTATTTAATATAATTTAATTCCTTCTTGAGGAAACCATATAAGATAAATCACCCAAAACATAAAATATGCTTTGAAAAATTAGACATATACTTGATATGCTAATTCAAAAAACTAGGAGAAAGCAAATATGGAGACAACCAACAAAAATATAACAATTACGTTCAACAAGAAATTGAAAACTATATTTCAGGCAACAGAAAAATGCACTTTGCTTTTATTGATATGCTTTAGAGAACATGCCTTACAATGTCTCTTTCCAAAATCAATTTCCTAGAGAGCTTTTCCCAAGGTCTTGGTTTCCTTCTTATAGGGACAAAAGAAGCAATAAGCTTCAGAGCTTTCACATTCAAAAAAGACTTTCCATATGCCCACCCCTTGATATGACATATACAATATTCACTTTTTTGACAAGTCTTAATAAGACTGCCAAATATATTTTGATTACATTTTTTGAAAAGCTTGAAAAATAAGAAAGAGACAAAATAGGACATCCAAAATTTTTTGTTGAAGATTTGGTGCATATTGATGCCAAATTGATGCTCACTTTGCTCCACTGCATACTTTGTCTGTTCAACCTTCAGTTGAAAGATATTGTTGCTCCCATTGATACACTGTGTAATCACTAGGCCATTTATATTCTTGAATCTGGAGAAAATTGGCTTGGTGATCCTTCCACCTCTTATCCAGCAACACTTTGACTTCAATGATGAATTTTACATACCCAACATCTAGTACAATCACTCTATCCAGAATTAGATTGAAACTAAAAATGTTGATGTCTTCATCCTTTTTTAGATGATCAATCACCTGAGGAACTATTTGATCAAACTTATTTTTCCATTATTCAAAGCCTTTGATTTGTTTTCCTTCTGTCAAAATTGAAGGAATGAATTTATGCTTGAAAGTGGAAAAAGAGTCTATCTTTGCTTGCATATTCTGACTCTCTCCATTCACATACTAAAACTCATCCAAAATCATCTTGACCATTTTGTCTATTGGTTTGAGAGCAGCAGGAGCACCTGGATTTCTTTGCAGATATTGCATAAGGTAATCAATGTATGATGTGTTGGCTTCCATCTCTTGTATACTAGATCCAAAATAGAAAGATTAACTTTCAACTATTCAATTGCCTGAGAAAAAGAATTGTAGCATTCATGTACATCTCCAAGTTTGTCAACAACTAATTTCACTCTACACTTTAGAATTTTCTCAAATACCTCAAGAATCTTGAATCTTGCTTCTCGTTTTTTTTTATCTCATTTTTCATTTTAAATTGCTCAATTTCCTTTTCAAATTTCAACTTCAGAGCATTCATCTGATAAACTAGCACTGTGTCACCAACTTCTTGAGCTTGTGGGGATGATAGGGAACAATTTCTTTATTTTCAGATCCACCAACTCCTTTGAGTTGCTTCTTCAATGTAATATTCTCTAAATATAGTCTATTGACTCTTCATTCATCTCAATTTGAGTCTTTTCATATTCAAGCAACTATTTCTCCATGTTTTTCATAGCAACTCTAGTGAACATGGATGAGTGCATGGTGTGTTTGGCTACTTCTAAGGCTAATGTATCTTTCAATGTTTTAACCATGACTATCGCTCTCATCTCTTAAACAACATCAAGTAATCTTGGTTTCTGTGTACTCTTTTACATACTCCATATGGCCAAAGTTTCAATTTTGGGATTGTATCCCACACCACTCATTCCATTTTTGAAATCAAACTCAGACACCAACATTAGGTCATCCTAGTTTCTTACTTGATCAAGCAAGAACATTGCCTCCAAGTCCATCCCTAGAATGATCAGCATATTGCTTTTCAAAACAATCTATCTAGCCTCCTCAGGACTGACATTTATTTCATCAATTTTCATATCTTTGAATGTTTGAGTGACAATTTTCTCATGCTAAGATTCATCACTTCCCATTTTATTGATTTCCACCTTCTCCTCAAATTCTTTTATCTTCAATTTCATCCAAAAGTCCTTAAATTTGGGATTGTTTATGAACTGATCACCCTAAATGAATATTAAAGAATCAACTATTCTCTCATCCTCATGCATTTCTTTCTCTCCTTGCTCTTGATCTTCCTTTCTTATTTCAAGCATATGAACTTCTGCACCTCATTTGGGAGGTTGATCAACTTCTTCATGCTCATTCATATGTTGCAATATATTGGCAACTTCCTCTATACCTCCCATCCCTTCAATCATTTCATAGCATACCAATGGAACAACATCATCAAATTTTTGCTTTTTTGAAGGTGGTTGATCAGGGATTGAAGGGTTTTGCACTGACATGGCATCAGGAGCAGGCTCTGTAATCAGAACTCCAGTTGACCTCTTCACTGGGAGCTTAGCAACCTTAGTAGGCTCGCTCTCTACTTCTTTGTCATATATCCTCTTGAAGTTGTCAATGATCAGATTTATTCTTTTTAGAGGACCATTTTCCTCAAAGAAAATCCAAGAAAATTAGGATTATCTTTCTTTCTTTTTTTCCCCAATCTCCATTAGAATGTCCCATTTTCTTTTCCTATCATACACTTGATCTAGAGTAAGGTAGTTTCTGATGACATCTTCTTCATAGTTCACTTGATGAGTAATCCTAGATTTGATAAGGATTACTTGTCTGACAAAATTCACTTGACCCTCTAGGTCAAAAACTCTTTTTGTAGCACATTTCAAAGAGTATCTTCTCTTCAAATACTCTTGCAATTCTTCAAGAGTGCCAGCACCAATAGATAGTCCTTCAAATACAACTACATCTAGAAAAAAAGTTCCCTTTTTCTATTTTTTCATCAAGTCCCTCTCCATCCACAACATCTCAAAAATTCTAGAAATGCCAACCTAGAAGGATAGAGCTTTAGCAGAACATGTGGGGCTTGAGTGCATCCATAAACTCTTGTTAGTGTGTAGTTTGCCAAAAAGAAGAAATCAAAAAAATTGTGTGTGTTCCTCTTCTCTGGCTTCATTGCATGTGGTCTCAACAATTCCCTTACCTCTAATGTCAATCTTGGTACAACATGCCCAAGAGAAGCCATGATTCTAACGAGAAAATCATCATGGAAAGAAACATAGTCACCTTTGTTGCAATTCTTGTCCCATAGGTAACACCAGCATTGCACAAACAATTTGTATCCCTTATTATCAACCATGACCAAACCCATTCTTGGACTCCACCTTTTCCCATTTTGAAACAAAATCAAATGACACAACAAAGAATAATGGTTGAACTTCATTGGTCCCCTATTTTCTAGTATGTGAAGGAATCCCTCATGCAATTGTTTCTCCAGTTATGAAGAAAAATCATATTCATTATTTAGCTCATTATTCTATATCCTCATAGCCATCATCATTATCCCCATTGGCATTTTATCTTGTGCATCTATCCCAAGAATTTGGCATAATGAAAAGTATGTTTTCTTAAAGCATACCGTGAAACTATCCACAAGGAATGGCTCAATAGAAGTAGTAGGGATAGGTATTCTTCTATTGTTGGTCCCCTTTCTCAGATACATGGGGAGTTTATCACATCTATAGGTTTTTCTCAATTTCTTATAGTCTT
This sequence comes from Cunninghamia lanceolata, assembly GCA_027924645.1. Lineage (NCBI taxonomy): Eukaryota > Viridiplantae > Streptophyta > Pinopsida > Cupressales > Cupressaceae > Cunninghamia > Cunninghamia lanceolata. The sequence continues at coordinate 3,932,266 of BSBN01000738.1, forward strand.
CTTCACTTTTCTAAACATCCACAAAGCCAGAGCTTGCTTATTCAACATGAAACAATTGATTATAGCATTCCTTGAAATTGTTACTAGTGGTGAACCATCAGGCAACCTTACTATCTTTATAGCTCCAAGATAACAATGTGCCATAATTGTAATAATCTAAATGTCCACAAAAACATTAGGCACAATCAGCTTTGCTAGGTTTAAAATCCATGGATTGCAACAAGAGCTTGTTGATCCTTCTTTTCATAGAAATAACAAAATAAACTCCAACCCAAGACAAAGATTATTGTAACTCTACAACCTTGGAATTCATCCTTGAAAACCTTTTTGAATCCCTTATCCACTAATTATGGCAATATATCCAGAATAGATTGTTGCAGAGGTCTTTTCTTGTCTTTTGGGGTAGAGGATTCAACTTTTTTTACTAGGCTCAGTCTTCTTTGGGGCCATTATGAATGTAAGACTATCCTAGGGGTTTGCAAGCTACTTGTATATTTCATAGAATTATCTGATAGCAATGAGAAATCATGTGATTTTACAGAGATGGAAATGGATGAATAACCTATGAATTCATCACTCAATGCATACCAAGACTATAACTCTATCACCCTTGAGATGCTTCAAGATGCTCTTTGAAATGCTTTGAATTACTGTGAATGATGAAAATGAGACAACAAACAGAAATTTATCAAGCTCCTATACCAGACTGTTCGACCATTAATTTTGCTTCATGCTGAGTGACAAGCTTCAGTCATTGTGAACCAGTTTTGAATATCAACCCTTGATGAGAGATGATCCAATGGCGAGGATGCCTTGTATTTATTGTAACCACATCTATATCACAATCCAGCTTAGGTGGTTAAGTAACTCCATGAGATAGCAAGTTAAAAACCCTACCATTTCAATCCTTTACCATGCTACCGTAAGCCTTGTTTGATTTCATCATGGGACCATGGGATTATCTAAGGGTTAAGTTTTATGTTTACGGCTATCTTGCAAACCTTATAGGTTGCTGCCGTAGGACCACGGGATCAATTTTGATCATTTAAACCCTTACTGCTCTACCACATGTCCATGGATTCACTGTTGTAGGACTACAGTAACATCTGGCATCAACCTTTACCATTTACCGCACAACTGTAAGCCATCCATTTGACTATCATGGGACCACAGTGTCTCTTTCACTATTGACTCATCCTTCACTATGCTCCCATAAGTTGACATCTTAGCCATTGTGGGATTGCAGTATCTATTATGTGTTATGTTGGACTTCATACCACAATACCACATGTCAAATATGAAACCACCATGGGGTTGCAGTATGCACTACATGCTACTTGGAACCTTCACTGCAAGCCCACAGGTCTGTCTTGAAGTCACCATAGGATCAAGGTATACATCATATATCAGTTGAAATCTTCTCACTACAAGCCTACAAATCTATTTTGAGACCATTGTGGGACTGCGGTAAAAGAATGACTAGTTTGTTCTCATTGCCATCCCACAAGTAGACTTATCTACTGTTGTGGCAATGTGGTAGCTGAATCTTTTCTTCCTTTGGCTCCCGCATGCCCGCAAGGATAGTTAGGGTATGCTGTGGGATTACGGTAATAGACAAAAATACACATGTGGTAAAAAATACAAAGGTTTTCTACTTGGATATAACATGGAATACACATGAAGGATTGTCAGGTGGTTATATGTATGACTGTAAAAGGAATATAGTCTCCTAGGATAGACTTTGAAAATGAAAAGTATGCAACTAGATGGGATAAGGTAAATTTTGAACAGTCCTAACAGTGGCTCCTGTTGGGGATGAATGGCTAACTAGATATTGCAAGGATCCAAAACATTTCTCTGGGGTGTAGACCAAAACACAAAACTGTACAAAACAAAGAAAACCAAAATTTTGGGAAAAGGGAAAACTAAAGTACTGTGCATGGAATTTATCTTCTTTTAAGAAAAGAAGTGTTTTAGAAATTGTCCATGCACTGGCAATTCCTGACTCTCATCCATCATGTTTTGCAGGTAGTATGAATCTTCACCACATTTACCAATAATGACAAATGGTCTCAACCATAGAGCTTCAAACTTTCCATGCTTTCCCTTGTCTTGACTCCTAGCATTCCACATAAGGACCATATCATCTACTTGGAACTTTCGGTCCTTGGCCTCTTTATCAAAAAGATATTTCATTTGTATTTGTAACTTTTCATTTTGCTTTTGTGCTTGGCTCCTGATTTCATCTAGCTTTGCCAGTTGCTCCATCCTCTCTTCCATTGGCTCAGGCACATCAATATCCTCCTGCAATATGAATTTATACATAGGAAAAAGATTGTGTATTGGCATTCTTGCTTAAGCTCCATAGACCAACTCAAAAGGTGACTCGCCAGTTTCCTTTTTCACTGTGATTCTATCTGCCCATAATGTAAGCCTTTACTTTGAGTCCCATGCCCTTTTATTATTATCAAGCATCCCTTAATTATCTTTATGATACTCTTGTTACTTGATTCTTCTTGACCATTATTCTAGGGGTGATAGGAAGAGGCATATGATATAACTATTCCATAAGAGTCACAGAATTTCTTAAGTTCATCTGATCTAAAACACATACCATTAACTGTGATAATTCTTATAGGAACCCCAAATTTGGTGATGATATTTTCCAGTAAGAAATTAATGACTACTTTACTAGTAGCTTTCTTAGTTGGAATTGCTTCAATCCATTTAGTAAAGTAGTTAGTGGCGATAAGAATCCATCTATACCCACCACTTGACTTATCTTCTATCTCTCCAATAAAATCAATACCCCATTGATGAAAGGGTGCATCAATTTGAATGGGCCTTAAAGGTAAAGCACCTTGATATTTCAATTTACCAAAAACTTTCTGGCATGATTCACATTTTTTGACATATCTATGAGCATCGGTGAACATAGTTAGCCAATTATAGCCTACCCTTAGGATCTTCTGTGTAGTGGTCTTAGCCAAAAAATGTCCACCACAAACACCATCATGCATCTCCTTCAGAACTTTCTCTACCTATCCCTGATCTAGACAAAAAAGAGAACACCATCTTTATCCTTCCAGCACAAATCACCCTTCATTAACACATACCTTGATGATTGTAACTTTAGTGTTCTTTTCTGATTCTCATTTAGACCATCTGGACACTTCATATGTCTGAGGTAGTGAACTATATTTGTGTACCAAGGCATACGTTCTATGCTTGACACCATACCTTCTTCTTGTTCAAGTTCACATACCTATGCTAAACCTTGTCCTCTTACAAGTTTGGTGATCTAGATATCAATATTGAATTCTTGAATTCTATTCATCCATCTACACCTTCTTCTTATGACTTCTATTTGTACAAGGACATCCTTGATTATTACATTTGGTACATAGGTAGTCGCCTGTGCCCCTACCAAATAGGGTAAGAATGTTTTAACTATGTTTACAAGAGCATAAGCTTTCTTCTTAGTGGCATCATATTTTAACTCAACTCCTTGAAGTGATTTCCTAAAGAATGATATTGGTTGTTCATGCCCTTCTTCATTTTTCTACAACATGATAGCAGCAATGGTATGAAAAGAAGAAAAAGAAAAAATTTGGAATGGCATACCAAAATCAGGAGATTTTAGGACCAAAGCCTCTTTGATCACCCTCTTAATTAATGCAAAAGCCTCAACTACTTCTAATGTCCAGTCAATCTCTGATCCTTTATTCAACATCTTTGCAATGGGCTTGACAATTTCAACAAAATTAGAAATAAATCTTCTCACAAAATTTATCTGCCCCAAAAATGACTGAATGGCTTTCACTGTCTTTGGGATGGGAATTTTATCAATTGCAACTACTATTTCTAGATCAATTCTCACATCTTCTTTGGAGAAAATATGCCCAAGCAGTTTTCACTCAGTGATAACAAATTGACACTTTTAGGGTTTAATGATATGCCATATTCTAGTGCCTTTATAAATATATTTTCCAAATGTTAGTAGTGATCCTCTGCTTTCTTTGAATATGATGTCAAGTCATCTTGATACACAACCATTATAATATTAATTAGGTCTGCAAATGCAACATCCATGGCTCTTTGAAAAGTGGCACCAACATTTGTGAGACCAAAAGACATCCTTACATACACTTATGTGCCCGATGGTGTAGTGAAGGTAGTTTTGTATTGCTCTAATTCCTTAACCTTGACTTGGTTGCAACCAGAGAACCCATCCATCATGGAAATAAACTCACATGTTACCCTTTGTAACATAGCCTCTATATTTGGGAGTGGCTAATTATCCTTTAGTGATGAGACGTTCAAGTTCCTGAAATCAACACACAATCTTATATCACCATTCTTCTTTCTGACTGGTACCAAGTTTGAGACCCAAAAACAATGCCTAATAGGCTTAATTATACCAGCATCCCTGAGCTTTATCAATTCCTCTTGCATTTTTGGCTCCAAAATAGGATTGATAGGTCTCTGTCTCTACCTGAAAGGTTTGGCATTTGGCTTCAATGGAATTTCATGCTGAAATAGTCCTTCTCTATAGGCCTTCAAATCTTCATAGGACCATGCAAATACATGTTTGTATTTCCTTAACAGGCATATGAGCATTGAAAGGAAGCAAGGTATGCAAAAAACACTTCCTACACTGATCTAATGAGGAAAGATTTATGCAAATTTTTCTTTTACAGTTACAGATTAAGATGCACATTAACAGAAAGATAATAACAACTTCCAAATGCAAACACAAAACTCACAACATAAGATATACATGGGGAAAACCCTTTTAGGTAAAAAACACCACACTCCAAAGATGCCTAATATATTATTCAAGAATCACAAAGATTACAATGTACTTGGAGAGCAAGCTTTTACAGGAGTATATCCAACTAGAGATTCAGGAGGTAATTTGACATCTATAAGATTCTTACATGCAACCTTCATCTCAAGTTCCTGATATATAGGAGATACAATACAATACACTACCAACAGTAATTATAAAACCATGAGATAAAACCACCCAAAAGTGGTGCCCAAATTATCTCCAATCAAAGATGCCTTGTGATGTGCCAAACCACACACCAACACGTGTAACTCTCCCCATTACAGCTCTTTTATGTGTCCAATATGTTTTTACATTTTCCAAAATAGAAGGTCCAACTTCCGGAGGCCATAACTTTTGATCTAGGTGTTTGATTGGTAAACTGTTTAATGTGTCAGAAAGATCGTGAAGAGATCTATCACCCTATAACCCGCTACACTAGTTATCCCAATTTTTGGGACGTTTAGAGAAGTTTTGATTCTAGTAATTAAGTTCAAAGACTTTTTTTGGTAGTTTCAAAAAATAGAAACTTTAATATCTCGCGATCTAGATATGATCTTAAGATGAAACTCACCCGAGATGTTCACTTAGCTATTCCACACCTTCTAGGAAAAATTTTAGGTCAATCCGAGCTCAATTGAAGGACTTACTAAAAATAGTAAATCTCGCTATTTTTAGTTCATTTAGAAACTTTTGGGAACTTTGAAAGTTCCAAACCATTATCCAAGATAAAGGGTATTCAAAAAGACTAAAACTGGGAAGAATAGTAATCTTACAAAGTTGCAAGGTTGAGACACTTTTCTTAACAAGCATGTCCCTAATTTTTGGACTTATTTTCTTGCAAATGTAAACTTTCTTTGGAGAATTATTAGTGCCAAGATTCACCTCTTCAAGATCATCTTGATGAACTAGTGTTTGCTTCATAGTTGACCTGTCATTTCCATCAAAAACACACTCCAAAGCCACTAGACCTTTTGGAATTTTATTTGTTTTCAATTGTACTTCCCGACCAAAAATAGTGTCCTTACCATCAACCTTGTCAACAAAAGCATTGAAGTCTATTTCTTGAGCTTCATACTTATCTACACACTGTAAGAAGTTCAACAGATCCTTATCATCATTGAAAACTTGCCAACTATATATATTGTCAGGAATATAAGGTCTAGTCTTAAACTCTACTTCTGAGACACTACTCAATGTAATATCATTTCTTCTCAAAGCAATATTAGCACAAAAATTGGCCATCAAATTCTTTGACCTATCCACCCAATCTATTGAAAATGCATCAAAGAGTTCAATTGTGTCCTATACAACATGCTTGTATTGTTTGAGCCTTTTATTTTTAGTGGCATATTTAGATCTTACCTGTGATACCACCATCTCAGAGTCTCCATATATACAATCAACATTTTGATCCCATTCTTGATAGCAAAATTTAGACCCAATAATAGTGCTTTATATTTTGCTATATTATTTGTGCATTCAAATGATATCAGAAATGAATATTTGATGGTCTTATCACTAGGTGCAATAAAAACTACACCAGCTCTATTCCCCTCTTTGTTGCAGGCTCCATCAAATTACATTTGCCAAACACCATCTTTATACAATTGAACAACATTGCCAATTGGATCACTATTTTGTAGCTGGGGCTGTGATTGTTCCACCCTAAAATTTCCCAAGTCAACATCACAAAAGCAATTCATTTGATCAAATTAGGATCAATTTTTTCTATTACTTGCTTAGATCTTGGTTCTCTGCATAGCTTGACCTCTTTCCCATTTATAGGTATGGTTGCATATGAGAGATCTAATTGAACATTTCCACCAACTGCAGCAGTCCATTGTCTTGATAGTAACATGCCATAATATAGTGTAATGTCAACTATAGTAATATCAGTCTTATATGTGGCTTTAGGATAGGCAACAAGCTTTATCTCCACATCTCTCATGATACCAATGACATGAATTGATTTGTTATCCATGGCATAGCACTTTCCATAAGTGGAATCAACCCACATACCAAGTTATTTCATAACTGCCATTGGCATGATATTTATTGCAGCTCTTGAGTCTATCATGCAATTCTTGACCAACTTATTATTGATCAACAATTTGATATTAAAGGATCAACTTGGGATGGACTCTTTGTCAAAGTAGTCCCCTGTCAATCTCAAGAGTCTTCATGGCTTCTCCCTTGACATTGTTCACTTGTTTCTTATTCTTTTCTAAGTCAATGTGACCCTTGTCATGAACTTCAGGCTTATTTGGCATGTTTGAAATCAATTTTATAGCACCATTTCTACACTCATCAATTTTCAACATCTCCATTAATGGAACTGATAATTTTACTTGAGACAAAGCTTGAGTTAGGTCAAAAGAGGGTATACCTGTCAAAGGTTCAATTTTTCTTACTTCTACTTTGTCAAGTTTCTTTTCTTCTATTATCTATTGCTTGGGATCACTTCTTATCTTATTTTGATCAGCCTTAGTTGTATCTCTAGGGACATATTTTTGAGTTGCCTTATCGATATTTCTATTTTCACCATCCCTTTAAGGTTCTAGGGCAATCTTCTTATCAACTTGTGGATTCTTCATGAACAAACTCCCTAGCACACCTTGATCAAAATTGATAGTGTGATTAGGAAATCCAAATCGAGGTAAAAATATAAACCAAATGCATGCAAAACAAGAAGTTATACCTTGATATGAAGACCCAATCTCATAAGGGTGAAGGAGCTTGCACCCAAATGCCCCAAGATATACCCTAGATACTCAAAGGAGATGTGAAATGCTCTCAATATTACAAATGTAACTCAAGAAATTACTTTTCTCAAGGGTTATTTTGGTATGGTAACATTACTTAGAAACTAGATGATCAAATGGCTTTGGAGGATGTTGTATTTATAGGCATTTTGGAGAGATTTTGATCCAATGGTTGAGATTGATTTGGGAGATCAATGGTGGAGGATGAAGATGATGTGCAAGGCCTAGATCTCATCTTGGAAAATAGAGGGATAGGAATAAAGATGAATTTTATATTCATCTTTGAAAAGGGGTGAATTAAATGAGGTTGGGTGAGATGGATTATTTGTGAATTAAAAATTCACATGGGGAAGAGTAAAATGAATTAAAAATTCATTTGGGGAAGAGTGGATATTAATGATTTATGACATGTGTAAGGGGTGTAAGAGGTATTAAATGAGGATTATTACACGTGTATAAAAAATTGATTTATATGAGATATATTTCAATTTTTTACTTGTGGGATGTGGGGAGGAGTGTTAATAAAGGTTTGACCATTTTAATTAGGGTGATTAGCCTAATTAATATGGATGGAAAAAATTAGGGAATGAGTTAATGGGAGGTTAAGATTAATTAAATAAGGTTTTATTTAATCAATCCTAATGCTAGGACAATATAGGCTAGGGTAGGCAATTAAATAATGACCATTTAATTACCCAGGGTAGGGAAAGGCTAATTAATAGGCTGAATTAATTAGTTAAACATGATTTACCTAATTAATTGGATTTAGTGAAAAGGGGGAATTAACTAAATAAATATTACATATTTATTTAATTAATTGGGTAAGGTTGAACTATTGAATTATTTAAATTAATCCAATTGTAGGGGATAAAATGATGAAAAATTAGGTGAAGGGATAATTAACTAAATAAAAATTTAGTTAATTGATTAGAAGGGAAATTGGTATGTTTAGGGATGTGGGGAGTAAGTTTGATGATGGAGACATTTTTAGGTGTCTATAGATAGTTCTATTTCTGATGTTATAGTTGCTCCTAGCTTGTGCTATAGCAGCAACTATAAGTGCCTTGATTTCCTCTTTGGTAGGTCTCCTCAATTATGTTTGGTTTGATTGTGACTTTGCAGAGTAGACCTGAGTATCTATAAGAGAATACCTCTTGTTGACCAACATGACTATTGTACCTCTGATGATTCATGTCATTCTCTAATCCATCCTCTTCTGAAGAAGAATAATCCCTTTCTACCTCACATGACCTAACTGCCAACATAGTTATAGTATGCTCATCTCTCTCTTGATCATATGGTATCTCATTTTCTTGGATTGACTGTACAACCACACAATAATTAGGGGAGTGAGGCTAGTTGCAAGGCACACACCATGGAGTGTCATCTACCATATTTGCCCCATGTCTCCTCAATGGATTAGGTGTATCTTTGCTGACATTTTTCTTTTGACCTTTAGCCACAGGCCTTCTATCTTTCCAATTTGCCCTGTATGGTATATCTTGTAACCTTGGTCTTTCATTTCTAGGATAATTTGATTTATCATAAGGTATTCCATTTTCATTTCTTTCCACCTTATATGATAAATCCTTGATAGCATTCCAAACCTTTTCCAACTTGTCTTCTTCTTTGGCTGCCTATTTGGATGAGCCTTAGGGTTTTGTAATATTCTGACCTCATCTCTTCTTCCAATTTTCCCTGAAGCTCTTCTATTGTTTTCTATATTCAAAACATATTTGAATGCTTCAGTAAGAACTGGTGGATTTCTTGTTCTGAGCTCATATCCTATTTTAGGATTAAAAGCATTCAAATAGAAGACCAAGCACATTGGATCTATTGGTTTTAAATGATGTAGGATCTTGTTAAACACCTTCATGAACCTAGTATTGAAATATATGACATAATCATTATAGTTCTTCTGAATATTTGGCAGTTCATGCAAGGCAAATTTAGGATCAGAATGATCACCATATTGTTCCTTGAATATCCTTTTAATTTCAGCCTAAGAGCTGATTAAAGTATCAAGCAAATTTCTATACCAATCCCTTACATCATCAGTTAGTGATTGCATGAACAATTTCATATATACATCTTCATGTTCAACTTCAAAATTATCCATGATAGTTTCAAATGCTCTTATATGATCTTCTCCAGAGATAGCATTATGACTAGAAAATTTAGCAATTGCTTTCCTTAAGTCTTGTTATCAATATCATTTGGATATCCCTGGATACTGAAGAAGTCAAGTTGTCTAATTCTATCCACATTCATTGGGCCTACTGCAAATGGATTTTTCCTCTAATGAGGCTGATACTAATGGTGTTGAGGTCCTTGTTGTTAAGGCTATTGGTACACTCTTGGATGCACATTATAGTTAATTGTTGCATTAGGATTCACATTATTGTGCACATTGTGACGCATCCCTCCAGGATGATACATGTTTCCATGTATGTTATGATGTGGAGCCTGATATGGATATTGATATTGTCCTACATATGGATTGTATCCTTGCCTTTGGCCAGGAGGAACAGTGTAAGCATTTCCCTGAGATACCCTTGGAATATTTGTAGGATTTGAGACTGGCCTTGTATTAATATTATGTTGTATATGTGGAGCATTACTCACATTGCCATGCCTTCCAATTGTATTATGGGTTACCTGTGAAATTAAAGGGCTAGTTGTATTTTTAGATGTAGCCTAATTACTGACAGGCATGTGTTGCAATGCATTTGTAATAGGCTGAGAATTCAATTGAACGAACTGTTGTTCTAATTCTTCCTGTCTTCTGATCAATTTGATCCTTTCAACTTAAGCTTGTAATCATTCCACTTCTTGTTTTAACTCTCGGTTAGTGAATCTTCCTTTTGAAGTTGAAACAACATTGGCATTAGTAAACCTTAGTATCCTTGGAGTTTGTTCCACAAACCCTTGTTTTGATACCTCAACACATTGTTGTGCCATCCTTTGTTCATAGTCTCTTTTTGCCTCATTATATCTCATTCCTGCTTCCAGGTGGTCTTCAAATTCTTTTTGAGACTCATGAATATTGAAATGATCCCTGGGTTGAAACCGTTCATTTTTACCCAACTCTGTTTCAATCATAAGGCTATTGTATATGGTATAAGACTTCTGAAACATTCATTTGATGACTTTGTAAATTGTCATGGATTTGTTAAACTATAGGTTCTTTTACTAAAATTATCCCATGACCAGAGGATGCACTTGCAGTAAGTAGGGGTTTTGAACCTTCTTTATTCTTTTCTATGAATCTTTGGTTCTTATTATTCAGATTCTGTTGAGACCTTCTGCCATCCATGTTGGAAAGCTTATGATATCAAATTGCTTTATTCTACAATTCAAATCTTCAGAGATTTATGTCTAGAGCCAGCACCTCCTTTTCAAAAAAGAGGAAAATATTGAAGTTGTCTTTTGGTCTTCCAGAGTTCCAGGAGCTTGAATTCTTTGCAATTCCCCAGTAGAGTCACTAATTTGTTGGTTCTCAAATTTGCAATATGCAAAACCCTAAAGGGTGCCAAGATTTATGATTAGGTTATGCAAATAATTTGTCCAACTAACAAAATCAACCAAGATGGTTGGGATTCCCTACACTTTAGGCTCTGCTTCACCTAGGTTGGTGTTAACTTATGTTCACCAATGAATAATTACTCCTCAAGATGGTTGGTGACTTGTACGCAAAATTTGGTTTTTATTAAATTTTATCAATTAAATCATCCAATGTAACCTAATTCAGATTGGCATGTGATTTGGATAGGTTATATTTTCCTGTTTCTACACACTACTCCTACTCCTACAAATAGAAAATTAAAATTGGATTTTTGAATATAATATAAGGAAATGATTCTGGAAAAGAATTGATTGGTGCCTTTTTCTCAATTGGGCAATGGAGTCTAATCACAGATAGATTTTTGCTTACTTTCTAGTCACAACTTGAATTGCTTTGCATAGTAGTGTCTATGTCTGGCATAAACATGCAAGATTATTTCTGTCTGGCTCTACTTAGTTACCCAAATTGGATCCTCCAAATTATAGTGATCTATTTAATGGAACTTAATTCCCTCTTAAGGAAACCCTATCAGATAAATCACCGAAAACATGAAATATGCTTTGAAAAATTAGACATATACTTGATTTGTTAACTCAAATAACAAGAAGAAAGCAAATATGGAGACAACCAGATAAAAATATAACAATAACATTCAACAAGCAATTAAAAATTAGATTTTAGGCACCAGAGAAATGCAAATTGCTTTTATTGATATGCTTCAGAGAACAGGCCTTACAATGTCTCTTTCTAAAATCAATTTCCTAGAGAACTTTTCCCGAGGTCTTGGTTTCCTTCTTATAGACATGAAGGAAGCAACAAGCTTCAGACCTTTCACATTAAAAAATGACTTTCCATATACCTACCCCTTAATATGACATATTACAATATTCACTGTTTTGACAAGACTTAATAAGACTGCCAAATATATTTTGATTACATTTTTTGAAAAGCATGAAAAACAAGAAAGAGACAAAACAGGAGGATGTCCAAAATTTATTGTTAAAGATTTGGTGCCTATTGACGCCAGCTTGATGCTCACTTTGCTCCATTGCATACTTTGCCTATTCAATCTTTAGTCGAAAGGTATTGTTGCTCCCACTGATATACCTTGTAATCACTAGGCCATTTATATTCTTGAATCTAAAGCAAATTGGCCTGGCGATCCTTCCACCTCTTATCAAGCAACACTTTGACTTCAATGATGAGTTTTGCATACCCAACATCTAGTGCAATCACTCTATCTAGAATCAGATTGAAACTAAGAATATTGATGTCTTCATCCTTTTTTAGATGATCAATCACCCAAGGAACTATTTGATCAAACTCATTTTTATATTCTTCAAATCCTTTGATTTGTTTTACTTCTGTCAAAATTGAAGGAATGAATTGATGTTTGAAAGTGGCAAAAGAGTCTATCTTTGCTTGTATCTTTTGACTCTCTCCATTCACATACTAAAACTCATCCAAAATCATCTTGATCATTTTATCTATTGGTTTGAGAGCAGCAGGAGCACCTGGATTTCTTTTTAGAACTTTGCACAAGGTAATCAATGTATGATGTGTTGGATGCCATCTCTTGTATATTGGATCTAAAATAGAAAGATTAACTTTCAATTGTTCAATTACCTGAGACAAACAATTGTAGCATTCATCTACATCTCCAAGTTTGTCAACAACAAATTTCACTCTATACCCCAAAATATTCTCAAATATCTCAAGAATATTCAATATTGCTTCCCCTTTTGTTATCTCATTTTCCTTTTCAATTCCTCAATTTCTTTTTCATATTTCAACTTCAGTCATTTGATCAACTGGTACTATGTCACCAACTTATTGAGCTTGTGGGGGATGATAGGGAGAAATTTGTTTATTTTGAGATTCACCAACTCCTTTGAGTTGCTTCTTCAATTTGACATTCTCCAAATATAGTCTATTGACTTCTTCATTCATCTCAATTTGAGTTTTTTCATATTTAAGCAACTTTTGCTCCATATTTTTCACAGCATCTCTGGTGAACATGGTTTAGTGCATGGTGAGATTGGCTACTCCCAAGGTTGATGTATCTTTCAATGTTGTAACCATGGCTGTCCCTCTCATCTCTTGAACAACATCTATCAATCTTGGTTTCTCTGTGCTCTTTGGCATAGTCCACATGGTTAAAGTTTCAATTTTACGATTGTATCCCACAACACTCATTCCATTTTTGAAATCAAACTCAGACACCAACATTGGGTCATCCTAGTTTCTTATTTCATCAAGCAAGAACATTGTCTTCAAGTCCATCCTTGGAATGATTAGCATATTACTTTTCAAAACAATATGTCTAGCCTCCTCAGGACTAACATTTATTTCATCAATTTTCATATCTTTAAATGTTTGAGGAACAATTTGCTCATCCTGAGATTCATCACTTCCCATTTTATTGATTTCTACCTTCTCCTTCAATTCTTTTATCTTCAATTTCATCCAAAAGTCCTTGAATCCAGGATTGTTTATGAACTGATCATCTTCAATGAATATTAAAGAATCAACTATTCTCTCATCCTCATGCATTTGTTTATCTCCCTGCTCTTGATATTCCTTTCTTATTTCAGGCATATGAGCTTTGGCACCTGGTTTGGAAGGTTGATCAACTTCTTCATGCTCATTCATATGTTGCAATATATTGGGAACTTCCTTTGTATCTCCCATCCCTTCAATCATTTCATAGGGTACTAATAGAACAACATAATCAACGTTTTACTTTTTAAAAGGTGGTTGATCAGGGATTGAAGAGTCTTGCACTAATATGGCATTAGGAGTAGGATCTATAATTAGAACTCTAGTTGACCTCTTCACTAGGAGCTTAGAAGCCTTAGTAGGTTGTCTCTCTACTGCTTTGTCATATATCCTCTCGAAGTTGTCAATGATAAGATTTATTCTTTTTAGAGGATAATTTTCCTCAAAGAAAAATCTAAGAAAATTACGATTATCTTTCTTTTTCCCTCCTGAATCTCCATTAGAATGTCCCATTTTCTTTTCTTGTCATAGACTTGATCTGGAGAGAGGCAATTTTTGATGACATCTTCTTCATAATTCACTTGATGAGTAATACTAGATTTGGTAAGGATTGCTTGTCTGACAAAATTCACATGACCGTCTGGGTCAAAAACTCTTTCTATAGCACATTTCAAAGAATATATTTTCTTCAAATGCTCTTGTAATTCTTCAATAGTGTCAGCACCAACACACAGTCCTTCAAATACAACTACATCTAGTAAAAATGTTCCTTTTTTTCTATTTTTTTAACAAGTCCCTCTCCATCCACAACATTTGCCACATTAATTCTAGAAATGCCAACTTGGAATGATAGAACTTTGGTAGAACATGTGGGGCTTGAGTGCATCCATAAACTCTTGTCAGTGTGTAGTTTGGCAAAAAGAAGAAATTAGAAAAATTGTGTGTCTGCCCCTTGTCTAGCTTCATTACATGTGGTCCCAACAATTCCCTTACCTTTGATGTCAATCTTGGTACAACATGCCTAAGAGAAGCCATGATTCTAAGATCAAAATCATCATGGGAAGAAACATAGTCACCTTTGTTGCAATTCATATCCCATAGGTAACACCAACACTGCACAGACAATTGTATCCCTTGTTATCAACCATGACCAAACCCATTCTTGGACTCCACCTTTTTCTATTTTGAAACAAAATCAAATGACACAACAGAGAATAATCCCTGAACTTCATTGGTCCCCTGTTCTCTAGTATTTGAAGGAATCCCCTATGCAACTGTTTCTCCAGATATGAAGCAAAATCATATTCATTATTCATCTCATTATTCTATATCCTCATAGCCATCATCATTATCCCCATTTGCATTTTCTATTGTGCATCTATCCCAAGAATTTGGCATAATGCAAAGAATGTTTTCTTGAAGTATACTATGAAACTGTCCACAAGGAATGGCTCAACAGAAGTAGTAAGGATGGGTATTCTTCTATTGTTTGCCCCCTTTCTCATATACATGGGGAGTTCATCACTTCTGTAGGTTTTTCTCAATTTCCTATAGTCTTCTTCACTTTTCTAAACCTCCACAATAGCAAGAGCTTGCTTATTCAACATGAAACAATTGATTATAGCATTCCTTGAAATTGTTAATGTATACACCTAAAATTGGCATGGCTCTACTTAAATAAATATTTTAAATATTTATTTCATCATTCACATTCTTCTATCAATAAATAAATAAATTCATTTATTTCCCTGATTCATCCCCTCTCATTTAATTAAATAAATTACATTTTATTTAATTAATTAAATTCACATACATCACCTTCATCCTGCTAAATAATTAAATAATTCTAATTATTTAATTAAAACCTTTTATTCTTCCAAATTTAAATAAAATGCAAATTTCATTTAAATAAAATCTAAATATCCACTAAATAAAATATATTTTTATATTTTATTATTCTTCAAATTTCTTCACAAAAATAAAATATATTTCTATATTTTATCTATTCCTCTTAATTATCTACAAAATAATTAAATAAAATCTTTTTATTTAAGTATGCCTTCTTATCTTCACAAAAATCATTGTTATCTTCTAAAAATACTTTCCTCTTGTCACATAAAAGCAAAAGCTGAGTTACAAAAGCAAAATTAGTTTTAAAGCATCTTTAAAGCAAATTTTCTCTTAAATTATAAAAATAAATTCTAAATTAAGAAAATCAAATCTCATCCTCATCAAGAGAGGAGTTAACTCAACAAGGCTACTTTTCGAATGACATGTGTCCTTCTTCCATTTGTTGCACATTCCTCAACAACCCTCCTCCATTGATCTTTCCTTTTCTTCTAAACCATTGATCTTCCCTCACCTTTTTCTATAAATACAACCCTCTATCTCTTCATTCATCATCTCTCATTGTGCAAACTTATGCTGCAGGAATACAAGCGCGCCTTTGGCACCCTTATCCTCACTAGCACTTCATAGGCTCCATTGTTAGTGTTTTTGAACTTCATCTTCAAATACACAAGTACCTCAGCCATTCTGTCTTTGTCATCTTCAACAAGCAAGGGAGCAATAGCTTATGAGGGCTTCATCACCAAGATCAAAGAGAGATAGGTGAACTACGGAAGATGCAAGGTAAAGGTGTAAGTATTGTTGTTTACTTGTTTTAATCTACTTTTGTCTTCAGATTTCGTAGATGTTTGGGTTTTTATAATCTTTTTGATTAACCTATTTTCCCCCTCACAGTTACTAGTGGTGAACCATCAGGAAACCTTACTATCTTTGTAGCTCCATGATAACAATGTGCCATAATTGCAATGAGCTCAATGTCCACAAAACATTAGGGACAATCAGCTTTGCCAGGTCTAAAATCAATGGATTGCAAACAGAAGCTTGTTGATCCTTGTTTTCATAGAAATACCAAAATATAATCCAACTCAAGACAAGGATTATTGCATCCCTACAACCTTGGAATTCATCCTTGAAAAACTTTTTGAATCCCTTATCAACTTATTGTGGCAATATATCTAGAATAGATTGTTGTAGAGGTCTTTTCTTGTCTTTTGGGGTAGAGGATTCAACTTTTTTACTAGGCTCAGTCTTCTTTGGGGCCATTATGAATGTAAGATTGTCCTAGGTCTTTGCAAGTTACTTGTATATTTGATAGAATTATTTGATAGCAATGAGAAATCACTTGATTTTGTAGACATGGAACTGAATGACTAACCTGTGAATTCACTGCTTAATATATACCAAGACTGTAACTCTGTCACCATCAAGATGCTCCAAGATGTTCTTTGAAATGCTTTTAATTGCTATGAATGGTGAGAATGAGATGACAAAAAAAAATATATCGAGCTCCTATACCAGACCACTCCGCAATTAATTTTGCTTCATGCTGAGTGACAAGATTCGGTCACTATGATCTAGTTTTGAATAGCAACCCTTGATGAGAGATGATCCAATGACGAGGATGCCTTGTATTTATTGTAACCACAACTATATCACAATCTAGCTCAGGTGGTTAAGTAACTCCGTGGGGTAGCGGGTTAAAAACCCTACCATTTCAATCCTTTACCACGCTACCACAAGCCTTATTTGATTTTATCATGGGACTGTAGGTTTGGCTAAGGGTTAAGTTTTATCTTTACCACTATCTCGTAAACCTTATAGGTTACTACCGCAGGACCGTGAGACTATAGGACCACAGTAACATCTAGCATCAACCTTCACCATTTACTGC
Organism: Cunninghamia lanceolata; assembly: GCA_027924645.1. NCBI lineage: Eukaryota > Viridiplantae > Streptophyta > Pinopsida > Cupressales > Cupressaceae > Cunninghamia > Cunninghamia lanceolata. Next base: position 3,949,665 of record BSBN01000738.1, read on the forward strand.
ACAACTACAATCCATCCATTTGACTATCACAGGACCACGATGTCTCTTTCACCATTGACTCATCATTGACCATGCTCTCACAAGTTGACATCTTAGCCATCGTGGGACTGCGGTATCCATTATGTGTTGTGTTGGACTTCATATCGTAATATTGCATGTCAACTCTGATACCACCATGGGGTTGCGGTATGCACTACATGCTACTTAGAACCTTAACTACAAACCTGCAAGTCTCTCTTGAAGTCACCATGGGATCACGGTATGCAACATATATCACTTGAAATATTCTCACCACAAGCCCGCAAGTTTATTTTGAGACCATTGTAGGACTGCGGTAAAAGGTTGACTAGTTTGTTCTGCCATCCTGCAAGTAGACTTATCTACTACTATGGTAATGTGGTAATTGAATATTTTCTTCCTTTGGCTCCTGCACACCCATAAGGACAATCAATGCATGCTACAGGATTGTGGTAATAGACAAAAACACACATGTGGTAAAAAATACAAAGGTTTTTTACATGTATATGACATGGAATACACATGAAGGATTGTCAAGTGATTATATGTATGATTGTAAAAGGAATATAGACTCATAGGATAGACTTATGAAAATGAAAACTATGCAACTAGATGGGATAAGGTGGATTTTGAATAGTCATAATAGTGACCTCATAGGGTAACCTAGGAATCCAATATGTTCTAGGTTCCACTGCCTCCATATAGGTATAGTCTTTATCTACCATAAATGTTATGTGTTTCATGTATTTTTTTACAACTTTATAGGGTATTCTTTCTCTAGCTTACATGTCTGATTGTAATGATTTAAAGATACCCCAATACATAGTGCTCAAATATTTTGTGTCACTAAAGTTTCTAATGTGGTGTTGCCATACTTTCCCCTTAAATCTCGATAGCTCATTTAGGAAGTAAAATAATAGACAAATGATTAGGGTGCCATACTAAAAGTTGTAGTTAGATTCCTTGGTCCACTTCAAATTTTCCATCATTTGTTCTCTCATCACTTCATAGAGGTTGAAGTATTTGCTATCTTTTACCATTTGACATGCTGTATGGATCACCGTGGCGATAGTAGATCCCTCTCTGTTTGCATAATATACTTTGTAAGCTATCCCCTTTGTTGCATACCGAACCCATGGATCTGTTATATCCTTAACACTTAGGCTCTTCCCATTGGGTTTTGCCCCTATAAACTCAATCACTTTTATCATTTTTTATGGCCTCCATTGCTAGTACTAGTCCTGTTGAGCTGAGTCTGGTCACAACCCTAACTGCATCCTTCTGCTAGAGTTTGTCTAAATATATGAATTCCTCATGAATTCTGATGAGTATGATTCAAACCCACTCATAAGCATCATTGAAGTCTGGATAATCCATCCAAACATCAAGTTTCTTGGTGACTATAACGTCAGAAAATGTCCCCTTGGGGGCTTTTCCCTCATAAGGTTTAGCTCCCAGGTCTTTTATCTACATTTAGGACATATTACATCATATTTTGACATCCTGATGAAATGATCCCTATGTTTCATGACAAATGGGACCTAAGGGGATCCCTTGAACCTAACCCTAACCAAAATAGGGGGGAGGACTTGGGTGCCTGGGACCTAGTCCTAACTTATTTTGGGCCAGTGTCATGCCCACATTTTCCATGCGATCACGACACACAACACACGTGTCATGTCCACATTTGTCATGTGGTCATGACATGAATTACCAAAAAAATTTTCGCATGTCCCTAGGAACCCCCTCACACGAGTCTGTGTGCTCAGTGGCAATACGCATAAGGCGTAAACATGTGAATCGAAACTCGGGGAAGAGTGCCTACCTACGCAATCCCCTACGTGATGATAGCTAACTAGGGGGTTATGCGATATGATGAACATTGCTACTAGAGTTAGAATCGATTTAATTCAAAACCCTGAGTTTCGTAGGTGCGTGAAATGATTTCAACTGTATTGAAATCAAACCCTCATTCTAATGCATAATTAAAATCGGATAACAATAACACTTCAATGATAAAATGGTCGCATGATGTGATGGAGTGATAAAATAGATGTCACAAAAATACTATTAAAATAAAACCCTAAAATTCTAAGAAAATTTGACAGCATAACACGTTTTCAACATTTGAAATAAATATTTCAAAAAGAATTCCCAAGGAAAATAATTAAGGAAAAAATTAAAATTAACTAATGTATAAGGATAAATTAAATAATTCCAAGGTTGAAATAAAATTTACCACTCAACAAAATATAAAAATTGAAATTAAATAAATGACCAAATTAAATCTTCAATAATAAAGTCCTTTAATAAATATAATTGCGACAATTATATTTATTAAATAACTCAAGTAAAAAATTTAAAGGAGAATAAATTAAAACATCCCCTCCAGAATAAAATCAATTAAATTAGAAAAATAAATTCAATAAAAAGATCTCCCCAAAACATTAAATTAAAACACACTAGATAATTAAAAAGGAATGCCCAAATTAATTTAAAAGGCAAGGGATCAAGAATCCCAATAAATCAAATTCCCATTCCCATTTAATTAAATCCCACATGAAAGTATAAATATTAAACTCCAAAATAAAATTATAAATCAAAATAAATTTAAAACACTATGGGAGGCAATAATCCAAGAGTCAAAATGTAAAGAATAGAGGGAAGTTTGAATTCCCGTGCACATGAATAAATGGGGAAATAAATAAATTAGTAAAAACTAATTCCCTCTCATCCTCCACTCAACACTAACTAAATATTTTATTAGTTTCCCAAAAGGAAACCCTAACCCTATTATCCATCATATTCTATTGTTTTCTTTTCATCTTTTCTTCTCTATTGTTTGGTTTTCTCCATTTTTGTCTTGCAGGTAGGGTTTGAGAGGGGAAGTGAAAGCCATGATACAAGTTTCCTACTACCTCTCACAGAAGTATATACATTATGTATACCAGTAGGGTTTCTTCATTCTTTTTTTTTTCATATATATTTATATATATGTATACACTTCTGTGTGTATATATATATATTTATCTATTTACAAAACTGGGGTAAAAGATTTACTTTACATTTTTTTTTATTAAAACTGCAAAGGTTTATATATATATATATATATATATATATATATTTGGCAGATCAAAGGAAGAATGACCAATAGCAAAGGTCAAGTAGTGTTTGAAAAGGGGCCGACGGCCATACATTACCACCATCGCTGTCAGCCCTGTTTTGTTTAAGGAGGTTGGAGGGGAGGGGGGTTGATCCACCCACCCACCACCCACCATATGGTGGAAGGATCCCCCACCCACACAACAGTGCACAAGGGATTGGGGGCGGCAGTCCATGACCGTTGTCCCTCTATATTTTTTTTCCTTTATTAATTTTTTTTTAAAAAGAAACAAACAAAAAAAAACATAAACCCTAAGGGTAAGGGTTCGATCTTATTCAAATCTGTATCTCTTTTCAATTTCTTTCAGTCTAGCAAAAAAAAATAATATATTCTGTTGGGTTTGCATAAAGTGTGCAACATTCTATTAATATATATCAAATGTATATCCATTTGAATATATATATATAAACAGTGATATATATACATACATATTTTTCAGTCCAACAGAAGAGATAAGATGTATTAAAAAATATATACATTCCATATATGTAAATATGTATAGATATTTAGATATTTATGTATATAATGTAATATATATATATTGTATCATTTATATACATATAAACAATCTTTAAATGGAATGAAATAACTAGACTTGAGGCATAAAATAAACCTGTAGAATATATATATATATTTCTTTTGCAGATAACTTTAAAATAGAATTATCTCTTCTTTTTTTCTGCAAAAAAATTAACACACTAACTAATTTAGTTGTCTTTCCCTCTCAGATATAAAATGACAGCAATGTAAAATTTCCTTTCCACATATCATGCAACTAAAATTTCAACAACAATATTGTTTTCTTTTCTATTTAACATACATCCATTTCAAACTACAACAAATAAAATTTCATAGATGAAAGTAAGATAAACAACAAGCTATATTTTCTTGTCTCAACTTCACAATAAACAAATAAGCACAATAGCAAGTTTATAGAAAACAAATTTTGAAAATTTTTTGAAGAGTACTCACAAATATTTTCTTACAACAAGCCACACATAATATAGTAATGATTTTGACAAAAAATCTACAACAAGGCCTTTAAGGCCATGGCTCAAACCAGCCAACTAAAATAAGGCAGAAGAGGTAACAATGAACTCTTCTAAGCTCCATTTTCTTTCCAATGAAAACCTGCAATAATACAACACAAAAATGGGGAACCAAGCCACGAAGGAATGCCCTCCTCCCTGCCATAGACCCGCTAGTGGGTCACCCCCGAGCTAGGGAGGTAGGAGTTCACACAGTTTTATACACACACAACACCAAATGAAAATTTTCAAACACACAAAACATCACTCCCATAGATTTGCACAAACAAAACTCAATAAATTGAGTTTGGAGGGGGTAGGGAAGTGGACCCCTCAACTCAAGAGGCTACCCCAAGAACTCCAAGATCACAAAAATCCCAAGGCCTCAAGCCAAACACATTTTCCACAAAAACTCAAAAACCACTATGGCACTCATGCCAAATCACATATTGTTTCCAAAACTCATATGATGCCCTCAAGGCTAAAATAGTGCAACACAAAGGAGATGACATTGAGGAGGTTCACTCTCCCCTACCCCAAACTAGTTGAGCCTTTCCTCCAAAATGGAGGTACTCTCACCACACCCTTCCCACACAAAAAAATAAAATAACAAATCACATAATAATCAACCACATACACAAAAGAAAGCATAAGAAAAAGGGTAATGGCCATAGCCATGGAGCTTACCTTCAAAAGCCCTAAAATGGAAGCACATTTGATGAAGAGCTCCAAGCTTCCCAAAAAATTTTCCAACTCTCCAAAAATTTTCTAACTCCCCAAAAATGAACTCCAAGAATAGAAGTAAAAAGCAAAATGCAAGAACCCCAAGCTCCTCTTCAAGAGAAGATAATATAGGCCTTCCCATTTGGCCTTGAGGAATGAGAAGGTGACACTTGTCACCTTCTCCTTCCTCTTCCCATGCCACTTGCAAGGGAGAAGGAGTGTGAGGGTGACAAGTGTCATCCTCCAATTCCATTCCATTCCTCACCTTATCTAGTTGTGCTATCATACATGTGTGAGAGACCAAGTGGTGAGGTGGCGATTCCCTTCAAGTCTCCATGAGGATAAGGGATACCATATGGCATCCTCTTATTCTCCAAGAGAGCCATCTCCCTCCAAGATGCTCTCACACATGTGTGAGAGTCTTGGAGGGAGATCCCACACACTTGGGAGTCTTGGAGAACTCCCAAGTCTTCTTAGTGAAGGGATCCCCAAACTTTGGGAAGGCAGATGGGTCTTTCCCAAAGCATGACTCATCTCCCACCCTTAGCCATTTCAAAATTCGTCACTTTGACTAAACCTCAGTTTAGAGTGACCAAAAGTGAGTTACCCTAAGGTTTAGTTAGTCAAAATTGACCCTAGACCCAAGGGTAACCACCTAGGGTAAGTTTGGGACACTAAGGTACACCTAGGGATGCATAAATTCACTTTAAATGGCCCAAAACTAAAAATAATACCAAGTGGTGTAAAACAATTATAAATATTCAACACATGATATAAATCAACTAAGAAAGGGGTCACTAGGCCAAAATAAATAAATTAAGTGTGCACACAAGCAACATCCGATCACACGTGATCCTCATCCCTCTTGGACATGGATTAGTTTCATAGGGAGCAACATATGTGTGAACACTACCTTCAATTTCCCGTTGCCTAGGAATATAATCCTGCACAACTAGATCAAGTGTCAATCACATCATGTATAATCATAGCTGAAGCAACTAAAATTAAATTCATGTCATTGCATACAACATTAATCATTTACAACATAATTTAATATTAAAACTACATCTTCTATCTAATGCCTCATAATCATCATCAAATACTATATCCACATAATGAACTTGAAATCACCTCAATAATCATCATCAAATATATCTCATATATCTAACATCGTCATAACATCAAAATATGATCAAATCAAATCACCATAAGTCTAATCAATGTCAAACCAAAAGTTAGGAGCTATAATTTGATCTGCATAATGAAAATAATAGTCTCTGAAAGTCTGATAATGCCATCATCTAAAATGTAAACCATCAAAATAGGGAGGTGAAAATAATCAGCCTTAGAGTTAGTCCCAAATTTTGGGTGTTGGCTTGTGACTGTTATTTGGGTCCTATGCTGACACGATAAGTTTGAATTATGAAATTCTTGGCGAGAGTGTTTGTAGTTGCATATAAAAGCATGTTTAGGCATTCATTTGTAAACTAGATGGCTATTGTGAACTTTATGCATTCTAAAGGTGATTCAAGTCATTAATTGTGTGACAAGAGCAGATTTGTGTTGTATATGTGTTTGTATTTAGCATCCATCTCCTCATGGCATGAAGAGATTCCTTCTCCCATGAGATCTTCACTACAAGGTGACATCTATTGTGTTTTTGAGCATTTATCATTTGGTTTTTGCCTCTACCTCATAAGGGCATGCACACTCTATCTGACAATAGTGTTTGAAAGACTTGAATGTCTCTCCAAGCCTTAACTGAGGCAAACCTCTAAACACCACAACCCCCTCCCAAAGTTTTGTGATTGCAGGTTACAGGTTGAAGATACAGGAAAAGTGGAGTTGCAGGAGCGCATTACAGAGTGTTGGATTTGTAGATCAAAGTTGAAAATAACACCCTGGACTTGGGCAGCCACTCTTTAGTCGTCTAGATTCCGTGACAGAAAAATCTTTGATGCAGCAGGAACAGGTTGCAGACTGAGTTATTAGATCCTGGCAAAAACCTAGGCCTTGGACTTGGGCATCCACTCATTAGTCCTCGACTGTTCCACTTCCAAACCCCAAAAATAGGTGCACAGATATTTGTTATTTCACATCTTTTTGTAGCAACATTTCCTAATATTCGTCTGTTTGCTGTCATATTTGCATAATTAGGGTTTTGATGTATAATTGAGCATAAGTGAACATAATTGACAATCAAATCATACAAATCCAAGTTTTCCTACATCTCATTGTGACCTAGGGTATGATAGTACATTGCAACTTGACCCTAGGTCCTTAAATGAAAGGGTGAAAGGTGTTGGGAATTAAGGTGTCTCAACCTTTACAAATTCCTAATGTTGTATTTATTTATCCCATGTTGAGTTGGCATAGTCAACACCTTGTGTATATGTAGAAGATTAAATTTTGGTGACTTTGGCAGCCGTGGTTTCCCCCTTGAATAATTAAAGGGGGTTTGGGGGCAGCGCCCCCAAGACAGGGTCAAGGGGCGTAGTCCCTTGCGGGGTCCAGGGGCAACGCCTTCATGGGGGCAATGCCTCTGAAACCTCAAATGATTTTTAATTAATGACAAGTGTCGGTGAGCATCTTTGCATGAGAGAAAGGCATCTTTGGGCGGTCAAGGGAGGTTATGACATGTAAGAGGAATATGATATTTTTAGTCAGTGTATGACAGATTCTCTAATAGTTGTAAGGTGCGTAAGAGCATCTGTCGTAACCAATCTTGGGACCAGGCACCCACTTCAGGATGGGATGTTGGACAAGTGTCCTTAGGCATGGGTTTTGGGGCATGAGTCCAAGATGGACGCCCATCTCTAGAAGGTTCCATATTTGCCTTGTAAACTCTATATAAACAGGTGCTTAGATGGGAGATAGATAACTTTTGTACAAGTACTGTTATGCTATCGGAATATCTCCAGATTCGACATTCGAAGACTCCTGAAAGAGCATTGGCTCTGAAACTGTATTGTAATCTGTTATTGTTTACTGTAATACATTTGAGCTATGTTTTGGAGTTTGGGGTTTTTCACCCGTAAGGGTTTTCCCCACGTATATCTTGTCTCTCTCTCTCTCTGTCTTCTTTTTGGTTCTTGTGTTTTGCTGCAATATCTCATGTTAATGGTTTAACATTGCTGTAATAGTTAGGATAAAGTTGAATTTGCATAGCCCTCTCCTCATTAGATTAGTGTAGGAAGCATTTTCCGCACACCTAGCTTCCTTTTAAAAGGAGGATACACATACAAAACTACCAAAAAAACAATTATCCAAATTCCACCCTTTACATTTTGGTGAACCTATGTTATTGGACTTGTTTGCACCTTGATGAGTGTTTTGCTTCAAATTTGCAGTGATTTCATTCATTCATATAATCATTCATCTTATTGCATTGGAAAACTTACAAAAAAATTGAAAAATTGGAAAAATTGGAAAAAAATGGCATTTTAGGGTTTGCATGTTTCATTAATTAATTTGAATTTCATCAAATTTCTGATTTTTGCATTAGATCTGAGCTAAATTTCAGAAAATTGCAAAAATTCAATAGCTTGTATTGCATTTTTATCATAAAATTGCTAGGGTTTTGTTGAAAATTTTGCATTTAACCTAGTAATTCCAAAAACTAGGGTTTATAGGCAAAATCTTGTTTCAGATTTTTATACTAATCTTAGACACTCATTCAAATTTTTATTTGGCTGTAGTGTTACATTTTAGTGTAAATTTGCATTTAGATTTCAAAAATTTGCATTTTTATATAGAAAATTTCAACAAAAACTAGCATTTTCATTGAGTTTTCCTTAGATTTGCACTTGCATTTTGCATGGTAAGGTGTGAAAATCATTTTCAGATCTAATTTCATTTATTTTTCATCATAAAATAGATTACAATACATTCACATAGCATTTTGCATCAAGATCTCAAACCTATGGCTTGAAAAACCTCGATTTTCACTAAATTTGACCTTATCGACTTTCAAAATTTGCACCATATTTATGTTGTGAAGATTATTTTTGTACTTATTGGATGTTATCAAGGTAATTATCTTCTTCCCCTCCTAAAAATCTTCACAACACCTTTTTATTGGGCTCTTGTATTGAAAATTTGGTGAAAAATTGCACATTTTTGCTATATTTGCCCTAGGGTTTGACCTAGATTGCACTCCAAATGTGTTGTGACAAATTTTATGACTTGAGGTGACTTATATCATTGCTATTATTTTCTTTACCTGTTAAAATTATTCACAACACCCCTTTTGCTAGGTCTTGGAATTGAAAAATTATGAAAAATTGCCTATTTTGGCTATATTTTCACTAGGGTTTGATCTTGAGTGGAACTATAAGTGTGTTGTGACACATATTTTGGCATTAAGTGGCTATTATCACTAATATAATTTGTTTTCCATCACCATTTTCCTCACAACACCCTTTGTCATGCTCTTTTGCATTGAGATTTAGTGAAAAAATCACATATTTTAGTGTATTTTCACTATATTTTGACTTGTCATCATCTTAGATTTGCATCAAGAGTGTGTTGTGAAGGATCTTATTGCTGTATTGGACTGATATCAGACATATAATTTTCTGCCTTTGATTAATTTCCTTACAACACCTTTGCTTTCATATATTTGTATTGAAAAAGTACAAAAAATCAAGCATTCATGGCTTCTCCTAAGGACTCATCTTTGGAAGCTCTATTTGAGTACATTATGAATTATGATAATTTTGTAAATTCACTGATCAACACCCTCAAGTTTTTCATCAAATGGCATACATCTATGGCATTGACATAAGCAAAAGCGCCACTTGTGATATCCTTCAAACAATAGCCTATTTTGATAGCTTTCTTGCGACTGTGGATGTTTTTCCTTCAATCATAAAGAATCTCACTAATTTTATGGCTGAAAACAATCATGGGGAAAGTAGTGGTGAGAACATTGTTCCCTCTCTCCCTTTATTTCATGATGACATAATGCAAATCCTTTCTGAGACCTATGAGAATGATATAGCAATGGATGATTTATTGAACAAAGAGACATGTCCCAACATAACCCCGCTTAGCGAGGATATCTTGGCACAAGAAGAAGACATCATTGATACATTTATCCATACTACTCTACCATCCCTTCCCACTCTCCCTAACTAGGACAAAGCTTTGGATGATGCAGATTCTCTTTGTGACCATTTGCTTCAATCTAAGGAAAATTTACCACATGATGTTCAAGAACTTCTCAATTACATATTAAACAAAGAAATGGATTAGGCATCTTTACTTGAACCCTCACATACCTTGGAAAACAATGAAATTCTACATGATATGGAAGAAAAAACTATTCCTCAAACTCAATGTATTCCAACACCCTATATAGGGACTGAAATGGGCACCTATTAGGCTCTCCAACAATCTCATTCAAATGGTCCTATAACTAACACAAAAAATAGCAACATCCCCTCTCAACCATCATTAAGGGATACCTTTCCTATATAGTTATCCTTGCAAACTCATGAACCTACAGAAGAGAGAAGAAATGATAACACCTTAACCATTAAGATAAATATAAAGATCCATGACAACCGCTAGCCCATCAGTCCCTACACTTAAGTATCTCTAACCCTTTATCTCTCTCGTGATGTGCTTCCCTTGTGATGTGTTATGTGTTGTTTAGGCCTCCTGGGATGACCTCTGATTCTCTTGTAAGGTCTGGGATACCAGGAGACTACATCTATTGTGACCTTCTAGTTGTATCATCATTCTTCTATATTGCCTCTCTCTCTCTGATTTCATCATTGTGTGTTGTGTCTTACAGACATAGTGTTGTGGTTGGTGACTTGGGAGCACCCTCCTACGTGACTATCCCTAAGACATTTATTTCTCCTCTCTTATTTATTGTTTTCCTTCCTTTAGTGTTTCTATCTAGCGGGTAGATGACAAAAACATTTATACTGATGCAGACCTAGCATCCCTTTAGCGAGAAATCAAAAATTGGACTTAGTTCCTAATATGACGATGGGGTTGTATATCTTATCCAACGCTTGGCTAGTAGAAGTAGTCGTGCTTTCTACGTAGTGATTTTGATGATCTTTATCTCACTTACAAACCTTAACAATACTACTACTCCATGCACTTTGTTTGTCTTTGAATCTCACCTTGGTGACGCTTGATTCTGAGATTTTCATGATATAGCCCCACGGTTATCCTTGATCTCTGAATTTGTAGTATAACCTTGGCTCTTTGTGTGGTTAATCATATGCGTTAATGTTGTTATTTATCATGATTATGTGGACACTAACATGTTTCTTGTAGGGATGTGTTTGTGGGAACATTTGGTGATCTTAAAGTACATGTCACCTCCAAGGGGCATGGGCTTTGTGAAAGTTTGTGTTCCCTTGTGTGTTTTATTCCTACCTTAACGTGCTTGATATTGATGCATGATATCAACCACCTTAAGGTGGGGGCATATATAAGGTAAGTTGTCTATTGTAGATGTTAGCAATGTGCTTGTCCTTAGGTGCAGTTTAAAGACTAGTACGATGAGTACTTCCTACATTCTAAGTTTGTTTGCAATCAATCAATCAGTCATCTTAAGCCCTCTGTAGAGGCAGGGCTGGTGTATCTCTTGGGGAGAGTGCCCATTCTATCATTTTCAAAAGTCCTCTATGGAGGTGGGGAGCAGTTTTGTGACTAACTCAACCCTTAAGCGTGTCTTCAGCGATTGTTGTGGTGAAGCACAATCATCGGTGTGTGCCTATAATGTGCCTGCGATGGTGATGAACCTAGAAATAGGAACACTCCATCACTTGTCTGTCATGTTTTCTCCATGTCTTCAAAGTGTGTGTGCTTGGCGTGCTTTCTTTGTTTGGCATGTTTGTTTCCCCATATGTAGACTAAAGACTAGCATGATGAGTGCTTCCTACATTTTGGAAGGTTTGGTGTGTCTTGCATGTGTGTTGCCCCATGTATACAGTTTAAAGACCAACGCGATGAGTGCTCCTTGCATTATGGGAGGTGTGTTTACTTTCCTTATACTTGCATATGCATTTCATTTATATGAGAAAAAAAAATAAAAGAAATCATTCCTATCTTCTATGCATTAACTGTCTTCTATGCATCTGTTGTATTCTCCATGTTTTGCATGACTATAACTATCTTCTCCATGTTTTGTGTGCCTATCATTGTCTTCAGTATGTCTAGCATGTCTTCTCCATGCTTGGTGTGTTTGTTGTGTTTATTGATCATACTTTAATGCAAGTATTGGCATTGCATTTATACATACATTAAAGTGGGGACTAAATGTAACATAAGAAATGTCCCCTTGCCAGCTTTTCCCTCATTAGGTTTAGCTCCTGGGTGTTTTATTTGCATTTAGGACATCTTGCATCATATTTTGACATCCCGATGAAATGATCCCTAAGTTTCATGAAAAATGGGACCTAGGGGGATTCCTTGAACCTAACCCTAACCAAAATAGGGTGGGAGGACTTGGGCACCTGCACCTTAGTCTTGTCCTATTTTGGGTCAGTCCCAAATTTTGGGTGTCAGCTTGTGATCGTTATTTGGGTCCTATGTTGACACGATAAGTTTGAATTACGAAATTCTTGATGGGAGTGTTTGTAATTGCATATAAAAGCATGTTTAGGCATTCATTTGTAAACTAGATGGCTATTGTGAACTTTATGCATTCTAAGGGTGAGTCAAGGCATTCATTGTGTGGCAAGAGCAGATTTGTGTTGTATATGTGTTTGTATTTGTAGATTTGAGAATCCATCTCCTCGTGGCATGAAGAGCTTCCTTCTCCCATGAGATCTTCACTACAAGGTGACATCTATTGTGTTTTTGAGCATTTATCATTTGGTTTTTGCCTCTACCTCACAAGGACGCGCACTCTCTATCTCACAACAGTGTTCAGAAGACTTGAATGTCTCTCTAGGGCTTGACTAAGGCAAGCCTCTAAACATCACAACCCCCTCCCAAAGTTTTGTGATTGCAGGTTACAGGTTGAAGATACAGGAAAAGTGGAGTTGCATGAGGGCATTACAAAGTGTTGGATTTGTAGATCAGAGTTGAAAACAACACCTTGGACTTGGGTGCCCACTCTTTAGTCCTCCGGGTTCTGTGACAAGAAAATCTCTAATGCAGTAGGAATAGGTTGTAGACTGAGCTTCCAGATCCTAACAAAAACCTAGGCTTTGGACTTGGGTGCCCACTCATTAGTCCTCGACTATTTCACTTCTGAACCCTAAAAATAGGTGCATAGTTATTTATTATTTCACATCTTTATGTAGCAGCATTTCTTGATATTCGTCTGTTTGCTATCATATTTGCATAATTAGGGTTTTGATGTATAATTGAGCATAAGTGAACATAATTGACAATCAAATCATACAAATCCAAGTTTCCCTACATCTCATTGTGACCTAGGGTATAATAGTACATTGCAACTCAAACCTAGGTCCTTGAATGAAACGGTGAAAGGAGGATACACATACAAACTACCAAAAACTCAACTATCCAAATTCCACCCTTCATAGTGAAAATGTTTTGATATCCAGCTGAGTACCCTGTATCACCAAGCAATGTATCTCTCAAATCTTCAAACTTCATGTGATCTATCTCTGAGATCATAGTATGAATGTATTTTCTGACATCTTCTATGTATACCACATCTCTCGGTACCCAGAGAATGCTCCTTCTTTATCAACCTCCATCGCCTTGTATGGGAACTTCTTGTATTTGGGTCTTGACTTCTCTATAACATCAATGAGCACTAGTGTATCCATTTGTTCTTTTTCATAGCTTGGAAGCTAGGGTTTTAGTCTATTCATAGTTCTAACACTTTAGAGGTAAAATTCTCAAAGTCTTTTGGATAAAAATGAGGGTTAGAGGTTGGTTTAGGGTATATAGCCGTAATAGTCAATTTATGAATTTATGACATTTATCTGTTGTGCTTTTCATGGATTTTTGTATTTGTTTAGTGTTTTTAGCTACCAATGGTTATATTATGATACACTATGTTAGAATATGATACAATTGATATGATACATGTTATAATTCTTCCGCATTTAATCTTTTCATCCTAGAGGTTTATGATAATGTTTTAGTCGAGATCCATTGACATATCGAGCTACTAATTTGCCTTCCATATTGTTTAGTCTTACATCTCTAAATTTTGCAATTTCCTCTATGTAAAATGGTCCTAATCATATTATTTTCAATTTTACTTGTTTTTTAAACTTACTATCGTATAAAAGTACTAAATCTCCTTCTTTGAAAATTTTCATCTGTAGATTTCTATCATGCTAAAATTTCTGGTGCTTTCTTTCTAAATTCATGTTTTAAGTTACCAATAACCTATTTTTGTCCATTTTCTCCAATTCTTCAATCCTTTGTGTTAGGGATTCCTCCTCATTTATCCTTAGAGTTGGGTAGTATAAAATGTACTGGGATAGTAGCATCTATGCCATATACTAATTCATATGGTGTGAAGTTTGTGGTTCTTTTATATGTTGTGCGGTAGGCCCAAAGTACTACAGGGACTTTCATGTCCCAATCTGTTCTATTTTGATCACACATTTTTGTTAGTGTTTTCCCTATAATTTTGTTCAAGGCTTCACTTGCACTGTTTGTGTATGGGTGATATGGTGAGCTTTTGTTATGCGATATCATAAAAGTCTACATTAGCTCCATAATCATGTTATTTACAAAATGTTTCCCTTGGTCACTTATGATGCTTAGTGGACAACTGAATCTAGTTATGATATTCTAATACAAGAATTTTGCAGTTGTTTTTATTGTATAGTCCTTAGTGGGTTGAGCTTCTTCCCACTTGGTGAGGTATTCTACTCCTGTGATAATGTATCTTTCTTTTGATTATTTCACAGGGGGATGTATGGGTCCAATAAAATCAATTTTACCATTTCTCAAATGGGAGTTGTGCTAGTACCGGTCTTAATGGCATTTCATCTTTAGTGGTAGGTTTACCCATTTTTAAACAAATATCACAATACTTTACATACCTTTTAGCATCTTGAAATAAGATAGGCCACCAAAAGGCTGCTAGTTTGATCTTTCTTGCAGTAAGGTCTCTAGAGTTGTGACCTCCTGCTACACCTTCATGTGCTTCCTTTAGTATGTCCTCTCTTTCATGTTCATATACAACTCTCCTTATTATATCATCTTTTCCTCTTATTTGTAGTTCTCCTTCAATGAGTGTATATAGAAAAGCCTTATGCATAAGGATTTATTTATCTTGCGTGGATGCATCAGATGGGAATTCTCCTATGGCAAGTAAATATGAAATATATTTCAATTCTTCTAGTATCGTATTAACCCTAAAAAGATTTGCACCAAGGAGTTCTTCTTGGCTTCCTAGTCCATCCCCTATTTTAATCCTAGATAAGTAGTTAGGACCTTGGTTTTGTTTCTTTAGTTTCAATTTGATGGTGAATTCAAATTCTTGGAATAGTAATGACCATCCACATATTCTCCCTTAGATGATTGGTTTGTTCAACAAGTACTTTAATGCTTCATGGTTAGTAAAGAAGATGAAAGGTGTGGATAATAGGTAGTGTCTAAATTTTTGTAGTGTATATACCATTGCTAGGACTTCTCTTTCTATTGTTGTATAGTTTTTCTTAGCCTTGGATAATTTCCTATTGGAAAATGCTATAGGATGGTCTTTAGCCCCCTTAGGTTGAGCTAATATGGTAACCACTTCTATGCCTAGGGTATCTACATGGACATGAAAAGGGATGTTCCAATCTAGAAATATCAAAATAGGAGCTTCAATAATTTTTTGTTTTAATATGTCAAAAGAGTTTTGACATTAGTCATTCCATTAAATATTTCTCCCACTTTTCTTTTTGAGTAATTCTTCCAAAGGTGCTGCTATTGGTGCATATCTCCTAATAAATTTGTAGTGATACCTAGTTTAACCTAAGAAAGTATTCACCTCTATTGTTGTTTTAGGTGGTGGTAGTGTGAGGATCAGAGTTACCTTCAAAGGATCTACCATCAACCCTTCCTGACAAATAATGTGACCTAATAAATTCCTAAAAGGTACTGCAAATGTGCATTTCTTTAGATTCAATGATATTTGCAAACTTCTGCATTTGTTCAATGTCATCCTTAAGGTCTAGGTGTGGTCTTTCACCAATTCATAGACAGTCTAATCATATAAGTAAACCTTAAAGAAATCATGTATAAACTCTTTGAATGCATTTACCATGATTCTACAGAATATTGTCAATGCATTCTTTAGTCCAAAGGGAATTATTGTATACATGTAGGATCCTAGTTCAAATGTAAATTTTGTTTTGGGCTGATCCTCTTCTCTTATCTTCACTTGATGGTAACCAGAAAATGTGTCAGTGAATGAATAGATTTCTCTTTCCAAAATTGACTCTAGTATCTCTTCTGTGAATGGTGTTGGGAATGGATCATGAATGCAAGCTTTGTTCAACTCTCTATAATCTCCACATATTATTATCTCTCCTAATTTTTTATTTTACAGTACTACCATTGCACTAATCCAATCTGCATCATCAGTTTTATGATCCATGCTACTAACATCTTATCAATTTCTACTTTTGACTCTTTTCTTAATGTTAGGATTAAGCCTGTATAGTCTTTTCTTTACTGGTTTAATTCCTTATTTCAATTGTATTTTCATCATTCCTTCTTCTTCTTTAATTCCTTTCACTTCAATAAAAGTCCTTGGGAATAAATCCTCAAGTTCAGAAAGCATCTCAGTTCCCTGTGCTACCACTTTCTCATCACAATAGTCTCCAATCTTTGTTAGTTTAGGGTCACCTTCCTTTGCAATATTCTCTTCTCTAATTTTAAGAGTTTTATTGTAGTATTGGTCCTTTGGTTCAGTTAGTATTTATAGCTCTTGTTCTTCTTCTTGGACTTTTATTTCTAGATCCTTATTATCCTGATCATCCATTTTGGTAGTTGTTATGTCAGAAAATGCACCCTTGGAGGCTTTTCCTTCTTAAGGTTTAGCTCCCAGGTCTTTAGAATGCATTTAGACCATCTTGCATGTTAATTTGGACTCTCGATGAGAAAACCCTTGGGTCTTGTGATAAATAGGACCTAGGGGGGGCTATTTTAATGATCCTAGAACAAAAATGAGGGGGTGGACTTGGGCACTAGTGCCCTAGTCCAGCCCTATTTTGGGTCTACCTTAAATTCAAATGTCAAGTTTGTGACTGTTATTTGGGTCCCAGGCCGAAATCATAAGTTTTAATTATGAAATTCTTGGTGGGAATATTTGTAGTTGCATATATAAGCATGTTTAGGTAATCATTTACAAACTAGATGGACATTGTGATTCATGAGCTTATGTTAAAGTGATCAAGGCATTCATTGTGTTGCAGAGCATAGCATTGTTATTGTTTTTATTTTTGCAAATTGGATTTCATCTTCTCCTCATGGCATTGAAGAGCATCTTCCTTCCATGAGAGCTTCATCATCAAGGTGACATCTATTGTGTTTTATCATCATTATCATTTGGATTTTTACCTCTATCCCACAAGGATACACACTCTCTCTAACAACAGTGTTCGAAAGACTTGAATGTCTCTCTAGTGCTTGACTGAGGCAAGCCTCTAAACACCACAACCCTCTCCCACACTCCTTTTGATTGTAGGTTACAGGTATTGGATCTGGAGAAGTGGAGTTGTAGGGAGTAGGAGGACACTGTGGAGATTCCAGATCCTAAAGGAGGAGCTTCTTGGACTAGGGCACCATCAACATTGTTCTCCGCATCTGCATTGCAAAAAACTAAAGATATAATAGAAATTAGTATCGAAAGGAGATTAGGATTCCACAAAAAAAGTAGCATATTGGACTTGGGCACCATGACCATTGTCCCTGACATTTTTGTTCTCCAGACTATGAAAAATAGTGAGTTAAGGTTCTATACCCTTTTCCTAATTCCTATAGCATTTATTGTAATTTGCATACTTACTATTTTGCTAAAATTAGGGTTTCAAGAGCATAAAAGCATTAATTAGCAACATTGTGTGATAACTTCTAAATTTCCTAGCAGAAAACCAAGTGGCAACCCAATCTAATAGATGACTCTCCTCTCAATAGGAGAAGCACTCAGTTGAAAATCCCTTGGAATGTTTGTAGTGAAAGGATGATTCTACATAAACCCTTGAAATTGGAAAACTCTCTTTTTACTATTAAACATTTTTTTGAACCTGTGTTTTTAATGAATTTTGCACCTTGCTGAGTGTTGTACTTAAGATTTGCATTTCTTTCATTCATCAATTTCATATTACATTTGAAATTTTACAAAAAAAATTGACATATTTGAAAATTTTGAAAAACAAATTGCAAATTAGGGTTTGAATTTTGACATAGTTTGAATTAATCTAATTGCATCTAATTAAATTTTTTATTTTTTTACACTAGATCTGAAATTCATTTTCATTTAAATAATAATTTTCTCATTGCATTTGAAAATTTACAAAAAAATTGAAAATTTTGAAAAATTTGAAAAAAATTGGCATTTTTAGCTTGCATTTTGATTTAATTTGAATTAATTTTCATTTAATTTCAAATTTTTGCATTGGATTTGAAATTCATTCATTTATTTAATTTTCATCTTATTGCATTTGAAAATTTACAAAAAAAATTTGAAAAATTTGAAAAAAAATAGCATTTTTAGCTTGCATTTTGATTTAATTTGAATTAATTTTCATTTAATTTCAAATTTTTGCATTAGATTTGAAATTCATTCATTTATTTAATTTTCATCTCATTGCATTTGAAAATTTACAAAAAAATTGAAAAATTTGAAAAAAAAAAAAGTGGCATTTTTAGCTTGCATTTTGATTTAATTTGAATTAATTTTCATTTAATTTTAAATTTTTGCATTAGATTTGGAATTCATTCATTTATTCAATTTTCATCTCATTGCATTTGAAAATTTAAAAATTTGAAATTTAAAAAAAAAAAATTGGCACTTTTGGCTAGATTTTCAAATAATTTGAATTAATTTTCATTTAATTCAATTTAATTTAATTTCTGATTCTTAAATTAGAGCTGATATAAATTCATCATATTTTAATCCTTGCACTATATTTTTCATATTAAAATTGCTAGGGTTTGCTTGAAATTTTGAATTTTTTCTATAACCTAGTAATTTCAAAAACTGGGGTTTGTAGTGAAAATCTTATTTCAGATTTTACTACTCATCTTAGGCACTCATGCAAATCTCTTTTGCATGTAGTTTTGCATCTTAGTGTGTTTTTTCATTTACATTTCAAAGGTTTGCATTTACACATATTCAATTTCGACAAAAAAATAGCAATTTTCACTAAATTTTGGCTTATTTTGCATATAGGATTGCATTATAGGTGTGTTGTGAAGGATCTTGTAGCTTTATTGGACTGATATCATACTTATTATTTTCTACCCCTTCATTTTCCTTACAACACCCTTTCTTCTAGACACTTGCGTTGAAAATTTGTGAAAATTTGCATATTTTTGCTATTTTTGCATTAGGGTTTGATCTATAGTGGCACTATAGGCGTGTTGTAACAGATTTTTTGTCATTAGGTGGCTGTTTTTACTGTTATAAGTTGCTGTCCATCCCTTACAACACCTGTTGCCCTACTCTTTTGCATTGAGATTTGGTGAAAAATCGCATATTTTGGCCTATTTTCACTAGGTTTTGACTTATTGATTCTCTAGAGTTGCTTCAAAAGTGTGTTGTGAAAGGTATTTTTGCATTAGTGGACTATTTTTAGGCATATCATTTTCTGTACCTCTTGAAAATCCTCACAACACCTTTTCTTTCACTAGTTTACATTGAGAAAAGTCAAAAAATAAAGCATTTTAGAGCATATTTGACATCACTTTTGCATTTGCTTTTTGCATAAGTTTTGGAAGATTGTAAAAATCTGATTTGATACTCCTTTGCAAACCTACAAGACATTTCATTATGGCATCTCAATACTCTTTGGAATCTTTACATGCATATGTCACAAGCTTTGAGAAGTTCTACAAATTCATTAATATGAATCCTCATGTTCTCACTTATATACAAGCTATGTATCACAAAGATATATTTAAATGCTCTTCATTTGAAATCCTTGATTATATATCTTATTTTGACAACTTCATATCTCTAATATATACATACCCTTCGGTAGTAGAAGATTTATCAAAACACATTGAGAATGATGAGTGTGAAACTCCTTCTACTGCTTTGGAATTCATAGTTAAAACATGTGATGATGACATAAAAAATAATGATTCCTCCTATGAGGATATATTAGCACAAGAGGATGAAATCATTGACACATTCCTAAACATTACCCTACCCTCTTTGGAAAATGAAACATCAGTGGATGAGAAAAGGTCTCTTACATTAAATCCTTTAGGGATTGATGTTGGGTATAATTAAGAGGAAAACAATGTTAATTCAATTTTCACTAATAGACTTAGTAACAATGTTCCTAAGATGGTTGTGTAGGGGGCAGCTAGTGCACCTTCTTCCTTGAAACTGGTGGTTACGGTTCAAGGTGTTCAAAATATGTTGCCACAACCATACCACAATGTGATTGCTCACACATATAACACCCGTAATAACAAGAAAAAGTAAACAAGCACCGCATGTGCCTGTCTCTCTTCCATGTTCTCAACCTATGCTCCCTCCACCACCTCATCTTACTCATAAAAGTGGTCAAGAATATGATCTTGTCGAGAAGCTTTGTGCTACTCCGGCTAAGATCTCTCTTTGGGATTTAACACAAACATCGCCTACATACCATGGAATGCTCCAAGAAGCTTTACAAAAGGTGATTGTTCCACCTACTGTTAAGATGACTAATGTAGCAGCTATGTTAGATAATATAAATATGAAAAAAACATATATTCTTTTTCAACAACATGAATTACCATTGATTGAAGTTCAAAACCAATATGATCCACTTCTAATATACATCACAATAGATAGAAAATTGATAAAGTAAGTTATGATTGACAATGGTGTAGCTCTTAATGTTTGTAGCTTGGACTTACTACACAAAATCAAGAATAGCACATCTTTAATTAAACTAGACAGGACTATAATTTGTGTCTTTGATAATGTTGGAAGACAATCAATGGGTACCATAACTTTACTCTTAAAGGTTGGACCTATGACATTAGATAATCTTTTTCATGTTATGCCGAGTTCTCTCTCATATAATATGATTCTTGGTAGACTGTGGATTCATGCCATGGGGGCAGTTCCATCTACCCTTCACCAATCAATAAAGTTTATTTATCAAAACAAGGTCCACACCGTCAAAACTAATCCTGACCTGAATAACTATTTACATATTGAAAAGCAACACCAAGTTAACAATCATTCGAGACTAAACAACTTACAAGTTCATTCAACAATACCTCTTGCCACAGATAATATTGTGCAAAACCCTCAACCATTGAATCCACTTTTTGGTGATGATTGGGGTTCATTAGATTTTAATCCTTGCAGTGTAGGGGAATATAAACTTAACAACCTTGGCACCTCAAAAGTCGCATCAATCTCATCTAAACAACCTGTGGAAGCACCTAAGGAACTTAAAGTCTCCTTGGTTGAAAACAAAGAAAACACTCCTACTTATACTATAGATTATGATACCTATGAGGCTTCACCATCTTATAAGGAACTGGCATCTCTCTATGGTCAAGGATTTAAAATCCTTTATAACAATTGTGATTATGTAGGTAACGGATGTGGTGTAAATCAACAAGGAATTCAAGTACCTATCGAATCTGCTACAACACATTACTCAATTGGCATTGGATATAAACCTTTTAAAGAAAAGAAAGCCTCTCGTCATCCTAAGCTTAATGTTAATGTAATATCAACAAGACCAAGACAACATGAGATATATCTTAGATATGTATACATTGGGTTGAATCAGGTAAGTATCTCTAACTCTTTATCTCTCGTGATGTGTTATGTGTTGTTAGGCCTCCTAGGATGACTCTTGATTCTCTTGTAAGGTCAAGGATACTAGGAGACCACCTCTATTGTGACCTTCTATTTGTATCATCATTCTTCTATATTTCCTCTCCTCTGATTTCATTGTTGTGTGTTGTGTCTTATGGACATAGTGTTGCGGTTGGTGACTTGGGGGCACCCTCCTACGTGACTATCCCTAAGGCACTTGTTCTCCTCTCTGATTTATTGTTTACCTTCCTCTAGTGTTTCAACCTAGCTGGTGGATGACAAAAAACATATTATACTAATGCGGACCTAGTGTTCCTTTCACGAGTAATCAAAAAATGGACCTAGTCCATACATGACGACAGGGGTGTAACATATTATCCGACACTTGGCTAGTGGAATCACTCCATGTGGTTTCTCTATCTTGATGTTGATGTTGATGTTATCTTATCTTTCTAACAACACTTTAACAATACTGATGCTTTGTGCACTTTGTTTATCATGGATATCACCTTGCTTGGCTCTTTCATGTAGTTGATCATATGCATTGTTGTTTATCATGATTATGTGGACACTAACACTTTTCTTGTAGGGATGTGTTTGTGGGAACACTCGGTGATCATAAAGTACATGTCACCTCTAGGGGGCATGGGCTTTGCAAGAGCTCATGTTCCCTCGTGTGTTTTCTTCCTACCTTAATGTGCTTGATATCGATACGTGATATCAACCGGCTTAAGGTGGGGACATATATAAGGTAGGTTGTCTACTTTAGATGATAGTAAACCATGTTTGAACAATTTGAAAAATCAATCACAATCATTTAATTCCTCATCGCAAGGTGGGGATATCGTATCCCTTTTCTATCTTAAGCCTTCATCGCGAGGCGGGGATGGTGTATTTCTTGGAGAGATTGCACTATCCTGTCATTTTCAAAAGTCCTCTGTGGAGGCATGGAACGGTTCTGTGACTAACTCAACCCTTAAGCATGTTTTTGGTGATTGTTGTGGTGAATCCCAATCATCGGTGTGTGCCTATAATGTACCTAAGATGGTGGGGGCTTAGAAATAAGTTCCTTCCATTGCCCTATTTGCCATGTTTTCTCCGTGTCTTCCGTGTGTTTTCCCCCTTGTGTGGCTAACCCCCACTTGGGTTTTGTATGGCATGCTTTCCCCTCTTGTGTATGTGTAGCAATGTGCTTCACTTCCACTTGAGGTTTTGTATGGCATGTTTTCCCTTAGGGGTTGTATGTTGCATTGTTACTTTCTTCGTACTTGCATTTGCATTCATATATGGGAAAAATGAAAAAGAAAATAAATAATCACTGCATTCACTATATTCACTCTATTTTACATGTCTTCAATACTGTCTTCTCCATGTTTTGTGTTCTTGTAACTATCTTCTTTGTGTTTTGTGTGTTTGCGGCGTGTCTTCACCATGCCTCATGTGTTTGCTATGTTTGTTGACTGTACTTTAATGCATGTATTGGCCTTTCATTTATACATACATTAAAGTGGGGGCTAAGTGTTACGTCAGAAAATGCACCCTTGGGGGCTTTTCCCTCTTAAGGTTTAGCTCCCAGGTCTTTAGAATGCATTTAGAGCATCTTGCATGTTAATTTGGACTCCCTATGAGAAAACTGTTGGGTCTTGTGATAAATAGGACCTAGGGGGGCTATTTTAATGATCCTAGAACAAAAATGAGGGGGTGGACTTGGGTGCTAGCACCCTACTCCATCCCTATTTTGGGTCTACCCTAAATTCAAATGTCAGGTTTGTGACCATTATTTGGGTCCTAGGCCGACATCATAAGTTTTAATTATGAAATTCTTGGTGGGAATCTTAGTAGTTGCATATATAAGCATGTTTAGGTAATCATTTGCAAACTAGATGGACATTATGATTCATGAGCTTATGTTAAAGTGATCAAGGCATTCTTGTGTTGCAGAGCATAGCATTGTTATTGTGTTTGTTTGTGCAAGTTGGATTTCATCTTCTCCTCATGGCATTGAAGAGAATCTTCCTTCCATGAGAGCTTCATCATCAAGGTGATATCTATTGTGTTTTATCATCATTATCATTTGGATTTTTGCCTCTATTCCACAAGGATATGCACTCTCTCTAACAATGGTGTTTTGAAGACTTCAATGTCTCTCCAGGGCTTAACCGAGGCAAGCCTCTAAACACCACAACTCCCTCTCACACTCATTGTGATTGTAGGTTACAAGTGTTGGATTTAGAGAAGTGGAGTTGTAGGGAGAAGGAGGACATTGTGGAGATTCCAGATCCTAAAGGAGGAGCCTACTTGGACTAGGGTGCCATCAACATTGTCCTCTGCATCTACATTGCCATAAATTGAAGATACAATGGAAATCAATATCAGAAGGAGATCAGGATTTCAAAGAAAAAATAGCACATTGGACTTGGGTGCCATCACCATTGTCCCCGACATTTCCATTCTCTAGACTGCAAAAAATAGTGAGTTAAGGTTCTATGCCCTTTGCCTAATTCTTGTAGCATTTGTTGTAATTTGCAGATTTACTTACTATTTTGCTAAAATTAGGGTTTCAAGAGCATAAAAGCATTAATTAGCAACATTGTGCGATAACTTCTGAATTTCCCAATAGAAAACCAAGTGGTAACCCAATCTGATAGATGACTCTCCTCTCGATAGGAGAAGCACTTGGTTGAAAAGCCCTTGGAATGTTTGTAGTGAAAGGAGGATTCTACATAAACCCTTGAAATTGGAAAACCCTCTTTTTACTATTAAACAATAGTCTTATCACATGTTTGGCCCATATTTCTTGATTGTTGGTCTATCCACTCCACTAGTTTCCTTATCCCTTCAGTTCTTAGTGGTGGTGTATTTTTCTCTGGTTCTTCTTTCTCTTCCTCTATTACTTGTTGAAAGATTATTTCCTTTATTTTCAAAAGTGCATTATGTATAGAATTTTCTAGACTATAGAAAGAAAATGTATGTATAAAGTCATGTTTTACTTCCTCCCAATTACTGGTTTCTTTTCTTCTTTCTTGGTTGATATACCAAGTTTGGGCTATTGGTGACAATGTTCAATAGACTAGATCGGTGTATAAAAACCTACTATGTTCATGTTTGCTTTCGCATGCTATTATACAAGTAGTTAAATGTTCTTTCAGTATAATTTGTCCTTCATACTTGGGTATATATTTATATTATCCTTCCTCTAGTAAGTATCTTACACTGATAAGAAGCTTAAATGTGGACCAATCTTCTACTAGATCTTTATGAGTTGACCACCAATTTGTTGGATTGCATACTAATGTATGTTGTACTGCCTCTGTTCTTCTTTGTTCTTCTAAAAAAATTATCTCCATCTCCTTCAAGTATAGTTGTAGGTCTTTTACACCTGAAAACTTGGGTAGTTTGATATGGGAAATTCCTCTCATAATATGATTAATATGGAAAGATATATTATATTCCTTTCTATTTTGGTCTTCATTGATAATGCATACCTTCTGTGGTGGATTGTCATTTGATGCGGAGGATTGTGATAGATTTTCTTTACCAATTTGAAGCATACATATCCTCCTAAATCATGTCATTCTCTAGTTCTATTTCTCCTTATGAATTTGGTTTTTCTTCTGTCTCATTTGTTTCTAATCTTGATATTGAGTAAATATTCCTAGGGTAGTTATCACTTCCTTCTGCATAATTGGATTCTTCTATATAGGCCTTTTCCATGGGTAATGCAAAAGGTATGTATACACTCTTATTATTATCCACAAAAGATAATTCTTCTTTGTGGGAGTCCATTATGTCATTTACATCTACAAACCATCTCAATCTAAGTAGTACATTGAATGATTCTCCTTGTTCTTTCATGGTGACAACCATAAAGCCTATGACTTGTTTTATACCCATCAAGTTTACCTCTACTTGTTTCCAAGTTCCAATAGTTGACATGCTAGATCCAACTACCAAAGTGATATTGTAGGGTGTTTGAGGCAATCTAGGTCTTCTTAGTTGTTCCCAAAGCTTCTTAGTGATCATATTTATATCTGCACCCAAGTCTATCATAACATTTTTGACCTTTTCGTGATTTATATGGGCATCCACCAATAATGGTTTTGTCTTCCAATGTCTATCATTTCTACCCATTTTCTGGATTTGATTTTTAGGTATCTTATCCTTGTTCCAATATTTTGTAATTTGCTTAAACTTCTCCATCATATTGTGTTATTGCATTAGTGTTGTTGTTAGTGTATATGCCTAAAAATGACACGACTCTACCCAAATAAATATTCTTAATATTTATTAAGTCAAATTCCTCTATCAATAAATAAATAAACAAATTTATTTATTTGTTTCATATTCTCCCAATAATTAAATAAAATCAATTTATTTAATTAAATTCCTAAATGCTTCTAATTCCTCCAACAAATTAAATAATATCAATTAGTTAATTGTCTCTTCCAATAATATCTTCTCTAAATTTAAATAAATCAAATATTTATTTAAGTTGTCCATTTCTTCTAAACTGAGTTATCTCTAAATATAATTCAATCCTTGTGCACATGCAATTGAATATTCTAAATATTTAATTGAGCTAAAATATCTTCTCATCCTCATGCAATTTCCATCCTCTAGTTCTATTATCTTTACTGATCGATCTATTCTTTTAATTGATTAATCTCTTCAGTTAACTCATTCTTCTATTTTATTAATTCCTCTCATGCAAAATATAGCAAGACACTTGTCTTCTTCTTATTTGCGCACATTCCTCAACCATTCTCAACCGTTGATCTTCTTGTTCTTTCTATACCATTGATCTTCTCTCTCATAAGTCTATAAATTGAACCCTATTCCTACATTTTAATCATCCAAGCTTTTAGTATTATTACTCTGCAGGAATTACAATGCACCTTTGGCACCCACGTCATTCTTTTTGCTTGCTATCAACTTGTTACCATATCACTACCATTGTTATGAAGCTCATCTTCATTGCAATCAACTATCATGGCCATTCTCCATTGACAATCTTGGAATAGCAAGGAAGTGCACTCTCTGAGGGCCCTATTCATACATGCAAGATCGATTGAGATAGGCAATCAATGGAAGCTATGAAGTGTTGAGGTTTGCAAAGGTTTTATCTTTGTTTGTTTCATCTTGATTATTTCCCTTTTCGTTAAGTTTTAGATATTATTGATATTGATATATTGATTATTCATGTTTACTCCAATTTTCCCTTAACATTTTTGGCGCCCACCGTGGGGCTTAGCCCCAATTTAACCCAAAAACTAAGTTTTTGTGCATTAGGAAGCCATACACAGGAGGAATCTATGCATTTGACCCATCCTAACATGTATCTGCTGTCTATTCTGGTGCATCCAATCTTTCAGCGCATACAAGCTCTATTTCAGTGCATATAACCTCTGATACGATGCATCTGCTAATTCTGCGGATATATTCTATATTCCTGTGCTTTTGACCTCTATCTCAGTGCATTTGTACTCTTGTGCTTCTGAGCTCTATTTCTACGCATTCAGTCTCTGAAGCTGCGCATCTATTCTGAATAGTGGTTTTTAGGCTATTTCTCGTGGTTTTTGCTAATGCTAACACCTTTTTTTCAAGAATATTCTCTCATCTACTTGTAGGATTAGGGGCTGGTTTAGTCATTCTAGTTGTATTGTTAAACACATCATCCTTTTTCAAGGATAGTAATCGAATGTTCATGCAAATTCACATCTAGATCTAACTAAGAAAGGAGTAACTTGAATCTTGTTGCATCAACAACTTGAATCTAGTCCCAATGCTAGGAGGATAAAATTAAACCATTGCTATCTTGCTTTCAAAGTTAACAACTTGTGTGTGTGCCTAAGTAGCTAGCTCATTTAGTTTTTTTTTCGTTTTAATTAGGGGAAAAGAACCACTGTCTTTTGTGTTTTTGGGAATGATACTAGGCCTATGCTCTCCCCTATCTTGGGTGACCAAAGTGCTAGACATATCATTTTCACATGTGTTTTACCTTTAGAGAGGCCTGTCCTTGGATACTCGTCCATCCTTGGGGAACGGCCTTAAGTGGTAACAAGCTAAAGCCAAGCTCTACCAAGCCACTATAAATAAATTGTGTTTGAAGTGAAAGCTTCAAAAAATGAGTGAAGTTGTGTTATACCAACAGCCAACCTCCCCCAAAACCCTCTAAGGTACAACCCTTGTAGGTTAGGAGACTCCATAATAGACAGTAGTGTTGCCGCATGTATAACCACTTGAACGGTTATACTTGCTAGTCATCCTTGTTTTAGTAGACTAAAATCCTTCTATTTGTTGGCGCAAAAGGTGGGACCTTTGAAGCTGCCCCAATTCATGTGGTTCTTAGTAGAGATAGCAGAGACAATCCTAAGGTTCGGTGGGGGTACAAGCCTTGGGAAACTTGGATCTTGGTATGAATGAGAAGTGTGTGCCGTGGAGAGGAGCCGATGCTACCAAGATCTTGAAGCTATCCGCTTTGAATATGTACAGCTAGGGGATCAGACAGCTATTGTCTTTTCCAAACCTAGGATTTGTACTTTTTTTTTAGTAAAAAAGAGTCCAAAAAAATTACAAAAAAATTCAAAAAACCATGAAAACATTCTTTGTGTTTGTTGCGTCTTCTTTCAATGAAGAAACCAAAAAACATTGAAAAATGTGTCAAAAATTGCAAAAACAATCAGAAAAACTAGAGCTGCACATCTGTAATGCAAAGTTACACATTTACACTAATCTAATGCACTTCTGTATCGACTTCCTACACTTTTATCACCTATTACTATGCATCTAATTTTTACCAGTACTGTGCATTTGTATCGACTCTTTGTGCTTATATCCTTTGCTGCTGCATATCTATTTCTATGCATCCGTGATAGTGAGTATTTCCACGCATTTGGAGAAAAATGTTTTGACCTTTCTAGATACCCATTTCAGCCTAATTCCAAATTTTGAGATTAGATTTTACCTTGCAGTTGCTTTCCCATCCATTTTGTGTCAAACTCTCTCTTTCATCGGTCATCTCATCCACCTTCTACCAGGTCTCCCTAGAGCAAAGTCAAAGTTCCATATCATAGTAATGCAAGACCTTTTTTTAGATCATTTTAGATTCACATAACCCTGGTAGTTCATGGGACTTTGCTAGTGGTCTTGGTGCATGACTAGCCTCTACACAGTAAACGGGTATCGAGTACCCTTACTTATAGCTATCGTCTTGTATCGGCCATCTTACTTGGAATCATTGATCAAAGGAGTCCCTTGTTCAAATCTTGTCATAAATATCCTCTTCTCAGTAACCTCCACCAGCACCTTATCATAGTCTCTAGTTTCATCCCACCGCTTCCCACATCGCCTTGCATGGTTTTAACTAGATCTTAATACAAAAAAACAACTTGAAATGGCTAGATCGTCCAACCGCATTGTCACCCCTCACAATAGTGATGAGGAAATCTCTCATGAGGAGTACCAAGGAACCCTCCAAGATTAGAAATTTCAATGCTTGCTAGAAAAAGTGCTCCATGAGGACCCTCACAAGTACTTTATTCATATTGTAGATCTAGGATTTAAGCTCCCCACTGAATTCAATCTCAACAAACTGAAAGAGACTATTGAGGAAACCCATGAAAACCACACTGGTGAAGATAAAGGAAAGAAAGTTGTAGACCCAAACATGCCTATGGAAGAAATGAGGAAAGAAATCAAGGGCCTAACGTAGCAAATGATGGATCTCAAAATAGGAATGAACACTAAAACTTACTCCTTGGAAGACATCGCACCATACCCCTTTGACAAAAGTTTGAACATGGTGCCCTTTCCCTTTCGGTTTGAAGTTCCTAAGTTTGACAAATATAAAGGAAAAGGAGACCCAAGAGATCACATTAGGGAATTTAACGCTGCATGCATGGAGCTAGCTCACAATGAAACTTTCTTAATGAGGCTATTCCCTAGATCTCTAGGTAGTCAAGCCATGGAGTGGTTCTCATGACTTCCACTAGGCATCAAAACTTTTGACGAGTTAGTAAACAAGTTCATCACACACTTCTCATATAACATTGAACACGAAGTCTCCATGCTCAACCTATGCAATACAAAGAAAAAGAGTGGTGAATCCTTCACCTCCTTCTTACAAAGGTGGAGACAACTAGTGACCAAATGCTCATATGACATACCAAAGAAGCAATTAATGGAGATGTTTATCCACAACCTTAACTCTGATCTAAGCTATCAAATCCAAATTCAATGTGCTACCTCATTTTTGAAGGTCATTGAGATGGGATTATTTATCAAGAAAGCCATGATCGCCAAGGGGCAAATAAAGTTGTACAAGGACACCCCTAACTCTAACTACACTATGGACAAGTCAAAATTTTGGACAAAAAATAAAAATGTCATCAATGATGGAGTGGTTGATGCCAAAGTGGCAGCTCCCAAACAGAAACCAATCTTTACTCTCAAAGGAGAGGCAAGCAATGCTACGCCAAACAAAACATTCTCTTGGGAGTCAAAGCCATGGTACAACTCCAATCCTAGGTGAAAGTTCACACCACTGGGAGAGTCCCAAGAGTCTACGTTAAGAAAGTTATTGGCCAACAATGAGATCACTCTCCCACCAACTAGCGACTATGAACTGCAAATAAAACCTCACTATTGGAAAGACACCGATTTCTGTGAGTATCATAGAGGAAGAGGCCATACGACCAACAATTGTATCTGTCTCAAACATGTCATCCAAGACATACTTGACCAAAATCAAGTAGGGGTTCAAAAACATACCTCTAATGAGATGGATGTGGCATACAAAGATCTACTTCTCAACCACGACAGGCCGTACAACAACAATAACAACTGCAACAGGCAAAATCATAATAACGGGCATAAAAATGCTAACTATGTAAGCATGTCGTTTGACTATACTATCAATTGCATATCGGAGCACATCCCACAAGTCAATGTGGTTACATCCAACCAACAATCAGAACCCAACAAAACTGATTGTGGCATCATCACTCGCAGTGGTAAGGTCACGTTAAACATACTCCCTCCAAGGTTTTCACCGTCTCAGTCCAACTTCCATCAGTATAGTGTCATAGACCAACTACGAAAAACTCTTTCCCACATTTCTATCTTAGAGTTGTTTCATCTGTCTCCTTCCCACAAAGAGATTATTGAAAAAGCCCTAGTGGAAACAACTATGCCCACAAACATGGCCCAAGAGAAGTTCCAAGCCATGGTAGGAAATCTAACCTCCTCTAGCACCATATCATTTACCAAACAGGATGACCTCTCAGTGTCTCAGCCTCATAACACCCCCTTGCATATCATCACCTTCATCCATAAACATTGTATCAAAAGGGTTCTCATTGATGGAAGGGCCAGTTTAAATATTTGCATGCTTAAGCTAGTCCTTACATTGGGGTTCTCCAAAAATGCAGTGGATCCAAGGAAAAAGATCACTATTAAAGCCTATGATGAAGAGGAAAGAACTACTAAAGGAACAGTGATATTACCAATACAAGTGGGACCGGTGATAAAAGACATTGTTTGTCAATTCCTAAACAGGGAGCTAGCCTATAATATTCTCCTAGGTAGACCATGGATTCATTCCATGAAAGATGTGCCTTCTACCTACCACCATTGCATAAAATTCCCTCATAACGGAAAACAAATCACCATCCAAGGTGATCTAGACCCCTTTCAGCATTGCAATTCTATTTGCTCAAAACCTGATTACATCATACCCAACAATAGAGCATCTACGTCCCCTACCCCACAACATGATTCTACCTCCGAAGCTTCCTCATCCAAGCCCAAAGAGCAGAAAATTACCATCAAAGAAATAGGAGTAGGGGAATATTCCATCGAGCACAACCTCAATTTAGCCAAAATGCCTCTATCTCCTAGATCCTTTGGGTGACCCAAACATTTTCTAAATCTATCTGCTCCTCCTACACCTCCTACAACTCCCTTTGTAAAATAGGGGACCCTATCAGATGAAATAGAGGAAAGAGATATCTTACAATGGCTCTACACAGAAGAAGAAGAGAACACACAACAAGAACCACCTAAGCTCCCAATAGAAATCTATGGGCGAGGTAAGTCTATCTTACACAGAATGGATTATGAAGGACAAGGTCCCATTGGCCTAAGAAAAGAAGGAATAATAGAACCCATTCAACCTTCTTCATCTTCATTGGTAAGAAATACAAGAGGTCTAGGATACAAAGATAAGGGCAAAGCAAAAGCAAATTCTTGTCTTGTGGAAATGATCCATAACCTTCAAGAGGACAGTGATATAGATTCCAATGAATATGAGTGGGATGAGCTAACAGAGCACTCCTATGATGACAATGAAGTTGACACCATTCAAACTTACAGCCCCTATCATGAGGGACAAATGCTAACGCATAGACCATTAGAATGTGATTTACCAATTCCCGAGAATACAACTTTTGAGGAAGGTTTGAGTTCTATCGTAATAAAGAATTTGGAAGAAAGTACCATCCTGAACCCTATCCCTACCAATACCCCTCGCATATCCATTCAAACTATCAATGAATCAGATATATCCTCTGACTCCCTCCTTGTGCATCCTGAACTTATCGATTGGGATCTACAAGGAACCGTACAACTAGACATGTTCTAAAATGATGATGCCTACATTGACTACATGGAACTTAGGGACCACCTACCTATAGGAGATCATAAAGTTGGCTTTGCCATTGAGCTCAATACCATGGCTTATTTTGGAGAGGGTGCCAAGCCTTCCAGTCATGCAAAAATATCAAAATAAAACTGGATTTGATGGTTAAAACTGCTCCGCGGCAATATCAGATCCCAAAATAGTAAAAAGAAAGGACACATCCGATGGTGAAAACCCAACTGTGGCACCTGACAATGGAAGGCTTGACACTCTCCTTGATGAGATGCACCAGGAGAAGTCTTATATTGTTGTGGAACCCACATAACCTGTTAACATTGGAACAGAGGAACAACCTAAGATTATTCACTTTGCTAAGTCTCTAACTCCACCATAAAAGACTAAGTTTGTACCATTCTTCAAGAAAAAGCAAGTTAACTTTGCTTGGTCATAAGCAGATATGCCAGGATTGGATCCAGATTTGATTCTACATCATCTTCCACTAGATCCAAGAGTGAAACCAGTCAAATAGAAGCTTAGAAAGATGCATCCACACATTGCACTACTATTAAAGAAGAACTCAAGAAACTACTGGATGTAGGGTTCATCAGACCCATAGACTATTTAGAGTGGGTCTCCAAAATAGTGCCAGTATCCAAACCTGATGGCCAAAGTCAAATTATGCAATGATTTCTGAGATCTAAACAAAGCTAACCACAAGGATGACTTTCTGTTGCCAAATATAGATATCATAGTCGACTTAACAGCAGGGCATACCATGTTAGCTCTCATGGATGGCTTCTCTGGATATAATCAAATCAAGATAGCACCCAATGACCAACATAAGACAGCTTTCACTTGTCCATGGGGCACTTTCTATTGGAATGTCATGCTATTTGGGCTAAAAAATGCAGGAGCCACATATCAATGTGCTATGACCACTATCTTCCATGATATGACACACATCACAATGGAGGACTATGTAGATGACATCCTTGCAAAGTCACTCACTAGAGAGTCACACTTGGATGTCCTAGAGAAGGTCTTTCAGAGACTAGAACAATTCAAGGTCAGGTTGAACCCAAAGAAATGTGTGTTTGGAGTCACCTCGGGAAAGTTCTTAGGCTTCATTGTATCAGCTAATGGGATCAAAGTGGATCCTTCCAAAGTCAAGGCCATCATGGAAATGTCACCACCAAAGAATATCACTCAACTGCAGTCTCTACAAGGCAAGTTACAAGCAATCCATCGGTTCATATCACAATTGGCAGACAAGTGCCAACCTTTCAGTCATCTCCTACATAAGAACATTCCATTTAGGTGGGATGAGAAATGCGAAGAGGCATTTGGCAAACTAAAGGAATATCTTATGAGCCTGCCTATCATGATGCCTCCTATCTAAGGAAAACTATTGTTACTTTACATATCTTCTATACCAACAGCTCTTGGGGACTTCCTAGCACAACAAGATTACAAAGGTAAAGAAAGAGTTGTCTACTACATTAGTCATACATTGGTGGGCTATGAACTGCAATACTCTCAAATAGAAAGATCGTGTCTTGCTGTGGTTTTTGCTTCCCAAAAACTACGATATTACATGCTAGCACATCCAGTCAAGCTTATTGCAAAGATAGATCCATTGAAATACCTATTAAGTAAAGCAGCTCTAATAGGTCACCTAGCCAAGTGGGTAATGCTCCTAAGTGAATATGACATTGGGTATGTAGACAAAAAGGCTATCAAAGGACAAATCATTGTTGATTAGTTAGCAGAAGCACCATTACAGGATACCACACCAATGACATTCGAGTTTCTAGATGAATCCTTATTCAATATCACAACACACTCATGGAAGATCTACTTTGATGGATCCTATACAAACCATGGATTGAGGGCAGGAATCTTGTTGGTCACCCCTCACAGTGACACCATACCTAAGTCTTATAATCTATTATTCCCATGCACAAACAATATGGTAGAGTATGAGGCCTTGGTCATTAGTCTCAAAATGGCAACAAAATGGAAAATCAAAGAGCTACATGTCTATGGTGACTCCTAGCTAGTAATCAACCAAGTCAATGATGACTATCAAACCAAAGATGAGAAGCTTATCCCATACAAGCACATGGTCGAAGACTTTAAAGAGTACTTTGTGATTATCTCCTTTGAGCAGATACCTCGCATTGAAAACAAAGTGGTAGATGCCATGGAAACCATTGCCTCGCTCCTTGAGATCCTAGAGAATGAGTCATGGTATGAGTTCTTGGTGGAGGCAATTCAGCAACCAGCTTATGATCTTCTCGAAACACACTCCATATGCCTATTAGTCAGATCTGATTCACCTTGGTATGGTAATATTTACACTTACCTCAAGGATAACACCCTTCCACCTGACTTTTCTTCAAACCAACATCAAACCTTCATCCGTCAAACCTCTCGTTATACCATTATTGCTGACACCCTATATCGACATGGTCTAGATGGTACTTTACTCCGTTGTTTAGAATGAGAAGATTCTCAAATTGCCTTACAAGATGTACACGAAGGAATTTGCAGAACACACTCTAGTGGTCCATCCTTAGCTAAGAAACTCATGTGTTTGGGTTATTATTGGCCAAACATGGAAACATATTCATATCAGTTTGTGAAGAAGTACAAGTAATGCCAGATACATGGAAACTTGATACATGCACTAGCTCAAGAGCTAAGACCTTTAATGACACCTTGGCCCTTTTGTCAATGGGGACTCAACCTTGTGGGAAAGATCCACCTACCCTCATCCAATAGCCATAAGTTCATAATAACTACCACTGAATACTTTACCAAGTGGATTGAAGTCGTTTCCCTCACCACCATTATCGGTAAATAGATTTCCTCATTCATCCTCAATTACCTCATCTGTAGATACATAATTCCCTCATCCATTATCATAGATAATGGAAGACCTTTCAAGAACCAGGATGTATAAAAGCTTTGTGACAGATTCAAAATCCAACATTGTTTCTCCACACCCTATTACCCCCAAGGCAATGGCCAAGCAGAAGAATCCAACAAAACAATCTTGAAACTCCTCAAGAAGATAGTCAACGATGCTGGCCATGATTGGCACATCCAACTCAATCCCGCTTTGTGGGCCTATCGAACTAGTATACGCACTCCCATAGGTGCTACTCCTTACACCCTTGTCTATGGATCAAAAGCCATTTTGCCCATCAAGATTGAGTTACCATCTCTAAGTGTGTCATCAAAAGGTCTCATAACTGATGAAGAGTACAGAGTTTCTAGATTGCAAGAGCTAGAGCTACTAGAGGAAAAGAGACAGAAGGCCTTCAATCATCTCAAGGCATACCAACAAATGATGCCATGAAGCTACAACCACAGAGTCTGTCCAAGAGTCTTTAAGGTTGGAGAAGGCAAGTTTGAACCCAATTGGCTTGGGCCTTATGTGATCGTTGCTGCCTATGGATCAAAGGCATATCAGTTGGTAACATCAGAAGGTAAGTTGTTTGATAACCCAATAACTAGTATGCATCTTCGCCGGTTCTATACCTAAGAGAACCCCAATGTAAGGGGGGAATAAAATATAAAAAATAAAAAAATAAAAAAAAGCAAAAAAAATTAAAAAAATGAAAAAACAACAAAAAAAATTATCCTTTCATGAAAACCTAGCAAACAGGCACCTTGGATAGGTATCATGATGAAAACCTAGCAAACAGACGTCATGTGTACTTTTAGCTTTCGTACAAATAAAAGCAAGTGGTGAAAACCTGGTAAATAGGCATTACTTGTGATAAACTGCTTCCTCCATCTTTGGGAAACCAATCACCTTGTGTCCATTTTTCCTTCAAATCATGTCCCATTCAATCCATATCTGTTCCATAATAAAAACCTAGTGATAACCTATCACGGCTTAATATTCTATCTCTTCTGTTCACCTTGTCAACCAAGGTCTTATCCAGTATCCTATCCATAGTGTCAGCCTAGTGTAGCATTTGTCATCAGTGTCCACATGGTCCAAGTCCATGAACTACGTTGCCTCTGTGTCATCACATAGGCAAGGCCATTTCTCAAATGTGCCCCCGAGGATCCCACTTACCCATCCATCCCGTGGTCCTTCTATCTATCTACGTCCACACCACTTTCTATCACCTAGGTCTTAGGTCCATTAGGGTTCACCCCAAACTACGTTGCCTCTGCGTCGTCATGTAGGCAAGGCCATTTAGCAATGAGCCGCCTAGGCATTAAGGGTCCATCTCACCAATAAGGATTGTGGAACCTTTCACGAGGCAAGCAGAAGCAAGCAAAAAAAAAACCCGCTTTCAAGTAGAAATCTTGATGCAAAATGTCAACCTATCCAAAGCAAAGCAAACAAGCACCTAAAGCACTCAAACTGATTCTATCCAAATTATGGCAAGAAAAAACATCTAAATGCAAGAATGTTTTGTGTTTTGTGATCAGGTTAATTTACAGAGTCTTGATTTCTATTATCATGTCTTTCTATGCTACTCAAGGATGCCAAAAGCTAGAGATGCTATGATGGGGGCATGATTATTTTCTTTGTTCGTTGTTTGTGGATTAAACTTTAGTAATGTGAAACCTTGTCTAATGACATGATTGGCAAAAGATCATCGAGGACATCAAAGGTCTAGACATGGACGGGGGCAATCCTTCTCTATTGATACACAAGCAATACTCAGATCATCTTGGTTCAATTATACCTAGATGCTTGTATTAACTTACAACATTTAGAAAAAGTACCAAAAAAATTGCCCAATAATGAAATAAGCACTGCAAAATACTTGCACCATCAAGATGTCAAAAAAGCAAACACCATTCACATCCATTATACAT
Organism: Cunninghamia lanceolata; assembly: GCA_027924645.1. Lineage (NCBI taxonomy): Eukaryota > Viridiplantae > Streptophyta > Pinopsida > Cupressales > Cupressaceae > Cunninghamia > Cunninghamia lanceolata. Next base: position 3,987,035 of record BSBN01000738.1, read on the forward strand.
CCATAAAAACATCCATATCCCATGCAATAAAATATCCACAAAATATAGAGTACTAATACAAATAAAAGCTTGTGAGTCTTTCTACCAAGTCAGTCTTTCAATCAATCTTTTGTCTTTCATTGTGTCATCTCTATGTCGATTGAGTACATTTGGACATAACAAAAACATAGCATATAGTATGCATACACCATTAGTGCATTAGGTCATCCGTACACATTTTGCATAATAACATATTGTCAAAACAAAAAAATCCAAAAACATAGACAAAGACATGTAGAGCATCATAAATATCTGCATCATCATGTAGCTAGCATAAACATATTTTTTTACATCACATAGCATCATATAAACATCCAAGTCTGCATTAGATAACATCACATCGACATAATCAAACTGTGCATCACATGTGTACCATCATACAATAGAAGTACATCCATAACATATAGTATGAACAACTGCATATAGAGATCATCAAATAGCCGCATCATCATATAAATATCAAATAAAACATGTCCAAATGTACAATATCAAAGGTCCATCTCTGAGTCAATATCATGTACAGTGTGTACATCTCAGAAAAAAATAATGATACATGTCTCAACTACAAAAATGATACATATACATGTCAGGCTATCTGAGCCATCAAAAAAATGTGTATACGTAAAGGTCAAAATCTATACAAGTGTCAACTAACCCTGCTGCAATGGGCCACTGCTCCCAGCACTACCCTCTCCATCCCCTCCTCTGCTGGCCCCAGATTGTTATGGGCCCATCATAGAGGCTCCTGACCGTGAACCACCTACTCTCTGTGAGGCTATGGACTGACTCCTGTAGCTAGGTGCCCTCTGCTCTATTGGTATGGCACCATGATACAACCCCTAGTAGTACTGCGTTTGAGCCTGCACCCTCACCAGGGCTGAGTCTCGCTCTCTACAGAGCTCTGACAAGCATCCTACATTTGACTCCCGCTGAGACTCAGCCATCCTGAGCTGTGCCCTTAGCTATCTAACCTATCCCCTCAACATAGTAATAGCCCATTCCTGAGCATCTAGCTACACTAGACCCTAAGGAACCTGTCCCTATCCCTGCACCTACTACTGGGGCACCTGCTGCTAGGCCACCTATTGTTGTGGCGGCATTTGAACCTATTGTGCAACCTGTGGCTGCACTACCTACTGAGGGTGAGAAGATCCCTCCCCAGATCTCCTCCTCTGTCTCAGTCCTCCTCCTCCTCCTCCTCCTCCATCTCCTCCATCTCCACCATCGCCATCTCCACCACCTCCTCCTCCTCCTCCATCTCCACCATCTCCTCCATCTCCCCATCCTCATCTCCTCCTCCTCCTCCTCCTCCTCCTTCCAGCCCTACCCTCATCAGCTAAATCCTTCTCGTCTATGTGAGGAACCAGCTCTCTGGGCCTTGAGTACCTCAGAAAAGGGTGAGCAACGAACCACTCCTCGTAATCTGGAGTCATCCTTACATCTGCTATCTCTCTCCTCATGGGCTAGGAAACATAAGGCATCTACCAAAACTCTGCCAGGGCCTCCTCATAAGAAGCAACTAGGCCCCATCTAAATCTCTTTGTATGGGTACACACAAAGTGGGCTTGTGCCTACAGCATGCCCTGTATCCTACCAAACTACCTTCAAACCTTGCTAACAATCTGTCTCTCCAAAATGAATTGAGTCCTGCCTATGAGCCACCGAGTCTGAAAGCAGTATGGCAGCTCGTCGTCCTCATCATCGCAAGTCTCACAGTCTAGATATGGGCACTAGGTAACTACATCTACAGCATCCAATGCATGCCTCTAGTACTCTAGCTTCCCCAACTTGTGCTGGGAAATCACTCCTGCATATCCATAGCTATAAGGCTATCCTCTCTACCTAGAAAACATGCAAATCGGTTGCATGATGGCAATGTGCTCTCATAGCCAAAACTACAACAATGAATCACCTGCCGATAGATTAGCACCCATGTGGTATACCACCTGATGCATATCATGGTATAGGTGCGCTAGTACACAAACACCCCATGCATAGCGGGTGCCCTTTGTGATCATCCTCTCCATGATCCATCCCCATCCAATCAGGAACCCATGTGATCTCCTATCGGGGCATACAACGCCTTCGATCAATCTTGCCACTATACCAAGGTAGTAGTCATAATAATCATGTATATCCTGCCAGGAGATAACCTGACAATCTAGCTCGGGGTTATCAAACACCCGTCTGCACTCTGCGAGCCTTGCATCCCGTTGAGGATCATACTCTACAAGCTCACCCTGTATCGGCAAGTGTAATATCCTATAGACATCCTCGAGAGTCACCGCCATCACGCCAATCAGAAAGTGAAAAGTCCCATCCTTGCTATGGAATCTCTCCACTGCTGCAATTAGTAAACTAAGTTTCGCATGAACCTCAGGCATGAAGCAAATGTAATCAAGACCCATAGCACTGAGAGCCTTACAATTTATCTCAGTCAGCATGTAACACTACAACATTGGTAAGGGAAACTATTCCCTCGACATAAGTATGTCTTAAATGTCCTCCTACAAACACGTAAGGCAATGCATCAACCTAAAGCTACTAAAAACCTGCTTAACATATCTATAGAATCATATCAACTAACTTAGCATATCAAATTGATCAAAAATAGCATACTACATCTCTTGACTAGATTCTTGTAATCTCAAAGATAGCTTATCGGTTGACGCATCGAGCAAGATGCCAATCAAGTCACTTTTGTTAAGTAAACTGACTATCCTATGCATATGCATTGAAACAGAAGGTAAATGCATAATTTCTTAGCAAATGCGCCACTTCTGGCAGATGCGTTGCAGCATTTCTTAAATGTGCTGATCCATATCAGAAGTACAGCTATACCTAGTATATGCGCAACCTAATCCTATGCGCCAGAAGATAGCATGCATGTGCAGCCTAATCATGCATGCACCGACTTATGGCATCCATGCACAGAACTCATGCATGCACAGTTTCTTATCTCAAATGCGCCACAGGAAATTAAATGCATAGTTCCGCATCGCATATGCACCGAACTGCCTTCCTGTGCTTTTGTTTTACCTATTTTCCCTAGCATTTATTTCACTAATAAATGACCCTAGGTGAAATTTTTTGAGATACATACGAGTGGTCATGCCTCAGCTGGCCAGTCAAACCAATGAACTCGCTCAAAGTGGTGCTCCTCGCATGGAATATCCATCTCAATGTTGACTTCTCTATGCTCCTATGCTCTCCTATGCTCTTAGGGACAAATCAACCAAAGCCAAGTGTGCAAATGAGTTGTCTTGTGGACCCAGCTCCTATATATAGAAAATGGAACCCTAACTGGCTGTGTGATGACTATGACTACTTCCCACACCTGTTCTCCTCATTTTCTTTAACCTAACCTAGTTTTCCCTTCTTCATTGTGAGATTGTCCGTCTCACATCCTTCTGCCTTCTTCCAGTCTAATCTCTTGAGGGGGCATCCTATCATCATAACATGTACCAGGGCAAACTGGGGCATGTATCATTATCAGAAATTTATTCTTTGAAGCAACACCATAAACTACATTGCATCAAAGAGGGGCAAAATGTATACGCCTGAAAATGACACGAATCTACCCAAATAGATATTCTTAATATTTATTTAAGTCAAATTCCTCTATCAATAAATAAATAAACAAATTTATTTATTTGATTCATATTCTCCTAATAATTAAATAAAATCAATTTATTTAATTAAATTCCTAAATTCTTCTAATTCCTCCAACAAATTAAATAATATCAATTATTTAATTAGTTCTTCCAAATTCATTCTAAATTAAATAATATCAATTATTTAATTATTTCTTCCAATAATATCTTCTTTAAATTTAAATAAATCAAATATTTATTTAAGTTGTCTATTTCTTTTAAATTGAGTTATCTCTAAATATAATTCAATCCTTGTGCACATGCAATTGAATATTCTAAATATTTAATTGAGCTAAAATATCTTCTCATCCTCATGCAATTTCCATCCTCTAGTTCTATTCTCTTTACTGATTGATCTACTCTTTTAATTGATTAATTTCTTCAGTTAACTCATTCTTCTATTTTATTAATTCCTCTCATGCAAAATATAGCAAGACACTTTTGTTCTTATTCATGCATGTTCCTCAACTGTTCTCAATCATTGATCTTCTTGTTCTTTCTATACCATTGATCTTCTCTCTCAAAAGTCTATAAATTGAACCCTATTCGTCCATTTCAATCATCCAAGCTTTTAGTATTGTTACTCTGCAAGAATTACAGTGCACCTTTGGCACTCACATCATTCATTTTTCTTGTGATCAACTTGTTAGCATATCACTACCATTGTTGTGAAGCTCATCTTCATTGCAATCAACTATCATGGCCATTCTCCATTGACAATCTTGGAATAGCAAGGAAGTGCACTCTATGAGGGCCTTATTCATACATGCAAGATCGATTGAGATAGGAAATCAACGGAAGCTATGAAGTGTTGAGGTTTGTAAAGGTTTTATCTTTGTTTGTTTGATCTTGATTATTTCTGTTTTTGTTGAGTTTTGGGTATTATTGATATTGATTATTCATTTTTACTCCAATATTCCCTTAATAGTTAGGATTAAGGTTCCATCAACCTTGTAAATCCTATGTAATTAATTACTCCAAATATTGTTTGTAAATCACCCATAAGGGATTAAAGGTTTCACCAAGAATGATCTTGTTTTAGCCATATGTTTATATTTTATTTATATTTTATCATTGTAAATCTAGACCATTTATCATTAGGTCACAGATTTGACAGTCAATATTATGTTAGTTTTCTTGCCCTAGAAGGTAACCCCTTTTATAAGGATATTTGTACTGCATTTTTAGTAGAGTTGAGAGTAACATGTGGCATTGGATTGAAGAATGAAGAAGAAGAGAAAGTGCATGTATTGTAATCTCATATTTGAAGATAATACAACTTGGAGCCTCTTTTCTTAGTGGAGTTTTTTTACCTAAAAGGGTTTTCTCCATGTTACATATTGTGTAATGTGTTCAGTTCTTAATGCATGTTATTTCTGTATAGTGGGTTTTATTTATGTTGCAATCTCCATTGATTCTACATTATTTAGAGGACATTAATAAGGTTTGAATCAAATTTTCATTGTGTGGTTTGTACCTTCACTTCTAATAGTTGTAAACTATTTAAGTGCCTCAACTTCTTCTTCTGTGAAGAATTGATTATCTTGTTTCTGTCTCTCATGTTCTTGTGTCACAATCTACTTAGTTTTCTACACTATGTCATCATGTTGTCTCTTATCCAAGAAGAATATATCTTCCTCTTCACTTTCTTCTCTCTCTATTTCAATAGTTTCATGTCCTCTGGTATTTGTGCCGTATCTTGTGACTACAATAACTTTTTCTTTTCTTTTATTTTTATCCATTTTAGCTTTTTCAAACTAAACTCATTTTCTTTGGTTTTCTTCTTCTAAAGTTTTTGATGAAGATATATCTATATTGTCATCTTTGTCTCTCTGGAAGGTTCTTAGAAACTGACCTTCTTCTTTAGGGACTCTTTGAATTACTTTGGCCCCTTTTTTTTTTTTTTCTAGATCATCATTTTTTTCTTGTTGTGGTGCATTTTCAAAGTATTGATTGTAGATGGTAAAATTTGGACAAATGAAGATAAACAATTAACATGCGATAACCTTAATCCAAACCTTTCAAGTACTTGATACCTTGAATAATTGATGCATGCATGTCAAATTGATGTATCTGATTGGATGTTGATCACTTCACATTTTCAGCATAACGATGAGATGAGATTAATGGGAGAAAATGGATAAAGATTTGATGAGAAGAAAGTAGGTAGGTGATGGATGAGGAGGAATTCCGGCAGAGCAATGGTACTTAGAAGATCATCCATACAAATGGCTTTGAAATGGATCAATTTATAGATTTTTTGGTGAGAGAATGGAGGGATAAACCTTCCATTTTGCAAGTGATAATTGAATTGGAAAGTTGCTATGCAACTTGGGAGAGAAAAATAGAAGGCGGATGAGTGATTTGGGAGATGAAATAGTAAGGTGTAAGAGATGAGTTGAGAGGAGATTGGAAGGTAGGTGAGTTAACTCAAGATATAATTAGAGTCATCTCGAGAGACAAAGATGGAAGGTGGGCTCAATAATTTAAATAATTTAATATTATTTAAATTATAAGAAATATGAGGATAAAAGTGATAAATTAAATAAAATATTTATTTTATTTTATTTAAGAGGAAAGTGGACTAAATAAATAAATAAAATTTATTTATTTAATAAATGTGACAGATAGGATTAAATTAAATAAATGTTATATTTATTTAATTTATTAGAGGAAATGTTAGATTAAGTGAATACATGGGTTATGATGGCGACAAGGGTACCTAGGGAAAAAATGTTACAAGATGCCCGACTGATGTAGCATTGTGACAAGGTGGACATTTTTGGGTGTCTACATTTTACCCCTCTTTGAGATAATGTTCGAGATGATGAAATTTGTATTGAGTAACATCATTTCAAAGAAGCTAAGGCATGAATAGAAGAAAAAGATGAAGGAAAGATAGGATGAGGATGGGATGATAGGATGATGATGCCCCCTCGAGAGGATAGGTGGGTTGGACAAACATGGGTAGGCTCTCAAAATGAACTGGATTGGTCGAAAAAGATTAGAGAAGGGAACAGATAGAAGAAAAGGAAGATGAGTTATGCTGCAATGAAAGTGAGCAACCATATGTTTGATTTAGCACAAGATGTTATGCACCAGGATATAAGGACCAAAGTGGCGATGCGTCCCATGCCCCAACATAATACAACCTTGTCTAGATACAAGATATGAATATTAGCTGGGAAGATACAGATAAAAATGCAAGATAAAAATGATAACACACACAAGAAAGCAAGCAATCATGCAAAAATGATACAAAAACAAACAAGGTATTGCCCCTATCAAGCTGTAAACCAATGATTGATTGTTGATTGATTGGTGATGATTGATTAATGATAGTGTTGTTATTGCGAGGAATGATGTATCCCTAGATCAACACAAGGATGAATGATGATTGATTAATTGATTGGGTTTACAACAAGGATAGGATCAAGACCAAGGATGTGATCAAGGATAATTTGACAAGCTTGATTGACTTGATTGGTATGGATTTAAGAATGATTGACTTGCATTTGCCTTTATTGCTTGGAATGATTTGGAAGAAGTGATGGAAGAATTGATTGGAATGATTGAAGAATTGTTTTGAAAGATTGATGAATTGATGAAGATAGATGATAGAAGAAGATGATGAGAGAAGAAAGAGGAATATCATCTGTGCCTGAATCTGGGCACTTCCTTCGTACTCCAGACTGCCTACATACCCGTGTCCATGGGATCAAGGCACGTAATGATAGAGATGGGATGTAGTTTTGATTGCTATTTTATTGATGGTGATGATGATTGATTTGATTTTCGTTGATTGATTGGATTGATTGATTGATTGATATATGATGTTGATGTGATTTTGATTGTTTGAGAGATTGGCTTGATTTGATGATTTGATTAGATTTGATGTGATGGATTGATGATTCGAGGAAGTGATTTGATTTAATCAGAGTTTGATGATTTGATGATTTGATTAGAAGAATTGATTTGATGGATTGATAGATTGACTTGATTCGATTTGATTTTGATGATTTGATCGATTGAATTAGATTTTGAGATTGAATGATTTGATTGATTTTGATGATTGACCTTGATAATTGTTTGGATTTTTGTTGGATTTTATGATTTTTTTGTATTTTGGGAATATTTTATTTTTTTGTATTTTTTTAGGACAGTTTACGATTATTTTGTATTTTTTCAGGTCATTTTATAATTTTTATGGATTTTTTAGGACTTTTTATGATTTTTTTTGTATTTTGATATGTTTTGGGATGTCAATGGATTTACAATTTGTGCAGCCTTTTGTGCTAGATACCAATGACAAGGGAAAAAACTAAGTCTAGGTGCTAGTAGGTAGGTGGGATTGGATGGATAAAAAGATGGGCGATAAGGGATGGATGTACACGTAGGAGAGCAAGGATGTGATCTCAAAGGCTATGTCACATAGGAGATAACATGCTCCATTCTAGGTAGTATGCTTGGGATTTTTCATGACAACACGTATGATGATAGGATAGTGATAAGATTAGGCTTATGAAAATGGTATGATGATAGGATGATAGGATGGATTGGTTTGGAAAGGATGGAGTACATCAAGGAATACCCAAAGCATGTTTCAACATTTTTGCCCCCAATCTTTATCAAGATCAATCTGAGGAAGGGAGGATGAATGGTTGTAATGGGATAGGTATGTGTATGTGGATGGATAAGGACATGGTAAGATAGGATACAGTAGGATAGAAAATGATCAGTTGGATGAGATAAGGTGCCCCCAAGTGTAGGTGACATAGAAGATCAAATTACACATGATGCATGTTTGCCAGGTTTTCATCATGGTACTTATCCAAGGTGCCTGTTTGCTAGGTTTTCACCATTGGACGAAGGGATTTCTCTTTACTTTTTTCATCATTTCTTTCTTTCTTTTTTTGATTTTTTTACTGGGATAGGTGGATATGGATGAAATGGACTCAAGTGTCTAGCTCCATGAAAGGTGATAGTCCCACTAGAAAGATGTCATCGCATGGACCGTGTCAAGTGTGCTCAAAGATGTTGGTAGGGGATTTCATGAAAGATAGATTAGGTAGATGGTGGATCATGAAAGGTACGATAGTGGATCATGATGTCGATTATGTAGGGAAGATAATGGATTATGATGTGGATTATGAAGGGAAATAGTGGATTATGGATCATGTAGGACTTATGGATGGAGGCCTTATGCAAAAGCATGGACCATAGGAAGGTGATGTGGAACATATGTAGGATAATAAATGAAAGGTGGGGAGATGGAGGTATGTGGAAGTGTTGTGGGATGGAAAGGAATCATGACCAACAGTTGCACACACCGTGATAAACATTGAAACTTTTGGTTGGATGGTGGTGTAGGAAGCAATGGGGATGTTTGCTTAGGAGATGGATGACATAAGCATTTAGGGACCCACATAGACTCGGTATTTTTATGATTTTTTCTTTTCATGTGGGATGGAGGATTTTGCTACTTTTGGATGGAATGGACAGAAGGAGATGGTTGGGATTCGCGAGAGGTGGATGCCTCATTTGACGTGATGGCTTGTTGCTTAGGGACCCATACCATTTTAGTTTTTAACTTTGCTTGTGGAGGTATGGGTTGGGATATATGCAGCTTTTGTGTAGCTTTTGAGGTAATTGTTTGTTGCTTGGGGACCCACACTTTTTTCATTTTTCTTGGATGTGCGTGGGTGTATGCAACTTTTGAGATGGATTTTTCTTTGATTCTTTGGTAGAGGCATCCAAATTTTTTCTTTTGAATCCCATTGGTATGATGGAAGTGGGGTTGGTGGAAGCTCGTTGTTTACTTGATGTGTGCATTTGTTGGCCATGATTGTGATTTTTAGAGTATTTTTGGATGATAGGAACATTAGGTGTTGGAAGTAGTGGTGGTAAACTCAATGGAGTGATGTTAGGAGTTGGAAGTAATGGAGGCAAAGTGGATGGTGAGAGGTGTATGGTCACATGCTTTTGACATTTGTAGGATAATGGAGGTGGAATGGCAACATATGTTTTGGGTATATGATAAGATTTGTGATGGAAGGTGGTGGACTTAAGAGGAATGGATGAACTACCAACATCGTTAGATTGTTGTCCTTGGGGTGTGTATCCAAGGCCAAATGAGCTTGGGGGTACTTTGACATGGATTGGCTCCAAAATTCCTTGTTCAAGAAGGCCTAAGCCTTTACCTTGATAGCTCATGTTTTGGAGGATGTGATCAACAATGGGACTAGGTGTAGGTGGAAGACTAGATGCAAGTCCTTTATTGGATGGAGAAGGTGAAGTGGATAAAGGTTGTTAGTGTTCTAAGGAGAAATACTCATGGATGAAGGTGGTGATATCAAATGGATATGATGATGGATTTGAAATGGGGTCGATGGTGGATGTGGAAGGGTCATTAAGATCTTGCTTATGTTCATGACGATCCAAGCTACTTGTTTGATCTTCTACATTTTTTTGGGAGGCACATGTCTCATCATGGGAAGTGGAAGCTTGTGCATTTGAGGGTGTTTGACTTATATACAAAGGGGTATTTGAATTTGCATGTTCATGTTGTGGGGGCCACTGATAGTCTTGTGAATGGGTTTGATGAAGAGGTGAAATGGTAGGATGTGTAGGTAAAAGATATTGGGGTATGGGTTGTTGTGGATAATGGTAGATATTGGAAGAAGTAGAATATGGTGATGTGGCATTGTTATGGGAAGATGTTGGATAAGGTGATGTGGGATTGTTATGGAAATATGTGGGATGAGTTGGTGTGATATTGTAATGGAGAGATGTGGGATAAGGTGATGTGGAAGTGATTTGAAATGTAGATGCATTAGGTTGATAAGGAATACGATAAGGTGATGTGGAATTGTTATGATATATGGATCGATTAGATTGGTGTGAAATAGAAGGAGATGCCACATAGGAATGAGGTGGAATTGTTTGGTGTTGAATGGACAAGGGATGATGATGTACTTGTTGGGTTGTGATTGGAAAATGGCTATGAGGTGTTGGGCCTGTGCTATGAGATGTTGCATGTGAGGTGATTGGCCTGCTTGAAGTTGAAGTTGTTGAATTATACGATGGACCCTCTGAATCATTTGTTGGCTTAGAGGTTTTAGTGTCTGGTGAAGGATGTGAATGATCACTTGTGCTATGTCCTCTAAGGTTGGCATGGTGTAACTTTTGACATATGTTTGATTAGGGTTGTGATAAAGACTTTGAATGATTGGGATGTGATTGCTTGGGGTGGATTGATCATATTGATAGGATGATGGGATGATGTGATTGGATGAAGTGTAATGATTAGGAAATGTGTTATGACAAGTAGGTTAAGGATGATGTGGCAATATCAAACACAAGATCTCACATGAACATGCATGCACACCAAACACAATGATCAATGTGTATACCCTAGGCTAGGAAAGGACAATATCTGTTGGGTTCCCACTTGGTTTTATCCAGCCACATCTACTTATGGTGTATAGCTCTAGGAACTTGGGGCATGGGCTCCCCCTTACAGTGCACTCACTTCTTAGTCACACCAAGTTCTAGGTCCTCAAGATGCGCAGATCTTGAGGTACCTTGCTATCTCTGCCATAAGCCATGAAAATGTGGGATGGCTACCAGAAGCCTAATCAACTACCCTCTTGTACTAATAGATAGGGGTTTTTAGCTTCTAAAATAGAGGTTTTTAGTTAGGATTTATGTTCAGGTGGCTATACATACGGTGATTCACTCCATTAAGGAGGCTTCCCACCCTATAGAGGTTAGGCTCTATAGGGTTTTGGGGGAAACATTTGTTAGTATAGCGGAACAACACCCGTCATTTGTGAATTTTGTCACAAATGCATTATTTATATAGCAGCTTGGAATGGCTTGGCTTTAGCCCATTTCTGCTTGGGTAGTACCCCTTCTCACAATGGGAAGGTAGGCCCTCTAGAGTTAGCAACAGTTTCTCATGTACCCTAGATTCATTGGATAGGCAGGGGGAGAGGATACTTCTGTTGCTAAGTCAGGTTACACACAAACTCAACAAGCAAGCAAAGAAATTAAAAGTAGACACAATGAAAATAGATAGTTCATTTTAAAGCACCAAAACAAAGTGTGCCTACTTTAGTGATAAATGATTGTTCTTTGACCACTCAAACCTGCAGAAGATAGATTAGTAGTTTGTTTTCTCCATTCTTTGACAAGAGTGTTTTGACAAGCTACACAGATAAATTATTAGTATCTAGAAAAATCAATCTATTAAAAATATGGAATAAATGATCTGATACAAAAAAATAGAGTGTATAAATAGAAAATTTAGATGATTCTACATAATTTAAAAAAACAATTCATTAAATTTGGTTGTGTTTTGCTCAAAATATGATCAATTGAAGTTTAATATGAAGCTGATATTTGACAAAGCAATTACTAGACAATATGATAAAATTACCTATCAAAACCTTCACAACTATGAAGTTCATCTTCTTACCTTGCCGATGAGTCCTTCTGCATGAAGTTTTGACCCCGTATGCAGAAGTTATGGCAAAAAGAAAAAGGTACCCCCTTTGCTTGTAGATGAAAATCAGGTTGACTAGTTTGTTTGAAAGTTGACTTTTTGTTTGATTTTTTGACTTTTGGATTTTTTTGATGCCATTGATGGTTTTTGCAAATATTTTTTGATCACCTCTGCTGTTATGATTATAGAATTAGGTTGAGTAGACCCCACACCTTTGATAAAGTGTTAAGATTCAACCCCAAAACCCAAAGCTTAAGTCATGATGTTAAATGTAACAACCCTTAAATGCTAAAAGGTCAAAATCAAAAGTTAAAACCTAACCACACTAATTTCAACCTACAAGTTTTCAATTCCAACCTCAGTGTTTTGAACGTTTACTTAATACTTAAGACTTCAAGCTTAAACTGCAACGCTGACTATAGATTGCGACCCAAGCCAACAAAAGCAACAAAGGCTATGAGATTGTGACCAAAGGCTATGTGAACCGTGACTAGAGGACAATACGACATGTGACTAGAATACCTAGAAGGTTGGGCGATGGGTTTTCCATAAGGCATGGTCAAATAGTATGGGCTGCGACAAAGAGGGACGTTGATACGAGAAGGCGACAGAAAGTCTCATGTTAGCGACCACAAGTTGCAAAGCGGGGGTTAGGTTCGATGATGGCAACTGAGATTTCAACTCTGACTATGACCTTAATTTGATAGAGGGGCTGATCTAGGAAAGTCAACCATAGTTATGGATAGTCGACAAACACTACACAAACTAGTCGATGAATTAAGCAAAAGGGCAAGAAGTATAATGTGGTATCAAGTCTTGGCAGAGCCGATGATCAGCTCGTATGTTTTAAGATGGTCAAATTTTATGCATCTGGAATGTATTTACTTTATATACATAGCATAGGATGGTGTATATGCATGTAAGCTCCCTAGTTCATATGCCAATTATAGATCAATGCTTACCATGAATGGAGTCGACAGTATAATATAAGGGTTTTTTTGCAGAAATCAATAGATAAATCCTTAAAACCAATCCTGCAAACAAGGATTATTTTGCAAACAACATCAAACCCAATCAAGGAAAATAGTGAAATATGTAATTTAAATCACAATGGCAGGTCCCTGCTATACGGATCTATATGGATCTATACAAAATGGCTACCAAAACAAAAAAAATTGAATTTTTAAAAGAAATTTTACGATGAGACAACACATGCAAATTTATAGCAGATTTTTATGGAAATGGCCTCGTGAGCATGATGGTGATGTAAGATTTTGCCTAGAAGATCACATGCAAAACTCACACACAAGGGTTAGATGAAAACACAAATTTTGTTGGGAATTAAGGTGTCTCAACCTTGGTAATTCCTTACATTTGTAATGTTTGCATTTATTATTTAATTGCCTATGTTGTAAATATTTGTAAATTCCATACTGTCATATTGTAGGATGTGGCATGGTGATTTGTCGATCCTACATGGAATATGACAACTTGTAATTTTGTCCTCACATGAGGAGATAGGCATCCCACTTTGTGGTAGGAGCATTTTGCCATGTGTCAGCATCTTCCATGTTGTGTAAGGGAATGTTTGACTAAAACAGTTATGACGGATTCCTATGATGAATCTATGACATGTAAGAGTCATAAATAGAAGGTTATAAGACAGGTGATGACATGTGTCTTGAAGCATCTTTGAATAAGGCATATTTGGGTGCCCCAAGGTGGAATATGACATGTTGTAAGAGAATATGCTATTTATAGCATGTGTATGATAGATTCTCTTACAGTTGTAAGTTGTAACCACTATGACAGATTCTATGATGATCGTAAGTGTCGTAAGAGCATCTGCCATAGCCCATTTTGGAAATAGGAGACCTCTTTGGGATGGGAGCTATGGACAAGTTTCAGGCACATTCTACAATGTTGACCAAGTGTCCTTGGGCATGGGTTTTGGTTCATGAAGTCATGTTGGACGCCCATTCCAAGATAGGTCCAATATTGCCTTGTATTTTCTATTTAAATAGGTGCTTGGAGATGGAGTTTGTATCATAGTTTTTTATAGATACTATTATGCTAATGGAATATCTCCAGATTTGACATTCAAAGATTCCTGAAAGAGCATTGGCTCTAAAATTGTATTGTAATTTGTTATTGTTACTGTAATACATTTGAGCTATGTTTTGGAGTGTGGGGTTTTTCACCCGTAAGGGTTTTCCCCACATATATCTTGTCTCTCTCTTCTGTCTACTTTTTGTGTGTATGTGTATTGCTGCAATATCTCTATTAGATGTTCTATGTTGCTGTAGTTGTAAGAATTAAAATTGAATTTGTATACATCTCTCCTCATTAGATTAGTGTAGGAAGCGATTTCTGCACACCTAGCTTCCTTTCAGTTGGTATCAGAGATTGATCACCTTTGGTCCTAGTTGTAGGGTAGGGATTTTTTGAGCTAATCTTTGGTTGAGTGGGAGTCTATATAGAGTATTCTATTTTCTATTGCAACAAGGAGATGGCAAGCACATAAAGAAGGTTTGAAGTGGAGAAGTTCAATGGCAGTAATTTTGAGCTGTGGAAGCTCAAGATGGAAGACATGCTTGTTGACAGAGACCTTTGGGAAAGTGTTAATGGAACTAAACCAGCTGCAATGTGGTGCAGGAGCACCCGTACATGATCAGGATATAGGTCCGCATGATGACATACATGATCAGGATATAGGATAATTATCAGCATGATGACAGGATAGCCTATTTTTAGTATGTTTGACTTTATCATGTAATAAGGTCCATTGACCGATGCTATGTATTAGATCAGCATAGGAGTATGTGTAGGCAGTTAGAGATCGGGATAAGGTTATCTGAGCTGTCCTCTCTCCCAGCCGCTTGGAAGCTCCCAGCCGCTGGGAAGTGAGTTGGTAGTACTCGAAGGATTTGTTATATATACCTTCGATCTGTTAGGGTTTAGACAGAATTCACATTGATTTTGATAGATGTTATGTTCAGGAGAGTAGTATTGGTGGTATGCTGTACTGGTGATCAGTCCAGATATTGTGAAGCAGAATTGTAAAAGCAGGACATTTGGATTTCAATTGAATAAGATCTCATCTTTTGCATTATCTGATTGTATCAGTTGTATCTGTGTTGATTTCCTTTCCGTTTTGCAAGTTGATGGGTACTTTCAACCCTTCCACCGGTTGAACCTGCGAATCGGTGGAATGGTCCTGTATTATAGCTTAGTTTGCATTTGTGTTTTCTGTTTATGCATTGCATTGTTCAAGAGATCAGTTAGGAGCATGCTGTGAATCAGCCTAGCATCCTCATGTGCTAGGTATAGAAAGATAAGTTGTTAGATTTTGGTTTGAAGGTGATCCGGCCCGGTCGTCACATTATCTTTGGGTAATAGAGCGGTTCTGAGTGTTTACATGCAATGGACGGATACACAGGAGTCTGCATGTGCGTTTCCAGCCGGAGCAAGCCGCATCGTCATCTGCGAATGCATCGCCATCAGGATCGGGTCGTGAAACTGTTGAAGTTTGCAAGTTGCAAGTGCATCAGGATGTTTTGAGTTGGATATATACTCAGTGTATATATCGCAGTCAGGATCATCTCTCGGAGAAGCTCATCATCCGCGTATCGCTAGCAGATGTGGGTGTGAAAGTTTAGTTTTTTTGGCTAAGTGTTGAAGAGTTCATCAGGATATGGTGTGACGTCATCGTCATCAGGATATGACGTCATCGTCATCAGGATATTGAGATATCACTCTATGCGAGTTTATCCTGTTGTCGCTAAGTGGTTAGTTATCGGCGTAGGCAGGAAGTTGTATTAACATCATCAGGAGGTTTCGAGAGGACCGGATGAATCATGTCATGATGCTGTTGCTTGTATCGTCGGGCAGGGGAGCATCGAAGTGAAGGTGTTGAAGTGGTCGTCATCAGGATATTTGGAGCAACCGGATATTTGATATCCTGCTGACGAAGGTGGTGTCACATATCATGATGATGCCACTAGTGTTTGGCGCCCGATGAACAGTGCAACCGGAGGATGTTTGTGCCCGTTGATTATCATGATGATGATGATAGGCGACAGGCGGAGGAGGTGAACAGTAGTCGGCAGGAGGATAATTGTGCCCGACCGAAATATGATGATGCTGTTGGTGTTTACAGGAAATATGATGATGATGCTGAGCTGATAGGGATTTTTATCAGGTTGTTTGTATACTTGGCTCCTCCTTCCTGTTAGGTAGCCTCCGTTGCGTTTCACTCTGCATCATAGTGGTATCAGAGCAAAGGTTAGGATCTTCTGGAAAAGATAAGCAGGATGTCAGACGAAGAAGGAACATCTGAGGTTCCAGCAAGGATGACCAACGCTGAGTTGGCAGTTCTGGTGAAGAAACAGATTGCAGAAAGCAAGGCCGTGAAGGCTCAGAATCAGGAGTTGAAAGATGAGTTAGCAAAGTTGAGGAGCAGAGTAGGTTCTGGTAGAGAAGATGATAGGGAAGAAGAAGAGATCCCTAATTGGAGCGAGGAGGTCATTCCTACAGACCAGAGACCACTGTTGAACGCCCTCAAAGCCATGGAGAGGAGAACCATGGATGTGAAACTGGATTTGCCAGTGTTTACAGGTAAGATGGACCCTGATTCAGTGATGGAGTGGATAGACTGTTTGAACAATTTCTTTGTAACAGAGGAGATACCAGAACAACAGAGAGTGAAGATAGCACAGTCAAAGATGAAAGAAGCTGCCTTGACATGGTGGAACTTTGTTCAGGATGACAGAGTACAGGAAGGAAAACGTAGAGTTGCCACATGGAAGAAGATGCTGGCATTGGTAAAGGAAGCTTATATTCCATTGGATTACAGTATCCAGTTACACAAGAGGAAGCAAAACCTGAAGCAGAAGGAGCTAGATGTCAGCTCATATACAGAAGAATTCATGAAACTCTGTATGAAGACAAAGGTGAAAGAAAGTGAGGAAGAGAAGGTAGCCAGATACCTTAATGGATTGAGGTTTAATATTCAGGAAGATCTGAGTCTGCATAATCCAGATACAGTGCAGAAAAGCTTTCAGTTGGCATTGAAAGTGGAAGAAAAGCTGAAAAGAAAACAAGAGCAAAACAACAGAGGAAGAGGAAGACAACAAAGAGGTGGAAGAGGTCCTTTTAGAGGCAGAGGACATGGACAGGGATATCAAGGAGAATCCAGTCATGACAATAGTAAGAGCAACAATAGTCAGAATCAGAGGGAGAATTACAGTCAGCAAGGAAACTTCAGAGGTAGAAGACCTTACAGAGGAAGATCCCAGGGCAGAGGATCCATTAGATGTTACAACTGTAACAAAGAAGGCCATATAGCTAGCAGATGTCCAGACAAGGCCACAAGTTCAGCAGGAGAAAGGAGGACAAATCTAGTCAAAGAACCTGATAATCAAAGTAGGACTAGCTCTAATGATTTTCAGAGTGTGAATGGTCCTGAGAATTATGGATATCCAGAAAGTGGAGAGTCTCTGATGATGAGAAGAACAGTGACTACCATGAAGGTACCTGACAAAGAAGCCCCTCAGAGGAAGTCCCTTTTCAGAACCATTTGCAAAGCAGGAGGTAAGGCATGTAAGGTTTTGATTGATTCTGGTTCTATTGAGAACTTTGTGTCTAAAGAAATGGTGATAAAGCTGAAGCTTAGGAGATTGCCTCACCCATCCCCATATAAAGTCTCATGGCTTACTCAAGGTCAGCAGACAACTGTAGAAGAGCAGGCTTGGGTAGAATTTCAGATTGGTGGATATAAGGATAAGTTGTTGTTTGATATTACCAAGATGGATGCTTGCAACCTTTTGTTTGGTAGACCATGGCAGTATGATCTGAAGGCACAACATGATGGTGTTAAAAACACCTATAAAATTACTAAAGATGGTATAGATATAATGTTATTCCCATTGAAGGAGAAAGAGGAGAAGTCTAAAGGAAAAGAGGTGAAGGTCATGCTGATGGAAGGCAAACAATTCATGAAAGAAGTAGGAGCAGAAGGTGCAGTTGCATATGCCCTAATCCCATGTATGAGTGTGAAGAAAGAACAACAGCAAGAAGGCAAGAAAGAGAAGAAGCCAAGGTTGATAGACCCAGCTATCCAAGAGTTATTGGATAAGTACAAAGGTGTCATCTCAGAGGGAATGCCAAGATCCCTACCACCTGTCAGAGATATCAGTCATTGCATAGACTTAATTCCAGGGTCAACACTTCCAAACAAAGCAGCTTATAAGCTTACCCCAGAACAGAATGCAGAAGTAGCTAGACAGATTGAAGAATTGATGAATTCAGGTCTGATTGGGAAGAGTTTGAGTCCATGTGCAGTACCAGCTATACTAGCACCAAAGAAGGAAGGCACTTGGAGGCTTTGCACAGATTCCAGAGCCATCAACAAGATCACAATCAGGTATAGGTTTCCAATCCCCAGAATTGAGGATTTACTTGATTGTTTGGGAAGTGCTAAGTACTTTACCAAAATAGATTTGAAGAGTGGATACCATCAGATCAGGATTAGACCAGGTGATGAGTGGAAGACAGCATTCAAAACAAATGAAGGGTTATATGAATGGAAGGTTATGCCTTTTGGTTTGTCTAATGCCCCTAGTACTTTCATGAGGCTGATGAATGAGGTTCTGAAGGAATTCATTGGTAAGTTTGTCATAGTATATTTAGATGACATTCTGATTTTCAGTAGCACCAAAGAAGAACATCTCAGACATATAGATCTGGTTCTTAAGAGGTTACATGAAGAGCAGCTGATGATAAACTTAGACAAGTGCTTGTTCATGAAAAAGGAGATCACCTATTTAGGTTTTGTCATTTCACAAGGAAAGCTACAGATGGATAAGGAGAAGGTGAGTGCCATATTGAATTGGCCAACTCCACAGACCATGAATGATGTCAGAAGTTTCCATGGGTTAGCAACCTTCTACAGAAAGTTTATAAGAGGGTTCAGTCATATTTGTGCACCCATGCTGGATACCATTAAAGGAGGACAGAAGTGCAGGTTTGTTTGGACTCAAGGAGCAGATGATTCCTTTGAGGCATTGAAGAGGAAGGTGGCACAGCAGCCAGTCCTTGCACTTCCAGATTTCAACAAAATCTTTCAGGTAGAGTGTGATGCCAGTCACATGGCCATTGGAGCAGTACTCAGCCAAGAGGGTAGACCAATTGCATTTTTCAGTGAGAAGCTCAATGATGCTAAGAAAAGGTATTCATCATATGATCTGGAAATGTATGCTTTAGTTCAGTCCCTTAAGAAATGGAGGCATTACCTGATGCCAAAGGAGTTCATAGTATTCACAGATAACCAGGCTCTGAGTTTCATCAACAGCCAGGAGAAGCTGAACCACAGACATATGAAATGGGTAGAGACCTTACAGGCTTTCACTTTTACCTTGAAGCATAAGAAAGGGGTCAAAAACAAAGTTGCAGATGCTTTGAGCAGGAGAGTTCTCACAGTAAATCAGATTCAGTTAGAGAGTGTTGGCATTGACTCACTCAAGACCATGTATGAGTCTGATGAAGATTTTGGAGAAATATATCAGGTCTGTACTTCTTTTGGGGAGAAATACCATGCTGAGTTCTCTGAATTCTTGATTCAGGATGGATTGTTGTTCAAAGGTGGACAGTTGTGTATCCCAAGGTGTTCTATGAGGGTGAATATAATCAAGGAGAAACATAGTGGAGCTATGGCAGGTCATTTTGGTCTAGATAAGACCCTTGATCTGGTCAGGAGGCATTATTTCTGGCCTAAGTTGCAATCAGATGTCAGGAAATTTGTGGAGACATGTGTAATATGCCAGAAAGCTAAAGGCAGGTCAACTAATGCAGGGTTATATCAGCCCTTACCCATTCCTTCCAGACCATGGGAAAGCATCAGTATGGATTTTGTCTTGGGTTTACCAAGGACAAGGAGAGGATTTGACAGTGTTTTTGTTGTAGTGGATAGATTCAGTAAAATGGCACATTTCTTGCCATGCAAAACCACTGCTGATGCTTCCTACATTGCAGATTTATTCTTCAGGGAGATTGTCAGAATTCATGGATTGCCTTTGAGCATAGTTTCAGACAGGGATGTGAAGTTTATTGGTCACTTCTGGAGAACCCTTTGGAGGAAACTGGGAACCAATTTGTCTTTTTCCTCTACATATCATCCTCAAACGGATGGACAGACTGAGGTAGTGAACCGTTCCTTGGGGAATCTGCTTAGATGCTTGACAAAACAGCATGGAGAGAAGTGGGACAATATTCTGTCTCAAGCTGAGTTTTCATATAATGATACTGTCAATAGGAGCACAGGGAAATCGCCTTTTCAGGTAGTTTATGGAATGCATCCCAGAGGAATTTTGGAGTTGAGAGATCTACCTACAGCAGATCCTGTTAGTGCCAAAGGAGAAGCTTTTGCTGAAGCCATCAAAGAGGTTCATGATCAGGTCAAGACCCAACTCCAGCAAACCACCTTGAAATACAAGGAATATGCTGATAAGAAGAAGAAGGATGTTCAATTTGATGTTGGAGATTTGGTTTGGGTTCACTTGAAGAAAGACAGGCTTCCTAAGGGAAAGTATACTAAGCTCATGCAAAAGAAAGTTGGACCATGTCAGATTTTGCTCAAGCATGGATAGAATGCTTATGAGCTCCAACTCCCACCTGATCTTGGTTTATCTCCTATCTTCAATGTATGTGATTTAACTCCATACAAGGCTAATCCAGATGCAGATCAGGATATCCTACAGGATACAGTTGCTGAAGACATTCCTCAACATGATCCTCCACAGTTACAGAAGGTTCTGGACACCAGAGTGGTCAAACAGACCAGGAACAACAAGTACTTGGAGTACCTCATCTCTTGGAAGGGACAGCCAAATTCTGAAGCCGTATGGATGACTGCAGAGCAGATACAGAAACATGGTGCCGACCTTGATACTCTCATCTCAAGGGGACTTGAGATTTCTTCTTCTGGGGAGTATGGTGCAGGAGCACCCGTACATGATCAGGATATAGGTCCGCATGATGACATACATGATCAGGATATAGGATAATTATCAGCATGATGACAGGATAGCCTATTTTTAGTATGTTTGACTTTATCATGTAATAAGGTCCATTGACCGATGCTATGTATTAGATCAGCATAGGAGTATGTGTAGGCAGTTAGAGATCGGGATAAGGTTATCTGAGCTGTCCTCTCTCCCAGCCGCTTGGAAGCTCCCAGCCGCTGGGAAGTGAGTTGGTAGTACTCGAAGGATTTGTTATATATACCTTCGATCTGTTAGGGTTTAGACAGAATTCACATTGATTTTGATAGATGTTATGTTCAGGAGAGTAGTATTGGTGGTATGCTGTACTGGTGATCAGTCCAGATATTGTGAAGCAGAATTGTAAAAGCAGGACATTTGGATTTCAATTGAATAAGATCTCATCTTTTGCATTATCTGATTGTATCAGTTGTATCTGTGTTGATTTCCTTTCCGTTTTGCAAGTTGATGGGTACTTTCAACCCTTCCACCGGTTGAACCTGCGAATCGGTGGAATGGTCCTGTATTATAGCTTAGTTTGTATTTGTGTTTTCTGTTTATGCATTGCATTGTTCAAGAGATCAGTTAGGAGCATGCTGTGAATCAGCCTAGCATCCTCATGTGCTAGGTATAGAAAGATAAGTTGTTAGATTTTGGTTTGAAGGTGATCCGGCCCGGTCGTCACATTATCTTTGGGTAATAGAGCGGTTCTGAGTGTTTACATGCAGTGGACGGATACACAGGAGTCTGCATGTGCATTTCCAGCCGGAGCAAGCCGCATCGTCATCTGCGAATGCATCGCCATCAGGATCAGGTCGTGAAACTGTTGAAGTTTGCAAGTTGCAAGTGCATCAGGATGTTTTGAGTTGGATATATACTCAGTGTATATATCGCAGTCAGGATCATCTCTCGGAGAAGCTCATCATCCGCGTATCGCTAGCAGATGCGGGTGTGAAAGTTCAGTTTTTTTGGCTAAGTGTTGAAGAGTTCATCAGGATATGGTGTGACGTCATCGTCACCAGGATATGACGTCATCGTCATCAGGATATTGAGATATCACTCTATGCGAGTTTATCCTGTTGTCGCTAAGTGGTTAGTTATCGGCGTAGGCAGGAAGTTGTATTAACATCATCAGGAGGTTTCGAGAGGACCGGATGAATCATGTCATGATGCTGTTGCTTGTATCATCGGGCAGGGGAGCATCGAAGTGAAGGTGTTGAAGTGGTCATCATCAGGATATTTGGAGCAACCGGATATTTGATATCCTGCTGACGAAGGTGGTGTCGCATATCATGATGATGCCGCTAGTGTTTGGCGCCCGATGAACAGCCGTTGCGTTTCACTCTGCATCACAATGTCACAAGATGAGTGGGATCTCAAGGATCAGAAGGCTAATGGTCTCATAAGACTTAGTCTTGCTGATTCTATTCTATTAAATGTCCATGAGGAGACTACTGTAAAACTACTTTGGAAGAAGTTGGGGGATGTGTATCAAGGCAAATCCCTAGTTAATAAACTTTTCCTAAGAAAGAAGTTGTATTCTCTTCGAATGGAGGATGGAGGATCCGTTGCTGAACATATGAATGCTTTTAACATGCTGGTTGCACAATTGACATCTATTGGTGTAAAGATGGAGGAGGAGGATCGATGTATGACCTTGCTTTGTTCTTTGCCGGACTCATGGGATCATCTTGTCATGGCTATTGGAAGCACCACAGCCACATTCAAAATGGAAGTAGTGGTTTCTTTGCTATTGTTTGAAGAGATGTGGAGAAAGTCTTCTGAGGCAGCCAAAGAGGCCCTTGCATTTTGTGGAAGACCCAAGGAGAAAGGGAAGAAGAAGGACAAGAAAGCTGAGAAGGGTAGATCCAAATCCCATGGGAGATCCAAATCTCCTAGAAAGTCCAAGGCTCTTTGTTGGAACTGTGGAAAAACTGGGCATTTCTGAAAGGAATGCAAAGAGGAGAAGAAGAAGAAGAAGAAAGCTCCTGATTCAGATTCTGGTAAGTCACAAGATGATGGTGATGCTTTCATCGCAGCCCTGGCAACCCTTGCATCTGACGATGTGTGGCTAATTGACTCTGGTGCATCATTCCACATGACCTCGCATCGAGACTGGTTCACTAAGTATGAGAAGTTCGATGGTGGAAAGGTGTATCTAGGTGACGACTCTCATTTGAAGATTCTTGGTCATGGAAGAGTCTCTATCCAATTCCCTGATGGTCAATTGAAGGGGATCTCTGGGGTTATGCACATCCCAGGCTTAGCACAGAACCTGCTTTCTATAAGTAGTTTGAATGATGCAGGTGTGCAGGTTGTCTTTTCAAAAGAAGGATGCAAGATGACTAGAGGAGCTATGGTGCTTGCTAAGGGTACTAGGAGAGGTACTCTATTTCAGCTGGAGGCATGCAATTCACAATGTAATAGTTCTTCTGACTCAAGGAAGAGGGCAGCAGTCACTTCATCCCCACCATCTAAACAAGCAATGAAGAAATCTATTGTTTCTAGTCTTGATGGTTGTAATCGTGCATTGGAAGTTAAACTTCCTGTTGAAAAGACAATGTTATGGCATAAGAGATTTGGCCACATTGGTGAGAAGGGTTTACATACCCTAAAAAATAAGAACCTCATTGAGGGGTTAGATGATTGTAATCTTGAGTTTGACTTTTGTGAACATTGCATTTATGGAAAACAAAACTGTGTTTAGTTTTACTCGAGTTCTCATAAGTCTTCTGGTGTGTTGGACCTTATACATTATGATGTGTTTGGTCCTATTAATGTTCCTTCATTATCAAAATCTATATACTTTGTATCTTTTATAGATGATTACAGTAGAAGGACATGGATTTATTTTCTTAGAAGCAAATATGAAGTCTATAGCAAGTTTAAGGAGTTTAAGGTCTTTGCTGAAAATCAGACTGGTAAAAAGATTAAATGTTTGAGAACTGACAATGGTGGTGAGTTCTATTCTACAGAATTTGATAAGTATTGTAAGGAACTTGGGATTGAAAGACATAAGACAACTCCATACAACCCACAGCAAAATGGAGTTGTAGAGAGGATGAACAGGACACTGATGGAGAAGGCTAGGAGTATGCTTAGTGGAGCTGGCCTAGAACAAAAGTTTTGGGCTGAAGCTATTGCCACTGCTTTCTATCTTGTTAATAGATCTCCTACATTAGCTCTTGTTGGAAAGACACCCATGGAGGTGTGGTCTGGTAGAAAGCCTTCAATAAGGCATCTTCGTATTTTTGGTTGGGAGGCATATCCACATGTGCCTAGGGAGAAGTGGTCAAAATTGGAGAACAAGGCTGTTAAGTGTATCTTCATTGGCTATGGTGTCAGTGTGAAAGGATACAAGCTTTGGGACCCTGTGGCTGAAAAAGTGTTGTATAGTAGAAGTGTCATCTTCAAAGAGCTTACACCTTCTTCCACTATTTTGCAGCCAAAAAAAATAGTAAGGAAAGAGGATGTTGTTCAGTTTCTTGATACCCCTGAGAGGATTGAACAGAAAGACAATGTTGGACCTGATGATGAGGAGAGCTCTAGCAGCTCTGAAAGCTCAGATGAAGAAGTTGAATCTCAACCTCAGCTCTTGAGGAGGTCTACATGGATAAGAAAGCAACCTGAAAGGTTTGGTTTTACATTGCTTGATTCTAGTTGTGCTTATGCTTTAATCACTAATAGTGATGAACCTAGAACTATGTCAGAGGCCTTGGATATGAAAGATGCAGGTTCCTAGAAGGAGGCCATGGAAGAAGAAATGGCTTCTTTGGAAAAGAATCAAACCTGGGACTAGGTACCTTTGCCTCCTGAATAAAAACTTGTTGGATGCAAATGGGTGTTCAAAAAGAAAATTGGTGCAGATGGCAGTGTTGAGAAGTATAAGGCCAAATTGTTTGCGAAGGGGTATTCACAAGTGGAGGGTATAGATTATGGTGAGATCTTCTCTCCTGTTGCAAAGCTGACATCCATTCAATTCATGTTGTCTCTCATAGCAACTTATGACTTGGAGGTAGAAGAGATGGATGTGAAGATAGCTTTCCTTCATGGTGACTTGGAGGAAGAAATCTACATGTCACAGATAGAGCATTACTTGGTGAAAGGTAAATAAAATTTGGTTTGTAAACTTAAAAAGTCTTTGTATGGTTTGAAGCAATCCCCTAGGAGATGGTACTTGAAGTTTGATGCCTTTGTGTTGTCAATTAGATTTGTGAGATCAAAATCAGATCACTGTGTGTATTATAAGTTTGATGGTGATCTTATTCTCATTGTTGCACTGTATGTTGATGATATGTTGCTCATTGGGAAGGGTAAGAGTATGATTTTTGATTTTAAACCTCAGTTGTCATCTTAGTTTGAAATGAAAGATTTAGGGGTAGCCAGGTGCATTCTAGGAATGGAAATCAGAAGAGACAAAACCAACATAAAAATTTGGTTAAGCCAGAGTAAGTATGTGAAGATCGTGTTGGACAGGTTCAGCATGGCAGATTGTAGACCATTGTGTGTTCCCGTTTCTCTGGGGATAAAGTTGTCTATTGAGGATTGTCCAAAATCTCCTAGTGAGGTGGAGGACATGAGCAGAGTACCTTATGCTAGTGCTGTTGGTAGTTTGATGTATGCTATGGTCTACATAAGACCAGACATTGCCCAAGCAGTGGGAGTCCTTAGTCGATTTATGGCTAATCCTGGACGGGTTCATTGGGATGCAGTTAAGCAAGTGTTCAGATATTTGAGGGGTACTTCTGAGTATTCCATTTGCTATCATGGTAATGTTTTAGGATCTCTGCATTCTGTTGATATTTGTGAATTTGTGGATTTAGATTAGGCAGGTGATATTGACAACAGGAGATCCACCAGTGCTTATGTGTTTACACTATTTGGTGGTGCTATTAGTTGGATGAGTAAGTGACAACCTGTTGTTGCTTTGTCCACGACAGAAGCTAAGCATATGGCAGAAACTCATTCTTGTAACGAAGCCATTTGGCTTAAGAGATTGTGTTCAGATATTGGTGTTGATGCAGGTTAGATCACGATCAGTTGTGACAGTCAGAGTGCAATTTGCCTTGCTAAGAATCCAACTTTCCATGCTAGAACAAAGCACATTGATGTTCAGTTTCACTTCGTGCGAGACATGGTTGAGGATGGAAAGGTAAATTTGGAGAAGGTAGATACTTTGAAAAATGTTGTAGATGCATTGACGAAACCAGTGGGCACAGAGAAGTTCAGATGGTGTTTGGAGTCTATGGGCCTCTCGGCCTATAGCAGATAAATCTTGTTTTTCTATTGGTTCTTACAAGGTGTTCAACAAGTGGGAGAATGTTGGGAATTAAGGTGTCTCAACCTTGGTAATTCCTTACATTTGTAATGTTTGCATTTATTATTTAATTGCCTATGTTGTAAATATTTGTAAATTCCATATTGTCATATTGTGGGATGTGGCACGGTGATGTGTTGATCCTAAATGGAATATGACAGCTTGTAATTTTTTCCTCACATGAGGAGATAGGCATCCCACTTTGTGGTAGGAGCATTTTTCCATGTGTTGGCATCTTCCATGTTGTGTAAGGGAATGTTTGACCGAAACGGTTATGACGGATTCCTATGATGAATCTATGACATGTAAGAGTTAGAAATAGAAGGTTATAAGATAGGTGATTACATGTCTCATGAAGGATCTTTGAATAAGTCATATTTGGGTGCCCCAAGGTGGAATATGACATGTTGTAAGAGAATATACTATTTATAGCATGTGTATGACATATTCTCTTATAGCTGTAAGTTGTAACCACTATGACAGATTCTATGATAGTCATAAGTGTCGTAAGAGCATCTGTCATAGCCCATTTTGGAAATATGTGACCTCTTTGGGATGGGAGCTGTGGACAAGTGTTAGGCACATTCTACAATGTTGACCAAGTGTCCTTGGGCGTGGGTTTTGGTTCATGAAGCCATGTTGGACGCCCATTCCAAGATAGGTCCAATATTGCCTTGTATTTTCTATTTAAACAGGTGCTTGGAGATGGAGTTTGTATCACAGTTTTTTATAGGTACTGTTATGCTAATGGAATATCTCCAGATTCAACATTTGAAGACTCCTAAAAGAGCATTGGCTTTAAAACTGTATTGTAATCTGTTATTGTTTACTATAATATATTTGAGCTGTGTTTTGGAGTGTGGGGTTTTTCACCCATAAGGGTTTTCCCCACGTATATCTTCTCTCTCTCTCTCTCTCTCTCTCTCTCTCTCTCTCTCTCTCTCTTCTGTCTACTTTCTATGTGTATGTGTATTGCTACAATATCTCTGTTAGATGTTCTATGTTGCTTTAGTTGTAAGAATTAAAATTGAATTTGCATACATCTCTCCTCATTAGATTAGTGTAGGAAGCGATTTCCACACACCTAGCTTCCTTTCAAATTTTTATACAAATTTGCAAAAAAGATCAGATGAAGTGGGTCCCACCAAGTGTGCCATTTTGTAGACGGTAAAATTTGGACAAATGAAGATAAACAATTAACATGTGTTTACCTTAATCCAAACCTTTTGAGTACTTGATACCTTAAATAATTGATGCATGCATGTCAAATTGATGTATGTGATTGGATGTTGATGGCTTCACATTTGCAACATAATGATGAGATGAGATTAATGGGAGAAAATGGATAAAGATTTGATGAGAAGAAAGTAGGTAGGTGATGGATGAGGAGGAATTCTGGCAGAGTAACAGTACTTAGAAGATCATCCATACAAATTATTTTGAAATGGATCAATTTATAGATTTTTTAGTGAGAGAATGGAGGGACAAGCCTTCCATTTTGCAAGTGATAATTGAATTGGAAAGTTGCTATGCAACTTAGGAGAGAAAAATGGAAGGTGGATGAGTGATTTGGGAGATGAAATTAGTAAGGTGTAAGAGATGAGTTGAGAGGAGATTGGAAGGTAGGTGATTTAACTCGAGAGATAATTAGAGTCATCTCGAGAGACAAAGATGGAAGGTGGGCTCAATTATTTAAATAATTTAATATTATTTAAATTATAAGAAATGTGAGGATAAAAGTGATAAATAAAATAAAATATTTATTTTATTTAATTTAAGAGGAAAGTGGACTAAATAAATAAATAAAATTTATTTATTTAATAAATGTGAAGGATAGGATTAAATAAAATAAATGTTATATTTATTTAATTTATTAGAGGAAATGTTAGATTAGGTGAATACATGGGTTATGATGGTGACAAGGGTACCTAGGAAAAAAATGTTGCAAGATGCCTAATTGATGTAGCATTGTGACAAGGTGGACATTTTTGGGTGTCTACATTGATATGATTTATCACATGTGAAAAGGTCATGTTCTATGTTGTTATAGAATGTGTATTATCTTCTTCTTTCTCCCCAGCATTCACTAGCAAAATGCCCTAGTTTTCCATAGTTATAGTACGTAGCTTCATATCTCCTTCTACCTCTACCATAGCCATGTCCTCTATACCCTCCAAACTAGTCTCTATCATCATTACTATAGTTATTTCCATATGGTGCACTAGGGTTTGTATTCTGAATGGTGTTCATGTTTCTTTGATTTCTCCATGAAGGTTGTTTATAACCCTAATCCTAAAGATATAACTATCTTTCCACCAAGCCTTTTACATAATCCATGGTATTATTTTGTGCTTTGTCCTTATGATTTGCATTATACCATGATTCATTTTCATCATCATCTTCTCTCACCATAAATAGTTGCGATAGACAATCCAGTGTTTCATGGCCATCACATTCTCTGCATAATCCACAATATATTGTATTGTTCTTTGTAGGTAGTTCTTTGATATCCACTTTCATTTTGGTAGCCTATCTTTCTCCTTTTGATTTTGGATATTCATTCCTAATGTGTCCTTTGTGTAATAAGAACATCATATATTAGGCCTCTTTTCTTCGTGTTTTACCAAAATCTCCTGTTTTAGTTTCAATTTCTCCAATTCTAGCCTCATTATTTCAAATTCCATATTTTCCTTGTTTTTATCTTGTTTGTACCATGTTTATGATTCAATGTGGTAGGCTAATGTGCCAAATTTTACATATGTTTTAAATATTCTACCATCCAGAGATGCTTTAACATCTGGGCTTATCCTGGATGTGAACCATTCAATCTTCTGCTTCTCAGTTAATGGTTCCTCTAATTTATGGATTGTTTCTTTGAATCTTTTATCAAATTCTTTTATATTTTCTCCATTCATCTATATTAATTCTCTCATTTTGCTTACTCCTTTAGTAGGTATCACCAAAGTTTCAAAATTTTCAAAGAACTCCTTCTTACCTTAATCTCATGTTTTATCACATGTCTAGGGCATGCCTTTCTGTACCATTTCAATACATCATTCCACAATGTCCCAATAAAGTAAAATAATTTGGTTTCATCCCTGGTGTCTAAATGAAAGTGGGATCAACTAAGGTGAGCTAAATACACAAATTAACCCCCCATCCCAAGTCCAAGGGACCTAAAGATTAGACTAACTAGTAATGCACAATTATACTATCTTGCACCCTATATAAATGCACTAGTAGTGATATGTCCTAAGAGATGATATGATAAACTATACTAAACTATGAAACTAGCCTAATTTGTTGGATATTGATTGCTCAAACTAGCAGAATTTCCTTGCATACAAATTACTTATGGAAAATGGAGGAGAAGGCCTCAATTTATAGATTTTTAGGGATGGAAATTGAGGGTTAGGATTGAATTGAAGGATCAAGGGATGAGATTGCTTGAGGATCCTCAAGAAAGGAGAATTGGACAAATGGCATGATGAGGTTGGATGAGATAATTGCTCCAAGATTTAGGAGATGATCAATCGATGAGATTGAGTGGTTGAATGGATGGATGGCTAGGATTGGGTAGGTGTATGACATGTAAGGACTTACTTATGTAAAAGCATGGCTTGGATTTTATGAGGAATTAAAAATTATGAGGAGAGGACAAGTGGAAATAAAAATTGAGTGAATAGTGGATGAATAAAGCATGAATAGTGTCACATGGAATTTAAAATTGTATGAATAGTGGCACTTGGAGTGGGATAGAAGAAATAAGACAAATGTACACTTTTATGGAAGATTTATCCATGCTTCCAAAGTACCACTTGTCATGTACATGCATATACATTGGATGACAAGTGGACTTCTAGAAACATGGGGAATTGCAATTATGAATTAATGAAAATTAATTCATGTGTACATGTTTTAGAGGAAAATAATGATGATTACTAAAAGTAATCAAAAGTTGATAAAATAGGGAATTAAATAAATATGGATATTTATTTTATTTTTTGCGAATGGGATGTGAACTATGGTTGTCAAAATATTTAATTTTTGAAGTATAGTTGAGGAAATTTACGTTTTCATGAAGGAGGACAGGAGGAGAAAATATTAATTAAATAATTAGAAATTATTTAATTAATGTGTGCATTTGATGGAATGATGTGAATGGTCAAGTTTGGAATGCGGGAATGGATGAAAGTGGTTGTAATCATTTTCAAGTGTCTACATTTTTCCCCTCATTGATATGGCATCATTATTGTCAAGGTTAATGGGATATCAAAGAATTTTTTATAATTATGCCCTAGTCAGCTGATGGGAGAAGAATGGATGACTAGGTGATGCCCCCTCAAGAGATTAGCGGAAAAAATAAAAATTTTAGTGATGTCTCAAAAGAGTGAGGAAGACAGAATAGGAAGAGAAAGGGATACATAAGGAACCTTGGACAGGGTAGGGGAGAAACAATGGGGACATGGGGTGAAATATGGGATCTAGTGAAAGAAATTAGGGTTCGAGGGATGAAATTAGGGTTTGTGTAGCCTATAGGTAAGGTGGGAGGGTCCCATTATCCTCATTTGTCTTTTTGTGATTAATAAACTTTGATTAGAGGAGAGAAGAGCTATTAGAGGAGTGATGGCACAAATTCCATGGGAGGATCACTGCACAAAGCAAGTTTGGGAGTATTTATGGCCAGTGATAGCTGGCGATTTGGTAGGTTTCTAAACCACCTTCATGATTTGGGTTTCAAGTAGGTTAGGTGCATTAAATGCTAGGTGAGAATGGGTAGAGGTTAGGTGCTAGGAAGGTAGGTTTAGCACCTAGGGGCTTAGTTTAGAACCTTGATGATGAATTGTAGTGCCCAGACTGAGAACTAGCACCTAGTCTAGCAATCAGTGCCTAGCTAGCATGGATTAGTGCCTAGGAAAATTAGGGGTTAGTGTAGGATCAATGCCCAAAATGGAAATTTTAGCACTTAGGGAGGAAATGTAGTGTTGAAAATGAAAATTATAGTGCCTAGTTTAGCACTTAGTTTGGATATTAGCACCTAGGGGGTTTGGTTTGGCACCCAAAATGGGCTAGATTAGTGCCTAAAATGAGGATTTTAGTGGGTAGGCAGTAGAATATCGATGGGTATGGTAATTAGCACCTAAACCTAGGAAATCAGCACCCAGCTAGGAGGTTTAGTGCCTAAAATAAAAGGATTAGCTCCCAACTTTGTTTAGCACCTAAGGGCCAAGGATCAACACCTATTTTGAAAACTGAGGCTAACAAGGTGCTTTGGTGATTTTACAGGATGATGAGGATGTTCTATAGTCTCAAGAGCATCAACCACCCACTTTCACATTATGGGAGTAGTTGGACATGATAGACAGTTTCTTCCTATGGATGGTGGGGTTACAGTTTATTGCAGAGATGTTGGCTATCAGAGCTGACAGAGCTATGATGACAACACTAGTAGAGTGCTAGCAAACAGAGAGGTGTTCTTTCCTATTGTGGATAGGAGAGATGCAAATCATGTAAAAGGACATGTGGAGGATCTTGAGGATCTCAATTCATAACAAGAGGGTGGTCTATGATAATGGACGAGGGGCTCAATATGTTGACCAAGGGTTTGCCTCATACCAAGTTCCCTATGATGCGCATTAGATAGAGATGAGGTATAGACATGTGATGGATAGGAGATTATATCAGCTACCCTTATTCTTGGTTGGGGTGATAGTAGAGACCTTAGTTCCAAATAGGAGGTTGACAGGATTCCTAGTGGGCTAAAGGATGGTGCTACTACACATGATTTGAGATGGAGTGATTTATGAGTGGGGATCATGTGTGTTGGCACACCTCTACCATGATATGGATGTCATGGTATATAGATGATCTACTAGTCTAGGGTGCAACATGATGTTGTTACATATTTGGGATTGGGAGCACATAGCAGTGACCAGGCCTGTGACTATGCGAGATAGGTTGAGCCATCAACCTTTTATAAACGCTTATAGGGGACAACTAGTACATCACTAATCTAGTGATTTGAGATATTGGAAGAGAGTGATGGATGATGTTTAGGTAGTCATCTGGAGACCAGGGAGGGAGGTAGAGACATGGTCGATGGATCATGTACATCTGAGCTATGTGATACAGCCCCAATATCTAATGAGGCATACATAATTGATCATTGACTGATACATGCTAGAGAGGGTGCAAAGACACTTTGGCCTAATGCAGGATATGCCTTAGGAGGAGATGATGTTTTCTTGACTTCATGTGGAGGCACCACACTAGGGACCACCACTAGATCCACATGCCATTATTGTTGAGTTTCATGGGTTATAAGGTCAGTCTTGGCATGCCAAGAGGCATGTAGTAGATGCAGGCATGCCACCTCAGTATGATGTATGGTGGGCGCAACAGAGGTTGGTTAGACTGACCATTCTTGTAGGTCAGGTAGAAATAGTATAGGAAGTAGGGGGTGATGATGATGATGGCGAGGATGAGGAGCATCAGGAGGAGGAGAGTTAAACACACTATGATACTGAGAGGAGTGAATCAGTATCCAATAAAACTTCAAATCCTCTAGAGCAAATTAAAACTTAAACATCACAACATTAACATAAACATGAAAGATGAACACAATGCACATCAACACATAACACTAGATATACATGGAAAACCCCAAGAGGGGAAAAACCATGGTGAGGATTAACTCACAATATATGAAGCTCACTGCTATAAAATTACAACTTTGTTTTAAGGCTATAACCAAAGGAAACTACTACTCCTAAGGAAGCTACTACTCCCTGAAGAATTTGTTTTAGGGTCACTCCCAAGGAAGCTACAACTCACTGTACACTTTGTTTTAGGTCTACAACCCAAGGAAGCAACTACTCCATGAACTAAGAATGAACTCAGAAATGATTATAGTATGACAGTCCTTCTGCTGCCTAAAAACTGACATTGAAGCTCACACTTTTGATGATTGCAATTCTACTTCTTCTAATGATTGGATTAATTAGGTACACTCTATTGGTTTTTCTTCTAAATCAGCATCAGGGTTTCCCAGTTCCTATGCACATGTAGATTTAGCCAACTAATACAGGAGGTTGCGTGAGCTACCTCCCCTTCACTTCTAGTTCTGTCGCACCAAGGGGGTATCCCTATAATGAAAGATGTAACCTTGACTAGCTCAAAGATAGAAAGATCTAACTTGACAACAACAGGCAGAATACTCTCATGTATGGACCAAGATCTGCATGATAGGTCACAAGGTTGGCAACATTCTTGGACATATGTGTCTGGTTGGGTATGAGAGTATGCACGGGGTTCCTAATCCTACTCCTACAACTAATAGGTGGAAGTGATGAGATGGGTGGACATAATGTCCTGGATGCAAGACAAGGGGTTTTGGCTCATAACTACTGACCCAAAAATAGACTAGTGCCTATCCATTGGGCAAGGAGTCAACTAGACGTATACAGCAGATGGTTTGCAACTTTCACTCAAGTTTCAGGGGGTTGGACATGATGCTTGCCTTACAAACATCACCCAAGAAAGGGTATCTAACTACCTCTACTTACAGATATCCCTGCAGACATACAACCTTCTCCATACATTGACTTAAAATAGTTTAATCCACTCCTTGAATGGAAGTTACAGATCAAGCATGCAGTATAGATATCTATACCCTAGAATCTATGAAACCCTTAGCAACTAGATTCAAAAGAAGGATGACATGTAGCAAATGGAGACAAGTAGATAGACACATTCAATAAGCATTTTTCATATAAATCAACACTGAAACTGAAAATATGTGCAAAATACACTCATGCTGCAACACATAAACTCCAAAATGGGATGGAACAACCAAGTTCATGCCCTATTCTTCATTATTTACACAAAAATGTCCCAGGCCTTCAACAACCTAAAATGAGTGACACAGTCTGCCTTTTATAGCAAAACTGTGTACTCAACGAATTAATTACATGGCACATCAAAATTCACCAGATACAATGCATGATCAGATTGGTGCTCAAAATAGTAAATGCTGCAGCAAGAAATAGAGGACAGAGCAGGTTAGATCAGGATCTGAGCCGCCACTCAGGGATATTCCTTATCAATCAGGTAGTTGAACCAATCAACTCGATCCATACCTTCTACAAAATCTTCCATTAAAGTTTCACCAACCCGCAGCCTCTGGAAATGCAGCTGCAGTAAATTTCTCCCGCCAAAAATAGTTACAAACGCTCAAGAGAAAACCCACACTACAGGTTCAAAACATGGCCGTCGATATATCTTCTAGTCGCTGAGATCTAATGGCACCAGAAACTGCTGAAGAGTCACCAACCAATGAGATCGTACCACGTAGGCACTTCACGTTTTAATCGCCGACCATCGCTCCTTCCATTTTTCCTTTCAAAAAGGGACGCATGGCAGCATCCGCCACATCAACCATCGGGACATGTGGCAGCCTTCGCAGTCTCCCCTGAAACACAAAGAAACACTTTGAAACCCTTGCGGAGATCGACACCTGGTAGATTCTGCGGCCACCAAAGAAACAAAGAAACCCCCCTGAAACTCCTGCGGATGGCGACACTTGGCACCACTCACAACACTAAAGAAACAAACTGTGTCATAATACCAAAGTGGCTTCCATAGGTGACACATGTCACAACCCGTGGCCTTGAAACCTAGAGACACAAGAAGAAACAGGGTCCACAACCCCCCTCTCGCCACTGAAAAAGGAAAACAAGGGCAAGTCCGCGGAAGCTGACACTTGTCAAGCTCCACGGCCATCTCTTAAAACACAAAGAAACTTTTTGGAACCTTGGCGGAAGCTGACACATGGTGCCCTCTACCCCACATGATACTTAATACAGGGTCCCACCGGCAGCCTCGCCAAACCTAGAAACAAATAGAAACAATGCGGAGTCCGACATGTGTCGACCTCCGCAGCAGCTACAAAAGACATGTGGCATGCTCCACCCCTACTAAAGACACATGGTACCTCCTGCGTGCACATAGAAAGTTATTGGGAGTGTCTCGGCTAACGACACGTGGCGTTTTCTGTGGGGAGCAGCTTGAAACATAATAGAAACACATAAAGGGTCCTCGAAGCCTTTGGCGAAGACCATGAAACATTTAGAGTCTTTCGGGTACCTCCACGTGGTGCCTTCCACGGCATTGGCACAATTAGACCCTCCCAGCTACACTTAGAAACAATCACAGACACTGAAAACTGTGACCCAATATGTATTTTTTATGCATTTGACCCATTTTTTTATCAATTTTCAAGGGCCGATGGAGATTTTTGACCCGCCACTGTATATTTTGACCCTGAGCATACAAGGTGAGATGCATTTTTGATAATTGCAGGGACCAAAACATTAGAACTTTTTTGGATTTTTAGGGAAGAGACCTGACTCAAAACCCCAAACACAAATTATTACTAACATAGGCTCCGATTGGGGATGTGCAAGCGCAAGACTGCAGCGAGAACCTCAGATCTCTGGGATGCAGACCAGTCCACTATCCATTAGGCACAGAATCATGAAGATATATTTATCTACATCATCAAACACATTATTTTTAAACATTATTTTGGCAGTCCAGGGCAGCCAAAAAGGAAGAACCATAATTTTTTCTTGTCAAATCCCTGATTCCACACTGAAAGATCCCAATCCCAACTGAAATGATTTGCATAATCTGCCCATAATGTCATCTACTCAATTAGATATTCCACCACTTTTGAAAGCTTGCCACTATCATTTTTACCTCTGTCATTTTGGATTTCAAAGTCAAACATGCAGCCATGCATACTATAAAATTCTTCAGCACTGGGTGACATATGCATGTTATACTCCTTGATCAGTACATCCTCATATTGCATTTGGCAATACTAATCATCTACCTGACTATTGCACATTGTCAAGCACTCATCCAGCTGATCCAAAGATTCAAAATACCTAGAAAATATGAGACCTCTAATATCTACTGATATTGAAAACAAATCTTGATTCACACAGTCAATGTTGCACATGTCTGAATCAGGTGATGATGAACATTCATTATTCACAGTTTGTAAATCAGCATCATCATCAAATAGAGGGTTAATCCTGCACCAATGAAGGTCATGACTCACAACAATAAATACATCCAGAGGCTCATCATAAAGGGGATTCATGTTCATGGTAAAGGTCTCTACTTCTTCTTCATGACAATCCAATTCTTCTTCATTACTATTAGATTCAGAGTCATAAGAAGAACAAACCTGATCCATGCACTGGTCATGGATATCATTTTTATCATTTGATTGCCCCACATACAAGATTTCTGCTACTTCAATGCATTCTGAAGTTGAGCTATCGACATCATTTTCCAGCCCTCTAATACTTCCTGATGAAACTGATATTGACTGTTGATCCACATGATCACAACTTTGCATGACTGGATCATTTAAACATGAATGCTCTTTGTTTAGGACTAGCATGCAAATATTACTTGAAAAATCATTATTTTCAACTTCATTTGTTGGGCAAAAAAGGACATCCTCCTCTATAACATAAACATCATCAACTTGGAATGATGCAAAAACTGGGGTAGCAAGAGTGTGAGTATTTTGACATTCATTGCCAACTCCTGAATTAAACTGTTCATTAACATTAGGGGCTACAGGACAACAAATTTTTTTAGAAAAATAACCCTTTTGTATTCCATACCTCCAATTGTTTTCAATGTCAATTGCAAACTGATGTGCTTGATGCAATGTGGTGGGCTCCTTATCTCTCAATCTATAACTCATTTTCTTATCAAATGCTCCCAAATAGACAACTAGGCACAATGCATCATTAGGTCTCATACATTCTGGTATTCTATTCAATGCCCTCATAAATCTGAGGTTAAAGGCTGGGATCAACTCATCCTCTTCAATATGGATGTACATAAAGTCACTAATGACTGCATATCCATAAATTTTTTCACCATATTGCTCTAGAAATGCAGATTTAAAATCTTGCCAAGAGCTGACAGAGTAAGCTGGAAGGTAGGAAAACCAGTCCCTTGCATCCTCATCTAGAGATTAAACAAATAATCTCATAACTACATCTTCATGGTCAATCTCAAAGTCATTTATAACATTTATAAACTATTGCAAGTGTCTCTCAGCTGATTCATCCTTTATACCATTGAATTTAGGCAAATACTTTCTGATTTTAGGTGGAAAAGCATTTGGGTAGCCACAAATGCCACTGAAATTTATGGGCTTATATCTATTTATGTTGAAACTTCTTTTATTACATGGTTGGGACTGACTACTATACATTATTGCATTAACACCTCACAAGGGTGCATGGGCTGACAATACATCTTTTTATGCTTTTGCAACCCTCTTCTCTACTCAGATTTTTAATCACAATATAACCTTAGGCCCTTAAAATACAAAACTGTTATTTCAACCTGCCTAAAGTCCTCTATATGAGTCTTTTGAACAACATTGCATGCCCTTTTGAAATACAGAGTAGGTTGTAACAAAAGCATGCAAGCTCTGCTTTCACCAATGTTTCCCTTTTAACCAGTGCTATTTCACCGAATAGGGAACTTTTCAAAAACTTGTACAAATACCTGGATATGTTGCAGCTGCTGATAGGTTCATTCAACAGAGTTGCCACCTCCTTGGTAGAGGAATGAGCTTCAAACTGGCTGAAGCTGAAAATGCATTTGTTCCTTTCTGGGTCTCCCAATAACAGAGCCACACATAAAACTTTACATTTGCTGCAAAAAGTCACTTCTAGGCATAATTCTTCAATTTCTTAGACTCAAGCTTCACGGATATGACATTGTCTCCCCAGCAGAGTCACCAAATCTGTTGGTTTTTCTTCTGAATCAACATCAGGGTTTGCCAGTTCCTATGCACATGCAGATTCAGCCAACTAATACAGGAGGTTGCATGAGCTGCCTCCCCTTCACTTCTAGTTCTGCCGCACCAAGGGGGGTATCCCTATAACTAAAGATGTAACCTTGACTAGCTCAAAGATAGAAAGATCTAACTTGAAAACAACAGGCAGAATACTCTCATGTATGGACCAAGTTCTGCATGATAGATCACAAGGTTGGCAACTTTCTTGGACATATGTGTCTGGTTGGGTATGAGAGTATGCAGGGGGTTCCTAATCCTACTCCTACAACTAACAGGTGGAAGTGATGAGATGGGTGGACATAATGTCCTGGATGCAAGACAAGGGGTTTTGGCTCATAACTACTGACTCAGAAATAGACTGGTGCCTATCCATTGGGCAAGGAGTCAACTAGACGTATATAGCAGATGGTTTGCAACTTTCACTCAATTTCAGGGGGTTGGGGTTGATGCTTGCCTTACAAACATCACCCAAGAAAGGGTATCTAACTGCCTCTACTTACAGATATCCCTGCAGACATACAACCTTCTCCATACATTGACCTAAAACAGTTTAATCCACTCCTTGAATGGAAGTTATAGATCAAGCATGTAGTATAGATATCTATACCCTAGAATCTATGAAACCCTTAGCAACCAGATTCAAAAGAAGGATGGCATGCAACAAATAGAGACAAGTAGATAGACACATGCAATAAGCATTTTTCGTATAAATCAACACTGAAATTGAAAATATGTGCAAAATACACTCATGCTGTAACACATAAACTCCAAAATGGGATGGAACAACCAAGTTTATGCCCTGTTCTTCATTATTTACACAAAAATGCCCCAAGCCTTCAACAACCTAAAATGAGTGACACAATCTACCTTTTATAGCAAAACTGTGTACTCAACGAATTAATTACATGGCACATCAAAATTTGCCAAATAGAATGCATGATCAGATTGGTGCTCAAAACAGTAAATGCTGCAACAAGAAACAGAGGATAAAGCATGTGAGATCGGGATCCGAGCCGCTACTCAAGGACATTCCTTGTCAATCAGGTAGTTGAACCAGTCAACTTGACCCATACCTTCTGCAAAATTTGCCATTAAAGTTTTACCAACCTGCAGCCTTTGGAAATGCAGCAGCAGTAAGTTTCTCTTGCCAAAAACAGTTCCAAACACTCAGGAGAAAACCCACGCTGCAAGTTCAAAATGTGGCCATTGATATATCTTCTAGTCATTGAGATCTAACGGCACCAGAAACTGCTGAAGAGTCGCCAACCAATGAGATCGTGCCATGTAGGCACTTCACATTTCAATCACCGACCATCACTCCTTCTGTTTTGCCTTTCAAAAAGGGACGTGTGGCGGCATCCACCGCATCAACCATCAAGACAAGTGGCAGCCTCTGTAGTCTCCCCTAAAACACAAAGAAACACTTTGAAACCCTCGCGGAGATCTACACCTGGCAGGTTCCGCGGCCACCAAAGAAACAAAGAAACCCGCCTGAAACTCCTGCGGATGGCGACACTTGGCACCGCCTGTAACACTCAAGAAACAAACTATGTCATAATACCAAAGTGGCTTCTGCTGGTGACACATGTCACAACCCACGGCCTTGAAACCTAGAGACACAAAAAGAAACGGGGCCCACAACCCCCCGCTCGCCACCGCAAAAGGAAAACAGGGGCAAGTCCGCAGAAGCTGACACTTGTCAAGCTCTGCGGCCATCTCTTGAAACACAAAGAAACCTTTTGGAACCTTGGCGAAAGCTGACATGTGGCACCCTCTGCCCCACATGATACTTAATACAGGGTCCCAGCGACAGCCTCACCAAACCTAGAAACAAATAGAAACAACGCGGAGTCTGACACATGTCAGCCTCTGTAGCAGCTACAAAAGACACGTGGCATGCTCCGCCCCTACTAAAGACACATGGCGCCTCCCGCACACACATAGAAACTTATTGGGAGTGTCTCGGCTGATGACATGTGGCATCTTTCATAGGGAGCAGCTTGAAACATAATAGAAACACATAAAGGGTCCTCAAAGCCTTTGGCGGAGACCGTGAAACATTTAGAGTCTTTCAGGTGCCTCCACATGGTGCCTTCCGCGGCACTGGCACAATTAGACCCTTCTAGCCACACTTAGAAACAATCACAGACACTAAAAACTGTGACCCGATATGCATTTTTTATGCATTTGACCCATTTTTTTATCAATTTTTAGGGGCTGATGGAGATTTCTGACCCGCCACTGTATATTTTGACCCTGAGCATACAAGGTGAGATGAATTTTTGATAATTGCAGGGACCAAAACATTAGAACTTTTTTGGATTTTTAGGGAAGAGACCTGACTCAAAACCCCAAACATAAATTATTACTAACACACTCTTCACTTCCCTCCTACCAAAAAAATGTCTTCAAGATCAATCAAGACAACCCTTATTACTTCTACTCTTTCTTCTCTACTCACACATCACAATGGATAACATGCTCATATTCTGCTCTTTACACATTCATATTCTCATTTTTGTAATCTTACCTCACATAGATCAACTAAGTTTACAATATATACATGACATTACATTGATTACATTACAAGTTGGACAATACAACATGAATATTACATTTTACAAGTCGGCCAGAGATCACACAACATGAAGCATGCATAGAGCAAGCACTATCATTAACTACATGCTACTCCAGAAAGAAACATATGCCTTGCAGATCTCAACACATGCCTATTCCATTCCTAAACATCCCTGTCAGCATCATCCTTCAAGGAATAACATCCACACACTTCACAAATTTGAAATAGGTCATCCTTAAACAAGAAAACATGAAGCATGTATCACATCAGTCTTCACAATCTTGGCAGTACTAATGAATGATTAAACATTGCTCATTCTTCTTCCAGATGAGTTGGAAAGGCCTCTACACCATCTCCAATCACTCCTTGAACTCCACATAGCAAAATTTTTTTGGTGCACATCATCAATCTTCCTCAGTTGGCCAGGCAAGAGCATAACCCAACAACACCGTCTTTTCAGACCATAGTCAGTTCTGGAGAGAGAAAAAACATTTTTTACAGAAGCAAGAAACATCACAATATCATCAGGGTCATCTTTCATCATCCAATTTACCATTTCAAGTAGCAACAAGTTGGCACACATCATTAGCATATATTTTGAGAACAATTAGGCATCTAGAACCATCTGTATCACCTTTTCCATTTGAAAACTAAACTTGTAGACCTCAAAATCATATAAAACTCATATGGATGCACTAATACACTACTCTAAACATATCCTCAAAACTACATGAGAAGATCTTCTCTTGTGGATGAATGTAGAGAATTCGAATTAGCCTTCATCAACACTTTACTCTGTCAGAGCATAGACCAGAACTCTATCACTTGTAACTTCCACTACAAAGGAGCAATTGATCTAAAAATTTAGATTTAGCACCTTTATAGCACACTTAACTTCTAAACCACATGAACATATCTTCAAATGTGGAGGAATGTAAAACATTTTACCAAACAGTCTTCTAGACAACTTCTTGCAACAACAATCTTCACCAACATCCAGAGGCTAGAACTTTCTTATAGAAACTCATACTTTCATAGGATCATCAGGAAGGATCATATAACATGTTGTAGGTCATCAGCAACATCTTCTCATCCTCAGCATAGCTTCTAAATCCCATCTTAATATATCATCATTCATCTTTATGCTTCTAATTCCCATCTTAATATTTCATGATGAAATCATTTTTGTTGGACACAAACATGCTTAATACAACTTTACTTGACACTGATCAAGACATGACATCCAACCATGAACATCAGCAACATCACTGAACATCATCATCATCATTGCATCTCTATTACTACACTAGTATATCATGAACATTCACATCAAACCACAAACTAAGTGCTGACACCACTCTGAGTGTTGACATCAATGACAACACATATCACCAACAATCTCCCCATTTGCCATTGTTTAGGGTAAAATTTGGATAAATGGTTTTTGATGGTTTATATGTGTATCCTCCTTTCACCCTAAAGCATTCAAGGACCTTGAATCGAGTACAAATCTACCATCAGGCCCGTGGTCACTTAGGAATGCAGGGAAACTTGGATTTTGTGTGATTTGATTACCAATTATGCTCAATTATGCATAAAACCCTAATTATGTAAAATACGAAAACAAATGAACAAATATCGGAAAATACTACTACATAAAGATGTAAAATAACAGATAAACGTGTACCAATTTTTGAAGTTCAAGAAGTGGAGTAGTCGGGGACTAATGAGTGGGTGCCCTAGTCCAATACCCTAATTTTTGTCAGGATCTAGGAACTCAATCTACAACATGTTCCTGTTGTCTCAGAGATTTCTCCATTGCGAGACCCAGAGGACTAATGAGCAAGCACCTGAGTCTAGGGCCCTATTTTCAACTCTAATCTACAATTTTGATTTTCTACAACCCTTCTCCACAACTCTACTTTTCTTGCTTCTTCAACCTGTAACCTGTAATCACAAAAAAATAGGGAGGGGTTGTGGTGTTTAGAGGCATGCCTTAGTCAAGCCCTAGAGAGACATTCAAGTCTTCTGAACACCATTGTCAAAGAGAGAGAGAGCGTGCCCTTGTGAGGCAAAGACAAAAACCAAATGATAACTTCTTGAAAACACAAATGATATCACCTTATAGTGAAGATCTCATGGAAGGAAGAAGCTCTTTATACCATGAGGAGATGGATGCTCAAATCTACAAATACAAACACATAAACAACACAAAATCTACTCTTGCCACACAATGAATGCCTTGAATCACCTTTAGAATGCATAAAGTTCACTATTGCTAGCTAGTAATCATATAGTTTATAAATATATGCCTAAACATGCTTATATATGCAACTACAAACATTCCCGCCAAGAATTTCATAATTCAAACTTATCATGTCAGCCTAGGAACCAAATAATGGTCATAAACGAACACTTAAAATTTGGACCTAACCCAAAATAGGGCAGGACTAGGGCATAGGTGCCCAAGTCCTCCCCCTTATTTTGGGTAGGGCTTAGCTCAAGGGATCCCCCTAGGTCCCATTTACCATGAAACTTAGGGTTCATCTCATTAGGATGCCAAAATATGATGCATGATGTCCTAAATGCATATTAAAGACTCAGGAGCTAAACCTTATGAGGGAAAAGCCCCCAAGGGGACATTTTCTGATGTTACTTTAAGCCTCTACTTTAATGTATGTATAAATGCAAGGCCAATACATGCATTAAAGTATGGTCAACAAACACACCAAACATGCCAATCACATTGAAGATAGTAATAGGCACACAAAACATGGAGAAGATAGTTACAGTCAC
This sequence comes from Cunninghamia lanceolata, assembly GCA_027924645.1. Lineage (NCBI taxonomy): Eukaryota > Viridiplantae > Streptophyta > Pinopsida > Cupressales > Cupressaceae > Cunninghamia > Cunninghamia lanceolata. The sequence continues at coordinate 4,030,861 of BSBN01000738.1, forward strand.
GCAAAACATGGAGAAGATAGTAAATGCAAAGAAGACAGTGAATGCATAGAAGACATGAATGATTTCTTTTCTTTTTCTTTTTCTCAAATATATATGAAATGCAGATGCAAGTACACAGAAAGTAAACACACCACCCAAAATGCAGGAAGCACTCATCACGCTAGTCTTTAAACTGCATATGGGGCAACACATATGCAAGACATGCCAAACCTCCCATAATTCAAGAAGCACTCATTGTGCTAGTCTTTAAACTGCATATGGGGCAATAGACACGCCAAACAAAATCAAGCACAACAAATACACACTTTGAAGACACGGAGAAAACATAGTAGACAAGTGATGGAGTGTCCTTATTTCTAGGTTCATCACCATCTCAGGCACATTATAGGCACACACCAATGATTGGGCTTCACCACAACAATTACCAAAGACATGCTTAAGGGTTTAGTTAGTCACAAAACAGCTCCCTGCCTCCGTAGAGGACTTTTGAAAATGATAGGATGTGCACTCTCCACAAGAGATACAACATCCCCACCTCCATAGAGGGATTAAGATTATTGATTGATTCCAAATAGACCCAGAGTGCAGGAAGTACTCATCACACTAGTCTTTAAACTGCACCTGAGGACAAGCACATTGCTAACATCTACAACAAACAACTTACCTTATATATGCCCCCACCTTAAGGTGGTTGATATCAGGTATCGATATCAAGAACATTAAGGTAGGAAGAAAACACACAAGCGAACATAGACTCTCACAAAGCCCATGCCCCCTGGAGGTGACATGTACTTTACGATCACCAAATGTTCCCACAAAAACATCCCTACAAGAAACATGTTAGTTTCCACAAAATCATGATAAACAACAACATCAATGCATAAGATTAATCACACAAAGAGCCAAGGTTATACTATGAATTAGGATATCGAGTATAACCACAAGGCTATACTATGAAAATCTCAAAACTGAGTGTCACCAAGGAGAGATTCAAAGACAAACAAAGTGCACGGAGTAGTAGTATTGTTATGTTTTGTAAGTGAGATAAAAACACCATCAAAATCAGTACACAAAAGCATGTGCTTCTACTAGCCAAGCATTGGATAATATATTACAACCCCATTGTCATATTAGGAACTAAGTCCAATTTTTGATTTCTTGCTAAAGGGACGCTAGGTCTGCATCAGTATAAATGTTTTTCATCATCCGCCCGCTATATAGAAACACTAGAGGAAGGTAAACAACGAAATAAGAAAGGATAAGCAAGTGCCTTAGGGACAATCACGTAGGAGGGTGCCCCCAATTCACCAACCACAATGCTATGTCCGTAAGACACAACACACAATGATAAAATCAAAGAGAGGCAATATAGAAGAATGACGATACAAATAGAAGAAGATCACAACAGAGGTTTTTTCCTGGTATCCCAGATCTTATGAGAGAATCAAGGGTCATCCCAAGAGGCCTAAACAACACATAACACATCACGGGGGAAGTACATGATGAGAGAGATAAAGGGTTAGAAATACTTGCTTGTTTCATCACAATGTTAAGATCATACGTAGCTAGGAAGTGGCCACCCTGAGAGCTACTATAATATTCACTACAATAATTGTGGCTCATTTTCTTAGTATATCTCACATATTGATTTGATATTGTTGATATTGCATTAACATTAAGTTTAGGATGACAAGAGGCTTTGGTGGGTTTCAAAGAGGAGTATCCTATACTGGCTATGTAATGAATTCCAACAACTTGTAAAGGTACTCTGATTCCTTGTTGGTTTACACCACATCCATTACCTACATAGTCATGATTTTTGTACAATATTTGAAATCCACAACCATAAAGAGAATTTATTTCTTTAGAAGATGGTGAAGCCTCATAGGTTTCATAATTTGTAGTATAAACGAGCGTATTGTCTTTATTTTCTACCAAGGAGACTTTACATTTTTTAGATGCTTCAAAAGATTGCTTAGATGAGATTGATGCTACTTTTGATGTGTCAAGGTTATTAAGTTTATATTCTCCTACACTGCAAGGATTAAAATCTAATGAACCCCAATCATCACCAAAAAGTGCATTCGATGGTTTAGGTTCCTTCGTGACATCATTCGTGGCTAGAGGCATTGATGAATCAGCTCGCAAATTGTTTAAGCTCATATGATTATAAACTAGTTTTCCCATTTCAATGTGTAAACAGTTATCTAGTTCAGGATCAGCATGAATAGTATGAAGTTTACCTTTGAATATAAATTTGATTGAACGATGCAGGGTAGAAGGGACTGTCCCTAATGCACGAATCCAAGGTCTACCAAGAATCATGTTGTAAGATAAAGAACCAGGCATGATATGAATCAGGGTAGGTACAATAGTATAGGTAGGGTTATAGTACCTAATGATTGACTTTGATGATTGTCAAAGCCACGAATTAAGTTTATCTAGCTTGATTTGTGATGTGTCAACTTTGATTTTGTGCAGTAGGTCAATGTTACAGACATTAAGAGTCGATGCATTGTCAATCATAACTCATTTTACCAACATTTTATTTATTGTGACAAAGATTATAAGTTTGTCACATTCATCTTTTATCGACAATATCTCATGTGGTTGAAAGAGGATATATGTTTTTGTCACATGCATACAATCTAACAGGGCTGCTACATCATTAGGCTTAGCAATATGTGGAACAATCACCTTTTGTAAAGCTTCTTGGAGCATTCCATGGTATGTAGGCAAAGTTTGTATCAAATCCCAAAGAGAGATCTTAGCCAGAGTAGCGCGAAGCTATTCGACAAGATCATATTCTTGACCACTTTTATGAGTAAGACAAGGTGGTGGAGGGAGTATAGGTTGAGAACATGGAAGAGAGATAGGCACATGTGGTGCTTGCTTACTTTGCTTATTATTACAGATGTTATATGTGTGAGCAATCACATTGTGGTGTGGTTGTTGTAACACATTTTGAACACCTTGGCTCGGTTGAGCAATTCGTTGTGCATATTTGTAGATGTGATTCGGGGGTCGACCTTGAACAATAATCACTAGCTTTAAGCCTTGAGAGGGTGCACTAGGTGCCCCTCAGACAATCATCTTAGGAATATTTCTACAAAATATATTAATAAATATTGAATTAACACTATTTCCCTCTTGATTGTACCCAACATCCATCCCTAAAGGATTTAATGTGAGAGACCTTTTCTCATCCACTAATGCTACATCTTGGCCAGGGAGAGCAATGGGATGCGACGAAGGTACTGTGTTGTTAGGAAGAGTAGATCTATCCATAGTCTTCTCATCAAAGGTTCTCAACTTTTCAATCAAAGGTGTAAGATCTAATGGGTTTTCATGCACCATATGATCATTAGGTGAATATTCTTTTTCTACCCATGAAGAATCCTTCTTGAGAGGGAGCCCTTTATGCATTGATGTTTAATTTTACAAAGAGGGTAGGGTAATTTTTAGGAATGTATCAATGATTTCATCCTCTTGTGCTAGTATATCCTCATAGGAGGAATCATTTTTTATGTCGTCATCACATGTTTTAGCTATGAATTCTAAAGTGTTAAGAGAAAATTCACACTCATCACTCTCAATATGTTTTGTTAAATATTCTACTACCCAAGGGTATGTATTCATGACAGATGTGAAGTTGTCAAAATTAGATACATAGTCAAGGATTTCAAATGAAGAGCATTTAAATATATCCTTGTGATACATAATTTGTTAATAAGTGAGAACATGAGGATTCATATTACGAAATTTGTAGAAACTCTCGAAGTTTTTGATATATGCATGTAAAGATACCAAAGAGTGATGAGATGAAGATACCATAATGAAATTTCTTATAACATCAGATTTTAAAATCTTTTCCCAAAAGTTATGCAAAAGATAAGTGCAAAACTATGTATGAAAATGACCTAAAATGCTTGATTTTTTGTACTCTTTCAATGAAATATATGAAATAAAAGGTATTGTAAGGATTTTTATCAAGGGCACAAAATAATATGTCTATTTTCAATCCAATAAAGCAATAAAATCCTTCACAACATGCTTTTGATGCAAATGTAGGATGATGATAAGTCAAAACCTAGTGAAAATGCCCTAAAATATGCAATTTTTCACAGTTTTTCAATTCCAAGACCTAATGAAAGAGGTGTTGTAAGAAATTTTAGGAGGTGTATAAAATAATAGTATTAATATCAGTCACCTCAAGTCATAAAACTCATCACAACATGCTTGGAGTACAAATCTAGGTCAAACCCTAGGGCAAATATAGCCAAAAATGTGCAATTTTCACCAAATTTTCAATACAAGAGCCCAATAAAGAGATATTGTGAAGATTTTTAGGAGGGGAAGTAGATAATAGCCCTGATAACAACCAATTAGTGCAAAAATATTCTTCACAACACGCCTATGGTTCAAATCTAGAGAGTTGATAAGGCCAAATCTAGTGAAAATAAGGGTTTTTCAAGCCCTAGGCATGAGATCTTAATGCAAAATGCTATATGAATGTCTTGAAATATGATTTATGATGAAAATTAATTCCACTCAGATCTGAAAATGATTTTCAATTCCTACAATGCAAAATGCAAGTGCAAATCTAATGAAAAATGCTAGTTTTTTTGTTGAAATTTTCTATGTAAAAATACAAATTTACACTAAAATGCAACACTACAGCCAAATGCAAATTTGAATGAGTGCCTAAGATCAGTAGAGAAATCTAAAATAAAATTTTACCTACAAACCATAGTTTTTGAAATTACTAGGTTATATGAAAAATTCAAAATTTCGAACAAAACCCTAGCAATTTTATGATGAGAATGAAATGCAAGTGATTGAATTTTTGTAATTTTCTAAAATTTATCTTAGATCTAATGCAAAAACCAGAAATTTAATGAAATTCAAATTAATTGATGCAGAATTTTATGAACATGCAAATCCTAGAGTGCAATTTTTTAAAAACTTTTCAATTTTTTTGTAATTTTTCCAATGCAATAAGATGAATGATGATATGAAAGAATGAACTCAATGTAAATCTAAAGAAAAAGACCCAAAAAGGTTCCAAATTCATTAAAAACATGGGTTCACCAAAATGTATAGGGATAAATTTGGATAGAGGGTTTTTGATGGTTTATATGTGTATCCTTCTTTCACCCTAAAGCATTCAAGGACCTTGAGTCGAGTAGGAATCTACCATCAGGCCCTTGGTCACTTAGGAATGCAGGGAAACTTGGATTTTGTGTGATTTAATTACCAATTATGCTCAATTATTCTTGAAACCCTAATTATGCAAATACGGAAATAAATGGACAAATACCAAAAAATATTGCTACATAAAGATGTAAAATAACAGATAAATGTGTACTAGTTTTTGAAGTTAGGGAAGCAGAGCAGTCAAGGACTAATGAGCGGGTGCCCTAGTCCAATGCCCTAATTTTTGTCAAGATCTGGGAACTCAATCTGCAACCTGTTCCTACTGTCTCAGAGATTTCTCTGTTGCAAGACTTGGAGGACTAATGAGTGGATACCCGAGTCCAGGGCCCTATTTTCAACCTTGATATGCAATTCTGACACTCTGTAACCCTTCTCTACAACTCCACTTTTTCTTCTTCTTCAACCTATAACCTATAATCATGAGAAAATGGGGAGGGGGTTGTGGTGTTTAGAGGCTTACCTTAGTCAATCCTGAGAGAGATATTCAAGTCTTCTGAACACCATTGTTAGATAAAGAGTGTGTGTCCTTATGGGATAGAGGTGAAATCCAAATGATAAATGATCAAAAGCACAATTGATATCACCTTGTAGTGAAGATCTCATGGAAGAAATATACAAATATGCAAATACAAACACATAAACAACAAAAATCTGCTCTTGCCACACAATGAATGCCTTGAATCATCTTTAGAATGCATAAAGTTCACTATTGCTAGCTAGTAATCATCTAGTTTACAAATGAATGCCTAAACATGCTTATATATGCAACTACAAACATTCCCACCAAGAATTTTGTTATTCAAACTTATCATGTCGGCCTAAGAACCAAATAATGGTCATAAACCAACACTTAAAATTTGGGCCTGACCAAAAATAGGGTAGGACTAGGGCATGGGCGCCTAACTCCTCCCCCTATTTTAGGTAGAACTTAGCTCAAGGGATCCCCCTAGGTCCCATTTACCATGAACCTTAGGGTTCATCTCATTGGGATGCCAAAATATGATGCAAGATGTCCTAAATGCAGATTAAAGACCCAGGAGCTAAACCTTATGAGGGAAAAGCCCCCAAGGGGACATTTTATTACGTTATAGTCATTGATGGAAACACACACACATCTGCTCATTTCCCCTTTTATGTGTACATTTCTCTCTCTTCCACTTTGACATCAAGGACAAAGGGAAACTACTTCTCTCCCTTAGGACACAAACTCTCCCCTTAAGGTGCACATTTTCTAAATTTTCTTCTCCCTTGATGTTCACACATTTTTTCTTGAAGCAACTCACTAACTCTTTGTGTCAGCAACAACCACTACCTACTACCCCTAAGAGGTAGCCACCATCAATCCAGGAAAAGGATTTAACATGAACTCCCCTTGGAAAGATGCACCACTGCATTTAGCAAGAAGGAGGGACATTTACCCCTAACCTCTGTCGAAGATCTTCAAAAGTAACCTTTACAAGAGCCTTTGTGAATATATCCGCAATCTAATCCTTTGTTGGAACATATTCCAACTTTACTTCTTTATCTACAACCTTCTCTCTCAAAAAGTGATACCTGATTGATATATGCTTGGTTCTAGAATGCATCACTAGATTCTTGGAAATATTGATAGAGATTGTATTATCACACAAAATAGGAATAGGCTCATCTTACAGTACCTTGATATCCTTCAAGGTTTGCTTCATCCACAACACCTGTGTACAAAATGATGCTGCTACAATATACTCTACCTCTATAGTTGATAAAGACACTAAATCTTGTTTCTTTCTCTACCATGATACCAATCTGCTTCGAAAGAAGAATGCACCACCACTTGTACTTCTACTATCATCAACACAACTAGCCCAATCAACATCAGTGTAAGAACTTAGATAAAAGTCATTACCTCTTGGACACCATAAGCCATAATGTGGAGTTCCCTTCAAGTATCTAAATATTCTTTTCACTACCTTCTCATGTGTTTGCTTAGGATTACTTTGATATCTAGAAACCACACTTATTGTATGCATAATATCAAGTCTAGAACTAGTCAAGTACAACAATCCTCCAATCATAGATATATATAGAGTCTGATAAACCTTTGGAGACTCATCATTCTTTCTCAAGTGACATCCAGTGACCATAGGAGTACTCACTAGTTTGGAATCCTTCATACCAAACTTCTTCAACATCTCTCTAACATGCTTAGCTTGAGAAATAATGATACCGACATCTAGCTGAACAATTTGAAGTTTGAGGAAGAAAGACATCTCACCAATCATAGATGTCTTATAATCTTTTTGCATCTCCTCTACAAACCTCTTACACATATCATCATATCCACCAAATTATATGATGTCATCAACATATACTACAACTATCAAACTCAAGTCACCTTCTTCCTTGATGTAAAGATTGTTATCTGTGGTACCTTTCTTGAAGCCTTGCTAAAGTAAGTATTTATCCAACCTAGCATACCAAGCTCTAAGAGCTTGCTTGAGTTCATATGAATCCATCTTGAGTCTACATACCATGTCCAGATCTTCTGATAACTAAAAACCATCTAGGTTCTCTATGTAAACCTCTTCCTCTAGATCTCCATTCAAAAATACTAACTTGACATCCATCTGATAAACCTTGAAGTTCTTGTGAGCAGAAAGGGCAAGAAACATCCTAATTGCCTCCATCTTGGCTACTGAAGCAAAAGTATCCTCAAAATCAATGCCTTCAACTTGAGAATAGCCCTTACACACCAATCTTGCTTTATTCCTCACAACTTCACCACCTTCATTCAACTAGTTCCAGAACACCCACTTTGTTCCTATAACATTCTTAATGGTTGGTCTAGGAACCAATTCCCATGTTTGATTCTTCTCTATCTGATGCAATTCTTCTTCTATTGCCTTCAACCATCCATCATCTTTGCTAGCATCAACAAAGGTTTTGGGCTCTATCTTTGACAATAGACAAAAATTCACTTGCTCACTTGCCTTTGCAAACCTTCTCCTATTTTTCTCACCTTCATTCTTATCTCTAATGATTTGGTCTGTTAAATAGTACCTCTGGATATAATTTGCTGGAGTCTTAGGGATCTACTCTAGTTCTTGTTCCTTCTCTTCTTTCTCTTCTTGTTCTTCTTCTTCAATGCATGGAAATATATTAGATCCATAGTCCTCTAGTTCTTGTGAGATCTGATACAAATCTTCATCAACCTTGACATTTGCGCTTTCAATCATCTTTCCCAACATCTTGTTGTAGCATCTATAGGCCTTTCTTGAGGTTGAGTAACCAATAAAGAGCCCTTCATCACTTCTTGAAGCAAACTTTCCTAGGATTTCATCTCTTCTGATATAACATTTGTTGCCAAAGATCCTTAAGTATCTGATAGTGGGAGGTCTTCCATACCATAGCTCATAAGGGTTCTTAGTTCTATTGATTCTTAGTTATATTCTTTTAATCAAATAGACAGCAGTGTGAGCTAGCTCCTTCCAGTACATGTTCAGTAGATCTACATCCTTTAACATTGCCCTAGCCATCTCTTGCATAGTCCTACTCTTCCTTTCCACTAACTTATTTTGCTGAGGGGTCTTGAGAGATGACAAATGTCTCCTAATGCCATGATCTTCACAAAAATTTTCTAATTCATTTGAAGTAAACTAACCTCCTCTATTAGACCTCAAACACTTTATCTTAGCATCCATTTCATTCTCAACTATAGCTTTGAAAATCTTAAACTTATCAAAGGCTTCTAATTTTTCTCTTAAGAAAGTAACCCAAGTCATTCTAGAATAATCATCAATGAGCAACATGAAATAGCTTTCACTTTGTCGACTCTTTATTCTTGTGGGGCCACATAGGTCAATATGAATCGACTCTAATGGCATTTAGGAAGAATACTCCTTGCTCTTGAAATTTGTCTTTGTATGCTTTTGCATTTGGCATTCCTTACATAATGTGTTTGAAGGCTTGGTTATCTTGGGCATATCTCTCAATGCATTAATAGAGCTGATCTTTACCATATTATTAAATTTAATGTATCCAATTCTCTTGTGCCACAACCAATACTCACTAGATTGAGCGAATAAGCATGTTCTTCCATTTACCTCCTTCAGATGATAGATATTTCCATATGACTTGATACCTTCTGCAACTATATTTTCAGACCCTGCATTCTTGATTTCATAGCCATTAGCATGAAAGGTAAGATTTTATCCTTTAATGCACATCTAGATGACACTAAGAAGATTGTGCTTTATCCCTTTGACATAGAGAACATCCTTAGTCCTATTTTTCCTATCAATAGTTATAGCAACCTTTCCATAGATTTGTGTTGACTCATCACCACCAAACATAATAGCTCTACCATTCCACTTTTTAAGGCTGATAAAACTTTCCTTGTCACCAAACATGTGGTTAGAGCAACTGCTATCAATTACCCAAGCCTTGGCTTCTTCTTTTACATGAAAGGCAGTCCATACAACCATTAATTTATCATTGTTTTAGTCAGCTTGTAAGGTATCAAACTTTTTACATTTTCCAATATCATCCTTTTTGTCACCAATATGCAAGGCCATGAAAAGTGTTCCATCGTTTGAATCATCATGATCCTTATCTTATGAAGAAAAAATGTTCTCCATGGAATACAAAATTCTTTTGGGCTTCTCTATTTTGTTATTACCTTTTGATTCTTTAAAAGGACATTTAGAAGAAAAATGACCAATTTTTCCACAATTGAAACATTTGAAAGGTAACTTACCTTTATATTTGTTAGTGCCCTTCTTCAATATTCATACAAAGTTTACTTCTACCTCATCAAGGTCATCATCTTGATCATTTGCTTCATCTTCTATCTTCTTACTTGCTTTGAATGTTGCTTCCTTCTTTGGAGCACCTTTGTCAAATTCTCTCATTTCAAAAGTTGTGAGAGAGCCAAACAATTGATCTATTGTGTATTTATTCAAATCCTAAGATTCCTCAATAGCAGACACCTTATGACTGTAAGATTTAGGAAGAGATATCAAAACCTTCTTCATAATCTCATCTTATTTCACTTCCCCACAAACACCTCTAATGCCATTGATTATTTCATCCACCCAGAGCATGTAACTAGAAATGTCTTCATCTTCTGACATCCTCAGGGTCTCAAATTTGCTCTTGAAGATTTGCATCTTGGTTTGCTTCACCTTATTATCTCCTTCATAAATGCTTTCAATTTTACCTAGACATCCTTAGCATATTTGCAACCCATTAGCTTCATAAGTTCTGAATCATCTAGCCCACTCATGATAGCACACTTTTCCTTGGCATTTTTCTCATACAACTTAATCTCATCTACATCTATAGGATCACTAGTAGGAGCTATAATGTCAGAAAATGTCCCCTTGGGGACTTTTCCCTCTTAAGGTTTAGCTCCCGAGTCTTTGATTTGTATTTAGGACATCTTGCATCATATTTTAGCATCCTGATGAGAAAACCCCTAAGTTTCATGATGAATGGGACCTAGGGCGATCCTTTGAGACAGACCCTGCCCAAAATAGGGGGTAGGACTTGGGTGCCCACACCCTAGTCCTATCCTATTTTGGGTTAGACCTAATATTTAAGTGTCAGTTTATGACCGTTATTTGGTTCCTAGGCTAACATGGTAAGTTTGAATTACAAAATTCTTGGCAGGAGTGTTTGTAGTTGCATATATAAGCATGTTTAGGCATTCATTTGTAAACTAGATGGCTATTATGATCTTTATGCATTCTAAAGGTGATTCAAGGCATTCATTGTGTGGCAAGAGCAGATTTTGTGTTGTTTATGTGTTTGTATTTGTAGATTTGAGCATCCATCTCCTCATGGCATGAAGAGCTTCTTCCTTCCATTAGATATTAACTACAAGGTGATATCAATTGTGCTTTTGATCATTTATCATTTGTATTTTGCCTCTGTCCCACAAGGACATCCACTCTTTATCTGACAATGGTGTTTAGAGGACTTGAATGTCTCTCTAGGGCTTGATTGAGGCAAGCCTCTAAACACCACAACCCCCTCCCCATTTTTTCGTGATTATAGGTTATAGGTTGAAGAAGCAAGAAAAATGGAGTTGCATGAGAGTGTTGCAGAGTGTTGGAATTGCATATCAAAGCTAAAAATAGGGACCTGGACTTAGGCGCTTGCTCATTAGTCCTCTAGATCTCTCAACAGAAGAATCTCTGAGACAACATGAACATGTTGCAGATAAAGTTCCCAGATCATGACAAAAATTAGGGCACTGGACTAGGGAACCCACTCATTAGTCATTGACTGTTTTGTTTCCTGAACTTCAAAAACCGGTACACATTTGTATGTTATTTTACATCTTCCTGTAGCAACATTTTCAATAATTTGTTTGTTTGCTTCTGTATTTGCATAATTAGGGTTTGAAGCATAATTGGGCATAATCTAGCAATAAAATCACACAAATCCAATTTTCCGTACATTCCAAGTGAGCAAGGGCCTGATAGTAGATTCCTACTTGATCTAAGGTCCTTGAATGTTTTAGGGTGAAAGGAGGAAACACACATAAACCATCAAAAACCCTCTATCCAAATTTTAGCCTAAACATTTTGGTGAACCCATGTTTCTAATGAATTTGGCACCTTACTGACTATTTTGCTTCAGATTTACATTGATTTCATTCATTCATATCATCATTCATCTTATTCTATTCGAAAAATTACAATTTTTTTTTAAAAACATTGCATTCTTGGGTTTGCATGTTCATAAAATTTTGCATCAATTAATTTGAATTTCATAAAATTTCTTATTTTTGCATTATATCTGAGCTAGATTGTAGAAAATTACAAAAATGCAATCACTTGCATTTCATTTTCATCATAAAATTGCTAGGGTTTTGTTAGAAATTTTGAATTTTTCATATAATCTAGTAATTTCAAAAACTAGGGTTTGTAGGTAAAGTATTGTTTCAGATTTTTATACTGATCTTAGACACTCATTCAAATTTGCATTTGGCTGTAGTGTTGCATTTTAATGCAAATTTGCATTTAGATCTCAAAAATTTGCATTTTTACATAGAAAATTTCAACAAAAACTAGCATTTTTCATTAGATTTGCACTTGCATTTTGCATTGTAGGGTTTGAAAATTATTTTCAGATCTGAGTGGAATTAATTTCCATCATAAATCAGACTTCAAGACATTCATATAGCATTTTACATTAAGATCTCATACCTAGGGCTTGAAAAAACCTTGATTTTCACTAGATTTGGCCTTATCAACTCTCTAGATTTGCAGCATAGGCATGTTGTGAAGAATATTTTTATAGTAATTGGCTATTATTAGGGTTATTATCTTCTACCCCTCCTAAAAATATTCACAACACCTTTTTATTGGGCTCTTGTATTGAAAATTTGGTGAAAACATTATACATTTTTGCTATATTTGCCCTAGAGTTTGACCTAGATTGCACTCCAAGAGTGTTGTGACAAGTTTTATGGATTGAGGTGACTGATATCATTGCTATTATTTTTTGTATCTCCTAAATTCCTTACAACACCTCTTTCATTAGGTATTGGAATTGAAGAATTGTGAAAAATTGCATGTTTTAGAGCATATTCACTAGATTTTGACTTATCATCATCCTAGATTTGCATCTAAAGTGTGTTGTGAAGGCTATTACTATTTTATTGGACTGATATCAGACATATTATTTTCTCCTCCTAATCAATTTCCTTACAACACCCTTTCTTTCACTTATTTGCATTGAAAAAAGTTGAAAAAATCAAGCATTTTAGGTCATTTTCATACATAGTTTTGCACTTGTCTTTTGCATAACTATTGAAAAGATTTTAAAATCTGATTTTACAAGACATTTCATTATGGCACCTTTATCTCATCACTCTTTGGTATCTTTATATGCATATATCAAGAACTTTGAGAGTTTTTACAAATTTCTTAACATGAATCCTCATGTTCTCACTTATATACAAGCTATGTATCACAAGGATATATTTAAATGCTCTTCATTTGAAATCCTTGACTATGTATTTGATTATGACAACTTCATATCTCTCATGAATACATACCCTTGGGTAGTAGAATATTTGACAAGACACACTGAGAATGATGAGAGTGAAAGTTCTCTTAATGCTTTGGATTTAATAGCTACAACATATGGTGATGACGATGATGATTCCATAGATTATCCTACTTCTCCTACAATTGAATGTTCAAGAACCTTAGATGAGAATACTATGGATAGCTCTATTAATGATACAACACCTTGACTTCTTAACAACATAGTACCTTCCTCTCATCCCATTGCTCTCCTTGGCCAAGATGTAGCATTAGTGGATGAGAAAAGGTCTCTCCCATTAAATCCTTTGTGGAAGGATATTGGGTGCAATCAAGAGGAAAATAGTGTTAATTCAATATTCATTAATAGACTTGTTGTGTGGTTACACAACATGCCCCATTTTTACTTGGCAAAACAGGGACCTAACTTTTGTTTGGCTTGTTCTGTGCTTTCTGGCGGTTTGGTAAAAGTAAGTCATGCAGATCATCATGCAAGAAAGGCTGAGTAGGGCATCATCATGAGGTCAGTTTGTCAAAGTTTGTATTTCATTCAAAAAACCTCATATTTGGAAAGAGCATCAAATTCCATGCAGGTTTGCCTTTTACATGACCCTGATATTCATCAGGATGTGAAAGTTATGAATGGTCAAAGTTTGAGTCAAACCTGATATTTCCAAGGGGAGGATCATATTTCGTAACATCAGTCATATTTCAAAAGATCACCCCGATCTAATTTATCACCCGATAAATCATGCAGTTTGAATATCCGGCCGTCAATTTTAGGTGATAGTAGCCTTTACCCGTCGACGGCCTTATGCATTTCGCGAGGATCATTTTTTTAATGTAACCTGATATTTCCTAATATCCTCCTACCGTGAAATATCCCCTAAGCCAATATCCTGGTGATGTCATTCAAGTCTGATAAATGAAGAAGCGATATGATGATGACATCATCATCACATTTACCTCTCGGCAGGATATTTCATAAACATGATCCTGTTCCCATAACATGATGATGACGTCATCATGCCTTAGCGATATAATAAACAAATATCAGGTTGGCATCATCCCGATATCTCAAGAGGAAGTAAGAATGACTTCGGTCATCATTATCTAAACATCACCCGATATTTTCTAATATCCTCCTTACGTTTAAAGCATGACCTAATGGCGTGAACATCACTCATTATCTAAACATCACCCGATATTTTCAAATATCATCTTGCTGTTTAGATATCACCTCGCTCCCGTTGCTGCCATTAACATTAAATGCACGCCGAGGTGGTAGGTATTTCCCACCGATCATTAAACCCGATGAAACACCTGGCGAGATCCTGACTTTCCATGCAGAAAATTAACAAATAAGATCCAATCTGTCAGGGTTTGCCCTAATTTTACCCTAAGTGCATGGTTAAAAGGTGAGTTCACCGTCATTTTAGCTTTTACCTTGCGAAGAAATTATTTTTATAGAGCACCAGCTTCCATATCCTCATACAGGTGATAGTTGTACGAATCAAGCTCACAGACAGGAGGAAGTGCGTGATCATCAGCAGAATTAAGAGCATTTTTTCAGAAGTCCACTGGTATAAAGAGAGATTTGCATATCTAGGTAAGTAAATGAAACACTCATCATGTTGTTTCTGTGATAATTAGGTATGGGTTGTTAGTCTGAAGTTCTGGTTTATGCATCCACATGATTATTTAATGTTGAATGGATACAGTAGGCATGATGATTAGTAGAGTTAATTGCTATATGCATGCATGTGAGAACCCATTGTAAGACAAGATTTTGTTAATTGCAGGCATCCATGGCTGACAAGAGGTTGGCTAAGTGTGAGGCTGAATTCAGTAAGCCTATGTTTTCATCTCAGAGGGGCATCCTATTCAAATATGGCGCAATTACAGATACCCATTAGGGGAATAACAATTTGGAAGCCTAGTCAACTAAGCTGAATGATGAGAAGAATAGAAGTCCTGTGTTAGATGCCGTATTCGTGTCTGGAATGTGGAATGCTACCAGTTTCCCGTACTCTATGGAATCCCCGGAGCTGGTTATCGAGTGTAACCGGAACTATAATCCAGAGACCCGGCAAGTAATGAAGCATGGGAGGATATATGCAGACCTATCCATCAAAGGTCTTTCCAAGACATTTGGACTGCCATTGGGCAAGAAGGTCAATAGTGTGGACATGAAGAAATCAGAGAGAGAATATGAGAATAACAAGAAATAAGCCAGGAGGAATATGTACCAATGGAGGGCTGAGAATAGCACATATCCTGCAGCCGCCAAACTTCCTGTGCACTTATTCAAATATGATTTTAGTGAGGAGTACCAGTACATGATTGCACTACTGAGTAGAGTCACAGGCCAGCCTGATGCTGGTAGTTTTAAGGATTGGATGTATGGTGTGATCATGATGTGCATATACTCAGATATCAAGCCATTGTGGGGCCAGCTAATAAGTGATGCTCTGCATGAGCAGCTGATGAACCTAGGAGGTTCAAATTGTGCTTTCTATATTACATCATACATTGTTTACTCATGTGCTTATAAAGGCACATTTGATGCACTAGTTACATATGGAAAGCTTACAGGCACAGTTAATGCTGTGCACATTTGGGATCATCATCCCCAGCTGCAAAGAGCCAATTACCACCAAGATTACAAAGTAGTAAATGATGCATTTTCTATGCATCTGGTCAGAACCATGGAGGAGGATAGAACAAAGAGATTGGGCATGGAAGCTCAAGAAATAATCTACAGGCATGGAGCCTGGTATATACAATTTGCCACTTTTTCCTACATGAGGATTGAGGGTTTTGAAGGACCTCCCCTCATGCTACCAAGGTATCCCAATGATGCAGTGATACTAATGGAGTTTATAAGGTAGAGCTCCACAATATTAAAAACATACAAGGATGCAAGGAAGTTGCCACCAATTTTGTTTCCAGTCACCATTGGCTAGTACATGTGTCCTGATTCAGAGAACATAAAGAAGGTGATGGTCACCTTGAATAAAATGAAGTTGTAGCCTTTTCCATTAATAAGGCCATATGATCCTTATAGTAGGATGTAGAAAATAATAGGAAAGCCTATTCACCAGAGGCACCTAGAAGACTTCTGGGCTGACATTGAAGATGAAGTAGAAGCAAGAAGAAGAAGGTATCAAAGGCTAACATTGAATCAAATCAGAACCTTTGATTGCATCCCCATCCCTCAACAGTTGAAGAAGGATGATGGCAGGATAATTGCAGATGAGTATGAGCAGAAGAAAATATATAATGATACAATCTCTGCACCTGACCTCACCATACAAGAGGACATATCCTTGGACCCCTTCATTGTCAGGACCATACAGCTAACCCAACCTTGGGTTGATGAACAGATAGAGGCTTTGAAGAAGAAAGGTGTTGCCATCACTATGGACAACAAAAAGAAGGGGCAGGAGATTCCTGATGGGGAGTATGATGATTTCATAAATGAGAAAAGAAAGTCTAAGGGAGATAGGCTCCCTTCACAACAACAACAGAGCAAAAGACCCCCAAGAGGCAAGAAAATAGATAATGAACCCAAAGGGGTTATTATTGAACAGGCAATATTCATAGCTGAGGAGGCAGCAGCATCAGCATCAGGATCAGGATCAGGATCCACATCACCTCCACGGATGAGAAAACAAAAGTCCAAGAAAGGAAAGACAGTAGAGGCTAGAACTACTGAGACCCATGAAGAGGGTTAATCCTCAAGAAAACCAAATGAAGAGGATATCCTCCTGAAGAAGAAGAGGCTCCTTTATTATTCAAAAGGAAGAAGAGGTCTCCACAGGTGGTGGTGTCTACCCCACCTAAGAAACAAAGAACCTCCATGAGAGGTGAAATAAGACAATCCCCTACATTGTTACAAGGGGCAGGTAGTGAAGTGCATAGGGAACTTCAGCACAATGTTCCACTTCCTACCATAGTCAAGTTTAAGACCAAGTTCGCAGAAGAGCAGATGAAAGAAACCTCCCAAACACAAGCAGAAGGTCACATCTCGCTAGATGAGACAATAAATTTATCTGATGATGAAGTTGTGCAGGAAGTGGCTTCACAGAAGATGGAAACCCTTGCTACAGGTACACACATGACCCCTCACAAGACTCCACCAGTTCAAAGTATACTGGAGGAGATGAAGCAAGTGGAAACTGAGAAAGAAAAGAGCCCAGAGCAGATAGCCCAAGAAATGGGGCTAGATACACTGATTGCAGAGGTGAAAAATCTTGCAGTAATAGACGTAATAGAGAAATAAGATGTGAATCTTGAACATCCAGCAGGATCACCTGATAAAGGGCAACCTACAGAAGAAGTAAAGATGGCAGAACCAGAGGGCCATACTTCAAAACTGAGCCAACCAAGCACACAAGATGCATCAGCGAAACCTGCTGTAGTAGAGGTTCAGAAAAGGAAAGCTGATGAAAAAGATGTGATAGAAGATCCTGCTACCAAGGTTCAAGAAATAAGTAGCACAGGTGTAGAACAAATTGTGATTACAGAACCAGCACCAACACTTAAGGAGACTTCCCAATTATCCACAACTGAGAATGTTCCTCAGTAAGAGGAAAAGCCAAAGGAGGATGAGGTAATGATAGAAAGGGATCATGGTCATCATGATCAACATATAGATACATCACAAGATCCTCCACCTCAGGAAGATGCTCCTCCGAAGAAAGAAGTTCCTCAACAAGAGGTTGTGCCACATGATTAACGTTAAAGTGAGCATCATGAAGAAGAATTAAGGAAATCACCTTTTCCATCACATCTGCTGACAGAAATAGGAGATAAAGGTGAACATCATCATGATGCGGAGAAACATGATCAGGTACCTCCGTGGTTGGAGAAAGAGGTAAATGCAGAGGTAGAATTTGAAATTCAAGAATTTGATGTATCTACCTTATTTACTAAGGATATAATAAAACCTAAGAGGAAGGCCAGAATGACTTCGGCCATCAAAAGAGATCCAACAACTGGGAGAAGGACTACATAGATTGCAGTACCTACTGTAGAGAAAGAAAAAGGTAAAATTACCTTCGATGAGTTTCAGATCAGCACAGTGGACCTAGGATTTGCCAATGAAGACCAAGAGGGTCAAGAGGGCAAAGATATTATTAATTCTTTAATTCAGAAGGTGAAAAGAGAGAAGGAGAAAATTTAGCAACACAAAGAGCACATTGCTCAGTTGCATGCCTACATAGGAAGGCTGACCAATACTGAAAATACTTCAACTGAACATGCAGTCCCATTGACTGCTATTTCTCAAGAGGAGGTGAATAAATTAGACCTCATGAAACATGAGGCATCTGTACTAAGGAGATGGATGTCATCCACATTGGATGATGCAGAGGAAGTGGTAAAGGCCTCTTTGAAGAGGTGGAATACTCTCAGTGACTCCAGGTCAGGGGTAGATAAATTGCAGATGTAGACAGGCAAAAGGTCTTACAGATTGGAAAAGATATTAGACATCCTAGGAGAAATAAGGAGGATAAATCCTCAGTTGCTTATCAACAAGCAGGTATTAAATAGTAATACTACCTTGTTGGTTGATATATGGTAAAAGGACATTCAATTTGAATGTGGAGTACTCAGAAGATGCAATAATAAACTGAGAGATATCAGTATGAAGTTGCATGATTTAATGTCTGTTGAGGCAGAAATATTGGAAACACTGGAAGGAAAAGTGGAAGGGAAAATAGAAAATCAAGATGAAGAGTTTGCCATCAAAGCTTTACATGGCAACTTCCAATCAGTAGTTGATGATCCACTTGTCCACTTGACAGAAGAAGTCATAGACAAAATAATGAGAATCAAAGTCAAGATGGAAAATTACAATGAGACGCTGCAAGATAGGAAAGACAAACTGGATAGCAGTAGACACAAATATGAGGCACACAAGCATGCCATCATCAAAGAAAAGACTCAGGATGGTGGAGAAGTAGATAAAATTGTGTAATTATATGAACAGATCCGGAGCAGCATGCAGCCTAATATGCGAAGTCATCATCATCAGGATGATGAAAGTTTGGGAAGTGATGCACATGATGATGATGTACATGAATCAGATAAGGTAGATGATAATGCAGCATAAAGTAAATATCAGCATCAGATACTTAGTGGAAATAAGTTTTTTAGATAGTTGCCAGCGGGCAACTTGTGCCATTTTGTAAGGTTGACATAGTTAAAGAGAAATCTTGACCATAGATATTCATAGACAAATCAAGATCGTTGATCTTTTGTAATGAATTCCTCACCTTGTTCTATAAAAGGTGCTGGAATGCCTCTTTTCTAATATTCGAAACTTAATTGAAATTTGTCTGCTGAAGTATTCAGGGCTCATTTCAAAGCTTTTTGTATACATCTATATCTTTGCATACTTAATGAATGAGAAGACTTGTTTGATTACAATTCATAGTAAATCTTGAGTAATCAGTGTGTGAATTCTGGATATATGTTGTGATTTGCTGCGTCCCTTGGAGTGCATGTCTACTTGCATAGGTTGCTTTCATACAAATTCCTTTAAAGTTAGCATCAACTGTATCTAGCTGTGGAATGTCCTGGTGAACATATGGTTTGGTTTTCTTCTCTTCATGACTGTATCTGATGTGCATGTGGTTCAAAAGCTAAAGGTTCAACTTTAATTTGAAGTATTTCTTTCAATTTCTTTTAAATTTCAGAGCATTTCACTATCACAATTACAAATAACTGATAATCTTAAGCAAATAACACAAAATATGCAGACATCTCATAGATAATTGCAAATATTTAGCATATTTAGAGATAAAGCATGTATAATTGGTAAATATCATGCAAAGATTTGAATATCTCTGCATCATTTGATCAAGTAACTATATAAAATGACCTCTCTATGAAGAATCTTTGTAGAAATAGTGTTATGATGATGAACTTTATGTAAGACCCCAAAATGGAAATAGCAACAGACATCAACCTCTGAGTAACGTTAGAAGATTAAGACCTATACACCGTAGACTTGGGATCATGAATTCTCTAAATTCATCATATCTTTCAAGATGAATAAAGGTTAATGTGTACTTTTATTCTATGCTTGTTTATGACTAACATCATGACCAACATAAATTGGCGCTAGAAGGAGGGCCAACTGGAAAAGACACCATTGCATCAGTCATCATACATTTTATGCAGGCTCCTCGCTCCTAATGCAAATAAATTGGCGTTTGAAGGAGAACCTTTATCTGAAAGAACACGCTCATCATCATTATTTTTAGGTATGATGATGCAGAGAGTAAGGTAAACCCAGTGTATTCATGAATTTCAAATATTGCTCAAATATTTACTGTAGCAAGCTTGTAGATGTTCATTCTGTGTAAAGTTCCTGAAATTAGTCATAAATGTTGCAAGCTTTATAGTAGATCATCATGAATTCATAAATATCAGCCAACGTTAAGTAAATCTGTTCAAGCTTTGAAGAATTTTGGCTTTAGAGACTTGATATCCTGTGGTAAGAGTCATTATACCTCAAATATCCTTTTGTATTTGCACTATCTTTGCAAATATTTCATAAATATCTAGTCCGATCAGTCTTCCGACTGCAAATATTGTCTCAACCGGTGAAATTCATTCAATATTTATGATCATCCAGTTAGTTTCAGCCAATTTGCCTCAAAATTGAGAAATCCTGGCTCACAGGATAAATACCAGGTCTAGATCTAGTGGAATCTTTGAAGAATTGCCTGTTAGAGGTTTCAGACCTAGAACTGTAGACATCCATCATACTCCCAGGTCTAGTGCATCAGGAGCTTCACCAGATCCTCCTCCTATAACTCCTGTTGGTTTGCAAGTACCTTCTGGGATATCTGTGACACCTCCTATTCAACCTCAACCCCAGGTCCAACCTCAGCCAGCTGTACCACCGGCTCAACCTCCTCCAGTCACAATGTCCTTCTTTGCAGCAGAATCACCTTTAACCTTCAATGCATATCATGAGTTGCCAAAGAATCCGGACAAACTTTGTCCAAAATATCATCCTTATCAGGATGTTGATGATCATATCAGGACATTTAAAGAAGCTTGTTGTAGAGCCAGAATAGAACATCAGGATGTAGTATGCAGATTATTTCCTTTTTCCTTAGGGGAAGAGGCTTATAATTGGTTTATTAGTCTTGGTCAAGCTTCTGTTGGTTCATGGGTTGTCCTCAAGAAAGCCTTTCTTGATAGGTTCAAGGTCCCTATTGATCCATCTATGAATTACCACATGTTTGCTACAATCAAAAGATTCGAGAATGAACCTATTGCCAATTTTAATGCTAGGTTCCAGAAAATGCTATCCAAGTTAGTTGCTCCATATGTAGTAGCAAATGCTTCTACTAGGAGTATCTATTATTCAACCCTGGAGCCATTGACTTCTATGTTCATCAGGAGAACACATCCTGAGATCACTACCTTGACAGGAGCCTTTCAAGAAGCTATCAAAGTAAATCAGCAGCTAGTCCCAGCTCCTACTCCAAATATTGCATTCCCTACACTGCCTAGCATGTATCCACAATATCCTGCATCATATTCTGCATCATATCTTGCACAATATCCTAATGGAGCTATGATACCTCCACCAGTCATACCTGCACCTTTGCAAGTGCCTCCATTAAGTATCATGCCACCTCCTAATGGGAATGGCCAAACTCCACAATATCCTGCACAAATTCAGACACCTCAGGGTGCTATTCTATCTAACAATAACCATGGATCCTCTTTCTTCAAGCCTCAAACTGAGAATGTAGTAGCCAAAGCTCAAGAAGAAAAGGAGGAAATTAAAGAAATTTCTGCTCAACTAAGAAAACTCACCACAGAAGTGACACATTTGAGAAATCAAAGTTTCTATTCCCAGTCAAATCAGAATAGAAATTATTCCAATGATAGACCAAATTATCCTGACAGAGGATACAATAACAACAATAATTTTAATAATAGTGGTGGAAATAACAGTAATCCTCAAAGACAGCCTAGAGTATGGAATTCCAGGCCAAATAATGATTCATTGCCATCACCCTTAGATAATCAGCCACCTGGTGAATCCAAACAAGCTACTAGAGTCAATCTTGCTGAAGCAGCCCTCACTAACTAGTGTAGGATCCACAACACAAATGCTCATGCAGAGTTAGACTGTCCACAATTTCAAATGCTGCCAGCATTTTTCAAATAGAAGTGTCTAATACTGCAGGACATCCACCTCAGATAGAAGGTAATGAAATAGTTCCTTATGGATATGAATCAGCCCTAGTGCTAGAAAGCTATACTGATCATCAAAATTATTCTCATGCATATGAAGAATCTGCTTTAGCCTTTGAATCAAACTATGTCTTCCCTTTTGAGGTGAAAATGAACCATCTATTGAACATGAGGAAGTGCATGCATACTAGCAGCAATATCCTAGCAGACATAACTATAACTTGAGAAGTAGCTCCAACAGACCTACTGGTCCACTGACGTCATCTCTACCTCCAAATAATTTCAACACACCTCCGGACCCCAAAGCAAGCAATAATCTGGGATTCCCCAAGGTAAATGCCCAATATCTGTCACCACAAAATACAGCATCAAAAGTTGTTGCCTTACCTCAGGAGTCTGACAAACTTGTTTCATACTTGGCAAATGAAATGAAAAAGATAAAGATCAACCTATCTCTGTCAGAGTTATTGAAAACTCCTGCAATCAAAAAAGCTTCTATGAAGTCACTGGATGATCCTGCTCCTAAAGAGGACATTCCTTCTCCAGGTCATCTTAGCAATAAAGATCATGCTGCTAGAGATAGTAATATCAAGCCTAAAATGCCAACTACTGTCCAAGCTGCAGAAACATCACATATGACATTATACAGAGATAAGAGTGAGTCACCACCTTTCCTCCTTACCATAAGGATGTTTGGAAAGAATTTACACAACTGTCTAGTAGATTCAGGTGCATCTACAAATGTGATGCCCTTGTCCATATGCAATGCCTTAGGACTGCATCCTGCTAAATCCCTAAAAAAGGTGACACAACTAGATAAAATAGAAGTGAGTGTAGTAGGAGAACTGACTCATATACACATGCAGCTAGCATCTGATCCCAGGATCCAATATTACATTGATATTCAAGTAGTTGATATACCTGATACATATGGGATGCTACTTAGTAGAGACTAGTCAAAGACTTTGAATGGATATATGTCCACTGACTTCAGTCACATGTGGTTACCTTGGAAAGGCATACCAAACTAGATAAGAATAGATGTTGAACCCAGAATGAAGCACATGATAACCGAGTGTAATAAAACGAATGAGAACATGTATGTCGATGTTGAGCCTGGAGTTTATGCCATTAGACCACAGACTATCAGGATAGAAGAGATCCTGATGCTTGACTTTCATCATCATCATCATCATCATGATCATCAGGAGGGTGTGCCAGTTGTAGAAACTAATAATAATTTTGAGAACAAAAATGAAATAGATCGCTTCAGAGACTTTGAGATACATCTGTCCAAGCAGGTAAAGCGTTGTCAATTATTAAATATACCTGCTAATGATATTTTGATTGATGGATGGTGCAGATTACACGATGAAGTGCATTCAAAAAAGACTTGCGAAACATGCTTAGACATGATGATGCTAGAGCAGACATGCAGTGAGGCATCATCATCATATTCTGAGGTAAGTTCTACATCTGGTGATGATGATGATACTGATTCTTTTTTGTCTTCTGCAGGAACCACAGAAAAAGTGATAGATCATAATGAAGATCATGTACAGAGAATAGAAGAAATTCTGGTGTACAATCAGATAAATGTTAGCAAAAAAGAAAATATCACCCCAGGGAGTGATTGTCTGATGGAGTCAGACTATGAACTATTTGATGAAGATAGAGGCAGTAACCTGACCAGATTTGAAGAGTTCTTATCAGGAGAAATTAAGAAGATGATAAGACAAAAGAAACATCCACAAGATGCACTAACTCAAGGTTGGTGTAGGCTGCATGAGGCACCTCATTCGGAGACCACCTATTCGCTATGTTTGCACATTTTGAAGAAACATACAGAGCCTGATCCAAAAGATCATCCTCCTGATGATGGAAAAAAAGAAGAAAAGTCAGCTTCTCAGAAGGAAGAAAAGATGAAGTCTGAGAAGGCTGACATTCCTAAGTTAAAATGGATATCAGGTGGAGCAGCTGCCAGAGCTACAAAGAAAAATAAAGGTTCAGCTAAACCTCATGCTGAAGATAAGTCTTGGATCCTTAGATTTGATGGATCCAAATCCAAGCAAGGAGCTAGAGTAGGGATTGATCTTATTGATCCATCAGGAAAATCCTACTTAGCTGCATACAGATTACAGTCCCCTGTACTAATAATGTGATAGAGTATGAAGCTCTGATTCATGGGATACTGTTTGCTCTCAAAAAGAAAGTAAAAATTCTGCATGTCTTTGGAGACTCAGAATTAGTTGTCAGATAAGTAAGAGGAATCTACTCTTGCAACTATAAAAAATTGTCAAATTATAGACACAGAGTGTGGGATTTGATTGAAGACTTTGATGCATTTAACATCACCCACATTCCTAGAGAACAGAACCATAGGGTAGATGCACTTGCCCAGGCTGCCAGTACATTGGAGCCACTATCTATATCAGGTCTGAAGAGATTTTTAGTAGAACTGGTATTTCTACCATCAATACCTGGTAATGTTACCAATCTTCAAGTCTTTGATGATGACCAACACATTCTTGATTTCATCTCCAACAGGGATATATTTGATGCTCAGATCATAGATGAGAATAGTATGGAAGATCATTTCTGGGAAGAAGATGAAATATTAGAGTTGCCTAGCAACAGATTTCCCAAAGGCATGATTGAATTAGAAAGAGCCTTTGATTTGGATAATATGCTGAAGCAGAAGGATCTTCCAAAGCTGATGGAGGTCAATATTCACAAGTGAATATCGGACAGGATGATGACAAGAAAAATGTCTTGATAGGTAAGGTTTGCACACCAGAAGAGTTAGAAGGAATAACTCAGGCCCTTAAGGACTACATCCATGTAATTGCATGGACTTATGATGAGCTGAAGACATATGACACATCTATCATAACTCATACTATACCTCTCAAGCTAGATGATAAACCTTTCAGATAGAAGCAAAGGCCAGTCAATGCTTTGCTTGAACCAATAATATTTGAAGAAGTCAAGAAATTGTTAAATGCCAGGATAATCTTTCCTGTGAGGCACTCCACTTGGGTGGCAAATCTAGTGCCAGTTAGGAAGAAGAATGGAGACATCAGGCTATGTGTAGATTTCAGGAATCTGAACAGAGCATCAGAAAAGGATAATTATCCTCTGCCCTCATTAGATGAAGTTCCGCAGATTGTAAATGGAGCTAAAATGATGTCCTTCCTGGATGGCTTTTCAGGATACAACCAAGTGATGGTTGATAAAATTGACAGATTGAAAACTGCCTTCACCACCAAGTGGGGGATATTTGCATATAGATGTATGCCATTCGGACTTATAAATGTTGGAGCAACATTTTAGTGAGCAATGGACATAGCCTTCAGAGGCTTAATAGGAAAATGTATAGTCATCTACATGGATGACTTGATAGCATTCTCCAAAGAAAGGGGAAATCATGTAGCAGATCTCAGAAATGTGCTGAAGAAATGTGAAGAGTATGGAATATCACTGAACCCCAAGAAATGCATATTTGGGGTGACAACAGGAAAGTTATTAGGCCATTTGATAACTGAAGATGGAATCATCATTGATCCTGATAGGGTGGAGTCTATCATGAAAAGACAACTTCCTGGAAGCAAGAAAGAACTTAAGTCTTACTTTGGTAAGATTAACTTTATAAGAAAATTCATCACTGGTTTTGCAGAAATAGTCAGAACACTAAATGCTATGCTGAAAAAAGATGCCAAGATTGAGTGGACAGCAGAAGCTAAAGCTTCTTTTGAGGACATAAAGAAAGCCATATCAGATGCTTCTATCCTCATCAGTCCAGATTACACAAAGGACTTCTACATCTATTCATTTGCTTCAGAACATACCTCTGTAGCAGTGTTGACTCAAAGGAATGAGGAAAAAGAAGAGAAACCAATAGCCTTCATGAGCTATCCTTTCAAGGATGCTGAACTAAGATATGTGGATGTTGAAAGATAAGTACTTGCATTAGTCAGGGTAGTAAATAAATTCAGGTATTATATACTGAGAAGCAAGGTGATTGCAGTAGTGGCTGATGCAGTAGTGAAGATGTTGCTCATGCAGAGTGAGGCTGGTGAAAAAAGAGCCAAGTGGATTTCTATATTACAAGAGTATGACATGGAAATTACACCAATGAAGCTGGTAAGAGGACAGGCTTTAAGCCAAATGATATCTGAAATTGACCCAAACATCACAAGTCAGTAGTATGTTATCAATGACAAAGACAATAAGGAATGGTATTCAGATATCAGGCACATCCTGATTACTGGAAGATGTCCTTCGAGATTGCAAGCTTCACAGAGAAGAGCCTTGAAGATAAGGTCACAAAAGTATATGATGAAGGGAGGAACCCTATTCAAGAAGAATTATGAAGGAATATACCTAAGATGCTTAGAAAAGCCAGAAGCAAATAAGGTCCTGTCAGAGTTACATGACAAGTTCGAAACAGCAAATGGATTAGCCTTGGCCACGACACATGCAATCCTCAGAGCAAGATATTATTGGCCCACAATTTTTAAAGATATAGCTGATCATGTTAAATGTTGTCATGTATGTCAGGTTGCTGCCAATAGAGAGAAATACGCTGCACAACCCTTGCAGCTAGTGATGGAAGAGCACCCATTTGCACAATGGAGCATGGACTTCATAGGACCAATCAATCCTCCATCCTCCTCAGGCCATAGGTATGTCTTAACAATTACTGACTATTGTACCAGATGGACTGAGGCTGTCAGCAGCAAGACTTGTACTGCAGATGATGTCATTAAATTTCTGGAGAGCAACATTGTTACCAGGTATGAAACTCCTTATGCTTTGGTAAGTGATAATGGTTCCGCCTTCACTTCAACTAAATTGTCAAGTTGGGATTTTGATCATGGGATCATACTTAAGTTTTCATCCAACTACTATCCCCAAGGGAATGGATTAGCAGAATCCACCAACAAGAATTTACTGAATATCATAAGAAAACTAATAGAGAAGAACCCTAGGGAATGGAACTCATTTTTGAAATATGCCTTATGGGTAGACAGAACTAGAATGAAAACTACATTAGGAAACTCACCTTTCCAATTGGTATATGGGGTGGATCCTATCCTCCCTGTAAGCTTGAAAATTCCTACTCTGCAGTTTGCCCAAGAATACCTAGGCATTGATAATAGACAAGAAGTCAGGTTGCTTCAGTTGATGCACCTGGAAGAGAAAAGGAGTCAAGCAATTAACCAATTTTCAAAACATCAGGCTATTGGCAAACACTGGTTTGACAAGAGAGCCAGAGTTAAAGCCTTCAGGATATCTGATTTAGTCCTGATGTGGGATAAAGCCCATGAGAGGAAAGGTGACCATGGCAAATTTGACAAATTATGGATGGGTCCCTTTCAAATTTTTGAGATACTAGGAGACAACACTTATAGGCTTAAGAACCTGACAGGTGAGGATGTCCCATTGCCAGTCAATGGACAATTCCTCAAACATTATTTCCAGGCCTGAGTGACCTCATGATAGTCATGTGTATCATATTGTACATTTGTATAGTTGTTTGTACAGTTTGTTTTGTTTGTCTTGTTTTGTTTTGTTTTGGTTGAGCTTCTGTTCTGGTTAGTCAAGATGATGCATCTCATCACCATAGAAAATAACTAAATTGTTAGGATTCAAGTGATGAGATCAGATTTAGACATAGGTTTTAATTCAGCCTAAGAAGTATTCATGATCAGGTCTATGATAGCTTTTCATCAGGGTGCCTTTTCTTGATCAAAGTGAATCAATCACAATGAAACACCTAACAGCCTTGGGTTTGTTGAACACACAAGTATAGGTGTTAAGTGAAAAATCTAAAGAGACTCCCTTGTTACCAATACAATCTCCAACCTAAAGCTGCAAGTGACTATACCTTGTACAAATGAGCTGACATGATGATATCAGATACAAATTTTAAAGAAAAAATCAGAAAAGAAATAAAATTAGGCCATCTAAGTAACTCTATTGGGGCTATAGACACCTGCTGGCAGTGGGGCTCTACTTAGGGAGATTGTATAGATAACCTTGCCAGGGCTATAGACGCCTACTGGCAAAAAGGCTCTATCTAAGTTGGCTATGAGGGATGATCTCCAACTATGTAGTTTAACACCAGTTACTTATGTTTTCAAGTTGCTTGCAAGATGAGGATAATTAATCATTTGCACACACCTGATCCTTTGTTAGCATTGTTATCATAATGAAATTTTGTCATTCAAAAGATCATGATGCTTATGCTCAGGAAGAATTAGAATACTATGGATGAATGTGATCACATCACTTGAATCATTAGAATTTGTTTGTTTTCTTTGGTGGCAAGTTGTTGTGTGGTTACACAACACGCCCCATTTTGACTTGGCAAAATAGGGACCCAACTTTTGTTTGGCTTGTTCTGTGCTTTCTGGCGGTTTGGTAAAAGTAAGTCATGCAGATCATCATGCAAGAAAGGCTGAGTAGGGCATCATCATGAGGTCAGTTTGTCAAATTTCATATTTCATTCCAAAAACCTCATATTTGGAAAGAGCATCAAATTCCATGTAGGTTTGCCTTTTACATCACCCTGATATTCATCAGGATGTGAAAGTTATGAATGGTCAAAGTTTGAGTCAAACCTGATATTTCCAAGGGGAGGATCATATTTCGTAACATCAGTCATATTTCAAAAGGTCACCCTGATCTAATTTATCACCTGATAAATCATGCAGTCTGAATATCCGGATGTCAATTTTAGGTGATAGTAGCCTTTACCCGTCGGCAGCCTTATGCATTTCGCGAGGATCATTTTTTTAATGTAACCCGATATTTCCTAATATCCTCCTGCCGTGAAATATCCCCTAAGCCAATATCTTGATGATGTCATTCAAGTCCGATAAATGAAGAAGTGATATGATGATGACATCATCATCACATTTACCTCTCGGCAGGATATTTCATAAACATGATCCTGTTCCCATAACATGACGATGACGTCATCATGCCTTAGCGATATAATAAACGAATATCAGGATGATGTCATCCCAATATCTCAAGAGGAAGTAAGAATGACTTCAATCATCATTATCTAAACATCACCTGATATTTTCAAATATCACCCTGTCATTTAGATATCACCCCGCTCCTGTTGCTGCCATTAACATTAAATGCATGCCGAGGTGGTAGGTATTTCCCACCGATCATTAAACCTGATGAAACACCTGGCGAGATCCTGACTTTCCATGCATAAAATTAATGAATAAGATCCAATCTGTCAGGGTTTGCCCTAATTTTACCCTAAGTGCATGGTTAAAAGGTGAGTTCATTGTCATTTCAGCTTTTACCTTGCGAAGAAATTGTTTTTACAGAGCACCAGCTTCCATATCCTCATACAGGCAATAGTTGTACGAATCAAGCTCACAAACAGGAGGAAGTGTGTGATCATCAGCAGAATTAAGAGCATTTTTTTAGAAGTCCACTGGTATAAAAGGAGATTTGCATATCCAGGTAAGTAAATGAAACCCTCATCATGTTGTTTCTGTGATAATCAAGTATGGGTTGTTAATCTGAAGTTCTGGTTTATGCATCCACATGATTAGTTAATGTTGAATGGATACAGTAGGCATGATGATTAGTAGAGTTAATTGCTATATGCATGCATGTGAGAACCCATTGTAAGACAAGATTTTGTTAATTGCAGGCATCCATGGCTAACAAGAGGTTGGCTAAGTGTGAGGCTGAATTCAGTAAGCCTATGTTTTCATCTCAGAGGGGCGTCCTATTCAAATATGGCGCAATTACAGATACCCATTAGGGGAATAACAATTTGGAAGCCTGGTCAACTAAGTTGAATGATAAGAAGAATAGAAGTCCTGTGTTAGATGCCGTATTCGTGTCTGGAATGTGGAATGCTGCCGGTTTCCCGTACTCTATGGAATCCCCGGAGCTAGTTATCGAGTGTAACTAGAACTATAATCCAGAGACCCGGCAAGTAATGAAGCATGGGAGGATATATGCAGACCTATCCATCAAAGGTCTTTCCAAGACATTTGGACTGCCATTGGGCAAGAAGGTCAATAGTGTGGACATGAAGAAATCAGAGAGAGAATATGAGAATAACAAGAAACAAGCCAGGAGGAATATGTACCAATGGAGGGCTGAGAACAGCACATATCCTGCAGCCGCCAAACTTCCTGTGCACTTATTCAAATATGATTTTAGTGAGGAGTACCAGTACATGATTGCACTACTGAGTAGAGTCACAGGCCAGCCTGATGCTGGTAGTTTTAAGGATTGGATGTATGGTGTGATCATGATGTGCATATACTCAGATATCAAGCCATTGTGGGGCTAGCTAATAAGTGATGCTCTGCATGAGCAGCTGATGAACCTAGGAGGTTCAAATTGTGCTTTCTATATTACATCATACATTGTTTACTCATGTGCTTATAAAGGCACATTTGATGCACTAGTTACAGATGGAAAGCTTACAGGCACAGTTAATGCTGTGCACATTTGGGATCATCATCCCCAGCTGCAAAGAGCCAATTACCACCAAGATTACAAAGTAGTAAATGATGCATTTTCTATGCATCTGGTCAGAACCATGGAGGAGGATAGAACAAAGAGATTAGGCATGGAAGCTCAAGAAATAATCTATAGGCATGGAGCCTGGTATATACAATTTGCCACTTTTTCCTACATGAGGATTGAGGGTTTTGAAGGACCTCCCCTCATGCTGCCAAGGTATCCCACTGATGCAGTGATACTGATGGAGTTTATAAGGTAGAGCTCCATAATATTAAAAACATACAAGGATGCAAGGAAGTTGCCAGCAATTTTGTTTCCAGTCACCATTGGCTGGTACATGTGTCCTGATTCAGAGAACATAAAGAAGGTGATGGTCACCCTGAATAAAATGAAGTTGTAGCCTTTTCCATTAATAAGACCATATGATCCTTATAGCAGGATGCAAAAAATAATAGGAAATCCTATTCAACAGAGGCACCTAGAAGACTTCTAGGCTAACATTGAAGATGAAGCAGAAGCAAGAAGAAGAAGGTATCAAAGGCTAACACTGAATCAAGTCAGAACCTTTGATTGCATCCCCATCCCTCAATAGTTGAAGAAGGATGATGGCAGGATAATTGCAGATGAGTATGAGCAGAAGAAAATATATAATGATACCATCTCTGCACCTGACCTCACCATACAAGAGGACATATCCTTGGACCCCTTCATTGCCAGGACCATACAGCTAACCCAAGCCTGGGTTGATGAACAGATAGAGGCTTTGAAGAAGAAAGGTGTTGCCATCACTATGGACAACAAAAAGAAGGGGCAGGAGATTCCTGATGGGGAGTATGATGATTTCATAAATGAGAAAAGAAAGTCTAAGGGAGATAGGCTCCCTTCACAACAACAACAGAGAAAAAGACCTCCAAGGGGCAAGAAAATAGATAATGAACCCAAAGGGGTTATTATTGAACAGGCAGTATTCATAGCTAAGGAGGCGGTAGCATCAGCATCAGGATCAGGATCAGGATCTGCATCACCTCCACGAACAAGAAAACAAAAGTCCAAGAAAGGAAAGACAACAGAGGCTAGAACTACTGAGACCCTTCAAGAGGGTCAATCCTCAAGAAAACCAGATGAAGAGGATATCCTCCTGAAGAAGAAGAGGCTCCTTTATTATTCAAAAGGAAGAAGAGGTCTCCACAGGTGGTGGTGTCTACCCCACCTAAGAAACAAAGAACCTCCATGAGAGGTGAAATAAGACAACCCCCTACATTGTTACAAGGAGCAGGTAGTGAAGTGCATAGGGAACTTCAGCACAATGTTCCACTTCCTACCATAGTCAGGTTTAAGACCAAGCTCACAGAAGAGCAGATGAAAGAAACCTCCTAGACACAAGCAGAAGGTCACATCTCGCTAGACGAGACAATAAATTTGTCTGATGATGAAGTTGTGTAGGAAGTGGCTTCACAGAAGATGGAAACACTTGCTATAGGTACGCACATGACCCCTCACAAGACTCCACCAGTTCAAACTATACTGGAGGAGATGAAGTAAGTGGAAATTGATAAAGAAAAGAGCCCAGAGTAGATAGCCCAAGAAATGGGGCTAGATACACTGATTGTAGAGGTGAGAAATCCTGCGGTGATAGACGTAATAGGGAAACAGGATGTGAATCCTGAACATCCAACAGGATCACCTGATAAAGGGCAACCTGCAGAAGAAGTAAAGATGGTAGAACCAGAGGGCCATACTTCAGAACTGAGCCAACCAAGTGCACAAGATGCATCAGCAGAAGCTGTTGTAGTAGAGGTTCAGGAAAGGAAAGTTGATGAAAAAGATGTGATAGAAGATCCTGCTACCAAGGTTCAAGAAATAAGTAGCACAGGTGCAGAACAAATTGTGATTACAGAACCAGCACCAGCACTTAAGGAGACTTCCCAATTATCCACAACTAAGAATGTTCCTTAGTAGGAGGAAAAGCCAAAGGAGGATGAGGTAATGACAGAAAGGGATCATGGTCATCATGATCAGCATATAGATACATCACAAGATCCTCCACCTCAGGAAGATGCTCCTCCAGAGAAAGAAGTTCCTCAATAGGAGAATGTGCCACAGGATCAACGTCAAAGCGAGCATCATGAAGAAGAATTAAGGAAATCACCTTTTCCATCACATCTACTGACAGAAACAGGAGATAAAGGTGAACATCATGATGATGCGGAGAAACATGATCAGGTACCTCCGTGGTTGGAGAAAGAGGTAAATGCAGAGGTAGAATTTGAAATTCAAGAATTTGATGTATCTACCTTATTTAATGAGGATATAATAAAACCTAAGAGGAAGGCTGGAATGACTTTGGCCATCAAAAGAGATCCAACAACTGGGAGAAGGACTGCATAGATTGCAGTGCCTACTGTAGAGAAAGAAAAAGGTAAAATTACCTTAGATGAGTTTCAGATCAGCACAGTGGACCTAGGATTTGCCAATGAAGACCAAGAGGGTCAAGAGGGCAAAGATATTATTGATTGTTTAGTTTAGAAGGTGAAAAGAGAGAAGGAGAAAAATAAGCAACACAAAGAGCACATTGCTTAGTTGCATACCTACATAGGAAGGCTGACCAATACTAAAGATACTTCAACTGAACATGCAGTCCCATTGACTGCTATTTCTCAAGAGGAGGTGAATAAATTAGACCTCATGAAACATGAGGCATCTGTACTAAGGAGATGGATGTCATCCACATTGGGTGATGTGGAGGAAGTGGTAAAGGCCTCTTTGAAGAGGTGGAATACTCTCAGTGACTCCAGGTCAAGGGTAGATAAATTGCAGATGCAAACAGGCAAAAGGTCTTACAGATTAGAAAAGATATTAGACATCCTGGGAGAAATAAGGAGGATAAATCCTTAGTTTCTTCTCAACAAGTAGGTATTAAATAGTAATACTACCTTGTTGGTTGATATATGGTATAAGGACATTCAATTTGAATGTGGAGTACTCAGAAGATGCAATAATAAACTGAGAGATATCAGTATGAAGTTGCATGATTTAATGTCTGTTGAGGCAGAAATATTAGAAACACTGGAAGGAAAAGTGGAAGGGAAAATAGAAAATCAAGATGAAGAGTTTGCCATCAAAGCTTTACATGGCAACTTCCAATCAGTAGCTGATGATCCACTTGTCCACTTGACAGAAGAAGTCATAGACAAACTAATGAGAATCAAAGTCAAGATAGAAAATTACAATGAGACGCTGCAAGACAAGAAAGACAAACTAGATAGCAGTAGACACAAATATTAGGCACAAAAGCATGCCATCATCAAAGCAAAGACTCAAGATGGCGGAGAAGTAGATAAAATTGTGCAGTTATATGAACAGATTCAGAGCAGCATGCAGCCTCATATGTGAAGTCATCATATCAGGATGATGAAAGTTCAGGAAGCGATGCACATGATGATGATGCACATGAATCAGATAAGGTAGATGATGATGCAGCATAAAGTAAATATCAGCATCAGATACTTAGTGGAAATAAGTTTTTTAGATAGTTGCCAGTTGGCAACTTGTGCCATTTTGTAAGGTTGACATAGTCAAAGAGAAATCTTGACCGTAGATATTCATAGAAAAATCAAGATCGTTGATCTTTTGTAACGGATTCCTCACCTTGTTCTATAAAAGGTGCTGGAATGCCTCTTTTCTAATATTCGAAACTTAATTGAAATCTATCTGCTAAAGTATTCAGGGCTCATTTCAAAGCTTTTTGTATACATCTATATCTTTGCATACTTAATGAATGAGAAGACTTGTTTGATTACAATTCATAGTAAATCTTGAGTAATCAGTGTGTGAATTCTGGATATATGCTGTGATTTGTTGCATCCCTTGGAGTGCATGTCTACTTGCATATGTTGCTTTCATACAAATTCCTTTGATGTTAGCATCAACTGTATCTAGCTGTGGAATGTCCTGGTGAACATATGGTTTGGTTTTCTTCTCTTCATGACTGTATCTGATGTGCATGTGGTTCAAAAGCTAAAGGTTCAACTTTAATTTGAAGTATTTGTTTCAATTTCTTTTAAATTTCAGAGCATTTCACTATCACAATTGCAAATAACTGATAATCTTAAGCAAATAACACAAAATATGTAGACATCTCGTAGATAATTGCAAATATTTAGCATATTTAGAGATAAAGCATGTATAATTGGTAAATATCATGCAAAGATTTGAATATCCCTGGATCATTTGATCAAGTAACTGTATAAAATGACCTCTCTATGAAGAATCTTTGCAGAAACAGTGTTATGAAGATGAACTTTATGTAAGACCCCAAAATGGAAACAACAACACACATCAACCTCTGAGTAACGTCAGAAGATTAAGACCTAATCACCAGAGACTTGGGATCATGAATTCTCTGAATTCATCGTATCTTTCAAGTTGAATAAAGGTTAATGTGTACTTTTATTCTATGCTTGTTTATGACTAACATCATGACCAACAAGACTTTGTAGCAATATTCCTAATATAGTTGTGTGGGGGGAACCTAGTGCACCTTCTTGTTTCAAAATGGTGATTATGATTCAAGGTGCTCAACAACCACCTAAACACCCCGATCACATCTATAAATATGCACAACAAATTGCTCAACCACATCAAGGTGTTCAAAATGTGTTACAAGAACCACACCACAATGTGATTACTCACACATACAACACTTGTAATAATAAGAAAAGTAAGAAAGCACTGCATATACCTATCTCTCTTCCATGTTCTCAACCTATAATCACTCCACCACCTCGTCTTACTCATAAAAGTGGTCAAGAATATGATCTTGTCGAATAGATTCATGCTACTTCGACTAAGATCTCTCTTTCGGATTTAATACAAACATCACCTACATACCATGGAATGCTCTAGGAAGCTTTACAAAAGGTGATTGTGCCACCTATTGTTAAGCTGAATGATGTAGCAGCTCTATTAGATTGTATGCATGAGACAAAAATGGATATTCTCTTTCAACCACATGAATTACCATCAATTGAAGTTCAAAACCAATATGATCCACTTATAATCTTTGTCACAATAAATAAAATGTTGGTAAAACGAGTTATGATTGACAATGGATTGACTCTTAATGTTTTTGGCATTGACTTATTACATAAGATTAAAGTTGATACATCATTAATTAAGCCAGAAATGACAAGTATTCGTGGCTTTGACAACATTGAACGATAATCCATGGGCACTATAACTCTACCTGTACAAGTAGGACCTATGATTTTGCCTACCCTGTTTCATGTTATACCTTGTTCTCTATCTTACAACATGATTCTTGGTAGACCTTGGATCCATGCATTGGGGGCAGTTCCTTCTACTTTACATCATTCAATTAAATTCATATTCAAAGATAAGCTACACACTATTCATGTTGATCCTGAATCAGATAACTATTTACATATTGAAAGGCAAAAACCAGTCTATAATCATACGAGCTTAAACAATTTGTGAGGTGATCCATTAATGCCTCTTCCCACAGATAATGTTGTGCAAGACTCTAAACCATTGAATACACTTTTTGGTGATGATTGGGGTTGATTAGATTGTACTCCTTCCTTTAATGGGGAATATAAAATTAATAACCTTGACACATCGAAAGTAGCATTGATCTCTAAGAAAACTTTGGAAACACCTAAGAAAACCAAAGCTTCCTTGATAGAAAATAGAAACAATACTCTTACTTATACTACAAATTATGAGACCTATGAGGCTTCACCATCTTCTAAAGAAATGGACTCTCTATTGTCGTGGATTTCAAATATTCTAAAAAAATCATGACTATGCAGACAATGGTTGCAGTGTAAATCAACAAGGAATCAAAGTACCTTTACAAGTTGTCAGAATTAATTACACAACCAATATAGGATACCACTCTTTGCAACCCACCAAAGCCTCTAGTCATCCTAAACTCAATGTTAATACAATTTCAATAGGACCAAACCAACATGTGAGATATCTTTAGCCGATAGGCCACGCCCGTTGTAACAATTATTAAAGTTGCTCCCAAGAGTGGCCTCCTCCTAGATATGTATGTTCTTAACATTGGGATGAAACAGGTAAGTATTTCTAACTCATTATCTCTCATGATGTGTTTCCCCCATGATGTGTTATGTGTTGTTTAGGCCTCCTAGGATGACCCTTGATTCTCTTATAAGGTCCAAGATACCAGGAGACCGCCTCTATTGTGACCTTCTATTTGTATCATTATTCTTTTATATTGCCTCTCTATTTTTATTGTTGTGTGTTGTGTCTTACAGACATAGTGTTGCAGTTGGTGACTTGGGGCCACCCTCCTACATGACTATCCCTAAGACACTTGTTTCTCCTCTCTTATTTCATTGTTTACCTTCCTCTAGTGTTTCTATCTAGTGAGCGGATGACGACAAACATATTATACTGATGCGGACCTAGCATCCCTTTAGCGAGAAATCAAAAATTAGACTTAGTTCCTAATATGACGATGGGGTTGTAATATATTATCTAACACTTGGCTAGTAGAAGCACTCCATGCTTTCTATGTAGTGATCTTGATGGTGTTTTATCTCACTTACAAAACATAAGAATACTTCTGCTCCGTGCACTTTGTTTATCTTGAATCTTGCATTCCTCAGATTTCATATGCATTGTTGTTTATTATGATTATGTGGACACTAACATGTTTCTTGCAGGGATGTGTTTGTGGGAACATTTGGCGATTGTAAAGTACATGTCACCTCTGGGGGGCATGGGCTTTTTGAGAGTCTGTGTTCCCTTGTGTGTTTTCTTCCTACCTTAATGTGCTTGATATCGATACCTGATATCAACCACCTTAAGGTGGGGGCATATATAAGGTAAGTTGTTTGGTGTAGATGTTAGTAATGTGCTTGTCATCAGGTGTAGTTTAAAGACTGGTGTCGAAGAGTCCCTCCTACACTCTAAATTTTTGTTTGTAATCAATCAATCATCAATCATCTTAAGCCCTCTATAGAGGTGGGGATGGTGTGTTTCTCAAAGAGAGTGCACATCCTGTCATTTTTAAAAGTCCTCTACAAAGGAGGGGAGCGGTTCTGTGACTAACTCAACCCTTAAGTGTATCTTCAGCAATTGTTGTGGTGAAGACCAATCATTGGTGTGTGCCTGTAATGTGCCTGAGATGGTGATGAGCCTAGAAATATGAACACTCCATCGCTTGTCTATCGTGTTTTCTCTATGTCTTCCAAGTGTGTGTGTATTGCATGTTTGTTCTCAAGCATAGTTTAAAGACCAATAGCAATGAGTCCCTCCAATGCTTTGGGATTTGTATGTGGTGTTTGATTTATTTGGCATGTATGGCATGTGTGTTACCCCATATGCAGTCTAAAGACCAGTGGCGATGAGTTCCTCCTACATTATGGGTAGTGTGTTTACTTTCATGTACTTTCACCTACATTTCATATATATATGAGAAAAAGAAAAAGAACATAAATTTTTCATGTCTTCTATGCATTCACTATCTTCTCTGCATCCAATGCTATCTTCTCTATGTTTTACGTGACTGTTGTATATGCCTAAAAATGACACGATTCATCCTAAATAAATATTCTAAATATTTATTCCATTCTTCTATCAATTAAATAAATATTCTAAATTTATTTAATCGATTCACTATCCTACAATTAAATAAAATTATTTTATTTAATTAAAATCCCTAAATTCTTC
The DNA here is from genome assembly GCA_027924645.1 of Cunninghamia lanceolata. Classification (NCBI taxonomy): domain Eukaryota; kingdom Viridiplantae; phylum Streptophyta; class Pinopsida; order Cupressales; family Cupressaceae; genus Cunninghamia; species Cunninghamia lanceolata. Next base: position 4,069,584 of record BSBN01000738.1, read on the forward strand.
TAATGTCTCAAAATCACAAAATCCACCTCATCAATCCACCTCATCTTTCCACCTCATCTCTTCCACCTCACCATGTTGCACATATAATTAAATATTCTTAATATTTAATTAGCTAATATCCTCCATTTTCCAAAATAAATCTTTAAATCAATTATCCTCCACCAAATTGAATATTTATTTCAATGTTCCCCACTAGCCTTTACAAATGGAATATTTTATTCCATGTTCCCCACTAGCCTTCACAAATGGAATATTTAATTCCGTGTTCCCCATTATCCTCCACCAAAGGGAATATTTTATTCCATGTTCTCCACTAGCCTTCACAAATGGAATATTTAATTCCGTGTTCCCCATTATCCTCCACCAATTGAATTTAAAATTCAATTGTCATAATCCACTATTTTCAAATAATGAATCTTTAATTCATCCATTATGAATTAAAGATTCACTTTTATTCCTAGCCATTGATCTTCACATCTTCTCTCAATCGTTGATCCTCATTCTTCCAAGTCTATAAAAGAAGCTTCATCCCTCCATTCTAATCATCCAGGTTATTTGTATTGTTACTCTGCAGAATTCTACCCCCATGCCTTTGGCACCCCAATACTATTCGCTTGAGATCACCCTTTTGCTTTGAAGCTCTACTTCACAGCAATATCTATCAATATAGCCATTTACTATCGACATCCTACAACGTAGCTAAAAGAGTGCACTCACTAAGGGCCTACTTCATCAACAAAGGATGGTTGTAATAGGCGAACAACAGAAGCTTTGAAACAGGGAAGGTTTGCATTGTTATTCATTTGTTTCATTTCCTTCTATCTTTCTTGTTTTCATTATTCTGTTGATGTTTGGGTTTGATATTGTTCATTTGATTAATCCACATTTTACCCTAACATTTTTGGCACCCACCGTGGGGCCTTTGCCCCTTTATCTCATCAAAATCTGAGCTTTTTTTTAAGGCAGGTTCCGTACAGGTCACACATAGGCACACATAGGCTACTTCGGCGCATTTAAACATTTCTGCGGCGCATATACCCACTGTGTTCTCTAGAGCTGTTTTGCAGGATAGGCTTGAGTTTAGTTCCATATAGTTACATCTAAATAGTTCACACTTCAATTTCTAAGGGATAGTAAAACTGATGTTCATTCAAATCCTCACCTAGCTCTAATTAGGGAAGAAGTAACTGAATCATTTGTTTCTTGCATTGTAACACTTTCCAAGTTATTGCTATCTGGGATTAAAACTAAATTCACCATTGATTTTGGGGATAAAATTGAACTACTGCTATCTCGTTGGACCAAAACTTCAAAGTTAACTATTTCATGCTACGAGGATTAAAACTGAACTTACCATTGATTTCTAGGTTAAAATTGAACTACTGCTATCTTGTTGGACCAAAACTTCAAAGTTAACTATTTCGTGCTACGAGGATTAAAAGTGAACTCACCATTGCTTTCTGAGGATAAAACTAAACCAATGCTATCTTACTAAAATCAATTCAAAGTTCTAAGCTTGAGTAGATTAGCCCATTTAGTTTTTCTACTTTTAAATAGGTTGGATTAACCAGTGTCTTCTGTGCTTGACAAATGACAATAGGCTTATGCTCTCCCCTTTACTGGGTGATCAGAGTGCTAGACTTGTCATTCTATCTGTTTAACCTTTAGGAGGGGCCTGCCCTTGGATGCACACTTGTCCAAGTGGGAATGATCCTGAGTGGTAACAGGCTAAAGCCAAGCCCTACCAAGCCACTTAAAATAAATTGTGCTTGATGTGAAAACTTCCTGCAACAAGTGCTGCTATGTTACATCGACGGCCAACCTCCCCCAAAACCCTCACAGGCGCAACCCTTTGAGGTTGGGAGACTCCACAACAGAGAGTAGTGTTGCCGCATGTGCAACCACTTGAACGGTTGCCGGCATTAAATACCTCTTGTTCTAGTGGCCAAAATCCCTTATAATCTATTTCTAGCATAGGATCTTTGTGCTTTCTTTTGAACAAAAAAAAAAATCTATTTTTTCACCATATCTTCCTTGTTTTCACTCCATTTCCTCTGAAAATTCACTGAAACCCCTGAAATTCTATTCTGCATATTTCCTTCCTTGAGGACCATATCCCATAATTCCCCTTATCGAAGCCCAAAATCCCAAATTTGTCTATTTTTAGGGTTTGTCATAACTTCTTTGATTTTCGCCCATACACCTTCAAATGTGGCCACAGTGTTCATTTTCCATGTCTTCTCCCTTGTCCCTCTTCGACAGATTTTCTCATTCTTTCACCCCGCTTCTGAAATCCCAATTTTTTTGTTTCCCTATCCCTTAGAAAGTGCCCAAACCCTAGTCAAACCCCCATTACCCATCTGAGTTTTTCCCAAATCCAAATTTTCCCTTCCTAAAAAAGTTTTTGTTTCTATTTTTCTACCCATTCCCAAAAGAAAAAAAATTATTATTATTATTTAAAAAAAAACCCATAAAATATTCTTTGTGCTTGCTATGTTTTCTTGCTGTTAATTCATAAAATCAGATCAAGAAGGCCAAAATATATATGTATATATATACCCAAAAAAAACCAGAAAAATCCAAAATTTTGCCCAAAAAAATAGAGCTGCGCATATACCCATTTCTGCTGCGCATTTGTATCGACTTTCTGTGCATATGTGTAGACTATTGCTGTGCATATATTGCGACTTACAACACATATGTTCATTTCTGCTATGCATTTGTTTATGCGCATACACGATAGTGAGCACATGCACTATTTTTGAGAAAATATTTTTACCTATTTGGAGCACCCATTTCAGCCTAGCTTCACTTTTTGAGATTAGATTCAACCTTGCAGCCAGTCTTCATCCGTTTCACCCAAAGTGTCTCTCCCCTGTCAATCACCCATTCACCTCCTATCAAAGTGTAAGTCAATCTATTCCATACCGGTTCGACATAGGTCCCTTTTTTCTTCATATCATTAGTGAATTCATGTAAGCCTAGTAGGTCACAGTACCTTTGCTAGTAGTCTTGTTGAAATGACTAGTCCCTACACAATAAGATAGGTACCGGCTACCCTTACTAGTGACTACTGTCGTGTGTCAACCGTCTTACTTGAAATCATTGAGCGAGAAAATCCTTTGTCCAAATCCTGCCCTAGGTATTCCATTCACAACAGTCTCAGTCGGCACCTTGCCATAATTTCTAATCCTCACTCCATCCCACGTCACCTTGCATGGTCCTTACTCAATCCTAGTACAAAAAGCAAATAGAAATGGCTAGCTCGTCCAATCACATCTTTCCACCTTAGGATGGTGATGAAGAAATTTCTTGTGAAGAATATGAAGCGCACATCCAAGATAGAAAATTCCAACGCCTAATAGAGAAGGTGCTCCAAGAAGACCCTCATAAGTATTTCCATCATCTTGCTAGCCTTGGAATCAAACTCCCCAGAGACTTTGATATAAACACGATCATAGAAACTGTAGACAATGATCATGAGAGGGGTACAAATAACACAGTCCCGCATGCAAATGATAGAGGAAAGAAACCCATGGATCAAAATGCTCCTATGGAAGAAATGCGAAAACAACTCGAGAACCTCACACAAAAAATATCAGATCTTAAGACGGTACAAGTACCAAGAACTACTCCTTGGAAGACATAGCTCCTTATCCTTTTGACAAAAGTCTGGACATAAGACCATTCCCCTATAGGTTCGAGGTGCCAAAGTTTGATAAATATAAAGGGAAGGGGGACCCTAGAGATCATATCCAGGAATTCAATGCAGCATGTTTAGAAGTAGCTCACAACGAGACCTACTTGATGAGACTATTCCCAAGATCTTTAGGTGGTCAAGCTATGGAGTGGTTCTCGCATCTCCCACCTAGAATCAGAACTTTTGATGAACTTGTCAATAAATTTATAACACACTTCTCTTACAACATCGAACACGAGGTATCTATGCTAGATCTATGCAACACCAAACAAAAGAGTGGTGAGTCATTCACCACCTTCTTACAATGATGGAGACAACTAGCTAGTAAGTGTTCTTATGATATGCCTGAGAAGCAGCTATTGGAGATGTTTGTCCACAACCTAAACACTGATCTTAGCTATCAAATACAAATACAATGCCCTACATCATTCACAAAGGTCATTGAAATGGGCTTATTCATCGAAAAGGCCATGATCACTAAAGGAACTATCAAGCTATACAAGGACACACCTACCTCCAATTACACAATGGATAAATCAAAGTTTTGGACCAAGAACAAGAATGTGGTCAACGATGGGGTAGTAGATGCCAAGGCGGCAGCTCCCAAGCAACAACCCATTTTCACTCTCAAGGGAGAAACAAACAATGGTACACTCAACAAGCCACCCTCAAGGGAGCCCAGACCTTGGTTTAGTTCAAATCCAAGGAGAAAATTCACACCATTGGGTGAGTCTCAAGAGTCTACACTAAGGAAGTTGTTGGCTAACAACGAAATTTCTCTACCGCCAACAAGTGATTATGAGCCTATAGTCAAACCTCCCTACTAGAAGGACACAGACTATTGTGAATATCATCGAGGAAGGGGGCATACAACTAACAACTGCATCCACCTCAAAAATGTCATACAAGATATACTAGATCAGAATCAGGGAGGGACACAACAACATACCTCCAATGAATCTCATGTGGCCTACAGGGATCCACTTCTGAACCACAACAGGCCATATAACAACAACAACAACAACAACAGCTACAATAACAATGGCAACAATAGTAACGACAACAACAATAATCGCAACCGGCCAAATCAGAATAGCGGGACTAGTAATGCCAACTATGCAAGTGTGCCATTTGACTACACCATAAACTGCATTTCTGAGCAAATTCCACAAGTCAATGTTATTCACCCAACCAACAACCAGGACCTAACAAAACTGGTTGTAGAATAATTACCTGCAGTGGTAAAGTCACACTCAATACCGCCCCTCCAAGGTCGTCACCATCTCCATCCAATTTCCATCAGTACAATGTCATCGACCAGTTACAGAAAACTCTCACATTTCTATATTGGAGCTATTGCGTCTATCTCCTTCTCATAAGGAGATTCTTGAGAAATCCTTAGTGGAAACCACTGTCCCCACTAATCTGGCCCAAGAGAAGTTCCAGACCATGGTAGGCAATCTGACATCCTCCAACTCCATATCGTTTACTGAGCAAGATGACCTCTTTGTATCCCAACCTCATAACACCCCCCTACACATTGTCGCATTCATACACAAGCACCGCATCAAGAGGGTTCTCATTGATGGGGGTGCTGGTTTAAATATTTGCACATTAAAGCTAGTCCTTACACTGGGGTTCTTTGAACAGGCAGTTGATCCAAGGAGGAAAATTACCATCAAAGCATATGACGAGGAAGAAAAAACCACAAAGGGAACAGTTGTCCTGCCCATTCAAGTGGGACCAGAAATAAAAGATGTGGTGTGTCAAGTCCTTGATCGGGAGCTCACTTATAATATCCTACTAGGGAGACCATGGATTCACACCATGAAGGCTGTCCCCTCAACCTATAATCAATGCATTAAATTCCCGCACAATGGGAAGCAAGTCACCATTCAAGGCGACCCTGACCCCTACCAACACTGCAATTCTTTCTATGCAAAACCTGAATGTGTCATACCTAACAATAGAGCATACATTTCCCCTACCCTGCAACAAGACCATACAGCTGAAGCTTCCTCCTCAAAACCAAAAGAGCAAAAGATTACCATAAAAGAAACTAGGGTGGGAGAATACTCAATTGAGCACAGTCTCAATCTTGCCAAGCTGCCTTTGTCTCCTAGATCTTTTGGCCAACCTAGACATTTTTCAAAGCCATCTGCTCCTCCTATAACTCCCACAACTCCCTTTGTAAAATGGGGGACCTTATCTGATGAAATAGAGGAGCGAGATCTCCTACAATGGATTTATGCTGAAGAAGAAAACACACCCCAAGATCTGCCTAGACTCCCAATAGAACTCTATGGGCGAGGTGAGACTATTCTGCACAGGATTGGGATATGCAGGACAAGGCCCCATCGGCCTCAGAAAAGAAGGAATCATTGAACCTATTCAACCTTCTTCATCCTCATCAACTAGAAACACAAGTGGCCTAGGATACAAAGGCAAAGGCAAAGCCAAAGAAAATGCCTATCTTGTAGAAACAATCCAAACACTCCAAGTAGACAGCGACACATATTCAAATGAGCATGAATGGTACGAGCTAACAAAACACTCCTACGATGACAAAGAGGTTGACACCATCCAAACTCTTAGCCCGAGACAAACGCAATGGAATAGACCACTGGAGTCTGATTTGCCCATCCTTGAGATTATGGCTTTCAAGGAAAGGTTAAATTCCACTGCAATAAACAACTTGGAGGAAAGTACCACCCTGAATGCTACCCCCGCCAATGCGTCTAACATTTCCATCCACACCATTAATGAATCAGGTCTATCATCCGACTCCCTTCCTCTCTTACACCCTGAGCTTATTGACTGGACTCTGCAAGGAACTCCCCAATTAGATATGTTCCAAAACGATGATGCTTACATTGACTATATGGAACTTAGGGACCACTTACCCAAGGGAGATCATAAAGCTAGTTTTGCTATTGAACTAAATACTGTGGCTTACTTTGGGGAGGGTGCCAAGCCTTCCAGTCGCAAAAATATCAAGATCAAAAATGGATCTGATTGTGAAAACTGCCTTGTGGTAGTGTTAGATCACAAAACAGTAAAAATAAAGGACGCATCCGAAAGTGAAAACCCAACTGCGGCACCTAACGATGGAATGCTTGACACTCTCCCTAGTGATATGTACCAGGAAAGGTCACAGATTGTTGTGGAACCAATAGAGCCAGTGAATATTGGAATAGAAGAACAGCCCAAGATTATCCACTTTGCCAAATCTCTTACACCACCAGAGAAAACTAGGTTTGTACTGTTCTTTAAGAAGAAGAGAGGCAACTTTGCTTGGTCATATGCAGACATGTCGTGTCTAGACCCAAACTTAATTCTACATCATCTGCCATTGGATCCAGGAGTAAAACCAGTAAAACAGAAGTTGAGAAAAATGCATCCTCACATAGCACTTTTGGTCAAAGAAGAACTCAAGAAATTGCTAGATGTGGGGTTCATCAGAGCCATAGATTACCCAGAATAGATATCCAACATTGTACCAGTGTCTAAACCATATGGCCGGGTTTGACTATGCAATGATTTTTGAGACTTAAACAAAGCATGCCGTAAGGATGATTTTCCATTGCCAAACATCGATATCATAGTCGACCTAACTGTAGGACATACAATGCTATCACTCATGGATGGGTTCTCAGGGTATAATCAAATCAAAATAGCACCAGAGGACCAACACAAGACAGCTTTCACTTGCCCATGGGGTACCTTTTGTTGGAATGTCATGCCATTTGGGCTGAAAAATGCAGGTGCTACTTATCAGCGAGCTATGGCAACCATATTTCATGACATGATGCATGTAACCATGGAGGACTATGTTGATGATATCCTAGCAAAGTCTCTCACAAGAGACTTACACCTGGATGTGCTAGAAAAAGTCTTTCGAAGATTGGACCAATTCCAAGTCAAACTGAACCCAAAGAAATGTGTGTTTGGGGTAACTTCAAGCAAGCTGCTAGGCTTCATCGTGTCAGCAAATGGAATAGAGGTAGACCCTACCAGGGTCAAAGCTATAATGGACATGCCACCATTCAAGACTCTAACTCAGTTGAGATCACTACAAGGCAAGCTGCAAGCCATCCACAGATTCATATCACAGCTGGTAGACAAGTGCCAACCTTCTAGCCATCTCGTGCATAAGACCATTCCATTTAGGTGGGATAAGCAGTGTGATGAGGCATTCAACAAGCTAAAGGAGTACCTTATGAATCCACCCATTCTCATGCATCCAATCCAAGGAAAACCTCTAATTCTCTACATATCTTCTACACCTACTGCTCTTGGAGCTCTTCTAGCGCAGCAAGATTACGAGAACAAGGAAAGAGCTATATACTACATCAGTCGAACCTTAGTGGGCTATGAATTGCAATACTCACAAGTCAAAAGATCATGTCTCATGGTAGTTTTTGCTTCACAAAAACTCTGACATTACATGCTTGCATATCCAGTAAAACTCATTGCAAAAATTAACCCACTCAAGTATCTCCTCAGCAAAGCAGCTCTCACAGGTCACCTAGCAAAGTGGGTAATGCTTCTCAGTGAGTATGACATTGAATATGTGGACAGAAAAGCCATCAAGGGACAAATCATAGCTGACCAACTAGCAGATGCACCATTACAAGATAGCAAGCCCATGTAGTTTGAGTTTCTCGATGAGTCCTTATTCACCATATCAACATCTTCTTGGAAACTCTACTTCGACGGGTCTTACACCAACCATGGATCAGGGGCTGGCATCCTCTTTATAACTCCTCAAGGCGACACAATTCCAAAGTCTTACCATTTGTTATTTCCATGGACCAATAACATAGCAGAGTATGAAGCCTTGGTAATTGGTCTCAAGATGGCAACTGAGTGGAAAATCCAAGAACTGCATGTCTACGGTGATTCTCAGCTTATAATTAATCAGGTCAACAATGAGTATCAAACCAAAGATGAGAAGCTCATCCACTACAAATGGATGGTCAACGACTTCAAAGAGCACTTTGGGACCATCTCCTTCGAACAAATACCTAGGATTGAGAATAAGGCAACAGATGCAATGGCTACCATAGCCTCTCTTCTAGAAATACCTGAAAATGAGTCACGGTATGAGTTCTTAGTAGAAACTATTCGGCAACCAGCATATGATCTCCTTGAGACCCATTCCATCTACCTTCTAGTTGGATCTGATTCACTTTGGTACGGTAAGACTTACACTTCCCTCAAGGACAATGTACTCCCACCTGACCTCTCTTCCAACCAAAAGCAAACTTTCATACGACAAACCTCTCGCTACACCATCATAGCTGATACCCTTTATTGACGTGGTCTGGATGGTACTTTGCTCCGTTGTTTAGAACAAGAAGAATCCACAACTACCTTGAAATACGTACACGAAGGGATCTATGGAACACACTCCAGCGGTCCTTCCTTAGCCAAGAAACTCATGCGTTTGGGTTATTACTAGCCAAACATGGAAATGGATTCATATCAGTTCGTCAAAAAATGCAAACAGTGTCAAATACACGGGAACCTGATTCATGCACCTACTAAAGAGTTGAGACCTTTAATGACACCCTGGCCCTTTTGCCAGTGGGGACTTGACCTTGTGGGAAAGATTCATCCACCCTGTTCCAACGGCCACAAATTCATCATAACTGCCACTGAGTATTTCACAAAGTGGATTGAGGCTGTTCCCCTAATCACCATCACAGGCAAACAAATTTCCTCTTTCATTTTGAATTACATTATCTGTAGATATGGCATTCCTTCATCCATCATAACGGATAATGGAAGACCATTCAAAAATCAGGATGTCCAGGAACTCTGTGAGCATTTCAAAATCCAACATCGTTTCTCCTCTCCATACTACCCACAAGGTAATGGCCAAGCTGAGGCATTGAATAAAACCATTCTCAAAATCCTAAAGAAAATTGTCAATGATGCTGGCCATGATTGGCACGTCCAACTCAATCCCTCTTTGTGGGCCTACAGAACCAGTATATGCACTCCCACAGGTGCTACACCCTATGCCCTTGTCTATGGTTCAGAAGCCATCCTTCCCATTGAGGTCAAACTTCCCTCTCTCAGGGTGTCATTGAAAGGTCTTATATCAGACGAAGAATACAGGGTCTCCTGGTTACAAGAACTAGAGCTACTAGAGGAAAGGCGACAGAAAGCCTTCGACCATCTCAAAACCTATCAACAGATGATGTCAAGAAGCTATAACCACAAGGTTCATCCAAGATGCTTTAAGGTTGGGGACCTCGTTCTCAAAGAGAATCCTCGCAATCAACAAGACAGAGAAAAGAAAGGCAAGTTTGAGCCTAACTGGCTTGGGCCCTATGTGATTGTAGCTACTTACGGATCGAGGGCATATTAGTTGGCCACGTCAGAGGGTGAGTTGTTCAATGATCCAATCAATAGCATGCACCTTCGCTAGTTTTATACCTAGGAGAATCCCAGTGCAAGGGGGGCACAAAAATACAAAAAAGTCAAAAAATCAGAAAAATACAAAAAAAAATCAAAAAGGGAACAAAAGCAAAAAAAGTAAAAAGAAAAATTAGAAAAGTACAAAAGAATCATCCTTTGGTGAAAACCTAGCAAACAGGCGCCTTGGACAGGTATCATGATGAAAACTTGGCAAACAGGCGTCATGTTTACTTTCTAGCTTCTTGTGCAAATAAAAATAAGTGATGAAAACTTGGTAAACAGGCATTACTTGTGATAAACTGCCTTCTCCATCTTTGAGAATCCAGTCACTTTGAGTCCAGTCTTTCTTCACTCACATCTCATTCGACCCATATCTATCCCATAATGAACACCTGGTAGTTACCTATCATGGCTTGATAACTCTCCCTCTTCGTGGCCTTGTCAACCAAGGTTTTGTTCCATATCATCTCTTTAGTGTGAGCCTGGCATAGTGTCTCTTGTCAGTTTCCATGGTCCATGTCCATGAACTACGTTGCCTCTGCATCGTCACGTAGGCAAGGCCATTATCCCAATGCGCCCTCAAGGCTTTCCATTGTCCCATCCGTTCCATATCTTGTCATTCTATCCAGCGGAGTCCACCTCCACTCTCTCTCACCTAGGTCTTAGGTCCATTAGGGTTTACCCCAAACTACGTTGCCTTTGCATCATCACGTAGGCAAGGCCATTTAGCAATGCACCCCCGAGGCACTAGGTCAGTCCCTTAGGGTCCATCTCACCAAATAAAGATTGCAAGAATCTCTTCTCACCAAGCAAGCAGGTGCAAGCAGAACCCAAGCTCCAAGCAAGAACCCTGACTTTACGTAGCTTAACCTATTCAAACGCAAGGCAAAGTACCCAAGGCCTTCTAAATGATTTTACTCAAATTACAGCAGGAAATGAACACATCTAAATGCAAGAATGTTTTATGGATTGAAATCATGGTTAAGTTACAGAGTCTTGATTTTTGTTATCATGTCCTCCTATGCTACTCAAGGATGCCAAAAGCTAGAGATGCTATGATGAAGGCATGATCATTTTCTTTGTTTGCTATCTGTGGATTATGATTTAGTAATGTAACACCTTGTGTAAAGACATGATTGGCAAAAGATCATCAAGGACATCAAAGGTCTAACATGAATGGGGACAATCCTTGTTTGTTGAAATGCAAGTACTCAGGTCATCTAGATTCAATTTTGACTAGATGCTTGTATTGGCTTGCTAAATCAAAACCCATGTAAGCAGTACTCAGGTCATCTCGGTTCAATTATACCTAGATGCTTGTATTCACTTACAACATTTCAGAAAAAGTACCAAAAATAAATCGCCCAATGATGAAATAAAGCACTCCAATAGCAAAGCATCCATTCTATATCCATTTATACATCCAGACCATACCCCATGCAGTAAAGATCCACCAATACAGAATATCAATACAAATAAAAGCTTGTGAGTCCTTCTTCTATCAATCAGATTTCTATCTATCATCATATCTTTCATCCTTGTCCAGTCAGTCTGAGCAATGATCCAAATACAAGGTCCATCCTTAATCCATACCAATCAAGTCAAGTCAATCTTGCACAAATGATCCAATCACAATCAGGGGTCTTGATCTTTGTCTAGTCGTAAACCAACTCAATCAATTATAATCAATCAATTATCTTAAACAGGATGTGGCATTGTCGAAATCAGACCAACACACGCGTCTTACATGACATGCTTCATTTCCTGAAACCAGACATTATCCTTTATGTTTACTCTAGGGATATATCATTCCCTGCCATGACAACATGCCTACCATGTTGGTCTAGGGATATATCATTCCCCGCCATGACAACACTATCGTATATCATTGGTTTACTGCTTGATAGGGGCAATACCTTTTTTGTTCTTGTATCATTTGTGCATACTTACTCGCTTGCTTGTGTATGTTATCATTTTCTATGGTATCACATATCATTCAGCTCTTTCTTCACCCATTTTCTTCAAACCTAACCTTGTTCATCGTGAGATTGTCCATCTCACGCCTTCTGCTTTCCCCGTCTAATCTCCCGAGGGGGCATCCTATTGTCAAACTTGTACCAAGGGCAAATTGGGGCATGTATCATTATCAGACTATTTATTCTTTGAAGCAACACTGTAAACTGCATTGCATCAAAGAGGGGCAAAATGTATATGCCTAAAAATGACATGATTCATCCTAAATAAATATTCTAAATATTTATTTCATTCTTCTATCAATTAAATAAATATTCTAAATTTATTTAATCAATTCACTATCCTACAATTAAATAAAATCATTTTATTTAATTAAAATCCTTAAATTCTTCTAATGTCTCAAATCGCAAAATCCACCTCACAAAATCCACCTCATCAATCCACCTCATCTTTCCACCTCATCATCTTCAATTGATACATGGTTGTGCATCCAGAAACTCTCAAGTTAATTGAGCTACCATTTGTTGATGTCTTCCGAGACCTCTTTGATGTGCACCATTCAACATCAGATAAAGACCTAGAGGAAGATAAAATGGACTTAGCAGGTTCTTTACCTCGAAAAAGATGTATACAAATCTCCTCATTTCTATATTCCAATTTACGCATAAAGTCACAGCTTTCTCTGTCCTCTATGCACTCTTTACAAATCTTTGGTTGTGTTCTTAGAGTATGGATTTTACTCATCTTACACTCCTGATCATCAACATTTAAGTCCTCCTCTATTATTGGCACTTCCTTGTAGCTTCCATAAATATCATTTGCTTCAGAATTTTGAAATTCAACCAGAAAACCATCATAATAAATCATGCCCTTTCTACAAAATAAAAAAAAATCCAAAAACATCACAAAATAAAAAAATGCAAACACATCACAAACATAAAAAAATCCCAAAATAATATATTCATCACAAAAATCAAACTTGCTCCATCACACTCTCATCATCGTCACATTTATCATCATCCCACATCATCATCACATCTATCCTCAATAAGCTTACACTTGATCCAAGCTTTGCATCACCTATCAAAGCATTGTCCTTAATCAAAATCCTCAACTATCAAATCAGCATCAATCAAAACTTGTCATCCTATTGTCAAACTTGTACCAGGGGCAAACTGGGGCATGTATCATTATCAGACTATTTATTCTTTGAAGCAATGATGTAAACTGCATTGCATCAAAGAGGGGTAAAATGTATACGCCTAAAAATGACACGATTCATCCTAAATAAATATTCTAAATATTTATTCCATTCTTCTATCAATTAAATAAATATTCTAAATTTATTTAATCGATTCACTATCCTACAATTAAATAAAATTATTTTATTTAATTAAAATCCCTAAATTCTTCTAATGTCTCAAAATCACAAAATCCACCTCATCAATCCACCTCATCTTTCCACCTCATCTCTTCCACCTCACCATGTTGCATATATAATTAAATATTCTTATTATTTAATTAGCTAATATCCTCCATTTTCCAAAATAAATCTTTAAATCAATTATCCTCCACCAAATTGAATATTTATTCCAATGTTCCCCACTAGCCTTCACAAATGGAATAGTTTATTCCATGTTCCCCACTAGCCTTCACAAATGGAATATTTAATTCCGTGTTCCCCATTATCCTCCACCAAAGGGAATATTTTATTCCATGTTCCCCACTAGCCTTCACAAAAGGAATATTTAATTCCATGTTCCCCATTATCCTCCACCAATTGAATTTAAAATTCAATTGTCATAATCCACTATTTTCAAATAATGAATCTTTAATTCATCCATTATGAATTAAAGATTCACTTTTATTCCTAGCCATTGATCTTCATATCTTCTCTCAACCGTTGATCATCATTCTTCCAAGTCTATAAAAGAAGCTTCATCCCTCCATTCTAATCATCCAGGTTATTTGTATTGTTACTCTGCAAAATCCTACCCCCATGCCTTTGGCACCCCAATACTATTCGCTTGAGATCACCCTTTTGCTTTGAAGCTCTACTTCACAGCAATATCTATCAATATAGCCATTTACTATTGACATCCTACAACGTAGCTAAAAGAGTGCACTCACTGAGGGCCTACTTCATCAACAAAGGACGGTTGTAATAGGCGAACAACAGAAGCTTTGAAACAGGGAAGGTTTACATTGTTATTCATTTGTTTAATTTCCTTCTATCTTTCTTGTTTTCATTATTTTGTTGATGTTTGGGTTTGATATTGTTCATTTGATTAATCCACATTTTACCCTAACAATTGTAACTATCTTCTCCATGTTTTGCGTGCCTATTATTGTCTTCTCTGTGATTGGTGTGTCTTCTCCATGCTTGGTGTGTTTGTTGACTATACTTTAATGCATTTATTGGCCTTGCATTTATACATACATTAAAGTGGGGGCTAAATGTAACGTCAGAAAATATCCCCTTGGGGGCTTTTCCCTCTTAAGGTTTAGCTCCTGAGTCTTTGATCTGCATTTAGGATAATTTGTATCATATTTTGGCATCCCGATGAGAAAACTCCTAAGTTTCATGATGAATGGGACCTAGGGGGTCCTTTGGGACAGATCCTACCCAAAATGGGGGGGAGGACTTGGGCACCCATGCCCTAGTCCTGCCCTATTTTGGGTCAGGCCCATATTTTAAGTGTCAGTTTATGACCATTATTTGGTTCCTAGGCTGACATAGTAAGTTTGAATTATGAAATTCTTGGCGAGAATGTTTGTAGTTGCATATATAAGCATGTTTAGGTATTCATTTGTAAACTAGATGGCTATTGTGATCTTTATGCATTCTAAAGGTGATTCAAGGCATTCATTGTGTGGCAAGAGCAGATTTTGTGTTGTTTATGTGTTTGTATTTGCAGATTTTGAGCATCCATCTCTTCATGGCATGAAGAGCTTCTTCCTTCCATGAAATCTTCACTACAAGGTGATATTAATTGTGCTCTTGATCATTTATCATTTGAATTTTGCCTCTATCCCACAAGGACATGCACTCTTTATCTGACAACAATGTTTGGAAGACTTGAATGGCTCTCCAAGGCTTGACTGAGGCAAGCCTCTAGACATCACAACCCCCTCCCCATTTTTTCGTGATTGTAGGTTACAGGTTGAAGAAGCAGCAAAAGTAGAGTTGCAGGAGAGTCTTGTAGAGTGTCAGAATTGCAGATTAGAGCTGAAAATAGAGACCTGGACTTAGGTGCCTGCTCATTGGTCCTCTGGATCCCACAATAGAAGAATCTCTAAGACAACAAGAATAGGTTGCAAATAAATTTCCCAGATCCTAACAAAAATCAGGGCACTGGACTAGGACGCCCACTCATTAGTCCTCGACTGTTCCGCTTCCTAAACTTTGAAAACTGGTACACATTTGTATGTTATTTTACATCTTTCTATAGTGTTAGGGTTAGCAGGTAGAAGGGTTAGCAGGTAGAAGATATCAATTACATGCAAATAAAGATTAAACAGAGGAATGAAAAATACACAGAAATAATAACAGTGAGACAAGTTTTAACGTGGTTCACCCAAACTAGGGCTACATCCACTAACAGAGAGTCCATTTTTATTATGCAGTAAATCAAACTGATTACAACCAATAATCCTTATAACCTAATACCACTGCAAAATGCTACAATACATCTCAATGGAAACCCTAACCCTTAGCTGCTTTTATCAAGCTTATGTCGATTACAAAATAGGGTTTTTTTATGTTGGCCAATAGAAAAAAATAACTCCCGACGCTTTAATAAAATAATAGGCAATTTTTGCTTTGGGGGCGTTGCCCCCAGAAGCCCCCGCTAGGAGTGTTGTCCCAGACCCCCACTGTGGGCTCCATCCCTGAGCCCCATAGGAGGGGCTCTACCCCCTGCACTCCCCAGTTAAATAATTTGGGGAGAAACCGTACCGATAAAAGTGGGGTAAATTTAACCTCTGAGTCTGATTAGGCTCCATATAACAATAATCTCCCACTTGGAGACTAATCAGACTCCACATCATATTATCTCCCACTTGGAGACTGATCATAACACCGCTGACCCTGTAGCTCCCACTGGAAATAAGTACCCTAGACTCTACTATTCTGATTTTGTTGTTTTCACTTTTAAAGACCAACTGAAGCTAAAGAGGAGCTCAACTTATCCCTTGTCACTACCTTTGTAAACATATCCGTTGGATTTTCATCTATATGTATATTTTCCAGCTGTAATTGTCCATCATCCAACACTGATGGAATGAAGTGATACCTCAACTGTATGTGTTTGGTCTTTGAATGCAAGGCAGAATTCTTTGCAAGATGTATGTCATTCTGACTATCTGTAAACAAATAACTATTAGCCTATTATTTTCCCAATTCTTCCATGAAAGATTGTAGCCATATCATCTCCTTGCTTGCCTCTGTTGCAGCTACATATTCTGCCTTTGTCGTGTAAAGAAACCATCTTTTGCAACCTAGAAATCCAACTCACCATTGTCCCACCTATAGTAAAGACATAACCTGTAGTACTCCGCCTAGTATCAATATCTCTTGCCAAATCTAAGTCTACATACCCTACTAAATCAGTATTAGAGCCCCCAAAACATAAGTGTTTATTGGATGTACCTCTCAAATATCTAAGAATCCATTTTACCGCATGCCAATGCTCTAATCTGGGATGACTCATATACCTGTTTATGACTCCTACAACATGTTAAATATTTGGTCTCATGCATACCATGGCATACATTAAACTTCCTACAGCTGAAGCATATGGTACCTTGGACATTTTGTCTTCCTCCTCTTGTGTCTTAGGAAACATCTCCTTAGTCAATTTCAAATGACTAGGCAAAGGTGTGCTGACAGCTTTTACATTCTCTATATGGAATCTCTACAACACCTTTTCAACATAATCTGCCTGAGATAAAGTCAAATTTCTATTCTTCCTATCTCTACAAATTTTCATACCAAGGATTTGTTTTGCTGCCCCCAAATCCTTCATAGCAAATGACTGTGCTAATTATTGTTTTAATTCTCTTATGTGATCCATGTTAGACCCTGCTACAAACATGTCATCAACATATAAACATAAAATAATGTAGCTATCATTATCCAACCTCTTAAAATAAACACAATGGTTAGAATTACACTGACTGTAGCCTTTCTCAGCCATAAAACTATCAAATTTCAAATACCATTGCCGAGGTGCTTGTTTCAATCCATATAAATTCTTCTTCAATCTGTACACTAGTTTCTCCTTACCTTTGACCTCAAATCCTTGGGGTTGTTCCATATATATCTCCTCATCCAAATCACCATAGAGAAAAGTAGTTTTCACATCTAGCTATTCCAAATGCAAATCTTTAGCAGCCACAATACTTAAAACAGTACGAATAGAAGTCATCTTAACAACCAGAGAAAATATCTCATCAAAATCAATACCTTTTTTCTATGCAAATCCTTTTACAACTAACCTGGATTTAAATCTTTTCTTACCTCCATCTTCCTCTTTCAGCGTATAAACCCATTTGTTTGGTAAAGCCTTTTTACTTGCAGGCAACTTACATAATTCCCAAGTCTAATTTTTCAACAAGGAGTCCATTTCTTCTTTCATGGAAAGCTTCCATTGAACCTATGTATCCACCTGCATAGCTTCATCATACCCGTCTGGTTTACCAGAATCTGTTAACAAAATAGAATACAAAGAGGGAGAAAACCTTTCAGGAGGTCTACTTAGCCTTGTTGACCGTCTAACATTCACTAGAGTTTGTGGTATTTCTTGCTACTGTTGCAAAGCATGAGGAACCACTGAAACATCACTATTTGGAGTATCATCCAACACCACATAATCCTTTTCTTTCTTCTCATGCTGCTGCAACTGATCTTTGTACAACACCTTCTCATTGAATACAACATCCCTGCTTCTCACAATTTTCTAATTTTCAAAATCCCAAATCCCATAACCAAATTCATGAATTCCATATCCAATGAAGGTACATCTTTTTGATTTTGCATCCATCTTGGTTCTATTTTTAGAATCTACATGTGCAAATGCTTCATATCTAAAGGTTTTGAGAAAAGAATAACTCACCTTCTTACTTGTCCATGCTTCCTCTGGAATACAACAACCCAAAGGAACTGAAGGACCTCTATTAATTAAATATACAACAGTGTTGATAGCCTCTGCCCACATGTATAAACATAGCCTTGTTGATAACTGAGAGGGGGGGGGGTGAATCAGTTATCCTAATTATTTCCCTTATTGGAGTTTCTTATTAATTGATGTAGCATTGAATCAAACACAAAAACATTACCATGAAATAAGAAACACATAACACAGTATTTTTGACGTGGAAACCCTATTAAGGGAGAAAACCACGGGGTGATTAACCCAAAATTATTCTCTATTAGAAGAATAGGAAATTACAAAATGGCACTTGCCAATTAGGGCTCACTGCCCGAGCACACTGCTCACAAGAGGCCCACTGCCTACAAGAAGACACACTGTCTACAAAGTGATAAGAATCACAGTCTTGAACTGATTGGAAGCATCTACATATGCTGGAGTTCAGTTCCAGTTAGGCTCAGTACACTGATCTGCTGCACTTCATCTTTCCTCTGTTCTTTATTCTGCTATCCTTTCACATATCGGATCTTTCTTGCTACTTCTGCTCTGTTCTGTACTTCTTCGCATATATCTTCACACCATCACACCCTTCACAACTAAATCCATTCTCTATATATATCCGCACAAGTAATTTCATCACCTTTCTAGTCGGCATCCGAAATAGTCTAGTTTCTTACAAACTCTTGTTCTGTCGGCTGAATCCTTCCTCACCAAGCAATGCGGATCAAGCATATACTTGTAGATATCATTAATCATGTCGGCCAAACATGATTCATGCCTTCACAACCTCTATCATCAATAGTAACACATCCGGAAAGTAGTCTGATACTCTGTCAGTCAGTTCTTCCTCTATTTTCACTGTCTCTCAGGAATCCGGTACTCAACTATTCATATCTTTCTCCTTGTCCATCACCGGAGGCTAAATCCTTGGAATATACCACTCAAGGTAGTCCTCTTGACTTCCCCAAATCCGCACTGCACCAAGACACTTCCTCTGAGAGATCCGGATCAATCTGTCGGACCTTGCCACATGCTCTGTTCTTGTTCACCGGACCACAACATTCTTTATTCTGACTTCCGGTAGAGACACATCATGACTTGCGGATATGTGGGATGACCTTTGTTGCCATCAATGACAACAACCATGAATCCATATAGTGTCTCTTGCCAACAATCTCCCCCTTTGGCATTGATGGCAACACTTAGTGAAAAATGACTAAGTGTTTACACTATGCTCCCCCTTTGCTGATGCTCTGTCTTTATATACAATTTCTGGAACTCCCCCTTAATTGGATTCCTCATTTTTCACTGCTCCTCACTCCCCCTTTGACATCAATGGCAAAGGGTAGGGTCCGCATATCAAAATTTTCAAAAATTTTCTATACATAGCTGCATATTTACATACTCACATATACTGAAGAATGTCTGCAAAGGATGTCTGCAATTGGATCATTTCTGTAGCCCAACTTTGCTTCATTCTATCCAAAATTGAAATGTGACCACTCAACAAAAATGCAAAAGCTTCTGCCCTCTTGAGATCTGTCGGATCATTTGTTTGGGCGGTGGTCTGAGCATCACTGATGGCCTCATGCATAGTTTCCAACTTAGGGATTATAATCCGTCTAAGTTCTCCCATCCGGTTAGTGATGTTCTTCCTTTCCTTCTCAAGATTCTTTATTTCATTCAAGACTGCAATAGTCTGACATTCTTGATTTATTATGGAGGAAGAGAGAGGATTAAAACTTTGAGATAAGCTTTGTAGCTTGTCCTGTTCCTCTTTTATTTTCTTATCGATTGCTGCTGTTGCCTTTGACCAGGATATACAAAATTTGTAGATGTCACCGCCATCCTTAAGAGCATTCTCTAAGCTCTTTATTCCAATGCTCACAATCTTCCTATCTTTAGAGATTAATTCTAATACTTCTGAAAATCTTTTATCCAAAAATTCCTTCCGGACCTTTTCTTCAGCTGATTTTTCTAGAGAATCAAAATGTGTATCAACACTGCTGACTAAGGTTTTTAGATTACCGGAAGAGGAGGCTGTCAGATCTATCTGGATTGATGGCATAATCTTTACAAGTACTCCGGAAGCAGCCTCTATCAACTCACAGTCTTCCATATGAGACTTCAGGAGTTTTTCATTTGCCTTGGCATTTGCAAATGAAGCTATCTTCATTGTTTGTACCGGAGAGAGAGAGTCAAAGTCGAATGGGCCTTTTAGAAGCTCCAGTTCATCAATCTCTAAGGTTTCTTTGCTCAAAAATTGTTGAACAGTTTGTGCAGTGTCTCTTGCCAGAGACAGATGTTTCTTTTCTTCTGCAGTCTTGGAACTGTCAACCTCTTTGTCTTTCATCACTGCTTCCTTCTCCTGTAATTTCTCTTCTTCTTTGGATCCGGAGACTGTAGGGGAAACCGGAGGAGAGATGCTAGCTTGTTCATAGGCCACTTCTTCTGGAGCAGAGGGTTCCAAGTCCTCAGCTGTTTCTGTACCTAAGTCCTCTACAACAGGAAGATTGAACCTTTTGAAGGCCTTCCGGAGGATCTCTTCTGTCTCTTGGGCCACTTTGTCAGTCTCACCAAGCATGAGTTGATTCATCCTGGCTTTACTTCTGAACTCATCTTTGCAGTCCTTGAAGATTATGTTCATTGTCTTGGGATCAATTTGAGGATATAGCTGAATAGCTATCTGCTCCCGGATCTCAAGATCTTTTGCATGAGCATTGTTCTTTCTTATTTCTAATTCCTTTTCTAGGCTTTTAGGAATAAGAGATATGATCTCAATGAAAGCCTTATTGTATATGTTCAGATATTTGACTGTGGCTTCCTGCAGAGTCTTTTGGTCAGCCTCACTGAAGTCATCATAAAATTCAGTCATTGGTTGAAGGTTTCCATCCACTGTGACCGACTTGATTACGCTCTCTAGAGACAGAGTGGGCTTTTCAATAGATACCTCCGCCATTTCATCCTTGTCTTGGCTTGTGGAGGGTTTACTGGATCCTTTCTTCTTCTGCTTCTTTATTTCTTTTACTCCCTCATCTGACTCTGTTTCCTCTTCATCCTTTTGGCTTTCATAAGCCCTTGTGGCTTTTGTCTTGGATCTTTTACCGGATGCCTGGACTTCCAGTTTTGAACTTTTGGTTGTGGGAGGTGCAGATCTTTTTGATGATCTGGTCCGGGTGGGAGTTTCAACCGGAACACCTTCTTTACTTTTCTCTTCTTCCTCAGCCTTCCTCCTCTTTTCCCGGCTGGCATCAAGTGCCTCTTTTGAGATTCCTAGGCCTTGAGCAATATGCTCAACTTCTTTTCTTACCTTCCTCTTTATCTTCGGTTCCCTGAGTTCTACATGTATTTTTACACTCAGTTCCTCAAAGGTTCCGAACCTTTCTGCCTTAGGATCTTTGGGCTGGCTTAGCATGTGTTGAACATGCAGCTCTGCTATCTGTTCATCCACTTCATACCCCATGGGCATGATCCAAACAGTCCTTGGCTCTACTGCCTCCATTAGACACTGATCTGTTTCAACCATGAAGCATACTGTGTCTTTGTACTTTTCTACAAGGGATTGGGGTATTCTTTCTCTTGCATGCATCATGCTTTGGAAGTTCTTGAAGTATCCCCATAGAGCTGTATTTCTTGCTTTGGCATCCCCAAGTTCATGCAAATAGTCTCTGATTTGGATGGCAACTGGTCTGTCATTTTGCCATACCCATCCACTGGATCCGGGAAGCTCATTCATGTAGTAAAAGAAGAGACAAAGGATCAGATTGCCATACTTGAAGGAGTTTTTCTTGTCCTTCTTGATCTTCTGCAGATTTTCAAAGAGTTGGTTCACAAGAAGCTCACACAAGTCATAGTCTGCATTCTCCTTTAACATTTGATAAGCTGTGTAGATTGCAGTTCCCGGTACTGAATTTTCCCTACTGGAATGATAGATTTTGTAACCAATTATCATAGCTGCAAATTTGACATCCGGTTCAGTGATGTCATCAACTGTCATAGCTCTCTTGTCAAACTTGGATCTGGTTGCATCACTAACTGTCTGATTTTTGACAGACTTGAGAACAGGTAAACCACCGGATGAGTGCAGACCGGTTACAGCCCTAATTGCATCTTTGGTGATCTTGAAGGGCTGGTTCAACCATAGGAAGTTGTCATGTACTCTACTTAGTACATACCGGATCCATTCATCTTCTTCAAAACAGGGGAAATGAATGCACTGTGCAAAGTGTTTGTCCTGGATGGCTTTATACTGAGGTTTGATCTCAAAGGAGTCATCTATCAATTGTTTGTGATAGATATCCATCAGTTTTGATTCTCCAAAGTCTTCAAGATTCGCATGGATGTAAACCCTAATATCTTCTGTATGCAATACACCATGAGGAACACTAGAGAAGGCTCCTAGTGGATCTACCTCCAATGATTTGTAAGGATATTTCTTGAATGAGGGGCGAGGTCTATCAGAGATCTTAACTATATTTGGAGTAGCCATTCTTCAAAGATTTGCAGTGAGGTAATGAAAAACAGAGAATACCTTATGCGCCTTCGATTTGCACGGAGTGATTGGATTGATTTCTTTATGCAATGACTTCGGCAGGAGATCCTTGGTGTGCTTGATGAATCTTGTTGCAGAGCTCCACTATTTGCTTCTTCTTGAGTGCAGAATGAGCAAATGACTTTTGAGAAATCCCTTATATTGCTCCGTGAACCCTAATATCTGTCTGCAATAAATGCTTCACCTACATTAATCCGGTTTGCCTTGTCTGGATAGCTTGGAGTATCCCGGATTAGTCCTGATCTGCGAATATCATCCGGATCTTTCAATCATGAATAAATCGAGGTAACATATTACAAGAACATCCCAAACACTCTGTCCAATCCGCAGAACAAGATAGTGCACTTCCGGATCTCTCCGGACCCTTTTGTAATCCTTTGTCATACCGGAGCATCTCCCTGATCAGGTCTTATTTGATCGATCACAGCTTCTTCATAACTCCATGCGGACCTCTGAAAACTTGACTGAAGCATCTCAAGACTCATATCTGCAAACCCTTTAATCCGCATCTTGTGCCACATCCGGCACCACTTGTTTGGCTGGGGGAACATGATTTTCTTTGAGTCTCCCCCTGAGCCTGAGCTCACTTTTTAATTTCCGGAAGAAATATCAGCACCAGAGTCTGGTACGGATCCAACCTCTACATTCTATGAACTTTTCTTCACCCAAATCTTGCTCATCTGATTCCTAACTTCATCCGCATTCATCTTTTGTTTACCCTTGTCTTGATTCTGATTATACACCGGACCTCTTTTGTCCTGATTCTTGTTTCTGCAGACTTTAGCATTATGACCGGACCTATTGCAGATTTGGCAAATAACATTTCTTTGCATATTTGACTGATATCCTCTTGATCTGCATTGATTAGCCATATGACCTACTCTATTGCATGTAAAGCATCTACCTTTGAATGATTTGTTTACTTGCATAATTCTGCATTCATGGGATTTGTGTCCATACCTTTTGCAGTTGAAGCACTATCCGGAGAAGGATGAATTAATCTGATTCATTCTCATTCTGCACTGATTAGCTTTGTGACCAAAGTGGTTGCAGCTGTGGCAGTATCCATTGAAGGATGGATATCTTTGAGCATTTGGCTGTCTTACCGGAGGTCTTCTAGGCCTGCTCCTTGGATTTTCTGATCCAAGATTCTTCTGACCGGATCCGGAGCTTTCTCCTTTCTCATATCCCAAACCATACTTGTCATCTGTCCTCTTTTGACTTCCAAGAAGAACTTCAAGTTGAGCAGAACTTATCTTGAATTTCTCTTTATATTCATTTGTTGTTTGAAGGTCTCTTTTGAGAGAGGCAATTTGATCCTCAAGTTTTTCTTCATTATCTTTGGCATCTTCAAGATCAGATTCAAGATGTCTGATAATCCTGTCCATCTGGTGGCATTCTTCTAATTTTTCTTTAAGAGATTGTCTTAGATTGTCTTCAGCCTTTCTTTTTTCTTCAATCTCTTGAGTAAACTTTATAGTTCCTGATTCCATTTCATGTCTTAACATAATGACTTCTTTTGATAACTTTTCACATAACTTGGTTTGCTCAGTCAATTCTTCATTTGTATTGCTTTCTTCACTTTGTCTTGCCAACTGTTGGAGCAGCTCCTTTCTCTTTTTCATAGAGAGACTTAATTTGTCTTTTAATTCTCTCATGAATTCATCAGCCTGTTTGAGTCTTTCCTTTAATTCATTGACTTCAGAATTTGACTGTTCAAGATCCTCAAGAGCAGTCTTGAGTTGCTCCCTTAAACCATATGCATCCATTTGAACTCCCAGATCTTCCTCAAGCTGTTAGGCTCTATTAGGAGGAACTTAGCTCTGATACCAATTGTTGATAACTGAGAGGGGGGGGTGAATCAGTTATCCTAATTATTTCCCTTATTGGAGTTTCTTATTAATTGATGCAGCATTGAATCAAACACAAAAACATTACCATGAAATAAGAAACACATAACACAGTATTTTTGACGTGGAAACCCTGTTAAGGGAGAAAACCACGGGGTGATTAACCCAAAATTATTCTCTGTTAGAAGAATAGGAAATTACAAAATGGCACTTGCCAATTAGGGCTCACTGCCCGAGCACACTGCTCACAAGAGGCCCACTGCCTACAAGAAGACACACTGTCTACAAAGTGATAAGAATCACAGTCTTGAACTGATTGGAAGCATCTGCATATGCTGGAGTTCAGTTCCGGTTAGGCTTAGTACACTGATCTGCTGCACTTCATCTTTCCTCTGTTCTTTATTCTGCTATCCTTTCACATATCAGATCTTTCTTGCTACTTCTGCTCTGTTCTGTACTTCTTCGCATATATCTTCACACCATCACACCCTTCACAACTAAATCCATTCTCTATATATATCCGCACAAGTAATTTCATCACCTTTCTAGTCGGCATCCGGAACAGTCTAGTTTCTTACAAACTCTTG
This sequence comes from Cunninghamia lanceolata, assembly GCA_027924645.1. NCBI lineage: Eukaryota > Viridiplantae > Streptophyta > Pinopsida > Cupressales > Cupressaceae > Cunninghamia > Cunninghamia lanceolata. Next base: position 4,094,828 of record BSBN01000738.1, read on the forward strand.
TTCTGTCGACTGAATCCTTCCTCACCAAGCAATGCGGATCAAGCATATACTTGTAGATATCATTAATCATGTCGGCCAAACATGATTCATGCCTTCACAACCTCTATCATCAATAGTAACACATCCAGAAAGTAGTCTGATACTCTGTCAGTCAGTTCTTCCTCTGTTTTCACTGTCTCTCAGGAATCTGGTACTCAACTATTCATATCTTTCTCCTTGTCCATCACCGGAGGCTAAATCCTTGGAATATACCACTCAAGGTAGTCCTCTTGACTTCCCCAAATCCGCACTGCACCAAGACACTTCCTCTGAGAGATCCGGATCAATCTGTCGGACCTTGCCACATGCTCTGTTCTTGTTCACTGGACCACAACATTCTTTATTCTGACTTCCAGTAGAGACACATCATGACTTGCGGATATGTGGGATGACCTTTGTTGCCATCAATGACAACAACCATGAATCCATATAGTGTCTCTTGCCAACAAGCCTAGCATGCAATCTCATGGTCCTTGTATGCTCCATTATTGTCCTATTCATGCATTCAACCACTCCATTTTCCTGTGGACTCCCTGGAACTATTTTCTGCCTACAGATTCTATTAAAGGAATAATAATCCTCAAATTCTTTGCTGCAATACTCACCACCATTATCAGATCTGAGACATTTTAATCTTTTACCTATCTCATTCTCAACCAAACTTCTCCATTTCTTAAATGTTTCAAATACATTAGATTACTACCTGAGGAAATAAATCCAAACATTCCTAGTTGCATCATCTATGAATGTAACATAATACTAAGAGCCACCAAGAGAAGATACCTAAGCCAGTCCCCATACATCTGTATGCACAAGCTCCAACGTTTTGTCTTTCTTTTACTTCCCATCCTTGAGAAAACTGACTCTCTTTTGTTTTCCATACACAACTTTCACAGAAATCCATATTAATATATTTTAGACCAGGTAAAACTTTCTTAGAATGAAGTACCTTCATACCTTTTTCACTCATATGCCCAAGTCTGTTATGCCATAGCGTTGTCTTAGAACCTGTAACAATTGTTTTAGTCTTTTCCTATGAACCTGCAACAACTGTTCCTGAACCTATTTGGTTTTTCTTTGTAACAACTAAAGTAGAAGGAACAATATGACCTGTACAAAGATATAAGGTGCCTACTTTCACACCTTTTGCTACTATTAGGGTACCTCTTAAAACCTTCTAATTTTTATCACTAAAAGTAACTATGCAACCTTCATCAGCTAACTACCTTGTTAAAATTAAATTTCTACTCAGCCTTGGAACATGCCCTACCTCTTGTAGTAGCCAATGATTCCCATTCTACAACTTAATATTGATTCTTCCATTTCCAACAATCTGACAAGGTTTGTTATCTCCCAAATAAACCAGCCCAAAATCCCCTTGGACATAATCAAGAAAATAACTTCTTTGGGGCATAGCATGAAATGAGGCCCCTGAATCTAAAACCCATGAATCATCAGCATTATCTAGGGAAAGAATCAAAGCATCATCTTCAGATTTGTTACTTACCACATTTGCCTCCTTATTGCCTTCTTGTTTGTCTCCTCTATTCTTCCGAGACCAACAATCTTTCTTCAAATGACCTCATTTCCCATAGTACCATCAATCCTTCTATCCGCTGGATTGGGATCTCTTATGCTTTGATTTTCCTCGTGACTTCCCATGACCTCCAGAACCTTTTCCTCTCTCCTTTGATCTACCCCTGCTTTCTACATTCAAAACACTACCTGATGTGGACCCTCCTAAGCATTTCTGTCGCATTTCCTCACTAAGGATAACACCAACAACATCATCAAATTTCAAAGTATTTGAACTAGAGACAAAATTACTTACAGCCATTACCAAGCTATTCCAACTTTTTGGAAAAGAACATAAAACCAAGAGAGCCCTCATCTCTTCATCAAATTTCACTTTTACAGAATTTACTGACTGACAATCGTATTAAATTCATTTAAATGATCTGTCATAGATCCACCTTCAATCATTTTCAGATTAAACAAATGCTTCATGAGAAATACCTTATTTGAAGCTGAGGGTTTTTCATACAATTTAGCCAAAGCTTTCATCAATTCACTTGTTGTCTTCATTTCTATTATATTGAATGCCACAAATAATGCCAGGCACAACTGAATGGCTCCCAGTGCCTTTCTGTCCAGAAGTTCCCAATCCTCATCTATCATTCCTACCAGTTTCTTGGATACTCCTTCCAATGGCCTCCATAAATCCTTCTAATAGAGGTAATCCTCCATCTACATCTTCCATAACTGATAGTTCTACCCATTAAATTTATCGACCTTCAATTTACCCTCATCCGCCATTGCTCCCACTCAATCGTGAGACTCCCAATCAACCATGAGACCTTCTTGCAGATGATAATTTAACACAAGCCACTTTGATACCACTTGTTAGGGTTAGTCGACAGAAGATATCAATTACATGCAAATAAAGATTAAACAGAGGAATGAAAAATACACAAAAATAATAACAGTGAGAGACAAGTGTTAACGTGGTTCACCCAAACTCAAGCTACATCCACCAATAGAGAGTCCAATATTATTATCCAGTAAATCAAACTAATTACAACCAACAATCCTTGCAACTCAATACCCCTACAAAATGCTACAATACATCTCAATGGAAACCCTAACCCTTAGCCACTTTTATCAAGCTTGTGTCAATTACAAAATAGGGTTTTTTTATGTCGGCCAATAGAAAAAAATAACTCCCGATGCCTTAATAAAATAATAGGCAATTTTTTCTTTGGGGGCGCTGCCCCCAATAGCCCCTGCTAGGGGCATTGTCCCCAGACCCACACCGTGGGCTCCGTCCTTGGGCCCCCGCTAGGGGATAAGCCCCCCAGGCCCCATAGGAGGGGCTCTACCCCCTGCACTCCCCTATTAAATAATTTAGGGGGAAACTGCACCCATAAAAGTGCGGTAAATTTAACCTTCAAGTCTGATTAGACTCCATATAACAATATGTAGCAGCATTTTTAGTAATTTGTCTGTTTGCTTCCATATTTACATAATTAGGGTTTTAAGAATAATTGGGCATAATCAAGCAATCAAATCACACAAATCCAATTTTCCCTATGTTCCAAGTGAGCAAGGGCATGATAGTAGATTCCTACTTGATCTAAGGTCCTTGAATGTTTTAGGGTGAAAGGAGGATACACACATAAACCATCAAAAACCCTCTATCCAAATTTTACCCTAAACAGGGGCAATGTAACCCTTCTTGATTGATTGCCAAATACCATACCCTAGAGAAGATAGATAGTTTTTCATCCTTAGCTTCCAAAATGAATAATTTATTCTATCAAACATAGGTACCTTGAGATATCCATTATTAACCATCCCAGACCTTCCTCAAGTGGTTTAGCTTCTTCTGAGTAACCTAGCTTTGATACTAATTGTTGAACACACCAGGATACTAAGAGGGGGGGTGAATCAGTATCTAATCAAACTTCAAATCCTTTGGAGTAGATTAAAACTTAAACATTACAACATTAACATAAACATGAAAGATGAACACAATGCACATCAACACATAACACCAGATATACGTGGAAAACACCAAAAGAGGAAAAACCATGGTGAGGATTAACTCACAATATATGAAGCTCACTACTATAAAAATTACAACTTTGTTTTAGGGCTACAACCTAAGGAAGCTACTACTCCCTGCTAACTTTGTTTTAGGTCACTTCCAAGGAAGCTACTACTCCATGAAAAGTTTGTTTTAGGGTCACTCCCAAGGAAGCTACAACTCCCTATAGACTTTTTTTAGGGCTAGAACCCAAGGAAGCAACTACTTGAATTGAGAATGAACTCATAAATGAATACAATATGATAGTCCTTCTAGTGCCTAAAACCTGACATTGAAGATGACACCTTTGATGATTGGATCAATTAGGCATACTCTTCACTTCCCTACTACCACAAAAATTTCTTAAAGATGAATGAGTACAACCCTTATTATTTCTGCTCTTTCTCCTTTAGTCGCACATCACAATGCATAACATGTTGATATTTTTATCTTTACACATTCATATTCTCATTTTTGTAATGACACCTCACCTAGATCAATTAGGTTTACAATATATACATGATATTACATTGATTACATTACAAGTTAGCCAATACAACAAGAATATTACATTTTACAAGTCAGATAGAGATCACACAACATGAAGCATGCATAGGGCAAGCCCTATCATTAACTACACACTACTCCAAAAAAAAAAACATGCCTTAGAGATCCCAACACATGCTTAGTCTAGTTCTAAACATTCTTCTTAGCATCATCCTTCAAGGAATAACATCTGCATGCTTCACACATTTGAAATAGATCATCCTTAAGCAAGAAAACATGAAGCATGTGGCACATCGGTCTCAATCTTGGCGGCACTCATGAATGATTAAAATATGCTTTTTCTTCTTCTAGATGAGTCAACATGACCTCTACACTATCTCCAATCACTCCTTGAACTCCACACAACAACTTTGTGACACACATCATCAACCTTCCTTAGTTGGCCAGACAAGAGGATAACCCAACAACACCATCATTTCAGACCATAGTTAGTTTTAGAGAGAGAAGAAAACAATTTGTAGAGTAGTAAGAAACATCACAAGATCATTAGGATCATCTTTTATTAGCCAATTTACCATTTCAAGTAGCAACAAGTTGGCGTACATCATCAGATTCATATATTCTGAGAACAACTAGGCATCTAGAACCATCTATATCACCTTTATCATTTGAAAACTAAACTTGTGGACCTCAAAATCACCTAAAACTCATATGGATGCACTAATGCACTACTCTAAACATATCCTCAAAATCACATGAGAAAATCTTCTCTTGTGGAGGAATGTGGAGCATTCCAATCAGCCTTCATGAACACTTTACTTTGATAGAGCATAGACCAAAACTTTGTCACTTGTAACCTCCACTGCGGAGGAGCAATTGATCTGAAACTTTGGATTTAGAACCTTTATAGCACACTTAAATTAAATTCTAAACCACATGAACATATCTTCAAATGTGGAGGAATGCAAATCATTTTACCAGATAGTCTTCCAGGCAACTTCCTACATCAACAACCTTCACCAACATCCAGAGGCCAGAACTTTCTTATAGCAACTCATATTTTCCTAAGATCATCAGGAAGGATCATATAAAACATGTTGTAGGTCATCAGTAAAATCTTCTCATCCTCAACATATCTTCTAATTCCCATTTTAATATATCATCATTCATCTTTATGTTTCTAATTCCCATCTTAATTTTTCATCATGAAATCATCTTTGTTGACCACAAACATGCTTAATACAACTTTACTTGACACTGATCAAGGCATGACATCCAACCATGAACATCAGCAACATCACTAAACATCAGCATCATCATTGCATCTCTATTCCTACAAGGTTATATCATGAAAATTCACATCAAACCACAAACTGAGTGCTAACACCACTATGAGTGTTGACATCAATGACAACACATATTGCCAACAAGGAGGAGGTAGAGTAGATGGAGGTTGACAAGGGAGATGGGGAGGAGATAGAGATGGAAATAGAGATGAGGGAGTAGAGTTAGTGAGATTATAGGCCTTGGTGTAGCAATAATAGGCCCAAATAGCCCAATTACACGGGCAGATAGCCCATCTCTAGGGACATCTAGCATAGGCTTAGGCTTAGGGTGGGGATGGACATGGAGCAAACTTGTAGGCATCAGTGGTCTAGATGTAGACATAGCTAGCCCATGCACAATCATAGGTGCAATGCTAGTAGCAGGAGCATGACTAGGCAAGGCAGGCACTAGGGCCAGGTATGGGGGACATGTTCCGTACAGTGCAACAACAATTGATGGAGGCCACCAGGGAGGTCCAACATTACAAGATGTTGTATGATATACTAGTACCTATAGGGTAGCGAGAGAACTATCATAGCCAGTCAATTGCATCAAGATCTCAAAGGACTCAGAGGTCAGAGAGGTAAGTGTAGTAGCCACCTCCAGTGCAGGCACTAGTTATGGGATAGGGGCCAGTCTTGCCATAGTTAGGATAGTAGGTGGATCAGTAGGCAATGGGGCCACCTCCTCAGAGAGCCCCAGGAATAGTGCAATTAGGGGCATTAGTGAGAGATAGATCTACCTAGGGGCACTAGACATTTTTGATTGTACATGTACTATTTTTTGACAGGTCCTCAAGACCTTATTGTACCATAAGCATTTTTGTGTATATATGAGAAGGGACATTGGAGTGATAGACTATGTACTATTACTGATGTGTATGGATATTATGTTATGGTTGTATGATATGGTTTATGATGATGTCAATATGTCTTATTGTTGCAAGTATGTGTTATTGATGTTGTCATTGATCTCAACAAACTTGTGTTGTCATTAGTGTCAACTGTGTCTACTGAATGAGCAGAGATGAGATTGTTGTAAGTGCATGAAGTGTTTGGTTGAGCTACTTTGTTGAAGATGATTTGGTTGCTTTGAAGAGGCACTGAAGGTGTTAAGAATATTGTTCTGATGGTTGGTTTCCAAGTGCTTTTGAGAAAATTTGATAAATAAATGAAATAGTGTGGTGAAGTGGCATTTTGGCTTACAGAATAGAGTTCTGGTCTTGCTCCACATTTCCTCTATGTTGAAGATATGTCCTTGTACTATGGATATGTTGTTAAGAGATGTTTAGATATGTTATATTCCAAGTTTTGTGCTCCGGTTTGTTGTGAAGAGAAAGTTCTATTCACAAGTATGAAGAACATGTTTCTGAGTATTGCAGAGGGGTTTGAGAGAAAGATTTGCTATCATCTAGTTTTGCACCCTTGCATGAAGCTGTTAAAGCTCTACAAACTGGAATAAAATGGGATTGATCTCTAAGTGTGGGACTTTGCTAAATGAGATCAAACCTCCAGAGAAGGCCGGCTTCCTTGTCTAGCTATCACTTGAAACTACTAAATTTTCGGGGGAAAAGGGAGAGAGAATGCTTGTAATGAAAATGAATAAAATCTTGAAAACATAAAAGGGTGATACACCAGATAGATTTAAAGAAACTTCCATAGAACTGAAGGATGCACAATACAATCAGAATATGGCAAGTAGGTATACACAGGTTAGATGACTCTAGCAGAGGTGAGAAGCAATATGATTGAGAAGAATACAATATTCACAGACAAACCATATGCAGATTCACACAGAGCTAGAAAAAATCCGTAAAGAGGTAAAAATAACTTGCATATATTTGACAGAGAGGCAAGGTTACAATATATGAAAACTCTGTTTGGAAACAGAAAGACCAGGATGCCAAAAAAAATTTCCAACCTTATTTACAACATTCGAATGCATATATATAGCATTCCCTACTAGTCCAAGTCGGTTACAAAATTTTCTCTATGAGCTGTCATAGAAAAATATCTCAATCGATGACTGTCCAGCAGCATCAGTTATGGCGTAGAAATCTAGAACTGGCAAATAGGGAGATATTTTCTAGCCTTTAATGTAGCAACTTACTCATCGTTGATCTGAAAATAGGTGGTAAAGAAATATATTTTACCATCAAATGCAAACTGCCTCATCATGGTGCAGCAATGAATGCCAAAAATATCTTCATCTACCCAGTGCAGTCGTTGGAATTTTCAATGCCCAAAATATGCAACTCTAGATCTGAAATTGAAAAGTGACAAAACTCCTAAAAAAGCCTGCCAAATGAAAGAGGGGACCAAAATATACAACTTTGTCTCGTATAGTAGGTCAAAATTTGCCAAAATGGAGGAGATACAGGCGGTCAAAGATTTGGTCAACCGCCTGTATATATCGCTTCTATATCTGTGTGTATATCGCTTGCATATTGGCACCTGAATCAGCATTCAAACATCCTTTCTGCAACTCCTTTGTATGTGCAGGGCGCCTTGTATATCAAGCTCTGCATATGCCTTGTATTTTTGAAATTGTATATACATACAATTTCCCCTTATATTTGCGGGTCTCACCACTTGTATGTTGGCTTGTATCTTGGCCTTGCATATCGAAATATACAAGCAAACATACAAGCAAAAATATGCACAAGTGCTTGTACCTTGGTGGACCCCACCATTTATATACTCCTTCTGCATATGCAATCATACTAGCTATGGACCCCAAATGACCTTTAGCTACTTTCCATTGTTCTGCCAGATCCAGCTTGTATATTTTCTCCTTGTACATTTCTTTGTATATGCAAAATATACAAACATCTATTCATACAAGGTGGACTCCAAACTCTTATGTGCTAAATCTGATCCTTAATTCAAATCCGCCTTGTATATTGCAATGCATCTTTGACTTGTATATCAAAATATACAAGTGCCATATACATACAAATCAAACCCCAAATGACCTTTAAGTATATTTGATTACCTGTCGGGTCCAGCTTGCATCTCCTACTCTTTGTATTTTTTCTTGTATATCGCAATATACAAATTACTGTTCATGTGACCCTTTGTATGTAAAAACATACAATCCTCCTTGTATATGCGTGGGACCCACCATTTGTATCTCTGAGATATACAAATTCCTTTGTATAGATCCTTTGTATCTCCCCTCTGCGGAACTGTAGCAAATGTACATTTGTTTGTATATGTAGATATACAAACGCAATATACAACTCCTTTACATACAAGCAGGGCATCTTTGATGGAATATACCTGCGATGTATATTTTTTCATTCGTATATTGCGTTTGTACGTGTGAACATACAAAGCAATATACAAGCCTTTTTGATATGCAGGCACGGAATATTGTAAGGAATCTTCAATGTATATAGCCTTGTACATTTCCTTATATTTACATTTTTGGCAAATGTACATTCCATTGTAGCACTTGTATGTTCACCGGTCGTGTATATTTCAATGCATATTTCTCTGTATCTTCTCTTGTGCATGCGAATATACAAGTGCCACTTTTAATTCCATCCTTGCATATGTTCATACAACCTGATATACAAACTGGGAATATCCCAAGAATCTACGAAAGATTCCCCGAATGTACATGCATTTCTATGGTCCGATATACATGCAGAAAATGTACATAACTCATGTTTTCTCAACATTTTCTAAGGCCGATGTAGATTTGCAATCCCGCCAAATGTACATTTGAATTGTATGTTGACCAAAATTTTGACTGTGAATAACTTCTTTATTTGGCTGAATTTCAGGGTGGTGTAAAAAGCAAACCTGCCTATTTTTACAAGCTCTTTACAATGGTAAGGTTCTTTAGGCAAGGTTCCCTAGGAAATTTGGCACTTTGTTTTATAGGGACTTTTTCAAAGGGATTTTCAAGGAAAATACCAGGTTAAACATTTGACTTCAGACAGGGAAAAAAATGGGTCAACAATTTGGTGACCTCTATGGGATGCTTGCCTGCTAAACATAAGATCAGTGGCCTTATCATAACCATTGGGTATGGAGTCACACCCAAAACATATTGAAAAACTGAAACCTGCCTCCAAAACAACAAAAGGGAAAAAGGGTTGCATTCTCCTAATGACAATGTGGCCTGTGCAGAAGCACTTATGGAAAGCAAGAAATCTAATCTACTAATTTACAAAACACTCATACCTAAAAACACTTCTTCAAGTGTATCCCATTGACTGGGATAGGCAGATTTTGTCCATCAATATTTGCTAACTGAAATGCATTGTGCTCCTTGCATTCAGTAATGAGAAATGGGCCACTCCACATGCTGTCAAACTTGGAATGTTTTCCTGGTCTGCTTTTTAGTTCATCCCATTTAAGCACCGTATCACCCATTCTAAAACTTCTGGGAGTGGTCCTTTTATCAAAATTTCTTTTTGTTTGAAGCTGCTTATACTCCATTGCTTTCATGGCCTTGTCTCTAATTTCTTCAAGCTCCATAAGCTGAGCATATCTGACAGCCATGGGGTCCTCCTCTTCAAACATTTCCAGCTGATTCATGATGTCTAGTGCTGGCAGTTCTATAGAGACAGGCAATCTTGCTTCCTTCCCATAAACTAACATATATGGAGAGTTTCTAATGGACCTCTTAGGAGTTATTCTATCAGCCCATAAGGCATATTTCAAATTATTGTGCCAGGTCCTCTGGTTGTCCTCCATTGATCTTTTAATAATCCTTATGAGATTTTTGTTGGTAGACTCAGCCAAACCATTACCTTGTGGATAATAATTTGATGAAGTATTCAAATAAATCCCATTCTTAACAGCCCAGTCAGTTATCTTTAGGCCAACAAAGGCTAAAGCATTGTCAGAAATTATTGACTCAGGCACTCCAAATCTGGAAATCAAATCATGATAAAAATTTAAGACAACATTTTCATTGGATTCCTTCATGGCCACTGCTTCAGTCCATCTTGTGAAATAATCTATTGCTGTAAGTATCCACCTATGGCTTGCACTTGATGGTGGGTTAATAAGACCTATGAAGTCAATCCCCCATCTCATGAAGGGCTGCTCCACTTGAAATGGTCGTAAAGGTAAGGCTAGTAGGCTTTCTTTTCCTGCAAAAATGACACATCTGACACATTTCCTAGCCCATGCATGGGCATCCTTAAATAAGCCGGGCCAGTAATAAATAGCTCTCATTACTTTCCAAGCAGTAGTCCATGGGGCAAAATGACCCTCTGCTATTCAATCATGAAATTCATGCAGTACCTTATCAGTCTGATCTTCAACAATGCATCTTAGCAATACACCATTAAAATCCTTTCTGAAAAAGATGCCATTTATCAAAACATATGGAACTGATTGCAGCCTATAATATCTTCTTTTGGTTCTATCTAGACTAGCTGGACATTTACCAGTTTGCAAAAATTGAGTCATGTCATTAACCCAATTGGTGCCTATTGCTATTATATCATTTTGATGTTCCTCCTCAATAGTCAGGAGCACTTCTTCTTCTTTTTCTACTCCATTCTCTGAAATGGCAGTGAGTTGTTCGCTGAGTCCTCTGCCCCTAACAAGCTTGGTTATCTTGATCTCCACATCATACTCCATGACCTTGGTGATCCAACCAGCTCTTTTTTCATTGATGTCTTTACTCAACAAGAACTCCTTCACGCCAGGGTGAGCTACCATTAAATGTATCTTGTTATTAGAAACAAGATGCCAGAACTTTTTTAGGCTCCTTATTATTGCAAGGACGTGTTTTTCAAGAAAGCTGTATCTCTGTTCATAATCTTCTAACCCTTGACTAAACAAAGTGATTGGCTGCTCAAAACCCTCACTCTGCTGCTGTACCAAAATCACAAAGATTGTATATGGGCCGCCATAGGCATATAAGATAAAGTCTTTGGAAAAGTCAAGGTTTACCAACATTGGTGCAGATGCTAATGCCTCCTTAATGGTCTCAAAGTTAAGCTTGGCCTCCTTCGTCCAACTGAAAACTATGTTCTTCTTTAACATAGATGTCAAAGGCTTCAAAAGATTTACAATATCAGGGATGAACCTTCACAAAAAATTAATTCTACCAATAAAACTTTGAAGCCCCTTCTTGTGACTGGGTAACGGCAGCTCCAGAATAGTACTTACCCTTTCAGCATCAATGGTAATGCCTTCCTTTGACACGACATGATCTAATAGCTTGCCTTCATGTACCGCGAATATGCACTTCTTGGGATTGAGGGATATCCCAAATTCCTTGCATCTTTCAAATACTAGCCTAAGATGGGATAGATGTTCAGCTGCATTTTTGGAAAAAATTGTTATGTCATCTAAGTACACCAGCAGCAATTTATATAGAAAACCCTTAAAGGCCATATCCATGGCCCTCTAAAAAGTAGAGCCAACATTTGAGAGGCCAAAAGGCATTCTTTTGTAAGCCATGGTACCCCATTTGGTGGTGAAAGAAGTCTTAAATTGATCCTCCTCTTTGACTAACACCTGATTGTAACCAGAAAAACTGTCAAGCAAAGAAAATCTTTTAGAGCCAGCTACTACTTGTAAAATTTGCTCCATTGAGGGCAATGGGTAGTGGTCCTTTAGAGAGGCTCTGTTTAAGTCCCTAAAATCAACGCACAGCCTAATTTCTCCATTCTTCTTCCTCACAGGGACAAGGTTTGAGACCCAAGAAGTATGCTTGATGGGAAAAATGATCTTTCCCTCAATTAGTTTAGTCAATTCTTTAATCATTTGAGGCTTAAGCTTTGGATTTAGAGGTCTTTGCTTCTGCCTCACAGGTTTAGTACCTGGTTCTAACTCTATGGTGTGCTGGGCAATATGAGGGTCAAATCCTTTCAAGTTTGAATAATCCCATGCAAACACCTCTTCAAACTTTTGACAAAGAGCAACAAAAGCTCTTCTGTCCTCAGCTGAACAGATTTTACCAATTTTAAGGAGCTTACCTTTAAAAATTTCTAACTCCTCATAATGCTCCTCTTTTATCTGCATGCCGGTCTTGCTTTTCTTCAATTGATCATCCATGCCAAAAATAGACTCCAAGGTTACCAATCCCTAGGGCAGCTTGTTTGTTCTCAATTGAACTATTTGATCATTGCCATATTGTTGATTGAGCTTATCCTGGTTTATCACTAAAAATTCATCTTCTTCCAATAAGAAACGTAGGATTTGCTCATCACTTTCAAAAACTTGCCAATGAATATTATTATCAGAGATAGAGGGCCTATCCACTATCTTTACATGAGGCTACACCTTTTCTCATTGAATATCACTAGGGATATCAAATTGTGCCCCAATCATAGCTAACCTATCAGCGTGGGAGTTCTGATTTCTTGGAATGGAGATCAGGTTGAAAGCATCAAACTCTTCAATCATGTTCCAAACCCTATGTTTATAACATTTCAGAACATCATTTTTGGTTAGATGCAGTCCTCTCACCTGATTTACAATAAGTTCACTGTCTCCAAACACTTGCAAACAACCTATTTTTCTCTTTCTTGCCCATTGCAAACCCTGAATTAGTCCTTCATACTCAGCAGTATTATTTGTACATGCAAAAGAAAAATGGAAGGCAGAATAATATTTTCACCTTGAGGGGATACAAGCATCGCACCACCACGAGATCCATTTCTACTCCTAGAGCCATCAAAAAACATTTTCCATACCACATTCTGATCTGTTTGTTGTTCAGCATCCTTCATCAGATGTGGAATTGCTGTTTCAGGCTCATTTATTATGTAATTTCCCATACCAATCTCTTGTATGTGTGCCTGAGGATCATCCACAACATTTTTTGAGGCCCATTCCCTCAATAAAACCTCTGGTATACTCTCAGCTTGTAGTTCTTGAGTAGCTACAAGTTCAGGATCATCAGCAATGATGCAATTTGTATTAACAATACTCGGTGTGTTAGGCTCTATGTGATGATTTGAAAGTAACTCAGACTTTAAAGTTACTTTGGTACCATATCTGGTCCTAAAAAACATATGGGACCAATTTGAAGATAAGTATCCTCCTATTTTGGCTGTGAATTCTATTGATAAGCACATGGCAAAACAAGGAGGCAAGTCTATGATTAAGACCTCTTGGATGATAGAAACATTGGGGCATGTATGTAGAGTGAGACCTAGGTATTTTATTACACCCATAGTATTAACAGTTGTGCCATCTAATTGAAGTACACCCTTCTCAAGAGGTTGGTATCTTATCCCTAATTGGTTTGTAATTTGTTTAGGCATCACAGAACTGCTTGCACCACTGTCTACCATATAGTTGTGTACTAACTTGTCTCCAATTATCAAAGATACATAAAATGGGAGGGGCTTATCACTTTTGTTTGGCTGATTGCTGTTATCCTTGGATGAATTGCTAAGGACAACCTTACTTGGGTCAATAGTTGTATCATTGGACATTTTCAAATAAGATAAGGCGGACTGCAACATCTTCTTTTAGCCGGGGATGGCTAGGGAATCCCACATGGACATTATCACATTCATCTTTTTCATATTTTCAATAATATTAAAAGGTGGAATGGCACTCACCTTTTGATTTGACTTTGTAGCAGCAACCTCCGCTTGCAAATGAGGCATCTCCCTTGCTTTTGCTGGGTCAACTCTTTGTAAAATGTGGGGAATATGTGGTGTTGAAGCACCAGCATGTCCTTTCTCTTTATTTGCTACCTGCTCTACCTCATAACCCTTCTTCTTGGCCCTTGTATTTGCTGCTACTGGAGTATTATCTCTATTCATGCCACAAAATTCACCCTCCTGCTAGTTCATGAAAATAGAATCACTCTGAGGTTGTTCCTATTGTTGTACAGCCCCATCACTTGGTGTACTTGACTGTGAGGCTGATACATTTTGCACCATTAAAGCCTGATTTATGACTCCATTTGAACAGGCTGCTTGACTGTGTGGCTAATTGCATGGATAGCACCACTCATATTCAGCTGCAAGGTTGTTCTGAGTAGGGACTAAGTCTCTTACTGCATTAACAAGTACCAGATTATAAGGCTGAAAAGGTCTTTGATTCACATTTTGCCTAGCACCTTGATAGTTGCTTTGATAAGGTGACCTATTAGCTTGATATGGCTGATTTTGGCCTTGAAATGGTTGATTCTGCCCCTGACTAGGTTGCTGATAAGGCTGAAAGGGCCTCTGAGATTGCTGCTTCTTTATGCTCACTAGTTCATTTCCAAAAGTTTGAAGGATGCCCTCAATCTTTTGTTGACTATTTTTAATCTCTTTCAACTCTTGAGATGAACTAGAGGCAGTTGGTTCAGAATTGGCAATATTAGGTAATGCTGCGATAGTAGGCATAGGGGGAAAACATGGAATTGGTAAAGGCATAAAAGCCTGAATCTCAGGAAAAATAGGCACTGGTGGTCTAGGTGCTATTTTTCCAGCCTAAATCAAATTATTTTCTGCCCTAATAGCTAACTCATAAGCATGTAGCAAACTATTCCCTCCTAGTGATTGAATCATTACTGAAACATCACTATTTAGGGCTTTTAAAAAATACAAGAATGCATATTTGGCTAGGGGTCTTACCATGACAGGGATTCTATCCCATGTCTTTTGAAATCTAAAGTTAAAATCCATCATTTGCTCCTGAGGAGCTCTCTTTATAGTGGTCATCTGTTCAACCAATGATAGATTAGCTAATTTTTCTTGAAATTGCATGTTTAATTTCTCTCCTAGATCATCCCAGGTTCCTATAGTCTGCATTGGTAGACTCCTGAACCACTGCAATGCCTTTCCTTTGAAAGAGATAGCTAGCAGCCTGATGGCTACGTTCTCTTGAGTGACATGGTGTACCCCACACAGAGATGCTATGTCTCTGATGTACTCAATAGGAGTAGTCTAATTTTCTCTTGTAAAATAGGGTAGATTCTTCAAAGCTACCATGGGTATGACATCATGTACTGCTAGATTTAAAGGGCTACCCCCATCAAAAGTCACGAATGGTTGATTTCTTGCCATCTGAATAATTGTAGGTAGATTTGCTTGAGTTACTACAAAAACTACAGAAGTAACTGGTTTGAAATTTGGTGGAGTTGACTGTACTCTTTTGGAAACTAGAGTCCTTGCTATAGCTCTGCACTGTCTTCTAGGTGGAGAGAGCTGCAAATATTCAAATGAGCTTGAACTTGAATTCCTAGTTTGTATCTTTCTCATAAAACTTGTAACATCATAACTGATCTGCTTATCCTTCCTCAGTCTGAGTCACTAGATGTGCAAATTATACCTCTTAAAGGTCTGTAATTACTGGTTGCACATCAAAACCAGCAATTTAGGATTGTTAATTTGATTATTGTTCTGACTTCAGTTCCACTGGGTGTGCCAAAGTTGTTATCACCCAATTTTGCACCCTTGCATGAAGCTGTTAAAGCTCTGCAAACTGGAATAACATGGGATTGATCTCTAAGTGTGGGACTTTGCTAAATGAGATCAAACCTCTGGAGAAGGCCGGCTTCCTTGTCTCACTATCACTTGAAACTACTAAATTTTGGGGGGAAAAGGGAGAGAATGCTTGTAATGAAAATGAATAAAAGCTTGAAAACATTAAAGGGTGATACACCAAACAGATTTAAAGAAACTTCCACAGAACTGAAGGATGCACAATACAATCAGAATATGGCAAGTAGGCATACATAGGTTAGATGACTCTAGCAGAGGCGAGAAGCAATATGATTGAGAGGAATACAACATTCACAGACAAACCATATGCAGATTCACACAGAGCCAAAAAAAATCTTTAAAGAGGTAAAAATAACTTGTATATATTTGACAGAGAGGCAAGGTTACAGTATATGAAAACTCTATTTGGAAATAGAAAGACCAGGATGCCAAAAAAAAATTCCAACCTTATTTATAACATTCGAATGCATATATATAGCATTCCCTACTAATCTAAGTCGGTTACAAAATTTGCTCTATGAGCTGTCATAGAAAAATATCTCAATCGATGACTGTCCAGCAGTATCAGTTATGGCGTAGAAATCTGGAACTGGCAGATAGGGAGATATTTTCTAGCCTTTAATGCAATAGCTTACTCATTGTTGATCTGAAAATAGGTGGTAAAGAAATATCTTTTACCATCAAATGCAAACTGCCTAATCATGGTGCAGCAATGAATGCCAAAAATATCTTCATCTACCTAGTGTAGTCGCTGGAATGTTCAACGCCCAAAATATGCAACTCCAGATCTGAAATTGAAAAGTGACAGAACTCCTAAAAAACCCTGCCAAATGAAAGAGGGGACCAAAATATACAACTTTGTCTCTTACAGTAGGTCAAAATTTGCCAAAATGGAGGAGATACAGGCGGTCAAAGATTTGGTCAACCACCTGTATATATCGCTTCTGTATCTGTGTGTATATCGCTTGCATCTTGGCACCTGAATCGGCATTCAAACATCCTTTCTGCAACTCCTTTGTATGTGCAGGGTGCCTTGTATATCAGGCTCTGCATATGCCTTGTATTTTTGAAATTGTATATACATACAATTTCCCCTTATATTTGCGGGTCCCACCACTTGTATGTTGGCTTGTATCTTGGCCTTGCATATCGAAATATACAAGAAAACATACAAGAAAAAATATACACAAGTGCTTGTACCTTAGTGGACCCCACCATTTGTATACTCCTTCTGCATATGCAATCATACTAGCTACGGACCCCAAATAACCTTTAGCTACTTTCCATTGTTCTGCCAGATCCAGCTTGTATATTTTCTCCTTGTACATTTCTTTGTATATGCAAAATATACAAACATCTATTCATACAAGGCGGACTCCAAACTCTTATGTGCCGAAACTGATCCTTGATTCAAATCCGCCTTGTATATCGCAATATACAAGCACCATATACATACAAATCAGACTCCAAATGACCTTTAAGTATATTTGATTACCTGTCGGGTCTAGCTTGCATCTCCTACTCTCTGTATTTTTTCTTGTATATCGCAATATACAAATTACTATTCATGTGACCTTTTGTATGTAAAAACATACAATCCTCCTTGTATATGCGCGGGACCCACCATTTGTATCTCTGAGATATACAAATTCCTTTGTATATTTCTTTGTATAGATCCTTTGTATCTCCCCTCTGTGGCTCTGTAGCAAATGTACATTTGTTTGTATATGCAGATATACAAACGCAATATACAACTCCTTTACATACAAGCAGGGCATCTTTGATGGAATATACCTGTGATGCATATTTTTTTATTCATATATTGCGTTTGTACGTGCGAACATACAAAGCAATATACAAGCCTTTTTGATATGCAAGCGCGGAATATTCTGAGGAATCTTCAATGTATATAGCCTTGTACATTTCCTTGTATTTGCATTTTTGGTGAATGTACATTCCATTGTAGCATTTGTATGTTCGCTGGCCTTGTATATTTCAATGCATATTTCTTTGTATCTTCTCTTGTGTATGTGAATATACAAGCGCCACTTTTAATTCCATCCTTGCATATGTTCATACAACCTGATATACAAACTAGGAATATCCCAGGAATCTATGAAAGATTCCCTGAATGTACATGCATTTCTATGGCTTGATATACATGAAGAAAATGTACATAACTCATGTTTTCTCAACATTTTCTAAGGCCGATGTAGATTTGCAAGCCCACCAAATGTACATTTGAACTGTATGTTGACCAAAACTTTGACTATGAATAACTTCTTTATTTGGCCGAATTTTAGGGTGGTGTAAAAAGCAAACCTGCCTATTTTTGCAAGCTCTTTACAATGGTAAGGTTCTTTAGGCAAGGTTCCTTGGGAAATTTGGCACTTTGCTTTATAGGGACTTTTTCAAAGGGATTTTCAAGGAAAATACCAGGTTAAACATTTGACTTCGGACAGGGAAAAAAATGGGTCAACAATATTTTTTCTCTGGATTTCTCTATAAAGTGGACTTTGGTCTTGTGGTTTTGGATGTGTACTTATAAGTTTCCTATCTTTCTGTAGTCAAGGTTTTTCATGACTTGGTGCTCTGGAAGAGGACTTATCGAGTTATAGTGTATGACAGAGATATTTGAGTTTGTTGGGTAAACAAAATAAGGTTGTGCGGCAAGTGAAAGTTGTTGCAGAGGAATTTGTTGGATTTTAGGAAGTTTTAGGATGATTGTAGAATACTCTAAGTTGTTTGGAAGTCTTGTATGTGATCTAGAATTCATCTTTGGGTTTGAGGAAGCGTGTACTTAAAAGTTCATTGTGTTAACATAGGTTTGGCCGACCATGGGTGTTTACACTAATTACAGAGTTGCTTTGGTGATTGTGAAAGTGTGGAGAAGCGTGTTTGGATGAATTTAGGTCCAAGATAAGGTGTGTTGTTGTTTTCCTTCATTGATTTCCACCGTGGGAATGTTTAGGTCCTGACCTAATTTAAATCTTTTAGGTTAAGGTGATTTTCTGACCTTGGAGAATGTTCTCAAGGTTGAAGATAATATAAATAAGTGTCAAGAGGTTGTGATTGGGTGCAAGCATGATGGATATGATGTGAGTAATAGAGTGGTTGAGTGAGTGGAGCAGTACTAGCCTTCATGTGTTGGATTACTAGATGTAGTGAGAAAAAGGTGTCTACTATCTTTCAGTGGTACTACAAAGATGATGTTGATGTTGTGGTGAATATTGAGCTTCATTGGAACTGTACTCCATGCATGTGTATCATAACAGTTCAATCTTGGCAGTGAGCAACCTTCTCTATCTCTTTCTTTTAGGACAGTGAGTCCACCAATTGTATCAACCTCAACTGGTTTCCTTATTGATATATATTGTGAGCTAATCCTCACCATGGTTTTTCCCATCTTAGGTTTTCCATGTAAAATATGGTGTTGTCTTGTGTATGGTGTTGTTATGATTTAGTTTCTATTATTTACATTTCATGCTTAACATCATAACAAGCTTAAGGGTTACTTAGATTAATGTGGATCTGAGTGTGTATGAGGGTTTTGAAATTTTAAGTTACAACCTATTAACCCCCCTCTTAGTTGTCGCATGCATTCAACAATTGGTCTCAGAGCAAGGTTCCTTGGAAGAGAGCTTAACTACTTGAGGTAGATCTGGGATGGTACACAAGAAGGATGTTGCTCAGTTTGATGGATCTAACTATGCTTTCTAGAAAATAAGGATGGAAGGTTATCCAATTTCTCCTAGATATGACATCTAGAGGTCCGCAATGAATACATATACAATGCCTAAAAATGGTCTGAGTACTACAGAGGAGGTTAGGGCTTATGAAATCAATGGTAAATCAAGGTATGCTCTTTTAAGTGGTCTTTCTAATTCAGAATTGGTGAAAGTCATGGATCTCAAATTTGCTAATGAATTTCAAAAAAGTTAGAAAGTATTCATGAAGGAGATGATAAGGTCAAGCAAGATAAAATGTAGAATTTAAAGCTCCTATTTGAGACTATGTGAATGTCTAAAGATGAAAACATTACAAGCTACTTATAGAGGGTGGACGAAGTTTTCAATGGTATCAAAGGTCTTGGTGGAAAGATGGATAAAAAGGAAGTGATATTGAAGGTACTCATAACTCTTCCCAAAGATTACAATTATAAGGTTTCTTCTATTGAAGAATTACAAAATCTTAATTAGTTTACCAAAGATCAGTTGCTTAGAACCTTAACTACCTTTGAAATAAGAGAATTTGGTACAAGTAGTGCAAAGACTGAGACTACCTTCATGGATGGCAAATCTAAGAAGATTGTAGAATCAGATTAGGATGATTCAGATGATTTGGAAGATAATTTTGTGAGAAGAATGAAATTGGGTACTGATAAGTATAGTGGTAAGTTGCATTTCAAGTGTTTCAGTTGTGACAAGATTAGTCATTATGCTTCAAGATGTCTGGAAAGAATTTTGAGGAGAACAGAGAGAACAAGAGTAGAGTGCCAAAGAAAAGCTACCATGTTAGAGATGATGCAAGTATATTTGATGATGAATCTAATTATGAGAACAATGAGGATAATGAATGTCTATTCATAGCTATAAGAGATGATACAATTTCTACTAACTCTGGGAAATATGTGAAGGAAAAGGCTTTGGAGGAAGGTCTCAATGCTGAAAGCACTATGATATCTCCTTTCCATACTACATAGGAAAAGAACCTTTGGGTCATTGACAGTAGATGCTCAAATCATATGACTAGTGATAAGAGTAAGTTTGTTAAACTTGAAAAATATGATGGAGGACTAGTTAGATTTGGTGATGATAATGTTCTATGATATGTGGAAGAGGCTCAATTAGTTTTGATGGAAAGCACAATACTGATGATGTTCTTTATATTAAGGGTTTAAAGCATAATCTTTTGAGTGTTAGAAAATATGTAGCAAAGGATACAATCTTGTGTTTTAGGATGATGGCTGTGAGATCAGAAGAGATTCCAAAACTGTGATAGCTATTTGAAAGAGGATAGATGGAAATGTTTATCATCTCAAAGGTGGTGATGGTTATTGCTTCATGACTTAGATCACTGAGATTTGGCTATGGCATAGGAGATTGTGTCACATCAATTTTGATAGCCTGGTAAAGATAAGTTCAGTTCAAGCTATGAGAGATCTGCCAAAGATTACAAAGCCCATCAATGCTATCTGTAAGGAATGTCAAATTGGATAGAAAACAAGAAGAAGCTTCAAAGTCAAGGATCAATCTTCTTCTACTGCACTATTAGAATTGGTGCATATAGATCTTTGTGGCCCTACCAAGGTAAGGAGTTTTCAAGGTGACAAGTATTTCATGCTATTGATTGATGATTATTCTAGGATGACATGGGTTACTTTTCTCAAAGAAAAACTTAGAGCCCTAGATAAGTTCAAAGCATTGAAAGTCATGGTTGACAATGAAATGGATATGAAAATTGAATGTTTGAGGTCTGACAGAGGTGGAGAGTTCACCTCCAATGAGTTTAACATGTTATGTGAGAATCATGGGATAAAGAGGAAATTATCTACCCTTGGAACTCCTCGATAGAATGGAGTGGTTAAAAGAAAGAATAAGACTATTCAAGAAGTTGCAAGGACAATGATAAAAGAAGTAAACCTACTAGAGGTCTATTGGAGAGAAGTAATTCATACTGTTGTTTACATACTGAATAGAGTGAAAGCAAGAGTAAATAGTACAAAGACACCTTATGAGTTGTGGTATGGAAAGATTCCTACAATTCAGTACTTCAAAGGGTTTGGAAGCAAATGTTGTATTAGAAGGGATGAAGAAAATCTAGGAAATTTTGATGCAAGGTCTGATGAAGGTATTATCCTTGGGTATTCTTCTAAAAGCAAAGCTTATCAGTGCTACAAAAAGAGGTTAAGAAGGATTGTTGAGAGTGCAAATGTCAAAGTTGATGGTTATGAATCAGATGAGTCATCTTGTAGAGAAGAAGAAAATAATGATAAAAAGGAA
Organism: Cunninghamia lanceolata; assembly: GCA_027924645.1. NCBI lineage: Eukaryota > Viridiplantae > Streptophyta > Pinopsida > Cupressales > Cupressaceae > Cunninghamia > Cunninghamia lanceolata. The sequence goes on from BSBN01000738.1 coordinate 4,116,714, forward strand.
GTATAGATTGAAGAAGAAGAAGCTCCAGAAAAGACATTTAAAACTCCCAAGTATATGAAGAAGCATCATTCTGAAGATAAAATCATTGGTGATAAGGACAAAGGTGTGCTGACAAGAAGGAAAGTTGGTGAAAAATAGGTAAATCTGTGTTTACTCTCTAAAGTTGAACCTAAAACAATAAGCAAAGCATGCAAGGATGAGTATTGGATCAAGGATATGGAAGAAGAACTAATGTAGTTTGAAAAGAATTAGACTTGGGAACTTGTTCCAAGACCAGCAAACAAAAATGTGATTGGAACTTAGTGGGTATTTAGGAACAAACTGAATGAGAATGGAGAAGTGGTAAGAAACAAGGCAAGGTTTGTGTGTAAAGTTTACTAGCAGGTAGAAGGAATAGACTATGAGGAAACATTTGCTTCGGTGGCAAGGATGGAGGCCATCAGGATGTTTTTAGCTTTTGCAACACATAAGAATTTCAAACTATATCAAATGGATGTGAAGTATTCTTTCTTGAATGGTGAGCTAGAAGAGGAGGTATACATAGAACAACCAGATGGACTTCAGTTATCAGACAATTTGGATAGGGTCTGCAGATTGAAGAAGGTACTATATGGACTAAAGCAAGCTCCCAGAGCTTTGTATGTAAGATTAGACAAGTACTTATTATAGAAAGGTTTTAGTAAGGGTTCTATAGATAATAATATGTACATCAAAGTAGGTGAAGATCAAATTTTGATTGTTGAAGTATATGTGGATGATATAATCTTCCGTGGAAATGAAGGCATGTGTAAGAACTTTGCAGATGAGATGTAGAAAGAATTTGAGATGTCAATGTGTGGAGAAATGAACTTCTTCCTTGGGCTACAGATCAATCAGATAGATAAAGGCATTTTTATTTCACAATCAAAGTATGTGAAGGAAATGTTGAAGAAGTTTGGAATGGAAGACTCTAAACCAGTTTGTACTCTTATGACAACTGGTTGCAAGTTGAGAAAGAATGATGAATCACCTAAGGCCAATTAGAGTAGGTATAGGTCAATGATTGGAGGATTGTTATACTTGACTGCTACTCAACCAGATATTATGCATGTAGTTTGCCTTGTGGCTAGATTTCAAGAAGATCCCAAAGTTGCATGTTGTAGTAGTAAAAAGGATATTCAGATACTTAAAGGGCACTCTGAATCATGAATTGTGGTATCCAAAGGGTACTAAATTTTCTTTGAGTGCTTATACATATGCAGATTGGGCTGGATGTGTAGATGACAGAAAAAGTACAAGTGGTGGTATATTCTTTCTTGGAGACAGAGTGGTGTCATGGTTAAGTAAGAAGCGAGATTCAATAGCTTTGTCTACTGCAAAGGTAGAATACATTGTAGCAGCATCTTATTATACACAAGTATTGTGGATGAAGCAAGCTTTCAAGGATATTAGTGGTGTGTATGAGGAGCCAATTCCTATCTTCTATGATAATACCAATGCCATCAACATTTCAAAGAATCCGGTGATGTACTCAAGAACAAAACATATTTGAATCCAGTATCACTTTCTGAGAGAGAAGGTTGCAGAGAATGAAGCATGAGTATGTGCCTATAAAGGATTAGGTGGATGACATATTCACCAAGGCTCTTCCTAAGGATACATTTGAGTATCTGTATGAGAAGTTAGGGGTTATTGGCCCTCCTTTGAACTAGGTGCATAAGGAGATGCATCAGTGCAGTGGACTTCAAGATTCATTTTTTTCTAGACTGATGTTGGAGGCTGCGTCTCAGGGGGAGTAGGTAGTTGTCATGATGATTACTATAAACATGGGGAGTAAGAGTTTGGTGTGTACTCCTAAGGGGGAGTATTCAAAGTAGTGAAAAGAAAAGATGATGTGACCTGATAAGAGTAAAAGAAGAGGTGTGTCACCCTTTGTCATTAATGTCAAAGTGGGAGAGAGAGCAATTGAGGGGAACCTCCTACAACAATATAATGAAAAATGCATGAAATAATAGAAATAGTAGAACACAGAAGGAATTTATTGATCGCAGGCCACTTTGAGGGAGCAACCTCCTTTGAGCAAGCTCAATACAATAAACTCGTGGATGCCTTCATTGGCCTCAACACGTACTTATATACTAAGTCTAATCTAAACAACTATTACTCCCCATGAATGTGGGATAATACAATATACTCATGGGACAACTTACAAATCATATGCATCCAACAACAATATACTAATAAAGTAAAGAGAAGGGTTAAACACGGGTTCCTAACAGCAATATGAAAAAGAAAAGAATCAGTGATCAAGGAGAGAGAGTAAGATGTGTAAAACAAAGGGGGAGAGTAAGAAAGAAAAGAATTTTAGTGTAGAGTTGTGTCTTGATGGTTTTTCACATTATATGTTGCCATCAATGACAAAGGGGGAGATTGTTGCAAGTATGTGCTATCGATGTTGTCATTGATGTCAACAAGCTTGTGTTGTCATTAGTGTAAATTGTGTCTACTGGATGAGTAGAGATGAGATTGTTGTAAATGCATGAAGTGTTTGGTTGAGCTTCTTTGTTGAAGATGATTTGGTTGCTTTGAAGAGGTGTTGAAGATGTTAAGAATATCATTCTAATGGTTGGTTTCCAAGTGCTTTTGAGAAAATTTGATTAATAAAGGAAACAATGTGGTAAAGTGGTATTTTGGCTTACAGAATAGTGTTCCGGTCTTGCTCAGCATTAACTCTATGTTGAAGATCTATCCTTGCGGTTTGGATATGTTGTTAAGAGATTTTCAAAGATGTTATATTCCAAGTTTTGTGCTCTGATTCATTATGAAGAGAAAGTTGTGTTCATGAGTATGAAGACTATGTTTCTAAGTGTTCTGGGAGAAATGTTTTTTCTCTACATTTCTCCACAAAGTGGATTTTAGTCTTGTGGTTCTAGACATGTATTATAGGTTTCCTATCTTTCTCCAGTCGAGGTTATTCATGATTTGGTAGTCTAGAAGAGGACTTATCAAGTTATAGTGTATGGCAGAGATATTTGAGTTTGCTAGGTAAATAGGATAAGGTTGTGCAATAGGTGAAAGTTGTTGCAGAGGAATTTGTTAGATTTCAGGAAGTTTCAGGATGATTGTGAATTACTCTAGATTGTGTTGAAGCCTTGCATGTGATCCAAAAGTTATCTTTGAGTTTGAGGAAGCATGTACTTTAAAGTTCATTGTGTTAACACAAGTTTGGCCGACCATGGGTGTTTACACTAATTACGAAGTTGCTTTAGTGATTGTGAAAGTGTGGAGTAGTGTGCTTGGATGAATTTAGGTCCAAGCTAAGTGTTGATGATGATTGTTAGTCATAACAACATGCATAAAAATTTGTACAACAAACTTTATTATCTTGTAAAGTACGATGAACTTAGGATAAGTTGATGACTCCAAGTCTCCATTGATCAGGTCATGATCATCTAATGTTACTCAAAGGTTGATGTGACATGCTATTTTCCATTTCAAGGGGTCTTACATTTGTCTTGATGATCAGTATTGTTCTATTTCCTATAAATTTACTCCCTGTAAATTTACTCCACAGAGAGGTTATTTCTACTCTATTTCCAAAGATAGCTGATGTATTTGCAAGTTTGATCAATTCTTCTGATTATTGATCATCATGAACCTGTTCTTTCTTCTACATAGTATATTTACTCAAATGATGTGTCTGTAAGTGGATATTTGCATGTATCTTTTGGATTTATGTATGAATTTGCATGATATTTGTCAATTTAACATGCTTTTACTCTAAATATGCTATGTATTTCCAATTATCTATGGGATATCAGCATATTTCATGCAATTTGCTTTTAATTCTCTGTTATTTACAATTGTGATGATGAATTGTTATGAAATTGAAAGAAATTTAAAAGAATGCTTCTAAGTTTAGTGAATATTTAACCATTGAACTACATACATACAAGATACATTCATGAGGAGAAGAAATCAAACCATATGTCACCAAGATGTTCCACAGCTAGATACGGATGATGCTAACTTCAAAGGATAAGGAATGGAAACAACACATGCAGACTGACAAGCACTCCAAGGGATACAGCTGATCAATGCATGTATCAATATTTATGATGGTTTGTAATCAAATTGTCTTCTCTTTCATTTAGTATGCATAACATGTACATTTAAAACAACTTTGAAAGGAGTCCTGATATTTCAGCAATCAAATTTCAATTAAGCTTCAGATATTCAAAATATGGTACCCCTGTACCTTTTATAGAATAAGGTGAGGGAGCGATTACAAATGACCTACGGTCAGGATTTGTCAATTAATATCAATGGTAGATAATCGCACCTTTGACTTAGTCAACTTTCCTTCGTGGCATAGGTTGCTAGCTGGCAACCCTCTAGATGACTCATTATCTTATGAGTACCTTATGCATATGTTTTCTTGTGATGCATCTTCATTTATTTCTTAGGTTCCTCTTCTTCATGTTCTTCTCCTTCATCATGATCATCATCCTCATTGCTTTCTGTATCGCTATCACCTTGATGAACATCATCCTGTATATGGACCTTCATTGCCATCCTAATATTCTCATATGCCTGTACTATTTTATCTACCTCCCCACCATCTTTGGTTTGGGCTTTTGTTATGGCATGCTTGTGAGACTAGAATTTGGCTTTGATTGCATCCAGCTTACCTTTTCTACTATTCAAAGTCTCATTGTAAGTTTCCACCTTGACTTTGATCCTCATGATCTTATTCATCACCTCTTCTGTCAGGTGGGTGAGGGGGTCATCAGCTACCAGCTGGAAATTATCATGTAGAGCTTTGATAGCAAAGTCTGTGTCTTAATTTTCTATCTTTCCCTCTACTTTCCCTTCTAATGCTTCAAGGATCTTTGCTTTGTGTGCCATCATACTATGCAACTTTATACTGATATCCCTAAGCTTGCCCTTACATTTCTTTAGGATATCACATTCGAACTTGATATCCTCATACCATATGTCTATCAGCAGGGTAGTGTTATTATTCAATACTTGATTGTTTATTAGGATTTGAGGATCAATCCTCTTCATCTTGGTCAAAGCAGTTAGGTCCTTTTCCAATTGGAATGACCGTCTTCCTGTTTCATTTTGCATTTTGTCTACCTTTCACTTCAAACTTCTTAAAGAATTCCACCTCTATAAAGAGGTTCTCAAAAATTCCTCAGCTCCTGTGAGGGTTGACAACATCCACTTCTCCATGATCATGGCTTCGTACTTCATGATGTCCAATTTGATGACCTCTTCCTGGGATATGACAGTCAATGGGACTGCCGAGTCTACTGGTGTACTATCAGGGTTAATCAACCCATTTATATATGAGTGCAACTGGGTAATGTGCTCCTTATGTTGTTTATTTTTCTCTTTCTCCTTCTTTACCCTTTGGGTCAAAGAATCAATGATGTTCTTCCCTTCCCGACCTTCTTGGTCCTCATTGGCAAAACCCAAATCAACAGTTGTGATTTGGAATTCCTCAAGGGTGATCTTGCCCTTCTCTTTCTCTACAGTGGGAAGTGCTACTTGGGAAGTCCTTCTGCCTATAGTAGGATCTCTTCTAATAGTTGATGTTAATCTGGCTTTCCTCTTGGGCTTCATGATTGTCTCTGCAAATAGGGTAGAAACATCAAATTCTTGAATTTTAGACCCTCCTTCCATACCTATTTCTTTCTCCAGCCACTGAGGCACTTCATCTCTAGATCCTTGACGTCCTTTGTCATCATTGTTGGTAAGAGACACTATATGGATTCATGATTGTTGTCATTGATGGCAACAAAGTTCATCCCACCCTTCTGCATGTCATGGTATGTCTCTACTGGAAGTCAGAATGAAGATTATTGAGGTCTGGTAAACAAGAACAGAGCTTGTGGCAAGGTCCGACAGACAGGTCCTGATCTCTCAGAGGAAGTATCTTGGTGAAGTGTGGATTTGGGAAAGTCAAGAGGACTACCTTGAGTAATAGATTCCAAGGATTTAGCCTCCAGTGATGGACAAGGAAAAAGATATGAATAGTTGAGTACCGGATTCCTGAGTGACAGTGTGAACAGAGGAAGAACTGACTGACAGAACATCAGACTACTTTTCGGATGTGTTTCTGATGGTGGTAAAGGTTATGAAGACATGAATTATGTTTGGCCGACATGATTAATGATTTCTACAAGTATATGCTTGATCCGCATTACTTGATGTGCAAGGATTCAGCCGACAGAACAGAGTTTGTGAAAGATTGACTGTTTCGGGTGCCGACTAGAAAGATAATGAAATCACTTGTGCGGATATATATATAGGATGGATTTAGTTGTGAGAGTTGTTGTGATGATATGTGATATGCGAATAAAAGTAGAGCAGAGCAGAAGCAGTAAGGAAGGTCCAGTATGTGAAAGGAAAGCAATATAAGAGAAGAGGAAAGATGAAGTGCAGCAGATCAGTGTACTGAGCCTAACCGGAACTAAACTCTAGCATATGTGGATGCCTCCAATTAGTTCAAGTATTGTATAACACTCTTTTGTAGACAGTGTGTCTCTTGTAGGCAGTGTGCCTCCTTGTGAGCAGTGTGCTCAGGTAGTGAGCCCTAATTGGCAAGTGCCATTTTGTAATTCCTTATTCTTCTAATAGAGAATAATCTTTGGGTTAATTACCCCATGGTTTTCTCCCTTAACAGGGTTTCCATGTCAAAAATATTGTGTCATGTGTATCTCCATTTCATGGTTATGTTTGCTTGTTTGAACTAATGCTGCATTAATTAATAAGAAAGTTCAGAAAGAAGAAATAATTTGGATAACTGATTGATGCAGAGGAAACGCAACAGAAGCTTACAAATGGGAAGGAGGAGTCATTAACACAGCCAACATGTTAAAATCCTGGACATGCAGTATGTAATACCTATCGGCTTATCATCATCATCATATTTCTTGCTAACACAGACAGCATCATCATATTTCGAAGAGGCATGAAATATCCTCCTGATGTTCACTGTTCATCTTACTGCCAAACTCTACCTTCAGCATCATGATGTTCAGCATCATCTTCACCCTTCATCGGTAGGATATGAAATATCCGGTTCCTCTCATGTATCCTGATGACGATAACTTCAAGCACCTTTCCCTCGATGCTTACGTCACCCCGATATCCGACTACTCAAACAACAGCATCAGGATATGACTTATCCGGTCATATTGAAACATCCTGATGATGATACTCAACTTTATGCCGATGACTTTCGCCGATGCCAAAACACTTAGCGACAGCAGGATAAACTTGCATAGGGTGATATTCGCAATATCCTGATGATGATGACGTCACTTGCACCCGATGATGATGTCAACAGGATATAAGACACTTATATCCTCCGCAACATGATAATGAATATCCGGTGATCTTTTCAATATCCTGATGATGACCTTTCCGGTCCTTAGCCAAAAAGTGAACTTTCACTCCTGCATGCGATAGCGACATGCAGACGATGGATACACCCGAAAGATGATCTTGACGATGATATACACACTGAGTATATATCCAACCTATATCATCCTGATGCACTTGAAACATACAGTCTTCGTCAGCTTCATAACCTAATCCGGATAGCGATATACTCGTAGATGACGATACGATTCACTCCGTCTGGAAAAGCACATGCAGATCCCTGTATATCCGTCAGCTGCATGCAAACTCACAGAACCACACAATTTCACAAAGAAAATATGATGATCAGGCCGGATCACCTTCAGATCAAAACTTAACAGTTTATCTTCCTAAATCCTAGCACATGAGGATGCTAGGTTGATTCACAGCATGCTACCAATCGATCTCCCACACAATGAAATGCATAAACAGAAAACTAAAATACAACCTAAACTAACATGCATGACCATTCCACCGATTCACAGAATCAACCGGTGGAAGGGTTGAAAGAATCCATTAACCTGTAATCAGAACAGAAATCAAAACATAAACAACTGATAAACCAGATAATGCAATTGATGAGATCTTATTCAGATGAAACACAAATGTCCTGTTCCTACAACACTATCGAACAACAATATTTCATAATGTCTGGACTGATCTCTGGATCTCACTCAATCACCAGTACAACATAACATAACTACTACTCTCTGATATCTGATATCTCCCAAACCCTAATTGATCTGAGTTATTTATAGCAATATCCTACGAGTACTACCAACTCGATTCCCAGCGGCTGGGAGCTTCCAAACGGCTGGGGGAGGACAGCTCATACTACCTGATAACGAACTCTAACTGCCTGCACACTCTCCTAGGCTGATCTAATACATATGCATTGGTCCAATGGACCTTATTACATTATGAAGTTAAACATGCTAAAAATAGACTAATGTCCTGTCATGTGGACAATGAACCTATATCCTGTCTTGCAGGGGTGCTCCTGCACCATACTCCCCAGAAGAAGAAATCTCAAGTCCACTTGAGATGAGAGTATGAAGATCTGCACCATGTTTCTGGATCTGCTCTTCAGTCATCCAGACTGCTTCAGAATTAAGTTTTCCCTTCCAAGAGACTAGATACTCCAAGTACTGTTTGTTATGGGTCTGTTTGACCACTCTGGTGTCCAAAACCTTCTGCAACTGTGGAGGATCATGCGTGGGAATGTTATCATGGACTGTATCCTGTAGGAGTTCCTGATCTGCATCTGGATAAGATTTGTATGGAGTTAAATCACATACATTGAATATAGGGGACAAACCAAGATCAGGGGAGAGTTGTATCTCATAAGCATTCTGTCCATGCTTGTGCAAGATCTGACATGGTCCAACTTTTCTCTGCATAAGTTTAGTATATTTTCCCTTAGGAAGTCTGTCCTTCTTCAAATGAACCAATACCAAATCTCCAACATCAAACTGTACATCCTTCTTCTTTTCATCAGCATATTCCTTATACTTCAAGGTGGTTTGCTGCAGTTGGGTCTTGACTTGATCATGAACCTCTTTGATGGCTTCTGCAAAAGCTTCTCCTTCTGCACTAACAGGGTCTACTGTAGGTAGATCTCTCAATTCCAAAATTCCTCTTGGATGCACACCATAAACTATCTGAAAAGGTGATTTCCCTGTGCTCCTATTGACAGTATCATTATAGGAAAATTCAGCTTGAGATAGAATATTATCCCACTTTTCTCCATGTTGTTTTGTCAAACATCTAAGCAAATTTCCTAAGGAACGGTTCACTACTTCAGTCTGTCCATCCGTTTGAGGATGATATGCAGAGGAAAAAGACAAATTTGTTCCAAGTTTCCTCCAAAGAGTTCTCCAGAAGTGACCAATAAACTTCACATCCCTATCTGACACTATGCTCAATGGCAATCCATGGATCTTGACAATCTCCCTGAAAAACAAATCTACAATGTATGAAGCATCAGCAGTGGTTTTGCATGGCAAGAAATGTGCCATTTTGTTGAATCTGTCCACTACAACAAAAACACTGTCAAACCCTTTCCTTGTCCTTGGTAAACCCAAGACAAAATCCATACTTATGCTTTCCCATGGTCTGGAAGGAATGGGTAAGGGCTTATATAAACCTGCATTAGTCGACCTGCCTTTAGCTTTCTGACATATCACACATGTCTCTACAAACTTTCTGACATCTGATTGTAACTTAGGCCAAAAGTAATGTCTTCGGACCAGATCAAGAGTCTTATCTAGACCAAAATGACCTACCATAGCTCCACAATGTTTCTCCTTAATGATGTTTAACCTCATAGAGCACCTTGGAATACATAACTGTCCACCTTTGAACAACAATCCATCCTGAATCAAAAATTTAGAGAATTCAGCATGATATTTCTCTCCAAAAGAAGTACATACATGATATATCTCCCCAAAATCTTCATCAGTCTCATACATGGTCTTTAGTGAATCAATGCCAACACTTTCTAACTGAATCTGGTTGACTGTTAGAACTCTCCCGCTCAAAGCATCTGCAACTTTATTCTTGACTCCTTTCTTATGCTTGAATGTAAAAGTAAAAGCTTGTAAGGTTTCTACCCATTTCATGTGTCTGTGGTTCAGCTTTTCCTGGCTGTTTATGAAACTCAGAGCCTGGTTATCTGTGAATACTATGAATTCCTTTGGCATCAAGTAATGCCTCCATTTCTTGAGTGACTGGACTAAAGCATACATTTCCAAATCATATGAGGAATACCTCTTTTTAGCATCATTGAGCTTCTCACTGAAAAATGCAATAGGTCTACCTTCTTGGCTGAGTACTGCTCCAATGGCCATGTGACTGGCATCACATTCCACCTGAAAGATTTTGTTAAAGTCTGGAAGTGCAAGGACTGGCTGCTGTGCCACCTTCTTCTTCAATGTTTCAAAAGAATCATCTGCTCTTTGAGTCCAAACAAATCTGCACTTCTGTCCTCCTTTGATGGTATCAAGCATGGGTGCACAAATATGACTAAACCCTCTTATAAACTTCCTGTAGAAGGTTGCTAACCCATGGAAACTTCTGACATCATTCATAGTCTTTGGGGTTGGCCAAGACAATATGGCACTTACCTTCTCCTTATCCATTTGTAACTTTCCTTGTGAAATGACAAAACCCAAATATGTGATCTCCTCTTGCATGAACAAACACTTGTCTAAATTTATCATCAGCTACTCTTCATGTAACCTCTTAAGAACCAAATCTATGTGTCTGAGATGTTCTTCTTTTGTGTTGCTGAAAATCACAATGTCATCTAGATATACTATGACAAACTTACCAATGAACTCTTTCAAAACCTCATTCATCAACCTCATAAAAGTACTAGGTGCATTAGATAAACCATACGGCATAACCTTCCACTCATATAACCCTTCATTAGTTTTGAATGCTGTTTTCCATTCATCTCCTGGCCTAATCCTGATCTGATGATATCCACTCTTCAAATCTATTTTTGTAAAATACTTAGCACCTCCCAAACAGTCAAGTAAATCCTCTATCCTAGGGATTGGAAACCTATACCTGATTGTGATCTTGTTAATAGCTCTAGAATCTGTGCAAAGCCTCCAAGTACCTTCCTTCTTTGGTGCTAGTACAGCTGGTACTGCACATGGACTTAAACTTTTCCCAATCAGACTTGAATCTAATAATTCTTCAATTTGTCTGGCTACTTCTGCATTCTGTTCTGGAGTTAGCTTATAGGCTGCTTTGTTTGGAAGTGTTGACTCTGGAATTAAGTCTATGCAGTGACTAATATCCCTGACAGGTGGTAGGGATCTTGGCATTCCTTCTGAGATGATACCTTTGTACTTATCCAATAGCTCTTGGATAGCTGGGTCTATGAGCCTTTGCTTTTTCTCTTCCTTGACTTCTTGCTACTATTCTTTATTCACCCTCATACATGGGATTAGGGCATATACAACTGCACCTTCTGCTGTTACTTCTTTCATGAACTGTTTACCTTCCATCAGCATTACCTTCACCTCTTTTCCTTTAGATTTCTCCTCCTTCTCCGTCAATGGTAGTAACTTTATAACCTTACCATCTTTAGTGATTGTATAGGTGTTTCTAACACCATCATGTTGTGCCTTCAAATCATACTGCCATGGTCTACCAAATAAAAGATTGCAAGCATCCATCGTGGTAATATCAAACAACAACTTATCCTTATATGCTCCAATCTGAAATTCTACCCAAGCTTGCTCTTCTACAATTGTCTGCTGACCTTGGGTAAGCCATGAGACTTTATATGGGGATGGGTGAGGCAATCTCCTAAGCTTAAGCTTTGTCACCATTTCTTCAGACACAAAATTTTCAGTAGAACCAGAATCAATCAAAACTTTACATGCCTTACCTCCTGCTTTACAAATAGTCCTGAAAAGAGACTTTCTTTGAGGGGATTCTTTGTCAGGTGCCTTCATGGTAGTCATTGTTCTTCTCATCATTAGAGACTCTCCACTTTCTGGGTATCCATAATTATCAGGAGCATTCACACTCTGAAAATCATTAGAGCCTGTCATACTTTGATTATCAGGTTCTTGGACCAGATTTGTTCTCCTTTCTCCTGTTGAGCTTGTGGCCTTTTCTGGACATCTGCTGGCTATATGGCCTTCTTTGTTACAGTTATAACATCTAATGGATCCTTTTCCCTGGGATCTTCCTCTGAAAGGTCTTCTACCTCTGAAGTTTCCTTGCTGACTATAATTTTCCCCCTGGTTCTGACTATTGTTTCCCTTACTATTGTCATGATTGGATTCTCCTTGATATCCATGTCCATGTCCTCTACCTCTAAAAGGACCTCTTCCACCCCTTTGTTGTCTTCCTCTTCCTCTATTGTGTTGTTCTTGTTTTCTCTTTAACTTCTCTTCCACTTTCAATGCCAACTAAAAGCATTTCTGAACTGTATCTGGATTATGCAGACTTAAATCTTCCTGAATGTTGAACCTCAATCCATTAAGGTATCTGGCTACCTTCTCTTCTTCACTTTCCTTTACCTTTGTTTTCGTACAAAGTTTCATGAATTCTTCTGTATATGAGCTGACATCTAGCTCCTTCTGCTTCAGGTTTTGCTTCCTCTTGTGTAATTGGATACTGTAATCCAATGGGACATAAGCTTCCTTTACTAATGCCATCATTTTCTTCCATGTAGTGACTCTACGCTTTCCTTCCTGTACTCTATCATCTTGGACGAAATTCCACCATGTCAAGGCAGCTTCTTTCATTTTTGACTGGGCTATTTTCACCCTCTGTTGTTCTGGTATCTCCTCTGTTTCAAAGAAATTGTTCAAGGAGTCTATCCACTCTATCACTGAATCAGGTTCCATCTTTCCTCTAAACACTGGCAAATCCAGTTTCACATCCATGGTTCTCCTCTCCATGGCCTTGAGGGCGTTCAATAGTGGTCTCTAGTCTGCAGGAATGACCTCCTCATTCCAACTAGGGATCTCTTCTTCTTCCCTATCTTCTTCTCTACCAGAACCTACTCTGTTCCTCAACTTCTCTAACTCATCCTTCAATTCCTGATTCTGAGCCTTCACGGCCTTGCTCTCTGCAATCTGTTTCTTTACCAGAACTGCCAACTCAACGTTGGTCATCCTTGCCGGAATCTCTGATGTTCCTTCGTCACCTGACATCTTGCTATATCCTGATCTTTTCCAGAAGATCCTTCCTTTGCTCTGATACCACTATGATGCAGAGGAAACGCAACAGAAGCTTACAAATGGGAAGGAGGAGTCATTAACACAGCCAACATGTTAAAATCCTGGACATGCAGTATGTAATACCTATCGGCTTATCATCATCATCATATTTCTTGCTAACACAGACAGCATCATCATATTTCAAAGAGGCATGAAATATCCTCCTGATGTTCACTGTTCATCTTACCGCCAAACTCTACCTTCAGCATCATGATGTTCAGCATCATCTTCACCCTTCGTCGGTAGGATATGAAATATCCGGTTCCTCTCATGTATCCTGATGACGATAACTTCAAGCACCTTTCCCTCGATGCTTATGTCACCCCGATATCCGACTACTCAAACAACAGCATCAGGATATGACTTATCCGGTCATATTGAAACATCCTGATGATGATACTCAACTTTATGCCGATGACTTTCGCCGATGCCAAAACACTTAGCGACAACAGGATAAACTTGCATAGGGTGATATTCACAATATCCTGATGACGATGACGTCACTTGCACCCGATGATGATGTCAACAGGATATAAGACACTTATATCCTCCGCAACATGATAATGAATATCCGGTGATCTTTTCAATATCCTGATGATGACCTTTCCAGTCCTTAGCCAAAAAGTGAACTTTCACTCCTGCATGCGATAGCGACATGCGGATGATGGATACACCCGAAAGATGATCTTGACGATGATATACACACTGAGTATATACCCAACCTATATCATCCTGATGCACTTGAAACATACAGTCTTCATCAGCTTCATAACCTGATCCGGATAGTGATATACTCGTAGATGACGATACGATTCACTCCGTCTGGAAAAGCACATGCAGATCCCTGTATATCCGTCAGCTGCATGCAAACTCACAGAACCACACAATTTCATAAAGAAAATATGATGATCGGGCTGGATCACCTTCAGATCAAAACTTAACAGTTTATCTTCCTAAATCCTAGCACATGAGGATGCTAGGTTGATTCACAGCATGCTACCAATCGATCTCCCACACAATGAAATGCATAAACAGAAAACTAAAATACAACCTAAACTAACATGCATGACCATTCCACCGATTCACAGAATCAACTGGTGGAAGGGTTGAAAGAATCCATTAACCTGTAATCAGAACAGAAATCAAAACATAAACAGCTGATAAACCAGATAATGCAATTGATGAGATCTTATTCAGATGAAACACAAATGTCCTGTTCCTACAACACTATCGAACAACAATGTTTCACAATGTCTGGACTGATCTCTGGATCTCACTCAATCACCAGTACAACATAACATAACTACTACTCTCTGATATCTGATATCTCCCAAACCCTAACTGATCTGAGTTATTTATAGCAATATCCTACGAGTACTACCAACTTGATTCCCAGTGGCTGGAAGCTTCCAAATGGCTGGGGGAGGACAGCTCATACTACCTGATAATGAACTCTAACTGCCTGCACACTCTCCTAGGCTGATCTAATACATATGCATTGGTCCAATGGACCTTATTACATTATGAAGTCAAACATGCTAAAAATAGACTAATGTCCTGTCATGTGGACAATGAACCTATATCCTGTCTTGTAGGGGTGCTCCTGCACCACTGATTCACCCCCCTCTTAGTTATCAACAATTGGTATCAGAGCTAAGTTCCTCCTAATAGAGCCTAACAACTTGAGAAAGATCTGGGAGTTCAAATGGATGCATATGGTTTAAGGGAGCAACTCAAGACTGCCCTTGATGATCTTAAACAGTCAAACTCTAAAGTCAATGAATTAAAGGAAAGACTCAAACAGGCTGATGATTTCATGAGAGAACTAAAAGACAAATTAAGTCTTTCTATGAAGAAGAGAAAGGAGCTGCTTCAACAATTGGCAAGACAAGGTGAAGCAAATAATGCAAATGAAGAGCTGAAAGAAAAAACTAAGTTGTGTGAAAAGTTATCAAAAGAGATCATTATGGTAAGACATGAAATGGAATCAGGAGTCATGAAGTTTACCCAAGAAGTTGAAGAGAAAAGAAAAACTGAAGATAATCTAAGACAATCTGTCAAGGAGAAATCAGAAGATTGCCAATAGATGGATAGAATTATCAGACATCTTGAATCTGATCTTGAAGATGCTAAAGATAATGAAGAAAAACTTGAGGATCAAATTGTCTCTCTAAAAAAGGATCTTCGAATAGCAAATGAGTATAAAGAGAAATTCAAGATAAGTTCTACTCAACTTGAAGTTCTTCTTGGAAGTCAAAAGAAAGTAGATGACAAGTGTGGTTTGGGATATGAGAAAGGAGAAAGCTCTGGATCTGGTCAGAAGAATTTTGGATCAGAAAATCCAAGGATCAGGCTTAGAAGACCTTCGGTAAGACAGCCTAATGCTCAAAGATATCCATCCTTCAATGGATACTACCACAACTGCAATCACTTTGGTCACAAAGCTAATCAGTGCAGAAAGAGAATGAATCAGACTAATTCATCCTTCTCTGGATAGTGTTTTAACTATAAAAGGTATGGTCACAAATCTCATGAATGCAGAAATATGCAAATGAACAAATCATTCAATGGTAGATGCTTTGCATGCAATAGAATAGGTCATATGGCTAATCAATGTAGACCAAGAGGATATTAGTCAAATATGCAAAGAAATGTTGTTTGCCAAATTTGCAATAGATCTGGTCATAGTGCAAAATTTTGTAGAAGCAAGAATCAGGACAAAAGAGGTCCGGTATATCATAATCATCAAGATAAGGGTAAACAAAAGGTGAATGTAGATGAAGTGAAAAGTGAGATGAACAAGATTTGGGTGAAGAAAAGTATATAGAATGTAGAGGTTGGATCCGCATCAGACTCTGGTGCTAATATTCCTTCCAGAAATTAAGAAGTGAGCTCTGGCTCAGGGGGAGACACAAAGAAAACCTTGTTCCCCCAGCCAATCAATTGGTGCCTGAAATTGGCACATGAGAAGCTGCGGATCAAATGGTTTCTAGAGAAACATGTAAAGAAGGTCAAGTAAAGATCTGAGAGATCCACAAGAAAATTTAAAAAATTCAATTCCTTCAGAATTGTTTCGGTTAAGAAAGTCTTCCGGTAAAACAGGTTTCTCACAAGATTAGCCCGGTATGAATCCAAATTGATACAGCTTGATCTGCGGATACATAAGATGATCAGAAGGACAAGTGAATATGATGATTCATCACTAACATCGATCACAAGGGAATCATAATGATCCAGATGAGTTTCTTCCTCCTTGAACAAGGAAAATAAGGCAAATCGGAATAAATTAGGTTGTGCATTTATTGCAGGGTAAGAATTAGGGCTTTTTGGAAATAAAAGAGTTCACTCGTTTGTCATTCACACATTTGCACATTCGAAGAAAAGAGAAAAGGAGCTCTGCAACTACTTCTCCCAAAGACCAAGACGATTCTTCATACAGCTCAATCTGGATTTCATCGTGTGTGCCCTAATCAGCGTAAAAGGTATTCTTCGTTCTTGATATCTCTCAGTAAGATTTCTTGATAATGGGTACTCCAAATATTGTAAAGATCTCTGATAGACCTCGCCCCACTTTCAAGAAACATCCATACAAATCCTTGGAGGTAGATCCCCTAGGAGCCTTCTCTAGTGTTCTGCATGGCGTTTTGCACACCGAAGATATTAGGGTTTGGGGAATTCAAACTAAGAGACATATACCTCAAGCAGTTAATAGACAATTCTTTTGAGATCAAACGTCAGTATAAGGGCATCCGAGAAAAACACTTTGATCAGTTCATTCATTTCCCCTGCTTTGAAGAAGATGAATGGGTCCGGTATGTATTGAGTAGGGTACATGACAACTTTCTATGGCTGAACAGACCTTGCAAAATCACCAAGGAAGCAATTAGGGCAGTAACTGATCTACACTCCTTCGAAGGAATACCTATCCTCAAATATGTCAAAAACAACATTGTAACTGAGGCCACCGGATCAAAATTTGATAAGAGGGCAATGACCATTGAAGATATTACTGACCTGGATATCAAGTATGCATCTATGATAATAGGATACAAGATATATCATTCTAGTAGGGAGAATTCAGTATCCAAAACTGCAGTATACATAGCCTATGAGATGCTGAGAAAGAATGTAGATTATGATCTCTGTGAACTTCTGTTGAGCCAACTAATGGAAAACATGCAAAAGATTAAAAAGGACAAGAAAAACTCCTTTAAATATGGTGGACTGATACTATGTTTATTTTTCTACTTCATGAATGAGTTGCCTGGATCAAATGGATGGGCATGGCAAAATGACAAACCTGTAGCAATTCAGATCAGGGATTACTTGCATGATCTTGGGGATGCAAAGGCAAGGAATATAGCTTTGTGGGGTTACTTTAAGTAATTTCAGAATACAATGCAAATTAGAGAAAGAATCCCTAAATCAATGGTTGAGAAATACAAGGATACAGTGTGCTTCATGGTAGACACTGACCAATGCCTAATGGAGGCAGTAGAGCCAAGGACATTCTGGATCATGCCCATGGGGTATGAAGTTGATGAACAGATTATGGAGTTGCATGTTCAACACATGCTAAGCTAGCCTAAAGATCCAAAAATAGAAAGGTTTGGAACCTTTGAGGAGCTGAGTATAAAAATTCATGTTGAACTTAGAGAACCAGAGATCAAGAGGAAGGTAAGAAAAGAAGTAGAATATATTGCCCAAGGCCTTGGCATCTCAAAGGAGGCACTTGATGCCCACAAGAAAAGGATGGAAAGGGCTGAGGAAGAGAAGAAAGAGGCAGAAAAGAAAAGCAAGGAAAGTGCTCCGGTAGAAACCTCCACCCGGACTAGATCATCAAACAAATCTGCACCTATCATAGCGAAAAGCTCAAGAACATCAAAACTGGAAGTCCGGGCATCCAGCAAAAGAGAGAAAAGATCAAAGACAAAAGCCACAAGGGCTTATGTAAGTCAAAGAGATGAAGAGGAAATCGAATCAGATGAGGAGATAAGGGAACTAAAGAAGAAGAAGAAATCATCCGGTAAACCTACCATAGGACGAGACAAGGAAGAAATGGTAGAGGAATTTGTTGAAAAGCCCACCCTGACTTTAGAAAGTGTAATAAAATCAGTCACTGTGGATGGAAACCTTCAACCAATGGCCAAATTTTATGATGATTACAATGAAGCTGACCAAAAGATCCTGTAGGAAGCTACAGTCAAGTACCTAAACATATATAATAAGGCCTTCATTGAAATTATATCTCTTATTCCCAAAAGCCTTGAAAAGGAGTTAGAAATAAGAAAGAACAATGCCATGGCTAAAGACCATGAGATCCAGGAACAAATAGCTATTCAGCTATATCCTTCAATCAATCCTAAGACAATGAATATGGTATTCAAGGATTGCAAGGATGAGTTCAGGAGCAAAGCAAGGATGAATCAGCTCATGCTTGGTGAGACTGATAAGGTAGCCAAGGACACTGAAGAGATTCTCTAGAAAGCCTTCAAAAGATTTAATCTTCCTATTATAGAGGACTTGGGTACTGATCCCTCAACCACAAGCGTTGCAGAAGAAACTACTGAGAAAATGACAGAAGAGGTGGGCCCTGAACAGACTAACATTTCTCCTCCAGTTTCCCCTACAGTCTCTGGATCTAAAGGAGAAGAAAAATCACAAGAGAAAGAAGCAGAGGTAAAAGAAAAAGAAGATGACAGTGCTAAGGTTTCAGAAGGAGAGAAGACCTCAACAGAAAAGACCACAACTGCTAGTGGTGAGAATGTAGGAGGAGAGAAAACTCAAAAGGACAACTCCAAGATTGCAGAAGAGAAGAAACATCTATCTCTGGCAAGAGACGCTGCACAAACTATCCAAGAATTCCTAAACAAAGAAACAATGGAGATTGATGAACCGAAGCTTCTACAAGGACCATTTAATTTTGATTCTCTCTCTCTGGTACAAACTATGAAGATAGCTTCATTTGCTAATGCAAAAGTGAAAGAAAAACTCCTAAAGTCTCATATGGAAGATTGTGAGTTGATAGAAGCTACTTCTGGAGTGCTTGAAAAGATTATGCCATTGGTTCAGAAAGATCCCATAGCCTCCACTTCCGGTAATCTCAAAACTCTAGTCAGCAGTGTTAATACACATTTTGATTCACTAGAGAAGTCAGTAGAAGATAAGGTCTGGAAGGAATTTCATGCAAAAAGATTATTAGAGGTACAAGGTTTGATAAATAATGATAGGAGAAATATGAGTATAGGGATAAAGAGCTTAGAAAATGCTCTTAAAGATGGCGGAGAAATATACAAATTTTGTTTATCATGGTCCAAAGCAACAGTGGAGATTGAAAAGAAAATAAAAGAGCAAGAGAATAAACTACTAAGTTTGTCTCAAAGTTTTGATCCTCTCTCTTCCTCCATAGTCAATCAAGAGTGTCAGACTATTGCAATCACAAATGCAATAAAGAATTTTGAGAAAGAAAAGAAGAACATAATTAGCCGGATGGGTGAATTCAGAAGGATCACTGTCCCTAAGTTAGAGGCCATGTATGAGGCCATAAGTGAAGCCCAAATCACAGCCCAAACAAATGATCTGACAGATCCTAAGAGGGCAGAAGCTTTTGCATTTTTATTGAGTGGACACATTTCAATTTTGGACAGAATGAAGCAAAGTTGGGCTACAAAACTCATCCAATTGAAGACATCCTTTGCAGACATTCTTTAGTTTATGTGAGTATGTAATATGCGGCTAAGTATAGTTAATTTTCTGAAAATTTTGGTATGCGGACCCTACCCTTTGCCATTTATGTCAAAGGGGGAGTGAAGAGAAGTGAAAAATGAGGAATCCAACTAAGGGGGAGCTCTGAAAAATATATATAAAAATAGAGCATCAGCCAAGGGGGAGCATAGTGTAAACACTTAGTCATTTTTCACTAAGTGTTGCCATCAATGCCAAAGGGGGAGATTGTTGGCAAGAGACACTATATGGATTCATGATTATTGTCATTGATGGCAACAAAGTTCATCCCACACTTCTGCATGTCATGGTATGTCTCTACCAGAAGTCAGAATGAAGATTGTTGAGGTCCGGTAAACAAGAACAGAGCTTGTGGCAAGGTCTGATAGACTGGTTCGGATCTCTCAGAGGAAGTATCTTGGTGAAGTGTGGATTTGGGAAAGTCAAGAGGACTACCTTGAGTAATAGATTCCAAGGATTTAGCCTCTGGTGATGGACAAGGAAAAAGATATGAATAGTTGAGTACCGGATTCCTGAGTGATAGTGTGAACAAAGGAAGAACTGACTGACAGAACATCAGACTACTTTCCAGATGTGTTTCTGATGGTGGTAAAGGTTATGAAGACATGAATTATGTTTGGCTAACATGATTAATGATTTCTACAAGTATATGCTTGATCCACATTACTTGATGTGCAAGGATTTAGCCGACAGAACAGAGTTTGTGAAAAGATTGACTGTTTCGGGTGCCGACTAGAAAGATAATGAAATCACTTGTGCGGATATATATATAGGATGGATTTAGTTGTGAGAGTTGTTGTGGTGATATGTGATATGCAAATAAAAGCATAGCAGAGTAGAAGCAGTAAGGAAGGTCTAGTATGTGAAAGGAAAGTAGCATAAGAGAAGAGGAAGGATGAAGTGCAACAGATCAGTGTACTGAGCCTAACCGGAACTGAACTCCAGCATATGTGGATGCCTCCAATCAATTCAAGTATTGTATAACACTCTTTTGTAGACAGCGTGTCTCTTGTAGGCAGTGTGCCTCCTTGTGAGCAATGTGCTCGGGCAGTGAGCCCTAATTGGCAAGTGCCATTTTGTAATTCTTTATTCTTCTAACAGAGAATAATCTTTGGGTTAATCACCCTGTGGTTTTCTCCCTTAATAGGGTTTCCACATCAAAAATATTCTGTCATGTGTATCTCCATTTCATGGTTATGTTTGCTTGTTTGAACTAATGCTACATTAATTAATAAGAAAGTTCAGAAAGAAGAAATAATTTGGATAACCGATTCACCCCCCCTCTCAGTTATCAACAATCATCATGTCTTCCATGATCCCTAGTATTTGCTTCTATTCTAGGTGGAGAAGGTGACTTCTTAGTTTCTTCATCATGGAATTCCTCATGAGGGGGATCTTGCTACATCTCTTCTTGTTGAGGGGCTTCCTTTTGTGGGGGAGGAGCCTATGGAATGTCCACATGATGATCCTGCACTTGATCTTGCACTCCCTTTGTCAGAGTCTCATCTAGCTTAGTGGTTTCCTCATCTTGTGGCATATTAACATATGTGGCTGATGTTTGAGTGGTCAGCCTTGGTGCATCACCCTGATCTTGGGTCACACTTTGTTCCATACTTGATGCACTAATGTCTTATGTCTTAAGGTCCTCCTGACCTGATTTATCTTTTCCTCCTGTATCTCCTTGAGTCCGGGTAGCATCATCACCTGATGTATCTTTATTACCCTTTCCCTTTTGTTGGACTTCCACTATCTTTGGCTTAGCGGGTATCTCATGTTGTTGGCCCTTATCTGGAGCATTGCTCTTTTCTCCTACCTGCTTGGTTACTTTAATTTTCTCTATTACATTAGGTGCACCTACTTCGTCATTGGGGCTCACATCCTCCCTGTATGTCAAATCTATAACTGTAGGGCTAGTCACCTGATCGACCAATTTGCCAAGCCTGATTTGTTGGTCTGCCCTCTCTGGGCTACTTTCCTTTTCTTCCTGAGCTGTTTTCTTTACTTCCTCCAATACCACCATCTGTGCTAATGGGGTCCCATGTGGAGTCATGCAAGTACTAGAGATAAGTGTTTCCATCCTCTGAGAGGCCACATTCTACACTACTTCATCATCTGATAAGTCAATGGTGTTTTCCAAGGAGAAAGGACCACCCAGACCTGCTTTGGAAGTCTCTTTTGTCTGTTCTTCCACCCTCTCAGTCTTAAACTTGATTATGGTGGGAAGCGGCACATCATGTTGCATCTCCTTCTTGAATACTTCACCACAAGCTCCTCTTAATACAATAGGGTCGGTCCTCATATCACCCCACATGGATGTTCTTTGCTTTTTGGGGGGTGATGGTAGTGGCGCCGCCCTCCTCTTCCTACTGACCATCATCAGGTCATCACCTGCAAGCTCTTTATTTAATGGCTCTTCTTCAAACGGGATATCCTCTTCTACTTCATGCTGTGAGGTTTGGCCTTCCTCTTGTACTTCTGTGATTTCTATAGTTGGCCTTAGGATCCTCTTTGTCTTTGGTTTGTCCATCAGAGGCGGTGTAGATGAAGCAGATGCTTGTCCTGATGTTGATGCACCTACAACTGGTATGGCAATTCTTTTGATTATCACCCCCTTAGGCTCATCATCAGTTCTCTTTCATCTAGGGGGACCCTTCCTCTATTTCTGGGTGGGTAGTCTCTCTCCATTGGATTTCCTTTTCTCATTGAGGAAGTCATCATACTCCTCATTAGTTAGTTCTTGCCTTTTCTTCTTGGCATCAACAATAAGGGCTAGACCCCTTTTCTTCAATCTATTTATCTATTCATCTACCCAAGCTTGGGTTAACTGTAGTACCCCACCTGTAAACTAATCCAAGGAAATGTCCTCTCGCTGTGTTAGATCAGGGGCTGAGATGGTGTCATTATCGACCTTCTTGTCTTCATATTAATTTGACATCATTTTTCCATCATCCTTCTTTAGTTGTGCTGGCACTGGGATGCAATCATATGTCCTTATCTGGTTCAAGGTGAGCCTTTGGTATTTTCTTCTTCTCACCTCAGATTCATCCTCACAATCTGTCCAGAAATCTTCTAGATGCCTTTGATGAATAGGCTTTGCTGTTATTTTCTGCATCCTACCATAAGGGTCATAAGATCTAGCTAATGGAAATGGCTACAGATACATCAGTTTCAGACCTCCCATGGCATGCTCTATGCTCTGTGAATCTGAGCACATATACCAGCCCATAGACACTAGAAATAGTACTAGAGGTATCTTCTTTTGGGCTTTATATGCCTGCACTATTGTAGACACTTGTCTCAGAAACTCCAGCAGGACCACCCCATCAGTAGGGTACCTTGGTAGCATAAGGGGATTTTCTTCAAATCCTTCTATTCTTATATATGAAAATGTGGCATACTGGATGAACTAGGCCCCATGTCTGTAAACAACTTCCTGAGCCTCCATGCTCAGTCTCTTGGTTCTGTCTTCCTCCATTGTTTTGGCTAGATGCATAGAGAATGCATCATTCACCAATTTATAATCTAGGAGGTAGTTCTTTCTCTATAGTTGTGGATAGTGATCCCATTGTGGGCATCATCTACATCACCACTAGCCTTACCCACTGTAGTCAGTGCATCAAATGTTCCCTTGTAAGCACATGAGTACACAACATATGAGGTCCTATGGAATGAGCATTCCTGACCTCCCAGGTTTCTCATCTCTTCATCCAATGCATCACTGATGACCTTGGCTCATAATGGCTTATTATTTGTATAAAGGACCATCTGGATGATTCCAAACATCCAATTCTTAAAATTTCTAGCATGAGGCATACCTGTCATCCTGCTGAGCAGGGCAATCATGTACTGGTACTCATCATCAAAATCAAACTTATATAGGTGTACGGGCAATTTAGCTGAGGCAATGTGGGTGCTGCTCTTTGACCTCCACTAATACATCCTCTTCCTTGCATTCTTCTTATAATTATTATACTCTGTCTCCAGTTCATGTAGATCCACACTAACCACCTTCTTTCCAACTAGCAGATTGAAAGTAGAGGTGATGCCCTTAATTGAAAAGTCAGCATAAACTCTCCCATACTTCTCCACCTGCCTGGTCTGAGGGTTATAGTTCCTGGCACACTCTACCACTAGCTCTGGTGTTTCCATGGCATATGGGAATCCGGTTGCATGCCACATTCCTGAAACATATATTGCATCCAGAAGGGTATTGTCCTTATCATGATCTATTCTGGCTAACCATACTGCTAGGTCTATATCTCCCTGGTGAGTGTCACCAATGACACCATACTTGAATTGTACCCCCTCGGGCTAAACAAACATGGGCTTAAGAAATTCTACATCAGACTTGTTCCGCCTAAGATCTGCCATGGAATCCTTATAATGCCTAATCTGTCTCACTTCACAATATCTATATGCATTTATACAACATTATATACCTCTATGGCATCATGTATACTATATCTATTACTCTTTATTTCATCATGATATGCACATTTACAGATTCAAACCACAAGAAAGAACATACTACCTAAACATGCAGATAATGACAACAGGAAGTTTTCAATTACTTACTTGATAATGCTTTCCTCCTGGGTTAGATGGATAATTATGGAAAAGGGTTACAGATGCTGAGGATCACCCATTCCGTTACGCTAGAAGATCTGATCCGTTCACAGGGAGCTCATATGAGGGTTTGACTTCTCTGCTCTATAATTTCTTGTTTTTTTCACAAGGTAAATGAAAATAACCTTAGAAAGTTACCTTTAAACACATCCATAGGGCAAATTAGGGTAAAACTACATTGGGATGGCTTAATCCGTCGATCTTCTGCAGAGAATTCATGGATGATGCCATGTGTTTCAATTGTATTCACAATCGATGAGAATCCATCTACCACATTTATGTCTATTTAATGTTAGGAAATAGGAGGGGGGTGATCTTCAAAAGATCAAGTGATATTCAAAATATGACCCCCTCTGGATAAAATGACCTTCTGCCTTCGAGCGGCAAAATTAGTGCACGAGAAATGTGTGATGTGGTCAATGTTGACCACATGTAAATCAGGTCATGAATTTAAGATCAGGGGATGTTTAAAATATGACCGTGCAAATAAAATGACCCCCCCTTTGGAAAGATCAGGATGATGCCACCATGTTGGTGACCTTGTTTAAGCATTGTGTTGTAATGACATCATTGTCATATTGGCATAGGGTGATATTTTGTGATGAGGGTGATATTTGTAAGATGATGGATATTAAAAGTATGACCCCTCGCAACATATGTGAACTTGTTTGATGGGCAGATAATAGCCACTACATAAAATTGACGTCGAGACTTCGCGGACCAAGTGATTATCGGGTGATAAACTTATATCGGGGTGATCTTATATAATGTGACTAATGTTTAAAATATGATCTCCCTCCTCAGAATATCAGGTTTGACCAAAACTATGACTTAACATAACTTTCTTCCCTTGGAGAATTTTAGGGTGATCCAAAAGGCAAACCTGCATGGAATTTCGTACACTTTCCAACCATGAGGTTAATGATATGAAAAACTGATGTTGGGAACTGACCCCCTCATGGTGACCTATCTACCCCCTGCAAGGTTACATACATGACTTCATTTTACCAAACCGCCCAAAGCAAAAAAACAAGAAGCCGAAGTAGCAAGAAAAAGTTGGGTCCCTATTTTGTCAAGTCAAAATGGGGCATGTTGTGTAACCACAGAACAACTTGCCA
The DNA here is from genome assembly GCA_027924645.1 of Cunninghamia lanceolata. NCBI lineage: Eukaryota > Viridiplantae > Streptophyta > Pinopsida > Cupressales > Cupressaceae > Cunninghamia > Cunninghamia lanceolata. The sequence continues at coordinate 4,142,365 of BSBN01000738.1, forward strand.
CCAAAAAATATAACTAAATTCCAATGATTCAAGTGATGTGATCACATTCTAACATAGTATTTTAACTCCTATGTACAAGTATTATAATCTTTCTGAATGATAAGATTTTCATCATGGCAACAATACTAACAAAGGATCAGGTGTGTGCATATGATTAGTTATCCTCATCTTGAAAGTAAGTTGAAAACATGAGTAACTAATGTTACGCTACATAGTTTGGGAGCATCCCTCATAGCCAACCTAGATAGAGCCTTGCTGACAGCAGGCGTCCATAGCCCTGGCAAGGTTATCTATACAATCCCCCTAAGTAGAGCCCCACTGCCAGTAGGTGTCTATAGCCCTAGTAGAGTTACTTAGATGGCCTAATTTTTATTTCTTTTTGGATTTTCAATATTTATCTCTATATTCATATGATATCATCATGTAAGCTTAATGTGCAAGGCATGATCACTTGCTAATTTAGGTTGGAGATTGCATTGGTAGCAAGGGAGTCCCTTTAGATTTTTCACTTAACACCTATACTTATGTGTTCCACAAACCCAAGGCTATTAGATGAGTCATTGTGAAAGAATCACTTTGGTCAAGAAAAGGCACCCTGATTAAAGATATCATAGACTTGATCACCAACACTTCCCAAAATGAGTCATAACCTATATAGGAAATTTGTCCTCATCACTTGAATCTTAACAATTTGGTTACTTTCTTAGGGTGATGAGCTGTATCATCTTGACTAACCCAAAACAGACTCACTCAACAAGCAAACAAACAAAAACAAAACAAAATTGTACAAACAACTATAAAAATATGCACACTATGATACACATAATGTTTCAGGCTTGAAAGTAATGCTTGAGAAACTGTCCATTAACTGGTAATGGAACATCTTCACCAGTCAAGGTCTTAAGCCTATAGGTGATGTCTCCTAAAATTTCTAAAACTTGAAAGGGACCTATCCAAAGTTTATCAAATATACCATGATCTCCTTTCCTTTCATGTGCTTTGTCCCACATAAGGACTAAATATGAGATTCTAAAAGCCTTAACTCTGGCTCTTTTGTCAAACAAATGCTTGATAATAGCCTGATGTTTAGCAAATTGGTCAATTGCTTTATTCCTTTTTTCTTCTAGGTGCATCAACTGAAGCAACCTGACTTCTTGTTTGTTATCTATGCCTAGATATTCTTGTGCAAACTGTAGTGTGGGAATCTTTAGGTTAACAGGGAGGATGGGATCCACCCCATTTACTAGGTGAAAAGGAGAATTTCCTAATGCAAGTTCCTTCATCTTGGTTCTATCTACCCACAAGGCATATTTCAATGGGGTGTTCCACTCCCTTGGGTTCTTTTCTATCAATTTCTTTATGATGTTCAATAAATTCTTGTTTGTGGATTCTGCTAATCCGTTCCCTTGGGGATAATAATTTGAGGAAAATTTCAAGATAATTTCATGATCAAAAGCCCAACTTGATAATCTTATTGAAGCAAAGGTAGACCCATTATCACATACTAAAGCATATGGAACTCCATACCTGGCTACTATATTGCTTTCTAAAAACTTGATTACATCCTTAGCATTGCATGTCTTACTACTGACAGCTTTAGTCCACTTGGTACAGTAATCAGTGATAGTCAAAACATACCTATGGCCTAAAGATGATGGAGGGTTGATAGGTTCTATGAAATCCATTCCCCATTAAGCAAATGGGTACATCTCCATCACTGGCTGTAAAGGCTGAGCAACATATCTTTCTCTATTTGTAGCAAACTGACACATATGACAACATTTGATGTGTTCAGCAGTATCTTTTAAAATAGTGGGCCAGTAGTACCCTTCCCTAAGGATAGCATGAGTGGTAAGGATGATCCATGTGCAGTTCAAAACTTGTCATGTAATTCTGCTAGCACTTTATCTACTTCTTGCCTTTCTAGGCATCTAAGATATATTCCCTCATAGTTCTTCTTGAAAAGGACTCCTCCTTTTATCATGTATTTCTATGATCTTATCTTCAAGGCTCTCCTCTGTGAGGCCTGCAATCTTGAAGGACACCTTCTAGTAATCAATATGTGCCTAATGTCTGAATACCATTCTCCATCTTCCTTTGTATTTATGACATATTGCTGGTTCATGATGTTAGGATCAATTTTAGATATCATCTGACTCAATGCTTGTCCTCTCACTAATTTCATGGGTGTTATTTCCATATCATACTCTTGGAGGATAGTAATCCATTTGTCTCTCTTCTCACCTAGTTCACTTTGCATTAAAAGCATCTTTACTGCTGCATCTGGTACTACAACACTCACCTTACTTCTTTAGATGTAATGTCTAAACTTCTTAACTGCTTGAACTAGAGAAAGCACCTATCTTTCAACATCCATGTATCTGAGTTCTGCATCCCTAAAAGGACAACTAATGAAGGCTATAGGCTTTTCTTCTTTAGCCTCATTTGTCTACGTTAACACTACTGTAGATGTATGCTCTGAAGCAAATGAATAAATGTAAAAGTCCTTGGTATAAACTGGACTGATTAAAACAAGAGCATTAGATATGGCTTTCTTGATATCGTCAAAAGCTACTCTAGCCTTAGGTGTCCACTCAATTTTGGCATCCTTCTTGAGCATGGCATTCAATGGTCTAACAATTTCTGCAAAACCAATAATAAACTTTCTAACAAAATTAATCTTACCAAAGTAAGATTTGAGCTCCTTCTTACTTCTAGGAAGTTGTATCTTCATAATTGATTCTACCCTTTCAAGATCAATGATGATCCCATTCTCTGTTATCAGATGACCCAATAACTTCCCCATGGTTACCCAAAATATGCATTTCTTAGGGTTTAGGGATATCCCGTAATGTTGACATTTATTTAGTACCTTCCTGAGGTCTTCTACATGATTCCCTCTCTCTTTAGAGAAAAATGTCAAGTCATCCATGTATATGACTATGCATTTACCAATCAGCCCTCTGAAGGCTATATCTATCATTCGCTGAAATGTGGCTCCAACATTTATCAATCCAAAAGGCATGCACTTGTAGGTGAATATTCCCCACTTTGTGGTGAATGCAGTCTTCAATCTATCTATCTTGTCTACCATCACATAGTTGTAACTTGAAAAACCATCTAAAAATGACATCATCTTTGCACCATTTACAATCTGCAAAACCTCATCTAGAGAAGGAAAATGATAGTTATCCTTTTCAGAAGCCCTATTTAAATTTCTAAAGTCTACACATAATCTAATGTCACCATTCTTCTTTCTTACTGGGACCAAGTTGGCCACCCATGTAGAATGTCTTACAGGAAATATGATCCTGGCATTGAGCAATTTCTTAACTTCTTCAAAAATGATGGGCTCCAGCAATGCATTGACAAGTCTCTATTTTTGTCTGAAAGGCTTGACATCTAGTTTCAAAGGTATAGTATGAGTGATGATTGATGTATCATAAGTTTTCAACTCATCATATGTCTAGGCAATGAGATGGATATAATCCTTAAGTGCTTGGGTTATCCCTTCCAGTTCTTCTTTTGTACACACTTTTCCAATTAGGACATTCCTTTTCTCATCATCATGTCCAATGTTAAACTATGAATACTCTCCTCCACCTACTTTAGGGAGATCTTTCTGTTTCAACATGTTGTCTAAATCAAATGTTCTTTCCAATTCTATCATTCCTTTAGGAATCTTGTTACTGGGTAACTCTAGGATTTCTTCTTCTTCCCAGATGTGATCTTCCACATTTCTTTCATCTATGATCTATGCATCAAAGACATCTCTATTGGAAATAAAGTCTAAAATATGCTGGTCATCATCAAACACTTGAAGGTTAACTACATTATCTAGCACAGAGGGTACTGATACTAATTCAACTAAAAATCTCTTCAAACCAGATATGGACAACGGTTCCAAAGTGCATGCGGCTTGGGCTAAGGCATCTACCCTGTGATTTTGTTCTTTGGGTACATGGGTGATGTTGAATGCATCAAAATATTCTATCAAATCCCATACCCTATGTCTGTAATTAGACAACTTCTTGTAATTGCAAGAATATATGCCTCTTACTTGTCTTACTACCAACTCTGAGTCTCCATAGACATGCAAAATCTTCACTTTCTTTCTGAGTGCAAATAATATCCCATGAATCAAGGCTTCATACTCAGTCACATTATTTGTGCATGGGAATTGCAATCTATATGCTGCTAAGTAGGATTTACCAGATGAATCAATAAGATCTATTCCTACTCTTGCCCCTTGTTTTGATTTGGATCCATCAAACCTGAGGATCCATGGCTTATCTTTAGTTAAAGGCTTATCTGGGCCTTCTCTTTTCTTTTTAGCTTTGGTAGCTGCACCATTTGATATCCATTTCAATTTTGGTGTTTCAATCTTCTCAAACTTCACCTTATCTGGCTGATGTGAAGCTAATATCTCTTCTTTTTCTTTACCATCAGGAGGAAAATCTTCTGAACTAGGCAACATCTGCCTTTTCAGAATATGCAACCATAATGAACAAGCACTTTTTGAATGTGGTGCTTCATACAACTTGCACCATCCTTCAATCAGAACATCTTGTGGAGATCTTTGTTGTTGTATCATCTCTTGAATTTGCTTTGATAAAAATTATTCAAACTTGGACAAATTACTGCCCCTATCTTCATCAGATAGTTCATAATCTGACTCTACCAAGCAATCACTTCCTAGGGTGATTTTCCTATTACTCTTAGCATTACTCTTGTTACATACCAAAATCTCTTTCATCTGAATAGGACTTTTATCATGATATGTGTTTTCTTCTATTCCTACAAATGACAAACAAAAATCAGTGTCACTATCACTATCTACATAACTTACCGTAGATGATGATGATGATGATGATGATGATGCCTCACTGCATGCTTGTTCCAATTCCACCATATCTAAGCAAGCATCACAAGTCTTTTCAGAATGTGCCTCATCATGTAACTTGCACCATCCTTCAATCAGAACATCATGAACATGCATTTTTAACAATTGACATCATTGTACTTCTTTGGACAAGTGCCTCTCAAAATTCTTGAAGTGATCTACCTCTGTCTCATTTTCTAGGTTACAATTAGATTCTAAAGTTATTTTATCATCCTAAAGATTATCATCATGAACATGAACATCATACATGAGGATCTCCTCTATCCTGACTGTCTGGGGTCTGATGGAGTAAACTCTGGGTTCTACATCCACATACATGATCTCATTGGTTTTATTATATTCGGTGATCATATATTTCATGCGAGACTCAACATCTATTCTTATTTGATTTGGTATTCCTTTCTAGGGCAACCACATGTGACTAAAATCAGTGGACATGTATCCATTAAGTGTTTTTGACCAATCTCTGTTGAGTAGCATCCCATAGGTATCAGGTATATCAACCACCTGAATATCAATGTAGTATTGGATTCTTGGATCTGATGCTAACTGCATATGAATGTGGGTTAGTTCTCCTACCACACTGACCTCTATTTTATCTAACTGTGTTACTTTCTTCAGTGACTTAGTAGGATGCAACCCTAGGGCATTGCATATGGACAAGGGTATTACATTGGTAGATGCTCCTAAATCTACTAAGAAATTATGAAAAATTTTACTAAACATCCTTATGGTAAGGAGAAAAGGAGGTGACTTAGTCTTGTCTCTGTACAGGGTCATGTGTGAAGTCTCTGCAGCTTGAACAGTAGCTAGAGCTTTGTGTTTAGCATTAACATCCCTAACAACATGATCCTTATTCCCTGTCTGGCCTAAGGTATGATTATCTTCTTTTGGAATAGGATCATCTAAAGACTTCATGAAGGCTTTTTTGATAGCTGGGGTTTTGAGTAGTTCTGATAATGACAGGATGATTTTGATCTTTTTCATCTCATCTACCGGGTATGTGACCAACTTATTAGACTCAAGAGGCAGATTACTATCTTTTGAGTAGTTGTTTTGTGGTGCTAAGTACTGAGCATTAACTTTGGGAAATCCAGGATTATTGTTTGCCTTAGGATTAGGAGGAGTGTTGAAATTATTTGGAGGCAAGGATGTAGTCAAAGGACCAGCGGGTTTGTTTCAATTATTCCTTAGATTGTAATTATGCCTACCCTGATATTGTTGTTGATAAGCATGTACCTCTTCATGTTCAATTGATGGCTCATTTTCATCTTCAAATGGAAAAACATAATTAGTCTCAAAAGCCATGGCTAACTCCTCACATGATAGGGTGTAATCCTGATGAGATGACATTGTCTACTAATAAGGATGATTAATGAAACTTTCTAGTACTAGGGCAGAATCATACCCACAGGGGACAATTTCATTTCCTTCAACACAAGGTGGATTACCTGAAGTATTGGACACTTTAGTTTGGAATATACTGGCAGCAATCCTAAACTAAGGACAATCCAGCTTTGCATGGGTATTGTTGTTATGTATCCTACACCAGTTTGTAAGAGCTACCTCTACAAGGTTTACTCTAGTGGTCTGCTTAGGTTCGCTAGGAAGCTGATCATCTAGGGGTGATGGAAGAGAACCATTGTTTGTCCTAGTGTTCCACACTCTAGGCTGTCTAGGGGGATTATTGTTACCATTGTTGTTATATCCCCTATTAGGATAATTAGGTCTATCATTAGCATATCCTCTATTCTGATTTGGTTGAGAATAGAAATTCTGACTCCTCAAATGAGTGATCTCAGTGGCGAGTTTCCTTAACTGTGCTGATATCTCTTTAATTTCTTCCTTCTCTTCCTAAACTTTGGCTACTGCATTCTCTATTTAAGGTTTGAAAAAGGAAGATCCATTGTTATTTTTGTTAGATTGTTCCACAACCTGAGGTACCTATGTATGTCCCAGATATTGTAACATTTGACCATTTCCATTTGGAGGTGGCATGATACTAAGTAGAGGTATCTGCAAGGGACTTGGCATTACAGCTGGAGGTATCATGGGTCCATTGGTCTATTGTTGAGCAAGATATGTAGGATAAGCAAGGAGTGTTGGAAATGCAATATTAGGTGTTGGAGTAGGGATCAGTTGCTGACTGACTTTGACAGCTTCTTCAAAAGCTCCTATCAAGGTTGTGACACCAAGATGTGCTCTCTTGATAAACATAGAAGTCAAGGGATCTAAGGCTGAGTAATATATACTTCTAGTAGCTTCATCTAGTATAGTATATGCAGCAACTAGCTTAGAGAGCATCTTTTGGAATCTTGCATTGAAATTAGCAATAGGCTCTCCTTCAAATCTCTTGATTGTGGCAAACAGATGATAATTCATTGAAGGATCTATAGATATTTTTAATCTATCCTTTAAGGCTTTCTCCAAGGTGGCCCATGAACCAACTGAACCTTGACCAAGACTGATATACCAGTTATATGCCTCTTCCCCTAAGGAAAATGGAAATAACCTGCATACCATATCCTGATGTTCAATTCTAGCCCTACAACAAGCTTCCTTGAATGTTCTAATGTGATCATCAGCATCCTAATATGGATGATATTTAGGACAAATCGTATTAGGATTTTTAGGCAAAGGTGTTGATAACTGAGAGGGGGGGGTGAATCAGTTATCCTAATTATTTCCTTTATTGAACTTTCCTTTTAATTGAAGCAGCATAAAATCAAACATAAAACATTAACCATAAAACAAGAAACACATGACACAGTATTTTGACGTGGAAACCCTGTTAAGGGAGAAAACCACGGGGTGATTAACCCAAAATAATTCTCTGTTAGAAGAATAGGAAATTACAAAGATGGCACTTGCCAATTAGGGCTCACTGCCCGAGCACACTGCTCACAAGAGGCCCACTGCCTACAAGAAGACACACTGTCTACAAAGTGATGAGAATCACAGTCTTGAACTGATTGGAAGCATCTGCATATGCTGGAGTTCAGTTCCGGTTAGGCTCAGTACACTGATCTGCTGCACTTCATCTTTCCTCTGTTCTTTATTCTGCTATCTTCCACATACTAACACACCTTTCACAACTAAATCCATCCTCTATATATATCCGCACAAGTAATTTCATCACCTTTCTAGTCAGCATCCGGAACAGTCTAGTTTCTTACAAACTCTCATTCTGTCGGCTGAATCCTTCCTCACCAAGCAATGCGGATCAAGCATATACTTGTAGATATCATTAATCATGTCGGCCAAACATGATTCATGCCTTCACAACCTCTGTCATCAACAGTAACACATCCGGAAAGCAGTCTGATACTCTGCCAGTCAGTTCTTCCTCTGTTTTCACTGTCTCTCAGGAATCCGGTACTCAACCATTCATATCTTTTTCCTTGTCCATCACCGGAGGCTAAATCCTTGGAATATACCACTTAAGGTAGTCCTCTTGACTTCCCCAAATCCACACTGCACCAAGACACTTCCACTGAGAGGTCCGGACCAATCTGTCGGACCTTACCACATGCTCTGTTCTTCTTCACCGGACCACAACATTCTTTATTCTGACTTCCGGTAGAGACACATCATGACTTGCGGATATGTGGGATGACCTTTGTTGCCATCAATGACAACAACCATGAATCCATATAGTGTCTCTTGCCAACAATCTCCCCCTTTGGCATTGATGGCAACACTTAGTGAAAAATGACTAAGTATTTTCACTATGCTCCCCCTTTGCTGATGCTCTGTCTTTATATACAATTTCCGGAACTCCCCCTTAGTTGGATCCCTCATTTTTCACTGCTCCTCACTCCCCCTTTGACATCAATGGCAAAGGGTAGGGTCCGCATATCAAAATTTTCAAAAATTTCTTATACTTAGCCGCATATTTACATACTCACATATATTGAAGAATGTCTGCAAAGGATGTCTGTAATTGAATCATTTCGGTAGCCCAACTTTGCTTCATTCTGTCCAAAATTGAAATGTGACCACTTAACAAAAATGCAAACGCTTCTGCCCGCTTGAGATCTGTCGGATCTTTTGTTTGGGCGGTGGTTCTAGCATCACTGATGGCCTCATGCATGGTTTCCAACTTAGGGATTATAATCCTTCTATGTTCTCCCATCCGGTTGGTGATGTTCTTCCTTTCCTTCTCAAGATTCTTTATTTAGTTCAAGACTGCAATAGTCTGACATTCTTGATTTATTATAGAGGAAGAGAGAGGATCAAAACTTTGAGATAAGCTTTGTAGCTTATCCTGTTCCTCTTTTATTTTCTTGTCAAATGCTGCTATTGCCTTTGACCAGGATATACAAAATTTATAGATATCACCGCCATCCTTAAGAGCATTCTCTAAGCTCCTTATTCCAATGCTTACAATCTTCCTATCCTTAGAGATTAATTCTAATATTTCTGAAAATCTCTTATCCAAAAATTCCTTCCGGACCTTTTCTTCAGCTGATTTTTCTAAAGAATCAAAATGTGTATCAACACTGCTGACTAAGGTTTTTAGATTACCGGAAGTGGAGGCTGTCGGATCTATCTGGATTGATGGCATGATCTTTACAAGTATTCCGGAAGCAGCCTCTATCAACTCACAGTCTTCCATATGAGACTTCAGGAGCTTTTCATTTGCCTTGGCATTTGCAAATGAAGCTATCTTCATTGTTTGTACCGGAGAGAGAGAGTCAAAATCAAATGGACCTTTGAGAAGCTCCGGTTCATCAATCTCTAGAGTTTCTTTACTCAAAAATTGTTGAACAGTTTGTGCAGTGTCTCTTGCCGGAGACAGATGTTTCTTTTCTTCTGCAGTCTTAGAACTGTCAACCTCTTTGTCTTTCACCACTGCTTCCTTCTCCTGTAGTTGCTCTTCTTCTTTGGATCCGGAGACTGTAGGGGAAACTGGAGGAGAGATACTAACTTGTTCATGGGCCACTTCTTCTTGAGCAGAGGGTCCCAAGTCCTCACTTGTCTGTTCAGGGCTCACTTCTTCCGGAACAGAAGATTCCAAATCAGCAGCTGTTTCTGCACCTAAGTCCTCTACAACAGGAAGATTGAACCTTTTGAAGGCCTTCCGGAGGATCTCTTCTGTTTCTTGGGCCACTTTGTCAGTCTCACCAAGCATGAGTTGATTCATCCTGGCTTGGCTTCTGAACTCATCTTTACAGTCCTTGAAGATAATGTTCATTGTCTTGGGATCAATTTGAGGATATAGCTGAATAGCTATCTGCTCCCGGATCTCAAGATCTTTGGCATGAGCATTATTCTTTCTTACTTCCATTTCCTTCTCTAGGCTTTTAGGAATGAGAGATATGATCTCAATGAAAGCCTTATTGTATATGTTCAGATATTTAACTGTGGCTTCCTGCAGAGTCTTTTGGTCTGCCTCACTGAAGTCATCATAGGATTCAGTCATTGGTTGAAGGTTTCCATCCACCGTGACCGACTTGATTATGCTCTCTAGTGACAGAGTGGGCTTTTCAACAGTTACCTCTGCCATTTCCTCCTTGTCTTGGCCTGTGGAGGGCTTACCGGATCCTTTCTTTTTCTGTTTCTTTACTTCTCTTACTCCCTCATCTGATTCTGTTTCCTCTTCATCCTTTTGGCTTCCATAAGCCCTTGTGGCTTTTGCCTTTGATCTCTTACCGGATGCCTGGACTTCCGGTTTTGAACTTTTGGTTGAAGGAGGTGCAGATCTCTTTGTTGATCTGGTCCGGGTGGGAGCTCCAACCGGAGCACTTTCTTTGCTTTTCTCTTCTTCCTCGGCCTTCCTCCTCTTTTCCCGGCTGGCATCAAGTGCCTCCTTTGAGATACCTAGGCCTTGAGCAATGTGCTCTACTTCTTTTCTTACCTTTCTTTTAATCTCAGGTTCCCTGAGTTCTACATGTATTTTTACACTCAGCTCCTCAAAGGTTCCAAACCTTTCTGCCTTAGGATCTTTGGGCTGACTTAGCATGTGTTGAACATGCAGCTCCACTATCTGTTCATCAACTTCATACCCCATGGGCATGATCCAGACAGTCCTTGGCTCCACTGCCTCCATTAGGCACTGATCAGTGTCAACCATAAAGCACACTGAGTCCTTGTATTTCTCAATGAGAGACTGAGGAATTCTCTCTCTTGCTTGCATCATGCTCTGAAAGTTTTTGAAGTATCCCCATAGAGCTGAATTTCTCACTTTTGCATCCCCAAGTCCATGCAAGTAGTCTTTTATCTGGACTGCAACAGGTTTGTCATTCTGCCATACCCATCCACTTGTTCCGGGTAGCTCATTCATGAAATAGAAGAATAGACATACAATAAGAGTACCATATTTAAAGGAATTCTTCTTATCCTTTTTGATTTTCTGTATGTTTTCCATTAATTGGCTTAGTAGTAGTTCGCAGAGATCATATTCTGCATTCTTTCTTAACATTTCATAAGCAGTGTATATTGCAGTTCCGGATACAGAATTCTCCCTGCTGGAGTGGTAGATCTTGTATCCTATTATCATTGATGCATATTTGATATCCGGATCGGAGATGTCTTCAATGGTCATTGCCCTTTTGTCAAATTTTGATCCGGTGGCCTCAGTTACAATGTTGTTCTTGACAGATTTGAGGATAGGTACTCCTCCGGAAGAGTATAGGCCAGTTACTGCTCTAATTGCCTCTTTTGTGATCTTACAGGGTCTATCTAGCCATAGAAAGTTGTCATGCATTCTGCTCAGTACATACCGGACCCATTCATCTTCTTCAAAGCAGGGGAAATGAATAAATTGCTCAAATTGTTTCTTCTGAATATCCTTATACTCTGGTTTAAGCTCAAAAGCATTGTCAATCAGCTGCTTGTGATAGAGGTCTCTTAATTTGAATTCCCCAAATTCCTCAATGTTTGCATGTATGTAAACCCTAATGTCTTCGGTGTGTAAAACTCCGTGGGGAACACTAGAGAAGGCTCCTAGTGGGTCTACCTCCAATGATTTGTAGGGATGTTTCTTGAATGAGGGGCGAGGTCTATCAGAGATCTTAACTATGTTTGGAGTAGCCATTCTTCAAAGATTTGCAGTGAGGTAATGAAAAACGGAGAATACCTTATGCGCCTTCGGTTTGCACGGAGTGGTTGAATTGATTTCTTTATGCAATAGCTTCGGCAGGAGATCCTTGGTGCTTGATGAACCTTGTTGCAGAGCTCCACTTTTCGCTTCTTCTCGAGTGCAGAATGAGCAAATGACCTTTGAGAAATCCCTTAAATTGCTCCGCAAACCCTAATATCTGTCTGCAATAAATGCTTCACCTACATCATTCCGGTTTGCCTTGTCTGGATAGTTTGGAGTATCCCGGATTGGTTCTGATCTGAGGATATCATCCGGATCTTTCAATCATGAATAAATCGAGGTAACATATTACAAGAGCATCCCAAACACTCTGTCCAATCCGCAGAACGAGATAGTGCATTTCTGGATCTTTCCGGACCTTTTTGTAATTCTCTATCATACCGGAGCATCTCCCTGAACAGGTCTTATTTGATTGATCACAGCTTCTTCATAACTTCATGCGGACCTCTGAAAACTTGACTGAAGTATCTCAAGACTCATATCTACAAACCCTTTGATCCGTATCTTGTGCCACATCCGGTACCACTTGTTTGGCTGGGGAAACAAGATTTTCTTTGAGTCTCCCCCTGAGCCTGAGCTCACTTTTTAATTTCCGGAAGAAATATCAGCACCAGAGTCTGGTGCGGATCCAACCTCTATATTCTCTGAACTTTTCTTCACCCATATCTTGCTCATCTGATTCCTAACCTCTTCCGCATTCATCTTTTGTTTACCCTTGTCTTGATTCTGATTATACACCGGACCTCTTTTGTCCTGATTCTTGTTTCTGCAAACTTTAGCATTATGACCGGACCTATTGCAGATTTGGCAAATAACATTTCTTTGCATATTTGACTGATATCCTCTTGATCTGCATTGATTAGCCATATGACCTACTCTATTGCATGTGAAGCATCTACCTTTGAATGATTTGTTTACTTGCATACTTCTGCATTCATGGGATTTGTGTCCATACCTTTTGCAGTTGAAGCATTGTCCGGAGAAGGATGAATTAATCTGATTCATTCTCATTCTGCACTGATTAGCTTTGTGACCAAAGTGGTTGCAGCTGTGGCAGTATCCATTGAAGGATGGATATCTTTGAGCATTTGGTTGTCTTACCGGAGGTCTTCTAGGCCTGCTTCTTGGATTTTCTGATCCAAGATTCTTCTGACCGGATCCGGAGCTTTCTCCTTTCTCATATCCCAAACCATACTTGTCATCTGTCCTCTTTTGACTTCCAAGAAGAACTTCAAGTTGAGCAGAACTTATCTTGAATTTTTCTTTATATTCATTTGCTGTTTGAAGGTCTCTTTTGAGAGAGGCAATTTGATCTTCAAGTTTTCCTTTATTATCTTTGGCATCTTCAAGATCAGATTCAAGATGTCTGATAATCCTGTCCATCTGGTGGCATTCTTCTGATTTTTCTTTAAGAGATTGTCTTAGATTGTCTTCAGCCTTTCTTTTTTCTTCAATCTCTTGAGTAAACTTTATAGTTCCTGATTCCATTTCATGTCTTAACATAATGACTTCTTTTGATAACTTTTCACATAACTTGGTTTGCTCAGTCAATTCTTCATTTGTATTGCTTTCTTCACTTTGTCTTGCCAACTGTTGAAGCAGCTCCTTTCTCTTTTTCATAGAGAGACTTAATTTGTCTTTTAATTCTCTCATGAATTCATCAGCCTATTTGAGTCTTTCCTTTAATTCACTAACTTCAGAATTCGACTGTTCAAGATCCTCAAGAGCAGTCTTGAGTTGCTCCCTTAAACCATATGCATCCATTTGAAATCCCAGATCTTCCTCAAGCTGTTAGGCTCTATTTGGAGGAACTTGGCTCTGATACCAATTGTTGATAACTGAGAGGGGGGGGTGAATCAGTTATCCTAATTATTTCCTTTATTGAACTTTCCTTTTAATTGAAGCAGCATAAAATCAAACATAAAACATTAACCATAAAACAAGAAACACATGACACAGTATTTTGACGTGGAAACCCTGTTAAGGGAGAAAACCACGGGGTGATTAACCCAAAATAATTCTCTGTTAGAAGAATAGGAAATTACAAAGATGGCACTTGCCAATTAGGGCTCACTGCCCGAGCACACTGCTCACAAGAGGCCCACTGCCTACAAGAAGACACACTGTCTACAAAGTGATGAGAATCACAGTCTTGAACTGATTGGAAGCATCTGCATATGCTGGAGTTCAGTTCCGGTTAGGCTCAGTACACTGATCTGCTGCACTTCATCTTTCCTCTGTTCTTTATTCTGCTATGTTCCACATACTAACACACCTTTCACAACTAAATCCATCCTCTATATATATCCGCACAAGTAATTTCATCACCTTTCTAGTCGGCATCCGGAACAGTCTAGTTTCTTACAAACTCTCATTCTGTCGGCTGAATCCTTCCTCACCAAGCAATGCGGATCAAGCATATACTTGTAGATATCATTAATCATGTCGGCCAAACATGATTCATGCCTTCACAACCTCTGTCATCAACAGTAACACATCCGGAAAGCAGTCTGATACTCTGCCAGTCAGTTCTTCCTCTGTTTTCACTGTCTCTCAGGAATCCGGTACTCAACCATTCATATCTTTTTCCTTGTCCATCACCGGAGGCTAAATCCTTGGAATATACCACTTAAGGTAGTCCTCTTGACTTCCCCAAATCCGCACTGCACCAAGACACTTCCACTGAGAGGTCCGGACCAATCTGTCGGACCTTGCCACATGCTCTGTTCTTCTTCACCGGACCACAACATTCTTTATTCTGACTTCCGGTAGAGACACATCATGACTTGCGGATATGTGGGATGACCTTTGTTGCCATCAATGACAACAACCATGAATCCATATAGTGTCTCTTGCCAACAAAAGGATGTTATGCCATGAAAGTTAGAGGTGACTCTGTAGTAAAGAAGGACATTGTGACTGGTGGAGGTTGGACTTGAGGTGTGTCAGGTGGTCCTGTAGGTGTTTACAACCGAATAGGAGTTACAGGAGCACATTTTGGTGAAGCTCCTGACGCACTAGAACCTGGGGAATGATGAACATCTACTGTTCTAGGTCTAAATCCCTAGATAGGCAATTCTTCAAAGAGTCCGCTGGATCTGGACCTAGTATTTGGCCTAAGAGCCAGGATTACTTGAATTTAAGGAAATTTGGCTTTGTTTACTATAAAGATCAGCTAAAACACCCTAGCAAAGGTTGTATTTATGATCAAAATTTGAAACTGACTGGATATTTACACAATATTTTAAGAAACAATACAAATATGAGGTGATATGAGGCTTTGGGACACAAGCAATCGGATATTAGGTTTCTTAAGTCGATTACCTCAAAGCTTTTAGTAAAAGACCTGAAATAGAGCCTATCTTTGAAAATTCATGATGATCAACCACAAAGCTTGCAATATTTATTCTTAATTTTGAAAACTTTACAAAGGATAAGCATGCACAAACCTAAAACAACAAATCTTTGCATATGACTTGAAATACAGAGCAGCTTGAGTGTTACCTTTCTGTCTACATCATCAAATCAAACAAATCTACTTGATGAAAAGGCCCTCCTTCTAGCGCCAATTTATGTTGATGATGATTGTTAGTCATAACAACATGCATAAAAATTTGCATAACAAACCTTTGTTATCTTGTAAAGTACAATAAACTTAGGATAAGTTGATGACTCCAAGTCTTCATTGATTGGGTCATGATCATCTGACGTTACTTAGAGGTTGATGTGACATGCTATTTTCCATTTCAAGGGATCTTACATTTGTCTTGATGATCAGTATTGTTCTGTTTCCTGTAAATTTACTCCACAGAGAGGTTATTTCTACTCTATTTCCAAAGATAGTTGATGTATTTGCAAGTTTGATCAATTCTTCTAATTATTGATCATCATGAACCTGTTCTTTCTTCTACACAGTATATTTACTCAAATGATGTGTTTGTAAGTGGATATTTACATGTATCTCTTGGATTTATGTATGAATTTGCATGATATTTGTCAATTTAACATGCTTTTATTCTAAATATGCTATGTATTTCCAATTATCTATGGGATATCAGCGTATTTCATGTTATTTTCTTTTAAGTCTATTATTTGCAATTGTTATGATGAATTATTATGAAATTGAAAGAAATTTAAAAGAATTCTTCTAAGTTTAGTGAATCTTTAGCCATTGAACTACATACATACAAGATACATTCATGAGGAGAAGAAATCAAACCACATGTCACTAGGATGTTCCACAGCTAGATACGGATGATGCTAACTTCAAAGGATAAGGAATGAAAACAACACATGTAGACTGACAAGCACTCCAAGGGACGTAGTTGATCAATGCATGTATCAAGATTTATGATGATTTGTAATCAAATTGTCTTCTCTTTCATTCAGTATGCATAACATGTACATTTACAACAACTTTGAAATGAGTCTTGATATTTCAACAATCAAATTTCAATTAAGTTTTGAATATTCAAAATATGGCACCCCTGCACCTTTTATAGAATAAGGTGAGGGAGCGGTTACAAATGACCTACAGTCAGGATTTGTCAATTAAGATGAATGGTAGATAATCACCCCTTTGACTCAGTCAACTTTCCTTTGTGACACAGGTTGCCAGCTGGCAACCCTCTGGATGACTCATTATCTTATGAGTACCTTATGCATATGTCTTCTTCTGATGAATCTTCATTTATTCCTTGGGTTCCTCTTCTTCATGTTCTTCTCCTTCATCATGATCATCATCCTCATTTCTTTTTGTATCACTATCACCTTGATGAACATCATCTTGTATATGGACCTTCATTGCCATCCTAATATTCTCATACGCCTATACAATTTTATCTACCCCCCCGCCATCTTGGGTTTTGGCTTTTGTTATGGCATGCTTGTGAGACTAGAATTTGGCTTTGATTATGTCCATCTTACCTTTTCTACTATTCAAAGTATCATTATTGTAACTTTCCACCTTGACTTTGATCCTCATGATCTTATTCATCACCTCTTCTGTTAGGTAGGTGAGGGGGTCATCAGCTACCAGCTGGAAATTATCATGCAGAGCTTTGATAGCAAAGTCTACATCTTGATTTTCTATCTTTCCCTCTACTTTCCCTTGTAATGCTTCAAGGATCTCTGCTTCATGTGCCATCATATTGTGTAACTTTATACTGATATCCCTGAGCTTGCCACTGCATTTCTTCAGGATATCACATTCGAACTTGATATCCTCATACCATATGTCTATCAGTAGGGCGGTGTTATTATTCAATACTTGATTATTTATTAGGATTTGAGGATTAATCCTCTTCATCTCGCTCAAAGAAGTTAGGTCCTTTTCCAATTGGAATGACCATCTTCCTATTTCATTTTGCATTTTGTCTACCTTTCTCTTCAAACTGCTTAAAGAATTACACCTCTATAAAGAGGTTCTCAAAACTTCCTCAGCTCCTGTGAGGGCTGACAGCATCCACTTCTCCATGATCATGGCTTCATGCTTCATGAAGTCCAATTTGGTGACCTCTTCCTGGGATATGATAGTCAATGGGACTGCCAGGTCTACTTGTGTACTATCAAGGTTAATCAACCCCTTTATATATGAATGCAGTTGGGCAATGTGCTCCTTATGCTGTTTATTTTTCTCTTTCTCCTTCTTTACCCTTTGGGTCAAAGAATCAATGATGTCCTTCCCTTCCTGACCTTCTTGGTCCTCATTGGCAAAATCCAAATCAACAGTTGTGATTTGGAATTCCTCAAGGGTGATCTTGCCCTTCTCTTTCTCTATAGTGGGAAGTGCTACTTGGGCAGTCCTTCTACCTATAGCAGGATCTCTTCTAATAGTTGATGTCAATCTGGCTTGCGCTTCATGATTGTCTCTGCAAACAGGGTAGAAACATCAAATTCTTAAATTTCAGACCCTCCTTCCATACTTCCATACCTATTTCTTTCTCCATCCACTGAGGCACTTCATCTCCAGATCCTTGATGTCCTTTGTCATCATCATGTCTGCCATGATCCCCAGTATTTGCTTCTATTATGGGTGGAGAAGGTGACTTCTTAGTTTCTTCCTCATGGAATTCTTCATGAGGGGGATCTTGATGCATCTCTTCTTGCTGAGGGTCTTCCTTTTGTGGGGGAGGATCCTGTGGAATGTCCACATGATGATCCTACGCTTGATCTTGTACTCCCTCTTTCAGAGTCTCATCCACCTTAGTGTTTTCCTCATCTTGAGGCATATTAACATTCGTGGCCAATGTCTGAGTGCTTGGCCTTGGTGCATCACCCTGATCTTGGGTCACATTTTGTTCCATACCTGATGCACCGATGTCTTGTGTCTTAAGGTCCTCCTGACTTGATTTATCTTTTTCTCTTGTATCTCCTTGAGTCCGGGCAGCATCATCACTTGATGTATCTTTATCACCCTCACTCTTTTGTTGGACTTCCACTATCTTTGGCTCAATGGGTATCTCATGTTGTTGCTGGCCCATATCCAAAGCATTTCTCTCTTCTCTTGCCTGCTTGGTTACTTCAATTTTCTCTGTTACATCAGGTGTACCTACTTTGTCTTTGGGGCTCACATCCTCCCTATATATCAAATCTATAACTATAGGGCTAGTCACCTGATCAACCAATTTGTCAAGCCTGATTTGTTGGGCTGCCCTCTCTAGGCTACTTTCCTTTTCTTCCTCAGCTGTTTACTTTACTTCCTCCAATACCACCTTCTGCGCTAATGGGGTCCCATGTGGAGTCATGTGGGTACTAGAGGTGAGAGTTTCCATCCTCTAAGAGGCCACATTCTACACTACTTCATCATCTGATAAGTCAACGGTACCTTCCAAGGAGAAAGGACCACCCTGACCTGCTTTGGAAGTCTCTTTTGTCTATTCTTCCGCCCTCTCAGTATTGAACTTGATTATGGTGGGAAGCAGCACATCATGTTGCATCCCCTTCCTGAATACTTCACCACAAGCTCCTCTTAATACAATAGGGTTAGTCTTGATATCACCCCACATGGATGTTCTTTGCTTTTGGGGGGGTGATGGCAGTGGTGCTGCCCTCCTCTTCCTGCTGACCATCATCGGGTCATCACCTGCAAGCTCTTTATTTACTGGCTCTTCTTCAAACAGGATATCCTCTTCTACTTCATACTGTGAGGTTTGGCCTTCCTCCCATACTTTTTTGATTTCAACAACTGGCCTCAGGATCCTCTTTTTCTTTGGTTTGTCCATCAAAGGCGACGCAGATGAAGCAGATGCCTATCTTGATGTTGATGCACCTATAGCTAGTATGGAAATTCTTTCGATTATCACCCCCTTAGGCTCATCATCAGTTTGCTTTCCTCTAGGGGAACCCTTCCTCTATTTCTAGGTGGGTAGTCTCTCTCCATTGGATTTCCTTTTCTCATTGAGGAAGTCATCATACTCCTCATTAGTTAGTTCTTGCATTTTCTTCTTAGCATCAACAGTAAGGGCTACACCCCTTTTCTTTAATCTGTTTATCTGTTCATCTACACAAGCTTAGGTTAACTGTAGCACCTCACCTGTAAACTGATCCAAGGAAATGTCCTCTAGCTGTGTTAGATCAGGGGCTGAGATGGTTTCATTGTAGACCTTCTTGTCTTCATATTCATTTGACATCATTTTTCCATCATCCTTCTTTAGTTGTGCTGGCACTGGGATGCAGTCATATGTCCTTATCTGGTTCAAGGTGAGCCTCTGGTATTTTCTTCTTCTCACCTCAGCTTCATCCTCACGATCTATCCAAAAATCTTTGAGATGCTTCTGATGTATAGGCTTTCTTGTTATTTTCTACATCCTGCCATAATGGTTAGAAGATCTAGCCAATGGAAATGGCTGCAGATACATCAGTTTCAGACCTCCCATGGCATGCTCTATGCTATGTCAATCTAAGCACGTATACCAGCCCATAGACACTGGAAATAGTACTAGAGGTATCTTCTTTTGGGCTTTATATGCCTCCACTATGGTAGACACTTGTCTCAGAAACTCCATCAGGACCACCCCATCAATAGGGTACTTTGGTAGCATAAGGGGCTGTTCTTCAAATCCTTCTATTCTTATATATGAAAATGTGGCATACTAGATGAACTAGGCCCCATGTCTGTAAACAACTTCCTGAGCCTCCATGCTCAGTCTCTTGGTTTTGTCTTCCTCCATTGTTCTGACTAGATCCATAGAGAATGCATCATTCGCCAATTTATAATCTAGGAGGTAGTTCTTTATCTATAGTTGAGGATAGTGATCCTATATGTGGGCATCATCTAGATCACCACTAGCCTTACCTAATGTAGTCAGTGCATCAAATGTTCCCTTGTAAGCACATGGGTACACAACATATGAGGTCATATGGAATGAGAATTCCTAACCTCCCAGGTTCCTCATCTCTTCATCTAATGCATCACTGATGACCTTGGCCCATAATGGCTTGTTATCTATATAAAGGACCATTTGGATGATTCCAAACATCCAATTCTTAAAATTTTCAGCATGAGGTATACCTATCATCCTGCTAAGTAGGGCAATCATGTACTTGTACTCATCATCAAAATCAAACTTATACAGGTGTATGGGAAATTTAGCTAAGGCAGTGTAGGTGCTGATTTTTTACCTCCACTGATACATCCTCTTCCTTGCATTCTTCTTATTGTTATTATACTTTGTCTCTAGTTTATGTAGATCCACACTAACCACCTTCTTTCCAACTGACAGATTGAAAGTAGAGGTGATGCCCTTAATTAAAAAGTTAGCATAAACTATCCCATGCTTCTCCACCCACCTGGTCTAAGGGATATAGTTCCTGGCACACTCTACCACCAACTCTGGGGTTTCCATGGCATATGGGAATCCGGCTGCATGCCACATTCCTGAAACATATATTGCATCTAGAAGGGTATTGTCCTTATCATGATCTATTCTAGATGACCATACTACTAGGTTTGTATCTCCCTAGTGAGTGTCACCAATGATGCCATACTTGAATTGTACCCCCTCAGGCTAAACAAACATGGGCTTAAGAAATTCTGTATCAGACTTGTTCCACCTAAGATTTACAATGGAATCCTAATAACGCCTGATCTATCTCACTTCACAATATCTATATTCATTTATACAACATTATATACCTCTACAGCATCATGCATACTATATCTATTACTCTTTACTTCATCTTGATATGCACATTTACATATTCAAACCATGAGAAAGAACATACTACCTGAACATGCAGATAATGACAATAGGAAAGTTTTCAATTACTTACCTAATAATGCTTTCCTCCTAGGTTAGATGGGTAATTATGGAAAAGGGTTCCAAATGCTAAGGATCACCTATTCTGTTATGCTAGAAGATCCAGTCCATTCACAGGTAGCTCGTATGAGGGTTTGACTTCTCTACTCTGTAATTTCTTATTTTTTTTACAAGGTAAATGAAAATAACCTTGGAAAGTTACCTTTAAACACATACATAGGGCAAATTAGGGTAAAACTATGTTGGGATGGCTTAATCTATTGATCTTCTATAGAGAATTCATGGATGATGCCATGTGTTTGAATTGTATTCGCAAACGGTGGGAATCCATCTACCGCATTTATGTCCATTTAATGTTAGGAAACAGGAGGGGGGGTGATCTTTGAAAGATCAACTGATATTCAAAATATGACCCCCTCTAGATAAAATGACCTTCTGCCTTCGAGTGGCAAAATTAGTGCAAGAGAAATGGGTGATGTGGTCAACATTGACCACATGTAAATTGGGTCATGAATTTAAGATCAAGGGATGTTTAAAATATGACCCTGCAAATAAAATGACCCCACCTTTGGAAAGATTAGGATGACATCACCATGTCAGTGACCTTGTTTAAGCATTGTGTTGTAATGATGTCATCATCATATTGGCACAGGGTGATATTTTGTGACGAGGGTGATATTCGTAAGATGACGAATATTGAAAATATGACCCCCCGCAACATATGTGAAGTTGTTTGACGAGCAGATAACAGCCACTACGTAAAATTGACATCCAGACTTCACGGACCAAGTGATTATCAGGTGAAAAACTTATATCGGGGTGATCTTATATAATGTGACTGATGTTTGAAATATGACCCCCCTCCTCAGAATATCAGGTTTGGCAAAAATTATGACTTAACATAGCTTTCTCCCCTTCGAGAATTTTAGGGTGATCCAAAAGGCAAATGTGCATGGAATTTCGTACACTTTCCAACCATGAGGTTAATAATATGAAAAAATAACCTTGGCAACTGACCCCATCATGGTGACCTATCCACCTCCTGTAGGGTTACATACATGACTTCATTTTACCAGACCGCCCAAAGCAGAAAAACAACAAGCCAAAGTAGCAAGAAAAAGTTGGGTCCCTATTTTGTCAAGTCAAAATGGGGCGTGTTGTGTAACCACACAACACTAAGGTGTGTTTTGGTTTTCCTTCATTCATTTACAAAATAGGAATGTTTACGTCTAGACCTAATTTGAATCTTCTAGCTTAAAGTGATTTGCTGACCTTGGAGAATGTTCTCAAGGTTGAAGATAGTATTTAAATAAGTGTTAAGAGGTTGTGATTGGGTGCAAGTGTGATGGATATGATGTGATTAATAGAGTGGTTGAGTGAGTGAAGCAGTACAAGCCTTCATGTGTTAGATTATTGGATGCAGTGAGAAGGTGTCTACTATCTTTCAGTGGTACTACAAAGATAATGTTGATGTTGTGGTTAATATTGAGCTTCATTGGAACTGTGCTCCATGCATGTGTTAGATGCAACTATAACAATTCAATCCTAGATGTGAGCCACCTTCTCTATCTCTTTCTTTCAGGACAATGAGTCCTTTGGTAGTGAGCCACATGTAGTGAGCATTCTTGGACACTGAGTCCACCAATTGTATCAACCTTAACCGGTTGCCTTATTGATATATATTGTGAGCTAATCCTCACTATGGTTTTTCCTGTCTTGGGTTTTCCATGTAAAATCTAGTGTTATGTTGTGTATGGTGTTGTTATGATTTAGTTTCTATTATTTACATTTCATGATTAATAATCATAACAAGCTTAAGGTTTAATTGGATTAATGTGGATCTGAATGTGTATGAGGATTTTGAAATTTTAAGTTAGAACTGATTCACCCCCACTCTTAATTGTCTTGTGCATTCAACACTTATGATGCTTATGTATAGTGATATGCTTTTATGATGTTGATGATTATGATGTTTATGTATGATGGTTGATGTTTATGCATTATGATATGGATGATTATGATGTTATGGACTGACATGTGTGGGATGCAGGATGATGGCATAGGTGATATGATACATGTGGTTTGTGTTTATTGATGTTATGATGTATGGATTATATGACATAGATATGTGTGTGTATTATGATGATGATTATGACCATGGTATTCAAGATGTAGCATGTTATGTATGGACTATGATAGATGTATTATGTTATGCATGTTTGATATGAGATGTATGTAAAATTAACATGATAATGTAATGATGTGTAAATGGTAAATAGATAAATGAAAATATGGTTAGATTAATAAATATATATTATGTATGGGCTAATGTGATAAAATGGATAATATATGCATTAATGAATGGATAATGATAATGCAATGAATAATATATGCTCAAATTAATAAACATATAGTAATGGATAGATAATGAAAATGTAAAGTGATGAAGTGTATAATATATGCTCAGATTAATAAACATATATTGAGGAATGGATAATGAAAATGCAAAGTGATGAAGTGAATAATATATGTTTAGATTAATAAATATATATTAATGAATGGATAATGAGAACAAAAAATGATTAATGATTAATGCAACGGTATGGTTACGAGGTGTTGTGATTGATTTTGTTGATCATGATACCAAATTATTGAAAATGGTCATAGGATGGGAGAAGAACATAGTCAAAGTAGGTAGAAGAAATTAGATGGAAGGAAGTTTGATTCGATGAATCTTGGAACAATACATATGGGATAAGATGATAGTGAAGGGGATGTATATGTAGGATAAAGGGATGATAGCTTGTATTAGGAAATTATATAAACAAATATGAGCACTACTATTGATATAACATGAGATGTTATGCACCAAGGTATGTGGAACCAAGGTGACAAGGAATCTATGCATAGGACTTGACACTGCAAACAATATGATGAACCCATGCATACCCACGATAGTAAAACCTTGTCTAGATGAACGAGGGAGATCCAAAGCATAAGCCCTTAGTACACAAAAGGTATGAGGAACCTTAGATGCAAAAGAGATATAGTATGCTAGAACTAACCCTACTATTCACAAGATATGAATACTATAGTGGAGTAATGAGAACCTCCCACAAGCACAACATACGAAAGCAAAGACTATGCCCCATTCCTGATTGTTCACCACATACCATGATATAATGAGATTAAGGTAGCTCTAAAATAATCCAATAATAGGACACAAGATAAAAATCAAAAACCAAAAGTCCAACTGACCAAAACATACAACCATCATATCTCTTGCCAAAATCGATGGAGGATTGGTGGTTCTTCCCATTGTAGGAAGGATGCATCCATAGGATAGGAATCGATGGATGGCTAGGATAAACTAAAGGATAGGCAAGGTGATATAGGCCATAAGTTGTGGAAAAGCCAGTCTGGTATCTAATGAGTTTTCATGAAAGTGTTATGTTTTGATACTTTTCTTAGCAAGTATATTATGTGTAGATCAAACGTAATCAACAAGCTCAAGAGGTTGGGACCATCCAAATGGGGTTGGATGGGTGCATCTTATGTACCTACATATTGGACACTTCCTTCATATTCTAGACTACCTACATACCCTATATCCAAGGGATCAAGGCACATTAAGATGCAAGTGATGATATATAGTTCTAGCTAACTTGATAAAATGGGGATAGGGATAGAATCATGTAGATGGATGGATTTTGGTTTAGAAGATCAAATTGTCAGTTTTTAGATTGCATCATGGCATAAAAACCACAATAGAGATAGGTGATAGTGGGTGAAAGGGTGGAAGTGTCACTTTTTAGCCTATACCATCTATTAAAACCACAGTAGATATGGATAGGATAGAGAGGGTGGTTAGCTAGATGAAGTGATGAAGATGAATCAAGGTGCATGATTATGGGAGTAAGAAAGGGCTGGTCACTCTTTTTTTGGATGTAATGAAGATGTGGAAGGAGGAGGATGTTGAATGTACACCAAGATAGTGAGAGGGGGGTGAATCAGTATCTAAAAAATCTTCAATTTTAACAACTTCAACTTATCTAGAGCATATTAAAACTTAAGCATCACAATATTAACGTAAGCATGAAATATTAACACAATGTACATCAACACATAACATGAGATATACATGGAAAACCCAAGAAGGGAAAAATGATGGTGAGGATTAACTCACAATATATGAAGCTCAAATAACAACTTTGTTTTAGGGCTACAAACCAAGGAAGCTACTCCCTGAAAACTTTGATTTAGGGTCACTCCCAAGGAAGATACTACTCCTTGAAGACTTTGTTTTAGGGTTACACCTAAGGAAGCTACTACTCCCTAAATTGAGACAACATTTACAAAAGATTACAGTATGACAATCCTTCTACTATCTGAAAACTGACATTGAAATTCACACCATTGATGATTGCAATTCTTCCCCTTCACACTTTCTTCTGATTGGTGCAGGGGCACCCCTTCATCAAGTTAATTAGAAGCCTAAAGTTTTGAATAGGTTGTTATGCATTTACTATGTAATGAGGTCTATTTGACCAACGCTCACTATTTTTAGTTTGTTTCTGTTGATAGGACACCTGTCGATTTGTAATGATAGGTTGTTAGTTAGTTATGAGTTCGTTAGTTAGTTGTGTCTCCCAGCTACCTAGAATTGTCTCCCAGCCACTGGGAATCCAGTCAGTACTACTCTCTATGGGTTATTAAATAGCCTAAGTTCTGATCGATTAGACATAGATAGAAAGAAGAAATTAGACAGAGTAGTGATTGTGAATTTGAGTTGTACTATGAAAATAGACATTTGTATTCACCCTCAAAGAAATAAAGAAGATCCTATTTTGCATTTGAATTGCATCTGTGTAGTCAATTTCTGATTTACGGTCGATATGGGATTTCTCCATTCCACTGGTTGATTACTCTATAATCGGTGGAACTGCTGTACATATTACTTTAGATTTTGTTTTTGCATTTTCTGTTTGTGTGAGTTTTGTAGTTACAGGATCGATCGACAACATGCTAGAATAAACCCTAGCATCTGCATGTGCTAGGCTGATGAAGTGTAAAAGTTTGTTTGTTTGTGGGAGAAGTAATTCTGTGAAATTTTGAGGGTTCGGTAGACCCCACCGGTGGAATTTGAAGTGTTAAGTTTCTATGACTGAACTATTTTTGATGGTTCAATGGTCCGCTAATTTAGCAGAAATAGAGTGTAGCATCGGTGTGAAGTCCATCATCGGGCGAAGAGTATCGGCTCCACCGATGACTTAAATCGGGCCATAGTCTTTTGTTTGAATTGACTTTGAAAGTTCAAGAGTTCACTACTTCAATGGCTTTTGAAGCTAAGTGATTGGCATGATAAGTGTGGCAGAGAAAACCTTTGGGTTGAACCTTTGAACCGGTTCAATGGTTCAACCGCGTGTTGGTTGAAAGCCCAGTGGAACGATGAAGGTGGTAAAGATTAATAACAATTGTTGAACCACCCATTGAACTGGATCAACGGTTCAATGGTTCAACGAGCCTGGCAGGTTCAATGATGGGTGCTAGTTTAGTCGTTCAACGGCTCACCAAGGTTCGAAGGTTCAACAAACTGATAGTTCAGTGGTTCAGCAGGTCAGGGTTTAGAGGTTCAATGGAGGTTGCGAGTTCAATAGCCTGCGATGCATGCTGATAGCATTTAATACAATAAAATATTAAGTGTAGGGCTATAGTGACTCAACTACAGTCACAGCCACATATTTTTAGACAGTTCCATCAAATTCCGCTGCCTGCTCTGCGTCATAGTGGTATCAGAGCGAAGGAGTATCTTCTGGGAAGATAAGAAGACAGAATGTCAGACGAAGAGGGATCATCAGAGCTCCTAGTAAGGATGACCAACGTTGAGTTGGCTATCTTGGTAAAGAAGCAGATTGCAGAGAGCAAAGCAGTGACAGCTCAAAATTAGGCTTTGAAAGATGAGTTGGAGAAATTGAGGGATAGAGTAAGTTCTGGTAAAGAAGATGATAGGGAAGAAGAGGAAATCCCTAGGCGGGAAGAGATAGAGGTTCCTGCAGACTAGAGACCCTTATTGAATGCCTTCAAATCCATGGAGAGGAGAACCATGGTTGTGAAACTAGATTTACCTATGTTTACAGGAAAGATGGATCCTAATTTAGTGATGGAGTGGATAGACTCCTTGAACAATTTCTTCGAAACAGAAGAAATACCAGAGCATCAAAAGGTAAAGATGGCACAGTCCAAAATGAAAGAGGCTGCATTGACTTGGTGGAATTTCATCCAAGATGACAGAGTGAAGGAAGGAAAGAACAGAGTTGCTACTTGGAAGAAAATGGTGGCTTTAGTGAAGGAAGCCTATGTTCCCTTGGATTACAACATCCAATTACACAAGAGAAGACAAAATTTGAAACAGAAAGAGTTAGATGTCAATTCATACACTGAAGAATTCATGAAACTATGTGTCAAAACAAAGGTAAAGGAAAATGAGGAAGAGAGGGTAGCAAGGTATCTCAATGGGTTTAGACTTGCCATCCAAGAAGATTTAAAGCTGCATAGTCTAGATACAGTTCAGAAGTGCTACCAATTGGCACTCAAGGTAGAAGAGAAGTTAAAGAGAAGGCAAGAGCAGAACAACAGAGGAAGAGGAAGATAGCAAAGAGGTGGAAGAAGTCCTTTCAGAGGCAAAGGCAATGGATTTGGATATCATGGAGAAACCAATCAGGAAAACAACAAAGGAGATAACAGTCAAACTCAAAGAGGAAACTATAATCAACAAGGAAACTTTAGGGGCAGAAGACTGCCATTCAGAGGAAGATCTTAGGATAGAGGATCTATTAGA
The DNA here is from genome assembly GCA_027924645.1 of Cunninghamia lanceolata. Taxonomy (NCBI): domain Eukaryota; kingdom Viridiplantae; phylum Streptophyta; class Pinopsida; order Cupressales; family Cupressaceae; genus Cunninghamia; species Cunninghamia lanceolata. The sequence goes on from BSBN01000738.1 coordinate 4,170,471, forward strand.
TGTTACAATTGTAATCAGGAAGGTCATATAGCCAGCAGATGTCCAGAGAAAGCATCAAGTTCAATGGGAGAAAGAAGAACAAATCTGATACAAGAATCTGACTGTCAAAGTGTGACAAGCTCAAACACTGGTCAAAGTGTTAGAGCTCCTGATAGTTATGGATATCCTGAGATAGGAGAATCTTTAATGATTAGAAGAGCAATGACCACCATGAAGGTGCCTGACATGGAACCCTCACAAAGAAAATCTCTTTTCAAAACTACTTGCAAGGCAGGAGGAAAGGTATGTAGAGTTCTGATTGACTCTGGATCTACTGAAAATTTTTTGTCTGCTGAAATGGTAGAAAAGTTGAAGCGTAGAAGGCTGCCACATCCTTACCCATATAATATTTCATGGCTCACTCAAGGTCAGCAAATAGTTGTAGAAGAGTAGGCTTGGGTAGAATTTCAAATTGGAACATATAAGGACAGATTATTATTTGACATAGCTCAGATGGATGCTTGTCATCTCCTATTTGGTAGACCATGGCAATATGATTTAGGAGCACAACATGATGGAGTTAGAAATACATATTCAATCACCAAGGATAGTAAGGTGATAGAGTTACTACCATTGATGGAGAAGGAGGTAGAGTCAAAGGGGAAAGAAGCCAAGGTAATGCTAGTAGAAGGTAAACAGTTCTTGAAAGAAATAGTAGAAGAGGGTACAATTGCATATGCCCTAATTCCATGCTTGAAAGTAAATCAAGAACAGCAGCAAGAAATTAAGGGAAAGAAGCAAAGGTTTATAGATCCTACTGTCCAAGAACTATTAGACAAGTACAAAGGCACCATCTCTGATGGAATGCCAAGGTCTCTACCACCTATTAGAGACATCAGTCATTGCATAGACCTAATCCCAGGGTCTACACTTCCAAATAAGGCAGCATACAAGCTTACTCTAGAACAGAATGTAGAAGTTACAAGACAAATTGAAGAATTGTTGGATACAGGCCTAATTGGCAAAGTTTAAGTCCATGTGCAGTACCAGCTGTACTAGTACCAAAGAAGGAAGGCACTTGGAGACTTTGCACTGATTCAAGGGCTATTAATAAGATCACAATTAGGTATAGGTTCCCAATACCTAGGATAGAAGATTTGCTTGATTATTTGGGAGGTGCTAAGTATTTCACAAAAATAGATTTGAAGAATGGTTATCATCAGATCAGGATTAGGCCAAGAGATGAGTGGAAAACATTTAAAACAAATGAGGGATTGTATGAGTGGAAGGTTATGCCTTTTGGATTGTCCAATGCTCCTAGTACTTTTATAAGACTGATGAATGAGGTCTTGAGAGAATTTATAGGCAAATTTGTTATAGTATATCTAGATGACATTCTGATTTTCAGTAATACCAAGGAAGAGCATCTCAGACATATAGACCTGGTCCTCAAAAGGTTACATGAAGAATAGCTCATGATCAACTTAGAAAAGTGTTTGTTTATGCAAGAAGAGATCACCTATTTGGGTTTTGTCATTTCACAGGGTAAACTGAAAATGGATAAGGAGAAGGTAAGTGCCATATTGACTTGGCCAACTCTGAGAACTATGAATGATGTCAGAAGTTTCCATGGGTTAGCAACTTTCTACAAGAAGTTTATAAAAGGGTTTAGTCATGTCTATGCACCCACGCTTGACACCATTGAAGGAGGATAGAAGTGCAGGTTTACTTGGACCACAAAAGCAGATGATTCATTTGAAACACTGAAGAAGAAGGTGGCACAGCAGCCAATCCTCACACTTCTTGATTTCAACAAAAATTTTCAGGTAGAATGTGATGCCAATCACATGGCAATTGGCGCAATACTTAGTCAAGAAGGTAGGTCTATTGCATTTTTCAGTGAGAAGTTAAATGATGCAAAGAAGAGGTATTCAACATATGATTTGGAGATGTATGCTCTAGTCCAGTCACTTAAGAAGTGGAGACATTACTTAATGCCAAAAGAATTCATAGTATTTACAGATAATCAGGCTCTTAGTTTCATTAACAGTTAAGAGAAACTGAATCACAGACATATGAAATGGGTAGAAACTTTGCAAGCCTTTACATTCACACTTAAGCACAAGAAAGGGGTAAAGAATAAGGTAGCAGATGCTTTGAGCAGAAGATCTCTAACTATAAATTAGATTCAATTGGAAAGTGTTGGCATTAATTCCTTGAAGACTATGTATGATGCTGATGAAGACTTTGGAGAGATATATCAAGTATGTATTTCTTTTGGAGACAAATATCATACTAAATTTTCTGAATTTTTGATCCAGGATGGATTGCTATTCAAAGGTGTACAATTGTGTATTCCAAGGTGTTCTATGCGGCTGAACATCATTAGGGAAAAGCATTGTGGAGCTATGGCAGGACATTTTGATTTAGATAAGACTCTGGAACTGGTAAAGAGACATTACTTTTGGCCAAAGCTACAGTCTGATGTCAGAAACTTTGTGGAGACATGTGTGATATATCAAAAAGCAAAAGGCAGATCAACTAATGCAGGTTTATATCAGCCACTGCCCATTCCTTCTAGGCCATGGGAAGGCATAAGTATGGATTTTGTGTTGGGTTTACCCAGAACTAGGAAGGGTTATGACAGTGTCTTTGTTGTAGTAGACAGGTTTAGTAAAATGGTACATTTCTTGCCATGCAAAACTACTTGTGATGCTTCATATGTTGCAAATTTGTTTTTCAAGGAAATAGTGCGGATACATGGATTGCCATTGAGTATAGTGTTAGATAGAGATGTGAAATTCATTGGTCATTTTTGGAGGACTCTTTGAAAGAAGCTTGACACAAATTTATCTTTCTCATTAGCATATCATCCTCAGACAGATGGACAGACTAAAGTGGTTAACCATTCATTAGGAAATTTGCTTAGATGTTTGACAAAATAGCATGGAGAGAAGTGGGATAGCATCCTACCATAGGAAGAATTTTCTTATAATGATACCATCAATAGGAGTACAAGGAAATCACCTTTTCATGTGGTGTATGGTATGCATCCACGAGGTATTTTGGAATTAAGAAATCTACCTACAGGAGACTCAATTAGTGCAGATGGAGAAGCTTTTGCAGCAACAATAAAAGAGGTGCATGATCAAGTCAAGAACCAACTCCAGCAAACCACAATGAAATATAAAGACTATGCTGATAAGAAAAAGAGAGATGTACAGTTTGATGTTGGAGATTTGGTATGGATTTATTTGAAAAAGGAAAGACTCCCAAAAGGAAAACATACTAAGCTAATGCAGAGGAAGATTAGACCATGTCAGATTTTGAAGAAATGTGGATAGAATGCTTATGAGATCCAACTTCCTCCTGATCTTGGATTGTCACCTATTTTCAATGTATGTGATTTGACTCCATACAAACATAATACAAATATAAAACAAGAAACATTACAGGGTATAGCAGATGATGATATTCCAAAACATGATCCACCAACCTTGCAGAAGATTTTAAATACCCGAATGGTAAAGAAGACCAGGAATAAAGAATATATCAAATATTTGGTCACTTAGTAGGGGCAACCTAATTCAGAAGTAGTTTTGATGACTACCGAAGAGATCAAGAAACATGGAGCAGACTTACACACTCTTATCTCAAGTGGGCTTGAGATCTCTTCTCTCGGGGAGTATGGTGTAGGGGCACCCCTTCATCAAGTTAATTAGAAGCCTAAGGTCTTGAATAGGTTGTTATGCATTTACTATGTAAAAAGGTCTATTTGACCAATGCTCTCTATTTTTAGTTTCTTTCTATTGATAGGACACCTGTCGATCTGTAATGACAGGCTGTTAGTTAGTTATGAGTTTGTTAGTTAGTTGTGTCTCCCAGCTGCCTGGAATTATCTCCTAGCCACTAGGAATCCAGTCACTACTACTCTCTATGGGTTATTAAATAGCCTAAGTTCTGATCGATTAGACATAGATAGAAAGAGAGATCAGAAAGAAGAAATTAGATAGAGTCCTGATTGTGAATTTGAGTTGTACTGTGAAAATAGACATTTGTATTCACCCTCAGAGAAATAAAGAAGATCCTATTTTGCATTTGAATTGCATCTGTGTAGTTGATTTCTAATTTATGGTCAATATGGGATTTCTCCATTCCACCGGTTGATTACTCTGTAATCGGTGGAATGGCTGTACATATTAGTTTAGATTTTGTTTTTACATTTTCTATTTGTGTGAGTTTTGTAGTTATAGGATCAATCAACAGCATGTTGGAATAAGCCCTAGCATCCACATGTGCTAGGCTGACGAAGTGTAAAACTTTGTTTGTTTGTGGGAGAAGTAATTCTGCAAAATCGTAAGGGTTCGGTAGACTCCACTAGTGAAATTTGAAGTGTTAAGTTTATGTGATTGAACCATTTTTAATGGTTCAACAGTTCGCTAATTTAGAAAAAATAGAGTGTAGCGTCGGTGTGAAGTTCATCATTAGGTGAAGAGTATTGGCTCCACCGATGACTTAAATCGGGCCATAGTCTTTTGTTTGAATCGACTTCGAAAGTTCAAGAGTTCACTACTTCAACAGCTTTTGAAGCTAAGTGATCGGCATGATAAGTGTGGCAGAGAAAATGTTGAACCTTTGAACTGGTTCAATGGTTCAAAGGATTCAACAGTTCAACCACGTGTTGGTTGAAAGCCTAGCGGAATGACGAAGGTGGTAAAGATTAATAACAATCGTTGAACCACCCATTGAACCGGATCAACGGTTCAATGGTTCAATGAGCCCAGTAGGTTCAACGACGGGTGCTAGTTCAATAGTTCAATGGCTCACCAAGGTTTGAAGGTTCAACGAACCAATAGTTCAGTGGTTTAGCAGGTCAGGGTTCAGAGGTTCAAGGGAGGTTGCGAGTTCAACAACCTGCAATGCGTGCCGATAGCATTTAACATAATAAAATATTAAGTGTAGGGCTATAGTGACTCAACTACAGTCACAGCCGCATATTTTTAGACCAGTTCCATCAAATTCTGCTACCCGCTCTATGTCACTGACGATCATATTATTTAGGCACACTCTACACTTTATCACTATCACAAATTTTTCTTTAAGATGAATCTAAACAGCATATACAACTTCTACTCTTTCTCCTTCAATTGCACATAAAAATTCATTCATTCTGCTCCTTATCTATTTGCAAACTTTTCAATCAACTTGCAATCACGCACCACCTCACTCAATTTGATTTATAATTTATACAAGATACTACATTGATTACATTTCTTGTTGGCTAGGTATAACATGGAAAATGCATTTATAAGTCAGCTAGATAACACAACATGAAACATGTAGAAGATAGGTCCTAAGTAAAACCATACATTACACTAGCAGAAGACCTATGCCTTCTGAAATCTAACACTTGATTAACTAGGTCCAAAACATCATTCACAGCTTCAGACACCAAGGAATTACATCCGTACACTCATTTGAAAATAGGACATCTTTAAGCAAAAACACATGAACCTTGAAGCATAATGGCCACATCAACTTGAAAACCTTGTGTGTTACTAGAAACAAGAAAGATCTTGATGAAAATTTTCCAGATGAGTCTACAGGACTCATACAACATCCCAAAACACTCCTTTAACTCTGCACATCAAAGAATTTGTGTTGCACATCTTTAATCATGAACTCTAAGAATAATACGTCATTTAGAACACACTGCAGCATTCTGTCATTTGAAAAACTGAGTTACAGACCACCAAGAACCTTTAAACTGCAAGGAAGCATGTAATACACATCCGTAAACATGTCCTAAAAACTACAAGGACAATCATTCATTTATGGAGGAATGCAAAGCATTCCTACAAGCTTTAAACACTAGCTTACTCTACCAGAACACATGCCAGTACTCTATCATGCATAACTTTCATAGTGAAAGGACAAATGATCTAAAAACCTAGAATTATCACCTTCACTGTACCCTAAACATAATTCTAGAACTACATCACCATATCTACAAATGCGAAGGAATGCAGAGCATTCCATTGTCCTACACAAAACACCTTCATAGAGGCAACGTTGTCTTCAACAAAAAAACACACTTTCGATAATCCAATCATGGAACTTGGAACATACATGATTCAGGCCATTAGTCATATCAGCAATACATCTGATCATCTTTGTGCTTCTAATTCCCATATTAATATGATCTATATCTTCTCCCTTCTTTTGTTGGAAGAGACATGAAATCCAACCATGAACTTTATCTTCTCTTGTTGGATGGGACATGGCATCCAACCATGAACTATATCTTCCAACCATGAACACCATCACACCACCATGATAGTTTTGACATGAATGACAACCCTAGGAACCATGTGTGTAACAATCTCCCCCTTTAGAATTGATGGAAACACATCTTATGCTTCTCTCCCCCTTTGACATCAAGGATAAACGACAATCATTACCTACTCATCAGAGAACACATACCTCCACATTCTTTCTTATAGCATGACTTCTTGTAGCAAACAAACTCCCCCTATCACTAGTAACCACTATCTTCTCCCCTTGAGAGGTAGCCACCATTAGTCCAGGAACAAGATATAACATGAACTCCCCCTGGATAGATTGAACACCATGCATCTAGCAAGAAGGAGGGGCAATTACCCCAAACCTCTATCAAAGATCCTCAAATGTATCTTTTGCAAGAGCCTTTGTGAAAATATCTACTATTTGATCCTTTGTTGGAACATATTCAAACTTCACTTCTTTATCTGCCACCTTCTCTCTCAAAAATTGATACCTGATTTCTATATGCTTGGTTCTAGAATGTATAACTGGATTCTTGGAAATATTGATAGCACTTTTATTGTCACACAAGATAGGAATGGGCCCATCATACAATACCTTGATATCCTTTAGGGTTTGCTTTGTCCACAACACTTGTGTACAATAGGATGTTGTTGTAATGTACTCTACCTCTATTTTAGATAAGGACACTAAATCTTTCTTCTTTCTTTGCCATGAAACCAAGTTGCTTCCTAAAAAGAAAGCACTGTCACTTGTACTTATTCTATAATCAACACAACTAGCCCAGTCAGCATCAGTGTAAGCACTCAAATCAAAGTCATTGCCTCTTGGATACCATAGTCCATAGTCTAGAGTTCCTTTCAAGTATCTAAATATCCTTTTCACTACCTTCTCATGAGTTTCCTTGGGATTGGCTTGATATCTGGTAACTACACATATTGCATGCATAATATTAGGTCTAGAAGTAGTCAAGTATAGTAGTCCTCCAATCATAGATCTATAGAGAGTCTAATCCACCTCCAGAGACTCATCATCTTTTCTCAAGTGAGATCCAATGACCATGGGAGTACTCACTGGTTTTGAATCCTCCATACCAAACTTCTTCAAAAATTCTTTGACATACTTAGCTTGAGAAATAAAGATACCACCATCTAGCTAAGTAATTTGAAGTCCAAGGAATAAAGACATCTCATATTCTTTTTGCATCTCCTCTACAAACCTCTTACACATATCATCATCTCCACCAAGGATGATGTCATCAACATATACTACAACTATCAATATCATGTCTCCTTCTTCCTTGATGTAAAGATTGCTATCTGTAGTACCTTTCTTCAAGCCCTGCTGAAATAAGTACTTGTCCAACCTAGCATACCAAGCTCTAGGTGCTTTCTTAAGACCATATAGAACCTTCTTGAGTTTGCACACAATATCTAGATCTTCTGATATCTAGAAACCATATGGTTGTTCAATACAAACCTCTTCCTCTAGATCACCATTTAGAAATGTTGACTTAACATCCATCTGATATACCTTGAAGTTCTTATGAGCAGCAAGAGCAAGGAACATTCTAATTGCCTCCATCCTTGTTATCGAAGAAAAATTCTCCTCAATACACTACAACAAATCCATGTGATTAGCTCCCTTTTTTTCTCTTCTTTTTACTTCCACCCATTGTTTTAATGTATTTTTCTCCAATTTTTTGAAAAAGTTGGCACTATTTATCAGGATGGCACTATTTTTGGCATTTTTTGGGCTGATCAAAACAAGTAGGCACTAAATTAGGTGCCAATTAGTGCCTAATTTAGAGCCTAATTTAGCACCTAATTTAGCACCTATTTTAGTGCCACATTTATTGTCTGATGTAATACCGGATTTAGCGCCTTCTGTAGCACCCAATTTAGCGCCTTCCTTAGCACCTTATTTAGTGCCATATTTAGTGCCTGATTTAACGCCTAATTGAGGGCCTTATTTCACACCTAAATTAGCGCCTAATTTATGTTTACTTGGGTTTAGGAGTATTAGTTAGGTTTAGGGTTTATGGTTTTGGGGTTAGGGGTTAAGGTTTAGAGGTTTAGGGTTTAGGGTTTAGAGAGAGAAAGAGGACCAATAGGGAGATATAGAGGAGACTAAGGGGAGAGATAGGGAGATAGAGAGTGAGGGACATGGCTAGAGACATAGGGAGAGAGATTGAGAGGTAGAGGGACAAAGGCGATAGGGAGAGAGGGGAGAGATAGGGAGATAGAAGTTTAGGGTTACTTAGGTTTGGGGTTTAGGGTTTAGGGGTTTAGGGGTTAGGGTTTAGGGGCATTATTTAGGGTTTAGGTTTTATTGTTTAGGGGCTAGGGGTTTAGGTTTAGAGGTTTAAGGTTTAGGGCTTATAGAGAGAGAGGAATGATAGGGAGATATAGAGGAGACTGTGGAGAGAGATAGGGAGATAGAGAGTGAGGCACATGGCAAGGGACATAGGGAGAGAGATTGAGAGGTAGAGTGATGATAGAGATAGGGAGATAGAGGTTTAGAGTTGCTTGAATTTAGGGTTTAAGGGTTTGGGGTTTAGGGTTGCTCTAGTTTGGAGATAGCTAGAGAGAGAGAGAGAGAGGAGACATATAGCTAGGGAGAGATATAGGAGATAGAGGGGAGAGACAGGGAGATAGAGTCGAGTGAGAGATATCCAGAGAGATAGGGAGAAGGATTGAGAGGTAGAGGGATGATAGAGATAGGGAGATAGGGGTTTATGGTTTATCAGGTTTAGGGATTAGGGGTTAAGGTTTAGGAGCATTATTTAGGGTTTACGATTTAAGGTTTAGAGGTTTAGGGTCTAGTGTTTAGAGAAAGGGGACCAATAGGGAGATATAGAGAGTGAGGTACATGGATAGAGAAATAGCCAGAAGAGATAGGGAAATGGAGAGTGAGGGACATGTCCAGAGACATAGGGAGAGAGATTGAGAGGTAGAGGAATGATAGAGATAGTTGGGAGATAAAGAGATAGAGGTTTAGGGTTGCTTGGGTTTAGTGTTTAGGGTTTAGGGGTTTGGGGTTTAGGATTTAGGTGTTTAGGTTTTCTTAGGTTTAGTGTTTATGGGTTACGAGTTAGGGCTTAGGGGCATTATTTAGGGTTTATATATGTTTTAGGGGTTAGGGGTTAGGGTTTAGGGTTTAGGGGCATTATTTAAGGTTTAGAGGTTTAGGGTTTCTTGGGTTTAGGGTTTAGGGGCATTATTCAAGGTTTATAGTTGTATGTCAAAATAAGTCTCTCTCTCTCTAAATCCCTCAACCCTAAAATAATGCCCCTAACCCATAACCCCTAAACCCTAAACCTAAGCAACACTAAAACTCTATCTCCCTATCTCTCCCTTATCTCCCTCTCTCTATCATTCATCTACCTCTCAATCTCTCTCCCTATCTCTCTAGACATCTCGCTCACTCTCTATATATCTCCCTATCTCTCCCAATCTATCTCCTCTCTCTACTTATCTTTCTCTCCCTATCTCTTGCCTCTCTCCCCTGTCATTCCTCTATCTCCCTATCTCTCTAGAAATCTCTCTAGTCACTCTAGTCTATCTCCCTATCTCTCCTTACATGTCTCCTCTCTCTCTCTCTCTACATAGCTATCTCTCCCCATCTCTCCATCTCTTGCCTCTCTCCCCTATCATTCCTATATCTTCCTAAATCTCCCTTCTATTAATTCTCCCTCTCCCTTATCTTCCTATCTCTCCCTTCTATTAATTATCCCTCTCCCTTGTCATTGGATGGGAAGAATGATGAGAGGAGAGGTGGAAAATAGGGAAAAATTGGTGGGATCTAGAGAGAGGAGAGTTTCCTTGGGGTTAGGGGTTAGGGTTTAGGGGCATTATTTAGTGTTTATGAGTTTAGTATTTCTCAAGTTTAGGGTTTAGCACATGGCTAGGGGAGAGATATGGAGATAGAGGTTTAGAGTTGATTGGATTTAGTGTTTAGGGGTTTGGGTTTTAGGGCTGGTTTAGGGTTGCTCAGGTTCAGAGATAGCTAGATAGATAGAGGAGATAGATTGGGAGAGATAGGGAGATAGAGAGTGAGTGAGATGTCCAAAGAAATAGGGAGAAGGATTGAGAGGTAGAGGGATGATAGAGATAGGGAGATAGGGGTTTAGGGTTGCTTGGGTTTGGGGTTTAGGGGCTAAGGTTTAGGGGCATTATTTAGGGTTTAGGGTTTATGGTTTAGGGGTTAAGGTTTAGAGGTTTAGGGTTTAGTGTTTAGAGAGAGAAGACCAATAGGGAGATATAGAGAGTGAGGGACATGGCCAGAGACATAGGGAGAGATATTGAGAGATAGAGGAATGATAGAGATAGGGAGATAGAGGTTTAGGGTTGCTTGGGTTTAGTGTTTAGGGTTTAGGGGTTTGTAGTTTATGATTTAGCGGTTTTGGGTTTCTCAGGTTTAAGGTTTATGGGTTAGGGGTTAGGACTTAGGGGCATTATTTAGGGTTTATGGTTTAGGGGTTAGGGGTTAGGGTTTAGGGTTTAGAGGCATTATTTGTGGTTTACGGATCTTCAAGGATCTAGATAGTGTGGCTATACACATTGCTACACATGTTGGTGGCTAGTTAGACACATGGAACATCAACAACCATGTGTTATGCCTCCATACACGTGTACCACCTAATGACATAGGGAGAGATATTGAGAGATAGAGGAATGATAGAGATATGGATATAGGGAGATAGGGAGATATAGGTTTAGGGTTGCTTGGGTTTAGTGTTTAGGGTTTAGGGGTTTGCAGTTTACGATTTAGGCGTTCAGGGTTTCTCAGGTTTAGGGTTTATGGGTTAGGGGTTAGGACTTAGTGGCATTATTTAGGGTTTATGGTTTAGGGGTTAGGGGTTAGGGTTTAGGGTTTAGAGGCATTATTCATGGTTTATGGATCTTCAAGGATCTAGATAGTGTGGCTATACACATTGCTACACATGTTGGTGGCTAGTTAGACACATGGAACATCAACAACCACATGTTATGCTTCCATACAAGTGTGCCACCTAATGAAATTTGTAATGCAAAACATTCTGACACATGGTGATGTCCATGTATGCCACATGCCACAATGATCTAGTTGGCACCATACAAATTTGAGTACATTTGTTCATCTTACCTCTCTGTATATTTCCTTCATTCATTTTGAATAGAAGTGACATATATGTTAGAACCCTTCTATATTTGAATGTGTTTTGGTTTACATATCTATTTTCCTTTATGTATTCTATGATCTTATTACATTAGTAGATAATATAGGATTGTCCCTCAGTTCACGTTGGGAATTAGATTAAATAACATCTGAAGTTGACTATAAATTAACTACAACATGGTGAGCACTTTGTTGATTTTCTTGCTTATTTTCACCCTTTTGAAAACTAAATTGTCCTATTGAAATTTTGAAGGATGAGATCCATATTTAAGTGCATTAGAATTAAGAATTTTCAATTCAATGTTTCTTACATTTGTACACAAATCCATGGAAGAATAATAGTTGTTTAGGTACATTGTCTTAGCTTGGATAGTAGGTAATAAGCCCTTAACAAATATTCTTTACAATTCATCAATAGGAATTTGATAGTGTATCTTTGTTTACAAAGTTTGAAATCTAATAACATAATCATGGTTGCACTCATTTGATCCTTGTTTGATGCTCTCCTATTCCTTCAATCTATATTATTGAAGGAAAATAAATACATGGGCAACCCATAGAGAAATTTATCATCAATTTTGTTCCTCAAAATTGTCTCATGATATGGTGAAGGAAAAAATTACCAAAAAGAAATTGTGATCATTATTCATTGACCCAAAAAATAATGCACTGTTAGAAATGTAGACACCTAAATCTTACCATGGCCTTGGTGGTTCCCCCTTTGGGTTAGGTTTTTAGGTTTTAAAAAAATTTCTAACTGTCCAGTTTTGAAAGCCCTTTGCCCCTTTCCCTTAGGTCATGCACTTTATTGTTATATTCTTGTGTTGACCATTATCTCCAGTTGTCGATCATTTATGTCACAACCTTAAGTCTTGGTGCCCATGGGTTGACTGGCCCCTTAACCTAGTCATTACCTGTTGCCACCGATAGGTCTTAAAGTATTATAAAATGAAAATCACACCGTCGTGGAGCATGTCAGGATGACGTTAGTACCCAACTACGACACCATGACAGGCTGCCACCTATCCATGTAACCTTTGCCTATGAAGTGCTTGCCTCAGCCAACTGTCTGCCACCACATGTCAAAATGTTAATGATCCACAGAGCAAACTTAAGATCCAATGGCCGCTCTAGCATGGAGGGGAATCTTTTTAGAGGGAATATTCTCCATGAGATGGTGAAATGATGACATGTGGAATCCACCGATTAAAAAGCAAGTATAATAAAGATGCATTGGTGTTATGTCACACCATCATGCGGTAGATGTATGGTGGGCCCTGTTCGATTGCGACACCGTGAAAAGGTGACACACGTCCAGTCTGTGTTGAAGATGATTTGATGTGTAAGGAAAGTATAGATGATTTGGCTCATTCTCATTGGGCGGTGACTTGTCAACCAAGATGACTAAGATTGTCAAATCTAGTCAGTGAATCAAGGCCGTGGATTTCATAAAGGTGACAAATGATCAACGGTCTGGATTCAAAAATGCAAACAAAGAAAACCTTCAAGTGACTATGGCACGAGTCTAGAGTAATAGTTACTGCGACCTCCATTAATATGCAAAATGGTACAAGAATTTGATGTTATAACAACATAATTCAAGGTATTTTCTATCATTCTTCAAGGAGCAATCGCGTTCAGAGAATCATCAAAATGAGCAAGGAGAAATAATTATGCACCTCTGTGGCATCAAAAACTAGCAAGTCATTGTCTCTCCCCTACACTTAGTTCTCTATCTGTAAGAATTTTCTGAGATATTTAGGGCAGATGTTAATTGCATAAGCCCTAAGTTGCCTACATAAAAATACAAAATGAGTCATTCGGGTCAGGCTTCGACCTCAAAACATAGCTTGGATGAAGATATCATGATTCAGTGCCTTAGATCATCTAAGAGACCTCTAAAAAATTTAGGAGAGGTTTGCAGAAATGATAAAATATATGATCTTTGTGTAGATTGTCGAGATGCTAGGATCCTTATGTTTGCTTGGAGTCTGTTTGAGCATTGGCACAATCGAAGTGATTATAGAGCCCTAATTTGCCATGCCTGGAACCTTGACTTAGCTAAATTAATATGCCTTGATGCCTTCGTAAACACAGACTTGATGAGAGCTATAGCAACTAGGTATGACCCTAAGACCATGTTTGTCTTGTCTGGAAATGGCAGTATTATCATTAGATTCACTAAGGCCTATATTACCATTGTCTTCAACCTTGACCCTACTGCGGGTATACCCATAGATTTGAATGCTTTTAGGGAAAAATAAAAAACTTTTAGATATGCATACATGTCTCATAAATTGGCCAAGCATAGATTAAAATGAGTTAATGGAGCTTTGATCAAAATCCCTGACTCAGAAGAAGAGCCTCTCCGATGCAGCCTGTTCATGGAATATTTTGTTAAAAGCTATCATAGCTTGTGTCATGTGCTTGGAAGAGATACATCAGATAGAAGCCAGTGTCTCTAATGATGATGAAAATATATATCCAATATTATGGAGCCGAGAAGCCATATGATTATGCAAGTTACTTGTCAAAAAGGATGCATGAGCAGATGATGACCATTAAGAACAATATGTACACTCCAGGTCCCCATGTAAAATTCACTTGGTATTTGTTAATGTGCTACATGATCCTATTTTCTCTGTCTAGCCATTGGGGTAATGAGTTACATTTGAGAATGACTAATGCAAAAGGCAAGCCCATGCTAGTTCAGATGTGGACCTGCATGCTAGACATGCATTTCAATTATGCTAGCTATGTCACTTTTGAGGAGCATTTTGTGAGGAAAGTATTGGGATTCCTAGAGCCAGCTTCAGAGAAGATACTAATGGAGAGGACCCCCTATCCGAAGATCAATCATAATTGGGGAGATTGGTTTTTACATGAAAATACAACTTGTATCAGAGTCTATGGGTGTGAGGCTCTGCCCTATTCCTTACTAAAATTTGTGCCCAAAAGAATAGGATTTATGGAGATCATTAGATAGCTAAATGAAGCAAACAAGGAACACTTTAGAAAGAATAAGAAGGGATCTCTTATCCCAACATCTCTGAAGCTTCATGATTTTATTACAATTGATAAGAGTGGCTTGGACCAAATTGGTCTCATGTTGCAATGTTATAGGATGAGTATGGAGAAAATAAGACTCTTTGATCCTGAAGGTTTTATTCATGACACAAGGCATAAAGTAGATAGGCCTGCATACCTGTACCATGTCCTATTTGATGAGGATACTATCAAAAATTGTGAATCAATGCAACAAGTGTTTTTCTTGAGAAATAAGTGGAAATTGATAATGGATGCAGAGAAAAGGAAAAATAATGCTAACTCTACATATCAAGGGGCTTTCATTGAGATTCAAAACCCCATTGAGAGAATCAAAATGTTCTTTTCTAAAGGAGATGAATTGATTGTTGAGGCACCTACTGTAGAAGAGGCCCACATATCAGCCAAGCAGTTCAAGGGGTAAGTACATTAGGAAAAAGTTCCCCTGACTCCCTTGAAGCCCCTGGCCCAAAGAGAGCAAAAATAATTAATCTTGAAATAGAAGGAGAAATGGAAGTTGTGAGTCTAGAGGAGGAGGTGATATAGGAACAAGACCCACATCCCTCACATCAATTGCATTCTCCCCTGAGGATAGCACCTTATGCCTCCCCAGAAAATAGGTTGACAAGATCCACAGTCAACAATGAGGTGGACACAAAAGATGTGAGGGAGGTGGCATGCAATCCACTTATCTTTGATGATGCATTCATTGCCACTCCAGAATTCAAATCCTTTGTGTTGAGAATGAGGAGTGAAGAATTTTAGAAAAAGATAGAAGAAGCAAAAAGTGGTGCAAACCCTTCAAAGTATGATGCTAACACAAGGAGGGTTTTGAGTGAAGTGAACAAGGACATCAGTGCCATGACTCCTAAGGAAGGGAGAACACTTGTGAAGAGAAGAAAAATCCTACTATTACCACACTGGACACTATCAAATGCTATTGCATTTGATACCATTACCAGGGATGAGGCAGATGTAAGTGAAGAACAAGCTAGGAGGGCATTGCAAGGTGATATCTTTGACCCTAAATTTGATACCTTGGATATCTGGGCATTGGCCCAAAATGATAAGAAACCAAAGGTAGGTTTAGAAGAATTGACTAGTAATGTGATCATGAAGAGGGTGTCAGACACCCCTACTCCTCAAGCAGCCAGCTTGAATGTACAGACATCGCATTTTGCAGAGGCAACAACACTCAAACTACAGAAAGGTTACAATGAATTATTGGGGAAATATACAAAGGCAATGGCCAGACTTAATGTTTATGAAAGTCAACCTCAATTGGAAGCTGGTCCATCTTGAACACCTCCAATTATACAAACTACAGAGTCATTGCCAGTGGATACACAAACCTTGCTTCAAGAAATAGAGGAGCTAAAAGAGGAAAATAAGAAGTTGAAAGGAGAAGTAGAAGGAAAAGTGGAAGGTGTAGCCACAAATTTAATCATGTATAGAATCAACAGGATATTGGCCAAGTTGGAGGAGACCCATAGGTCTTACTCTCTGTTAAGTATAGCACGTGAAAAGCATGAATCTGATAAACATAAGCTATCAACTATGAAGACTAGCTAGTTACCAAGGATTGGAAAAATTAGAGTTTCTTAGGTGTTCTAGATATGATCCAGATGCTCATCCTGAGTTGTAGTTGGTAGTAGGAATGTTGGAAAAATTTAAGGAGGCATACTACCAACTGGAAGCTCATCATATATGTAATGTCTTTGTACAATCTCTCATTTGAATTGTATCTTTCTGTTTAGGGTAAAATTGGATTTGTTAGTCTTTTGTTGTTTAAATGTTAAAATCCTCCTTTCACCCTAACATTGAAGGATCTAGGGTCGAGTGGCGAGCAATATCATACCCTAGGTCACTTGCAAATGAAGGGAAACTTGGATTAGGGAATTAATTATCAATTTTTCCCTCTCTTATGTCCAATTAACCATTAAAACCCTAATTATGCAAATACGACAACAAATTGATGAATAACAGAAAAAGCTCTTGTAGATGGGAGTAAAATGACAAATCATAGAATACTTGTTTTTGGGGTTCTAAGGCAGAATAGTCGGGGACTAAGGTGCGGCACCCAAGTCTAAGGTACCTACTTTTTTAGGGAATCTAGATCTCCTTCTAACACTGATCAACTCTATAACTTCTGTTTCACGAGATCTATCTGTGGAGGACACTGTTGCGGGCATCCTAGTCCCAGAATTGCTCCTTTATCTAACTTTTCTTTAGATCCTGAATCCTTGAAACCTGCCAAGCCTTCTTGCAACTCCACTTTTTCCAGATGCGACACTTGTAACCTATAATCACAAGACTTGGTTTGGGGGTTGTGGTGTTTAGAGGCTTGTCTCAGTCAAGCCTCAGAGGACACTTAAGTTTTCGAACACCATTGTCAGACAAAGAATGCATGCCCTTGTGAGGTAAAGGCAAAAACCAAAGGAATCATTGATGAAAACACAATATTATGTCACCTTGTAGTGAAACTCTCATGGAGGAAGATGCTCTTCATGCCATGAGCAAACTGATGCTCAAATCTACAAATATCAACACACAAAACATACAAGTCTGCTCTTGCAACACAATAAAAAGCCTTGAATCACCTTGAGAATGCATAGAGTTCACAATGATCATCTAGTTTACAAATGAATGCCTACACATGCTTATATATGCACCTACAAGCATTCTTGCCAAGATTTTAAAAATCAAACTTTATCATGTCAGCAAAAGAACCAACTAACAGTCATAAACCGACACTCAGAAATTGGGGCTGCCCTAAAATAGGGCAGGACTAGGGTGCAGGTGCCCAAGTCCCCCCTATTTTGGGTAGGGTACAACTCAATGGGTCCACCTAGATCCCATTTGCCATGAAACCTAGGCCTCATTCCATTGGGATGCCAAAATATGAACTAAAATGTCCTAAATGCATGCTAAAGACCCGGGAGCAAAACCTTATGAGGGAAAAGCCCCCAAGGGGACATTTTCTAATGTTACATTTAGCCCCCACTTTAATGTATGTAGAAATGCAAGGCCAATACATGCATTAAAGTAAGGTCACAAACACAACAAACACACCAAGCACGGAGAAGACATGTCAATCAAATAGAAAATAGTAACAGGCACGCAAAACACAGAGAAGATAGTTACAGTCACGCAGAACACGGAGTAGATAGTCAATGCATAGAAGACACATTAATGCATGGAAGATAGAAATGATATCTTTTCTTTTTCTTTTTCTCATATATATGAAATGCAAATGCAAGTACAAGAAATTAAACAAACCTTCCATAATACATGATGCACTACCATAGAGTGCAGGTCTCTGTATATATGGGGTAACAAACATGCAAGACACGCAAAACCTCCCAAAATGTAGGAAGCACTACTCAAAGGCACTGGTCTCTGTATATGGGGCAACAAACATGACATACAAAACTAGCATACCAAAACACACACACTTGAAGACACGAAGAAAACACAACAGACAAGTGATGGAGTGTACCTATTTCTAGGTCCAACACCATCTCAGGAAAATTATAGGTACACACCAACAATTGGGCTTCGCCACAACAATCACTGAAGAAACGCTTAAGGGTTGAGTTAGTCACAGAACCGCTCCCCACCTCCACAGAGGACTTTTGAAAATGCAACCCCATCCATGTCACAGAGATGCCTTACAGTGAAAAGGAAGCATGGCATACCACCCCACCCACGTCACGGAGATTCCGTATAGTGAAAAGGAGGTATGAGCTCAAAAGTATACAACCTTACCCACATCACAGAGATGCCTTATGGTGAAAAGGAAGTATACACAATAGATAGATTGATTGATTGCAAACAAACTCAGGATGTAGGAAGTACTCATCATACTAGCCTACACTTAAGGACAAGCACATTGCTAACATCTACAACAGACGGCTTACCTTATATATTCTCCCACCTTAATGTGGTTGATATCATGCATCAATATCAAGCATGTTAAGGTAGGAAGAAAACACACAAGGGAACACTAACTTTCATAAAGCCCATGCCCCCTAGAGGTGACATGTAATTTACGATTGCCAAATGTTTCCATAAACATATCCCTGCAAGAAACATGTTAGTGTCTACAACATCATGATAAACAACAACATCAATGCATATGATTAACCACACAAAGAACCAAGGTTATACAACAAATTTAGAGTTCAAGGATAACCATGGGGCTATATCACAAAGCTCTCTAAATCGAGTACCACCAAGGCTAGATTCAAAGGCAAACAAAGGTGCATGGAGTAGCAGTATTGTTAAGGTTTGTAAATACAATAGAAACATCATGAAATTCACTACGCGGAAAGCAGGAGTGCTTCCACTAGCCAAGCATGGGATAAGATATACAACCCCATCATCATATTAGGAACTAAGTCCATTTTTTGATAGCTCTCGAAAGGGACACTAGGTCTGCATCAGTATACATGTTTGTTGTCATCTGCCCACTAGATGGAAACACTAGAGGAAGGGAAACAATAAATAAAAGAGGAGAAACAAGTGTCTTAGGGACAGTCATGTAGGAGGGTGCCCCCAGGTGACCAACCACGATGCTATGTCCGTAAGACACAACACAACAATGAAATTAGAGAGAGGCAATTTAGAAGAATGATGATACAAATAGAGGAAGGTCACAACAGAGGCAATCTCCTGGTATCCTGGACCTTATGGGAGAATCAAGAGTCATCCCAAGAGGCCTAAACAACACATAACACATCACGGGGGAATCACATTATGATAGAGATAAAGGGTTAGAGATACTTACCTATTAGGGTACCACCATTAAGAACATACATATCTAGGATACCTATCATGCTATTTTGATCTTGTTGAATTAACATTAAGTGTAGGATGACAAGAGGCTTTCTTTTCTTTAAAAGGATTATATCCAATGCCGCTTGAGTAATGTGTTGAAGCAGATTCTATAGGTACTCAAATCCCTTGTTGATTTACAACACATCCCTTACCTTCATATTCAAAAGTGCTATAAAGGATTTTAAATCCTCAACCATAGTGGGATGTCATTTCCTTAGAAGAAGGTGAAGCCTCATAGGTGTCATAATTTGTGGTGTAAGTGAGAGCATTATCTTTGTTTTTCTTAGGTGCTTCATAAGATTTCTTAGGTGAGATCGATGCAACTTTTGATGTGTCGAGGCTATTAATTTTATATTCCCCTATACTGCAAGGATTAAAATCTAATTTACCCCAATCATCACCAATCAATGGTTGAGAGTCTTGTACAACATTAGTAATTAATGGATCACCTCGCAATTTGTTTAAGCTTATATGGTTGTGCACGAGTTTTTGCTTTTCAATATGTAAATAGTTATCTGGTTCAGGATCAATATGAATAGTGTGAAGTTTACCTTTGAATATAAATTTCATTAAACGATGCAAAGTGGAAGGAACTGCCCCCAATGCATGAATCCAAGGTCTACCAAGAATCATGTTGTAAGATAAAGAACAAGACATGACATGAACTAGGGTAGGCACAAGCAAAGGTCCTACTTGTATTGGTAGAGTTGTAGTGCCCATAGATTGTCATCCAACATTATCAAAGCCATGAATGCTAATTCCATTTGGTATGATTTGTGATGTATTGACCTTGATTTTGTGTAGTAGGTCAATGCTACAAACATTAAGACATGATCCAGTGTTGATCATAACCCGTTTTGCCAATGTTTTGTTTATTGTGACAAAGATTATAAGTGGATTGTATTGGTTTTGGACTTCAATTGATAGTAATTCATGTGGTTGAAAGATAATATCCATTTTTGTTGCATGCATACTATCCAATACGGCTGCTACATCATTAGGCTTAGCAGTCGGTGGGACAATCACCTTTTGTAAAGCTTCTTGAAGCATTCCATGGTATGTAGGCGATGTTTGTATTAAATCCCAAAGAGAGATCTTAGCCAGGGTAGCATAAAACTATTTGACAAGATCATACTCTGGACCACTTTTATGAGTAAGATGAGGTGGTTGAGGGAGCATAGTTTGAGAACATGGAAGATAGATAGGCATATGTGATACTTTCTTACTTTGCTTGTTATTGCGGGTATTGTATGTGTGAGCAATCACATTATGGTGTGGTTGTTGTAACACATTTTGAACACCTTGAACCATAATCACTGGCTTTAAGCAATAAGGTGCATTAGGTGCCCCCCGCACAACCATCTTAGGAATAGTGCTACCAAGACTATTAATAAGTATCAAATTAACACTGTTTCCCACTTGATTGAACCCAACATCCATCCCTAAAGTATTTAATGTGAGAGACCTCTTCTCATCCACTAATGCTACATCTTGGCCAGGGAGAGCAATGAGATGAGAGGAAGGTACATCATCACCATCATACTCTATGGTGAAAAAAGGATTTTCACTCTCATCTTTCCCATGAGTGTTCCTAGAGTTGAATTTGGTTAAATATTCTAATATCAAAGGATGTTCACCCACGAGGATTAAAAATTGGTCAAAATCAAGATCTTTGATAAATGCATGAAAAGATACCATTGAGAAATGACATGAAGGTGCTATTCCAATGTAAGATCAGATTTTGAAAAGTTTTTTCCAACTTTATGCAAAAGTCAAATGCAAGACTATATGCAAAAAGTGACCTAAATTCTTGGTTTTTCGATACTTTTTCCAATGCAAATGAATGAACCAAAGGGTTCTGTAAGGATTTCAGTCAAGGGAATCAAGTTATATGTCTGATATGAGTCCAAAACAGTAATATAATCACTCTCAACAGACTCTTGATGCAAATCCAAGATAATGCCAAGTCAAAATATAGTGAAAATATGTCATAATAGGCACTTTTTTCACCAAAATTCAATGCAAAAGAGCATAACAAAGGGTGTTGTGAGGAAAATGATGATGAATATCAAATAATATCAGTAATAATAGGTACTTGGTGCCAAAATACCCAACACAACATGATTTTAGTGCCACTTAAGGTCAAACCCTAGTGAAAATATAGCAAAAATATGCTATTTTTCACAGTTTTTCAATTCCAAGACCTAGCAAAGGAGGTGTTGTAATAAATTTTAGGAGGTACAAAAAATAATATAAATAATATCAGTCACCTCAATCCATAAAATTGATCACAACACGCTTGAAGTGCAAACTAGGTCAAACCCTAGGGCAAAAATAGCCAAAATGTGTAGTTTTTGACCAAATTTTCACTACAAGAGCCCGATATAAGGGTGTTGTGAAGATTTTTATGAGGGGAAGAAAATTATTACCCTGATAAAAGAAAATTAATTAAAAAATACTCTTCACAACACACCTATGGTGCACGTTTATAACATCGATAAGGCCAAATTTAGTGAAAATCGTTGTTTTTGAAGCCCTAGGTTTGAGATCTTGAGACAAAATGCTATGTGAATGTTTTGAAGTCTGATTTATGATGAAAATTAAATATTCTCAGATCTGAAAATGATTTTCAAGATTTAATATGGAAAATGCCCATGCAAATTTAATGAAAATGCATCAAGATTGCTAGTTTTTTGTTGAAATTTTCTATGTAAAATTGCAAATATTTTAAATCTAAATGTAAATTTAAACTAAAATGCAAGACTATAGACAAATTTTAATTTTAATGAGCCTCTAAAATAAGTATAAAAATCTAATACAAGATTTTGCCTACTAACCCTAGATTTTGGAATTACTAGGTTATATAAAATTGTCAAAATTTCCACAAAACCCTAGCAATTAAATGATGAAAATGTAATGCAAAATTTTGAACTTTTTTTATTTTTATGTATTTTATATCATACCTAATGAAAAAATCATGAATTAGGAAAATTTAGGAAGAATTGATGCAATTTAGTAAGCCAAACAATGCAATTTTTTTGTATTTTTCCAATTTTTCAATTTTTTTGAATTTTTCTCAATGCAATGAAATGAATGACCAAATGAATGAATGAAATCAATCCAAATCTGAAGAAAAACACTCAAAAAGTTGCAATTTAATTCCAAAAACACAGGTTCACCAAAATGTTTAGGGTAACATTGGATTTGTTAATCTTTTGTTGTTTAAATGTTAAAATCCTCCTTTCACCCTAACATTGAAGGATCTAGGGTCGAGTGGCGAGAACTATCATACCCTAGGTCACTTGCAAATGAAGGGAAACTTGGATTAGGGAATTATTTATCAATTTTTCCTTCTCTTATGTCCAATTAACCATTAAAACCCTAATTATGCAAATACGACAACAAATTGACGAATAACAGGAAAAGCTCTTGCAGATGGGAGTAAAATGACAAATCACAGAATACCTATTTTTAGGGTTTTGAGGCGGAATAGTTGGGGACTAAGGTGTGGGTGTCCAAGTCCAAGGTACCTACTTTTTTAGGGAATCTAGACCTCCTTCCGACACTGATCAGCCCTGTAACTTCTGTTTCCTGAGATCTATCTGCGGAGGACACTGTTGTAGGTGCCCTAGTCTTAGAAGTGCTCCTTTGTCTGACTTTTCTTTAGATTCTAAATCTTTGATGTCTGCCAAGCCTTTATGTAACTCCACTTTTTTAAAATGTGACACCTATAACCTGCAATCACAAGACTTGGTTTGGGGGTTGTGGTGTTTAGAGGCTTGCCTCAGTCAAGCCCCAGAAGACACTTAAGTCTCCAAACACCGTTGTCTGACAAAGAGTGCATACCCTTGTGAGGTAGAGACAAAAACCAAAGGAATCAATGATGAAAACACAATATTATTTCACCTTGTAGTGAAGCTCTCATAGAGGAAGATTCTCTTCATGCCATGAGGAGATTGATGCTTAAATCTGCAAATATCAATAGACAAAACATACAAGTCTACTCTTGCAACACAATAGAAAGCCTTGAATCACCTTGAGAATGCCTAGAGTCCACAATGACCATCTAGTTTACAAATGAATGCCTACACATGCTTATACATGCACCTACAAGCATTCTCGACAAGATTTTAAAAATCAAACTTTACTGTGTCGGCAAAAGAACCAACTAACGGTCATAAACTGACACCTGAAAATTGGGGCTGCCCCAAAATAGGCCAGGACTAGGGTGTAGGCGCCCAAGTCCCCCCTATTTTTGGTAGGGTACAGCTCAAGGGGTCCACCTAGGTCCCATTTTCCATGAAACCCAAGTCTCATTCTATCGGGATGCCAAAATATGAACTAAAATATCCTAAATGCATGCTAAAGGCTCAAGAGCTAAACCTTATGAGGGAAAAGCCCCCAAGGGGACATTTTTTGACGTTACACTTTCCATGACATACAGCACATCCACAAACAACAATTTTCTCAAAGTATTCATCCCATGTACTATAGTCCTGACCAACCTCTTGTTCAGTGCAATCATTTGTTGTGTCTACAGGATCCATTGTCATATCCTCTTCCACCCACTGTCCTCTACGTGATTTAATAGTTTTAGGTCCATGTCCACGTACATATCTTTTTCTTTTACTAGTTGAATGCTTAGGCTCTACATTTTCTCCAATCTCCATCTAAAATAATCAACAACATGCATTAATTTATGTCAAGATTGGATAATACATTATCAATTTTAATGATATTGTGAAAAAAGATGGACGTATCACAAAATGCAGTTAAGTCAAAATTTGAGTACCTGATGTCCCTCTTCATCCATTGTGTCCTCATTTGATATGACATGATCTATTTCCATGGCCTCGTCTAGCCCCTATAATACACAACAGAGTAAATAATATTTAGTACACCAATTATATCATTTCAAAGAATATGCTAACCAACACAAAATCTCACTTTAGTCATATATTTGACATATTGATATCATGTTTTGGCCATCCTAATTTTCAAACTTTTCCCTTGATCATAGAATCACATTTAATCACCATTCCTGTGCATTTTCAACAAATAAGTTTGACCTCAGAGGCCTCATGGATAGAAAAATGACTTTATCTCCTCTATGTTGTAGCATTTGTGAATTCATAAACACCTTCTTCCTTTGGTTGAGGTTGCTTTCTCTTCTTACCTCTATTGTATCTACAGATTCTGTTGACATATCTATTTCCACCCACTTTCCTCTCTGCAATTTAGTAGTTCTATGCCATCCATGTCCTCTCTCCATGGCCTCCTCTAGATCCTGTAATACACAACAATGACAATAGTCACATAACAACTGTGTACCAAGAGAATATTGTTCAAATTATCTTTTTTAATACACTCTCTTTTCATTAAGATGCACTATGAAAAACAAAATAGGACATTGCAACATTTTGCTCTTCACAAAAATTTTACATGTGGAATCTTGACAACTAGAGCTCAAATCTTCTGATTACAAGATGACTACAAATTCACATCAAAAAGACATTTATTTCATATTTGACTCTCCTTTTTCTTTTATGGGTCATTGTAAGGCTATCTATATCTCTCCAAGTGGCCATAAAACCCTCAAAATAGTCTCAAAGAGTCTTTGGCACCAAAAGTTTAAATTCTTGATGGAGGGAAGGATGATTTGGATGTTCATTTTGAAATCACGTCATTAGATCTTTGTTAGGTAATCACATACCTAAAGCCTCTTAAACTAGGCCTCAATATTATAGTGAAGTCACATAATATAAACAAAGATTGTCATGACTTAGCTAGAATATTGTCAATCTCCTATCACATATCTTAAGGTTGTCCTTAATCCCAAATCCAAATCTGAAATGTTAGATGGAAGGTCATGGCTCCAACTAAAATAATTGGTGTCAAAATGATAAGTCAGGGGACCATCATAGTGTTGATCTACTATTGTAGTGGGATCTTGAGGATTCAAAGGTTGTCATATCATTGCTATCATCCAAATACCACCTAATGTTGTACTAACAATGATTTAGAATCTTTATTAGAAAGTTAATGGACTATTGCAAATATGTGCCTAATCGATGTTGTCATTGATGTCAACATATCCTTGCTGCCATTGGTGTCAATTGTATCCTATTTTGTTGCCTATGTAGAAGACTGGATTGTTGAGGATATTGAGAAAATTAATGAGGATCAATGTATGTGAACCATATGCCTGAGTAGAGGATTGTCTGAAGAAGATCTAGTTAAGCTTTGAAGGGTTTGCATGAAGATTTGAAGAAGCTTTGGCCATCTGAGTAGAACCAATTTTGCAGTGTTCAGAAGAGATAGAGTGGCAGGAAAGAGGTCCAGATTGTTCTGAATATGTCAAATGATGATCTACAAATCTGGAGTCATGTTTGGGAAGTCAGTGTGTATCATTCATTCAAGTGGTTCCTATTTTGGATGTCTGCAAGCAATCTTTCTAAAGTGACAGTCATGGAAGACAGTGTTCTTGAGGTTCTAGAGGAAGATGCAAGTGATTCTAATGATTTGGAGGAGTATAGATGTTTTTGTTGAATTTAATGTGCTTGTGGAAGTCTCTGGATTGTGTGACTGCTATGTTAGAGGTCCGCATTGAAGTTTGAGCTTGTCAATAAAGATTTCCTTCTTGATGTTGTTGTTCTTCCCAGTCTTGGCCGATCGGATGATTCAAGCATGTTGTGGATGATCTAAGAGCATTTCTATGGAGCATGGCATGTTGATTAATAAAGATTTGAGTCCTAGTTATGTTTGGCCGATAGCTTAGTGATTCACATTAAGTCAAATGTTTGTAGTGCCGACCTTGATGTTCATTCCAAGGTTGATGAAGTGTATAAATACTTGTTGGTGAGTTGTGGAAAATCATCCTTGTGTGAAAATAATATAATCTGAAGAAACGATCAAAGGCAGAGCATAGTAGAGGAGAAGCAGAAGAACAAGAGTTGTTTTGATGAAGAGTTAGAGAAGAAATATTTGGGGTAGAGCATAAGTTTTTGTGAGCATTCAATGAAATTGAACCAGGCATGAAGGAGATGCTATTTATCAGTTAATTCTTTCTGTATCAAACATAAATTTTGTAGGGAGTGAGCCTCTCTTGAGTAGTAAGCCTAAAGGCATGTGCCTTCTCTTTTCTTCTAAGTACTTTTAACATGGTACAAATCTAGTGGGTTAACCCCCACCGTGGTTTTCCCTTAACCGGGTTTCCACATAAAAATTATGGTGTTATGTGTGTTTAGTTTATTTCTACTCATGTGATATTGATTCATGCTTTAATGTTTACATTATTAATTTGATTGTAAGTTGATAAAGAAGAATAAAAACAAAAAAGGTTAAATTTGGGAGACAACTGATTCACCCCCCCTCTCAGTTGTTTGGAGTAATTCTAACAATTAGTATCAAAGAAAGATTCCTCTAAAAGGAGCTTAACTGCTCAAGGAGATCCTGGATGTTGATCTACAAGAAGGATAGTTTGAGATTTGATGGAACAAATTACTCTGTTTGGAAGAGTCGTATGGAGTGCCATTTGCAATGCATGGGTGAAGCTCATTGGGTGTTAACTAAAGATGAGTATAATCCTTCAGAGAAAGATCCATCAACTCCAGATGAACTCAAAGATGCTGAAAATAACCTTTGACCTAAAGAAGCCTTGTTGAGTGCCCTAATTGATTCAGAAATGACAAATGTATTTGGACTAAAAATTACTCATGGAATCTGGAAAAGGTTGAAGAATCTATATGAAGGTGATGAATATGTCAAATGTGCTGGTGCAGGAGCACCCCTACAAGACAGGATATAGGTTCATTGTCCGCATGACAGGACATTAGTCTATTTTTAGCATGTTTGACTTCATAATGTAATAAGGTCCATTGGACCAATGCATATGTATTAGATCAGCCTAGGAGAGTGTGCAGGTAGTTAGAGCTCGTGATCAGGTAGTATGAGCTATCCTCTCCCAGCCGCTTGGAAGCTCCTAGCCGCTGGGAATCGAGTTGGTAGTACTCATAGGATATTGCTATAAATAACTCAGATCAGTTAGGGTTTGATATTAGAGAGAGAGTAGCAGAGAGTAGTAGTTATGTTATGTTGTATTGGTGATTGAGTGAGATCCAGAGATCAGTCCAGACATTGTGAAACATTGTTGTTTGATAGTATTGTAGAAACAGGACATTTGTGTTTCATCTAAATAAGATCTCATCAATTGCATTATCTAGTTTATCAGTTGTTTATGTTTTGATTTCTGTTCTGATTACAGGTTAATGGATTCTTTCAACCCTTCCACCGGTTGATTCTATGAATCAGTGGAATGGTCATGCATGTTAGTTTAGGTTGTATTTTAGTTTTCTGTTTATGCATTTCATTGTGTGGGAGATCGATTGGTAGCATGCTGTGAATCAACCTAGCATCCTCATGTGCTAGGGTTTAGGAAGATAAACTGTTAAGTTTTGATCTGAAGGTGATCCGGCCCGATCATCATGTTTTCTTTGTAAAATTGTGTGGTTCTGTGAGTTTGCATGCAGCTGATGGATATACAGGGATCTGCATGTGCTTTTCCAGATGGAGTGAATCGTATCGACATCTGCGAGTATATCGCTATCCGGATCGGGTTATGAAGCTGACGAAGACTGTATGTTTCAAGTGCATCAAGATGATATAAGTCAGATATATACTCAGTGTGTATATCATCGTCAGGATCATCTTTCGTGTGTATCCATCGTCCGCATGTCGCTATCGCATGCAGAAGTGAAAGTTCACTTTTTGGCTAAGGACCGGAAAGATCATCATCAGGATATTGAAAAGATCACTGGATATTCATTATCATGTTGCGGAGGATATAAGTGTCTTATATCCTGTTGACATCATCATCAGGTGCATTGACATCATCATCGGGTGCAAGTGACATCATCATCATCAGGATATTGCGAATATCACCCTATGCAAGTTTATCCTGCTGTCACTAAGTGTTTTGGCATCGGCGTAAGTCATCGGCATAAAGTTTGGTTAACATCATCAGGATGTTTCAATATGACCGGATAAGTCATATCCTGATGCTGTTGTTTGAGTAGTCGGATATCGGGGTGACGTAAGCATCGAAGGAAAGGTGCATGAGTTGTCGTCATCAGGATATATGGGAGGAACTGGATATTTTATATCCTGCTGATGAAGATGATGCTGAACATCATGATGATGAAGATAGAGTTTGGCAGTAAGATGAACAATGAACATCAGGAGGATGTTTGCGCTTGCCGAATATCATGATGCTGCTGACAGGTGAAAGGCGAAAGGCGATAAGGAAGTGAACAGTAGTTAGCAGGAGGATATTTCATGCCTCTTCGAAATATGATGATGCTATCTGTGTTAGCAAGAAATATGATGATGATGATAAGCCGATAGGTATTACATACTGCATGTCCAGGATTTTAACATGCTGGTTGTGTTAATGACTCCTCCTTCCCATTTGTAAGCTTCTGTTGCGTTTTCCTCTGCATCATGTGCCAAGATATGAAGTTTGAGAGGAAAATTTGAAAATTGAAGGATGAGTGAAGATGAAAACATCACAATCTACATGCAAAAGATAAATGAACTTGTGTGTGGTATTAGGTGTGCTGGTGGAACTTTGGAAAAATCAGAGATTGTGGAAAAAGTGCTCAGATATTTACCTAATTCATACAAACATAAGATTGCTGCTATAGAGGAGATCAGGACTGTCTCAGAAGTTACAAGAGATCAGTTGGTTGGCAAACTTTCAGTCTTTGAATTAAGTGAATTTGGTGATTCTCTTCCTAAGTTTAAATCTACATTTAAGGCCAGTGTATATGGAAAACAAAGATATGATCCAGGTGAAAGTTCTTTAGCAAGATCAAATAGATTTGTGAAGGCAAGGAAGGATCTTGAAGATGATGAAATTGAGACTGTGGGTCTTGAAGCTCTTATTGCCAAAAGAATTCCAAGAGGATCTGGTAAGTATGAAGGAATGTTGCCACTCAAATGTTTTGCTTGTAATAAGATTGGTCATTTTGCCTCAAGATGTCTGGAGAGATTTTTAAAACTAAACCCTAATAGATATAAAGGTTAGAATAAATGCTACTATGTCCAAGAAGCTAGAGAAGGAGTCACAGATGATGAATCTAATCATGGATGTTCCACTAAAAATGATTGGGTGTTCATTGCTATCAAAGAAGAAGATTCGATGTCTACTAAATTTTCTAGCTGTGAAAATGTGGAAAGTGCCTTGGCTGCTCAGGTTGTTGAAAAGGATGAATGGGTGATTGATAGTGGATGTTCTCATCATATGACTGGTGATAAAAGTAAGTTTATAAGCTTTGAAAAATATGAAGGTGGGCTTGTGAAATTTGGAGACAATTCAACTGGTAGAATCCGTGGCAGAGGATCCATCTCTTTTGATCGTAAGAATAACACCAATGATGTTTTGTATGTGGAAGGACTAAAGCATAATCTTCTCAGTGTTGGATAGTTGGTTGATAAGGGTTATGACCTCAGATTCAAGGATGGAAAATGCAGAATCTTGGAAAGTTCTGGAACTAAAAGTGCATCTAGTACTCAGACTAGAGGTAACATCTTTCATTGAAGTAGTTCAAGTAAAAGTTGCTTGATTTCTCATGTGGATCAGAGTTGGTTCTAGCATAGGAGAATGTGTCATGTAAATTTTGATAACATTGTTAAGATAAGTTCCACTCAGGCTGTAAGAGATATTCCAAGACTTGTGAAACCTACTGATAGCATGTGTAGAGAATATCAACTGGGTAAATAGAACAAAATTTCATTCAAGAGTAAAGAATAGTCATCAAGTGGATTGTTGGAACTTGTGCATACTAATCTTTGTGGTCCTACTAGAATTAGAAGTGCACAAGGAGATAGATATTTCATGTTGTTGATAGATGATTACTCTTGGATGATGTGGGTAACCTTCTTGAAAGAAGAATCAGAAGCTCTTGACAAATTCAAAGTGTTCAAGGTCATGGTGGAGAATGAGATTGGTGTGAAGATAAAGTGTCTAAGATTTGATAGAGGTAGAGAGTTTACCTCCAGTGAGTTTGATTCATTATGTGAGAAGCAAGGAATAAAAGACAGTTATATGCTCCCAGGAATCCTCAGCAGAATGGAATTTTGGAAAGAAAGAACCAGACCATTCAAGAAGCTGCTAGGACCATGATGATGGAAGCAAATTTTCCACAAGTCTATTGGAGAGAAGCTATGATTACTATTGTCTACACTCTTAACTGGGTGCAGATCAAAGGCAATTCTGGTAAGACTCCTTATGAACTCTAGTTTGGTCTGCCTCCTACTGTGAGTTATTTCAGAGTTTTTGGTAGTAAATACTATATCAAAAGAGATGAGGATCTAGGCATGTTTGAAGCAAGAAGTGATGAAGAATTTTTTTTGGGTTACTCTACTGAAAGCAAAGCATACCGGTGCTTTAACAAGAGGTTGAAAAAGATTGTTGAAAGTGCTAGTGTTAGAATTGATGAGAGCAAGGAAGGACATTCTAGGTCTTGTGGATATGATTCAGATGATCAAGATGAAAATCCAAGTCAAGAAAGGAAAGCACAAACTCAAATTCAGATCCAGATTGATCTGGAAAATCTAGTAGATCAAGAGGATAGTGTAGAAGTTGAGGAACAAGCTCAAGAAATAGAAGTTCAAGCAAATTCCAAAACGCCCAGGTATGTAAAGATGAATCATCCTAAAGATCAAATCATAGGAGATAGAAATAAAGGTGTTCAAACTAGGAGAAGAATTGCTGAAGATCAAGAAGAGATTTATCTAACTTCAAAGATTGAACCAAAAACAGTAAGTGAAGCCCTTGAAGATGAAAACTGGGTAAAGGTAATGGAAGAAGAATTAATGCAAATTAAAAATAATCACACTTAGGATCTTGTTTCTAGACTTGAGGACAAAAATGTGATTGGAACTAAGTGGGTCTTTCGGAACAAACTAAATTAAGATGGTGAAGTTGTAAGGAACAAAGAAAGGTTGGTATGAAAAGGATATTCTGAAGTGGAAGGAATTGATTTTGAAGAAAGTTTTGCTCTGATAGCAAGAATAGAAGCAGTCGGGTTATTTCTTGCATTTGCTTCTTATAAAGATTTCAAGGTCTATCAGATGGATGTCAAATCAGTATTCCTAAATGGAGAGTTAGAAGAAGAAGTCTATATTGAGCAACCAGAAGGATTTTAGTTGTCTAATCAGATAGACATGGTCTGCAGATTGAGGAAAGGATTATATGGACTCAAACAAGCCCCAAGAGCCTGGTATGCAAGATTAGATAAGTATCTTCTAAAGATAGGATATAACAAATGCACTATTGATAGTAATCTTTACTTCAAGATTGATCATGAGAATATTCTAATTGTTGGGGTATTTTTTGATGATATCATTTTTGGTGGAAATGAGAGCATGTGCAAAACATTTGCTGATTAGATGCAAAGTGAATTTGAGATGTCCATGTTTGGTGAGATGAATTTCTTCTTAGGTCTACAAATCACTCGGTCAGATAAAGGTATGTTTATATCTTAGTCTAAGTATGTGAAAGAATTGTTGAAGAAACTCATAATGGAAGATTCAAAGCCAATAGGTACACCTATGGTAACTAGATGTAAGTTGAGTAAAGATGATGACTCCCCTAAGATAAATCAAAAAAGGTATAGATCAATGATTGGAGGACTGCTTTATCTGACTCAGACCAGACCTGATATCATGAATGTAGTTGGACTTGTTGCCAGATTTCAAGCTAATCGTAGAGAATCCCATGTTGTAGCAGTCAAGAGAATTTTTGGATACATCAAAGGGACCATTGATTATGGATTATGGTATCCAAAGGATAGTGACTTCACTCTTCATGCATATATAGATGTTGATTGGGCAGGAGATGTGGATGATAGAAAAAGCACTAGTGGTGGTGCATTCTTCTTAGGAAGTAGATTGGTTTCTTGGCTAAGCAAAAAGTACAAGGAAATATCCCTATCTATAGCAGAGGCAGAGTATATAGCAGCAGCAAACAATTGTACTCAAGTTCTATGGATGAAGCAAATGTTGAAGGACATCATAATTATGTTTGAGGATCCTGTCACAATCTTCTGTGATAATTTGAGTGCAATAAGCATCTCAAAGAATCTGGTGTTGCATTCAAAGACAAAGCACATATCCATCAAATTTCATTTCTTGAGAGAGAAGGTAAATGAGAATGAAGTCAAGTTGGAGTTTGTGTCTTCAAAGGATCAGATTGCAGATATTTTCACTAAGCCTCTTTCCAAGGATACTTTTGAGTATCTTAGAGAGAAGTTAGGGGTTATTACCCCTCCTTATCAGAATTAAGATGCACTAAAGTGCATCAGTCCAATGGAACTCACAATCATATCTTGTGATCTGGATTGATGTTAAGGAGGCAATACTTAGGGGGGGTAGTCTACATGTATTTTTTGAGTTTGGTCTGAAACACAAATAAGGAGAAAAGAATGCAAATATGTGCCCTTTGCTATTGATGTCAAAGGGGGAGAGAAATCATGTGAAAAACTAGTTGCTAATGAAAGGGGGAACAGTGAAGAAAGTAGTTGCAAAAGTGATAAGAGAAAGGGAGAGAAGTTCTTGTCTTGATGGTTGAATCAATTTTTTACATCATATGTTTCCATCAATGACAAAGGGGGAGATTGTTACAAATATGTGCCTAATCGGTGTTGTCATTGATGTCAACATATCTTTCCTGCCATTGGTGTCAAGTGTATCCTATTTTACTGCTTGTGTAGAAGGATTATTGAGGATATTGAGAAATTAATCAGGATCAATGTATGTGGACCATATGGCCAAGTAGAGGATTGTCTGAAGAAGCTCCAGTTAAGCTTTGAAGGGTTCGCATGAAGATTTGAAGAAGCTTTGGTTATTTGAGTAGAACCAATTTTACAATGTTCAGAAGAGACAAAATGATAGGAAAGAGGTCCGGATTGTTCCAGATATGTCAAATGATGATCTGTGGATCTGGAGTCATGTTTGGGAAGTCAGTGTGTATCATCCATTCAAGTGGTTCGTGGTTTGGAGGTCTATAAGAAATCTTTCTAAAGTGATAGTCATGGTAGACAGTGTTCTTGAGGTTTCAGAGGAAGATGCAAGTGATTCTGATGATTTGGAGGAATGCAGATGTTTTTGTTGAATTCAATGTGCTTGTGGAAGTCTCTAGATTGTGTGACTGCTATGTTGGAAGTCTGCATTGAAGTTTGAGCCTGTCAATAAAGATTTCCTTCTTGATGTTGCTATTCTTCCCAGTCTTGGCCGACCGGATGATTCAATCATGTTGTGGATGATCTAAGAGCATTTCTATGGAACGTGGCATGTTGATTAATAAAGATTTGAGTCCTAGTTATGTTTGGCTGATAGCTTAGTGATTCACATTAAGTCATATGTTTGTAGTGCTGACCTTGATGTTCATTCCAAGGTTGATGAAGTGTATAAATACTTGTTGACGAGCTGTGGAAAATCATCCTTGTGCGAAAATAATATAATCTAAAGAAAGGATCAAAGGTAGAGTAGAGCAAAGGAGAAGCGGAAGAAAAAGAGTTGTTTTGATGAAGAGTTAGAGAAGAAATATTTGGGGCAGAGCATAAGTTTTTGTGAGCATTCAATGAAACTGAACCAGGCATGAAGGAGATGTTATTTATCAGTTAATTCTTTCTATATCAAACATAAATTCTATAGGCAGTGAGCCTCTCTTGAGAAATGAGCTCTGGGAAGTGTGTTCGAAGGCATGTGCCTTCTCTTTTCTTCTAAGTACTTTTAACAGGGTATGAATCTTGTGGGTTAACCCCCACTGTGGTTTTCTGTTAACATGGTTTCCACATAAAAATTATGGTGTTATGTGTGTCCAATTTATTTCTACTCATGTGTTATTGATTCATGCTTTAATGTTTACATTATTAATCTGATTGTAAGTTGATAAAAAAGAATAAAAGTAGAAAAGGTTAAATTTGCAAGACAACTAATTCATCCCCCCTCTCAGTTGTCTAGACTAATTCCAACATGGACTGATATGGGAATAAAGGGCAGCCACCATATGATATCACCCATCCACTATCATTATAGGGGGATGATATCAAGGACCATCATTATGCCTTGTTAAAGTTGATGGACAATCATCCTAAGTATTGTTACAACCCAAAAGGTCTATCACAACCCCAAAGGACTATCACAAATGTTATTAGGTCATCCAAACCATAGCTCCAATATTCAACATCATATGAATATCATAATTAACATTGTATAGGTTGTCATACCATGAGGCATAGGTAACAACCATAGGAGGTTTAAAAGAACACTAGTAACATTAAATTATTGTCATAGTACACCTAGGATAGCTAGGTATGCATCCATAGAGTTATTACTATAAAATTGTCTCATTAATGTTGTGACCAAGTTAAGTCACTATCATAGTAACAATATAGTTAGTCATCAATCAACATGTTGTCTTTGCATTTCAATGAGATCAGTTCTTGAAAAATGACAATCCAGAGGTTAAAGAGATAAGTTGATACCTTACCCAAGTTGTCATGTTCTTGAAACCTTGTCACTATAAAGAGGAGATATCTAGAGAGTAATGTCACAAGGACATAACCAAGGCATACACTATCATGAACCATAGGGACAACTTACTAGACCATCCAAAACTCCATTTGAACTAGCTACTATCAATACTTCACATTATTGGGGACTGTCATGAAGAAAACACCATGCATAGGACTGTCATAGTCAAAGTGGAGAGGATTGTCTAGTCATTTTATGGCTGTCATAATAGCTAGTGGGTTAGTTACCATGCTTCAACCTAAAATAGGTTAATGAGAACATAGAAATGAAAATCACAATACCCTAAGCATTGTCATAAGTTCCCAATATAGTCCCAATATCATGTCATGATAGAAAGAGAAGAGTTGTTTGGTTTTTCCAAAGCCATATCACTTGCATAAGGATTGTCACCAACCATCTGTGTAAGGTCGTGAAAGAGTGAGTCATTATTGAGCTAATCATAAGAGAAGAATGAAGTCAAAATGCTATCATGGAAATAATCCAAATTTGGTGAGGTTGCCACAAGCAACCAAATTTGGCAATCCACTAGATAGTGATATCAAATCCCAAGCAAAATACATCATTTTGCATTGATAAGCGCTAAATTAGGCACACTTTACGCCACCTTTTGTGCCCCAAAAAGATTAGGTTTAGGCCTAAAAGTTGATGCTAAAGTTAGCCCTAACTGCTCTGACTATAGTGCTAACTAATGGATCAAAAAAAATTCAAAAATTCCCGCTTGTACATACCCCAAAAAAAAAAAAAGCTTTATTGATTTTTGGTGTTCATTTTTTTTAGAAATCGAGCGTTTGGGTTTTTTGTGTTCGCCCTTATTTTGGGTAGATCCTTGGCAATGGCAGGACTTGTATTCCAACCCCAATTTCCTTTCCATACCTTTGCTTCTACATATCTCAGCCTTTCAGTTTGTGCTGCTCTTCTTCTATTCGTGCCAAATAAGGGCATCACCTCTCTTTCATCTACTCTTTTTTTTTTGGTTAGATGTCAGATTCATTTGGACAAATGCGGGTCTTGTAATATTCATAGGGCATCTATTGAAGATAATTCTAAGAAAGGCTTTTCATAATAGATGACAAATTTCCACATTCCATAATATTATAAATGTGTGCTTTATTTCAATTGATGTATAAGCTTACTTTCTTGCAGCAAACTTACAAAGGAAAACAACTTCATGATTTGCTCTACAAAGTAAAGGTCAAAAACCTTGAGGAATACAGAAAAAATGGATGAGAACTTTCATACCTGGTAGTGTGTACTTCATTTGCCTCCACAGACTAGATGAAAATAACTTGCCCTAGGTTGCCTCAAAATGTCAAGCAATAGAGGGAATAGAGCAAAGGGAGCAGACTCTGGCCACAATGAGGTAATTCATTGTCAATTTATAGATTTGTAAATGTTTCCATTGTTTCTTTGATTTTTGTTTTTTAGTTTTTTATTTCTAAATTTAAAAGAAGAAATTTATTATATATATATATAATAAATCAAATATATATATATATATAATTTCTAGGAACACAAGACTGACAAAGATAAAGAGGCATTGGCTTCCATATTGGGGGTAGAGGAAGTGAACAAATTGGATGGTGTGGACTTGACAATGCTTGCCAGATACATAGAAAAATGATCTAGTAAAGCCCCTGAAACATTGCAACCAAATCAACAGTGTCAAAGGGAATTGATTCCCCAACTAGTCATGGATTGGGCAAAAGATCCAAGAGGAAATCAATAACAGTAACCTCTAAGAATGTGGAACAGTGAGCAGAGGCTTCCAATGCTCCAGCCACTCCTGGGACACAGACTTCTTCGACCACCATGCCATGTTTTGCATCTTGCATTGGTAGCTACGATACCAAGATAGAATATGATGTGGTTTCAGGGGAAGTCCAAATGACAGATGCTAGAAAAATGTTTGTGAATATGTTGAAGGAATCATGCCTTCAACGGTTCAAAGACCATTTACATTTTCCATTCTCAAAGATACCCATGCACCTACAAAAAGTAGTTATCTAAGACATGGAGACTAAATTTGGCACATGTTGGTCTATAAATAAGATAAAGCTATGAATGTCTCAAAACTGCAAGAGATTTTGGTGCAACCAAACAAAGAAGATAAAAAACTCCCTCCTGAGCTAAGGCTCAAAAAAAGGCCAATTAATGTAAGTTTGAAAGTATGGAAAGAGCTTGTAAAAGCATACGAGAAGTTCAATGCATGGAGGAAGTCTGGTGAGGAGAGTACACAGGTATTTGAATTTGCTCATAAGATTATATCAAATTTATTAAACAATTTTTAAATTTTATTTGTGCATAGTTAAATTGAATTAGTATATGTTTTAAGACAAGGCATCCAAGGCTAGGCTTGGCAAACTTCATGCTAGGCATCATAGTGGCTAGAAAGGTTTACAGGCCTTGATTTGTACATTTGTAAGTATATTTAATAAGTTAAATGATATATTTTTTAATTTCCTAGGAAAAAGTAAATGATTGCATATTAATTAGTTTAACTAGTCCACGTGCCATGTTTTGACAAGAGGAGAAATATGGCTGGCATCCAAGACAATTTGAAAAGGAAATGTTACAAAGCAAAAAGTGGACCGATTTTGTAATCTGGATCAAGAACAAGGTATCAATAGTTGACTTTCAATAACTTAGTTGGATATTGTTGTGTTGATATGTCAATTTGCATTTCTTGTGTTGAGTTGTTTATTGATGCGTAGGATGAGTTCTAAAGTGCTTCTCTGTTGGCCCTAGATCCCACTAATTGTCCCATTATTTGCAGTCCTGGACATGTGCACATGTCCTCCTAGTTACCTTATTGCAGTGTTGAGATTTGAACTTTAGTCACTCTCATTATGAATGCAACTTTTTACCTTTATAGAACAATCCTTAGACATTTTTCACAATAATTTTTATCTACAAAGCTCGACAACTGTAGGGGTAATCACTTATATACAAATGTGAGTTATGTGAACAGGCCACTGGATCATTCACACATTTGTTTATATTGAATTAATGTATAGACAATAGATCCTTTATTGAATCATTAGGTGGTGATTGAACTTATGAAAATGATAAGTCGCTTATCAAAGGCACATCATTG
This sequence comes from Cunninghamia lanceolata, assembly GCA_027924645.1. NCBI lineage: Eukaryota > Viridiplantae > Streptophyta > Pinopsida > Cupressales > Cupressaceae > Cunninghamia > Cunninghamia lanceolata. The sequence continues at coordinate 4,208,488 of BSBN01000738.1, forward strand.
AATATTCCAACAGTTGCAACAATGTAGGGCAATCCTCTATCTTGTGATCAACATCATAATAAGTATACATTGGAAAATTTGTGCAACTACGCGAGGTATGCCCAGGTTCTCCACACTATTAGCAATAGATTCCTCTATTGCATACTCTACCATGTCCTCCTTGATTTCCTCCATGCTCCATATATTATGGCTCCTAATAGCACAACACCATCTATTGTGGTTGTGACTGGGGTTGCATGGTTACGTTTAATTTTGTTTTCCTCTTGCCTTGTGGAGGACTTGTACTACTTTGTAGGTGGTAATGTCATGGGTGGATGTGTGACAAACCTTGCACTATTAATTGATAGGAACATCCTTTCACTTTTGCAGTAGTGGACAATTTCATGAGTCTCATGACATATGGTGCAATTAGGTATGTGTTGAGCAAGAGGGAACTATGTGGCATTAATAGCTTGAGCTCCCACCACTAGATAGTTTTTAGTTGTATGCCCTTAGTGTGGCACTTTGTTCATCATAAACCACATTGATTAAGAGTTTCACTTGCAAGTTGTGCTATTTGCATGACCATTTTTCCATTTGTTCTTTTAGGCATGTAGTAGAATCATATGTTGGGGGCTCCCCTAATTCTTATAATCTCAACACAAATTTTAAGGCAACTTTTTAATTAGGGAGAGTGAGCTACACTAGTTCATGTTGGATATGTGCAATTAGCCTACCAATAAATCATTCCTTCTAAATTTCAACATTTTATAGTTGGGTCAATCTTTAACACCAATTCCTTAGAGCGTTGATCATACCTACACACAATCTCTCCCGATTGTTGCCTTATTTCCTTTAATGCCATAATATTACGATGTACCATCTAAGGGCAATTGAAATTGGGAAGGAAATCTCTTAGCAGTTTACCAAGATCATTCTTTGTGCCATTTGGATCATAATGAGTATACTAGTCTTGTGCCTGCTTATAAAAAGTGGTTGCAATTAACCTAATCTTTTGGTCATTATCAACAACATTTTGTGTGTTCCATGCTATCTCATATGCTTAAGTTTGACGAGATAATAATGAACAACAAACCCTTGTTTGCCTGCCTCCTTATGACTGATCCCATTTTGGATTCCCTATGAAGTTAGGGTGATTTGAAGGAAGATCAAAGTTCACTTCAGGTTCTACCAGACCTATGTATAATTTACTACCTACATGGAAAATTTTTAATAAAAACTAAAAGGGAAAAATGCACTCTCTCAGTACACAACTGACATTAAAAATATCTCCTAGGGTTGCTTCAATTTGAACATAGGGAGGCAGAAAATGTTTGAAGAGTCAATATATATGTTTTGTATCTTTCGAATTGAGATGTCATTATTTTATCTTCTTTGATAGTGGGGCTATAGTGATTGGTCATATCTCATTACAAGCTTTGGAGTACATAGCTCCATCCATCATGGTGGTCCAAGGCCAAACATAAATTTATTTTCATTCTTTAGGTGGAGAAAAGACACGCAAAAGTAGGCACAAAAATATGACCCCAAAGTGGACTATAAAACATTTTTACAAACTCCATTGGAAAGAGATATTTGGTCAACTACTGCAACAATTGGCATGTATATGTACATTTCTCTAGAACTGATGCTTAGAAGCAACATGGATTCTACATGGCAATTACAACATGGTAGAACTAGAAACCTCAATGATGAAGAGGATGTGCTCTTTATGAAATAAGAGGAAAGTATCTATGGCATATTATAAAGCCAAAATTCCTATTGTATGATTCATAAAAATACTGAAGGGAGAGAATTTTATTAGTCAGTTACTAATTTTATGGTCTAACTTTAAACACAAACACAATAGGCCTCATACTAAACTAGATTTGGCCATGCTGTCCAACCAAGGAAAATTTTGGTTTAACCATTTTCCTATCATTCCATTGCAATTCATAGGAGTGATATCTCTAACTATAGGCCCATTGGCCTTCTCTGTAGCTTGAGACAACTGCAAATCAAAGGTTTGTACAATTACTTTCTGCTAAAAGTATTTCACCTTGAGAATCGTACACATCTTTTAAGGGATGTACGGAATCTGAACCTCGTTCTCAATCCAAAAAAGTAGCTCTAATTGAAATTAATGGTGGTATGATCCATGCTCAGCAGAAAAAACTTCTTTTGGTAAAGAAAATAGAGAGTTACAATTAGAAGAAGATTAGTGAAATTGTATATACAAAAATTGTCCAAGTTAGAAAGGTTTGTGGATTCAATTCTTTAAACAAAGAGAAGAGCTGCTAAACATACATATCTGGTTGCATCTAAAAATGTCCCATTGTACTTCATTTGGTTATTTAGAGATTGCATGAGCCCCCAACAAATAAAGTGCTTCACATATGTTCTTTTCTATATGTTTATTGTTACTAACCTACCAGCACCTTTGAGATTCCTCCTCGATTGTCATGTAGTTTGATCACATCTAGACTTGTAAAAGTGTGTTGCAATTTCTATGGGTTCTTGGAACAAGAAGAGACATGGTGTAAAAGACTCAGGGACTTGTAGGGGGGGGCATAAAAATAGGTCTTCATGATTAGTGCAAACTTGATCGACCTTCACAATGGCAAATGGATGTGAAGTAGATGTGTATAAGGTTATGAGATATAAAAGGATTGTTATAAAAAGGTTGTGACTAGTGCCTAATGTTATTGGGTAATGTGGTCAAGGCTTTAATGATTTGCATAACAACTTGGCTTAACTCTGATTATTTGGCACCTTCTAAATGTTCATACCTTGTATGAACATGTAAGATGGTTAGCTGCTAGACTTTTCTTCAATATCTAGTTGATTATTTCAAGTTATTGTGTTTGCTTGAAAGGATTTAATTCTATTTGAAGGAAACCCACCAATATGATTTATTTTAAAGGATTTAGCTCAAAACAGAGACCAGTAAATATTAAACCACTTAGACGGAATTAAATCAACTTCTAACAGAAACCAATCAAAAAGAATCCACACAATGACAACAAATATGCTTTGATAAATCTAGGGATTTAAATAACTAGAAATAGCCAAGATGGAGACTGTCAAACAACTGATAAACTTTAATATCAATAGAATATCAGAACATCATAGATATATCCACAATTTTGATCACCCTTGCCCATTAAAACATTAAAATATCATGGTAATGTCTTGAACTTGAAATATGATTATAAATATATAAGTATGAATTGTCTTGCAGAGAACAGATTGAATGATGATGATTCCTAAGGTCTTGGTTTCCCTCATATATATATGGGAAGCAAACAAGCTTTAGGCCTGAATAGATGCAACTATTCATATTTTGTATCTTTTCATAATTAAATATAATTAGGAAAAAGCAATTATAGGCATTAACAAACTTGATTAAGATCTGAATCCATTAGTCTTCATAGAATACCCATGACCACAGGCCTGGCAAGGTATTCCTCTTTATATTGCAGTTTCTATCAAATATGTTGTGCCTGTTCCCATTGTTGAAAGCAATACATCACTTTTATATATCGCCAAAACTTTCAAAACGTAATTCTTCTTTCTAGGCTTTTCTCAAACTATTCTAGCAATAAACAGGTTTACCTTGGCTATGTGATCAATGTACTCCTAAGATACACAAGTGTCTATGGAAATTATATCCATCATGATGAGTTCTAGCTTGAAGATTTTCTCCAATTGTTTATGTGTATTCTCTATCACCCTGTCTTCATTGTTGACCTTCTCCAGAGCTATGGGTAATAACTGAGCCAATTCTTCTTTCCACAAAGCTTTGTCCTATATATTTCCTTCATTATTGAAGAAATTAGAAAATGCCATGTCCCCTTGCAGGTCAAAATCACTAATATCTCCTGTTAACAATGTATTAAATCTTTCATGTTTAGTGATCAGTTCATTACATTCCCTAAGTGTTTTCTCATTGATGTTTTCCTTAGTTTTTAGCTCTTCTTTCTTCTCAAGCATTCTGAGATACAATCTTTTATGTTCCTGATGAATATTATGGGTCCTTCTATGTAAATCCCATATCTGATCACTGTGTTTCATCATCATTTCAAATCTTTTATTTATCAACTCAGAAGCCATTTAGTACTTTACAACCTTTATATTATTTTCTAATTTGTCACTTTTCTTTTGGAATTTTTCAGCCTTTACTTTCCAATAATTTGCATCAACTATGGCTTCTATCATTCTTTTGTATGGTTCTTGAAAAGGTAAACAACTACTAGATGATGCCAATTTATCTTTATACATAGTAATTTCTTGTTTCAATTTTGTATTCTCTGCTACATAAGCATTGTTATTTCTGACTAGTTTTTCTATTTGAGCCTTTGTCAGTTTGGCAACATTTACATTCAATTCAGTAGTATCAAGTGGTTAGTATCTTCAACTCTCTGTATTATAAGATGACCAAATACTTTGTTTGGATCATCAATGATTTGAGGCCTTTGGTGGGGAGGGTAGAGTGCCCATATCAACAAAGCTGCTTTATCAGGATCATACCCAGAACCTAACTTAACCTTATCCACAACTTCAATGCTTAACTGCACTTTATTATCTTGATTTCTTTTGAAAGTATAAAAAACAATATCAGATGTCATATCCTAGCCAGATACTAACATAACCCCTACCTCCTCTAATAATTCCCTTCCCTTTTCTAGGGTCATGTTATCCATGGCTTTATCAATTTCTTTTTGGAGTTCATGCAACACTTCACTTTGTACCTCAAGGGAAATATCCTTCATCTTTTCCCTAGCCTTTTTGCCTTTGAATTCATAGAGAAATGTTTTAAACTCAAGGGTTTTTATAAAATATTTATTTGAGATAATTTTTTGGCTGGCCAAATGTCTCATATCCTCTGATAGTTCATTAGGGGATTCTATATTAACTACTTCTCTATCCATAGGAGGCTCATATTTGTCAATCATGGGTTCAAAACATTGTATAGTCTCATCCTCACATTCTAATCCCTCATCTTCTACAAAACTAGTATCCATAGAAAAATTGATATCAGGTGTAGGTTGAGGAGATATGTGACTCAAAGGAGTCTCATATCTAACTTGTGTTTCTCTAAATTTTCTACCTTTTCTTTTAAAAACCTTAGGTGGGACATCTACAATCAATTCTTGTGCTTTTGAAACCAGCATACTCAATCTATCAATTGGATCATCTATTTCTGGAAAGGCTCCTTAATAATTGGGGTTTTGGCCTACCCTCCAAGCCTCAGCTATCATGACCTTATGATACAACTGTCTCCTTTCAACTGCAAAAGCTTCATCAATATTTCTGATCAGATCATCATCTAAAAATAGAACATGTTGATACTTCTTTAACTTCTGATTTGTGTTGACATGATTTGTAAAGTGCTTAGGGTCAAACTTCTCCCTGGCATTTCCTCTAGGTAGCCCAAAATAATATAATCTCTTTTCAATTTATTCATCTGCTTTCTCAGAAAAGGCAGTAAAATCCCTAAAACATAGGGTACTTGGGATGAAAAATTGCTTATTGTGTTTCCTCAAGTGCATGAAATCAGAACAAGCCAACTGCCTAACAATCTCTAAATATGCCAGTCTATCAGGGCATTTTTTTGGGAGGAAAAATGGTGCTCCTTCTTATCCAAAAACTCTGATCTTTATACAATCTCTATATACATACCAATCACCCCAATTGTATATCCTTAGGCTTGAGAAATCTTTGTATATCAGGTGACAAATTATAATTGCATGGGTGACCAAATAGAGCATATAAAGGCTTTACAAAATATTCCTCAAAGTATAGATAATGTGATCGATCACATCTGCTATCCCATACAATTGTCCACATTTGTACTGGCTTGATATCTCCCTTTCTGTCTAGATCTCTAACCCTAAGAGATTCATCCCATAAACTCAAATTTTGCCCTTCATATAACACAAGATGCATAAACAGAGAATAATGCTTAAACCTAAAACCCCTCTTGCTCTCCTTTATAGCTTTTTAAATCATTATGAATATCATTAGAGAGATATTCAACATAGTCAGATGTTCTAGCATCTGGGATTTGTATATCAACAGCTAAAACCATTGGAGGTATATGCATATATGCAGGGGCATCCGCACCCAATACTTGACAGACAAAATAATAGGTATATCTAAAATATGGTTCAAACAATTCAACTGAATAAGGGGGATGCTCCTCTCCTTAAAAACACTCTGAGTTGATTACTTTCATCCCGAGGCTTGTGAAATGGTAATCTCCATCTTTTATAGGTGTTACTTAGATTATGGTATTCATTTAATAAGTCCTTGATCTTGAATACCATATCAAAGCTCGTGTCTAATTGAAAAACCATTGAGATATAATCTTGGGTGATAGGAATAAAACCTGACCCATCCTTTAGCTCAATCATATAGGTTTGGGGGTTATAGTTATCTACAAACATTTTGAGCAATTCTATATTTACAAACACATTTGGCTCTACTAACTTCCCCAATTTCATCCTATATGGATTAGAGACTGGCCTGTGTCTATACATTTTCTTGTACTGGTATATAAATAGGTCATATCCTCTTATGGGGGTCCATGAATCTACTACATGTCTATTACTATCTTTGAGTTTTTCAGCATGTGGATTCAATTGGGTATTTCTTCTAGACCTTTGTCCAGACCCCGGGCATTGTTCTATCATGTCTTGGTTTAGATGTCTATCTTCTATTTTCTATCTCTTCTTAGCATTTTCATTCCTACTTTCCATGGTTTCATGTGTTTATGAAATCGCAATTGAAGTGTACTCTGTAATCTCAAAGTTAGGTTTGGAGTACTTACTTGGACGAGCTCTCCTTGTTCTACAACTTGCCCTTTTCTATCTTTCGTCTCCTCAATTTTTCTCGCTTGTTAAAAATATTTTAGAGATTAATCCTTTCGTCTCTGGTTCATTGATGGCGTATATGTGTCAAATGCAATATTGATTCAAGAGCAATTAATTCATTTGAATTGGGGGTCATTTAATAGATATCTAATAGTCATGTCACCGAGTTATTGGGATGGTCGCCCTTTTCCTTCCTCGATATTATTTCACCATTCACCGGGGTATCGAAGTGACCTCTGATAATGTCATATTGATACCATTATGTCCTACTGATATCCTTTTATATGTTATAGAACCCTTTTTATTTCCTTTGAAAATGCCCTTTATCGTTATATCAGCCGGACTAGAGATTATGTCCCTTCGATATCCTTAAGTCCCTCGAAATGCTTTTACACTTGGATATCGTTGTATGGGTGGGACACATTTAAGTGTCACGCCAATATGTATTAGTCCCTTTGATGTACTTGATGTTATCGGGGTATTGAAGAGACATATGATTTAGTCTTCCTGAATCCTTCAGTCTCTTCGATATATTTTATCTACTTGATTTTCTGATGTCAGCGAAATATAAATTGACTTTATCACATCGGGCTATTGGGGAGACCTTAAAGTGAGTCCTCCCAACATGGTATTCTCCCAAGGATATTTTTCTTTATGACTTCTAAAGGATCCTTAAATCAAATTAAATAATTTTATTCTTTTTGGAGGGTAATGGTGGGGATGTTGCGAGATTATTAGGGTTAAGGCATTAATTGAGCGGATTTATTATTTTGCATTTTGCAATACAAGTATGGGAAGATGGTGGGAATAGGTTATTTGATTTAGATTAATAGTGAAAAAGAACATACATGGACCGAGAAATTTGTGGCACTTAAGGTTATGTAATAGAATTTATAGTTCATAGTTAAATTGTATAACAAATTTTTGTATGATCTTTACTAATGTTTATTAGAATTGTTGCATGTTTTACATCATTGGAATGACATATTAGCTGTAACTTTTTTGAAATTTTATTATGGTATGTGCACTTTGATATGATGTAATATGATTATGGTTTCATTTCATATGTTGTAATATTAGTTATATAATAGAAAAATAAATTATTGCATGAAATAAATAATAACTTTTCATTTTAAATGTTTTTTTTGTAGAACACGAGTCTTCTAGTAGATCAAGATGATCCTCATGATATAGATCCAGATTATATTTGTTCTACTACAGATCACATGGCAGAGGATGATGATGAAGCAGATATAGAAGACACCAAGGCCGATGATGATGATGATGAAGATGATAATCATGATGATGATGATCATGATGGTGATGATGATGATGAGGTAGTTGCTAGTAGTAGCCAGTGACATTCATGATCATATAGACTGCATCATGGATGATAGCTGATATATCATAAAGATGCCTCTTTTCATGGTTACTATCATATGTATCATTTTCATGGCCTATAGTACCATATTAATGAGTTGTATCATAAATTTATGTATCATTTTGACTTATATCATTTGGACATGTATCATCTTGACATGTATCATTTTGAGTTACATAATTTATCATTTTTACTTATATCATTTGTACATGTATCATTTTGACATGTTATTGATCTACTAGCATATTTGAATTTCACTTGTTTTAGTTATATATGATGATGATCTTATCAGTATTGACTTGTCAATTTATATATATTGAAAGTGGTTGATGATTTTTGGATGGATATTTATTATGTATTATGATTTTGATTTACTGCTCAGGATGTATGTTCTCAAATTCAATTAAATTAAAGATATTTGACTCACTTGTTTTAATTATAGATGATGATCATGTTTAAATTATTATCTTGTTATTCTGAATAAACATTAATTCTCCCATTCAAACTAATTATCATGTTATTCTGCCTTGTGTGATTGACACCAATTCCTTTGGGACAAGATGTTCATCCAACACTTCATTGATTGATACATTGAAGGGCACTTAAAGCATCCTTAATCAAAATTTTATAAATTTCACTCGCCTTATGAAATTGTAATTCATATTTTCAGAATGGAGACTCCTATTCATCTCACCAGCAATAAGCGACAAGTTGCTTTTCTGGGCCAAATTTCTGATGCTCGGTTGTTTGGAATTTGCAAATTTTGTTCAAAGTTGTTTATTGATGCTATGAAGATGATGTTGGGGCTCTATTTCCTTTCGTCTGTGGGTTGATATTGGGTTAATACAAATATCACCTCCTGGTTTCTCACGTCATTGTTGGACCTGGGAATGCAGAAAGCAGATGCATTGGTGTGTTTGAGGGCGACTTTCAAGGACCATCTCCTTGCTGATGATGTTGAAATTTGTGTTTTTGTAGATCTTATAAATGGAATTCCAAAAGTAGGGGATTTTCCAAAACTTCTAGAACCTGATTCAGTGATCGAACACCTCCCCTTCCTCATAGATCTAGTGGCTGGTCAATAGTTGATCACACATCGCATTTAGGCCTCTAAGGGGAGGGATTTTATTCAATGAGAAATAGGCATGATTTGGGAGGATTCTCCACTGTGGATCCAATTGTTTGACATTTTTGTGGCATCAGATGAATTCTATCAATAGGAGTAATTTTAAGGTTCTTTTTGGTGTCTGCCATTCAGGTTTTTTTTATGGCACATCTAGTCGATATGTAGAAATGTAATTTTTTGTATAAGTTTTGTATAAGCTTGAATCTATGCAGTATATCCAGAGAATGGATAGTTTTGTATGTACACCTTTTTACATAATATAACTATATGTGGGCACTATAATGCCTTTTACTAACTAAAAAAAATAATTATCTTGTTATTTAATCATATGAGTTAAATAATTAAATTACTTACTCTATAATCATATGAGTTATTTAAGAGGCATGATATATTTAACTAATTAAATTAAAATAAAACATATTAAATTAATAAATGTAAGCAAAACAAGAAGCATTTTTAGAATAAAAAAAGGAAGCAACAATGGAAGCCAAAATAGAAGCAAACTAAAAGTAATATTGGAAGCAAAACTTGGCATTATCTAGGAAGCAAAAACAGAAGAAATTCAGATAGTAAACAAAGAAGTAATAATGGAAACAATTTTAGAAGCAACAAAAGATGCAATAATATAAGATATATTAGAAGCAATAAAAGACACAGAAATGGAAGCAAAATTGGAAGCAAAACTGGAAGCAAAACTAGAAGCAAAAATGGAAGCAAAACTAGAAGCAAAATTGGAAGCAAAACTAGAAGCAAACCTAGAAGCCAAAATAGAAGCAAAATTGGAAGCAAAAGTGGAAGTAAAACCGAAAGCAAAACCAAAAGCAAAATTGTAAGAAAAATTAGAAGAAAAATTAGAAGCAAAAGTGGAAGCAAAACTAGAAGTAAAATTGGAAGCAAAACTGGAAGAAAACCTGGAAACAAAAATGGAAGCAAAATTGGAAGCAAAACTGGAAGTAAAATCGAAAGCAAAACTAGAAGAAAAATTGGAAGCAAAACCAGAAGCAAACCTGAAAGAAAAACCAAAAGTGAAATTGGAAGCAAAAATGGAAGCAAAATTGGAAGAAAAACTGGAAGCAAACCTTGAAGCAAAATTGGAAGCAAAACCGGAAGCAAACCTCGAAGCAAAACTAGAAGAAAACTTGGAAGCAACAAAAGAAGAAAAACTAGAAGCAAAATCAGAAGCCAAACTAGAAGCAACAAAATTTGGCGCTAAATCCAGCGCAAAACCCGACACTAAACTTGACGGTAACCCAGTACTAAACCCTGCGCTAAACCCTATGCTAAACCTGGTGCTAAACTTGGTGCCAAAGTGAACACGTATTTTTGCACCAAGTTTGGCATCGACAGAAGTGTCCAATCCATGAACTCAAATGCACTAAATTTCGGTGCTATTTTAGGTGCTAAATACCTGTTTTGTTGTAGTGAAATCAATACCTTCAACTTGTGTGTATCCTTTGCATACCAGTTTTTCTTTGTTCCTTACAACTTCACCTTATTCATTTAACTTGTTCAAGAACACCCATTTTGTTCCTATATCATTCTTATTTGTTGGTCTAGGAACCAATTCCCATGTTTGATTCTTCTCAATCTGATCTAATTCTTCTTCCATGGCTTTTATCCATCCATCATCTTTGCTAGCATTAGCAAAGTTTTTGGATTCCACCTTTGATAACAAACACAAGTTTACTTGTTCATGTGTCTTAGCAAGCCTTCTCCTTGTCTACACACCTTCATCCTTATCTCCAAAGGTTTGATCTACTAAGTGGTTCTTCTAAACATACTTTGCTAGAGCCTTAGGCATTTACTCTGGTTCTTTTTCCTTTTCTTCTTTCACTTCTTCTTCATCTACAATGCATGGAAATATATCAGATCCAGAGTCCTCTAATTCATGTGAGATCTAATAGAGGTCTTCATCTACCTTGACATTTGTGCTTTCAATCATCTTTCCCAATCTCTTGTTGTAGCATCTATAAGACTTGTTGCAAGTATGTGCCTAATTGGTGTTGTCATTGATGTCAGCATATCCTTATTGTCATTGGTGTCAACTGTATCTTATTCTATTACTTGTTTAGAAGACTTGTATGTTGAGAATATTGAGAAAATTAGCCTCTCCGGAAGGAACAAGTGAGTTACAGAGAAGTACAGTATAGATAGTGAGTTGTATGTTGAAGAATAGTCTGGTAAATTGCTCCACATTTACTTCTGCTTGAAGATCATGGTCTATGGATTGGAAGCAAGTTAGAGGTATGACTAAGGATGCTACATTCTGGGTTTGAGGCCTCCGTACGAAGATCTGACTGAGTTGTGTTCACCAGAGTAAAACCTACTTTTTCTATAAGTTCAGTTGGGATAGGAAGAAAGTATTCTTCTCTGCATTCCTCTACAATAAAGCATTTTTCTCTGTGGTTCTAGAAAGAATTTTGGGATGATGATAAGTGCCTTCAGTTGCAATGGTTCATGGTTTGGTGGTCCGCAAGCTATCTTTCTCTTATGACAATTGAAGACAGTGAAGTTCATGTGTTCCAATGAGAAGATTCCTATGTATAAAGTTGTTAAGGTTCGTACAGATGCTCTTGATGATTATAACATGCTTGTGGATGTCTCCTAATCATGTTCCTATCTAGACTTTGGTCTGTATTAAGAAATTGAGATTGTGTTTGAAGATTGTTTCCAAATAATGTAGCGTGTAACCAGTCTTGGCCAACCTAGTTAATCCCAGTGATTGCGGAGATCTCTAGAAGATTGTGGAAGTGTGTTGTGGAGTGGAAGATCATGTTTGAGTTCCAGCTAAGGCATGGCATGATCCTCATTTCATTTCCTTTGCACAATGTTGTAATAGGTCAGGACCTATTTTGTAAATGTTTGTAATACCAACCTTAGAGATTGTTCCAATGGTTGATGATTGTGATGCTGACCTTGATGATCATTCCAAGGTTCATGTAGTGTATAAATACTTGTAATTGAGTCATGGAAAAAGTGTCCTTGAGTGAAAAAGTCAAGATATTAAGAAAGGTCCAAAAGGCAGAGCAAAAAAGACGAAGAGGAAAGAAGAGGAAGAGTAGAATAGAGGCAGAGCAGAGCAAAGGAATTATTCTACTGTAGTGGTGCAGGAGCACCTTGACAAATTGAGAATTCCATAGGAGTTGGATTAAATTTGAATGGTTCAATATTGTAATAAGATAAATTATGTCATATTTCAAAGGATGAAGTCATTAGGAAGGATTAATGTCCTAGGTTTGTCTTTATTTGCAAATTAGGAAAGTTATCTTTCAAAACAATGTAAAAACTTGGAATGTGAAGAGTCATTTGGCTCTTGGTTTGTCCTAAATCAGTTGGAAACTAAAAGATCATTTTAATGCCTTTAAAAGGCCTTGTTTACCTTTGTAAACTCGTGGGTGGTTGATTGGAAAGTTCTAATGAATAAAAGAACACCGTTTTTATTGTATTCCTTCAGAAATCTATTGTTTCTTGGTACTGTACGGCCCTGTACGGGCAAAGATGCATGCTTAGGGGATTGCAAGTGTGAGTTCCTTCAACCACCTTCCATTTGCTTCTTGTCCCATGCATTTTGGTGGATTTTTAAACAAGATGTTGTATTTTTGTAAAAACAGTCAAAACCCTCTGTTAGGGTAAACAGTGACTGAGATATCTATGTTTCCCTCATTTTTATCTTTTGCATGATATTGATCCTTGGTGGAAATGCTTATGGTAGTATGTGCTTCCATATTCTATAAGTCTCTGACCAAGTATCTAAGATTGATGTGAGGAAATCCAAGCTTTATGACTATTTTTTCTGTATACAGTCTAGAAAACAGAGTTTTGAGGATAGTCTTGGGTTATAGGACTTAGAGTTTGTTAAAGTATTGATGGGAATGGACCTTTGATGGATTAATAATCTTGTTCAGACCCTATGAGAAGTGTTCCAAGCACATGCAAGGTGTGGGGAGTCATGGAGTGTCCTCTTTCAATAAGCCCTTGTGTTGACAAGGCCTATTAGCCCTAATTTGTTCGCTGTTAGTCCATTTTTAGACAATTTCTTACAAAGCAATATACATTGAGTTTTAGATATGTTTTAAGACTTGGTAATGGGTACTCAAAACACCCACCATAGTTCTAAGAAGAGTCTTATGGAAAAAGTTATGAGTGACTGTTCTATAAAATAGGGCTACTAGGAATGGAGCAGCCTATCTATGAAATGGGCATTGATGGAGTATCCTGACTCTTGGAGTGGTTTGAATGTGTTTGGTGAGTGGAGTTAATGTTGTTAGATGCCTCTTATACCCTGGTGGAAGGGTTGAATCATTGCAATGCATCAAAACTAGTTCATTGAAGTTTCCTTATATGGTCTTGTGAGGTCCAATCTAGAAGACAAACTTTGATGTTTGGTAAAAGTTATGTGTTTATCATTTTCCTCTGCATCAGATTGCTATCAGAGCTAGCAAAAGCTCTGGGAGGAGATGTTGTATTTGTTCTTGTCACTGAGAAGGCAGGTGAAGAATTGAAGGAAAGATTATGTTGGTGACCATTATTTTTGTTGCTAAGTTGTTTGGTTGCAGGTGCTTATCCATCTAGCTGCAGAAGGATGTTTTCTAAGGTTGTGTGTGTGGGCAGACAAGAGAAGGTCTATCATGACCATTCTCCAATGGAGATTAGGCTGGATAAGGGTGCATAGAGAAACCACTGAGGAGAGAGTGGTAGGTGCATCACCAGGATCTGTTGTTGGGTGAGATGAATGGTTTGGTGAGTTGGTTTGTTGTGAAGCAGTGAGAGAGATGGATACCTGAAGAAGCACTTGATGTTGTAGCCTGAAGAGTACTCCACTGATGGGAGTAGAAGGAGCCTAAAGATGCTCTAAGAAGATGGTAGTTTGTTCTGTTGGTTGGTTGGTCACCTTTCTATTGATCTGAAGATTTGAAGTTTGTAGCTGAGAAGAATGAAGATAAAGACAGAGGAGATGCAGAAAAAGACTTTGTTGCTGATACATTTCCAATGGACTTGGAAATTTTGTTGGTTGGTTGTATGGTGCAGGAGCACCTTGACAAATTGAGACTTCCATAGGAGTTGGATTAAATTTGAATGGTTCAATATTGTAATAAGATAAATTATGTCATATTTCAGAGGATGAAGTCATTAGGAAGGATTAATGTTCTAGGTTTGTCTTCATTTGCAAATTAGGAAAGTTACCTTTCAAAACAATGTAAAAACTTGGAATGTGAAGAGTCATTTGGCTCTTGGTTTTTCCCAAATCAGTTGGAAACTGAAAGATCATTGTAATGCCTTTAAAAGGCCTTGTTTACCTTTGTAAACTCGTGGGTGGTTGATTGGAAAGTTCTAATGAATAAAAGAACACTGTTTTTATTGTATTCCTTCATAAATCTGTTGTTTCTTGGTACTGTACGGCCTTGTACAGGCAAGGATGCATGCTTAGGGGATTGCAAGTGTGAGTTCCTTCAACCACCTTCCATTTTCTTCTTGTCCCATGCATTTTGGTGGAGTTTTAAACAAGATGTTGCATTTTTGTAAAAATAGTCAAAACCCTCTGTTAGGGTAAACAGTGACTAAGATATTTGTGTTTCCCTCGTTTTTATCTTTTGCATGTTATTGATCCTTGGTGGAAATGATTATGGTAGTATATGCTTCCATATTCTAGAGGTCTCTGACCAAGTATCTAAGATTGATGTGAGGAAATCCAAGCTTTATGATTGTTTTTTCTGTATACAGTCCAGAAAATAGAGTTTTGAGGACAGTCTTGGGTTATAGGACTTAGAGTTTGTTAAAGTATTGATGGGAATGGATCTTTGATGGATTAATAAGCTTGTGCAGACCCTATGAGAAGTGTTCCAAGCACATGTAAGGTGTGGGGAGTCGTGGAGTGTCCTCTTTTAATAAGCCCTTGTGTTGACAAGGCCTATTAGCCCTGATTTGTTCGCTGTCAGTCAATTTTTAGACAATTTCTTACAAAGAAATATACATTGAGTTTTAGATATGTTTTAAGACTTGGTAATGGGTACTCAAAACACCCACCACAGTTCTAAGAAGAGTCTTATGGCAAAAGTTATGAGTGATTGTTCTATAAAACAGGGCTACTAGGAATGGAGTAGCCTATCTGTGAAATGGGCATTGATGGAGTCTCTTGACTCTTGGAGTGGTTTGAATGTGTTTGGTGAGTGGAGTTAATGTTGTTAGATGCCTCTTATACCTTGGTGGTGTTGGTTTTTCTTCTGAATCAGCATTAGGGTTTGCCAGTTCTAATGCACAGGCAGATTCAGCCAACTAAATATAGGAGAGCTCCTCCCCTTCACTTCTGGTTCTGCCGCACCAAGGGGGGTGTCCCTATTTGATAAAAGTATGACCTTGACTAGCTCAATGATAGAAGGATATAACTTGACAGCAACAGGCAGAATACTCTCATGTAAGGACCAAGATTTGTGTAACAAATCACAAGGTTGGCAACATTCTTGGACATATGTGTCTGGTTAGGGATGAGAGCATGTAGGGGTTTCCTACTCCTACTCCTACAACTAACAGGTGGAAGATATGAAATGAGTTGATTTGATGTTTGGATGCAAACCTGGACCTCGTGTATAACCTCAACACAGAGCTAGATTGGTGCCTATCCAGGGCTTGGAGTCAGTAGACATACACTTGTGAATGATCAACATGAACACAATAAAATTGAATTTCAAGGGGATTTGTATATGATACCTACCTTACAGATATCTCCCAATACAAAGTGTTAAGTTATCTATACTTATGGCATCCCTACTGCAGTATACCCTTCCCAATGTTCAATCTGAGAACAATTTAATCTATCCCTTGAGCAGAAGTTAAGAGATCAGACATTCAACATAGGAATTATATGTTCTAGAGTCTCAGACATTCCTTAAATATCTAGACTCAGAAGAAAGATACATGTAATATTAGAGACAGAATTAACAAAACACATGCTAACATAGCATTTCTCATATAAGATTAACCATGAAATCAGTGGATTCATGAAAAAACATACAACAGGAGATACATAAACTCACAAGTTTCACTGTACAGAGCAACCAAATCAGTTGTATTGCATTATAGAGCTAAAATGTTCAACTTTCAACAACCAAAACAATGGTAAAATAGTCTGCCTATATCGGCCAGAAAGTGTACCTCTAGCATTAATTACATGTTTTTGACAAGAAACTGCCAGATACAGTCCTCAGAAGGAATGGCGCTTAGAAGTTATTGCTGTAATAGACAAGAGAGGCCTCGAGCCTTGCGCCGCCATCTGGAAGTCTTCATTCACAATCGGGCAGTTTAATTGCTTGTACCATCGCCCATACCCTTGCTACAGTTGCAATTTATGACTCAACCACCCGCAGCCACTGAGAAAACAGTCGCAGCACTCAAAAAAGAACTTCCCGCCAAAATGCATTCTATCGCAGTTTCAAATTATACAGGGAGATTAGTCCCACATGCACGGTGAGGAGACCACTCTAGCACTTTATAAACGTGGTTGCATACATAATAAGCGTCGAGCGCCTTTTGCCACGCTCGACGCATAAGCCTTTGTCCAAAGCCTATCACCAAGACTCGAGCCATTGGCACACCCCAAAAAACTCACCCCGACATCAAAAGTCTCACCGACCGCACCATCACATTCCACTATATTGGCCAGAGATAGTCTATCGGCCAACCCAAAAGCTTCCCCGCCAATCTCAAATGTTATGCTGACGCCTACTCAAATCCGGGTCATTGGTAAGACATACGCCGATGACTCTTCATCGGCAAAACCCCTAACTGTCGGCCCAACCTAGAAATCATCCACTGATCACACATGTTACGCCAATGAACAAGAAGACTAAAGCTTTGAACCATTGAACCGAACCGTTGAACCTTGAAGAAAAGGGTTCAAGCGGGAGGTTCAACCACACCGATTGGATCAAAAAGATGAGCAAAGGATCCACTTAGTGAAAATATGGAACCAAAGCCCCTGAACCGTTGAACCGGTTCAACGCGATGGTTCAATGGGGAGGTTTAACACTAAGGTTCACCAGCGAGGTTCAAACTGAAAGTTCAAAGACACAATCGGAGCACTCAAAAAATAAAACTTTCGCTAATGGACAAAACATGTTGACCCCTTCCTCAAGAAAGATGATGCGGATGCTGCAAAACACTGAAGGGGCGCCAAAACTCAACTTTTTTGGAACTTTGGGAAGGTGCCTGCATGAAAATTGCTCAGAAACTGTCAGTCAATTTAGGCACCAACAGGTGGAAGGGTTGAATCATTACAATGCATCAAAACTAGTTCATTGAAGTTTCCTTATATGGTCTTGTGAGGTCCAATCTAGAAGACAAACTTTGAAGTTTGGTAAAAGTTATGTGTTTATCATTTTCCTCTACATCATGTAGTCATAAACATAAGAAGGTGTTGATCATGGCAGAGAGCCTAGCAGTGAGCCACCAGTAGGGTTTAACAGCCCTTATTATAATCTTGCTAGGTTTAGGGTTGAGGCAGTGAGCATGCTAGACCTAGTTGTTCTTCATGGCAGTAAGCTAGTATGTTTAGGCCCATGGAGTGACCAAGCCTGAACATAATTTTTGTAAAGATTGCAATATACATTTGAGAGCTAATCCTCTCCATGGTTTTTTCCACGATTCATGCACTTGTTGTTAAATCATAATAATTGTGGATAAGTAATGAATGTTTAATTGCAGAGATTGTTTAAGTTTTTGGGACAACTGATTCACCCCCCTCTCAGTTGTCTAGTGCATATCAACAATTGGTGTCAGAGTAAGGTTCCTTTGAAGAAAGTTTAACAGCTTCAAAAAGATCCAAAATGTCTTACAAGAAGGAAGCGTTGCATTTTGATGGAACGAATTATGTTCTCTGGAAGGCTTAGATGAAAAGCCATCTTCTTTCTCTTGGTTACAAAGTTTGGAAAGCTACAAAAATGTTGTGATGTTCACAACATGCCCCATTTTACTCTTTAGCAAAATAAGGATCCCTGTTGTGGCTTTGCTTTTTGTTTTGTTTGTGTGGGTCTGTTTGGTGGTAAAGGGAAAAGAGGGTGAAAATTGCAAACTTTATTAAAAATAGAGAAAAAAATGCATTTCAATACCAGGGCATAGTATGGTTGGATTCCTTGTCAAAAATGAGCTAGGGTTGCTTTTTGAACCATCTTAAAATTTGCCATATTTTGCAAGTTATGAGCATTTTGGTAAAATGTACAAAGGGAGGGTTTATTGTTTGCACATACAAGTCTATTTGTATATCGGGTTGCATATACAAGGCTCTTTGTATGCGAGTTTGCTTGCATACAAAGACCTTTGTATATCGCTGTCCATATACAAGGTTGTTTGTATGTGCAAGGGGTTTTTATACTTAGTCGCATTTGCAATCGGGTTCATATACAAAGTCAATTGTATGTCTCTTTACCTTGTATGCATTTGGTAGAGTTTATGCATACATACAAGGTGGACCCGAAATGGTTTTGGGGTTAGAGTGAATAGATGTTTTGGATTCTGTTGCATGTATCTCACTTTTGAATGTTTGACAGGTTAAACATACAAGGTAAATATGCATTTGGCTTTATATATTGCGCGGAATCCAAGGAATTATAAGCCAGGGTTAATTTGTTGAATATCCATGGGCTTGTATAACATACAATCCGAATATACATTGGATGGACCCGACGGACTTATTAAAAGAGATAAGCCTTTGTATATTTTGTGCTTTGTATGTTTCGACATACAAAGTCAATATGCAATGACTTATACATCACGTGCACCTGAAAATTTATCAGGTAACAATAAATCGTTGTATATTTGACGCTTGTATGTTTCAACATACAAGTGGAACATACAAGTGGAGCATACAAGTGGAACATACAAGGGAACATACAAGTCAGATATACATTGGCAATATACATTGGATGGGCCCAAACGAAGTATTAAATTTGGTTTTATCCTTGTATGTTTCTATCTTTGTATGTTATTTCGGGGACATACATTCTAACATTTATACAATGCAGAACCGAAAGGTTTATTAAAAGTGGTTAGGTCAGTGTATATTTTGTACTTTGCATATTGAAAACATACAACCGAATATACATTGCGTGGAATTTAAGAGTTATCAAATGGAGTTAATTCCTTTTATTTTCTAACTTGCTTATATGTTTCAAAACATACACTACTTCTAATATACAAGTCAGAATTCAAACAGATTCAAATCCGATATATCCTATGTATCATGCCCAGCTTGTATATCAGAGGATACAAGGATTTAAGCAAGGAAAAGGGCGGGAAAGCGAAGCGATGGAATTTTTGAAGATTTTTTGGGTGCCCGATGTGTGTTTCTGGTCAATGATGGTTGACCCGACTGGTTTTAACGTTGTATATGTATTTTGATGCGTGATTTTCATAGTTTCTGGGCCCGATTGCTATGTTTGTGCATTTGGGGCCTGATTTAATATAATTGTTTTTTTTCCTGCTAATTTATTAAACAGTGGTGCTTAACTCCTACTTGTTTATTACAGATTGTTGGAGTAGCTGGGAAGATGCAGAGTTGTTGACACAGTGGTGGCAGGCAGGTGAACATAGAGATGGGGCTTTAATGGCAAGATCACCCCAGACGGTGGATCAGATCCCAAGGGGGCTTTCAATGCGAGAAGGTTTGTAGGTGGAAACATTATTAAGGGAGCGGCGCCCTGTCTGGGTATGCAGCTCGAATTCTTGGTGAGATTCGTTCCTCACCGTTTGATGCTGCACTGGATGAATGTAGACCGTGGATTAATTAGGTTTTCTTGGGTGCTGCCTTTGGGATGCCTAGAGATGTATATTGAGCCAACAAACTGGCGCAAAAGGGAGGTGATCCATACAATATTAGACTGATAGTCATTTTAGGAAGAGATCGGATTACTGAGACTATTGAGGATTGAACTGTTGAAACATTCAAGGTTCTTTCCTTAAATCATTGTAAATGTACCTATTTTATGAACATACAATATGGAGATGAAGGTTCAGATTACATCCTGATTTAAAACTTAAGTAATCTTCAGGTTGATTTCTGGATATGTACTGGTGAATGCTGTGTTCTATAGAAGTGCTTTCATTTCATTGCATGTTGTTGTCAAGCTTACCCCTGAAGATTTACACTGGATCATACGGATTTGTAGAATGTCCTGGTGAAGTATGATTTTAGTTTTCTTCTCTCCATTGATGTATGGGAACATGTGTGTGGATCAGTGATCTCAGTCAAGTAATTTTAGGAATCTCACTCTCCAACCCTCTTTTCTCATTTTAATTTCATAGAAATCACCTCCGTAAACTACAAATCATGATGAATATTAAGCAGAACAGAGAAATATGCTGACACTCCGTAGATAACTAAATATCATTAGCATGTTTCTTTTAAGCTAGATGCATGTACTGTTGAAAATATCATGCAGAAAATCACAAATAAGGGTAGAACTCATGCAAATATCAACTTAGACACATCATTTGGAGATATATGCTGTGTAGAGTAACCTCCCTATATAGCATAGTTGCAGGAACATAATCTACAGATCTACATAAGACCCCAAAATGGAAAACAGCAATACACATCAACCACTGAGTAACATTGGCAGATTATGAACTAATCAGGGAGGACTTGGGATCATGAATTCTATGAATTCATTGTATCTTTCAGGATAAACAAGGGTTGTTGTGTGACTTTTGTTTTGTGTGCTTGGTTGTGACTAGCATCATCACCAATCAATAGGAACTGGCGCTAGAAGGAGGGCCCTGAACAAGGAAACTGTAGATTCTTGTAAACATTGCTTGAGTATCCTGTCAGTTTCAAAATCTGACCATAAACTAGCCAATTTTCCTAAAAGAAAATTTGGAGAAATCCTGGCTCCCAAACCAAATACCAGGTCCAGATCTAGTGGACTCTTTGAAGAACTACCTATCAGGGGATTTAGACCTAGAACTATGGACATTCATCACTCCCCTGATCCTAGTGCGTCTGGGGCTTCACCAGAGCATGCTCCTGTAACTCCTATTAGCTTACAAATACCTACAGGACCACCTGTCACACCTCAGGTCCAACCCCAACCTGTTATACCTCAGGTCCAACCTCCACCGGTTGCAATGCCATTCTTCACGGTAGAGTCGCCTTTAACCTTCAATGCATATCATGCTTTGCCTAAAAATCTAGATAAAATTTGTCCAAGGTATCATCTGTATCAAGATGCTGATAATCATTTCAGAACCTTCAAGGAAACCTGTTGTAGGGCTAGAATTGAGTATGAAGACATGGTATGTAGATTGTTTCCATTCTCCTTAGGGGAAGAGGCCTATAACTGGTATACCAGTCTAGGTCAGGGTTCAGTCAGTTCATGGGATGCCTTGGAGAAATCTTTTAAGGATAGGTTCAAGGTGCCTATAGATCCTTTAATGAACTATCACCTATTCGCCACCATCAAGAGATGCAAAGGAGAACCCATTGCAAACTTCAACGCTAGATTCCAGAAGATGTTGTCTAAGCTAGTTGCTCCCTACGTTGTAATAGATGAAGCTGCTAGGAGCATTTATTACTCAGCTTTAGATCCCCTAACTTCCATGTTTATCAGAAGGACACACCCTAGTGTAACAACCTTAGCATAGGCTTTTGAGGAAGCTATCAAAGTCAGTCAACAATTAGCTCCTGCTCCCACACCAAATATTGCCTTCCCTACACTTCCTGGTTATCCTACATATCCTATCCACTAGCAGACCAATGGAGCAATGATACCTTCAGCTGTGATGCTAGCCCCTTTGTAGATACCACCACTCAGTGTCATGCCACCACCAAGTGGGAATAACTAGATGTTACCATATCAAACACAAGTGCCTCAAGGTGTAGAACAATCCAACAATAACAATGGATCTTCCTTTTTCAAGCCCTAGGTAGAGAATGTTGTGGCCAAGGTTTAGGAAGAGAAACAAGAAATCAAAGAAATATCAGCTCAGTTAAGGAAACTTACTACTGAGGTCACTCACCTAAGAAATCAGAACTTCTACTCTCAGCCTAATCAAAACAGAGGTTATGCCAATGATAGACCTAATTATCCAGACAGGGGGTACAACAACAATTACAACAATAATAATGGCAACAATAATCCTCCTAGACAGCCTAGAGTGTGGAACACTAGGCCAAACAATGGTTCCTTGCCATCACCCCTAGATAATCAGCGTCCTGGTGAACCTAAACAGACCACCAGAGTAAACCTTGCAGAGGCAACACGCACAAACTGGTGCAGGATACATAACACCAACACTCATGCAGAATTGGACTGTCCTCAATTCAGGATTGCTGCTAGCATATTCCAAGATGAAGTGTCCAATACCTCAGGTAACCCACCTTATGCATAGGGAAATGAAATTGTCCCTTGTGAGTATGATTCTGCCCTAGTGCTAGAAAGCTTCACGCATTGTCCTTATCAGCAGACAATAGCATCACACCAGGATTGCACCTCTACATGTGAGGAATTAGCCATGGCTTTTGAGTCCAACTATGTTTTCCCCTTTGAGGATGAGAATGATCCATCAACTGAGCATGAGGAAGTCAATGCTTATCAACAGCAACCTCAGGGTAGACATAACTACAACTTAAGGAATAACTCAAGCAGATTTGCTGACCCTTTGGCCACTTCCTTGCCTCCAAACAACTTCAATACTCCACCTGATCCCCAGGCAAGTAATATCCCTAGATTTCCCAAGGTCAATACTCAGTATTTGGCACCACATAACACAACACCAAAGGTTGCAAATCTACCTCCTGGATCTGACAAGTTGGCCACTTATCTGACTGATGAAATGAAAAGGGTAAAGATTAGCTTGCCATTGTCAGAGTTACTTAGGACCCCTTCTATCAAGAGTGCTTTCATAAAATCATTGGGTGCTTCTGCTCAAAAGGAAGATAGCCATACCCCAGGCCAGTTTGGAAATAAAGATCATGCTGCCAAGGATGTTAACATCAAACCTAAAACCTCAGCTACTGTTCAAGTTGCAGATACCTCCCACATGACCCTATACAAAGACAAGAGTGAGTCACCTCCCTTCCTCCTTACCATAAGGATGTTTGGTAAAAATTTGCACAACTGCTTAGTGGACTCAGGAACATCTACCAATGTAATGCCCCTATCCATATGCAATGCTTTAGGGCTGCATCCTGCTAAATCATTAAAGAAAGTAACACAATTGGACAAAACAAAAGTAAGTCTAGTAGGAGAATTGACTCACATTCATATACAACTAGCATCAGATCCCAGAATCTAGCACTATATTGATATTTAGGTAGTTGATATACCTGATACATATGGAATGTTACTCAGCAGAGACTAGTCAAAAACACTCAATGGATACATGTCAACTGCTTTCAGTCATATGTGGCTACCTTGGAAGGGTATACCAAATTAGATAAAGATCGAAGCTGAACCTCGCATGAGACACATGATCACCGAATATAACAAAACCAATGAAATCATGTATGTGGATGTGGAACCTGGAGTTTACTCCATCATACCTCAAATCACCAGCATAGAGGAGATCCTGATGTTTGACATACATGATCACGATGATGACCCTTGGGGTGATGAAATAAATTTAGAACCCGATTTTAATCTTGGAAGTAAAATAGGACCAGATCATTTTAAGAAATTTGAGGTGCATTTATTTAAACAAGTAAAACGATGTCAATTATCAAAAATCCTTATTCATGATATTTTAATTGATGGATGGTGCAGGTTGCATGATGAGACACATTCTAAAAAGACTTGTGATGCCTGTTTAGACATGTTGGAGCTGGAACAAGCATATAATGAGGTGCCTTCATCATTGTCCACAGTGAGTTCTACAAATAATGATAATGATACTAGTTTTTGTTTGTCTTCTACAGGAATGAGAGGATGCACATATAATGATGAGAATTCTATTCAGATGACAGAAGAGATACTAGTATGCAACAAGGGTAATGCTAAGAACAAGAAGAAGATCACCCCAGGGAGTGATTGTTTGATAGAATCAGATTATGAGTTATCTGATGAGGATAGGGGCAGAAATCTATCCAAATTTGAGGAGTTTCTATCAACAGAGATTTAAAAGATGACACAGCAGTGGAGATCCCCACGGGATGCCTTGATTGAGAAGTGGTGCAGGTTGCATGAAGCGCCTCATTCAGAGACGTCTTGTTCATTGTGCTTGCATATTCTGAGAAGGCATATGCTTCCTGGTCCAAAGGATGTTTCTCCTGATGATAAGAGAAAAGAAGAAATATTAGCTTCCCATAATGCTGATAAGGTGGTGTCTAAGAAGGCTGAGACACTGAAGTTAAAGTAGATATCCAGTGGTGCGGCTGCCAGAGTCAAAAGAAAAAAAGAGGGCCCAGACAAGCTTTTAGATGAAGATAAGCCATGGATCCTCAGGTTTGACAGATCCAAGTCAAAAAAAGGAGCTCAAGTAGGAATAGACCTCATTGACCCGTTTGGAAAATCCTACTTGGCAGCATACAGGTTGTAGTTCCCATGTACAAACAATGTGGCAGAGTATGAAGCTCTAATTCATGGGATACTGTTTGCACTTAGAAAGAAGGTGAGAATTCTACATGCCTATGGGGACTTAGAATTAGTTGTCAGATAGGTAAGAGGTATATACTCTTGCAAATACAGAAGGCTATCCAATTATAGACATAGGGTGTGGGACTTAATAGAAGATTTTGATACATTCAATATCACCCATGTACCCAGAGAGCAAAACCATAGAGCAGATGCTTTGGCCCAGGTTACCAGTACTCTGGAGCCACTGTCCATATTAGGTTTAAAAAGATTCTCAGTTGAATTAGTATTAGTGCCTTCAATACTTGATAATGTAACTAATCTCCAAGTGTTTGATGATGATCAGAATATTTTGGATTTTATATCCAACAGGGATATTTTTGAGGCACAGATCATTGATGAAAAGAATATGGAGGATCATGCCTAGGAAGAAGAAGAAATCCTGGAGCTGCCAAGTAACAAAATTCCTAAGGGGATGATAGAGCTAGAAAGAGTGTTTGATCTGGATAGCATGCTAAAACAAAAGGATCTTCCAAAAGCTGATGAGGGATAGTGCTCACAAGTTAACATTGGGTAGGGTGAGAAAAAGAGAAATGTTCTGATTGTGAAAGTCTGTACGGAAGAGGAATTGAAAGGGATAACCCAGGCCCTCAAAGATTACATCCATGTTATTGCCTAGACGTATGATGAACTGAAAACTTATGACACATCAGTCATCACTCATACGATACCTTTGAAGCCAAATGCCAAACCTTTTCAATAGAAACAGAGACCGGTAAATGCCTTGCTGGAGCCCATCATCTTTGAAGAGGTTAAGAAGCTTCTTGATGCTAGGATCATATTTCCTATGAGACACTCCACATGGGTGGCAAACCTAGTCCCAGTAAGGAAAACGAATGGTGACATCAGACTGTGCGTGGACTTCAGGAACTTGAATAGAGCTTCTGAAAAGGATAATTATCCTTTGCCTTCTCTAGATGAGGTCCTGCAGATTATGAATGGTGCCAAGATGATGTCCTTCTTAGATGATTTCTTTGGATACAACCAGGTGATGGTGGATAGAATTGATAGATTGAAAACCACATTTACCACGAAGTGGGGGATCTTCGCCTATAGGCGCATGCCATTTGGGTTGATAAATGCTGGAGCCACATTTCAGCGAGCAATGGACATAGCCTTCAGAGGCTTGATTGGTAAGTGCATAGTCATCTACATGGATGACCTAACAATTTTCTCCAAAGATAGAGTAGACCATGTAGAGGACTTGAGAAAGGTGCTGAAGAAGTGCGAGCAATATGGGATATCCTTGAATCCCAGGAAGTGCATATTTGGGATGACCACAAGGAAATTGCTAGGCCACCTGATAACTGAGGATGGGATCATCATTGATCCTAACAGAATAGACTCCATTATGAAGATACAACTACCTGGAAGTAAGACAGAGCTCAAATCTTACTTTGGTAAGATTAATTTTGTTAGAAAATTTATCACTGGCTTTGCAAAGATTATCAGGCCCTTGAACACCATGCTCAAGAAGGACGCTAAAATTCAATGGACACTGGAAGCTAGAGCAACTTTTGAAGCTATTAAGAAGGCCATATCAAATGCTCTAGTTTTGATCAATCCAAATTACACCAAGGACTTCTACATCTATTCATTTGCTTTAGAGCATACCTCTGCAGCAGTGTTGACATAGAAAAATGAAGAAAAGAAGGAAAAGCCTATAGCCTTCATGAGCTGCCCTTTCAGAGGCACAGAACTTAGGTACATGGATGTTAAAAGATAGGTGCTTGCTTTGGTTCGAGCAGTCAAGAAGTTTAGGCAATACATCATGAGAAGTAAGGTGATTTCTAAAGTACCTAATGTAGTAGTAAAAATGTTGTTAATGCAAAGTGAACCAGGTGAGAAAAGGACTAAATGGATCACTATTCTCCAGGAGTACGATATGGACATAACACCTATGAAGTTGGCAAGAGGACAGGCATTAAGCTATATGATATCAAATATTGATCCCAATATCATGAGCCAGCATTATGTTGTGAATGCAAAAAAATGATGGAGAGTGGTACTCAGACATCAGGCATATCCTGATCACTGGAAGATGTCCCCCAAAATTGTAGGCCTCACAGAGGAGAGCCCTGAAGATAAGGTCACTGAAATATATGCTAAAAGGGGGGGCCCTTTTCAAGAAAAACTATGAGGGGATATACCTAAGGTGCCTGGAGAGATCAGAAGTGGATAAGGTACTAGCAAAATTACATGATAAATTTGGGACTGCACATGGGTCATCCTTAGCCACCACTCATGCTATTCTCAGGGCAGGGTATTATTAGCCCACAATTTTTAAAGACACAACTGGGCACATCAAGTGCTGTCATATGTGTCAGGTTGCTACAAATAGAGAGAAATATGCTGCTCAACCTTTGCAACCAGTGATGGAGATACGCCCATTCACTCAATGGGGAATGGACTTCATAGGACCTATCAATCCTCCATCATCCTCAGGCCACAGGTATGTTTTAACTATTATTGACTACTGTACCAGGTGGACTGAGGCTGTCAGTAGTAGGACATGCAATGCTAAGGATGTCATTAAGTTTTTGGACAGCAATATAGTGACTAGGTATGGAGTTCCATATGCTTTAGTCTGTGATAATGGACCTGCTTTTACTTCAATGAAACTATCAGGTTAGGCTTTTGATCATGGGGTCATCTTAAAATTCTCCTCAAATTACTATCCCTAAGGGAATGGATTAGCAGAATCCACAAACAAGAACCTATTGAACATCATAAAAAATATGATAGCTAAGAACCCAAGGGAATGGAACACTCTATTGAAATATGCCTTGTGGGTAGATAGAACCAGGAATAAGGCTACATTAGGAAATTCACCTTTTCACCTAGTATATGGGGTGGATCCCATCCTCCCTATTAACTTAAAGATTCCTACACTGCAGTTTGTACAAGAGTACCTAGGAATAGATAATAAACAGGAAGTTAGATTTCTACAGTTGATGCACCTAGAGGAAAAAAGAAGTGTGGCAATTAACCAATTTGCTAAACATCAAGCTGTTGTCAAGAGCTGGTTTGACAAAAGGGCCAGAATTAAGGCTTTTAGGATCTCAGATCTAATCCTGATGTGGGACAAGGCACATGAAAGGAAGGGTGATCATGGTAAGTTTGACAAACTCTGGATAGGGCCCTTTCAAATTTCTAAAATTTTAGGAGATAGCACCTACAGGCTCAAGTCCTTAACCGGTGAGGATGTTCCATTACCAGTTAATGGACAGTTCCTCAAACACTATTTTCAGACCTGAAGTAGCATCATGACAGTCATGTGTATCATAGTGTACTTTCTTTGTATAGTTGTTTGTACAGTGGCTTTGTTTTGTTGTTTTGTTTGGTTGCTTTGTTTCCTCAGCAGGGATCTTTCTTTTGATTTAGAGCAAGAAGAAGCAGACTAACAACCATTGAAAACAACAAGAAATTCAGAACATTCAAGTTAATTGTTTGAAATCTATGCATAACTTGTTGTGACTGTCATGAATGTAGAAAGTTGTTTGACTTGTGAAATTTTGTATTCAATAAGAATGGGTTGAGTATTCAAGGAATGTTTCTCACAATGATTCACCTAAAATTCTTGGGTTTGTTGAACTTGCAAGTGTAGATGTTAGGTGAAAAATCAGAGGTCACCCTTGCTACCATTACAATTCTCAGCTTAATTTCAGCAAGTGACCACTCCTTGCATCATGAAATTACAATTGTTATATCTTATGAAATCTCTATTAGAAATACAAAAAAAAAACATAATAAAGCGGATTATACTGAAAATCTAGATTAAGCCATCTAAGTAACTCTACTGGGGCTACGGACGCTCGCTGGCAGTGGGGCTCTACTTAGGAGAATTGTAACGATAACCTTGCCAAGGCTATGGACGCTTGCTGGCAGCAAGGCTCTATCCCATTGGCTATGAGGGAATGTCCTCACCTACGTAGTCTAATATCAGTCACTGGTTTGTTCAACCGATCTTCAAGATGAGGATAATTAATCACGTGCACCCACTTAAATTGAAATGAAAATTCATGCACCTTATTGAACACATTAAGTCCCAAGTTGAACGATGATTTGCAAGAGAGATAGTGGGAAGTTATGGATTCATTTCATTTAGTTTTGTTGAATGGGTTGAATTTGATTGTTTTGTTTGGTTGCTAGTTGTTGTGATATTCACAACATGCCTCATTTTACTCTTTCGCAAAATAAGGACCCCTGCTGTGGCTTTGCTTTTTGTTTTGTTTGTGTGGGTCTGTTTGGTGGTAAAGGGAAAAGAGGGTTGAAATTGCAAAATTTGTTAAAAATAGAGAAAAAATGCATTTTAGTACTAGGGCATAGTATGGTTGGATTCCTTGTCAAAAATGAGCTAGGGTTGTTTTTTGAACTATCTTAAAATTTGCCATATTTTGCAAGTTATGAGCATTTTGGTAAAATGTACAAAGGGAGGGTTTGTTGTTTGCACATACAAGTCTGTTTGTATATTGGGTTGCATATACAAGGCTCTTTGTATGTGAGTTTGCTTGTATATAAAGACCTTTGTATATTGTTGTCCATATACAAGGTCGTTTTTATGTGCAAGGGGTTTTTATACTTAGTCGCATTTGCAATCGGGTTCATATACAAAGTCAATTTTATGTCTCTTTACCTTGTATGCATTTGGTAGAGTTTATGCATACATACAAGGTGGACCCGAAATGGTTTTGGGGTTAGAGGGAATAGATATTTTGGATTCCGTTGCATGTATCTCACTTTTGAATGTTTGGCAAGTTAAACATACAAGGCAAATATGCATTTGGCTTTATACATTGTGTGGAATCCAAGGAATTATAAGCCAGGGTTAATTTGTTGTATATCCGCGGGCTTGTATAACATACAATCCAAATATACATTGGACGGACCCGACGGACTTATTAAAAGAGATAAGCCTTGGTATATTTTGTGCTTTGTATGTTTCGACATACAAAGTCAATATGCAATGACTTATACATCACGCGCACCCAAAAATTTATCAAGTAACATTAAATCATTGTATATTCGGCGCTTGTATGTTTCAACATACAAGTGGAACATACAAGTGAAGCATACCAGTGGAACATACAAGGGAACATACAAGTCGGATATACATTGGCAATATACATTGGACGGACCCGAACGAAGTATTAAATTTGGTTTTATCCTTGTATGTTTCTGGCTTTCTATGTTATTCCGGGGACATACATTCTAATGTTTATACAATGCGGAACCAAAAGGTTTATTAAGAGTGGTTAGGTCAGTGTATATTTTGTACTTTGCATATTGAAAACATACAACCGAATATACATTGCACGTAATTTAAGAGTTATCAAATGGAGTTAATTCCTTGTATTTTCCAATTTGCTTATATGTTTCGAAACATACACTGCTTCTGATATACAAGTCGGAATTCAAACAAATTCAAATCCTATATATCCTATGTATCACGTCCAACTTGTATATCAGAGGATACAAGGATTTAAGCAAGGAAAAGGGCGGGAAAGCGAAGCGATAGAATTTTTGAAGCTTTTTTGGGTGCCCGATGTGTGTTTCTAGTCAACGATGGTTGACTCGACTGGCTTTAACATTGTATATGCATTTTGATGCGTAATTTTCATAGTTTCTGGGCCTGATTGCTGTGTTTGTGCATTTGGGGCCTGATTTAATATAAATGTTTTTTTTCCTGTTGATTTATTAAACAGTGGTGCTTAACTCTTGCTTGTTTATTGCAGATTGTTGGAGTAGTTGGGAAGATGCAGAGTTGCCGACACAGTGGTGGTGGGTAGGTGAACATAGAGAAGGAGCTTTAATGGCAAGATCACCCCAGACGGTGGATTGGATCCCAAGGGGGCTTTCAATGTGAGAAGGTTTGTAGGTGGAAACATTATTAAGGGAGCAGCACCCTATCTGGGTATGCAGCTTGAATTCTTGGCGGGATTTGTTCCTCACCATTTGATGCTACGCTGGATGAATATAGACCATGGATTAATTAGGTTTTCTTGGGTGCTGCCTTGGGGATGCCTAGGGATGTATATTGAGCTAGCAAATTGGCGCAAAAGGGAGGTGATCCATACAATATTAGACCAATAGTAATTTTAGGAAGAGATCAGATTACTGAGACTACTGAGGATTGAACTATTGAAACATTCAAGGTTCTTTCCTCAGATCATTGTAAATGTACCTATTTTATGAACATATGATATGGAGATGAAGCTTCAGATTACATCCTGATTGTAAAACTTAAGTAATCTTCAAGTTGATTTCTGGATATGTACTGGTGAATGTTGTGTTCTATAGAAGCGCTTTCATTTCATTGCATGTTGTTGTCAACCTTACCCTTGAAGATTTGCACTGGATCATGCAGATTTGTGGAATGTCCTGGTGAAGTATGATTTTAGTTTTCTTCTCTCCATTGATGTATGGGAACATGTATGTGGATCAGTGATCTCAGTCAAGTAATTTTAGGAATCTCACTCTCCAACCCCCTTTTCTCATTTTAATTTCCTAGAAATCACCTCCGTAAACTGTAAATCATGATGAATATTAAGCAAAATAGAGAAATATACTGACACTCCATAGATAACTGAATATCATTAGCATGTTTCTTTTAAGCTAGATGCATGTACTGTTAAAAATATCATGCATAAAATCACAAATAAGGGTAGAACTCATGCAAATATCAACTTAGACACATCATTTGGAGACATATGCTATGTAGAGTAACCTCTCTGTATAGCATAGTTGTAGGAACAGAATCTACAGATCTACGTAAGACCCCAAAATGGAAAACAACAATACACATCAACCACTAAGTAACATCAACAGATTATGAACTAATCAGCGGGGACTTGTGATCATGAATTCTATGAATTCATTGTATCTTTCAGCATAAACAAGGGTTGTTGTGTGACTTTTGTTTTGTGTGCTTGGTTGTGACTAGCATCATCACCAATCAACAAGAAACAGAATACACCATTCCTCCAAATGGTCTGACGACTAAAGAAATCAAAGAATATGAGATAGATATCAAGGCAAAGGATGCTCTGCTAAGCTCATTAAGTAACTCAATATTGATGAAAGTTGTGGATCTTGAAACTGCAAATAAGGTATGGGAAAAGTTGAAAAATCTGTATGAAGGAGATGATTCTATGAAGGAAGCCAAGTTACAGAGTCTGAAAGTAAAATATTAAAGTTTGAAGATGAATGATGATGAAAACATATCAGCCTTTATGCAAAGAGTTCATAAACTTGTTATAGGGATAAAAGCCATAGGCAGAACTCTCGATGAAAAGGAAGTTGTTATGAAAATTCTCAGATCTCTACCCAAGTCTTACTATCACAAGGTAGTTGCAATTGAAGAATTCATGAAAGTAAAAATTGTTAACATGGATCAACTACTTGGTAAGATTACAACTTTTGAAATGAGCAAGTTTGATGATGCTTTGTAGAAAGTTGAGATGACCTTCAAAGCCAGTACTCCTGGAAGTACTTCCAAATCAAAAAAGTACGAGGTAGAATCTAATGATGAGTTTGATGAAGTTGAAGCCAACTTCATGGATAGACTGCAAAGAGGATCCAGTAAGTATAAAGGCAAATTACCTTTTAAATGTTTTTCCTATGGTAAAGTAGGTCATTTTAATTCCAGATGTCCTGAAAGAATTGAAAGAAATAGAAGAAGATATGAGAACAGGCCTAGGACCCAAAAGAAGTGTTATTATGTTGAAGCTTTTGATGATGATGGAGTATCAGATAATGGTGAACCAGATAATGCTAGTTACTCTGTAAATGAATGCTTGTTTATTGCTATTAAGGAAGATCATGTGTCTACTAATTCTACTGGTTGTGTGAAGGAAGAAAAACCAGTGGAAAGTGCTTTGGCTGCTTAGGTCATTAAGGATAAGGATGAATGGGTTATTGATAGTGGGTGTTGTCACCACATGACTAGTAACAAAAGTAAGTTTGTGAGTTTAGAAATATATGATGGTGGACTGGTTAGGTTTGGAGATGATACAGATGGTAAGATTTGTGGGAAAGGATCTATTTCTTTTGATGGCCAGATAATACTGAAGATGTCTTGTATGTGAAAGGATTAAAGCACAATCTTTTGAGTGTGGGTTAGATGTGTGAAAAGGGCTATGATTTAAGCTTCAAGGACAATGGATGAAAGATCAAGGAAAGCTCTGGAATAGTCATTGCAACTGGAAAGAAGACCAGAGGTAATATCTATCACTTGAAAGGAATCAAGAACTATTGCTTGTTGACTTAGAATGATGAGAGTTTGTTATGGCATAGAAGGTTGTGTCACATAAATTTTGATAATATTATGAAGATAAGTACTGCACAGATTGTTAGAGATTTGCCTAAGCTTGTGAATCCTGCTAATCATATTTGCAAGGAGTGTCAATTTGGGAAACAAACAAGAACAAGTTTTAAAAGTAAGGACCAAATGGTTGGAGGACTACTTGAGCTAGTGCATATAGATTTTCATGGACCTACCAGAGTAAGAAGTTTGCAAGGAGATAGTTATTTCATGTTGCTCATTGATGATTATTCTAGAATGACTTGGGTCACCTTTTTGAAAGAGAAAGTTGAAGCTCTAGATAAATTCAAGGCATATAAGGCAATGGTTGAAAATGAGATGGATTTGAAAATCAAATGCTTGAGGTATGATAGAGGAGGAGAGTTCACATCAAATGAGTTCAATTTCTTTTGTGAAGAACATGGAATAAAGAGACAGCTATCTGTGCCTAGAACTCCACAACAAAGTGGAGTTGTTGGAAGGAAAAATAGAACAGTTCAAGAATCTTCTAGAACCATGATGAAGGAAGCTCATCTTCTAGAAGCATATTGGAGAGAGGTAATTCATACCACTACATATATCCTAAACAGAATTCAAGTAAAAGGTAACAGTTCAAAGACTCCTTATGAATTATGGCATGGTAGAGTTCCTACTGTGAAATATTTCAAAGTTTTGGGTAGAAAATGTTATATCAAAAGAGAATAAGATTTAGGTAAGTTTGATGCTAGATGTGATGAATGAATCTTCCTTCATTATTCCACCAAGAGAAAGGCCTGTCGGTGCTATAATAAGATGCTGAAAAAGATCATTTAAAGTGCAAATGTTAAAGTTGATGAATGTAAGGAAAGGTCTTCATAATCAAGTGAATATGAGTTAGATGATCTAGATGTTTTAGAAGTGGTGCAACATGAAGACAACCTAGATGAAGAAGAACAAGCTTTAGTAAGTGCTACCAAAACTCCAAGATATGTAAGAATCAATCATTTTGAAGATCAAATCATAGGAGATAAGAGCAAAGGGATCTTAACTAGAAGAAAAGCTATAGAGGAACAAGTAAATTTCTGTCTGATTTCCAAGATTGAACCAAAAACTATGGTTGAGGCTTGCAAAGATGAGAATTGGATAAAGGCTATGGAAGAGGAATTGATGCAGATAGAGAAGAATCAGACTTGGGATCTTGTTCCTAGACCAATAGACAAGAATGTAATTTCTACAAAGTGTTCTTCAGAAACAAGATGAATGAGAATGGTGAAGTGGTAAGAAACAAACCAAGGTTTGTATGCAAAGGATATGCTCAATTTGAAGGAATAAACTTTGAAGAAACTTTTACTCTAGTGGCAAGGATTGAAGCAATAAGGTTGTTTTTGGCTTTTGCAGTATACAAAGATTTCAGGGTTTATCAAATGGATGTGAAGTTTGATTTCTTAAATGGAGAGTTGGAAGAGGAAGTCTATATAGAACAACTGGAAGGATTTCAGTCATCAGATCAGGGTGACATGGTATGCAGATTGAAGAAAGCTTTGTATGGATTAAAACAAGCTCCTAGAGCATGGTATGCATAGTTGGATAGGTACCTGATACAGATAGGGTTCAGTAAAGGTACTACAGATAGCAATCTCTACTTCAAGATCAATGATGAACAAACCCTGATTGTTGTAGTTTTTGTTGATGATATTATTTTTGGAGGCAATGAAGGTATGCACTTAGTTTTTGTTGGAGAAATGCAAAGTGAATTTGAAATGTCTATGTTTTGAGAGATGAACTTTTTATGTCTGCAAATAAGTCAATCAGATAAAGGTATCTTCATTTCTTAGTCTAAGTATGTGAAAGAGTTGTTAAAGAAATTTGGGATGGAAGACTCTAAACCAGTATGCACACCTATGATAACTAGTTGTAAGTTGAGCAAAGATGATAACTCACCCATGGTAGACTAGAAAAAGTATAGATCTATGATTGGAGGATTACTTTAGCTGTGTCAAACTAGACCTGACATAATGCATGCAGTATGTCTTGTGGTAAGATTTCAGGAAGAACCCAAGGAATCACATGTGATGGCAGTCATGAGAATTCTAAGATATTTAAAAGGTACAATAGATTATGGTTTGTGGTACCCTAAGGACTATGACTTTACTCTCAGTGCATATAGTGATGCAAATTGGGCCAGAGATGTGGATGATAGAAAAAGTACAAGTGGAAGTGCATTCTTCTTGGGAAAAAGATTACTATCTTTGTTGAGGAAGAAACATAATTCAATATCCTTGTCTACTATAGAAGAAGAATACATTGTAGTAGCATGCAGTTACACTCAAGTGTTATGGATGAAGCAGACTTTGAGGGACATCAAAATTTTGTATGAAGATCCCATTGCAATCTTTTGTGATAACATAATTGACATAAACCTATCAAAGAATCTAGTGATGCATTCAAGGACAAAGCACATATCCATCAGGTATCATTTTCTGAGAGAAAAGGTGATAGAGAATGAAGTCAAGGTGGAGTATGTTTCTACCAAGGATCAGATTGCAGACATTTTTACCAAGCCTCTACCTAAGGATACCTTTGAGTATCTCAAAGAAAAGTTAGGGGTTATCACCCCTCCTACTCTAAACTAAGATGCACAATAGTGCATCAGTCTGGAGGTGATCAGAGGTCTAGATTGATGCTTTTTAGGGCTACTTCTCAGGGGGAGTAGTCAGAGAGTTCAAAAGAGAGATTAGATATGAGTAGATGAGTGCAAGTATGTGCCCTTTGCCATTAATCTCAAAGGGGGAGAGAAGTCATGTGAAAAACTTAGAGTGCAAATGTGTAAGAGAAAGGGGGAGAATTTTGGAGAAAGAAAGAGTGCAGGTGTGTAAAGAGAAAGGGGGATAATCTTGTCTTGATGGCTGTTAAAGTTTTTCACATCATATGTTGTCATCAATGATAAAGGGGGAGATTGTTGCAAGTATGTGCATAATTGGTGTTGTCATTAATGTCAATATATCCTTGTTGTCATTGGTGTCAATTGTATCTTATTCTATTACTTGTTGAGAAGACTTGTATGTTGAGGATATTGAGAAAATTAGCCTCTCTGAAAGGAACAAGTGTGTTACAGAGAAGTGCAGTACAGACAGTGAGTTGTATGCTAAAGAATAGTCTGGTAAACTACTTCGCATTTACTTTTTCTTGAAGATCGTGGTCTGTAGATTGGAAGCAAGTTAGATGTATCACTAAGGATGCTACATTCCAAGTTTGAGGCCTCCGCATGAAGATCTGAGTGAGTTGTGTTCACCAGAGTAAAACTTGCTTTTTCTATAAGTTCAGTTGGGACAAGAAGAAAGTATTCTTCTCCGCATTCCTCCACAATAAAGTATTTTTCTCTACAATTCTAGAAGGAAGTCTGGGATGATGATAAGTGCCTTTAGTTGCAATGGTTCATGTTTTGGTGGTACACAATCTATCTTTCTCTTATGAGAGTTGAAGACAGTGAAGTTCATGTGTTTCGGTGAGAAGATTCCTATGGATAAAGTGGTTAAGGTTTGTACGGATGCTCCTGATGATTATAAAGTTCTTGTGGATGTCTTCTAATCATGTTTCTATCTGGACTTTGGTCTGCATTAAGAAATTGAGATTGTGTTTGAAGATTGTTCCCAGATAATGTACCGTGTAACTAGTCTTGGCCAACCTGGTTAATCCTAGTGATTGTAGAGATGTCTGGAAGATTGTGGAAGTGTGTTGTTGTGTGGAAGATCATGTTTGAGTCCTATCTAAGGCATGGCGTGATCCACATTTCCTTTCCTTTGCACAATGTTGTAATAGGTCAGGACCTATTTTGTAAATGTTTGTAATACCGACCTTGGAGATTGTTCCAATGGTTGATGATTGTGATGCCAACCTTGATGATCATTCCAAGGTTAATGTAGTGTATAAATACTTGTAGTTGAGTCATGGAAAAAGTGTCCTTGAGAAAAAATGGAAAGATATTAAGAAGGGTCCAAAAGGCAGAGCAGAAAAGAGGAAGAGGAAAGAAGAGGAGCAGGAAAGAAGAGGAAGAGCAGAATAGAGGCAGAGCAGAGTAGAGGAATTATTGTACTTCAGTCATAAACATAATAAGGTGTTGATCATGGTAGAGAGCCTGGAAATGAGCCTTCAGTAGGGTTTAACATCCCTCAGGGTGTAACAACCCTTATTTTAATCTTGCTAGGTTTAGGGTTGAGGCAGTGGCCTGCTAGACCTAGTTGTTCTTCATGGAAGTAAGCCAGTATGTTTAGACCCATGGAGTGACCAAGCCTAGACATCATTTTTGTAAAGATTGCAATATATATTTGTTGTGATGTTCACAACATGCCCCATTTTGCCCCTTAGCAAAATGAGGACCCCTGCTGTTGCTTTGCTTTTTACTTCTGCTTGTGTTGTTCTGTTTGGTGGTAAAGGGAAAAGGAGAGTCAAATTCACAAACCTTGTTGAAAATAGAGAAAATTGCAATTTTAGTACCAATGCATGATGTGGTTGGATTCCTTGTGAAAAATGAGCCAAGGTTGCTTTTTGAACCGTCTTAAAATTCATCATATTTTGCAAGTTATGATCAATTTAGTAAAATGTACTATCAGGTTTTGCATGATAAACAGTCAGTTGTTTGCCATTTTCCTTGTTGGCATTCATTTAAAATTTTGAAATATTCATACTTAGTGGTTCCAGGTCATGGGCAATTTTGTCTAGGTTCCACTCTGTATCTCACATTTGTCTATTTTGCAGAAAAGTGCATCGGCACACTTTGATTGCCATTATTTATTCATTGGCAAAGTTTTTTTTTTAGGTTGAACCGCTGCGCTGAACCTGCGCGTTGAACCATCCCGTTGTACCTTTTTTGGTTCAATAGTTTGGCATGTTCAAAAATATCTCAAAGGCAAATTGTTGTTTTGTATGGCCACGTTGAACCTTTGTTTTGAACCTTTTCTGGTTCAATGGTTCGGGTTCAAAGTTTTTGCTTCTAACAAGTTGTAATGAAGTTACCTTGCGTATGTGTTATGTCGTTGAACCATCTGGTTGAACCTCCGTATTGAACCACGTTCAAAGGTTCAAGGGTTCAAGTTCAAAGCGAGGGCTATCGGCATAACAGTTGCCATCGGTGGAGTTTTGGAGTGTTCCACCAAAGTAGAGTCTCTTGCCGATGGTTAGTCATCGGCATAACTTACAGCGTCCGAGTTTCAATAGGTCACCCGAGTGGTATGGTCCCGCCGATAAAGGCCATCGGCCTAGTTTACACTATCGGTGGAGTTTGGGAATGTCTGGGCGAAGTGTGCACTCACGCCGATAGCATGAAAGAAAGACCTAAGTGTTAAGGTCATTTCGGCCAGAACAAAGCGATCGGAGCAACATTTTTTTGCATTCGCCGATAGACAGGCGTCATGCCGATGAGAAGGGTAGTGGGGTGATCGGCGGGAGATGTTCGGTCTCACACCGACAAAGCATAAGAGAGGTGACATCGGCATAACCTTCAAGTATCGGGCTAGTTTGAATTCATCACGCTGAAAGATATGGTCTCACCGATAGCCTTGGGCTATCGGAATAACGAATGTAATCAGCTAGGTTTTTTGGGCCTTCATTGATATAGGAAGTTCTCGCCAATAAGGTGATCAATGAAGGGTTCGTTGGTAAGAGTCACACTGACAGGAAGGCATCAGTGAAGTCAGTATAATTGGAGTGAAACATTTGGGACTCGCCAATAGTATAGTGTCAGCCCGATGAGAAAGAAAATGCAGGTCGATAAAGCTATATCAGTAGGACTCACTCCGATAAATGGAAAAGGATGGAAGGAAATAAAATGATATCGGCATAACAATAGTGATCAGTAGAGGAGGTTTCAAGTTTGCCGATAGGCAATTCTCATGCCGATATGAAGGGATAAGTGCAAGCCGATAAGGCTGTATTGGCAGAACTCTCACCGATAGAGGAAATAAAGCGATAAAGGCCATCGGCCAAAAAATATGATCGGCCAAAGTATTTTTGGACACACCGATGGTGATTATCATGCCGATGGGCAGGAAGTGGAATGCGATGGGAATTTTAAACACTTTTTTTGGCGCTTGTGGCATTTTCTTGGTCAGCGATAGTTGACCCGTGACATTTTGAGTAGTCTGTATGCATTTTGAACGCGGTTTCTGCTAATTCTGGACCCGATTTCCACATTTTTTTGCATAGTCACCTTGATTTAAACAGATATTTTATGTTTCCTACTGTTCATTTGATAAATATGATACTTATTGCTTGTCTTGTTTTGCAGGCTTGCAGTTGAGGAAGTAGCTGGAACTTGATCACAGTGACATCATGGAGGAAGAAAATCTGATCTGAGGAGTAGGAAGATAAAGATCAAGTGCGAAGAAGTCAAGGCCATTCAAATGGAGGACAAGGTTGTAGCTGAGAACATTACTACAACAGACAAACAAAAGTTATTACTGAGCTGCTAAAGCTTCTCAGAATGGGCAATATTTTGCCCAGATTAGACACTGCTCAGAGATATTTTGGAGAACTACTTTACCTATATTTATTGCTATAACCAGGGGTTTGAACTAGGGGTTTAGTTAGGTTTTTTCTATAGTGAGGACAATCAGAAGTCTTTATATTGTGCCTCTCTGCACTGTAATACTTTACACAGGGGCTACATAGAGATTTGTAGCAGCAAGAATTTGTAGAAGTAACATTTAGAACAGAGGAACCTTTTAGTTTAGAAGTAGAAGGAGGAGGTCGCCTGTGTCTGTAGTAAGGTGTGCGTGGAATGTCTGGCTTCCTTACCGTATCTGTAAAGCTTGTAAGTTCTTTGTAGTTTGATTAATGAAACTAAGAGTCATTCCAACATTGTAAATCATGTATAACTGTTTGTTTCTAATACAATAGAATCTGGAGTTCTGCATCTATCTTCTGAGTGTTCTCCTGCTCTTCTTTGTGTTTTGAAATATTATCTTTGAGGGCTTGCAATTTTAAATGTATGTTTGTGAAAATGCTCAGAACTTGCATTTAAGGTTTTTACTGTGGATTTGATCAAATTACTGTGGGATTTACATAGTGCATAACAGAACAATTAGATCCTTTGATAGAGTAAATGAGGTGTAGATTAGATCTTTCTAACTTTTCTCAACCCATCTAAAATATCTAGCTGAAAATATAGAAATCTAAAGGAAGTTGTCTCTAATTTGAAGAATCATGCATAACAGAGTTAAAGGTAGACAGTTTTCCATAAATATATAAAGGAGAAAGCTACAATAATTCAAGAAAACCATCTAAAATTTGCAGCTCAGTAGCACTTATATGCAAATGAATAAAACACTTGTTGATATCTATGACCTTTTGCATAATCTTAGTCCAGTAAACCACAAAGAAACTCTAAACTACGTAAGGCCCCTTGAACATTACAGCTTTACATTGACCAACTGAATTTGACCAACCATACCATTGTAGACTTGGGATTAATTGAATCTTAAATGATTCTTTCTTATCTTTCAAGTATAGTTTCAGTTCATTATATGTGAATTTTAACTTATTGTTATGATTGCATCAAAACAATCACCAACAATATTTGAGAGCTAATCCTCTCCATGGTTGTTCCCCACCTTGGGGTTTTCAACATAAAATCTGGTGTCTCTTGTGTTTGATGTTGTATCTGTGGTTATGTCTCTGATTTCATGCACTCATTTTTAAATCATAATAATTGTGGATAAGTGATGAATGTTTAATTGAAGAAAGTGTTTAAGATTTTGGGACAATTGATTCACCCCCCCTCTCAGTTGTCTGGAGCATATCAACAAGACTTGCTTCTGGTTGAGTAGCTGAGAAAGATTCCTTCATCACTTCTTGTATCAAACTTTCCTAGTTCTTCTTCATCTCTTCTCCTATAGAATTTTTTGCCAAAGTGATGCATAATAGGGGAGGCTTCTCAAAAACATAGAAAATGATTCATGAGGTTCATTTGACTGACTGTCCCAACTTGACAAGTTTCCTCTTCACCTAACATGATTGCCAAAGGATGATACATACACAAATGAAGACCAAATGAGTGAACCAACTTACTACATTCATATCACACTTTGCCCCACTTTTTTTTTAAAAACTAAGACCATTCAAGGTCACAAAGACTCATGCAATCATGTCCTCCTAATCGCTCTCTTGCAATTAGCCCTATTCGCTTGTAGCCCTTAAAATAGGGTTTTTCAGTCATATCTTGCAAAATACTTGGCAAAACCACAAACTAATTAGTTTTCTAGATACCCATTTGGCTCCTACACAACATATCAAGCATACAACATGGGTTGTTTTGAAACATGGGCCTCAAAAATGGACTGTTCCTACTATTCTAGGCCTAATTAGGCCTCTTTTACAAGACAAGTGTATGTTAGACTTGTTCCAAACTTCCAAGACCTACTCCAAGGCATTAATTTGATTGCATATGCTGGTTTGAGGGATCTTAGCTTATCCTAAGTCCACTTTTCATCAAATCTCTACTCCACCTATGCTAAAAGACCTAATACATGAGGATATTAGGTGTAAATGGATTCAAACACTGCTCTTTTCTAGTCCCATTCTCCTACAATGCAATAAACAAGTAAATACAACCTAAATAAGCCCATTCCACCCAATTTTGGCTTATGGCACAGATGGAATGGGGTAAAAACCCATCGATTTTGCTAAAACCCTCAAAACTAGGGTTTAGGACCCAATTTCAGAAAAATGGTTATAGAATGCCTCAAGAACAATGAAAATCTACTTAATTATATGCAAATGAATGCTTGTTCAACTCATTTCAAAATTTTAGACATCGGATCTCTTGACAGTATAGTACGGTCATGTACCAATGCTAGGAAAATAGAAAAAACAATGAATAATGTAGAAAAACTGGAAATCTCTTTATTTTCTTCACTTCAAACTTTCACTTTGTCTCCTCCTCACATGTATGGGCACAATATATCATGTTTATAATAAACTCCACGTTCCACTACTCCACCATCATGGAAGAATAAAAAAAAAGGCTTAAAAAATAGCCTTACCACTAAGCTGCACCAAAACAATAGTCATAAATTTAGGCAAAACTCAGGTTTCTAAATCCTCCACTACATGAAAATGCCTCTTGTGGGCTTTATTACATCATTTAAGAACAAAAATCCACCTAGGCTCTCATTATTGAGACCAAAAAAGCAAAATTTGCCTTGAAGTCTAGGCGCCCCTGCACCATACAACCCCCCTAAAAAAAGACTCATGTCACATGAGTGATGACTTGTTCTTGCTCCAACTTGCTTTTCGTAGGTTCTCTGATCTGTAAATCTTCTTCCTTGGTTCAGACAATGAGATCTTGTAACATACTCTGCATCCTTGCACTTGTTTGCACATGCATATGACTGCATCTTTGTAATCAGACCTGTAGGAGGTCTCCTAACTGCCCTCTGCCCAAAACATGACAATGTTCCTATTTTCATGCCTTCAAACTAATCCCTATCATAGGTTCCTTGAACTACCTTCTTCTTCATGGCAACTTCATGCTTGTATCTACCACTAATCTCTTGTCCACCCTATCCTTTTAGGACTGTCATCAGTCTCATTGTCTGATCAACTTCATATACCTCTATAACTATAGTTCCCACCTGCTCTACAACTTTACCTTCAACCAAAGGACACACCATTGTTCCTACCATGATGTTTGCATGCCAATCTACTATCAACTCACTTTTCACACTTGATTCAACCTTCATATCTACTGCTACAACATCCTTGTCTTCTTTCCCAACCTTTTCAAGTTCTTTCTTCTCACACATGATCACCTTAGCCTCCTCACCCTTACCTTTGTCTCCTAACACTGAAGCACCTTTCAAATGCTTGGTCTTGGCATCCACAAACTCCTTCTTACCAAATACTATGACTTTCTACTTTGGACTGATCTGCTACAACCTCTTGCAATGGAAGCAAAGTAAATGAATTTCCTTCCTATTCAATCTAGTATGTATTAGCACATCCATCATACACAACATGTTTGTCAAATTGCCATGGCCTTCCAAGCAACAAATGGTAATATTGCATTAGTAGAACATCACAAAGTACTTTATCTTTATACCCTCCAATCTAAAATTTAACTAAAGCTAGCTCCTTGACTAGAAGTGACTGATCATCATTTAACCATGACACCTTATATGGTGTTTCATGAGGAACTTTCACCAGATTTAACTTTTCTACCATTTCACCTGATACTATATTATCTGTGGAGCCTAAATCTATTACTACTTTGCACACTTTTCCTTTGCTCTTGAATGTGGTCTTGAATAGATTTCTCCTTTGCAATGCTTCTTTCTCTTTGGAGGCCTTCAAGAGTTGTCTTCTTATCATCAAAGATTCACCCACCTTTGGTGCAACACCATGACTTGAAGAATTGACACTTTCTCCTTCATCTTCTTGCACAATTTGGACTCTCTTTTCACCTCTTCTTTCACCCCCACTTGAAGTAGCACCAATCTTTTCAGGGCACTTGTAGGATGGATGACCAAACTCACCACAGTTGTAACACCTTCCTGAAAACACATTAGAACCTCTTCCTTGATCTATATAGCTGCCCCTAAAGCTTGTTTTTCTAGCATCTTCTTGGTCTTCATTAGACTGTTTTGGAGTAGAAAAAGTTCCTCTGCCTCTAGAAGT
Organism: Cunninghamia lanceolata; assembly: GCA_027924645.1. Classification (NCBI taxonomy): domain Eukaryota; kingdom Viridiplantae; phylum Streptophyta; class Pinopsida; order Cupressales; family Cupressaceae; genus Cunninghamia; species Cunninghamia lanceolata. The sequence continues at coordinate 4,252,418 of BSBN01000738.1, forward strand.
ACTACCTCTACCTCTTGTTGTCTTTTCTTATCTCCTTTTCACCTTTTCTTCTACCCTTATAGCCATTTGAAAACATTCTTCAACTATTTTTTGTGTTATCAAACTTATTTCATCCTAAATGTTATACCCCATACCATTAAGATATCTTGCTATTTTTTCTTCTTCATCTTCCTCATGCTTTGTCCTTATACTTAATTTTTAGAACTCCTTAGTGTATACTTGCACATCTAAGTCCTTTTTCTTGAGATTTTGAAGTTTTTTAAGAAATTGAACATTGTAATCACTAGGAGGGAACTTACCTCTGAGTTTTGTCTTCATTCTCTCCCAAGAAGAAATCTTGGTCTTCCCCTTTTTCTACCATTCATCTCGCACAAAGTTCCACCACAGCAAAGCATGCCCTTTCAATTTGGTCTTAGCCCTCCTCACCTTGTGACCTTCATCTACTTCTTCACTTTCAAAGTAATTCTCCATGGCTCCTGTCTAGTCCAAGAGCTCTTCACCATCTAGTTTACCTCCATACATTGGCAAATCCATTTTGCTATGTCCATCACCTTTCACAGCCTTCAAAAACTTTACCATCTTCACATCCTCTAGATCCAACTCTTCCTCTTCAATAGAAGTTTCTTCCTCTTTAGAATCACTTTCATTCATGGTGACCCCATCTTTAGACTTCAATGCAACAATCTCCTTCTTCAAGGCTTCTAGTTCTCTAGCCTGCTGATCAATCTTCCTAGCAACTGTGCTTCCTTTAGGAGGCATCTTGACTCCTCAAATTCCACTTTTCTCAAACTCCAACCTTCTCCCTCAAGAGATCTACTTCCTATGCTCTAATGCCACTTGATGCAGAGTAGGGGAGGTTTCTGGAAAACATAGAAAAGGATTCATGAGGCTCATTTGACTGACTGTCCCAACTTGACAAGTTTTCTCTTCACCTAGCATGGTTGCCAAAGGATGATACATACACAAATGAAAACCAAATGAGTGAACCAACTTACTACACTCCTATCACACCCTGCCCCACTCTATTTTGATAGAATAAGACCATTCAAGGTCAAAAAGACTCATGACATCATGTCCTCCTAATCGCTCTCTTGCAATTAGCCCTATTTGCTTGTAGCCCTTAGAATAGGGTTTTTCAGTCATATCTTGCAAAATAATTGGCAAACCCACAAACTAATTAGTTTTCTAGATAACCATTTGGCTCCTACATAGCATAACAAGCATGCAGCATGGGTTGTTTTGAAACATGGGCCTCAAAAATGGACCGTTCCTGTTGTTCTAGGCCTAATTAGGCCTCTTTTACAAGACAAGTGTATGTTAGACTTGCTCCAAACTTCCAAGACCTACTCTAGGGCATGAATTTGATTTAAAATGGATTGAATATGCTAGTTTGAGGGATCTTAGCTCATCCTAAGTCCACTTTTCATCAAATCTCTACTCCACCTATGCTAAAAGACCTAATACATAAGGATATTAGGTGTAAATGGATTCAAACACTACTCTTTTCTAGCCCCCTACTCCTGCAATGCAATAAAAAAGTAAATACAACCTAACTAAGTCCATTCCACCCAATTTTAGGCTATGACACAGGTGGAATGGGGCAGAAACCCATCGATTTTGCTAAAACCCTCAAAACTAGGGTTTAGGACCCAATTTCAGAAAACCAGTTATAGAATGCCTCAAGAACAATGAAAATCAACCTAATTAGATGCAAATGAAAGATTGTTCAACTCATTTCAAAATTTTACACATTGGAGCTCTTGACAGTATAGTACGGTCATGTACCAGTGCTGGGAAAATAGAAAAATAGTGAATAATGCAAAAAAGCTAGAAATCTCTTTATTTTCTTCACTTCAAACTTTCTCTCTGTCTCCTTGCATGTATGAGGCACAATATGTCATGTTTACAATAATCTCCACATTCCACTACTCCATCATTGTGGAAGAATAAAACAGAAGGCTTAAAAAATAGCCTTATCACTAAGCTGCACCAAAATAGCAGTCATAAATTTAGGTAAAAATTAGGTTTCTAAATCCTCCACTACATGAAAATGCCTCTAGTGGGCTTTATTACATCATTTAAGAAAAAAACTCCACCTAGGCTCTCATTATTGAGACCAAAAAAGTAAATTTTGCCTTGAAGTCTAGGTGCCCTTGCACCACAAAGATCTTGAACTATCTAACTATGGGAGGTTCCATACCATAGCACATAAGGGGTCTTAGTGTTGTTAACCCTTAGTTGCAGTCTATTAATTAGGTAGACAACAGTATGAACTGCATCCTTCCATTACATATCTGGCAGATCTGCATCTTTCAACATTTCCCTAGACATCCCTTGCACAGTCCTATTCTTTCTTTCCACTACCCTATTTTGTTGAGGGGTCCTAGGAGCTAATAGATGTCTCCTCATACCATTATCTTTGTTGAAATTAGGGAAGACAACTGAGAGGGGGGGTGAATCAGTTGTTACAAAACTTTTATCTTTTGCTGCATTTAATGTTCTTTACCTCTTATTAATAGATTAATGATATAACCATGAAAGCATGAATCAACAACACATGAGTAGAAACATAATCAACACACATAGCACTAGGATTTTTACATGGAAACCCGGTTAAGGGAAAAACCACACTAGGGATTAACCCACAAGATTTATTCTCTATTAAAAGAATAGAAAATGGGAAGGCACTTGCCTTCAGGTGTATTGCCCAGAGCTCACTGCTCAAAGGAGGCTCACTACTTACCAAAACATTTACAATGTTAACACTGAAGGATTGAATTGAGAAACAACATATTCTTCATGCAAGGTTTAGTTCCATTGAAGTGCACAACACCTCTACTCTGCTCCCACGCACTTCCTTTCTACATCCACATCTTTGCTACTTTCACACTTTTCCACAACTTCACAACACTTATTTATACATGTCATCGACTTTGGAATGAACATAAAAGTCAGCTAAACAATCATCTATCTAGAACATTCTCCAAAACGGTATTACAAGCAATTACAATCACAAGACTTAAAATGCTACATGCAAACCATTGCACTGTCAGCCAAACATAACTGGGACTCAAATCTTCCTCGAACATCACACCACGCTCCATAAAACTTCTCTTAGATCATCCACAACACACACCATGCATCCGGTCGGCCAAGACTGGAAAGAATAGCAGCACCCAAGGAAAGATCTTCATCCACGAGATTAATCCTCAATGCAGACCACCAACACAATAGGTAGCTGATTCAGAGACCACCCCAAGCACAATAAAATCAATAAGACCAACCGCACCACCTCAAATCATTCACAAAATGTACCATGCATCTGGTCAGCCAAGACTAGAAAGAATAGCAACACCCAAGGAAAGATCTTCATCGATGAGTTTAATCCTCAATGTGGACCACCAACACAATAGGCACCTGATTCAAAGACCACCACAAGCACAATGAAATCAATAGGAACAACTGCACCACCTCAAATCACCAGAAACACTTGCACCTTCATCTGGGAACTCAAGAATACTAACTATCACACTAGAAAGATTGCTTGTGGACCTCCAAACCATGAACCACTTGAGTTGAAGATACACACCAACATCCCAAACACACCTCTAGGTCTGCAGATCATAATATTCCAATGCGGATCAATCCGGACCAAATTTCTATCATTCTATCACATCTGAACAATTGTAAAACCTGGTTCCACTCAGATAGTCATAACTTTGTTGATTCTCCATGCAAACCTTTCATATCTTGACTAAGGCAACTTTAGACAATCCTCTACAAACCCTTTAATCCACATACTCTAATCTTCATCTTTATGGGAATGCAGAGAAATCTACTTCACTGAACTACACTGTCTTCACTGTCTCTGACAGAGAGATATGTAACTCACTTGTTTCTTCTAGAGAGTCTAATTTTCTCAATATCCTCAACATACAATTCTTCTAAACAAGTAAGATACAGTTGACACCAATGACAACAAGGATATGTTGACATCAATGACAACACCAATTAGACACATATTTGTAATAATCTCCCCCTTTGTCATTGATGGCAACATATGATGTAAAAAACTATTTTAACCATCAAGATAAGAACTTCTCCCCCTTTCTCGTATCACACCTACAACCACTTTCTTCAGTGCTCCCCATTTCACTAGGAACTACTCACTTCCATCCAAGTTTTTCACATGACTTCTCTCCCCTTTGACATCAATGGCAAAGGGAAAATATTTGCAATCATCTCTCCCTCTTTTACTTCTTAGATAAAACCAGACTAAACTTTCAGAATTAACATACTGACTACTCCCCCTGAGTAGCATCTCCTTAACATCAATCTGGATCACAAGATATGACTATGAGTTCCTCTGGACTGATGCACACTAGTGCACCTTAGTTCTAAATAGGAGGGGTAATCACCCCTAGCTTCCCTCTGAGATACTCAAAAGGGTCCTTAGGTAGAGGCTTAGTGAAGATATCTGCAATCTGATCCTTTAAAGGAACAAACTCTAATCTGACTTCATTCTCATTTACCTTCTCTCTCAAAAAGAGAAACTTGATGGATATGTGCTTTATCTTTGAATGCAACACCGAATTCTTTGAAATGTTTATTGCACTTGAATTATCACAGAAGATTGTAATAAGCTCTTCAAACACAACTATGATATCCTTCAACATTTGCTTCATACACAAAACTTGAGTACAATTTCTTTCTGCTACTATATATTCTACCTCTACAGTAGACATAGATATTGCCTCTTATTTTTTTCTCAACCAAGAAACTAATCTCTTTCCCAAGAAAAATGCAAAAAAGCACCACCACTAGTACTTTTCCTATCATCCACATCTCCTACCTAATCAGCATTTATATATGCATGAAGAATGAAATCATCATCTTTAAGATACCATAAGCCATAATCAGATGTTCCCTTTAGATATCTAAAAATTATTTTGACTGCTACAACATGAGATTCTCTAGGATCAGCTTGAAATCTAGCAACAAGGCCAACTGTATTCATAATATCAGGTCTAGTATGAGTCAGATAAAGCAGTCCTTCAATCATTGATCTATACCTTTTCTGATCTACCTTAGGGGAATCATCATCTTTACTCAAATTGCATCCAATTATCATAGGAGTGCTTACTGGTTTTGAATCCTCCATTCCAAACTTTTTCAACAACTCTTTTACATACTTGGACTGAGATATGAAGATGCCCTTATATGACCAAATGATTTGCCGACCCAAGAAGAAGTTCATTTCACCAAGCATGGACATCTCAAATTCACTTTACATCTAATCAACAAATTTATTACACATGCTCTTATTTCCACCAAAGATAATATCATCAACAAATACCTCAATAATCAAGATGTGTTCATGATCATTTTTGAAATAAAGATTACTGTCAGTAGTTCCTTTGCTAAAGCCTAACTTTAGTAGATACTTATCTAATCTTGCATACCAAGCTCTCGGGGCTTGTTTAAGTCCATACAGTGCTTTCTTCAATCTGCAGACCATATCTCCTTGATTAGACAACTAGAATCCTTCAGGTTGCTCAATGTAGACTTCTTCCAACTCTCTATTCAAGAATGTTGACTTGACATCCATCTGGTAAACTTTGAAATCTTTGTAAGCAGCAAAGGCAAGAAATAATCTGACTGCTTCGATTCTTGCCACTGGAGCAAAAGTTTCTTTAAAATCAATTCCCTCTACCTGAGAATATCCTTTGCACACCAATCTTGCTTTGTTTCTCACAACTTCACCATCTTCATTCAATTTATTCCGGAAGACCCATTTAGTTCCAATTGTATTTTTGTTTTTAGGTCTAGGAAAAAGATCCCAAGTATGATTCTTTTCAATTTGCATTAATTCTTCTTCCATTGGTTTTACCCAACTTTCATCATTACAAGCTTCATTCACTGATTTTGGTTCAACTTTTGAAATTAAACAATACTCTTCTTGTTCTTCAACAATTTTTCTTCTAGTTTGAACACATTTATTTCTATTTCCTATTATCTGATCTTCAGAATGATTCAACCTCACATACCTGGGAGTTTTAATATTTTCTTGAAATTTTGATTCTTGAACTTGTTCCTCAACATTTGCACTAGCTTCTTGAGTCACTGGATTCTCCAGAGCAATCTGAATCTAAGTTTGAGGACTTACATTTTGATCATCTGATTCATATCCACAAAACTTGGAAGGTCTCTCCTTGCTTTCATCAACCTTGACATTAGCACTTTCAACAATCCGTTTCAATCTCTTGTTAAAGCACTGATATGCCTTGCTTTGGTTATAATAACCCAGAAATATTCCTTCATCACACCTTGCATCAAACTTTCCTAGATCCTCATCTCTTTTGATATAGCATTTACTACCAAAAAATCTGAAGTATTTCATAGTAGGAGCATTACCAAACCACAGTTCATAAGGATTTTTCCCAGTATTACCTTTGATCTGCACCCAGTTAAGAGTGTAGATAGCATTACTCACAGCCTCTCTCCAATAAACATGTGGAACATTTTCTTCCATCATCATGGTTCTAGTAGCCTCTTGACTAGTTTGGTTCTTCCTTTCCACAACTCCATTCTGCTGGGGGTCCTAGGAGTAGATAAATTTCTTCTTATTCCATGCTATTCACAAAATGCATTAAACTCACTAGAGGTAAACTCTCCACCTCTTTCAGATTTTAGACACTTTATCTTCACACCAATTTCATTCTCTACCTTAGCCTTGAACACCTTGAATTTGTCAAAAGCCTCTGATTTCTCTCTCAAGAAAGTGACCCACATCATCTGGGAGTAATCATCAATTAGCAACATAAAGTATCTGTCTCCTTGCAAACTCCTCACTCTGGCAAGACCACACAAATTAGTGTGCACAAGTTCCAACAATCCACTTGAAAATTGTTCTTTACTTTTGAATGTAGTTCTGCTCTATTTGCCCAACTGACATTCCTTACACATGCTATTAGCAGGTTTTACAAGCTTTGGAAGATCTCTCACAACTTGAGTAGTACTTATCTTAACAATATTATCAAAGTTTACATGACACATTCTCCTATGCCACAACCAACACTGATCAATCTAAGCAATCAAACAGCTCTTACCAGTATTACTTAAATGAAATATATTACCTCTTGTCTACGCCTAAAAATGACATGACTCAGTCTAAATAAATATTCTTAATATTTATTCCCTTCTAATTCCTCTATCAATAAATAAATAAACAAATTTATTTATTCGATTCACATTCCTCTAAATTAATTAAATATCAAAATATTTAATTATCTCTTCTAAAGTCAAAATTAAATAAAATCCTTTATTTAATTAAATTCTTCCAAGGAATTAAATAATTCTTAATTATTTAATTAAATCAATTCATTCTTCCAAATTTGAATAAATCAAATCAAATTTATTTAAATCCTCTCTGTCTCTAAAAATAAGATACAATCAAATATTTTATTTATTCTTCCAAATCATGCACAACAATTAAATAAATTTATTTATTTAATTTGCTTTCTTATCTTCTAAATTAAATAATACCAATTATTTAATTATTTCTTCCAATAATATCTTTTCTAAATTTAAATAAATCAATTATTTATTTAAGTTGTCTTTTTCTTCTAAATTGAGTTATCTCTAAATATAATTCAATCTTTCTTACACATGCAATTAAATATTCCTAATATTTAATAAAGCAAAATATCTTCTTATTCTCATGCAAATCCCTTCTTGTTTTAAATCACTTAACTGATTATTATATTCTTTTAAATGCTTTAACTCATTCTTCTATTCTTAGCAAATCTTCTCATGCAAAAGAAAGCAAGACACATGTCTTCTTCTTATTCATTGCACATTCCTCAACTGTTCTCAGCCATTGATCTTCTCATTCTCTCTATACCATTGATCTTCACTCTCCCAAGTCTAGAAAACCAACCCTATTCCTCCATTCCAATCATCCAAGCTTTAAGGATTGTTACTCTGCAGGAATTACAGTGTGCCTTTGGCACCAATTCCTTCATTGCTTGTGATCACATTCGCTACTACGCACTACATACTACTACCATCATTGTGAAGCTCCTCTTCATGGCGATATTATCATAGCCATTCCCAATTGACATTCTTGAAGCATAGCAAGGAAGTGCACTCTCTGAGGGCCCTATTTCATACATGCAAGAACGATTGTGATAGGCAATCAATGGAATCTACGATCTAAGGAGGTTTGCTTTATTATTTGTTCATTGTTATTGAATTTCCTTAGTTCACTATTTCATTGAAGGTTTGGGTAACTTGATATTGTTTATTCATTATTGATCCAATTTTTCGTTAACATTTTTGGCGCCCACCGTGAGGCCTAGCCCCAAATTTAACCCAAAATCTAAGTTTTGTGTTTTAGAAAGCTGTACACAAGAGGAAACTATGTATCCGTCACTTCCTAACACGCATCTGTTACTTCGGTGCATATACGCTCTATTGCAGCACTTTTATCATCTTAGACTGCACATCTGTTATTGCAGTGCATATACACAATTTTTTGGTGCTTTTATCCTCTGTTGCAGCGCATATGTATTATGGTGCTTCTGTTGACTGTCTCTGCGCATTTAGTCTTTGAAGCGGTGCATCTTTTGTAGATAATGATTTTAGGGTTTTCTAGGAGATTTTTGCTAATGCTAACATCTTTGTAGGAACTCTCTTGATCTGTTTTGTAGGCTAGGTACTGGTTTAGATTCATATAGTTGCACTTGTTAGCTCACATTATGATTTCTAAAAGGGAAAGTAAAACGAATGCTCATGCAAATCTCATGTAGTTTTAACTAGGAAAGTGGTGATTGAATCATTGCTATCTTGCATTGCAACACTGCTATCTTTTCAAAGTTATTGCTATCTGGATAAAATTGAACTCATCATTGCTATCTTGGTTAAAACTGAACCATTGCTATCTAGATTGACCATCACTTCAAAGTTAACAACTCGTCCTATCATGGATAAAATTGAACTCATCACTGCTATCTGGGTTAAAACTGAACCATTGATATCTCAATTGACCAACATTTCAAAGTTAACAAATTCATGCTACGTGTATAAAATTAAACTCATCATTGTTATCTTGGTTAAAATTGGACCATTGCTATCTTGCAAATCACTTCAAAGTTTTGTGCTTGCCCAAGTAGACGGATCATCTAGTTTTTTTCATTTTAACTAGGGGAAAAGAACCACTGTATACTATGTTTTGGGAATGATACCAGGCCTATGCTCTCCCCTATCTTGGGTGACCAAAATGCCAGACATATCATTTTCACATGTGTTTTTCCTTTAGAGGGGCCTGCTCTTGGATACCGTTCGTCCAAGTAGGAACGACCCTAAGTGGCAATAGGCTAGATGCCAAGCCTCTCCAAGACACTATAAATAAATTGTGTTTGGAATGAAAGCTTTAAACAACAAGTGCAGTTGTGTTATATCGACAGCCAACCTCCCCCAAACCCTCCAAGGTGCAACCCTTGCAAGCTGGGAGACTCCATAATGGAAGGTAGTGCTGCCGCATGTATAACCGCTCGAACGGTTGCCTATATTACTCATCCTTTGTTCTAGTGGCCAAAAACCCTTGTAATCCATTTGAAGCCTATGATTGTACTTGCTTTTCTTTTTTAGTCCAAAAAGATTCAAAAAAATCACAAAAAAATAAAAAACCATAAAAACATTCTTTGTGTTTGCTATGTCTTCTTGCCATAATTTCAGAAAATTAGATCAAAGAGACCATCTTGCAACAAAAGAAACCAAAAACATTAGAAAAATTGCCAAAAATTTGTAAAAACATTGAAAAAAACCAAAGCTACACTTTATCACTTTCTGTTGTGCATTTGTTCTGACTAGCTGCGCATTTGTACCGACTTGCTGCACTTATGTCACCTATTACTGCACATCTACTTTTTACTAGTACTATGCATTTGTGTTGACTTTCTGCTCTTGTATCCTCTGCTGCTATGCATATGGTTTTGTGCATGCATAACAGTGAGTACTTCCACATCTTTTTAAAGAAAAATTTCAAGTTTTCTAAGTACCCATTTCAATCTTGTGTCAGTTTCTATTGAAATGACAAACCAATTAGAAGCAATTGCTCAAGAACTCTAATACCTATGAGAGTAATTAGACTTTGACACCTCATCCCAAGATCATATAGAAATTTCTCAAGAACTCCATGTCATACAACAAGAAATGGCAATCTTACAAGATGAACGTGTCAGTACTAGCTACACCTCACCCCAAACTCATACATCTGTTTCCTATCTTAATGATGATCATGACAAGGAAAGCACCACCTCAAGTTGGAAATCGTATACCACTCTTTCTACTAGTCCTCCTTCACCGTCTTCTAAGACACATATCCTAAAGTATACCAATCCTACACCAACACCGCCATCAAGTTCCCCAAACTCTAAATGGACAACCAAAGAAACCTCTGATAAGTTTTGGGAAAAATGTTTTCCATATTTACATAGGGAAAGAAAAGCTAGGGAGAACTGTAAATCCACTCATCCATTACCTCACTCCTCTACCTATGCACCTACCAATGATGTGATCCAAGGGCTACTAGCAAAAAGTCAACTATGTCCCCAAATTTCGGTCCTTGACCTTATCAAAGAGTCTTCAAACATGTCAAATCCTACAACCCCTTCATGTAACCTGCAACCCCTTGGGCATATTGAAGAACCTCCTACCATGAACCAAAGTCAAGGTTCGTCACACCTTCATGTTGTTGACCAAGAGCCTATCCAAGAGTCTTCTACCTCAACTTCAATTCAAACAACCCAAGAGTTATGTCAAGAGCACATTTTAGAACATGTGGAAACATCAACCCCTTGTCTAAATCAAGATCAAAGCACTCCCATACAACCCTTACATAACCTTTATCTTTTCGATGATCCTATACCTATACATGAGCAAGAAGTCCAATTTCAAACCATTCAGAACCTATATCTTTTCCATGATCAAGATACTACCTTTGATGAAGAAGCTATCCATGAGCAACTTGATCCTATACATGAGCTAGAGATCAAATTCCAACCTCTCCATGGCCTATATCCTTTCCATGATCAAGATATTATCGTTGATGATGAACCTATACAAGAGCACCTTAATTCCATCATGCTAAATCCTATCTATGATCAAGATCCCATCTACGATCACGAGGCTATCTATGATCAAGCAGACCATGATGATCCTATTAGCCCACTTTATGCGTTCCATGGTCCCGAGCTTATAACCCCATCTAGTCCTATCCAAGATCTGACAACTTATACTTCCCTTGATGAGACACTTGCCTCCTAAGAAAGCATAGAACATCAAACCAAAAATAATCCACCACCATCCATTATCGACCATGCTGCAAATCCCCCACCATATATCCTTGGTCTTAGTACCTTCATTCATGAGTGTTCCTCCTTAGAACACCAGCCACCATTATCCTTTATCCCACCTTCTTCATCCAATAAGGAACTTGTGTCTAGTGTTCCACCTACACATAATCCCGCTGTCCACCGCATACTCCAACATATGAACTATCAAGGTAAAGGCTTAGGCCTTCATGAACAAGGTATTTTGGAGCCCGTCCATGTCAATGTTCCTCCTCCTTCATGTGGCCTTGGATACATACCCCAAGGTGAACAATCTCAAGATGCTGGTACTTCTTCCACTCCTAAATCTACCACTTTCCATCGCAAATCCTTTCATATCCCCAAAACTTATGTCGCCATTCCACCTCCCTTATCATATACATCCCAAGAACATGTGACCATACAGCTTCCACCATCCAATCTACCTCCACTACTTCCAACTCCTAACACCCCTCCATGCATTTTACCACCACTTCTTCCAACACCTTATCCATCCATCTGTGAATCTTCTAGCAATCCTAATCATGGCCAACAAATGTACATGTTGTCTAAACAAAGGGCTTCCTCAAACTCCACTTCCACCATCTCAAGAGAATTCAACCATAAAAATCTGGATGCCTCTACCTATAAAGTCAAAAATCCTAAGAGTCCTCATGACCTAGGATACAAAAGCCAAGAATCGAAGAAGCATCCTTCTCAAGAGCAGCATACACCCACACACCTATATGCCAAACTGAAAAAGGTGTGGGTCCGCATCCAACAAATGATTACCTCTGAAGCTACACAAAAGCTGCATACACCCAAACCCATACCTTCATAGGTACTATCTAAAAACAAAATAGTTTGGGTACCTAAGAAAAAAGCCCTCAAGTTACATGAGGCATCTACCTCTCAAGAATCTCAACCATCCACTTTCTCCCATTCCATCCAAAAGTCTCAAATTCTTCCATCCAACATGACAAGCAAAAATCAACAAAATACTTAGTCTATGTGGATCCCTACATGCCTAAGTCATTCATCCACAAGCAAAAGTCTTCATTGCTTCCTACACTACTTTCCCATCACCAGTCTCAATGTTTATCATGGTATGTGCAACCATTGGTCATGATTCCCTTCCATCCCACAAACATTTTCATATACCTCCATCTCCCCTTCCTTCCACTATTATCCTACATGTCTTCCTCATCCTATTCCTATGGTCCATGCTTTTGCATAAGCCTTCACTCCGTATTCTGCATCATCATCCACTATTGCACCTTCCATAATCCGCTATATACCTTCCCCATCTCACTGTCATGCAATCTCCTACCAACATCTATGAGAGCACTCGACATGGTCCATGTGATGACATCTTTCTAGTGGGACTATCACCTTTCATGGAACCAAGCACTCGGGTCCCTCTCTTCCATATTCTACCTTCTCCTATCCAAAAAAAAATAAAAAAGTAAAGAAAAATCCCTTCGTCCAATGGTGAAAATCTAGCAAACAGGTGCCTTGGATAAGTACCATGATGAAAACCTAGCAAATAGGCGTCATGTGTAAGTTGATCTTCTATGTCACCTACACTTGGGGGCACCTTGTCTCATCAACATATCACTCTTCTCCTATCAATTTCCTTCCGTACCATTTCCTATCCTATCTAGTCTATCCATCCTAATCTTCCTTTCCTCTACTTTCTTTGGTCTTGATAAAGATTGGGGGCACAATGTTGACAAATGTTTTTGATGTCTCTTGACATACCTTATCCCTCCCAAACCATGTGAATCCTTTGTCATAAGTGTTGTCATGGAAAATCCTAAGTATTCTACCTACAATGGGGTACGTTGTTCTTATGTGACATAATCCTTGGAGATCACATCCTTGTTTCCTTCTATCCACTATTGCCCATCCTCATACCTACCCATTCCATTCTTTATCACCCATACATCTACCTATCCGTGGTGTTTCCTTGTCATCGGTATCACCTGTTCCATATCTAATCCATATCTATTCCATATCATGTCTTGTCTTATCTATATCTATTCCATATCTGTCCCATATAATGTATCATCTAATCCATATCTATTCCATATCTGATCAATGTCTATTCCATATCGTGTCTCATCTGATCCATATCTTAGGTCTGTTAGGGTTTACCATGAACTACGTTGCCTCTGCGTCATCACATAGGCAAGGCCATTATTCTAAATGCACCCCCGAGGCTCCATTGTCCCATATATCCCATTTCTTGTCATCTTTCTTCTAGTCCATCCATGGTCCATTAGGGTTTACCCCAAACTACATTGCCTCTGCATCGTCACATAGGCAAGGCCATTTAGCAATGAGCCCCCGAGGCACTAGGTTAGCCCCTTAGGGTCTGTCTCACCAATAAGGATTGTGAAATCTTCTCACCAGGCAAGCAAGTGCAAGCAGAACTCGCTTTCAAGTAGAAATTTTGACACGAGGCACTTAACCTATCCAAAGCAAAGTAGAAAAACACCTAAGGCCTTCTAAAATGATTTTACTCAGATTATGGCAAGAAACAAACACATCTAAATGCAAGAATGTTTTGTGTTGGTTAGTTTAAACTTACAGAGTCTTGATTTTTTTGCTATCATGCCTTTCTATGCTACTCAAGGATGCCAAAAGCTAAAGATGTTATGATGGGGGCATGATTATTTTCTTTGGTTTCTATTTGTGGATTAAACTTTAGTAATGTGAAACCTTGTCTAAAGACATGATCAGTAAAAGATCATTGAGGACATCAAAGGTCTAACATGAATGAAGGCAATCCTTGTTTGTTGATACACAAGAAATTCTTAGGTCATCTCAGTTCAATTATACCTCAATCCTTGTATTAACTTGCTAAAGCAAAATCCATGTAAGCAATACTCAGGTCATCTTGGTTTAATTATACCTAGATGATTGTATTAACTTACAACATTTAGAAAAAGTACCAAAAAAAAATCACCCAATGATGAAATAAGCACTTCAAAATACTTACACCATCAAGATGTCAAAAGAAAAGCATCCACAAGCATCCATATCCCATGCAATAAAAATTTCTAAAGCATCCATATCCCATGCAATAAAAGATCCAATTCGTAGAGTATCAATGTTTACAAATAAAATCTTGTGATTCCTTCTATCGAGTCATTCTTCTAACAATTAGTATTCTATCTATCGTTGTGGTCCATTCTTCTCAATCCGGTCAACCTGAGCAATGATTCAAATGCAAGTCCATCCTTAATCCATACCAATCAAGTCAAGTCAATCTTGCACAAATGCTCCAATCACACTCAGTGGTCTTGATCCTTGTCTGGTCATAAACCAACTCAATCAGTTAATCAATCAATTGTCTTATACAGGATGTTGTGTTGTCGAAATCAGACCAATACATGCGTCTTACACGACATGCTTTATTTCCTGAAACCAAACACTATCCTTCATGTTGCTCTAGGGATCTATCATTCCCCACCATGACAACATGCCTGTCATGTTGGTCTAGGGAAATATCGTTCCCCGCCATGACAACACTGTCATATATCATTATCAGTATATCATTGGTTTACAGCTAAGACAGGGGCAACACCTTGTTTATTCTTGTATCATTTGTGCATACTTGCTTACTTGCTTGTGTGTGTTATCATTTCATCTTGCATAGCATATCATTCAACTCTTTCTTCATCCTTCTTCATCGTGAGATTGTCTGTCTCACACCTTCTGCCTTTTTCTCGTCTAATCTCCTAAGGGGGACATCCTATCGTCATAACCTATACCAGGGGCAAACTGGGGCATGTATCATTATCAGAAAAATTTATTCTTTGAAGCAACGCTGTAAACTGCATTGCATCAAAGACGGGCAAAATTTATATGCCTAAAAATGACATGACTTAGTCTAAATAAATATTCTTAATATTTATTCCCTTCTAATTCCTCTATCAATAAATAAATAAACAAATTTATTTATTCGATTCACATTCCTCTAAATTAATTAAATATCAAAATATTTAATTATCTCTTCTAAAGTCAAAATTAAATAAAATCCTTTATTTAATTAAATTCTTCCAAGCAATTAAATAATTCTTAATTATTTAATTAAATCAATTCATTCTTCTAAATTTGAATAAATCAAATCAAATTTATTTAAATCCTCACAGTCTAAAAATAAAATACAATCAAATATTTTATTTATTCTTCCAAATCATGCACAACAATTAAATAAATTTATTTATTTAATTTGCTTTCTTATCTTCTAAATTAAATAATACCAATTATTTAATTGTTTCTTCCAATAATATCTTTCCTAAATTTAAATAAATCAATTATTTATTTAAGTTGTCTTTTTCTTCTAAATTGAGTTATCTCTAAATATAATTCAATCTTTCTTGCACATGCAATTAAATATTCCTAATATTTAATAAAGCAAAATATCTTCTTATTCTCATGCAAATCCCTTCTTGTTTTAGATCACTTAACTGATTATTATATTCTTTTAAATGCCTTAACTCATTCTTCTATTCTTAGCAAATCTTCTCATGCAAAAGAAAGCAAGACACATGTCTTCTTCTTATTTTGCACGTTCCTCAACTATTCTCAGCCATTGATCTTCTCATTCTCTCTATACCATTGATCTTCACTCTCCCAAGTCTAGAAAACCAACCCTATTCCTCCATTCCAATCATCCAAGCTTTAAGGATTGTTACTATGCAGGAATTATAGTGCACCTTTGGCACCAATTCCTTCATTGCTTGTGATCACATTCGCTACTACGCACTACACACTACTACCATCATTGTGAAGCTCCTCTTCATGGTGGTATTATCATAGCCATTCCCAATTGACATTCTTGAAGCATAGCAAGGAAGTGCACTCTCTAAGGGCCCTATTTCATACATGCAAGAATGATTGTGATAGGAAATCACTGGAAGCTACAATCTAAGGAGGTTTGCTTTTTGTTTGTTCATTGTTATTGAATTTCCTTAGTTCACTATTTCATTGAAGTTTTGGGTAACTTGATATTGATTATTATTATTTATTCATTGTTGATCTAATTTTCCCTTAACACCTTTAGTCTATGTACCAGATGCAATCTCAGTTCCAGAGCTTTCCAAGATTCTACATTTCCCATCCTTGAATCAGAGATCATACCCTTTGTCAACCAACTATCCAGCATTGAGAAGATTATGCTTCAACCCTTCTACATACAAAACATCATTAGTGTTATTCGTATCATTAAGAGATATGGATCCTTTGTCATGGATTCTATCATCTAAATTCTCTCCAAACTTCACAGTTCCACCTTCATACATTTCCATACTCACAAACTTACTCTTATCACCTGTCATATGATGAGAACATCCACTGTCAATCACCCATTCATCCTTTTCTTCAACCTGAGGAGCCAAGGTGCTTTCCACATTCACATAGCTAACAAATTCAGTAGGCACCAGATCTTCTTCTTTGATAGCAATGAACACCCATTCATTTCCAAAGGTACTTCCCTTATCAGATTCATCATATGTAACTCCTTCATCAACAACTTCTTGGACATAGTAGAATTTCTTGTGAAACCTAGGTTTGTTAGGGTTTAGATTTGAAACCCTCTCTGGACATCTTGAAGCAAAATGACAAATCTTATTGCAAGAAAAACATTTGAAAGGCAATTTTCCTTCATACTTACTAGATCCTCTTGGTAATCTTTTGATAAAAAGGGCTTCAAGTTCCTTCCTTGCCTTCTCATAACTGGTCATTCTTCTTGAAGAGCTTTCACCCAGATCAAATCTTTTCTTCCTGGAAACACTGGCCTTAAAAGAAGATTCTGATTTAGGAAGGGAATTACCAAACTCACTCATTTCAAATGCTGAAAGCTGGCCAACCAACTGATCCCTTGTAACAGTTGTCACAGTCTTGATCTCCTCAATAGTAGTAACTCTATGCTTGTATGAAGTAGGTAAGGATCTGAGCACTTTACCAACAATCTCTGATTCTTCAGTTTTCCACCAGCACACCTGATACTACACACAAGTTAATTCACCTTCTGCATGTAGGAAGTGATGTTTTCATCTTCACTCATCCTCAAAATTTCTTATCTACCCTTCAAGCTTTGCAACTTAGCACATTTGACATATGCATCACCTTCATATAGAGTTTCCAACTTCTTCCAGATTTCATGAGCATTTTTCAATTCCAGGACATTTGTCATTTTTGTATCAGTCAGGGCACTTAACAATGCTTCTTTATCCTAAATGTTGTTTTCAACATCTTTGAGTTCATCTAGAGTTGAAGGATCTTTCTCCAGAGGCTTATATTCATCCTTTGTTATCAACCAATAAGCATCACCCATGCATTGCAAATGTCACTCCATGTGATTCTTCCAAGGAGAGTAATTTTTTCAATCAAATCTCAGACTATCCTTCTTGTAAGTTGACATCCTGGATCTCCTCAAGTGGTCAAGCTTTTTTTAGAGGAACCGGCTCTAATACCAATTGTTGAAATTAGGGAAGACAATTGAGAGAGGGGCGTGAATCAGTTGTCACAAAACTTTTACCTTTTGCTACATTTAATCTTCTTTACCTCTTATTAACAGATTAATGATATAACCATGAAATCATGAATTAATGACACATGAGCAGAAACATAATCAACACACATAACACTAGGATTTTTACGTGGAAACCCGGTTAAGGGAAAAACCACGGTGGGGGTTAACCCACAAGAATCATTCTCTATTAAAAGAATAGAAAATGGGAAGGCACTTGCCTTCGGGTGCACTACCTAGAGCTCACCACTCAAAGGAGGCTCACTGCCTACTAGAACATTTATAATGTTAACACTTAAGGATTGAACTAAGAAACAACATCTTCTTCATGCAAGGTTTAGTTCCATTGAAGTACACAACACCTCTACTCTTCTCCCGCTCACTTCCTCGCTACATCCACATCTTCGCTACTTTCACACTTTTCCATGACTTCACAACACTTATTTATACATGTCATCGACTTTGGAATGAACATCAAAGTCAGACAAACAATCATCTATCTATAACATTCTCCAAAATAGGTATTACACGTAATTACAATCACAAGACTTAAAATGCTATATGTGAACCACTGCACTATTAGCCAAACATAACTAGGACTCAAATCTTCCTTGAACATCATGCCACGCTCCATAAAACTTCTCTTAGATCATTCACAACATGCACCATGCATCCGATCAGCCAAGACTAGAAAGAACAACAACACCCAAGGAAAGATCTTCATCCATGAGTTTAATCCTCAATGTGGACCACCAGCACAATAGGCATCTGATTCAGAGACCACCACAAGCACAATAAAATCAACAAGAACAACTACACCACCTCAAATCACCAGAAACACTTGCACCTTCACCCGAGAACTCAAGAACCCTAACTATCATGACTATCACACTAGAGAGATTACTTGTGGACCTCCAAACCATGAACCACTTGATTTGAAGATACACACTGACATCCTTAACACACCTCTAGATCTACAGATCATAACATTCCAATGTGGATCAATCCGGACCAAATTTATGTCATTCTGTCATCTCTGAACAACTGCAAAACCTAGTTCTACTCATATGGTCATAACTTCTCCGATTCTCCATGCGGACCTCTCAAATCTTGACTAACGTAACTTCAGACAATCCTCTACAAACCCTTTAATCTACAGACTCTGATCTTCATCTTTCTAGGAATGAAGAGCAATCTACTTTACTGAACTGCACTATCTCTAACAGAGAGATATGTAACTCACTTGTTTCTTCCAGAGAGGCTAATTTTCTCAATATCCTCAACATACAAGTCTTCTAAACAAGTAATAGACTAAGATACAATTGACACCAATGAGAACAAGGATATGTTGACATCAATGACAACACCGATTAGACACATATTTACAACAATCTTCACAAAACTTTTCAAATTAATTTCAAGTAAACTCATGTCTTCTATCAAACCTCAAACATTTGATCTTGGCATGTACTTAATTCTTAACCATAGCTTTGGACACTTTAAATTTATCAAGGGCATCTGATTTTCCTCTTAAGAAAGTAACTCAAGTCATTCTAGAATAATCATCAATAAGCAACATAAAATACATCTCACCTTGTTGACTCTTTACTCTTGTAGGGCCACACAGATCAATGTGAATCATCTTTAGTGGATTTGAAGAAGAATACTCCTTGCTTTTGAAGTTTGTCTTTGTTTGCTTTCCCATTTGACATTCCCTACATACTGCATTTGTAGGCTTCATTATCTTAGGCATATATCTCACTGCATGAGTAGAACTGATCTTTACCATATTATCAAAATTGTTGTGTGCCATTCTATTGTGACACAACCAACATTCACTAGATTGGGCCAACAAACATGTTCTTCCATTCATCTCCTTCAGATGATAGATATCACCATATGTTTTGTTACCTTCTACAACTAGTTTTCTAGACCCTACCTTCCTAATTTCTTAACCCTTGGCATGAAAGGTGAGATTATACCCCTTGCTACACATCTGATGATACTAAGAAGATTGTGTTTTATCCCTTTGAAATAGGAAAAATCCTCAATCTTGTTCTTCCCATCAATAGTTATAGCACCTTTTCCACAAATCTATGTTGACTCATCACCACCAAACTTGACAGCACCACCATCCCACTTTTCAAGGTCGATAAACTTCTCCTTGTCACTAGTCATATGATTTGAGCATCCATTGTCAATTACCCAAGCCTTGGCTTCTTATTTTGCATGAAAGATAATCCATACAACCATTGATCTTTCATTGTTCTTGTATGTTTGCAAGGCATTAGTCTTCTCACAATTTTCAACATCATCCTTTTTGTCACCAACACTCAAAGCCATGAAAAGTGTTTCATCATTTGAATCATCATGATCCTCATCTTTGAAGAATAATTTCTCTCTATGAAATACAAACTTTTTTTGAACTTGTCTCTCTTGTAACTACCTCTTGATTCCTTAAAAGGACATTTAGAAACAAAGTGACCAACCTTTCCACAATTGAAACATTTGTAGGGTAACTTACCTTTGTATTTCCCAGTGCCTTTGTTTAGTATTCTCATAAAATTTGCTTCAACTTCATCAAAGCTTTCATCTTCATCAACAACTTGTTCCTTTGTCTTCACATTGGCTTTGAATGCAACTTCTTTCTTTGGAGCATCACTGCCAAATTCTCTCATTTCAAAGGCAGTAAGGGAACCAAATAGTTTGTCTATAGTGTATGTATCCATGTCTACATTCTCCTCAATGGTAGATACCTTATGACTATATGATTTGGGAAGAGATCTCAGAACCTTTTTCACAATCTCATCTTCTTTCACTTCTCCACCAAGACCTGTGATGCCATTGACCACTTCATTCACTTGGAGCATATATCCAACAATGTCTTCATCCTTTGACATTTTTAGGCTCTCACATATGATCTTGAAGATATGCATCTTGGCTTGCTTTACTTTCTTATCTCTTTCATAAATAGTTTCAAGTTTATCCCAAACTTCTTTAGTAGAACTGTAACTCATTACCTTTGAGAGTTTTGAATTAGGTAACCCACTCATGATAGAAAATATTGCCTTGGAATTGTTATCATACTTCTTAACTTCATCTATATTTGTAGGAATAGTACCAAGAACTTTGTAACCAGTCTTGACAGATTCTTAAACACCACACCCTAGAGAGTTGGTATAGGCTTCCATCCTTAGCTTCCAAAAAGCATAATTTGTCCCACCAAACCTAGGTATCTTGCTCGATCCATTTTGTGCCATCTCAGACATTCCTCAAGTGCTTTAGCTTCCCTAAGTGGAAATTGGCTCTGATACCAATTGTTGAACACACAAAGATACTGAGACGGGGGGTGAATCAATATCTAAACAATCTTTAATTTTAACAACTTCAGCTTATCTAGGTCAGATTAAAACTTAAGCATAATAGTATTAACATAAGCATGAAAGATTAACCAATGCACATCAACACATAAAACTAGATATACATGGAAAAGCCAAGACGGGAAAAACCACAGTGAGGATTAACTCATAATATATGAAGCTCAAATAACAACTTTGTTTTAAGGCTACAAACCAAGGAAGCTACTACTCCTTGAAAACTTTGATTTAGGGTCACTCCCAAGGAAGATACTACTCCTTAATGACTTTGTTTTAGGGTTACACATAAGGAAGCTACTACTCCCTTAATTGAGAACACACTTAGAAAAGATTAAAAACTGACATTGAAATTCACACCTTTTATGATTGAAATTCTTCCTTTTCACACTTTCTTCTGATGATCAAATTAGTTAGGCACACTTTACACTTGATCACTATAACAAATATGTCTTCAAGATGAATGCAGTTAGCATCTACAACTTCATTTCTCTTTCTCCTTCAGTCACACATCAAAATGCATTCACTCTGCTCCTTATCTGCTTGCAAACTTTTCAATCAACTTGCAATCACACACCACCTCACTCAATTTGATTTAAAATTTATACAAGATATTACATTGATTACATTACTTGTCAGCCTGATATAACATGAAAAATGCATTTATAAGTTGGTCAGACAACACACAACATGAAACATGTAGAAGATAGTTGCTAAGTAAAACCATATGTTAAACTTGTAGAAGACCCATACCTTGCAGACACCAAAACTTGCTTAACTAGGTCTAAAACATCCTTCACAACTTAAAACACCAAGGAATTACATCCACACACTCTGCTCATTTGAAAATAGGAAAGATTTAAGAAAAAACACATGAACCTTGAAGCATAATGACCACATCAACTTGAAAACCTTGTGCGGTACCAAAAACAAGAAAGATCATGAAAATTTTGTAGATGAGTCTATAAGACTCATACAACATCCTAGAGCACTCATTTACCTCCACACATCAAAGAATTTGTGCCACACATCTTCAATCATGAACTTTGAGAACAATTTATCATCTACAACACACTACAACATGTCATTTGAAAAACTATGCTACGAACCATCAAGAACTTTGAAACTGCAATGAAGCATGTAATACACATCCATAAACATGTCCTCAAAATAGCAAGGGCAATCATTCATTTTAGGAGGAACACAGAGCATTCCAACAGGCCTTCAACACTAACTTACTTTTCCAGAACACATGTCAGTACTCTATCATGCATAACTTTCACAGTGGAAGGACAAATGATCTAAAAACTTGTAATTATCACCTTCAATACACCTTGAACATAGTTCTAGAAACACATGGATATATCTACAAATGTGGAGGAATGTGGAGCATTCCATTGTACTACATAGAACACCTTCACAGAGACAACACTATCTTCAACAGTAAAACACACTTCCGGTAATCCAATCATCATGGAACTTGGAACATACGTGCTTCAAGCCATCAGTAACATCAGTAATACATCTGATCATCTTTGTACTTCTAATTCCCATATTAATATGAACTATATCTTCTCCCTTCTCTTGTTGGAAGGGACATGACATCCAACCATGAACTTTATCTTCTAACCATGAACACCATCACACCACCATGATAGTGTTAACATCAATGACAACCTAGTGACAATGTTGACATCAATTACAACCCTAGGAACCATATGTGTAACAGGGGATAGGTGATAGGATGGTTAGATAAAGGGTTGGGGCTTGGTGGTGAGGGATAGCGTGTTAAGACCATATTCAAACTATAAGAATCACAATCCAGAGGATTATGGGATGGTCAAGGGGTATTTTTATTAAAAGAGGTTTATAAGACTGGTAGAATCAAGTAAATTTTACAAGTTCCAATAGTGGCTCCAGTTGGGGATGAGTGGCTTTTGGACATTGCAAGAATCTAGAAATAATCTCTGGGATGCAGACCAAAAACACAAAACAACAAACATCAAGGAAACCAAACTGGGAAAGTCCTAAACTACCATTCATGGAAATGATCTTCTTCAAGAAAAGAAGTGTTTCAGAAGTTGTCCATGCACTGGCAATTGTTGATCTTCATCCACCATATTCTGCAAATAATATGAGTCTTCTCCACATTTTCTTGTGATGACAAATGGACCCAACCATAGAGCTTTAAACTTGCCATGTTTTCCTTTATCTTGACTCCAAGCATTCCACATGAGAACCATATCATCAATCTGAAAACTTTCTATCTTTGGCCTTCTTGTCAAACAAATATTTCATTTGTAGCTGCATTTTCTCATTCTATTTTTGTGCCTGGGTTCTAATCTCATCTACCTCTACTAATTGTTCCATCCTTTCCTCCATAGGCTCAGGTATGTCCATATCTTCTTGCAAAATGAATTTGTAAACTAGCAGAAGGTTATGCATTGGTATCCTAGCTTGAGCTCCGTAAAATAGTTTAAAAGGAGATTTCCCAGTAGCCTTCTTCACCATGATCCTATCTACCCATAATGCTAACTTCAGTTTTGAATCCCAATCCTTTTTGTTGTTGTCAAGAATTCTTTTGACTATTTTCATAATACTCTTATTACTAGATTCAGCTTGACTATTAGCTTGAGGGTGATATGGAGAAGCATATGAGATCACTATGCCATAAGACTCAGAATTTCCTAAACTCATTAGACCTGAAACACATCCCATTATCTGTGATTATCCTGACAGGAACTCCAAACCTAGTAATGAGATTTTCCAACAAGAAATTGATAACTACTTTACTAGTAGCCCATTTTGTTGGGATTGCTTCAATCCATTTAGTGAAGTAGTCTATGGCAACGAGAATCCACATATGCCCTCCACTTGATTCATCTGTTATTTCACCTATGAAATCAATACCCCATTGATAAAAGGGTGCTTCAATATGCATAGGCCTCAAAGGCAGGGCTCCTTGATACTTCCATTTACCAGAGAACTTCTGGCATGCCTCACATTTTCATACATACTTGTGAGCATTAGCAAAGATCTTGGGCCAATAGTAACCTGCTCTTAGTACTTTATGCGTAGTAGTTTTGGCTAAAAAATGCCCTCCACATTATCCTTCATGCATCACTTCAAAGTCTTTTTTGCCTATCCTTCATCCAAACATAACAATAGAATATCATCCTTGTCCTTCCAAAATAAATCACCATTCACAAAGACATACCTTGATGCTCGAAGCTTCAATGTCCTCCTTTGATTATCATTCATATCATCAGGGCATTTCATGTGTTTGAGGTAATGAACCACATTTGTATACCAAGGTGTGTGTTCAATGCTGGATATTAGATCCTCTTCTACCTCAACATCACACACTTGTGTAGCTTCTCTATTAGATTCAACCATTAAACTTGCCAATCCCTGTCCTCTTACAAGTTTTGTGATCAAGATATCAATATTGAACTCTTGGATTCTATTTATCCATCTGCATCTTCTTCATGTGACCTCTATTTGCACAAAGACTTCCTTAACTGCTGCATTTGGTACATAAGCAATCACTTGTGCTCCTAGTAAGTAAGGCCTAAATGCCTTTACTATTTTCACAAGTGCATAAACTTGTTTTTCAGTAGCATCATATTTCAATTTATCTCCTTGGAGTGATTTTCTGAAAAATGAAATTGGTTGCTCATACCCTTCCTCATTCTTTTGCAACACAACAATAGCAATAGTATGGAAAGATGCAAAAGAGAAAATCTAAAATGGTTGGCTAAAATATGGAGATTTCAAAATAGGAGTTTCCTTGATTTCCCTTTTTATTGATACAAATGCTTCAATGGCCTCAGATGTCCAATCAATCTTTGATCCCTTCTTTAGAATTTTTGAAATAGGTTTACCAATCTTAATAAAGTTAGAGATAAATCTTCTAACAAAAATTATTTTCCCAAAAAAGGATTGAATAGCCTTCACTATTTTGGGAATAGGGATCCTATCAATGGTTGCAACTCTCTTTAGATTAATTCTTACTTCTTCCTTAGAAACTATGTGCCCCAATAATTTACCTTCAGTTATAGCAAAGTGACATTTTTTAGAGTTCAGAGATATACCATACTCAAGTGCCTTGACAAATACCTTCTCTAAGTGCATGTAGTGATCTTTTGCCTTCTTTGAGTATGCAGTTAGATCATCTTGGTAAAAAACCATTATGATGTTGATCATATTTGCAAAGCCACATCCATAGCCCTTTGGAAAGTAGCACCAACATTTGTAAGACCAAAAGGCATTCTTACATATACATATGTACCCCATGGTGTAGTAAAGGCAGTCTTATATTGATCTAATTCTTTGACCTTGACCTGATTATAACTAAAAAAATCCATCCATCATGGATAGAAACTCACATCCTGTAACTTTTTGCAACATCACCTCCATGTCAGGAAGTGGATAATTATCCTTCAATGATGAAACATCCAAGTTACAGAAGTCTACACACAACCTTATGTCACCATTCTTCTTCCTCATTGGTACCAAGTTTGAAACTAAAGATGAATGTCTGATAGGTTTGATAATGCTAGCCTCCCTAAGCTTCATTAGTTCCTCTTGCATTTTTGGTGCCAGCATAGGGTTTATAGGTCTCTTCTTTTTCCTGAAGGGTTTAGCATCTAGGTTTTAATGGAATCTCATGCTAAAATGAATCTTCTCTATAAGATTTCAAGTCCTCATATGACCATGCAAATACATGTTTATACTTCCTCAGTAGAATTACGAGCATCTCCCTAACTTTTGGGCTAATTTTATTGCCTATGTATACCTTCTTTGGAGCAATCTCAGTCCCAAGATTTACTTCCTCAAGATCTTCTCAATTGACTAGTGCCTGCTTTAAGATAGACCTGTCATTCCCATCACTGACTCGCTCTAGAGCTACCATACCTTTTGGGATTTTGTTTCTTTTTAGTTGTAAGACCTCTCAACCAAAGACATTGTCTTTACCATCCATTTCTTCAACAAAAGCATTAAAATCTATCTCTTGGGACTCATACTAGTCTATACACTAAAGAAATTTCATCAAAATATCATCATCATTAAACACTTTCCAGTTATACACAGTGTTAGGGACAAAAGGTCTAGTTTTGAATTCTACTTTTGAGGTGCTTACCAATGTAAGATCATCCCTTTTAAAATAAATGTCTGCAAGAAAATATGCCATCAGGTTTTTGACCTCTCTATCTAATTAATGGAAAATGCATCAAGAAGCTGCACAACATCCCATACAACATGTTTATACTATTTGAGCCTCTTATTCTTCGAGGCATACCTAGATCTAACTTGTGAAATAATTAGTTCAGAATCTCTATATATAGTCAGTAACTTGACTCCATATTTAATGGCAATATTAAGGCCTAGCAGTAATGCCTAATACTCTGCTATGTTATTACTACACTCAAATGATAATAGGAATGAGTACTTAAATGTCCTACCGTTGGGTGCAATGAAAACCACACCTACTCCATTACCTTCTTTGTTGTAGGCGTGATCAAAGTACATTTGCCAAATACTAGATTTATCTAATTAAACTGCATTACTGATTGGATCACTGTTCTATAATTGAGGCTATGAATGCTCAATCCTAGAACTTCCCAAATCTACATCACAGAAGCAATTCATCTAGTTGGGATCAATATGTTCTACCATTTGTTTAGATTGTGGCTCTCTATATAGCTTAACAGTTTTTCCATTAACAGGTATAGTTGCAAATGATAAATCCAATTGAACATTCCCTCCAACCATAGTAGTCCACTATCTTGATAGAAACATGCCATAATATGGAGGAATATCAACCACAGTAATGTCAATTTTATATGTAGCCTTAGGATAAGAAGACAACTTTAACTCCACATCCCATATGACCCCATCGACAGGGACCAATCTATTGTCCATAGCATAGCACTTTCCATATATGGTATCAACCCACAAACCCAATTGTTTCATGACTAGAATAATGTTTATTGCTGCTCTTGAATCTATCATACAATTTTTTACCAACTTGTTATTATCAATAATGTGGTGTAGAAATAATCAACCTAAGATGGATTCTTTGTCAAAGTATTTCCTAAGTAGATCTCAGGAGTCTTCATAATCTCTCCTTTGACATTATTGACATGCCTCTCATTCTTTTCTAATTCATCGTTATTCTTGTTTTGACCTTCAGTCTTATTTGGCACATTTGAAATTAACTTCATTGCACTATTTCTATACTCATCAAATTTCATCATTTCCAACAAAGGAACTTACATCTTGATATGAGATAAAGCATGTGCTATGACAAAGGAAGGCATACTTGTTACCGGCTCTATTTTGCTCACCTCTATTTTGGCAGATTTTTTCTCTTCCATCATCTATTGCTTAGGATCATTTCTTATTCTATTCTGATCACCTCTTGATGCCTCTTTAGGCACATACTTTTGAGTTATCTTCTAAAGCTTTTTATTTTCATCATTCTTCTAAAATTATGAGGTAGCTTTTTTATCACTTTGTTGATCCTTCACAAAAAAACCCCCAAGTGTCCCTTGATCTGAATTCACAGTTGTATTTATAAGATTATAGTTGTTTCTGGCTTGTGCTATAGCAGCAATTGTGAGTGCTTTTATTTCTTCCTCAATTGGTCTTCTCAATAGGATTTGACTTGATTGTGATTTTGTAGCACAAATTAGAGGATCTCCTATACTGTTGTCCTTTTGATTGGAGAATACTTCCTACTAACCAACATGAATGTTATGCCTCTGGTGATTTACATCATATTCAAATCCATCTTCCTCCAAAGACATATTCTTTATTTACCCCATAGCTTATAAGGTTTAATTGCCAACATATTGATAGTGTGGTCATCCCTTTCTTGATCATACAGTACTTCACTTTCTTGAATTGATTTTGCAACTACACAGTACTCAAAAGAATGAGGCAAGTTACAAGGCATGCACCATGGAGTATCTTCCACCATATTAGTTCCATGCCTCTTCAATGGATCAAAGGTATCTTTATTAGAATTCTACTTTTGATCACTATCCAAGGGCCTCCCATCTTTCCAGTTTGTTTTGTAAGGCATGTCATGCAATCTTGACCATTCATTCCTATGATAGTTAGATTTATCATAAGATGTCCCCTTTTATTCCTTTCTATTTTATATGATAAATCTTTCACAACATTCCAAACCTTATCACGCTTATCATCTTCTCTTGGCTACTTATTTTGATGGGCCTTAGGGTTTTGCAATATTTTAACCTCATCTTTTTTACCAATCTTTCATGAGGCCTTTCTATTATTTTCTATATTTAGGGCAGCTCTGAATGCCTCAATAAGGATAGGAGGATTCCTTGTTCTAAGTTCATAACCAGTTTTTGGATCAAATGTATTTAGGTAGAACACCAGGCACATAGGATCTTTAGGCTTCAAATGTGGTGGAATCTTATTGAACAACTTCATAAATCTAGCGTTAAAATTTGCAACTGATTCAATATTGTAAATCTTTTGAATATTTGTTAACTCATGTAGAGCAAAATTTGGGTCTGAATGATCCCCATTCCACTCCTTGAATAGTCTTTTGAACTCATCCCAAGAACTGATTGAGGCATCAGGCAGGTTTTTTTACCAATCTCTTGCATCCTCATTTAATGACTGCATGAACAACTTCATATAAACATCATGTTGTATATCAAAATTGTCCATGATTGTTTCAAATGCCCTTATGTGATCTTCCCCTGAGACAACATTACTTATAGAGAACTTTGGGACTGCCTTTCTTACCTCATTGTCAATTGCATTTGGATATCCTTGAATACCAAAGAAATTGAGCTATCTAAATTTGTATGCATTCATAGCTCCCCTTGCAAATGGATTTTGTCTTTGATGAGACTGATATTGCTGCTACTGAGGTGTTAGGAATCTATGTTTAACCCTTCTCTTTACTTTGTTAGTATATTACTGTTGGATGCATATGCTTTGTAAGTCATCCCTTGAGTATATTGTATTATCCCACATTCATGGGAAGTAATAGTTGTTTAGATTAGACTTAGTATTTAAGTACGTGTTGAGGCCAATGAAGGCATCCACGAATTTATTGTATTGAGCTTGCTCAAAGGAGGTTGCCACCTTGAAGTGGCCTGTGATCAATAAATTCCTTTTGTATTTTTTCTACTTCTATTATTTCGTGCATTTTTCATTATATTGTTGCAGGAGGTTCCTCTCATATGGTATCAGAGTGCTTTCTTGGGTTCATTGGGTGGAATTTCTGCCAAATTTTTTTTCTGCAGCGGCCTCCAGGCGCTATGATTATTGCAGTAGTTCTTTTTTTGCATCTGTATTATTCATTTCAATTACAGGTTTGGATCAGGGAATAATCCCTATCCACTTAACTTTGGGAAGTGCCTAGGCATAGCCCTAAAACTCATTGTGAGGAGTACCACAGGAACCCTGAAGTAGCTGGCCCATTGAGAGGACCTACCAGGAAAAAGGGCAATGGCCCCTACCTAATTGACTAGTTCCCATATGTGTAGTAAACCAAGAACTATTGTTTGTGGCAAAGCAGTTATCAGTTTTACTTGAGCCATGGAGTGAGGGGTACTGCCCCAATACATAAGCTGTTAGACAGCATTAGTAACTGAGTGAATCCCCTAAACCTTTAGGAAGCCAAACATACCTGGGGCCCATATCTATTACCAACTGATAAATCATAGATTGAATCTATCCAGAGCCATTTGTAGATCCCGTTGCAGATCGTTTCCAGAAAAAAAAATCTATTTTTTTGCCATATCTTCCTTGCTTTAGCTTCGTTTCCTCTCAAAATTCACTAGAACCCCTGGAATTTCATTCTGCATATTTCCTTCCTTGAGGACCCTATCCTAAATTCCACTTATTGAAGCTAGAAATCCCACATTTGTCTATTTTTAGGGTTTGCCATAACTTCTTCGATTCTCACCCAATAGCCTTCAAATTTTGCTATAGTGTTCATTTCCTATTTCTGCTCCTTTGTCCCTCTTGAACAAATTTTCCCATTCTTTCACCCCGCTTTTGAAATCCCCATTTTCTACTTCCCTGTCCCTCAAAAAGTGTCCAAAACCTAGTCAAACCCCAATTACCCATCAGAGTTTTTCCCAAATCCAAATTTTCCTTTACTAAAAAAGTTTTTGTTTTTGTTTTTCTACCCATTCCCCCCCAAACAAATCTCCTAGCTATGGTTGTCACCCACACAGGAGCAAAATACATGGAGGATGAACTTGCAACCCTCAAGACCAAACTCCAAGATCTGGATGAAAACGTTCTCTGCCTCAATCTTCAGTATTCATCCATGAACAATAGATAGAAACCAGAGTCTTCTACAGACACTGGGTTCTCTTCTTCCGGCAATTTTTGTGGGCTGAAGCTTGATTTTCCTCGCTTTAATGGTGATGATCCGACTGGATGGATATACCGGGTAGAACAATATTTCAGTCTGCATAATACTTTTGATGTCAACAAAGTCCCACTTACACCCTTTCATTTGGAACATGAAGCCCTTCAATGGTTCCATTCATACATCAAGGCTCATGAAGAGCCAAAATAGATAGATTTTAGCAAACTCATTTTGCAACAATTTGGCCTTAGTGCTTTTGATGACTTCACAGGAGCACTCACTAAACTTTGCCAAACTAGCACTGTGAGAGAATATCAGACATAATTTGAGAAACTAACTAATCACACAGAGGGATTGTCTAATGAATTCTTTAGGAGTTGTTTTGTTAGTGGTCTGAAGGATGCAATCCGACCTGAGGTTAAAATGTTTCATCCTAGCATAATGATGGAAGCCCTAGGGTTAGCTAAGTTGGTGAAGGACAAGATCACAACTCAACAACGCTCCAAATCCACTTTTGTTCCATTCAGAAATATGGTTTTCCAAAGACCTCCAATCACACCAGCTCCTAGAATAACTCCTATCAAGCATTTGTCTGAAGCAGAGATGCAGGCGCGTACAGAAAAAATGCTTTGTTATAATTGTGATGAGAAATTCACTCAGGGACATAGATGTGTTGAGCAAAAGCTCTATCTCTTGGATGTGGATTCTTTGCCTATAATTGATATTTATGAAGATACTCAGGATACAGTAGATGATTAGGTCAAAACTCAGCAGCCGCTTGTTGACCCTACTTCTCAGGAAGACCACCCAGAGATCTCTCTCCATGCTTTAGTAGGAGTCACCATGCCACAAACTATATGGGTCAAGGGTTACTTTAAGAAGCTTTCTCTTACAATACTCATTGATTCTGGTAGCACTCATAACTTTATTGACCCTCAGATCACCAAATGGGCTAATTGTTTTGTCCATCCTTGGTCTAGCTTTGAAGTCATGATTGCCAATGGGGGCACATTACCTTGCAAAGGGAAGTGGCACAATGTGCGTATCTCTATTGGAGATTATAACCTATGCTCCAACATGTTTTCCTTACCCTTAGGTAGATGTGATGTGGTTTTGGGTGCTCAATGGTTACACACACTTGGACCCATCTTATGGGATTTTGCTAAACTTTGGATGCATTTTTTAGACAATGGGCAAAAGCACACATTAAAGGGCTTACAACCAGGGTCTTTCAGCATCATCAGTTCACATCGCATGGAAAAGTTCCTTAAGAAGAATTCACATGGTGTCATTGCTCAGCTCCATTCCATTTAGATGCAACCATCAGTGGTCTCTACTACTCCTTCAGATCTACAACAAATTTTGAATAGATATGCATGTGTCTTTTCTAAACTAGTGGGATTGCCACCTTCACGACCAGAGGACCATCATATTCAGCTTCTTCCTAGAAATGTTCCTCCTAACATTAGGCCGTACCACTACCCATTTCACCAAAAGACAGAGATTGAGATGCTCATTTGGGACTTACTGAAGCAAGGTATTATTCACCCTAGTACCAGTTCCTTTTCTTCACCAGTTCTTCATGTCCAGAAAAAAGATGGGTCATGGTGCCTCTGCATTGATTTCTAAGCACTTAATGATGCAGGAGCATCCATTGGTGTAAGGGTAATCTTGCATCACCCAAAAAGAAGATAATTCAAAATCATTGTAGTTGTTTTCATTTCTTTCCATAATTAGTTTTTTTGGTTCCATAATATCCAGAATAATGATGTAGGACTTTCAGTTTTTCCAAAACTGCTAAAAAAAGCAACCTGCCTGTTTTGGAAAGTGTACATACTATTTTAGGAAAGTTTACATTTGGGCACGGATTGAAGTGAAAACTTATAGAAAGTTACATAACAGAAATATAAGACCTTTGGCAAAGGAATCAGGCAAAGATCATTTGTGAGCTGAAAGATATTAAATTTTTTTGTTTTCTGAAAAGCCCATAAAATTTTTTGAAATGAGATATGAGGCACTAAAACATCTAATAACATCCCAAATAGTTGATGGAAATCTATTTACGAATTTCCAGCATATAGTTCACATCATGAGCTTTCTAGCACTTAAAATGGTTCATCAATCAGACACTCAGATCAAAAGTGATGCTTCCCAGAAGTTGACCTACTTTTGGAGGGAGTTGAAAATTTTGAAATTTAGCTGGAGGCCACCAAAAAGTGCTATTTATGACTATTTTGGGAACCCTGGGCAATAGTAGAGTTAAGGGGACAAGTGTGGAGTCAAGAATAGGTGAGAAAATAGAAACCCTAGCTGATTTGGAGTTACAGAAGGTAGAAGATTCCAGAGCCTGGTGATGTGTAGCTGTAGTGTGTTACAGCCTATGGAGGATTGATTCCTCTAATTGTAATTGAGCTTCTGTAATGTAATGAGTTGCCTAGATCAATAAAGAAATATTCTATTTTTTGTGTTCTATTTCTATTGTTGTGTTTTTTATGATTTACCCCCTTCATCAAGTGGTATCAGAGCAAGGGTTCCTAAGTGTGTAGACAAATCGTCAACCGTGAGGTAGTTTGCACCAGGACCTAAGGTTGTGGGTTTGCTGCGGAGATCAAGATGTCTCCATGAAGAAATTGTATTGGGAGGAATGCTTTGACGGAAGAGGGTTTTAGAGCCCTACAAAGGCAAATCAATGCATTGCAAGAGGAGCTGTGAAGAGGGTTTGATCCAAGAACAAGAGAAGAAAACAAGGATGAAGTTGAAGAAGAGCTATCTGAGGAAGAACAAGAAGCTACAAGAGATCTTTCAGAAGTTAGGTTGTTGAGAGCCATTTCTAAGATTGGAAAGAGGCCTAGGATTGAAGTTTCTACATATTCTAGAGATTTGAATCTGGAGCAGCTCATTGATTGGATCAATGACATGGAGGAGTATTTCGAGTATGAAGACGTGGAGGACCCAAATCAGGTCAAGTTTGCAAAAACAAAGTAGAAGGGCCATGCAAATATTTGGTGGAAGGAGGTCCAGTTAGAGGGGAATAGAAGAGGAAAAATAAAGATCACTAGATGGGATCAAATGGTGGAGAAACTGAAGAATCGGTTCATTCCTGTGGACTATGAGATGGAGTTGTTGAAGAAGCTGCAAGGATTGAAGCAAGGCAATAAGTCTATTAAGGAGTATACAAAAGAATTTTGTAAGATTACTATCAGAACCGGTCATGTAGAGCCCAACAAGGAGAAGGTAGCCCGTTACATTAATGGGTTGAGGCCAAGTATTCAAGAGGAGATGAGCCTAGTCAGAATGACCACCATAGAAGATGCATACCCATTTTCCCTAAAGGTAGAAGAGAATTTGAATAAAAGATTTGATAGCAAGCAAAGGGGAAGAGGTCAAGGTAGAAGAACTGGTGGAAGACCCTATGGAGGCCATAATGAAGATCAAAAGAAAAGTGAAGAAGTTGGCACCAGTCAAAATCAGAGAGGGGATAATGCCTACTGCCCTCATGACTAGAACAATGGTGAGCAAAGAGGAAGAGGAAGAGGCAGACCTGGGCAAGGACCCAGAAGAGGAGGTTTCAGAGGAACCTATTTCCAATATGGAGAAGAAGGGCATTAAGCATATGAGTGTCCACAATATCAAGGAAGGACAAATAGAAGACCTGAAGGTAATGCACGAGTTGCACATGTAGATGAAGATGCACAGTCTGAGCATTCTAAAGATACTGAAAGGGGAGAAACCCTAGTTGTTAGAAGAACTTTGTTGAATGAGGAAAAAGAACCTAATCAGAGGAAGAGATTATTCTGCACAAGGTGTAAATGTGAAGGTAAGTGTTGTGATATTATTATTGATAGTGGGAGCACTGATAATCTTGTTTCAGAGGAGATGGTTGACAAGTTGAAGTTGACAAGAAGAAAGCATCTACATCCACATTGAATTACATGGTTGCAGAAGGACCATAGAGCTTTGGTCAATCAGTAGTGTTTAGTGAAGTTCAATATTGGGGACTACCATGATGAGGTGTTGTGTGATATCATACCAATGGACGCATGTCATATGTTGTTGGGGAGGCCGTGGTAGTATGATAGGAGTGCTGTCCATGATGGCCGTGCAAACACATATTCCCTAACAAAAGATAGAGTTCATCATAAATTGAAGCCCTTACAAGAGATGGAAGAAAAGTTATGTAGTACTGCCAGAATTTGCTTGGTAGATGGTAGAAATTTTTTGGAGGGAATGAAGCATGAGCGTCATTGCTTTGCATTGATTCCTCAGATTAGTCAAGAGAAATGTGAAGATGTACTAGCAGAAGTTTCTGATATGTTGGAAGAATTTTAGGATATTATCTCTGATAATATACCAGAAGGTTTACCACCAGTGAGGAAGATAAGTCATCAAATGGATTTGATACTAGGAGCCAGTTTGCCAAATAATGCAGCCCATAGAATGACTCTAACTGAGAGTGATAAGTTGAAAAGACAAGTTTAGGAGTTGTTGAGGAAGGGATTGATAAGAGAGAGCCTAAGTCCATGTGTGATACTTGCAGTACTAGCACCAAAGAAAGATGGAGAGTGGAGAATGTGTACAGACTCTCGAGCCATCAATAAGATCACGATCAAGTATAGATTTCCATTGCCCAGAATGGATGACATAATGGACTGTTTGAGTGGAGCCAAGTACTTCACGAAGATTGATCTGAAGAGTGGGTATCACCAAATCCAAATCAGAGAAGGAGATGAATGGAAGACAGCCTTCAAGACCAAGGAGGGTTTGTATGAGTGCTTAGTCATGCCATTTGGGCTAACCAATGCACCAAGCACATTCATGCAGCTCATGAATGAGGTACTGAAAGAATTTTTGGGAAGTTTTGTTATTGTCTATTTAGATGATATTTTGATTTTTAGTAAGACTTGGGATGAGCATCTCATGCATATCAGAAGAGTTTTAGAGAAGCTGAAGGAGAAGAAGTTGTTGATTAATCTGAAGAAATGTAGCTTTGCAAAGGAGTTGGTATACAAGGGATTTATTGTCTAAGAGGAAGGTCTTAAGATGGACTTAGAGAAGGTGAGGGCTATCATTGAATGGCCTATGCCGAGGAGTACCACAGAGTTAAGATCTTTTCATGGTTTGGCAAGTTTTTATAGAAAGTTTATCAAGAATTTTAGTAGCATTTGTGCACCCCTAACTGAGACAATGAGAGGGGATAGAAAAGAGTTTAGATGGACTAAAGGAGTAAACAAGAGCTTTGATACATTGAAGCAAAAAGTCATAGAATAACCTATTTTGGCACTTCCAAATTTTAATAAGGTATTTCAGGTAGATTGTGATGCTAGTGGTAGTGGTGTAGGAGCTATTTTGAGTCAAGAAGGTAAGCCCATTGCCTATTTTAGTGAGAATCTTAATGATGCCAAGAAAAAGTATTCTATTTATGTTCAGGAGTTTTATGTAATAGTTCAAGCTTTGAAGAAATGTAGACAAATAAAGGAGTTTGTTTTATAAACTGATCATTAGGCTTTGTAGTATCTTAATAGTCAAGGAAAGTTGAACCAAAGGCACTTAAAATGGGTTGAGTTTTTGCAGAGCTATACTTTTGTTTTGAAGCACAGGAGTGGGAAGTCCAACAGAGTTGCAGATGCCTTGAGCAGAAGGCAAAATTTGTTGACAGAAATGAAATTAGAGGTTGTTGGGTTCGATGAGCTCAAAAGTTTGTATCCTGAAGATCTAGATTTTGTAGAGGCCTAGAAAGCTTTTTTGGAACCTATTACTTTGGACAGGACAAAATGGTTGGATTTCATAATCCAAGATGACATGTTGTTTAGAGGAAGCTAGTTGTGCATTCCAAGGAGTTCCATGAGAGAGAACCTAATTAAGGAGAAGCATAGTGGAGGATTGGATGGACACTTTGGTTGAGATAAGACCATTTCTATTGTTGGTGAAAATTATTATTGGCCACAGTTGTGGAAGGATGTGAGGAAATTTGTGCAGAGTTGCAGAGTATGTCAGATGGCAAAAGGAGCAAGTCAGAATACAAGTCTATATCAGCCACTACCTATATCAGAGAAGCCATGGGATGATATTAGTATGGATTTTGTTCTTGGTTTACCAAGGACACAGAGAGGATATGATTCCATTTTTGTGGTGGTAGACAGATTCTCAAAGATGGAACATTTTATTCCTTACAAGAAGACTAATGATGTTGTTCATATTGCAGAGTTATTTTTCAGGGAGGTGGTGAGATTACACGGTCTACCAAAGAGCATAGTTTCAGATCGAGATACCAAGTTTGTTGGTTATTTCTGGAGGACATTATAGAAGAAGTTGAAGACAAATTTGAAGTTTAGTTATGCACACCATCCACAGACTGATGGATAGACAGAAGTGGTGAATAGGATTTTGGGTAACCTGCTATGATGCTTAGTAGGAGATAAGCCCAAGGGATGGGATTTGATTTTACCATAGGTAGAATTTGCTTACAACAATTTTGTCAATAGGAGTACTGGTAAATCACCATTCCAGATTGTATATGGCAATAGCCTAAGAAATGCTTCGAAGTTAAGGAAGCTGGACAAAGGAGAAAAGATAAGTGCTGAAGCTGAAGACTTTGCAGAACTTTTGAAGAATTTGCATGAAGAGGTGAGAAATCACATTAATAAGATGAATATTCAGCACAAGGCTAAGGTAGATCAGAAGAGGAGATATAAGGAGTTCTAGGTAGGAGATGAAGTCATGGTTTACTTGAGAAAAGAAAGGTTCCAAATTGGAACATATAATAAGTAAAAATGAAGAAATTTGGACCATGCAAAATCCTGAAGAAGCATGATTCAGGAAATGCATATGAGGTAGAGCTGCCAGTGGGATTAATATTTCCCCTATTTTCAACATTATTGATTTATCAAAATATCATGAAGGTGGAACAGAGGATGGACCATTAGAAGCACAGTGGAGTATTCCGGCATCTACTTCAATGGAGGATATAGAAGAAATCTTGGATAGCTGTGTGTGAAGTACTCGGAACAAGCAATATGAAGAATATCTGGTAAAATGAAAAGGAAGGCTTGTTGAAGATTCTTCTTGGTTGTCTAAGGCAGAGGTTGACTATTTAGGTTTTCCTCACACAAACATCTGAGACGTGGCAGGGTCACTTCTCAAATTACCCTGGGTGTCTGATGCAGGAGCATCCAGTGGTGTAAGGGCAATCTTGCATCACCCAAAAAGAAGATAATTCAAAATCATTGTAGTTGTTTTCATTTCTTTCCATAATTAGTTTTTTTGGTTCCATAATATCCAGAATAATGATGTAGGACTTTAAGTTTTTCCAAAACTGCTAAAAATAACAACCTGCCTGTTTTGGAAAGTGTACCTGCTATTTTAGGAAAGTTTGCATTTGGGCACAGATTGAAGCAAAAACTTATAGAAAGTTACATAATAGAAATATAAGACCTTTGGCAAAGGAATCAGGCAAAGATCATTCGTGAGCTGAAAGATATTAAAGTTTTTTATTTTCTGAAAAGCCCCTGAAAATTTTTTGAAACTAGATATGAGGCACTAAAACATCCCATAACATCCCAAAAGGTTGATGGAAATTTTTTTATAGATTTTCGACATGATAGTTCACATCACGAGCTTTCTGACACTTAAAACGGTTTGTCAATCAGACAATTGGATCAAAAGTTATGCTTCCCGGAAGTTGACCTACTTTTGGAGGGAGTTGCAAATTTCAAAATTTAGCTCGAGGCCACCAAAAAGTGTTGTTTATGACTATTTTGGGAACCCTGGCCAGTAGTAGAGTTAAGGGGGCAAGTGTGGAGTCAATAATAGGTGGGAAAATAGAAACCCTAGCTAATTTAGAGTTACAAAAGGTAGAAAATTCCATAGCTTGGTGATGTGTAGTTGTAGTGTGTTGTAGCCTATGGAGGATTGATTCCTCTGATTGTAATTAAGCTTCTGTAATGTAATGAGTTGCCCAGATCAATAAATAAATATTCTATTTTCTATGTTCTATTTCTATTGTTGTGTGTTTTATGATTTACCCCCTTCATCACTTAATCACATCACAATCAAGGATAAGTTTCTGATTCCTATTGTTGATGAGCTTCTTGATGAGCTTCATGGCACTCTTTTTTTTCCAAGTTGGATCTTCGTTCTGGGTATCACCAAATTTGGGTTCATGAGGATCATATCCCTAAAATGGCTTTCTGCATGCATGATGGCCACTATGAGTTTTTGGTCATGCCCTTTGGCCTCACTAATGCTCCTTCCACATTCCAGGAATTGATGAATAAAATATTCCAGCCCTACTTGTGGAAATTCATTCTGGTCTTCTTTGATGATATCCTCATCTATAGTAAAATATGGGCTGAGCATCTCCAACATCTGGATATTGTACTGCAACTTCTCTCTGATCATCATCTCTATGAAAAATAGTCTAAATGTGTCTTTGGGCATGAGGAAGTGGAGTATCTCGAGCATATTATTTTAGTCCAAGGGATTCGAGTGGATCTTGCCAAAATAGATGCTATGAAAAATTGGCCGCATCCTCAGACACTCAAGAGCCTTCGTGGTTTTTTGGGACTGACTAGCTACTATTGCAAGTTTTTCAAGGATTACAAGAAGATTGCAGCTCCATTAATAGCTATGTTGAAAAAGGATGCTTTTACATGGACACATGCTGCTGAGTGTGCATTTGAAAAATTGAAACAAGCTATGCGTACTACACCTATTCTAGCTATGCCAGATTTTTCCAAGACCTTCACTATTGAGAGTGATGCTTGCAGTAATGGACTTGGTGTTGTTCTCCTTCAAGATGAACATCCCATTACATTCACCAGCAAAGCCCTTTCTGGTAAGTATTTAGTACTCTCTACATATGAGAAGGAAATGATGGCTATTTTACATGCAGTATAGAAGTGGTGGCCATACCTACTAGGGAATCATTTCTGCATCAAGACTGATCACCAGAGTCTAAAATATTTCCTAGAACAATGGGTCTCCTCCCCAGCACAACAGAAATGGGTTAGCAAACTTATGGGTTATGAATATGAGATCACTTACAAGAAGGGTAAGGACAATATTGTGGCGGATGCTCTTTCTTGCACATTTGATGACCAAGCTTCTCTTTCAACTATTTCTATTCCTGTTCCAAATTGGTTGGAATCTATCCAGTAGGGCTATGTCAATGAATCTTCATTGTCTCAAATGATCTAGTAGTTGGCCAATAACCCTTCTACTGTACCGCATTACTCTTGGGATGGTGCTTCTTTGAGATACAAGGGTCATCTGGTGCTTCTTGAGAACGCGGATCTTCAACAAGCTGTCTTCTATGAACTCCATGCTTCTCCATCAACAGGGCACTCTGGGTTCCTCAAAACTTATGAATGGGCATGGCATAACTTCTTTTGGAAGGGAATGAAAAGGGCAATTCAATAGATGGTGGCTGAATGTGATACCTGCTAATGCAACAAGGGTGAAATGACACTCCTTCCTAGATTGCTCAAACCCTTGCCTGTCCCTACATGGATTTGGATAGATATTTCTATGGATTTCATTGAGGGGCTCCCTAAATTTGGAGGGAAGATAGTGATCTTGGTTGTGGTTGATCACCTCTCCAAATATAGTCATTTTTGTGCCCTCAGCCATCCCTATACCGCCTCCTTAGTAGCACAAATTTTCATAGACCAGATCTTCCATCTTCATGGCATCCCTTCTTCCATTGTCTCAGATCATGATGCAACTTTCACTAGTCATTTTTGGACAGAACTATTTTGACACACTGGCACTAAACTAAAGATGAGTTCAAGGTATAACCCACAAACAGATGGTCAGATTGAAATTATCAACAAATGTTTGGAAACTTATCTTCATTGCTTCACCTCAGAACAACATCATGGCTCCCTCTCGTTGAATGGTGGTACAATACCTCCTACCACACTGCATCTAAAATGACTCCATATGAAGCAGTCTATGGTCAGGCACCTCCAGTGCTCCTTCCATACATCCCCAGTAGTTCACTAGTGCAGGCAGTCGACATGGTTCTCTGAACCTGAGATCAGATTCTTTGAATTTTGCAGGACAATCTTCACATGGCAAGAAATCGAATGAAACAACATGCTGATTAGCACTATTTTGAGCACACTTTTCAAGTAGGTGATATGGTTTTTCTTCATCTACAACCATACAAGCAATCATCCCTAAAACTCAAAGGGCGTCATAAGCTAGCTCCAAATTTCTATGGGCCATATAAGGTTCTTCAGAAGATTGGGTCAGTTGCTTATAAATTGGAGCTTCCTCCTTCTTCATGCATTCATCCAGTATTTCATGTCTCTTTTCTAAAGAAAGTTCTTGGAACCAACATCAGAGCATAATCTATTTTACCAGAACTCGATAACGAAGGATCCATCATTTTGGAGCCAGAGACAATCCTTGATAGGTGCACTCGTCAGCTTTGCTCTCGATCCATCACAGAGGTATTAATTCAATGGCACGGAATGCAACCAAAGGATGCTACATGGGAACCACTCCTTCAGATTCAGCAACAATTTTCACATCTTAACCTTTGAGGACAAATCTTTTCTAAGAGGGAGGGGATGTTAGTAACCCATGTTTAACCCTTCTCTTTACTTTGTTAGTATATTGCTGTTGGACGAATAAGCTTTGTAAGTTGTCCCGTGAGTATATTGTATTATCCCACATTCATGGGAAGTAATAGTTGTTTAGATTAGACTTAGTATATAATTATGTGTTGAGGCCAATGAAGGCATCCATGAATTTATTGTATTGAGCTTGCTCAAAGGAGGTTGCCCCCTAGAAGTGGCCTGCGATCAATAAGTTCCTTCTGTGTTTTTGCTATTTCTGTTATTTCGTACATTTTTTATTATATTGTTGCAGGGGGTTCCTCTCATGAGGTCCCTACTATTGATGTTGTTGATACACACCTTGCTGCACATTTTGGCTAACACCTCTAGGCCAGTTCATATTGCCCTGCACATTTTGATGTGGAGTGTGATATTGATATTGATATTGCCTCACATACTAATTATATCCAAGATTTTGATATCTCACTCCTCCTAGGAAAAGGATAAGTATTCCCTATAGGTTGAGAAGTCATTGGAATACTCATTGGATTTGAAGCTTGTGGTGTAGAAACATTTTGTTGTGTATGATGAGCATTACTTGTAGTGCCAAGATTTCCAACTACATTATGGGGCACTTGTGGGATCAAAGAACCACTTGTATTCACATATCCAACCTAATTACAGATAGGTATATATTGTGACAATTTTGAAATAGGCTGGGAACTCAACTAGAGCATCTCTTGAGCCAATACTTCCTTTTGCCTTATCAACTTTTGCCAGCATTTATTCTACCTCTTACTTTAACTCCTGATTAGTCAATTCTCTTGTTGAAGTACAAACAACATGGGCATCAATAAAGTGTACCATTCAAGGTGTTTTCTCCCCAAGCCTATGTTGTGAATTTTCAACATATTGTTGGGTCATTCTTTCCTCATGATCTCTTCTCACTTTAGCCTGTCTTATTTCTTCATCCATGCAGTCCTCAAATTCTTTCATCTTTGGGGATAAGGTTTAAATGAGAATACAGATATGTATAGGCTATTCTATTCAAGAAGATTGTGATAATCTCTTGGTGGAAACTTTTCATTGCTATATAATCCACTCCCAGACAAAGGATTGTTACATATGTTAAAAGGGTATTCTAAGGCATTCCCTTGTTCATTTTGAAGATTCGCATGCAATTTAGTAATTATAGGTGCATCTACAGGGGCTGCTTCATCATTAGTAGATACATTTGAAGTGGGAGGGGGCTTTGAACCATCCTTATTCTTTTCTAACCATTTTTTATTTCTATCTTTATTTAATGATTTATTTAAGTTTCCTTAGTGTAAGGATCTTCTACCATCCGTGTTAGGAGAAACTGTAATGCTCTGATGTCTGAAACCTAACCTCTTTGATTTAAAATTCAATCTATCACTCATATAACAATTTCATAGAGATTTCTAACAAGAGTCACCTCCTCCTTTTTTGAAAAAGAGGAACTAAAATAACTTCAATTTCATAGAGTTCTGGGATCAGATTCAAATCCATTACTTATTACAAGCAACTCCCTAGCAGAGTCACCAATCCATTGGTTCCCAAATTAACAGATTATCAAACCCTAAAAGTATGCCAAGCTTTATAATCAGGTTCGATAAGTGATTTGGCCAACGAATGGAATTAACCAGGATGGTTAGAATTCCCTACTCTTTAGGCTCTGCTATGCCTAAGTGGGTGTACCTTTATCACCAATGATTGTTAACTCTTTGGGATTAACTAATGATAATTAAGTAGATTGAAAACCTCATAAAAAAATTGTAGAGTTTGTGTGATCACAAGTTTTTCAATTAAATCATCCTCTAACAATCTATTTCACACTAACATGAGGGTTTGAAATAGACAATACAATATAAAATTAACTGCTACTCCTACTCCTACAACTGAAAATTAAAATTTATGGAAAAGTCTTTTACAAGGAATTATTTTTGGGATAAAATGATCAGTGTCTTTCTTCCACTAGGTAACAGAGTCAAAAATATAGATTGATATGTATCCTCCTACTAGTTATAATTCAAATTGTTTGGCACTTTGATGTTTATGACTTGCATGAACATGCAAGGAAATTAATTACCAGGCTCTTCTTTTTAATCCAAATGAATTTTCCATGTTACTATGACATATTCAAATGAATTTAATTCTTACTTGAAGAAACCAATCAAATAAACCACAGAAAACATAAATTTCGTTGATAAACTAGATATATACTTGATACACTAATTTAAATAACAAGGAAAACATCAAATTGGAGACAACCTGATAATTGTTACCAATGACCTCAATAAAATAATTGAAACCAAAATTTAGGCACCAAGTTAATGCTTTCTTTCCATTACTTTGCTTCAAAAGGTTCTTACAATGTATAGCTTTTTCCCCAAAAACTAATCCCCCTTTTCCCAAAGGTCATGGTTTTATTCTTATAAGTAGATGAAGGAAGCGACAAGCTTCAGATCACTACAATTCCAAATGACCAGGTTCAACTACCTATCATGTCCCCTTTTTATTTTATTCATGTTGGAGGATATATTTTTCAATTCAAAATATTTTCCTTGGGCTAAGGTATGAAAATTGGAAAATAATTATATCTAAAATTGGTTATTTGGGCTCGAATCATTTATTAATTCTTATTTATGATAAAATGAGTCAAATAATTAATTTTATATTATTATTTTGGATTATTTACCCAAGAAAGGGTGTGAGATTTCATGTGAGAAAATTTGTAACCTCCAAGTTTAGGTGGCATGCTATTATTAGTAGATTCCTTGACAGTTTTTATGACAGCTTGCATGCATGGAGTTATTATTTAATTTTGGAGGGGAATCTTGTAGCAATCATTATGGTGGGCATATTTTGGATGGAATTGATGTAATAATATTATTTTATTTAATTTTCCTAGAGGGGGTCTTATGCAGAGGTAAAACGCAACGGGAGCTTACAAACGGGAAGGAGGAGTCAATAACACAATCAGCATGATAAAAATCCCTATCGGCTTAGTATCATCATCATCATTTCCTGCAAACACAAACAGCATCATCATATTTCGGACGAGCACAATTATCCTCCTGCTGACTACTGTTCACTTCCTCCACCTTTTGCCTTTCGCTTATCATCAGCATCATGATACTCAGCAAGCGCAAACATCCTCCTGTTTCACTGTTCATTTGGCGCCAAACTCTATCGGCATCATCATGATATTCCACACCACCTTCGTCAGCAGGATATCAAATATCCGGTTGCTCCAAATATCGTGATGACGACAACTTCAGCACCTTCCCTTCGATGCCCCGATAGCCGACTATACAAACAACAGCATCATGATATGACTTATCCGGTCATATTGAAACATCCTGATGATGTTAAACAAACTTTATGCCGATACCTAAACACTTAGCGACAGCAGGATAAACTTGCATAGGGTGATATCCGCAATATCCTGATGACGATGACGTCACATCCTGATGACGATGACGTCACACAATATCCTGATGACCTCTTCAATACTTAGCCAAAAAATGAACTTTTACTTCCGCATCTGATAGCGATATGCGGATGACAGGCACACACGAGAGATGATCCTGACAATGATATATACACTGAGTATATATCCAACCTATATC
Organism: Cunninghamia lanceolata; assembly: GCA_027924645.1. Taxonomy (NCBI): domain Eukaryota; kingdom Viridiplantae; phylum Streptophyta; class Pinopsida; order Cupressales; family Cupressaceae; genus Cunninghamia; species Cunninghamia lanceolata. The sequence goes on from BSBN01000738.1 coordinate 4,297,293, forward strand.
ATCCTGATGCACTTGAAACATGCAAACTTCATCAGCTTCATGACCTGATCTAGATGGCGATATACTCGCAGATGACGATGCAATTTGCTCCGATTGGTAAAGCACATGCAGACTTCTGTATATCCGTCTGCTGCATGCAAACTCACAGAACCGCACAATTTCACAAAGACAATATGATGATCAGGCCGGATCACCTTCAGACCAAAACTTAAAGATTTATCTTTCTAAACCTAGCACATGAGGATGCTAGGCTGATTCACAGCATGCTACCAATCGATCTCTTGAACAATGAAATGTATAAACAGAAAACTAAAATACAACCTAAGCTATCATACATGACCATTCCACCAATTCACAGGATCAATCGGTGGAAGGGTTGAAAGTATCCATTAACTTGTAAACATAACGGAAATCAAAACAGATACAGCTGATAAACCAGATAATGCAATTTGATGAGATCTTATTCAAATGAAATTCAAATGTCCTGTTTCTGCAATACTGTCAAACAACAGTGCTTCTCAATATCTGGACTGTCCTCCTGAATCTCAACTCAATCACTAACACAACACCATAACATAACACAACTAACATATCATAACATGCTAAACCCTAACAGATCGAAGGTATATATAGCAATATCCTACGAGTACTACCAACTCACTTCCTAGCGGCTGGGAGCTTCCAAGCGGCTGGGAGAAGGACAACTCAGACTACCTGATCACGATCTCTAACTGCCTGCACACTCTCCTAGGCTGATCTAATATATATGCATTGGTCTAATGGACCTTATTACATGATGAAGTCAAACATACTAAAAATAGACTGATGTCCTGTCATCATGCGGACAATTAACCTATATCCTGTCTTGTAGGGGCTATGATGCAGAGGTAAAACGCAACGGGAGCTTACAAACGGGAAGGAGGAGTCAATAACACAATCAGCATGATAAAAATCCCTATCGGCTTAGTATCATCATCATCATTTCCTGCAAACACAAACAGCATCATCATATTTCAGACGAGCACAATTATCCTCCTGCTGACTACTGTTCACTTCCTCCGCCTTTCGCCTTTCGCTTATCATCAGCATCATGATACTCAGCAAGCGCAAACATCCTCCTGTTTCACTGTTCATCTGGCACCAAACTCTATCGGCATCATCATGATATTCAACACCACCTTCGTCAGCAGGATATAAAATATCCGGTTGCTCCAAATATCCTGATGACGACAACTTCAGCACCTTTCCCTTTGATGCTTACGTCACCCCGATATTCGCCTATACAAACAACAGCATCATGATATGACTTATCCAGTCATATTGAAACATCTTGATGATGTTAAATAGACTTTATACCGATAACTTATGCCAATACCTAAACGCTTAGCGACAGCAGGATAAACTTGCATAGGGTGATATTCGCAATATCCTGATGACGATGACGTCACACAATATCCTGATGACCTCTTCAATACTTAGCCAAAAAAATGAACTTTCACTCCCGCATCCGATAGCGATATGCGGATGATGGGCATACATGAAAGATGATCCTGACGGTGATATACACACTGAGTATATATCCAACCTATATCATCCTGATGCACTTGAAACATGCAAACTTCATCAGCTTCATAACCCGATCTGGATGGCGATGTACTCGCAGATGACGATGCGATTCGCTCCGACTGGTAAAGCACATGCAGACTTTTGTATATCCGTCTGCTGCATGCAAACTCACAGAACTGCACAATTTCACAAAGACAATATGATGATCGGGCCAGATCACCTTCAGACCAAACTTAAAGATTTATCTTTCTAAACCTAGCACATGAGGATGCTAGGCTGATTCACAGCATGCTACCAATCGATCTCTTGAACAATGAAATGCATAAACAGAAAACTAAAATACAACCTAAGCTATCATACATGACCATTCCACCGATTCACAGGATCAACCGGTGGAAGGGTTGAAAGTATCCATTAACTTGTAAACAGAACGGAAATCAAAACAGATACAGCTGATAAACCAGATAATGCAATTTGATGAGATCTTATTCAAATGAAATTCAAATGTCCTGTTTCTGCAATACTGTCAAACAACAGTGCTTCTCAATATCTGGACTGTCCTCCTGAATCTCAACTCAATCACTAACACAACACCATAAAATAACACAACTAACATATCATAACATGCTAAACCCTAACAGATCGAAGGTATATATAGCAATATCCTACGAGTACTACCAACTCACTTCCCAGCGGCTGGGAGCTTCCAAGCGGCTGGGAGAAGGACAGCTCAGACTACCTGATCACGATCTCTAACTGCCTGCACACTCTCCTAGGCTGATCTAATACATATGCATTGGTCTAATGGACCTTATTACATGATGAAGTCAAACATACTAAAAATAGACTGATGTCCTGTCATCATGCGGACAATTAACCTATATCCTATCTTGTAGGGGTGCTCCTGCACCATACTCCCCAGAAGAAGAAATCTCAAGTCCACTTGAGATGAGAGTATCAAGATCTGCACCATGTTTCTGGATCTGCTCTTCAGTCATCCATACTGCTTCAGAATTCGGTTTGCCCTTCCAAGAGACTAAATACTCCAAGTACTGTTTGTTCCTGGTCTGTTTGACCACTCTGGTGTCCAAAACCTTCTGCAACTGTGGAGGATCATGCTTGGGAATGTCATCATCAACTGTATCCTGTAGAAGATCCTGATCTGCATCTGGATAAGACTTGTATGGAGTTAAATCACATACATTGAATATAGGGGACAAACCAAGATTAGGTGGGAGTTGTATCTCATAAGCATTCTGTCCATGCTTATGCAAAATCTGACATGGTCCAACTTTTCTTTGCATGAGTTTAGTATACTTTCCCTTAGGAAGTCTGTCCTTCTTCAAATGAACCCATACCAAATCTCCAACATCAAACTGAACATCCTTCTTCTTTTTATCAGCATATTCCTTGTACTTCAAGGTGGTTTGTTGCAGTTGAGTCTTGACTTGATCATGAACCTCTTTGATGGCTTCTGCAAAAGCTTCACCTTCTGCACTAACAGGGTCTACTGTAGGTAGATCTCTCAATTCCAAAATTCCTCTTGGATGCATACCATAAACTATCTGAAAAAGTGATTTCCCTGTGCTCCTATTGACAGTATCATTATATGAAAATTCAGCTTGAGATAGAATATTATCCCACTTTTCTCCATGTTGTTTTGTCAAACATCTAAGCAAATTGCCTAAGGAACGGTTCACTACTTCAGTCTATCCATCCGTTTGAGGATGATATGCAGAGGAAAAAGACAAATTTGTTCCAAGTTTCCTCCAAAGAGTTCTCCAGAAGTGACCAATAAACTTCACATCCCTGTCTGACACTATACTCAATGGCAATCCATGGATTCTGACAATCTCCCTGAAAAATAAATCTGCAATGTATGAAGCATCAGCAGTGGTTTTGCATGGCAAGAAATGTGCCATTTTGCTGAATCTATCCACTACAACAAAAACACTGTCAAACCCTTTCCTTGTCCTTGGTAAACCCAAGACAAAATCCATACTTATGCTTTCCCATGGTCTGGAAGGAATGGGTAAGGGCTGATATAAACCTGCATTAGTTGACCTGCCTTTAGCTTTCTGACATATCACACATGTCTCCACAAATTTTCTGACATCTGATTGTAACTTAGGCCAAAAGTAATGCCTTTTGACAAGATCAAGAGTCTTATCTAGACCAAAATGACCTCCCATAGCTCCACAATGTTTCTCCTTGATGATATTTAACCTCATAGAACATCTTGGAATACATAACTGTCCACCTTTGAACAACAATCCATCCTGAATAAAAAATTCAGAGAATTCAGCATGATATTTCTCTCCAAAAGAAGTACATACATGATATATCTCTCCAAAATCTTCATCAGACTCATACATGGTCTTTAGTGAATCAATGCCAACACTTTCTAACTGAATCTGGTTGACTGTGAGAACTCTCCTGCTCAAAGCATCTGCAACTTTATTCTTGACTCCTTTCTTATGCTTCAATGTAAAAGTAAAAGCTTGTAAGGTTTCTACCCATTTCATGTGTCTATGGTTCAGCTTTTCCTGGCTGTTTATGAAACTCAGAGCCTGGTTATCTGTGAATACTATGAATTCCTTTGGCATCAAGTAATGCCTCCATTTCTTGAGTGACTGAACTAAAGCATACATTTCCAAATCATATGAGGAATACCTCTTTTTAGCATCATTGAGCTTCTCACTAAAAAATGCAATAGGTCTACCTTCTTGGCTGAGTACTGCTCCAATGGCCATGTGACTGGCATCACATTCTACCTGAAAGATTTTGTTAAAATCTGGAAGTGCAAGGACTGGCTGCTATGCCACCTTCTTCTTCAGTGTTTCAAAAGAATCATCTGCTCCTTGAGTCCAAACAAATCTGCACTTCTGTCCTCCTTTGATGGTATCAAGCATGGGTGCACAAATATGACTAAACCCTCTTATAAACTTCCTGTAGAAGGTTGCTAACCCATGGAAACTTCTGACATCATTCATAGTTTGTGGGGTTGGCCAAGACAATATGGCACTTACCTTCTCCTTATCCATTTGTAACTTTCCTTGTGAAATGACAAAACCCAAATATGTGATCTCCTCTTGCATAAACAAACACTTGTCTAAATTTATCATCAGCTGCTCTTCATGTAACCTCTTAAGAACCAAATCTATATGTCTGAGATGTTCTTCTTTTGTGTTGCTGAAAATCAGAATGTCATCTAGATATACTATGACAAACTTACCAATGAACTCTTTCAAAACCTCATTCATCAACCTCATAAAAGTACTAGGTGCATTAGATAAACCAAAAGGCATAACCTTCCATTCATATAACCCTTCATTAGTTTTGAATGCTGTTTTCCATTCATCTCCTGGTCTAATCCTGATCTGATGATATCCACTCTTCAAATCTATTTTTGTAAAATACTTAGCACTTCCCAAACAATCAAGTAAATCCTCTATCCTAGGGATTGGAAACCCATACCTGATTGTGATCTTGTTTATAGCTCTGGAATTTGTGCAAAGCCTCCAAGTACCTTCCTTCTTTGGTGCTAGTACAGCTGGTACTGCACATGGACTTAAACTTTTCCCAATCAGACCTGAATCCAATAATTCTTCAATCTGTCTGGCTACTTCTGCATTCTGTTCTGGAGTTAGCTTATAGGATGCTTTGTTTGGAAGTGTTGACCCTGGAATTAAGTCTATGCAGTGACTGATATCTCTGACAGGTGGTAGGGATCTTGGCATTCCCTCTGAGATGATACCTTTGTACTTATCCAATAGCTCTTGGATAGCTGGGTCTATGAACCTTGGCTTTTTCTCTTTCTTGACTTCTTGCTGCTGTTCTTTATTCACACTCATACATGGGATTAGGGCATATGCAACTGCACCTTCTGCTGCTACTTCTTTCATGAACTGTTTACCTTCCATCAGCATGACCTTCACCTCTTTTCCTTTAGATTTCTCCTCCTTCTCTGTCAATGGTAATAACTCTGTCACCTTACCATCTTTAGTGATTTTATAGGTATTTCTAACACCATCATGTTGTGCCTTTAAATCATACTGCCATGGTCTACCAAATAAAAGATTGCAAGCATCCATCTTGGTAATGTCAAACAACAACTTATCCTTATATGCACCAATCTGAAATTCTACCCAAGCCTGCTCTTCTACAGTTGTCTGCTGACCTTGGGTAAGCCATGAGACTTTATATGGGGATGGGTGAGGCAATCTCCTAAGCTTAAGCTTTGTTACCATGTGTTCAGACACAAAATTTTCAGTAGAACCAGAATCAATCAAAACTTTACATGCCTTACCTCCTGCTTTGCAAATAGTCCTGAAAAGAGACTTTCTTTGAGGGGATTCTTTGTCAGGTACCTTCATGGTAGTCACTGTTCTTCTCAGCATTAGGGACTCTCCACTTTCTAGGTATCCATAATTATCAGGAGCATTCACACTCTGAAAATCATTAGAGCCTGTCCTACTTTGATTATTAGGTTCTTGGATCAGATTTGTTCTCCTTTCTCCTACTGAGCTTGTGGCCTTTTCTGGACATCTGCTGGCTATATGGCCTTCTTTGTTATAGTTATAACATCTGATGGATCCTCTGCCCTGGGATCTTCCTCTAAAAGGTCTTCTACCTCTGAAGTTTCCTTGCTGACTATAATTTTCCCTCTGGTTCTGACTATTGTTTCCCTTACTATTGTCATGACTGGATTCTCCTTGATATCCCTGTCCATGTCCTCTACCTCTAAAAGGACCTCTTCCACCTCTTTGTTGTCTTCCTCTTCCTCTATTGTGTTGTTCCTGTTTTCTTTTTAACTTCTCTTCCACTTTCAATGCCAACTAAAATCTTTTCTGAACTGTATCTGGATTATGCAGACTTAAATCTTCCTGAATGTTGAACCTCAATCCATTAAGGTATCTGGCTACCTTCTCTTCTTCACTTTCTTTTACCTTTGTTTTCATACAAAGCTTCATGAATTCTTCTGTATATGAGCTGACATCTAGCTCCTTCTGCTTCAGGTTTTGCTTCCTCTTGTGTAATTGGATATTGTAATCCAATGGGACATAAGCTTCCTTTACTAATGCCATCATCTTCTTCCATGTAGCAACTCTACGCTTTCCTTCCTGTACTCTATCATCTTGTACAAAATTCCTCCATGTCAAGGCAGCTTCTTTCATTTTTGACTAGGCTATTTTCACTCTCTGTTGTTCTGGTATCTCCTCTGTTTCAAAGGAATTGTTCAAACAGTCTATCCACTCCATCACTGAATCAGGTTCCATCTTTCCTGTAAACATTGGCAAATCCAGTTTCACATCCATGGTTCTCCTCTCCATGGCCTTGAGGGCGTTCAACAGTGGTCTCTGGTCTGCAGGAACGACCTCCTCGCTCCAATTAGGGATCTCTTCTTCTTCCCTATCTTCTTCTCTACCAGAACCTACTTTGCTCCTCAACTTTGCTAACTCATCCTTCAATTCCTGATTCTGAGCCTTCACGGCCTTGCTTTTTGCAATCTGTTTCTTCACTAGAACTGCCAACTCAGCGTTGGTCATCCTTGCCGGAACCTCTGATGTTCCTTCTTCATCTGACATCCTGCTTATCTTTTCCAGAAGATCCTTCCTTTGCTCTGATACCACTATGATGCAGAGGTAAAACGCAACGGGAGCTTACAAACGGGAAGGAGGAGTCAATAACACAATCAGCATGATAAAAATCCCTATCGGCTTAGTATCATCATCATCATTTCCTGCAAACACAAACAACATCATCATATTTCAGACGAGCACAATTATCCTCCTGCTGACTACTATTCACTTCCTCCGCCTTTCGCCTTTCACTTATCATCAGCATCATGATACTCAGCAAGCGCAAACATCCTCCTGTTTCACTGTTCATCTAGCGTCAAACTCTATCGGCATCATCATGATATTCAACACCACCTTCGTCAGCAGGATATAAAATATCCGGTTGCTCCAAATATCCTGATGACGACAACTTCAGCACCTTTCCCTTTGATGCTTACGTCACCCTGATATTCGCCTATACAAACAACAGCATCATGATATGACTTATCCAGTCATATTGAAACATCCTGATGATGTTAAACAGACTTTATGCTGATAACTTATGCCGATACCTAAATGCTTAGCGACAGCAGGATAAACTTGCATAGGGTGATATTCGCAATATCCTGATGACGATGACGTCACACAATATCCTGATGACCTCTTCAATACTTAGCCAAAAAAATGAACTTTCACTCCCGCATCTGATAGCGATATGCGGATGATGGGCATACACGAAAGATGATCCTGACGGCGATATGCACACTGAGTATATATCCAACCTATATCATCCTGATGCACTTGAAACATGCAAACTTCATCAGCTTCATAACCCGATCCGGATGGCGATGTACTTGCAGATGACGATGCGATTCGCTCCGACTGGTAAAGTACATGCAGACTTCTATATATCCGTCCGCTGCATGCAAACTCACAGAACCGCACAATTTCACAAAGACAATATGATGATCGGGCCGGATCACCTTCAGACCAAAACTTAAAGATTTATCTTTCTAAACCTAGCACATGAGGATGCTAGGCTGATTCACAGCATGCTACCAATCGATCTCTTGAACAATGAAATGCATAAACAGAAAACTAAAATACAACCTAAGCTATCATACATGACTATTCCACCGATTCACAGGATCAACCGGTGGAAGGGTTGAAAGTATCCATTAACTTGTAAACAGAACGGAAATCAAAACAGATACAGCTGATAAACCAGATAATGCAATTTGATGAGATCTTATTCAAATGAAATTCAAATGTCCTGTTTCTGCAATACTGTCAAACAACAGTGCTTCTCAATATCTGGACTGTCCTCCTGAATCTCAACTCAATCACTAACACAACACCATAACATAACACAACTAACATATCATAACATGCTAAACCCTAACAGATCGAAGGTATATATAGCAATATCCTACGAGTACTACCAACTCACTTCCCAGTGGCTGGGAGCTTCCAAGCGGCTGGGAGAAGGACAGCTCAGACTACCTGATCACGATCTCTAACTGCCTGCACACTCTCCTAGGCTGATCTAATACATATGCATTGGTCTAATGGACCTTATTACATGATGAAGTCAAACATACTAAAAATAGACTGATGTCCTGTCATCATGCGGACAATTAACCTATATCCTGTCTTGTAGGGGTGCTCCTGCACCAGGGTCATTTGGGCTTGCTCCTCTATTTATTTGGAGGCCAAAAACACATTTGGGACTTTTGCAGATTTGACAATTTTTTCACAGAGCTGTTTAGCTTGTATTTTCTTCAGTGGTCAGGGAAACCATTGGAGATGGTACTTGTGGCCAATGGAAATGAGTTCCCAGCATTTTAAGGGCAGTGTTCTTGGAATGTAGAGAGCAATCTCACTTCAGAGGTTGCAACAGTGCTGAAGGATTGTAGCAATTTTAGTGTTTTGTGTGTAGGAATAGATTCTGGTGATTTCAAAGCATTTATGTTGTAGGTTTTGCATGTTATTGCATGTTAGTATAGAAGGTGTATTTCATCCATTTCAGGTTTTGGATCAGCTTTGACTAGTTGGGTATTGCTGGTTTGATCTTAGGAGCATTGTATGTGAAGTATCTATATGTTTGTAGGGTGTGTTTCAAGCATTTTAGAGTGTTTGTGGTGTTTCCATTGATATTGTTTAAGTTTTATATTATGTAGCATGTATATGGCTCATTCCTTGCTTCTATAGCATCATCCATGGGTGCCATATATCATTTGGTGCAAGTGTTGTGAAGTTTCTATGTGTTTCTGGCAATTTCAGGTGAATCACATGTGTATTTCAACATATTTTTGGTGTGTGTCTAGAATATTTGTTGTGGAGTTCTGTAGTTGTTTCTGCTATTTTAAATCAGTGATATAGGCATGATTCCATGTCATATGTATCATAAAATCATAATAAAAAACATTTGAATTGTTTGTGTTCATTTTTGTGTAATACTTGTGCAAACTAGTTAGCTAAGCTGGTTGTTTTAATACATATTAGTGTTAAGTTTGTTAAAGAAATTTTCAGATTTGGATTTAATACTAAATTTTAGATTGAGGACATTAAAATGGTATCAGAGCATGATCTTTCTAGCCTATAGGGTAAATTGATTTGTTGGTTTGAATCATGTGAGGTTTCTTCAATTCTCTAATAAAAAGGTTGATAGAGGGGGACTATGAAATTTATGCCTCCAAAATTGCTAGATGGTATGAAGAATACCAGAACCATTATGATGGTTCTAAGGTAGCCTTGACATTTCAAAGATATGTAGAGCTTATAGGAAGAACTATGCCCAAAGAAAAGGTGGTTATCAAATTTTTTGACAAGTACCGAAGAGGACCCAAAGATGTTAGAGCCACTAAATCTTTTGATAGGTACATAAGATCTAGAAAGGAAGAAGAAATGTTGACTAATGTTAAAGAAATCAAGGAGCAAGAAGAGTAGTTAAATTTAGGGTCACAAGGCACTATTAATCAGGAAACTGGGAAGAAGATAGAGAAGTTGGAATTGGAACCACAAGAAGATGCAATGGTTGAAGTGGTGCATAAGGAAGAAATGGTGATGATGCAATATAAGGAAAAATCAGATTTGCAAGAAGAACAAAAGGAAGAAAAAGTTCAACCAGAGGCACTCCAATCCATAGAGGTTGAAGGTAAAGACTCCTTAATTAAAGAAAATATTTTAGTGATTTCTAGTGAGCTCCCACTTCAGGAAAATATTATTTTTGATGAATTTAAAGTGAAATTAGTTTTGCATGTTGGAGATAAAGATTTGATAATGAAAGAAAAGGTTCAAAAAATTCTTGTTAGTGTCTCAAAGATGCCTCAAAAAATTCTAAGTATGGAAAAGAAGGAGCTAAAGCCAAGTGAGAATGGTAAAAATAATAGCCCTATTGTTGGAAATGATTTCATGATGGATACTTTACCTCAATCTCATTCTACTAATGATTTTCATTATGAGAATGACAATATTGCTATGGATTTCTTAGAAATTTATAAATTAGAAAAGGAAGGTAAGAACTTTGATTGCTCCTATAATTACAATTTGAATGATAAGGGTGGAATTAGTATGAAGAATGTTGTACATCTTCATGATAGATCATCACAATATTTTTGTTATCATGATAAGAGTTCTAACCTTGATGAAAAGATGAAGGGTACAAAGTGGAAGGTGGATACTACCTCTCAAATTTAAAATTGCTCATCCATGAAGGTGTGGGATCCTAGTGCTTTATCCAAAGACCCACAAGAGGAAGATACTTTGAAGCACATGAAGGCTGAAAATTTTGATGGGTTGAATCTCATACTTGCAGAAGTGTTATCTAGTTCGGACTCCCCAAGATCCAATTGTATCAAAGAAGCACAATGGAATCATGATGGTGTATCCACAACTTTTAGTTCTACAAAGGAGGATGAATTCCTTGATGGCAGGCCAAGGTATGAAGAAGATTCTCAATTTTTAGAAAATTTGCCTCTTTCTATTCCAATACAAAAATATTGTCACCAAATGAAGCATGCTAAAAAGGGAAGTAAGAAATATAATTTGCAAAATATGGCATGTAGATTCTTTTATTCGAATTCAAGATTGTTTCTACATTTGGGATCTAAGTGAGCTTATGAAAGGAAAAGAGGATAGAGGATTTGATGTGATTTTTGAATTCTTCATCTCTTGGATGGGAATGGAAAGGAAATTCATGAAGAATCATCAAAATTATTTTGTAAGTTCTAATGAAGTTGTAGGAGTTCAATGTTTGCAATTCATTTATTACTCCTTGGAACTTAATTCTACAATTAAAGACAAAAGTATGATGCTTGGCATACTTCATGATCTTAGAGAAGAATTCATGGTTAAAAAGACTACTCATAAAGGACAAGCTCTATGGGAAGCAAGTTGTGTAATGAAGGAGAGAATGGAAGCTATTTTGTTCCTTGGTAAGCAACATAACCTATCCTATGTTATTCAATTGCTTCCAAATCAGCAAAAAATGGTGCTCAGAGATATGTCCCTAGAATTGTTACTAGATAGAATATTGCAGCATAGAGACGTCACTTGGAAAGAGCAACAGAAATGCAAACTTATGGAAAGGGATTTCCACCATAGATGGTTTACATGTTCACATGAGAAGGTGCAAAATAATGTGGAAAGGTGCAGCAAACTTATTGTCGGTAATTCTTTAGGAAGACCACCTAATGAAGAGTGTACTAATGTGGTACAAGATGAGGTTTCCATATGGAATGTGGTGATGCATGGAGGCTTCATCATTCCTAATTCTACGAAGGCTCAACATCTAGATGACTCATGGATTGAAATCAAGATATGCAATAATTTAAAACTAGTTAAGGTATATTGTTATAATGGACTTTACTATTTGTTGGATCAACCTTGTATGGTGTTTATACTCACATATCTAAGTTTTTCAAGAAGTATTAAATGCCATCACTATTGTGAGTTAAGAATTTGTGTTGAGTATCCTCCTATCTTTGAAGGAGTCATCATAGATATCAGGAAGTCAAGATATGAGCATGGTTATTCTACTTCAATGAACAAACCTCATACAAGAGTGTTATGTGATATAGCTGCTATGTGTTATTGTGGTGTTTATACTCATGATCCATTCCAAGTGTTGGAAACTATATCTTTTCAGATTGGACATTTTTTGTTGTTGATAAGGATTGACTACATAGGAAGAAAAATGCACTATGTTATTTGGCAGCTTGGTCTAGTTTATATGCAAATATTTCTGATTTTGTTACAGAAGTTTGTGGTGGTGATTTTATGATATAGTAGACCCCTTTGTTGTTATTTCCTATTAGAGATCAATAATAATCAGGAGAATATTGCAGCTTGGAAGTCTACAAAACAACTATTCATCATTAATGTTGTTTTACTAACTAGTCACCATGGAGATTCACATGTATACTTAAGAGTGACTTGGAAGGCACATGTAGATAAAGGGTGAAGAAAATTTTAGGTGATAGGTTATACTAGTGATGTACTTTCTAATATCATTTTGGAAAGTGTGTTGGATGATTAGTATGTACTAGTGAATGGACACAGAAGGTGCACAGTCTTCTACCCAAATGAATTGAACATGCCTGTAGATTCATTTTTTAAGAAATAGTTGAGTATTTTCTACTGTTATATGATGTTAATTGTTGTTCCTCAATAGTAATATTGTTATTCTAGATCAGATACTAAAGTTACAATTGATATCCTTCAAGATGAGGCAAAGTATGAAATAAGTAGTGTTGATTTCAGCAGGGTGTATCTTCGTAATGTAAAGGCAAAAGAGTTATTTTTTTCAAAAAATTATCTTTACTATTATGGAGGATGCATGGACTTCTATAACATTCCTATACACTATAAAATTTAGAATTATATTATTTTAAGGGGTTGCAAGAGTTTCTAGTTTAACTTGTCTTATGGCAGTGCACATACACTTTGGGAAGAACATGCTAAAAGAAAGGGGTTATTGATTGAGGAAGATGCAAGGCATACTACAAACCTACAGGGCATGGTCACTAAAGAATCAAAATCTCTAGGTTTGCATTGTATTCTTTGGCAAGAGTTGTCTCATTTGATAGGTACATGATCAAGGCTTTTTGAGCAGTATAACATTACTTATCACATTGGCACAATGGTTCTTGAGCAATCTGAGTCTAGATTGATTGAGGACAAGCAATCTTGGGAAGGGAGGACTTGTCATGCCCCCTTTTTATTTAATTCATGTTGGAGGATATATTTTTCAATTCAAAATATTTTCCTTGGGCTAAGGTATGGAAATTGGAAAATAATTATATCTAAAATTAGTTATTTGGGCTCAAATCATTTATTAATTCTTATTTATGATAAAAGGAGTCAAATAATTAATTTAATATTATTATTTTGGATTATTTACTCAAGCAAGGGCATGGTATTTCATGTGAGAAGATTTGTAACCTCCAAGTTTACGTGGTATGCTATTATTAGTAGATTCCTTGGCAGTTTTTATGACATGATGCAGGAACATCCCTGGTTCAAGAGAAATCTTGCATCAACCAAAAATATTTGCATTTCAGTTTGTTTGTAGTTCAGTTTGTTTCTTTTCATATCCAGTTCAGTTGGTAACAGTTTATGTATTTTGGTCCGCATTCTACCGCAGTTGCATTTCACATCTTACAGAGCTGGACTTAGTACCTAGATTGATTCATCTACATCATATCCATAATTTAGAGCATTTGGATTAAGTACTGGAAAGTTATCGCTATCAAAAGATCAACTAGTTTCTTAGAACAGAGCATCCTGATAGTCTCTAATAATCAGCTAAAAGAGAAGACTTGCAGAGCATTCCTCAAATTTTGGAGCCTAATGACATATCATTCAATGATCTTTGGTTCATGGCCGACCTTCGTCGAGATCTGCACTTCATTCCATTCATTTGCGAAGGAGTTCAATGCATTTAGGTCTGACCTATTTGTGTACACATGTTACATCTCTTCATTTGAATTTGTGACCTTCCTTGGCTGATGCAGAGGAATCTTTTGTACCAAAGATGATATATATTGATGTAATAGATGCCTAGGAAAGTAGTCATGATCATTAGCATAAGTTCATAGTTTGGATTTTACACGAAAGAGCTTCAATGCTATATCTTGTCCTTATTCTGATATTCTAAAATCAAGCCTTTGAGCCCTAATTACAAGCCCACATGATGCCGGCTAGGTTGTATTTGAATTTTATTATATACTAAATGACTAAATCTATATTTGTTTCATATCTTTGAGTTGTTTCTATTGTGTTTACTCTTACTGCACAACCTAGACAGTTCATTTTGTGAACCCTCCTAGCATGACTGCACCAAGTGGTATCAGAGCAAAAGTTTGAATCTTTGGGAGCGAATTGAGTGAAGTTGGCAAGGGAATTCTATAAGATCTTGTTGTGGATAGATCACTGAATTGAGGCAGGTTACTTGTGTCACAACTGATCACTGATTGTGAGGCAGTTGTCACCTTGTAGCCTGATCATCGAACTTGAGGTAGTTTGCACTTGATCCTAGGAAGGATGATGTTGAGGAGAGTTTTTGCTATTGGAACAATGGCTGGTAGAATGGATGAGATGATGGAAATGATGAAAATGATGTGAATTCATTTAGACACCATTGAAGAAGATAGGCAAAGAGGATTGACACCGAGACCTAATGTCGAAAGTGATGATGAAGAGGAATTTCAATCTGTTGAACAAATTGGTGAAACCCTAGGAGGTGATGAAGAAGAAGAATCAAATCAAGTAAAGATGTTGTGAGCTATTTCAAAGATTGGAAAGAGACCTAGAGTTGATGTGATGAACTATACTAGTAATTTGAACCCTAAAGAATTGATTGACTGGATAAATGACATGGAATCTTAATACTTTGAATATGAGGAAGTTGAAGATCTAGAGAAGGTGAAATTTGCAAAGACAAAGCTGAAAGGACATGCTGCTATATGGTGGAAGGAAGTTTAGTTGGAAAGAAATAGAAGAGGAAAAGAAAAGATTACAAAGTGGGATAGGATGATGGAAATATTGAAGAATCAATTCATACCTGCAGACTATGAGTTGGAGCTGTTGAAAAGATTGCAGAACCTGAGACAAAAGAAGAAATATGTGAAGGAATACATTGAAGAATTTTATAAGATGATCATAAGGATAGGACATAGTGAAGCAAGCAAGAAGAAAGTGGCTAGATACATCAATGGACTAAGATTGAGCATTCAAGAAGAGATAAGCTTGGTAAGGATGACATCTTTGGAAGAAGCATATTAGTTTGCCATGAAAGTTGGAGAGAAGATGAATAAAAGGTATGATCTGAGACAAAGAGGCAAAGGAGGTAAATTTCAAAGAGGTAGAACATTTTCCAAAGGAGACAAAATGCATTCAGAGAAGAACAAGTTTGACAACACATTCAAGAAGGATGACAGAGATAATAATCCTTACCGAAGAGATGACAGAAGTTTTTACTAGAGAGGAAACCCTAGTGCATACCGGAATGAAGGATATAGAAGAGAGGGAAGATGATTTGATAAGAGGACATTTAGAGGTACTTGTTTCAAGTGTGGAGGTGAAGGACAAAGAGCATTTGAATGCAATTAGGGTAGTATAAGTAAGAAGATAGAGAACAATGGGAGAGCAACTTATATTGATGAAGAACATGTTGGATCACCTAGTTATGTTGGTAAACTAGAGAAAGGAGAATCACTTGTGATGAGGAGAGCACTATTTCAAGAAGAGACAAATGAGGAATCACTGTAGAGGAAGAGTTTGTTTAGAACAAGATGCAAATCAGGAGGTAAGTGTTGTAAAGTTGTAATTGATAGTGGTAGTTCAGATAACCTAGTTTTAGAAGAGATGGTGACTAAGTTGAAGTTGGAAAGATTGAAACACCCTAAGCCCTATTGGATAGCATGGATTTAGGATGATCATAAGGTACTGGTGAGTGAACAATGTTTGGTGAAATTTAATATTGGATCTTATCATGATGAAGTTTTGTGTGATATTATGCCTATGGATGTTTGTCATATCTTGTTGGGTAGACCTTGGCAGTATGATAGAAAAGCTATACATGATGGGAGAAATAATACATACACTATAACAGTAAATGCAAAGAGAATTACTTTGACTCTTTTGGAGCATGATTCTAAGAGTGAAGTATGTGGGAATGCTAGAATCTATTTGGTAGATGGAAGAAAATTTCTGGATGGTTTGAGACATGAGAATATGTGTTATGCTTTGATTCCTAAGAAGCCTGAAACATTAAAGAAGGAGATTAGAGGAGAAAAACTTGAGGAGATAATAGAGTTGCTAATAGAGTATGAAGACATCATATCAAATAATGTTCTTGAAGGATTACCACCTATAAGGAGTATTAGTCATCACATGGATCTTATACCTGGAGCAAGTTTGCCTAACAAAGAAGCACACTGAATGACACCGACAGATAATGAAGAACTGAATAGATAGATACAAGAGTTGTTGAGAAAGGGTTTGATCAGAGAAAGCTTGAGTCCTTGTGTAGTACCTACAGTGTTAGCACCTAAGAAAGATGGAGATCGGAGAATGTGTACAGACTCTAGAGCAATAAACAAGATCATAGTTAAGTATAGATTTCCTTTACCTAGGATGGATGATATCATGGATTGTTTGAGTGGAGCAAGATATTTCACAAAGATAGACTTGAAGAGTGGATACCATCATTTCAGAATTAGAGAAGGAGATGAATGGAAGACTTCTTTTAAGACAAATGAAGGATTGTATGAGTGGTTAGTGATGCCTTTTGGATTGAAAAATACACCAAGTACTTTAATGAGATTGATGAATGAAGTCTTGAAATTCTTGAGTAAGTTTTTGATTGTATACTTGGATGATATTCTAATTTTCAGTAAGACAAAAGAAGAACATTTGTGGCATATTAGACAAGTTTTGCAGAGGTTGAGAGAAGAGAAATTGCTGATAAACATCAAGAAGTGTAGTTTCATGAATGAAGAATTGGTATATTTGGGATTTGTGATTTTTGCAGAAGGATTGAAGATGGACCGTAAGAAAGTAAGAGCAATTGTTGAATGGCCTACACTAGAGAACATGGGAGAGGTTAGATCATTTCATGGATTGGCTAGTTTCTACTAGAAGTTCATCAGAAATTTTAGTTCAGTTTGTAGCCCTATGACAGAGACAATGAGATGCGACAAAAAAGATTTCAAGTGGACATTAGGAGCAGATAAAAGTTTTGAATTGTTGAAGTAGAAGGTGATAGAGCAACCTGTTTTGGTGTTACCAAATTTCAATAAGGTATTTCAAGTTGATTGTGATGCAAGTAGAAATGCAATTGGAGTAGTATTAAGTCAAGAAGGTAGACCTATAGCATATTTTAGTGAGAAGTTGAATGATGCAAGGAGAAGATATTTAGTTTATGATCAAGAGTTCTATGCCATAATTCAAGCCTTGAAGAAGTGGAGACATTACTTGTTGCCTAAGGAGTTTGTGCTATATATAGATCATCAAGCTTTACAATATTTGAATAGTCAAGGAAAATTGAATCAAAGACATATGAGATGGGTAGAGTTCATGCAGAGTTACACTTTTTTATTGAAGCATAGGAGTGGAAAATCAAACAAAGTTGTTGATGTGTTGAGTAGAAGAAAAAACTTGATGACATAAATGAGAGTTGAAGTGTTAGGTTTTGATGAATTAAAGAACATGTATGAGGGAGACACTAATTTTGAAGAACCTTGGAAAGCATGTAAGGAACCTATTGTGATAGATAGGAGTAAGTGGTTGGATTATTGCATTCAAGAAAACATGTTGTTTAAAGGAAGTGAGTTATTGATGTAGAGCATCTAGGACAGAAGGACAGCAGTCTTCAACACTTCAATGAAAGGTCTCTCTCAAGGTTCACTATTTTCAAACTTCTCATAATGAAAGGCTTTAACACAACAAATTATACTTGTTCATGACACAAGGTGAGAGGAGTCCAGGACACCTATCCCAAGATACCTAACTCCATTCAGTATTTCATCCAACCCACTGTGCAGGGTCTACAGGACAACAGTCTTCAACAATGTCTTCTAAAGACAGTCACACAATATCTCTACTTCACAGTCACATCATCCTTCTTGGGATGATCTCCATCAACACAAACACAATCTCATTGCAGCATACCAATTCAATAACTTACCAAGCACCTAATGTCTTCATTGACAAATCAATAACATGACAACCAAACCTACTACCTTCTTTGTAGTGATTGTCTCCAAGACGACTGGCAGAGTCAACAATCAACAGGCAGAGAGGATTGAATCCTCAGAGGATCTCTCCATATTTATTGTCATAGGATCATTGCTAGATAAGGAGCCCTTTGTGTTGGTCACAATGCATGGCATTCTCTGATTGACCACTGAATACAATCAAGGGTAAACACCTACCTGCTGCTATCCTTCACTCAATCCCAACACATGGATTTGCATTCATTAACATTACAAACTCACATTAAACCATCCTCCTACCTCCCAAACCTTCACAAGACCTTGCATTAACTATATTACAACCCATTCCACTGATCAAAAATAGAAAAGATCAGTGGAATGAGGAGAAATCCATCGGGTACTCAGAAAAAGCCCTAGCTTAGGTTTTAAGACAGCCTATCACAAAAATAGTGATTTCTCACACCAAATCTAATGTCAAGACTTCAAACAAGACTCAAATCAAAGCTACTTAAATCCTCTAACCTTCCATTACAAACATGGGCTATGACTATTTTGTACAGGCACGGGAACGGACTGGAAACAGCAGAAAAAACACACAAAAACAAGAAAATAGTGATTTCTTTGCTCTTATTCCACTTCCACCGAATGTCTCCTTCACAATACACCTTGGTAGGCTTCAAATAAGACTCCTACATTTGAATCAAGAAGCATGGGAGTGGTTGGGGTTGATGAAACTACCCCAAATGTTGAGCTTCTTTCTTGTTTCTAACTGCAGCACTAATTGTTGTTTAGTAACTACCCTCATTTACGATTACATTGATGGTTTTATGTTTAACAATGCATTTTAGCACTTGGTTAACCTTTGGACAAGGTTTTAACAATCCTCCAAACCTCTCACATGCCTCCAACTAAGAGGATTGCCTCCTATACACATTAGGAGGGCTACAAACCTATATGACTTGCCTTTAAAATATGAGAGTAGATTTTAGGTATTTGGACATAGTCCTTTTACAAGCATGGCTTTCAAGCCTTATTACAACATTGAATGGTCTCAAGGACCTTATTGAACCAAACAAACTATCTAAAGATCAAGTAAAACCTAGATGTCTTGGTGCTCTTGCACCATACTCCCCAGCAAGATGAAAACTCTTGTCCCAAGAGTTATGGCTTCTTCTCCAAACATTCTTCAATCTTGTTGGAATGTTCCTCTGACTAGGAAACATGAACTCTCCAAGAGTTATCTTCCTCCTTCTCCAACCTGCATGGCTCCTGTGAACAGTGTTAGGACCATAAAACATGTTGTGATGTCCTTGCCTAGGACCCTGCTGCTGCAATGCTTCTATTCTTCCCAACTTGAGGTTTTGATTTATTCCTCCCTGTACTACCTGCTATTTGCCTTCCTTCTTCTGCCTCCTTATAGGGCAGTCAATGTCCCCAATCTTGACATAATTCAAGTCCCAAACCTGCTGTTCTTTAGGACTGTCTTCCACCTTCTTCTGTTGTAACTGTTCCGGCTGTTTCCCATCATCCTTAACCTGCACATTCAACTGCAATTTCTCTCCAAAACAAATAGTAACATGTTCCTTCTTGTCTTCACAAGGTAAAGGCACTAGTTTGAACTTTTTACCATCTTTGTGCACCAAATAATTATTAGTATAACCATCATGAACTATCCTTCTCAAATGCTGCCATGGTCTACCCAAAATGATATGCCCACATGTCATTGAAATGACATCACACAAAACATAATCCTAATATGGACCAATTGAAAAATCAACATATGCCTTCTTACTAACCCTTACTTGTTGTTCTTGACTTACCCAAGTGACATTGTAAGGACTAGGATGATAAAATGTTTTCAATCCCAACTTGTGCACCATTTCCCAAGAGACTAGATTATCATGTGAACCTGAATCTATAATCAACTTGCATATTTTCCATGGCTTAAACAATTAGTTTTAAAAATGGATACCTGTGGTGTTTGCTGCATTTTGCCTTTTTCCACCATGAGCATTTTTCCAACCATTACTAGAGAGGCTGACAACATTTCTGGTTCTTCTGGCTTCTCCTCCTCTTGTGCCAATTAAACTCTTCTATCCTTACTTTTATCAGCATCATCCTTCTTAGGACATTTGAAAGATGTGTGTCCCACTTCATTGCAATGATAACATCTACCTATGAATACTCCTCTACCTGATCCAAATCTACCTCCACCTCTATATCCACCTCCCTGATCTACAGAAAACTCTTTGCCTTTCTCATTGCTGTTTTGTACTTCATTAGTAGGTCTACCCCTACCTCTATATCCTCTTCCACTACCTTGTTGTCTTTCTTGTTTCCTCTTTACCCTCTCTTCAGCCTTGATGGCTAACTGAAAACATTCTCCAAGTGATTTTGGTATGGTCAAACCAATCTCATCTTGCAAGTTATACCTAAGCCCATTAAGGTATCTTGCCACGTTCTCTTCTTCATCTTCTAATACTAAGCTTATGAAATTGCTCAGTATAGGACATAACATCCATGTCCTTCTACTTCAAATTCTGCCTCATCCTCTATGTTTGAATGGAGTAATCAAATGGAAGAAACTGATCCTTCATCATATCCTTCATCCTACCCCAAGAAGTGATTCTTGTTGTACCTCTGGCCACTCTTTCTGTTTGCACACTACTCCACCATGTAAGTGTTGTTCCTCTCAGTTTTATTTTTGCAAATTTGATCTTATTCTCATCACTCATTTCCTCATACTCAAAGAAATTTTCCAGGGCATCCATCCACCGTAATAGCTCTTCCCTATCCATCTTCCCCTAATAGATAGGTAACTCTATGTTTGCCTTCGTTCCACTACCTTGAACTGCCTTCAGCAATCTCACAAATTTCTTTTCTTCAGGATCCAATTCCTCCTCAGGAGGATTCTCATCTGCCTCCTCATCTCCTTCTTGATCAAATTGCTCATCCCTTCTAGGATTCTTCTCCAATTCTTCCAACCTTGCTTAAATTGATGCATTCTCCCTTCTTACTTGCCATAACTCTCTTTCCCTTGCAACATCCTGTTCTCTTCTATCTCTCAACTCTTTTTCTCTAGCCTCTAAGGCTTCCCTCAATTCACTATTCTCCCTAGCCATCTAATTCTTAGGAGGCATCTTTACAACTCTCACCAACCCTTACTATGTCACAAGACCCCACTACACCCTCGGGGATCTACTTGCTTTCTCTAATACCACAAATGATGCAGAGCATCTAGGACAGTAGGACAATAGTCTTCAACACTTCAATGAAAGGTTTCTCTCAAGGTTCACTCTTTTCAAACTTCTCATAATGAAAGCCTTTAACACAACAAATTATACTTGTTCATGACACAAGGTGAGAGGACTCCAGGACACCTATCCCAAGATACCTAACTCCATTCAGTATTTCATCCAACCCACTGTGTAGGGTCTACAGGACAACAGTCTTCAACAATGTCTTCTAAAGACAGTCACACAATATCTCTACTTCACAGTCACAACATCCTTCTTGGGATGATCTCCATCAACACAAACTCAATCTCATTGCAGCATACCAATTCAATAACTTACCAAGTGCTTAATGTCTTAATTGACAAATCAATAACATGACAACCAAAACTACTACCTTCTTTGTAGTGACTGTCTCCAAGAGGACTGGCAGAGTTAGCAATCAATAGGCAGAGAGGATTGATTCCTTAGAGGATCTCTCCATATTTCTTGTCATAGGATCATTGCTAGATCAGGAGCCCTTTGTGTTGCTCACAATGCATGGCATTCTTTGATTGACCACTAAATACAGTCAAGGGTAAACACCTACCTGCTGTTGTCCTTCACTCAATCCTAACACATGGATTTGCAGAGTCATTAACATGACAAACTCACACTAAACCATCCTCCTACCTCCCAAACCTTCACAAGACCTTGCATTAACTATCTTACAACCCATTCCACTGATCAGAAATAAAAAAGATCAGTGGAATGAGGAGAAATCCATTGGGTACTCAGAAAAAGCCCTAGCTTAGGTTTTAAGACAGCCTAGCACAAAAATAGTGATTTCTCACACCAAATCTAATGTCAAGACTTCAAACAAGAATCAAATCAAAGATACTTCAATTCTCAAACCTTCCATTACAAACATGGGCTATGACTATTCTATACAGGTGCAGGTACGGACTGGAAATAGTAGAAAAAACACAGAAAAATAGGAAAATAGTGATTTCTTCACTCTTATTCCACTTCCACCGAATGTCTCCTTCACAATACACCTTGGCAGGCTTCAAATAAGCCTCCTACATTTGAATCAAGAAGCATGGGAGTGGTTGGGGTCGATGAAACTGCCCCAACCATCGAGCTTCTTTCTTGTTTCTAATTGCAACACTAATTGTTGTTTAGTAACTGTCCTCATTTAGGATTACATCGATGGTTTTATGTTTAACAATGTGTTTTAGCACTTGGTTAACCTTTGGACAAGGTTTTAAGAATCCTCCAAACCTCTGACATGCCTCCAACTAAGAGGATTGCCTTCTATACACATTAGGAGGGCTACAAACCTATATCACTTGCCTTTACAATATGACTGTCCTCCTTTACAATATGAGAGTAGATTTTAGGTATTTGGACATAGTCCTTTTACAAGCATGGCTTTCAAGCCTTATTACAACATTGAATGGTCTCAAGGACCTTATTGAACCAAACAAACTATCTAAAGATCAAGTAAAACCTAGATGTCTTGGTGCTCCTACACCATACTCCCCAGCATGATGAAAACTCTTGTCCCAAGATTTATGGCTTCTTCTCCAAACATTCTTCAATCTTGTTGGAATGTTCCTCTGACTAGGAAACATGAACACTCCAAGAGTTATCTTCCTCCTTCTCTAGACTACATGGCTCCTGTAAATAGTGTTAGGACCATAAAACATGTTGTGATGTCCTTGCCTAGGATCCTACTGCTGCAATGCTTCTGTTCTTCCCAACTTGAGGTTCTGATTTATTCCTCCCTATACTATCTATTGTTTGTCTTCCTTCTTCTACCACCTTATAGGGCAGTCAATGTCCCCAATCTTGACATAATTCAAGTCCCAAACCTGCTGTTCTTTAGGACTGTCTTCCACCTTCTTCTGTTGCAACTATTCTAGTTGTTTCCCATCATCCTTAACCTGCACATTCAACTACAATTTCTCTCCAAAACAAATCGTAACATGTTCCTTCTTGTCTTCACAATGTAAAGGCACTAGTTTGAACTTTTTACCATCTTTGTGCACTAGATAGTTATTAGGATAACCATCATGAACTATCCTTCTCAAATGCTGCCATGGTCTACCCAAAATGATATGCCCACATGTCATTGAAATGACATCACACAAAACATAATCCTGATATGGACCAATTGAAAAATCAACATATGCCTTCTTACTAACCCTTACTTGTTGTTCTTGACTTACCCAAGTGACATTGTAAGGATTAGGATGATCAAATGTTTTCAATCCCAACTTGTGCACCATTTCCCAAGAGACTAGATTATCATGTGAACCTGGATCTATAATCAACTTGCATATTTTTCCATGTCTTAAACAATTAGTTTTAAAAATGGATAGCTGTGGTGTTTGCTGCATTTTGCCTTTTTCCACCATGAGCATTTCTCCAACCATTACTAGAGAGGCTGACAACATTTCCGATTCTTCTGGCTTCTTCTCCTCTTATGCCAAGTGAACTCTTCTATCCTTGCTTTTATCAGCATCATCCTTCTTAGGACATTTGAAAGATGTGTGTCCTACTTCATTGCAATGATAACATCTACCTGTGAATACTCCTCTACCTGATCCAAATCTACCTCCATCTCTATATCCACCTCTCTGATCTGCAAAAAATTCTTTGCCTTTCTCATTGCTGTTCTGTACTTCATTAGTAGGTCTGCCCCTACCTCTATATCCTCTTCCACTACCTCCTTGTCTTTCTTGTTTCCTCTTTACCCTCTCTTCAGCCCTGATGGCTAATTGAAAACATTCTCCAAGTGATTTTGGTATGGTCAAACCAATCTCATCTTGCAAGTTATACCTAAGCCCATTAAGGTATCTTGCCACTTTCTCTTCTTCATCTTCCAATCCTCCTCTAATACTAAGCTTATGAAATTGCTCAGTATAGGACATAACATCCATGTTCTTTTTCTTCAAATTTTTCCTCATCCTCTTTGTTTGAATGGAGTAATTAGATGGAAGAAACTGATCCTTCATCATATCCTTCATCCTACCCCAAGAAGTGATTCTTGTTGTACCTCTAGCCACTCTTTCTGTTTGCACACTACTCCACCATGTAAGTGTTGTTCCTCTCAGTTTTGTTTTTGCAAATTTGATCTTCTTCTCATCACTCATTTCCTCATACTCAAAGAAATTTTCTAGGGCATCTATCCACCCTAATAGCTCTTCACTATCCATCTTCCCTTGATAGATAGGTAACTCTATGTTTGCCTTTGTTCCACTACCTTGAACTGCCTTCATCAATCTCACAAATTTCTTTTCTTCAGGATCCAATTCATCCTCAGGAGGATTCTCATCTGCCTCCTCATCTCCTTCTTGATCATCTTGCTCATCCTTTCTAGGATTCTTCTCCAATGCTTCCAACCTTGCTAAGATTGATGCATTCTCCCTTCTTACTTGCCTTAACTCTCTTTCCCTTGCAGCATCTTGTTCTCTTCTATCTCTCAACTCTTTTTCTCTAGCCTCTAAGGCTTCCCTTAATTCACTATTCTACCTAGCCATCAGATTCTTAGGAGGCATCTTTACAACTCTCACCAACCCTTACTGTGTCACAAGACCCCACTACACCCTCAGGGATCTCCTTGCTTTCTTTCATACCACAAATGTTGCAGAGCATCTAGGATAGTAGGATAGCAGTCTTCAACACTTTAATGAAAGGTCTCTCTCAAGGTTCACTCTTTTCAAACTTCTCATAATGAAAGTCTTTAACACAACAAATTATACTTGTTCATGACACAAGGTGAGAGGACTCTAGGACACCTATCCCAAGATACCTAACTCCATTCAGTATTTCATCCAACCCACTGTGTAGGGTCTGCAGGACAACAGTCTTCAATAATGTCTTCTAAAGACAGTCACACAATATCTCTACTTCACAGTCACAACATCCTTCTTGGGATGTTCTCCATAAACACAAACTCAATCTCATTGCAGCATACCAATTCAATAACTTACGATGCACCTAATGTCTTCATTGACAAATCAATAACATGACAGCCAAACCTACTACCTTCTTTGTAGTGACTGTCTCCAAGAGGACTGGCAGAGTCAGTAATCAACAGGCAGAGAGGATTGATTCCTTAGAGGATCTCTCCATATTTCTTGTCATAGGATCATTGGTAGATCAGGAGCCCTTTGTGTTGGTCACAATGCATGGCATTCTCTGATTGACCACTGAATACAGTCAAGGGTAAACACCTACCTGCTGCTATCCTTCACTCAATGCCAACACATGGATTTGTAGAGTCATTAACATGACAAACTCACACTAAACCATCCTCCTGCCTCCCAAACCTTCACAAGACCTTGCATTAACTATCTTACAACCCATTCCACTGATCATAAACAGAAAAGATTAGTGGAATGAGGAGAAATCCATCGGGTACTCAGAAAAAGCCCTTAGGTTTTAAGACAGCCTAGCACAAAAATAGTGATTTCTCACACCAAATCTAATGTCAAGACTTCAAACAAGACTCAAATCAAAGCTACTTCAATCCTCTAACTTTCCATTACAAACATGGGCTATGATTGTTTCGTACAGGTGCGGGTACGGACTAGAAACAACAGAAAAAACACAGAAAAATAGGAAAACAGTGATTTCTTCGCTCTTATTCCACTTCCACCAAATGTCTCCTTCACAATACACCTTGGCAGGCTTCAAATAAGCCTCCTAAATTTGAATCAAGAAGCATGGGAGTGGTTGGGGTTGATGAAACTGCCCCAACCATCGAGTTTCTTTCTTGTTTCTAACTGCAGCACTAATTGTTGTTTAGTAATTGTCCTCATTTAGGATTACATCGATGTTTTTATGTTTAACAATGCATTTTAGCACTTGGTTAACCTTTGGACAAGGTTTTAACAATCCTCCAAACCTTTGACATCCCTCCAACTAAGATGATTGCCTCCTATACACATTATGAGGGCTACAAGCCTATATGACTTGCCTTTACAATGACTGTCCTCCTTTACAATATGAGAGTAGATTTTACGTATTTGGACATAGTCCTTTTACAAGCATGGATTTCAAGCCTTATTACAACATCAAATGGTCTCAAGGACCTTATTGAACCAAACAAACTATCTAAAGATCAAGTAAAACCTAGATGTCTTGGTGCTCCTACACCAATTATGCATACCTAAGGGTTCAATGAGAGATAATTTGATCAAGGAGAAACACAATGGTGGATTGGCAAGGCATTTTTGCATTGACAAAATAGTAGCTTTGGTAAGTGAAAACTACTTTTGGCATCAGATACATAAGGATGTTAGGAAATTTGTGTAGAGTTGTAGAGTTTGTCAAGTTATAAAAGGGAGTAGTCAGAATACTAGATTGTATAAACCTTTGAAAGTACCAGAGAGACCATGGGAAGACATAATCATGGATT
The DNA here is from genome assembly GCA_027924645.1 of Cunninghamia lanceolata. Taxonomy (NCBI): domain Eukaryota; kingdom Viridiplantae; phylum Streptophyta; class Pinopsida; order Cupressales; family Cupressaceae; genus Cunninghamia; species Cunninghamia lanceolata. The sequence goes on from BSBN01000738.1 coordinate 4,324,282, forward strand.
TTGTGACTAAAACATAGAGAGGACATGATTCAATATTTGTAGTGATTGATAGATTTTAAAAGATGGATCATTTCATACCTTGTAAGAAGACGACTAATGCAGTGCATGTAGCTAACCTATTTTTCAAGGAGATTGTGAGATTGCGTGGATTACCTAAGAGTATAGTTTCAGACAAAGATACAAAGTTTGTTGGATACTTTTGGAAGACACTTTGGAAGAAAATGAAGATAAATTTGAAGTTCAATTCATCTTTTCATCCATAGACCAATGGACAGATAGAGGTGGTGAATAGGAGTTTGGGAAACTTGTTGAGATGTTTGGTTGGAGAGAAAGCAGGAAGTTGGGATTTGATTCTTTCACAAGTAGAGTTTGCATACAATAATTCAGTAAATAGGAGTATAGGAAGAATACCTTTTGAGATTATTACCAGACAAAATCCTAGAGAAGTGACAAAATTGAGAGATATGGGTGTGATAGAAAAGAGAAGTACAAAAGTAGAAGAATTTGCAAATCACATGAAGACAATGCAAAATCAGGTGAAGAAGCATTTACAAGATATGAACAGCAAATATAATGAGCAAGCAGATGAGAAAAGAAGACATATAGAATTTGAAGTTGGAGATGAAGTGATGGTGTACTTGAGAAAAGAGAGATTTCCAGTAGGAACATATAACAAGCTAAAGATGAAGAAGTTTGGACCTTGTAAGATACTTAGAAAATTTGATTCAAGAAATGCATATGAAGTGGAATTACTAGAGACATTGGATATATCACCTATTTTCAACATTGCAGACTTATATCAATATCATGAAGCAAAGTTTAGTGACAACCATGAAGAAGACTTGAAGAAACAGTTGCCACAAAAAGCACCGAAGCAGATTGACACAACACCAAAGGAAGACAATACAAAGAATATCTTGTGAAATGGAAAGGAAGACCGGAAGAAGATTCATCATGGATTTCTCAGGTTGAGGTGGACCGTCTTGGTTCTCCCCTAGACCCAACAAAGTGAGGGACTTACTTTTTCAATAACCCTGGATGTCTGATGCAGGAGCACCCCTAGTTCAAGAGCAATCTTGCATCAACCAAAAATATTTGCATTTCAGTTTGTTTACAATTCAATTTGTTTCCTTTCATTTCCAGTTCAGTCAGTAGCAGTTTCTGTATTTTGGTCTGCATTCTATCGTAGTTGCATTTCACATCTTGTGGAACTAGAATTAGCACCTAGATTCATTCATCTACATCATATCTAGAATTCAGAGCATTTGGATTAAGTACTGAAAAGTTATTGCTATCATAAGATCAGTTGTTTTCTCAGAACAGAGCATCCTGACAGTCTCTAATAATCAGCTAAAGGAGAAGACTTGCGGAGCATTTCTCAACTTGTGGAGCCTAATGACACATCATTCAATGATCTTTAGTTCATGGCCAACCTTCCCTGAGATCCACACTTCATTCCATTCATTTGCAAAGGAGTTCTATTGATGTAGGGACTTTCGGAGGTCATAACTTTTGACTCGGATGTGGGTTTTCTATGAAATTTTATAGGTGGATGCGTTATGAGGTAGCATGTGGTTTTCCAACCGACCCTAGTCGGTTGGACCTCATCTTGGCACTTTTTCGGGGCTTGAAACTTTCATCTTGGCCCTCAAAATGGCAATTTAGTGTTTTTTCCTATTTTTTAAAAGTTGTTTTTTTTTAATAACTCAAAACTCATGTTTCAAATTTAGGATGTTAGTTGTCTTTTCATCCTACCTTAGTTTTAAGAAGTTTGTGGGAAAAAAACTGGATTCTCAAGATATGAATGTAAAATTACCTAAAATGGCAAAATCTGATAATTGTCAAAATCTACCAAAAAAGGTAATTTTTTGTTTTTTTGTTTTCTTGGATATAAGAGAGTTTTCTCTCATTGTAGCAATAGAGTTGGTGAATAGAAGTTTTCTTTTTTCATTTTCCAAATCTTTGGCTCTCACATGATTAATGGCACAATTTTATTAAGTGTATGTTGTTGGCTACATCATCTGATTACCTCATTCAGATGATGTAACCAACAACATACACTCAATAAAATTGTGCCATTAATCATGTGAGAGCCAAAGATTTGGAAACTGAAAAAAACTTCTATTCACAACCTCTGCTGTTACAATGAGAGAAAACTCTCTTATATCCAAGAAAACAAAAAAAATTACCTTTTTTGGCAGATTTCGACAATTGTCAGATTTTGTCATTTTAGGTAATTTTACATTCATATCTTGAGAATCCAGTAAGGTAGGATGAAAAGCCAACTAACATCCTAAATTTGAAACATGAGTTTCGAGTTATTAAAAAAAACAACTTTTAAAAAACTAGGAAAAAATACTAAATTGTCATTTTGAGGGACAAGATGAAAGTTTGAAGCCCCAAAAAAGTGCCAAGATGAGGTCCAACTGACTAGGGTGGGTTGGAAAACCACATGCCACCTCATAATGTATCCACCTATAAAATTTCATAGAAAATCCACATCCGAGTCAAAACTTATGACCTCCGGAAGTCCCTGCATCATCTATGCATTTAGGTCCAACCTATCCATGTACACACGTTACAACTCTTCATTGGAGTTTGTGACCTTCCTTGGTCGACTTGGAGGAATATTTTATACCAGAGATGATATATATTGATGTAATAGATTCCTAGGAAGGTGGTTATGATCATTAGCATAAGTTCATAGTTTGGATTTTGCGTGAAGGAGCTTCAACGCTATATCTTGTGCTTATTCTAATATTCTGAAATCAAGCCTTTGAGCCCTAATTACAAGCCCGCATGATGCTGGCTAGATTGCATTTGAATTTTATTATATACTAAATGACTAAATATGTATATGTTTTGTATCTTTGAGTTGTTTCCATTATGTTTACTCTTGTTGCACGGCTTGGATAGTTCATTCTATGAACCCTTCTACCATGATTGTACCATGACAGCTTGCATGCATGCAGTTATTATTTAATTTTTGTGGGGAATCTTGTAGTGGTCATTATGGTGGGCCTATTTTGGATGGAAATTGATGTAATAATATTATTTTATTTAATTTTCTAAGAGGGGGACATTCAGGTTTGCTCTATTTATTTGGAGGCCAAAAACACATTTGGGACTTTGGCAGATTTGAAAATTTTCTCACAAAGTTGTTTAGCTTGTGTTTTCTTCAGGGAAACCATTGGAGATGGAGCTTGTGGCTAGTGGACATGAGTTCCCAGAATTCTAAGGGTGGTGTTCTTGGAATACAGAGAGCAATCTCACTTCAGAGGTTGCATTAGTGCTGAAGGATTGTAGTAGTTTTAGTGTTTTGTGTGCAAGAGTAGATTCTGGTGATTTCAGAGCATTTGTGTTGTTGTAAGTTTTGTATGTTATTGCATGTTAGTATAGAAGGTGTATTTAATCCATTTCAAATGTTTGGATCAGCTTTAACCAGTTGGGTATTGCTGGTTTGATCTCAGGAGCATTATATGTGAAGTATCTATATGTTTCGAGCATTTCAGAGTGTTTGTGGTGTTTCCATTGATGTTGTTTGAGTTTTATATTGTGTAGCATGTGGATGGATCATTCCTTGCTTCTATACCATCATACATGGGTTCCATAAATCATTTGGTGCAAGTGTTGTGAAGTTTTTGTGTGTTTCTAGCAATTTCAGGTGAATCACATATGTGTATTTTAGCATGTTTTTGGTGTGTGTCTAGCAGATTTGTTGTGGAGTACTGTAGTTGTTTTTGATATTGTAAAGTAGTGTTGTAGGCATGATTCCATGTCATATGTATCAGAAAATCATAATAAAAAATATTTGAGTTGTTTGTGTTCATTTTTTTTAATACTTGTGCAAACTAGTTAGCTAGTTTGGCTATTTTAATGCATATTAGTGTTAAGTTTGTTAAAGACATTTTTAGATTTGGATTTAATACTAAATTTCAGATTGGGGACATTACACTACCCACTTGGATGCAACAACATCTTTGCATTACATTGATTATCTTTTGTTTATCTCTAATTACACTGACCAAAATATTACACAAATACAATTGATGTAGGAAAATAATTATGCAAATAAAACATCATAGAAGGCCCAAAATAGAACTGAAGCACATCCAAGATCTGATGGTGATCATAAAGTACCCATGATTGATGGATCTATCAAGGTTCCTTCTTCTAAAAAAATGATCACTTTGTAATATTCTGGGACAAAACTAATTTTTAGGAGGAGTCAAATATTCTAATTCCCACTGAAATGCTATATAATCATTTGGCCATTTATATTCTTGAATTTGTGGAACATTTACCAAATGATCCTTCCACATTCTATTCAACAATCCTCTGACTTCTATGATAAACTTGGAATAACTGAATCTAATGCAATTATTCCATCAAGAATTGGATTGAAACTATGAACATTTACTTCTTGATACTTTTGCAAATGAGTGATTACATTGGGAACTATCTAATTGAATTCCTTCTTCCAATTGTCAAGAAATTTAATATGAGCACTTTCCCTAGAATCTCTGGTATAAACTAATGGTTGAGTGTATGAAAGGATTCCATCTTTGTTCTTATTTTCTGACTCTCCCTAGATATATACTAAAAATCAATAACCATCTTCACCATCTTCTCAGTGGGCTTCAGAGCTGTTGGAGAATCCAAACTTCTCCGTAAAACTTTACACAATGTTATGAAAGTGTGATGAATAGGTTGCCATTTCTTAAATAGAGGATCTAAAATTGGGACATGAGCCTTCATCTATTCTAATTCTTGTGACAAAGCAACCTAGCATTCATGCACATCTTCTATCTTATCCATAATAGGCTTGACCCTATGCTCTAAAACATTTTCCAATACACCAAAGATTTGACATCTCACCCCTTCTTTAGTGACTTGATTGAGTTTTTTCAAATTTTCAATCTCCTTTTCCTAGCCTTACTTTAATGCATTTACTTGACTACAGGAACTATGTCAGCACCAAATTCATGAGATGTGGAAGGTTGATAAATCACAATCTCCTTGCCTTGAGAGGAATCAACTCCTTTCAATTGTTGTTTTAGTTTTACCTTCTCCAAAAACAACCTATTTACTTCTTCATTCATATCAATTTGGGCCTTCTCATATTCCACCAACTTGAGCTCCATACTCTTAATAGCAACTTGAGTAAACATGGTTGAATGCATTGTCATGGTGGCTGCCTCCAGTGCAAAAGTGTCCTTGAGTGTTTTAACCATAACGACTCCCCTCATTTCTCACACTACATCCAATAATTTTGGCTTCTCTTTATTCTTATGTTTTACCCAAAAGGCCAAAGTCTCAATCTTAGGGTTATACCCACTGCCACTCATTCCTTCTTTTGAATCAAATTCTGCAATTAACATAGAATCTTCCTAATTTCTTACTTGGTCAAGAAAAAACATTTTCTAAAATTCTATCCCTGGGATGATTAACATATTTCTCTTCAACACCATTTCTCTAGCTTCTTGTGGACTAACATTCACTTCATTTATCCTGAGCTCCTTGAAGGTCTAAGCCACAATTTAATCATGCTAGGACTCATCAGTTCCCATTTTATTTATCTGAACTCTTTCTTCAAACTCCTTCATTTTCATCTTGACCCAAAAATCTTTGAACTCAGGAGTCTTCACAAACTCATAATCTTCCATAAACCTAAGAGAGGCTATTAGCATTTCATCTTCATGTAACTCTTGTTCACCATGTACCTACATATCTACTCTTGCATCAGGATTATGAGCCTCAATCTCATGTTCAAAAAGTGGTTGATCAACCTCATTATCATCCTTCATATGCCTTAGTACACTAGAAACCTCCTCTGTATCCCCCACTTCCTCTATCATTTCATATGATACTAGGGGAGTTAAATCATCTATCTTCTATCTCTTATACCTTAGTTTCTCTGGAGGTGAAATTGGTGAAAATTGTTGCACTAAAACTGCATCAAAAGAAGGATCAAAGATCACAACTTCTCCTAGTTTCTTAATAGGAAGCTTAGAGGTCTTTGTGGGTTGTCTCTCAAGTCCTACTGACTTATCATATAACTTTTCAAAGTTATCAATATTCATCAAATCAATTCTCTTAATAGAATTTCCCTTTTTCATAAAGAATCCTAAGAAATCAGGGTCCTCTTTCTTTTTTTTTCCCTCTAATTTCATCAAAATATCCCATTTCCTCTTTCTTTGAAACACTTCTTGAGGAGTGACACAATTCCTTATCACATCTTCATCATAATCCACCTCATGGGTGATCCTTGTCTTGGTGAGAAACACTTGCCTTACAAAATTCATATGTCCCTTAGGGCCAAAGACCCTTTCTACTTTAGATCTCAAAGAGTTCCTTCCCTTCAAGTAATCTTGCACCTCTTCAAGGGTATCTAAACCAATGGAGAGCCCTCCACACATAGTCAAGTCAAGTAATAATGTACCCTTCTTCTATTTTTTCATAACATCCCTTTCCATCCACAATATCTACCACATGAATTCTAAAAATACCAAATGAGGAGGAACAAATTTGGGCAAAATGTGGGGAGGCTGAGGGCATCCATAAATCCTCATTACTATATGATCAGACAAGAAAAACCAATCACCAAAGTTATGTGTATGTCCCTTTTCTGGTTTTAATGCCAAAGGTCTTAACAACTCCCTTATTTCAGGAGGTAGCCTTGGTGAAATACTACCAAGAGTGGCCATAATTCTGATTACGAAGTCATCACAAAAATTTACATAGTCACTATTCTTGCACCTACTGTCATAAATATAACATCAACATTGTATTGGCATTCTTTTTCCATGTTGATCAAGCATTCTTATTTTCACTCTTTGTGTCCATTGATCTTTGTTTTGATACAAGATTATGTGACACAATAAGGAGTAATGCCTAAAGGTAATGGGAGCCTTGTTTTCTCTTACTTGAAGAAATTCATCATGTAATCCCTTTTCAATTACTGAAGAAAAATCAAACTCAATATTCACCTCTAAATTTTGAATCCTCATGGCCATCATCATAAGACTGACTCACATCCTATCCTGTGCATCTATTCCCAACACTTGACATAAGGCAAAGTGTGTCCTCTGGAAGTATACTTCGAAATCATCTATTGAAAATGGTTCACCACAAGATGGGGAGATAGGTATCCTTTTGTTATTGGCACCCTTCCTCATATACATTATAATCTCATTACTTTGATAAGTCTTCCTCATTCTGCTATAGTCTCCTCACTCTTTTGAAGATCAACTTTGGTGAGAGCTTGTTTGTTTAGCATGAAACACTCTATGATGGCAGATTTTGTAAATACTACCAATGGTGACCCATCAGACATCCTTACAGTCCTTGTTACTCCATGATAATGTCATGCCAATAATTTGATGAACCCAACATCCACAAAAACATTAGGGACAACTAGCTTTTCCAAGTCAAGAGTCCAAGGGTTTGAAACTGGGATCTGAGCATTCCTCTTGTCACAAAAGTACCAAAACAAGTTCCACCCTAAAAAGGAAATAACCCCTACATCTATGTGCCTCATCCATGAACACCTTCTTATAACCCTTATTAACTGATTTTGGCTATACATCCAAGATTGATTGTTGAAGTGGTCTCTTCTTTTCTTTAGGAGCTGAAGACTCTCCTTTTTTACTCATAGACTCACTTTTATTTGGAGCATTATGTAAATTACACTTATATAGGGTTCAAAACTTTTGTTCACAGAGTTATTTGAAACCAGTAATTGAAAACACCTATGGACCTGACAGAAGAGAGGCACAGATGCACTTACCTGTTCATACAACAGTTGTAGAGCCCACACCAGGCCTTGAATCCCTTCATCTCCAAACACACTCAGCTATTGTGAATGATTGAAATGGCACCAAATTCCAAATATATCAGCTCCTGAATTCTATTTATTTCACCATTAATGCCAACTCATGTTGAAAGATGCAATGGTCAATCATTGTGTGTGAGTTTGAATATGCATAATTGATCTAAGAAGATTGAATGGTCCAAAGCCCTTCATATAATTAATTCTTTATTTGCAGTAAATACAATGCCAACCTATACCGTAGTTTTGCCACAATAGATCAAGACCCTCATGGGGCAGTGGGACCACATACCTTTCACATTTTAGTCTATCTTTCTACACCACACATCACCTTTGACATCATGGTACACCTATTGCAGGCTTGTGGGTTACCTTATAGTTATTTTATTTCTTATTGTCATCCTACACATACCCCCCTGACTGATGCAGTATTGTGGTGAACACTTACACTACACCACAAGCTCCCACAAACCCTCTAAGGACTATTAGGGGTGACTACAAACCTCTGCAAGGATGCGGTATTTGACTCATATACATGTCAAGATGGAAACATAAGGATGCAACATAGGTATGATGGAAAATGGCACAATGAGGACATTAGCAAAGGCATTTTGATTTTAGGATATGATTGGTAGAAGGATTAAGACCATTTACATTGGATTTTTGGGTTTAAGGTTTATAAGGCTGGCATAATCAAGTGAATTTTACAAGTTCCAATAGAAGGATCTAGGGTGTGGGGGGATTGAGGGATATGGAAGTATGATGGGTGTTATGGTAGGTGGGAATGCTCTTTTATGTTACTTAGTTTCTTGTGCAACACATGTAGGTAGGAATGGATATTTTGGGAATGATGGATAATGGAATTTATGATTGGAAGCTCAAGTAGAGGGATTTTTCTAAACCTTAGGTGATGGGGTTAGTGGATGATGGATGAGGTGGATGGAACAGATAGAATGGATGAAGTGATGTTGAGAGGATGATTTGGGTAATGGATCTAGGTTTGAACCTACACATGACACATGTAAATAGGTTTTCATCATGGTACTTTCCCAAGGCACCACAAGAAGTGGCTTTCACCATAGAATGGATTATTTATCTTTACTTTTTTGAATTTTTTTTTTTTTATTTTTGACATTTTTTTATTTTTTTGTATTTTTGACTAGTGGTATTCAATGGGCTAACTGTGAAACCGCTTTAGGTGGATAATGTCCATAGGTTCAACAAGTTCTTCTCCTTCAAGGGTGGAGAGGTGATATGCTCATGAACCATACTTAGCTATGATGACATAGGGGCCCAACCAATTAGGCTCAAACTTCCCTTTCTTATCCCTTTCTGGGAGATTCCTTTGATTTTCTTTCAGGACCAAGTTTGCTACTCCAAACTCTCTAGCATAGATTTTCTTGTTGTAAGATCTACGAAGCTAATTCTAGTATGCTTGGAGGTGATTCAGGGCATTGAGGTGTCATTCATCCAATAGCTCTAACTCTTGGAGGTGTGCAACATGGTATTCTTCATCAGTGATGACATTATGCAAGGATATGCATAATGAGGGCAATTCAATCTCTATTGGCAAGATAGATTCAACTCCAAAGACAAGGGAGTATGGAGTGGATTATGTAGGAGTGTGGATGCTAGTGTGATAGGCCCAAATGGTGGGATAGATGTGGAGATGCGACTAGTTTCATTGACAACTTTTTTGAGGGTTTTTAGCAAGGTTTTATTAGTTGCCTCAACCTGGCTATTACCTTTAGGATAGTATGGGGTGGACCAATGATATTGAATGTGGAATTGTTTATAAAGGGTATGAACATCATAGTTTTTGAATGGCTTTCCATTATCTATGACAAGGGTGGATGGGATACTATAATGGAAGATGATATGGTAAATGATGAACTTGGTGATTTGGTTTCCAGTGGTGAAAGTGAGAAGAACAACTTCAACCCACTTAGTAAAGCATTTTGTGGCAGTGATGATGAATTTATGTCCATTAGAGGAAGGTGGATGGATTTTTCCAACAAGATGTAGGACTGAATGAGAAAAGGGCCATGGTGTTGTGATGGATGAGATCTCCATGTTGTTGACAAGGTTTACATTTTTCACATACTCACATGCATCATGCTCCTGTTGGTAAGAGACACTACTATGAAGAATACTAGAATGTTGTCATTGATGGCAACAAGTGAAAGAGGGTACATCAGCATGACAAGAAGACATCATTCTGGAAGACCAACTTGGATTGGAAACAAAGCACAAAAGTATTCAAGTCTAGAAGGCCAAAATGACTAAGTATGGACAGTGTTCAGAGTAAGGGACAAAAAGTGAATCAGTATTCCTCCATAGATGAAGACCTATAAATACAGTTTAGGTATGATGACTCATAGCTATTTAATGATGATATACTCCAGTGTTCAATTCATGACTTCCTTTGAAAGTCATTTGGTGAAAATGTCTAAGTTTGAATGAACAAAAGTAAGACAGGAAATGTGTACAGTGCAAAGTAAAAGGGTTCATTCCTCTGCAATTGAATATTTTTTTTTGTGGTTCTGAGGAAACTAAGAGACATATCATGACTATCTAAATATAGGATTATAGCTCTTGAAGTTCAATAGATCACATTCTACAATCTTTCCAGTATTGGCTTCAAGTTTGACAGTATTTCTCTGTGACAGTGCAACTGGTCCAAGATCCACATTTTGACATACAAGTTTATTTGGTTTCATGGATCTAAAATCTTGTTAAGAGGTTAGTAATGATTGTTGGATATGATTTATTGAGTCTTTTGTGGTCCACAATATGAGCTATGATAAGATAGATGAATTGACCAAGTATGTTCCTAGGGAACAAACCAACAAGCATGGTAGATCCTTATGCGGAGAAGTTACAGCATCTAGATAATCAATCTAAGTGATTATATGATTGGGGATGACCTATGTGAAGATTTTTAGATGTTTGTTTGAGTCCACAATACAGATTATACACAAGATCAAGCTGATAGAGTACAACTTCTTGCTTACACATTTTAGGTTTAGGTTGCTGACCTGATTAAGAGATAAATGTTGTTGCGGATATATATATCTGATGAATCTCATTTTGGTGTGGTGTGAAGAGAGAGAAGAAATATTGTGTGGGTGTGATTGATGCAAGTATTAGAATAGCAGAGTAGAGATAGAAGATTAGTGATGATGAAGACTTAGGATTTAGTATTTAGTTGTTAAATGACTACACCCTGGCATACTGGTAGATCTAGTTGCGATATTCATATTTCTTATATAATTTCACTTGTACTTGGTAGTGATCCTAGCTATAGGCAACCATTAAGGTTTAATAGCCCTCATTGTAATCTTTCTAGGTTTAGGGTTGTGGCAGTGAGCCTGCTAGACCTAGTTGTACTTCATGGTAGTGAGCTAGCATGTTCTAGTTTCATGGAGTGACCAAGCCTGAACATCACCATTTGTAAAAGATTGCAATATATATTGAGAGGTAATCCTCTCTGTGGTTTTTCCCTTTATTGGGTTTTCCACATAAAAATCTGGTGTCTATGTGTCATGTTTATGTGCCTTGTATTTTTGTGGTTAATTTGCTTTCTTATTATTAAAGTTGGTATTTTTCTTAATTGTTTAAATTTCACAATACTGATTCACCCCCTCTTAGTATTCAACAATTGGTATCAGAGCAAGGTTCCTTGGAAGAAGTCTAACAGCTGGGTAAATGCAAGAAGTTGTGTCCACTTAAGGTGGAAGTTTCAGAGTTAGAAAAAAATCCGAAATTGGGTTAACCAAAACGGGATCTCGCTTTTTATAAAACGGGATCCCGCTTTTTATAAAACGGGATCCCGCTTTTTAAAAACGGGATCCCGAGCCAAAAGCGGGATCCCGTTTTCAAGAAACGGGATCCCGTTTTGAGTTTCATAAAAGGTTAATATTTTAACCTTTATAAAACGGGATCCCGTTTCATCCCGTTTTATAAAGGTTAAAATATTAACCTTTTATGAAACGGGATCCCGTTTTAAAACGGGATCCCGTTATTTAAAATTTGAATTTTAAACTCGGGTTTTGCTTTGTAACCTAGTTCGGGAAATGCTTTGGGGACCCGAACCTGACCTCTGGACCAGGTTTGACCTGCAACTTGAAGGTCCTGTCAATGTCACAACAAAATAGTGACTTTGGGCATATATCTGAAGGTCTATTTTGCAGAATATTTTGACGAAATTAAAACCCATTATAGATGAGACAGTGTAGATTCTAAATATGTAATTTTTTTTACAATTGGATTATTTTTTCTATTTTTTAATCAATTTCTGATGAAATAGGTCCATAAACTTGAATTATTAGGGTTTTTTAGTATTTTAATAACTTTTTATTAACATATTTTTTTGTAAAAAAAATTGTAGGAAAATGTACTTTAGACAATTCTTTTCAATTTAAAAAAAAAAAATTTCAAAAAATGTTAAGTTTAGGTCATCTTATGCGTGATGTACATGATGATTTTTTAAAAGACCAAAAATGGCCAATAAAAAATTAATGAAAAAAAATATATTCAATAAAAAATTACAAAAAAATATGGAAAACGTGCTTCAGTGAGTTACAAATCTTTTCCCAAAAGGATTTTGAAAAATATGATTATTTAGGTCAAAATATGGATGACGTACACGTACATGGTATAGTAAAAAAAAAGTGACTTTTAAACAGTGGTTTTTAGAAACACCTATTCAAAATCACTTTCTATCATCTGGGTATTGAAAAAATTTACATATTTGGAAACTAGATTCTGAGTACTACATTTCATATTTAGTGACTTTTTCCAAGATTCCACCGTTAAGTGCTTCAAATTTTTAGGTCAAATGTGACAAATTCTGAAAATCAGGGAAAACACTTCCACTTTTTGGCCAATAAGTGGACACAACTTCTTGCACACACCCAGCTTGATGAAGATCTAGGGTAGTGTAATCATGGCAACAAGAAGATTTGGAAATTATGAAAGAAACAAAGAACTAGAAGCGACCCTTGTTGATCTTGAAAAATCTGAAGCAAAAATTAAGGATCTAAAAGATAATATTCAAGAAGCTGATGAATACATCCTAAAGCTAAGAGAGCAAGTTACGAAGTTCAAATAGAAAAGAAAGGGGCTAAATGATCAATTATATGAAGCACATGAGTTTCTAAATGGGTTGACACTAGAAGTTGAAAAGAAGGAAGAAATTGAAAGGCACTTGAATCAAGTTGTTAAGGATAAATCAGAGGAATGTGAAAAATTGGGCAAAGAAGTGCTACTTTTGAAATTTGATCTAGATGCAACCAAGAACTATGAAGAAAAGTTCAAGCTAAGTTCTGCAAATCTTGATGAGGTGTTTACTAGTCAAAGGAGTGTTGATGATAAGCAAGGTTTGGGATTTGAGAAAGGAGAAAATTCAAAATTTAGTCAAACAAACATTGAGTTAAAAACAAATAGAGGAAACTAGTTCAAAAATCAAAGAAGAAGACCTAGAAGATCTCCAGTCAGACAGCCAAATACTCAAAGGTATCCATCTTTCAATGGCCATTATTTTAATTGCAATAAGTTTGGTCATAAAGCTACTTAGTGCAAGAGTAGAATAAACCAGAATCAAAATGTTCCATCCTTTTCTAGTCAATGTTTCAATTGCAAGAAAATTGGTAACAAATCAAATGAATGTTGAAATCTAGTAAGGAATGGTTCCTACAATGCAAGGAATAGTAAATCATTCAATGGAAAGTGTTTTGCTTGCAATAGATTTGGACATATGGCTAATCAATGTAAATCAAATCCAATCAATAGAAGGAATCAAAGACAAAGGAATGTTGTGTGCTACAATTGCAACAAGCATGGACATATTGCAAGAGTCTGCAAAAGCAAAAATGTGAAAAGAAACTATCTTACTGAAGAAAGGAAATTAAGGCAAAGGAATGATAAGGGAAAAGAAAAGGTTGATCCAGTTGAAAATCAGAAAGAAATGGACAAGATCTGGATATATAAATAAGTAATTGAAGTTAAGGATAGATCCGCACTAGGATTTGGTGCAGATACTTCCTCTGGGAAGTAAATTGGGAGCTCTAGCTCAGGGGGAGTAGTGTTGAAAATCTAAAACCCCCAGCCAGATAGTTAGTTCTAGAATCTGGCACGAGGATATGTCATGGAATCTGACAAGAAAAATATTTTGAAAGAAAATCTAGAAGAAAATAAGTCTGTGTAGTACATTGCAGAGCAATTCTGATTGATTGTATCTATCAGAGTAAATTTAGGTAGCTTTTGAGAATGAGAATTTATGACAATTAGGTCAAGTGTGGAGGATAAAAAGAAAACTCATTTGCATTATAACTCACATTGCATTCAATCTATCAGATATCCAAGAGAGATTGAAGCAAGATTTCGAGCATTAATAGAGATTCAAAGTACTCAGAGCGATCTAGGTGAAGAAAACCCTAATCTGACATAACAAGGTATTTACCATTGGAACTTTACTAAATCTTTGCAATTGTAAGCCCACAAGTTGTTGATATTACTAAGCGACCAAGACCCAAATTCAAGAAACATGCCTTCAAAGTAATTGAAGTTGATCTAATGGGTACATTTTCAAAAATACCATACAGAGTTCTATATGTGGAAGACGTTAGGGTATTTATCCATGTTGCCCTAGATGAGTTCGATAATGACAAATTCTCAGATTTATACCTAAAGCATTTAAGAAATGATCAATTTGACCTAAAGAAAGAATACAAAGTCTTAGAAGAGAAGAAATTCATCTAGTATTTAGATTTTACTGCATTCACAGAAGATGAATGGGTCTAGTATATCCTAAGTCAAATTCATGATGAATTCATGTGGTTAGGGCAGCCCTTCAAAATCACCAAGGAAGTGATTAGGGCATTAATAGGTTTAAATTCTACCAGAGATGTGCCCTTACTAAAAGTTGTGAAGAATCAAACTATTATAGAGGCTACCAGAGCCCAATTTGATAAGAGGGCATTAACCATAACCGACATCACAGACCATGCGGTAAGATTTGCTTCAATGGTCATAGGTTACAAGATCTATTTATCAAACTAGGAGAACTCAGTCTTTGGTATTGTGATATATACCACATATCAAATGGTCAAAGAGAATGCTAATTATGATTTATGCAAGTTTCTAAAAATTCATCTACTGGAGAATCTAAAGAAGATCAAGGAAAGTAAAAACTATCACTTCAAATTTGGTACGCTGATTATATGTCTATTCTTCTATTTTATGAATGAGTTGCCAAGCATGAAGACTATGTTCTGGTTAACTAGAAAACTAGTAGCTGCTCAAATTAGAAATCATTTAAATAGTATTGGAAGCCATGATGAGAAAAAGGAAGCCCTATGGGGGTACTACAAGAATTTTCAAAGCATGATGCATCCAAGAGAAAGAATTCCTAAGAAAATTGTTGAGAAGTATAAGGATACTATATGTTTTATGGTTACAAAAGATCAATGTTTGATGGAGGCTATTGAGCCTAGGACAGTCTGGATAATGCCAATGGGTTATGAAGTGGATGGAAAAAATATTAGATAACTATGCTCAACATATGTTGAGCAAGCCCAAGGACAACAAAGAAGAAAGGTTTGGAACATATGCAGAGCTATCGGTGAAATTACATGTTGAACTTAGGCAACCTAAAATCTCTAGCAAAGTGAGAAAGGAGGTAGAAGAAGTTGCATTGAAACATGGTTTCTCTAAAGAACATATCAGAGAAGTAAGAGAAACAACACAAGCAGAAAGGGAAGCAAGAGAAAAGAAAGAGAGTGAACTGGTTAAGGCTCCGGAGGAGCCTAAAAGGAAACAAGAAAAGTCTGAAGCAACACAGAGCTCTACAAGAATCTTAGCTACATTCTTCGATCCCACATCATCCACAAATGTGGAGCATCTGTCCAAGAAGTCTACTGACAAAGGCACAAAGAGATAGAAAGTGAAAGGAAGAAGGATGTATGTTAGTATAGGAAGAACTAACGAAGAAGAAACAGAGTCTGATGAAGAAGTGAAAAAAATGAAAGCAGAAGTTACAAAAGCCTCTGGAACTAGCAAAAAGAAACCCTCCAGTAAAGGTAAATCTGTAAAAACAAAAAAGCAAGATGTGCCCCTAACAGAGGAAGTAACTATAAGTATTGAAGATGTGCTCAAAGTCATAACAGTGGATGGAAATCTAAAACCAATTGCACAATTATATGATGAATATAATGATCCAGATAAAAGGGTTATTGAGACTGTTGTTGTATAATATTTGAACATCTACAATAGGGCCCTAATTGAAATAATTGACAATCTTCCACACAACCTGGAAAGCATAATGTTTACAAGAAAAGAAACTACCATGACTAAAGACATTGAGCTAAGACAACATACACTAATTAAGCTGTGTCCAGAGATTACTCCTGAAGAGGAAGCCAAAATCTCTAAAGAAATCAAGGACGCCTTCAGAACCAAGAAAAGGATGAACTCACTAATGTTAGGAGAAATTGATAAAGTGGTCAAGGATACTGAGGAGATCATTTTGGAGGCACCAAAGAAATACAATATCCATACCATCTATGACAATGAAGAAATAGATGTTGAAAATGATACATCTGCTCTGGAAATAAATCTTGATTAGGAAATAGATGAAGATGTCAAAATGATTGAGGAGAAAGAAGTGTCTACTGCTGATAGTGAAACAAGATCCTCTCCAAGACATCAAATAGTTGACAATGAAAGGACTGAGGAGGAACAGGCTAAGGAAAATCCTTCACCAGATAGAAAGAGGACTCTAATAAGGACATGGATCTAGATGATCCAGAACAGAGCTTGAAAGAAGAAGTCTCTACTACACTAAGAGACACTGCAAAGTTGGTTAAAGAACTTTTGGAGAAAGAGAAACAAGTTTTGGATGAACCTAAGTTTCTACATGGTCCAATAAGCTTGGACACAATGTCCCCTATACAAAAATTTAGATTAGCATCAATTGCACAGGCAAGGGCAAGAGAGGAAATGTTGAAGTCTCACATAGAGGATAGTGAGCTCATTGGTGAGGCATCTAGCATTTTGGAGAAGTTGATGTCAATATACCAAAATGATACTTCTTTGTCATCAAAAAATCAATTCAAAGGACCTATAAACTCTATAAGTAAACATTTTGAATCCTTTGAGAAATTTGTAGACATAAACGTTAGGAAAGAGTTTAATGAGAAAAGATTGAATGAGTTGATGGAAATGATAACTAATGACAAAGCCCAACTAGATAATAGAATAAAAAGAATTCAAAGTGTCATTAAAGAAGCTAGTGACATATACAAATTTTGCTTATCCTGTGTTGAAGCCACTAAGGAAATAGAAGTGAAGATCAAGGATTTAGAGTTGAAACTGATAAACATCTCTAAGTCTTTCGATCCGGTGACAAAATTAATGAGCAGCAAGGAAAATCAAGTCATCAATCTTCATGATGACTTGAACAATCTAATAAGTGAGAGGGACAAAATTAGAATCAAAATGTGTCAACTAAGAAGAATAATCAGTCCTAAGTTAGATTCTATGTTTAATCTAGCAGCTGAAGCACAAGTAGCTTTACAATCTGACACACCCTCTGATCTTCATAAGGTAGAGACTGTATTTTTTCTACTCAGTGGTCATATTAAAATTTTAGACAATGCCAAGAAAAGTTGGGATGGTGAGCTAGCCCAAATAAACTGCATTTTCAACGACATCCTCTAGCACATGTAAAATAAAGTTGAAGATTTTACCTGTACATATGCAGCAAAGTATAGCAAATTTTGCAGTTTTGATAATTTTTTACTCTGAGACCTACACCTTTTCCATTGATGTAAAATGGGGAGAAGAAGATCAGTGAAAAATGGGAAAACATCTCAAGGGGAGAAGAAATATAGAGTGTATATAAAAAGGGTGAGTAGTCAACGCAGTCAAACATTTTCACTAAGTGTTGCATCAATGCCAAAGAGGGAGATTGTTGGGAAGAGGCATTGCTAAGAAGAAGACTGGAATGTTGTCATTGATTACAACAAGGAAAAGAGGGTACATCATCATGACAAGAAGACATCATTCTGGAAGACCAAATTGGATTGGCAACAAAGCATAAAAGTATTCAAGTCGGGAAGGCCAAAATGACTAAGTATGGACAATGTTCAGAATAAGGAACAAAAAGTGAATCAGTATGCCTCCGCAGATGAAGACCTATAAATGTAGTTCAGATATGATGACTCATAGCTATTTAATGATGATATATGGTGCAGGAGCACCCCTACAAGACAGGATATAGGTTCATCGTCCGCATGACAGGACATTGGTCTATTTTTAGCATGTTTGATTTCATAATGTAATAAGGTCCATTGGACCAATGCATATGTATTAGATCAGCCTAGGAGAGTGTGCAAACAGTTAGAGTTCATTATTAGGTAGTATGAGCTATCCTCTCCCAGCCGCTTGGAAGCTCCCAGCCGCTGGGAATCGAGTTGGTAGTACTCGTAGGATATTGCTATAAATAACTCAGATTAGTTAGGGTATGATATCAGAGAATATCATAGAGAAGAGAGTAGTAGTTATGTTATGTTGTACTAGTGATTGAGTGAAATCCAGAGATCAGTCTAGACATTTGTGAAACATTGTTGTAGAAACAGGACATTTGTGTTTCATCTAAATAAGATCTCATCAATTGCATTATCTGGTTTATCAGCTGTTTATGTTTTGATTTCTATTCTGATTACAGGTTAATGGATTCTTTCAACCCTTCCACCGGTTGATTATGTGAATCGGTGGAATGGTCATGCATGTTAGTTTAGGTTGTACTTTAGGTTTCTGTTTATGCATTTCATTGTGTGGGAGATCGATTGGTAGCATGCTGTGAATCAACCTAGCATCCTCATGTGCTAGGATTTAGGAAGATAAACTGTTAAGTTTTGATCTGAAGGTGATCCAGCCCGATCATCATGTTTTCTTTGTAAGATTGTGTGATTCTGTGAGTTTGCATGCAGCTGACGGATATACAGGGATCTGCATGTGCTTTTCCAGACGGAGTGAATCGCATCGTCATCTACGAGTATATCGCTATCCGGATCGGGTTATGAAGCTGACGAAGACTGTATGTTTCAAGTGCATCAGGATGATATAGGTTGGATATAGACTCAGTGTGTATATCATCATTAGGATCATCTTTCGTGTGTATCCATCGTCCGCATGTCGCTATCGCATGCAGGAGTGAAAGTTCACTTTTTTGGCTAAGGACCGGAGAGGTCATCATCAGGATATTGAAAAGATGATCGGATATTCATTATCAGGTTGCGGAGGATATAAGTGTCTTATATCCTGTTGACATCATCATTAGGTGCATTGACATCATCATCGGGTGCAAGTGATGTCATCGTCATCAGGATATTGCGAATATCACCCTATGTAAGTTTATCCTGCTGTCGCTAAGTGTTTTGGCATCGGCGTAAGTCATCGGCATAAAGTTGAGTATCATCATCAGGATGTTTCAATATGACCGGATAAGTCATATCCTGATGCTGTTGTTTCAGTAGTCGGATATCGGGGTGACGTAAGCATCGAGGGAAAGGTGCTTGAAGTTGTCGTCATCAAGATATATTGGAGGAACCGGATATTTTATATCCTGCTGATGAAGAGGATGTCGAACATCATGATGATGCAGATAGAGTTTGGCGGTCAGATGAACAGTGAACATCAGGAGGATGTTTGCGCTTGCCGAATGTGATGATGCTGCTGACAGGCGAAAGGCGAAAGGTGATAAGGAAGTGAACAGTAGTCAGCAGGAGGATATTTCATGCCTCTTCGAGATATGATGATGATGATAAGCCGATAGGTATTACACACTGCATGTACAGGATTTTAACATGCTGGTTGTGTTAATGACTCATCCTTCCCATTTGTAAGCTTCTGTTGTGTTTTCCTCTGCATCATAGTGGTATCAGAGCGAAGGAAGGATCTTCTGGAAAAGATCAGGATATAGTAGGATGTCAGGTGACGAAGGAACATCTGAGATGCCAGCAAGGATGACCAACGTTGAGTTGGTAGTTCTGGTGAAGAAACAGATTGCAGAGAGCAAGGCCGTGAAGGCTCAGAATCAGGAATTGAAGGATGAGTTAGCGAAGTTGAGGAGCAGAGTAGGTTCTGGTAGAGAAGAAGATAGAGAAGAAGAAGAGATCCCTAGTTGGAACGAGGAAGTCGTTCCTGCAGACCAGAGACCACTGTTGAACGCCCTCAAGGCCATGGAGAGGAGAACCATGGATGTGAAATTAGATTTGCCAGTGTTTACAGGAAAGATGGAACTTGATTCAGTGATGGAGTGGATAGACTCCTTGAACAATTTCTTTGAAACGGAGGAGATACCAGAACAACAGAGGGTGAAAATAGCCCAGTCCAAAATGAAAGAAGCTGCCTTGACATGGTGGAATTTCGCCCAAGATGATAGAGTACAGGAAGGAAAGCGTAGAGTCACTACATGGAAGAAAATGATGGCATTAGTAAAGGAAGCTTATGTCCCATTGGATTACAGTATCCAATTACACAAGAGGAAGCAAAACCTGAAGCAGAAGGAGCTAGATGTCAGCTCATATACAGAAGAGTTCATGAAACTTTGTATGAAAACAAAGGTAAAGGAAAGTGAAGAAGAGAAGGTAGCCAGATACCTTAATGGATTGAGGTTCAACATTCAGGAAGATTTAAGTCTGCATAATCCAGATACAGTTCAGAAATGCTTTCAGTTGGCATTGAAAGTGGAAGAGAAGTTAAAGAGAAAACAAGAACAACACAATAGAGGAAGAGGAAGACAACAAAGGGGTGGAAGAGGTCCTTTTAGAGGTAGACGACATGGACATGGATATCAAGGAGAATCCAGTCATGACAATAGTAAGGGAAACAATAGTCAGAACTAAGGGGAAAAATATAGTTAGCAAGGAAACTTCAGAGGTAGAAGACCTTTCAGAGGAAGATCCCAGGGCAGAGGATCCATCAGATGTTATAACTGTAACAAAGAAGGCCATATAGCCAGCAGATGTCCAGAAAAGGCCACAAGCTCAACAGGAGAAAGGAGAACAAATCTGATCCAAGAACCTGATAATCAAAGTATGACAGGCTCTAATGATTTTCAGAGTGTGAATGCTCCTGATAATTATGGATACCCAGAAAGTGGAGAGTCTCTAATGATGAGAAGAACAATGACTACCATGAAGGTACCTGACAAAGAATCCCCTCAAAGAAAGTCTCTTTTCAGGACCATTTGCAAAGCAGGAGTTAAGGCATGTAAAGTTTTGATTGATTCTGGTTCTACTAAAAATTTTGTGTCTGAAGAAATGGTGACAAAGCTTAAGCTTAGGAGATTGCCTCACCCATCCCCATATAAAGTCTCGTGGCTTACCCAAGGTCAGCAGACAACTGTAGAAGAGCAGGCTTGGGTAGAATTTTAGATTGGAGCATATAAGGATAAGTTGTTGTTTGACATTACCACGATGGATGCTTGCAATCTTTTATTTGGTAGACCATGGCAGTATGATTTGAAGGCACAACATGATGGTGTTAGAAACATCTATACAATCACTAAAGATGGTAAGGTTATAAAGTTACTACCATTGACAGAGAAGGAGGAGAAATCTAAAGGAAAAGAGGTGAAGGTAATGCTGATGGAAGGTAAACAGTTCATGAAAGAAGTAGCAGCAGAAGGTGCAGTTGCATATGCCCTAATCCCATGTATGAGGGTGAATACAGAACAGCAGCAAGAAGTCAAGGAAGAGAAGAAGCAAAGGTTCATAGACCCAGCTATCCAAGAGCTATTGGATAAGTACAAAGGTATCATCTCAGAAGGAATGCCAAGATCCCTACCACCTGTCAGGGATATTAGTCACTGCATAGACTTAATTCCAGGGTCAACACTTCCAAATAAAGAAGCCTATAAGCTAACTCCAGAACAGAATGCAGAAGTAGCCAGACAAATTGAAGAATTATTGGATTCAGGTCTGATTGGGAAGAGTTTAAGTCCATGTGCAGTACCAGCTGTACTAGCACCAAAGAAGGAAGGTACTTGGAGGCTTTGCACAGATTCCAGAGCTATTAACAAGATCACAATCAGGTATAGGTTTCCAATCCCTAGGATAGAGGATTTACTTGACTGTTTGGGAGGTGCTAAGTATTTTACAAAAATAGATTTGAAGAGTGGATATCATCAGATCAGGATTAGGCTAGGGGATGAATGGAAAACAACATTCAAAACTAATGAAGGGTTATATGAGTGGAAGGTTATGCCTTTTGGTTTATCTAATGCACCTAGTACTTTTATGAGGTTGATGAATGAGGTTTTGAAAGAGTTCATTGGTAAGTTTGTCATAGTATATCTAGATGACATTCTGATTTTCAGCAACACAAAAGAAGAACATCTCAGACACATAGATTTGGTTCTTAAGAGGTTACATGAAGAGCAGCTGATGATAAATTTAGACAAGTGTTTGTTCATGCAAGAGGAGATCACATATTTGGGTTTTGTCATTTCACAAGGAAAGTTACAAATGGATAAGGAGAAGGTAAGTGCCATATTGTCTTGGCCAACCCCAAAGACTATGAATGATGTCAGAAGTTTCCATGGGTTAGCAACCTTCTACAGGAAGTTTATAAGAGGGTTTAGTCATATTTGTGTACCCATGCTTGATACCATCAAAGGAGGACAGAAGTGCAGATTTGTTTGGACTCAAAGAGCAGATGATTCTTTCGAAACATTGAAGAAGAAGGTGGCACAGCAGCCAGTCCTTGCACTTCCAGACTTTAACAAAATCTTTCAGGTAGAATGTGATGCCAGTCACATGGCCATTGGAGCAGTACTCAGCCAAGAAGGTAGACCTATTACATTTTTCAGTGAGAAGCTCAATGATGCTAAAAAGAGGTATTCCTCATATGATTTGGAAATGTATGCTTTAGTCCAGTCACTCAAGAAATGGAGGCATTACTTGATGCCAAAGGAATTCATAGTATTCACAGATAACCAGGCTCTGAGTTTCATAAACAGCCAGGAAAAGCTGAACCATAGACACATGAAATGGGTAGAAACCTTACAAGCGTTTACTTTTACATTGAAGCATAAGAAAGGAGTCAAGAATAAAGTTGCAGATGCTTTGAGCAGGAGAGTTCTAACAGTCAACCAGATTCAGTTAGAAAGTGTTGGCATTGATTCACTAAAGACCATGTATGAGACTGATGAAGATTTTGGGGAGATATATCATGTATGTACTTCTTTTGGAGAGAAATATCATGCTGAATTCTCTGAATTTTTGATTCAGGATGGATTGTTGTTCAAAGGTGGACAGTTATGTATTCCAAGGTGTTCTATGAGGTTAAACATCATTAAGGAGAAACATTGTGGATCTATGGCAGGTCATTTTGGTCTAAATAAGACTCTTGATCTTGTCCGAAGACATTACTTTTGGCCTAAGTTACAATCAGATGTCAGAAAGTTTGTAGAGACATGTGTGATATGTCAGAAAGCTAAAGGCAGGTCGACTAATGCAGGTTTATATCAGCCCTTACCCATTCCTTCCAGACCATGGGAAAGCATAAGTATGGATTTTGTCTTGGGTTTACCAAGGACAAGGAAAGGGTTTGACAGTGTTTTTGTTGTAGTGGATAGATTCAGCAAAATGGCACATTTCTTACCATGTAAAACCACTGCTGATGCTTCATACATTGCAGATTTGTTTTTCAGGGAGATTGTCAGGATCCATGGATTGCCATTGAGCATAGTGTCAGATAGGGATGTGAAGTTTATTGGTCACTTCTGGAGAACTCTTTGGAAGAAACTTGGAACAAATTTGTCTTTTTCCTCGGCATATCATCCTCAAACGGATGGACAGACTGAAGTAGTGAACCGTTCCTTAGGAAATTTGCTTAGATGTTTGACAAAACAACATGGAGAAAGGTGGGATAATATTCTATCTCAAGCTGAATTTTCCTATAATGATACTGTCAATAGGAGCACAGGGAAATCACCTTTCCAGATAGTTTATGGTATGCATCCAAGAGGAATTTTGGAATTGCGAGATCTACCTACAGTAGACCCTGTTAGTGCAGAAGGAGAAGCTTTTGCAGAGCCATCAAAGAGGTTCATGATCAAGTCAAGACCCAACTGCAGCAAACCACCTTGAAGTATAAGGAATATGCTGATAAAAAGAAGAAGGATGTTCAGTTTGATGTTGGAGATTTGGTATGAGTTCATTTGAAGAAGGACAGACTTCCTAAGGGAAAATATACTAAACTCATGCAGAGAAAAGTTGGACCATGTCAGATCTTGCACAAGCATGGACAGAATGCTTATGAGATACAACTTCCCCCTGATCTTGGTTTGTCCCCTATATTCAATGTATGTGATTTAACTCCATACAAGTCTTATCCAGATGTAGATCAGGATCTCCTACAGGATACAGTCCATGATAACATTTCCAAGCATGATCCTCCACAGTTGCAGAAGGTTTTGGACACCAGAGTGGTCAAACAGACCCGGAACAAACAGTACTTGGAGTATCTAGTCTCTTGGAAGGG
Organism: Cunninghamia lanceolata; assembly: GCA_027924645.1. NCBI lineage: Eukaryota > Viridiplantae > Streptophyta > Pinopsida > Cupressales > Cupressaceae > Cunninghamia > Cunninghamia lanceolata. The sequence continues at coordinate 4,348,667 of BSBN01000738.1, forward strand.
AAAACCTAATTCTGAAGCAGTCTGGATGACTGAAGAGCAGATCTAGAAACATGGTGCAGATCTTCATACTCTCATCTCAAGTGGACTTGAGATTTCTTCTTCTGGGGAGTATGGTGCAGGAGCACCCCTACAAGACAGGATATAGGTTCATCGTCCGCATGACAGGACATTGGTCTATTTTTAGCATGTTTGATTTCATAATGTAATAAGGTCCATTGGACCAATGCATATGTATTAGATCAGCCTAGGAGAGTGTGCAGACAGTTAGAGTTCATTATCAGGTAGTATGAGCTATCCTCTCCCAGCCGCTTGGAAGCTCCCAGCCGCTTGGAAGCTCCCAGCCGCTGGGAATCGAGTTGGTAGTACTCGTAGGATATTGCTATAAATAACTCAGATCAGTTAGGGTATGATATCAGAGAATATCATAGAGAAGAGAGTAGTAGTTATGTTATGTTGTACTGGTGATTGAGTGAAATCCAGAGATCAGTCCAGACATTTGTGAAACATTGTTGTAGAAACAGGACATTTGTGTTTCATCTAAATAAGATCTCATCAATTGCATTATCTGGTTTATCAGCTGTTTATGTTTTGATTTCTGTTCTGATTACAGGTTAATGGATTCTTTCAACCCTTCCACCGGTTGATTATGTGAATCGGTGGAATGGTCATGCATGTTAGTTTAGGTTGTACTTTAGGTTTCTGTTTATGCATTTCATTGTGTGGGAGATCGATTGGTAGCATGCTGTGAATCAACCTAGCATCCTCATGTGCTAGGATTTAGGAAGATAAACTATTAATTTTTGATCTGAAGGTGATCCGGCCCGATCATCATGTTTTCTTTGTAAGATTGTGCGGTTCTGTGAGTTTGCATGCAGCTGATGGATATACAGGGATCTGCATGTGCTTTTCCAGACGGAGTGAATCGCATCGTCATCTACGAGTATATCGCTATCCGGATCAGGTTATGAAGCTGACGAAGACTGTATGTTTCAAGTGCATCAGGATGATATAGGTTGGATATAGACTCAGTGTGTATATCATCGTCAGGATCATCTTTCGTGTGTATCCATCGTCCGTATGTCACTATCGCATGCAGGAGTGAAAGTTCACTTTTTTTGGCTAAGGACCGGAGAGGTCATCATCAGGATATTGAAAAGATCACCAGATATTCATTATCAGGTTGCGGAGGATATAAGTGTCTTATATCCTGTTGACATCATCATCAGGTGCATTGACATCATCATCGGGTGCAAGTGACGTCATCGTCATCAGGATATTGCGAATATCACGCTATGCAAGTTTATCCTGTTGTCGCTAAGTGTTTTGGCATCAGCGTAAGTCATCGGCATAAAGTTGAGTATCATCATCAGGATGTTTCAATATGACCGGATAAGTCATATCTTGATGCTGTTGTTTCAGTAGTCGGATATCGGGGTGACATAAGCATCGAGGGAAAGGTGCTTGAAGTTGTCGTCATCAGGATATATTGGAGGAACCGGATATTTTATATCCTGCTGATGAAGAGGATGTCGAACATCATGATGATGCAGATAGAGTTTGGCGGTCAGATGAACAGTGAACATCAGGAGGATGTTTGCGCTTGCCGAATGTGATGATGCTGCTGACAGGTGAAAGGCGAAAGGCGATAAGGAAGTGAACAGTAGTCAGCAGGAGGATATTTCATGCCTCTTCGAGATATGATGATGCTGTCTGTGTTAGCAAGAAATATGATGATGATGATAAGCCGATAGGTATTACACACTGCATGTATAGGATTTTAACATGCTGGTTGTGTTAATGACTCCTCCTTCCCATTTGTAAGCTTCTGTTGCATTTTCCTCTGCATCAATATACTCCAATGTTCAAGTCATGACTTCCTCTGGAAATCATTTGGAGAAAATGTCTAAGCCTAGATGAACAGAAGTAAGACAGGAAATGTGTATAGTGCAAAGTAAAAGGGGCCGCATTCCTCCGCAAGTGCATATTTTGTTCTACAATTTTGAGGCAACTAAGAGACATGTCATGAATACCTAAATCTAGGATTATAACTCTTGAAGTTAAATAGATCACATTCTACAAGCTTTCCAGTATCAGCTTCTAGTTTGATAGTATTTCTCTGTGACAGTGCAACAGTTCCAAGATCTTCATTTTGACATACAAGTTTATTTGGTTCTGTGGATCTAAAGGCTTGTTAAGAGGTTAGTAATGATTGCTGGATATGATTTATTAAGTCTTCTATGGTCCACAATATGAGCTATGATAAGACAGATGAATTGACCAAGTATGTTCCTAAGGAACAAACTGGCAAGCATGGTAGATCCTTATGCAGAGAAGTTACATCATCTGGATAATTAATCTAAGTAATTATATGATTGGGGCCAACCTATGTGAATATTTGTACCTATTTGTTTGAGTCCACAATATAGATTGTACACAAGATCAAGCCGACAAAGTACAACTTCTTGCTTACACATTTTAGGTTTAGCTTGTTGACCTGATTAAGAGATAAATGTTGTTGCAGATATATATATCTGATAAATTTCATTTTAGTGTGGTGTGAAGAGAGAGAAGATGGATTGTGTGGGTGTGATTGATGTGAGTATCAAAATAGTAGAGCAGAGATAGAAGATTAGTGATGATGAAGACTCGGGATTCAGTATTCAGTTGTTAAATGACTACACCCTGGCATACCGGTAGATGTAGTTGCAGTATTCATATTTCTTATATAATTTCACTTGTACTTGGTAGTGAGCTTGGTTGTAAGAAACCATTAGGGTTTAATAGCCTTCATTGTAATCTTTCTAGGTTTAGGGTTGTGGCAGTGAGCCTACTAAACCTAGTTGTACTTCATGGCAGTGAGCCAGCATGTTCCAGGCCCGTGGAGTGATCAAGCTTGAACATCACCATTTGTAAAAGATTGCAATATATATTGAGAGCTAATCATCTCCATGGTTTTTCCCTTTCTTGGGTTTTCCATGTAAAAATCTAGTGTCTATGTGTCATGTTTATGTGCCTTGTATTTCTGTGGTTACTTTGCTTTATGATTATTAAAGTTGGTATTTGGCTTAATTCTTTAAATTTTAGAATATTGATTCACCACCCTCTCAGTATTTAATAGCTCCATGGTATGCCAATAATATCTTGTACACAATAGCTTCTTAGCTAGGACAAGACCGCTTGTGTGAGCACCACAGATACCTACGTGGACTTCATGTAGTGCAAGGGAAGATTCTTCTATGTTTAAACATCGTAAGAGAGTATCATCATAGCTTTGATGATAGAGGGTATCGGTGAGAATGGTATAGCGAGAGGCTTGGTGGATGAGGGATTGTTGTTGTTTTCAAGTGGAGTCATGAGGGAAAGTGTGATGTTGGAGATAGGTGTAGATGTCATGATATGAAGGATTTTCAGGACCAACAATCTCACATAGGAATTCTGAATCGGTGACATGATATGATAGCATAAGAAGTTGTTCCACAAGGAACTCACACTGGTGACTATCATGAGGCATATCTAGGAGGGAACCAATAGTGGCCATGGCATTGACAATTTTGTTATTAAGATGAGGTACCTATTCAAACTTGATGTAGGTGAAGAGTAACATGTATTCATCAACCATTTGCTTGTAGGGTACCAGTTTGTCATCTTTAGTGAGGTATTCACAATTAACCTATTTAATAACCAACTAAGAATCACCATAGACTTGTAGCTATTGAATGTTCCATTGAAGTGTTGTTTTGAGACCAATGATCAAGGCTTCATACTTGGCCACATTATTTGTGCATGGGAAGGCAAGCTTGTATGCTTTGGGAATGTAGTCACCTTATCAGGTTATCAATAGTATTCCTAGCCCTTAACCATGATTGTTGAAAGATCCATCAAAGTATAATTTCTAATTTGCTGATTCTATCATGGTTAAGATGGATTTGTCTGAGAAATCAATGGAGAGTGGTTGATGATCTATGAGGGGTGCTTCGACCAATTGGTCTGCAACAACCTATCCTTTGATTGCTCTTCAATAAACATACTCAATGTCAAACTTGATAAGTAGAATTACCCATTTTTCCATTCTTCTTGTGAGTGATGTCTTGGAAAGTAGGTACTTAAGAGGGTCGACTTTAGAGATGACCTTTATAGAATTATCAACATGTAGTGTTGCAACCTTTTGTGAATAGAAAATGACAGCTAGACATAATCTTTCCATGGGTGTGTAGTTAAGCTCATAGTTGACAAGGGTCCTGCTGATATAGTATATAGCCCTTTCATGGCTGGTGTCATCATGTTGTGCTAGAAGTGCCCCTAGTGCTACTGAAGTTGCTGATATGTACAATAGTAGGGATTTTCTAGGGATAGGTTCCATTAGGACTAGTGGTGAAGCTAGATATAACTTGATGTAGTTAAATGCCTACTGGCAATTTTGGTCCCATTTGAAATGTACATCCTTTTGAAGCAAATGGGAAAAGGGTTGATATTTATCTGTTAGTTGGGATATAAATCTTCACATGGCTTAAAGCTTCTCTTGGAGACTGCATATTTGTTTGAGTCTTAGGTGGTGGCATTTCTACTATGGCAATGACTTTAGTGGGATCTGTCTCAATATCTCTGTGGGAAACAATGAATCCTAAGAGCTCTCCTAATGTGATGCCAAACACACATTTCTTGGGATTGAGACGAAGTTTGTATTCTCTAAGGTATTCAAATAATTGTTGTAGAACTTCAACGTGTTCTTCTCTTGTTTTTGGTTTCCCAAGGAGATCATCCATATAGTCCTCCATGATTTTATGTAGCATCTCATGAAAAATAGTAGTCATGGCTCATTGATAGGTGGCTCCAACATTCTTTAGACTAAAGGGCATGACTTGTCGGTAATAGGTACCCCAAGGACAAGTTAAAACTATCTTATGTTGATCTTTAGGGGCAATTATCATTTGGTTGTACCTAGAGAAGCCATCCATGAGGGAAAGCATCTCATGTCTACCAATGAGATCCACAATGATATCAATGTTTGGAAGTGGAAAGTCATCCTTTGGACATGCTTTGTTGAGGTCATAGAAATATGTGGATACTCAGATGCCCCTAGGTTTCCTAGCAATTGGAACAATGTTGGAGACCCATTCAGGGTAGTCTATAGGACAAATAAAGCTGACTTCTAAGATTTTTTGCAATTCTTCTTTGACAAGTAAGGTGACTTGAGGATGTATCTTACGTATTTTCTACTTGACCGGTAGTGCTTCTGGATGCACCACAAGATGATGAACTACCAAGGAGGGATCAAATCCTAGCATGTCTGTGTATGACCAAGAAAAGACATCAGGAGCTTTGTGAAGGACTATTGAAAGATTGGATTTCTCTTGATTGGTGAGACTCTCTATGATATGTGTGAGCTTGGGTTGTTCTTGTGTGCTGAGGTTAATTTATCAGGTGTCTTCAATAAGGATGTTGGAGCATTCCTGCTAGTAGGATGATATAGGGGGAAGATGAAGATCCTCATCTTCTAACACCTCAGAGAGTTTTTCATCAGGAGATGCATCTTTATTTTCCTCTGTTGTGTCTAAAAGTGCCTCAGAGATGTCTTCACTAGGGGAATTTTTTCTCTTTTTTGATTTTTTGTTTGGACTAAAGATCTCCTCTTCCCCAAAGTAAGCTTATGTGTGGAAGCATATGTCATACCGTAAGGTGTTGTGGAGTTCTAGGAATGCGGAGAGGGCCTCATTGTGTGGGAACATGTCAAAAGGCGGTGGTCCTTGATAATCCTAGGCAATGAGCATGGGGTGAGCGAGAGGAAGATCAATGATAAAGATGACATTATTGGGGAAGATACATGAAAGGCCATGATCTTCACAGGAAGCTATGATAACACTCGAAGTAATGTTTTCAGTAATAGAAGAGGATTCAATCACCTCTACTAAACTTTTAGTGGGTCCACAAATAATCACAGTAGGCGGTGCCTATCCTAAACTGAAATGTTTAGCATAATACCTTAGAGATGTGGGATAAACTGGGATAGGTTCAATAGTACCTTGTTCATCAATTCCAAGTCCTTTCCCATGATAAGGCATCTTGGTGCATATTTGAAAAGGTACAAGATATTTCTCTTTGGAGTATGTTTGCTGGTGCTAGAGGGGTTTCATCATAGTATAGTCAATCACTTAAAGCTATTTCTTTGCCTTCTTCTCTAGAAATTTATGCTGGGACAAAGGGAATCTTTTCATCAATTCTACATTATTGTTCTTGAGCCTTCTTTTGTAGACAATGACCATGGGAATGATGGAATAAAGGAAATTGTCCCACATGGAAGACATTATGAAGCTCATATTCACCACATCCTTTGTCTATGATCTTGACTTGGGACACTTTAGGTGTTGAGGTGGAAGATGATGTGGATGCATGTGATGGATCAATGGTGATGTGTGGATTGGATGACAATGTGGATGGTATAGATGAGGGGTCTTTGAGATGTTCCCTATAAGTTCTTGGGAAATGAAATTGCCTATCATAGACAACCTCTAAAGCTTTACAATATTCAAATGGTTGTTGATCGGTGGGAATAGTGACTTCCACTCTAGTATGAGGGAACTTAAGACATTGGTGGTAACTGGAGGGAATGGCTTGCATGGCATGCAACCATGGTTGGCCAAGAAGGAGATTGTATGGTAGGTCAAGATCAAGCACGTGACATAGGCTAGGTAATGTGAGTAGGCCCACCTTGATAGGGAGGCATATAGTGCCTTCTGATTCTCTCTCTATTTTTTCATAGGCTTTGATGGAAATTACCAAAGACTCCAAGTCACTTGTTGAATACCCCAAGAGTTTTATGAACTTTAATGTACATATATTCAAACTAGATCCATTATCCAAGAGGAGCCTCTTGATTTTGTGATTGGTGATTTGGACTTCGATATGGAGTGCTTTATTATGAGGAGGATCGATAGGTGGCATATTGATTGGCTAAATGTGAGATGGTAGGATGAGGACAATTGAGCCACTAGATTTTGGAATTGTGGGGGAGGAATATCAATGGGCATATGGGACACTTGGAGAGCCTTGTTGAGGATTTCACTATGGATGGTGGATGTCTTAAGGAGTTCTAAGATGGATATTTGTGCAAGGGTCTTCCCAAGGTAGTCAAGGAGGTTATACTTGGAATTCATAGTGGTGGAAGAGGAATATGGTCCCTTTATGGTTACACATCCACATTAGGTAGTAATAGCACATTCAAGAGTGGTGCTTTTGATTTTGATGGTGGTGATATGAGTAGAGTCGAAATCAATCTGGCCTACTACATTATTGTATGGAGGTGGGACATTGTTATAGTTGATGTTTTTTTTGTTATTGGGATTAGTGTTGGAGGATGATGGTTTGGATGCGGATTGGTTGTTGTAGTTGGGGAGAGGGTCTTGGTAGACTCCTAGGCCATCATTAGGTTAGGCATGGTTGTTTCCTTCTACTTGGATGTAGTTTTTCAATTTCATACATTTACCTATGGCATGACCTTTGATACGATGATAGTCACAATATTCATTTTCTTTATATCATGTGGGTTTAGGTTGGTTCTCATCAAATGGTTTCATCATGGGAAACTCAACCATGTTTACTTAGAGTAGATTTTGGAATACAACCTCGAGTGGCTCACCCAAGGAAGTGTATGTTGAACACACCAAGTTAATGAGAGGGGAGGGTGAATCAATATCTAAATAATCTTCAATTTTAACAACTTCAACTTATTTAGACTAGATTAAAACATAATCATCATAGCATTAACATGAACATGAAAGATTAACACAATGTACATTAACACATGACACCAAATATAGAGGAAAACCCTAGAAGGGAAAAACCATGGTGAGGATTAACTCACAATATATGAAGCTCAAATAATAACTTTGTTTTAGGAGATATAACCCAAGGATGCTACTACTCCCAAGGAAGATTCTACTCCTTGATGAATTTGTTTTAGGGTCACTCCCAAGGAAGATACTACTCCATGAAATGAGAACACACTTACAAAAGATTATACTATGACAGTCTTTCTATTATCCAAAAATTGACATTGAAACTCACACTTTTTATGATTGTACTTCTACCTCTTCACACTTTCTTCTGAAGATATGAGTAGTTAGTCACACTCTATACTTGATTACTATCGCAAATATGTCTTCAAGATGAATCCAAACAACATCAACAACTTCTACTCTTCCTCCTTCAATCACACATCAATAATGCATTTGTTTTGATTTTTATTTACTTGTGTACTTTTTAATCACATTACAATCACACTTCTCCTCAATCAATTTGATTCACTATTTATACATGATATTACATTGATTAGATTTCTTATCAGCCAGATACAACATGAAAAATACATTTACAAGTTGGCCAAACAACACACAATATGAAACGTGGAGAAGATAGGTCCTAAGTGAAGCCACACATTACACTAGAAGAAGATCCAAGACTTGTAGACATCAAAATTTGCTTAACCAGGTCCAAAAATGTCCTTCACAGCTTCAAACGCTAAGGAATTACATCTCCACACTCTGCTCATTTGAAAATAGAACATCTTTAAATAAAACACATGAAAACTTAGAGCATAACGACCACATCAATTTAAAAACCTTGTGCAGTACTGGAAACAAAAAGTATCTTCATGAAAACTCTTCTAAATGAGTCCACATGACTAATACATCTCCAAATACACCTTTGCCACCGTACATCAAAGAATTATGCCACATATTTCAATCATGAACACTAGGAACAATCTGTCATCTGGAACACACTGCAACATACTATCATTTGAAAAACTAAATTGTGGACCACTAAAAAGCTTGAAAATGCAAGGAAGCATGTAATTTACATCCATGAACATGTCCTCAAAACTACAAAGGCATTCATTCATTTATGAAGAAATGCAGAGCATCCCAATAAGCCTTCACCACTAGCTTCCTCTGCCAGAACACATGTTGGTACTCTATCATCCATAACTTTCATAGCGTAAGGCCAAATGATCTAAAATATTGGAATTATCACCTTCAGTACACCTTGAACACAATTCCAAAAGCACATGCCCATATCTGTAAATGCAGAATAATGTAGAGCATTCCATTGTCTTGTACAAAACATCTTCACAAAAGTGACACTGCCTTCAAACAATCAACAACAAAACACTCTTCTGGTAATGCAATCATCATGGAACTTGAATCATACATAATAAAGGCCATCAATATCATCAAAAACACATTTGACCATCTTTGTGCTTCTAATTCCCATCTTAATATGAACTATATCTTCTCTCTTTTCTTGCTGGATGGGACATGACATCAAACTATGAACTATATCTTTTTCTCTTGCTCTTCTTCTCTTACTATATGGGACATACCATCTAGCCATGAACACCATCATACCACCATGATAGTGTTGACATCAATGACAACCTAGGTACCATATGTGTATCAATCTCCCCCTTTGGCATTGATGGCAACACATCTCTGCTTCTCTCCCCCTTGGACATCAAGGAAAAAGGGCAATCATGCCCTCAATTAGAGACCACATACCTACACATTCTTTCTTAAGCCATGACTTCTTCTTGCAGAAAAAAAACTCCCCCTAACATCAGCAACCACAACTTGCTCCCCCTAAGAGGTAGCCACCATCAATCTAGGAACTAGATATAGCATGAACTCCCCTTAGACAGATGCACCATTATGCATCTAGCAAGAAGGAGGGGAAATTACCCCTAACCTCTTCCAAAGATCCTCAAAAGTATCCTTTGCTAGAGCCTTTGTGAAACTATTTTCTATTTCATCCTTTGTTGGAACATATTCCAACTTCACTTCCTTGTCTACAACCTTATCTCCCAAAAAGTGATACCTGATTGTTATATACTTTGTTCTAGAATGCATCATGGATTCTTAGAAATATTGATAGCACTTGTATTCTCACACAAGATAGGATTGGGCTCATCATACAAAACCTTGGTATCCTTTAGGGTTTGCTTCATCCACAATACTTGTGTACAATAGGATGTTGTTGCAATGTACTCTGCCTCTGTAGTAGATAAGGACATTGAATCTTGCTTCTTGCTCTACCATGAAACTAATCTTCTTCTTAAAAAGAAAGCACCACCACTTGTACTTCTTTTATAATTAACACAACTAGCCTAGTCAACATAAGTATAACCACCCAAATCAAAATCATTACCTCTTGGATACCATAGGCCATAGTCTAGAGTTCCTTTCAAGTATCTAAATATCCTTTTCATTGCCTTCTCATGTGTTTTCTTTGGATTGGCTTGATATCCAGAAACCATACATACTACATGTATGATATCAGGTCTAGAAGTAGTCAAGTACAGTAGTGCTCCAATCATAGACCTATAGACAGTCTAATCCACCTCTGGAGACTCATCATCTTTGTTCACGTGACATCTAGTGACCATGGGAGTACTCATTAGATTTGAATCCTCTATACCAAACTTCTTCAACAACTCTTTGACATACTTAGCTTGAGAAATAAAGATACCACCATCTAGCTAGGAAATTTCAAGTCTAAGGAAGAAAGACATTTCACCAATCATAGACATCTCAAATTCTTTTTGCATCTCCTCTCCAAACCTCATACACATATCATCATCTCCACCATAGATGATATCATCAACATATACTACAACTATGAATACCATGTCTCCTTCATTCATATAAAGATTGCTATCTTTAGTACCTTTCTTGAAGCCCTGCTAAAGCAAGTACTTGTCCAATCTAGCATACCAAGCTCTAGGTGCTCTCTTAAGGCCATACAGAGCCTTCTTGATTCTGCACACCATATTTAGATCTTCTGGAAACCATCAGGTTGTTCAATGTAAACCTCTTCGTCTAGGTCAGCATTCAGAAATGTTGACTTAACATCCATCTAATAGACCTTGAAGTTCTTATGAGTAGTGAGAGAAAGGAACATTCTGATTGTGTCCATCCTTGCTACTAGAGAAAAAGTCTCCTCAAAATAAATACCTTCAACTTGTGTGTATCCTTTGCATACCAATCTTTCCTTGTTCATTACAACTTCACCTTCTTCATTTAGTTTGTTCCAGAACATCCATTTTGTTCCTATAACATTCTTATTTGTTGATCTGGGAACCAATTCCCATGTCCGATTCTTTTCAATTTGATCCAATTCTTGTTCCATGGCTTTTATCCATCCATCATCCTTGCGGGCATCAGAAAAGTTTTTGGCTTCCACCTTTGATAACAAACACAAGTTTACTTGCTCATATACTTTTACAAAACCTCTCCTATTTAGCACACCCTTATTCTTGCCTCCAATGATCTAATCTTCTGAGTGATTCCTTTGAACATACTTTTCTGGAGTCTTAGGCATCTGCTCTAGTTCTTGTTCCTTTTCTTCTTTCACTTCTTCTTCCATGGAAAGATATTAGATTCAAAGTCCTCTGATTCATGTGAGATATGATATAGGTCTTCATCTACTTTGAGATTTGTGCTTTCAATCATATTCCCCAACATCTTGTTGTAGAATCTATAAGCCTTGCTTTTGGTTGAGTAGCCAAGAAAGATTCCTTCATCACTTCTTAAATTAAACTTTCCTAGGTCTTCTTCATCTCTTCTGATATAGCATTTGATGTCAAAGATCCTAAAGTATCTGACTATGGGAGGTCTTCCATACCATAGATCATAAGGGGTCTTAGTGTTGTTGAGCCTCAGTTGCACCCTATTAATTAGATAAACAACAATATGAATTGCGTCCTTCTAGTACATATTAGGCAAATTTGCACCTTTCAACATTGCCCTAGACATCTCTTGCATGGTCCTATTCTTTCTTTCCACTACCCCATTTTGTTGAGGGGTCCTAGGAGATAACAAATGTCTCCTAATACCATTATCTTCACAAATATTTTCAAATTCATTTGAAGTAAACTCACTCCCTCTATCAAACCTCAAACATTTAATCTTGGCAACAACCCCATTCTCAACAATAGCTTTGAACACTTTAAATTTATCAAGAGCATCTGATTTTTCTCTTAAGAAAGAAACCAAAGTCATTCTAGAATAATCATACAATAAGATACATGAAATACCTCTCACCTTGTTGACTCCTTACTCTTGTAGGGCCACATAGATTAGTGTGAATGAGCTCCAATGGCTTTGAAGAAGAATACTCCTTACTTTTTAATTTTGTCTTTTTCTTCTTTCCTATTTGACATTCTCTACATACTGCATTTGTAGGCTTGATTATCTTAGGCATATCTCTCACTACATGAGTAGAACTGATCTTGACCATATTATCAAAATTGTTGTGTCTCATTCTCTTATACCATAGCCAACATTCACTAGACTGGGCCAATAAACATGTTCTTCCATTTACCTACTTCAGGTGATAGATATCACCATATGTCTTGATACCTTCTACCACTAATTTTTTAGATCCTACCTTCTTGATCTCAACACCTTTGGCATGAAAGGTGAGATTATACCCTTTGTTGTGAATCTAACTGACACTAAGAAGATTGTGTTTTAGCCCTTTGACATAGAGGACATCCTCAGTCCTATTCTTCCCATCAACTAGTTATAGTACCCTTTCCATAGATATATACTGACTCATCACCACCAAACTGGACAACACCACCATCCCACTTCTCAAGGTTGATAAACTTCACCTTATCACCAGTCATATGATTTGAGCATCCACTGTCAATCACCCAAGTCTTGGATTGTTCTTTTGCATGAAAGGTAGCCCACACAACCATTGATCTTTCATTGTTTTGATTTGTTTGCAAGGTATCAGTCTTCTCACGAGTTCTAGCATCATCCTTTTTGTTACTCACATTCAGGGACATGAAAAGTGTTTCATCATTTGGATCATCATGATTCTCATCTTCTAAAGAATAATTACTTTCTATGGAATATAGACTTATCTTGAACTTGTCTCTCCCACTATTACCCCTTGATTATTTGAAATGACATGTAGAAGCAAAATGACCAACCTTTCCACAATTAAAACATTTCAAGGGTAACTTACCTTTATATTTGTTAGTACCTTTCTTCAGTATTCTTACAAAATTTGCTTCAACTTCATCAGAGCTCTCATCTTCATCAGCAACCTCTTATTTGGTCTTCATACTAGTTTTGAAAGTGGCTTCTTTTGAAAGTGGCTTCTTTATTTAGAGCATCACTACCAAACTCTCTCATTTCAAAGGTAGTAAGGGTACCATACAATTTGTCTATAGTGTAAGTATCCAAGTCTGCATTCTCCTCAATGGTAGATACCTTATGACTGTAAGATTTGGGAAGAGATCTCAAAACCTTTTTCACAACCTCATCTTCTTTCACTTCTCCACCAAGACCTTTAATGGCACTGACCACTTCATTCACCCAGAGAATATATCTAGAGATGTCTTCTGCTCTTGAAGATCTGCATCTTAGCTTGCTTTACTTTCTTATCTCCTTCATAGATGGTTTTAAGTTTATCCCAAACTTATATAGCAGAACTGCAACTCATTACCTTTGAAAGCTCTGAATTAGCTACCCCATTCATGATAGTAAACTTTTCCTTTGTATTGTTATCATACTTCTTAACTTCATCTGCATCTGTAGCAATAGAATCAGGAACTGTGTAACTAGTCTTGACAGAGTCCCAAACACTACACCCTAGAGAATTGATATAAGCTTCCATCCTTAGCTTCCAAAAGGCTTAATTTATCCCATCAAACCTAAGTATCTTGCTAGATCCATTTTGTGCCATCCCAAACCTTCCTCAAGTGGTTAAGCTTCCCTTAGAGGAACTTGGATCTGATACCAATTGTTGAACACACCAAGATACTGAGAGGGGGGATGATCATTATGTAAATAATCTTCAATTTTAACAACTTCAACTTATCTAGAGAAGATTAAAACTTAATCATCACATATTAACATGAACATGAAATATTCACACAATGCACATCAACACATGACATCATATATACGTGGAAAACCCTACAAGGGAAAAACCATGGTGATGATCAACTCACAATATATGAAGCTCAAATAATAACTTTGTTTTAGGGGCTATAACCCAAGGAACCTACTACTCCCTAAGTAACTTCGATTTAGGGTCACTCCCAAGGAAGCTTCTACTCCCTAATGACTTTGTTTTAGGGTCATGTTGTGTGGTTACACAACACACCCCATTTTGACTTGACAAAACAGGGACCCAACCTTTTTTACTGCTTTGGGCAGTCTAGTAAAATTAAGTCATGTAGGTAACCCTGTAGGGGGTAGATAGGTCACCATGATGAGGTCAGTTGTCAAATTTAGTATTCCATATTATTAACCTCATGGTTGGGAAGTGTACGAAATTCCATGCAGATTTTCCTTTTGGATCACCCAAAAATTCTCTAAGGGGAGGAAGTTATGTTAAGTCAAAGTTTTGGTCAAACATGATATTCCAAAGGGGGGGTCATATTTCAAACATCAGTCACATTATATAAGATCAACCCGATGTAAGTTTATCACCCGATAATCACTCAGTCCGTGAAGTCCGGACGTCAATTTTACATAGTGGCTGTTATCTGCCCATCAAACAACTTCACATGTTTTGTGGAGGGTCATATTTTTAATATCCGTCATCTTACAAATATCACCCTTATCGTAAAATATCACCCTATGCCAATATGACAATGACATCATCTAAACACAACGAATGAAGAATATCACCTTGTTAATGAGGTCATCATTTCATTTTACCCCGTGGAGGTATATATCTGATGCCCACCATATTCAATAACATGACGGTGACATCATTACAACATAATGCTTAAACAAGGTTGTCAACATGCTGACGTCACCCTGATCTTTTTTGAAGGGGGTCATTTTAGTTGTGGGGGTCATATTTTGAACATCCCCTAATCTTAAATCCATAACTCGATTTACATATGGTCAACATTGACCACATCACCCAATTCCTTTGCATTAGTTTTGTCGCTCAAAGGTGAAGGGTCATTTTATCCAAAGGGGGTCATATTTTGAATATCACCTGATCTTTCGAAGATCACCCCCTATTTCCTAACATTAAATGGACATAAATGTGGTATATGGATTCTCGCCGACTGCGAATACAATTCAAACACATGGCATCATCCATGGTTTCTCTGCAGAAGATCAACGGATTCAATTGATTTAATGCAATTTTACCCTAATTTTACCCAATGGATGAGTTTAAAGGTAGTTTTCCAAGGTTATTTTCATTTACCTTGAGAAAAAATGAGAAATTACAGAGAAGAAGAAGTCAAACCCTCATACGAGCTACTTGTGAACGGATGAGATCTTCTAATGTAATGGAACGAGTGATCATCAGCATTTGCAGCCCTTTTTCGTAATTACCCACCTAACCCAGGAGAACAGTGCTATCAGGTAAGTAATTGAAAACCCTCCTATTGTCATTATCAGCATGTTCATGTAGTATGTTCTTTCTTGTGGTTTGAATCTGTAAATGTACATATCATGATTAAGTAAAGAGTAATGAATAGAGTATGCATGATGTTGTAGAGATATATAATGTGGTGTGAATACATATGGATATTGTATGGTAAGACAAGGCATGTTTATTGCAGGATTCCATGGAAGATCTTAGATGGAATAGGTCTGACGTAGAATTTGTTAAGCCTATGTTTATTCAGCCTGAGGGGGTACAATTCAAGTATGGCATCATTGGTGACACTCACCAAGCGGACACAGATTTAGCAGTATGGTCATCCAGAATAGATCATGATAAGGACAATACCCTTCTGGATGAAATATATGTTTCAGGGATGTGGCATGCAGCCAGATTCCCATATGCCATGGAGACCCCAGAGCTGGTAGTAGAATGCGCTAGGAACTATAACCCTCAGACAAGGTGGGTGGAGAAGCATGGAAGAGTTTAGGCAGACTTTTCAATTAAGGGCATCACATCTACTTTCAATCTTCTAGTTGGAAAGAAAGTGGTTAGTGTGGATCTGCATAAACTAGAGACATAATATAATAACAATAAGAAAAATGCAAGGAAGAGGATGTACCAGTGGAGGTCTAAAAGCAGCACCTACAGTGCCTCTACTAAGTTACCCATCCACATGTATAAATTTGATTTCGATGATGAGTACCAGTACATGATTGCCCTACTCAATAGAATGATAGGTCAGCCTCATGCTAGAAATTTTAAGAACTGGATGTTTGGAATCATCCAGATGGTCCTTTATATAGATAACAAGCCATTATGGGCCAAGGTCATTAGTGATGCATTGGATGAAGAGATGAGGAACCAGGGAGGTTAGGAATGCTCATTCCACATGACATCATATGTTGTGTACTCATGTGCCTACAAGGGAACATTTGATGCCCTAACTATAGTGGGTAAGGTTAGCAGTGGTGTAGATGATGCCCACATATGGGATCATTATCCTTAGATACAGAGAAAGAATTACCTCCTAGATTACAAATTGGTGAATGATGCATTCTCTATGCATCTAATCAGAATAATAGAGGAAGACAGAACCAAGAGACTGAGCATGGAAGCTCAGGTAGTCGTTTACAGACATGGGGCCTGGTTCATCCAGTATGCCACATTTTCATAAATAAGAATAGAGGGATTTGAAGATCAACCCCTTATGTTACCCAGATACCCTATTGATGGGGTGGTCCTGATGGAGTTTCTTAGATAGGTGTCTACCATAGTGGAGGCATATAAATCACAAAAGAAGATACCTCCAGTACTATTTCTAGTATCTATGGGCTGGTATATGTACTCAAATTCACAGCGCATAGAGCATGTCATGGGAAGTCTAAAACTGATGTATTTGCAGCCATTTCCATTGGCTAGATCTTATGACCCCTATGGCAGGATGCAGAAAATAATGGGGAAGCCTATACATCAGAAGCATTTGGAGGATTTTTGGATAGATTGTGAGGATGAAGTTGAGGTAAGAAGAAAAAAATATCAAAGACTCACCTTGAACTAGATAAGGACATATGACTGCATCTAAGTGCCAGCACAACTGAAGAAGGATGATGGGAAAACCATGTCAAATGAATATGAAGACAAGAAAGTCTACAATGACACTATCTCAGCCCCTGATCTAACACAACTAGAGGACATTTCCTTGGATCAGTTTATAGGTGGGGTGTTGCAGTTAACCCAAGATTGGGTAGATGAACAAATAAATAGAATGAAGAAAAGGGGTGTAGCCCTTACTATTGATCCTAAGAAGAAAAGACAAGAACTAACAGATGAGGAGTATGATGACTACCTCAATGAGAAAATGAAATCCAATGGAGAGAGGTTACCAACCCAGAAACACAGGAAAGGACCCCCCAGAGGAAAGAAAACTGATGATGAGCCTAAGGGGGTTATAATTGAAAGAATTGCCATACTAGCTAGAGGTGCATCAACATCAGGACATGCATCCACCTCATCTGCACTGCCTCTAATGGACAAACCTAAAACACAGAGGATCCTGAGGCCAGCTGTAGAAACCACAGAAGTATGGGAGGAAGGCCAAACCTCACAGCATGAAGTAGAAGAGGATATCCCATTTGAGGAAGAGCCAGTAGATAAAGAGCTTGTAGGTGATGACCTGATGATGGTTAGCAGAAAGAGAAGGGTGACGCCCCTGATGTCACCACCCAAGAAGTAAAGGACATCCATGTGGGGTGAGATTAGGACCGACCCTATTGTACTAAGAGGAGCTGGTGGTGAAGTGTTTAGGAAGGAGATGCAACATGATGTGCCACTTCCCACCATTATCAAGTTCAAGACTGAGAGAGTAGAGAAACAGACAAAAGAAGCTTTCAAAGCAGGTCATGGTGGTCCTTTCTCCTTAGAGGACACTGTGGACCTATCAGATGATGAAGTAGTGCAGAGTTTTGCTTCTCAGAGGATGGAAACCCTTGCCTCCAGTACCCGCATGACTCCACATGGGACCCCATTAGCACAGATGGTGGTATTAGAAGGGATGAAGCAAATAGCTCAGGAAGAGAAGGAAAGTAGCCCAGAAAGGGCAGCCCAACAAATTGGACTTGACAAGTTAGTGGATCAGGTGACTATCCTTGCGATTATAGATTTGACATACAAGGAGGATGTGAGCCCCAAAGATAAAGTAGGTGCACCTGATGCAACAAAAAATATTGAAGTGGCCAAGTAGGTTGAAGAAGAGAGCAATGCTCCAGATATGGGCCAGCAACAGTATGACATACCCGCTAAGCCAAAGATAGTGGAAGTCCAACAAAAGGGCGACGGTGATAAAGATACATCATGTGATGATGCCACCCAGACTCAAGTAGATATAGGAAAAATAGATAAATTAGGTCATGAGGACCTTAAGACACAAGATGTTGGTACATCAGGTGCAGAACAAGAGGTAGCCCAAAATCAGGGTGATGCACAAGGCCCAAACACAAAGACAGCCACATATATTAATATGCCTCAAGATGAGGAAAATACGAAAGTGGATGAAACACAGAAGGAGGGAGTGCAAGATCAAGAGTAGGATCATCATGTGGACATTCCACAGGATCCTCCCCCACAAAAAGGGGCCCCTCTGCAAGAAGAGATGCAACAAGATCCCCCTCATGAGGAATTCCATGAGGAAGAAACTAGGAAGTTGCCTTCTCCACCTAGAATAGAGATAGACATTGGAGATCATGGCGCACATGATGATGACAAAGGACAACAAGGAACTGGAAATGAAGTGCATCAGTGGCTGGAAAAAGAAATAGGTACGGAACAAGGTTTTGAAATTCAAGAATTTGATGTTTCCACCCTGTTTGCAAAGACAATCATGAAGCCCAAGAGGAAATCCAGATTGACATTGGCTATTAGAAGAGATCCAGCTATAGGCAGAAGGACAGCCCAAGTAGTACTTCCCACAGCAGAGAAAGAAAAGGGCAAAATCACCCTTCAAGAGTTCTAATTCACAACTGTTGATTTGGGTTTTGCTAATGAGGATCAAAAGGGTTAGGAAGGGAAAGATATCATTAATTCTTTGACCCAAAGGGTAAAGAAGGAGAAAGAGAAAAATAAATAGCATAAGGAGTACATTGCCTAGCTACATTCATATATAAAGGGGTTGATTAACCTTGATAGTACACCAGTGGATCTAGCAGTCCCATTGACTACCATATCCTAGGAGGAGGTCAATAAGCTAGACCTCATGAAACATGAAGCCATGATAATGGAGAAGTGGATGCTATCAGCCCTCACAGGAGCTGAGGAAGTTTTGAGAACCTCTTTATAGAGGTGGAATTCTCTAAGCATTTTGAAGAGAAAAATAGATAAAATGCAGAATGAAACGGGAAGAAGGTCATTCCAATTGGAAAAGGACCTAACTGCTTTGAGTGAGATGAGGAGGATTGATCCTCAAATTCTAATAAACAATCAAGTGCTGAATAACAACATTGCCCTGCTAATAGATGTATGGTATGAGGATATCAGGTTTGAATGTGATATCCTGAAGAAGTGTAGTGGCAAGCTCAGGGATACAAGTATAAAGCTGCACAATATGATGGCATATGAGGCAAAGATCCTAGAGGCTTTGGAAGGGACAGTAGAGGGAAGGATTGAAAACCAAGACGTAGATTTCCCCATCAAGGCACTACATGATAATTTCCAACTGATGGCGGATGACCCCCTCACCCACCTGATAGAAGAGGTGATGAATAAGATCATGAGGATCAAGGTTAAGGTGGAGATTTACAATGAGACTCTAAACAATAGAAAGGGTAAGCTAGAGGCAATCAAAGCTAAATTCCAGTCTCACAAGCATGCCATAACGAAAGCCAAAACCCAAGATGGCGGGGAAGTAGATAAAATAGTGCAAGCCTATGAGAATATCAGGATAGTAATGAAGGTCCATATGCAAGATGATGTTCATCAGGGTGATAGTGATATAGAAAGCAATGAGGATGATGATCATGATGAAGAAGAAGAACATGAAGAAGAGAAACCCAAGGAATAAGTGGAGATGCATCACAAAGAAGACATATGAATAATGTACTCATAAGATAATGGGTCATCCAGATGGTTGCTAGCTAGCAACTTGTGTGTTGATCATGATGTTAATCATAAACAAACATAGAATAAAAGTTACACAATAACCTTTACTCATCTTGAAAGATACGATGAATTCAGAGAATTCATGATCCCAAGTCTCCATTGATTAGTTCTTAATCTACTGACGTTACTCAGTGGTTGATGTGTGTTGCTATTTTCCAGTTCAAGGGGCCTTACATTGATTGATCAGATTCTGTTTCCTATAAAGATGCTACACAGAAAGGTTATTCTACACAGTTATTTACCAAATAATGTGTCTGCACTCAAATCTTTGCATGATATTTATCAATTAAACATGCTTTAACTCTAAATATGCTATGTATTTTCATTTTTCTACGAGATATCTACATATTTCATGTTATTTGCTTCTGAATATCTATTATTTTGCAATTGTGATGGTGAATTTATCTTTTATGATGAATCTTCAGCTATTGAGTCACATACACACTTGATACAGTCATGAGGAGAAGAAATCAAGCCATATTTTCACCATGATGTTCCACAGCTAGATATAGATGATGCAAACTTCAAAGGATAATGAATGAAGACAATACATGCAGACTGATGAACACTCCAAGGGACACAACAAATCAAAGTATGTATCCAGAATTCAAACACATACTACTCAATATTTACGATGATTTGTAATCAAAATGATCTTCTCTTTCATTAAGTATGCAAAAACATGTATGTTTACAATAACTTTGAAATAAGCCCTGATATTTCAGCAATCAAATTTCAATTAAGCTTCTGAATGTTTAAAATAAGGCATCCCTATACCTTTTATAGAATAAGGTGAGGGAGTGGTTACAAATGACCTACGGTCAAGATTTATCAATTAAGATCAATGGTGGATATTCCCTTTTGACTTGGTCAACTATCTCACATGGCACAGGTTGCCAGCTGACAACCATCTAGGTAACTTATTTTCTTCTAAGTACCTGATGCATATGTCTCCCTTGTGGCACATCTTCATTTACTCCTCAGGTTCTCCTTCTTCATCATAATGATCATCACTTTCCATGTCATCATCACCTTGATGAATATCGCCTTGTATATGGACTTGCATTATCGTCCTGATATTTTCATATGCTTCTACTATCTTATCAATTTCCCCGCCATCCTGAGTTTTGGCTTTACTAATGGCGTGCGTACTTGTGGGCTTGAAATTTATCCCTGAGGGTCTCCAATTTACTCTTTTTGTTGCTTAATGTTTCATTATAGTTCTCCACCTTGACTTTGATCCTCATGATCTTATTCATTGTTTCTTCTATCAGGTGGGTCAGAGGATCATCGGCCATCAGCTGAAAGTTATCATACAGAGCTTTTATGGCAAAGTCTATGTCTTGGTTCTCAATTTTCCCCTCTACTTTTCCCTCTAGGGCTTCCAAGACTTCTGCTTCATAGGACATCATGTTGTGCAGTTTGACACTAATATCTCTTAACTTACTACTGCACTTCTTCAGTACATCACATTCAAACCTGATGTCCTTATACCAAATATCCACTAGTATGGTAGTGTTAATATTCAGCACCTAATAATTTATCAGGACCTGAGGATTAATCCTCTTTATTTCACTCAGAGCACCCACAGCTTTCTATAACTAGAATGACCTTCTTCCGGCCTCATTCTATATTTTATCAACTTTCTTCTTTGAGGTACTCAAAGAATTCCACCTTTGCAAAGAGGCTCTCACTACTTCCTCAGTTCCCGTGAGTGCTGACAGCATCCATTTTCTCATGATCCCTGACTCATGCTTCATAAGGTCTAGTTTATTAACCTCCTCTTGAGAGATTGTAGTCAATAGGACTACCTGATCTGATGATGTATCATCCGGGTTAATCAACCTTTTTATGTATGAGTGCAGCTGGGCAATGTGCTCTTTATGCTGCTTATTCTTCTCCTTTTCTTTCTTCACCCTTTGGGTTAAAGAATCAATTATATCCTTCCCTTCCTGACCCTCTTGGTCTTCATTGGCAAACCCCAAGTCAACTATGGTAATCTGGAACTCTTCTAGGGTGATTTTTCCTTTCTCTTTCTCAACAATGGGAAGTGCCACCTGGGCGGTCCTTCTGCCTATAGCAGGATCTCTTCTAATTGCAGATGTTAATCTGGCTTTCCTCTTAGGCTTCATGATGGTTTCTGAAAACAATGTTGAAACATCAAATTCTTGAATCTCAAAACCTGATTCCATACCTATTTCTTTCTCAAGCCATTGAGGTGCTTGATCTTCGGATCCTTGGTGCCTGTCATTATCATCATATCCACCTTGATCTCTAGCATCTATCTTTGCTCTCAATGGAGAGGGTGACTTCCTTATTTCTTCCTCATGATATTCATCTTGAGGGGGATCCTATTGTATTTCTTCTTCTTGAGGAACTTCCTCTTGCGGGGGAGGATCATGTTGTGTATCTACATGCTGGTCCTAGACCTGATCTTGTACTCCCTCCTTTTGTGTTTCATCCACTTTGAGAATTTCCTCATCTTGAGGTATATTTGTATCCATGGATATCATTATGTTTGTACTAGGTGCATCAACCTGATCTTGGATCACATTCTACTCCACACCTGATATATCTACCACCTAGGTCTTAAGGTCATCATGACCTGATGTTTCTTTATCACCTAAGGTCTCTTGACTCTAGGGAGCATCATCACGTGATGTGTCTTTATCATTCCCACCCTTTTGCTGGACTTCTACTATTTTGGGTTCAGCTAGTATCTCCTGTTGTTGTTGGCCTATATATCAAGTATGTCTTTCCACTTCTGTCTAATTGACTTTCTCAACATTTTATGCTTTATCAGGTGCACCTGTTAGAAGTTGAGGACTTACATCCTCCCTTTATGTTAGGTCTATCACTGCAGGGCTAGTTACCTGATCAACTAACTTATCAAGCCTGACTTGTTGGGCTACCCTCTATGGGCTACTTTCTTTCTCTTGCTCTGTTTGCTTCAACTCTTCTAGTACCACCATCTGTACTGATGGGGTTCCATGTGGGGTTATGCGAGCGTTAGAAGCAAGGGTCTCCATTCGCTGAGAAGCTATGTTCTGTACCACCTCATCATCTGATAGGTCCATAGTTTCTTCCAGTGAGAAAGGACCACCTTGGCCTACTCTAGTGGCTTCTTTTGCTTGTTCTTCAGCCTTCTCAGTCTTAAACTAAATGATGGTAGGAAGTGGCACATCATGTTGTATTTCTTTCCTGAACACTCCACTACCAGCTCCTCTTAATACCAAAGGGTCATTTTTAATCTCACCCCTCATAGATGTTCTTTGTTTTTTAGGTGTTGACGCCACCAGGGGTGCCTTCCTCTTTCTTGTGACCATCATGGGGTCATCTTCTACAGTCTCTTTATTCACTTGCTCCTCCTCAACATTCTTTCATGAGGTTTGGCCTTCATCTTATATTTCTACAGTCTCTACAACTGGCCTCAGGATCCTTTTGGTCTTTTGTTTATCTGCTAGAGATGGTGCAAATGAGGCTGATGCTTGTCCTGATGCAGATGCATCCTCAGCTGTTACATCAATTCTTTCAATTATCACCCCCTTAGGTTCACTATCAGTCTTCTTTCCTCTGGGGGGTCTTTTGCTTTATTTCTGAGGTGGCAGCCTTTCTCCTTTAGTGTATTGATTTGTTCAGTTACCCATGATAGGGTCAACTACAACACCCCACCTGTAAACTGATCTAATGAAATGTCTTCAGGTTGCGTTAGGTCAGGGGATGAGATGGTGTTATTATACACCTTATTATCTTTGTACTCATTGGACATGGTCTTGCCATCATCTTTCTTTAACTGTGCCGGCACTGGAATGCACTCAAATGTGTTAATCTGATTGAGGGTAAGCCTTTGATATTTTCTTCTTCTGACCTCAGCCTCATCCTCACAGTCAGTCCAGAAATCCTCTAAGTGCATCTTATGTATAGGTTGGCCTATAATCTTTTGCATTCTTCCATAGGGATCATAAGATCTGGCCAATGGAAATGGCAGTAAGTTCATCAGGTTTAGACCACCTATGACCTTCTTTATGCTTTCTGAATTAGGGCATATGTACCACCCTATAGTTACTAGAAACAATACTGGAGGTATTTTCTTATTTGCTTTGTATGCATCCAGTATAGTAGATATCTGTCTTGAAAAATCCATCAGGACTACCCCATCAGTAGGGTACCTGGGTATCATTAATGGCTGTCCTTCAAAACCTTCTATTCTGATGTAGGAAAATGTGGCAAACTGGATGAACAAGGCACGATGATTGTATATAACTTCCTAACCTTCCATGCTCAATCTTTTGGTTCTATCCTCCTCCATTGTTCTGACCAGATGCATAGAGAATGCATCATTCACGAATTTATAGTCAAGGAGATAGTCCTTTCTCTGTAACTAAGGGTAATGATCCCATATATGAGCATCATTAATACTACCACCAATCTTTCCAACTATGGTCAATGCATCAAATGTACCTTTATAAGCACATGAATATACAACATATGAAGTCATGTAAAATGAACACTCCAGGCCTCCTAAGTTCATCATTTGTTCATCTAAAGCATCACTGATGATCTTAGCCCATAATGGGTTGTTATCCGTATAAAGACACATCATGATGATTCCATACATCTAATCCTTGAAACTTCCAGTAGTAGGTTGGCCTGTCACTTTGCTGAACAGGGCAATCATATACTGATATTCATCATCAAAATCAAATTTGTACAGATGCATTATAAGTGTTGTTCTTAGATCTCTATTGATATATCCTCTTTCTTGCAGTCTTTTTATTTTTTTCATATTGAATTTCTAGTTTGCGCAGATCGATACTGACTACTTTCTTTCCTTCTGGGAGATTGAATGTAGCTGTAATCCCTTTTATTGACAAATCTGCATAAACCCTTCCATGTTTTTCCACCCACCTCGTCTGAGGGTTGTAATTTATGGCACATTCTATTATTAGCTCCAGGGTTTCCATGGAATAGGGAAATCCAGCCACATGCCACATTCCTGATACAAATATGTTGCCTAGTAGGGTATTATCTTTATCATCATGCATCTTGGATGACCATGCTACCAAATCTATGTTTCCATGATGAGTATCTCTGATGACACCATACTTGAACTGTATCCCTTCAGGTTGAGAAAACATAGGCTTAAGAAATTCAGACTCAGACCTGTTCCTCCTGATGTCTGCCATGGATTCCTGCAATGAACATGACTGGTCTTACCATAATATTCACATGCATGCATACTTACAGTTTCAAACCACCGGAAAAGCACACTACTTGGACACGCAGAAAATGACACAGGAGGGTTTTTTAATTGCTTTCCTGATAACGCTTATCTCCTGGATTAAGCTGATGATTATGGAAAAGGGACTCAAATGATGATGATCACGCGCTCCATTATGCTATACATTGTATATCTGCTTACAGGTAGCTCGTATGAGGGTTTGAATGTACGCTCTGTAAATTCTCATTTCTTCGCAAGGTAAGTGCAAAATGACCTTGTAAATTCACTTTTAACTTTATTCATAGGGCAAATTAGGGAAAAACCAGGTTAAATCGATTAAAACCATTAATCTTCTATCATGAATCTACGGACGTTGCCAGTTGTTTGCACCGTGTTCGCAATCGGTGGGAATCCACCTACTACATTTATGTGCATTTAATGTCATGGGGTGAGATGAGGGGAGTGTTCTTCAGAAGATCGGGTGATATTTGTAATATGAACCCCTCTGTGTAATATGACCCTCTGCCTTTGAGCAAGAGAACTGATGTCAAGGAATCGGGTGATATTGAGAATATCGGGTCATGTTTTGAAGATCAGGGGATGTTTAAAATGTGACCGCTCAAAACTAAAGTGACCCCCTTTCGAAAGATCAGGATGACGTCACCGTCATGCTATTGAAAAAGGGTGATCGTTGGGAATATACCTCTGTGAGGTAAAAAGGATGATGACATCACCATCAGGGTGATTTTCTTTGTTCATCGAGGATGGATGACATCATCAGCATATTGGCACTGGGGTGATATTTTGTGACAAGGTGATATTTGAAAGATCAGATGATATTTGAAATATCGAGTGATATTCAAAATATGACCCCCATAAAATATATGAAGACGTTTGACAGTTAAATACGACTATCACATAAGATTGATGTCTGGAGTTTTAGACCAAATGATTATCAGGTGATAAAATTAGATCGGGGTGATCTTACATAAGATGATTGATGTTGAGAAATATGACCCCCCCTAGAATATCAGGTTTGACTAGGACTTTGACTTGTCATAACTATCGTTCCCTAAGGAATATCAGGGTGATCCAAAAGGCAAACCTACATGAAATTTTGTACTCGTTCCAACCATGAGATTATTGATATGAAATACTAACTTTAATGAACTGACCTCATCATGATGACTTACCCATCTCCCTTATGCAGGGTCACCTGCATGACTTACTTTTACCAGATTGCTAAAAAGTAGAAAAATAACAAGAACAAGCCAAGCAAAAAGTTGGGTCCCTGTTTTGTCAAGTCAAAATGAGGTGTGTTGTGTAACCACACAACAACTTGCCACCAATGAAAACAACCAAATTTCAATGATTCAAGTGAGGTGATCACATTCATATATAGTATTCTAACTCTTTCTAAGTATAAGCATCATAATCTTTCTATATGATAAAATTTTCATCATGGCAACAATACTAACAAAGGATCAGGTGTGTGCAAATGATTAATTATCCTCATCTTGAAAGCAAGTTGAAAACATGAGTAACTGGTGTTAAGCTACATAGTTTGGGAGCATCCCTCATAGCCAACCTGGATAGAGCCTTGCTGCTAGCAGGCGTCTATAGCCCTGGTAGAGTTACGTAGATGGCCTAATTTATTTCTTGTTCTGATTTTTTTCAATACTTTATATTTTATATATCTGATGTCATCATGTAAGCTCAGTGTGAAAGGTATGGCCACTTGCTGATTCAGGTTGGAGATTGTATTGGTAGCAAGGGAGTCCCTTTAGATTTTTCACTTAACACCTATACTTGTGTGTTCAACAAGCCCAAGGCTATTAGGTGAGTCACTGTGAAGGAATCACTTTGGTCAAGAAGAGGCACCCTGATGAAAAGATATTATAGACCTGATCACAAGTACTTCTCAGAATAAGTCATAACCTATATATAAATTTGTTCTCATCACTTGAATCCTAACAATTTAGTTATTTTCTAGGGTGATGAGTTGCCTCATCTTGACTAACCAAAACAAAACTCAACAAGCAAACAAAACAAAAACCAAAACAAAACTGTACAACAACTATACAAATATACACTATAATACACATGACTATCATGAAGCTAACTTAGGCTTGGAAATAATGTTTAAGGAATTATCCATTAACTGGTAATGGAACATCCTCACCTGTCAAGTTTTTAAGCCTGTAAGTGTTGTCTCCTAATATTTCAAAAATTCGGAAGGGACCTATCCAGAGTTTATCAAACTTACCATGATCTCCCTTCCTCTCATGTGCTTTGTCCCACATCAGGACTAAATCTAAGATCCTGAAGGCCTTAACCCTGGCTCTTTTGTCAAACTAGCATTTGACAATAGCCTGATGTTTGGCAAATTGATCAATTGCCTGACTTTTTTTCTCTTCCAGGTGCATCAATTGAAGCAGCTTGACTTCTTGCTTATTGTCTATGCCCAGGTACTCTTGTGCAAATTGTAGTGTAGGAATCTTTAGGTTAATAGGGAGGATGGGATCCACCCCATATACTAAGTGAAAAGGTGAGTTTCCTAATGCATCTTTATTCCTAGTTCTGTCTACCCACAAGGCATACTTCAGAAGGGTATTCCTCTGCTTAGGGTTCTTTTCTATTAACTTTTTTATGATGTTCAGTAAATTTGTATTTGTGGATTCTGCTAATCCATTCCCTTGGGGATAATAGTTTGAAGAGAACTTCAATATGATCCCATAATCAAAAACCCAGCTTGACAGTCTTGTTGAAGCAAAAGCAGACCCATTGTCACATACCAGAGCATAGGGAACTCCATACCTGGTGACTATATTACTTTCTAGAAATTTGATGACATCTTTAGATTACAGGTCTTGCTGCTGATAGCTTCAGTCCACCTGGTACAATAGTCAGTAATAGTTAAAACATACCTGTGGCTTGAAGATGATGGAGGATTAATTGGTCCTATGAAGTCCATTCCCCATTGAGCAAATGGGTGCATCTCCATCACTGGATGCAAAGGTTGAGTAGCATATCTCTCTCTGTTAGTAGCAACCTAACACACATGACAACATTTAATATGTTTAGCAATATCCTTAAAAATTGTGGGCCAGTAGTATCTTGCCCTGAGGATAGCGTGAGTAGTGGCCAAGGATGACCCATGTGCTGTTCTGAACTTGTCATGTAATTCTGACAGGACCTTGTCTGCTTCTGGCCTTTCTAGGCATCTTAGGTATATCCCTTCATAATTTTTCTTCAAAAAGACTCCCCCTTTCATCATATACTTCTGTGACCTTATTTTTAGGGCTCTCCTTTGTGAGGCTTGCAGTCTTGGAGGACATCTTCCAGTAATCAGGATGTGCCTGATGTTTGAGTACCATTCTCCATTGTCCTTGGCATTAATAACATACTGCTGGCTCATGAGATTGGGGTCAATCTCTAATATCATCTAGCTTAATGCCTGTCCTCTTACTAGCTTCATGGGTGTAATGTCCATGTCATATTCTTGTAGGACAGTGATCCATTTAGCCCTTTTCTCACCTGGTTCGCTCGGCATTAAGAGCATTTTCACTACTGCATCAGGTACCACAGTAATCACTTTACTTCTCAGAATATAATGCCTAAACTTCTTAACTGCCTGAACCAAAGCAAGTGCCTACCTTTCAACATCCATGTTTCTGAGTTCTGCATCTTTGAAAGGGCAGCTCATGAAGGCTATGGACTTTTCCTCATTTTCTTCATTTCTCTATGTTAACACTGCTACTGAAGTATGCTCTAAAGTGAACAAATAGATGTAAAAGTCCTTAGTGTAATCTAGACTGATCAGAACTGGAGCATCAGATATAGCTTTTTTAATATCTTCAAAAGCTACTCTAGCCTCTGGTGTCCACTCAATTTTAGTGTCCTTCTTGACAATGGCATTTAAGGGTCTAACAATTTCTACAAAGCTAGTGATAAACTTTCTAAGAAAATTAATCTTACCAAAGTAAGATTTGAGCTCCTTTTTACTTCCAAGAAGTTGTATTTTCATGATGGATTCCACCCTGTTAGGATCAATGATAATCTCATTTTTAGTTATCAGGTGGCCTAGTAATTTTCCTATTGTTACCCCAAATATGCATTTCTTGGGGTTCAGGGATATCCCATATTGTTCATATTTTTTAAGCACATTTCTAAGATCTTCTACATGGTTTCCTATGTCTTTAGAGAACACTGTTAAGTCATCCATGTATATGACTGCATTTTCCTATTAAGCCTCTGAAGGCTATGTCCATTGCTCGCTGGAATGTTGTTCTAGTATTTATTAACCCAAACGGCATGCGCCTGTAGGCGAAGATCCCCCACTTTGTGGTGAAGACAGTTTTCAATTTGTCAATTTTATCTACCATCACCTGGTTATAACCAAAGAAACCATCCAGAAATGACATCATTTTGGCACCATTCACAATTTGTAGGACTTCATCCAGGGAAGGTAAAGGATAATTATCCTTCTCAGATGCTCTGTTTAAATTCCTGAAGTCCACGCATAATCTGATGTCTCCATCTTTCTTCCTCATTGGGACCAGGTTTGCTACCTAGGTGGAGTGCCTCATAGGAAATATGATCTTGGCATTTAACAGTTTCTTAACCTCCTCAAAAATAATGGGTTCCAGGAAAGCGTTGACAGGCCTTTGCTTCTGTCTAAAAGGCTTGGCATCTGGCTTGAGGGGTATGGTGTGACTGATGACTGATGTGTTGTATGTTTTTAACTCATCATAAGTCCAGGCAATGACATGGATGTAATCCTTGAGAGCTTGGGTTATTCCTTCCAACTCTTCTTCTATACAGACCTTCCCAATCAAGACATTTTTCTTTTCATCATCTTGTCCAATATTAACCTAAAAATATTGTCCTCCATCAGCTTTTGGAAGATCCTTCTATTTTAGCATGTTGTCCAGATCAAATGCTCTCTCTAGCTCTATCATTCCCTTAGGAATCTTATTGCTAGGTAACTCTAACATTTCTTCTTCTTCCCAGATATGATCTTCTACATTGTTCTCATCTATGATCTGTGCATCAAATACATCCCTATTGGAGATGAAATCTAGAATATGCTGATCATCGTCAAATACTTGGAGGTTGGTTACATTGTTAGGCATAGAAGATACTGATACCAATTCTACTGAAAATCTTTTCAGACCAGAAATAGACAGTGGCTCCAATGTATTGGCAGCCTGAGCTAAAGCATCTGACCTATGATTCTATTCTCTGGGTATGTGGGTGATATTGAATGCATCAAAATCTTCAATCAGGTCCCACACCCTGTGTCTATAATTGGACAGTTTTTTATAATTGTAGGAGTAAATGCCTCTTACCTGTCTCAGGACTAATTCTGGGTCTCTATAGACATGCAGAATTTTCACTTTCTTCTTAAGGGCAAACAATATCCCATGAATTAGAGCTTCATACTCTATTACATTGTTGGTGCAGGGGAACTACAATCTATATGCTACTAAGTAGGATTTTCTAGATGGATCAACAAGATCTATCCCTACTCCAGCTCCTTGTTTTGACTTAGATCCATCAAATCTAAGGATCCATGGCTTATCTTCAGTCAAAGGCTTACCTGAGCCTTACCTTTTCTTTGCAACTCTAGCAGCTGCACCACCTGATATCCACTTTAATTTTGGTGGCTCAGCTTTCTCTAACTTCACCTTTTCTATCTCATGTGAAGCCGGGGCTTCTTCTTTCTTTTTATCACCAGAAGATAAATCCTCTAGACTAGGCAATGTCTATCTTTTCAAAAGATGTAGACACAACGAGCA
Source organism: Cunninghamia lanceolata (assembly GCA_027924645.1). Classification (NCBI taxonomy): domain Eukaryota; kingdom Viridiplantae; phylum Streptophyta; class Pinopsida; order Cupressales; family Cupressaceae; genus Cunninghamia; species Cunninghamia lanceolata. The sequence continues at coordinate 4,379,762 of BSBN01000738.1, forward strand.
AGCAGTCTCTAAATGAGGTGCCTCATGTAACCTACACCAACCTTCAATCAAGGCATCTTGTGGAGATCTCTGCTGCTATGTCATCTTCTGAATCTCTTTTGCTAAAAACTCTTCAAATTTAGACAGATTGCTGCCTCTGTCTTCATCAGATAACTCATAATCTAATTCTACTAAACAATCAGTCCCTGAGGTGATTTTATTGTTACTTGTAACATTATTCTGGTCACATAATAGTATCTCATCTATCATTTGAATATGACATTCATCACGGCATGTGGATTCTCCTATTCCTGCAGGAAATAAACAACAATCAATGTCACTATCATTATCACTATCTGAGGAACTTACCTCTGAGGATGTTGATGATGATGTTGCTAATGCATCACTGTATATTTGCTCCAAGTCTAGCATGTCTATGCAGGCATCACAAGTTTTCTCAGAATGTGCCTCATTATGCAACCTACACCATCCATCAATTAGAATATCATGAACAGGTATTTCTAACAACTGACATTGTTTTACCTCTCTAGACAAGTGCATCTCAAAATTCTTGTAGTGGTCTACCTTATTTTCATTCTTAGGATTACCATCAGACTCTACAACTATTTTGTCATCCTTAGGGTCATCATGATGATGATGAACATCATACATCAGAATTTCTTCTATCCTGATAGTCCATGGCCTGATGGAGTAAACTTCAGGTTCTATATCCACATACATGATCACGTTGGTCTTATTATATTCAGTGATCATGTGCTTCATGCAAGGCTCAGCATCAATCCTTATTTGATTTGGTATCCTCTTCAAGGCAACCACATATAACTAAAATCGGTTGACATGTATCCATTAAGAGTTTTTGACCAGTCTCTGCTGAGTAACATCCCATAGGTATCAGGTATATCAACTACCTGAATGTCAATATAATATTGGATTCTGGGATCAGATGCTAGCTGCATGTGAATGTGAGTTAGTTCTCCTACCACACTCACCCCTGTTTTGTCTAATTGTGTCACTTTCTTTAATAATTTAGCAGGATGCAGCCCTAAAGCATTGCATATGGACAGGGGCATTACATTGGTAGATGCTCCTAAATCTACTAAATAGTTGTGCAAATTTTTACTAAACATCCTTATAGTAAGGAGGAAAGGAGGTGACTCACTCTTGTCTCTGTACAAGGTCATGTGGGAAGTCTCTGCAGCTTGAACAGTAGCTGGCACTTTGTGTTTGACATTAGGATCCCTAGCAGCATGATCTTTACTACCAGATTGACTTGAGGGGTGACTATCCTCTTTAGGAGTAGGATCATCTAGTGATTTCATAAATGCTTTCTTAATGGCAGGAGTTTTGAGCAACTCTAACAGTGACAGGCTGATTTTAATCTTTTTCATTTCATCTGCCAGATAAGTGGCCAACTTATCATATTCATGAGGCAGATTAGCAGCTTTTGGTACATTATTTTGTGGTACTAAATATTGAGCATTAACCTTGGGAAATCTAGGGTTATTACTTGCCTTGGGATCAGGAGGTGTATTGAAATTGTTTGGGGGCAAGGAAGAGGTCAAAGGACCAGTAGGTCTATTTGAATTATTCCTCAGGTTATAATTATGTTTGGTCTAATATTGTTGTTGATAGGCATGTACCTCCTGATGTTCATTTGAGGGCTCATTTTCATCCTCAAAGGGAAAAACATAGTTAGACTCAAAGGCCATGGCTGATTCTTCACATGCTAGAGTATAATCTTGGTGAGCAGGCATCATCTGTTGATGAGGATGATCTATGAAACTTTCTAGCACTAAAGCAGAGTCATATCCATAAGGGACAATTTCATTTCCTTCTACATGAGGTAGATTTCCTGAAGTATTAGACACTTTAGTCTGAAAAATACTAGCAACAATCCTAAATTGAGGACATTCAAGCTCTGCATGAGCATTGGTGTTGTGTATCCTGCACCAATTTGTAAGAGCTGCTTCTACAAGGTTAACTCTAGTGGTCTGTTTTGGTTCACTAGGAGGCAGATTGTCTAGGGGTGATGGCAGAGAACCATTATTTGGCCTAGTGTTCCACACTCTAGGCTATCTGGCAGGATTATTATTGCCATTATTGTTGTACCCCCTATTAGGATAATTAGGTCTGTCATTAGCATAGCCTCTATTCTGATTAGGCTAAGAATAAAAGTTTTGACTCCTCAAGTGAGTGATCTCAGTAGTAAGTTTCCTTAACTGAGCTGATATTTCCTTAATCTCTTCTTTCCCTTCCTGAACCTTGGCCACTATGTTCTCTATTAGGGGCTTGAAAAAGGAAGATCCATTGTTGTCATTGGACTGATATACAACTTGAGGTGCCTGAGTTTGTCTTGGATACTGTAACATCTGGCCATTTCCATTTGGAGGTGGCATGATACTCAGTGGAGGTATTTGCAATGGACTAGGCATCACAGCTGGAGGCATCATGGCTCCATTAGGCTATTGCTGGGAAGGATATGTTGGATAACCAGGAAGCGTGGGAAAGGCAATGTTTGGTGTTGGAGCAAGAACTAGCTGTTGGCTAACTTTGATAGCTTCTTGGAAAGCTTGTGTCAAAGTTGTGACATTAGGATGTGCTCTCCTGATAAACATGGAATTTAAAGGATCCAGGGCTGAATAATATATGCTCCTAGCAGCTTCATCTGCTACAACATAAGGGGAAACTAACTTAGATAGCATTTTCTAGAACCTAGCATTGAAGTTAGCAATAGGTTCTCCTTCAAATCATTTGATTGTGGCAAACAACTGATAGTTCATTGAAGGATCTATTGGAATTTTGAACCTATCCTTGAAAGCTTTCTCTAAGACAACCCATGAACCGATTGAACCCTAACCAAGACTAATATACCAGTTATAAGCCTCTTCCCCTAAGGAAAATGGAAATAACCTACATACAACATCTTGATGCTCAATTCTAGCCCTACAACAGGCTTCCTTGAAAGTTTTGATATGATCATCAGCATCTTGATATGGATGATACTTTGGACAAATTTTATCAGGATTCTTTGGCAAAGGATGATATGCATTAAAAGTCAAAGGTGATTCTACTGCAAAGAAAGACATTGCAACTGGTGGAGGTTGAGCCTGAGGTATGACAGGTTGAAGTTGAACCTGAGGTGTGACAGGTCATCTTGTAGGTGTTTGTAAGCCAATAGGAGTTATAGGAGGATGTTCTGGTGATGCTCTTGATGCACTAGAACTAGGAGTGTGATGAATGTCTAGAGTTCTAGGTCTAAATCCTTTGACAGGTAATTCTTCAAAGATTCTAGTGGATCGGGACTTGGTATTTGGCCTGAAAGCTAGGATTTCTTAAATTTAAGGAAAATTGGCTTGTTAACTGTAAAGATCGGTCGAGACTTCCCAGCAAAGGTGATATTTATAGTCAGAAAATGAGACTGACTAGATATTTACGGAATATTTGTAGAAACAACACAAATATGAGGTGATATTGAGACCTAGTGACACTTGCAACTAAATATCAAGTTTTTAAAGAAGATTACCTAAAAGCTTTGACAAATTTACCTGAAATAGAGCTCATCTTTGCAAATTCATGACGATCAGCCACAAAGCTTGTAATATTTATGATCAATTTTGAAATCTTCATAGAGGATTAGCATGCACAAGCTTAAAACAACAAATCTCTGCATCTAACTGGAAATACAGAGGATCATGAATGTTATCTTACTGTAAATCAAACAAAACCTACTAATGATGAGTGGTCCCTCCTTCTAGCACCAATTTATGTTGTGTTAGGAGTGAGAAACCTATATAAAATGATTGATGACTGGAGCAAGGTGTCCTTTCCCATTGGCCCTCCTTCTAGTGCCAATTTATGTTGATCATGATGTTAGTCATAAACAAACATAGAATAAAAGTTACACAACAACCTTTACTCATCTTGAAAGATATGATGAATTCAGAGAATTCATGATCCCAAGTCTCTGTTGATTAGTTCTTAATCTACTGATGTTACTCAATGGTTGATGTGTGTTGTTGTTTTCCAGTTCAAGGGGCCTTACATTGATTGATCAGATTTTGTTTCCTGTAAAGATGCTACATAAAAAGGTTATTCTACACAGTTATTTACCAAATAATGTGTCTGCACTCAAATCTTTGCATGATATTTATCAATTGAACATGCTTTCATTCTAAATATGCTATGTATTTTCATTTTTCTACGAGATATCTACATATTTCATGTTATTTGCTTCTGATTCTCTATTATTTTGCAATTGTGATGGTGAATTTATGAAATTAAAAGAAATTGAAAAGAATACTTCAAATTATGATGAATCTTTAGCTATTGAGTCACATACACACTTGATACAGTCATGAGGAGAAGAAATCAAACCATATTTTCACCAGGATGTTCCACAGCTAGATACAGATGATGCAAACTTCAAAGGATAATGAATGAAGACAATACATGCAGACTGATGAGCACTCCAAGGGATGCAGCAAATCAAAGCATGTATCCAGAATTCAAACACAGACTACTCAAGATTTACAATGATTTGTAATCAAAATGATCTTCTCTTTCATTAAGTATGCAAAAACATGTATGTTTACAATAACTTTAAAATAAGCCCTGATATTTCAACAATCAAATTTCAATTATGCTTCTGAATGTCTAAAATAAGGCATCCCTATACCTTTTATAGAATAAGGTGAGGGAGCAGTTACAAATGACCTATGGTCAAGATTTATCAATTAAGATCAACGGTGGATATTCCCTTTTGACTTGGTCAACTATCTCACGTGGAACAGGCTGCCAGTTGGCAACCATCTAGGTGTTGGTAATTATTTATGTCTAGGGTTTTAAACTTGAATGTTTGCTAATTTTCTCCTTCAAACCCTAAAATTTCTGAGTTGCAGGATCTTGTTCTGTTGCTGAAATCTCCATCGGCCTCTGAAAATTATAAAAATTTGAGTCATGCATTTTAGATGCATATCAGGTCTCAGTTTCCTGTGTCTATAATTGTTTCTGAGTATGGCTATGAGCGTTTCCCTTTGCTAGTACCACGGGATCCACCAAGTGTCAAGCTTTGATTCATGCCGCACTTTTCTTTCTAATCGATAACCGTAGCGCAGAGTGTGCCATGTGGCAGAAGCTGTTTCTAGTGTTGCTTTAAGTTGCTAGCCATAGATCTCAACATGTGTCAATCTCCGTTTGTGTTTCAAAGCCCCTTTTAGCATCTCCTTTGTGTTTCAAGTTGCTCACTGCGGAAGGCACCACGTGTCAGTTTCTGCCGAAGTTTCAATAGAGTTTCTTTTATGTTTCAATTGTGCCGCGGAATGCTCCATGTGGATGCACTTGAGGGACACAGGATTGGTATCTCAGAGCCTCGCGGACTGTGCCAAGTGGTAGCTTCTGCCAAAATGTTTTAAGAAAGTTTCTCAGTTTCTTTGGTGGCCGCAGAACCTGCCAAGTGTCAGTCTCCACGAAAGTTTCTAAAAGTTTCAAATGTTTCAAGAGATGGCCGTGGAGCTTGATAGGTGTCATCTTCCACGGACTTGCCCCTGTTTTCTTTTTATGATGGCGAGCGGGAGGTTGTGGGTCCCGACACTAAAGTGCCTCAAGTTTCAGATGCTACAGGTTGTGACAAGTGTCATGAGCGAAGGCCACTTCAGTCTAAAGACACAGTTTTAATGGGCACTGCAGAGCCCGACACGTGGCTACCTCCGCGTAAGTTTCACTGAAGAGTCTTTATGTCCCTGAGAGTCTGCAGAAGCTGCCACCTATCCCAATTGTTGATTCTGCGGAAGCTGCTGCGTGTCCTTTTTGAAAAGCAAGTAATGAGAAGCAGATAAAGGAAAAGGGATTAGCGATAGAAACTTGAAGTGCCTACGTGGCACAATCTAATAGGCTGGTGACTTTTCAGCATTTTTTGGGGCCGTAGATCTCTGCGATGGGTTTTAGATCGACGGCCATATTTTGAACCTGTAGCGACAGGTTTTCTCCTGAGCATTTGCAACCATTTTTGGCAGGAAAACTCTATGGGTGCGTTGCTGTTGCATCTTTAGAGGCTGCAGGTAGGTGAAACTGTAATGACAATTGTGCAGGAAGGCATGGGTCAAGTTGATAGCCCAACCACCATTTTTATGATGCATATCGTTGAGTGGCGGCCTAGATCCTGATTCCCACCTACTCCTTCCTCTTTGTCCCTTGTTGCATTTATGATTTTGAGCACCATTTTTCTGTACTGTGTATCTAGCGGGATTTTTGGCCTCCCTTGTAACTAATTCATTTAGTACATAGTCTTGCTATAAAAAGTAGACTATGTGACCCATTTCAAGGTTGTTGAAAACTGGACATATCTGGCTCTGTAATGAAATACAACTGGTTTTGGTTGCTCTGTACAGAAGATCTTGTGAGTTTATGAGTCTCATGTTTTATGTATTGTGCATAGAGTTACTGGTTTCATTGTTGTTTTAGATGAATAATGCTATATTGCATGTGTTTTGTTATCTATCTCCTGTATTGAATATACTCTTCTTTTGAATCTGGATATCTAAGGGGTGTCTTGGGTTCTAAGATATAGGTTTACTGTATTGAATGCTTGATCTCTTAACTTCTTCTCAAGGGGTAGATTAAAGTGTTTTCAGGTTAAGTGTTAAGAAGAATATATTGCAGGAAGGATATCATAAGTAGAGATAACTTGATACTATGTTCTGGGATGTATCTATAAGACAGATATCACACAAATCCCCTTGAAATCCAGTCTTAGTATGTTTGTACTGAACATTTACATGTGTATGTCTATGACTCCAAGCCCTGGATAGGCACCAATCTAGCTCTGTGTTGAGGTTATACACCAGGTCCTAGTTTGCATCCAAACATATAAATCAAATTTAAACTTCAAAACAACCATTAGGATATTAGAAGTAGTTTAGGACCAAGATCCTCTGATTTACAATTGAACATAAGCCCAAAGCTAGCCCCTTTGCATTTATCCCGTAGTTTTGGTCTTCATATAGGAGGATTTATCTGCTTTGTATCAGCATCCCAAGCCAACCCACAAGCATATTCTCATGGGTGTTGAATAGGGAATACCCCCTAGGTTTTGCAGAGCCTGAAGAAGAGGAGGAGATAAAAATAGAGTCTATCTCCTACACTGTTGGCCCCTAGCCCAGAAATCCTATTGATCACTGATGGCTACCTTGTAGGGAAATCTAGGAGTGAACATCCAGTCAGGGAAAAAATCAACAAATTTTGGTGACTCTACTGGGGATTGTGTAGTGAAAGAACCCTGATTTAAAATAAACCAAATCCTAGTTATAGGTGGTGACTCTGAACCAATCTCCCAACCGGTAAAGTAAAAATTTGTATGCAAGGGAGAAGATCCCAATGTAATACTCTATTTGAAGAGTTACCCATAAAAATGATGTATAGAAAAAAGGGGACTGTTTGAGCCAGTCAAGATGGTTCTCCTAGCCCCAAGAAAAATGATTTTATTCAGGATAATCCAGGATCCTCAGAAAAGACAGTACCTTATTTTTTAAACATTGAGGCTGAAATTCAGAATGTGTATGAAAGACAGCAAGGTAATGGTTTGAGAATAAGGTCAAAGGTGTTTCAAGAACATCCTTTTCATGATTCTCCTGATAGATTTGAAGAGGCTGAATCCCTAAGGGATGATGATAATGATTATCAGAATATGATAAAACCATCCTCTTCTATGCCTAGAGAGGAAGAACTAGCTGGTGAAATTAAGAGCTTAAGGGCTGAGTTAGAATATCTACAAGTAGTAAAAATTAGAGATGATATGAGATAGAAAGTGCAGGCTTTGAGAGTTGCTTAAAATGATTCATTTCCCACCCTTGAGAATACAAATATGCAGAGAAATCAACAAAGAAATGAAGTCTAGAATCAACACAATGATCAAAGACACAATGCAAATAACATCAGAGCTCCATTAAATAATGTGAGAAATCAAAATGTAAATAGAAATGCAAATGCTAATCAGTTTGAGAGGCACCCAATGCAGTTGGATAGATTCAGACAGCTTGTTTTTTATAGCATTCCTGGTTATCCAAACCCTGTTGACAAACATGTGAGGCTGCAAGTGCCTAAATTTTTAGGAAACAATAATGTCTCAGGAGAAGACCATTTAAAAGCTTTTCAGAATACCATGGACAACTTTGAGGTTGAGCATGAGGATGTTTTCATGAAATCATTTATGCAATCCTTAGTTGATGAAGCCAAGGAATGGTATAAAGGTCTACCTGACAGAAGCATTTCATCATGGGATGATTTCAGAAGAATTTTCAAAGAACAATATGGTGATAAAACTGATCCTAGTTTCTTCATTAATGAATTCACTGGCATTACCAAAGGATCAAATGAACAGGTTGTTGATTTCAATGCTAGATTCATGAAGGTATTGAACAAATTGCCATAGGACTTGAGGCCTAATTAACCTATGTGCATAGTGTTGTACATAAATGCTTTTGATGGCACGATAGCTTATGGATTAAGAGACAAGGGTCCTCACAGTCTCAGAGATGCCTTCAAAGTTGCAACAAATATTGAAAATAACAGAAAGGCATCAAGTAAAACAAACAAAAGGGATGATGTGAAAATCCTGCAAAATCCAAATATTAAGTCTCAAATTGTTCAGGGCAATGCATCTACTTCTGAGGATAAGTCAAACAGATTGACAACTATTGTCAAGGACCTAGGTTATAGAATGGCTAAAAATGAAAAGGGAATAGGTCCTGATAGGCAAGCTTACCAAAGACAGGAAAAGAGACCATCATTGCATGATATGCCATATAATACCAATTGGCATAATGGTAGAGCTGTATTGCCACATAACAACACAAATCAGAGAGCTCAACATACCAAGGAAACTCCTGATCCTTTGAAGAAGGTTGTTAATATTGTTAATGACACCCGGTGGTGTATAATATGCCAGATGTCTCATTTACAGTCACAATGTATGATTGCTCAGTCTCTATATAATAATGCCGTGGCCTGTGATGAGTGCAATGAGCCTCATTGCATGGAAGATGATAATGTCAACATGTTGTCTACAAATAGAGAATACTCTTTTTATGATGCTAATGCAAATGTAAATGATGAAATTCAGGTCTGCCAACAGTTCCCATATGATGAAGATGATGAAGACAACTATGCCTATGCTTAGGATTCACACAGTTTTCTGAATAACTTGAGGAGGCCTTCCGATGAAGAAATTAGGGCCTTCATAGTTGCAACAGTTGCTCAAGTCAAGAGTGCCTATAACCTCAGAGGCAAAGCTCAGGTAAGTAACTCACACCAACCAGAGAGTACTTTCACAAGTCAGCCAGTGCATAGTCATAAAGGGGTTGAACTACAAAAGAAACAGTGGGGCAACAACAAGCAAAATTTTAAGCAAAAAACATGTCATGATTCTCAAAGACCAGAAAATAGAATTCCCCATGTTGAAGATCAAAACAAGAGTTCCCAAATTAGGAATGATTATCAGGAGACTATGAAGATAAAAGATGGATCATCTCAGGATAAAAACAAAGCCACAACACAAGCTACAACTATGGCACAAGATTATGCTCCCTTTGATATAGCTCAAGTCCTCTCTCAAGTAAAGGTTTCTATCCCATTGATGGAAATTATGAAGGTTGAAAAATCAAGAATAGGATAGTATCCCTAATTTCTAGAGTGCCTTATCAAGCTAAGCAAAATGATGAAGCCCAAGGTAAGAAGCAGGCCTTGTATAATGAAGAGGATGAGGTCCTTGACGTATATCTGGGGGTGACTATGACTAAATGTCCTTCACAAGTGGAACCATTCTATGTCTCCCTTGTTATCAATGGGAAAATAATTAGGAATTGTATGCTTGACTCAGGAGCATCAACAAACATCATGCCTCTAGCCATTATGCAACAAGCAGGATTAAAAATAGACAAGGCATGTGGAAAATGCTATGCCATGGATGCTAGAGAGGTACCAGTCATTGGAATCATAAAAGATGTGGATTTTAGACTAGCAACATATCCTAAAAAGACCTACAAAATGAATATAACAGTGGTTGACATCAAGCCACAATATGGTATGCTGTTATCAAGGAGATGGGCAGCACTCATTGGTTGGAGTATGCAATTGGACCTGTCATATGCCATGATCCCAATGAATGGCAAGGATGTCAAGTTGATCAGAGAAGAAAGATCACAGGAGTTAGTTGAAGATCAAGATTCAGAAGAACACATCTATTTTGTGGACACTGACTGTGAAAATTTCAGAGTTGTCTTAGATGATAAGGAAGATAAAAGAGAAAAAATTTGCATTCAAGAATTGGATCAACAAGGTCTTTGGACCATGTATTTTGATGGAGCTTGTTCAAAAGAAGGCTCTGGTGCTGGAATTCTTCTTCTGTCTCCAACTGGTAAGCTTCTCCAATTTTCTTTCTTATTGAGGTTTGCCTGTACAAATAATATTGTAGAGTATGAGGCTCTGTTATTAGGGTTAAATGTTGCTTTGAAGCATGGAATTAAGATGCTCAAAGTGTTTGGTGATTCAGAGCTTATTGTGTCCCAAATTAGAGATAAGTATGCATCAAAAAATAAAAGGTTGAAACAATATAAGCATGCTATTTGGGATACAATTGAATTATTTGATGCTTTTTCAATAAATTGGATAGAAAGATCAAAAAATGTCAGAGCAGATTTTCTAGCCAATGTAGCCATAAGGCCAGATGATATAACTTTGTTAGATGTTACAAATGTTGAAGTCAAGCTTAGGCCTGCAGTGCCAGATAATGTATGCAGCTGGCAAGTGTTTGATGATGATAAGGATTTACTGATATTTCTGCATTGTATTGATGAATATGAGAACCAAGAAATAGATTTTTAGAACTTTGTGGAAGTTGTAAGATGGAAAATAAACCCTTTTAGGGAAGGAACTAATTCAACTCAAGACAAACAAAATCCCTAGAGAGCTGGTAGCTTTAGAGAGAGCTTTTGACAATAGGGACCAATTTGTCACAAAGGTATCTCCAACAAACAAGAATGATCTGGAGGAGATAAACTTGGGAACATCTCATGCTCCCAAAAAGTTATACATTGGCAAATAGCTCAAACCACACATCAGGAGCATGTTGATTGCATTGCTGAAAAGGTATAAGCATGTTTTTGCCTGGTCATATGAAGACCTCAAATCCTATAGAGAGGATCTATTTCAGCATGAAATCCCTTTGAAGCCTAGAGCTAAACCATTTAGACAAAAACAGAGGCCTATCAACCCAACCTTAGCTCCAAAAATGCAAGAAGAACTTATAAAACTTAGGGAGGCTGGAATAATCATGCCTATCAGACATTCAACTTGGGTGTCTAACCTTGTCCTAGTTAGAAAAAAGAATGGTGATATAAGGTTGTGTGTGGACTTTAGAAACCTAAATGTGTCTTCTTTGAAGGATAACTATCCATTGCCAAATATGGAGGCCATGTTGCAAAGAGTGACTGGTTGTGAACTTTTATCTATGATGGATGGTTTTTCAGGGTACAATCAAGTGAAAGTAAAAGAATCAAAACAATTTAAGACCGCTTTCACCACTCCATGGGGAACATATGTATATGTTAGAATGCCATTTGGACTGACAAATGCAGGTGCTACATTTCAAAGAGCTATGGATGTTGCTTTTGCAGGGTTGATTGATTCAATCTTGGCTGTTTATCAGGATGATTTGACTACCTTTTCAAAGAAAGAAGAGTAGCATTGTATGCACTTAGAGCAGATTTTCATTAGAGCACTAGAGTATGGCATTTCTCTCAACCCAAAGAAATGTACTTTTGGGGTTGTGGAAGGAAAATTGCTTGGACACATTGTTTCCAAGGATGGAGTTAGGATTGATCCTGAAAGGGTGGCTATAATTGACAAAATTCAGATCCCTAAAACAATAAAAGTTGTTCAATCCTTCTTTGGACAAATTAACTTTGTTAGGAGATTTGTTCCTAACTTTGTAGAGACCATAAAAGAAATTTCCAAGATGTTGAAGAAAGGTGCAACTGTTAATTGGGAGAATGAAGCAATTGAATCATTTCAGAACATCAAGGAAGTAATCAAGATGGCTCCTATGCTGAAATCTCCTAATTTTTCCAAGCCATTTCAATTGTTTCCATTTACTTCTTTCCATACTGTTGCTGCATGTTTATTACAGAAAAATGAAGAAGGGTTTGAACAACCTATTGCTTTCTTCAGTATGTCCTTGCAGGCTTCTAAGTTAAAGTATGACATCATGGAGAAGCAAGCATATGCACTAGTTAGAGCAGTCAAGAGTTTCAGGCCATATCTGGTAGGAACTCAGATAGTTGCATATGTGCCTCATGCTGTAGTCAAAGATATCTTCATTCAGCAAGAGGTAACTGGAAGGAGGTGCAGGTGGATAAATAAACTATAGGAATTCAATATAGAGATACAGATTACCAAGTTGGTAAAAGGACAAGGATTAGCCAAGATGATGGCACAGTCAAACTTGGAAGCATGCCAAGTCTATACAGTCTAGAATGCGAATGTCAATGTATCAAAATCTGAATGGTATAAGGACATCATATATTACTTGCAAAATCTGAATTGTCCTTCCCATTTCAGTGATAGTCAAAAGAGGACCTTAAAACTACATGCAATCAGGTATGTTATTGTTCAAGGAGAATTATACTAGAAGAACCCTGATGGTGTGTTGCTGAGATGTGTGGATGAAGATGAAGCTAACAATGTTTTAAATGACATGCATAAAGGATTGTGTGGTGGACATTATATTGCCCAAACAACAGCTCATAAGATCCTTAGGGTAGGATATTGGTGGCCCACTGTCTTTTTAGATGCACAAAGGCTGGTAAGGAAATGTGACCCTTGCCAAAGATTCTCAGGAAAGTTAAGATATGAAGGAGCATTGCCCCTTAGAATTGTAACTATGGATGCTCCATTTCAGCAATGGGGAATTGATTTTATAGGGGAGATTTCAGAGAAATCTAGTGGAGGACATAGTTGGATTCTGGTTGCCACTGATTACTTCACTAAATGGATTGAGGCTATCCCTACTAAAAAGGCTACAAGTAAGGTGGTGATGGATTTTATCCTGGAGAATATTATTATCAGGTTTGGGGTACCAGTCAAGTTAATCACAGATAATGCAATGTGCTTTAGATCAGGTGAATTTGTTGATTTTTGCAATAAATATGGAATTGACTTGTCTCACATATCACCATACCACCCACAAGGAAATGGTCAAGCAGAGTCAAGCAACAAAAGCCTAATGAAAATCATCAAGAGGATAATGGATAAAAATAAGAAATCCTGGGATTCAAAACTGAAGTTGGCATTATGGGCTGATAGGGTGACAGTGAAAAAAGCCACTAGAAGGTAACTTTATGAATTAGTGTATGGTACAGCAGCTAGATTGCCTGTGAATAACCTCCTGCCAGTTTACAAGTTCATACAAGAGAATGATGGGGAGGTTAATGATTCAATGACTGAAAGGATCAATCAACTAGTTGAGCTAGATGAAATCAGGGCAGAGGCACAAAAAATAAACATCAAGAAACAACAAAAGGTGAAGTACCTGTTTGATAAAAGGGTTATAGAGAGAGGTTTTCAGATAGGTGATATGGTCCTTATGTGGAATGCAAGGAGCCATGATAAGGGTAAACATGGCAAATTTGAACCCTTGTGGATAGGCCCATACCAAATTAGCAATATCTATGGAGGAGACTCCTACTTTCTCCAAACCCTAAGTGATGAATTAATGGAATTGCCAGTGCACAGCAAATTCCTTAAAGCCTTATTCACATAAATGAGTAACTTGTGTGCACAATGTAAAATAGTTGTAAATATTTTGTACATACCTTGTGTGGCCGATTGTGTTTTGAGTTTTGGGTTTTGTCTGGTTTGCTCAGAGTTGTCTGGTCCTCGCTGCAGTCTTGCACCTGCATGTCCCCAATCAGAGCCTATGTTGGTAATTATTTATGTCTAGGGTTTTAAACTTGAATGTTTGCTAATTTTTTCCTTCAAACCCTAAAATTTTTGAGTTGTGCGATCTTGTTTTGTTGTTGAAATCTCCATCGGCCCCTGGAAAGGATAAAAATTTGAGTCAGATGCATTTTAGATGCGTATCGGGTCTCAGTTTCTTGTGTCTATAATTGTTTCTGAGTATGGCTATGAGTGTTTCCCTTTGCTAGTACTGCGGGATCCACCAAGTGTCGAGCTTTGATTCATGCCACACTTTTCTTTCTAACCGATAACCATAGCGCGGAGCGTGCCACGTGGCAGAAGCTATTTCTAGTGTTGCTTTAAGTTGCTAGCCGCGGATCTCGACATGTGTCAATCTCTGTTTGTGTTTCAAACCCCCTTTTAGCGTGTCCTTTGTGTTTCAAGTTGCTCGCTGCGGAAGGTGCCACGTGTCGATTTCTGCTAAAGTTTTAATAGAGTTTCTTTTATGTTTCAGTTGTGCCATGGAATGCTCCACGTGGAGGCACCCGAGGGACAAGGATTGGTATCTCAGAGCCCCGTGGACTGTGCCAAGTGGTAGCTTCTGCTGAAATGTTTTAAGAAAGTTTCTCAATTTCTTTGGTGGCCACAGAACCTGCCAAGTGTCAGTCTCCGCAAAAGTTTCTAAAAGTTTCAAATGTTTCAAGAGATGGCCGCGGAGCTTAACAGGTGTCATCTTCTGCGGACTTGCCCTATTTTCTTTTTACGATGGTGAGCGGGAGCTTGTGGGTCCTGGCACTAAAGTACCTTAAGTTTCAAATGCTGCAGGTTGTGACAAGTGTCACGAGCGGAGGCCACTTCAGTCTAAAGACACAATTTTAATGGGCATTGCAGAGCCCGACACGTGGCTGCCTCCACGTAAGTTTCACTGAAGAGTCTTTATGTCCCTGAGAGTCTGCAGAAGCTGCCACCTATCCCAATTGTTGATTCTACAGAAGCCGCCGCATGTCCTTTTTGAAAAGCAAGTAATGAGAAGTGGATAAAGGAAAAGGGATCAGCAATAGAAACTTGAAGTGCCTACATGGCACAATCTGATAGGTTGGTGACTTTTCAGCATTTTTTGGGGCCATAGATCTCTGCGATGGGTTTTAGATTGACGGCCATATTTTGAACCTGTAGTGACAGGTTTTCTCCTAAGTGTTTGCAACTATTTTTGGTAGGAAAACTCCGTGGGCGCGTTGCTGTTGCATCTTTAGAGGCTGCGGGTAGGTGAAACTGTAATGGCGATTGTGCAGGAAGGCATGGGTCGAGTTGATAGCCCAACCACCATTTTTATGATGCATATCGTTGAGCGGCGGCCCAGATCCTAATTCCCACCTACTCCTTCCTCTTTGTCCCTTGTTGCATTTATGATTTTGAGTGCCATTTTTCTGTACTGTGTATCTGGCAGGATTTTTGGCCTCCCTTGTAATTAATTCATTTAGTACATAGTCTTGCTATAAAAAGCAGACTATGTGACCCATTTCAAGGTTGTTGAAAACTGGACATATCTAGCTCCGTAATGAAATACAACTAGTTTTGGTTGCTCTGTGCAAAAGATCTTGTGAGTTTATGAGTCTCATGTTTTATGTATTGTGCATAGACTTACTGGTTTCATTATTGTTTTAAATGAATAATGCTATACTGCATGTGTTTTGTTATCTGTCTCCTATATTGAATATACTCTTCTTTTGAATCTGGATATCTAAGGGGTGTCTTGGGTTCTAAGATATAGGTTTACTATATTGAATGCTTGATCTCTCAACTTCTACTCAAGGGGTAGATTAAAGCGTTTTCAGGTTAAGTGTTGAGAAGAATATATTGCAGTAAGGATATCATAAGTAGAGTTAACTTGATACTCTATTCTGGGATGTATCTGTAAGGCAGATATCACACAAATCCCCTTGAAATCCAGTCTTAGTATGTTTATGCTAAACATTTACATGTGTATGTCTATGACTGCAAGCCCTAGATAGGCACCAATCTAGCTTTGTGTTGAGGTTATACACTAGGTCCTAGTTTGCATCCAAACATATAAATCAAATTTAAACTTCAAAACAACCATTAGGATATTAGAAGTAGTTTAGGACCAAGATCCTCTAATTCACAACTGAACATAAGCCCAAAGCTAGCCCCTTTGCACTTATCCTGTAGTTTTGGTCTTCATATAGGAGGATTTATCTGATTTGTATCAACATCCCAAGCCAACCCACAAGCATATTCTCATGGGTGTTGAATAGGGAATACCCCCTAGGTTTTACAGAGCCTAAAGAAGAAGAGGAAATAAAAATAGAGTCTATCTCCTACACTGTTGCCCCCTGGCCCAGAAATCCTGTTGATCACTGATGGCTACCTTGTAGGGAAATCTGGGAGTGAACATCTAGTCAGGGAAAAAAACAACACTAGGTAACTTATTTTCTTCTAAGTACCTAATGCATATGTCTCCCTTGTGGCACATCTTCATTTACTCCTCAGGTTCTCCTTCTTCATCATCATGATCATCGTGATCATCACTTTCCATGTCGTCATCACCCTGATGAATATCGCCTTGTATATGGACCTGCATTATCGTCTTGATATTTTCATATGCTTCTACTATCTTATCAATTTCCCTGCCATCCTGAGTTTTGGCTTTACTAATGGCGTGCTTGTGGGCTTGAAATTTATCTCTGAGGGTCTCCAATTTACTCTTTTTGTTGCTTAATATTTCATTATAGTTCTCCACCTTGAATTTGATCCTCATGATCTTATTCATTGTTTCTTCTATCAGGTGGGTGAGAGGATCATCAGCCATCAGCTGAAAGTTATCATACAGAGCTTTTATGGCAAAGTCTGTATCTTGGTTCTCAATTTTCCCCTCTACTTTTCCCTCTAGGGCCTCTAGGACTTCTGCTTCATAGGACATCATGCTGTGTAGTTTCACACTAATATCTCTTAACTTACTACTGCACTTCTTCAGTACATCACATTCAAACCTAATGTCCTTATACCAAATATCCACTAGTATGGCAGTGTTATTATTCAGCACCTGATAATTTATTAGGACCTGAGGATTAATTCTCTTTATTTCACTCATAGCACCTAACACTTTCTCTAACTGGAATGACCTTCTTCCGACCTCATTCTATATTTTATCAACTTTCTTCTTCAAGGTACTCAAAGAATTCCACCTCTGCAAAGAGGCTCTCACTACTTCCTCAGCTCCTGTGAGTGCTAACAGCATCCATTTTCTCATGATCCCTGACTCATGCTTCATAAGGTCTAGTTTATTAACCTCCTCTTGAGAGATTGTAGTCAATGGGACTGCCTGATTTGATGATGTATCGTCAGGGTTAATCAACCATTTTATGTATGAGTGCAGCTGGGCAATGTGCTCTTTATGCTGCTTATTCTTCTCCTTTTCTTTCTTCACCCTTTGGGTTAAAGAATCAATTATATCCTTCCCTTCCTAACCCACTTGGTCTTCATTGGCAAACCCCAAGTCAACTGTGGTAATCTGGAACTCTTCTAGGGTGATTTTGCCTTTCTCTTTCTCAACAATGGGGAGTGCCACCTAGATGGTCCTTCTGCCTGTATCAGGATCTCTTCTAATTGTAGAAGTTAATCTGGCTTTCCTCTTAGGCTTCATGATGGTTTCTGAAAACAATGTTGAAACATCAAATTCTTGAATCTCAAAACCTGATTCCATACCTATTTCTTTCTCAAGCCATTGAGGTGCTTGATCTCCAGATCCTTGGTGCCTGTCATTATCATCATATCCACCCTGATCTCCAGCATCTATCTCTGCTCTCAATGGAGAGGGTGACTTCCTTATTTCTTCCTCATCATATTCATCATGAGGGGGATCCTGTTGTATTTCTTCATCTTAAGGAACTTCCTCTTGCAGGGGAGGATCATGTTGTGTATCTACATGCTGGTCCTAGACCTGATCTTGTACTCCCTCCTTTTGTGTTTCATCAACTTTGGGAATTTCCTCAGCCTAAGGTATATTTGTATATGTGGATATCATTATGTTTGTACTAGGTGCATCAACTTGATCCTGGATCACATTCTGCTCCACCCTTGATATATCTACCTCCTGGGTCTTAAGGTCATCATGACCCGATGTTTCTTTATCACCTGAGGTCTCTTGAGTCTGGGGGGCATCATCACCTAATGTGTCTTTTTCATTCCTACCCTTTTGTTGGACTTCTACTATTTTGGTTTCAGCTGGTATCTCCTATTGTTGCCGGGCCATATCTAGAGTATGTCTTTCCACTTTTGTCTGCTTGACTTTCTCAACATTTTTTGCTTTATCAGGTGCACCTGCTAGAAGTTTAGGACTTACATCCTCCCTGTATGTTAGGTCTATCACTGCAGGGCTAGTTACCTAATCAACTAACTTATCAAGCCCGACTTGTTGGGCTACCCTCTCTGGGCTACTTTCTTTCTCTTGCTCTATTTACTTCAACTCTTCTAGTACCGCCATCTGTACTGATGGGGTTCCATGTGGGGTTATGCGAGTGTTAGAAGCAAGGGTCTCCATTTGCTAAGAAGCTACGTTCTGTACCACCTCATCATCTGATAGGTCCACAGTTTCTTCCAGTGAGAAAGGACCACCTTGGCCTACTCTAGTGGCTTCTTTTGCTTGTTCTTCAGCCTTCTCAGTCTTAAACTAAATGATGGTAGGAAGTGGCACATCATGTTGTATTTCTTTCCTGAACACTCCACTACTAGCTCCTCTTAATACCAAAGGGTCATTTTTAATCTCACCCCTCCTAGATGTTCTTTGTTTTTTAGGTGTTGACGCCACCAGGGTTGCCTTCCTCTTTCTTGTGACCATCATGGAGTCATCTTCTGCAATCTCTTTATTCACTGGCTCCTCCTCAACATTTTGTCGTGAGGTTTGGCCTTCATCTTGTATTTTTGCAGTCTCTACAACTGGCCTCAGGATCCTTTTGGTCTTTTGTTTATCTGCTAGTGATGGTGTAGATGAGGTTGATGCATGTCCTGATGCAGATGTATCCTCAGATGTTACATCAATTCTTTCAATTATCAGCCCCTTAGGTTCACTATCAGTCTTCCTCTTGGGGGTCTTTTGCTTTGTTTCTGAGGTGGCAGCCTTTCTCCTTTAGTGTATTGATTTGTTCATTTACCCATAATTGGGTCAACTACAACACCCCACCTATAAACTGATCTAATGAAATGTCTTCAGGTTGCATTAGGTCAGGGGCTGAGATGGTGTCATTATACACCTTATTATCTTCGTACTCATTGCACATGGTCTTGCCATCATCTTTCTTTAACTGTACAGGCACTGGAATGCAATCAAATGTCTTAATCTGATTGAGGGTAAGCCTTTGATATTTTCTTCTTCTGACCTCGGCCTCATCCTAACAGTCAGTCTAGAAATCCTCTAAGTGCTTCTTATGTATAGGTTGGCCTATAATCTTTTGCATTCTTCCATAGGGATCATAAGATCTGGCCAATGGAAATGGATGTAAGTTCATTAGGTTCAGACCACCTATGACCTTCTTTATGCTTTCTGAATCAGGGCATATGTACCACCCTATAGTTACTAGAAACAATACTGGAGGTATTTTCTTATTTGCTTTGTATGCATCCAGTATAGTAGATATATGTCTTAAAAACTCCATCAGGACTACCCCATCAGTAGGGTACCTGGGTAGCATTAATGGCTGTCCTTCAAAACCTTCTATTATGATGTAGGAAAATGTGGCAAACTAGATGAACTAGGCACCATGCTTGTATATAACTTCCTGAGCTTCCATGCCCAGTCTTTTGGTTCTATCCTACTCCATTGTTCTGACCAGATGCATAGAGAAAACATCATTCACCAATTTATAGTCAAGGAGATAGTCCTTTCTCTGCAACTGAGGGTAATGATCACATATATGAGCATCATTAATACTGCCACCAATCTTTCCAACTGTGGTCAGTGCATCAAATGTACCTTTATAAGCACATGAATATACAACATATGAAGTCATGTAAAATGAACACTCCAGGCCTCCTAAGTTCATCATTTGTTCATCTAAAGCATCACTGATGATCTTAGCCCATAATGGGTTGTTATCCGTATAAAGACACATCATGATGATTCCATACATCCAATCCTTGAAACTTCCAGTAGTAGGTTGGCCTATCACTCTGTTGAATAGGGCAATCATATACTGATATTCATCATCAAAATCAAATTTGTAAAGATGCACTGGCAATTTGGCAGATGCAGTATAAGTGTTGTTCTTAGATCTCCATTGATATATCCTCTTTCTTGTAGTCTTTTTATTGTTTTCATATTCAATTTCTAGTTTGTGCAGATCCATATTGACTACTTTCTTTCCTACTGGGAGATTGAATGTAGCTGTAATCCCTTTTACTGACAAATTTGCATAAACCCTTCCATGTTTTTCCACCCGCCTCATCTGAGGTTTGTAATTTCTAGCACATTCTATTATTAGCTCTGAGGTTTCCATGGAATAGGGAAATCCATCTATATGCCACATTCCTGATACAAATATGTTGTCCAGTAGGGTATTATCTTTATCATCGTGCATCTTGGATGACCATGCTACCAAATCTATGTTTCCCTATTGAGTATCTCTGATGACAGCATACTTGAACTATATCCCTTTAGGTTGAGCAAACATAGGCTTAGGAATTCAGACTCAGACTTGTTCCTCCTGATGTCTATCATGGATTCCTGCAATGAACACGACTGTTCTTACCATAATATTCACATGCATGCATACTTACACTTTCAAACCACCAGAAAAGCACACTACCTGGACACGTAGAAAATGACATAGGAGGGTTTTTCAATTACTTACCTGATAATGCTTATCTCCTGGATTAAGCTAATGATTATGGAAAAGGGACTCAAATGATGATGATCACACGCTCCGTTATGTTGTACGTTGTATATTTTCTTATAGGTAGCTCGTATGAGGGTTTGAATGTATGCTCTGTAAATTCTCATTTCTTCACAAGGTAAGTGCAAAATGACCTTGTAAATTCACTTTTAACCTTATTCATAGGGCAAATTAGGGCAAAACTGGGTTAAATCAATTAAAACCATTGATCTTCTGTCATGAATCTATGGACGCTGCCAGGTGTTTGCATCATGTTCGCAATCGGTGGGAATCCACCTACTGCATTTATGTGCATTTAATGTCATGGGGCGAGATGAGGGGGGTGATATTCAGAAGATCAGGTGATATTCATAATATGACCCCCTCTGTGTAATATGACCCTCCGCCTTTGAGCAAGAGAACTGATGTCAAGGAATCAGGTGATGTTGAGAATATCAAGTCATGTTTTGAAGATCAGGGGATGTTTAAAATGTGACCGCTCAAAACTAAAGTGACACCCATTTGAAAGATCAGGATGATGTCACCGTCATGCTATTGAAAAAGGGTGATCATTGGGAATATACCTTCGCGAGGTAAAAAGGATGATGACGTCACCGTCAGGGTGATTTTCTTTGTTCATCAGGGATGGATGATGTCATTAGCATTTTGGCACTGGGGTGATATTTTGCGATAAGGTGATATTCATAATATGACCCCCACAAAATATATGAAGATGTTTGACAACTAAATACCACTATCACGTAAGATTGACGTCTGGAGTTTCAGACCAAATGATTATCGGGTGATAAAATTGGATCGGGGTGATCTTACATAAGATGACTGATGTTGAGAAATATGAACCCCTCCAGAATATCAGGTTTGACCTGGGCTTTGATTTGTCATAACTTTTGTTCCCTAAGGAATATCAGGGTGATCCAAAAGGCAAACCTGTATGAAATTTTGTACTTTTTCCAACCATGAGGTTATTGATATGAAATACTAACTTTGATGAACTAACCTCATCATGATGACTTACCTAGTTCCCTTATGCAGGGTCACCTGCATGACTTACTTTTACCAAACCACCAAAAAGCAGAAAAACAACAAAAACAAGCCAAGTAAAAAGTTAGGTCCCTATTTTGTCAAGTCAAAATGGGGCGTGTTGTGTAACCACACAATACTGTGCCATGAGGAAAGGTTGACTGAGTCAAAGAATGATAATCTATTGTTGATCTTAATTGACAAATCCTTACTGTAGGTCATTTTTTAACTGCCCCCTCACCTTATTCTATAAAAGGTGCAGGGTGCCATATTTTGAATATTCAGAAACTTAATTGAAATTTGATTGCTAAAATATTAGGACTTATTTTAAAGCTATTGTAAATGTACATGTTATGCATACTGAATGAAAGAGAAGACAATTTGATTATAAATCATCATAAATCTTGAGTAATCTGTGTTTGAAATCTTGATACATGCATTGATCAATGACGTCCCTTGGAGTGCTTGTCAGTCTGCATGTGTTATTTTCATTCCTTATCCCTTGAAGTTAGCATCATCCGTATCTAGCTATGGAACATCTTGGTGACAATATGGTTTGATTTCTTCTCCTCGTGAATGTATCTTGTATGTATGTGGTTCAATGGCTAAAGATTCAACAAAATTAATAGCATTCATTTAAATTTCTTTCAATTTCATAACAATTCACCATCATAATTGTAAATAACAGAGAATTAAAAGCAAGTAACACGAAATATGCTGATATCACGTAGATAATTGGAAATACATAGCATATTTAGAGTAAAAGAATGTTAAATTGATAAATATCATGCAGATTCATACATAAATCCATGAAATTCATGCACATATCCACTTACAGACACATCATTTGAGTAAATATATTGTGTAGAAGAAAGAACATGATCATGATGATCAATAATCAGAAGAATTGATCAAACTTGCAAATACATCATTATCTTTGGAAATAAAGTAGAAATAACCTCTCTGAGGAGTAAATTTACAGGAGACAGAACAACACTGATCATCAAGACAAAAGTAAGACCCCTTGAAATGGAAAATAGCATGTCACATCAACCTCTAAGTAACGTTAGATGATCATGACTTGATCAACGGAGACTTGGAGTCATCAACTTACCTTAAGCGGATCGTACTTTACAAGATAATTAAGGTTTGATGTACAAATTTTTATACATGTTGTTATGACTAATCATCATCATCAACAGGTCACTCCCAAGGAAGCTACTACTCCCTGAAATGAGAACACACTTACAAAAGATTATAGTATGACAGTCTTTCTACTATCTGAAAAATGACATTAAAACTCACACTTTTTTCTGAAGGTCTAATTAGTTAGGCACACTCTATACTTGATTACTATTGCAAATATGTCTTCAAGATGAATCTAGATAGCATCAACATCTTCTCTTTCTCCTTCAGTTGCACATCAATAATGCATTTGTTCTACTTTTTAATTGCTTGCAAACTTTTTAATCACATTGCAATCACACTTCTGCTCACTCAATTTGATTCACTATTTATACATTATATTACAATGATTATATTGTTTGTTGGCCAGATACAACATGAAAAATACATTTACAAGTCAACTAGACAACACACAATATGAAATGTGTAGAAGATAGGTCCTAAGTGAAGCCACACATTACATCAACAGAAGATCCAAGCCTTGCAAATATCAAGACTTGCTTAACCAGGTCCAAAAACATCCTTCACAACTTCAAACACCAAACAATTGCATTTGTACACTCTTCTCATTTGAAAATAGGACAACTTTAAAGAAAACATATGAAAACATGAAGAATAACAGTCACATCAACTTAAAAACCTTGTGGGGTACTGGAAACAAGAAATATCTTCATGAACACTCTTCTAGATGAGTCCACATGACTCATAGAGCATCTCCAAACACACCTTTGCCACCACACATCAAAGAATTGTGATGCATATATTCAATCATGAACTCTGGGAACAATCTATCATCCAGAACACACTACAACATGTCATTTGAAAAACTGAGCTGTGGACCACCAAGGACCTTGAAACTACAATGAAGCATGTAATATACATCCATGAACATGTCCTCAAAACCACAAAGGCAATCATTTGTTTGCAAAGGAATGTAGAGCATCCCAACAAGCCTTCACCACTAGGTTACTTTGCCAGAACATATGCTAGTACTTTATCATGCATAACTTTCACAGTGAAAGGACCAATGATCTAAAAACTTTGAATTATCAACTTCACCACACCTTGAACACAATTCCAAAACTGCATGCCCATATCTGTAAATGTGGACGAATGTTGAGCATTCCATTGTCCTATAAAGAACATCTTCATAGAAGTGATACTATCTTCAAACAATCAACAACAAAACACTCTTTTGGTAATGTAATCATCATGGAACTTGGATCATACATACTACAGGCCATCAGTAGCATTAGCAACACATTTGATCACCTTTGTGCTTCTAATTCCCATCTTAATATGAACTATATCTTCTCTCTTTTCTTGCTGGATGGGACATGACATCCAACCATGAACTATATCTTCTTCTCTTTCTCTTTTTCTCACCATATCTTCTTCTCTTGCTAGATGGGACATGACATCCAACCATCAACACCATCATACTACCATGATAGTTTTGACATCAATGGAAACCTAGTGACAGTGTTAACATCAATGACAACCAAGGAACCATATTTGTAACAATGTATTTACATTTTGGATTGTTGGGAGGATTTCATTTTGGTGGTACAGATGGAACCGAGACATTGTTTGAAACATTTTGTACCACATTTGTTTCTTGTTGTAAATTTTGAATAAACCTTTCACAATGAGGGCCTTTTCAATGATGACCCCTTTTTCTATGATTTCATTGAAGGTAGATGCACAATGCACTTGTAAGTGGAAGTCCTTTTATTGGTTCAAGTTTTGGATAAAAATATGGACAATTTGTTTTTTGGGTGTTGTCCAAGGTAGCCTACTAGCAAGGGCTCTCCATCTTTGTAGGCATGCAGAAAAATTTTTTCCACTTCATTGTTTGGTGTTGTAAAGATTGAGCATAGTGATCTTATGCTCTACATTGTATGACAAGTGGGTGACTAACTTTTCTGAAAGATTGGAGAAGGTTGAGATGGAGCCATAAGTTTAATGCATGAACCATTCGAGGGCTTGTCCTCCTAAGCTTTGGTTGAAAAGATGAAGGAGGAATCGATCACCATAGGCTACTTCCTTGTATGCCATGAAGAATTACTTGATGTGGTCACAAGTATCTCCTTTTCCCTTGTGTTGCATAAGTCTTTGAACCAAAAGTGTTTATTTTGGGTTCCCAGTTGGATGCTCTTAATTTTTTTTTTAATCTCTTTCCATTCTTGATCAAAAGGATTAGCAAGAGGGGGTTGTGACGTGGATTGAAGTAGAGGTTGTTACAATGATGATTGTTGCTATTGAGAGGTGATGTATTTTTTTTAATGTATGGAGGTAAGCCTAAAGTTTGTGTGTAAACATGACACCCATACATTTGTTGTTGTGGAATGGTTTGTGTGAATACATGGTATGCATATTGTGTTTGGAAAGGTGGTTGTTGTTGTTGGATGGTGTATTGATATTGCATGGAAGATCCATGGGGAGGTTGTTGATGTGTGGATGAATGATATGTTTGTCTAGGATTAGTATAGCTCATTAAGGGATTTTGTGTTGGATTATGTGGTTGGGATGTGAATGGATTGTTTGTGAAGGTATTGTTGGGTGTAATGTTGTTTGGGTGATGACTAACCTTTGAGGAATATTCAAACGAGAGAGAGATTGTGGAATGATATTGATGTTGGAGGCATCTTGAGGTACATTGGATGGAGGTAGTATGATAGGTATGGTGATGTTGGCCGGTACCATGAAAATGGGTACATCAAAGTGTAGCATACTATAAAGTAACCCATAAGGGGGGTTTGACACTTATGTTTGTGGAATATTTCTAACCCTCACATGTTGATCTATGATGTGGAAGGCATTGGTGTTTAAGGCATAGCTAGCCCATGGATTGTCATAGACGGGTTCATTGGGATTAGGGACATGTCCCCATGGTTGGTCATGAATGGGTGATGGTGGTTTGTCATGGAAAATGGATTTGAGTTTTTCATGATCATATGAATAAGGGAGACATGTGCCATGTTAAATGAGGCATTCAAGTAATTCATCCTTATGATTGACAAGGAATTGGTCAATATGGAGTCCTCTTTCATTGATGAAGTCAATGAAGGTGGGGGTATTGACATTATGGTGTGTGGATGCTTCACCCATTTTAGATTGCTTAACATAATCCTCCATATTACTTGTGGTAGAGTTGTATGGAGAAATGGGTTGATAACGGGCATCCATCTTTCTATTAGCTTGTGACCACATGATGGGAGGCATAAAAGGAGAACTTTGATTGGATTTGGATGATGAGGTCCCAATGGTTAGGGATGGGGATTATTCTAAGTTCAAAATCTAAATGAATATAATTGAGGATCAAAGTTTATTCCTATGTACTCATGGTGGACAAATAGCCTAAGCGAAGGGATAATAATATTATCTTACTTGGGGTAGACAAGATGCACCAAGCAAGACAAGATTTCTTGAAGTCCACTACTCCAAGCTAATTTATCTAGGGGGTTTATGATTTTGAATTTACAATAAACTTAAGAGAGACAAATTCTTAAGCCTAATGTAAATAAGAGGATGATTGATCATGAATTTAAGCTTAGAAACTTGGATTTGACTTAGGATGGATAGTTGATTGATTTTTGGATGAGTTTTTAATGGATTTGGATAATGAAAGGTTTATTTGATTTAAGGATGATGATTGGCTTGATTTGGTTTCTTGATTAATGTTTGATCACAATTTAAGGGTCAAAAGGACATGGGTGAGAAATGTGAGGATGAAATGATGTGGGACAATGTGGACAAAGTAGCCTTGACAATCAAAAAATGTAAATACTTTGATTTTTGAAGATTTCTGAATCTAGGCACTAAAATAGTAATTTTAGGCACTAGAAAAAATGGACTAGACATTTATAGATATGGAAATGGGGGCGGATTTATGTGACTAGGCACTGAATGGACGGGTCGGTCACTAACAAAAGCTAACTAGGCACTAAAATGGAGGTATAGGATAGTCGAGGACCAGAGTTTGACTAGGTGCTGATATAAGCCAGATAGGCATTGATATGGATGGACTAGGCACTAATGTGAAAGAGAGGCGTCGATTGGGTGTTAGTGGGATGATTAGTCAGGTCAAGTCTGGGTGCTAATATAGATGACCTTGTTAGGAAAGCACAGGTGCGGAATATATCTTCCCTAATGTCAATTCAAAGGGGATAATGCAGACAAGTAATGTTTAATTCAAATACACAGATGAACACACCAGAAAATATAGAATAAACATTTAAGACAATAGAGAACAACACCAGATGTACATGGGAAAACCCTTTCAGGTAAAAAACCCACCACCACAAGAGAGACAGACTTTATTTTCAGTAAGCTTAGAAAGATTACAATAAAGATAGCAGCCTTCTTACTCAGGTATCGATTCTCAGATCATACAAATAGTTCACTTCCACTATACATTTACAAAATGAACAATATGATCAAATCTCATCATCAATATCAACGATATCACCAGATCTGTTTATATTTACCATCTTCAAGAGTAAAACCTTTTTTAACTTCTACCCTGACTGTTCGTATCAACTAACCTAGCGCTGCTGCCTTCCAACCGTCGCAACTGTTCACATTCATGTGAGATCTTTAGTCCCACATTCACCAGTTCATGTTAGACATCCAAGTTTAAATACTCGAACATATTATGCGACTATCATTGGCAATTTTGTTGTTGATGATGCTAGTCAAAGCCTCATTGGTATAGCCTTAACCATTGGCGACAACTCCACCATTCACAGCAATGAGTCCTTGTCCCACCGATGCTCACACCTTCAACCTTCATCAGAGTGACCTCTGCCATCGGCCCAAAGACTTTACATTACACTGATGAATATCTTCTTGCCGAACATTGGAATGACAGGCTCATTGGTAAGAACCATTACCACTGAGCCGATAAAGCTACTCACTCTGATGGTCTTCCATCAGAGTGACTCATGCCAACCACACCATCAACGAGACATAGATCATCGGTGATAGTACTTCCATCTGCGCCGATACAGGAAGTCTTCTCAATTGCCACTACCATCGGTGAAACACATGTCATCGGTAAGCCCACACATGGGTACGCCGATAGTATTCTGTCAACTTGATGACCAAGAAAACATCAGTGAAAATATATGCTATCGGTAGAACAAGTTAAGTGTTCGCCGATGGTGTTTAGTCAACCTAATGAACAAAGAACATGTGAATGATATGAACAAAACCAACGATTAAAAATGAGGTTCCAAGTAGTAATTTGAGACACTAGGTCTCTTCAATCTCCCACTTGTCGAAGAGATTACTGCTACCTCTTAATCCACATATGATTACTGAGAATTATGGGGAAGACCCATTGCATATGAACACCATTTGAACTTGGCTGTGCTCACTAGTTTAGTTAAGGCATCAACAACATTTTCCAAAGTGTCAATCTTTTCTAGCTTCACCTTCCTATCTTCCACCATATCATGAACAAAGTGATATTAGACATCAATATGTTTTGTCCTAGCATGAAATGTAGGGTTCTTCGCCAAACATATAGCACTTTGACTATCACAATGAATTTGTATCTATCCTACATCAAAACTAACATCAGAACACAACCTCTTGAACCAAACAACTTCTTGGCATGCACGAGTAGCTGCCATGTACTCTGCCTCTGTTGTGGACAAAGCGACTATAGCCTGCCGCTTGCTCATCCAACTGATAGCACCACCATTTAACATGAATACATATCCACTAGTGGATCTTCTACTGTCAATGTCCCCTACCCAATCAGAATCAACATATCCCTAAATGATTATAGATCTCTGAGATCCAACTGAGTTTCCATGATAGCAAATAGCATAGTCAGAAGTTCCCTTCAAATACCTCATAACTCTCTTCATAGCATCCCAATGTGTTTTGCCTGGATTTGCCATAAACTAGCTCAAAACTCCCACTGCTTGAGCAATGTCTAGTTTGGCATAGACCATTGCGTACATTAAACTGCCAACAACACTTGCATAAGGCACTTTTTTCATGTCGTCAATTTCATTCAAAGATTCTAGACAATCTTCAACAGATAGTTTCATTCCCTGCAAAACTAGAACAACTAACTGTTTGCAATCAGACATATTAAATTTATCAAGAACATTGGTAATATACTTGCTCTGGCTGAGCCAAAGCTTTCTCTTAGATCTGTCCCTTTTGATTTCCATTCCCATAATGTACTTCACTGCCCCCAGATTCTTCATTTCAAATTTCAAGGACAACTGAGATTTTAAATCTGAGATCATTCCCTTACCATTGCCAATGAATAACATGTCATCCACATACAGTGCAATTATAAGAATCTGATCACTATCAGTTTTGTAATAGGCACAATGATTAGATTTAGATCTCACATATCCCAAAGATAAAACATACATATCAAATTTTTGATACCACATTCTGGGAGATTTCTTCAAACCATAAAGAGACTTTTTAAGTTTACATACCAGATGTTCTTTACCTTTTTCCACAAAATGCTCTGGTTGGGACATATACATTTCTTCTTCAAGGTCCCCATGAAGAAATGTTGTCGTCACATCCATCTGCTCAATTTCAAAGTCATACGCTACTACAAGTGACAACAGAAATCTAATGGATGTCAGCTTAGCTACAGGAGAAAAAATTTCTCCATAATCTATACCTTCCTTTTGGGAATACCCCTTAGCAACTAGTCTTGCCTTCTACTTTTCAATACTACCATCTGGACCATATTTCTTTTTAAATACCCACTTATAGCCCACAGGTTTTCTACCTTCAGGCAAGGGCACCAGATCCCAGGTTCCATTTTTCTCCAACGATGACATTTTGTTATCCATGGCTTCCAACCAAGAATCTAAATCAAGTAAACTAATAGCTTCTTTCACAGTCCTAGGTTCATTAGTATCAGTAAGCAAAGCATAGGTATAACTTGAATCAAGCACTAAAAATCCATACCTATCTGGTTGTCTTCTTCCATGTGTAGACCTCCTCAATGGCTGAGGTGCTAGTTTAGGTTCTTGCTCTAGATCTGAATCTTCAGAGCTACTCGAACTCACTTCTGAACCATCCACACTTGGTGCTTGTTGTTCCTCTTTTACAGGGGTCAAAGGAATATTAACAACACTCTTTTTTTCCTTTTTTTCTATCTTCTCTGGCTAAGGATCAGTAACCAAAGGTTTTAGCTCTCTGAAAATTACATTGCTGCTATAAATTACTTTTTCAGTTTCGGGATCCCAAAGCTTGTACCCTTTAACACCGACTCCATAGCCAATAAAGATACATTTGACTACCTTGTAATCTAGCTTAGATCTTTTTACCTCAGGAATATGAGCATATGCCTCATAGCCAAAGACATGAATATGTCTTAGAGAGGGCTTCTTTCTAGACCATGTTTCCATAGGCGTCTTATCAACCAATGCCGAAGTAGGAGAATAATTCAGCAAGTAACAAGCTGTAGCAATTGCCTCACCCCAGAACCTTTGTTCAAGACTAGCATAACTCAACATACTTCTTGCTTTCTCCATCAATGATCGATTCAACCTTTTAGCAACTCCATTTTGCTGTGGAGTATAAGGTGTAGTCTTATGCCTTTTTATTCCATGATCAAGACAAAATTTATCAAAATCTACATTGTAATATTTACCACCGTTATCTATTCTCAAACATTTTATTTTTCTACTAGTCTGATTTTCCACAAGATTTTTAAATTCTTTAAACCAATTGAACACTTCTAATTTCTTTTTCAAAAAATTTACAAATGCCCTCCTTGAATAATCATCAATAAATGATACATAATATCTTGATTTAGACAGAGAAGGAACATCAACTGGACCAAAAACATCAGAATGTACATAGTCCAGAACACCAGAAGATTTATGAGAACTAGAGTAAAAATAAACATGGTTCTATTTTCTATATATGCAATGTTCGCAGAAATCAAACTCCAGATTACAATCAATCAGCCCATCTACCAGGTTTTTATTTTTCAAGGTTTTTAAACCTTTTTCACCTATGTGACCAAGTCTATGATGCCAGAGCATTGTTTTCTCTACAGGAAGTTTAACTTCCGTAGAGTTTGCATCATGTGTTACAATAGTAGCTTTTTCAGATTTTACAGAGACATTATTACAGCATACAGGTTTAGCATCTAACCTATACAAAGTTCCAATGCATTCACCCTTTGCCAGTACAATAGAACCTCTAGTCATCTTACAACCACCATTCACAAAAGTAACTTGCACTCCAACATCATTAAGCTTACTAACAGAAAGTAAATTTCAAGCCAGACCTGGTATGTGTAATACTCCATTCATTCCCTTTATTCTGCCATCCGGGAACTGGATTCTAACTCTTCCTCAGCCAACAATTTCCAGTGTCGAATCACTTGCTAGGAACACCTTCCCACCAGCATACAGTTCATACTTAGTGAACCATTCTCTATGAGATGTCATATGAAAAGATGCTCCTGAAGCCACCAGCCATACATCTTCAGATGCAGGCGTTGCCAAGGCAATAATGAAGGCATCAACATCACTCTAAGAAGAATCGGTGTCAGAGAAGTTCTTCTTCTTCTTCTTTTTCTCCTCTTTACACTCTTTTCTGATGTGTCCTTTCTGCCCACAATTCTAGCACTTCACCTTAGACTTTTTGCCAGGAGATTTTGATCTCCCCTCTGATTTGGACTTAGACTTCTTGTCCTTTTTCTTGTCTCTTTCCTTTGATCTACCTCGAATGGAAAGGGCCTCTTTGACCATCTTAGAAGATTTCCTTTGCATCTCTTCAGATAACAGCAAGGCAACAACTGCTTTAGTTGTAAATGTGGTTGTTGTACTTCCAATAGCCATCACAAGATGATCCCATGAGTTAGGTAAGGAACATAACAGAAGCATACAGCGGTCCTCCTCTTCTATTTTTACACCTATAGAAGTCAACTATGTAACAATTGTATTAAATGTGTTCAGATGGTCTGCTACAAATGCTCCTTCATCCATCTTTAGAGAATACAACTTCTTTCTAAGGAAAAGTTTATTCACCAAGGACTTGCCCTGGTAAATATCTCCCAACTTCTTCCACAAATCTTTTGTAGTCTTCTCCTCATGGATGTTCAATAGAACAGAATCTGCTAAACTTAATTTTATTAGTCCTTTGGCTTTCCTATTTGCTAGGTCCCAGTCTTCTTGCTTCATGCCTGAAGGTTGAACTCCAGACACAGCAACCCAAAGATCTCTGTCGACCAGCATATCTTTAACCTTAAGCTTCCACAACTCAAAGTTTGTGCCATTGAACTTTTCAATGTCTATTTTTCCTGATGAACTTGCCATCTAATTTAATAAAATAGACCTCTATAGTACTCCCACTCATAGAACTAACACAAAAAACCCAACCTACTAACAAGGATAACACAACTGGCTAGGCTCTGATACCACTTGTTAGGAAAGCACAGGTGTGGAATACAGCTTCCCTGTAATGTCCCCTTCCTAGGTGATTTTCATGATGAGTAATTTAGCCTTTAACTCACGAAGGCTAATTGATGAAATAAGGGAGATATTATTAAATTAATTATTTTATAAGGTTATTACTTAATTTGAAATCAAAAGGTAACCTTATATTTAATTAATTTAATATAGTGACTTAAAATACACATTAGATCATTAAAGTCACTAAAATAAAATAATAGGATTTTTCTAGAAGCCTCTTGAAAGTGTGATTAAAAAAAAGTATAAAGGAAGGGGCAAGGCAAGCTTCCAGGCATCCGATTATTGACATTTGCATTTGATGAGTTTTGTGGAGCCAAGGGTTTCTGCATATTTGGTCTTTGGGAACGGAAACTCCCATAGATTAGCATAACTGAGGTGGTGAAATATCCTCCGAAGGGTTGCAAATTGGAAGGGATACTTCAGTCCTTTCATTTGTGCTTAAATCTGCAGTGTTAACAGGGGTTTGGAGGTATCAATTTGCATATCAGAAGTTTTTCTATTGGCTGCTACAGTGTTTGCTACAGTATTTTGCTATAGTATGCTACAGTGTTTTTGCTACAGTGATTTGCTACAGTATCGCTACAATGATGCTACAGTGATTTGCTACAGTGCGCACTACAGTGTTTTGCTACAGTGATTTGCTACAGTACGCTACAGCGTTGCTACATTGCCGTGAACAGTAATGCTACAGTACGGGGCAGCTAGGAGAGGGTTTCAATTTGGGTTTGGAAGGGACTCCTTTCCTTGGTTGATGAGAAGGCTGGGTGCTACACTTGAGAGGCACGATTGGGGCTTGAGAGGGATGTTTATGAGCTATTTTGAGGCTGCCATTCCTTCATCTTCGTCATCGATTCACAGAAACTTACATTTCCAGGTTCTTTCATGAGTTAGCATCTTTATATTAGCATTGTTTCATAGTTGTCATTTTAGGAGTTGCATAAAAATTGTAGAGCCAAGAGTCTTGGCCATTCATATCAGCATTGTATTAGACAATATATCTCAATAAAGGAGTGATAAGTTGTAGGCCATCTATTTGATGTAATGTGCATATTAATATCCATCATGATTAGCATAATAGTATGCATGCCAAGTGTTTGACAAAATGTCAATTGGCTATAGGTGTGCATTTCATGTTTAATTTTCATGTATATGCATCAAAAATACCAAAAGAGAAGTCATATATGTATTTAGATTAATGCTTAGACATTATAGTTTGGATTTATGAGCATTTAGAATACTCAGCTATCATTATCAAGCAAAAATATCAGACTGAAAACATAGACTAGCAAGCATTGGGTTTACATCAGAAGTGTTTGACAATAATCCTTGAGCCTCTAATCAGCAAAATAAGGTCTGAAATAGCAAGGGATATTACATTCTCTAATGTCAATTCAAAGGGGATAATGTAGATAGGTAACGTTTAATTCAAATACATAGATGAACACACCAGAAAATATAGAATAAACATTCAAGACAACAGAGAACAACACCAAATGTATGTGGGAAAACTGTTTCAGGGGAAAAAACCCACCACCACAAGAGAGACAGACTTTATTTTCAGTAAGCTTAGAAAGATTACAATAAAGATACCAGCCTTCTTGCTTAGGTATCGATTCTCAGATCATACAAACAGTTCACTTCCACTATACATTTACAAAATGAACAATATGATCAAATCTCATCATCAACATCAACGATATCACCAGATCTGTTTATATTTTCCGTCTTCAAGAGAAAAACTATTTTTAACTTCTGCCCTAACTATTCGTATCAACTAACCCAGCGTCACTGCCTTCCAACCGTTGCAACTGTTCACATTCATGTGAGATTTTTAGTCCCACATTCACCAGTTCATGTTAGACATCCAGGTTTAAATACTTGAACATATTGTATTGGTGCAGGAGCACCCTATTACCGTCAAGAAGCCCCCTATTATCATTTTTTAATGATTGTAAGGCCTAGCGCCAATTGTTCTGATTCGGACCAATGTGTCCCATATTGTAAAGCCACATGGCACCTATTGTAAACGGATAGGAAGTAGTTGTAACTGTCTGAGTTGTAACTGTCATGTAACAAATGGCAGAGGTGACGAATCGATTGAGATTCCACCATGTGTAACTGCCAAGAAGTGAGCCTTTAAAATAGGTAGTCCCTGTTTGTTAAAGAAAGGAAGGGAGGAAAGAGAAAAAGAGGAGCAACAGAGAAGCGTGTAATCTCAGAAAGAGAAATAAAATTTAGTGTTTTGTAGAGCAATCGAGTTTTGATTCATTCCACTGGTCGAGACCTTGGTCGAGACCAGTGGAATGCTAATCTATTTTTAATTTCTCCTCTCTGTTGTTCTATGTTGTTTTGCTTTTCTGTATTAGTTTAGAAATATGTGCGTGTTTAGTTGTAGAAAACGGCAACAGTATTGTGGAAGATAGTTACAACCAAACAGGAAAAGAAGAAAGCCTCGTGAGATCTATAGAAGTGATCGCAGAAAGAAGTCTCTGTGTGCATTGGCATGAACCTTGGCATTGGGCTAAGGAGATGATTGTTTGGCCGAAGATATATAGTCACAGCGACAAGTGAGTTTGTATCGGGTTGATACTAAGTATCGGCGTAGCGGTTTTGAGGAAAGCCGATAGTGAAATGTTTTGCCGATGGTTGAACCATCGGATTGAACCGGTTCATCGGTTCAATGGGTTCAACCGAAAGGTTCAGAGTATCGGTTCAAACGAAAGGTTCAAAGCATCAGTTCAACTGAAAGGTTTAAAGCAATGGTTCAACTGAAAGGTTCAAAGCATCAGTTCAACCAAAAGGTTCAAAGTAGTGGTTCAACCAAAGGGTTCAAGGAAGTAATCTCACCGATGGAGAAAACAATGCTTGGTATCGGGCGGTCGGCAAGAGGTGTTCAAAGTCTGACCGACCAAGGAGTATTCATAAGCATATCGGCATGAGATCTAGTATCGGCAGATGCAGAAAATGTGCTACCAATGGTCCAAGTCTTGTCGACGCTCAATTTGATGTTAGGCTCATCGATGTGAGGATCACCATCGGAAGAAGAAAGTTACATTGGGCCGACGGTAGTAAATCTCAACCCGATCGGTGAGAGTTACTACCGTCGGCCCAATGTAACTTTCTTCTTTCGATGGTGATCCTCACATCGATGAGCCTAACATCAAATTGAGCGTTGACAAGACTTGGACCATTGGTAGCACATTTTCTGCATCCGTCGATACTAGATCGCATGCCGATATGCTTATGAATACTCCTTGGTCGATCAGACTTTGAACACCTCTTGCCGACTGCTCGATACCAAGCATTATTTTCTCCATCGGTGAGATTACTTCCTTGAACCCTTTGGTTGAACCACTGCTTTGAACCTTTCAGTTGAACCAATGCTTTGAACCTTTCAGTTGAACCACTGCTTTGAACCTTTCGTTTGAACCGATGCTCTGAACCTTTCGGTTGAACCCATTGAACCAATGAACCGGTTCAATCCGATGGTTCAACCATCGGCAAAACATTTCACTATTAGTTTTCCTCAAAACTGCTACGCCGATACTTAGTATCAACCTGATACAAACTCACTTGTCGCTGTGACTATATATCTTTGGCCAAACAATCATCTCCTTAGCCTGATGCCAAGGTTCATGCCGATGCACACAGAGACTTCTTTCTGCGATCGCTTCTATAGATCTCACGAGGCTTTCTTCTTTTCCCGTTTGGTTGTAACTATCTTCCACAATACTGTTGCCATTTTCTACAACTAAACACGCACATATTTCTAAACTAATATAGAAAAGTAAAACAACACAGAACAACAGAGAGGAGAAATTAAAAATAGATTGGCATTCCACTAGTCTCGACCGAGGTCTCGACCAGTGGAATGAATCAAAACTTGATTGCTCTACAAAACACTAAATTTTATTTCTCTTTCTGAGATTACACGCTTCTCTGTTGCTCCTCTTTTTCTCTTTCCTCCCTTCCTGTCTTTAACAAATAGGGACTGCCTATTTTAAAGGCTCACTTCTTGGCAGTTACACACGGTGGAATCTCAATCGATTCGTCACCTCTGCCATTTGTTACACAACAGTTACAACTCGGACAGTTACAACTACTTCCTATCTATTTACAATAGGTGCCATGTGGCTTTACAATATGGGACACATTGGTCTGAATCAGAACAATTGGTGCTAGGCCTTACAATCATTAAAAAATGATAATAGGGGGCTTCTTGACAGTAATAGGGTGCTCCTGCACCATGTATGACTATCATCGGCAATTTTGTTACTGACGATTCCAGTCAAAGCCTCATCAGTATAGCCTTAACCATCGGCGACAACTCCACCATTCACAGCAATGTGTCCTTGTCCCACTGATGCTCACACCTTCAACCTTCATCGGAGTGACCTCTGCCACCAACCCATAGACTTTACGTTGCACTGATGAATATTTTATTGCCGAACATCGAGATGACATGCTCATTGGTAAGAACCATTACCACTAAGTCGATAAAGCTACTCACTCCAATGGTCTTCCATCAGAGTGATTCACGCCGACCACACCATCAATGAGACATAGATCATTGGCGATACTACTTCCATCTGTGCCAATACAGGAAGTCTTCCTGATGGCCACTACCATCGGTGAAACACATGTCATTGGTAAGCCTAAACATGGGTACGGCAATAGTATTCTATCAACTCGATGACCAAGCAAACGTCGGTGAAAAATATATGCTGTCGGTAGAACAAGTTAAGTGTTCACTGATGGTGTTCAATCAACCAGATGAATGAAGAACATGTGAATGATATGAACAAAACCAATGATTAAAAATGAGGTTCCAAGCAGTAATTTGAGACACTAGGTCTCTTCCGACCTAAGCACTAACATATATAGGCTAGGTACTAATTTGTGAAAATTGTGCACTAATGTGGATAGATTTTATTGGGAATGTGTTTGTTTGGATATTTTTGGCAAGATTTGCAAACATTAAACACAATGGTTGATTGGACTGACTTGGAATTGGGTGTGAGAGGTTGTTAGCCTTCATGGATTACAAATGGCTTGTATGGGTATAGCACATTGAAGACACACCAAATATTTGTATACAACCTAGAAACTATTCAAGTGGGAGAGACATATCTTATGTATCTCACAAAATGGTTGTGGGCCAATCTCAACTCAAAATAAAACTAAGATTCCCACCCCCATTAACACCATAGTGCCATATCTTGGATAGATATGGAAAATAAAGTCATGGACCACCTTACCCCCCTTACCTTAGAGACTTTTGTCTTGCCCAAAGTAGACCCTAACTCAAGTATAGTGGTACAGTGATCATCTTCCCCTCTTGATGCAGTGGTGAGCCATAAGATATGGTGGTTGAAAGTCTTATCTAGGCTTCACAAGGATTCTAGAGGATGTCCCAATATACACAAGGTATGGGGATGAGTCTATGAATGGGGGTGTCCCAACTTCCAACCTTGCGTAAACCAAATCAAGTCTTGGTGGACCAAGGATCTTGAGGATTTTTCTTGGAAAGATGGGGTCCTTCCTTTAAAGTGAATCTTTCAATTCTCACAATATTTATATCTCACATTAGAACCCATGGTTGAGGTCATCCCTAGGGGGTGAAATACCCTAGTAGACCCCCTAAGAAGAAACTACTTCCACTTTTGATCACCAAAGATTGCACAAAACACAAGGAGAGAGCATACGCAGAAAGTAGCCCCTTCAAGATAAAAAGAAAATAAAATAGTTTTCAAGTGGAATTTTAATCACCAAGATCACTCTAAGGCATGAGGGAAGAACATATGTTCACAAGCAAACAAAGACATGGAAAACAAAGTATATTTCCTCCTACTTTAACCTTAGTGTGCAACTAGACTAGTGGAAAAAGACGTCTTTAACCACAGGGCTGCACAAAACATGTTAGTAGTTTGATTATGGTGTCTTGGACTACGCAAAATGTTACAAAACTAAAGTTAGATCAAACAAAATCCCAAAAAAGATGAAGATTTGGTTTTTATAGGGACTGGATGTTGAAACAGTCTGTTTCAACACTAACATGAGTCAATGTTGAAATAGAGAGTGTAAGCACTACAAAAAGAAGTCTAGGTGCTACTATAAAAAAATTAGGTGTTGAAATAGTAATTATTATACCTAATATTTTTAGCACTACTGTAGAGGATTTTAGCATGACTAGGCAATATCTAAGTGTTGACCTGGTAGAGGGGATGTGATGACTTGAAATCTATTTTTTTTTCTGCAAACACAAAGCACTAAAATAGTCAAACACAATGTTAGGGGTTAGCAAAACACCAAGTCCATAGTTTTCATGATAATCCTTAAAAAATAATGAAAATGTGATTTAGTTAAATTCTAATAAACTGGGCACTAAACTATATAGACTAGGCACTAAAATCTGCAGACCAAGCATTGAAACAATTTTGACAGAGTATCCATCTATACTTGTATATTTTCCTACAAATCCAAGAGCTAATGGTGCCAAAAAGTTTTTAGGGAGCACAATCAACACATGTTCATTTACAAGATTTTTCAAAATGATGGCAAATGATTAGGAAACTGCAAATTATATGTTTAATAATATCGATGCCAATGCAAGAGACTGGACGTTGATGTAGAAGATTTGGGCACTAAAAGACTGAACTCCAGTACTAAAGAGGATGCTGGCCACCTATAGACTTGGGCACTGATTTAGAGGTTATGGGCACTAACAGAAGACACTTTTGTACTAAATTGTTGAAACTAGGCACTACTCCAACCTGCAATCACAAAACACATGCAAAACACAACACAAATAGACAATTAAAAGGGGTAGGTGTGTTGGAATACAATGGATCATTGAGAGGGGGTGAATCAGTAATTAGATAAAACTAATTCTAAAACTACAATCTTCACACATTAAAACTATCTAACATGATCATGAAACACAAGACAAATTCATTAGGTCATGAAACCATTAACAAGGCTCAAGAGACAGATATGAATCAACACATAACACAAATGTTTGTGTGGAAAACCCCAAAAGGGTAAAAACCACTATGAACTTGAATCTTCATTATGCCTCACTGGCAAACCTCACTAGTTACATGCAAGCCTCACTCGCTACAAATAGGCCTCACTGACCACAAATCCTATGCCTCACTGGCAATAGGAGTACATACAATAATCTCAGAAGAAAAACATAAAAAGTACAAAGGGTTTCTCTATTTCATTGCAATGTTCATAATACCATATCACTCTTCCTCAGTCTAGAAATCAATTCACCTACATTTTTGCTCTGTATATCTACTCCCTGATGTCCTCTCACTGTACTTGATTCACCTACATTTTTGCTCTGCATTCCCTCTTTTATCTGCATTTTTTTCCTTGTCAAAAACCATTCATCTTCTGCATATTTCTCTTCAATAGTATTTCACATCACAACTTGTATAAGCATCTTCATCTGCAAATTCATCTCCTCCCTTGTCTCTGCAATAAACACAATATTATCAACCCTACTAATTTACAGAGGTATTTCTATCAAAGTTTCATACTCCACCACCCTCAAAAACCTTCTCATTCTTATCTATGTACGCCTCAAATCATAATTTCCTTTTCTTCTTTATATCCAAACATTGCTTTGTATTTTCTTTTATTTATCTACTCATACCCTCATCCTCATAGTTCTCTATATTACAGAGACTTATTTACTACACTTAATGTTTTCTTCTTCATTCTAATTCAAGTCACATGTAATAGATAAAATCCTCAATTCAATGAGAGAATGGGCATCATGGTGGATAAAGGTAATCCTCTACATGCCTCATGCATTATGCATGTCAAGGAGTCAGGTCCATAAAAATAATTTTCCTTATTTAGATGGCTACAGTAGAGATAGTTGACATAAGCCATCAAAATTAACATAGTGTATCTGACCATTTTCATTTTAAATGAATTTGAATATAAACCATTGATTAAGAATCTGTGCCTTTGAAAACTTTAAATCTTATCCTTTGATTTACTTTATGGTGCTCAAAGAAGAAGGAATTATTGGTGGGTACCGGTTCCCTTAGGTCAAGGGACCGGTTGTCTCATGATTAGGACCACTTCATGTTGTCACTTAAGTGACAAGTGACTTGCTACTCCCAATCAACTAAGAAATATAAGAAAAAGTGCATTTTAATGAGATGGGTAGGTTAAGGTCTTGAGAACTACTAGTCTATGGTTTTAAACCTTAAAACAAAACTTAGAGAATTAGGGTTTAAGGACTCGCTCAGATTAGATCTTTAGGAAACAACTAACCCTAAATTCAACATGAAGTCAAGCAAACCCTCATGGAAGTCAGAGCAATAAAGACTACTTTAAGCATTAGGGTTCTTAGGACATAGCTAGGGTTTTAGGAAAGTAGAACCTGAGACATACAACAATTTACAAACCCTACAATGGATTACCACCATTTTCTTCTAGAACAGATCCTTTCATCTTTCTAAGGATATGTATACTGATCTCTGCCCACCTTTTACAACTCAACTTTGGTATTCTTGTACCAAACTCAATACCAAGAGCAAGGAAGCCTCTTTACAAAACTTAGTCACTGAATATCAGATGAACAAATACCTTCAAAGCTTTGAATGTATCAAGTATCAACTTTCCTTGTCAAGACATGGGATCAACCAACTTGTCACCTTGAACAACAAAGAATATCATGAGAGTCATTGAACAATAGATCAATTCACAACCATAAGATCCCGATCCTCCTAATGATGTGGTTAACCAAATGTGACATCCACCTGATGGTAAAGACTAGTCAATGCAACATCAACAACATTGTACCAACATCAAGAAACTATGACAACATGAATCAAGTTAGCATGTCAACTCCTTCAATGATCAACATCTGACAGCATCCTACAAATCAACCTTGTCATGAAGCATCAGGCATCAATAACACCTTGCATGATTCAAACTGCAAACCCCCTTGTCATGATCCTGATGAACAACAAACTCCTTCAACAACTCACCTACACATTACCTTTGATGAATATCCTAAGGTCCTCTTGTCTCATTGAGTAAGCTTGATATTCTTGTCTTGAACAACATACTAAGATGATCAATCAACAATGTTGACATCAATGCCAACACACACAATATGCCAATCATGCCAATCATGCCAACAATCTCCCCCTTTGGCATTGATGGAAACACAACATTCACTCCATTTCATTCTCCCACTTTGACATCAATGGCAAAGGGGCTTGCAGATAAGTACAATCATTATTCTTGCTAGCAAAATCATCAGGTTCTTGTGAAATTTCTATTATATCCATCTTTTTAGAAAGTTGAAGTTCATGTCACTTGTCTCCCTCTATCCTTCTTTATCTACAATGTCCTTCTTCATCTCTGGTAACTCTATGCTTCTTATTTCTCACCATATTAGATCCCTTTGCATTATGGTCTTTGTATCATGATTATATCAAGATCTTTGTATCATTGTAACTTTAATGAGGCTCCCCCTATCATCTTTGCTAAGACTAAATAAATTGACACAATCACTATTATTGTACTGAGAAAGATCATTCACATGACCCAAAAAAATAAATTTTCTATGATCACAAGCAGTTCTAACATCTTGCCCATACATATTGATGGCAATTATGACTGTCATTGTCCAAGACATTTTACTTCAATCCAAAAACTGGCTGCACCTTAAAACTAGGACTGAGATTTGTGAAAACCAAACATGGCATTAAAGAACAAAAACAAGATTAACATCATGTGACAAAGAAATACTTTCTCTTCTTTAGTGAACACTATCAAGATAATCTTTCAAAACCTCTATCAACTGTGACAACAATTATCATGAGGATCACTAATATGTAGCTTATAAATAGTCTAAAATCAATAAAACTATTCTTCAAGTAAATCATTGTTATCTTGGCACTTGACATGTTCTGATCTTGTCAACATCAAGGTAAAATTTGTTAGAGTTTTAGCATCTCAGTCTTCCCTTGCATCATCTATGTCCATGCTTCTAGTGAGATCTTCTATTTCTTTTCCATCATCTCCCAGAACCCACATGATTGGGTCATCATCTGCTTTCTCTATTCTATACAGGACATCCTCATCAATTCTCTATTTTTTTCTTGGCATTATGTTTTCATGGATCACTGTATCCCTCTTCTAAAGTGTTGGAGACCTACAAATGGCTTTAATATAGATCTCAATTCCTTTCACATGATCATGCAAACATCAAAACCATTGATTATGGTAAGATCTTGTAACCTACCCCCTGCATGCTTGGTGATAGTCTCTTAAACTATAGAAGCTTTGACTGATCTTATGAAGATTGTCCATCAACATTTGATACCATTACACCAAGACACCATGACTGATGACTATAACAACTGTCCTCTTGGAACCACCATTGCTCAAGTGATCACAAAGTATAATGAGGAACATGAAGATTAATCAAAGCATCAACTTCACTTGTATATTGACCTCAACAACAATTAATACCCAAAACATCAACATTGTCATGCTCATAACATCACTATCATCATTGTCATGTAAAAAGCACTGTCAAAACTTTCCAGTCAAACCCACTATACTTTCCACTGTCTAGAACTCACTATCTCCTACATATTATCATACACTGTCATAGGCAAAAAACTGAATCACTATCCCTCATTAGATAAGTAATGTTAGATAACTAAGGTTAGATAACTAGACTAATTAACCTTCCATCCCAAGTCCAAGGGGCATCAAGATTGGACTAACTAGTAATGCACAATTATACTATCTTACACCCTATCTAAATGCACTAGTAGTGATATGTCCTAAGAGATTATATGATAAACTATACTAAACTATGAAACTAGCCTAATTTGCTTGATTGTGAGTGCTCAAACTAGCAGAACGTCCTTGCATACAAATTGCTTATGGAAAATGGAGAGGAAGGCCTCAATTTATAGATTTTTGGGGATGGAAATGGAGGGTTAGGATTGAATTGAAGGATCAAGGATTGAGATTGCTTGAGGATCCTCAAGCAAGTAGAATTGGACAAATGGCATGATGAGGTTGGATGAGATAATTGATCCAAGATTCAAGGGATTATCAATGGATGTGATTGAATGGTTGAATGGATGGATGACTAGGATTAGGTAGGTGTATGACATGTAAGGCCTCATTTATGTAAAGGCATGGCTTTGATTATGTGAGGAATTAAAAATTATGAGGAAAGGACAAGTGGAATAAAAAATTGAGTGAATAGTGGATGAATAGTGCATGAATATTGTCACATAGAATTTAAAATTGCATGAATAGTGATACTTGGAGTGGGGTAGAAGAAATAGGACAAAAGTACACTTTATGGAAGATTTGTCCATACTTTCAAAGTACCACTTGTCATGTACATGCATGTACATTGAATGACAAGTGGACTTCTAGAAACATGGGGAGTTGTAATTGTGAATTAATTAAAATTAATTGATGTGCACAT
Source organism: Cunninghamia lanceolata (assembly GCA_027924645.1). Lineage (NCBI taxonomy): Eukaryota > Viridiplantae > Streptophyta > Pinopsida > Cupressales > Cupressaceae > Cunninghamia > Cunninghamia lanceolata. The sequence goes on from BSBN01000738.1 coordinate 4,423,792, forward strand.
GTTTTAGAGGAAAATAATGATGATTACTAAAAGTAATCAAAAGTGGATAAAATAGATAATTAAATAAATATGGATATTTATTTAATTTTTTGGGAATGGGATGTGAAGTATAGTTTTCAAAATATTTAATTTTTGAACTATAGTAGAGGAAATTTGACTTTTGATGAAGGGGGAAAGGCAGAGAAAATATTAATTAAATAATCAAAAATTATTTAATTAATGAGTATGCATTGGATGGAATGATTTGAATGGTCAAGTTTGGAATGCAGGAATGGATGAAAGTGGTTGTGACCGTTTTTAGGTGTCTACACATGTTATACCATTTCGACTCCAAATAGATTCTAGGACAAAGATGTGCACTGCTGCTGCATTTGTAGCCTTTTCAAATATCGGTAATTTAACTATGGCAAAAATTTGTACTTTCTTTTGCTTTTTTGAAACCTTTGGTGTTTTACAGTGGTTTTCTTTCTTTCTTTTCTCCTTAGGTTTTGGCCTTTGTATTAGGGTTTTATGTTCCCTTCCTTTATCTCTCTACAATTTGATGTCAAAATACTCTTTTCCTAATGTTTCCTCAAAATATTTCTTAATATCATCTTCTCTATCTCTCTCACTATCAACTTGATCCTCTCTAAAAATTATTCTTGTTTTATAAGGCACCCAGGGTGACTCTTAGTCGTGAGGGCATGTCTCTTCAAATTGCCTTTTCATTCTTAGGGATACTTTTTCATTTGTAAATGACATTATGTTTTCTGTAGGTGACTTTTCACTATTTTTTCTTATACCTTTGGAACTAATCTCTTTATACCACATCTTTTCTAATATTCATTATACTTTGATTAACAGGTGGTCTAGGTAATCCCCATCCATATTTAAGCGATAAAGGTTACGTATAGGATTTAGTAATACCTCCCATTGTTTGCCAACTCTAGCTTGAATATTAGCAAAATTAGGTTGTAATTTTGGAGTTTATATATTTGTAGTATGACTAGGGCTTGGTTATGTTCTTCCCTCCAAATACTTCTTAATTGGTCATATGCATCAATTCTTCCTCCTATACTTTTTAGAAGTTTTGTAGCCGTGTCAATATGTATTGTGATAGGATCAGGATTCTCTATATCTCTTTGTATCAAATTTGTGGTAGCCTCTATGGATACTTCATCCATTCTTTCTTTTCCCTTTATATTCTTCTCTCTGGCAACACCCACCTTGGCACACTCAACAACACCCTCATTGGCATGCTCATCCAACTGATTCTTTTCTTTTGCAATATCTCTTTTATGTTTTATACTTGTCTCTCCTACCTTTTACATCCTTCAATGATACATTTCCTAACATTCCTAGGTCTATTTTTGTCTCTCCTCTCTGATTATCTCCATTCATGTTAGTATAATTTCACTGATTTCCCTTAATCTTTTGTTATCCCCTTTTGCCATGGGTGTTATTGATTTGGTATCACATTAATCCTTATGTATCCCATGGTTGGATCATCTTGAAGAGTTACATCTTTTCAAGGATTTTTTTAGACCCTCCTCCTATTCTATTTTCCATCCCCTTAAGTGGCTACCCCCTCTCACAAGGGTAGGAACTTAAGGGAATTCAAAATCTTTTGCACATCATAAAAATTTCTTGCCACTCTAGTTTCCTTACTTTGCATTACTCCACACTTTTCCTTTCTACTATTTATCCTCTTTTTTCTTCATTGTCCTTTTCTAAGGTCCTGGAAATAGAATGAAATGTTGGCAAGAAATGAGAAGCAAACTAGTCCAGAGCTCTGGTCCTCAGTAAAGTCTCTAAAGTCAGTTTATACCCTAGTCATACACTGAGAGAATCATGTAGTGCCTCCCTAGTCCTAGCCCATTAAAGGTGACATCGAGGTATAAGTTCCAGTTTTATATGATGTTGAGTTTCTGACATTGTATTTATGTTGTGATCTGACGATTAGAGCTATTGTGATTTGATTATGGGGTACTAACTAATTGTTATTTTTACGTTGTATATTGAGAATTGGGTGTACACGTGGATTCTAGAAGGGTTTTCTGTCTCTAAGTGGATGTATTTACATGAGTTGCTAATATTTTCTTATATGAATGCTCATCAAATCAATTCTAATAATTAATAATAGAGGATGCATTTTTGTATATACAAAAGTACATTTATAAAAGAAAGAAATACATGCACAAAATGAATCTTGAAAATATATGGATACTTGAATTAATCATAATTTATAACAAAATGTGCTAATTTGATAAATAGTTAATATTCTTATACAATATATAAGTAACAATTGAAATTAACTTATACAACTAGGTCAATTCATGTGGAACACCTCCAGATTAATTGGCATACTACAATTCCACCACCTTGAATAAATTGCACATAATATTCATTTGCTTCACCACATTAAAATTCATTTAGTAGTAATTATGACTTATTCAAGAGAGTGATTTTCCATCTAATATGGTTTTTCATTGTATGTAGGAATAGAACCCTAAAAACAATATTCTTCACCATATAATTCTTGCAAATAAGATGGTATTGACCTATCTTTACAAATTAATTAATTAAAGGAAATTCTAACAATATGATTTAATTAGGTTAAATGTAATGTTTGTTTCATTACTCATTCCTTCATGATGATTGAGTTTCTTAAATACAAATTTGAAGGAAAGATTGATTCAAAATATAGTTTTACTATTTTATGTACCATTATGATTATATTGTGCCATTACTTATCTTTGTATTGATAAATGCCTATTTTAATAGCAGTATGATTGGTTGTAAGAATCTAATCTACATGGATAAGATTAGAAATAATAATAGAATTACTTAAGCCACCAATTGTAACTATTTTTGGTTTATTAATTTAAAGGGTTATTTATGTCATACTTCATGCTTCAATCAAATTTTATAATGGGGTTTTAAATTAATCATTATATCAATGCATGCACTATACAACTATTTGCTACATATATTGTAGGTAATGATGCAACATTGGTTATTACATGTAAATTGTTAGTAAAAAATGTAATAACCTATCGATAAAACAATAAGAATAGATTTCGTAAAAAAATAGTTCAAAGAAAAGAATTAAATTATGCAAGTAATTTGTCAATTTAAAAAAAAAACACCTAAAGTTGATTCAACAATAACAACTACAAATTAGAATAGACAACTATTTAGATACTAAAAATAGATTCAAAGGGGCACTCTAGAGCCTATTGGTGGAAGTTGGGGATTGGGAAAAGAAGGAGGAGAAAATAAAAGAAGACATCATTAAGGAATATGAGAAAAAAATAAACTAAGTGAAACTTGGGCAAAATGGGCCAATGGTCAAAAGGAGCTAAATGAACAAATCAAAAACATAGAAGACACCTATAATAATATTGCTATACTTTTCCATTACTATTCTAGTTGACCAATTTCTATTCAAGCATTGATGACCCAATTAGATACTTTATAAAATCAAATTCTTTAGGTTTTGTTTTCTACATTAAATTTGTTAACTAATATACAACATGGAAGAAAAGGTAATATATAAAAAATATTCATTCCTAGTTCTACCAAGCACAAGAATAAATATCAAAAGTTATTTCTTAGTTAAAGGAGTTAAGTGGGGTTGTTAGCCTAAGATTGATACATATTCAAGTGATACAGTTTGATGTAAATCAAATGATAGAGTCCTCCCTAGAGCCTTTCACTTTAGAGAAGATAGAGAATGCATATATTGGTGTCATGTTGCATCTATGGAGATAGCAACAAGTGGTTAGTAAGTGGACCAATAAATATGCATAGCTAAAGGGATGCTAAAAAAAAATCAAACCCTATTCTTCGGGGGAATGAAGGGAGGATTAGACGGGAAGGTGGAGTGAGTGAAGAAAGGGGGGCATCGAGGAGAAAGATGGCAGACTAGGGTTTTATCCTACACCTACCAATCATTTATTCCTTGTAAGTTCCTAAAGCTTATTCAACATATATATTTTATGCAATCATGCAATCATTGCATTTCGTGAGATAAAATGATGTAGAGGCACTAAGATAGGAGAGGTTTTCACAAATAGACTAGGTTTTCTTCACTCTAAAACCCAAATTCAACGATCAACTTGTAAACATGGGAACAACAGTTAACATCTTTGAAACCATCATGGAAATGTTGGTTTGACATGCCATGGGACCCATCCAAACCATTTACAAAGGCTAGACAAACTTGGTTTTGGTACTTCCTTCTTTAGGCCTCTAAACCCTTGTAGCCCTTGAAACAGAGACAGTCAGCAATATCTTTTGACACAGGCCTGCAAAATTAGATCTTAGAAAATCTAGAGATACCCATTTAGACTCCCCATGACATATTCCAAAATGGGTATGGGTTGTTTTGGATAGTATGGTCCAACTTATAACTCCTCCTAGTGGCCTAGAGCCCTAATTAGACCAAATTTGTGAAGAAACCACCCTTGAATGGAACCACCAAACTTTCTGTACCCCCTGGACACTTCACATGGGTGGTAAAACAATGGATTTAAGGGTTTTCCTGGTCCCACAGCCGACTGTGCATGAATTACCCTATGTTGTTGCTCTTTTCACACTCCTAGCACATGGTTTTGCTAGGGTCTTTCACATAAACTGCAACAAATCCCCTACTCTACCCAAAAATCTTGCAAAATACATTGAAACAATATCACAATAGTCCATCCCACTGATCTATGTGGTTTTGTATGAGTGGAATGGAGGAAAAATGCATGAATTATAGTCAAAACCCTAAAGTAGGGTTTCACAAACCAGTTTTAAAAAAAATGTAATTATCTATGCAATACAGAAGCTTCAAAAACTCAAACAAAGTGTATTGGAATCCTGACTCACCCTATCAACTTTCCATCACTATGATTTTCCACAATCTATCTGTACAGGAACAGGGTACGGCCTGTAGCAGTGAGTTACACAAAAATGGGCAGAAAAATTATGGTTTTGTTGTTATTTCCTTCACCAAATGACTTCTCCCTGTACAATGATCATGGGCAAGGCTTTAAGAAGCCTACCATAACACCTTGGAATAGTTAGAGGGTAGTTGGGGTTGATGGGAAGGTGTGACAACCATCAAACTTCCCTCTCTGTTTAGAAACAACAACTAATTACATGGTTTAGTATAGGCATTGGTTGTGTTTTAGACTTGACAATGCCTTCAAACACCTTTGCAATGTAATTGATCTTTTGACAAGGTCCATCACTCCTTGACACATGCCAAAAGGCTAATAATGCATGATAATGTATGACTATCCCTATGATTCTATGACTGCCTCTTACATGTCTTAGAAGGCTTACAAATATGACTGCCTATTACACCTTATGACTGCTCTATTATAACATGACATTAACAAGAGATGTTTTTGGACATGGTCCTTATTACAACATGAGAATGGTCTTCCAAGACCTTATTACAACATGAACAAACATGGAACAAACAAAAACAATCATGGATCTTCATGATCCTCTTGGTGCTCCTACACCATATTCCTAGGGGTGAAAGAGAACTCAAGTCCCTTGAGGAATCAGATCAGCAACTATGATACCATGCTTCAAGATGTCTTCTTCACTCATCCAAGTGGCATCTTCAATGGGTAAGCCACTTCATTTGACAAGGAACTATTTATAGGTCTTCTTTCTAGTCTTTTAGATGACCTTGGTATCAAGAATGCATTCCAACTTCAATGGTTAGCTGGGAGGTAGATCTTTTAGCCAATCTTCATCTTCTTGGGCTGCATCAAGACCTGCAACATTATCACCCTTGTATGGAAACAAGTCAGCAACATTGAAGATGGGAGAAATTGCCAAGCCTTGAGGAAGCTCAATCTCATAGGCATTGGACCCAATTTTGTGCACAATCCGGCATGGACCTATCTTCTTCATGAAGAGTTTAGTTGGCTGCCCCTTTGGAAGTCTCTCCTTCAAATGTGCCATGACCAAATCCCCAACCTTGTATTGTACATCTCTCCTTCTCTCATTGGCTTTCTCCTTTTACTTTTCATTGTTCCTTTGAAGAGTTTCTCTTACATGATCATGGATGTCCTTCATGGCCAATACAAAGTCTTCACCTTGAGCACTCTTTCTCTCCATTCCATGGAGATCTCTCAATTCAAGAATACCTCTTGGGTGAACACCATAGACAACCTCAAATGGACTCCTTCCTATGCTTCTATTAGTGGAATCATTGTAAACAAACTCAGCTTGAGGGATGATCATATCCCATGCCTCTCCATGTTGCTTTGTAAGACATCTAAGGAGATTTTCCAAAGACCTATTCACTACCTCAGTTTGGCCATCAGTCTGAGGGTGATAGGCTGAAGTGAATGACAACTGAGTGCCCAACTTCTTCCACAAGATATGCCAAAAGTGGCCTACAAACTTTGTATCCCTGCCAGTCACAATGTTAAGAGGCAAACCATGGATTCTAACAATTTCTTTGAAGAACAAACCAGCAATGTGTGAAGCATCATTAGTGCATTTATATGGCAAGAAATGAGCCATCTTACTAAATCTCTCTGCCACAACAAATATGCTATCAAAGCCTCTTTGAGTCCTAGGAAGACCCAAGACAAAATCCATGCTAATACTTTCCCATGGCCTATGAGGAACAGGAAGTGGCTGATATAGACCAGCATTAGATGAAGTACCCTTTGCCCTTTGACAAATACTACAACATTCAACAAATTTTCTGATATCTGATTACATTTTAGGCCAAAAATAAAACCTCTTCACCTGATCCAATGTTTTGTCCAGCCCAAAGTGACCTCCTAGTCCACCACAATGTTTTTCCTTTATGATGTTCTCCCTCATGGAACACCTAGGAACACATAATTGGCTACCTTTGAACAACAACCCCTGCTGCAACAAAAACTTAGAAAAATTAGAATGATAAGAGTCTAAAAACTGTGAACAAACTTCATATACCTCCTTGAAATCTTCATTATCTTGATACATACGTTTGAGAGCATCAACCCCTACACTTTACAACTAAATTTCTTAAACCATACATGCCCTTCTACTCAATGCATCTGCCACTTTGTTGGCCTATCGCTTCTTGTGTTTGATTGAAAAAGTATATGCTTGGAGTTGTTCAACCCATTTAATATGCCTATGGTTGAGTTTCTCCTGTGAATTTAGAAAACTAAGTGCATGGTTGTCAGTATAAACAATAAACTCTTTAGGCAAAAGATAGTGCTTCCATTTTTTCAAAGTTTGCACCATTGCATACAATTCCAAGTCATAAGTAGAGTACTTTCTCTTAGAATCATTCAATTTTTCACTAAAGAAAGCAACTAGCCTGCTTTCTTGACTTAGGATAGCCCCTATAGCAAGGTTACTAGCATCACATTCCACCACAAACAACTTGTTAAATTTTGGGAAAACAAGAATGGGCTGTTGTGCTACTTTTTGTTTCAGAATTTCAAAAGAATCATTGGCTTCCTTTGTCCAAGAAAACTTACATTTCTGCCCTCCTTTGATGGTATCCAAACTTGGTGCACAAATATGACTAAAACCCCTTATGAACTTCCTATAAAATGTTCCAAACCATGAAAAATTTTTACATCACCTGCTGTTTTTGGAGTTGGCCATGACAAAATGGCCTCTACCTTTGCTGGATCCATCTTCAAACTACCTTGGGAAATGACAAAACCAAGATAGGTGAGTTCTTCCTTCATGAAGACACTCTTTTCCATGTTAATCATTAATTGTTCATCATGTAACTTCTTCAAAACCTAATCCAAATGTTGCAAATGCTCTTCCTTTGTCCTACTGAAAACAAGAATGTCATCAAGGTACACCACAACAAATTTGCCAATGAAATCCTTCAACACTTCATTCATGAGACGCATAAAAGTATTTGGGGCATTAGATAGACCAAATGGCATCACCAACCACTCATAAAGTCCCTCATTTGTTTTGAATGATGTCTTCCATTCATCCCCTTGCTTTATCCTGATTTGATGATACCCACTCTTAAGATCAATCTTAGAAAAGTATCTAGCCCCTCCCAAACAGTCCATTAGGTCCTCAATCCTTGGCATGGGGAACTTATATCTTATAGTAATATTGTTAATGGCTCTAGAATCCATACACAACCTCCATTTACCATCCTTTTTAGGGGCTAGGATTGTTGGGTCAGCACATGGGCTAAGGCTCTTTCTTACCAATCCCTTATCCAACAATTCTTGCACTTGCTTGGCAATCTCTTCATTTTGAGAAGCTGTCATCTTGTAGGCTGCTTTATTTGGCAAAGTAGATCCTAGTATGAAGTCAATTTGATGGCTTATGTCCCTAATAGGTGGCAACTCATTAGGCATTTCCTCTATCATAATCCTCTTATACTTCTCCAACAATTGCTGCACCTCCTTAGGAACTGGATCATGCAAATTAGGACTGTTTTTAGACTTCAAAATCAGAGCATACCCTTGGGTTCCTTCCTCCTTAAGGGTGACTAGAAAATATTTACCACTCACAATCATTACACTTGACCCAACACTCTTCTTTACATTCTCATAAGGCAATGGATGCATTCTATACTTCCTACCATTCTTGGTTATGGTGAAAGAATTAGTTTTACCATCATGTTGGGATTGAACATCATATTGCCATGGATGTCCTAACAGCAAATGACAAGCATCCATGGGTATTATATCACACAAAATCTTGTCCTTGTATTCCCCTATCTCAAACTCTACCCAAGATTGTTCATCTACCAAAACTTGTTGCCCCTTATTCAACCATGATACTTTATAAGGACTAACATGAGGAAGTCTTTTCAATTTCAACTTGTCTACCATTTCAATGGAAACCAAAATTTTTAGTTGAACCTGAATCAACAATTACCTTGCAAATATTACCATAGGCCTTGCATGTTGTCCTGAACAATGTCTTCCTTTGAGGGGGTTCTTGAGTTTGAGGCACCTTCAGCATGGTTCTCCTCATCATCAAACTTTCTCCTTCATGAATTGGGGCTGCACTTCCAATTGGTGAGTTAACACTTTGGAAATCTTCATCTTGGATCAACTAGTTCCTTCTCTCTCCTCCATGAGAGCTTGAGGCTTGCTTTTCAGGACATTTGAAGGTTGGATGTCCCACTTGGTTGCAATTGTAGCACCTTCTTGTGAAGACATTAGGACCTCTCCTTGGTCCACCAAATCTACCCCTTCCATTGGGTCTCCTTCCTCTAAATCCTCCTCTAAAACCTAATTCTCCACTTTGTTCTTGGGAACTAGATTCCCCTTGACTCCTTTTGGTCTAATTTCTGCCTCCAAAACTGCCCCTACCTCTGAAATTTCTGCCACCTCTTCCTCTATTCTGCTGCTCACCTTTCCTCTTCAACTTATCTTCAGTCCTTAATGCCACTTGAAAGCATTTTTCCATGGTTTCAGGGGTTAGTAGACTAATTTCATCTTGGATATTAAACCTTAAACCATTTAGATACCTTGCCACTTTACCTTTTTCATCCTCCATGTATCCACAATGAAGAGAGAACTTGTAAAACTCCTCGGTGTAGGTGGCCACATCCAAATCTCTTTGCATGAGATTTTGTATCTTCTTGTAGATCTACACCTCATAGTCTGATGGAAGGAATTAGGACTTGATCCTCTCCAACATTCAACTCCATGAAGAGATCATGCTCTTCCCATTCTTTACCCTCTCACCTTAGGTGTAATTCCACCATGTAAGGGTAGCACCTTTGAGTTTAGTTTTTGCAAACTTCACCCTCTTGTTCTTAGGAACTTCTTTATATTCAAAGTAGTTGTTTAGGGTCTCAATCCACTCCATGAATTCATCAACATTAATCTTTCCACTAAACACAGGAATCTCCATCTGAGCCTCTGAAGAATCCTTGCCAATTGCCCTGATGGCTTCAAGGAAATGTTTTTGATCTGCAGGTACCTCTACCTCTTCTTGTTCTTCTTCTTCTTCATCAGAACCTTCATCGATCCTCTTCCCTATCCTCAATGCCTTCAACTCTACTTGGAGTGCTTCCTTGACTCCACTATTGATCTTTTCTTCCATCTCCTTGAACTTCTTAACCACTTCAGTGGTCATCCCTTTTGGAGGCATGTTTCTAGCCTCTCCTTCACTCTCCTCTATTGACATATACAAGATCTTACACAACCAATAATAGAACCTTTTATGGCTGTGATACCACTATGATGTAGAGGCACTAGGATAGGTAGAGATTTTCACAAATAGACTAGGTTTTCTTCACACTCTAAAACCCAAGTTCAATGATCAACTTGCAAACATGGGAACAAAAGTTAACATATTTGAAACCATCATGGAAAGGTTTATTTGACATGCCATGGGACCCATCCAAACCATTTACAAAGGCTAGATAAACTTGGTTTTGGTACTTCCTTCTTTAGGCCTCTAAACCCTTGTAGCCCTTGAAATAGAGATAGTCAGAAATATCTTTTGACACAGGCCTACAAACTTAGATCTTAGATAATCTAGAGATACCCATTTGGACTCCCCATGACATATTCCAAAATGGGTATGGGTTGTTTTGGACAGTATGGTCCAACTTATAACTCCTCCTAGTGGCCTAGAGCCCCAATTAGGCTAAATTTGTGAAGCAACCACCCTTGAATGGAACCACCAAACTCTCTGTACCCCTTGGACACTTCACACAGGTGGTAAAACAATGGATTTCAGGGTTTTCCTAGTCCCACAGCTGACTGTGCATGAATTACCCTATGTTGTTGCTCTTTTCACACTCCTAGCACATGGTTTTGCTAGGGTCTTTCACATAAACTACAACAAATCCCCTACTCTGCCCAAAACTCTTGCAAAACACATTGAAACAATATCAAAATAGTCCATCCCACTAATGTATGTGGTTTTACATTAGTGGAATGGAGGAAAAATGCATGAATTATAGTCAAAACCCTAAAGTAGGGTTTCACAAACCAGTTTCAAAAAAATGTAATTATCTATGCAATACAGAAGCGTCAAAAACTCAAACAAAGTGTATTGGAATCTTGAATCACCCTATCAACTTTCCATCACCATGATTTTCTACAATCTATCTGTACAAGAATAGGGTACGGCCTGTAGCTGTGAGTTACATAGAAATGGGCAGAAAAACTATGGTTTTGTTATTATTTCCTTCATCAAATGACTTCTCCCTGTACAATGATCATGGGTAGGGCTTTAAGAAGCCTACCATAACACCTTGGAATAGTTAGAGGGTATTTGGGGTCAATGGGAAGGTGTGACAACCATTGAACTGCCCTCTCTGTTTAGAAACAACAACTAATTACATGGTTTAGTATAGGCATTGGTTGTGTTTTAGACTTGACAATGCCTTCAAACACCTTTGCAATGTAATTGAGCTTTTGACAAGGTCCATCAATCCTTGACACATTCCAAAAGGCTTATAATGCATGACAATGTATGATTGTCCCTATGATTCTATGATTGCCTCTTACATGCCTTAGAAGACTTATAAATATGACTACCTATTACACCTTATGATTGCTCCATTATAACATGACATCAACAAGAGATGTTTTTGGACATGGTACTAATTACAACATGAGAATGGTCTTCCAAGACCTTATTACAACATGAACAAACATGGAACAAACAAAAACAATCATGGATCTTCATGATCCTCTTGGTGCTCTTGCACCATAACATTGCTTTAAGAATTCTGTCAAATAGTTCCTGTGACTTGTATGTGCCTCCACCTTTCACATTTTGGTCTACAAGAGCTTTTGAAAATGTAATATCTGACTAAAATTTATCTTCTATTATATGTTTATGGATGTCTGACCCTATTCCAAAACCCCCATTTCGGCACAGGCAGAGAAGACGTTGGAAAAGGTTTTGGCATATGAATTTTAAACCTATTGTTTGCATTTGCATGAAAGTTTTTGAGGACTTTGCATCTAACCCATTTCAAACATATCCTGCAAACATGGCATTCCATGAGATCACATCGCTTTTAGGAAGATTATGTATGAAAGAATTATATAGCATTGTAGAAATTATATTTTGATTTTGTAGGCTAGAGCTGCTAGATGGCTAGACCAACACCTGTAAGGGAATCTTTTGATTGAAATTCAAATGCTAAGTTAAATGAACTTGTCTCCAATTTCTCTTAGGTTTATGTTTTTAACTAGGGCATGGAAAACATGGGCTTCATAGTTGATATACTACTTCCATAAGATTCTAGGCTATGTTGTTATAGTTAAGGTGTAGCTGGTATGATGAGCTTACAATTATGTCATGTAGAACTAAGTGCTTATTAAACAAAAGAAGAAATGAAATTAAAAAAAGATCCCTGAAAAGGGAAAAATTACAAACCCCAAATGATATCTGATTTGATCAACTATCAATAGAGAAGCATGTTCACAAATACAAACACTTTTCCAACTTAGAGCAATTGGCAATCATATCTTTTCTCCTAAATTGTATCATTTGTAATCCTGGTCTCTCTACCTCGGTACAGTGTCAATGAGAATGTTTATTAATAATGTTTCATCTTGCATTAGATGTTGGGCATGCTATGTGTTTTTGGGTGGGAGATTGTTTTGGTCCTTTCATGCTAGCAGTAGGTTATAGGCATTATCATTTTCTTGATTTAATATTAAATCTGCATTGAAATTTAGATTTTATATGTTACTGAGCCTTGCCAAAATATATAACATACAGGGAAAACTATAATTTACTATACTAATAATCCTTCGAGCATATTGCTTTATATCTAGTCATAATTGTTTCATGTTTGATTTTTAATTTTATAGCCATGTAGAAAAAATATTGCCCAAAATGCTCTATTTCTTGAATAGCATAGTATTACATTTATGTAGGTTGTAAGCCTTGCAACTAAACTCATTGTATTTTTGTTGGGACTTTGTTTTCCTTGTCAACTCTAAATTTTGTTACATGTCTAAGAGCTTTACGGAAGATGATAGTTTGTTTAGTTATAATAGATCTATTAAAACCATTTATTCCTTTGATTTTGTGTGGAAATTGTGAAACTGAGGATATTTGTGTAAAGAGGTCAAATGCTGAGACTATTGCATCTTTTATTTTGTGCAACCAATTAGATTGGTTGAAAGTATAGTTATTGAACTTTGAAGCCTCTATGCAATACATAGGCAAGGCCATCTGGGATGAGCCCCTGAGGCCTAGGTCATACCCTTAGGACTTTGTTCTTTGCTCGTATATTTTATCATGTTAAATACTATGTTGTATTTCAAACATTTTGAAACTAAACACTATATTTTGGAAATTTAGTAATGTATTATTTTATGAAACTTGTGATGTTTTCAATTAATTGCATTGCCTCTATTTGTTTGCGTGATGGTTAACCCTTGTGATGTACTTTTGAGTTGTTTTGTGTTGTGTCCTTAACTTATTATTCTGGGCATGACATTTAGGGCATGACATAAGATTGTCTTAGTTGTGTAATGTACTTTAGGGTTAGTGGGAATTAATGTTAGGTAATACTTCAGAGAGATCTGATCTATGTGCACGGGCTTGGTTCACCTGACAAGGTGTCATTGATATCATATCCCACACCTTATTTGCCTTCCCTTCCTTTTTGCGACGGGGTTTTAGGGACATGTGGAAAGTTTTTTGGTTGTTCATGTCATGACCACATGGCAAATGTGGACATGACATGTGGTTTGTTGTGTCGTGACCACATGGTAAAAGTGGGCATGACATTTGGTATCAGAGCCATGTTTCAACATTGGGAACTCTGGGGTATTGCGTGTTTGATTGGGCTGACATGGAGTGGATTGAGGGTGGTTTGACCCTCGTCCTACTCCATGTAGTTGTGAGAGAGTGAGGTTGTGAACTGTCAACCAACCTTCATCTTGGAGGAATATCCATCCTCTCATTTTTGTTATATCAATCATGAAACATAATGCAATTAAATAGTAAGCAGAAACTCATCAATGCATAAGACACCAAGATTTTGACATGGAAAACCTGATTAAGGGAAAAAGCACGGGGTGATTAACCCAAGATTGTATTCTTTGTTAGAAGAATAGAAAGAACAAAATGGCACATGCCAATTAGGGCTCACTGCCTACAAGAGACATTGTCTACAAAAAAATAACAAGTATTACAAACTTGAACTGGAGAATAGCATCTTTACCATGCTTGGATCAGTTCCATTTAGGCCCAAAAACTTCTACTCTGCCTTTTGCTCTCTTCTTCGCTACCACACTCTCATCTCCACAAGACCCACTTTGGAATGACTTCACAATCCCTTCTTTATACAAGGCATCGACTTAGGAACAATCATCTAAGTTGGCAAACACCTACAAGAACATCCGCAAGACATGTAATACATCCGGTCGTGTGAGGCCTACCTTTTTCACTTCTATTCATGAGACTATTTGCAGTGCTATTGCTATTACTTTTATGTTGAAGGACTGTTGATCCTGGAATTTTGTTTATTAAACCTAATTGAATTTTAAGAAAACAAATCGTGCAATGATAGTTAGATGTTGCTTTTAAGAGAATGATGAATGGATAATATTAGAAATGGAACTTTAATGTGATTTCAGTATGATTTTATGGTAGAATATTTAGGTATGCTTGTATTTAAATTGCTTCAGCTATGATATCTTTATGTGTTATTAACTTCAAGATTGAGTGTGCAGGTATTGCTAACGAAACCACAAATATAGGAGATCATTCCACACCCTATGTTGTATCCCTTGTGAGCTGATCTAGTTCCATGAGGAACTAAGATCAACTCCGTGTATGGTGGAAATGTTGTAATGTTGTAATGTTGTAATGTTGCATGGGGTCAAGGGAATTAGGTCTACCCTCTGATTTACTTGTATTGTGATATGTGTTGTAAAAGATGTTGTTATGAATCTTGTTTCAGTTTATTTCTTTTAGACCCTCTTCTTGTGTTTTTACTTAACTCTGGGAGTCCTAACTAGGTTAAAATCAACCCTGGGTTATACCCCATGGGTCTAGGGACCCTTTTGACTAGGATAACCTTGGGATAACCTCCATATGGTCACTTTAACTTCACAATGAAGTTAAGTGACGAATTTGGGAGCATGGGGATAATGGGATGAGTGGAATCCACACTCAAGCCCACTTCCAAGTCATGGAATGACTCCATGATCCACCAATAATGGAGTGCTTTGTCTCTTTGTGCCTCTCTTTTGGTGGGAGTTCCCCATAAAAAGGGTGGTGTGTCATCCACTTCCTTTTTATTTCTATTTTACTTAATATATTTTATTCCTCCATGTGTTGGAAAAGGGCTATAGTGGGGGACCTCTTGAGTGGGGTTAATTGTTTTAAGTCCACTAGGGATAATGGATAAGGAGCGGGTTTAGTTTTTTAATGCCACTTGGGAATAAGGGATAATGGAGGGAACTTGTTTTAAAGAGGAGAGGAGGGAGAGGGTAAGGGGGTTGGATTATTGTGGAAAGAAGGAGAACTTGGAGGAGGGGACTAAGGGTGGAGCTCTTCTTCAACTACATCCATAATAGGGCTTGTAAAGGTTAGTGAGCCAGTTTACTCACCCATGTATGTTCTGTTCTTGTTTGATGAATGAGGATTTGCAAATGTTGTCTAGGTGTTATTTCTGTTATTTTGGGTTTGTGTTAGGTGTTTGAAAGAGCTTCTTCCAGTTGGAAGACAATGCTCATCATGTATGGGGAAGGGAATGTGTGAACCTCCTCAGGTGCATTCTTGTTCTTGTATATGGAAGCCTTGAGGGCATGTTGGTAATTTTGAGCCAAGAGGGCTTTAAGGCTTGAGAGCCTATTTGGGATATCCCTGTGATTTTTATTATTTGGATGGCTTGAGGCCATGAGAAAAGCTGTGATTAAATGTTGAGAAAAATGACACCTTGGAGTTGAGTGAGTCTACTTCCCTACCCTCTTTGAACTCACCTTAGCTGAGTCTTTGTGTTGTGAGTAAAACCATTGGTGTTGTGTGTTGTTTGTTCTAATGTTGTGAAGTGTTTTTGGTCTATTCTACCCTGGGTGTGTGGATGATCTCCCTAGCTTGGGGGTGACCCTCTTGCGGGTCTATGGTAGGGAGGAGAGCTAGTTGGTTGGAGTATTTATTCCTTGTTGTCATGCAGGTTTCTCTTGGAGCTTATGGAAGAGAAATGGGAAAGTTTTATTGTTTGGGGAAAGTGTAACTCATCCTTACTGGCAAGGAGAGTTTGGGTCATAAAGTTTCATCCTGGATAAGTTTTCCTTTGAGGAGAGATTTCTCCCTCTGAAAGTTGTAAAAAAATTGTATTGGGAGAAGAAAGTAATTCCTCCCTTAGAGTGTTTGTGAGTTGTGGAATCTTACAGTTGTTTATTCTTGTTTATCAAAATTGCAAGTTGTGAGATTAGTTGTTGATTTAGACCAGTTGTTAAAATTTATCTCTTGTAATTAGTTAGTGAGAAAGTTACATTTACTAGATTATAGAAGATGTAAATTTGTCTTTTGAAAATAAATTAAAACTTGATTTAAGTATACAATGGAAAATAATCTAAACCAATTTATATGTCTGTTTATTTGGTTATTGAAGTGGAAGATTTATTAGTTTCCTGTATTTACTCTTAATCTTTAATTTTATTTGAAATGGAATGTATACTTGATAGATTAAAATTTAGTTGAAAAATACAGATTTAAATGGTTAGTTGCTTTCTGTTTCACTTAAGAATTTGTTAAATTTGTAAATTAAAATGTTGAAGAAAATGCGTAATAAATTTGTTAATTCGTAAACTCAAATGTTGTAGGAAATTTGAGAATTCGTTATGTTTAAAATATATATATATATATATATATATATATATATATATATATATATATATTTATTTATTTACTGTTATTGGTTGGAAAATTTGATATTATGCTACCCACACATATATGTGTATATATGTATATATATGTTTTTAATTTATTTATCTGTAAATGAAATTGGAAAAATTTGCTACACTTGTATATATATATTTAATTAGTTTTTAATTTAAATGAAATTGTGAAGATTTGCTACACTGGTATTTATGTATATATAATTAATATAATCAAAGATTACGAAATTAGTGAATGAAATAAATAGAGAGATTTGCTGTTAAATGTTTACACAGTCAAAAGTTTGCATAGTATATGGTGGGGGAATAAACCCCACCGATTTCCTTAAACAAGAGGGTGTGGGGAGGGGTGGAGCCCCTCCCACACCCCACGGAGTGGGTTGTGGGTGGGGCTCCTCCCCTCCCCACACCCCCGCTGTGACTATAAACCCCAGGGCCCGCCTGCGGAAACCTACAAAGCCGCCTCCTGCGGCCCCTCCTCCATCGCGGCCTATGCCAGCCACTCCCGCCACCGACTCCCCTGTCCACTGCCTGTGACCGCTCCATACTCTGCTCCACTACGACCTACACACCACCACCTCAATTCCACCGCTACATACTCTGCTCCACTGCGACCTCCTTCGCCGCCGCCGCCCCCATGACCCTACACACAACAATAAAATTTAGGGTTAATTCCCTCCAAGACTTTAACATGTTTTACAACAAGCACTTGATGCTTGAGTGGAGATTATTGTTAAATAATAATTAAGCAATTATATATATATATATATATGTATGTATGTAGGTATATATATATATATATAAATATATATATATATATAAGTTTATATATATATAAATAAATATATATATATATATATATATATATTTATTTATTTAAATATAATAGTGGTGTTACTTGTGGAATCCACTTACAAATAAAAAGAAGTTAATTATATATATATATATATATATATATTTATATAAATATAGATGTAATAGATGTAATTAGTTGCGAATTACACTTTCAAAAGAAAAAAAAATTAAATTTGATATAAATATATTTATCTCTATTAAGACATAATTATGGAAATATTAATTCAAAGTTATTTATTGCCTAACGAATTATCAGAGTATTGAGCACAAATTATCTTAGTAAATTAATTAAGATTAAAAAAAATGAATAAGTAAACAATTGAACATGAAAATTAATCTAAACAACTTGGAAGAGGAGGAAATAAATATTGCAAGGCAGTAATGATTAAACTAAGAAAACCAAATAGGGGCCAACCAATCATTTAGTAATTTAAATGCTGAATTTTAAAACCAACGTAAATGTAGTAGAACTAGTATGCCAACATAGTGCAGGCTCACATGTGAGAAAGATTCTATATACAATGTTAACGTTAGCACCTTAAAGGTACGCAACCAAACATGCCTATGCGTGCGAGGGGGAAATATAGAGTAGTAAGGGAAAATTTTTGATAGTTCGTATCATGACCACATGTCGCATGTGGACATGACACGCGTGTTTGCGTGTTGTGACCGCATGGGAAATGTGGGCATGATAGGTCAGCCAGTCTCAGGAAGAACACCAGCATCTGATGGTTATTCTTCAAATGCAAACTCTAACTTCAATGCGGACCACAATCATGAACTGGACATGATCCAAAGATCACCACAACCTTTCCTGAATCACCAAGAACATCCATACTTCATCTGCTTGCTGGAATTCTTCTCTCCATCTGAAACTTCAAGAACACAGTCTGTCATCACTATCACAAAGAAATAGGTGCTTCCAAACCTTAAAACCACAAACTAATCAAGTCGACACTTCACATGGACGTCCTCAACACTCCCTCAAATCCGTAGAATGGGATAATGCATTTCTGGATCTCACCAGACCTATCTGTGTCACTCTATCACCTCTAAACTCCTGCCGGAACCAGTTCTACTTGAGCAGCCATAACTTCTTTAGATCTTCATGCAAACCTCTGAAAACTTTACTGGACCATTTCAAGACTTATATCTATAAACCCTTTAAACCGCATCGTCTGATCCTCAACCTATCTTGGACTTTTACCTTATTGTCATCACTATTCTTCACTGTTCCTGATTGAGACTAATTTTCTCAATATTTTCAGCACACAGCTCATCTAATCCTTCTTATTAATGCAACATGACTATATTGATATCAATGACAACACCGGTTAGACCCATACATGCAACAATCTCCCCCTTTGTCATTGATGGCAACATATGATGTGAAAAACCATCAAGACAAGAACTTCTCCTTACTGTCACAACTCCCCCTATCAACAACAACTATTCACATGTCTTCTCTTCCTTTACTGCTCCCCCTTTGATCATCAACCACTTTTTTTTCACATTTCTTCTCTCCCCCTTTGACATCAATGCAAAAAGGCTCATACTTGCAACTCCAATACTTCAGAATCATACCTGCTGCTCCCCCTGAGTAGCAGCTCCCATCAATCCAGATCATAATATGTGACAGTGATATCCACCAGATTGCTGCACCTCAGTGCACCTTAGTTCATTACCGGAGGGGCAATAACCCCTAACTTCTCCCTGAGATACTCAAAAGAATCCTTAGGTAGAGGTTTAGTAAAGATATCTGCAATCTGATCCTTGGAAGGCACAAACTCCAATCTAACTTCATTCTTGTTCACTTGCTCTCTCAAAAAGTGAAACTTGATAGATATATGCTTAGTCTTAGAATGCAACACCAGATTCTTAGATATATTTATTGCATTTGAATTATCACAGAAGACTGTGATAGGCTCCTCATACTCTGCTTTGATATCTCTCAGCATCTGCTTCATCCAGAAAACTTGAGTGCAACTACCTATTGCTACAATGTATTCTGCTTCAGTTGTGGACAGAGATATTGCCTCTTGTTTCTTGCTTAGCCAAGAAACCAATCTTTTTCCCAAAAGGAATGCTCCACCACTGGTACTCTTTCTCTCATCCACATCTCCTACCCAATCTGCATCTGTATATACATGAAGAGAGAAATCATGATCTCTAGGATACCACAAACCATACTCAACTGTCCCTTTTAGATATCTAAAAATCCTCTTGATTGCCATGACATGAGATTCTTTGGGATCAACCCAGAATCTAGAAACAAGATCAACAGCCTGCATTATATCTAGTCTAGTTTGAGTGAGATACAACAATCCTCCAATCATTGATCTGAACTTTGTCTGGTCTGTCTTAGGAGAGTCATCATCTTTGCTCAACTTACATCCGGTTGCCATGGGAGTATTCATTGGCTTTGAATCTTCCATCCCAAATTTTCTCAACAATTCTTTCACATATTTGGTTTGAGAAATGAAGATTCCTTTCTTTGTTTGAGTAATTTGCAGACCCAAGAAGAAATTCATTTCACCAAGCATAGACATCTCAAATTCACTTTTCATTTGATTTGCAAAAGTTTTACACATACTATCTCTTCCTCCAAAGATGATATCATCAACAAATACTTCAACAATCAAGATGTTTTCATGATCAATTATGAAATATAAGTTACTGTCAGCAGTACCTTTGTTGAAATCAATCTTCAAAAGATGCTTATCCAATCTTTCATGCCAAGCTCTTGGGTCTTGCTTCAATCCATATAGTGCCTTCTTCAACTTGTAGACCATATCACCATGATTAGATTATTGAAATCCATCTGGTTACTCTATATACACTTCTTCTTCCAAGTCACCATTTAGAAAGGCAGACTTGACATCCATCTGATATACCTTGAAATCCTTGAAGGCAGCAAAAGCAAGAAATAATCTGACTGCTTCAATTCTTGCCACCGGAGCAAAAGTTTCTTCAAAATCAATTCCTTCTATTTGAGAGTAGCCTTTGCAGACCAATCTGGCTTTATTTCTAATTACTTTACCAACTTCATTGAGTTTGTTCCAGAAGACCCATTTGGTTCCAATCACATTCTTGTTTCTAGGTCTGGGAACAAGATCCCAAGTGTGATTTCTCTCTATTTGCACCAGCTCTTCCTTCATTGCTTTAGTCCATTTTTCATCATTGCAAGCTTCATTCACTATTTTAGGTTCAATCTTTGAAATCAAACAATACTCTTCTGAATCTTGAGCAATTCTCCTTCTTGTTAGAACTCCTTTGCTTTTATCACCTATGACCTGATCTTCAGAGTGGTTCAGTCTTACATACCTAGGAACTTTGGGAGTTTCCTTCACTTCTAATTCTTGATCAGGCTCATTATGACTCATCTCTTCTCCCTGAATTACCAGATCTGTTTGATTCTGAGTACCGAAAGGAGTTTGGGCTCCTTGAATCAGAACACCATTTTGATCATCTTCATCATATTCATAAAACCTTGAAGGTTTCTCAATTCCTTCATCAACCTTCACATTTGTACTTTCTACTATCTTTCTCAATCTCTTATTATAACACTGGTATGCTTTGCTTTGAGTGGAGTAACCCAAGAAAATTCCTTCATCACTTCTAGCATCAAACTTGCCTCGATCTTCATCTCTTTTAATGTAACATTTGCTACCAAACACTCTGAAATACCTCACAGTAGGAATGATGCCAAACCAAAGTTCATAAGGAGTCTTACCGGTATTGCTTCTGATTTGAACTCGATTGAGAGTATAGACTGCAGTGCTGACAGCTTCTCTCCAAAACATCTGAGGAATGTTTGCTTCCATCATCATTGTCCTAGATGCTTCCTGGATGGTCCGATTCTTTCTCTCCACTACTCCATTCTACTGTGGAGTTCTAGGAGCAGACAACTGTCTCTTTATACCATGCTTCTCACAAAAATCTATGAATTCACCGGATGTGAATTCACCACCTCTATCAGATCTCAGACATTTCAATTTTAATCCGGTTTCATTTTCTACCATAGCCTTGAAAATTTTGAACTTCTCAAAAGCTTATGATTTCTCTTTCAGAAAGGTAACCCACATCATCCAGGAATGGTCATCAATTAATAGCATGAAATATCTATCACCTTGTACACTCTTGATTCTTGTTGGACCACATAGATCAGTATGAACTAAGTCCAATAATCCGGTAGAAGATTGATCCTTACTCTTGAATGTTATTCTTCTCAGCTTACCCAACTGACATTCTTTGCACAAGCTATTAGTAGGTTTCACCAATTTTGGAAGATCTCTTACAGCCTGAGTATTACTTATCTTGATGATATTATCAAAATTCACATGACACATTCTCCTATGCCATAACCAACTCTGATCAATTTGAACAAATAAGCAACTTTTACCAGTGCCAACCAAGTGGAAGATATTACCTTTAGTTTGGGTACCAGATGCAATCTCTGTTCTTGAGCTTTCAAAGATCTTGCATTTTCCATTCTTGAACTGGAGATCATAGCCTTTGTCCACCAACTGTCCAACACTGAGAAGATTGTGCTTCAAGCCTTCAACATATAGAACATTACCAGTTTTGTTCATTCCATCAAAAGAAATAGTTCCTCTTCCTCTGATTCTACCAGTAGAATTGTCACCAAACTTCACCACTCCTTCATACCTTTCCAGATCTATGAACTTATTTTTGTCACCTGTCATATGGTGAGAGCAACCACTGTCAATGACCCAATCATCCTTTTCTTCAACTTGGGCAACCAGAGCTCTTTCTATAACTTTATGATTGATAGATACAGAGGCTATTGGTTCTTCTTCCTTGATGGAAATAAACACCCATTCACTTCTAGATTTGTTTCCTGTCTCTGATTCATCATCTGTTACTCCTTCATTATCATCTTCTTCATGAACATAGTAACAATTCTTTTGGAACCTTGATCTATTAGTATTTTTCCTTGAAAATCTTTCTAGACATTTTGAGGCAAAATGACCAATCTTATTGCAGTTAAAACACTTAAAAGGCAATTTTCCTTCATACTTACCTGATCCTCTTGGCAGTCTCTTTGCAATGAGGGCTTCAAGTTGAACAGTTTCTACTTCTTCTTCTTCTAGGTCTTTTCTTGCTTTTTCATACCATGATAGTTTCCTTGATGAGTTGTCTCCCAGATCAAACCTTTGTTTACCTTTTACAAAGGCACTGGCTTTGAATGCAGATTCAGTCTTGGGGGGATCATCTCCAAACTCGGTCATTTCAAATGCAGCCAATTTGCCAGCCAATTGATCTCTTGTGACAGTTGTATGGGCTCTGATTCATCAATGGTAGCAACCTTGATTTTGTAAGAAGCAAGAAGGGATCTGAGAATTTTTCCAACAATCTCATTTTCATCCAAGACTCCACCAGCATTTCTAATTCCACAAACAAGCTCATTTACTCTTGGCATAAAAGTAGTAATATTTTCATCATCTCTCATCTTCAGGTTTTCAAATTTCCCTTTCAGACTCTGTAACCTTGCACATTTGACATACTGGTTTCCTTCATGCAAAAGTTCCAATTTTTTCCAAATCTCAAAAGCAGTTGGTAGGTCAATAACATTTGAGAGCTTTGAATCAGATAATGTGCTTAGAAGAGCTTCTATAGTCTGCAGATTGTTTTCAACATCTGTGATTTCATTTGTAGCTTTTGGACCACCATGTGGAGGTACATACTGTGTTGTAACCATGGTCCAGTATGCCATACCCATGCATTGCAAGTGACTTCATGCGACCTTTCCATAAATTAAAATTTGTTCCATCAAACTTCAGGCTGCCCTTCTTGTAAGACGACATCCTAGATCTCCTCAAGTGGTTAAGCTCCTTTTAGAGGAACCTAGCTCTGATACCAATTGTTAGACTTAGGGCACACAACTGAGAGGGGGGGTGAATCAGTTGTCAAAAACTTTCTCTAATTTCACACTTAAATCTTCTTAGTGATTAGCAGTATATCAATCATGAAACATAATGCAATTAAACAGTAAGTAGAAACTCATCAACACATAAGACACCAAGATTTTGACGTGGAAAACCCGGTTAAGGGAAAACCCACGGGGTGATTAACCCAAGATTGTATTATCTATTAGAAGAATAGAAAGAACAAAATGGCACATGACAATTAGGGCTCACTACCCAAGCACACTACTCACAAGAGGCTCACTACCTACAAGAGACACACTGTCTACAAAGTAACAAGTATTAGAAACTTGAACTGGAGAATAGCATCTTTACCATGCTTGGATTAGTTCCATTTAGGCCCAAAAACTTATGCTCTGCCTTTCACTCTCTTCTTCGCTACCACACTCTCATCTCCACAAGACCCACTTTGGAATGACTTCACAATCCCTTCTTTATACAAGGCATCGACTTAAAAACAATCATCTAAGTCAGAAAACACCTACAAGAACATCTGCAAGACGTGTAATACATCCAGTCAGCCAGTCTCAGGAAGAACACCAGCATCCAGTGATTATTCTTCAAATGCAAACTCTAACTTCAATGTGGACCACAATCATGAACTGGACACGATCCAAAGATCACCACAACCTTTCCTGAATCACCAAGAACATCCATACTTCATCTACTTGCTGGAATTCTTCTCTCCTTCATCCGAAACTTCAAGAACACTGTCTGTCATCACTTTCGCAAAGGAATAGGTGCTTCCGGACCTTCAAACCATGGACCAATCGAGTCAACACTTCACACGGATGTCCTCAACACTCCCTCAAATCTACAGAATGGGATAATGGATTTTTGGATCTTACCGGACCTATCTGTGTCACTCTGTCACCTCTGAACTCCTCCCGGAACTGGTTCTACTTGAGTGGCCATAACTTCTTTAGATCTTCATGTGAACCTTTGAAAAATTTACTGGAACATTTCAAGACTTATATCTACAAACCCTTTAAACCACATCCTCTGATCCTCAACCTATCTTGGACTTTTACCTTATTGTCATCACTATTCTTCACTGTTCCTGATTGAGACTAATTTTCTCAATATCCTCAGCACATAGCTCATCCAATCCTTCTTATTAATACAACATGAGTATGTTGACATCAATGACAACACCGGTTAGACCCATACTTGAAACGGTTTGGTCATCGTGGTGGCGTTGTCCCATGATTATCGAAGTCTTCCACTTGTGTTTTGTCGTGGTTGTGTTCCTCCTTGTTGAGTCTCCTCTTGTGTCACTTGGTCTAGATGGTGAGGGTTGTGTTGGGCCCTTCCTCGCCCTGGTGTATTTGTGGAGTGTGGTGATGTTCCCTATTATGCTCTCTACGTGTTTGGGATTAGAGGTTGGCATCGTGGGAATAGATAGGCAAGTGTTGCATCTTGTTGTTGTTATGCTTTTGGTTGTGAATGGGATGATGTTTTGTTATTTGAAAGAATAATATAGTCTTAATGTTTACCTAATTTAATCTTGCCTTGTGTATCTTGCATGTGTTTATCATGTTGTTTGAATGACATACCTCCTTAATTTTTAACCCTTTTATTCATTTGGAAACTGTATTGTCTTCTTTGGTTGTGGACTAGGAATACTTTCTTGAAATGAATATTACCTTGACTTTTATGGGTGCAAGTCATTACGTGAGTGATTGCATTTTATTTCTTGTAAAATATTAAGAAAGAAAGAGGTGAAAATGAGTTTTATGCATGGCAAGTTGTTATGAAATAATTTATGTTTTTGAAATGATACAAGGGTGATTGATGTGCTTGTTTATCATTTGTTAAGTACTTCCTTAATGTGAATTTTGCATTTTATGATTTTGACCTTGTGTGAAATTGCTATCAAGTTGTGCATACCTTATGTGGAGAAAATGTTTGGCATCTTTTGGTAAAATACTAAATTAGGGACTTGAGCTTGCAATTAGATTCTTCTTATGATATGTCTCTACCTTTTGAGCCTTGTTGTTAGATAGATATATGTAATGTTCATAGAACATGTGTAGTATGATATGGTTTATCAATAGCTCCATGATGTATGAAGTGTTGTGAGTCACCATCTTGTGAGTTGGAGTAATGTTGTTTCAATTTGAATATGACCTATTAAGCATTTGCTAGTATGTTAGCATAATTAATTGGTTGTATTGTTTGGTCTCTATAGGTGAAGTTACAGTAGATTCGATTTATGCCTTAGAAAGATTAATTCAAATTGATGTTAGATAGATTTCTTAGAAACCTTTTTGGTAAACATTATGTGACCGTGTGTATGAAAGTTGTCCTTCTTCACTAAGTAATGAACGATAAACGAAAATTATGTTATGTGTCACCTTGTGGATGTGAATACATGTTATGTGAGTACTTGCTATGTGTTGTGAATATCCCGTACATGATTTGTGTACCCATGAGCTTGTGATACTAGGTATCCATCCATGGGTTGAGTGTATAACTACAAGTATGATGAAGTCATGCTTGTGTGGTTGCTTTTTTGTATACATTGTAAGGTCCAACCTTGGAGTTGGAGACCTTCCGTGTGTGGAGTCAAGTAGTGGAGAGGAAGAACTTAGGAAGCTATGGCGACATGTTGTGGCATTAGTTTGGGGCAACCCAACCAACCATATCTTCCTATGCTAGAGTACCCCCTACTTCTCCTTAGTGAATGGACCTTGAGAGGTTCATAGTACTAACCTATCATGTATTGTTTCCTTGATGGTACTATTGGCATCTGACTTGGGATCTTGGTTATGGTTGGTATAGCATGTGATTTGCTCGAGGCCATGTTACTTGGTGCATGTTTGCTCTTACCTTTGATTCCTACATGATGCTATTGCATTGGTTGTGTTTGCATAGCACACGTAGTGACCGTGATTTACTTACCTACATGATGCTATTGCATTGGTTGTATTTGCATAGCACATGTAGTGACCATGATTTACTTGCCTATGTGATGCTATTGCATTGGTTGTGTTTGCATAGCACATGTAGTGACCATGATATACTTGCCTACATGATGCTATTGCATTGGTTGTGTTTGCATAACACATCTAGTGACCATGATATACTTTCCTACGTGATGCTATTACATTGGTTGTGTTTGCATAGCACATGTAGTGAACATGATATACTTGTCCACGTGATGCTATTGCATTTGTTGTGTTTTCATAGCACAAGTAGTGACCGTGATTTTCCCTCCTTCCTTATTGGTGACTTAATGTTAGTCACATTGTGATGTAACGTGCAATTTCATGGTTTGTGATCTTCTTTCAGTCATTGGTGACCTTTATTTATCTTGCTTGTGTTGACTAGCGATGTTCTTTTATCTTGACTGTAAGTAGCTTAGCCACAAATCTTTGAATCTTCCTTTTTCACATGACTCTTGTGGTTACATTACTTTATTGTTGAAAATTGTGCACATTTATTTACTTTATTGTTGGATTTAGAAACTTCATCTTTTGGTATTTTTTTTATGTGATTGGCTAAGCTAGGTTCTTTCTGTTTTCAAATGTTGGTCGTTGTTGTGATATTCCTTCTCACCATGATGATGGTCGAGTGTATATAAGGAAGTAGACATGGGAAACTTTTGAGGATGGGGGTAAGTGTGGGCAAGTATGGGCTAGTCATCACCCACTTACCTTCCTAGTGATTTGTGTTCTTATGTTGACTATCTCTTGGAGGCTAATCCCCTTAAACAAACAAGAGGTAGGTCATTTGTGGAAATGTATGGAGGGGCCCCCAGGCACATGGCCTCGAGACCATCATTCCACTTGGTTCTTGGAGCTTTGGTTACTTGGCACTGATATTTAGTTTCACAGTACTATGATGAGATTGTTGCATCCCCATGGACCTATATGTGAACCTTGTGTTGTTATCCCTATGATGTAGATGGATGAAAATGGGTGTTTAGTTGTAAGATCTGCATTGGATGTATCTACATGTGAGTTGATGTTTCTTTGTAGACATGTTGTATGATGTGTGTTTGTGTGCTCTATTCTTGAGATGGATGCTTATGAAAGTAGAGAATTGAAAACTTTGTGTATTGAAAAGTGTAATTTCCTGCAAATAATGAGAAAATTGAATGTATGGCATCATCCATTACTTTGATTAGAGAAAAATTCTTATATGCTAATGTATGTCTTAATGGAATTGAGTGCCTTACCTCTTCTTCACCTGGTTACTAGGGCTTATTGCACGTAAATTTGTCTATCATGAAGAATGTAGTAACCTGAATTTTATAGTTATATTGATTATCGTGTACTAATGTGTGCTATGGTTGCTTCTTAGCATTTGTGACTTCCAGGAGTAAGTCAAGCTCTTGGGGGGGAGTGTGTAGTGCCTCCCTAGTCCTAGCCAATTCAAGGTGACATCAAGGTATAAGTTCCAATTTTATATGATGTTGAGTTTCTGACATTGTATTTATGTTGTGATCCGATGATTACGTTGTATATTGAGAATTGGGTGTACACATGGATTCCAGAAGGGTTTTCTATCTCTAAGTGGATGTATTTGCATGAGTTACTAATATTTTCTTATATGAATGCTCATCAAATCAATTCTAATAATTAATAATAGAGGATGCATTTTTGTATATACAAAAGTACATTTATAAAAGGAAGAAACACATGCACAAAATGAATCTTGAAAATATATGGATACTTGAATTAATCATAATTTATAACAAAATGTGCTAATTTGATAAATACTTAATATTCTTTTACAATATATAAGTAACAATTTAAATTGACTTATACAACTAGGTCAATTCATGTGGAACACCTCCACATTAATTGGCATACTACAATTCCACCACCTTGAATAAATTGCACATAATATTCATTTGCTTCAACACATTAAAATTCATTTAGTAGTAATTATGACTTATTCAAAAGAGTGATTTTCCATCTAATATGGTTTTGCATTGTATGTAGGAATAGAACCCTAAAAATAATATTCTTCACCATCTAATTCTTGCAAATAAGATGGTATTGACCTATCTTTACAGATTGATTAATTAAAGGAAATTCTAACAATGTGATTTAATTAGGTTACATGTAATGTTTGTTTCCTTACTCATTCCTTCATGATGATTGAATTTCTTAAATACAAATTTGAAGGAAAGATTGATTCAAAATATAGTTTTACTATTTTATGTACCACTATGATTATATTGTACCATTACTTATCTTTGTATTGATGAATGACTATTTTAATAGTAGTATGATTGGTTGTAAGAATCTAATCGACATGTATGAGATTAGAAATAATAATAGAATTACTTAAGCCACCAATTGTAACTATTTTTGGTTTATTATTTTAAAGGGTTATTTATGTCATACTTCATGCTTCAATCAAATTTTATAGTGGGGTGTTAAATTAATCATTATATCAATGCATGCACTATACACTTATTTGTACATATATTGTAGGCAATGATGCAACATCGGTTATTACATGTAAATTGTTAGTAAACAATGTAATAACCTATCGAGAAAACAATAAGAATAGATTTGGTACAAAAATAGTTCAAAGAAAAGAATTAAATTATGCAAGTAATTTGTCAATTTCAAAAAAAACACCTAAAGTTGATTCAACAATAACAACTACAAATTACAATAGACAATTCTTTAGATACTAAAAATAGATTCAAAGGGGCACTCTAGAGCCTATTGGTGGAAGTTGGGGATTGGGAAAAGAAGGAGAAAATAAAAGAAGACATCATTAAGGAATATGAGAAAACAATAAACTAAGTGAAACTTGGGCAAAATGGGCCAATGGTCGCCGATGACGGCATGGTTCGGTGGTTAAGTCACTTGGTTGTAGTGGCAGCCACCAGAGTTTAAACCCCCACTAGGCCAACAAGCTCACAAGGCTTTACGCCTTCGCTGGGCCAATGAGCTCATGGGTTTGAAGTGTTCTTCCTAGGGGATGAGGTCCCCCATGTTGTGGCCTCACCGGTTCATTGCTCCGGGCAAAAGCATTCGCGTGGAGCTGGAGGGCGTGTCGCACCAGTGTTGCTGGTCACGTTAAAAAGTTTACCAAGTGCATTATCTTTAAAAAAAAAATGGGCCAATGGTCAGAAGGAGCTAAATGAACAAATCAAGAACATAGAAGACACCTATAATAATATTGATATACATTTCCAATACTATTCTAGTTGACCAATTTCTACTCAAGCATTGATGACCCAATTAGATACTTTTCAAAATCAAATTCTTTAGGTTTTGTTTGCTACATTAAATTTGTTAACTAATATACAACAAGTAAGCAAAGGTAATAGCTAACAAATATTCATTCCTAGTTCTACCAAGTACAAGAATAAAGGTCAAAAGCTATTGCTTAGTTAAAGGAGTTAAGTGGGGCTGTTTTCCTAAGACTGACACATATTCAAGTGATATGGTTCAATGTCAATCAAATGATAGAGTCCTCCCTAGAGCCTTTCAGTTTAGAGAAGATAGAGAATGCATATATTGGTGTCATGTTTCATCTATGGAGATGACAACAAATGGTTAGTAAGTGGACCAATAAATATGCATAGCTAAAGGGATGCTAAAAAAAAAAACCAAACCCAATTCTTAGGGGGAATGAAGGGAGGATCGAACAGGAAGGGGGAGCGAGTGAAGAAAGTGGGGTACCAAGGAGAAGGATGGTGGACTAGGGTTTTATCCTACACCTGTCAATCATTCATTCCTTGGAAGTTCCTAAAGCTTGTTCAACATATATATTTTGTGCAATTACGCAAGCATTGCATTTCATGAGATAACATTGGTTTAAGAATTCTATCAAATAGTTCCCATGACTCATCTTTGCGTCCACCTTTCACATTTAGGTATACAAGAGCTTTGCCAAATGTAATATCTGACTAAAATTTGTCTTCTATTATACATTGATGGATGTCCGTACTCTATTCCAAAACCCCCATTTTGGCAGAGGTGGAGAAGATGTTGGAAAAGGTTGTGGCATCTAAATTTTAAACCTGTTGTTTGCATTTGCATGAAAGTTTTTGAGGACTTTTCAGCTAACCCATTTCGAACATATCCTGCAAACATGGAATTCCATGAGATCACATTACTTTTAGTTAGATTATATATGAAAGGATTAAATTGCATTGTAGAAATTATATTTTGATTTTGTAGGCTAGAGCCGCTAGATGACTAGACCAACACCTGTAAGGGAATCTTTTGATTGAAATTCCAATGCTAAGTTAAATGAACTTGTCTCTAGTTTCTCTTGGGTTTATGCTTTCAACTAGGGCGTGGAAAGCATGGGCTTCATAGTTGATGTACTACTTCCATAAGATTCTAGGTTGTGTTTTTATAGTTGAGGTGTAGCTGGTATGATGAGCTTACAATTATGTCATGTAGAACTAAGTGCTTATTAAACGAAAGAAGAAATGAAATTAAAAAAAAAGATCCCCAAAAAGGGAAAACTTACAAACCCCAAACGATATCTGATTTGATCAACTGTCAATAAACAAGCATGTTCACGCATACAAACACTTTTCCAACTTAGAGCAATTGGCAGTCATATCGTTTTTCCTAAATTGTATCATTTATAATCCTGGTCTCTCTGCCTTGGTATAGTGTCAATGAGAATGTTTATTATTAATGTTTCATCTTGCATTAGATGCTGGGCATGCTATGTGTTTTTGGGTGGGAGATTGTTTTTGTCCTTTCATGCCAGCAGTAGGCTATAGGCATTATCATTTTCTCAATTTAATAATTAATCTATATTGAAATTTAGATTTTTGATACAAGAGCATCTCTAGTTCAAGAGCAATCTTGCATCAACCAAAAACATTTGCATTTTAGTTTGTTTGTAGTTTAATTTGTTTCTTTTTATTTTCTAGTTTAGTTCAGGTAGTTCAGTCAGAAGCAGATTTTGTATTTGGTTCAGTAGCATTTTCAGATCTTGAGGAGCTGGACTTAGCTTCTACATTTATTCATCTATATCATATCTAGAATTCAGAGATGCACACTTCAATACCAGAAAGATATCACTATCAAAAGTTTGACTTTTTCTCAGAACAGAGTATCTGGATAATCATAGATAATCAGCTAAAGGAGAAACTTACAGAAGAATTTCCTGATCTATGGAGCCTAATGACACATCATTCAATGATCTTTGGTTCATGGCTAACCTTTCTCGGAGATCTACACATCATTCCATGCATTTTTGGAAGTGTTCTATGCATTTAGGTTTGACTTATCTGTGTACACATGTTACATCTCTTCTTTAGAATTTTTGATCTTCCTTGGCCGACATGGAGGAATCTATTGATCCAAAGATGATATATATTGATGTAATAGATCCTTAGGAAAGTAGTGGATATAGTTCTCATGATTTAGAAGATTGATAGTTCAGATTTTGTGTGAAGGAGCTTCAAAGCTTTATCTTGCGCATGTATGTAATCAGGCCTATGAGCCCTAATTGTAAGCCCACATGTTGTCGGTCAATCTCTATTTGAATTCTATGATATACTGAATGACTGAATCTATATTTGTTCCTATTTCTTTGAGTTGTTTTCATTGTGTTTACCCTTGCTACATGGTCTAGATAGTTCATTCTATGAACCCTCCTACCATGACTGCACCAAGTGGTATCAGAGCGAAAGCTTGAATATTTGGGAGCGAATTGAGCAAATTTGGTGAGGGAATTCCATAAGATCTTGCTGTGGACAAATCACCAAATTTGTTGGGAATTAACATGTCTCAACCTTGGTAATTCCTTGTATTATTTTCATTGTATTCATTGCCTATGTTGTAAATTAAATTGTAAATTCATATTGTCATCTTGTGGGATGTGGCACAGTGATGTGTCATCCTACATGGAAGATGACAACTTGTAATTTTGTCCTCACATGAGGAGATAGGTGTCCCACTTTGTGGTAGGAATATTTTACCATGTGTCGGCATCTTAGATGTTGTGTAAGGGAATATTGACCATAACGGTCATGACAGATTCCTATGACAAAGTTATTGTTGCAAGTATAGGCCTAATCGGTGTTGTCATTGATGTCAACATATTCATGTTGCATTAATGATAAAGATTGGATGAGCTGTGTACTGAGGATATTGAGAAAATTAGTCCTAATCAGGAATAGTGAAGAATAGTAAAGACAGTAAGGCAAAAGTCCAAGATACGATGAGGATCAGAGGATATGGTTTAAAGGGTTTTCAGATATGTGTCTTAAGGTGATCTAGTAAAAATTTTAGAGGTCCACATGAAGACCTGAAGAAGTTGTGACCACTCAAGTAAAACTGGTTCTGGCAGGTGTTCAGAGGTAACAGAGTGACACAGATAGGTCTGGTGAGATCCAGAAATGCATTATCCTGTTATGTGGATTTAAGGGAGTGTTGACGAAGTCTTTGTGAAGTGTCAACTTGATTGGTTTGTGGTTTGAAGGTACGCAAGAATCTATTCCTTTGTGACAGTGATGACAAACTGTGTTCTTGAGGTTCCGGATGAAGGAGAGAAGGATTTCAGTAAGCAGATGAAGTGTGGATGTTTTTGGTGATTCAGGCAATCTTGTGAAGGTCCTTGGATCATTTCTAGTTTGTGTTGGTGGTTTGCATTGGAGTTGGAGCTTGCACTTGAAGAATAAGTTCTGGATGATGGTGTTCTTCCTGAGACTGGCCGGCCAGATGAGTTACACATCCTGCGGATGTTCCTATAGATGTTTGCCAACTTAGATGATTATTCCTAAGTCGATGTCTTGTATAAATAAGGGATTGTAAAGTCATTTCAAAGTGTGTCTTGTGGAGATGTGAGTGTGTTAGCAAGGAGGAGAGTGAAAGGTAGAGCAGAAGTGTTGGACTTAAATGGAACTGATTCAAGCATGGTGAAGATGCTATTCTCTAGTTCATGTATGTGATACTTATTATTTGTAGACAATGTGTCTCTTGTAGGCAGTGAGCCTCTTGTGAGTAGTGTACTTGGGCAGTGAGCCCTAATTGACACGTGCCATTTTGTTCTTTCTATTCTTCTAACAGAGAATACAATCTTGGGTTAATCATCCCGTGGTTTTTCCCTTAACCAGGTTTTCCACGTCAAAATCTTGGTGTCCTGTGTGTTAATGTGTTTCTGCTCTTGATTTAATGCATTATGTTTTCATGATTGATTTATCATTATGCTACTGAATTACAAAGTGGATTTAAGTGTTTAATTGGAAGAAAAGTTTTGGACAACTGATTCACCCCCCCTCTCAGTTGTCTACCCTAAATCTAACAATTGGTATCAGAGCAAGGTTCCTCTAAAAGAGCTTAATCTCTTGAGGAGATCTAGGATGTCGTCCTACAAGAAGGATAGTCCAAAGTTTGATGGAACAAATTTTAATCTTTGGAAAAGTCGCATGAAATGTCACTTGCAATGTATGGGAATGTAGTACTGGACCATGGCTTCAACAAAGTATACTCCTCCACAGGGTGGCCCGAAAGCCCCAAATGAAATCACAGATGCTGAAAACAATCTACGGACTATAGAAGCTCTTTTAAGTGCATTATCTGATTCAGAGCTTTCAAATGTTGTTGACCTACCAACTGCTTTTGAGATTTGGGAAAAACTAGAACTTCTGCATGAAGGAGAACAAGTATGTCAAATGTGCAAGGCTATAGAGTCTGAAAGGGAAATTTGTAAATCTAAAGATGAGAGAAGATGAAAATATCACTACTTTTATGCCAAGAGTAAATGACCTTGTTTGTGGAACTAGATGCACTGGTAGAGTCTTGGATGAAGATGAGATTGTTGGCAAAATTCTCAGATCCCTTCCTGCCTCTTATAAAATCAAGGTTCCTACCATTGAAGAATTCAAAGCCCATACAGCTGTCACAAGAGATCAATTGGCTGGTAAATTGGCTGCATTTGAAATGACTGAGTTTGGAGATGACCCTCCTGTTGATCATGATGTTAGTCATTCACAAACATAGAATAAAAGTTACACAACAACCTTTACTCATCTTGAAAGATACGATGAACTCAAAGAATTCATGATCCCAAGTCTCCGTTGATTAGGTCTTAATCTACTGACGTTACTCAGTGGTTGATGTGTGTTGCTGTTTTCCATTCAGGGGCCTTACGTATTTCTACAAAGTTCATCATTATTCCTCCAAATATCCTGCTCTCTATGTTTGCCCTGCATAAATCTCCAATAATTCTACCTTTGCACTGTGAATTTAGTCAAATAATGTGCCTACAGGCTGATATTTGCATGATTTCTACCATTATTTGCAATTCTTTGCATGATATTTTTAATACTACATGCATTTAACTCAAATATGCTAAGGATTTTCAGTTACCTACGGGATTTC
Source organism: Cunninghamia lanceolata (assembly GCA_027924645.1). Taxonomy (NCBI): domain Eukaryota; kingdom Viridiplantae; phylum Streptophyta; class Pinopsida; order Cupressales; family Cupressaceae; genus Cunninghamia; species Cunninghamia lanceolata. The sequence goes on from BSBN01000738.1 coordinate 4,458,748, forward strand.
AGCATATTTCTCTATTCTGCTTGTTATTTATCATGATTTGCAGTTATGATGATGAATTTATGAAATTAAAATAAAGAAAAGGGTTAAAGAATGAGATTCCCAAAACTACTTGACTTAGATCACTGATCCACATACAAGCTCCCATACATGCAATGAAAAGAAGGAAACTAGAATCATACTTCACCAGGACATTCCACAAATCCGCATGATCTAGTGCAAATCTTCAAAGGAAAAGTTGACAACAACATGTAATGAAATAAAAGCGCTTCCAGTTGAACACAGCATTCACCAGTACATATCTAGAAATCAACAGGAAGATTACGTAAAATTTACAATCAGGATGTAATCTGAAACTTCATATCCATTCAGTATGCTCAAGAACAGGTACATTTACAGTGATCTGAAGAAAGAACCTTGACATTTCAACAATTCAGTCTTCATTAGTCTCAGTAATCCGATCTCTTAATTGACTCTACAGTAATTGGCCTTAATGCCAGATATATCTATCTATCTCCTCCTTTTTTGTATATTTTTCTTCATGTATTAGGATCTGGCCCTTATATAGAACAAATGCCAGAAAACAGTTACAATGATCCAAGGATCAGGATCCTCTCATAACAATCAACGGTCCAGATGAAAAGCACATGCTTCGTCAGTTGGCAAATGTACAGCTGGCACAGAATATTCCAGTATCTTTGATTTGATTCGGTCTCCAGCTGGCAAACAGCATATTTGACAATATCCTCCTCATTTTTGGTTCATGTTGCCTTCATGTGCAACTTTGTAATTATCAGCAACAGCTCTAACAGCATCATGACCTCCTGCAAATAAACAGACAAACATTAAGTTCATCATCATGTGGATAAACAACAGGAATTTAAACGTTTTATTAAACATGCCTCAAAATGTGCAGCTACAGGCAATCGGGCTCCAAATCAGTAGAAATTATGCACTAAATGCATAAACAGCGTTAAAAAACACTGGGGTCAACCATCGTTTCATTTTCCCGCCCATTTCCTTGTATATCGGGTTCAAATATGATCATGCATCGCAACATATACAATGATTAAATCGCATTTCATAATATTTCGGGTCTGCCTTTGTATGTGATGCATGTATGTATTTCGGCGTGACCACATACTGTCGGAATGGCAATTTTACATTAGGCCGACGGTTAAACTTATACCGACACCAAAAATCATGATGATGTCCTTCCATCGGGAAGACATGTTCTATCGGCATGATAACTCAAGATAAGGCCGACAGTAAGACTTAAAACTTTCGTCTGCATGATATTTTGGAAATATGATGCTCCCCCTTCTGAATGTCCAGATGACGTCACCGTCATGTTTCGCTTCTGTATATTGGGGAAAAGAATGACATCATCATCATCATCATGTCGAAGGAAAATAGGAGGATATGAAATATGATCCTGCTGCTGAGGAAAGGAATATGATGGTGACGTCATCGTCATATCCGAGCTTCATTAAAATGCAAAAGATGACGTCACCGTCATGTTTAGTTAAGATCAGGGGATAAATGTAATATCGGGTCACCTAAGGAAGATGATCAGGTGGTGAATGTAATATGACCCCTTTGCGGCCAAGGTAACCCTCTCGAAAGATCAGGATGATGATGATCATCAGGATATCCGAGACTTTTGTTAAACTTAGAACATGACGTCATCGTCATATTCGCGAACCGGATCATGTTTTGGAAAATATCCTGCCGAAGGGAAATGTGATGATGATGTCATCCTGATATTTGCTTCTTCGTTTATCAAATTGGGATGACATCATCAGGATATTTCAAAAGGTCATATTTCTCAGCAGGAGGACATTACGAAATATCGGGTTACATTAGGAAGATGATCCTCCTCATCGAATATCATGATGACGTAACCATCATATTCCGCCTTCGGAGCATGAGAATGAGTTGAGGTCATCATCAGGTTAGCGCTAGGGTGATATTTAAAATATGATCATGCTAAGGAATGGAATATCACCCTCCCTTAAAAGATAGGGTGATCATCATGATCATGCAAAAGGAGATCAGGAGGATATGACGATGTCATCATCATATTAGTGAATATCAGCAAATATGACCTGTTGGTCATGAAGTTAGTCATTCGCAAACATAGAATAAAAGTTACACAACAACCTTTACTCATCTTGAAAGATACGATGAATTCAAAGAATTCATGATCCCAAGTCTCCGTTGATTAGGTCTTAATCTACTGACGTTACTCAGTGGTTGATGTGTGTTGCTGTTTTCCATTCAGGGGCCTTACGTGTTTCTGCACTGTTCATCATCATCATCTTCAAATATCCTGCTCTGGATGTTTGCTCTACATAAGTCTCCAACAATTCTACCTCTGCACTGTAAATTTAGTCAAATAAAGTGCCTACAGGCTGATATTTGCATGATTCCTATCATTATTTATGATTCTTTGCATGGTATTTCCAATACTACATGCATTTAACTCAAATATGCTAATGATCTTCAGTTACCTACGGGATTTCAGCATATTTCACTGTTTCTGCTTGTTATTTATCATGATTTGCAGTTATGGTGATGAATTAATGAAATTGAAAAAAGGAAAAGGGTTAAAGAATGAGATTCCCAAAACTACTGGACTTAGATCACTGATTCACATACGAGCTCCCATACTTGCAATGAAAAGAAGGAAAACTAGAAATCATACTTCACCAGGACATTCCACAAATCCGCATGATCTAGTGCAAATCTTCAAAGGAAAAGTTGACAACAACATGTAATGGAATGAAAGCGCTTCCAGTTGAACACAGCATTCACCAGTACATATCCAGAAATCAACAAGAAGATTACGTAAAATTTACAATCAGGATGTAATCTGGAACTTCATATTCATTCAGTATGCTCAAGAACAGGTACATTTACAGTGATCTGAAGAAAGAACCTTGACATTTCAACAATTCTATCCTCATTAGTCTCAATAATCCGATCTCCTAATTGATCCTACAGTAATTGACTTTTTGCGCCAGATGCGTCTGTGTATTCTAATGTATTCCCCTCTTTAATGCTCAGGATCTGGCCTTTATATAGAGCAAAAGCCAGAAAACGGTTACAGCGATCCAAGGATCAGGATCCTCTCACAACAATTAGCGGTCCAGATGAAAAGCACATGCTTCGTCAGTTGGCAAATGCACAGCTGGCACGGAATATTCCAGCATCTTCAACTTGATTCGGTCTCCAGCTGGCGAACATCATATTTGACAATATCCTCCTCATTTCTGGCTCATGTTGCCTCCATGCGCAACTTTGTAATGCTCAGCTTCAGCAGCAGCATCATGACTTCAATGTTCAGCCTCAGCAGCATCATCATGACTTCCTGCAAGTAAACAGACAAACATTATGTTCATCATCATGTGGATAAACAACAGGAAGTAAAACGTTTTATTAAACAAGCCCCCAAAAATGTGCAGCTACAGGCAATCGGGCTCCAAATTTCCATCGCTTCATGTTTTGCCCATTTTCTTGTATATCGGGTTCAAAATATGATCATGATGATCTCAAATTATACAAGGAAATAATTGCCCTTCAATCATCCTTCGAATCCGGCTTTGCATCATCATCATATTTGCATGTTTCGGGTCATCATCATCATATTTGCATGTTTCAGGTCATCATCATCATGTTCGCACCAGTGCGACCACATGTGATCAGGTTGACAATATTAACTTGGCCGACGGCGATAGTTATACCAACGCCGAAAATCATGATGATGCTGCTGTATGTCTTGTATCCAGCCGCAGGATATCACGAAATATGATGATCCTCCTTTCCGAATGCTCTGATGAAAAGCACATCAGGATGCTTCACTTCTGCATACTGGGAAAGAAAGACATCATCATCATCATCATGATGAAGACAAACAGGAGGACTTGGAAAATGATCCTGCCGCTGAGGAATATCATGATGACGTCATCGTCATCATCAGTCTTCAATAAAATGCAAAGGGATGACGTCACCGTCATGTTTCGTTAAGATCAGGAGATAAATGGAATATCGGGTTCCCCCCAAGGAAGATGATCGCGTGGATGAATGCAATATGACCCCTTTGCGGCCAAGGTGATCCTCTCAAAAGATCAGGATGATGATCATCATCATCATCATATTCACACTGGGTGATCTAAAAAATGATCCTGCTGAAAGTCCTGATGACGTCATCAGGATATCCGGGCCTTCGTTAAATTTTATAACATGACGTCATCGTCATCATCATATTCGGGAACCAGAATCACGCCTTGGAAAATATCCTGCCGGAGGAGAAAGGTGATGGTGACGTCATCGTCATCATCATATCTGCAAAAGTTTATACTTCTCGGCAGGAGGATATTGCGAAATGTCGGGTAGCGAAAGATCATGATGATGACGATCTTGTCAACAAGACAAGAATGAAAAATCACCCTCCGCTTCGAAAGATAAGGTGATCATCATGATCACGCAAAAGGAGATCAGGATATCCGCGAAATGTGATCCTGTTATGAAAGATCATGATGATGATGATCACCAGGACTTAGTCGTGCGCGCGCAAATTATGCAGATGGCGGGTTTCTTAAGCAAGGTGATGATGATCATCAGCATGATATTATAATATGCTCGCGATGTTGGAATATCATGATGCTCACGATGTTAGAATATCATGATGATGATGATGTTAGAATATCATGATGATGATCTTTGGCGATACAAAAGACCGCTTGACGGGGACAACCTACTACGACTTAAACTTGACGTCCGGATATTTCAACCTCAGGATATTATCGGGGGGCGCTTTTCAAATATCATGATGATGATGTTCATACAGCAATTATCAGGTTTGACCAACACTTTGACTGTGCATAACTCTCTCATATGGATGAATTTTCAGGTGATGTAAAAGGCAAACCTGCATGGAATTTCAAGCTCTTTCTAAACATGAGGTCATAGAAACAAAATATGAACTTTGACAAACTAACCTCATGATGATGACCTACCTCATCCTGACCTTCATGATGATGATGCACCTGACTTACTTTTACCAAACCGCCAGAAAGCAGACAACACTAGCCAAAACAAAAGTTGGGTCCCTGTTTTGCCAAGTCAAAATGGGGCGTGTTGTGTAACCACACAACATGACCCTCCCTTGAAAGATTAGGATGATGACCCTCCGATAGGACTTTGACGTGCGCATGCAAATATGCAGATAGTGGATTTTCTAAGCAGGGTGATATTATAATATCAGCATGATATTATAATATCAGGTGATGTTAAAATATCATGATGCTCATTGTTATGAAATATCGGGTTACACTCAAAACATGATGCTCATGATGCGCATAAGGTCATTTGACGGGTAAAGGGCACTATCACCTAAGATTGACGTCCGGATATTTCGACTGCATGATTTTATCAGGTGATAGACCAAGATCAGGATGACCTTGACAACATGACTGAGGATATAAAAATATGATGATCCTCTTGCGATTATCAGGTTTGACCAAAACTTTGACTGCTCATAACTCCCTCATATGGATGAATTTTCAGGTGATGTAAAAGGCAAACCTGCCTAGAATTTCAAGCTCTTTCTAAATATGAGGTCATAGAAACAAAATATGAAATTCGACAAACTGACCTCATGATGATGACCTACCTCATCAAATACCATGATGATGATGCACCTCACTCATTTTTACCAAACCGCCAGAAAACAGACAACACAAGCCAAGCCAAAAGTTGGGTCCCTGTTTTGCCAAGTTAAAATGGGGCGTGTTGTGTAACCACACAACTACTTGCCACCAAAGAAAACAACAAAATTCAAATAATTCAAAAGGTGAGGATAAATTAAAACATAAATTTCCAACTCCTATTAAGCATGAGCATCCTAATCCTTTCTAACTGGTATCATGTTCATCAATGTAACAATGAATTGATAAGGGATCAATTGTGTGCATGTGATTCATATACTCATCTTGAAAGTGAGTTGAATAAGTCAGTGACTGGTGTTAAGCTACGTAGTTTGGTTCATCCCTCATAGCCAACCGGATAGAGCCTTGCTACCAGCAGGCGTCCATAGCCCCGGCAAGGTTATCATTGCAATTCTCCTAAGTAGAGCCCCACTGCCAGCAAGCGTCTATAGCTCCGGTAGAGTTACTTAGATGACTTAATCTAGATTTCAGAAAATCCATTTTATTATTTTATTTATTTTATATTTTGAATTTAATTCTTAAGATATAACTGTTGTAGCCTCATGATACAAGGAATGGTCACTTGTTGAAATTAAGTTGAGAATTGCAATGGTAGCAAGGGCAACCTTTAGATTTTTCACTTAACACCTACACTGATATGTTCAATAAACCCAAGGCTGTTAGGTGTGTCATTGTGAGGATCACCTTGACTCAAGAAAAGTAGTACTGATGAATATGATACCACAGACCTGATCAAGAATACCTATACTGATATGAGTTACAACCTATGTAAAAACTTATATTCAACTTTTGAATTCTAACAATTTATGCAATGTTCTTAAGTAACAAGGTGCACCAGTTTTGCCCAACCAAAACAAAGACTCAACAACGCAAAGCAAAAAGAAACCTATACAAACAGCTAACCTACAAAAGGAAACAACAGAAAGCAAAACAAGAAAGCAAAACAAGCAAACTGTACAAACAACTAACCTACAAAATTATATACAAACCACTACTAGGCAAACAAAAACCAGCAAATGACCCAAAGACACCTGTACTTGCATACTTCTTTTGATTGTGCAGGAGCATTAGGGTATTAGTTATGGTTCTCAACCTAGCAAATTTATCTTTATATTCTGAAAAATATTCTGATATTCTGAATTCATTGTATTCAACAGAATAACTCTTGATGATCAGCAACTGAGGCAGCTCATCATGTTCATGATTAATCCATATGCATGTCTTATCTCCTGAATTTCCATAATCAAAATAGTAATCAACATCATTCACTGTGGAAAGGAGAAATACAACCTGGTGTATTTCTGACTCTGTTGGACATGCTTCTTGATTGGCAGTTGGTCTTCCATTAGTCATTATATTTTCACTGCTTAGCCCAATGCCTGGTCTCTCTTCAAATTGAAGGATGTATGACTCTTGATGTATTAATTCTTCATCTTTATCCAGCCTTATCCCTTCATTCCAGATGTTCAGTTTATCCTCCAGTTCAGGAAACTTCTCAATATTTTCTTCAATTTCCTGCACATCAGCATCTAAATAAGTATCTTTATTATCACAACCTGATATACAGAAATTTATCATTTCTAAATCACTTGACTGTAAAGGAGAAACAACTTTCACTTGATAAGGACACTCCCCTATTTCATTCTCAAAATATTTCTGGAGTAACGTCTGATCATTCACAACAACTCCAAAGTCTTCTACATCTTCATCTTTCAGGAATTGTTCATTAAATAATTCACATCTTTTATCTAGTAAAGGATCTGGTTCCATTAACCTGCAACATTCTTGTATTTGATCATTCAATTCAAAGAAGTCAGGTAATAAATCAGCATTTATTTTCTTCTCTATGACTTCCTGAGTTACTATCATAGGAACTTCATCAGCAAGAGTGCATTTAAATTGCTCTACTATCTGTTTACACTTCTCTTTACCATAGAATGACTCTAGGAAAGATGTTTCATCTTCTTTATCAAAAGTATTAGGATCAGAATCAAAAATATTATCCTGATGAGTGGTTTCTTCTCTAAAATTTTCAAAAGATTCATACCTGCATACTGACTGATCCTTACTTGTATTAGGAAGTAGAGAACTCCTATCAATCTCACCATAAAATGAATCCAGGAAAGATGTTTCCTCTTTATTACCTTCTGGAACTGATTCAGCTATTGTATTTTCTAGAGTCTTTTTCAACATGATCAAGCAGGCGTAACAATCCCTTTCTGAATGCTCTTCGTCATGTAATCTGCACCAGCTTTCAATCAGAACATCATCAGTGGATAAACCTAATATTTGACTACATTGTATATTTCTGGACAAGTATAATTCAAAATCCTCAGATCGGTCCACTTCAGTGTCTGGACAATTAATAACTTCTGGTGCTGCATCTGCTTGTTGCTCCAGAATTTCTTTATTTTCCTGCCAGACTTCTTCATTTTCCTGGCAAATTTCAACCCTGAACACATCTGGGAAGAATATTAGTCCTTTCAAATATAAATCCAACCTTGTAAGGAAAGTTAAACAATTAATTTCACTGTGTTCCACAGTCTGGTGTATCCTGCAACAGGTAGATAAACCAAAGTTAGACAAACTGTGAGGGTAAAGCTACCTACTCAAAGTTTCCTGAAATAAAGGAATGTTAACTTGACAATTGCCTTCATCTACATCCATCAAAATGAGACTCTATTTTTCAATTTTTTAGTATTTTAAAATTTTAATGAGATCTATCATATCTCAGAATAAAACTTGAAAGTTCAGAAAATCAAACTAATCTTTGATGCTTTGGGCTAGATCTTTGCAAAGGTGCAACCAAAACATCTCAGATAAGAGATATTTACAGACATTAACCTCAAATAACGAAATATTTATGTAATATTTGCAAAAATCCAGAAATTCACAGCTCAGGCCCTCCTTCGAGCACCAATTTATGTTGATCATGAGCTCACCTGCCCTCCTTCTAGCGCCAATTTATGTTGATCACGATGTTAGTCATTCACAAACATAGAATAAAAGTTACACAACAACATTTACTCATCTTGAAAGATACGATGAACTCAAAGAATTCAAGATCCCAAGTCTCTGTTGATTAGGTCTTAATCTACTGACGTTACTCAGTGGTTGATGTGTGTTGCTGTTTTCCATTCAGGGGCCTTACGTATTTCTGCAAAGTTCATCATTATTCCTCCAAATATCCTGCTCTCTATGTCTGCCCTGCATAAATCTCCAATAATTCTACCTCTGCACTGTGAATTTAGTCAAATAATGTGCCTACAGGCTGATATTTGCATGATTTCTACCATTATTTGCAATTCTTTGCATGATATTTTCAATACTACATGCATTTAACTCAAATATGCTAAGGATTTTCAGTTACCTATGGGATTTCAGCATATTTCTCTGTTCTGCTTGTTATTTATCATGATTTGCAGTTATGATGAATTTATGAAATTAAAATAAAGAAAAGGGTTAAAGAATGAGATTCCCAAAACTACTTGACTTAGATCATTGATCCACATACAAGCTCCCATACATGCAATGAAAAGAAGGAAACTAGAATCATACTTCACCAGGACATTCCACAAATCCGCATGATCCAGTGCAAATCTTCAAAGGAAAAGTTGACAACAACATGTAATGAAATGAAAGCGCTTCCAGTTGAACACAGCATTCACCAGTACATATCCAGAAATCAACAGGAAGATTACGTAAAATTTACAATCAAGATGTAATCTGAAACTTCATATCCATTCAGTATGCTCAAGAACAGGTACATTTACAGTGATCTGAAGAAAGAACCTTGACGTTTCAACAATTCAGTCTTCATTAGTCTCAGTAATCCGATCTCTTAATTGACTCTACAGTAATTGGCCTTAATGCCAGATATATCTATCTATCTCCTCCTTTTTTGTATATTTTTCTTCATGTATCAGGATCTGGCCCTTATATAGAACAAATGCCAGAAAACAGTTACAACGATCCAAGGATCAGGATCCTCTCATAACAATCAACGGTCCAGATGAAAAGCACATGCTTCGCCAGTTGGCAAATGTACAGCTGGCACAAAATATTCCAGCATCTTTGATTTGATTCGGTCTCCAGCTGGCAAACAGCATATTTGACAATATCCTCCTCATTTCTGGTTCATGTTGCCTTCATGTGCAACTTTGTAATTATCAGCAACAGCTCTAACAGCATCATGACCTCCTGCAAATAAACAGACAAACATTAAGTTCATCATCATGTGGATAAACAACAGGAATTTAAACGTTTTATTAAACATGCCTCAAAATGTGCAGCTACAGGCAATCGGGCTCCAAATCAGTGGAAATTATGCACTAAATGCATAAACAACGTTAAAAAACACTGGGGTCAACCATTGTTTCATTTTCTCGCCCATTTCCTTGTATATCGGGTTCAAATATGATCATGCATCGCAACATATACAATGATTAAATCGCATTTCATAATATTTCGGGTCTGCCTTTGTATGTGATGCATGTATGTATTTCGGCGTGACCACATACTGTCGGAATGGTAATTTTACATTAGGCCGACGGTTAAACTTATACCGACGCCAAAAATCATGATGATGTCCTTCCATCGGGAAGACATGTTCTATCGACATGATAACTCAAGATAAGGCCGACAGCAAGACTTAAAACTTTCGTCTGCATGATATTTTGGAAATATGATGCTCCCCCTTCCGAATGTCCAGATGATGTCACCGTCATGTTTCGCTTCTGTATATTGGGGAAAAGAATGACATCATCATCATCATCATCATGTCGAAGGAAAATAGGAGGATATGAAATATGATCCTGCTGCTGAGGAAAGGAATATGATGGTGACATCATCATCATATCCGAGCTTCATTAAAATGCAAAAGATGATGTCACCGTCATGTTTAGTTAAGATCAGGGGATAAATGTAATATCGGGTCACCTAAGGAAGATGATCAGGTGGTGAATGTAATATGACCCCTTTGCGGCCAAGGTAACCCTCTCGAAAGATCAGGATGATGATGATCATCAGGATATCCGGGACTTTTGTTAAACTTAGAACATGACGTCATCATCATATTCGCGAACCGGATCATGTTTTGGAAAATATCCTGCCGAAGGGAAATGTGATGATGATGTCATCCTGATATTTGCTTCTTCGTTTATCAGATCAGGATGACGTCATCAGGATATTTCAAAAGGTCATATTTCTCAGCAGGAGGACATTACGAAATATCGGGTTACATTAGGAAGATGATCCTCCTCATCGAATATCATGATGACGTAACCATCATATTCCGCCTTCGGAGCATGAGGATGAGTTGAGGTCATCATTAGGTTAGCGCTAGGGTGATATTTAAAATATGATCATGCTAAGGAATGGAATATCACCCTCCCTTAAAAGATAGGGTGATCATCATGATCATGCAAAAGGAGATCAGGAGGATATGACGACGTCATCATCATATTAGCGAATATCAGCAAATATGACCCTCCCTTGAAAGATCAGGATGATGACCCTCCGATAGGACTTTGACGTGCGCATGCAAATATGCAGATAGTGGATTTTCTAAGCAGGGTGATATTATAATATCAACATGATATTATAATATCAGGTGATGTTAAAATATCGTGATGCTCGATGTTATGAAATATCGGGTTACACTCAAAACATGATGCTCACGATGCGCATAAGGTCATTTGACGGGTAAAGGGCACTATCACCTAAGATTGACGTCCGGATATTTTGACTGCATGATTTTATCAGGTGATAGACCAAGATCAGGATGACCTTGACAACATGACTGAGGATATAAAAATATGATGATCCTCTTGTGATTATCAGGTTTGACCAAAACTTTGACTGCTCATAACTCCCTCATATGGACGAATTTTCAGGTGATGTAAAAGGCAAACCTGCCTAGAATTTCAAGCTCTTTCTAAATATGAGGTCATAGAAACAAAATATGAACTTCGACAAACTGACCTCATGATGATGACCTACCTCATCGAATACCATGATGATGATGCACCTGACTCATTTTTACCAAACCGCCAGAAAACAGACAACACAAGCCAAGCCAAAAGTTGGGTCCCTGTTTTGCCAAGTTAAAATGGGGCGTGTTGTGTAACTACACAACACCTCCCAAGACTAAATTTACATTCAAATCCAATGTCTCTATAAAAGGTAAACAAAGGTTTGATCTGGGAGAGAACTCTTCAAGGAAACTATCATGGTATGAAAAAGCAAGAAAAGACCTGGAAGAAGAAGAAGCAGAAACTGCTCAACTTGAAGCCCTTATTGCAAAAAGACTACCAAGAGGATCCGGTAAGTATGAAGGAAAATTGTCTTTTAAGTGTTTTAACTGCAATAAGATTGGTTATTTTGCCTCAAGATGTCCGAAAAGATTTTCAAGGCCAAATCCTAACAGATCAAGGTTCCAAAAGAACTGCTACTATGTGCATGAAGAGGATGATAATGAAGGAGTAACAGATGATGAATCAGAGATAGGAAACCAATCCGGAAGTGATTGGGTGTTTATTTCCATCAAGGAAGAAGATCCAATGCCCTCTGAATCTGTCAATCATAAAGTTGTAGAAAGAGCTCTGGCTGCCCAAGTTGAAGAAAAGGATGATTGGGTCATTGACAGTGGATGCTCTCACCATATGACAGGTGACAAAAATAAGTTTATAGATTTGGAAAGGTATGAAGGAGGAGTGGTAAAATTTGGTGATAATTCTGTTGGTAGAATTAGAGGTAGAGGAACTATTTCTTTTGATGGAAGGAACAAAACCGGTAATGTACTGTATGTTGAAGGATTGAAACACAATCTTCTCAGTGTTGGGCAGTTGGTGGACAAAGACTATGATCTCTGATTCAAGAATGAAAAATGCAAGATCTTTGAAAGTTTCAGAATAGAGATTGCATCTGGTACTCAAACAAAAGGTAATATCTTCCATTTAGTTGGTACTGGTAAAAGTTGTATGTTTGTACAAATTGATCAGAGTTGGCTTTGGCATAGGAGAATGTGTCATGTGAATTTTGATGATATCATCAAGATAAGCAATACTCAGGTAGTAAGAGATCTTCCAAAACTGGTAAAACTTACAAATAGTTTGTGCAAAGAATGTCAATTGGGAAAACAAAGCAAAGTCTCATTTAAAAGCAAGGAACAATCTTCTACCAGATTATTAGACTTAGTTCATATTGATCTATGTGGTCCGACAAGAATCAGGAGTGTGCAAGGTGATAGATACTTCATGTTACTAATTGATGACTACTCCCGGATGATGTGGGTAACTTTTCTGAAAGAGAAATTCGAAGCTCTTGAGAAATTCAAAATATTCAAGGCTATGGTAGAGAATGAAACTAGATTAAAATTAAAGTGTTTGAAGTTTAATAGAGGTGGAGAATTCACATCCGGTGAGTTCATAGAATTCTATGAGAAACATGGAATAAAGAGACAATTATCTGATCCTAGGACTTCGCAGCAAAATGGAGTAGTGGAGAGAAAGAACTGGTCCATCCAGGAAGCATCTAGGACAATGATGATGGAAGCAAATGTTCCTCAGATCTATTGGAGAGAAGCTTTAGCACTGCAGTCTATACTCTCAATTGAGTTCAAATCAGAAGCAATACCGGTAAGACTCCTTATGAACTTTGGTTTGGCATCACTCCTACTGTAAGGTATTTTAGAGTCTTTGGTAGAAAATGTTACATCAAAAGAGATGAAGATCTAGGCAAGTTTGATGCTAGAAGTGATGAAGGAATATTCTTGGGTTACTCTACTCAAAGCAAAGCATATCGGTGTTATAACAAGAGACTGAGAAAGATTATAGAAAGTACAAATGTGAAGGTTGATGAAGGAATTGAAAAACCCTCAAGGTTTTATGAATATGATGAAGATGATCAGAATGGTGTTCTGATTCAAGGAGCCCAAGCCCCTTCTGTAATTCAGATTCAAATTGATCTGGTAAATCAGGAAGAAGAGATGAGTTTCAATAAGGCTGATCAAGAATCAAAAGTGCAAGAAACTCTGAAAGTTCCCAGGTATGTAAGAGTGAACCACTCTGAAGATCAGATCATAGGTGATAAAAGCAAATGTGTACAAACAAGAAGGAGAATTGCTCAAGATTCAGATGAGTATTGTCTGATTTCAAAGATTGAACCTAAGACAGTGAATAAAGCTTGCAATGATGAAAATTGGACTAAAGCAATGGAGGAAGAGTTGATGCAAATTGAGAAAAATCACACTTGGGATCTTGTCCCCAGACCTAGAAACAAGAATGTGATTGGAACAAAATGGGTCTTCCGAAACAAGCTGAATGAAGTTGGCAAAGTAATCATAAATAAAGCCAGATTGGTCTGCAAGGGTTACTCTCAAATAGAAGGAGTTGATTTTGAAGAAACTTTTGCTCCGGTGGCAAGAATTGAAGCAGTCAGATTATTTCTTTCTTTTTTTGCTTTCAAGGACTTCAATGTATATCAGATGGATGTCAAGTCTGCCTTCCTGAATGCTGACTTGGAAGAAGAAGTATTCATTGAGCAACCGGATGGATTTCAATTGTATGATCATGGTGATATGGTCTGCAAGTTGAAGAAAGCACTGTATGGACTAAAGCAAGCCCCAAGAGCCTGGTATGAAAGACTGGATAAGCATCTTTTAAAGATTGGTTTCAATAAAGGTACTGCTGACAGTAATTTGTATTTCAAAATTGATCATGAAAACATCTTGATTGTTGAAGTGTTTGTTGATGATATCATTTTTGGAGGAAGAGATAGTATGTGTAAAACTTTTACAAATCAAATGAAAAGTGAATTTGAGATGTCCATGCTTGGGGAAATGAATTTCTTCTTGGGTCTACATATCACTCAAACAAAGAAAGGAATCTTCATTTCTTAGACCAAATATGTGAAAGAATTGTTGAAGAAATTTGGGATGGAAGACTCAAAACCAACGAACACTCCCATGGCAACCGGATGTAAATTGGGCAAAGATGATGACTCTCCTAAGGCTGATCAGAAAATGTATAGGTCAATGATTGGAGGATTGTTGTATCTCACTCAAACTAGACCTGACATTATGAATGATGTGGGTCTTGTTGCTAGATTTCAAGCTAATCCTAGAGAATCTCATGTCATGGCAATCAAGAGGATTTTTAGATATCTAAAAGGGATAGTTGAGTATGGATTGTGGTATCCCAGAGATCATGATTTCTCTCTTCATGCATATACTGATGTGGATTAGGCAGGAGATGTGGATGACCAGAAGAGTACCAATGGTGGAGCATTCTTTTTGGGGAAGAGATTGGTTTCTTGGATGAGCAAGAAATAAGAGGCAATATCTCTGTCCACTACAGAAGATGAATATATTGTAGCAGCAGGTAGTTGCACTCAAGTTTTGTGGATGAAGCAAATGCTAAGAGACATAAGAGTGGAGTATGAGGAGCCTATCACAATCTTCTGTGATAATTCAAGTACAATAAATATATCTAAGAATCCGGTGTTGCATTCAAAGACTAAACATATATCCATCAAGTTTCACTTCTTGAGAGAACAAGTGAACAAGAATGAAGTTAGATTGGAGTTTGTGCCATCCAAGGATCAAATTGCATACATCTTTACTAAACCTCTACCTAAGGACTCTTTTGAGTATCTCAAGGAGAAGTTAGGGTTATTGCCCCTCCGGTGATGAACTAAGATGCACTAATGTGCATCAGTCTAGTGGATATCACAGTCATATCTTGTGATCCGGATTGATGATGGAGAGCTGCTACTTAGGGGGAGCAGCTGGTATGATTCTGAAGTGTTGGAGTTGCAAGTATGAGACCTTTGCCATTGATGTCAAAAGGGGAGAGAAGACATGTGAAAAACAAGTGGTTTCTAATCAAATGGGGAGTAGGAAAGGAAGAGAAGACATGTGAATGGTTGTTGCTGATAGGGGAAGTTGTGACAGTAAGGAGAAGTTCTTGTCTTGATGGTCATAATAGTTTGTCACATCATATGTTGCCATCAATGATAAAGGGGGAGATTTTTGCAAGTATGGGCCTAACCGGTGTTGTCATTGATGTCAAAATATTCATGTTACATTAATGATAAAGATTGGATGAGCTGTGTATTAAGGATATTGAGAAAATTAGTCCTAATCAGGAACAGTGAAGAATAGTAAAGATAGTAAGGCAAAAGTCCAATATACGATGAGGATCAGAGGATGCGGTTTAAAGGATTTTTAGATATGTGTCTTAAGGTAATCTAATAAAGATTTTAGAGGTCCACATGAAGACCTGAAGAAGTTGTGACCGCTCAAGTAAAACTGGTTCTGGCAGGTGTTCAAAGGTGACAGAGTGACATAGACAGGTCCGGTGAGATTCGGAAATGCATTATCCTGTTTTGCAGATTTGAGCGAGTGTTGAGGAAGTATTTGTGAAGTGTCAACTTGATTAGTTCATGGTTTCAAGGTCCGCAAGCATCTATTCCTTTGTGACAGTGATGACAGACTGTGTTCTTGAGGTTCCGGATGAAGGAGAGAAGGATTTCAGTAAGAAGATGAAGTGTGGATGTTTTTGGTGATTCAGGCAATCTTGTGAAGGTCCTTGGATCATGTCTAGTTTGTGTTGGTGGTCCGCATTGGAGTTAGAGCTCGCACTTGAAGAATAACTTCTAGATGATGGTGTTCTTCTTGAGACTGGATGACCAGATGAGTTACACATCCTGCGGATGTTCCTATAGATGTTTGCTAACTTAGATGATTATTTCTAAGTCAATGTCTTGTATAAATAAGGGATTGTAAAGTCATTTCAAATTGTGTCTTGTGGAGATGTGAGTGTGGTAGCGAGGAGGAGAGTGAAAGGCAGAGCAGAAGTGTTGGACTTAAGTGGAACTGATTCAAGCATGGTGAAGATGCTATTCTCCAGTTCATGTATGTGATACTTATTATTTGTAGACAGTGTGTCTCTTGTAGGCAGTGAGCCTCTTGTGAGTAGTGTGCTCGGGCAATGAGCCCTAATTGGCATGTGCCATTTTATTCTTTCTATTCTTCTAACAGAGAATACAATCTTGGGTTAATCACCCCGTGGTTTTTCCCTTAACCAGGTTTTCCACGTCAAAATCTTGGTGTCCTGTGTGTTAATGTGTTTCTGCTCTTGATTTAATGCATTATGTTTTCATGATTGATTTATCATTATGCTATTGAATTACAAAGTGGATTTAAGAGTTTAATTGGAAGAAAAGTTTTGGACAACTGATTCACCCCCCCTCTTAGTTGTATGACCTAAATCTAATAGTTATGACATCTAAGAGTCAGAAATAGGAGATTCTATGATAGGTGAGGACATGTGTCAAAGAGCATATTTTAAAAAGGCATATTTGGGTGCCCCAAGGTGGACTATGACATGTTGTAAGAGAATATGCTATTTATAGCCTGTGTATGATAGATTCTCTTACATTTGTAAGTTGTAACTGCTATGACAGATTCTATGATGGTCGTAAAAGTCGTAAGAGTATCTGTCATAGCCCATTTTGGAAGTAGGCAACCTCTTTGGGATGGGGTGTGTGGAAAAGTGTTAGAAGCATCTTACAATTTTGACCAAGTGTCCATAGGCATGGGTTTTGGGCCATGAGGCCAAGTTGGATGCCCATTCTGAGATAGAGGCAATTTTGCCTTGTATTTTCTATATAAACAGGTGCATGGAGGAGGAGATGTATTATAGGTTTGATAGGTACTATTATGCTATCGGTTTGTCTCTAGATATGAGTGTCGAAGACTCCTCAGAGCTTACATTGCAAGTGTATTGTAAACCATTTCAATTTTGTTAATACATTGTGCAGGTTTTTGGAGTGTGGGGTTTTTCACTCGATAAGGGTTTTCCCCATGTATATCTTGTGTCCCTCTTCTTCTGTCTCACTTTCTTGTTTATGTGTTTGCTTCAATATCTCTGTTATCTTTGTTAGTGGGTTTAACATTTTAGTAATAGTAAGGATAAAATTGAATTTGCACTCTCCTCCCCTCATTAGATTAGTGTAGGAAGCAATTTATGCACACCTAGCTTCCTTTCAGTTGGTATCAAAGTTTGATCACCTTTGGTCCTAGTTGTTGGGTAGGGGTTTTTTGAACTGATCTTAGGTTGAGTGGGAGTGTTGTGTAGAGTATTTTGTATCTTGTTGTAGAAAGAAGATGGCAACCACATTTGAAAGGTTAGAGATTGAGAAATTCAATGGCACTAATTTTGAGTTGTGGAAACTCAAGGTGGAGGACCTACTTGTTGATCGTAACCTATGGGAAATGGTATCCAGTGTGAAACCTATAGTAATGTCACAAGTGGATTGGGACCTCAAAGATCAGAAGGTTAAGGGTCTCATAAGACTTTGTTTAGCTGACTCTATCCTGTTGAATGTCCATGAGGACAAGAGCATGAAAGATCTTTGGAAGAAGTTGGGTGATGTTTATTAGGCCATGTCCTTGGTAAACAAACTCTTCCTGAAAAAAGAAGTTGTTTACTCTAAAGATGGAAGACGGAGGATCTGTTGAAGATCACATGAATGCTTTCAACATGATCATTGCACAATTGACATCTGTGGGTGTGAAAATGGAGGAGGAGGATCATTGCATGACCTTGCTTTGTTCTTTGCCAGATTTGTGGGATCATCTTGTCATGGCTATCAGAAGCACCACTACCACCTTCAAGATGGAAGATGTAGTGTCCTTGCTATTATCTAAAGAAATGCAGAGGAAGTCTTTTGAGGCAGCCAAAGAGGCTCTTGCAGTTTGTGGAAGACCCAAAGAGAAAGACAAGAAGGACAAGAAAGGTGAGAAGGGCAAATCCAAATACTATGGGAGATCCAAATCTCCTAGAAAGTCTAAGGCTCTCTATTGGAACTATGGAAAAACTAGGCATTTCCTAAAGGAATGCAAAGAGGAGAAGAAAAAGAAGAAGAAAGTTCCTGATTCAGATTCTGACAAGTCACAAGATGATGGTGATGCCTTCATCATAGCCCTGGCCACCCATGCATCTGATGATGTGTGGTTGATTGATTCTGGTGTATCATTCCACATGACCTCACATTGAGACTGGTTCACAAAATATGAAGAGTTTGATGGTGGAAGAGTGTACCTGGGTGATGACTCTCATCTGAAGATTGTTGGTCATGGAAAAGTCTCAATCTGATTCCCTGATGGATGAGTGAAGGGGATCACTAGAGTTATGTACATTCCAGGCCTTGCATAGAACCTACTTTCTATAAGTATGTTGAATGATGTAGGTGTGCAGGTTGTCTTTTCGAAGGATGGATGCAAGATGACTAGAAGATCTATGGTGCTTGTGAAGCATGCTCGAAGATGTACTTTGTTTTAGCTGGAGGCATGCACTTCATATTGCAATAGTTCTTTTGACTCAAAGAAACAATCTGCAGTCACTTCATCCCCACCATCTGAATGAGCAGTGAAGAAATCTGTTGTAACTAGTTCTGATGGTAGTGCACATGCTATGGAAGCTAAGCTTCCTGCTGAAAAGACTATGTTATGGCATTTGACATATGGCCACATTGGTGAGAAGGGTTTACGTACCCTAAAAAATAAAAACCTCATTGAGGGGTTAAATGATTGTAATCTTGAATTTGACTTTTGTGAACATTGCATTTATGGAAAGCAAAATCATGTTCAGTTTTACTCCAGTTCTCACAAGTCTTCTGGTGTATTAGATCTTATTCATTCTGATGTGTTTGGTCTTGTTAATGTTCCTTCAATTTCAAAATCTGTATATTTTGTATCTTTAATAGATGACTACACTAGAAGGACATGGTTTATTTTATCAGAAGAAAGACTGAAGTCTTTAGTCAGTTTAAGGAGTTTAAAGCCTTTGCTTAAAATTAGACTAGTAAAAAGATTAAGTGTTTGAGAACTGACAACAGTGGTGAGTTTTGTTCGGCAGAGTTCAATAAGTCCTACAAAGAGCAAGGGATTAAAAGGCATAAGACAACTCCATATACCCTATAGAAAAATGGAGTTACAGAGAGGATGAATAGGATACTGATGGAGAAGGCTAGGAGTATACTTAGTGGAGCAAGCCTTGAAAAAAAGTTTTGGGCTGAAGTTGTTGGCACTGCTTGTTATCTGGTAAATAGATCTCCTACATCAGCTCTTGTTGGTAAGACACCTATGGAGGTGTGGTCTGGTAAGAAGCCTTTAGTTAGACATCTTTGTGTTTTTTGTTCTGAGGCATATGCACATGTGCCTAGGGGGAAAGGTCTAAATTAGAGAACAAGGCTGTTAAATGTATTTTCATTGGCTATGGAGTTGGTGTGAAAGGATACAAGCTTTGGGATCTGGTGGCTGAAGAAGTGTTGTATACCAAAAGTGTTATCTTTAGAGAGCTAACGCCTTCCATTGTTCTATAGCCAGAACATACAAAAAAGAAAGAGGATGCGGTTCAGTTTCCTTCTACCCCTGAGAAGACTGAACAAATAGACCCTGTGAGACCTGATAATGAGGAGAGCTCTAGCAGCTCTGAAAGATTAGAAGAAGAAACAAAACCTCAACCTCAGCCATTGAGGAGGTCTACACAAACAAGAAAGCAACCTGATAAGTTTGGTTATCCATTACTGGATTCTAGTTGTACTTTTGCTGTACTTACTAACACTGATGAGCCTAGAACTATGAAAGAGGCTATGGGCATGAAAGATGTAGGTTCCTAGAAGGAGGCCATGGAGGATGAGATGGCTTCTTTGGAAAAGAACAAAACATGGGACTTGGTGTGTTTGCTTGATGGATGGAAACCTGTTGGTTGCAAATAGGTGTTCAAGAAGAAATTCGGTGCAGATGGCAGTGTTGAAAAGTACAAGGCTAGATTGGTTGCGAAGGGGTACTCACAAGTGGAGGGAATTGATTATGGTGAAATTCTCTCTCCCATTGCAAACCTACTTATGATTTAGAGGTAGAATAGATGGATGTGAAGATAGTTTTCCTTCATGGTGATTTGGAGGAAGAAATCTACATGTCACAGCCAGACCATTACATAGTGAAAGTTAAAGAAAATTTGGTTTGCAAATTGAAAAAGTCTTTGTATGGTTTGAAACATTCTCCTAGGATGTTGTACTTGAAGTTTGATGGTGATCATATTCTCATTGTTGCATTATATGCTGATGATATGTTACTGATTGGGAAGGGTAAGAATATGATTTCTAATTTTAAGTCTTAGTTGGCAGCATAGTTTGAAATGAAAGATTTAGGGGCAGCTAGGTACATTCTAGGAATGGAAATCAGAATAGACAGAGCTAATAGAAAACTTTGGTTAAGTCAGAGTAAGTATGTGAAGACCGTGTTGGATAGGTTCAGCATGGCAGGTTGTAGAGCATTGTGTGTTCCTATTTCATTGGGGACAAAGTTATCCATTAGTGATTGTCCAAAATCTCCTAGTGAGGTGGTGGACATGAGCAGAGTACCTTATGCTAGTGTTGTTGGTAGTTTGATGTATGCTATGGTCTGCACAAGACTAGACATTGCCCAAGCAGTGGGAGTCTTTAGTCAATTTATGACTAATCCTGGACAGGTATATTGGGATGCAGTTAAGTAAGTGTTCAGATATTTGAGGGGTACTTTCGAGTATTCTATTTTCTATCATGGCAATGCTATAGGACTTCCGCATTCATTTTGTATTTGTGGATTTGTGGATTCTAATTGGGTAGGCAACATTGACAGTAGGAGATCCACCAGTGCATATGTGTTCATAATGTTTGGTGGTGCAATTAGTTGGATGAGTAAGCGACAACCTGTGGTTGCTTTGTCCATGATAGAAGCTGAGTATATGGCTACAACTCATGCTTGTAAGGAAGCCATTTGGCTTAAGAGATTGTGTTTAGATATTGGTGTTGATGCAAGACAGATTATGATTTGTTGTGATAGTTAGAGTGCAATTTGCCTTGTGAAGAATCAAACTTTCCATGCTAGAACAAAGCATATTGATGTACAGTTTCACTTCATGCGATACATGGTAGAGGATGCGAAGGTAAATTTGGAGAAGGTAGATACTTTGAAGAATGTTGTAGATGCATTGACGAAGCCAGTGGGCACAGAGAAGTTTAGATGGTGTTCGGAGTCTATGGGCCTCTCGGCCTATAGTAGTTAAATCTTGTTAATTCTATTGGCTCTTACAAGGTGTTCAACAAATGGGAGAATGTTGGGAATTAAGGTGTCTCAACCTTGGTAATTCCTTGTATTATTTTCATTGTATTCATTGCTTATGTTGTAAATTAAACTGTAAATTCATATTGTCATCTTGTGGGATGTGGCACGGTGATGTATCATCCTACATGGAAGATGACAACTTGTAATTTTGTCCTCACATGAGGAGATAGGCATCCCACTTTGTGGTAGGAATATTTTTCCATGTGTCAGCATCTTGGATGTTGTGTAAGGAAATATTGACCATAACGGTCATGACAGATTCCTATGATGAAGTTATGACATGTAAGAGTCAAAAATAGGAAATTCTATGACAGGTGAAGACATGTGTCAAAGAATATCTTTGAAAAAGGCATCTTTGGGTGCCCCAAGGTGGACATGTTGTAAGAGAATATGCTATTTATAGCCTGTGTGTAACAGATTCTCTTACAGCTATAAGTTGTAACTACTATGACAGATTCTATGACGGTCTTAAGAGTCGTAAGAGCATCTATCATAGGTCATTTTGGAAATAGGTGACCTCTTTGGGATGGGGTGTATGGAAAAGTGTCAAAAGCATCTTACAATGTTGACCAAGTGTCCATAGGCATGGGTTCTGGGCCATGAGGCCAAGTTGGATGCCCATTCCCAGATAGAGGCAATTTTGCCTTGTATTTTCTATATGAACAGGTGCTTGAAGGAGATATGTTACAGGTTTGACAGGTACTGTTATGCTACCGGTTTGTCTCCAGGTACAAGTGTCAAAGACTCCTAAGAGCTTGCATTGCAAGTGTATTGTAAAACATTTCAGTTTTGTTAATACATTGTGTAGGTTTTTGGAGTGTGGGGTTTTTCACCCGATAAGGGTTTTCCCCACATATATCTTGTGTCTCTCTTCTTCTGTCTCACTTTCTTGTTTATGTGTTTGCTACAATATCTCTATTATCTCTGTTAGTGGGTTTAACATTTCTATAATAGTAAGGATAAAATGGAATTTACACTCTCCTCCCCTCATTAGATTAGTGTAGGAAGTGATTTCTGCACACCTAGCTTCCTTTCAGAATTGAGGCATGTTACTAGTGTTGCAACTAATCACCGATTGAGAGGTGGTTGTCACCTTGTAGCCTGATCGCCGAACTTGAGGCAGTTTACACTTGATCCTAGGAAGAATGCCGCTGAGGAGAGTTGTTGTTGTTGGAACAATGGCTAGTAGAATAGATGAGATGATGGAGATAATGAAAACAATGCGAATTCAATTGGATGTTGTTGAAGAAGATAGGTGAAGAGGATTGACACCAAGACCTAATGTTGAAATCAATGAGGAAGAAGAATTTCAATCTATTAAACAAACTGGCAAAACCCTAAAAGATGAAGAAGAAGAATAATCAGATCAAGTAAAGATGTTGTGAGCTATTTCAGAGATTGGAAGGAGACCTAGAGTTGATGTACCAAACTATACTGGTAATCTAAACCTTGAAGAATTGATTGACTAGATAAATGACATGGAAGAATACTTTGAGTATGAGGAAATTGAAGATCTAGAGAAGGTGAAATTTACAAAGACAAAGTTGAAAGAACATGCTGCTATATGGTGGAAAGAAGTTTAGTTGGAAATAAATAGAAGAGGGAAAGAAAAGATTACAAAATGGGATAGGATGGTGACAAAGTTGAAGAATCAATTTATACCTGCTGACTATGAGTTGGAACTATTGAAAAGATTGCAAAACTTGAGACAAAATGAGAAATTTGTGAAGGAGTATACTGAAGAATTTTATAAAATGATCATAAGGATAGGACATAGTGAAGCAAGCAAGGAGAAAATGGCTAGATACATCAACGGACTGAGATTGAACATTTAAGAGGAACTAAGTTTGGTGAGGATGACATCTTTGGAGGAAGCATATCAGTTTGCCCTAAATGTTGAAGAGAAGATGAATAAAAGACATGATTAGAGACAAAGAGGAAGAGGAGGTAAATTTCAGAGAGGTAGGACTTATTCTAGAGGAGACAGATCATTTTTGGATCAAAACAAGTTTGATAGCCCATTTAAGAAGGATGACAGAGATACTATTGCATACCAGAGAAGTGATAGAAATTCTCATCCCAAAGGCAACTATGATTCATACCAGAATGAAGGATACAGAAGAGAAGGAAGATGATTGGATAAGAGAACATTTAGAGGTACTTGTTTCAAGTATGGAGGTAAAGGACATAGAGCATTTGAATGTAATCAGGGTAGTACAAGTAAGAGGACAGAAAATAGTGGAAGAGCAACCTATGTTGAAGAAGAACCTATTGAACTAGGTGACCCTTGTTCTATTGGCAAACCAGAGAAAGGAGAATCATTGGTGATTAGGAGAACACTATTTCAAGTAGAGACAAATGAAGAACCACCACAGAGGAAAAGGTTGTTCAGGACAAGATGCAAATCAGGAGGTAAGTGTTGGAAAGTGGTGATTGATAGTGGTAGTTTAGATAACCTAGTTTCAGAGGAGATGGTGACTAAGATGAAGTTAGAAAGATTGAAACACCCTAAGCCATATCAGATAGCATGGATTTAGGATGACCATAAGGTACTGGTGAGTGAACAATGTTTGGTGAAATTTCATATTGGATCTTATCATGATGAAGTCTTGTGTGATATTATCCCTATGGATGTTTGTCATATCTTGTTGGGTAGACCTTGGAAATATGATAGAAAAGCTATACATGATGGGATAAAGAATACATACACTATAACAGCAAATGGAAAGAGAATTACTTTGATTCCTTTGGAGGATGACCCTAAGAGTGAAGTATGTGGGAATGCTAGAATCTGTGTGGTAGATGGAAGAATTTTTTTGAAATGCTAGACTGAAGAGACACAACCGGAGGAGATAAGAGAGTTGATGATAGAATATGAAGACATCATATCAGATAATGTACCTGATGGATTGCCACCTATAAGAAGTATCAATCATCACATTGATCTTATACTAGGAGCAAGTTTGCCTAACAAAGAAACACACTGGATAACACCAGTAGAGAATGAAGAACTAAATAGATAGATACAAGAGTTGTTGAGGAAAGGTTTGATCAGAGAAAGTTTGAGTGCTTGTGCAATACCTGCAGTGTTAGCACCGAAGAAAGATGGAGAATGGAGAATGTGTACTGACTCTAGAGAAATAAACAAGATCATAGTTAAGTATAGATTTGCTTTACCTAGGATGGATGATATCATGGATTGTTTGAGTGGAGCAAAATATTTCACAAAGATAGACTTGAAGAGTGGATGCCATCAGATTAGAATCAAAGAAGGTGATGAATGGAAGACTACTTTTAAAACAAATGAAAGATTGTATGAGTGGTTGGTGATGCCCTTTGGATTGACAAATGTACTGAGTACTTTCATGAGATTGATGAATGAAGTCTTAAAAAAATTCTTGGGTAAGTTTGTTATTGTGTACTTGGATGACATTCTAATTTTTAGTGAAACAAGAAAGGAACATTTGTGGCATATTAGACAAGTTTTGCAGAGGATGAGAGAAGAGAAATTGTTGATAAACATCAAGAAGTGTAGTTTCATGAAGGAAGAGTTAGTATATTTGGGATTTGTGATTTCTGTGGAAGGATTGAAGATGGACCCTGAGAAAGTGAAATCAATTGTTGAATGGCCTACACCAAAGAGCATTGGATAGGTTAGATCATTTCATGGATTGGCTAGTTTCTACCAGACGTTCATCAGAAATTTTAGTTTAGTTTGTAACCCTATGACAGAGACAATGAGAGGTGACAAAAAAGATTTTAAGTGGACATCTGAGGCAGATAAAAGTTGAGTTGTTGAAGTAGAAAGTGATAGAGCAACCTGTTTTGGCATTACCGGATTTCAATAAGGTATTTCAAGTTGATTGTGATGCAAGTGGAAATGCAATTGGAGCAGTATTGAGTCAAGAAGGCAAACCTGTAGCATATTTCAGTGAGAAGTTGAATGATGTAAGGAGAAGATATTTAGTTTATGATCAAGAGTTATATGCCATAATTTAAGCCTTGAAGAAGTGGAGACATTACTTCTTGCCTAAGGAGTTTGTGTTGTAAACAGATCATCAAGCGTTGTAGTATTTGAATAGTCAAGGTAAGTTGAATCAGAAACATGTGAGATGGGTAGAGTTCATGTAGAGTTATACCTTTGTGTTGAAGCATAGGAGTGGTAAATCAAATAAAGTGGTTGATGCCTTGAGTAGGATAAGAAACTTGTTGACAGAGGTGAGAATTAAAGTGTTGGGTTTTGATGAATTGAAGAACATGTATGAGGGAGACACTAATTTTGTAGAACCTTGGAAAGCATGTAGAGATCCTGTTGTGATAGATAGAAGTAAGTGGTTGGACTATTTCATTCAAGAAGATATATTGTTCAAAGGAAACTAGTTGTGCATACTTAGAAGTTCAATTAGAGATAACTTAATCAAGGAGAAGCATAATGGTGGAATGGCAGGACATTTTGACATTGATAAGACGACGGCTTTCATAAGTGAAAACTACTTTTGGTCTTAGATACATAATGATGTTCAGAGATTTGTACAGAGTTGTAGAGTTTGTCAAGTTGCAAAAGGGAGTAGTCAGAATACTGGAGTGTATAAACCTTTAATAGTACCGGAGAGACCTTGGGAAGACATAAGCATGGATTTTGTGATGGGATTGTCGAAGACACAGAGAGGACATGATTCAATATTTGTAGTGGTGGATAGATTTTCAAAGATGGCTCATTTCATACCTTGCAAGAAGACAACCGATGCAGTGCATGTAGCTGACCTATTTTTCAAGGAGATTGTGAGATTGCATGGATTACCTAAGAGTATATTTTCAAATAGAGACACAAAGTTTGTTGGATACTTTTTTTGGACACTTTGGAAGAAGATGAAGATAGATTTGAAGTTCAATTTAGCTTTTCATCCACAGACTGATGGACACATAGAAGTAGTGAATAGGAGTTTGGGAAACTTGTTGAGATGTTTGGTTGGTGAGAAGATAGGAATTTGGGATTTGATTCTTTCACAAGCAGAATTTGCATACAATAATTCAGTGAACAAGAGTACTGGAAGAACACCTTTTGAGATTGTGACTGAAGTAAACCCTAGAGGAGTGGCAGAACTAAGAGACATCAGTACAGAGGAAAAGAGGAGTGCAAAAGTAGAAGAATTCACAGATCACATGAAGATAGTGTATAATCAAGTGAAGAAGCATTTGGAGGATATGAACAGTAAGTATAAGGAAAGGGCTGATGAGAAGTGAAGACATAAGGAATTTGAAGTTGGAGAGGAAGTGATGGTGTACTTAAGAAAAGAAAGATTTCCAGTTGGGACATATAACAAGTTGAAGATGAAGAAATTTGGACCTTGTAAGATACTCAGGAAATTTGATTTAGGAAATGCATATGAAGTGGAATTACCAAAGACAATGGGTATATCACCTATTTTCAACATTTCAAACCTATATCAGTATCATGAAACAGAGTTCAGTGACAACATAGAAGAAGACTTGAAGAAGTAGTTACCACAAGAAGCACCGGAGCAGATTGAAGACATTTTGGATAGCAGAGTTGGATGCAACACTAGAGGAAGACAATACAAAGAATACCTTGTGGAGTGGAAAGGCAGACCGGAAGAAGATTCATCATGGATTTCTTAGGCTGAGGTGGATCGTCTTGATTCTCCCCTAGCCCCAGCAAAGTGAGGGATTCACTTTTTCAATAACTCCAAATGTCTGATGTAGGAACATCCCTGGTTTAAGAGCAATCTTGCATCAACCAAAAACATTTGTATTTCAATTTGTTTGTAGTTTAGTTTGTTTCTTTTTATTTTCCAATTCAGTTCAGGCAGTTTAGTCAGAAGCAGATTCTGTATTTGGTCCAGTAGCATTTTCAGATCTTGAGGAGATGGACTTAACTTCTACATTCATTCATCTACATCATATCTAGAATTTATAGAATCCACACTTCAATACCAGAAATATATCGCTATCAGAAGTTTGACTATTTCTCAGAACAGAGCATCTAGATAATCACAAATTCTTAGTTGAAGGAGAAACCTGAGAAATCATTTCCTGATATGTGGAGCCTAATGACACATCATTCAATGATATTTGGTTCATGGCCAACCTTCCTCGAAGATCTGCACATCATCCCATGCATTTTCTAGAAGTGTTCAATGCATTTAGGTCAGACCTATCTGTGTACACATGTTACATCTCTTCTTTAGAATTTGTGATCTTCCTTGGCCGATGTGGAGGAATTTATTAATCCGGAGATGATATTTATTGATGTAATAGATCCTTAGGAAAGTAGTGGATATAGTTCTCATGATTTAGAAGATTGATAGTTCATATTTTGTGCGAAGGAGCTTCAAAGCTTTATCTTGTGCATGTATGGAATTAGGCATGTGAGCCCTAATTGTAAGCCCGCATGTTGCTGGCTGATCTCTATTTGAATTCTATGATATAGTGAATGACTGAATATGCATCTGTTCTATTTCTTTGAGTTGTTTCCATTGTTTTTACTCTTGTTGTATGGTCTAGACAGTTCATTCTGTGAACCCTCCTACCGTGACTACACCAATTTTATATGTTACTGAGCCTTGCCGAAATATATAACATACTGGGAAAACTATAATGTACTATACTGAATAATCCTTAGAGAATATTTCTTTATATCTAGTCATAATTTCTTCATGTTTGATTTTTAATTTTATAGCCATGTAGAAAAAATATTGCCCAAAATGCTCTATTTCTTGAATAGCATAGTATTACATTTATATTGGTTGTAAGTCGTGCAACTAAACTCATTGTATTATTGTTGGGACTTTATTTTCCTTATCAACTCTAAAGTTTGTTACATGTCTAAGAGCTTTACAGAATATGATAGTTTTTTTAGTTATGATAGAGCTATTAAAACCATTTATTCCTTTGATTTTGTGTGGAAATTGTGAAACTGAGGATATTTGTGTAAAGAGGTCAAATGTTGAGACTATTACATCATTTATTTTGTGCAACCAATTAGATTGGTTGAAAGTATAGTTATTGAACTTTGAAGCCTCTACACAATACGTAAGCAAGGCCATCTAGGACGAGCCCCCAAGGCCTAGGTCATACCCTTAGGACTTGGTTCTTCGCTCTTATATGTTATCATGTTAAATACTATGTTGTATTTCAAACATTTCAAAACTATGCACTAGATTTTGGAAATTTAGTAATGTATTATTTTATGAAACTTGTAATGTTTTCAATTAATTGCATTGCCACTATTTGTTTGTGTGATGGTTAACCCTTGTGATGTACTTTTGAATTGTTTTGTGTTATGTTTTTAACTTATTATTTTGGGCATGACATAAGATTGTCTTAGTTGTGTAATGTACTTTAGGGTTAGTGGGAAGTAATGTTAGGTGTTACTTTAGAGAGATCTGATCTATGTGCACGGGCACCTGACAAGGTGTCATGGATATTGTATCTTGCACCTTGTTTGCCTTCCCTACCTTTGTACGATGGGGTTTTAGGGACATGTGGAAAGTTTTATGGTTGTTCATGTCATGACCACATGGAAAATGTGGACATGACATGTGGTTTGTTGTGTTATGACCACACGGTAAAAGTGGGCATGACAAATCATAGATAAACATTAAGGAAATAAGTTATGTGATACTATCTAATTCATGTAAAACATTCATAAGGTACACATACATATATCATAACCCTTATATCACCTATATATATATTCATAATCAATGGTTACTTATACATTTATACCGGCAGGTCTGAGTCTCTACCTTATACATATGTTTCTCACTCTCATTCACTCTCACTCACTATTTCTTTACATTACCTACATATATATCCTATATATCGATATAGAGGTGTGTCTTTTCCTAACTTACCTCTTTGTGTGCCAGCTCTATCCTCTGCATGCCCCTTGTGGTAACCTATGGTAGGTTCTACTAGGTGCCCTGTACTCTGCCAACAGATAGGTTGGAATGGTCAATTTGAATCACTACTTGAATGTTTTAAGGCTACATCTCCAAGGCATGTCTAAATGTAAACTATGATATCACATAATATCATCACTCTTGTTGTAATGTTATGATTTCTAGTTACAATTAATAGAGAAGGTTTTCTATCTTGTTGTTTGTAGTGTAAAACTGATGCTTGGTTTAGTAGCTTGTCAAAACCCTTGAACCCTATCCTGCATTAGTTTTGTCTTTTCTTTTTCACTATAAATTTTGAATACCCATTTTCATATTTTTCTCTCTTGGGGTTATGTGGAAATAGTTTATTATGGTAGAAAAATTCCTTTCACCTATGAATGTTTTGTTTGTATTTCCTATAGGTGGATGTTGGGTCCATCTAAAATAGACTATCCTAGTTTCCATCAACTCCAAACCATTTTACTGTGTCAACAATGAATGTATTCTTTCAAAATGTCTTTTGTGTTTAGTGTAAGGGTGGCAATAGTGATATTTTTCTTTTGCACATCATCTGACCAAACCAACAATACCAACATTTCAAGGTGGGTGAGTGAATGGATAGTCACTCATGAAAACCAAGGCTAATATTAGCCCCTAAAGGAATACCACTAAGGTGAAGGGTTGTCATCATTAAGTTTAAATGATAATCATCTCAGCACTAACACTATCATCAACCTCTTCAAACTATAATGAACAAGAATCTTATATAATCAAGTCTTTAAAAATACAGTTATCAAGGTCTTGATAACACCCATTTTAGTATCATATATAGTCCTATTACACAAAAGCATAGTTAAGTTCAACAAAAGGCACTCATATATTCTTGAGGATAGTCATTTCCTTAAAGATAGGAGTCATGAATTATAATAGAAGGTTTCCAAGATGATGGACTATCACCAAAAACAAAAGTTGTTATATCACATGTAATCTATTATAAAGGATAATAAACATTTAGGGATAGTCATATATAATGATCAATAACAATCCAAGGATAGTGAATATTACAAGTGGGTAGTTAAATTGCTATAGAAGACTATCATGCCAAAATTCCTATCATAAATGTAGTCTCAATCATGCATAAACTAAGAAAGAACAATCATGGGAAAAGTATTTGGATTAAGGCATTAGAAATACATCTTGACTATCATAAACACTAAGATGTAGTGTAAGATGAATTTCAATGTTCAAATTGTAGATGGATTGTGAAGTTCATAGAAGTAAACTTGTCACAAGGATACAAGAGGGTAAGTGCATGGAAATGGTATACAAAAAGGGGGTCGAAAGTGGCCACTTTTTTTCCTGAAATCAGCTAAACCTAAACTTAGATGAGTAATTTGAGAGGCATGCACTCAAATTTGAAGATATGGAAAGAACAAGAATTGTCGTGCTCTAAATCTAGTTTCTAAACTACTAATTTTTTTTTAAAATAGTTGAGATGAAGAGGGTGAAATGTTTCATGCACACAAAAGTGTTCATATTTTTCTCACTAAAATATAACATAGTGTCTGATGTGTGCCCCCTATTTTTTTGTTGCATTTAGTATTTTTAAAAACCATGTGGCAGAAATATAGTTAAGAGTGAGTACTAGAAGTTGTGTATTTTTTGTAATTTTTTACTAAATTTTTTTTTTGTGATTTTCGAAAGTGGACTCATCCTGAAAACTACATCACTGAGCATGTGCGCCACATAACTTGCACAAAAGTAATTGAAAATATAATTTTTTTAATGTGTAAAGAGTAAAGCATAGAACAATCTTATATCTTTTTTTTCATTTTTTGATAAGCAGATAAAAAGTTATAAAGAAAAATGAATACATATGTATCTAAGGAATATACAAACATTAGTAAAAGAAATTGACAATATATATGTTAATGTTTTTTAAATTAAAAAAAACTACATGGTTAGAAAACTAAGAAGATGTGCAACATTTTGGTGATAACTTTATGAAATTTCATCATCCATTTTGGGATAAGGTGCCATTAACCTTGTAAATCCCAATATTGTATTTATTCCATTATTATATTTAATTTGTAATTATCCATGAGGAGATGTACTAGTTTGACCGATAGGGGTAATTTTGGAGTAACCAGAGGTAATTACAGAGTGACTTTTACTATTGGCATATGTAAAAACTCAAAGTAAATGAGGGTAGGCATGCTCCCTTGAGGAATCTACTATATTTGTCTTGTATGACAACTATCATAATGTTTGGTAAGTGAATCTATGACAGCTGCAAGTTGTCATAAGATTTTGAGATTTTATGACGCATATGACGGATATGTTAACTGTATATTTGCTATATTTAGCCCAAGGTTCCTATCTTGGAAAGATACTCTTTTGTGGAATCTATGACAATTATGACATGTCATAAGATGCTGTAAGAGGCCAGATTTAGTCTTGGGCCCCCAACCTTTGCATGGTTGTTTTTGGACAAGTGTAAGATGCTTGTCAGATGGTAATTAATGTTTATAGGCTAGAGAATCTTAGGAGAGAGAAGGTGAACGCCTAAAATGGAGTGGAAAATATTTCTATAAGTATTTGTCATGTATTTGTTGCTACAATACATATTTTAGGTACTCAAGTGCTGCCAGAATGCTGTCGGATTGAAGACTTATAGAGAGAGTTGTGTAGTTGATGTATTGTACAATCTTGT
The DNA here is from genome assembly GCA_027924645.1 of Cunninghamia lanceolata. Lineage (NCBI taxonomy): Eukaryota > Viridiplantae > Streptophyta > Pinopsida > Cupressales > Cupressaceae > Cunninghamia > Cunninghamia lanceolata. The sequence goes on from BSBN01000738.1 coordinate 4,491,268, forward strand.
TGAGATTAATACAAACTTGTGCCTCTTTCTTGGTAGAGTTTTTTACCCGCAAGGGTTTTCTCCATGTAAACATTGTGTCATTGTGTTGAGTTCTTCATGTTTGACATCTTTTCTGTAGTGGGTTTTATGTTTTGTTACAATCTCCATTGTTAAAGCACACTTAAAAATTGATGAAATTTATTCGAATTAGATTTCCATTAAAGTAGTGTTTCTTTCATTTCTAACATTTGGTATCAGAGCCTGGCCAACTTTGACTCTTGGGTGCTAGTGTGGAAGCTATAGCTATAGTGGGAGATTTAGTTGTGTTTGTTTTGTAGATCTTGTGTTGTTATCATGGCTGCATCCACCATTGCATCAATCTCTCGCATGGACATTGAGAAGTTCAATGGAATGGGGTATGAGTTGTGGAAGCTAAAAATGGAAGATTTATTGGAAGAAAGAAACCAATGGTTGGTTGTGTTGGTTTTTCTTCTGAATCAGCATTAGGGTTTGCCAGTTCTAATGCACAGGCAGATTCAGCCAACTGAATATAGGAGGTTGCATGAGCTCCTCCCCTTCACTTCTGGTTCTGCCGCACCAAGGGGGTGTCCCTATTTGATAAAAGTATGACCTTGACTAGCTCAATGACAGAAGGATATAACTTGACGGCAACAGGCAGAATACTCTCATGTAAGGACCAAGATTTGTGTAACAAATCACAAGTTTGGCAACATTCTTGGACATAATGTCTGGTTAGGTATGAGAGCATGTAGGGGTTTCTTACTCCTAATCCTACAACTAACAAGTGAAAGGATGAAATGGTTTGAAATGATGTTTGGAGTTATGGGACTTTCCTAGACCCATTGAATAGACAGATTCCCAAACCAGTGCCTTATCTGGGCAGCAGAGTCATATCTAAGAATGTAAATGTCTCCCCATGACAACATAAATTCATATCTAGAGGACCTGAGAAGAATGCTACTGCCTAACAGCAACATGTCCAAGAAAGAGTATTACTAATGATCATACTTAACAGATCCTATGATGCAATCTATTTTCCTTTGTATCTGATCAAAAGCCTATTTAACCACTCATTGAGCAGATGCAATAAATCAAACACACAGTATGCAAATACTAAAAAACTTGGAAGCCCTTGACAACCTTGTTTGAAAGGAAAACAAATGACATACAGGAGACAATCAGAAATAATACACACACATGTGTTTTTCATTTAAAATCAATCTGCATAGAAAGTCATCATAGAGAAAATCATCATTTACAAGCCAAAATAGACTAGTACACCAGACTAAGGACTGAGTCTGTAGCAAAAAATGCCTTTCAAAATGTGAACACCTTATGTTCAAAGTCAGAGCTGAAAGCCCAAAAACATCCAACCTCTAAAATGAGTAACACTTCCTGCTTAAAAATAGCCAAAGGGAAGCGTACTCAGCATTAATTACATATTTTTGACAAAAAACTACCAGATACAGTCCTTAGAAGGAATGGCGCTCAAAAGTTATTGCTGCAACAGACAAGAGAGTAGACAAGAGTGGCCTCGAGCCCCGCGCCACCATCCGGGAGTCTTCATCCACAATGGGGCAACCTGATCGCTTGTCCCGTCGCCCATACCCCTGCACTGTCACCATTGATGGTTCAACCACCTGCGGCCTACTTGGAAACCATCGCAGCGTTCAAAATGGAGCTTCCTGCCAAAATGCGTTTCACCGCAGGTTCAAATTATGCAGGAAAATAATCCCACATGCATGGTGTGGAGACCACATTAGCACTTTATAAACATAGCCGCATGTATAATAGGTGTCAAGTGCTTTTGCCACGCTCGACACACGCTCCTTCACCCAAAGCCCATCAGCCAAACATATACCATCGGCTTACCCCGTAGATCTCCTGCTGACCACAAATGTCTCCCCGACCACCACATTACATTCCCCTGTCGGTAAGACCAACACTATTGGCCAACCTGAAATTCCTCCCGCTGACACCCTTAGTCACACTGACGAACACCTCCTTCAGCTAGACCAAGCCTAGAGTCTTCCCGATGCTCACCTCTGCATCCCTCCATCGGTGAGACCTACGCCGATGACATCACATCGGCCAAACACTACCCCATTAGCGGAGCCTCCAATTGCTAGCCCGATATACAAACTCACTCTGATGGCATTCCCCATCGAGGTGACTTCCTTCCATTGGCAAACCACAAAAGACTGCTGCCGATACGCCAAATCTCGCTGATGAACACTTGACTTACCCCCATCGGCAAGACACACGCCGATGACTCCTCATTGGCCAAACATATGCCGTCGGCCCAACACTTGCCTGCTCATCCGATAGCCAAAGTCTTGGCGATAGCACTCCAAAATCCTCATCGGCGAGACCTAGACTATCAGCAAGCCACAAAACACCTACGCCAACCACACAAGTCACCCCGATTCTAATAAACAAAACACATCCTCCGTCGGCAACACAAACTTAACCCTGTGAACCCATTGAACCGATGAACCGGTTCAACCCGATGTTTCAATGGCGAGGTTCAATACTGAGGTTCACCAGTGAGGTTCAAACTTCAAAAATAATACTCCATCGGCAAAACACTTCGGCCGAGACCAAAATCACAAAGCATCAAACGATTGAACCTTGAACCGTTGAGAAAAGGGTTCAAGTGGGAGGTTCAAACTGAAAGTTCGAAGACACAATCGGAGCACTTCAAACAAAAACTCATGCCGACGGACAAAACATGGTGACCCCTTCCTCAAGAAAGATGATACGGATGCTGCAAAACACTGAACGGGTACCAAAACTCAGAACTTTTTAGATTTTTTGGGAAGGTGCCTGCATGAAAAATTGCTCAAAAACTGACAGTCAAGTCAGGCACCAACAATGGCTCTGATTGGGGACGTGCAGGTGCAAGACTGCAGTGAGAACCCCAGATCTCTGGGATGCAGACCAGTCCCCTATCCATTGGGCACAGAGTCATGAAGTTACAATGATCTGCATCACCAAAAGCACTTGATGGCCTAAGGCCACCAAGAAAAGGAAAACTAGTATTTCCCCTTATCAAACACCTTGTTCTCATCTGCATACACTAGGTCAAGCCTGGGAATGATGCCATGATCTGACCACAAACAAACCTAGTCATTTGCATATTCAACCTTCTGATTTATTTTGTCACTGTCAACCCTATGCAAGCGACCCTTAGCATCAGGCAACAAGTGGATGCAGAATGTATCAAGCAATGCATACTCACATGGTATAGAACATAGGTTATCATCACTATGCATTACAAAATGATTTCCTAGCTGGACTGAAAATTGAAAGCACTCGAAGTCCACCACACAACTAGGAAAATCAGAGCTCATTTCATATGCTGGCCTCTCAAAAGAAAAGCTTTCAAATTCACAATTGTGCACATCATGCACACAACCAATAGCAGCATCAAACTGGAAAAGATCAGGCTCTGGCATCTCTTTCAAATCAGGCAGATTTTCACAGTCACTTACTTGATGTATGTTGTTTCCTCTTTCATCATGATGAGAAACAAAATCCAAACCAAAAACAATGTCTAGATCCTCACCATACTCAAATAGATCCTCATCACCATATGTGTCAAAGATGGGTGACCCAGGTACATTAGCTTGATCATAATATGCCATTTGTTCATGGGCAGCAGAACATGCATCTTCATCACCAATGGATTCACTCTGTGGAGGAGTATCAGCCTGTGTGTCATAAGCAAAACAGTCATCAAACAAAGAACAATCATGCTCTGTACTAGTACTTGTTTCAATTTCTGATTGCTCTTCATTATCTCCATGTGTTTGAAAGGAAGGCAATGGGTCACACATGGGACTATTTCTCTATTTGCTTATATCTTCTCTGTCTTGAGTACAATACTCACAATTATCCCCACAAGTCCATTCCAAAAGTTGCTCATTGTTGTCCACAACCTCGTTGTTGTTTTCATGGTCAGATGCCTCAACATTGCAATGGGAGTCCTCATTAGTCCTTTCACTGGCATCCTCAACATCTACTTTTTCATTTTCACATGATGCCATAATCATTTGGTCATTCACAACTTCACAATCATTTCTCACACCAAGGCCTAGAGATAGGGATTTCAGCAGGTGCTCACTTCTAATTTTTTCTATATTTTCTATGAAATTGTATGCCATCTGCATACTTGTCACCTTGAAATCCCTCAGTAATGCACTAGAGCCCTCCTCAAAAGCTTCAAAGAATATGCCAACACAGGCTGAAATATCAGGTCTGAAGACTTCTGGGATCTGTGAAAGGGTTACTGCAAACCTATGACTGAAATCAATACATAGCTCTTTATCTTGTTTTCTAATTTTCATCAATTCTACAACAAGATCAGCAGGTTCCTTTGCAAATTCTTTTTTGAAACAGTCAGTAAGCTCATCCCAACAGGCAAAAAATCTCTTTGGAAAGCTCAAATACTAGTCTTTTGCTTTTGCATAAAGGGACCTAACAAAAAACCTCATCCACACATCCTCATCTCTAAATGAATGTTTTCCCATGAAACTGTGAAAATTTTGGATATGTGCATTCCCATCACAAACACTGTGACCACTAAATCTAGGCATCTGACAATATATCCTAGTAGGCATACTTTCTACTTTATAATCAACCCATGACAAATCTAACTGGTCATACAAAGGATCAAAAGGGCTGACAGGAGGTTTAGCTTTCTGACTGGCAGACACAACAGGGTTATCATGATTCAACTGGGCCTGCCTAGCTTCTAAGGATATCAACCTATTTTTCATCTCTTCTATTCTGTCACATAACATTGCATCTCCCTTTTGGTTGAGCACAGGTGTATACATATTTGGATTCATGAAATTTCTATTTTCAGACATCTTTAATATTCCTAAGACCTGTAACCTCCCCTGGCATCTAACCTATGCAATAAAACAACAATTACAAGTAGGAAGGAGCAAGGTACCTTTTCTCATACAGATGCTGAAGTCTAAACAGCACAGTTTTTGTCACAACACACACATCAACTTTTCATGTGCACTTGAATCTTTTGCAGAGTCGCCACCTCTCCAGAGAGGACAAAATTTTCAACAACTGAAAGCTCATTTTTCCAGGTTCATTCCACCAGCAGAGCAGAACTTCACCAGAGACTGCAGGATATCACTTTACATCAACGTCCCCAGTGGAGTTGCCATTCTGTTGGTGACTCAGATGGGCCAGAAATATTTCACCAGAGAGGACAAAAAATAACAATTTTCAAATCATCTTCCCCAGTAGAGTCACCATTTTGTTGGTTTTTCTTCTGAATCAGCATTAGGGTTTGCTAGTTCTAATGCACAAGCAAATTCAGCCAACTGAATACAGGAGGTTGCGTGAGCTCCTCCCCTTCACTTCTGGTTCTGCCGCACCAAGGGGGGTGTCCCTATTTGATAAAAGTATGACCTTGACTAGCTCAATGACAGAAGGATATAACTTGACAGCAACAGGCAGAATACTCTCATGTAAGGACCAAGATTTATGTAATAAATCACAAGGTTGGTAACATTCTTGGACATAATGTCTGGTTAGGTATGAGAGCATGCAGGGGTTTCCTACTCCTAATCCTACAACTAACAGGTAAAAGGATGAAATGGTTTGAAATGATGTTTGGAGTTATGGGACTTTCCTAGACCCATTGAACAGACAAATTCCCAAACCAGTGCCTTATCTAGGCAGCAGAGTCATATCTAAGAATGTAAATGTCTCCCCATGACAACATAAATTCATATCCAGAGGACCTGAGAAGAATGCTACTACCTAACAGCAACATTTTCAAGAAATAGTATTACTAATGATCATACTTAACAGATCCTATGATGCAATCTATTTTCCTTTGTATCTGATCAAAAGCCTATTTAACCACTCATTGAGCAGACGCAATAAATCAGACACACAGTATGCATATACTGAAAAACTTGGAAGCCCTTGACAACCTTGTTTGAAAGGAAAACAAATGACATATAGGAGACAATCAGAAATAATACACACACAGGTGTTTTTCATTTAAAATCAATCTGCATAGAAAGTCATCATAGAGAAAATCATCATTTACAAGCCAAAATAGACTAGTACACCAGACTAAGGACCGAGTCTATAGCAAAAAATGCCTTTCAAAATGTGAACACCTTATGTTCAGAGTCAGAGCTGAAAGCCCAAAAACATCCAACCTCTAAAATGAGTAACACTTCCTGCTTAAAAATAGCCAGAGGGAAGCGTACTCAACATTAATTACATATTTTTGACAAAAAACTGCCAGATATAGTCCTTAGAAGGAATGGCACTCAGAAGTTATTGCTGCAATAGACAAGAGAGTAGACAAGAGTGGCCTCGAGCCCCGTGCCACCATCCGGGAGTCTTCATCCACAATGGGGCAACCTGATCACTTGTCCCGTCGCCCATACCCCTGCACTGTCGCCATTGATGGCTCAACCACCCGCGGCCTACTTGGAAACCGTCGCAGCATTCAAAATGGAGCTTCCCACCAAAATGCATTTCACCGCAGGTTCAAATTATGCAGGAAAATAATCCCACATGCATGGTGCAGAGACCACATTAGCACTTTAGAAACATAGCCGCATGTATAATAGGTGTCGAGCACTTTTGCCACGCTTGACACACGCTCCTTCGCCCAAAGCCCATCAGCCAAACATATACCATCGGCTTACCCCGCAGATCTCCTGCCAACCACAAATGTCTCCCCAACCGCTACATTACATTCCCCTATCGGTAAGACCAACACTATCGGCCAACCTGAAATTCCTCCCGCTGACACCCTTAGTCACATCGATGAACACCTCCTTCGGCCAGACCAAGCACAGAGTCTTCTCAATGCTCACCTCTGCATCCCTCCATCGGCAAGACCTACACCGATGACATTGCATCGACCAAACACTACCCCATCGGCGGACCCTCCAACTGCTAGCCCGATATACAATCTCACTCCGATGGCATTCCCCATCGGGGTGACTTCCTTCCATCGGCAAACCATAAAAGATTGCTACCGATATGCCAAATCTCGCCGATGAACACTTGACTTACCCCCATCGGCAAGACACACGCCGATGACTCCTCATCGGCCAAACATACGCCGTTGGCCCAACACTTGCCCGCTCATCCGATAGCCAAAGTCTTGGCGATAGCACTCCAAAATCCTCATCGGCGAGACCTAGACTGTCGGCAAGCCACAAAACACCTACGCCGACCACACAAGTCACCCCGATGCTAATAAACAAAACACATCCTCCATCGGCAACACAAACTTAACCCTGTGAACCCATTGAACCAATGATCTGGTTCAACCCGATGGTTCAATGGCGAGGTTCAATACTGAGGTTCACCGGTGAGGTTCAAACTTCAAAAACAATACTCCATCGGTAAAACACTTGGCCGAGACCAAAATCACAAAGCATCGAACCATTGAACCTTGAACCGTTGAGAAAAGGGTTCAAGCGGGAGGTTCAAACTAAAAGTTTGAAGACACAATCAGAGCACTTCAAACAAAAACTCATGCCGACGGACAAAACATGATGACCCCTTCCTCAGGAAAGATGATGCAGATGCTACAAAACACTGAAGGGGTGCCAAAACTCAAAACTTTTTGGATTTTTTGGGAAGGTGCCTACATAAAAAATTGCTCAGAAACTGATAGTCAATTCAGGCACCAACAGGCTATTCAAAAAGAGAAGAAGCCTGATGATGTCTCTCCAGATGAGTGGGCTAGACTGGATAAAAAGGCACGGGGAACCATTTGTTTGTGTCTTTTAGATTCTATGCTGCTGGATGTCACAAAGGAAGAGACTGTATACAAATTGTGGAATTGGTTGGGTGAGATCTACCAAGCCAAGAGTATGGTAAATAAACTTTACTTAAAAATGAAGTTGTTTTCTTTGAAAATGAAAGAGGGTGAGTCGATTGCATAGCATTTAAATTCTTTTAATTTATTGATGAGTCAGCTTGCTTCAATAGATGTTGAAGTTGATGAGGAAGATAAATGTATATTGCTTCTTTGTTCTTTACATGAATCATGGGAAAATATCATTTTGGCTATCACTACTAACCTCATAGATCTGAAGTTTGATGCTCTTGTTGTAGTTTTACTAGCATAGGAATTGAGGAAGAAGAGTTCAAATAGTTCAGGTGATGCTCTTAGTATTAGGGGAAGGTCTAAGGAAAGGGCACCAAAGGGAGATTAGAAAGGGGCTAAGGACAAGTCCAAGGGCCGGTCTAAGACTCCTGGTAAAAAGAACAGAGGTAAGTGTTGGAACTACGGTAAAAGGGGACATGTGAAGGAGTGCAGAAACTCCAAGAAATAGTGGGAGAGTGCCTCAGATAAGTCCTCAAATGCAGGTGAAGAAGTTTTACTTTCTGCATGTAATCTTGTTTCTAATGATCACTAGTTGGTTGATTCAGGATGCTTGTTTCATATGACCCCGCATAAGGAATGGTTCTCCACATATGAAGAATATGATGGAGGTAATATCTACCTTGGTGACAACTCTTCATATCCGATTGTCAGGAAAGGAAAGGTATTGTTGTGTTTCAGTGATGGGAGGACTAAAATTCTCCTTGGTGTTTTGCATGTTCCTAGAGTAGCTAGAAATCTGATTTTAGTTTCAAAGTTAAATGATTTGGGAATGCATGTGACATTTGACAAGCATGGCTGCAGATTGGTGAGAAGGAACTTAGTGGTAGCAAAAGGGAAGAGATTTAGGAAATTGTTTAAGCTTGAAGCCACTACAGTTTGTAATGCCTCCTATGTATCTGAGGCCACTACTAAAAATACATGTACATTGTGCAACTGTAGATTGGGCCACACAAGTAATAATGTATTAAAAACTATTAAGAATAAAAAATTGTTGGATGGTTTCTCCTATTCTGATGAGCACTTTGATTTCTATGAGTATTGTGTGTTTGGTAAACAAAATAGAAAATTATTTCCTTCAGGAAGCAATAGAGCAAAAGAGAAGTTAGAAATTATTCATACGGATGTGTTTGGACCTGTAGATAATGAATCTATTGGAAAATCTCATTAATTTGTAACCTTCATTGATGATGTATCTAAATTTACATGGACTTATTTTATGAAGCATAAATATGAAGTTTTCACTAAGTTTAAGGAATTCAAAGTCTTAGGAGAGAACCAATCAGGTTTAAAGATAAAAATATTAAGATCTGACAATGGAGGGGAATATTGTTCTAAGGAATTTGATGTGTTATACAAGCATGTAGGTATAATCAGATAAAAAACAACTCCGTATACACCACAACAGAATGGTGTTGCAGAAAGGATGAACCAAACAATTATGGAAAGAGCCAGATGTATACTTAGTGATGCATAGTTAGATAAATACTTTTGGGCAGGGGCTATGTATTGCTTGCTACTTGAAAAATAGATCTCCTTGTAAGGCTCTTGATTCAACACCTTATGAAGTGTGGATAGGTAAGAAACCTTCTGTTTCACATTTAAGGGTTTTTGGTTATGAGGCTTTTGTTCATGTGCCTAAGGAAAAGTGATCTAAGTTGGATCCAAAGGCTAAAAAGTGTAAATTCATTGGATATGGTGATGATGTCAAAGGTTATAATCTTTGGAATCCACTAACCCATAAGATTATCTTTTCTAGAGATGTTATTTTTAGGGAACTTAGAGTTATTTCTAAACCTAAGCAGCCAAAAGAAAAAGAAGAAAAGGCAAAGAAGGTGCACTTTGATTTAGAGAAGCAAGATGCACCTCAGGAAGAATAGAATGATGGATTGGGAGGTGAAGAAGAAGAAGAAGATTCGAGTAGTTCTAATGAAGATGAGTCTGTTGTTACAAAAGAAGTTGACCGTGTAGATGATCATGTAGAAGAACAAGTAGAGTCTCTTACTCCACCCTTGAGGAGATCCACAAGACAATGAAATCTAGTTGATAGGTATAGCCCACTGGATTTATGTTGTGTATATACTTTATTGAGTACTAATGATGAACCTAGACCCTATAGGGAAGTTATTTCTATAGATGATAGTGAGTCTTGGCAATTAGCCATAAGGGAGGAGCTGATGGCTTTAGACTCTTGTAACACCTAGGATCTTGTTCATTTTCCCAAAGGAAGAGAGGCCATAGGATGTAAGTGGGTCTTCAGGAAGAAGTTTGGAGTAGACGGGTCATTGGAGAAGCACAAGGCTAGACTGGTAGCTAAGGGCTACTCACAGAGAGAAGGAGTTGATTTTGGTGAGATATTCTCTCCTGTTACTAAATTGACTTCTATTAGATTTTGTTGTGATGCTCACAACATGCCCCATTTTACTTCTTAGCAAAATGAGGACCCCTGCTGTGGCTGTACCTTTTTGCTTGTGTCTGGGTTTGCTTGGTGGTAAAATAGAAAAGGAGGTAAATGTTACAAACCTTGGTGAAAATTGAAATAAATTAGCATTAAGTGCCAAAGTAGAATAGGGGTGAATTCTTTGTTGAAAATGAATAGGGGTTGCTTTTGAACCATTTCAAAATTTCTAATATTCTGCAAGATATGCGTCTTTTGGTAAAATGCACTATAGGGCAGTTTGTATGTTGCATGTACAAGGTCATTTGTAACTGACGTCATTGTCTTAGTCGCATAGAGTTGTTGAGTTTATGAACTATTATACTTGTATAGATATCGATAATGTTTTATTCTTTACATATAAGTCAGACCTGACAGGATTCAGAGATAAAATGGATAATTGGTTAAGTCCATGGTTTGTATATCGAGTTGTATGTTTGGTAAAAAGAAAGATACAAGGTGATATACAACATGATATACATATCACGGACCCAAAGAGAATATGAAATTTGTTTTTATAGAGGTATGTTTTGTGGTTTGTATGTTGCATGCTTCGGGTTTATACCTTTCGATATGAATACAGTGCGGAAGTCAAAAGAATTAAAATCTGATATAAGTGATGCATCATACCTTAATGCACATTGAAAGATACATTCACTTTATATACATGTGTGGAGATGAAGGGTTATATAAAGTGGTTTATAAAAGATGAGGAGTCCAAGATGATTATAAAAAGGAGTTTGCATGTATCGAGGCTTGTATATAAGGATAGATACAAGTATTGTTGTATCGTTGAAATACAAGTGGAAAGTAAAGTGGGTCCTAGAGATTGTATCTCGAGGTTGTATTGTATCAACAGATGAATATACAAGCTGATATACAAGTGAAGATACAAACAAAAGATGCAAGACGGATTTCAAAAGGGAATTAAATAAAGGAAAGGTTTTGTATGTTTCAGGTGATTGTATGTTAATAATATACATCTTCGATATACAAAGAAATAAAAAACATCGACGGGAAGATAAAAGGTAAAAAAGGAGTTTATATGGATTGTTTGTATATGCGCTTGTATCTATGAGACATACAAAGAGCGATATACAAAACAAAAGGGAAAAACATGGTGTATGACTTGTTGCATATGGACTTGTATGTTGAAAAGATACAAAGGGGACATACAAAGAACAATATACAAAGAAAGATACAAGAAAATGAGATGTATACAGAAAATAAACTAATGGATAGAAGTTTAACACAAAATGCTGAAATGAAAAAACTGAAGCCATAAGCACATTAATTGTTGTAATTAATGCCGAACTAACACCCAAAAGAGTAAAATTCAACAGGTTAGGGTAAATTTAAGGTTATTTTTCTTTCATGATTTGCATTGTCAAAATTACAAAATTGCAGAAGGAAGGATTGCTACGAAAATAAAATGAGAATTTCAGCATGGGACTGAATTCTAGAAGCTGGAACGGAGTAAAAACAGTAAAGTAAGTCAACGATGTAAGGTTGAGCTGTCAAAGGATACATGTATTTATTTTAAATGTCATTATAGTTCAGTTAATGAAAATGCAAGTAAACTTCAGTAGTTTCATTGTGAAATGTAAACATCAGATAAATTACTATGTTTAATTGTTAATTAGCTGGGTTAGGTTAAATAAATGTGAAAGTCAAAAATGGAAAAGACAAATGGGGGTTAGGGTAAAATGGTAAAAAAATAGAAAATTTGTAGTAAAACCCTAGGTATGAATGTAAAATGAAAAGTTAAAAACATGCATTTTTACAAGATGGCCCCAAAGCAGAAAAATGTAGATATAGGCGGTGAAGTTAAAAAAGAGAGGAAGCCGCACAAAGAAATAGAAAAAGAGGAGTTGCCATTACATAGACGGTACCCTTCATTGATCAGTTACACTAGAGTAGGGACAGAAACCAACATCGGGAGCTATGATGCAAATGATGTTTTGCAGAAGATCACAGTTGCTGACGCTACACCTGACATGAGGTGTATATGGGAGAGTGGATTGTATAGGGCTGTGGGTTTTTCGTTAGCTATGGAAGCCAAAGATTTATGTCTAGATTGCATATACTTGTATGACCTAGCTACCAGCAAAATAATGTTCTATGATAGACTCATTGAAGACTTATCCACAAAAGGGATTGCAAGAACATTTGGTTTGGAAATACATGATAAAATGATGGATATAGATATACATCAATATAATGAAGATTTTAATAACAATAAAAGGGAATGTATAGGCAAGATCTTCTACAGTTGGTACAATGCAGAAAATAAACCCAAAGCTGTGGCGAGAGTGCACAAGAATTTGCAGAGAATATACTTTAAAGAAGAAATATACTTGATGATTACAATGCTAGGCAGATTAGTGGGATTGAGAGATGGTACTAAATGTAAGCCATGGATGTTTACTATCATCTAGTTCATGAGGGAACCAAAAAAAGAGCAAGGACAAATTCACTGGGCTAAGGCTATAACCACAACCATATGGAAATAGGCAATGCTAAGGAAGCAAAAGTTGATGCCTTTCTATTTGTCTTCATACATATTATATTCATGTGCAACAGAGGTTCAACCATTCATACATGGGATAGACAAGGTTATAACCTTAGGAAATGGTCCAGATTAGAAGCTGGTATATGAACATTACCCTGATTTACAGGAAGAGAATGCATTGAAGAAGTATTCTCTAGTGAATGATGTGTTCTATACATACATGGTCAAAATTTTGAGGGAAGAGCTTGATAAGAGGTTATCTAAAGATGCAGAGGATACAATTGGTCTGCACAGTTCCTAGTATATTCAATTTCCACATTTTACTTATATTAGAACTGAATGATTTGAGGGAAAACCTTTCATGCTACCCAGGTATCCTTCTAATCAATTGATTGTTCTGGAATTCTGAAGGCAGAATTTGAATGCCTTTAAAATGTACAAGAAGAATTTTAACAGAGGAAATCTTAAGTTACCTTTGGCAGTTGGTAGGAACTCATGCTACAGTGAAGATGTTGCTAGTTATTCAGAAAAAGAATTGAGGTATTATGGATTCGAGGAGTTTGAGTTGGCCTGAAGGTTTGATCCCTTTCATAGAATTCAAAATACAATTGATTCAAAATTTAAAAATCAAATACATATTGAGGACTTTTGGTTAGACTATAAGAATGATAAAGAGGTAAGAAAGAGGGCTCATAAAAGATTAATAGTTGATCAAATGAGGTCCATGGGAGATATATATGTTCCCCCAGAGGTTGAGGATAATGGTAAATTGCTACATCATAGTTATGAAAGTGTCAAGCTTGCTCCTATTGGAGAGCCTGATTGCTCACAACCATGGAACACTTCTTTGGACACATTGTCCAAACCAGTCATCTTGTTTTCAAAAACATGGTTAAAAGATAGAATTGAAGAGATTAAACCTGAAGGAGTAGAGATCACATATCCAAAGAAAGGAAAAAAGAGAGTAAGGGAGCATAGTGATGATCTCCAATGCTTCTATGAAAAGAAGAGAAAGATTATGGAAGCCAAAATTATGGAAAAGGATAAAAATGCTACTTTGATGGATCATTATGCATTGGGAGTGATGGTAGAGGTGTCATCTAGCACATTTGTGGAGGCAAAATCATTAAGCCATGATATTAGTATAGAACAAGCACAGAGCTCCAAAGAGATAATAGGACAGAAGGTTAGAAAAGAAATACCAATAAGCATATCAAAAGGGGAGACTTCAAAAAAGAGTGAAGTCATAGGAGCATAGCAGGTAGGTTCTAAGTTGAGTGATATACATGGTGTATCCACCTTAGCAGGAAAAAGACAAGTATATGCTTAGGTAAAGATAGAATTGGCTGGAGAAATGCTGCAAGGGTCAAAAGCACATGAAGCCAAACAAACCACTGAGACTGTCCACATCATAGATGACAGTAGTGAAGGTGAAGAGAAAGAAATGGATTCAGGAAAAGAAGTTGGAATTGAAGAAGAAGAATCCAGTGAATTCCTAAGTGAAGAAGAGGAGCAAGACACTCAGGATGAGATGGAAATTGAACAAGGCCCAGTATCTAAAAAACAAAGGGTACAAGAAGAATCAGGAACAGTAGATCCATTTGGTACCCTAGTTTCACCTAAAATAATAAAGGATGTGTTGGCAAGAGACACTATGTGGCTTCATGAGTGTTGTCATTGATGGCAACAAAGTCCATCCCACTCATCTGCAACACATGGTATGTCTATATCGAAAGTTAGATTGAAGAGTATTTTGGTCCGGTGAGAAAGAACAGAGCATGCAACAAGGTCTGACAGTCAAGTCTAGATCTCTCAAAGGATGTATCTCAACAAAGTGTAGACTTGGGGAAGTCAAGAGGAGTACCATCACTGCCACATTCCAGAGATTGAGCCTCCGGTGATGAAAGAGTGAAAAGATATGAGCACCTAAGTGTTGGGTTCCTGACAGGCAGAGCAGACTGAGCAAGAACTAACCGGTAGAGCATCAGACCTTAATCCAGATGAGAAATTTATGGTGATCAAGCTTCTTGAGGGATCATTCATGGTTGGCTGACATGATTGATGACTCTTATAACTATCTTTTTGATACTCATCACTTAGTAAGCATGGATTCAACCAACAGACCAGAGTTTGGGAAAATCTTAAGTATTCCAGATGCCAACTAGAAAGATGTTGAAATCCTTTGTACGGATATATATACCAGATGGATTTTGATGTGAAGGTGTGTGTTGTGTAATAGTGTGTGTGAAGAAAAGCAGAGAGCAGTGTGGAAGCAGCTATACAAATCTGGTATGTGATAGAACAACAACACTAAGCAGAGGAAGAATGAAGTGTAGCAGATTAGTATATTGAGCCTAACCGGAACTGAACCCCAACATGTGTGGATGCCTTTGATTAGTTCAAACACTTGGTTACTTTCTATATACCTTGTAGATAGTGAGTCTCTTATAGGCAGTGAGCCCTAATTGACAAGTGACATTTTGTACTTCTATTCTTTTAACAAAGAATACAATCTTGGGTTAGTCACCCCGTGGTTTTTCCCTTAACAGGCTTTTCCACATAAAAATCCTTGTGTCATGTGTGTTGATTTCTTTTCTGCTCTCATGTTCATGTATGCTTAAATGTTTTGATACTGCACTAATTGTTAAAGAAGAAGAGAAAGTTAAATTATTTAAGATAACTGATTCACCCCCCCTCTCAGTTGTCCACCTTGTTCCAACAATTGGTATCAGAGCTAAGTTCCTCCAAACAGAGCCTAACATCTTGAGGAAGATCTGGGAATCTCAATGGATATATATGGCACGAGGGAACAACTTTAGTCTGCCCTAGCTGATCTTGATCAATCTCACTCTAAAGTCGATAACCTGAGGGAAAGACTCAAACAAGCTGATGATTTCATAAATGAACTAAAAGAAAAACTGAGTATCTCTATGAAAAAGAGAAAGGAACTACTTCAACAATTAGCAAGTCAAAGTGAAGCCAATGATACTAATGAAGATCTGAATGAGAAAAACAAGTTATGTGAGAAGCTATCAAAAGAAGTCATTATGGTAAGACATGGAATGGAATCAGGGGTTATGAAATTCACCCAAGAAATTGAAGAGAAAAGAAAAATGGAAGATAATCTAAGACAATCTCTCAATGAGAAGTCAGAAGAATGCCACAAAATGGATAGAATAATCAGACATCTAGAATTTGATCTTGAAGAAGCTAGACATAATGAAGAACAACTTGAAAATTAGATAGACACTCTTAAAAGGGATCTTCAAATAAAAAATGAAGACAAAGAAAAATTCAAGATAAGCTCTGCTCAACTTGAAGTTATTCTAGAAAGCCAAAAGAGGGTAGATGACAAGCATGGCTTGGGATATGAGAAAGGTGAAAGCTCTAGATCTGGTCAGAAGAACTCTAGATTAGGAAATCTAAGGTACAGGCCTAGAAGACCTCTGGTAAGACAACCAAATGCTCAAAGATATCCATCCTTCAATGGATACTGCAACAATTGCAATAAATTTGGTCTTAAAGCAAATTAGTGCAGAAGAAGAATGAATCAGACTAATTCATCCTTCTCCGGATAGTGTTTTAACTACAAAAGGTATGGTCACAAATCTCATGAATGTAGAAATATGCAAATAAAAAATTCATTCAATGGTAGATGCTTTGCATGCAACAGAATGGGACATATGGCTAATCAATGCAAATCAAGAGGATATCAGTCAAATATGCAAAGAAATATAGCTTGCTACAATTGCAATAGATCCAGTCATATTGCCAAATTCTACAGGAGTAAGAATCAGGATAAAAGGGGTCTAGTGCATCATAATCAAAGTCAAGACAAAGGAAAAGGAAAAGTGAATACGGATGAAGTTCAAAGGGATATGAACAAGGTTTGGGTGAAGAGAAGTATAGAAAATGTTGGGGATGGATCCACACCAAAATCTAGTGCTGATATTCCTTCCAGAAACTAGATAGATGAGCTCTAGCTCAAGGGGAGTCACAAAAGAAAACAAATTCCTCCAGCCAGTCAATTGGTGCCTAAAATTGGCACATGGAAAGTTGTGGATTAAAAGGGCTCTCAGAGAAACATCTAAATAACCCTTGGTAAAAATATGAAAGATCTGCAAGGAGTTTGAAGAGGTTAATCATCCAAGATTAATCCAGTTTGACAGTCATCTGGCAAAAGTAGGATTTTCACAGTTAGATCTGGTATGATTCAAAATTGAAATATTTGGATCTGCGGTTAGATGGAATAATTGGAGAAAGGGAGATAGATTGTAAGTTATCATTCTAAGTGCATCTCAGTGATCCAGAAAGATCTCTCTTAGAACAAGGTCAGAACAAGAAAACTGGAATGACTTAAGGAGTGCATTTATTGTAATATGAATTTAGGGTTTGCGCAGAAATATAAGGGTTCTTTTGTTCATAATTTGTACATTCACATTCAAGAAGAAGAAAGAAAGAGCTATGCAACAAGATTGATTCTATCCTATCAAAGATCAACTACATAATTCAATTCAACCAACGATCTTTTCAGCTCTTATCGTGAACCCTAGAAGCGTAAAAAGGTATTTCCACTCTCTTTGAATCTTTTGAAAGATGGCTACTCCAAATTTTGTTAAGATCACTGATAGGTTGTGCCCTAAGTTTAAGAAACATCCTTACAAATCCCTAGAAGTTGATCCTTTAGGCACCTTCTCTAGCATTCCACATGGAGTTCTGCATGTAGAAGATGTTAGGGTTTACATACATGCAAATATTGAGGAATTCAGGGAATCCAAACTTATGGATATCTATTACAAGCAATTAATAGATGAAACATTTGAACTTAAACCTCAATACAAGGTCATCCGAGATAACCATTTTGGACATTGCATCCACTTCTCCTATTTTGCAGTAGATGAATGGGTCTGGTATGTTCTCAGTAGAATACATGATAACTTCATATGGTTGTTGAAGCCCTTCAAAATAACAAAGGATGCAATTAGGGCAGTAACTATTTTGCACTCATTCGGTGGGTTGTCTGCTCTTAAATCGGTCAAGAACCAAACATTAAGTGAGGCTACCGGATCAAAGTTTGACAAAAGGGCAATTACAATAGAAGATATTACAAATCTAGACATCAATTTTGCCTCTATGATTATTGGCTACAAAATATATCACTCCAGTAGGGATAATTCGGTATCCGATATAGCAATATACACTGCTTATCGGATGCTAAGGGAAAATGTTGATTATGATCTTTGTGAGATTCTTCTGAACCAACTATTAGAGAATTTGTAGAAAATAAAGAAGGATAAGAAGAATTCATTTAAGTATGGTGGCTTGATATTATGTCTATTCTTCTACTATATGAATGAGCTACCTGGATCCAGTGGTTGGGTATGGCAAAATGACAGACCGGTTGCCATACAAATCAGAGATTATATGTATGGGCTTGGTGATGCCAAGGCACAAAGTACAGCACTCTGGGGTTACTTCAAAAACTTCCAAGGCATGATGCAGGCCAGAGAGAGAATCCCCCAATCTCTAGTTGAAAAATACAAGGATACAGTGTGCTTCATGGTAGACATTGATCAATGCCTAATGGAGGCAGTGGAGCCTAGGACAGTCTAGATTATGCCAATGGGCTATGAGGTAGATGAGAAGATCTTGGAGCTGCATATCCAACACTTGCCAAGTCAACCCAAGGACCCTGAGGTAGAAAGGTTTGGAACCTTTTAAGAGTTGAGTGTAAAAATTCATGTTGAACTAAGAGAACCTGAGATCAAAAGAAAGGTGAGAAGGGAAGTAGAAGAAGTTGCCAAGAGATATGGGATATCAAAGGAGGCAGTTGATGCCAACAGAGAGAAAATGGAAAGAGAGACAAGTAGAAAAAGAAAGTGATTCAGTGCAATCCCCCTCTCGGACTAGATCCTCAAAGAGATCTACACCTGCCACCTCTAAGAGCTCAAAAGCCTCAATACTGGAAGCAAAGACATCTAGTAAAGGAGAAAGAGAACAAAGACAAAGGCCACAACGATGATGAAGAGACAGAGATAGAGGAGGAGGTTAAGAAAATGAAGAAGAAGAAGAAAACTTCAGGTGGATCCTCTGCCGGTGCAAATAAAGAAGAAGAGGTAAAACAATTTGTTGAAAGGTCCACTCCTTCTATTGATAATGTTATCAAGGCAATCACAGTGGATGGAAATCTGCAACCATTAACATAATTTTATGATGAGTGTAGTGATACTGACAAGAAAATCCTGGAAGATGCTACAGTTAAGTACTTAAACATATATAATAAAGCATTCATTGAAATCATCTGTCTAAGTCCCAAGAGTTTAGAGAAAGTACTTGAACTCAGAAAAAATAATGCCAAGGAAAAGGATATGGAGATCCAAGAACAGATAGTTATTTAGCTCTATCCTTCCATCACTCCAAAACAAATGAACATGATCTTCAAGGATTGCAAGGATGAGTTCCAGAGCAAAGCCAAAATGAACAAGCTTATGCTCGGAGAGACTGATCAGGTAGCAAAAGAGACTGAAGACATCCTCCAAAATGCATATAAAAGATTCAATCTTCCCATTATAGAGGACATAAGTGATGAACCTTCTGCCATGGATGTCGAAGGATTAAGTGCATCAAAGGAAGATTCTACTGAGAAAATTGCAAAAGAGTCAAAGGAGATAGGTGAGGAGAAGACTAAGGACTTGGATTCCTTTATTCCGAAAGAGGAAGTCCATGAAGAAGTAAACATTTCTCTTCCGGATCCCCCAGCAGATTTTGGAACTAAAGAAGAAGCAAGAAAAGAGGAGAAAGCAAGTCAAGAAGAGAAAAAGGTAAGAGAAGAAGAACAAATAGATAAGATCTCTATTGACAGCTCTGAGGTTGCAAAAGGAAATAAGTCTCTGGTAAGAGACACTGCAGAAGCAGTGAAGAGTTTCCTAACCAAGGAATTAATAGAGATTGATGAACCAGAACTGTTCCAAGTACCACTAAATCTTGATTCCCTCTCCCCAGTTCAGACAATGAAGATAGCATCCTTTGCCCAAGCAAAGGCAAAAGAGAAACTTCTAAAGTCTCACATGGAAGATTGTGAGCTGATAGAGATTGCTTCTGGAATGTTGGAGAGGATTATGCCATCCTTTCAAAAGGATCCTTTGGCCTCTCCATCCGGTAACCTTAAATCTATGATAAACTCTGTCAATACTCAGTTTGATTCCTTAGAAAAGGTGGCAGAAGAAAAGGTCTATAAAGAATTTTTGGGAAAGAGATTCTCTGAGGTACAGGGACTTATAACAAATGATAGGAGAAATTTGGATATTGGGATAAAGAGCTTAGAAAATGCTCTTAAAGATGATGGAGATTTATACAAATTTTGTCTATCTTGGTCCACTGTGACAACAGACATTGCCCAGAAGGTGGAAGAACAAGAGAGAAAACTATTAAGTTTATCTCAAAATTTTGATCATCTCACCTCATCCATAATGAATCAAGAATGCCAAGCTATTGCCACTATGAATGAGATAAAGAGGCTTTAGAAGGAGAAGAAGAATAGAATAAGCAGAATGAGCGAAATAAGAGGTATAATTATCCCTAAGTTAGAAGCCATGCATGAGGCTCTAATTGATGCTCAGACTACAGCCCAGACCAGTGATCTGATAGATTTAAAAAGGGTAGAAGCTTTTGCAGTTTTATTGAGTGGCGACATTTCAATTTTAGACAGGATGAAGCAGAGTTGGGTGACAGAAGTTATACAGTTGAAGACCACCTTTGCAGATATACTTAAGTATATGTAAGTATAACTTGTATATATACTTATGCGGCTATGTATAGGCTAATTTTTGAAAATTTTGGTGTGCGGATTCTACCCTTTGCCATTGATGTCAAAGGGGGAGTGAGGAGTAGTGAAAAATGTGGAATCCAACTAAGGGGGAACTCCGATAAAAGTGTACATAAGATAGAGCATCAGCTAAGGGGGAGTTTGTTATAACACTTAGTCATTTTTTACTAAGTGTTGCCATCAATGCCAAAGTGGGAGATTGTTGGCAAGAGACACTATGTGGCTTCATGAGTGTTGTAATTGATGGCAACAAAGTCCATCCCACTCATCTACAACACATGGTATGTCTATACCGGAAGTCAGATTGAAGAGTATTTTGGTCTGGTGAGCAAGAACAGAGCATGCAGCAAGGTCTGACAGTCAGGTCTGAATCTCTCAGAGGATGTATCTCAGCAAAGTATGAACTTGGGGAAGTCAAGAGGAGTACCATGACTGCCACATTCCAAAGATTTAGCCTCCGGTGATGAAAGAGTGAAAAGATATGAGCATCTAAGTGTTGGGTTCCTGACAGGCAGAGCAAATGAGCAAGAGCTAACCAACAGAGCATCAGACCTTAATCCAGATGAGAAATTGATGGTGATCGAGCTTCTTGAGGGATCATTCATGGTTTGCCAAAATGATTGATGACTCCTATAACTATCTTTTTGATACTTATCACTTAGTAAGCATGGATTCAGCTGACAGACCAGAGTTTGGGAAAATCTTGAGTATTTCAGATGCTGACTAGAAAGATGTTGAAATCCTTTGTGTGGATATATATACCAGATAGATTTTGATGTGAAGGTGTGTGTTGTGTAATAGTATGTGCAAAAAAAAGTAGAGAGAAGTGTGGAAGTAGCTATACAAATCCGGTATGTGACAAAACAACAACACTAAGCAGAGGAAGAATGAAGTGTAGTAGATTATTATATTGAGTCTAACTGGAACTAAACCCCAACATATGTGGATGCCTCCGATCAGTTCAAACACCTGGTTATTTCTATATACCTTGTAGACAGTGAGTCTCTTGTAGGCAGTGAGCCTCTTGTGAGCAGTGTGCTCGGGCAGTGAGCCCTAATTGGCAAGTGCCATTTTGTACTTCTATTCTTTTAACAGAGAATACAATCTTGGGTTAGTCACCCCATGGTTTTTCCCTTAATAGGGTTTTCCATGTAAAAATCCTTGTGTCATGTGTGTTGATTTCTTTTCTGCTCTCATGTTCATGTATGCTTAAATGTTTTGATACTGCACTAATTATTAAAGAAGAAGAGAAAGTTGAATTATTTAAGATAACTAATTCACCCCCCCTCTCAGTTATCCACCTTGTTCCAATAGGATGTGCAAGATGAAGCACATAAAATTGAGGAGTCTGAAAAAGAAGATGCACCTGAGGAAGTAGTAAAAGAGAATCCTGCTCAAGCCAAAGAAGAAATAGGAGCTGGTACCTTAGGTGTAGATGTATTAAACATTCTAAACATGTATGGTGAACAAAGTAAAGAAGACAAGAATATAGAAAGCAGAAATGAACAAGGAAAAGAGACAAAATAAGCTGATACAATGGTAAGTTCACCCTCACATATAGAGCAAGTACAGAAGGAAGGTGGAACTATAGAGGATGCAGCTAATAAACCTGAAAGCAAAGAAAATACATAAAACATTGATGAAGGTAAAACTAAAAAATAGGCAGAAGATATAGACATGACAAATGTAGAACAAAAAAATAAAGAGGAAGACCAAGAAAAGAATCATCAAGGAAGGAAGGTCCTGAAGAAGAGGATGAAGATGGAGGTAATACAGAAATTGAAGAGGAAGAAAATAAGGGTGAATCTAAACAACAGAATGATCCCATGGTATAAGAGCTAGCCCCTCAACAATAGCCTCCTCCACAACAGCAATAGGAACAACAAGAGCAAGGAGAAGTAGAAAGACCTCATGAAGGGGTAATTAATGAAGAAAAAACTATTGAAGGCACAAACGAAGTTCCAACTTGGATAGGTGCAAAGGTAAGGAAAGAAAAGGTAGAGGTACAATTAGTACCTATTGACATCAAAAGTCTATTGGGAGATACAATTCCAAGGAAAGAAAGGAGAAAGACCAGAACCATGTCAGCAATACAAAGAGGTCCAGATGGATCCAAGATGCTGAACTTGGCCATACCACAAAAAGAGAAGGCAAAAGGAGAAATAACAATAGATGAATATAAAATACTCAATTTTTAGCTAGGGCATACAACAAGGGAACAACACATAAGTGAATGGGAGGATATGTACCAGGTTACGGCAGAAATGTTAAGGAAGGATAAAGATAAATAGGAATATTTGAAAGGACACATTGTCCAATTACAACAATTCATTAGGGGGATATTTGATCACAATACAACAGTACCAGAATTGCCTAGTGAGATAGCAGTTGTATCTAAAGATGAAATAAAAGATATGGAGAGCAAGAGGCTTAAAGCCAATGTTTTTGAAGAATGGTTCAAGGACTTCATGCAAGAAGGAGAAGAGGTAATTAAACAAGAAGTGAAAGGATGGGAATTGGTTGCGATGGAAAAGAATAAATGCAGTATACTTGTATATAATGGTCAATTTAGAAGAGAGGAATGCAAATCTGAATTGGAACAGTTAGAGGAAATTGAAGAGAGAGTAGAAGAATTAATAAATGAAGGAGTAATTACCCCTTCAATGCCAAATCAAGTGCCACAAGCAAGGTTAGAATTAAAATTTGAAGAGGATAATCTCAGAAGGTGCATAACAATCACTCAGGACTTAGAAGAAAAGGTAGATAACATGATCAGAATGCATAAAAGGATAGTAGAATGGCTCTTAGATCATGAGTGCATGGATACACCAGTATATGAAATGTAAAGAGATTTAACAGAATTCAAAGCCATTTTTACATGTATGGAGAATTCGGAGGCATATCTAAGTAAACAAATGATTGATTCATTGATGGAGGAAAATGCCAAGATGAAGAAATACAAGAAGAAGAGTGAAGGTTCAGATAAAGAAGAAAAGAAACTGAAAGAAGGGGTTACAATGCAGGAATATGTATGGACAAAGACTCCAGGAGGAGATTGCACCTTTATAGAAGGTGTAATTAATAATTTCAAAACATATTTAGCTTCCTTATTGTACCTGTAAGATGTTTGTAAGTTTTCTGTTGATTTGATTAATGAAGCAAAAAGGTCATTCATACATTGTAAACCATATATGACTGTGTACTTTAAATACAAGTAAATCTAGGATTTTGCATCTATTTTTAGAGTGTTTTCTGGCTCTTACTTGTATCTGAAATACTACCTCTTTAAAAGATTGCAATCTTGGATGTGTGTTCATGAAAATACTCAGGGCTTCACATTTGGAGATTTAGTCTATTGATTTGATCAAGTTTGTTGTATTTCTTACAATGTGAATAATAGAACATTTAGATCCTATAGTAAAATAATATTCCATTTGAATTTCTCTAAATTTTCCCCAAACATTTGAAATAATTAGCTCAAATGCAGAGATTTTAAGGAAATTGTTTTACATTTGAAAGAAGCATGAGGAATTGTGTTAATATTTGACAATTTTCATATCAATTTGGAAAGAAAAGGCTTGTTTCATTATAAATCATACAAAGCTTTGTGATGTAGTAGTAAATTTATGCAAAGGAGTGAATAATTTGTTTGTCTTTACAACAATTTGCATAATTCGAGTCCAGTGAGTCATAGACCATCTTAAATCAAGTAAGGCCACTTGAATATTATAGTTTCACATCAACCTGCTGAATTGTCCACAAGGTCAAGACTTAACCATATAGAAACTTGGGATTAAGAACTCTTAAGTGATTTCTTCATATCTTTCAAGATAGTTTAGGTTCATTTTGTGAATTTTAACTTTTGTTATGAATGTGTAAAAATAATCATCAACAGTTTTTGGTGCTAGGAGGGATTTGATTGGAGTTAAGGTAGGATTTGAGTAAAGATGGCTCATAACAGTGGTAGGGTGACTGGGTCTAAATCTAGTTCAGAGGATATCTTTGTGCAATTACCTGATAAAAGGCATAGTAAAGGTCCTTTGATTTGGAATCCTAGATTATCAAATGTAGGAGGCTCATCTGGAATGCCTCCTAGATCACCTTTTAACATCCATAACATAGTGAGTCTTGATAGCTCTTCATTTATATCTTTGAATCTTGGTTTAAGTCCTCATAGAGGTCTAATTCCTCCTAGAAGTCCTAGTCCACCTATAAGTCTAGGTACTCCCAGAGGTCTAGGCCTGGCACAAGGACCTGCAGTGGCTTATTTCAATGTCAATTCTCCTATAACATTCAATGATTATCATGAGATGCCAAAGAATCCTGAAAAGATGTGTTCTAAATATCAATTGCATCAAGATCTAGAAGATCACATTAGGATATTCAAAGAGGCATGCTTTAGAGCCAGGTTAGAATATGAGGATGTTGTGTGTAGATTGTTTCCTTACACCTTTAATGAGTAGGCTTCTAACTAGTATGTTAACTTTCCTAATGGTTATATTTCTTCTTGGGCACTTATGGAAGAGGCATTCTTGTCTAGGTTTAGGGGACCAGTTGATCCTTCCACCTTATATCATAAATTGGATGCAATTAAAAGAGATGAAGGAGAGCTGATTAATAACTTTAATGATAGGTTTCAAAAGGCTTATTCCAGGTTAGTAGCTCCTTACAAAGTGGTTGTTGATGCATTATTAGACATATATTATGTCACCCTTGATCCACTAACTGCTATGTTTGTCAAAAGAAAGGTTGATATAGCTACAATATCCAAAGCTTATAAGGAGGTAGCCTCAGTAAACCAAGAGATGAGACAAACAACTTATAATCCATTTCTTAATGGAGGAAACCCTGGGATACAAAGTCAAACACAACCATGGAATGGAGTCCCTATAAATAATACTCCATTATTGAACCCAATTCCTACATACACACCTATGTATAATCCTTCCCTAATCTAGACTATAGTCCCTTATATTGGTAATAGTACCAATAACAATTAGAGTAATGGTTAGTCATTCTTCCAGCCTCCTCAGGATACATTTATGGCAAAGGCACAAGAGGATAGGGAAGAAATCAAAGAAATTACTGCACACTTGAGAAGATTGACTACTAAAATGACACAACTAAGAAATGAAAATTTCTATGGTAGAAATAATCAAGGATACAGTCAGAACCACAACTAGAATCATAACCAAATTTATAACTAGGGTCAGGGTTCCAACCAAGGCCAGAATTATAGTCAGAGTCAAAATCATAATCAGGGACAAGCAATGCATAATAGAGGACCTGCTATAGATAATAAGACCTAAGGTAATAACAGTAGAAATCAGAATCAACCAAGGCCACCTAGGACATGGAACATAGGGCCAAATAATGGCACTCTAGCTTCTCCATTTGAGAATTTGGATAATCAGGAGACAAAACAAACAACTAGAATTCAAATGGCTAATGTAGCATTAAAGATTTGGTGTAGGATTCATAATACCAGTGCCCATGCTAAACTAGATTACCCTCAGTTTCATCTGGCAAGTATTTTCAATGTAGATGTACAGGCTCCCACCTCTGAGTTTCTCATTCCCAAAGGTAATGAAATAGTGCCCTCAGGATTTGAGACTGCTTTAGTCTTAGAGACTTTTACCTTTGCAACTAAGGAAGAAGAAGATTAGTTGTTAGAAGATGAGCCTTACTTTTGTGAGAAACTATACCCCGAATCAAACTTAGTATTGAATGTTTTTTAGTTTCCCTTTGAAACTAAAAATGAAGTGTTATATGAAACAGAGGAGGTATAGGCTTTTCAACAGTCTAACAAAAATCATACCTACAATTAGAGAAATAACACTAGGCCAGGAGGTCCTTTCACTACTTCCACTCCTCCTAACAATTTCAATACTCCTCTAGATCAAAATGCCAATAATAATCCTGCTATACTAAAGGCTAATCATCATGTGAATAGTGGGATAGTAGCACAAAAAATATAAATAGGGAAAACAAAGACAGTGGAAACAATGAGGTTAATGAGTTACTTGTCTAAAGAGATAAAGAAATCAAAGTCAGTATACCTTTATGTGAATTATTGAAAATTCCAGGGGTCAGAAATGATTTCGTGAAGTCCTTGGATACATCTATGACAAGCAAGGTCTCTATTGATATGAATGTTCCTAGTAAAGATCCACAGCCCAAAGAAAAGAATAAGAAAACTAAACAGCCTTCCAACACTAATGTGGTCATGTATGCAGATAAGAGGGAAGCCCCTCCTTTCTTGTTAACCATTAGAATGTTGGGAAAGAGAATACATAATTGCATGCTAGATTTTGGTGCATCAGCCAATGTAATGCCTTTAGGGATATGCAAAACTTTAGGATTGATCCCTACCAAATCTGCCAAGGTTGTTACATAATTAGACAAAACTAAGGTCAATGTGATAGGAGAATTAATGCATATTCAAATACAGTTAGCCTCAGATCCTAGGGTGAGTCAGTTTATTGACATTCAGGTAGTGGATATACCTGTGAATTATGGAATGTTGTTGAGTAGAGACTGGTCCAAAACATTAAATGGATATATGGCCACTAATTTTTCACACATGTGGTTACCTTGGAGAGGTGTTCCAAATCAAATCAAGATAGAAGTTGAACCCAGAATGAAACACATGATTATAGAATACAATAGGACCAATGAGATATTATATGCATATGTTGAACCTGGGGTTTATATAGTTACTAAGAAGGGAGTACAAATTGAAGAAATCCTGATGCTAAATTTTAATGAAAAACCTGTCAGTAAAGAAACAATAGTGTTCATTGAGTCTGATGAGAAAGACAATGCAATAAATAATTTTGGTTAGATCATTAGGTAAGGAAATAGAAAAGTGCATTGAACAGAAGATTCCAATTCAGTGCAAGTTGTATAAGAGCATGTGCAGAGTCCATAATAAACCTCATTCTGAAGAGAATTGTGGAATTTGCAGAGACATTATAGAATATCAATACATAAGATGCACAAAGGGGATGGAATTGCAAGAAGGAAAGGTTAATCCTAATCAACCAGAGACATACTTTCAGGACAACATGGATGTATTAATTCCAGATTTAGAGAAAGAAACAAAAGACAAGAGTGTTTGTCATTCTGATTCACAAATTGATAATATAAATATGCAAGTAAGTCAAAATGAATCACCCATGAAGAAACAAGATGGTACAACACATGTAATAGAAAAGATAAGACATGCCAAGATAAAATGTCAAAAGAATAAAGAGGGCATGTGGACATTGAAATGTGATGGATCTAAATCTAAACAAGGTGTAGGTGCAGGTGTTGAACTTATAGATCCTAAAGGTGAGTCATTTTTAGCAGCATATAGGCTACAATTCCCTTGTACTAATAATATAGTAGAATATGAGACTTTGGTTTATGGACTTGTTATGGCTATCAAGAAAAGGGTGAAAATGATTAGAGTGTTCTTAGATTCTAGTTAATGGTCAGACAAGTAAGAAAGTTATATTCTGAAAATGGGATATCCATTGATCCTGACTGAGTAGAAGGAATACAAAAATTCTAATTACCTAACAGTAAGAAGGAATTAAAGTCCTTTTTTTGGTAAAATTAACTTTGTCAGGAAATTTATTACAGGATTTGTAGAAATTGTGCAACCATTAAATGCCATGCTCAAGAAAGATGCAAAGATAGAATGGACACCAGTAGCCAAAGCTACATTCGAAGATATTAAGGAGGCCATTTCTGATGCTCCTGTGTTAGCAAGCCCAAATTATACCAAAGCATTTTACATATATTCTTTTGCATCTACACATTCAGTTGCAGCTACCTTGACACAAAAAGGAAGAGATAATGAGGAAAAACCCATAGCTTTCATGAGTGCACCTCTAAAAGATGCACAACTAAAGTATCTAGACACAGAAAGACATGCATTTGTACTAGTAAGGGTAGTTAAAAAGTTTAGACATTACATCTTATGAAGTCAAGTCAAGGCCATAGTACCAGATGTAACAGTGAAAATGCTATTAATGTAGAATGAGCCTGGAGAGAAAAGGGCCAAATGGATTACAATATTGCAAGAGTTTGATATGGAGATCATTCCAATGAAGCTAGTTTGAGGGAAAGTATAAGTATAGACCATAGCAAACACAGATCCAAATTTAGTGAAGCAACAGTATGTATTAAATTCTAATGATGCATTAGGCTGATATGATGATTTGAATACCTTTATGATATCAGGTAAATATCCAAGTAAGATGAAGTCTTCTCAGAGGAGAGCTTTAAAGATTAAAGCACAGAGGTACATGGTACAAGGAGGTCTTCTATTCAAGAAGAACCATGAAGGTATATATTTAAGGTGTTTAAACAGAACTGAAGTAGATAAGGTGTTGTTAGAGTTGCATGATAAGTATGGAACTACTCATGGTTCTCATTTAGCTACTACACATAAGATACTAAGAGTGGGATACTATTGGCCAACAATGTTTAAAGATACAGATAGTCATATTCAAAGTTGTCATACTTGTCAGACTACAACAGACAAGGGAAGGGATCAGGATAATCCATTACAGCCAGTCATTGAGTCTAGGCCATTTGCATAGTGGGGCTTAGATTTTATTGGAGTAATAAATCCTCCATCATCTACAGGACATAAGTTTATATTAATGGTAACTGATTATTGTACAAGGTGGACTGAAGCCACATATTACAAGTTTTCTACTACTAAGGTGGTTATCAAATTTCTTGAGGAAAACATCATAACAAGGTTTAGAGCTCCATATTCACTGGTATGTGATAATGGCTCTACATTTTCTTCTCTAAAATTTTTTAAATGGGCATTTGAATATGGGATAGTTTTAAAATTTTCTTCAAATTATT
Organism: Cunninghamia lanceolata; assembly: GCA_027924645.1. Taxonomy (NCBI): domain Eukaryota; kingdom Viridiplantae; phylum Streptophyta; class Pinopsida; order Cupressales; family Cupressaceae; genus Cunninghamia; species Cunninghamia lanceolata. The sequence continues at coordinate 4,520,807 of BSBN01000738.1, forward strand.
ATCCTTAGGGGAATGGTTTAGCTGAGTCCACAAACAAGATTTTATTGGATATAATAAAAAAACTAATTGTAAAAAATCCCAGAGAATGGAATACATTGTTAAAATATGTGTTCTGGGTAGATAGGACTAAGGTTAAGTCAACCTTAGGCAATGCACCTTATCACCTAGTTTATGGGACTGATCCCATACTTCCAGTGAATTTAAGAATACCTCTCTGGAAGTTTGCTAATGAGTATTTATGATTTAATGATCATAGAGAGGCCAGGATAATCCAAATGTTACAATTGGATGAGAAGAGAGATCAAGCCATTGAAAGGTTTTCCAAACATCAAGCAGTAGTCAAAAGATGGTTTGATAAAAGAACAAGAGTCAAAACATTCAGAATATCAGATTTAGTGTTGTGTTGGGATAAAGCACATGAAAAGAAAGGAAATCATGGAAAGTTTGATAAATTATGGCTAGGTCCATTACAGGTCATAGAGATAATAGGAGATAATACATTTAGGCTCAAGACCTTGACTAGGGAAGATGTGCCATTACCTATTAATGGCCAACATTTGAAACATTACTTTCAGGGTAGTTGGTATGTTGTGTATCATAATGTAAATAATGTATAGTTCTGTTGGGTTTTCTCTTGTTTTATTTTTGTTTGGTTTTGTTGTGGTGGTTTGTGGGTTGTGTTACCTTGGTAGGGATATTTGTTTTGTTTTGAAGTATACAAGAGCAGATTAACCACCACTAAAAACAATAGAAAATTTAGAACATTCAGGTTAATTATTTGAAACTTATGCATAACTTGTTGTGACTGTCATGAAGGTACAAAATGGTTTAGCTTGTGAAATTTTGTATTCAATAACTGTGGGTTGAGTATTTAAGGGAAGTTTCTCACAATGACACACCTAAAATCCATGGGTTTGTTGAAAATACCAGTGTAGGTGTTAGGTGAAAAATCAGAGGTCACCCTCGCTACCATTACAATTCTCAGCTTAATTTCAGCAAGTGATCACACCTTGCATCATGAAGTTACAAATGTAATATCTTATAAAGTCTCTATCTTACACAAAATATAAATAAATAAATAAATAAATAAAATGCATTTTACTAAAAATCTAGATTAAGCCATCTAAATAACTCTACTAGGGCTATAGACGCTTGCTGGCAGTAGGGCTCTACTTAGGAGAATTATAACGATAACCTTTTCGAGGCTCTAGATGCGTGCTGGCAGCAAGGCTTTATCTAGTTTTCTCTAAGGGAATGACATCAACTATGTAGTTTAATATCAGTCACTAGTTTATTCAACTTATTTTCAAGATGAGGATTATTAATCACATGCACCCACTTAAAGTGAATGGGGAAATTCATGCACCTTATTGAATACATTAGGTCTCAAGTTAAATAATGATATGTAGAAGAGAAAGTTGTAAGTTATGAATTTATCTCATTTAGTTTTCTTTAATGGTTTTAATTTAATTGTTTTGTTTGGTTGCTAGTTGTTGTGATGCTCACAACATGCTCCATTTTACTTCTTAGCAAAATGAGGACCCATGCTGTGGCTATACCTTTTTGCTTGTGTGTGGGTCTGCTTGGTGGTAAAAGGGAAAAGGAGGTAAATGTTACAAACCTTGGTGAAAATTGAAAGAAATTAGCATTAAGTGCCAAAGTAGAATAGGGGTGAATTCTTTATTGAAAATGAATAGGGGTTGCTTTTGAACCATTTCAAAATTCCTAATATTCTGCAAGATATGCGTGTTTTGGTAAAATGCACTATAGGGCGGTTTGTATGTTGCATATACAAGGTTGTTTGTATGTGAGGTCATTGTCTTAGTCACATAGAGTTGTCAGGTTTATGAACTATTATACTTGTATAGATATCGATAACGTTTTATTCTTTACATACAAGTTAGACCTGACAGGATTCAGAGATAAAATGGATAATTGGTTAAGTCCACGGTTTGTATATTGGGTTGTATGTTTGGAGAAAAGAAAGATACAAGGTGATATACAACACGATATACATATCATAGACCCGAAGAGAATATGAAATTTAGTTTTATAGAGGTATGTTTCATGGTATGTATGTTGCATGCTTCGGGTTTATACCTTTCGATATACATACAGCGCGGAAGTCAAAAAGAATTAAAATCTAATATAAGTGATGCATTGTACCTTAATGTACATTGAAAGATACATCCACTTTATATACATGTGTGGAGCTGAAGGGTTATGTAAAGTGGTTTATAAAAGATGAGCAGTCCGAGATGATTATACAAAGGAGTTTACATGTATCGAGGCTTGTATATAAGGATAGATAAAAGTATTGTTGTATCATTGAAATACAAGTGGAAAGTAAAGTGCGTCCCGTAGATTGTATCTCGGGGTTGTATTGTATCAACATACGAATATACAAGCCGACATACAAGCGAAGATACAAACAAAAGATGCAAGACGGATTTCAAAAGGGAATTAAATAAAGGAAAGGTTTTGTATGTTTGGGGTGATTGTATGTTAATAATATACATCTTTGATATACAAGGAAATAAAAGATATCGATGGGAAGATAAAAGGTAAAAAAGGGGTTTGTATGGGTTGTTTATATATGCGCTTGTATCTATGAGACATACGAAGAGCGATATACAAAGCAAAAGGATACAAACATGGATATAAAGGAAAGGGGAATAACATGGTGTATGACTCATTGCATATGGACTTGTACGTTGAAAAGATACAAAGGGGACATACAAAGAACAATATACAAAGAAAGATACAAGAAAATGAGATATATACAGAAAATAAACTAACGGATAGAAGTTTAAAACAAAACACTGAAATGAAAAAACTGAAGCCATAAGCACATTAATTGCTGTAATTAATGCCGAGCTAACACCCAAAAGAGTAAAATTCAATGGGTTAGTGTAAATTTAAAGTTATTTTTCTTTCATGATTTGCATTGTCAAAATTAAAAAATTGCAGAAGGAAGGATTGCTACGAAAATAAAATAAGAATTTCACTGCAGGATTGAATTCCAAAAGCTGGAACAGAGTAAAAATGGTAAAGTAAGTCAACGACGTAAGGTTGACCTGTCAAAGGATACAGGTATTTATTTTAAACACCGTTATAGTTCAGTTAATGAAAATGCAAGTAAATTTCAGTAGTTTTATTGTGAAATGTAAACATCAGATAAATTATTGTGTTTAATTGTTAATTAGTTGGGTTGGGTTAAACAAATGTGAAAGTCAAAAATGGAAAAGACAAATGGGGGTTAGGGTAAAATGGTAAAAAAATAGAAAATTTGTAGTAAAACCCTAGGTAAGAAGGTAAAATGAAAAGTTAAAAAGATGCATTTTTACAGGATGGTCCCAAAGAAAAAAAAGGTAGATATAGGTGGTAAAGTTAAAAAAGAGGAATCTGCGCAAAGAAATAGAAAAAGAGGAGTTGCCATTACATAGAGGGCACCCTTCATTGATCAATTACATTGGAGTAAGGACATACACCAACATCAGGAGCTATGATGCAAATGATGTTTTGCAGAAGATCACAGCTATTGACACTACACCTCAAATGAGGTGTATATGGGAAAGTGGATTCTATAGGGCTGTGGGTTTTCTGTTAGCTATGGAAGACAGGGATTTATGTCTAGATTGCATATACTTGTATGACCTAGCTACCACGAAAATAATGTTCTATGATAGACTCATTGTAGACTTATCCACAGAAGGGATTGCAAGAACATTTGGTTTGGAAATACATGAGAAAATGGTGGATATTGTTATAGATCAATATAATGAAGATTTCAATAACAATGAAAGGGAATGTAGAGGCAAGATCGTCTACAGTTGGTACAATGCAGAAAATAAACCCAAAGCTGTGGCAAGAGTGCACAAGAATCTATAGAGAATATGCATTAAAGAAGAAATATACTTCATGATTACAATGCTAAGCAGATTAGTGGGATTGAGAGATGGTACTAAATGTGAGCCATGGATGTTTTTAGTCATCCAGTTCATGAGGGAAGCAAAAACAGAGCAAGGACAAATTCACTGGGCTAAGGCTATAAGCATAGCCATATGGAAACAGGCGATGCCAAGGAAGCAAAAGATGCCTTTCTATTTGTCTTCATACATATTATATTCATGTGCAACAGAGGTTCAACCATTCATACATGGGATAGACAGGGTTGGAACCATAAGAAATGGTCCAGATTAGAAGTTGGTATATGAACATTACCCTGATTTACAGGAAGAGAATGCATTGAAGAAGTATGCTCTAGTGAATGATGTGTTCAATACATACATGGTCAGAATTTTGAGGGAAGAGCCTGATAAGAGGTTATCTAAAGATGCAGAGGATACAATTGGTCTGCACAGTTCCTGGTATATTCAATTTCCACATTTTACTTATATTAGAACTGAAGGATTTGAGGGAAAACCTTTCATACTACCCAGGTATCCTTCCAATAAATTGATTGTTCTGGAATTCTCAAGGCATAATTTGAATGCCTTTAAAATGTACAAGAAGAAGTTTAATAGAGAAAATATTAAGTTACCTTGGGCAGTTGGTAGGAACTCATGCTACAATGAAGAGGTTGCTAGTTATTCAGAGAAAGAATTGAGGTATTATGGATTTGAGGAGTTTGAGTTGGCCCAAGGTTTGATCCCTTTCATAGAATTCAAAATACAATTGATTCAAAATTTAAACATTAAATACATATTGAGGACTTTTGTGAGACTATAAGAATGATAAAGAGGTAAGAAAGAGGGCTCATAAAAGATTAATAGTTGATCAAATGAAGTCTATGGGAGATATATATGTTCCCCCAGAGGTTGAGGATGATGGTAAATTGCTACATCACAGTTATGAAAGTGCCAGGCTTGCTCCTATTGGAGAGCTTGATTGGTCACAACCATGGAACACTTCTTTGGACACATTGTCCAAACCAGTCATCTTGTTTTCAAAAACATGGTTAAAAGATAGAAAATGAAGAGCTTAAAGATAAAGGAGTGGAGATCAGATATCCAAAGAAAGGAAAAAAGAGAGTAAGGGGGCATAGTGATTATCTCCAATGCTTCTATGAAAAGAAGAGAAAGATTGTGGAAGCCAAAATTATGGAAAAGGATAAAAATGCTACTCGAATGGATCCTAATGCATTGGGAGTGATGGTAGCGGTGTCATCTAGCACATTTATGGAGGCAAAATCATTAAGCCATGATATTAGTATAGAAGAAGCACATAGCTCCAAAGAGCTAACAGGACAGAAGGTCAAAAAAGCAATACCAATAAGCATATCAAAAGGGGAGACTTAAAAAAAGAGTGAAGTCATAGGAGCACAGCAGGTAGGTTGTAAGTTGAGTGATATACCTGGTGCATCCACTTCAGTAGGAAAAAGACAAGTATATGCTCAGGTAAAGACAGAATTGACTGGAGAAATGTTGCAAGGGTCAAAAGCACTTGAAGCCAAACAAACCACTGAGACTGTCCACATTATAGATGACAGCAGTGAAGATGAAGAGAAAGAAATGAATTCAGGAAAAGAAGTTGGAATTGAAGAAGAAGAATCCAGTGAATTCCTAAGTGAAGAAGAGGAGCAGGACACTCAGGCTGAGATGGAAATTGAACAAGGCCCAGTTTCTGAAAATGAAAGGGTATAAGAAGAATCAGGAACAGTAGATCCATTTGGTACCCTAGTTTCTCCTAAAATAATAAAGGACGTGCAAGATGAAGTAGATAAAATTGAGGAGTCTGAAAAAGAAGATGCACCTAAGGAAGTAGTAAAGGAGAAACCTACTCAAGCCAAAGAAGAAATAGGAGTTGGTACCTCAGGTGTAGATGTATTAAACATTCTAAACATGTATGGTGAACAAAGTGAAGAAGAGAAGAATATAGAAAGCATAAATGAACAAGGAAAAGAGACAAAAGAAGCTGATATAATGGTAAGTTCACCCTCACATATAGAGCAAGTACAGAAGGAAGGTGAAACTATAGATGATGTAGCCAATAAACCTGAAAGCAAAGAAAATACAGAAAACATTGATGAAGGTAAAACTGAAAAACAAGCATAAAATATAGACATGACAAATGTAGAACAAACAAATAAAGAGGAAGACCAAGAAAAGGAATCATCAAGGAAGGAAGGTCTTGAGGAAAAGGATGAAGATGGAGGGGATACAGAAATTGAAGAGGAAGAAAATGAGGGTGAATCTAAACAACAGAATGATTCCATGGCACAAGAGCCAGCCCCTCAACAGCAACCTCCTCCACAACAGCAACAACAACAACAACAACAGTAATAGGAACAACAACAACAGCAACAACAAGAGTAGGGAGAAGTTGAAAGACCTCAGGAAGAGGTAATTAATGAAGAAAAAACTACTGAAGGCACAAAGGAAGTTCCAACCTGGTTAGGTGCAGAGGTAAGGAAAGAAAAGGTAGAGGTACAATTAGTACCTATTGACATCAAAAGTCTATTGGGAGATACAATGCCAAGGAAAGAAAGGAGAAAGGCCAGAACCATGTCACCAATACAAAGAGGTCTAGATGGATCCAAGATGCTGAACTTGGCCATACCACAAAAAGAGAAGGCAAAAGGAGAAATAACAATAGATGAATATAAAATACTCAATTTTGACCTAGGGCATACAACAAGGGAACAACACATAAGTGAATGGGATGATATGCACTAGGTTATAGCAGAAATGTTAAGGAAGGATAAAGATAAATAGGAATATTTGAAAGGACACATTGTCCAATTACAACAATTCATTAGGGTTATATTTGATCCCAATACAATAGTACCAAAATTGCCTAGTGAGATAGCAGTTGTATCTAAAGATGAAATAAAGATATGGAGAGTAAGAGGCTTTGATGCAGGAGCATCTAGGGTGTAAGAGCAATCTGGCATCAACCAAAAGAAAAAAAAAAATTGTTTCTTTTCAATAAGGGCTAAATTTGGCAGGGTTGCTATTTTTAGTAAGCTTGCATTTGTGCACAGTTGGATACAAAATCTTACACATACCTCTAGAATGGTGAATTGAAGCTAATGGTGAAGAAATCACTTCAATATCATTTGTCATTTGTGAGATATTAAAATTTCTAATTCTAAAAATCCTATTGAAATATTCAAAGTCAAATTTGAGGCACTTAGAGGCTCCGGATGGGCCCAAAATTTGGTGGGAAACCCAAATAGTGCTCCATCGTCTTTTCGAGAGCTTTTCGAAAAGGTATTATAATTGAAAATCCAACAGTCGGATCGAAAATTATGGCCCCGCGAAGTTGACCTATTTTTGGAGGGAGATGCAAATTTTGAAATTAAGCTGGTGGTCACCAAAAAGGGCTATATATAACCATTTTTGGGAACCCTTAGGGTAGTAGAGTTAAGGGGGCAAGTGTAGAGTCAAGAAGAGGTGGGAAAACATAAACCCTAGCTGATTTAGGGGTTAAGGAAGGTAGGTGATTCTAGAGTCTTGTGACAAGAAGCTGTAGTGTGTTGCAGCTTGTGGAGGATTGATTCCTCTGATTGTAATTAAGCTTCTGTAATGTAATGAGTTGCCTAGATCAATAAAAGAAAGTTCTATTTTCTGTGTTCAATTTCTATTGTTGTGTGTTTTGTGATTTACCCCCTTCATCAAGTGGTATCAAAGCCAAGTTTTCTTGAGTGTATAGACAGATCGCCGACCGTGAGGCAGTTTGCACTAGGACTTGAGGTTGTGGGTTTGTTGCATAGATCAAGATGCCTCCACGAAGAAACCGTGGTGGCAGGAATGCTTTGACGGAAGAGGGTTTTAGAGCCCTGCAAAGACAAATTGATGCATTGTAAGAGGAGCTGCGAAGAGGGTTCGAGTCAAGAAGGAGAGAGGAAAGCGAAGATGAAGCTAAAGAAGAGCTATCTAAGGAAGAACAAGAAGTTGCGGGAGATCCTGCAGAAGTTAGGTTGTTGAGGACCATTTCAAAGATCGGAAAGAGGCCTAGGATAGAAGTTTCTACATATTCTGGAGATTTGAATCTAGAACAGCTTATTGATTGGATCAATGACATGGAGGAGTATTTTGGGTATGAAGATGTGGAGGACCCAGATCAGGTTAAGTTTGCAAAAACAAAGTTGAAGGGCCACGCCAATATTTGGTGGAAGGAGGTCCAATTAGAAAGGAACAGAAGAGGAAAAGGAAAGATCACCAGATGGGATCAGATGGTGGAGAAACTGAAGAAGCAGTTCATTCCTGTGGACTATGAGATGGAGTTGCTGAAGAAGTTGCAAGGGTTGAAGCAAGGTAACAAGTCTGTTAAGGAGTATACAAAAGAGTTTTATAAAATTACTATCAGGACCGGCCATGTAGAGCCCAACAAGGAGAAGGTAGCCCGTTACATTAATGGGTTGAGGCCAAGTATTCAAGAGGAGCTGAGCCTGGTCAGAATTACCACCATAGAAGATGCGTACCAGTTTTCCCTAAAGGTGGAAGAGAAACTGAATAAAAGATTTGACAGCAAGCAAAGGGGAAGAGGTCAAGGCGGAAGGACTGGTGGAAGACCCTATGGGGACCAAAATAAAGATGCAAAGAAAAGTGAAGAAGCTGGCACCAGTCAAAATCAGAGAGGAGATAACGCCTACCGCCCATGTGACTAGAACAATGGTGAGCAAAGAGGGAGAGGAAGGGGTAGACCTGGGTAAGGACCTGGAAGAGGAGGTTTCAGAGGAACCTGTTTCCAATGTGGAGAAGAAGGGCATCGAGCATACGAGTGTCCGCAACATCAAGGAAGGACAAATAGAAGGCCTGAAGGCAATGCATGAGTTGCACATGTAGATGAAGATGCACATTCTGCACATTCTGAAGATGCTGAAAGGGGAGAAACCCTAGTTGTTAGAAGAACCTTGTTGAATGAGGAGAAAGAACCCAATCAGAGGAAGAGTTTATTCCACACAAGGTGCAAATGTGAAGGTAAGTGTTGTGATATTATTATTGACAATGGAAGCACTGATAATCTTGTTTCAGAGGAGATGGTTGACAAGTTGAAGTTGACAAGAAGAAAGCATCCACATCCATACCGGATTGCATGGTTGCAGAAGGACCATAGAGCTTTGGTCAATGAGCAGTGTTTAGTGAAGTTCAAGATTGTGACTACCATGATGAGGTGCTATGTGATATCATACCGATGGATGCCTGTCATATGCTGTTGGGGAGGCCATGGTAGTATGATAGGAGCGCTGTCCATGATGGCCGTGCAAACACATATTCCCTAACAAAGGATGGAGTTTGTCATAAGTTGATGCCCTTGAAGGAGGTGGAAGAAAAGGTATGTAGTACTGCTAGAATTTTCTTGGTAGATGGTAGAAAGTTTTTGGAGGGTATGAAGCATGAGCATCATTGCTTTGCATTGATTCCTAAGATTAGTCAAGAGAAATGTGAAGATGTACTAGCAGAAGTCTCAGAAATGTTGGAAGAATTTCAAGATATTGTCTCTGATAATGTACTAGAAGGTTTACCACCGGTGAGGAAGATAAGTCATCAAATGGATTTGATACTAGGAGCTAGTTTGCCAAATAAGGCAGCCCAAAGAATGACTCCAGCAGAGAATGAAGAGTTGAACAGACAAGTTCACGAGCTGTTAAGGAAGGGACTAATAAGGGAGAGCTTAAGTCCATGTGCGGTACCTATAGTACTAGCACCAAAGAAAGATGGAGAGTGGAGGATGTGTACAGATTCCCGAGCCATCAACAAGATCACAATAGTGTACAGATTTCCATTGCCGAGAATGGATGACATAATGGATTGTTTGAGTGGAGCCAAGTACTTCATGAAGATTGATCTAAAGAGTGGGTATCACCAGATTCGAATCAGAGAAGGAGATGAATGGAAGACAGCCTTCAAGACAAAGGAGGGTTTGTATGAGTGGTTAGTCATGCCATTTGGGCTAACCAATGCACCGAGCACATTCATGTGGCTCATGAATGAGGTACTGAAGGAATTTTTGGGAAGTTTTGTTATTGTTTATTTAGATGACATTTTAATTTTCAGTAAGACTTGGGATGAGCATTTGATGCATATCAGAAGAGTTTTAGAGAAGCTGAGGGAGGAGAAGTTGTTGATCAATCTAAAGAAATGTAGTTTTGCAAAGGAGTTGGTATACCTGGGATTTGTTGTCTCAGAGGAAGGTCTTAAGATGGACCCAGAGAAGGTGAGGGCTATCATTGAATGGCCTACGCCAAGGAGTGCTTTCGAGGTAAGATCTTTTCATGGTTTGGTAAGTTTTTACAGAAAGTTTATCAGGAATTTTAGTAGCATTTGTGCACCCCTAACTGAGACAATGAGAGGGGATAGAAAAGAGTTTAGATGGACTAAAGGAGCAGACAAGAGCTTTGATACATTGAAGTAGAAAATCATAGAATGACCTGTTTTGGCACTTCTAGATTTCAATAAGGTATTTCAGGTAGATTGTGATGCTAGTGGTAGTGGTATAGGAGTTGTTTTGAGCCAAGAAGGTAAGCCCATTGCCTATTTTAGTGAGAAGCTTAATGATGCCGAGAAAAAGTATTCTGTTTATGATCAGGAATTTTATGCAATAGTTCAGGCTTTGAAGAAATGGAGACATTATTTGTTGCCAAAAGAGTTTGTTTTATATACTGATCATCAGGCTTTGTAGTATCTTAATAGTCAAGGAACGTTGAACCAAAGGCATTTAAAATGGGTTGAATTTTTGTAGAGTTATACTTTTGTTTTGAAGCACAGGAGTGGGAAGTCAAACAGAGTTGCAGATGCCTTGAGCAGAAGGCAAAATTTGTTGACATAAATGAAGATAGAGGTTGTTGGGTTCGATGAGCTCAAAAGTTTGTATCCTGAAGATCCAGATTTTGCAGAGGCCTGGAAAGCTTGTTTGGAACCTGTTACTTTGGACAGGACAAAATGGTTGGATTTCATAATCCAAGATGGCATGTTGTTTAGAGGAAGCCAGTTGTGCATTCCGAGAAGTTCCATGAGAGAGAATCTGATAAAGGAGAAGCATAGTGGAGGATTGGCTAGACACTTTGGTCGAGATAAGACCATTGCTATTGTTGGTGAAAATTATTATTAGCCACAGTTGCAGCAGGATGTGAGGAAATTTGTGTAGAGTTGTAGAGTATGTCAGATGGCAAAAGGAGCAAGTCAGAACACAGGTCTATACCAGCCATTACCTGTACCAGAGAAGCCATGGGATGATATTAGTATGGATTTTGTTCTTGGTTTACCAAGGACACAGAGAGGACATGATTCCATTTTTGTGGTGGTGGATAGATTCTCAAAGATGGCACATTTTATTCCTTGCAAGAAGACTAATGATGCTATTCATATTGTAGAGTTATTTTTCAGGGAGGTGGTGAGACTACATGGTCTACCTAAGAGCATAGTTTCAGATCGAGATACCAAGTTTGTTGGTTATTTCTGGAGGACATTGTGGAAGAAGTTGAAGACAGATTTGAAGTTCAGTTCTACACACCATCCACAGACTGATGGACAGACAGAAGTGGTGAATAGAAGTTTGGGTAACCTGCTACGATGCTTAGTAGGAGATAAGCCCAAGGGATGGGAGTTGATTTTACCATAGGCAGAATTTGCTTACAACAATACTGTCAATAGGAGTATTGGTAAATCACCATTCTAGATTATATATGGTAATAGCCCGAGAAATGCTTTTGAGTTAAGGAAGCTGGACAATAGAGAAAAGACAAGTGCTGAAGCTGAAGACTTTGCAGAACATCTGAAGAATTTGCATGAAGAAGTGAGAAAGCACATTAATAAGATGAATATTCAGTACAAGGCTAAGGCAGATCAGAAGAGGAGACATAAGGAGTTTCAGGAGGGTGATGAAGTCATGGTTCACTTGAGAAAAGAAAGATTTCCAGTTGGCACATATAATAAGCTGAAGATGAGAAAATTTGGACCATGTAGAATTCTGAAGAAGCATGATTCAGGAAATGCATTTGAGGTAGAGTTGCCTGATGACATCAATATTTCACCAGTGTTCAACATTTTAGATTTGACACAGTATCATGATGATGGACTTGATAAAGGAACACAGTGGGACATTCCAGCATCTACTTCAGAGAAGGAGGAGATAGAGGGCATTCTGGATAGCTGTGTGGGTAAGAGTACAAGAAACAGGCAGTATACAGAATACTTGGTGAAATGGAAAGGAAGGCCTGTTGAAGATTCATCATGGTTATCTGAGACTCAGGTTAATCATTTTGGTTTCCCTTTAACACATGAGAAGTGATAGGGTCACTTTTTAAATTACCCCGGGTGTCTGATGCAGGAGTATCTAGGGTGTAAGAGTAATCTGGCATCAACCAAAAGAAAAAAAAAAATTGTTGTTTCTTTTCAATAAGGGCTAAATTTGGCAGGGTTACTATTTTTAGTAAGTTTGCATTTGTGCACGGTTGGATACAAAATCTTACACAGACCTCTAGAATGGTGAATTGAAGCTAATGGTGAAGAAATCACTTCAATATCATTTGTCATTTGTGAGATATTAAAATTTCTAATTACAAAAATCCTATTGAAATATTCAAAGTCAAATTTGAGGCAATTAGAGGCTCTGGATGGGCCCAAAATTTGGTGGGAACCCCAAATAGTGCTCCATCATCTTTTCAAGAGCTTTCCGAAAAGGTATTATAATTGAAAATCCAATGGTCAGATCGAAAGTTATGGCCCCGCGAAGTTGACCTATTTTTGGAGGGAGATGCAAACTTTGAAATTAAGCTAGTGGTCGCCAAAAAGGGCTATATATAACCATTTTTGGGAACCCTTAGGGTAGTAGAGTTAAGTGGGCAAGCGTAGAGTTAAGAAGAGGTGGGAAAACATAAACCCTTGTTGATTTGGGGGTTACAGAAGGCAGGTGATTCTAGAGTTTTATGACAGGAAGCTGTAGTGTGTTGCAGCTTGTGGAGGATTGATTCCTCTGATTGTAATTAAGCTTCTGTAATGTAATGAGTTGCCCAGATCAATAAAAGAAAGTTCTATTTTCTGCGTTCAATTTCTATCGTTGTGTGTTTTGTGATTTACCCCCTTCATCAGGCTTAAAGCTAGTGTTTTTGAAGAATGGTTCAAGGACTTCATGCAAGAAGGAGAAGAGATAAGCAATGAGAGGATGGGAATTGGTTGCGATGGAAAAGAATAAATGCAATATACTTGTATATAATGGTCAATTTAGAAGAGAGGAATGCAAATCTGAATTGGAATAGTTAAAGGAAATTGAAGAGAGAGTAGAAGGATTAATAAATGGAGTAATTACCCCTTCAATGGCAAATCAAGTGCCACAGGCAAGGTTAGAATTAAAATTTGAAGAGAATAAACCAAGCAATGATCAGAGGTTAGATTCTATAACGCATATGACAGATATGTTAGTTGTATATTTGCTATATTTAGCCCAAGGTTCCTATCTGTTGTGTGGTTACACAACACGCCCCATTTTGACTTAGCAAAACAGGGACCCAACTTTGCTGGCTTGTTCCCTTGCTTTTGTGCTCTGGGCGGTAATGGTGAAAGTTATAACAATCAGTATGCATATGCCTAAGGTCAGGTGTATTTGTGTTCTTGGAATCAGAACCAAATCCAAATTTTGAATCTGTCCTCAAAAGGCTTACCAGGTGAAAGAGAATGAAATTCTATGCAAGTTTGCCTTTTACATCACCCTAAAATTTGACCATATGAGAAAGTTATGGTAGGTCAAAGGTCTGGTCAAACTTGATATTCCCGGGAGGGGTCATATTCCTAATATCACCCGATCTTCCTAAGATGACCCTATATTCCGATATCACCCTGATATTATTTTATCACCCAATCTTAAAATATGACCTGATATTCTCAATATCCCCTGATATTACCAATATGATGGTGATGTCATCTTTCGCATTTTAATGAAGTCTGGATATGATGGTGACATCACCATCATATCACATTCGATGAGGAGGGTCATGTTTTTTTTTAATATCCTACATATTGTCATGTACATTGTGCTTTATACATATATAAGTGGCGGACCTGAAGATTTATTAAAGAGAGTTAAATCGTTGCATATGTCTTGCGTATATATCCACAATGACCTGATATGCATTGCATCGTATATGCTAGCCGGATTCGAAAAGGTATTAAAAGCAGCAAATTGCTGGTATGTCCGGGACACTGGTATAATCATAATACATAACCCGATATATGTTGCATTATACATGTTGGAATCGAGAGTGAATAAGTTGCGGTTTATAATGCAGTTGGAGTCCGAAGTGTACATACAAGAATCTTTGTATGTACAGGATATACAAATCGCCGGACGCCAAGTGAACGTTGGATACAGTAAATTCCTTGTATGTTTTTGCTTGCATGATCATCATTTATGACCCGATATGCAACCCGATAATGTACAAAGTGTGGATTTGAAAGGAAATTTAAAAGTGGCTAATTCCTTGTACATTTTATTGCTTGTATATGCAACCCGATATGTACAAAAAGCATATGCATGATGATTTAGCACCCGATATACAAGGAAATGGGCGGGAAAATAGAGCGATGGATTTTAAAGTTATTTTTTTGGAGCCTAATAGCCTGATTTTGGTCAACGATGGTTGACCTGATTATTTTAGGCGTTGAATATGCATTTAAATGCACATTTTTCACAGTTTCATGACCCGATATTCTGTGTTTACACTTTGGCCTGATTTAATGTAATTTTATCTCCCTGCTGGTTTATTAAATGAAGCTGATGCTTATTTCTTGTCTGTTTATTGCAGGATGGTGGAGCTGTTTGAGGCTAAGATCAGGATGGCTAAAAATTACAGAGTTGCATGCAGAGGTAACATGAACCAGAGCTGAGGAGGATATTGTCAAATATGCTACTTGTTAGCTGGAGGATGGACTAGGTCAAAGATGTTGGAATATTCCATGCCAGCTGTATGAGTGCCAACTGGTAAGGCATGTGCAGTTCATCTGAACCGTTGTTTGTTCTGAGAGGATCCTAATCATTAGATCAATGTAATCATTTTTTGGCTTTTGTCCTATATATGAGCCAGAACTTGTCATAAAAAAGGAGGAGATAGATAGAGAGACATAATATCTGGCAAAATAAGGCCAATTACTGTACAATTTCATAGGGGGTCGAATTACTGAGACTAATGAAGACTGAATTATTGAAATGTTAAGGTTCTTTCTTCAGATCACTGTAAATGTACCTGTTCTTGAGCATACTAAATGAAGATGAAGCTTTGGATTACATCCTAATTGTAAACTTTACGTAATCTTCAAGTTGATTTTTGGATATGTACTGGTGAATGTTGTGTTCAAATAGAAGCGCTTTCATTTTATTACATGTTGTTGTCAACTTTTCCTTTGAAGATTTGCACTGGGTCATGCGGATTTGTGGAATGTCCTGGTGAAGTATGATTCTAGTTTTCTTCTCTTCATTGCATGTATGGGAGTATGTATGTGGATCAGTGATCTCAGTCAAGTGATTTTGGGAATCTCATCCTTTCACCTTTTTTTCTCATTTTAATTTCATAAATTCACTTCCATAACTGCAAATCATGATAAATAATGAGTAGAACAGAGAAATATGCTGACATCTCATAGGTAACTGAAAATCATTAGCATATTTGAGCTAAATGCATGTAGTATTGAAAATATCATGTAAAGAATCATAAATAATGGTAGAAATCATGCAAATATCAACCTGTAGGCACATTATTTGAGTAAATTCATAGTGCAGAGGTAGAATTGTTAGAGATTTATGCAGAACAGATACAAACAATAAGATATTTGGATAAATTATTGATGAACTTTGCAGAAATTACTGAAGAGTGTAAGGCCCCTGAATGATTAATAGCAACACATATCAACCACTGAGTAACGTCAGTAGATTATGAACTAATCAACAGAGACTTGGGATCATGAATTCTCTGAATTCATCGTATCTTTCAAGATGAGTAAAGGTTGTTGTGTAACTTTTATTCTATGTTTGTTTATGACTAACATCATCATCAACACTATCTTGGAAAGATACTCTTTTGTGAAATCTTTGATGGTTATGATGCATCATAAGATGCTGTAAGAGGCCAGATTTAGTCTTGGGCCCCCAACCTTTGCATGGTTGTTTTTGGACAAGTGTAAGATGCTTATAAGATGGTAATTAATGTTTACAGCTTGGAGAATCTTAGGAGAGAGAAGGTGAACACCTAGAATTGAGTGGAAAACATTTGTATAAGTATTTTCCGTGTATTTGTTGCTGCAATATAGATTTTAGGTACTTAGGTGCTACCAGAATGTTGTCAGATTGAAGACTTATGGGGAGAGTTGTGTAGTCGATGTATTTTACAATCTTTTTGAGATTAATACAAACTTGTGCCTCTTTCCTGGTGGAGTTTTTTACCTGCAAGTGTTTTCTCCACGTAAACACTGTCATTGTGTTGAGTTCTTCATGTTTGGCATCTTTTCTGTAGTGGGTTTTATGTTTTGTTACAATCTCCATTGTTAAAGAACACTTAAAGATTGCTAAAATTTATTCAAATCAAATTTCCATTAAAGTAGTGTTGCTTTCATTTCTAACAATCCAGTGTGTAAACCTGATGATGTGGAAGTTTGAAAAACTCTACTAAAGGTTAAAAACATATCAAAATTAGACAAAATAAGGCTCCAAGCCTTTAGGTTCATTGCCCAAGCCTATTCCAAGGCAAAATGGGTGGGAAACTTTTATGCCTAAAAAACATGAGCGCATTTTGTAACACGCTCGCATTACAAAGTGCGAGCGTGTTACAAAATGCACTTGTGTTTTGTAATGCGAGTGCATTACAAATCATGCTCATGTTTTTTAACGCAAGCACATTTCTTCTGTGACTAAAAGGTCTGCATACATATTCACAAAATACCTTTCTATGAGAAGTTTGTAATTTCTAGCCCTAAGGACTTTTAAATATTTGAGCCCTTTCCACATTCACATTCACACATGCCATTTAAAATTAACCTTTATCCCTATTCTATATATATATGATGATCATAATTAGGTCCATGTGTACTCTTTTCCCCTCTATATTCTTTATATTCACAACTTAGTTGTAAACCTTAGAACCTTATGAGTGGATCCTTTTCCCTTTGTATTTCACCTAGACACAAGTACCATTTAGCATGCTCATGTCTATACTTTTGGGTGGTGATTTTGACCTAAGCTATAATTACCTAACCTAATATTTGATGATGAGCCCTTGCATCTTACTAGTTGCATGGGGTTAGGTTATGGGGTGACATATAAAAGTTCATACCACCTCTTCTTATCTATTTCTTTCTATTAGATTTACTTCATAAGTCATTCTAGGATGACCACTAATCTAGGATTCCTTCTACTCCCTTTCTTTTAGTACCATGGTTTGAATATTGGATTCTACTCTTGCATATCCCTCCATCTTTTTCATTCCTTCATCCCTAGATATTGTGACCTTCTCCCTAATCCTCTCAAAATCCAAGGTCCACATTGGAAAAATCCTTCAAATGAATCATAGCAAGATACCCCATGCTTCACTTATCTTTTTTCACATGCTTTGTGCCTACCACATACCTCATACCACTACATATGCAATTGAGACCTTTTTGTTTCTCATTTTCAATATTTTCCATTACATTGGAAAAATCCAAGGTCCACAATGGAAAACTCCTTCAAATAAAGACACCTTATCATTTTTCACATTCTTTGTGCCTACCACATACCTCATACCACTACATCTTCTATCTCTTCCATTTGACATGACAAGTTGCATGTCCTAGATGTAATTGTAGACACCTAAAATTTACCATGTCACAACATCACCTTGTTAATACATCATTTGAGACAACTGATGAGACGTTTTACCCTAGTAACATATCCATCACCCAATTAGTTAAATAAATCATTTTAATCCCGTTTTAATCCCTCTTTCCAATTAATTAAATAAATTATATTTATTTAATTAATTTCCACATCATCCCTCATCCAAATTAATTAAATAAATTAAATATTTATTTATTTAATGTATTCTACATCATTCCTTTCCAAAATTAAATAATTTTATTATTTAATTCCACCTTTGTCTCTATCTCCACATTTGTCTCCATGTAAGGTGGAAGCCATTTGACTTTAAATTCTCTCATTCAACCTTCATGAGACACTTGTCAAATGACTACAACTTCATGTATCACTTAATCCTAGCCTTCCATTTCTAATTTAATCCTAGCCATCCATTCCCATCATCCATCTCCTATAAATCAAGCCTCACCCCAGCCATTTGGATATCCACATTTCAAGCATCATTACGATGTTGAAATCATTCTAGGTCTTCTCATTCATCATCTTCACACTATTGTTATGCTACAAAAGTGAACAATCAACATTCTAACCAACCAATCATCCATCAAAGAGAACAAATTTGGTAGATTTGGGTGCATCTACCACATTATATCACGTGTAGAGGACTTGGTTCAAAGGTAAAGGTATAGTATTGTTATCATTATCTTTGAGTTGTCTTCGTACCAATTTTTCTGCCATATTTTTTTGCATGCCCCATTGCTCTAACCCTTGCCTTGCAGGTTTATGCGCTTGATTTTACAAATTTAACATAATTTTTGTCTAGTTTTGGTGGTAGAGTTTTGCAGGTTGCATCCTATGCCAAATCTAACCTCACCATCACATCTAGGAGGCCTCATAGATGAAGATTGATATAAAATACTGTATGTTTTTCTCACAAGAAAATTTTTGAAAATTTTTGAAATGTTTTACTTAGCAGATCCATATACTAGGAACCCGTACCATACAGACCCACAATCTAATCTCACAGGGTTTACTTGTGAAGGTTTAATAGTATTGGTTTGATGATGTAGTGCACATATTTTATTTGTTAAGATCTGATAGACTGTGCATATATATTGTGAGGCCTACCTTTTCATTCCCTTATATTTGACTACTTTATTTTATTGTTGATGATATGTATTAGACTTATGGGACTATTGATCCCGATTTGCAGGATTGTTAGACTTTATGCTTTATGTGGATTTATTATGTTTAGCATGTTTATGATGTGGTTAGACCTTGATATTGATTCACTAATGATGTTAGACATATGATTTACATTATGATGCTATTGGGATACTATTCATGTGATTTTAGTTAGAAATTTATTATGAGACCTTATCTTGTGATGGATGTTTGAAAATGCAAAATTTAGATGTTTTAATTATGACAAGATTTCTTGATGTTTATATGATCTTGTGATGATGTGAGTGTATGTTTCAATTTGCTTCGGCTATTATATACATGTGGGATTAAAATTTCATTTGAGTGCATAGGTGATTCTAATGAAGCCACAGATATTCGGAGATCATCCCACACACTGTGTTGTTTTCACATGTGAAGCCGATTTAGTTCCAAGGGGAACCAAGATCAACTATGTTTGCATGATGAATTTTTGTAATGTTGTTACATGGTGTTAGTCGGGTTAGGTCTACCCTTTTTTTATTTGATTTCTAATTGGTGTTGTAAGTTGTAATGTCATTTGAATTTATGTTTTGAGTTTTAATTTTTGAGACCTTTTTTTATGTGTTTGTACTCAACCTTTGGTGCTCAAAATGGGTTAAATTTGACCCTAGGTTGTACCCCTAGGGTCTAAGGGTCATTTGGGCTTGTGTAACCTTAGGTAAACTCCCATTTGGTCACTTTAACTTCACCCTGAAGTAAAGTGACGAAAATGGAAGCTTGGGAGGGAGAGGATGAGTGGGTCAAACACTCAACCTCTTCCTTTCCTCTTCCCTAGGTTGGGGGAGTCTTCAAGACCCCTTAATTGTGGAGGACTCAACTCCAAGCCTCTCCCATAATTGGTGAGGGTACCTTGGGGTTGAGTGGGCCTTCTTAGGAGGAGATGATTGGGGCACATGTGGCACCCACTCCTTCTTTGACTCCACCTTTCTCTCCCACATAATTAAGCGAGGACAAGTGGATGGGAGAAAGACTTGGTGGATTGGGTGAATGACATGTGTCACCACCCCATTCTAAGAGTCTTGCTAGTAGTTGGGTGGAGGAGTGAGGAGGTGACATGTGTCACCTCCCCATTCCTCAAGGCTCATGAGAAGAGCCTATTTTAATCCATCTTGAAGGGAGGGAGGGGGTTGTTAAATCTTTTGGGGAATTTTTTGAATTTTAATTATTTTGGGAAAACATTAGAGGTGAAATTGGTAGCTCAACTTGGAGAAGGAGTTAGAGGATCTCTTCTCAACTATCTTCCATTTGGGCTTTATAAGGTAGGATTCAAGGCAAATCCATTTCCTTATGCATTTTCTTTACTTGCATGTTGTGTGTGTGTGAGTTCATTTTGTTGTTTTTACTTTGTTGTTGTGGGAAAATTGGGTATGGGAGTTGTGAGAGCCTCTCCTACTTGGGAGAAAATGCTCAACATGTGTGGGGTGGGGGAGGAGTGAACCTCCTCAGGGTCACATCCTTGGTTTCATGGAGTTTTAGCCTTAAGGGCAAAATTGTGAATTTAAACAATATGTGTATAAGAGAAAATTGTGATATGGCTTAAGAGCCAAGAGAAGGTTGTGAAATCATGTTTATATGTGTGGGCTTGAGGCCTTGAGGGAATTATGTTTTGGGAAGTTTTTGGAGTGGCACTCTTGAGTTGAGTGATGTCCGCTCCCCTACTCTATTAAACTCATCTTAAGTGAGTTTTTGTCATGTCAAAGCCATGGGAGCATTCTTGTTTTGTGTTAAATGAATTTGTTGTTAAGTGGTGTGTGCTTACCTTGTGTGAGGATGACCTCCTAGATCAGGGGTGACTCATGAGTGAGTCAATGGTAGGGAGGAGAACATTTTGTTGGGGCTTCTTTCCCTTTTTTGTGTCTTGCAGGAAAATGGAGCTATTTGAAGTTGAAGAAATAATATTATCCTTAATAGTTGTTGTGATGGGTAAAAGTGGGATGAATAAAACTAATTATAATAACCCAAAACACCAATGGAATGTGCATGCAAAAGGAGAGTAAAATGAAAGAAAGAGAGTGATACTCACAACCTTTTACCTTGCGATTTCCATTGTTCGCCTATTCTTTCTTGATCCTTTGGTGATGAAGATGGCCCTCAGGAAGCTTGCTTCCTCACTTTGATTCCTCAAGATGACAAGGAGAAATGGCTAGGATACTTGTTGTGTTGAAGATGAGCTTCAACACAATATGCAATGGGTGATAGATGGTATGGAAATGAGGGTGCCAATGGCGCGCTATGGTTTTTGCAGCATAAGTTTATTCAAGAGTTGGATATGAAATGATAGAAGAAGAGGGTTGTATTTATAGAGTTGTGTGAGATAAGATCAATGGTTGAGAAGAAATAAGAAGATCAATGGAGGAGGATGTTCGAGAAAACATGCGTGAATAGAAGGACACGTGTCATTCAAAAAGAAGCTGTGTTGAGTTAACTGTTTTCTTGATGAGGATGAGTTTTTATTTCTTAAATTAGAATATATTTTTCTAATTTAAGAGCTTTGTTGATAGCTTTGAATCGGTTAACTTAGCTTTTACTTTTGTATGACAAGAAGAATTTATTTTTAGAAGAATTGAAGATTTTTTAGAAGATAAGAAAGGATAATTAAATAAATAAATTTATTTAATTACTTGTAGATAATTGGAAGAATAAATAAAATATTTAAATATATTTTGTTTTTTTGGAGATTTAATTTAAATAAATTTGCATTTTATTTAAATTTAGAAAAATGGATGTTTTAATTAAATAATTAAAATTATTTAATTATTTGGAAGAATAAAGTTGATATAGATTAAATTAATTAATTAAATAAATGTAATTTATTTAATTAAATGGGAGAAGATGAATCAAATAAATAAATTTATTTATTTATTTATTGATAGAGGAATATGAAGATGAAATAAATATTTAAAATATTTATTTAAGTAGAGTCATGTCATTTTTAGGTGTATACATTTTGCCCCTCTTTGATGCAATGTGTTTTATCACGTTGTTTCAAAGAATAATAATTTTTGACAATGATACATGCCCTAGTTTGCCCCTGGTACAAGTTTAACGACAGGATGCCCCCTCCGGAGATTGGACGAGAAGACGGCAAAAACTGTGAGACGCACAATCTCATGAAGAAGAAGGTGGAAGAACAGGTTAGGATGGAGAAAAATAGGACATGGTTCAGAGGAACAGACATGAGAAGCAGTCACATAGTCAGCTATGGTTCACTTGCTATATATAGGAGTTGGGTCCACAAGTTCTATTCATTTGCACACTTGTCCTTAGTTGATTGGTCTTTGAGAGGTTAGGAGAGTATGGGAGCTAGAGCAGTCGATAGAGAGATGGATATTCCATGCGAGGAGCATCAGTTTGAGCAAGTCCAATGATTTGATCGGCCAGCTGAGGAAGGACCACTGGTATGTAGTTCATCAAAACTCACTAAAAGTCATTTATTAGGTCAATAAATGCTTTTAAAAAAAGCTAGGACAGATGCACTGAACTACAGTTCAGCGCATATGCGCTCCGAAATGGCACATATGCTGTGAAGTTGTGCATATGAGATATCTTATGGCGCATATGATAGTTGTGCGCATATAGGCTAGGAACTGGCGCATCCATTAGGGAATGACGCATGTGACACTAGAAGCAGTGCATATGCCAGAATGGTGCATACACGTCAAGGATTGGTGCATTCATGGTGAAGCGGTGCATATGATATGGATCGGTGCATTTGCCACCTGGATTGGTGCATTTGCACTAGGATAATCAGTTGACTTAACAAAATTAACCCAATTGGCACCTTGATTGATGCGTCAATTGATAAGCGATCTCTGAGATTCCTGAGAATCTAGTCAAGAGATGATATGCTATTTTGATTAATTTGATATGCTAAGTCAATGATAGGATAGTTTGACTTCTTTGAGTAGTTTTACTTGGATATGGATTTCTTTGACGTTATGCTTTGCCTGATTGTAGGAGGATATCCGCGATACCCTGATGTCACAAGAGTAGTTCCCTTTGTCGTTGTTGCAGTGGTATATGTTGACAGAGATGGACTGCGAGGCTCTTGGTGCTATGGGTCTATATTACGTTTGTTTCATGCCTAAGGTTCGTGTGAACCATGGGTTGTTGACTGCAGCGGTGGAACGGTTCCACAACGAGGATGGTACATTTCATCTACTGACTGGGGAGATGACTATCACTCTAGAGGACGTGTACAGGATTCTACACCTCCATGTTTAGGGAGAGTTGATAGAGTACAAGCCATAGCGTGATGATGGATTGGCTGAGTGCAGACGGGTGTTCAATGACCCAGAGTTGGTTGACCAGGTGATTTCGTGGCAGGACATTCATGACTGCAGTCTGCTATGACTACTTCCCAGGTATAGTGGTGAGACTGATCGGTGGCGTAGTATGCCCCAATAGGAGGTCACATGTGTTTCCGATTAGCTGGGGGAGGGTGCTAGATAGCATGATTACTGATGGGACTCAGTATGCATGGGGTGTGTGCATGCTAGCACATTTATACAGTGATATGCACTAGGTAGTGTATCATAGAGGGGCTAGTTTGTCAGCAGGCATGTCTCTATTGTAGTTTTGGTTATGGGAGTACATAGCTATCACACAGCTGATATGTCTCTTTCACAGGTAGAGGGGTGAGCCCTATAGCTATGGTTATGAAGGCATGATTTTCCAGCACAAGCTGGGGAAGCTTGAGTATTGGAGACATGCATTGGATAATGTGGATCTGGTTATCTGGTGCCCATACCTAGACTGCGAGGTATGGGAGGATGAGGCTGATGAGTTGCCATACTATTTCCAGACTTGGTGGCTCATTGGTAGGATGAGGTACATATTGGAGCAGCAGATTATGAGCAGGGTACAGCGGTAGTTTGGCCGAGTACAGGGCATGCCACAGGGGTAGGCACAATTCACGAGGACCCATGCAAAGAGATACATGTGGGGTCCCATGGCATCATATGAGGAGGCTTTGGTAGACTTTCAGCAGATTCCCCATGTAGCTTGGTCCATGAGGAGGGATATAGTAGACGTGGGTATGACACCTAACTATGAGGAGTGGTTTACCACTCATTCATTTCCTAGATACTCAGGACCTGAAGAGTTGGCTCCTCGTATAGACGAGGAGGATTCAAATGATGAGGGTGGAGTTGGCAGGAGGAGGAGGAGACAGAGGAGGGGGAGAGGAGATCAGGGAGGTGATGGAGGAGAGGGAGGAGGAGGAGGTGGTAGACCAAGATAGAGGAGGACGTCCGGGGAGGGACCTTTAGTTCAACAGGCCATTGGGTAGCAGCGGGCTATAGGGCAGGTGCTAGCATAGTAGGTGGCACTGCAGAGGCAGATGTCACCACCACAGCAGGTGGTACAGTAGTAGGTGTAGGGGCAGGTACCAGCATAGCAGGTGGTACAGGAACAGGGACCGGTAGGGGAGGCCTCATAACCTAACTTACAGCAGCAGGCTATGGTTGCATTACAGGGTCATATTAGGTAGTTGAGAGCCCATTTGAGAGTAGCAAAGTCACGGAGGGAGGCAAACGCAGGATGGATATCAGAGATATCCAGAGAGTGAGACGCAGCCTTAGCTAGTGTGCAAGTGATGAGGGCAGAGAGAGATGCAGGCATGGTGGCCATAGGTACAGATGGTACTTCCAACTTTTTAGTTTCACAAGTGCAGCAGGCACATACACAATTGGCCTAGGTACAGGGTGAGCTTGCCAGAGCGCAGGCTTAGGCTCAATATTATAGAGGTTTATACCACGGGGCAGTGTCAGCAGACCACCGTGCACCTAGCTACAGGAGTCAATCTGTGGCCAATGGATCCTGATCTGTTACATCAGTGAAAGGTCCCCAGTAGTCAGGGGGAGATAGAGGAGAGGGTAGCGCAGGGAGCAATGATCCACGGCAGTAGGGTTAGATAGATTTGGACACTTGTACCAATTTTTGATCTGATGTACACATTTTTTATGGCTAAGATAGCTTGTATATGTACTATTTTTCCCCGAGACATGTATCACTATCTTTTTGTACATTTTATACATTTCATGACATGACTCTGAGATATGGACAAATATTTTGATATGTTGCACATTTGGATATGTTTTATGTTTTATATGATAATGCAGTTATTGATGTTCTATATGTGGATGTTCTATGTTTATATGTTATGGATGGGATCTTTCTTATGTTGCTTTGTATATGTGATGCATACTAGATGGGTGCAAATACAAATGTGAATGTTACTGATATGATTATGTAGTTCTATATGTTTTTGTCTATGTTTGTGATTTTGATATGATGTATGGATGCAAATGGATGTGGATGACCTAATGCACTTATTGTGTATGCAAATGATTTAATCATGTGAATGACTATCTCATGTGATATGTTATGCGACCTATGCTATGTTTTTGATATGTCCAAATGTACTCAATCGACACAGAGATGATATAGATATGGAAGAAAGAAATGAAAGAAAAATGGGTTTTCAATTGATATGCTGTAGGATTTTCTTATTGCATCATTGATATGGATTTTTGGATATGGGATGGATGTAGATTGTCATCATTAGATCACAAGTACTTTTCTTTCATCATTGGGAACTTTTTGTTTCTTTTCTCTTTTTGAAATGTTGTAAGGAAATATAAGCATCTAGGTACAATTAAACCGAGATGACCTGAGTATTCCTTACATGGATTTTGATATAGCAAGTTGATACAAATATCTAGTCAAACTTGAATCTAGATGACCTGAGTACTTCTTGCATTTCAACAAACAAGGATTGCCCCTTTTCATGTTCAGACCTCCGAAGTCCTTGATGATCTTTTTCTAATCATGTTGTTAGACAAAAGTCGTCACATTACTAAAGTTTAATCCACAAACAATAGACAAAGAAAAAGATTATGCCCCCATCATAGCATCTCTAGCTTTTGGCATCCTTGAGTAGCATAGGAAGACATAATGAAAAAAATCCAAGACTTTGTTGAGTTAACCTGTTCAAAAGCATTCTTGCATTAGATGTGTCTTTTTGCCATAATTGATATAGAATTAGTTTAAGTGTTTCGGTATGGTGCTCTACTTTGGACAGGTTGATGTTTTGTGCCAAGATTTTTGTTTTTGAGAAGTTTGTTTTGCTACATGCGCTTGTCTAGTGAAAGGTATCACAATCCTTTATTGGTATCCTCTTAGAACAAGTGGCAATAAAGAATCCAAGTCCACAACTAGGTCGAGGAGTTGCCCCCAGTTTAGACAAAGGACCAACTTATTATGGGTGATAGGACATACATACATGGAGAGATAGACCCTAAGGGACTAACCTAGTGCCTCGAGGGCTCATTGCTAAATGGCCTTGCCTACGTGATGATGCAGAGGCAACATAGTTCAGGGTGAACCTAATGGACCTATGACCTAGGCAATGGCAAAGATGCAGAATGGTACAGATAGTAGGACAGACGACACACAAAGGAAGGGAGAGGAAAGAAATGGAGTGGAGCGGTGCAGAGCCTCGAGGGAGCATTGAGAATGGCCTTGCCTATGTGATAGCTCAAAGGCGACGTAGTTCGACAATGGTTCAAAAGACTAGTTCAAGATGAATGATATGATGGACATAAGAGATATGAGGTCATAACAGATGGAGGAAGTGGTTTGTCGTAGATAGTGCCTGTTTACCAGGTTTTCACCACTTGCTTTTATTTACATGAAAGCTAAAAGTACTCACAATGCCTGTTTGCCAGGTTTTCATCATGGTACCTATCCCAGGCACCTATTTGCCAAGTTTTCACCAGAGGACCATTTTTTGTTATTTTTCCATTTTTTGATTTTTTGTTTGTTTTTTATCACTTTTCTATTTTTTTTGAATTTTTAAGGACTCCCTTGCATTGGGCTTTTAGGTGTAGAACTTGACGAGATGCATGTTGTTGATAGGATCATCAAATAGTTCACCTTCAGATGTAGCCAATTGATATGCTCCTGACCCATAAGCTACAATGATGACATAGGGACCTAGCTAGTTGGGTTTGAACTTGCCTATATTTTTGCGATCTTGTTGATTTCTAGGGTTTTCTCTTAGGACTAGATCACCAACTTGTAATACTTAGGATTTTACCTTGTGATTATATCTTCGGGACATCCATTATTGATAATCTTTTAGGTGGTTAAAGTCTTGTTGCCTTCTTTCTTCGAGCAGCTCTAACTCTTGAAGTCTGGACACTCTGTATTCTTCATCAGATATGAGGCCTTTTAACAAAATTCATAAGGATGGGATCTCGACTTCAATGGGCAAGACGGCTT
The DNA here is from genome assembly GCA_027924645.1 of Cunninghamia lanceolata. Classification (NCBI taxonomy): domain Eukaryota; kingdom Viridiplantae; phylum Streptophyta; class Pinopsida; order Cupressales; family Cupressaceae; genus Cunninghamia; species Cunninghamia lanceolata. The sequence continues at coordinate 4,548,098 of BSBN01000738.1, forward strand.
CAGATCCGTAGACCAGGGAGTATGGTGTTGCACCTATGGGTGTGCAGATGCTTGTACGATACGCCCATAGCGTTGGATTTAACTGGACATGCCAATCATGGCTGGCATCATTGACAATCTTCTTTAGGATTTTCAGAATGGTTTTGTTTGATGCCTCCGCCTGGCCGTTGCCTTGTGGGTAATAGGGGGTTGAAAAGTGGTGCTAGATATGGCATTTGTTGTATAGTTCCCTGACATCTTGATTTTTGAAAGGTCGTCCATTATCCGTGACAATGGACGAAGGGATACCATAGAGACATGATGTAGTTCAAGATAAAGGAGGCAATTTGCTTGCCTGTGATATTGGCTAAGGGCACGACTTCAATCCACTTTGTAAAGTACTCAGTGGTAGTGATTATGAATTTATGGCCGCTAGATGAAGAAGGGTGAATCTTGCCCACTAAGTCAATTCCCCACTGACATAAAGGCCAAGGAGTCGTTAATGGCTGTAGTTCCTGTGCTGGTGCATGTATCAGGTTCCCATGGATTTGGCACTTTTTGCACTTCTTTACAAAATGATAGGAATCTTGTTCCATGGTTGGCCAATAGTATACCATGCATATGAGTTTCTTGGCTAGGGTAGGGCCACTAGAGTGGGTCCTGCATATACCGTTGTGCACTTCGTTCAGGGCGGTTTGAGATTCCTCACTATCGAGACATCTAAGGAGTACCATCAAGACATCTATGATATAGAGTATTGGTGACAATGGCATATTGGGATGCCTGACAGATGAAGGTTCATTTTTGGTTACTAGAGAGATCAGGTGGGAGGGTATTCTCTTTAAGATAGGCAAATATTTTTCCATAAAGGGGGGAATCAACTCCAACAATGTGGTAAATGATATGGGATTCAGGTGTGTCATATGCAGGACAGGACACTGGCTCTACCAAGAACTCATAACGTGCTTGAATATTTGGAATATCGAGGAGAGATGCAATTGTTGCCATGGCATTTGTAGCTTTGTTCTCAATCCTTGGGATCTACTCAAAAGAGATCTTGACAAAGTATTCTTTGAAGTCATCTACCATTCATTTGTAAGGGATTAATTTCTTATCTTTTGTTTGGTAGTCGTCATTTACTTGATTTATGACCAGATATGAGTGACCATACACCTGAAGTTCTTGGATATTCCATTCAACTGCTAGCTTGATGCTCATGACTAGGGCTTCATACTCTACCACGTTGTTAGTGTAGGGAAACAGTAATTTGTATGATTTAGGAATGGTGTCGCCACTAGGGGTGATCAACAAAATACCTTCTCCTAACCCATGCTGAGTATATGAGCCATCAAAATACATTTTCTAGGTTGTTGTGTTTATGTGGAAGATAGACTCATCTAAAAATTCAAAGCTCAAAGGGTTGTCATCCATTAGAGGTGCATTTACCAGTTGATCTGCAAGTATTTATCCTTTTATTGCTTTCCTGTCTACATATTCAATGCCAAATTCACTGAGAAGCATGACCCATTTGGACAATCTACCTGTTAAGGCTGCTTTGTTGAGTAAGTACTTGAATGGATCAATCTTTGCTACCAGTTTGATAGAATGTGACAACATGTAATGTCTCCACTTTTGTGAGGCGAAGACCACAACGAGACATGCTCTTTCAATTGGTGTGTATTGTAGTTCATATCCAACAAGTGTTCAACTGATATAATAGATTTCTTGTTCTTTCCCTTCATAATTTTGCTGTACGAGGAGAGCTCCTAGAGCTGTTGGTGTAGCCAAGATATACAGTAGCAGAGGTTTTCCCTGAATAGGTGGAATCAATACTGGTGGTTAAATTAGGTATTCTTTTAACTGCTGAAATGCCTACTCACATGAATCATTTCATTTGAAAGGGACATTCTTATGTAGAAGGTGAGAAAATGGGTGGCACTTGTCTGCCAATTGAGAAATGTATCTTCTGATAGATTATAGTTTTCCTTGTAGGGACCTTAGCTGAGTGAGGTTCTTAGGAGGCGTCATTTCCATGATGGCTTTCACTTTAGCTGGGTCGACTTTGATTCCATTTACAGACACTATGTATCCAAGTAGCTTACCTGAGGTAAATCCAAACACACACTTCTTTGGATTGAGGCACACATTAAACTATTCCAGTCTTTTGAAGATTTTGTCTAACACTGCCAGGTGTCCTCTTGTGAGTGATTTTGCTAGAATGTCATCAACATAATATTCCATTATAGTGTGCATCATGTCGTGGAAGATTGTGGTCATAGCTCTCTGATATGTTGCGCTAGCATTTTTCAAACCAAATGGCATGACACACCAACAATAGGTGTCCCAAGGACATGTGAATGCAGTTTTGTATTGGTCTTCAGGTGCAATTTTTATCTAGTTATATCCATAAAAACCATCCATTAGTGACAGCATGGTGTGTCCTATTGTGAGATCTATAATCATGTCAATGTTTGGCAGGGGGAAATCATCTTTCAGACAAGCTTTGTTCAGGTCCCTAAAGTCATTACATATTCAAACTCTGCCATCTGGTTTGGCAACTGGTACTATGTCTGAAATCCACTTAGGATAGTCTATCAGTCTGATGAATCTGATGTCTAACAGTTTCTTCAGTTCTTCTTTCACCATGAGGGCTACATGTGGGTGCATCTTTCTGAGTTTTTTCTTTACTATCTTAGCTCTTGGAGCTGAGGATAAGTGATGCATTATGAGATTTGGATCGAGCCCTAGCATGTTTGCATATGTTAAAGTAAAGTTGATTTGTTTTCTCTTGAAGAAGTCGGTGAATGCTGGCTTTTCTTGTTCTATTAAAGATTGTGCCATGTGGATCATTCTAGGATTATCGCCTGTACTGACATTGATCAGTTCTACTGGTTCTATCAAGATTGAAGATCTCTCCTGATGTGTAAGATTGGGTAGAGGGTCAAGCTTTCCATCCTTCGGTGCCTCATAGATGTTTTCACCATTGGATACGTCTATATTTTTACTTTTTTCATGATCTAACACTGCCATAGAATAGTTTTCACGATTAGATCTTTCTTTCATTTTGACATTTTTGAGACTGAAAGGCTTGACACTCTCTCCAAAATAGGCCTTCTTGTTGAGTTCTATGGCATAGCCAGCTCTGTGGTCCCCTGTGGGTATATGATCTCTAAGCTCAAGATAGTCTATGATGGCTTCATCATTCTGAAAGGTATCGAGCTCAGGGGTAGTGCCTTGTAAGTCCCAATCTATGAGTTCAGAGTGCACCAATGGTAAGGGGTCATTGGGTTGGTCCAATTCGATGGTGTTGATGGTTAAGATAGAGTTGTTAAAAGCACAGACAAAGTCTATGATGGTACTCTCTATTAGCAGATCCATCAAGGGGTGTATCATTCTTTCCTCACGACTTTCACTATCATTATTATGCAGGACAAACTGTAGCAGTCTAGCCCTTGGACCTTGTCTCTCATTTGCATGGGTTGGGTCATACTCGTGGACAACATCGATATCTTTTTCATCACAAGATAGCTCCGAGAGACTATCCCACTCATATTCATTGGAATCAGTCTCACTCCCTAATTGCAGTTGCTGAATTTGATCAACTAGATTACTAGTAGATGTTTCTAGTTGTTTGCCTTTATTCTTATTTGATCTGTTGGTTCTTGATATGCCAGTGTAACCTAGCCTTGTAGTGTCTCGGGCTGTTAAGGTATGAGGTTGGATGGGCTTAGTGATACCATCTTTTATTGAACTGAGTGGACCATGTCCTTCATATCCCATTCCTTGTAGCATTTGGAATCCTTGACCATATTGTTCAGTTTGTATAGTAGTGTGATGGTCTTGTTGTGTTGATGAACTGCCTTCATCTTTGTATAACCATTGTAGGATATCCTTTTCATCACTCTCATCTTCGAGGATTCCCCATTTGATAAACAGACCTTTGGTAGTTTTGTCTACTTTGGATTTTCTTAGGGTAGGTCTTCCATATGATCTTGGAGATAGGGGGAGTTGTGCCAAACAGATGGATTGGGAGATTGTGTACTCACCCAAGCCCTTATCTTTGAGTCTGAGGTCAGGTTGGGATGTCTTTGAAGTGGAAGCAAGTGAAACTGGGTCAACACGAGATGAAGATGAAGTAGAGGCACGGTTATTAGGAATCACAACTTCAGGTTTAGATTGAATGGAGTTGTAGTACTGAAATAGATTGGGGTCACCTTGTATGGTGATCTCTTGACCTTCATAGGGGAATTTGATACACTAATGGTATGTTGACAATACTACTTTTAGAGTGTGTATCCATGGTCTCCCAAGAAGAATGTTATATGATAGCTCCATATTGAGGACTTGGCAAGCCACATCATTTACTATAGGTCCCACTCTAATTGGTAAAGTAACAATTCCTTTGGAAGTTCTCTCCTCCTCATCGTAGGCTTTGATAGTGATTTTCTTTTTTGGATCTATATCTTTCTCCAAAAACCTCAATGCAAGGATTAGCTTCAAGGTGTAAATATTCAAACTAGCTCCTCCATCAATTAGGACACTTTTTATCTTGTGTTTGTGTATGAAGAGAGGCGTTATGAGGTTGGGTTATTGACATATCATCCTTTTCAGTGAATGATAGGGAGTGAGGCGAGGTAATGTGACCTACCATGGTTTGAAACTGTTCTTCGATGAGGTTCGTTGCAACAGAGGCTTCAAAAAGAGCTTTGTCAAGTATGGCCCTATGAGACAGGGATAGACGCAGAAGTTCTAGAATGGAGATATGCACAGGTGTCTTATGTAGCTGATCCAAGATACTATACTGATTAGCCAGAGGGGCGGAGGCTCCCCTAAGAGTGACTCTATTACTGTGGGTGGTAACATTGCAATCTGGATCTTTGTTTATAGTGATCACATTGATGTGTGAATCACTTTGAGAGATGTGGTTAACAACATAGTCAAAACCGATGTTTGTGTAATTCGCATTGTTAGCTCCACTGTTGTTTTGGTTGGAAGGTCCTCCTTGCTCATAGTTGGGAAGAGAATCCTTGAATGCCTGATGATCATTATTGGAGGTATGTCTAGCAAGTGACACTTTATTTTGTTCGATCAAGTCTTGGATAGTAAGCTTGAGTGCAATGTAATCGTTGGTTTTGTGCCCCCTGTTTCGGTGGTACTCATAGAAATCATTGTCATTCCACCAAGGAGGTTTGACTTTTGGTTCATATTCTCGTGTCGTTGGAAGTATTATGATCTTACTTGTGACAAGCTTCCATAGGGCAGTTTCCAATGATTCTCCCAAAGGTGTAAATTTTCTCCTAGGTTGAAAATTTGTAAACTGTGATTCAGTGTTTCTTGGTTTGTTTTTGTGGGGGGTTGTTTTGAGGAGTCGATAAGTTGAAGATTGGTTGTTTTGGTGCCGCATTCTTGGAATCTACCACCCCATCATTCACAATGTTTTTGTTCTTTGTATAGAATCTTGGTTTATCTACGTTGGTATTGGTACTTGGAGTGTCCTTATAGAGCTTTATTTGACCTTTTGCGATTAAAGCCTTTTCAATGATTAGACCCATCTCAATGACCTTACTAAAGGAAGTAGGACATTGGATTTGTATCTGATAGCTTAGGTCAGTTTGTAAGTTATGGACAAACATTTCCAGCATTTGTTTTTTAGGCATTTGGTGTGGGCACTTACTTGCCAACTGTCTCCATCTTTGTAAGAAGGCAGCAAAAGATTCTCCACCTTTTTGCTTAGTATTGCAAAGATCTAAGATTGAGGTGTCATGCTCAATATTATAGGAGAAGTGTGTGACAAATTTGTTCACAAGTTCATTAAATGTTCTAATGTAGGGTGGTAGTCTAGAAAACCATTCCATGGCTTGTCCTCCTAAGCTTCTTGGAAATAGCTGCATAAGGTAAGTATCATTGTGTGTGACTTCAAGACAAGCAGCATTGAATTCCCTAATGTGGTCCCTTGGATCACCCTTTCCTTGATATTTATCAAATTTTGGCACCTCAAACTTAGAGGGGAAAGGTATCATGATTAAGGTCCTATCAAAAGGATGTGGAGAAATATCCTCTAGGGAGTAATGGTTAGTTGATGCTCCTGTTTGCATGTCTATGAATTGTTGTTGTAAAGCTTGGATTTGTTGGGTCATTAAGCTTAAGGCATTCGTAGAATCAATGGTTGTTTTGCTTTTGTCTGTGAGTATTTCTTCATGTGTACTTCCCTCAAAATCTTTAGGGAGCTTGACTCCTAGTTGTGCTAGGTGTAGAAAGAATTTGGTAGGATCTTGGGCAAGTACCTTATCCATTATGTGTTGAAATCTTCGGTCTTGCTGTGTTTGGAGGACCTCTTCCATAGAAATTTCCTCATCACTTTTGTGAGAGTTTGGAGTAGTTTTCTCATCCATTTCAATCTATTTTTATTTTTAGGACCTCATTAAGACCATGCAAGGTGACTAGAGATGGGATGAAGTGAGTTTGAAAGATTTGAGCAAGGGGTACTAGAATGTGTCAAGATTTGAGCAAGGTTCTCCTTAGATCTAATTGGTGTCAAACAAGTTGGGTGAACAAAACGATAGTCAAAGTAAGGATGATAGAAATCCATTTACTTGATGTAGACTAGTTTTGCACAAGCTACTAGTGGAGTTCTGAGAGAAAAGGATAAGTGATCCTTGATAGTGGAGACTCACTAGGTTTGTTTGAGGTTTGATGTGATCAAGAATAGCTTGGTTCTAACCTTGTTGGATTTTGGAAGAATTTTGCTAGATTTTTGGATGAGAAAGTGTGGGAAAAGCAGCTATGGTGCAGAAGAAAAGAGAAATGGTTGACTTGCATGATTCTAATCAGATTTTGGATCAACTGAGACAAGTTTGAAATGGTTTTCTGAAAAGTTGAAAAATTTTCTCTTGGAAGGTACGGAATAGCTCTCTATTTTTGGATGCGCAAGAGTAAATGCACCAGAACAGATTGTAAAAGTGCCACAAGTCAAAGCAAATGTGCTATTTTGGCAATTTTCAAATGTGCCGCAACAAAGTTCAAATGTGCTACAAGTCTAAGAAAATGCACCGCAAGTCGCAGCAAATGCGCCATTCTAGTTTTCAGTCTGGTTTTGCAGAGTTTTTGGCACATTTAAAAAAAAAAACTATTTTTGATTGAAAACTTGGTCTTTTCTTGAATTTTGATTTTCAATTATGGCAAAAGACACAGCAAGCGCATAGAATTTTTCATGATTTTTATCTTTTGTTATTTTTTTGTATATTTTAGACTTTTTGACACAAGAACAAGTACAACCTAGGTTGGAAAGGACAGTAGTTGAATCCCCTAGCACCGGCTCCCCTCCATGGCACTCACTTCTCACGCATACCAGATCTAGGTTTCCTTAGGCTCGTACCCCCACCGAACCATAGGATTGTCCCTACTACCTCTGCTAAGAATCACATGAATCAGGGCCACTTCAAAGGCTCCACCTTTTGTGTCAACAAATAGGGGTTTTTGGTATACTAGACAAGTGGCTAAGTAGTCAAGGCAACTGTTCAAGTGGTTACACGTGCAGCAACAATACTCTCCGTTATGGAGTCTCCCAGCCTCCAAGGGTTATGCCTTGGAGGGTTTTGGGGGAGGTTGGCTATCGGTGTAACATAGCAGCACTCATTGCAGGAAGCTTTCACCTCAAGCACAGTTTATTTAAAGTGGATCAGTAGGGCTTGGCTTTAGTCTGTTTCCACTCAGGGTTGTTCCCACTTGGACAGGCGGGCATCCAAGGATAGGCCCCTCTAAAGTTTAAACATAGGGAATAACAAGTTTGGCATTCTGGTCACCCAGTAAAGGGTAGAGCATAAGCCTATTGTCATTTAACAGTCACAGAAGGCAGTGATTAATCCAATCCTAGTTAAAAGGAAAAAAAACTAAATTTGATATCTACTTGGTCACTCACGCATTTGTTAACTTTGAAGTGTTTAAAAGATAGCAATGGTTCATTTCGTTTGTGAGATAGCAATGTTGTAACTAAGAAAGATAGCAATATGCAAAGATAGCAGTAATGCAAAGTTAGTAATGGTTCAGTTACTATCCTCCTAGTTAAAGACTACATGAGATTTGCATGCATGCATTTTTTATTTATTTTTATTTTTTCCCTTAATTAATCTAAGTGAATTAATTAATGCAGCTAAATGATCTATCCAACTCCTAATCCTGCAAGGCAAATGTTAGCATTAATCAAAAAAATCACAAAAAAAATCCTAAAATCCTAATGAGAAATTAGATGCGCCACTATACAATCTGTATGTGCAGAAACAAAGACTGTAAGTGTTGTTTTACAGATGCGCTAAGACAGATGTCAAAAGCGCAGGAAGAAGAGACAAATGTGTTAATTTAATAGATGCGCCATGAAAATGTATGTAAGTGCCATGAGGTAGGGTGTATGCGCCGAGATTCTACAGGCACCGGAATAGGAAGTGTATGCGCCGTGTCAGAGAATGGATGCACTGTAGCACCGTAGACACTAAAACAGAAAGTAAAAGCACTGATTCAGAGGTTATTTGTGCTAGAAGTCTCTCTGCACTGTAGAAAGAGGTAAAAGCGTTGGCTCAGGGGATGTATGCACTGGATGAACCTGTTAGAAGCCTGTATGAAACCTGTACGGAACCTGTCACTAAGAAACTCAGATTTTTGGTTAGATTAGGGGCAAGGGCCCCATGGTGGGTGCCAGAAATGTGATGGGTAAAAGTGGGATGAATAAAACTAATTATAATAACCCAAAACACCAATGGAATGTGCATGCAAAAGGAGATTTAAAATGAAAGAAAGAGAGTGATACTCACAACCTTTTACCTTGCGATTTCCATTGTCCACCTATTCTTTCTTGATCCTTTGGTGATGAAGATGGCCCTCAGGAAGCTTGCTTCCTTGCTTTGATTCCTCAAGATGACAAGGAGAAATGGCTAGGATACTTGTTGTGTTGAAGATGAGCTTCAACACAATATGCAATGGGTGATAGATGGTATGGAAATGAGGGTGCCAATGGCGCGCTATGGTTTCTGCAGCATAAGTTTACTTGAGAGTTGGATATGAAATGATAGAAGAAGAGGGTTGTATTTATAGAGTTGTGTGAGAGAAGATCAATGGTTGAGAAGAAATAAGAAGATCAATGGAGGAGGTTGTTCGAGAGAACATGTGCGAATAGAAGAAGGACACGTGTCATTCAAAAAGAAGCTTTGTTGAGTTAACTGTTTTCTTGATGAGGATGAGTTTTTATTTCTTAAATTAGAATATATTTTTCTAATTTAAGAGCTTTGTTGATAGCTTTAAATCAGTTAACTTAGCTTTTGCTGTTGTATGACAAGAAGAATTTATTTTTAGAAGATATGAATATTTTTTAGAAGATAAGAAAGCATAATTAAATAAATAAATTTATTTAATTACTTGTAGATAATTTAGAAGAATAAATAAAATATTAAAATATAGTTTATTTTTTGGGAGATTTAATTTAAATAAATTTGCATTTTATTTAAATTTAGAAGAATGGATGTTTTAATTAAATAATTAAAATTATTTAATTATTTAGAAGAATAAAGTTGATATAGATGAAATTAATTAATTAAATAAATGTAATTTATTTAATTAAATGGGAGAAGATGAATCAAATAAATAATTTTATTTATTTATTTATTGATAGAAGAATATGAAGATGAAATAAATATTTAAAATATTTATTTAAGTAGAGTCATGTCATTTTTAGGTGCATACAATTATTATCTTTTTTTTTAGCTCTTGAGAGAGCATGGCCAAGTTAGGTCGCCTTGTGTATCATTTTTTTTTTAGTTTCAAAAGAGGAGACCTTGTTCTCCCTCTCAAGATGTATGAGTTTATTTTGCTACTTGTGTTGTAATAAACTATTTACTTTTGGAGAATAGAAGATTTAAATTGCTGATTTTAATGCCTAAAAGAAAAAAAATAGAGTATTGAGGGAAAAGCATGGTCTTATTGCTATTTCACTTGTATGTTTAATTTTCAATAATAGGATAGTTGTTGTTTTATTGTTGTGAGACAAATGAAAATTTTACATTTTTCTTAAGAGAAGGAAATTTAGTTGTTGCTGTTATTTTGAAGGATTAAACTAAATGCATCTATTTAGATGAAAAAAAAAAAAAAATCTTAAGAAGATTAGTTTCATGTTGGCTATATTATGTCAAAATCAACATTTTAGTGAAGGAAATGTTCATTTCATATTTTACTAGAAAATATGTTTTTACAAAAAAAAAGGGGTTCATTTGCTCAATATAAATTTGTTATAGAGAAATGTTTCTTTGCTTTATTGCCTTTTTAAAAAAAAATTTGAGAGATTTAGAAGGACAAATATATTTGAAAATACAGTTATTTATAAGCAAATATATATATATATATATATATATATATATTTGACAATATATTAAAAATATATATATATTTAAATATGTACATTCATATATATATATATATATATATATATATATATATAACCCATTAAAAAAAATTGTTGTGTAAAGGACGTGGACCGAACTACGTATTTTTTTAGCAGATTGTAGTTTTAAAATCAAAGAAAGATGTGTTTGGTGGGGAGGGTTTTGACCCCCCCACTGCCGCCATTAAAAGGAGTGTGGGGAGGGACGAGCCCCACCCACACTCCATTGTAGTGGAGTGTGGGTGGTGCTCGACCCTCCCCACACTCCCCAAACCCCTATGTAGACTGCCTTCATCGTCACCACCGCCGCTGCCTTAACCCCCACCGCAATCCCACACCCCACTACACTCCTTCCCCTCTGCAGACTCCCCACACCCCCTCTAGCAACTCCCTCCTCCACCACTAATAATCTCCAAACACCCACAGTCCACCGCCATGGATTTGGCCTTTCGGCCTTTTAATTTGGAATACCTCAATTCCATCACTGCAATATATATATATATATATATATATATATATATATATATATATATATATAAATGCAAACGGGTATATTAAATAGGTATACCTCTTGCTTTGAACTTCATTCATGGCTTCCCATCACCACAACCTGCAACACCATAAGAGAGAAGAGAAGTAGAGAGAAGAAGGAAAAGAGATGGAGAGAAATGGGGGCTAGGGTTTTCCTCCTCCATCTCTTAAGGAAATTATTTTTTTATTTGGAAGGATTTTAGGGCTAGCATTTTAAATTTGACTTTATTTAGTTCCCTCTCCTTTTTAATATTTTTCTTTGATTTGTTTTAAATTTATTCTTAAAATGGGATTGGAGATAAATATAGGATGGGGAAAATTTTAATTGGGAGATGTTCCTATTTCTTTTAATTGTATAGTGGTATGGTAAAATTTAAATAAAATAGTTTAAGGCTAGAGTGAGTTTATATATTTTGGATTTCAATTTTATTATTGAAAAGGGATTTTATTGTTTATTTTATTTCTACTCCAATCTAACTATTGAGATGTTTTTAACTTAAAACAATAGGATTAATCAATGGCTTGCAAACATTTATCAAACAAGGTTAGTGGCAATTTAGTTGTTATTAGTTTGGTAATTAATTTAATTAATCTAGAGCGATTTTATTAGTGTAATAAAGATGTCATTTTAATCCAACTTGGAAACCTAGTAAACTATCTAAATGAAGTTAGTATAGCATGCTTCCATGATCTAGTCTACCAAGAAATTAGGAATAACATAAAAGATGCAGTATAGCTTTGATTGATAGAGAATGTGAAGGAGAACAAATTAATTGATCTTGTTGAAAATGTTCTGGACATCTTAGTAGAGATTTCATTAATGAGTTTTGGATTTTTTAATTAATCTAATTAACTTTTCTAATAAACCCTAATCACGCCCATGAAGTGTTATGCTACTAGATTTTTTTAGAATCTAGGGTTTAGCTAGGTTAGTGAATTTTAACCTTGCTTAGGATTAAATTATTGTTTTTGTTGTTGACATTATGTTTTGGAATTAATTATATTTTTCTTGCACTAGAAATTGGCTTTTGATTTTGACTTGTGTCAAAATCTCATCATCCACATAAGTCAACCTAGGGTTTTGATCTTTGATCCTAACCCTATTAGCGATGTTAATCGCGTCGCATCGACCCACCTAGTTGACCTTCATCACGTAGGGGAATTACGCTGGAGATCACATTACCTTGCCTTTGACTGACTTGTTTATGCCTTGTGCGTATTGCCACCGAGCACGCTTACACGTGCAAGGTGGTTTCTTGGGAAGCGTGGAAATTTTTTTGGTATTTTGTGTCATGACCACATGACATATGTGGACATGCCACGTGTGATGCATGTCGTGACCACATGGGAAATGTGGGCATGACATATATTGCATATATTTTGTTTAGATCTGATCGACTCTGATTGTCGATGGCATCTGTGTTCCTGCTAACCTACTTTTAAATTTTCTCTGTCAACCACCATCGCCACCCACTATCCACTCTTATCACTCTTGTCGATCACCGCATACCAAGATGTTTGTATAATGCATACCATAGGTTTAACATTTGGCACCAGGTGTTTTATTACATTTCTATGGTTTCTAATTTTTACATCGATGCATATTTAAAATATTGGATATCCGCCCTTGCTTGGTGTAGTCTAGACTTAGTCATAGAGGGCTATACTGGATGACACTCACTAGGATCTACCTTCATTTGAGCGGTACCATCCGCTAAGATATGCACTGCCATCAGGTTACCCTGGTAACACTAGCTCTTTTATATGAACTGACATCACAATAGAATACAACCATATATAGACCCAATGATTTTGGTTTTAATCCTTTAATCTACTCTCACTATCGTAGAAGGCATCTATTAATCAGCATTGGAAGATTCTACAAATTACCCAATCATATCTTGGAAGATTCCATAGATTACCAGATCATATCTTCCTCGGATCCACAGGCTGAATTGTATGGTTTTCCTACTCCTTTGCCATTATCCACATTTTAGTTGTATAGGGGTAAAATCATTATCGGCTAAATATAGTTTTTGATTAGGCTTTAGTTTTTCCTCTTTTTAGTCTTTAGTTATTTTTAAAATGATTTTGTATCGTGTAATATATTTTTTCTACAAAGTAACATATTTTTAATATGATTTTATTTTAAACTTAGTTTTTTTTTAAGGTTATTAGTTTTTAATTAATTAATTAATTTTTAATGTTGAGAGGCATTCTACAATGGTAGCAAGGGGTGGAGTGTAATGGCATGAGTATGTTAAAAAACATTTACCTTTTACCTTAAAATTGATAGTCATTTACATGTCAAATTATTAATATTTAGTAATAAATATAATATAAATCCAAAATAAGATACATTCTCAAGAAAGTAAATTAAAACTCAAGAAAAATGTTAGAAAGTCAAATATTGTTAAATGAAATCAATTTTTTTAAAAGTTAATGGGTTAAGAAAGAAAATATTTTGATTACTTAATTTGGGATTTTTTTAATTTGTTAATTATAGTTGAGAAATTGGTGGACATAGGGTTGAGTAAAGAAAAAAATGTCAACAGATATCAATTTGAAGTAAAATAAAATAACTTAAAGTAAATAAAACAACTTCAAATTAATATCTCTTGGCATTTAATATTAATATTTAATAATAAACATAATATTTCCAAAATAAGGAGGTAAAACAAAGATATGACATCATCAACACTATCATGAAAGAAAATAAAACTCAAAAAACTGTTAGAAAATCAAAACATTACTTTGTATATATTAAATGAAAGAAAAAGGGCTACAATTTTCTGAAAAAAATGTTAGAAAATGGAACATTACTTTATATTATTAAATGAAAGAAAAGGGTTGTGATTTTTTGAATAATTTCAACCAAAATTTTATACATGTTTTAGGTTTGAATCTTAATTAATTTATATAAAAAATGTAGTAGTGTAATTTAGTCAATAAAAAGTTTAAATTTGATTTGCTAATTAATTTGATGGGCAAGATATAAACCTTAAATAATTAAATAATTAACTAAAATTATGTATGTAGTAAATAAAATGGTTTTAATGTGAAGTAAATAAAATAGCTTCAAATTGATATCTCTAAGGCATTTCTTAGATAGATGTATTTAAGATATCTATACTAGTTTATATTGTTTTTAATTTATTTTTTATTTTTTAATTTAGTGTTTTAATATAGGTTAATTTATTTTATGGTAAAATAGATTTTAATTTTAATTTAGTATTAGTATTAGATTTTAATTTAGTATTCAATTTTAATTTAGATTTTAACTTTAGATTTTAATTTTTTATTTTAATTTACTGTTAATTTTAGATTTTAATTTTTAATTTGGTTTTTAATATTAATTTAACTTTTAATCTAGATTAGTTAATTTAGTTTTAATTGTGATAAGAGTTTGCGTTTAATTTTCTAATTCTACTATAGTTTAAATTTTTTGTCAAATTGTTTAGACTAGCTAGTACTTTTGTTTTCCATAACATAGTCATTTTTTGCATTTTAGTCTTTTTTTTGTTTTGCTTGTCACTAACCCTTTCCTTGCAATGATATCATTTGTCAAAGACAATTTTCATCAAACACTCACAAGTCAGTTGCAAGTTCTCACTTGTCAAAGACATCATTTAAAACCTTGTGCTTGCTTTATCTAGTGGACCTAATTGTGACTTGTGGAGTGTGCCTCGTCATCAAAGTTGAAGACAACATTTCTAGGTGCACTCAACACAACTTTCATCTTTTCATTGCACCAAACAACTTGTTTGCCATCACACTTCGATTTGGGCTTTAAAACAAACAACTTGTTTGCAATCACACTTTACAATTGGGCTTAAAAGGAACCTATGTCTTCCTCATCACATTTAGCTTTGAGTTTAAAACAAATTTGTGCTTGCATTGCTTGGTGGATTTGAGTGTGATTGAGGGTGTGTATGCTCTTCTCATGCACTTCGCGTGATCTTGAGAATAAAAAATATCCTTTCATCCATTCACTTTCACAACATACATTTCAATTTCTAAGGGGAAATCAACATTGTGAGTGTGAATCTATTGTGTGTGTGTGTGTGTATGCTCTCTCCTTGTACTGTAAGGTGACCTTGGAGATCAAAAACACCCATTCGATTTACTTTTGTCACCCTTCCTAGGAGGTCTACTTGGAGACACACCACTCCAAGGGATGACCTCAACTCTAGTGTTCTGGCAGAATCTAAAAAGTGAGGAGTGAATCAAAAGACACCCCTCTTGGAAGTTGGAATCTTGTCATTTGGGCTAAGCCCCCAAGAACTTTATACCTTGGGGAAGTGAAGGTGAAGGGTGGGTTACCCCTTTCTCCCGGTTGTGTGGCATTATTTCACTTTCTATTCATAGAATTGGGCCCCATGTACCTTGCGTATATTGGGGACATCCCTAGGTCACTTGTACATCCTAGATTAAGACCTATTTGGCCACACCCACTTGATTAGTTTTAGGCTTGTTGATGTGTCTTCAAGTGTATTTATAATCATAACAATAAATCTTGAAAGACAAACTTGCCATTGTGTCTTGTGTGTGTGATTCATGCATGTACATGTAAAATCTTTTGCTTGAACATTGCCCAAAGTTGAGCTATCACTAAATACATTCTACATCATCCTGATCCTCCTTGTCACAACATCCATCCTATGCCAAGTCATCTTCATCGTAATCCAAATCCTAATCATCCTACTTGTCATATCCACACCATCATAATCATTATCTAAATCAATTCATTTCGAGAGTCTACCCGTGTCCTTCACCCCCACCTATCCTCTCGAGGGGGCATCATTCCACATCATTCTAATAATTCTTGTCATCATATCCATCCTATATTCACATCATCATAATCATTATCCACTTCAATTCATTTTTATTTTGGAACAATTTCAAGCCATGGTTGGACATCTTACATCCACTAATCATTTGGTCTTCACTAAAAAGGACATGTTAAATAGTGATTCATCCCATAATGAACCCCTTTACATAGAAGTTTATAATCAAAATTTAGTCAAAAGGGTACTAATAGATTGTGGCTCAAGGTTAAAGTTGTGCAGCCTTCGGTGTTGGTGCAGTCACAGTAGGAGGGTTCATAGAATGAATTGTCTAGACAGTGCAAAAAGAGTAAACACAATGGAAACAACTCAAAGATATGAAAGAAATGCAAGTTCAGTCATTCAGTATATCATAGAATTCAAATACAGATCTGTCGGCAACATGTGGGATTACAATTAGGGCTCACATGCCTAATTATAGAATATGCACAAGATATAGCTTTAAAGCTCCTTTACAATAAATCCAAACTATCTATCTTCTAAATCATGAGAACTATGATAACTATTTTCCTAGGGATCTATTACATTTTTATATATCATCTCTAGTACAAAAGATTCCTCTACATCAACCAAGGAAGATCACAAACTCCAATGAAAAGTTGTAACATGTGTACACGGATAGGTCAGACCTAAATGCTTAGAATTCCTCTGTAAATGAATGGAATGATGTACGGATCTTTGGGAAGGTTGGCCATGAACCATAGAACATTGAATGATGTGTCATTAGGCTCTACAAGTTGAGAAATGCTCCACAGGTCTTCTCCTTTAGTTGATTGTTTGAGACTTTCAGGAAGCTCTGTTATGAGAAAATAGTTGATCTTCTGATAGCAATATCTTTCCGTTGCCTTAACCAAATACTCTAAGATTTGGATATGATGTGTATGATTGTCTATAGATGCTAAGTCTAGCTCCGCAAGATCTAAAATGCAACTGTGGTAGAATGCGGACCAAAATACAGAAACTACTACTGACTGAACTGCCTAAACTGAACTAGAAAATGAAAAGAAATAAATTAAACTACAAATAAACTGAAATGTAAATGTTTTTGGTTGATGCAAGATTTCTCTTGAACTAGGGATGCTCATGCATCAGACATCTGGGGTTATTGAAAAAGTGAGTCCCTCACTTTGCTGGGGCTAGAGGAAAACCAAGGCAGTCTACCTTAGCCTGAGAGATCCAAGATGAATCTTCTTCTGGTTTGCCTTTC
Organism: Cunninghamia lanceolata; assembly: GCA_027924645.1. NCBI lineage: Eukaryota > Viridiplantae > Streptophyta > Pinopsida > Cupressales > Cupressaceae > Cunninghamia > Cunninghamia lanceolata. The sequence continues at coordinate 4,565,085 of BSBN01000738.1, forward strand.
CAATTCATAAGGTATTCTTTGTATTGTCTTCCTCTGGTGTTGCATCCAACTCTACTATCCAAAATGTCTTCAATCTGCTCTGGTGCTTGTGGTAATTGCTTCTTCAAGTCTTCTTCAAGGCTATCACTAAACTTTGCTTCATGATATTGATATAGGTATGTAATGTTGAAAATAGGTGATATGCCCAATGTCTCTGATAACTCCAATTCATATTCATTGCCTGAATCAAATTTTCTAAGTATCCTACAAGGTCCAAACTTCTTCATCTTCAACTTGTTATATGTACCAACTAGAAATCTCTCTTTTCTCAAGTATACCATTACTTCATCTCCAATTTCAAATTCCTTATGTTTTCTCTTCTCATTTGCTTGCTCCTTATATTTGCTGTTCATCTCTTCCAAACGCTTCTTCACCTAATTATGTACTGTCTCCATATGTCCTACAAATTCTTTTGCTTCTGCACTTTTCTTTTTTACCATACCAATGTCTCTTAATTCTACAACTCCTCTAGGGTTCACTCTGGTAACAATCTCAAAAGGTGTTCTTCTGGTACTCCTATTCACTAAATTATTGTATGCAAACTCTGCTTGTGAAAGAATCAAATCCCAATTTCCTACCTTCTCTCCAACCAAACATCTCAACAAGTTTCCCAAACTCCTATTCACTACCTCTGTCTGTCCATCGGTCTGTGAATGAAAAGATGAATTGAATTTCAAATCTATCTTCATCTTCTTCTAAAGTGTCTTCCAAAAATATCCAAGAAATCTGGTGTGTTTGTTTGAAATTATGCTCTTAGGTAATCCATGCAATCTCACAATCTTCTTGAAAAATAGGTCTACTACATGCACTACAGCAGTTGTCTTCTTACAAGGTATGAAATGGGCCATCTTTGAAAATCTATCTACCACTACAAATATTGAATCATGTCCTCTCTGTGTCTTAGGATTTACCCCATTACAAAATCCATGCTTATATCTTCCCAAGGTCTCTCTGGTACTATCAAAGGTTTATACAATCCAGTATTCTGACTACTCCCTTTTGCAACTTGACAAACTCTACAACTCTACACAAATTTCCTAACATCCTTATGTACCTAAGGCCAAAAGTAATTTTCACTCACCAAATCCACTGTCTTGTCAATGCCAAAATGTCCTACCAATCCTCCACTATGTTTCTCCTTGATCAAATTATCTCTCATTGAACTTCTGGGTATGCACAACTGATTTCCTCTGAACAACATGTCTTCTTGAATGAAATAGTCCAACCACTTACTCCTATCTATCACCACAGGTTCCTTACATGCTTTGTAAGGTCAAGAACTGCTCTGCAGGTCTTCTCCTTTAGATGATTGTCTAAGACTGTCAGGAAGTTTTGTTCTAAGAAAATAATTGATCTTTTGATAGCAATATCTTTCCGGTACCTTAACCAAATGCTCTCAAATTTGGATATGATGTGTATGATTATCTCTAGATGCTAAGCCCAGCTCTGCAAGATCTGAAATGCAACTATAGTAGAATGCAGACCAAATATAGAAACTGCTACTGACTGAATTGCCTAAACTGAACTAGAAAATGAAAAGAAACAAACTAAACTCCAAACAAACTGAAATGCAAATGTTTTTGGTTGATTCAAGATTGCTCTTGAACCAGGGATGCTTCTACATTAGGTGTGTTCAACAATTGGGATACTCCACTGTAGATATTGAAAATTACCATTTCATCACTATTAAGGCCTATGATGAAACTAAAAGGAGATATGAAGGTACTATTTAATTGCCCATCCAATTAGGTCCAGCCCTAGTGGAAATTAGTTGTCAAGTCCTAGACCTCAATCTCCCATATAATATCCTCCTAGGACACCCATGCATTCATGCCATGATGGATGTTCCTTCCACCTATCATAGATGCATCAAATTTCCATTTAATAACCAAGAGGTTACCATTTGTGCTGACCCAAATCCTTTTGAATATTGTTGCTTGTTGGAAAGACCATATCGTAAATCTCATTATTACCCAATCAATGACATGACCCAACCATCTACCTCAAATATTGACCCATCCACCTTAGCCTCTTCATCCAAGTCACCACCATCATCCATACAACATCAGCAACTTCCACCTAAATTCTATGAGTCATCCCCCTCAACTTCATATCAACCCAATTCATCCACATATCATATCAATTCTACATCACCTTACCCCACTTCTTCCAATATCAACCAAGATCCATATCAATCCATACCCCAAGATCTTTCACCTACATTTCCCACCATTTCACCTCACCACCAAATTCATCAAGTACCTTCACAAAAAGAACATGTGAGCCCAAGTTACCCTTTGCACCAAGATCAAGTGTACCTAAGTCCTCATGCTACCTTTGACAAGGGGAACACCACTCTAGCTTATGCATCCTATGTGTATCCTACATCATCATCCAATCATATGCCAATATAAGAGCCTCCTAATCCTATCCCCACATCACCATGTAGTCCCTATCATAGTCTATTGGTCCCTCAACCTTATAATCCATCAAGCCCTTTATTATCATCATCCCCATGTTCCTCCAATCTTCCACAAAAAGATCCTTGGGAGGTAACCCTACACCAATTGGTCCAAGCACAATTACGTGAGGTACCCCTGATAAAACCATATAATCCTAATCCATCCAAGAACATTATCCCTCCATCTAGTTTAAATCCTAATATGTCCAATACCATTATCCCTCCACCTAATCCTAATCCTAAGCCTACAACACCATGCACCCTTATTATCCATCCATTATATTGTTCATCCACCCATACACTTATGAAGGATGTGATCCAATGGCTATTGGCAAGGACTAAACCATATCCATGTCAAACACCTATCCTTGAGTCTATCAAAGAGCCTTCAAACACTTTGCATATTCCTCCAACCCTATCATGTGGTCCACAACCCATCAAGCCTATTGAAGAGTCTCCAACCGTGAGTCCAAGTCAAGACCCATTGTACCCTCATGTTGATGACCATGAAGAACCCATCAAGTCTATCCGAGATTCTCTCACTTCAACTTTCATTCAAGAAAACCAAAAATTGTGTCAAGAGCATAATCTAAAGCATGTGGAAACATAGCCCTTATTCCAGTCAAGTTCAAATCCCTTCTATTCAACCCATCCACAACCTATACCTTCTATATGATCAAGATATTATCTATGATCATGATTCTATCCATAGGCATATTGATCCTATCCATAATCCCATAACCATCTATGAGCAAGATATCCAAACTGCTCCTATCCAACCTCCACCTAGTCCTATCCATGATCCCAGAAAACCCACTTCCCTTGATGAGACAGTTGGCTCACATGTAAGTATAAATGATCAAACAAATATCTTGGATCTTAGTGAGCATAACGATACTCAAGTTCCTAATGATCCTTTTGTTGAAATCTACTGGACAACTGAGAGAAGGGAGGGTGAATGAGTTGTCCCTAAAACTTTGAACAATTATGAACATCAACTCTTCAAATGATTATTTACTATTATTCAAATTTAACCATGAAAGCATGAAATAAGAAGCTCAACACAATAACACTTGAAACACAAGATTTTTATGAGGAAAACCCTATAAGGGAAAAAATATGGTGGGTGTTAGCCCACAAGATATATATGTTATAGCAATACCAAAAAACAAAGGCTCACTACCTTAGGGCTCATTGCCTGAATTGCTCACTACAAATGTTGAGGCTCACTGCCAAAAATGATTCACTGCCAAGGATAGCTCACTACCAAGAGGTGGTGAACTGATTTGGTAGCATCTACTCAATGCCTAGATTTAGTTCCATTGAAACATAGTATAACTCTTCTGCTCTACTCTTTTACACCTTCGCACTTATCTCTTCATTTCTACATTGGGATATCTTTTTTGCAACTTCATTTTATGCTTTTATACAATTCATCAACCTTGGAATGTACATCAAGGTCAGCATTACATTCATCAACCATTGGAATATTATCCAAGGTTGGCATTACAAACATATAAAGAAATAGGTCAGGACCTAAACAAGATTTTCTAAGTAAAGATGTATGCAAATCACGTTATGCCTTAGCCAGGAGTCAAATGTAATCCTCCATGCGATGACACACTTCCATAATCTTCAATACATCTCCACAAGAAGTGAAGACAATCAGGTTAGCCAAGACTGGTGATAATACTAGGTCTTCAAGGAACAAACTTCATCCACAATTTGAATTTCTCTTTTTAGACCAATCTAGAGGTAGGAAAACAATCAGGAAACACCCACAAGCATATTGTAATCACTAGGAACAACTGCATGATCTCTAACCACTCTATCAAGAAGATTCTTCAAACTAGAGCACAAGAACAACACTATCAACCACTGTCATAAAGCAAGGATAGCTTGTGGACCACCAAATCATGAACCATTAGAGTTGAAGGCACTTATCATCATTCCAGACTTAACTATAGAACCACATATCATAATACTTCAATGTAGAGGAATGTGGAGAAAAATACCTTCTCCCTGTCACTAGTGAATACTCAACAAAAGCATCTTTTATTCTGGTGAACATAACTCACTCAAATCTTCATACTGGAGGCTCAAACTTGAGATATAGCATCTTCAGACATGCCTCTAAATAACTTCCAATCCACAAACAAAAGTATTCATTCTTCTAGAGATGTGGAGTAATGTACCAGACTATTCTTCAGTAAACAAAGATACTCTTCCACACACTGTTTCCACCAGAGGAGCATTTTTTTTTCAAAAGCACTTGGAAACTCAATATCTGGATCATTTACTCATTTTCTCCAACACTTCCATGAGTCAATACAAAGCATCTAACTTATCAAATTAGGAGCACAATTGACATCAATAACAACAAAGATATGTTGACATTAATGACAACCTTGATTAGGCACATACTTGCAACAATCTCCCCCTTTGTCATTGATGGCAACATATGATGTGAAAAACTAAAAAGATCATCAATACAAGATTCTCCCCCTTTGTCTTTACATGTTTACACTCTTTCTCCCCTTAAGTTTTTTTCACATGATTTCTCTCCCCCTTTGACATCAATGACAAAGAACACATACTTGCATTCTGCTGCTCTGATCCAACTAAACTTTTCTTTGTTACCAACACTTTCTTTATCAAAAACATCTAGCTACTCCCCCTGAGAGGTAGCTCTCAAAACATCAATCTAGATCAATGATTCAGACTCTAGACACCACTAGATTTATGCATTCTTATGCATCTTAGTTCAGAGCAAGAGGGGTAATTACCCCTAACTTTTCTCTGAGGTACTCAAAGGTATCCTTAGGTAGAGGCTTAGTGAATATGTTTGCAATTTGATCCTTTGTGGACACATATTTCATCTTTACTTCATTCTCTATCACCTTTTCTCTCAAAAAGTGATACCTTATTGATATATGCTTTGTTCTTGAGTGCATCACTGGTTTCTGGGTGCTACCACAATAATGGGTTACACTTTCTGGGACATCTTAATTTTTGTTGAAATCACATATTTTTAGAAAATATAATGATTTAAGCCTTGAAAGGTTCCATTTAAAGGATTTTAATTGAAGAGGGTTTGATCAAACTCCCTTAGATTCAAACCCCCTTGGATAGAACCCTGCTAGTTTTAAACCATACCTATAATGGAGTCTCCTCTACACCTATCAAAATGCTGATAAAAAACCACTTTTGATTTACCTTTTGGGGGATCAAATGATTTCATTTAAAATTTATGTTTTGTAAGTATGTAGTCTTTATTCTAAGCTTCCCAAAAAGTATAATTTTAAATATATTTAATTTGATTATTATATTTATTTTTTATTTCTTATGAATGTGGGTTTTTCACCGAACATCAAATTCTATGTTCTACACACATGGAAAATTAGTAAATTAGTGAAATTGTTTTTTTTAAATATCTATACCCTAGGTATTGATGTCCTTGTTTCAACAAAAACAAAAAGAATTTTGATACATATAGAAAAAGTTATGTTTTATAGAATACGACTTTGTCTAAATTATAATTGGTTTGACTTTAAAACTTAATTAAAAAAAAAAATTCAACAAAACATTATGAAACCAAATGCATGCCCTATATATCGGTGTTATCAATCTAAATTCAAAAGAATTAGAATTTTATCCTTTGTAGAAAAAAAGTTATGTGCTATAGAATAAACATCACTTTAAAAAAATGTTTTTTACTATTAAAAACTAGTTATCAAAGGAGATGCAAAAAAATTTACAATTTAACACCAAATTTGTTTAAACAAATATATTTAGAATTCTACAAACAAAATTTCACAAATCACTAGTTCGCATCATCTTCAAATTCCTAATGGTTTAGCAGCTATAGGTGTCAAAAAGTGAAGATTTAGTTCAAAATGTTGATTTCAATGTCAAGTTTGGCCAAAAAGTGTAACCCATTATTGTGGGATGACCCTTCTTTGAAATATTTATAGCACTTGTATTGTCACATAAGATTGCAACTGGATCTTCATACACAACCCTTATGTCCTTTAAAGTCTATTTCATCCTTTATACTTGAGTACAACAACATGCTACTGCAATATACTCTGCTTCTGCAGTTGATAAGGAAATTGAATCTTGCTTTTTGCTAAACCATGAAACCAATCTATTACCCAAGAAGAAAGCACCCCCACTTGTACTTTTCCTATCATCAACATCTCTGGCCCAATCTACATTTGTATATGCACTGAGAGTGAAGTCATTATATTTTAGCTACCATAAACCATGATCTAATGTGCCTTTCAAGTGCCTCAAGATTATTTTAATTGCCATCACATGAGACTCTCTAGGATCTTCTTGAAATCTTGCTACAAGAAAAATTGCATGTATAATATTAGGTCTAGATTGAGTTAGATAAAGTAATCCTCCAATCATGAATCTATACCTTCTTTGATTAGTCTTAGGCGATTCATCATTTTTACTCAACTTGCAACCAGTCGCCATGGGAGTACAAACCAGTTTAGAGTCCTCCATTCCAAACTTATTCAACAACTCCTTCACATACTTAGACTAAGATATGAAGATTCCTTTATCTAATTGAGTAATTTGTAGACCTAAAAAGAAATTCTTCTCACCAAACATAGACATCTCAAACTCTTTTTGCATTTCACCAACAAATTTCATGCACATACCTTCATTGCCTCCAAAGATGATGTCATCAACAAAGACTTCAACAATCAAAATTTGATCATCATTAATCTTGAAATAGAGATTACTATCAGCAGTACCTTTATTGAATCCTAGCTGCAATAAGTACTTATCTAGTCTTGCATACCAGTCTCTAGGGGCTTGCTTGTGTCCATAAAATGCTTTCTTCAACTTGCATACCATATCACCTTGATCTGATAGTTGGAATCCTTCTGGTTGCTCAATGTAGACTTCCTCTTCTAACTCACCATTCAGAGATGCAGACTTCACATCCATCTGATACACTTTGAAATCTTTGTGAGCTACAAATGCCTAAAATATTCTAATTGCTTCAATCCGAGTTAATGGAGCAAAAGTCTCTTTAAAATCTATTCCCTCAATCTCAGAATATCCTTTGCACACAAGCCTTGCTTTGTTCCTTACAACTTCTCTATTTTCATTCAGCTTATTCCTGAAAACCCATTTGGTTCCAATAACATTTTTGTTAGCAGGTCTATGAACTAATTCCCAAGTTTCATTCTTCTCTATTTCCATTAGTTCTTCCTTCATTGCTTTTACCCAATTTTCATCATTGCAGGCTTCATTCACAGTTTTTGGTTCAACTGTAGAAAGCAAATAGTAATTCACTTATTCTTTTGTAGCTCTTTTCCTTGTCAGTACTCCTTTGTTTTTGTCTCTAATAATTTGAACTTGAGAGTGATTGATTCTTACATACCTGGGGGTCCTAGCAGCACTTTTTGGAGCCTTTTCTTCTTCATCTTAACTGTCTTCTTGTTCAACTTTTTGGTCATATGTTATAGTAGTAGGTTCATCTGATTCATAGCCACTCTGATATGATGTTCTTCCTTTGTCTTCATCCACCTTCACATTTGCACTCTCAACAATATTTTTTAGCCTTTTGTTGTAGCACCCGTAGGCCTTACTCTTGGTAGAGTATCTAAGGAAGATTCCTTCATCACACCTTGCATCAAACTTCCCTAGATCTTCATCTTTTCTAATATAGCATTTGCTTCCAAAAAATTTGAAATATTTTACTATAGGAATTCTTCCATATCACAATTCATAGGGAGTTTTAGTACCATTACTTTTCACTTGAACTATGTTTTGAATGTAGATAGTAGTATGTATAGCTTCTTTCCTAAAAAATTCTGGCAGACCTCCTTCCTTCATCATTGTCCTAGCAGCCTCTTGAACTATCCTATTTTTTCTTTCCACAACTCCATTCTACTGAGGAGTCCTAGGTGCAAACAATTGTCTCTTTATTCCTTTCTCTTCATAGAAAATGTTGAATTCATTTGATGTGAACTCACCTCCTCTATCAGACCTCAAGCATTTGATTTTCAGTTTTATCTCATTTTCAACTATTGCCTTAAAGGATTTGAACTTCTCTAGGGCTTTAGATTTGTCTCTTAGAAAAGTAACCCAAGTCATTCTAGAATATCATCAATAAGAAACATGAAGTATCTATCACCTTGTAGAATTCTTACCCTTGTAGGACCACATAGATCTGTATGTACTAGATCCAACAAACTGGTAGAAAATTACTCTTTGCTCTTGAAACTTGTTCTTGTCTGCTTCCCTAACTGACATTCTGTGTAAATGGTATTGGAGAGTTTCATAAGCTTTGGTAAATCTCGCATAGTCTAACATGAACTTATCTTTACCAAATTATCAAAGTTTATATGATGCATCCTTTTATGCCACAACCAACTCTCATCTGTTTGGGCCAATAAACCATAATTATTAGTTCTTAACTGGTAAATGTTACCTCTAGTTTTCTTACCAGTAGCAATCACTGTTCTGGAGCTTTCCATGATCTTGCACCCATTGTATTTGAATCTCATATCATAACCTTTATCACACATCTGACCCATGCTCAAAAGATTATGTTTTAAACCCTTCACATATATGACATTATCAGTGTTGTGCTTACCATCAAAAGAAATAGATCCTTTTCCACAAATCTCACCAGCTGCATTATCTCCAAACCTAACCACTCCTCCATCATATTTTTCCAAACTTACAAACTTACTTTTGTCACTAGTCATGTGATGTGAGCATCCATTATCAATAATCCATTCATCCTTATCTTTCTCAACTTGAATCACCAAAGCACTTTCTTCCACTGGTTTTTCTTCCTTCACACAACTAGCAGGATTAGTAGACATGGGCTCTTCTTTAATTGCAATAAACAAACACTCATTTGCACTAGTACTAGCATCATCAGATTCATCATCTGTCACATCTTCATCATCAAGATCTCTAACATAATAGCATTTCTTTGGAACTCTAGGTCTACTTTCAAATCTCTTTCTATTCCTTTCAATTCTCTCCGGACACTTAGAGGCATAGTGACCTACTTTACCACATGGAAAACATTTAAAAGGTAATTTTCCTTTGAACTTACCAGTGCCTCTTTGTAGTTTGTCAACAAAAATTGCTTCAATTTCATCAAGGTCATCATTAGGTTCCACCTTATACTTCTTAGCTCTGGAGATCTTTTCTGGAGTACTAGCTTTGAAGGCAGTCTCAATCTTCAACAGAGCATCACCAAGTTCTCTCATCTCAAAGGATGGTATCTTTCTTAGCAACTGATCCTTGGTGACTTCTTTCATAGTCATTACTTCTTCAATTACCACAACCTTGTGACTATAGGATTTAGGTAATGACCTAAGGATTTTCATCACAACATCTTTTTCCTCAATAGTTCCTCCCATAGCTTTGATTCTAGTAACAAGTTCATTAGCCTTTTGCATGTATGATGTTATGTTTTCATCTTCACCCATCTTTAAGCCTTCATATTTATCTTTCAGTCCTTGCAATTTGGCACTTTTTATAGAATCATCTCCTTCATATAGATTTCCTAGCTTTTCCCTAACTTCTTGAGCAGTTTCAAGATCCATGAGCTTTATTAGATCAATGTCGGTTAATGCACTTAATAGAGTATCTCTGGCTTTTATGTTTAACTCATATTCCTTAATTTCATCTTCAGTTGTTAGACCATTCAGAGGCATGGTACATTTAGTCTCTGTTGCTTTCCATATTTTGTATCCAATACAAAGCAGATGGATTTTCATGCATATCTTCCAGGTTACATAATTTATTCCATCAAACTATGGGGCTTCCTTCTTGTAAGACATTCTAGATCTACCTCAAGTTGTTAGGCTTTCCTCCAAGGAACCTTGCTCTAATACCAAACATTGAAATCCATCGGACAACTGAGAGGGGGGTGAATCATTTGTCCCTAAAACTTTAAACAATTATGAACATCAACTCTTCAAATAATTATTTAATGTTATTCAGATTTAACCATGAAAGCATGAAATACAAAGCTCAATAGAATACACAATCAACACATGAAATACTAGATATTTACGTGGAAAACCCTATGAGGAAAAATCCACGGTGCATGTTAGCCCACAAGATATATATGTTAAACAAATATTGAAAAATAGAGGCTCACTGCTAAAAATGGCTCATTGCCAAGGATGGCTCACTTCCAAGAGGTGGCTCACTACCAAGAGGTGGTGAACTAATTTGGTAGCATCTACTCCATGCTTGGATTTCGTTCCATTGAAGCACAATATAACTCTTCTGCTATGTTCTTTGACACCTTCACACTTATCTCTTCATTTCTACACTGGGACATCTTTTTTGCAACTTCATTTTATGCTTTTATACAATTCATCAACCTTGGAATGTACATCAAGGTCGACATTACATTCATCAACCATTGGAACATTCTCCAAGGTTGGTATTACAAACATATAAAGAAATAGGTCATGACCTAAACAAGATTTTCTAAGTAAAGATGTATGCAGATCATATTATGCCTTAGCCAAGACTCAAATGTAATCTTCCATGCGATGACACACTTCCATAATCTACAATGCATCTCTGCAAGAAGTTAAGACAACCAAGTCAGCCAAGACTGGTGATAACACTGGGTCTTCAAGGAACAGACTTCATCCACAATCTAAATTTCTCTGTGTAGACGAATCCATAGGTAGGAACATGATCAAACAACATCCACAAGTGCATTATAATCACCAAGAACAACCACATGATCTCTAACCACTTTGTCAAGAAGATTCTTCAAATAGGAGCACAAGAATAACATTGTCAGCCACTATCATAAAGGATAGCTTGCAGACCACCAAATCATGAACTGTAGGAGTTGAAGGCACTTATCATCATTCCAAACTTAACTATAGAACTGTAGATCATAATACTTCAATGCAGAGGAATGCAATGAAAAATACCTTCTCCCTATCACTGGTGAATACTCAGGGAAAACATCTTTTATTCTAGTGAACATAACTCACTCAGATCTTCATACCAGAGGCTCAAACTTGAGATATAGCATCTTTAGACATACCTCTAAATAACTTCCAATCCACAGACAAAAATATTCATTCTACTATATATGTGGAGCAATCTACCAGACTATTCTTCAGTAAACAAAGATACTCTTCCACGCATTGTTTCCACTGGAGGAGCAAATTTTCTCAAAAGCACTTGAAAACTCAATATCTGGATCATTTATTCATTTTCTCCAACATTCCATGAGCTAGTACAAAGCATCTAACTTATCAAATTAGGAGCACATTTGACATCAATGACAACACAGATATGTTGACATCAATGACAACATCGATTAAGCACATACTTGCAACACCTTTCTCACCCACTATTGACCATGTTGCAAATCCATCATCATATCTTATTGGCCTTACCACCCTCATCCATGAATATTATTTCTTAGGGGAGAAACAACCATTGTCTACCACCTCACCTTCTCCATAAAATAAGGAACTTGTGTCTTGTGTCCAAAGTACACATAGTCCCAATGTCCATTGCATAGTCCAAAAAATGAAGGCTTAGGCTTTTATGAACAAGGTATTTTGGAGCCTATCCATGTCAAAGTCCCTACACTTTCTTATGGCCTTGGATATACACCCCAAGGAAAATAATCTCAAGATGTTGGTACTACCTCCATGCCTCTTAAATTCACATCCTTCTATCCTAAATCCCATGCATCCTATCATACTCCCAAAACATATGTTGTCATCCCTCCTCCATTATCTTACAAAACCCAAAAGCATGTGACCATACAAGTTCCACCATCAACTTTACCTCCACTACTTTCAACTCCTAATATCCCTCTATCCACTCTACCACCATTGCTCCCAACACTTAATATCCCTATCATCCAATCCCCTTATCTATTTATGCAAAAATCCACCTTTAATTCTGGTGCAGGAGCACCTACCTGACAGCTGGCCTCCATGAGGCAGTTAGTTAGTTTGAGTCTTGTTTATGTTTTCAAGAAGGTCTGATAAGACCAAATGCATGTAATAAGGTCATGCTGATCATACTAAGATCATGCTGACCATGCTTTTACTATTTTTAGATAGTTTGTTAGGACAGCTGTATGCTGTAGGTCCGGTTGGATCTCCCAGCCGCCTGGAGAGATTTCCCAGCTGCTTGGAGTCGGGTCAGTAGTACTCGCAGGAAAATCTATTTAAGCATGAGGATCGGTTGATATTATATATATCATCGATCAGACTTTGCGAGAGAGAGATAGAGTATTGTAATAGCATCTTTTGAAATCGAATAAGAGTTCCTGTTTGTGTTCATCCTCTGTTGAATTCCATTATCTAATCAATTTGCTGGTTTGGGTGGTTTCATGGATTTGCTGATCCATTCCACCGGTTGATTTGTCGAATCGGTGGAATGGTTATGTACAGTAGGTTAGGAGTTAGTTTGTTTGTTCGCATGCAGGTGTGCAGGTTCACCGTCGAGAGATGTTGAAGACCCTAGCATGGGTATGTGCTAGGTCGAGCTGATAGAGTTTGGAAGATCACCCTGGAAGTGGATCGGGTCATCCACAGAGGTTCGGCGGATCAGAACGGTGAAAATCCGCTAAGGTTGGAAATTTGTCAAGCCGGCATCATCAGGATAATTTGGTGAATATCCTGCAGTCACTTCGGGCATCGTCATCCGGATAAGTGGAGATAGGCATGATGCGGTTGGTCGCATAAAGTGAAAGTGCATCGGGGTGATCATCATCAGGAGGTGTCGAGGAGGAGCGTATCGGCATAAGGAAGAAGATCGGGTTGATCGCGGGCTGAAAAAAGTTAAGTTTGGCCAACAACAGGATATGACGTCATCATCATCAGGATATACGTCATCAAGATATTTCGGAGCAGCAGGATATTGAGGAACTGCAGGTGATGTCATCGTCATCAGGATATACGTCATCAGGATATCGGGGTGACGTAAGCATCGAGGGGACGGTGTGTGGAGTTAAGGTTTGTCATCATCAGGATAAATGGGAGGAACCGGATGTTCTTTATCCTGCTGATTAACATGATGTTGAACATCATGATGCTAAAGATAGTGAAGACGGAAGTTGTCGGCGAGATGAACAGTGGACGTCAGGAGGATGTTTGCGCTTGCCGAACATGATGATGCTGCCAAATATGATGATGCTGTTGACAGGCGAAAGTGCGAAGGCTTGTCTGCAGGAGGATATCGGTCGGTGACAGTAAATATGATGCTGCTGACAGTGTTAAGGAAAACATGATGATGATGATGATGATGATGAAGGGTTGCGGACATCCATGCTGTGTGTTAAGGTTTTAGTGTGGATGCCTCTGCATCATAGTGGTATCAGAGCTTAGCAAAAGGTCTGGGCTGTTGTGTGTTGATTCTGTCACCGAAAGGGTAGAGGTAGAGTTGATTGTGTGTTGTGTGTGGATTGAGAGGTTGACAAAATGCCTCCAAAAGGTAGTGGTACTGCAAGGGAATTGCAGGAGATGAAGGAAAAACATGCTAGAGAGATGAGGAAGATGAAGGAGCTTGCTGAAGCACTTCAAGCCAGGCTTACAGCCCTGGAAAAGAACAAAAAGAGGGAAGTGGAAGACAGTGAGTCTGAAGAAGATGAAGATACTGTTGAAGAGTATGAAGAGGTAGCTGAAGATCTGGATGCTGAGGACCAGAGACTGGCAAAACTGTTAAAGGCAGTACAGAGTGATAAACCTAAGGTAAAGGTTGATGTTTCCAAGTATAATGGAAGTTTGAATGAAGATGAGTTGCTGGATTGAATTGCTGCACTTGATAACCATTTTGAATGTGAAGATGTTGCTGAGGATCAGAAGGTAAAGATTGCAAAGACCAAGTTAGGAGGTCATGCTTTGGTATGGTGGGATTATGTACAATCTGAGAGAAGGAAACAAGGGAAGTCAAAGATCACTTCATGGGATAAAATGGTAGCAAGGATCAAAGGTAAATTCTTGCCAAGGGATTATGAAATCCAGATGTTTAAGAAGCTGCAATTTTTAAGGCAGAAGGAAAGGGATGTGAAGGCATATACTGAGGAGTTTTATAAATTGAGTATGAGATCTGGTCATCATGAGAATGAGGTAGAAAAGGTGGCTAGGTACTTGGCTGGTTTGAGATTGAACATACAGGATGAGTTAGTTTTAGCTAACCCTAAGAATGTGGAGGATTGTTATCAAATGGCAATCAGGATTGAAGAAAAGATGAATAGGGGACAGGATAAGTCCATGAGAGGAAGAGGAAACAATATGAGGGGAAGAGGAGCAGCCCCTACACAAAAGCAAACAAATGAGGGTCAAGAAGACACTGGTAAAGGACAGGGACAGTCTGATTTCAGAGGTGGATGGAAAGGTAATAGAGGAAGATTTGGAGGTGGTAGAGGTTCTACTACATTTTCAGGAAAGTGTTGCACCTGTGGAGAGTTTGGTCATCCATCTTTCAAATGTCCAGAAAACAAAGGTTCATCATCCAGGAATGATAGAACAAATGACAAGAGAGTACAACTGGTACAAGAAGAGAAAGCAGAGCAAAGTGTGCAGAGTTCAAACACTTATCAAAAGGATAAGGAGCCTGACTATTATGCATATCCTGAGGAGGGAGAATCATTGATGCTAAGGAGAATTAGTTTGCAGGCATCAAAGGATCTGATGCAAAGGAGAGCTCTTTTCAAGACCATATGCAAGAGCAAAGGTAAAGTATGTAAAGTTGTCATTGATACTGGTTCAACAGACAACATGGTATCTCAGGAAATGGTGGATAAACTGAATTTGGAAAGGATTCCACATCAACACCCTTACAAGGCATCTTGGGTGAGTGATAGTCAATCACTTTTTGTCTATGAACAGGCATATGTGGATTTTCAGATTGGAGCATATCATGATAGGGTTTTGTGTGACATTTTGCCCATGGAATGTTGTCACCTACTGTTGGGTAGACCATGGCAATTTGATAGAAGGGTACTGTATGATGGGTATGCTAATACCTATACCATCAAGAAAGATGGGAAGACTATGAAGTTGATGCCACTGCAGGCAGATGCTGCAGCACAGGGGGCAGCCAAAATCATTTTAATGGGAAAGGAGTTTGTGCAGATGCCTATAGGGGCAGGCATAAAGGCAGTTGAGGACACTGCAGGGAAAGGAGTTGTTAAGGACAACAGATTGAAGAAAGTTTTAGTTGTGACTGACAGAGGTCAACAGCAGGTGCAGAAACACGTTTGCACACAGCAACCAGTTGAGAGGAATGACAAGGATGTTGTCATAGTTGGGACTATTGTTTGTCCTATAAAAGTTGAAAGGAAGACAGAGTTGAACATTGTAGAAGTTCAAGAGGCAGTTCAGACAGAGGTTCTGGTCAGACAACCTGACAAACACAGGGTATGTGAAAGAAAGGCCTACATTGACAGGCATGAGGATTTACTTGCCAGAAAGCAAGTTACAGTTCAGCAGTCTTGGAGCAGCCAAGAGCCAGCAGAGGATACAGCTGGAACAGGTCAGAATATTGCACAGGCAAGGTGTAAAGGTGGAGGACTTCCACAACCCAAACTCATGGGACATGAGTTCTTTTCTGTTGGGGAGTATGGTGTAGGAGCACCTACCTGACAGCTGGCCTCCATGAGGCAGTTAGTTAGTTTGAGTCTTGTTTATGTTTTCAAGAAGGTCTGATAAGACCAAATGCATGTAATAAGGTCATGCTGATCATACTAAGATCATGCTGACCATGCTTTTACTATTTTTAGATAGTTTGTTAGGACAGCTGTATGCTGTAGGTCCGGTTGGATCTCCCAGCCGCCTGGAGAGATTTCCCAGCCACTTGGAGTTGGGTCAGTAGTACTCGCAGGAAAATCTATTTAAGCATGAGGATCGGTTGATATTATATATATCATCGATCAGACTTTGCGAGACAGAGATAGAGTATTGTAATAGCATCTTTTGAAATCGAATAAGAGTTCCTATTTGTGTTCATCCTCTGTTGAATTCCATTATCTAATCGATTTGCTGGTTTGGGTGGTTTCATGGATTTGCTAATCCATTCCACCGGTTGATTCGTCAAATCGGTGGAATGGTTATGTACAGTAGGTTAGGAGTTAGTTTGTTTGTTCGCATGCAGGTGTGCAGGTTTGCCGTCGAGAGATGTTGAAGACCCTAGCATGGGTATGTGCTAGGTCAAGCTGATAGAGTTTGGAAGATCACCCTGGAAGTGGATCGGGTCATCCATGGAGGTTCAGCGGATCAGAACGGTGAAAATCCGCTAAGGTTGGAAATTTGTCAAGCTGGCATCATCAGGATAATTTGGTGAATATCCTGCAGTCGCTTCGGGCATCGTCATCCGGATAAGTGGAGATAGGCATGATGCGGTTGGTCGCATAAAGTGAAAGTGCGTTGGGGTGATCATCATCAGGAGGTGTCGAGGAGGAGCGTATCGGCATAAGGAAGAAGATCAGGTTGATCGCGGGCCAAAAAAAGTTAAGTTTGGCCAACAACAGGATATGATGTCATCATCATCAGGATATACGTCATCAAGATATTTCAGAGCAGCAGGATATTGAGGAACTGCAGGTGACGTCATCGTCATCAGGATATCGGGGTGACGTAAGCATCGAGGGGACGGTACGTGGAGTTAAGGTTTGTCATCATCAGGATAAATGGGAGGAACCGGATGTTCTTTATCCTGCTGATTAACATGATGTTGAACATCATGATGCTGAAGATAGTGAAGACGGAAGTTGTCGGCGAGATGAACAGTGGACGTCAGGAGGATGTTCGCGCTTGCCGAACATGATGATGCTGCCAAATATGATGATGCTGTTGACAGGCGAAAGTGCGAAGGCTTGTCTGCAGGAGGATATCGGTCGGCGACAGTAAATATGATGCTGCTGACAGTGTTAAGGAAAACATGATGATGATGATGATGATGATGATGATGAAGGGTTGTGGACATCCATGCTGTGTGTTAAGGTTTTAGTGTGGATGCCTCTGCATCAAATTCCTCCATCGATAAATCCCCTCTAATTCCTAGTCATGACCAATAAATGCACACATCATCTAAAATTTTGGATGCCTCTACTGATAAAACCAAACATCCTAAAGATCCTCATGCCTTAGGGCATCAATGCAAAGAATTCAAGCAAAATACAATCAAAAGGCTATATAAGCCCATATCTCTAAAAGAAAAGGCCAAAACTAAAATGGTTTGGGTACATAAGCAAAAAGAAAGAAAGTCAAATGAAGTGTCCACATCTCAAAAATCCCAACAATCCTCTTCCATCTAAAAATCCCAACAATCGTCTTCCATCTAAAAATCTCAAAAATCCCATTTCATTTAAAAATTTCAAATTCCTTCATCCCACAAGAAATACAAAAGTCATAAAAATCCTAAGTCTACATGGGTACCTAAATTCCTACATCATGCATCCCCTAAGCAAACATGTCCATTACTTCTTAGGCCTCCTTCAAATCAAAAGCTTTAATATTTATCACGGTGTGTGTAACCATTGGTCTTGGTTCCTTTCCATTCCACAACATTCCCACCAACCTCCATCTCCCCACCTTTCATCCACTATCCTACATATCTCCCCCATCATCCTATCCCTATGGTCCATGCTTTTGCATAAGTCTTTCATCCATCCTTTTGCATAAACCTTACATAATCCACATCAAAATCCACTATCCTTCCATCCATAACCCACATCAAAATCCATCATTCATCCTTGTATGAAGCCTTTTATAATCCACATCATAATCCACTATCTACCTAGTCCTTCTCCCTCTCATGAAATCCCCTACCAACATCTATGAGCATGATGAGACTTGACATGGTCTATGTGCGGTGACATCCATCTCTACTGGGACTATCACCTTTCATGGAAGTAGATGCTTGAGTCCCTCTTGTCCATATCCACCTATCCCATCCAAATATCCCATAAAAATAAAATAAAATATTAAGAGACAAAAAAAGAAGAAAAAAAAATGCAAATAACTCAAAATAGTAAAGAGAAATCCCTTCGTCCAATGGTGAAAACCACCCTTGGTGGTGTCTTGGATAAGTACCATGATGAAAACCTGGCAAACATGCATCATGTGTAGGTTTATCTTCTATGTCACTTACACTTGGGGGCACATTATCTCATCCAACCTATCATTTCATATCCTATCATATCCTATCCTGCCATCCTTATCCATTACACCCATATACCTATCCTATTGAGTCCATTCATCCTTCTTTCCTCCTTTTGATCTTGATAAAGACATGGGGGCAAAATGTTGAAACATGTTTTGGATATCTCTTGATATACCTCATCCTTTCCAATCAATCATATCATTATCCTATTGTCATAAGCTTTGTCATGTAAAATCCTAAGTATTACACCAAGAATGAGGCATATTATTCCTATGTAACATAGTCTTTGGAGATCACATCCTAACTCCCCTTATGATGCATACATCCATTCCACTATGGCCTATCCTCTTACCCATCCATCTATCATGAGCCTTCCATCCCATTTACTATCACCCATCCTTTAATCCATCCATCCTACCTTGATCCTTGTATCTAGACTTGGTTTTCCCTTGTCATTGGAGTCTAGCATAAAGGCTATCAAAATTGTCATCCAATGCTATCCCAAAACATTCAAAAATCCAAAAAAATCAAAACATTTCAAAAACACAAAAAATCAAAACATGTCAAAAATCCAAAAAATCAAAACATGCAAAAAAAATCCAAAAAAATCAAAACATGTCAAAAAAAATCAAATACCCTTTCAAAAACACAAAAAAAAACAAATATCCAACAAAAATCCAAGATTCAATTCACTAAATCCAATCATCAATTCAATTCATTAATTCAAATCCATCAAATCAATCAAATCAATCAATTCACATCAATCCATCCTCATCAAAATCAAAGCAAATAAATCCAATCATCAAGTCAAGTCATCAAATTAATCAACTCAATCAATATCAATAAAAAATCCAAGCAATAAACTCAAGTATCAATCAATCAAATCATATCAGTCCAAAATTCCAAGCAATGATCCATTTGGAAGTCATCCTTAATCCATACCAATCAAGTCAATAAATCTTGTCAAATTATCTAATCACATCAATGGCCTTGATCCTAATCTTCATGATGTAAACCCAATCAATCATCAATCACACATCAATCATATCAATTATCTTATACAGGCTATCATACTCTCGAAACCAGACCAGGCATCTTATATGAGGTGTTTCATTCCTGAAACCAGACATCATCATCAATCAATCAATCAATTAATCATTGGTTTACATCTTGATAGGGGTAGTACCTTGTTTGTTTTTGTATCATTTGTACATGCCTACTTTCTTGCTTATGTGTGTTATCATTTTATCTTGCATTTGTATCAAATCCATATCTTTCTAACTAATATTCATATCTTGTGTGTGTTGGAATAGCTTTTTGCATTATCCTATGCATCTAAGGTCATACAATACCTTTTGTACATCATGACATTAATTCTCTAAGTTTTCTTCCTCATACATTTAGACAAGGTTGTATTACGTTGGGTGCACAAGACACATCATCACCTTGGTCTTTATACCTTGGTGCATAATGTCTAGTGCTATATCAAACTATATGATTGCTCACTTTGTTGTAGCATAACATATCATTCATATTTTTCATCCATCCTTTATCTTGCATCTTTCATCTTATTATCCATCCTTTATCATTTCATTTTATTTTGAGAGCATACTCATGTTCTTCCAACCCACCTATCCTCTTGAGGGGGCATCATCATATCCTTACATCATCATCATATCCTAACACCATCATCCCATCTCTTCATCCATTACTCCTTGTCACTCTTTGAAATGGCTAGGGCATCCTTTTTCTCTATCCATACCTTATCTTCTTTGAAATGATGTTACTTCTCTTAGTCGCAACATCATCACAAAGAGAGGAAAAATATAGACACCTAAAATTGACCATGTCACAACATCACCTTGTTAATACATCATCTGAGACACCTGATGAGACATTTTTCCCTAGTAACCTTTCCATCACCCAATTAGTTAAATAAATCATATTTATTTAACTAATCCCATTTTAATCCCTCTTTCCAATTAATTATTTAAATTATATTTATTTAATTAATTTCCACATCATCCCTCATCCAAATTAATTAAATAAATTAAAGATTTATTTAATTAATGCATTCCACATCATTCCTTTCCAAAATTAAATAATTTTATTATTTAATTCCACCTTTGTCTCTATCTCCACATTTGTATCCATGTAAGGTGGAAGCCATTTGACTTTAAATCCTCACATTCAACCTTCATGAGATGCTTGTCAAATGACTACAACTTCTTGTATCACTTAATCCTAGCCATCCATTTCTAATTTAATCCTAGATGTCCATTCCCATCACCAGTCTCCTATAAATAAAGCCTCACCCAAGCCATTTGGACATCCACATTTCAAGTATCATTACACTGTTGAAATCATTCTAGGTCTTCTCATTCATAATCTTCACACTATTGTTATGCTGCAAAAGTGAGAAATTAACATTCCAACCGATCAATCATCCATCAAAGAGAACAAATCTAATAGATTTGGGTGCATCTACCACGTTCTATCACGTGTAGAGGACTTGGTTCAAAGGTAAAGGTAATTATTTTTTGTGAGGGGGAAAATGGATTAATCAAATATGAATAATCAAAACCCAATACACTAATGAAATCTGAAGATAAAGGATATATTAAAAGTAAAACAAATAAGATACTGATGCAGAGGTAGGAGGACCAAAACTATCATCAATAACATTAAAAAATCAAAGAACTAATCCAATTTATTTGGTCAGGTTGAAGATAACATTAATACATATTTTTCCTCTAATTTTCATGAAGATCCAATGGTAGGAGAGAAAGTTATGACTCTTTTCCCAAAACTACAAACCCTAGGTAGCGTTCAGACCTGCCCTCACCAAAATTGCAATATCTCTCACCAAACTTAATGAAATTATACCAAACAAAAATAATTGTAAACTAGAAACACATATATTTCCATCCATCTATTATATGCACCAATGTGAGGCTGTACCAAGTCGTACCATGCATATTTTCAGACTGCATTTTTAGAAAATTAAACTCTGCAGACCTACCCTCAATAAAAATGCCATAACTTATTCAAATCTTAATAACATTTGATGTAACAAAAAGAAATAGAAATTAGACTCAATAATATTTCCAACCATGTATGGCTTGCTCCTATATATATCCATACAAAACCGTACCAAACGCTGCAACAAGACTGTTATAGGAGAATTTTGGAAATTGCAGTCACTAAAATGGTCATAACTTCTTCAATATTGCACCAAATTCTATGAGACAAAAAGGAAATGGAGGGTGATTGGATATAATTTCATTTTAAATTAAAAATAAATGTCTTCCTACCCTTACTAGGCCGTACCATGCAAGAAAACAGCAAATTTCTGAAGTATAATACAGAAAACATTACTTTTTACCATTCCATTCTCAATCTTCAATCACCTCCAAGTTTTCAAAGGTATACAAGGCCTTTTTAAAGGCATTACAAATGACCTTTCAGTTTCCAACTACTTGGAATGAACCAA
Organism: Cunninghamia lanceolata; assembly: GCA_027924645.1. Lineage (NCBI taxonomy): Eukaryota > Viridiplantae > Streptophyta > Pinopsida > Cupressales > Cupressaceae > Cunninghamia > Cunninghamia lanceolata. The sequence continues at coordinate 4,587,230 of BSBN01000738.1, forward strand.
GAGCCAAATGACTCTTCACCTTCCCTCATTCTTCATCTTTTTTCCAACTTTACATTGACAACCTTTACATGGTTTGCAATATTTTGCATATTTGAACTTCCTAGTGACCTCTAATACATAAAAATGACTTGATTAACCTTATACAATGATGAATCATTACAATATTAGATCATTTTAATCAAACTCCTATGGAAGTCAAGTTGCTCCTGCACCAGATACTTACACCTTTTACCTTGCGTCTTCCATTATTCACCTATTTGTTCTTGATCTTGGTAATGATGAATCCCTCAAAAGCGAATGCTCCCTTGCTTGTTGAAGATGACAAGAAAAGAATGGCTAGGATACTTGTGTGATTGAAGATGAGCTTCAACACACTAAAGATGGATGAGATGAAATGCTTAAGAAGATGGGGGTGCCAAAGGCGCGCCTGTGTTTCTACAGCGTAAGTTTGCTCAAACGATGGATGATCAAATGAAGAAGAAGAGGGTTGTATTTATAGAGAGGGGTGAGGGAAGATCAATGGTTGAGAAGAAAAGAGAAGATCAACGAAGGAGGATTGTTGAGGAACGTGCACCAAATGGAAGAAAGACATGTGTCATTCGAAAAGCAACATTGTTGAGTTAACTACTCTATTGATGAGGATGAGTTTTTATTTTCTTAAATTAGAATTTATTTTTCTAATTTAAGAGCAAGTTTTCTTTAAAGATTCTTTAAAACTACTTTTGCTTTTGTAACTCAGCTTTTCCTTTTTGTATGACAAGAAGAATATTTTTTTTTAGAAGATAAGAAAGATTTTTAAAGATAAGAAGGCATAATTAAATAAATAGATTTATTTAATTATTTGTAGATAATTGAGAGGAATAAATAAAATATAAAAATATTTTTTATTTTGTGGAGATTTAAGATTTTATTTTAAATAAAATTGCATTTTATTTAAATTTGGAAGAATAAAAGATTTTAATTAAATAATTAAAATTATTTAATTACTTAGAAGGATGAAGTTGATGTAGATGAATTTAATTAATTAAATAAATGTAATTTATTTAATAATATGAGAGGAGATGAATCAAATAAATAAATAAATTTATTTATTTATTGATAGAGGAATGTGACGATAAAATAAATATTTAAAATATTTATTTAAGTAGAGTCATGTCAATTTTAGGTGTATACAACGTTATCTTTAAATTGTCTTTGTACCAAATTTTCTACCACAGTAATTAAGATAATTCCTTGCTTGACTTGATGCATAATTCCTTTTTCCTTGTATTTAATCCAATTTAGGTCCAATTGTGATTATGTATATATCATCTTACATATATTCTTACATATTGTTAACTAAATTTAGGTCAATTTTCATATAGGAGTTCTTTGTTCATCAATTTCCATAGTATCTTCTTCCTAGTCAATGGTAGAGGCCTCGTTGGTGGTATATGTTTATTTATTAGTTGAAAATTATTTACTTGGTAGGTTAAATTATTATTTTCCATTGAAATAACTAATGAAATTTGTGGTCTAACTTGTTGCAACCAAATTTGCAGCCATCAAGTAGCAGACATCATGGCATGAAGGGAGCACTTGTGGTTGGGTGCATCAAGTTCCCATTGCTAAGAAATGATTAACAAATGGCATTTGCAAAAAGATAAACATCTCTATTTCTTTGTAAAAGGGTTTGGGCCCTTTCAAAAACCCATTTTACTAATATCAAAAGCAAATGCCACTTGCATTTATAGATTTAAATCCAACAATAGATCATTGCTTTTTCTTTTGTTGAACTTGCATACTTAAAATTTTATGTAGAAACACTTGGTTGAATTGGCCTCGAGGAACGAGTTTAAAGTTTTCACTTCACCTTAACACTCCCATACCAAGTTTTGACATTCTAGCTGTAATAGTTCAAATTTACAACTTAAGAGTGCTACTTCCTCTATTGTTAGCCTTTTGTATCCTTGGAAGGTTGTCACACATCTATAATGATTTGACATGTGATTTATTTCACAAAATAGAATGATCCACAAAAGACCAACATTGTTGTTCACAACTATTGACAGTCTATCCCACTGTGACAATCCTATTCCATTCTTTGGTGGAATGTATGGAAGTATCTATACATGTCTACAAATATATGGAAGTATGTCTACATGCTTACAACAGGTCATTCATGCTACAATGAAGAACAACATTATGAAATAACAAGATGCATATTTACAACACTTAAGAAAATGTAGTAGTGTTGCTCATGTCACCAATACATGTTATATCACTTACTTTCTCATGCAAATAAACTTTACATTCTTGTCCTTCATTACCTTTAGGTAGACTTTTTTCCTCACACTCACCAATTAGTGAGTGAAGCTAGCTACAATTCACAATAGAAATAATGTAAATACATGTGATAACAACTCTCTTATAGATCTTATGCAAATTTCTTATTACCTATGTTGATTGTGCATTTGTCTTTCTATTGCAAAAGGAGCAAGAGAGTAAAAGAGAGAGAGAGACATGTTTGGAATGATTCACATATCCTCATTTCACCTTTTATATGGTTTCTATGCTTTTCATATCCTCATTTCACCTTTCTACATTTGCTTTACACCTGCCACTTTGCATACATGTCTATCAGGGCAATTGCAACTACAACATCTGGCAAAATTCCCATATCCTTTGTGCTTTGATGGATGCAATTAGAACACACTAGATCAAATGAGAACACCATATCGACCTAAGGAGAGTAGATAAAAGACCTACAAATACCTACCCAAATTTTTTTTAAATCAATTTTCTTTGCCTATGGTGGCAAGGAACACATTATTCCAAAATGCTCTAGTTTCATGCAGTGGAAAGGTGCTAGGAGAGAAATTTTAAATTCCACAGCTTTTGGGGTCAAACAAACTACATCAATATGTTGGGGTGGGTGGGTAAATGCCAAAGGGGGTCTCATTTCATGTGCCAAGTGTCCCAGTTGATCCAAGCTACAGGCTGCCGATAAAGTCCCTTAAGATCCCTAAGAGCCAAAAACTGCCAAACTATGATGGAGCAGTTCTCAGAATTCATGGTAGCTAGTGTTATGTCATAAAATATCCCCTAGGACTTTTACCTCCTAAGTTTAGCTCCTAGGTGCCTTAGATTTAATCATGTATGTTAAAAATTAATCTTGAAGCAAAATCTCCCGAAACCCATGTCAAATGGGGCCTAGGGGTGCACTCTTAAGGTTAAACAAGTCCCAAAATAGGAACCTGGACTTGGGTGCCTGTGCCCTAGTCCAAACCTATTTTGTTAGGGTCTAAATTTTAAATGTCTACAAAGTGACCATTGAAAGGTTTCCCTTTGTCAGCCTATTCAATTTGAATTATGAATGTTTAGTGGGAATGCATATATAAACATGTTTAGGACTTCATTTTACACCTAGATGGATAATGCGAACTTGTGATCTTTTACTAAGGATATTCAAGGCTTTCATTGTGTTGTAGAGTAGTATTGTATTGTGTTTGTACTTTTTTGTTACAGATTTGTCTTCATCAATCCATCTCCTCATGGTGTGAAAAACCTTCATCTCCCTGTGAGAGCTTCACCTCTGAGGTGACATCTATTTTGTGTTTTAATCAATTTATCATATCATTTACCTTCGCCTATGTACACCAAGGACATGCATTGTATCTAACAATAGTGTTTGAAGGCTTGAATGCAATTCCAGGGCTTGACAGAGGCAAGCTCCTAAACACCACAACCCCTAACCCCTCTCTTGTGATTACAGGTTATAGGTGTTGGATCTTGTGGAGAGGAGTTGTAGGAGATTAGATTAGAGCATAAAGATTCTAGATCGGAAGAAAACAACAAAAAAATCCCTAATTAGACACAAGTGCCTACTCTTTTGTCCTCCAATTTGGTAGTGTTAGGAATCTCTGAGCAGGTTACAATCTGAAGCATATTTTGATCCAAAGCCCTCAGAAATAGTACCACATTGGACATGGGCACCCACTCTTTTGTCCCCAAAGTTTCCACTTTCCAGAATCTAAAATCTAGTATGTATCTAATTTGCATTTAGTGCCTTCTTGTGTGAGCATTTATCACATTTCATCTATTTGTTTATGATTTACATATTAGGGTTTTAGGCCTAATCAGACTAGTGTTCTAACAAAATATCAATCTATTCTATCTTTCCAATCATCTCATAGTGACATCAGACATGTAGCTAAGTCCTTTATCATAGTTGTAACTTAGCTCAATCTATGTCCTTAAATGTATGTGAAAGAAGGGTTTGATTGAATCTAATTAACTCTACACTTTACATCTTTCCTTCAACCCCATTTTCATACATAAATTTTTGGTGATCTCATGTTTCTACTGAATTTACACCTTATTGAGTGTTTTAAATCCTAGATTTGCATTCATACATATCATATTCATCATCCTACATTCAAAAATCTTGCATAAAAATTGAAAAATTTGAAAAAAAAAAGCATTTTTGGCTTGCATTAAGGCACAATTTGCACTGTTTTCATTCCATTTCATTGAAATAATTTAAATATATGACATTTACATCAGATATGAGATAAATTACAGCAATACATCATTTCATAATCATTTACCTTGCATTTACATACTTTATTTGCTAGGGTTTGCTTGAAAACTTGCATTTTTCTCATAACCTAGTAATTCCAAAAGCTAGGGTTTGTAGATAAAATCTTGTTTCAGATTTTACTACTCATTTTAAAACTCATTCAAATCTAATTTTGGATAGTAATGTTTCATTATTGTGTGTGTTTTCATCTACATTTCAAATTTTGCATTTACACATTGTGTATTTCAACAAAAAGAGGCATATTCATTCATCTTTCCTTAAAATTTGACTCAAGCATTGAGAATTGTAGGATTTTTGCATCATTTTAAAATATGATTTGAAATATTTTATATATTAAATTTGATTAGATTTTATTCACTCATCATTTTACATACTTTCATGCCCTAATTTCACTATTAGGGTGTCAAAAATCCTTGCATTTTTACTACATTTTGACTAATCCTTCATATAAGCATTGCAAGATTGGTGTGTTGTGAAAAATTTAGATGAATTATTTGACTAATTAAAAAGTATTAAGTTGCTTCCCCTCATCATTCTCCTAATTTGATTACATATTTTGTGCATTTACATTGAAAAAAGTGAAAAATTGAGCATTTTAGGTGCATAAACAAGCATAGATTGGTGTTGTTTCATTGCATTCATCTTGGATATCTTGCATTTCAGATCTTTCACTCATATTAAATCATAGATTCATTTGAAATTTGTGCATAATTTCATATCATTATGTGAAAATTGGCATATTCTTAATTACACAGTGTGTATTTCAACACTAGTTGTTCACACACCTCATTTCTTTCAAAACCTAAAAATCATCAATTGGGCCTTATTGTGTTGTACTATTTCCTCCCATCCACTTTGTTTTTTATGGTCTCTATGTGTATTTTTATCTGTTTCCCTCAAACAAATGTTTTAGGTGTGAGATAGTCTTTCATCTATGGATTTTCATCATAAAAACAATGCTATGATCGCTCCTCACCCTGATAGGAAAGGGAAGATCCCTAAGCCTGATATTACATTCACAACACATGATAGAATGATAGGGAATGTCTAAGATCCCATTTACATTGAATTTAGCATTATGGGTAATCCAGTAAAAGGAGCCCTTGTTGATCCAAATTACATAACTAACATTGCTATGGAAGAGTTCCTCTATTCAAACAATTTGATGCAAGAAACTTATCAACCTACCGACATGATGATAAAAACACATACTGGAGCTTTTTTCTTAGCTATAGGAAAAATTTAATTAGTGGTTTGAGTGTTTGACAAAGCCTTGGAACAATCATTTGATATTATTCTAACATCTGACCTCTTCTCTGTAAAATTAGGCCACCCATGACCCAAGGCTATGAAAGTTGTCCCTTCAACACTTCACCAATGCTTAAAATTTCCTCACCATGGGTTTATATGAACTATTCACCATAGTCTATGGTGACCTAAGGTGACTCAGAAAAAAATCATCCTTGACTACTTTTGGCTAGAACCTATAGAAGAACCTAAGCCTAGAACAGACCAAACCTTCTTGGGATATCAATATTACAAAGCACAATTACTATCTAGATTAGTTCTGTTGGCAAGAGACACTGCTATGCAGACAAGCTGAGTGTTGTCATTGATGGCAACAAGATAAGAAGAACACATCAGCATGACAAGAAGACATAACTTTAGAAGTTCATTTGTGATTGGAAACAAGGCACAAGTGTAGAGGGCAAAAATGGCTAAGTATGGATAGTATACAAAGTAAGGGACTGAAAATGAACCATTATGCCTCTGCAATAATAGACCCTCAAAAGTGGATTAGGTACATGACTTATGACCATATTATGATGATTTAGATCAATGATCAAGTCATGAATTCCTCCGAAAGTCATGTGGATAAAATGAATAAGTCCGGACAAATAGAGGCAAGACAGAGATAGTGAACAAGGCACAGTATAATACTCCGTATTGCTCTGCAAATGCATAATTTACTATGTGGTTCTGAGGCAAGAAAGGGATACATCATAACTACCTAAATCTAGAATTACAACCTCTGAAGTTTAGTACATCACATTCTACAAGTTGTCCAACATCGGGTTATAGTTCAACATTATTTCTCTGTGACATAGCAGCAATTTCATGATCCACATTTTGACATGCAAAAGTATTTTTCTCTGTGGTTTAGAAGGTATGATAAAAGGTTAGTAACAAGCATTATATATGATTTGTGAGGTCCCATTTGGTTCACAGTGTGAGTTGTGAAGCAACAGATGAATCTGTTAAGCATGCTCTTAAGGAACAGACTGACTGGTATGGTAAATCTTTGTACGGAGAATAAATATTGTTTGAATGATCTATTTAACTGATTGCATTTTTAGAACCAACCTATATGAAGTTATGTACACAATCACTTGGACCCGTATTGAAATTAGTACACATGATCAGGTCGACAAAGCATAACATCTTGCTCTCACATTTTCAGTTTGTCTTGCTGACCCAAGTAAGTGAAAAATCTCATGACAGATATATATAATAGAAGGATTGCAGTTTTGGGGCATGATGAAATATGACCTGATGGATGTATATGTGAAATTTGTAAAGATAAGGTGATCATAAGTAGAAGAAGAGAGATCTTATCCTTAAAGCAAGAAGTCAGCAGCAAAACAAGGCAATCAGTAATCAAGAGCTTTGAATCGAAACTCTGCACTTTAATGAGACTGTAATCATGCATGGAGAGATGCAATCTACACAGTCATCTTGGTAGTGAGGTACCCTCTTCTTTTCTTCTCTCTTTCATAAGGCAGTGAGCCTATCTATTGAGCAGTGAGCTCTAGCCAGTAAGCCCTAAGGCAATGAGCCTTTTGTATTTCGATATTGCTATAATAAAATATTCCTTAGAGCTAACACTCTCCATGGTTTTTCCCCACCTTGGGGTTTTCCATGTAAGAAACCTAGTGTCCATGTGTTATGTCTTTGTGGCTGCCATTGATTTGCATATTGTGCTTCTATTTAATTAAATTTGGAAAATGGTTAAAAGTGAAAGTGTATAAATGGTTTTATGGAACAAGGATTCACCCCCCTCTCAATGTTCCTGATATTCAACAATTGGTATCAGAGCAAGGTTCCTTAGAAGAAGCCTAATAGCTTGAGGAAGATCTGGGAAGGTTCACTTATGGTAGCACAAAGGTATCTCACTTGTCCTGAAGCAGATCCTCTTGGTAGCATCAAGATTGGCAATCAAGTATATGTCAATAATGAACAATTTAAAGTAGCTCTAGAAGATCTTGACAACTCCAAGGCTAATATCAAGGGTTTAGAGGAGAATATCAAAGAAGCTGATAATTGCATTCTGAAATTAAAAGAGTGGATCAGTAAATCTCAGGAAAGAAGGAAAGAATTATGTGAGCAACTAAAACAAGCAAGTGAATCCATAGAGTCTTCTCAGGGTGATTGAAGAAAAGACCAAGAATAAGGAATATCTTAATCAAGTTGTGAAGGACAAGTCAGAGGAATGTGAAAAACTAGGGAAAGAAGTTCTGCTCTTGAAATTTGATCTAGAAGCAGCCAACAACTACAGAGAAAAATTCAAAATAAGCTTTGCAAAACTTGATGAGTTGCTAGCCAGTCAAAAGTATCTAGATGATAAACAAGGCTTGGGATTTGAAAAGGGAGAAAGTTTAAATTCAGGGCAAGTTAGATCTAAAGAAGGAAGAGGCAGAGACCATCCGGTAAGGAATCAAAGAAGAAGACCTAAAAGACCTCTGGTCAGACAACCAAATGCACAAAAGTACCCATCTTTCAATGGTTATTTTTTCAAATGTAATAAGTATGGTCATAGGGCTACTCAGTGCAGAAGTAGAATAAATCATAATGTTCCATCTTTCTCTAGTAAATGTTTCAATTGCACCAAATTTGGTCATAAAGTAAATGAGTGCAAAAGTGTGTCAAGAAATAATCCAAGGAACAACCAATTCTTCAATGGAAAGTGTTTTGCATGCAATAAATTTGGGCATATCACTAATCAATGCAGATCAAGACCAATTCCCAACTACAAAAGAAATCAAGATCAGAGAAATATTGTCTGTTTCAATTGCAACAAGCCTGGACACTTTGCCAAATTCTGTAGAAGCAGAAATGTAACAAGAAACTATCCTATAGAGAAGGGGAAAACAGAGTAGAGAGATATCAAGGGCAAGAACATGGCTGATCCGTTAGAAACCAAGAATGAGATGAGCAAGATCTAGATCAAGAAAGATGCTAGTGAAGTCAAGAATGGATCCACACCAGTGTATAGTGTAGATACTTCCTCCGAGAAGTAAATTGAGAGCTCTTGCTTAGGGGGAGTAGTGTTAAAAATCTAAATCCCCCAGCTAGAAAGTTGGTGCTGGAATCCAGCACGGAGATATATGGTAGAATCTAACAAGACAAATCTTATGAAAGAAAAACTGGAAGAGAATAAGCTAATGCAGAACATTGCGGAGAAATTTTAGTCAACTGTATCTGTCAAAAGGGAACAAATAGATTTTTAGAACAAGCATTAATGATGATTAGGTTAAGCCACGTGGAGGATAAAAGGGAACTAGTTTAGTCTCAAAATCACTTTTCACTTGAAGCTATCAGGTATTCAGAGATATTGAAGTAGAATTTAAGAAACAACAACCAAGATTTGAAGCATTCGAAGTAATTTGGAGAAAGGAAACCCCAACTCAACCAAACAAGGTATTTTCATTAAAACCCCATTAGAGAATCTAATTAAAATTTTGAAATGGCAACTCCACAAGTGGTTGATATTACTGAGTGTCCTTGGCCTAAATTTAAGAAACACCCATTTAAAGCAACAAAAGTGGATCCGATGGGTGCATTTTCTAATATTCCTCATGGAGTTTTGTTTATCAAGGATGTTAGGGCATATATTCATGTTACCCTAGATGAGTACATCAACATTTATTTGTCAGATTTGTATATCCAGCATCTAAGGCGATGACCAATATGATCTCAAGGAAGAATACAAAGCCCTAAAAGAAAATAAATTCATTAAATATGTGGATTTTCCTATGTTTGTGGAAGATGAATGGGTAAGGTATGTACTAAGCTGAATCCATGATGAATTCATGTGGTTGGGACAACCTTTCAAAATTACAAAGCAAGCAATTATGGAGGTAACAAGGTTAAATGATATCGGAAGCATGCCCATGTTAAAAGTAGTAAAGACCCAAATAGTTACAGAGGTCACCGGAGCACAATTCGATAAAAGTGCACTAACAATCAATGATATCACAGATCATGAGGTAAGGTTCACTTCCATGGTGATAGGTTACAAGGTCTATTTCACAAATTGGGAGAACTCTATCTCCGGCATTGCAATTTACACCACCTATCAGATGATTAAAGAGAATGCTGATTATGATCTGTGTGAGCTACTACAGATTTAATTGATGGAGAATTTGAAGAAGATAAAGGAAATCAAGAACTATCCATTCAAGTATGGTACATTGATCATCTGTCTATTCTTCTATTTATTGAATGAATTATCCAACATGAACAACCTATTTTGGCTAAGTAGCAGACCAGTTGCTACTTAAATTAGAAATCAGTTGAATAGCATTGGAAGTTCTGATGAGAAAAAGGCAGCACTATGGGGGTATTTCAAAAACTTCCAGAGTAGGCTGCATTCAAGGGAGAGAATCCCAAAGAAAATTGTAGAAAAATATAAAGATACCATCTATTTTATGGTCACCAAGCATCAATGTTTGATGGAAGTTGTGGAGCCCAAAACTGTATGGGTAATGCTTATGGGCTATGAAGTAGATGGCTTAATATTAGAAAATTATGCTCAACATCTGCTTAGAAAACCTTGGGACCCTAAGGAAGAAAGGTTTGGGACATTTGAAGAGCTAACTATAAAATTACATGTTGAATTCAAAAAACCTAAAATGACTAGAAAAGTTAGAAAGAAGTGGAAGAGATTGTTGCAAAGTATGGCATCACCAAAGAACAAATGAAAGAAGCAAGGGAAAAAGTAGAAAGAATAGAAGAAGAAAAACAAAAGAGTAAACTGGTACAAGTTTCAGAAGAATCTCAGATAAAACAGGACAAGACTGGAAAGACTCAGAGGTCTACTAGGAGCTCTGCTACCTCCTCTAGTGCCACACCATCAGTAAACATGGAGAAAACATCAAAGAAATCCTCTGTCAAAGATACAAAGAGGAAGAAGATGAAGGAAAGAAGACTGTATGTCAGTGTGGGTGAAAAGGACAAAGAAGAAATAGAATTAGATGAGGAGATAAAGAAGATGAAAGCTGAGGCGGTCAATGATACAAGAAAGTCCTACAAAAAGGACAAATCAAACAAAAGGTAAAAGGTAGAAGAGCCTTATATTGAAAGGCCTACAATATCTGTTCAAGATGTATTAAAATCTATCACAGTTGATAGAAACTTGAAGCCCATGATTGAATTTTATGATGAATATAATGATGCGGATAAGAATCTTGGAAGAAACCATAGTAAAATACTTAAACATCTTCAACAGGGCCCTTATTCAGATCATCTCTGATCTCCCTGAAAGTCTAGCCAACATTTTGAGCATCACAAAAGAGACTGCCAGGGCAAAGGATATTGAGCTAAGACAACATGTACTGACAAGATTATGTCCAAAAATTACTCCAAAAGAGAAAGACTTGATTTCTAAGGAAACCAAAGAAAAGTTTAGAACCAAAATGAGGATGAACTCATTAATGATGGGTGAGATTGACAAAGTGGTAAAAGAAATAGAGGAAATTGTTTTGGAAGCCTTGAAGAAATACAATCTTCCCACCACATATGACAATGAAGACAATAATTTTGGTGATAATACATCTATTTCAGAAGTCAACATTGAAGAGGATATAGATAAAGTTGACCAAATAGCTGAAGAAAAGGAAACTCTTGCCTCTCTAAAACATCAAATAGTGGACAATACTGTTGAGGAGAAGACTGAGGAAGAAGAAATACCAACTGCATAAAACAGTTCCTCCCCAGTACTTCAAATTGAAAAGGATTTGATAGAGGATGAACAAAAGGAGGACACAAACAAGGCCATGGGCATTAATCCTCCAGAGTAGGAACAGAAAAATGATGTCTTTGGTGTAGTAAGAGACACTATAGAGGCAGTAAAAGAATTATTGGAAAAGGAGGAACTAATTGTAGATGAGATTGAGTCAATCCAAGGTCTAATAAACTTGGATACAATGTCTCCTATTCAGATGCTCAAATTGGCTTCAATTGCTCAAGCCAAAGTAAGAAAAGAGATATTAAAGTCCCACATTAAGGATAATGAACTCATCAATGAAGCATCTAGCATTTTGGAGAAGTTGGTGCCAACATATCGAAAGGATACCTCTCTGTCTGCTTCATGTTAACTCAGGGGACTCATACACTCTGTAAGTACACACTTCAAATCCCTTGAAATATCTACTGAAACAAAAGTTAGACAAGAGTTTAATGAGAAAAGGTTAGATGAGTTAACAAAGTTGATAGCTCATGATAAGGTTTAGTTAGATAATGGGATACAAAGTATTCAAAGTGTTATTGTAGAAGCCGGTGATATATATAAATTTTGTCTATCATGGCTGGAAATTACAAAGAAGATAGAAGAAAATATTAAGGTCTTGGAAGAAAAACTGTTGAACATCTCTAAGTCTTTTGATCCGGTTAATGAATCAATCAGTAACAAAGAAGCTCAAGTCATCAACATTAACAATGAATTGAATGGCCTAATAAATTAGAGGTATCAAAAAAAGAGTAGAATGGGACAATTGAGAAGACTGATCAGTCCCAAACTAGAGTCAATGACTAAGCTTGTAGCTGAAGCACAACTTGTTACACAAACTGCCACACCATTAGATATGCAAAAGGTGGAAACTCTAGTCTTTCTACTCAGTGGACATATACAAATTTTGGATGGTGCTAAAAAGATCTGGGATGTTGAGATATCTCAAATGAAGAACATCTTTAGTGACATTCTTCAACATATGTAAAATAAAATAGAAGATTGTACTTGTAAATATGCAATAGAGTACATAAATTTTTTTGAAGTCTTGACAAATTTTTAGTTCCAGAACAAACCCTTTGTCATTGATGTCAAAGGGGGAGAAGATGATTAGTCAAAAAATGGATAAACATCTCAAGGGGAAAATAAATATAGAAGTGTATATAGTAAGGGGGAGTAGTTTTGATAATAAAGTATTTTTCACCAAGTGTTACCATCAATGCCAAAGGGGGAGATTGTTCACAAGAGACACTGCTATGAAGACAAGCTGAGTGTTGTCATTGATGGGAACAAGATAAGAAGAACACATCAGTATGACATGAAGACATAACTCTAGAAGTTCATTTGTGATTGGGAACAAGGCACAAGTTTAGAGGGCAAAAACGGCTGTATGGATAGTATATAGAGTAACAGACATAAAATGAACCAGTATGCCTCCGTAGTAAAAGAACCTCAAAAGCGGATCAGGTAAAATGACTTATGACCATATTATGATGATTCAGATCAACGATCAAGTCACGACTCCCTCTGGAAGTCATGTGGAGAAAATAAATAAGTCCAGACAAATAGAGGCATGATAGAGACAATGAACAAGACACAGTATAATACTCCACATTGCTCTACAAATGCATAATTTTCTCTGTGATTCTAAGGAAAGAAAGGGATACATCATAACTACCTAAATCCAGAATTACAACCTTTGAAGTTTAGTACATCACATTCTACAAGCCGTCCAACATCAGGTTACAGTTCAACAATATTTCTCTATGACATAGCAACTATTTCATGATCTGCATTTTGACATGCAAAAGTATTTTGATCTGTAGTTTAGAAGGTATGCTAAACAGTAAATAACAAGCATTATATATGATTTGTGAGGTCCCATTTGGTTCACAGTGTGAGTTGTGAAGCAACAGATGAACCTGTTAAGCATGCTCTTAAGGAATAGGTTGACTGGTATGGTAAATCTTTGTGCAGAGAAGAAATAGTGTTTGAATGATCTATTTAAGTGATTGCATTGTTAGAACTAACCTATATGAAGTTATGTACATGATCACTTGGACCCGCACTAAAATTAGTACACATGATCAACCTGACAAAGCATAACATCTTGCTCTCACATTTTCAGTTTGTCTTGCCGACCCAAGTAAGTGAAAAATCTCATGACAGATATATATAACAGATGGATTGCAGTTTTGGGGCATGATGAAATATGACCTAATGGATGTATATGTGAAATATGCAAAGATAAGGTGATCATAAGAAGAAGAAGAGAGATCTTATGCTTAAAGCAAGAAGTCAACAACTAAATAGGGCAATCAGTAATCAAGAGCTTTGAATATGAACTTTGCACTTCAATGAGACTGTAATCATGCATGGAGAGATGCAATCTACATAGTCATATTGGTAGTGAGTCACCCTCTTCTTTTCTTCTCTCTTTCATAAGGCAGTGAGCTTATCTATTGAGCAGTGAGCTCTGGGCAGTAAGCCCTAAGGCAGTGAGCCTTTTGTATTTCAATATTGATATAATAAAATATTCCTAAGAGCTAACACTCTCCACAGTTTTTCCCCACCTTGGGGTTTTCCACATAAAAATCTTGGTGTCCATGTGTGATGTCTTTGTGGTTTCCATTCATTTGCATATTGTGCTTCTATTTAATTAAATTTGGAAAATGGTTAAAAGTGAAAGTGTATAATGGTTTATGGAACACTGATTCATCCCCCCCTCTCAGTGTTTCTAATATTCAACAAGTTCAACCCCCTATTAAACAAACAACATCTAAAGAATAACTTATATTACAAGAACCCCCTAGACTAAAAGGAAAAGGGATATATACTGAGGTTCCTCCTTTGTCATCCCTACAAGGATCAGGAGAAAACCATAGAAAACAATACTATGCATCACCACGAGTTAATCACACATCTACTTCTTCCTCTGAGATACAAAATCCTATGGAAAAACATGAGACTCCTTTTGAAGATATCAGCATTAAAACATGAAGAAATAGACAAGCTAGAGAAAGAAGGAAGAGAAGACAAGCCTTGGCTCGAAACAATGCATCACCTCAACAAGAAAATATTCAACCACCTAACACTGAAACAAACAAAGAAGAGCCCAAGGTTGATAATGTAAAGGATAAGTGTTGGCAATTTGGCTAAGCTTGATGTTTGATGATGTTATCATTGATGGAAAAAAGAAAATAAACAAGGTTGGAGCAAAGATTTTGGTCCGGTGATGAAGACATAATCATTTTGGCTAAGTGTTGGCAATGTACAGAGACAACAACAGAGAGATAGTGTTTGGATTGACATTGGTCTACAGTTCAAGACCTAATCATGAGGCTCTCGTATGTTGTTTGTAGTCCTTACAAGATATTATATCTAAGATTTCATCTTTTGATATGTACCGGAAGCATATCTTCAAGTAGCCTAAGTCTGACATTATAGAGAATAGAGGTAATCAGAACAAAACACTCATTTGTTTTGGTCCACACTCCTTTGGTGTTGCATATCTCATTATGCAATTTTGAGGTGTTGTAAACACTTGTATGAAGTCTCTAAATCCATAGTTGCAAAGTCTAAAGTCCATCAGAGTGATAATTGTGAGCTACTAAATATCGCTACATGGCTTGACAATGCTTGATTGCAATAGGGTATGAGTTCTATTGGTCTGCATTTTGCCGCATGTTAATATTATGTTATGTGGTTCTAAGGGTATGATCTATGATGTTTAAGGAGTCTTTGATATGATTTTGAACAAGTCCTATGGTCCATAGTGAAAGTTGTGATTTGACAGTTAAACTGAGTCTGTAACAGCCTATGTTTGAGGTTGACATGATAGTTTAATTTGTGTGTGATAAGTTCTATTGATTAGAACTTTATCCTAAGTGGTTCTATAGTTGGATCCAACATATGAGAAGGTGTTTTCAATGTTATTTGGGTCCACTATGTATCTTGGTGAGTGGATTTAGCTGACAAGCTACAAGTTTATTAACTATACGCTTCATCTAAGTAGGCTGACCTAATGTGAATATTCTAAGCATTGCAAACATATATATGAGATCTAATTTGATGTTTGGGAGTGTGAATGTGTGAATATGAAGGTGTGTGTATGAAATGTGAAAGATTGTCATTTTGTGAAGGTGACAAGAGCAGAAAAAGATAGATCTTGTTCCCATGTAATAATAGAGCAGTGAAACAGAGTAGTCAAAGATGAAGAGTTTTGAGACAATATTTCTATGCTTCATTGGAGCTATAACCATGCATGTGTAGATGTAATCAGTATAGTCCAACTTGGTAGTGAGCCATTTTTCTTTCCTTCTTTCTTTCTCTAGGCAATGAGCCTATTTTGGCAGTGAGCATTTCTTTAGGTAGTGAGCCCTAAGGCAGTGAGCCTCCTTGTAATTTGGTATTGATATTACATAATTATTATGAGCTAACACTCACCATGGGTTTTCCCAGTTTTGGGTTTTCCATGTAAAAATCTTGGTGTTTAGTGATGCTTTGTGGTTGCTTCTTCTGTGTTTTATTTGCTTTATTGTTATATGTGGCAAATGGAGTAATGGTTTAATAAGTAAAAGGATTAATAGAATACTAATTCACCCCCCCTCTCAGTATTCTGGGTGTTCAACAATAAGGAATCTGAATGGGTACTTGTCCCCTATGTACCTCTTTCCTCTAGCATTCAAGATTGGGAGGAGGATGATTTGCTCATTGACAATTGCTAGCACAATTATGTTTTCAGATAAGCATTACTAATCCATTGTGGTCACCTTTGTTGTAGCATTCTTTTTCTCTCTTATGTGACCCTCTCTCCCTGTTGTGTTCCCCCCGTGATGTGCTATGTGTTGTTTAGGTCTCCTCGAATGACCCTTGATACTCTTGTAAGGTCAAGGATACCGGGAGACTGCCTCTGTTGTGACCATTCTTCTATTTGTTTCATCATTCTTCTATCATTGTCTCTCCTCTATTTTATTGTTGTGTGTCATGCCTTAGGGGCATAGTGTTGTGGAGGGTGTTTTGGGGGCATCCTCCTACATGGTGTTCCTAAGGCACTTGTTCTCCCCTCTCATTTTATTGTTTACCTTCTTCTAGTGATTCTACCTAGTCAGTGAATGATGAAAATAAACAAATACTAGTATGGACTGTGTGTCCCTTCAGCAAACAAAGAAAAATGGACCTAGTCCATACATGATAATGGGGTTGATACATACATATATCTGATGTTTGACTAGTAGAATCACTTTGTGTGATGTATCATCTTATGACATTTCTTATAACTAACATTTTACAATCCACTCAATTTTCTCTTACACATTTTGATTGGTATCTAACATTGTTGCTACACTTAGTTTTGAGGTACCTGCAGTATAGCCCAATGGTTATACTCAGTTCTGAACTTGTAGTTTAGCCTTAGTCTTTGATGTGACTGTTTTCATGAAGAGCTTTAATGAATTGCTTTGGTTATTATCTTAGAGTAATATTTCTAACCTCTCTTGTTATCTTATCTTAGCATATCTTATCAATGTGTTTGTGGGAACATTCAGCAATCCTATGCACATGTCACCTTGGGGGCATGGGCTTTGTGAAAGCTCTTGTTTCCTTGCATGTCTTCTCTCTACCTTCACGTGCTTGATATCGATACATGACATCAACCACCTTAAAGTGGGGCATATATAATGATATCAGTCTAATGATTTTGGTACTAATGAAGCTTGTTTGTAAGCCCTCTCCATGAGGTGGGATGTTGTATCTCTAGTGTGAGTACACATCTTTATTTATATTGAAATAAAAAAGCCCAATCTATGAGGTGGGATAGCATATCCTTTTTATCAAGAAGCCCTCTACACGAGGCGGGATAACATATATCTTGACTAGTGGGTATCCTTTTATTCAAAATACATCATCGCAAGGCAGGATGGTGTATCTCTTGAGCTAGTACACATCCTTTTAATATAAAAGTGCCCCATGGAGGTAGGATTGGATCTTGAGACTATCCTCCTTTAAGCGTGTATTTGGCATTTCTTGTGGTATAAGCCCAACCATCAAGTGTGTCTACAGCATATTTGAGATGGTCGGACTTAGCAATAAGCTCCTTCCAACACACATGTTTGCCATGTTTAAGATGTATAGTATGTCTATGGCATGCTATATGGCACTCATGTATTCCGTGTGTGGTTTCAAGGGTGTAGTGATGAGCTCCTCCCACATTCAGATTTTGTATGACATGTTTTCCCCTAGGTGTAGTATCAAGGGTATAGAGATGAGCTCCTCCTACACTTTGGGTTTTGTATGGCATGTTTTCCCCCATGTGTGGTCTCAAGAGTGTAGCAATGAGCTCCTCCCACACTCAAGTTTTGAATGGCGTGTTCTCCCCCTGGTGAAGTTTTAAGGGTGTAGCGATGAGCTCCTCCTACATTTTGGGGTTTTGTGTTGAAGACTAGATGCATGCAAATTCCTTGTGAGATGGTTTATTAGGAAAGGGTTGGCTTGAATGGATGGTTGAGATTGAAAGTTCAAATGAACGATGTGGATGGCTAGGATTGATTAGGGTTTCCCACTCCTTGAGGAATTGTAGTCATGTGACAAGTGTAGGGAGGAGAATATGGCTGACCTAATTGAAATAAAAGATTATTTAAATTAGTTGTCCATGTGAAAGATATTAAATGAAAGTTGTACTACCACACATGATTCAATTAAGAGCAAACAAGTGTTGCAATGCGATGAAAGGTAAGGACCTAATTCAAATATTTTATTTTAATTAGTTGGGAAATTAATTAAATAAATAGGATTTATTTAATTAATTGGAAAGTGGGATAAGGATGGGATTAAGATGGGATTTTAATTAAATAAATAAGATTTATTTAATTAATTAGAAAGTTAGATAAGTAGAATTAGGAATGTGATTAGGACAAAATGCTACATGATGTCTCTAATAATGTATTTGACTATGTGTTGCAAGACATGGACAAATTTGGGTGTCTACATCTTGCATGCTTCCTATTGTCTTCATTGTGTTTTGCATGTCCATGACGTGTCTTCTAGTGCAAGCTTGAGATTAGGGGCTAGAAATAGTTCCTCAACATTTGTATATGCCTTAGGTTCAAGTGCCTGGCATGTTTGATGTGTTTTCAACCATACTTTAATGCATGTATGGGTCATAAGATCATACATACATTAAATTAGGGGCTAAATGTTATGTCATAAAATGTCCCCTAAGACTTTTACCTCCTAAGTTTAGCTCCTAAGGTCCCTTAGATTTAATCATGTAGTTAAAAATGAATCCCGAAGAAAAATTCCCCAAAACCCATGTCAAATGGGGCCTAGGGGTGCACTCTTAAGCTTAAACAAGTCCCAAAATAGGACCCTAAACTTGGGCGTCTACACCCTAGTCCAGACCTATTTTGTCGGGGCTTAAATTTTAAATGTCCACAAAGTGACCATTAAAAGGTTTCCCTTTCTCGGCCTATTCAATTTGAATTACAAATGTTTAGTGGGAATGCATATATAAACATGTTTAGGACTTCATTTTACACCTAGATGGATAATGCAAACTTGTGATATTATGCTAAGCATATTCAAGGATTTCATTGTATTGTAGATTAGTATTGTGTTGTGTTTGTACTTGTTTGTTGCAAATTTTTCTTCATCAATCCATCTCCTCATGGCATGAAAGATGACCATCTCCCCGTGAGAGCTTCACTTCCAAGGTGACATCTATTTTGTGTTTTAATCAATTTATCATATCATTTTCTTTTGCCTCTATCCACCAAGGACACACACTCTATCTAACAATGATGTTGGAAGGCCTAATTGTCATTCTAAGATTTGACCGAGGCAAGATCCTAAACACCACAACCCCCAACCCCTCTTGTGATTGTAGGTTACAGATGTCAGATCTTGCAGAGAGGAGTTGAAGGAGATCAGAGTACAGCATAAAGATTTTAGATCTAAATAAAATGATAGAAAAGATCCCTAATTAGACATAGGTGCCCGCTCTTTTGTCCTCCAATTTGGCAATGTTAGGAATCTTTGAGTAGGTTATAGTCTAAAGCATATTTTGATTCAAAGCCCTTAGAAAAAGTACCACATTGGACATGGGTGCGCACTCTTTTGTCTCCAAAGTTTCTGCTTTCTAGAATCTAAAATCTAGGATGTATCTAATCTACATTTAATGCCTTCTTGTGCAAGCATTTGTCGTGTTTTGTCCTTTTGTTTACAATTTGCGTAATTAGGGTTTTAGGCCTAATTGACCTAGGGTTTTAACAAAATATCAATCTATTCTATCTTTCCAATAATCTCATAGTGACATCAGACCTATAGCTAAGTCCTCTATCACAATTGTGACTTAGCTCGATCTATGTCCTTGAATGTATGTGTGAAAGAAGGGTTTGATTGAATCTAATTAACTCTACACTTTACATCTTTCCTTCAACCCCATTTTCATACATAATAGCTAGGAATGTTCCGTCCAGACCTACAAGTGCACATGAGGTCCATCCATAATAATCTCTCTCAGTTTTGGTCAACTCTAGTCCGTTTGACCATGCTGATATCAAATGCATTCTTAAAAAACACTAGTAGAATTTTGGAAAATAAATGACTAAGTGACAAAAACTTTTAGTCACAACAACTAAAAATGACTAAATTCTACTAATTTTTTGCAACTCAGCTATAAATGAGGAAAAAAATGACTAATTTGGTCGTTGACTAAAAAATTATTTAGTCACACAAATAAAAATGACTAAATAGTTAGTCATTTATTTATCACAATCCATTTGAATAAATCATTTAAGTTACCAAAAATCAATAACCCACCAAAATACTCTAAAACATACTTGTAGAAATCTTATTTTTAGACATAGCCTACCAAAATGGAGTTTTCATTTTAATAAACATACTCTAAAACCTTCGTCCAAACCTTATTTTTAGTCATAGCCCACCAAAATGGAGAAGTGTTTCAATAAAGAATGATAGAGAATGGTAAGGATATGTGCGTGACAAGAGGCGTAGGATTCATTGTTGATTATCTCATTCCTACTATGCTCAACAAGGGTTACATTGTTCGTGCTACTATTTGTAATCCAGGTATTTAATTGACATATATTTGCATAATCTCAAATTCCTAATTCAAATGCTTTTGAAGTATCAATGTATCCTATATAGGGTTTAGAATGTATCCTATATAAGGTTTAAAATGTATCCTATATAGGGTTTAGAATGATTTCTTTTAATTTAAAAAAATAAATAAATGATGTATTTTCCTATGATTAGATAATGTGGAGATCTCCTAAATCTACCCCAGCTCACTATCCTCTTTGGCATTGTATTTATTACTCCAGCTGCTAGGGTTTTACATGTGACATCTTTAATATTTTCATGACAATAGCTTTTAAATAGATCTCAGTCTTTACTTTAATATTTATCATGGTAACCCTTGAGTTCCATAATCCACCTTCAATCTCTTCTAAGAACGTTACATCTTAAGCTAGACTGCATAGTATGCATATAAAACAAGTCCTTCATACCTACCATTGTTCCAAACCACCACTCAGTGCCTTGCTTAAAATGCTGCCTCCATAAGCACAATAGCATGTTTTAAAATCATGGTTGCCAGTGATTGACCATTAAGGTCACTACTTTCATCAAGATACAATGAGATTTTTGTCTTCAAACTCAAGGAATTATGCAAGATAACATTGTGAATTGTTTTCTATGTAGGTTTTGATTTTATTGCATATTTACTGCTTTGCTAACTGCCTTTAAGACTGGATATTGCACCCTCAGCTACAATCTTAAACAACTCACTCACTGTCACTTGAAGATTCCTTTCATGAGCATCCTTCTATAAAATCAAACCATGTCCTATAGACTACCTACTTACTTACTACAGGGGACTCATTGTTTCATGGTATTGTGGGTCTTAAGATCCTTCAACCTTATTATCACTACTTCACAGTCCACAAGGTAATATTCACTATTCTCCCATCTTTGATGAGTCTCAAAACACTACTCAAACATGCAATCCACTACCTCCATTATACAATGGCTAAGAAGAAACATTGAACCTGTGATTACCATTGTTACTTCATTTGGACAATCATTCCCTGATTGCATTTTCCTTGTCTAACATTGTCAATAGCATTTGAAAAACCCTTAAGGTCAGCAAGGGGGTAAGGAAACTCACTGTTAAAAACTCCACTCTACTATGCAAGGTTTGAACTTTATTATCTTGTCACTGCTCAGCCTCTTTTTGACTGTCACACCTCAAGTGACTGCCATTCTTCTTACCATAGATTGCATTTACAAATGTCACTGAGCTACATAGTGTGCTTGTTATTAGCTACAATGTCTCAATCTTTCTGGTATTGCAAGCTCACTAATCCACTAGAGTTATGGTTTATGTTTCTACAAAAGCTTAGGGTTTGTACCCTAGTCATACTCTTACCAATGCTTTTGTTGGTATTACAAAAAAACCTTAAATATTGGGTTAGAAAATTAGCTATCTTGACAGGGTGTGGTATGATCTTGGATTATATCCTAGAGTGTGTGGGAAGCTTATGTTTGATCATTAAGGTAGGTAAACCTGATCAGGGAAATGTATCCTATATAGCATGGGTCTTGCTATAATACTTCCCATAATGGTTATTAGTAGATCACATTATTATAGTTTGTGGTAACCCAAGATTGCATTCAAGTATGTAACAAACTTGGTCTATAGTTTAAGTTGTACACTTTTAAATAACATTCATAAGGTTTAGAAAATCTTGATCACTCTCTAGAATAGCCCATTAAACATGGGTTGTACTTGAATGCACTACATAATTGATATAACACAACCACTCTACATATCAACCAGAGTCATAGGCTCTTTATTGCAGAAAGATGTAATTGCTCTTGGATCATGCTATCATTACATTGTAACCTATTAAACTTGAGTCAACCTGAATGCAACTAATGATGATTGACACCTAATTGTGATGATAGTGATTAATTTGTACATTAATTATGCTCATATGAGTGCCTCCATTTCTATCACAACGTAGCCACATTAAACTTGGTTCACACATGGATGCATCCTGTATTTGTTATAACACAACTGTGCCACATGAACAATAGAGTTATGGATCACATAATTATAGTCACAAGAATTTGTTCCTCGGTTGTGCTCTTATGGTGATTCCATTACTGTTACAGCATAAACCTTTGGACTTATATTGCTCAAATCCTTACATTGTTTTTTTTCTCTTTGGATGGATGGCAATTCAATGGTAGGGATTTGTATGCAGGTCATGCTCATATAAGTTCTTTCGTCACCATTACACAATAGTACATTGGAATTTCCTTTTTTTAACCTTTACTTATTTTTTATTGTTAGGGTTTCTTAGTGATTATTCCATTTCCACGTGGCATATTGATAAAAGAAACTAAGCAAAAAATCATTTTGTTTTTAGTTAACTCTTGCTAACATACTTTTGGAATAAATGTTTGACTACATTACTTCTAGTGTGAAGAATTTTGTTTTCTACTTATAATACATTCATTAAGAGCTATAGTAGAAAGCTTCTTATGTTGAAACCCATCCTATAAACTTGCTTTAAGATACAGTTAGGAGGCTTCATGGATTTTTTGTGATTTATACAGCTTTTGTTTTGATAGTAAATGACATCAGATTCTTTCTGAAATTGAAATGATTTATTAATTATGGTTTTATGATGAACAAATGTTTTATTTAGAAGAGGTTAATATGTGGCATTTTTATGTGCAGGAAGAATAGATTGTGATGTAACATTCAGGTATGGACGGTTCAGGAAAACTTGGATTGCTATTAGTGACAAAACTAGGTTGGAGAGTACCTTGAGCTAGTCTAAAACAATTCTGGTTGTTTTCGCTTGGAAGCAGAACCTAACTATAAGAATACAAACGTTGGTGGATAGAGAAAATCATAAATCTGCTGGTCCAATTTGAGGTCATGAATATCAAACAGAGAAAGTTCCTACATTCTAAAGATAAAATCATAAATCTATTGGTCCAATTTGAGATCCAATTTGAGGTTGTGAAGCTCCGACAGAGAAAGTTCCTACATTCTAAAGATAAAATCAT
Organism: Cunninghamia lanceolata; assembly: GCA_027924645.1. NCBI lineage: Eukaryota > Viridiplantae > Streptophyta > Pinopsida > Cupressales > Cupressaceae > Cunninghamia > Cunninghamia lanceolata. The sequence continues at coordinate 4,610,920 of BSBN01000738.1, forward strand.
AAATCTGATTGGTCCAATTGTAAGGATTTGTCTTTTTAATTGTACTTTCTAACTTTTGTCTTGATACAAATTGTTACTTTAAAATTATGGTATTTCTTTTCTTCTAATGTTTTCAACCCTCATTTCAGGGAAGAGCTCCGAAGATGGTTCCTTTAGATGGAGACTACACTTTTCTACTATAGGTTTCATCTAGAAACACTAGAAGCTCAGGTACTATCATACTCAGAGCAAAAGTAGGAGTCATGCAATGACAAGACACTCATTTTTGGAGCTTTGGTTAAGAACTTTAAATATTTGGCTATGTGCACAGAGAATGTTCATGGAGTGCAAACTTCCTTACAAAGAAATTATCACATTAGAGTTTGAGGTGAATTGCACTTGCTATTTTATGCTGATATGGATATGTTCTAACCTATAGTTAATTATTATAGCATAACAGATAGGCTAAATAGTTGTTCATATACGATTATTTCTAACTCAAAATTACTATATCTTATTCTAGGAGCAAATCACAGGAGGAGTCTATACATAAGACACCATTGTTTCAAATTCCAAATTGCTGGCTCTTTTACAATTGTTTGCTTCATTTATTTGATTTAAGATAGCCTGTTGTATAGAAATGCTCTCAAAATAATAATAAAATCCTATATTCCTGGAAGACTGTTTAGAATCTTCACATCATAACAATGAACAAAAGCATAAGTCATTAACCTAAACTTTCCAAGAGTTTCATCAAATTCTACTTTTCCACTCTCTTTTCCATTCTAACTTTTATTCCCAATTTCATCCATGAAGAACTTCCTCAGCTTGTAGATCCTACTGTTAACCATAACTTTACCAGGTGTTGAGGATAGCTTCAAGTTTTTACCCAAGCAGTAATTGACAAAATTTGGCCTTACTAGATACAATGTGTTGAAAATCTCTTTGAAGTCATTCTGGAAAAGAGTTCCTAAGAGTATAATGTGTAGTTTTGAATTAACCTTTTTACATGAATTCCATTGTATCTGGTAAGGCCAAATTTTGACAAAAAATAGCAATTGATAAAATTCGGCCTTACCAAATACAATGGAATTCATGCAAAAAGGTTAATTCAAAACTGCGCATTATACTCTCGAGAACTCTTTTCCAGAACAACTTAAAAGAGCTTTTCAACACATTGTATCTGGTAAGGCCAAATTTTGTCAATTGTTGCTTGGGTAAAAACTTGAAGCTATCCTCGACACCTGGTAAAGTTATGGCTAACAGCAAGACCTATAAGATGAGGAAGTTCTTCATTGATGAAATTGGGAATAAAATTTAGAATGGAAAAGAGAGTGGAAAAGTAGAATTTGATGAAACTCTTGCAAAGTTCAAGTTAATGGCTGATGCTTTTGTTCATTGTTATGATGGGAAGATTCTGAACAGTCTTCTCGGAATAAAGGATTTTACTATGATTTTGAGAGCATCTTCTAAACAACAGGTTGTCTTAGATTAAATAAATGAAGCAAACAATTGTAAAAGAGCCAACAATTTTGAATTTAAAACAATGGTGTCTTATGTATAGACTCCCCCTATGATTTGCTCCTAGAATAAGGTAGAACAATTTTGAATTAGAAACAATGGTATATGAACAACTATTTAGCCTATATGTTATTCTACAATAATTAACTACAGGATAGAACATATCCATATTAGCATAAAATAGCAGGTGCAATTCACCTCAAACTCTATTGTGGTAATTACTTTCTAAGGAAGTTTTCACTCCTCCATGAACATTCTCTATGCACATCAATATGTTGGTTATTATCTTGATCTCCTTTGTGATCAAAAGAATAGTGAAGTTCATTGCATAACTCATGACCATTTTGTAGTGCTATGATCCAATGTTCTTTTACTTCTTACTCACTATGTTCTCAATCACCATGTGCAAATGACTTAGAGGATAGATCTTTGATTTTGATGGCCTTGCATAGCACTTAAAATTTCCATTCATGCCTTAGCATTTAACAACCATATAGGGCACATGAAACATTGCTTATTGAAATCACTATTGACACAAAACTCCTAAAGATCACCACCCTAGACTGCTAGACAACTTTCTCCATTCATGTCACAATTTAAGGTCCCTGTAGGTTGAAAGTATTGCCCTTAAAACATACCATTGTATTGATAATGTCTTGAAGACTAAGGGTCCCACTTGGAGGTAAAGAATAATCTCATATGCATTCATTCTCATGTTCATATTTCAATTTGTTATATTTATAAGTAGCTTATAATGAGCTTGGCAAATTGCATTGTGTAAAATGAGAAGCTCCTTCGGCCAATTGTGTTGTTTCCTGAAGTTGATGGCATAGAAGAATATGTAGCACTATCTTCCAACATTGAAATCACTGACCTTCAAAACAAAGATACTAGGACTGTCCCTTCAACATTTGTGAAGTCAATGCCTTAATAAAATTGGTCAATATCCTTTCATCATCTTTGTTTGGCATTTTATTGTACCATGACAATCCTCTCACAATGACCACCATATCGTGATTGTGAAAATTTGAACCCATCATTTAGACAATCAAAACTACCACCTCACAACCACAAGAATAAGATACACTAAGAATGCACAGTCCCAAGTAAGTGTATTAGACTCGTCAATCCTTGTTTTTTGTCATATGTTGTAGTTACAAGTGCCCTGCTAGACATACATGAAAATGTGGAAGCATAGACAAGGCAAGAGAATTGTTTCAAAAAATGCCTCAAAGAAATGTGATATCATGGATACATGCTCTCCTGCAAGCACTTCAACTCATACTTGTGGTGATGCAGGGCTTTCCCACATCACCGCAACCATGAGTTGAAGTGCTTGCAGGAGAGCGGGTGATGCGGGGCTTTCCCAAAAATATGGCTTTGCATAAATATATTATAGAAATTTATCTTGCTTCTTCATTTATCTCAGGAATTAGATACCCTTGCATCACCCACTCTCCTACAAGCACTTCAAATCATGCCCATAGTGATGTAGGAAAGCCCCGCATCACCGCAGGCATGACTTGAAGTGCTTGCGGGAGAATGGGTATCCATGATATCATAGGCAGGATGTTGGCAAAGGCTATTGAATTTGGATTTACACTTGCTAATTGCATTTGCTTGAAAGTTTCTAAAGCCTTTTAAAAAAATCCATTTTGTTCATATCCTGTAATCATTGCATTCCAAGAGATGACATCTCTTTGAGCCATTCCATCAAGTAGTTCATGTGCCTTATCTATACTTCCACATTTTGCATACATGTCTACCAGAGTATTTCCAACTATAATATATAACAAAAATCCCCCTTCTATTATGTTATGATGGACGTCCATACCCTGTTCCAAAGCTCCCATTTTGGCACAGGCAGGGAGGATGCTGGCAAAGGTTGTCAAATTTGGCTTTACACCTGCTAATTGCATTTCCTTGAAAGTTTCTAAAGCCTTTTCAAAAAATCCATTTTGTGCATATCATGTAATCATTGCATTCCATGAGATGACATCTCTTTGAGGCATTCTGCCAAATAGTTCACATGCCTTGTCAATGCTTCCACATTTTGCATACATGTCCACCAGGGTAGTTGAAACTACAACATTTGACAAAATTCCTCTATCCATTACTTTTTGATGGATGTCCATACCTTGTTCCAATGCTCCCATTTTGGCACAAGTAGGAAGGATGCTAGAAAAGGTTATGGAATTTGGCTTTACACCTACCAATTGTATTTTCTTGAAAGTTTGTCAAGTCTTTCTAGCAAATCCATTTTGTGCATATCTAGCAATAGTTGCTCTCCCTACATCCCCATACACACACAAAAGTTCCTTCGTGGGGATGCGGGGAGATCTCGCCATCCCACACCCTCATGCCCTGGTCCTTGCAGGGCTACGAGGGACTTTGGACTGCATAGAGATAAGTAGGTGAGGCAACAATCATGCCAAATGAAATACCCAATAGATGTCTTCCCTGAATTTCTAAGTAGGTTCATCCTGCATGGCTACATTACTTACACCACTCTTCATTCTTCTTTCATCTTTTATATTGTAGTCGATCAGGAGGCTAACAATATGAACACACTACCATTCAAATCATTGTACATACCATGAAAGTTTCATGCCACCTTCTCAATCATATGAGCTCTCTCTAAGCTCTCTCTATGCAGTCCATGAGGCCACATTTTTATCTTCACACATCCCCATGCACACACAAAAGTTCCTTCATGGGGATGCGGGGAGAGTCCTCCATCCCACGCCCTCATGCCCTAGTCCTTGCGGAGCTGTGGGTGAGCCTAGACTACATAGAGATAAGTAGGTGATCCAACAGTCACGCCAAATGAAATGCCCAATAGATGTCTTCCCTAAATTTCTAAGTAGGTTCATCCTGCACGGCTGCATTACTTACACCTCTCTTCATTCTTCTTTCCTACTTTATATTGCAACCAATCAGGAGGCTAACAATATGAACACACTACCATTCAAATCATTGTACATACAATGGAAGTTTCATGGTGCCTTCTCAATCATATGAGCTCTCTCTAAGCTCTCTCTATGTAGTCCATGAGACCACATTTTTTCTCTTCCCACATCTCCACGTACACACAAAAGTTCCTTCACCAGGATGCATGGAGAGCCCTCCATCCTGCGCCCTCATGCCCTAGTCCTTGTGGGGCTATGGGGGAGCCTAGATCGCATAGAGATAAGTAGGTGAGGCAGCAATCATGCCAAATGAAATACCCAACAGATGGCTTCCCTAAATTTCTAAGTAGGTTCATCCTGCACGACTGCATTACTTACACCTCTCTTCATTCTTCTTTCCTCCTTTATATTGCAGTCGATTAGGAGGCTCTCTCTAAGCTCTCTCTATGCAATTGAAGAGACCACATTTTTTTAGGCATTCTATCAAATAGTTCATGTGCCTTATCCATGGTTCCGCATTTTGCATACATGTCTACCAAGGCAGTTGCAACTACAACATCTGACAAAATTCCTCTATCCTTCATGCTTTGATGGATGTCCATACCCTATTCCAAAGCTCCCACTTTGGCATAGGCAGGGATGATGCTGGCAAAGGTTGTGGAGTCTAGATTTACACCTGCTAATTGCATTTGCTTGAAAGTTTCTAAAGTCTTCTCAAAAAGTTCAATTTGTGCATATCCTGCAATCATTGTACCCGGGTAGTTACCACTACAACATCTGACAAAATTTCTCTATCCTTTATTCTTTAATGGATTTCTATACCATATTGCAAAGCTCCCATTTTGTCATAGGCTGGGAGGATGCTGGCAAAGGTTGTAGATTTTGGCTTTAGAACTACCAATAGCATTTGCTTGAAAGTTTTGAAAGCCCTTTCAACAAATCCATTTTGTGAATATCCTAAAATTATTGCATTCCATGAGATTACATCTCTTTGAGGCATTCTGTCAAACAGTTCATGAGTTTTTTCTATGCTTCCACATTTTGCATACATGTCTACTAGAGTATTTCCAACTATAGTATTGGACAAAAATCTCCATTTCATTATGCCTTGATAGAGGTCCATACCATGTTCCAATGTTCCCATTTTGGCATAGGCAAGGAGGATGATGGCAAAGGTTGTGGAGTCTGGCTTTACACATGCTGGCAAAGGTTGTTAGTTTTTTATTGATAATGTTCTATAGATTTTTCATTATGGTCCAACTAGGAAAACTTTAAAAAAAATCATTAATCGAGTACTGAAAACTATATTTTTGCTTTACAGGTCCTCTCTTTGTTGTTTGAAAGGACAGTCTATGAAAGAGCTTCCAATTATGCATGAAGAAAACCTACAAGTGACTGTCAAGGGGCAAAGATTCATGTAAAAGATAGTGATCATGCAAACATTAAAAGATAATCTTAGAGTCAATGAGAAGAACTATGCAAAGGTTACAATCTTGTCAGTGTCTCAAGAGGCATTTAAAGGGGTAAGGAGACAACCTTCTAGTATGCATTTGACAGTGCCAAATCTCATGATAGTCAAGAGTCTTCATGTTAGATGCATGAACACCTAGGACAATACCATAGTGTTGGTACAAGTGAGCAGCAACAAGGTTGAGGGTTATCATGAGCTATCTGCTAAGACACAGATATTTTGCAACAACAGTATCATAATGGGATGTTGATTTCTATATTAGAGGTGATGATATGATATGACAATTGTTCATGATAGTGATGTGATAAGTGACATGACCAATGATGGATTGTGTGAACTTGTAACAGTCTGGCAGATGACATAGAGTGCATACCTAGGTAACAGTAGTAGTGATGAACTATTTTCAAGGAATTTGGAAAAGATACAGTGATGTCAGAGGTAGTCAAGGCATTCAATAGAGGGGCAGTGTTCTACGTTGATGGAAGGTAGAGTACAAGTGAAAGCATGCCAGAATAATGAGCTAGGTAGTGGCAGTCATGAGGCATTTTATTTTATAAAGGGAAAATGCATGACAATAGGTTGACAAGTGATTAAACAATGCATTTCAAGATGCTACAAGCTTGATTAGGACAATGCATAGCCTAGTCATAAGGCAATATTGTTGAATAATAGTCCATGACAATTGAGGCATCCTACCAAAGATGACAGTCATCAGAGGCATAATCATCCAAGATAAGGACAATTTATTACTACAGGTAACAATTCACAATGGTAGCTTATGAACTAGAGCAAGTTGGGTGTATGAGACATGATCTCTACAAAGATGACAGTGTGATCTTGAACTAGGATAGTGAGCTTCATGGGACAGTCATGGATTTGTGAAGAAGACATCTATGAATGTCTTTGTGCTTCTATGCTCAGTGATACTCAAAAAATTAGTTTCTTGCTCATTATTTGAGCTATTTATTGTAACCATGAAGGTTTTTTTAGCAAAGAGAAAGAATTGTAACTTATTTTCAAATCTATATGTTGTTTGTAAGCATTTTTTATCAATAAAACAAGTTGTTTTTACCTTCCCAAAGTTGTTTCATTGTGCAAGCTTCAAAATATACTACTAAATATACTAATGACTAAATGTAAGCTTCAAAATGACTAAATATACTACTACTTGATGTCAATTAATAATTAAATTGACTAAATATACTACCAGTTGATAGAAATTAGTGAACAGTGAATAAAAATGACTAAATATACTACCAAATTGATCAAAATGATGATTAAAATTAATAACTAAATACACTACCAATGGACACAAAATAGTGAATAAAAATGACTAAATAAGTGACCAGTTAACAACAATCAATGAATAAATTAACAACTAAATATATCAATGAATAAAAAATGACTAAATAAGTGACCAAATTACAACAATCAATGACTAAATCAATGATTAAATATACTACCAAATCGATCAATCAAAACAACGAATAAATGACTAAAAATGGTTTAGTCATCAATTTGGTTGTGTTATAAATGACTGACAATAAACTACTAATGGTCACATTACCATGTTTGGTCATTTTTAAGTAGTTTTTAGTAGTTTTTTTAGTAATATATTGCTCTTTTTGTACTAATGAAATGCTTCAGTTTCATGCAGTGGAAAGGTGCTAGGAGTGAGATTTTGTAGTCCACAGCTTGTGGAGATGAACCGTTGCGCCAATGCATCAAGGTGGGTGGGTAAATTCTAGGGGGTCTCTTTTCGTGCGCCAAGTGTCTAGTCAATCCAGGCTATAGGCTACCGGTAAAGTCCCTTAAGATCCCTAAGAGCAAAAAACTACCAAACTATGACGGAGTAGTTCTCAAAACTCATAGCAGCTCAGAATGTTCGGTTTAGACCTATAGGTGCATGTGGGGTCCATCCACAATAACCCATCTTAGTTTTGGTCAAGTCCAATCTGTTTGACCATGTCAAAATCAAATGCATTCTTGCAAAATGCTTTAGTTTCATGCAGTATAACCTTGCCAGGAGCCATATTTTTTTTCTGCAACTCATGGGGCTGAACCGATTGTGCCAACACATCAGGGTGGGTGGGTAAATGCTAACAGAGGTCTCATTTTGTGCACAAAGTGTCCCAATCGTTCCATGCAGTAGGCTACCTACAAAGTCACTTAGGATCAAGAGAAAAAAACTACCAAACTATGATAGAGCAGTTCTTGGAATTCATGGCAGCTTGGAATGTTCTATTCAAACCTATAGGTGTATGTGGGGTTCGTCCACAATAACCTCTCTTAATTCTAGTCAACTCCAATCTATTTGACCATACCAAAGTCAAATGCATTCTAGCAAAATGCATCAATTTCATGTAGTGGAAAAGTGGTAGGAGTGAAATTTACCATTCCACATCTCGTGGGGCCAAATGGACTACGCTAATGCATCAGAGTGGGCAGGTAAATTTTTTGTTGTGTAGCTCATGGAACCAAATCAACTACACCAACATGTCAAGGTGGGTAGGTAAATGCCAAGGGAGGTCTCATTTCATGCTCCCAGTGTCCCAGTTGTTTGGGGCAGCAGGCTACCAGTGAAGTCACTTAAGATCCCTAAGAGCAAAAAACTGCCAAACTATGATGGAGCATTTCTCAGAATTTGTAGTAGCTAAGAATGTTTCATTTGGACCTACAAGTGCATATGGGGTCTATCCACAATAACTTCTCTCAGTTTTGGTCAACTCTAGTTCATTTGACTGTACCAAAATCAAATGCATTCATACAAAATGCTTCAGTTTCATGTAGCACAACCTTGCTAGGAGCCATATTTTTTGTTCTGCAATGCGTGGGGCTGAACTAACTATGCCAACACATTGGGGTGGGTGGGTAAATTCTAGGGGATCTTGTTTTGTGTGCCAAGTGTCCCAGTCATTTGAGGCAGTAGGCTACCGACAAAGTCCCTTAAGATCCCTCAGAGCAAAAAACTGTCAAAGTTTGATGGAGCAGCTCTCAGAATTCATGGTAGCTGGGAATGTTCCATTTGGACCTACAAGTGTATGTGGGGTCTATCCACAATGTCCTCTCTCAATTTTGGTCAATTCCAACTCATTTGACTATGCCGAAATCAAATGTATTCTTGCAAAATTCTTCAGTTTCATGTAGCACAACCTTGCCAAGAGCCATATTTTTCATTCTACAGCTTCTGGGGTCAAACAAACTACACCAACGCATCGAGATGGGTGGGTAAATGCTAGGGGGGTCACATTTTGTGTGCCAAGTATCCCAGTTGTTTGGGGCAATAGGCTACCGACAAAGTCCCTTAACATCCCTAAGAGCAAAAAATTGCTAAATTATGATGGAGCAGTTCTTGGAATTCATAGCAGCTAGGAATGTTCTGTTTAGACCTACATGTGCATGTGGGGCCGTCCATAGTAACATATCTCCATTTTGGTCAGCTCCAATCCATATTTTTCATTCTATAGCTCGTGGAGCCAAACCAACTATGCCAATGCATCGAGGTGGGTGGGTAAATGCCAGGGGCACTCTTTTTGTGTGCCAAGTGTCCCAGTCATTCAAGGTAGCAGGCTACTGATAGAGTCCCTTAAGATCCCTAAAAATTGTGAGAATGCAGTTGAAAGGTGCTAGGAGTGAAATTTTGGATTCCACATCTCGTGGGGCCAAATGGACTACACGAACACATCAGGGTGGGTGGGTAAATGCTAGGGGAGGTCTTATTTATTGCATCGAGTTTCTCAGTCATTCCAAGCTGTAGGCTACCAATAAAGTTGAAAGGTGTTAGGAGTGAAATTTGCATTCCACATCTCGTGGGGCTAAACTGACTGCACCAACATGTTAGGGTGGGCAGGTAAATTCTAGGGGAGGTCTCATTTCATGTGGCAAATGTCTCAGTCATTCCATGCTACAAGCTACTCGCAAAGTCAAAATATGCTAGGAGTGAAATGTCACATTCTACAGCTTGTGGGGCTAAACTAACTATGCCAATGCATCAAGTAAATGTTGGGGGAGGCCTCATTTCATTGTCAAGTGTCCCAGTCATTCTAGGCTATAAGCTACTAGGAATGTCATTTGCCGGTAACTTATAGCCCACAATGACTGGGACACTTGGAAAACAAAATGAGACCTTCCCCAACATTTACCTGCCCACCCTAATGTGTTGGTGTGGTCAGTTTGGCCCCGCAATGAGTAGAACAAAAAGATATGGTACCTAGCAAGGTTGTGTTGCATGAAATTGAAGCATTGTGTAAGAATGCATTTCATTTCTACATAGTCAAATGGATTGGAGTTGACCAAAACCAAGAGAGGTTATTGTGGATGGACCCCACATGCACCTATAGGTCCAAACAAAACATTCCCATCTACCAGGAATTCTCAGAACTACTCCGTCAAAGTTTGAAATTTTTTTGTTGTTTGGATCTTAAGTGACTTTGCCGATAGCCTGCTGCCCCAAATGACTAGGACACTTGGCACACGAAATGAGACCCCCTAGGCATTTACCCACCCACCCTGATGCATTGGTGTAGTTAGTTCAACTCCATGAGCTACAGAATGAAAAAATATGGCTCTTGGCAAGGTTGTGCTACATGAAACTGAAGCATTTTGCTAGAAGGCATGTGATTTTGGCATGGTCAAATGGACTGGAGTTGACCAAAACTAAGAGAGGTTATTATGGATGTACCCCACATGGACTTTTAGGTCCAAACAATATATTCCTAGCTACCATGAATTCCAAGGACTTCTCCATCATAGTTTGGCAGTTTTTTGCTCTTAGGGATCTTAAGCGACTTTGTCGATAGCCTGTTGCCTCGAATGACTAGGACACTTGGTGCATGAAATGAGACCCCCTAGCATTTACCCACCAACCCTGATGTGTTGGTGTAGTTGGTTCAGCCCCATGAGCTGTAAAACAAAAAATATGGCTCCTGGCAAGATTGTGTTGCATGAAACTAAAGCATTTTGCAAGAATGCATTTGATTTCAGTACTATCAAATGGACTAGAGTTGACCAAAACTGAGATAGTTTATTATGGATGGACCCCACATGCACATATAGGTCCAAATAGAACATTCCCAACTGCTATGAATTCTGTGAACTGCTTCATCATAGTTTGGCAATTTTTTCTCTTAGGGATCTTAAGGGACATTACTGATAGCCTGCTACCCCAAACTACTGGGACACTTGGCACATGAAATGAAACCCCCGCTGACATTTACCTACCCACCCTAACACATTGGCATAGTCAGTTTGGCTCCAGGATCTATAGAACGAAAAGATGGCTCTTGACAAGGTTGTGTTGCATGAAACTGAAGCATTTTGCAAGAATGCATTTGATTTTCGCATAGTCAAATAGACTGGAGTTGACTAAAAATGAGAGAGGTTATTGTGGATGGACCACATGTGCACTTGTAGGTCTAAACAGAACATTCCCAGCTACCACTAATTCCAAGAAGTGCTCTGTCATAGTCTGGCAGGTTTTTGCTCTTAGGGATCTTAAGGGACTTTGCTGGTAGCCTACTACCCTAAATGATTAGGACACTTGGTGCACAAAACAAGACCCCCCTAGCATTTACCTAACTACACCAATGTGTTGGTATAGTCAGTTTAGTCCCATGAGCTACAAAATGAAAAATATGGCTCACGATAAGGTTGTGTTGCATGAAATTGAAGCATTTTGTAACAATGCATTTGATTTTAGTATGGTCAAACATATTAGAGTTGACCAAAACTAAGAGAGTTTATTGTGGATAGACCCCACATGAACCTATAGGTCTAAATGGAATATTCCTAGTTGCTATGAATTTTGAGAACTACTCCATCATAGTTTGGCAGTTTTTTGCTTGTAGGGATCTTAAGGGACCTTGCCTATAGCCTGCTACCTCAAACAATTGGAACACTTGGTGCATGAAATGAGCCCCCTGGCATTACTTGCCCACCTTGACACATTGGCATAGTCGGTTCAGCCCCAAAAGCTATAGAACGAAAAATATGGCTCTTGGCAAGGTTGTGCTGCATGAAACTAAAGCATTTTGTAAGAATGCATTTGATTTTAGTGCGGTCAAATAGACTGGATTTGACCAAAACTGAGAGAGGTTATTGTGGATGGACCCCATGTGCACTTGTAGGTCTAAACAAGTAATTCCTAGCTACCACGAATTCTAAGAACTACTTCATCATAGTTTGGCAGTTTTTTGCTCTTAGGGATCTTACGGGACTTTGTTGGTAGCCTGCTACACTGAATGACTGGGACATTTGGCCCATGAAACAAGACCCCCTTGGCATTTATCCACCCAAGCAGTTAGTTCAGCCCCATAAGATACAAAACAAAAATGGCTCCTGGCAAAGTTGTGCTGCATGAAACTGAAGCATTTTGTAAAAATGCATTTGACTTCAGCATGGTCAAACAGATTGGAATTGTCCAAAACTGAGAGAGGTTATTATGGATGGAATCCACATTCATCTATATGTCTAAACATAACATTTCCAGGAACCATGAATTTTGAGAACTGCTCTATCATAGTTTGGTAGTTTTTTGCTCTTACAGATCTCAAGTGACTTTGTTGGTTGCCTATTGCCCTGAATGACTGGGACACTTGGCACATGAAACAAGACCTTCTTTAGAATTTACCCACCCACCTCAATGTATTGGTGCAGTTAGTTCAGCCCCACGAGCTGCAGAAAAAAATGGCTCTTGTCAAGGTTGTGCTGCATGAAACTGAAGAATTTTTCAAGAATACATTTGATTTTGGTAACAGTCAAACAGACTATCCATTTTTGAGATATTTTATTGTGTACAGACCCCACATGCCCATGTAGGTCCAAATGGAACATTCCTATCTTCCATGAATTTTGAGAATTACTCTGTCATAGTTTGTTAGTTTTTTGCTCTTGGGGATCTTAAGAGACTTTGCTAGTAGCCTATAGCCTAAATCGACTGGGACACTTGGCACACAAAATGAGATCCCCCATGGTATTTACCCACCCACCCTAATGTGTTGGTGTAGTCTGTTTGGCCCCACGAGCTGTGGAATACAAAATTTCTCTCCTAGCACCTTTCCACTATATGAAACTAAAGCATTCTAGAACAATGTGTTCCTTGCCACCATAGGAGATGAAATTGATTTAAGAAAAATGAGGTGGGTATTTGTAGGTGGACTTGACATCCACCTATACATGTAAAGAAGATGTTCGTAGGTGTCACAGTTTGACAGAATAGTCGGTCCAAAGTTTGAAACCTTTTTTCTCTTAGGACTCTTGAGAGATTGTTTGCATCCGATGTATGCAATGCAAAATTTCACTCCTGACACATTTCTAGTATATGAAACCAAACTAATATCCAGTTCCCCTTTTGTCTCTTGTGTTTTGACCTTTTGGTTTGGTTGTTGATGATCTGATATAGTTTTACAATATTTGTGAATCATGATGGTACTTATCCGCAAGTATACCACCGGATCCCCTATACAATACAAGAATTCAAATCCCAAACTTATGAGCATAGTGAGAGAACATCTCTCTTCTAAGAGTTCCAAATCATTGGACTTTAGTGCCAAATGAGAAGAAATCCACAAATACTACCAAAAATAGGGATAAAAACACTATCCACAAATACTACCACACAGTAACCTCACCACTCTTTCCCTTATGTTTTCCTTTGATAGGAGATCAACATTGCAACACAATATTGTTGTCAAAATAAATAAAAAAACATAGGGGAGTGGACCTAATATTTGAGCATCCTAACTTCACACCTCTAACAGCTATGCATTAAGTCATGTTTTGTTAGTGCACTGATGTGGTATCACATGATTGGTTGCTTTCTAGATCCAAAGAGGATATTTCATTCAATTGTATGTACTTATAGACAATATTAACAACCTTGAAGTCACAACTAGTAGTGTTAAACTTTTCAAAATATTAAACCTTAAACCCACAAATACTATCACAACTATTTAAACATGCTAAGCCACATGAATTTGATGAAACATATTTATAAGACAAATATGTAAGACAACATAGATCCTCACTAATTAGAAAAATTTGATAGTCATTCTTATTTGCTAGCAAAATCTAGGGTTTTCTAGATTTTTTAAGCATTTTTAGCTTATAGCAAATATACTATAGCTTTCCCTTCACCTAGAGTCCATAATGGGGAGTGATAATATCAAGTTTTACTAATTTTGGCATCACTTCAAACCTAGCATCAATAAAATTTAGTGTTTTATGCAAGATTTATTTCAAAAGTGAGGTTTTAGTAGTGTATGAGGGTTTGGTATAGTCATGGAGAGGTTGATTATGCAAGTTTGAGGTCATCTTTTATTGTCTTTTTGAGGATTTGCCATGGAGAGGCTTATTATGCTTATTATGATAGTGAAAAGGAGGTAGTCTAGCCACTCCCTTGATGCACATCATGAAGTCCACCTCAATAGCTCCATCCAAAACCAATAGATTGTGGCATCTTATAGGGTTTGTAATAGCATCATTCCATATTATTTTTCCTTCCATGACAAGGTGAACCATGGCTAGGTTTTGATGGATTGCCTAAGGAAATCAAACCCTAGCCTTTTCATCCAATCTTATTTGCATAAACCTTGACCTATTCAAACACATTGATCACTTCATCAAGGTAGATATGAGTTTAAGAGGAGAATGTAGATAGGACAATCTTTTATCAACCTTATTTATGGATAGTGTTGTCACTTGGATTTGCACCCTATGTTGGAGAGGTTTCACAGTCTTCAACAATCCAATAAAACATTGAGATGACCTCCAGGTGTGGGACCCTACAAGGAGGCCAAATCTCTACAGAGATATTGGTTCCTTCACTAAATGGGAGATTCAACTATTCCTAATACTAAACCTAATCTATGCACCATTGAGGAAAAGGGGAAGATGGATGAACTAAAAATGGAAAGGGGGTGATACACTAGGTTTGAATGTAGAACACTCATAGAGCTAAGATGCACAAATAAAAAATGTAGCTGACAAACTTACACAAATCATGAAGATTTTAATAGAGGTAAAGAATGGATTGCAAGGAATTAAATATTCACAAAAAATAGCCAATTCTAAGACTACACAAACTTAAATAAAACGTGAGAAAGTAAAAAACCATATGTATTAATCAAAAGCCATTGTTACAGTAGAGGAGAATTTTGTTTGAAATATAGAAGCATGAAGAATATCCAACTATTTTCCAACCCTCATTACATATTTTTCTATGCATATATAGAACTTTATTACATTGACCTTAGTCATTTCATCAATAAATTCACCCCAATGGGCTCTGTCAAAAGAAATTTTAAAAAAGGGGTTGCCATAAATACAAAAAAAAAAATCTTCACAGAAGTAGCTAAATAAATATCTTCAAATCTATACATTAAAAACTAGCACTTGAAACTCCACCCACAACAATAAATGCTTGACTACAATTTTTCCAGTTGGAGCTGGATGTTTGACTTTCATTTGAACTAGATTCCTACCTTGGAAGTAGGATTTGAACAAGATCGATCATGGCAAGCCCTTGGTTTAGCTTTCTTGCCTTTATTTCTAAGATCATGGAAGATATTGGAGATCAGGCCTCGGGCCTTCAGCATTCTTTCTTACAAAAGAGAAGAAGAAAGGAGCAAAGTTTGCCCCTTGAACTCCACTTTACAAAGGACAATTACATTAGTAGAAAACTTCAATCCTTAAGCCTTCCGTCTTTCACCTTCACAGAGGAGGATGAAGGGAAGTCTGAGCCCTGAAAGTCAAAGACTTAGCCGATCTTTTGAAAATTTTGGTGAAGTTTGGAGCCCGGCCTTCCGTCTTTCGCCTTCAGTGATAAGGAAGAAGAAGGAAGGTCTGATCTCTGATGCCCAAAACACTTCGCATCATTTCTCAAAGAAAGAGTCAGATCTTGGGCCCTGATTAATTTTCCTTTCACTTTCCCTTGTCCACATGGCAGCTTTCCGTAGTTCCTCTAGCCTTTTGTGTTGAACACCTAGAATATTGAGAGGGGGGTGAATTAATATTCCCTTAAATCAATTAAGCATAAAATATTTCAACACATTTAGCATATTCAATTGTAGTGAAGTAAATTATGCATGAAACATGAAACCATAAACCATAACACATAGACACCAAGATTTTTACATGGAAAACCCAAAAAGGGAAAAACCATAGTGAGGATTAGCTCACAATATATGTAGCAACACTGAATTACAAAAGGCTCACTACCAGAGGGCTCACTTCCCAAAGGACTCCCTATGTAGAAGAAAGAAAGAAATAAATAAATAAATAAAGAAAGTGGTGGCTCACTGCTAGAGTTTTGAACTACTGTAGTTGTATATGACTTATGCATGGAGTTCAGTTTCACTGAAGCTCAAAGTAATATTAAATATTTTGTTCTCAAATATCAGATTATATTGCTCTACCTTTACTTAATTTACATTCCTCATCATTTGTCACATTATTTGAATCACACATGTACTACTTCACACTCAAGATACCAAAAACATTCCTCTACATATATCCACAACATCCACAACACCAATTAGGTTGGCATAATTGAGTGTAATGGTTAAAATATCAAACTTGCAAGCAATCGGCCCCAAATCTTAATGCACACACTCTGAACCAAGATTGAAATTATGAAACAACTTCAAATAGGTCAGGATGGACCTAAAATAGCTCCCACTTACCTCCACAAAACATATTTACCCTGCACAAAACATTAACATAATCAAGTTGGCCACACTAGCAAGACAACAACACTGGAACATATCTGTCATTTCACAAACTTGTATGTAGACCTACAAAATGCTTGAAACTTTGAATATGCATACTACAGACATCCATAGTCTTATTCTCCAATCCATAAAGCAAACCATTCATTTGTGGAGCAATGCGGAGTAACTAAAATCATCATTATCATTGTCAAAGCACTATCTAGCTAGAGTGTGATACTCAAATAATTCTATCTATCAATCCAGAGGACTTCAAAACTTGAAAATTTGGATTGATAATCTTTGGACATGTGTTTATAACACCGCACAACTGCATAGCATAATGTTCTATACTGGAGGAATTTAGACCAAAATACTGAAGCTTTGATTACTGAATATAGTCTACTAACAATTACCCAAAAATCTCAACAAGTTCCTTAGTGAATCAAATCTCTTTACACAATTGACTTCTAAGAGGGAATAGGTGAGGCTGCATGAGAGAGGATGAAACCCTCTTGCAAAATTTCCATTTAAATTGATCTATGCAAACTTGCAACTAGTATTGCCATCAATGATAAGACTACATAACATCATGCTCTGCCTTATCTTTTATAGCTAGCAATCTCTTCATCAATGATGTTACCAACAATCTCCCCCTTTGGCATTGATGGCAACACATGATGTGAAAAACCATCAAGATCAAAATTATTCTTCCCCTTTCATTTAGCACATCTTACATCCTCCTCAAAATATTTTTTCTCTCCCCCTGAGATATATATGTCTCATTTTTCACATATCTTTCTCTCCCCCTTTGACATCAATGGCAAAGGGCGTATACAACAGACTTCAGTTACCAGATCTCCCTCTATCAGATATACCCATGTATATGCATGCTGAAGGATTGAACTAACTCCCCCTAAGAAGAATATGTACAAACTAAAATGACTCCCCCTTAGATTAGAACAATACCAAAAATTTTGTACCGAAAACCTCTTCATGTACTCCACATATTTATAAGAAATCTAAAACAAAAGAGTAGAAAATGCATAAAGAGTGAAAACTATTTTCAACTAGATGAGGTTTGTGCTTGTAGCTTTTGTACCTAAGTCTGCACTTTGTCATCCCAAGCCTTCTTGGCTTCCTCAAGAAGTCTGCACTGGGTTGCAAATTCCAATAGTAGCACTTTTCCTTCTTTTGGAGTGCTAGGTACCAGATTCATCTGTGATGCTTTGGTGGCATTTAATAAAGTTTTGGAAACAGTCAAGAGTTTGGGATTTACTAAGTCCTATATTTCACCAAATTGTAAGATATTGTGCTCTTTCTGAGCTTGTAATTGAAGAATTTCTTGTGCAAGTCTTCTATGGTTTCCCTTGTGGTTCCATCAAGATCAAGTTCTAGATCATAGGCATGGGAGGTATTATTGATTTGAGACTTGATGAAGTCCATTTCTTTAGCAATGCTCTGTGTGGCTCTAGGCCACTTCAATCAAAATTGATAGAGATCCTTTGCCTCTTCTACACAGTGTTGTACATCTTTCAATACTTCTTGAAACTTCTTATGCACAAGAGCACATTTCCTAGATATCTCTAGCATTCTCTTATCATTTATTTTCTTCTCTACCTCAACTTAAATCTATTCTTTAAGACTGGAGGAATAATCTTTAAAAGAATCAATTAATGATTTCAAATTTTCCATATGAGAGAGTGATGTGTCAATTTTTGAATTAGGTATGACTTCTTGCAATGCTTTCACTACCTTATCAATTAGATCTTCATTTTTTTTATGAGTCTCTATGACCTCTTTTCTAGTGAATGTATGAAATAGATCTCCCAGTTGTAGCTTATGAAGGGGATAAATCTTTCCTAGATCTATACTACCCTATTCTATTGGCAGCTAAATTAGTTGTGAGGATACAACAGGCTAAAAGTTTAACTACATATCTAGTAGATTCTTCAGGGAGTCTCCAGAGGAATATGAAGATCGTTAGAAGTCTTTGCAGTCTTCACAACATGCTTCTCCAAATCTTTACCTTCATCTTTACTAGAGTCTTCATGATTTTCTTCCTTAGCCTCTACATCTACAGAAACTTCTTTATTCCTATCCACATCTTCTTTGATGCCTTCTAGTTCCTCTTTATCCTCTTCCTTATTCATTACTTCTTCATCTTTCTTTGCATCTTCTACTTTAAAGGATTTCTTAGTGTTGTCTGGAGGAGAGTTGGATGTGTCTTCTATTGTTCTCTACTCACAAGTAACATTATAAGTGTTATCTAGAGGAGCAAGTGTCTCATCTTCTCTAGTTTCTACAACATTCTCCACATTCTTCTCATCTTCTATAGTCACCTCAGTTGTTTGTTTTTCTTTTAGAGATTTATTGTCATTTGATATATGCTCATGTTCAGTATCAATCTTCTATGCATCTGCTTTAGGATTAGCCATCTCCTCTTTCTTATTCTCAGGAGTCATTCCTAGCCTCTATGCCAGGTCTACAACTTTGTCTATTGCCTGCTTCTGTAGTTTATCAAAATCATTTTTATCTTTGCCCATAAGGATATTTACCCTTTGCTTTGTTCTCAATTGCTTTGAGTACAATTTGGCCAATGTGGCCTTATTCTCCTCTGATAGTGAAATGCCAATATTCTTCAGTGCATATTCTTTTATTTTTCTTTCTCTCTCAAAAGATTCTTTTCTTCTATCCATCAAGGTTTCCTAGACCTCCGCGGGGATTTGACTTGTAATATTTTTCATGTCAACTTCATATACTATGATATATTTTATTATGACATCAATTATAGTGGCCTTATCTGTCTCATTTGCATCACTATATAAATTTGTAGTATATTCTAATGCATCATGCTGAGCAATGTTAGAAAATAGAGCTTCTAACCTCATGGGAGAGTGTGGGCTTATTAGATCTGAAGATTCTTGCATTTGAATTTCATCTAGAGTGCCTTCTTTGCTTATTTGTCCTTTCATCTTTCTCATATGGACAGTGAATTTCACATTTTGTTTCCATTTCTTCTTCATTGTCTGCATCAATAATATCAACTTTTCTTCTCTTGACACTTGCTTCACTTTGTGAAGCATCACCTCTTCCTTTTCAAACCAATTGTGGTCCTTCTTCTTCATCTTCTTATTCTTCAACCTGTACACCTATATACTACCCCATAGTAGCTTTTGTCTTGACTCTTTTCTTCTTAGGATCAACAAATTTTGCTACCAGAGCATCCTTTCCTTTTCCAATCCTTAGACTATGCCTTACTGGAGAGGACTTCTCCTTTACCAGTGCACCTGATTGCTCTGTAGGGGTACTAGTCTCTTTTCTTTTCAATCGATTGGTTGTAGGCATAGTCCTGGAGGACTTTTGAGTAACAGGAGGGGCGGTAGCTGTCCTATCTAATTTTATTGAGCCTTCTAAACTCTCTATATCACTTGATTGTTCCTTAGTTCTTGCTTTTACCCTTGCTTGTTGCACTTGTTCCTTTGAGATGCTTATTCTTTTTGCATACTCATCAACCTCCTTTTGTACTTTCTTCCTGATTTGGGGCATTCTTTGTTCCATATAGATTTTTAGAGATTTTTCCTCATATGTGCTAAATCTTTCATTGAGGTCCTTAGAACTTTTCAACAATATGTATGCTAGACCAATTGTTTGATCTAGAGGTACTTCATATCCAAGTTCAAGTATCCATATAGTTCTACTCTCAACAACCTCCATTATGCATGCATCTTTTATTACCAAAAAGGTAATATCTTTTTGATACTGTTCTACTAGTTGCTTTAGTATCCTTTCTCTTACCTACATCTTTTCTTGAAATATCTTGAAGAAACCCCAAAGGGCCTTCTTATGTGCCTCTGCATCACCCAAACAATACAAGTGATGCATGATCTGATGGGCTACAGGTCTATCTGATAGCCACACTACATTTTTAGTTCCAAGAACTTCATTTAGAAAGTAAAACATCAAACAAATAATCAAAGTCCCAAATTTGAAGGCATATTTAGATTCTCTTGTTTTCTATAGATTCTCCATCAACTATATTCCCAACAATTCACACAAGTCAAAATTCTCTCCATTCTCCACCATCTCATATGTTGTATTGATGGTAGTTTCAGACACAAAATTTTCCCTGTTTGAATAGTATAGCTTGTTGCCTATCATCATGGATGCGTATTTCATAGCTGGGATTTTTTTATCTTTTATAGTTAAAGCTCTTTTGTCATACTTTGCTCCTATCCACTCTATTACAACCTCATTCTTGATGGATTTGAGCACTGGCATAGGTTTGGTTGAGCACAGACTAGTTATAACCCTAATTGCTTCCTTATTAATCAAGTGTGGAATGTCCAACCAAAAGAACTTGTCATGTATTCTACTCAAGGTGTACCTTACCCATTCATCCACATGAAAGAGAATAGGAAATTTGTTCCACACATCAAGATTCTTTTCCATCAAAACCCTATATTTGGGTTTTAGCTTAAGATCACTACCAATAAGTTTAGTGAACCATACCTCATTTAGCTTTGTGTGGTTGTACTCTTCCATCTTGGCATGAATGTATGCCCTAACATCCTCAATATGCAATACTCCAAATGGGATGTGCAATAATGCACCTTCCAAATCATCATTCAAAGATTTGTTGGGATGCCTCTTGAACTTAGGTCGTGGGCACTCAGAGACCTCAACTACTTGTGTCGTATCCATTTCTAATGAATTTAGAAAGCTTCAATACAATGTTCACAGTGAAATTAGGGTAGACTAGAGAGTACCTTTTCTTTGCTCACCGCACTAGTGTTTGAAAGCATTGAATCTCAAAATGCTTTGATCTCTTCTTTGTTGTACTGCTATGCTCTTTCTTTCTTGAAAACCTGATTGCCAAATAAATTTTGATCTAGTGTAATCACTTATAATCCCTTTTCTTCATGATTGAATTCATCATAAATGCTCTTTCTGATAAAATTGTTCACTTTTTCTAATGACATAGTTGATTTTAATTACTTCACAATCTTCCACAATAGGATGTATTTCACTAGAATTTTCTTCAAATGATCAAGTACATCAATCTTTACCTTATATCTTCATGCTAAGGCATCAACACCATTCCTTTGGTAGAGGGAGAAAGATTTTCATTAAAACTCCCCCTGAGCCAAATTGCTTACCTCAATTTTTGGAGGAAACATCTGCAACGGATGTCGGTATAGGTTCACCATTAACCTCTGTTACTTCCTTATTTGTCCAAATCTTACTCATCTCCTTCTTAGTCTCTGTCAAATCAACCTTTTGTACATGTTTGTTCTTCTCCACTAGATAATTCTTCTTCATGCTTCTACTTCTATAGAACTTTGAAATGTGTCTAGGTTTATTGCAATTATAACATAAAACATTCCCCTGACTAGTATTCCTTCCATTCATTCTAGATCTGCATTGGTTAGCTTTGTACCCAAATATATTTCATGTATAATAGTAGCAATTGAAGGATTGAGTCATTCTACCATTGTTATAGCCAGTCATCATTTGAATTCTACACTCATTAGATTTATGACCAAATTTCTTAGATGTAAAACATTGACTAGAGAAAGATGAAACATTTCGATTCATTCTACTCCTACATTGTGTAGCCTTATGCCCTAATTTATTGCAAGAATAACAATAACCATTGAAAGATGGGCACCTTTGAGAATTAGGTTGTCTGACTAGTGGTTTTCTACCTCCTTTCTTTTGATTCTAGATTTGCTTGACATTGTTCTTCTTATTTTTAGCTTTTGATGCTTGACTTGATTTTGAACTTTCACCTTTTTCAAACCATAAGACTTCTTTATCATTGGGATCTTTCTAGTTTGCAATCATCTCATCAAGCCTTGTAGAACTTATTTTGAATTTTCTTCATAACTCTTTGCCTTCTCTAGATCTAATTTTAGTTTCACCACTTCTTATTCAAGCTTTATACATTCTTCAGATTTTCCTTTAACCATTAAGTTTAGATATTCCTCAATTCTTGCCTTTTCTTCAACTTCCACTTTCAGACCATTCATAGATTCATTTGCTAGCCTCAATTGTTCACTGACCTCCTTATGCCTTTCTTTGAACTTCTTGACTTGCTCTCTCAATTTTCGGATACATTCATCTGCTTCTTTGACATTCTCCTTCAGATCTTTGAATTCTTCATTAGCTCTCTCTAGGTCTTCAAAAGCAACCTTGAGTTCTTCACTACTGACAACCATGCATTCATCTTCTAAAAATTCAACCATAGGAATCTCTTCCAGAGTAGGAAACTTTCTAAGTCCCATGTGTTCAATCTCCAAGATCTTCCTTGAGTGGTTAGGCTTCTTCGAAAAGGACTTTGGCTCTGATACCAATTGTTGAACACTTGGAATACTAAGAGGGAGGTGAATCAGTATTCCCTTAAACCAATTAAGAATAAAACATTTCAAACCATTTAGCATATTCAATTACAATAAAGTAAATTATACATGAAACATGAAACCATAAACCATAACACATAGACACTAGGATTTTTAGGTGGAAAACCTAAAAAGGGAAAAAACATGGTGAGGATTAGCTCACAATATATATTATGTAGTAGCAACACCAAATTACAAAAGGCTCACTGTCTAGAAGAAAGAAAGAAAGAAAGAAAGAAAGAAAGTGTGGCTCACTATGAGAGTTTTGAACTTCTTTAATTGCATCTAACTTATGCATGGAGTATAGTTTCACTAAAGCTCAAAGTAATATTCAATACTCTATTCTCAAATCTCAAATTATACTACTCTGCCTTTACTCAATTCACATTCTCGATCATTTGTTGCATTACTCAAATCACACATGCACCACTTCACACTCAAGATACCAAAAACATTCCTCTCTCTCTCTCTATATATATATATCCACAACATTCACAACACCAATTAGGTCGGCCTAATTGAGTGTAACAGTAAAAATATCAAACTTGCAAGTAGTCAGCCCCAAATATTCATGCACATGCTTCACGCCAAGATTCAAACTTGTTGGACTGAGTTTTGTCATTGATGTCAGAAGGTCATTCATAGTTCATGTCATTCTTCTACTTCAAGAGTTGCTTATGTCTTCAGATGGTGTTCATCTCTTAATCATGCTTATGGTCATGCTTTAGATGCTTAAGGAGTTTGGAGGTTGAGAGTTACCTCATGATGTTTGGTCTTGCTCTAGTTTGGTCTTCTTTGATAAATTCTTTCATACTTCTAATTATGGTGTTTGAGTTTATGATCATGTAAATGGTGTTGATTCTTATTGTAAGAGATGGAGTTCACTTGCTCAAGCATGCTTCAAGAAGTTTCAAGAATGGTGCAAATTATCCATGATGTTCTTGATCCACATTAAGGTTGTTCACAGAGTTCACATGCCTTTCATGTTTCAAGATGGTGTGTCCATGTTTCAGGAGATGGAATTGTGTTGGGGACCAAAAATACTTTCCATGATTCTGCAAGTGAATGCAAGTAATGATAAATCATTCAAGTCAGAGGATGTTGTAAATCATTCAATCCTTAGTTTGTAGTTTGAAGGTATATCTTAAGCCCTAAGGATGGTTTCTAAGATCTAGGGTTTATCAAGTTTCCCTAATGTTTCTAAGTAACCTAACATTTCTTTATTATTTCCTTTCTGCCATAGTTAGGGTTTAAACTTGTTGAGGACTATGATTAGGGTTTATCTTTCTAAATTCCTAAACTCTCAAAACCCTAAGGGTCTCTTTGTTCTAAGTCCCTAAAACCCTAGGAGAGATCTAAAAAACCCTAAGGGTTTATGTTTAGGGAGCTAGGGTTTTCATTATTTCTAGTACAAAGGGCTATTTTAGTATTTAGGGTTTGTATTGTTTTAAAACCTAATGCCTAAGTTTCTCAAATCCTAATCTATCCCTAAAACACTAAATCTACTCTTAAACCCTAGGTCTTAAGCTTCTTCTACCCATCACTATAAAAAGGCACTTTATGTTATATTTAGCATTTAACTTGCTATTACAAGTCAACATCACTTATGGTGACTAGTTAAAGGGTTTCAAGTCATTTCCTTACCATCCTTTCCTCCCTATTCTACTGAGTGCACTAGTTATCCCTTCCACTCTCAGGTGGTAAAAAGCACATCAACGGTTCTATTTGAAAGTTTGCAATGGGCGTGTAGATTAAAATCTATGGTCAAGGTTCAATTATTGAAGCCCCTTCTCCCGTGTGAAAACTTTGACGTGCATTTTTCCATCAATCTACCTTTAACGGTGTAGAGAGCTTCTTTCAATGGTTATTTTAGAAAAAAAATGGTTTGATTCTTCAGTCTTCAACATGCAAAGATAAGTGCAGCTCATTCCCTTGAGCATTGATGATTTTGGAGCCATGTTTTAATGGTATTGAAGGGAAAAAGCATTATGGTTTCATTATGCAGATAATGGGAGCTAGTTAAAGTATGTTCTTATGATGAAATTGAAGAGGATGCAGTGAGTGGAGAGAATGGAAGAAGATGTTTTTCTTTGAAAAAAATAATGCAGATAATGGTGGACTGTGAATTGACTAAAAGAAGCAGATGTTTTATTATTATTTGATAGGGATTTATCAAATACAAGGAAAATGTACATTATATTGTGGATTTTTGGAAGGAATACACATTAGTGAGTTATGTGATTGAGTAGGGAAGGTTGACTATGAAAAATGTAGAGAAAGAGATCTTTTTGCAGAGAATGAAGACTTTATGTAGAGGTGATTGAGAGTGTATTGCTTGACTAAGTAATATGCAGAGTATGAGGGCATTGTGCAAGTGATGATTATATAGAGAATTATGAAAAGAATATGAGATGTTGATGTAGGTGAATTATGCATAGAGTAAGGACATTATGTAGCTAATTATGCAGAATATGACAGTAGATGAATAGACTTCTAGATTGAAGAAGAATAAGATGTTGATCTGAGCTTTGTAGTTAAACAGAGTAATCCTTTGTATAGTTTATGTTTTTCTAAAATTGTTGTAAGAGTTATTGCTAGTAAGGAATACATTCTAATGAGTGAGGTTTATGGCCAGTGAGGCCTGTTTATGATTAGTGAGATCTTAGCTAGTGAGGCCTACATGTAAGCAGTGAGGTTTGCTAGTGAGGCTTAATAGAGATTAAAGTTCACAGTGGTTTTTACCCTTTTGGGGTTTTCCCCTCAATCACCTATGTTATGTGTTGATTCTATTTATCTCATGTGCTTTGTTAATGCTTTCATGTCCTGATGCTACTGTCTTGTGTTTCATAATCATGTTAGTTTGTTTTATTGTGTGAAGATCTTGGTTTTATAATTAGTTTTATCTAATCACTGATTCACCCCCCTCTCAATGATCCTTAGTATTCCAACAATTGGTATCAGAGCAACAGGTTCCCTACAAGAGTCTAATAGACTTGGGTAGATCCTGGAAGAGGAATACTATGGGTAAGTGTAGAAGAAATAAGGGAAGGAGAGAAGTCAAGAAAAAAGTTGTTCAACAAGTCCAAATCAAATCAAGTGATGAGGTGTTGCAAGAAATACTCCTGCCAGTTGACACAAGACATGATATATCTGAAAGAGAAGATGATTTTGTTGTTGAGATTGATGAAAAAGAAGGAGACCTCTTTATGGGTGAAGATGATTATGAACAGGAGTATGATGAAGATGAATGTGAAATTGATGTTGAAGGAGGACTCATGTGTGCCCTAGGTGAGATCAATAAATTCAAAAAGGAGAACTGGAGAATAGAGTGCAGCTACAACAAGAAAAGGACTCCAAGGATAAACTATTTTTAGACTTTGAAAGAGCTTTATCAAATCTTGAAGAGGCAAGAAAGCTTATTGTGGATTTATGGGTACAAGTTGAAGAATCAAACAAATTGATTACTAGCTTAAAGACTGAGATTGAAGAGGCCAAGAGGATAACAAATGTTACTAAGTCTGAATCTAAAGTCAAATCAATTGAATGCCTAAAACTAGAGGTTGAGAGAGTCACCTTGAGAAAAGATATTGAAAATCTCAAGATACAATTAGAGAAAAATCATAAGTTTGAGGACAACACCAAGAAGTTGTATGAGACGTTGGGTAAGCAAAAACAACACAAGGACACTACTGCATTAGGGTATGAAAAGGGGAAGACTTCTAAGGTTAGAGAAACTCCAAGAAAGAAGATAGATTTAGACTATCATTCTACTACTACTGAGACTGAAGGTAAAAAGAAGATTGAAGCTGAGGTGAAAGTCAGAGATGAGTTTATCAAAATGCCCAACCAAAGGAGAAATCTTAGAAGAGCTGCTCCAGCAAGGCAAGCATATATGTATAGGTACAATTACTCATTTTTTGGTTATTGTTATACATGTAATCATTTTGGACACAAAGCAATTGATTGTAGAAGAAGAAGTCAATCTGCTTCAATAAGGAATGCGAATCCAGTGTGTTACAAGTACAACAATGTTGATCACATACAAAGAAACTATAGAATGCATGGAAGGTATGATCATGCATGGAATCACAACAAAAGTGGTCATAGGCTGTCAAAAGGGAACTATCATTCATTTGATCTTGATTACAATATAGTATGTTATAATTGCAACTCTCTTGGTCACAAAGCACATAGTTGTAGAAAAGCATCACTTGGTTTGAAAAGTTGGAAAATAAAAGATCTTGAAAAGTCTGGAAGAAGAAACTTGAACAAAAGAGAGAACCTATAAAAGCATGGAGAAGAAAACTTGAGCAAAACATGGAGGATTCTAAACTTGCACATAATGCACAAGACACATCATCTGTTGCATAAGGTGTAGCATGAGGCTAGGGGGAGTTGTCCAATGTCCTATCTCTTACCCCCAAGGAGTTTTAGGAGGTTTGTTGTTGTATGTAGAAGAGTTCATACTTGATTGGTTTGGTGCATGAGATCTCAAACGATATCAGGGTGTACTTGAGGAGTTGACATTAGATGTTAGCATATTTTGGCTTAGGAGGTTGTAAATGGAAGAATTCATTTCATAGTGCATGTCATGCATTTGGGTATGTTCTCTTCTTAGTATGTGTTGAATTTCAAATCCTAAATGTCTAGAAGATGCAAAGAATACACACATGTTATTTTGTTGAAAAAGCCTTTTTTAAAGATGACCATGCATGATGAGAAATTCATGAAGCATTCTAGAGGACAGTCTTAGAGCCTATTAAGGAGAAGAGATAGTTTTGAGCCTACTAAATTTATGTTGGAAACCTCTCACACATCCTTATAATGTCAATGGTTTAATGGATGACAGTTTTGTATTTGTATAGACAGTGGTATGGACTGAGATTAGCAAAAGTGTAGTGTTATTATTGCAAGGATAGTAAAGTGATCTCTAATAGGACATGAGTTGATACCTGATCAGACAATTAAGGACATTGTTGTTTGTCTTTGACAATGATTTCATGTCTTCTTGTTTGACATAACAATGTTGTTGATAGATAGTGCAAGTAGAGGAAATTGTTTGCAAGCTTTGATAGTTATATAATGGTGCTGCACAAGGTCTATATGACCTTCTATGGTATATTGTGACTGTGCTTGAAGTCATGCAAAACTCACACAATGTATGTTTGTTACCAGTTGAAGAAAATACATCGAGCAAGTGTAAAATTAGACTCTGTAACTTATGTCAGCATTCTTAAAGACCATTAGAATAGGGTATGGCCGCCATCAAAGTTAAAAGGAATTTGTCAAATGTTGTTATTAAAAGTGCCATAGTAGACATGGATACAAGAAAATTGATAAGGTATATGTATAGACAGTGAAAAGAAATGGCATTAGTTCATATCAGTCCTTGTTTAACAGTGCACAATGATGTTTGTCTTAAGACACAGAGTGGATATGATGAGAAAGTATGAGTTTATTAATGTTAGAAAATCTTCTTGCAGTGTGTATGACAATAAGCAATGTGTGATGCAATGATAATGGTTGCTTATGATAGTGTTTTATTTCATGCCTAGAAGCAATGGTCTATTGAATGAGACATTGGTTTCTTGATGTTGATTATTCCTTGAGGGATAGTGTTCTTTGCTCATCTTGCATGGTCCAATGCATAGAGGTTTCTCTTTGGTCTGTGTTATTCATTTATGCTTCAAGGAGTATGCATGTGTTGGTTCCTAAATTCTAATATGAGATAAAGAATGTGAGCAGTTCTTTCTACCTAATGATCAATACTTAATAGTGGATTCTATGATATGATAGTGGTTTTACAATGCTTGACAGTGCCTATTGTATGGTTGTGTGATAGTGAAATGATTGCTTCACTGTCTTGGTTTACTGTCTCCCTCTTATGCTCAGTGTGCAGGGATAATACAAGGTGAATAATAGTTTAATTTGTAGGCAGTGGTATGACATGATGTGTAGTGATAGTGGTAAGACATGATAGGCTTGCTTGGATAGACAATAAACAGTAAAAGTATAGTCTTGCAATGTTGCAATGAATAGTCTTGACAGTTGGAAATAGTCTTTCATATAAAATATAAAAATAGAGACATTAACAGGTAAGTTGAAATAAGTAGAAGACTTTGAACAAAGGAGACCTCCATATGCATGATGCAGTAGCAGAGTTTGTTGAGTTCAAAATAAATTAGGACAATACTTTATCAAGTCTAAATCATGATAGGGGATAGTGAGTTTTATGTTGTCAGGTGCAGTGTTGCAGTAATACAGTTAAGATAGTGACAATAACATCTGCAAATTCATGCTCACTGGAGTGATATACACATGGATATGTAGTTTTTAGAGTATGGTTGACATTTAGTATGGTGGCAAGTTACTTATGGAATTGTAGCTATGCATGTTTCAGTCAATAGCATAAGTAGTTTTATGAGTTCAATGACATCATGATTTGTATGGTCTTTCAAGAGTCAACAGATTGTTTAGTTGTTGTCCTTTACAAATATTGAAGTATGCCAAGTAAGATTGTTTAAAATGTAGAAGAACAAATAGGGCTCATGATCTTTATGACAAACTGTCTCATAGAAATGTAGTTTAGTAGGCAGCATAAGAGGACAATCATTAGCTACAAAGGGAGCCAGCATCAGAGGAGGAGACTGTGAATGGTGCCTTTTTTTTTCTGAATTGATGAAGAGCTAAGGAGATCTACTATGGAAGAACATATGATGTTTGAAGTTGTGGCTAAAGAACAATGAAGAGGAAAACAAGTGACATGAAATATGCAAATGAACTTGAACTTTCTGAAAAGATGGATATAATAGAAATTTCACATGAACTTGATGATTTTGCCAGCAATAATAATGTACTTGTACTTTTCTTCAAGGGGAGTATATGGTGTACTTCTTGATCTACTATCAAGGGCCATTTGTCACTTGATGTCAAAGGGGGAGAGAGAGAGTGAAGAATTTTTTGCCATCAATGACAAAGGGGGATTTTGTTGGACTAAGGTTTGTCATTGATGTCAAAAGGTCATTCATGGTTCATGTCAAGTGATGTTCATGTCATGCTTCTACTTCAGAAGTTGCTCATATCTTTAGATGGTGTTCATCTCTTAATCATGCTTATGGTCATGCTTCAGATGCTTAAGGAATTTGGTGGTTGAGAGTTATCTCATGATGTTTGGTCTTTCTCTGGTTTGGTTTTCTTTGATTCATTCTTTCATACTTCTGATTATGGTGTTTGAGTTGATGATCATATAAATGGTGTTGATTCTTATTCAAGGAGATGGAGTTCACTTTCTCAAGCATGCTTCAAGAAGTTTAAAGAATGGTGCAGGTTGTCCATGATGTTCTTGATCCACATCAAGGTTTGTTCACATAGTTCACATGCCTTTCATGCTTTAGGATGGTGTGTTCATGTTTCAAGAGATGGAATTGTGTTGGGGACCAAAAATACTTGCCATGATTCTGCAAGTGAATGCAAGTAACAATAAATCATTCAAGTCAAAGGATGTTTGAGGACATTGCAAGTCAGAGGATGTTGTAAATCATTCAGTCCTCAGTTTGTAGTTTGAAGGTATATCTTAAGACCTAAGAACGGTTTCTAAGATCTAGGGTTTATCAAGTTTCCGTAATGTTTCTAAGTAACATAACATTTCTTTATTATTTCATTTCTGCCATAGTTATGGTTTATACTTGTTGAGGACTATGATTAGGGTTTGTCTTTCTAAATTTCTAATCTCTCAAAACCCTAATGATCTCTTTGTTCTAAGTCCCTAAAACCATTGAAGAGATCTAAAAAACCCTAAGCATTTATGTTTTGGGACCTAGGGTTTGCATTATTTCTATTACAAAGGGCTATTTTAGTATTAATGGTTTGTATTGTTTAAAAACCTAATGCCTAAATTTCTCAAATCCTAATCTATCCCTAAAACCCTAAATCTACTCTTAAACCCTAGGTCTTAAGCTTTTTCTGCCCAACACTATAAAAAGGCACTTTATGTTATATTTAGCATTTGACTTGCTATTACAAGTTAACATCACTTATGGTGACTAGTTAAAGGGTTTCAAGTCATTTCATTACCGACCCCTCCTCCATGTTCTACCAAGTGCACCAGTTATCCCTTCCACTCTCATTCAGTAAAAAGCACATCAACGATTCTATTTGAAAGTTTCATGGGGCGCACAGATTAAAATCTATGGTCAAGGTTAAATTGTCAAAGCCACTTCTCTTGTGTGTCTACTTTGACGTGCATTTGGTCATCAATCTATGTTTGACTGTGAAGAGAGCTTCTTTCAAGGCTTATGTTAGAAAAAATATGGTTTGATTCTTCAACCTTTGACATGCAAAGATAAGTCTAGCCCATTCCCTCGAGCATTGATGATTTTGTAACCATGTTATAATGGTATTGAAGGGGAAACACATTATGGTTTCTTTATGCAAATAATGGGAGCTAATTAAAGTATGTGTTTATGATGAAATTGAAGTGAATGTAGTGAGTGGAGAAAATGGAAGATGTTTTTCTTTGAAAAAAATAATGCAGATAATGGTGGGCTGTGAATTGACTAAAACAGGTAGATGTTTTATTATTCGTTGACATGGATTTATCAAATAGAAGGAAAATGTACATTGTATTGTGGATTTTTGAAAGGAATACACATCAGTGAGTTATGTGATTGAGCAGGGAAAGTTGATTGTGAAAATGTAGAGAAAGAAATCTTTTTGCAGAGAATAAAGACTTTATGTAGAGGTGATTTAGAGAGTGTATTGCTTGACTAAGTAATATGTAGAGTATGAGGGCATTGTGCAAGTGAAGATTATATAGATAATTATGAAAAGAGTATGAGATATTGATGTAGGTGAATTGTCCACAGAGTGAGGACATTATGCATCTAATTATGTAAAATATGGCAGTAGATGAATGGACTTCCAGATTGAAGAAGAATAAGATGTTGATCTAAGCTTTGTAGTGAAACAAAGTAATCCTCTGTATACTTTATGTTTTTCTAAAATTGTTGTAAGAGTTACTACTAGTAAGGCACATATTGTAACCAATGAGGTTTATGGCCAATGAGGCCTACTTGTGATCAGTGAGATCTTAGCTAGTGAGGATTGCATGTAAGGAGTGAGGTTTACTAGTGACGCTTAATGGAGATTAAAGTTCATAGTGGTTTTTACTCTTTTAGGGTTTTCCACTCAATCACTTGTGTTGTGTGTTTATTATATTTGTCTCCTATGCTTTGTTAATTCTTTCATGTCCTGATGATACTATCTTGTGTTTCATGATCATGTTAGTTTGTTTTATTGTGTGAACATTTTAGTTTTAGAATTAGTTTTATATGATCACTGATTCACCCCCCTCTCATTTATCCTTAGTATTCCCAAAAAACTATGAAAACACTTCAAATAGGTTGGGATGGACCTAAAATAGCTCCCACTTATGTCTGTAAAACATATTTACCCTTTGCAAAACATTAGCACAATTAGGTCAGTCACACTGGAAAGACAACAACACTGGAACCTATCTGTCATTTCACAAACTTGTGCGGACCTCTAGAACACTTAAAAATTTGAATATGCATACTACAAACATCCATAGTCTTATCCTTGAATCCACACAGAAAACCATTCACTTGCATAGGAATGCAAAGTAATTGAAATCATCACTGTCACTGTCGAAGCACTATCCAGTTAGAGTGTGATACTTAGATAATTCTATCTATCAATCCAAAGGACTTCAGAACTTGAAACTTTGGATTTACAATATTTGGACATGTGTTTATGATGTAATAGCATCCCTAGTTCAAGAGAAATCTTGCATCAACCAAAAACATTTGCATTTCAGTTTGTTTGCATCTCAGTTTGTTCTCTTTCATTTTTCTGTTCAGTTCAGTCAGTTTAGTCAGTAGCAGTTTTTGTATTTTGGTCTGCACATTCTACCATATTTGCATCTCAGATCTCGCAAAGCTAGACTTAGCACCTAGATTCATTCATGGACATCATATCTAGAATTCAGAGTATTTGGATCAAGTACCAGAAAGTTATCACTACCAGAAGATCAACTATTTTCTTAGAATAGAGCATCCTAATAGTCTTAGATAATCAGCTAAAGGAGAATCCTTGTAGAACATTTCATGACCTACAAAGTTAAAAGACACATCACTCAATGTTGTTTGGTTTGTGGTTGACCTTCCTCGAGATCTACACTTCATTCCATTCATTTGTGGAGGAGTTCTATTCATTTAGGTCCGACCTATCCGTGTACACACGTTACAGCTCTTCATTGGAGTTTGTGATCTTCCTTGGCTGACACGGAGGAATATTTTGTACCAGAGATGATATAAATTGATGTAATAGATCCTTAAGATAGAAAAATTTGATAGTTATGATCATTATCATAAGTTCATAGTTTGGATTCTTTGTGAAGGGGCTTCAAAGCTATATCTTATGCATACTTTGATATTCTGTAATCAGGCCTGTGAGCCCTAATTATAAGCCCGCATGTTTCCATCCAATTTATATTTGAATTCTATGATATACTAAATGATTGAATCTACATTTACTTCATATCTTTGAGTTGTTTCTGTTGTGTTTACTCTAGCTGCATGGCCTGGATAGTTCTCTGTGAGGACCCTCCTAATCGTGACCACACCAAGTGGCATCAAAGAGAAAGTTTGAATCTTTGGGAGCTAATTAAGCAAATTTGGTGAAGGAATTTTGTAACATCTTGTTGTGGAAAGATCGCCGAATCTAAGGTAGGTTACATGTGTCGCAACCAATCACCAATTGTGAGGCAATTGTCACCTTGTAGGAACTTGAGGTAGTTTGCACTTGATCCTAGAAAAATGTCACCAAGGAGAATCCTTGTTGTTGGAACAATGGTTGATAGAATGGATGAGATGATGGAAATAATGAAAACAATGTGAATTAGACTGGATACTATTGAAGATAGAAGGGAAGGACAACCCTAGAATTGACATTGAGAGTGATGAGGAAGAATTTCAATCTGTAAATTAAACTGAAGAAACCGTAGGAGGTGAAGAAGAAGAAGAATCAGACCAAGTCAAGATGTTGTGAGCTATTTCAAAGATTGGAAAGAGACCTAGAGTTGATATACTGAACTATACTAGCAATTTGAATCCTGAAGAGTTGATTGGCTAGATAAATGACATGGAAGAATACTTTGAATATGAAGAAATTGAAGATCTGAAGAAGGTGAAATTTGCAAAGACAAAGTTAAAAGGACATGCTTCTATATGGTGGAAAAAAGTTCAGTTGGATAGTAATAGAAGAGGAAAAGGAAAGATTACAAAATGGGATAGGATGGTGACAAAATTGAAGAATCGGTTTATACCTGCTGACTATGAGTTGGAATTGTTGAAGAGGTTGCAAAACCTAAGACAAAAGAAGAAATCTGTGAAGGAGTATACTAAAGAATTTCATAAGATGATCATAAGGATAGGACATAGTGAAGCAAACAAGGAGAAAGTGGCTAGATACATCAATGGACTAAGATTGAACATTCAAGAAGAACTGAGTTTGGTGAGGATGACAACACTGGAAGAAGCATATCAGTTTGCCCTGAAAGTTGAAGAAAAGTTGAACAAGAGGCATGATCAGAGACAAAGTGATAGAGGAGGTAAATTTTAGAGAGGTAGAACATTTTCTAGAGGAGAAAGATCATATGCAGAGTAGAATAGACAAGAGAACCCATTCAAGAAGGAGGACAGAGATAACAATGCATACTAGAGACATGAAAGAAATTTCTACTGTAGAGGAAACCCTAGTCCATACCGGAGTGAAGGATACAAAAGAGAAAGAAGAGGACCTAATAGGAGAACATTTAGAGGAACCTGTTTCAAGTGTGGTGGTGAAGGACATAGAGCATTTGAATGTAATCAATGGAGTACAAGTAAGAGAACAGAGAATAGTGGAAGAGCAGTCTATGTAGAAGAGGACCCTATTGAATCACCTAGTTCACTTGGTAAACCTAAGAAAGGAGAATCACTTGTGATGAGGAGAGCACTATTTCAAGTAGAGACAAATGAGGAACCACCGCAGAGGAAAATTTTGTTGAGAACCAGATGCAAATCAAGAGGTAAATGTTGTAAAGTTCTAATTTATAGTGGTAGTTTAGATAACCTAGTTTTAGAAGAGATGGAGACTAAGCTGAAGTTGGAAAGATTGAAACACCCTAAGCCCTATCAAATAGCATGGATTAAAGATGATCATAAGATACTAGTGAGTGAACAATGTTTGGTGAAATTTTATATTGGATCTTATCATGATGAAGTCTTGTGTGATATTATGCCTATGGATGTATGTCATATTTTGTTGGGTAGACCTTGGCAGTATGATATAAAAGCTATACATGATGGGAGAAAGAATACATACACTATAACATCTAATGGAAAGAGAATTACTTTGACCCCTTTGGAAGATGATCCTAAGAGTGAAGTATGTGGAAATGCTAGAATCTGTTTGGTAGATGGAAGAAATTTTTTGGATGGCTTGAGACATAAGAATATGTGTTATTCTTTGAATCCTAAGAAACCTAAAACATTGAAGAAGGAGATTGAATCACAACTGGAGTAGATAACTGAATTGCTGACAGAGTATGAAGACATCATATCAGATAATGTACCTGAAGGATTGCCACCAATAAGAAGTATAGTCCATCACATGGATCTTATACGAGGAGCTAGTCTGCCTAACAAAGAAGCACACAGGATGACACCAGCAGAGAATGAAGAATTAAATAGACAAATACATGAATTGTTGAGGAAGGGTTTGATCAAAGAATGTATAGTACCTGTAGTGTTAGAACCTAAGAAAGATGGAGAATGGAGAATGTGTACAGACTCTAGAGCAATAAACAAGATCACAATAAGTATAGATTTCCTTTACTTGGGATGAATGATATCATGGATTGTTTGAGTGGAGCAAAATATTTCACAAAGATAGATTTGAAGAGTGGATAGCATCAAATCAGAATAAAAAAAGGAGATGAATGGAAGACTGCTTTCAAGAAAAATGAAGGATTGTATGAGTGGTTAGTGATGCCTTTTGGATTGACAAATTCATCGAGTAGTTTCATGAGATTGATGAATGAAGTCTTGAAGAAATTCTTGGGTAAGTTTGGGTAAGACAAAAGAAGAACATTTGCAACACCTTATACAAGTATTGCAGAGATTGAGAGAAGAGAAGTTGTTGATAAACATAAAGAAATGTAGTTTCATGAACGGAGAACTAGTATACTTGGGATTTGTGATTTCTATGGAAGGATTGAAGATAGACCTTGAGAAAGTGAGAGCAATTGTTGAATGGCCTACACCAGATAGCATTTGAGAAGTCAGATCATTTCATGGATTGGCTAGTTTCTACCAGAAGTTCATCAGAGATTTTAGTTTAGTTTGTAACCCTATGACATATATAATGAGAGGTGACAGAAAAGATTTCAAGTGAACATTAGGAGTAGACAAGAGTTTTGAATTGTTGAAACAAAAAGTGACAGAAAAACCTATTTTGGCATTATCGAATTTCAATAAGGTATTTCAAGTAGATTGTGATGCAAGTGGGAATGCAATAGGAGCAATTTTAAGTCAAGAAGGTAGACCTATAGCATATTTCAGTGAGAAGTTGAATGGTGGAAGGAGAAGATATTCAGTTTATGATCAAGCGTTCTATGCCATATATCAAACCTTGAAGAAGTGGAAACATTACTTGTTGCCTAAGGAGTTTGTGTTACATGCATATCATCAAGCTTTGCAATATTTGAATAGTCAAGGTAAGATGTTGAATTAGAGACATATGAGATGGGTAAAGTTCATATAGAGTTATAAATTTGTATTGAAGCATAGGAGTGGGAAATCAAACAAAGTTGCAAATGCATTGAGTAGGAGAAGGAACTTGTTGACAGAGATGAAAGTTGAAGTGTTGGGATTTGATGAATTGAAGAACATGTATGAGGAAGATCTTGATTTTGTGAAACCTTGGAAAGCATGTAAGGAACTTGTTGTAACAGATAGGAATAAGTGGTTGGATTGTTTCATTCAAGAAGATATATTGTTCAGAGGAAATTAGTTATGCATACCTAGAAGTTCAATGAGAGGTGATTTGATCAAGGAGAAACACAGTGGTGGATTGGTAGGACACTTTAGCATTGATAAAATAGTGGCTTTGGTAAGTGAAAATTACTTTTGGACTCAGAAACATAAGAATATTACAAAATTTGTACAAAGTTGTAGAGTTTGTCAAGTTGCAAAAGGGAGTAGTCAAAATACTGGATTGTATAAACCTTTGACAGTACCGAAGAGACCTTGGGAAGACATAAGCATGGATTATGTAATGGGATTGCCTAAGACACAAAGAAGACATGATTCAATACTTGTTGTGGTGGACAGATTTTCAAAGATGGCACATTTCATATCTTATAAGAAGACAATTGATGTAGTGCATGTAGCTGACCTATTTTTCAAAGAGATTGTGAGATTGCATGGATTACCTAGGAGCATAATTTTGGATAGAGACACAAGATTTCTTGGATACTTTTGGAAGACACTTTAGAAGAAGATGAAGATAGATTTGAAGTTTAGTTTAACATTTCATCTACAGACTGATGGATAGACAGAAGTAGTGAATAGGAGTTTGGGAAACTTGTTGAGATGCTTGGTTGGAGAGAAAGTAGGAAGTTGGGATTTGATTCTTTCACAAGTAGAGTTTACATACAATAATTTAGTGAGTAGGAGTATTGGAAGAACACCTTTTACAATTGTTACCAGAGTAAACCCTAGAGGAGTGATAGAGTTGAGAGATATCAGCGTGGAAGAGAAGAGAAGTACATAAGTAGAAGAATTTGCAGGACATATGGAGATAGTGCATAATTAGGTTAAGAAACATTTGGAAGAAATGAAAACAAAATATAAAGAACAAGTAGATGAGAAGAGAAGACACAAAAAATTTGTAGTTGGAGATGAAGTGATGGTATACTTGAGAAAAGAAAGATTCCCAGTTGGTACTTATAACAAATTGAAGATGAAGCAGTTTGGACTTTGTAGGATACTCATAAAGTTTGATTCAGGAAATGCATATGAAGTGGAGTTACCAGAGACATTGGGAACATCACCTATTTTCAACGTTATAGACTTATATCAGTATCATGAAGCAGAGTTTAATGACAACATTGAAGAAGACTTAAAGAAGTAGTTACCAGAACAAGCACTGGAGTAGATTGAAGACATTTTGGATAGCAGAGTTGGAAGTAGCACCAAAGGAAGATAATACAAAGAATACCTTGTGAAGTGGAAAACTAGACCAGAAGAAGATTCATCATGGATCTCTCAAGCTAAGGTAGACCATCTTGGTTTTCCTCTAGCCCCAGCAAAGTGAGGGACTCACTTTTTCAATAACCCTAGATGTCTGATGTAGGAGCATCCTTAGTTCAAGAGAAATCTTGCATCAACCAAAACATTTGCATTTCAGTTTGTTTGCATCTCATTTTGTTCTCTTTCATTTTCCTATTTAGTTCAGTCAGTAGAAGTTTCTGTATTTTGGTCCGCATTTTACCACAGTTGCATCTAAGATCTTGTAGAGCTGGACTTAGCACCTAGATTAATTCATAGACATCATACCCTGAATTTAGAGCATTTGGATAACTCTATTCAAAGATCAACTATTTTCTCATAATAGAGCATCCTGACAGTCTCAGATAATCAGCTAAAGGAGAATACTTGCAGATCATTTCACGACCTATGAAGTTAAAAGACACATCACTGAATGTTGTCTGATTCATGGCCAACCTTTCCCGAGATTCGTACTTCATTCCATTCATTTGTGGAGGAGTTCTATTCATTTAGGTCTGACCTATCTATGTACACATGTTACAACTCTTCATTGGAGTTTGTGATCTTCCTTGGCCAACGCAGAGGAATCTTTTGTACCGGAGATGATATATATTGATGTAATAGATCCTTAGGAGAGTAGAATTCGATAGTTATGATCATTAGAATAAGTTCATAGTTTGGATTCTTTGTGAAGGGGCTTCAAAGATATATCTTGTGCATAATTTGATATTCTGTAATCAGCCCTGTGAGCCCTAATTGTAAGCCCTCATGTTGCCAGCCAATTTGTATTTGAATTCTATGATATACCGAATGACTTAATCTATATTTGCTTCATATCTTTGAGTTGTTTCCATTATGTTTACTCTAGCTGCACAGACTAGATAGTTCTCTTTAAGGACCCTCCTAACCATGACTACACCAGTTTACAATACCTCACAACTGCATAGTATAATGTTCTATATGGAAGGAATGTAGCTCAAAATACTAAAGCTCTATTTACTAAATACAGTATACTGACACTTAGCAAAAAATCTCAACAAGTTCCTTACTAGATCAATTCTCTTTGCACAATTGACTTCTAAGAGGGAATAGGTGCGGCTGTATGAGAGAGGATCAAACCCTCTTGCAAAATTTTCATTCAAACTGCTCTACACAAACTTGTAACTATTGTTTCCATCAATGACAACACTACATAACATCATGCTCTGCCTTGTCTTTTGTGGCTAGCAATCTCTTCATCGATGATGTTACCAATGATTTATTTTATTAAAATATTCTCTACAATTCATGGCATAATGCCTTAGAAAAATGAACACTCTTTGGGGGTTGGGCTTCAAGCCTTCCTCCTTATGCCTTCGAAGAGAGAAGGGGAAAGAAGGAAAGTTTGAATTCTGAAACTTTGAAAAGGGTACAATACTTAGGGTATTTTAGAAAGGAAAGGGAGGATTTTAGAGATGGTTAAGATGGAAGGAAGAAGGATAGAACTCTAAACTCTAAAACTCCAAAAAGAGAGAAAACACAAGGAAAACTCAAGGTTTTGGGGACTTAGTCAATTTTGGGTGTTTTTCCTTACATCTCTAAAGGGGAAAACACTTAAATATTTTATGGGTTTTGGCTATTTGACTGGGAAGCAAAATAGGACAACATTTTGGTGACTTGTCAAGGGTATTTGCCTGCTAAACAAATGGAAACTAGTGACCTTAAGCATTCATTAGGCATAGAGTCAAAGGTCTAAAACATTCCAGACCAACTGAAACCTGCCTCAAAATGACACCACAAAGGAAACAAGGCATGCATTCCCCTAATGACAATATAGACTATGCAAGAGCACATAGGGAAAGTAAACCTAAAGCAGATATAAACTAAAACAATATGTACATAATCTCAGACCAACCTTAATGGTAAGGTTTGAGATGGATCCCATTGATTGAGATTGGTAGAACTTCACCATCTAGCCTTGAAAGAATGAAAGCATTGCCTTTCTTGCAGCAAATGATGATATAAGGCCCACTCCAAAGTGCATCAAACTTAGTGTGGCCTCCAGGTTTGGCTCTGTTAGCATCCCATTTGAGAACAAGATCACCCTTATTGAAGGTCTAAACCTTGGCCTTTTTGTCAAAGCACCTTTTGGTCTTCCTTTGATGCTCTTCTAGTGTAGCCATGGCTGACTGTCTATGTTCTTCTAGTTTGACCAATTCACCCATTCTGACAGACTTGACATTTTCTCCTTCCAATTCTAATTGCTGAGCCAATTTCAATGCAAGATGCTCCAAAGATATAGGCAATCTAGTGATGCAGAGCATCTAGGACTGCAGACAACTTATCACTAAGCAAGACTATTTCAACCTCCAATATGACTATCCTCCTTTACAATATGAGAACCTGAGTCTACAATCAACTTGCATATCTTTCCATGGCTTAAACAATTAGTTCTAAAAATAGATACTTGCGGTGCTGGCTGCATTTCACCTTTCTCCACCATAAGCATTTCTCCAACCATCATTGGAGAGGCTGACGACATTTCTGGTTCTTCTAGCTGCTCCTCCTCTTGTGCTAAGTGAACTCTTCTATCCTTAGTCTTGTCAACACCATCCTTCTTAGGATAGTTGAAAGATGTGTGTCCCACCTCATTGCAGTGATAACATCTACCTGTGAACACTCCTCTACCTGATCCAAATCTACCTCCACCTCTATATCCACCTCTCTGATCTGTAGACATCCCCTTACCATTCTCATTGCTGTTCTGAAATTCAATAGTAGGTCTGCCCCCTACCTCTATATCCTCTTCCACTTCCTCCTTGCCTTTCTTGCTTCCTCTTCACCCTCTCTTCAGCCCTGATGGCCAACTAAAAACACTCTCCAAGTGATTTTGGTATTGCCAAACCAATCTCATCTTGCAAGTTATACCTAAGCCCATTAAGGTACCTTGCCACTTTCTCTTCTTCATCTTTCAATCCTCCTCTAATACTAAGCTTATGAAATTGCTCAGTATAGGACATAACATCCATATCCTTCTATTTCAGATTTTGCCTCATCCTCTTTGTCTGAATGGAGTAATCAGATGGAAGGAACTGATCCTTCATTATATCCTTCATCCTACCCTAAGAAGTGATTCTTGATGCACCTCTAGCCAATCTTTCTATCTTCACACTACTCCACCATGTAAGTGTTGTTCCTCTCAGTTTTGTCT
The DNA here is from genome assembly GCA_027924645.1 of Cunninghamia lanceolata. Lineage (NCBI taxonomy): Eukaryota > Viridiplantae > Streptophyta > Pinopsida > Cupressales > Cupressaceae > Cunninghamia > Cunninghamia lanceolata. Next base: position 4,652,426 of record BSBN01000738.1, read on the forward strand.
TTGCAAATTTGATCTTCTTCTCATCACTCATCTCCTCATACTCAAAAAAAATTTCCAGGGCATCTATCCACCCTAACACTCTTCACTATCCATCTTCCCTTGATAGATAGGTAACTCTATGTTTGCCTTTGTTCCACTTCCTTGGACTACCTTCAGCAATCTCACAAACTTCTTTTCTTTAGCATCCAACTCATCCTCAGGAGGATTCTCATCAGCATCCTCATCTCCTTCTGAATCATTTTGTTCATCCTTTCTAGGATTCTTCTCCAATGCTTCCAGTCTAGCCAAGATTGTTGCATTCTCTCTTCTCACTTGCCTCAACTCTCTTTCCCTTGCAGCATCCTAATCTCTTCTGTTCCTCAACTCTTTTTCTCTAGCCTCTAAGGCTTCTCTCAACTCATTGTTCTCCCTAGCCATTTGATTCTTAGGAGGCATCCTTTCACCTCTCACAAACTCTTACTATTTCACAAGATCCTTTACTCCCTCAAGGACCTACTAGTGGCTCTGATACCAGAAATGATGTAGAGCATCTAGGACTGCAGACAACTTATCACTAAGCAATACTATTTCAACCTCCAATGCAATGGCTTTCAAGATTACTATTTTTCTTGGACAGGGACCAAACTTCACACAATGCAGGCTTCACACAATAACCCACTTGTTCTTGACATCCAAGAGAGAGAGGACTTCAAGGCACACCTTCCAAGATGCCTAACTTCCTCTAGCATTCCACCATCTCCACTGTGTAGACCCTGCAGGACAACAATTCCTACCATACCTTTCAAGGACAGTCACCATATCCTCTTTGTGATGATCTCTATTGGGACAAACCCCATCTCATGCAACTAATCAAGTCTATAACTTGCCAGACATCTACTGTCTTCTTTGACAAAATAAATAACATGCCAACATACCTGTGTTCTTCTCTTTGTTGTTGTCCTCTACTCCATCCCAAGACATAACACTGCAGGGTCATCTACAAGGTAAACTCAGACCAAACCCATTCTCCTACCTCCAAGGTCTTCACAAGCCATTAAAGTAGACTCTACATGACTCATTCCACTGATTATAAGACATGGTGGTTCAGTGGAATGAGCAAAGCATCAGGAATTCGCTGATAGAACCCTAACTCAGGGTTATTAAACCACTTCCAAACAGAAAAGGGAATACAGAAGTAAAAATGGATGTCAAGAGCCCAAATGAGTTTCAAAACAAAGTTAACTCAGCCCTCTAGCTATCCATTATAAACTAAGGCTTTAACTATTCCGTACAGGTATGGATTTCTCAGAAAAATAGTGAATTTCTTGACTGTAACAGTGGGTTAGAAAGGCAGTTTGGCAATCAGCAATCATAACATATCTTCCTTCATTCCCAAGGCTCAAGCTCACTTCAAAAGAAAGTCAATACATCCACCTTCACTTCCAAGCATTTAACTCTTCCCAACAATGCCGTACAGTACAGTAGTACGGGCTCAAAATGCATTGGAATACAGAAAATACAGAAAATGCAGGAAACAATGGTTTTTTTTTGTTATATTTTCAAATCCCTCCAATTGCTAGTACAAAATGAATCCCCTCCTCTATAAAGAAGGCCTCCTACATGCAATCAGTTGAGTGAGGGTGGTTGGGGGTTTTAGAAACTACCCAAACCAACATGCTTAATAACTGCAGCACTAATGACAGATTTAGCAACTGTCTTCTTGGACTATACTGACAGTTTTTGTTTAGAAATGTTTTTGTTCTAACATGTAGTAACCTTTAACAAGGTTCTAAACATACCTTTTATCCTTAGACATGCCTCCAACTAAGAGGATTGCCTCCTACACACTTTAGGAAGGCTACAAACACATAAGACTGCCTATACAATATGACTGTCCTCCTTTACAATATGAGAGAAGATAATAGACATTTGGACATAGTCCTATTACTAGCATGGCTTTCAAGCCTTATTACAATATTAAATGGTCACAAGGACCCAATCGACTCAAACAAACAACTTGAACATTAACCAAAACTTAGACATCTAGGTGCTCCTGCACCATCTAGCCTCTGTTCCATACATAAGAAAAAAAAGGAGAGTTACCAATGGCTCTCTTGTATGTGATCCTATCAGCCCAAAGAGCTAATCTGATCTTATTGTACTATTGTCTATGGTTTGTCTCCATGGTCCTTTTCAAAATTTTGATTATGTTCTTGTTGGTGGATTCAGCCATCCCATTACCTTGGGGATAATAGTTGGATGAAGTCTTCAAGAACACATTATATTTCAGAGCCTAAAGAACAATTCTAAAACTAGTTAATGCTTTTGCAATACCAGAAATAATGGTCTGAGGAGTTCCAAACCTTTTCATGATTTCTTCCAAGAAATCCATGATTGATGACTCAGTGGCCTCTTTCAGTAGGACTACTTCAACACACCTGGTGAAGTAATCTATTGTATTCAAAACCCACTTGTGACTAGCACTAAAAGTGGGGTTTATCGTGCCAATGAAATCTAGTCCCCACTGTGAGAAGGGTTGATTAGCCTGAATAAGGTGGAGTGGGAGTGTAACCAATCATTTCTTTCCAGCAAAGAGACCACACTCTTTGCATTTTCTTACCCATACATGGGCATCATTGAATAATGTGGGCCAAAAATAACGTGCCCTCATTATTTTCATTATTGTAGCTCTAGTAAATTAAAGGCCTCCAGTTGAGCCAACATGAAACTCACCGAGAAGTCTATCAATCTAATCCTCTTCTATGCATCTCAGTAAGACTCTTGTTGACATTTTTTCTCAATAAGGATCAAAAGTCACCAAAGGTCTCTTGGAGGTGTCATTAGGTCTTCGATCCTCGTTAGGAAGATCCAATCCTCATTTAAAAGGTAACAAGTCTCTCATTTATCTTTCATTTACAAATAATGGTTTTTGAGCTTTTTAGTTAAAATTATATGAAGAGCCATGTTTATGACATTTCAAGCATAAAAGTTTTCTCCTATACATAAAACATGCCTTTTCCTATTATAAAAGAAGGGTAAAAATGGGGTCTTAAACCTTAAAATCATCAAAAATACATGAAGAAAACCCCGTACACATTGGAGGGAAGACTCATTCAAACATGAAGATATTTTTTGAGTCATAGTAGGTTAATAGTTGTGTTAGGGTTGAGTTAGCATTGGTATCTCACATTTTAGGTTTCATGTGTTAGCTTTTCTACGGTTTTTCATGCTCTTGTAGGTTTCATGCATAGAGGAAATGCTTTCTTGTGATGTTTGTGCAAAAAAGACTATCTTTTTAATGCCAATAAGTATGTATATGGAGCTTTATAAGCATGAAGAACATAGGAAGATTGTCACAAAATCTATTGGAGAAATAGAGGCCATGCAAATTAGGAATTAACAAGGAGAAGATTGTCTAGTTTTATTTAGTGGCAAATCACAGAACAATATCATAACAAAAGGCGAAGTGAAGGACTATGACCTATTTATAGGTATATGGACTATCGTGGCTTGTCATAGCTATAGTTTTATTTGATACTGAAGACTGTGTCAATGGGAAGAAGAACATTCAGTGCAGAGTTTCAACTTGTGTTTCAGCTTCTTTAGGATTTATTTTCATTGGACTCTTAGTAGTTTTAATTCTTCTCTATCTTGTTTGTCATATGATAGTGAAAGCCTTATTTGCATGTATTCTTTCCTTCAGGCCCACTGGATGGGCCTTGCTACAAATTACACAAGCCTATAGGCCACTTGTATACTGCATAGGGTTTTGGGATTCTATTCAGGCTCTTACCAAAGGAATAACATGAGTATCAAGCTTGTAGAGTCACATAAAGCTCTCTTAAGTGACACAATAACTTTGACAAGGAAACGGAAGAGATGTTCATAATGATAGTTGATAGAAATTGTGAATTTAGTGTCTGAGGCAGAATATGGAAGGAGTAGATCTAATAAGTTCAAGAGCATGCATGGAAAAAGTAGTGCATGTTCAGATGTGTGTGGCTCTTGAACAAGTTTTTAAATGGTGCAGAGTTATGTATGGTTGGCAATTCCTAGAAACCATCTACCTAACAGATAAGGAAGTGGTCCTGGTAGAAAACTATTAAGATTTAGAAAGGAATAGTCACCTCTAAATGATTAACAACAGTGTTTAGAGGTTCTACAGGTGAATGGACAAGGATTAGCATTGAGCAACATGGAAGTTGAGGTAAGGAAACAATAATAACTTGTTTGACAGGTAGCAGTCACCTATTTGAAAGGAAAAGTAGAGGTCCAAAGGCAGTCACAAGATGATGTCAAAAACTAGTTAAGAAGAGACAGAATAGAATACTGTCATGAAAGTCATTCAAACATGGTTGTAATATATATGAGGACAAACTGACTAGAGGGACAACAAATAGTCTTATCCAAAAGATAAGAAAGAAAAGTTAAGAGAGCTTTTGAAGGGCTCTTATAATGTCAAGGACTGCTAGGGCCTACAGATTCTTCATTAGGCTCCCATCAACCAAATAAGTAGGTATGTGGTTTGTGAGGTTGTTAACAAACTTATATCCATAAACCAAAACCTACACAATAAAATATGATCAGTCAAACCTTTTTAAAAGCCTATCAAATTTGAGAAAGTTTCTTAGTTAGAAACTTTGTATGAAGTAAAAATGACTGAGAATACATTCAGGTATAATATTTGGTCAAGTTTGTGTGATTTTTTATGAACCTATCTTATGTGCTATAGGGTCATATGATTTAAAAGAGAACCCTAATTCAAAACAAGCTTACAGATGTGGAAGTCATCAAAGATCTGTTAAATGTGTAGGGGCTATCAAGTGAACACAGAGGTATGACATTATACAAGTCATTAAAAAGGAATGGTAACAAGCATTCAAAGTAGTCATGAAGGACTGTGACACATTCATGGAGAAGTTTGCAAAGATGAAGAATATAATAGTAGAGACCAGGAAAATAGTAAGGCACAGTGTAAAAGAACATCAGGTCTAAGAAATAACAATTTCAAAGAATCAAAGGGACAGAGGATTGAAGGAATATTGTCCAGGTATGTTAGAGACCAACAATAACTTGTGGACTCTTAAAAGTTTATAAAAGGTCTGAGAAAAGTTTACATGACATTCCTTAGTTTTTTTAATCCTATAATAATCCTGCAGAGTATTGTACACAAGCAGTTGTAGATAGAGTATATGCTAAGGATGAGCTATGTTATCAGGTTGATTATTTCATATTAAGATAGTGAAGGAAGTTTGAGTAGAGGTAGTTGGTGAAGAGTTTCACTGAAGCAAAGAGAGTTCATCTTACAAACATAAAGAGTATAGTTAGCAGAGACTATGAATGAGCCTTTAACCTCATGGAGGGATTACTCCATGTATGCAAAGATTTTGAGGTAAGACATGAGATTTATTTTGGATATTTATAAAGTATATGGAGATCTAGGATAGTAAACAATGAGGACCTAGACAAAACCAAAGGACTACCACAAAAGGTAGGAATAGTCATGGATGATTGTATCCAGAGAAGAAGACACAAAGGTTAGAAGATCAAACATTGTCAAGAGGGACTCAATATTGTAGCAGTGAGAATAGAGTGGTTGGAGATAGTAGTAAAGATTCATGATAGTGAATAGTGAATGCATGAAGTGACGGTACTCACATAGATATAGAGACTAACTTGGACTATTACAAAAGAGTAGTAAAGATCTACTCAGGTAAATGATACATGAAAATCATGACAAAGGATATAGGACTTTATCAAGAAAGTTTAAAAGGTCTACTAAGACAATGCTAAGGTTTGTGATAGTCACCTTGTGTTATTTGGTGTTATATTATCTTATAACAGCCATTTTGTGTCAATGGATAATCATAGGGTATGTCTATAGTAGCCTATACATTCACCAAAAATAGAGGAGTCAATCATTTCTATAGTATCACTATACAAACTTTGGTGGACTAGAAATATTCTTGGAGATTGTGTATTGATTGATGAAAGAACATATAACCTTCATGGATTCCATGAGGCATGGTTTGGTAATCCATTGAATACTATTAAACTACCATGATCTATCAGGGTTATGTATTTCTTGTCAAAGATTAAGAGGTTTTAGCAATGATCTGTGACTATGGTAAGGGCCTATCAAAGCATAGAAACCTCTAGAAAAGCCTATCAATAATGAGGACCTTACCAAGAAGGAGGTGCTAGTTAGCATGATAGAGTAAGGTGAACATAGAGGCTTGCATGATTATGCAAGGAGTCTTCAAATAATGAAATGCAAAGAAAGACAGAGAATTTGTTGAAAAGGATAACCTAGTAGGATTATTTCTCAAATTGGTAAAAGAATGAAGATCTCTATAATACTCCAATGGCACAAATAAACATCATGAGAATAGTTTCAGTCCTAGAAGACCATGTCAAAGATCCTAAGTGATGATTTAAATGTAGATCAAGGGTTGAAACAACAAGAGAACTACCATGAAAGTGCAGTTTGAGTTATCAGAGAAGTCAAATTCATGCCACATACCAAATAAGGAGTCATGTTTGGTTGTAAACTACATAACACATGCCCTATTATCATGCAATGGGAAGTTAGGATGTGAAGACACAGTTGTACCATGCAATTATGAGGTAGTTTGGGAGGTGTAATGGCCGCTAGAAAGGTGTATGATAACAAATAAGGCAATTTGACTACTTTGGAAGCATCTAGGAGGAACAATACAACTGTTAGAGCTTTCTAAGAAGCAGTTCCACATTTCAGGGATGCACATCCCCACTATCTCCACTCTTCAAGAACAACTGGAGCACATTCCTAAGATCTTGAAGAAGTCAAGCAACAACTTTTTGAAGAGCAAATCAAACTAGGACTCTTCTTGGGTACCCAAAGTAAGTTAACTATTTTTAGGGCTTTGTAACTTGGTCAAAATCAGTCCCTATATGATCTCCTATGCTTGGGATGAGATATAGGACCCTCAGACTTAGTTTTCGAGTAGTTCTTTCTTGTTTTGAGGCTATAGAAGCTCAATAACAACAAGGTAATTTGATGTTTTTGAAGATAACATTAAAAAAACAAACTTGTACATCAGTTTTGTAAGTACCTTTGATCAGTAAAGAAAGCATTTTAACCTTCTCAATCTTTGTCTATTGTGTGTAACTGAATGATTGATGTATATTTTTGTGATTTACATGCAAATCTTTGAATGTATGTCTCATTTTTAACACCTCTATATAGAAAATACATTATTTGTGTAGGTTGTAGGTTGTGTCATGGTGCTAAACAATCATTAGTTGTGAGAAAGTCTTCAGTTTTTCTTCTAATATTGTAAAAATCAAAGCCTTCCTATAAAATATTGATACATGAATATGAAATAGATGTGAGTTGTGTTTTGAAACTACCTGATTTGTTGAATTTATTGTGTATGTTATTGTTGTGTCGTTACACAACACACCCCATTTTGACTTGGCAAAACAGGGACCCAACTTCTTTTGGCTTGGTTTGTGTTTCTTGCTTTCTGGCGGTTCGGTAAAAATCAGTCAAGTGCATCATCACGTTGATTCAGGATGAGGTAAATCCCCAATATGAGGTCAGTTTATCAAAATTCATATTTTGTATCTGTGACCTCATATTCTGAAAGAACATTAAATTTCATGCAGGTTTGCCTTTTACATCACCCTGATATTCATCAGGATGTGAGAGTTATGAACAGTCAAAGTCTTGGTCAAACCTAATATTCACAAGAGGGGGGTCATATTTTATAACCTCAGTCATGTTTCGAACATCATCATCATATTTGAGACATCCCCTGATATATCCTGTGGCTCAAATATCCAGACATCAACTTTAGGCGGTAGTAATTCTTTCCCGTCAAGCGGTCTTTTATACCGCGAACATCATGTTTTCAAATATAACCCGATATTTGTTAATATCCTCCTGACACAAAATATCACCCATAGCAAATATCCTGATGACATCATCTGAATATGATAAATGAAGAAACAAACATCCTGATGACATCATCATCATATTTACATTACGACAGGATATTTTACAAACATGATCATGTTCACCCAATATGACGATGACGTCATGAGACATTTCTGATACAAAGAACAAATATCATGATGACGTCATCCTGATATTCTGAAGGGGGGGAGATGAGTAAGTTTCAAACATCATCATCCTATTTTGTAACATCACCTGATAAACTGAAATACCCTCCTGATGTGCTAAATTAAACGAAAGGTGCATTGTTATCCGAATCTTGTCGCGATAACAATTTCAAGACTAGGGAGGATGATATTGAAACTCAACCTGATATTTGTGAATATCATCCTGCCCTCATGATATCTTGTCATATGGATATCCCCCCGCTCCCTTTGCTGCCATTATCATTAAATGCGCGCAGATATGGTAGGTGATTCCCGCCGACCCCGGAACCCAATGAAATACCTGGCGAGATCCTAAGTTTTCGCACGAATGATCAAAGATTGCAATCTAACTTGTCAGAGTTGCCCTAAATTTACCCTAACTACGAGGTTAAAAGGTAATTCAACTGCCATTGTTACATTTACCTGCGTTAAAATTATTTTACAGAGCACCAGCCTCCATATCTGCATAACAGCTACCGTTGCACAATTCGAGCTCACAAACAGAAGGAAGGAAGTGATCAGCAGTTGAATCAAGAGCGTCTTGATGATATACTGGTATAAAGGAAAATCTGCATAACCAGGTAAGTAAATTGAAACCCTCATCATGTTGTTTCTATATGATGTTGTAAGTTCTGGTTATGCATCCATATGAGTAAGTAATGTTGAAATTGATGCTCAGGCATGATGATTGCAATATGTATGCATGTATATCCCTTTTTGTGAGAAGAGATGTTGTTAATTGCAGGTACTCATGGTTGAAAAATGATTAATCAAGAGTCAGGAGGAATTCAACAGGCCTATGTTCTCTTCTCAGAGAGGGGTCCTGTTCAAATATGGAGCAATTACAGACACCCATCAGGGGATTACCAACCTGGAAGCCTGCTCAGCCAAGCTAAATGATGGACATGACAAGAGTTTGGTATTGGACGCAGTGTTTGTATCGGGTATGTGGAACGCTGCTGGCTTCCCATACTCCATAGAGTCTCCGGAGCTCGTCATTGAGTGCACCCGAAATTATAACCCTCAGACGAGGCAGGTGGTGAAGCATGGGAGGGTGTATGCAGACCTATCCATCAAAGGTCTCTCCCGGACATTTGGACTACTAATGGGCAGTAAGGTAAAGAGTGTAGACTTGAAGAAGTCTGAAAGAGAATACGAGGCCAACAAGAAGGCGGCCAGAAAGAACATGTATGCTTGGCAGGCTGAGAACAACACATACAATGCAGCGGCCAAGCTTCCTGTGCACATGTTCAAGTTTGATTTCAATGAGGAGTATCAGTACGTGATTGCCCTCTTGAACAAGGTGACTGGCCAGCCTGATACTGGTGAATTTAGAGATTGGATGTACAGAATCATAATAATGTGTCTGTATGCAGATATCAAGCCACTGTGGGGCCAAATAATAAGTGATGCTCTGCATGAGTAGCTGATGAACCTGGGAGGTTCAGATTGTACATTCTACATGACATCCTATATTGTTTATTCTTGTGCTTATAGAGGAACTTTTGATGCCTTAGTCACAGATGGAAAACTGACAGGCACAAATGCAGCATATATCTGGGATCATTATCCCCAGCTGCAAAGAACCAATTATCTCAAGGACTACAAACTGGTCAATGATGCATTCTCTATGCATCTGGTAAGGACCATGGAAGAAGATAGAACAAATAGATTGAGCATGGAGGCTCAAGAGGCAGTATACAGGCATGGGGCATGGTACATACAATTTGCCACCTTTTTCTATATAAGGGTTGAGGGTTTTGAAGGACATCCCCTGATGCTACCAAGATATCCTACTGATGCAGTAGTGTTAATGGAATTTATCAGGCAGGGCTCCACCATGATACAGATGTATAAGGATGCCAAGAAGCTGCCACCAATTTTGTTCCCAGTCAGCATCGGCAACTACATGTGCCCTGACTCTGACAATATAAAGAAGGTGATGGTCACCCTGAATAAGATGAATCTACAGCCTTTTCCAATAACCAGACCATATGATCCTTACGGCAGAATACAAAAGATTCTAGGAAAGCCTATTCACCAGAGGCACCTAGAAGATTTTTGGGCTGACTGCGAAGATGAGGCAGAGGCCAGGAGAAGGAGGTATCAGAGGTTGACTCTGAACCAGATTAGAACATTTGACTGCATCTCTCTCCCTCAAGAGCTAAAGAATGGTGACGGCAGGATAATGGCAGATGAGTATGAGCAGAAAAAGATTTATAATGATACCATCTCTGCGCTTGACCTCACCATGCAGGAGAATATGTCCTTAGACCCATTCCTTGTCAGAACCCTACACTTGACCCAAGCTTGGGTAGATGCACAAATAGAGGCATTGAAGAAAAGGGGTGTTGCCATCACAATGGACAACAAGAAGAAGGGGCAGGACATCTCTGCAGATGAATATGATGACTTCCTGCTGGAGAAGAGGAAGACCAAGGGATAGAGAATCCCTCCACCTCAACAGCCAAGAAAAAGATCCCCAAGGGGTAAGAAGGTGGAAAAGGGACCGAAAGGTATAATAATTGAGAGGGCAGTGTTTACAGCTGAGGAGGCAGCAGGATCAGGATTAGGATCAAATTCCCCTCCAAAGAAGGAAAAGCCCAAGAAAAGCAAGACAGCAGAGGCTGGAATCATTGAGTCCCAAGAAGTGGGTCAGTCTTCCAAACAACCAGGAAGAGATATCCTCATGGAGGAGGAGCCTGAAGAAGAAGAAACTCCACTGATAATAAGAAGAAAGAGGAGAGCTCTGCAGGTGTTGGTTCCTACCACACCTAAGAAACCAAGAACCTCCATGAGAGGTGAGATAAGCCAACCTCCTGCACTAGTACAAGGGGCAGGTAGTGAAGTGCCAAAGGAACTTCAACATAACGTTCCACTTCCTACCATTGTCAAGTTCAAAACTAAACTTGTTGAAGAGCAACAAAAGGAAACCTCCCAGACGCAAGCAGAAGGACATGTCTCACTGGAAGAGACAATCGACCTGTCTGATGATGAGGTTGTGCAGGATGTGTCTGCACAGAAGATGGAAACATTGGCTGCTGGTACCAGCATGACTCCTCACAAGCCTCCATCTGTTCGATTAGTGCTTGAGGAGATGAAACAAGCAAAGGCGGAGCAAGAAAAGAGTCCAGAGCAAGTAGCTCAGGAAATGGGCTTGGACACACTGATCATAGAGGTGACAAGTCCTACAGTGGTAGATCTGATAGAGAAACAGGACGTGAGTCCTGAACAGCCAGCAGGATCACCTGATAAGGGCCACCCAACAGAAGAGGTACAGATGGTAGAATCTGAAGGCCATGCTATTGAATCAGGCCAACAAAGCCCACAGGATACATCAGCAGGACCTGCTATAGTAGAGGTCCAAGAAGCAAAGGCTGATGAGGAAAAAGCAGCAATAGAAGAACCTGCTGCTAAGACACAAGAGGTGGATAGTGCAAGAACAGAATAGATGTCGTTACTTCAAGCGGACCTCACAGCATCCGGAACGGTGGACATGCCACCAGGAACAGAGAAACCAAAGGAGGATGATCAACCTACACAAGGGGAAGAATTGGGGACAGGTGAAGTAATGATGGAGAAAGATCATGATCATCATGACCTACATACAGATGCACCGCAGGGTTCCCCACACTGAGAAGATGCTCCCCCAGAAAAAGAAATCCCTCAACAGGAGGAGGCACCGAAGGATAAACAGCAAAGTGAACATCATGAGGGAGAGAAAGCAAAATCACCATCTCCGCAACACTTGTTAATAGAAATGGGAGGTATGGGTGAACAGCAGCATGATGTCAAAAAACATGATCAGGTACCTCCATGGTTGATAAAAGAGGTAAACATTGAGGAGGAACTTGAAATTCAAGAGTTTGACATCTCCACCCTGTTCTCCGCGGATATAACGAAGCCCAGGAGGAAGGCCAGAATGACTTCGGCCATCAAGAGAGATCCGGCGACAGGGAGAAGGACCGCACGAATTGCTATACCTGCGGTGGAGAAGGAGAAGGGTAAAATCACTGTGGATGAATTTCAGATAAGCACAGTAGATTTGGGTTTTGCCAACGAGGAACAGGAGGGTCAAGAAGGTAAGGATATCATTGACTCTCTAATTCAAAAAGTGAAAAGAGAGAAAGAGAAGAATAAGCAACATAAAGAGCACATTGCTCAGTTGCATGCTTATATTAAAGGCTTGACCAATCCTGATGATACTACAAGTGAAGCTGCAGTCCCATTGACTGCCATTTCTCAGGAGGAGGTAAATAAATTGGACCTCATGAAACATGAGGCTTCCGTAATAAGGAAATGGATGTCATCCACATTGGATGATCCTATAGAAATAATGAGGGGTTCTTTGAAGAGGTGGAGCATATTAAGTGACTCCAAGACCAAGGTGGATAAATTGCAGACGCAGACCGGGAAGAGGTCTTACAGGCTGGAAAAGGTCCTGAGTCTCTTGGGAGAAATAAGGAAGATAAACCCACAACTGCTTATCAGTAAGCAAATATTGAATAATAATACTGCACTATTAGTGGACATCTGGTATAAGGATGTGCAGTTCGAATGTGGAGTCCTCAAGAGATGTAATAATAAGCTGAGGGAGATCAGCATGAAGTTGCGGGACTTAATGGTGTTGATCATGATGTTGGTCATTCACAAACATAGAATAAAAGTTACACAACAACCTTTACTCATCTTGAAAGATACGATAAATTCAGAGAATTCATGATCCCAAGTCTCCGTTGATTAGGTCTTAATCTACTGACGTTACTCAGTGGTTGATGTGTGTTGCTGTTTTCCATTCAGGGGCCTTACGTGTTTCTACAAAGTTCATCATCATTCTTCAAATATCCTGCTCTGTATGTTTGCTCTGCATAAATCTCCAATAATTCTACCTCTGCACTGTGAATTTAGTCAAATAATGTGCCTACAGGCTGATATTTGCATGATTTCTACCATTATTTGCAATTCTTTGCATGATATTTTCAATACTACATGCATTTAACTCAAATATGCTAATGATTTTCAGTTACCTACGGGATTTCAGCATATTTCTCTTGTTCTGCTTGTTATTTATCATGATTTGCAGTTATGGTGATGAATTTATGAAATTAAAAAAAAGAAAAGGGGGTAAAGAATGAGATTCCCAAAACTACTTGACTTAGATCACTGATCCACATACAAGCTCCCATACATGCAATGAAAAGAAGGAAACTAGAATCATACTTCACCAGGACATTCCACAAATCCGCATGATCTAGTGCAAATCTTCAAAGGAAAAGTTGACAACATGTAATGAAATGAAAGCGCTTCCAGTTGAACACAGCATTCACCAGTACATATCCAGAAATCAACAAGAAGATTACGTAAAATTTACAATCAGGATGTAATCTGAAACTTCATATCCATTCAGTATGCTCAAGAACATGTACATTTACAGTGATCTGAAGAAAGAACCTTGACATTTCAACAATTCTATCCTCATTAGTCTCAGTAATCCGATCTCCTAATTGATTCTACAGTAATCGGCTTTAATGCGCCAGATGCGTCTGTGTATTCTTTGTATAATATATCTCCCTTTTAATGTTCAGGATCTGGCTCTTATATAGAACAAATGCCAGAAAATAGTTACAATCATCCAAGGATCAGGATCCTCTCATAACAATCAACGGTCCAGATGACAAGCACATGCTTCACCAGTTGGCAAATGTACAGCTGGCATAGAATATTCCATCATCTTTGATTTGATTCGGTCTCCAGCTGGCGAACAGCATATTTGACAATATCCTCCTCATTTCTGGTTCATGTTGCCTCCATGTGCAACCATACAATGCTCAGCTTCAGCAGCAGCTCTAACAGCATCATGACTTCCTGCAAGTAAACAGACAAACATTAAGTTCATCATCATGTGGATAAACAACAGGAATTTAAACATTTTATTAAACAAGCTTCCAAAATATGCAGCTACGAGCTTCAAATCAGTGGAAAATTATGCACTAAATGCATAAATAGCATCAAAACACTCGGGTCAACCATCTTTGATTGGAAAATTCAATCGGGTCTTCAAATTTCCATCGCTTCATTTTCCTGCCCATTTTCTTGTATATCGGGCTCCAAATATGATCATGTATCTCAAAATATACAAGGAAATAACCGCTTTTAACAAATTATTTCAAATCCGGCTTTGCATGCTCTGTTTGTATGTTTTGGGTCATCATCCTATTCGCATCGGTGTGACCACATATGATCGGGGTGACAAAATTAGACTTGGCCGATGGCAACAGTTATATCGACGCCAAAAATCATGATGATGCCCAACTCTATGTCTTCTATCTAGCTGCAGGATATCATGAAATATGATGCTCCTCCCTTCCGAATGCTCTGATGAAAAGCACATCAGGATGTTTCATTTCTGCATATTGGGGAAAGAAAGACATCATCGTCATCATCATGTCGAAGGAAAATAGGAGGATTTGGAATATGATCCTGCTGCTGAGGAAAGGAATATGATGGTGACGTCATCGTCATATTCGGGCTTCATTAAAATGCAAAAGATGACGTCACCGTCATGTTTCGTTAAGATCAGGGGATAAATGTAATATCGGGTCACCTAAGGAAGATGATCGGGTGGTGCATGTAATATGACCCCTTTGCGGCCAAGGTAACCCTCTCGAAAGATCAGGATGATGATGATCATCAGGATATCCGGGGCCTTTGTTGAACTTAGAACATGACGTCATCGTCATATTCGCGAACCGGATCATGTTTTGGAAAATATCCTGCCGAAGGAGAAATGTGATGGTGATGTCATCCTGATATTTGCTTCTTCGTTTATCAGGTCCGGATGACGTCATCAGGATATTTGCAAAAGGTTATATTTCTCGGCAGGAGGACATTACGAAATATCGGGTAGACAAACAAGATCATGATGATCTTGACAACATGACTTAGGAATGGAATATCACCCTCCCTTTGAAAGATAGGGTGATCATCATGATTGTGCAAAAGGAGATCAGGAGGATATGAAATATGATCCTGCCTTGAAAGATCAGGATGATGATGATCACCAGGACTTTGACGTGCGCATGCAAATTATGCAGATGGTGGATTTTCTAAGTAGGGTGATATTATAATATCAGCATGATATTATAATATCGGGTGATGTTAAAATATCATGATGCTCGCGATGTGCCCAAGGTCATTTGACGGGTAAAACACACTATCACTTAAGATTGACGTCCAGATATTGGGACTGCATGATTTTTATCGGGTGATAGACCAAGATCATGATGATGACCTTTCGCGATACAAAAGACCGCTCGACGGGGAAAACTTACTATGACTTAAAGTTGACGTCCGGATATTTTGACCTCAGGATATTATCAAGGGGGCGTTTCAAATATGATGATGATGTTCTTCATACAGCAAAACTGAGTTTATAAAATATGACCCTCTTCTTGCGAATATCAGGTTTGACCAAAACTTTGACTATGCATAACTCCCTCATATGGACGAATTTTGGGGTGATGTAAAAGGCAAACCTGCATGGAATTTCAAGCTCTTTCTAAATATGAGGTCATAGAAACAAAAGATGAACTTTGACAAACTAACCTCATGATGATGACCAACCTCATCGAATATCATGATGATGATGCACCTGACCTATTTTTACCAAACCGCCAGAAAGCAGACAACACAAGCCAAGCCAAAAGTTGGGTCCCTGTTTTGATAAGTTAAAATGGGGCGTGTTGTGTAACCACACAACAACTTGCCACCAAAGAAAACAACAAAATTCAAATGATTCAAGTGATATGATCATATTCATCTATAGTATTCTAATTCTCTCTAAGTAAAATCATCATGATCTTTGAATGATAAAGTTTCATCAAGGTAACAGTGCTAACAAAGGATCATGTGTGTGCATATGATTAATTACCCTCATCTTGAAAGCAAGTTGAAAATATAAGTAACTGGTGTTAAACTACATAGTTGGAGATCATCCCTCATAGCCAACCTGGATAGAGCCTTGCTGCCAGCAGGCGTCCATAGCCCCGGCAAGGTTATCTATACAATCTCCCTAAGTAGAGCCCCACTGCCAGCAGGCATCTATAGCCCTGGTAGAGTTACTTAGATGGCCTAAGTTTATTGTTTATATTTTTTTTTATTTATATATCTGATATCATCATGTCAGCTCATTTGTACAAGGTATGGTCACTTGCAGCTTTAGGTTGGAGATTGTATTGGTAGCAAGGGAGTCCCTTTAGATTTTTCACTTAACACCTATACTCATATCTTCAACAAGCCCAAGGCTGTTAGGTGTTTCATTGTGTTTGATTCACTTTGGACAAGAAAAGGCACCTGATGAAAAGATATTATAAAACCTGATCATGAATATTTATCAGAATGAATTAACATCTATATCTAAATCTGATCTCATCACTTGAATCCTAACAATTTAGTTATTTTCTTAGGTGATGAAGTGCATCATCTTGACTTACCAAAAAAAAAACTCAACCAAAACAACACAAAACAGAAGAAACACTATACAAACAACTAACCTACAAAAAGGAAACAACAGAAATAGAACAAGACAGCAAAACAAGCAAACTGTACAAACAACTAACCTACAAAATTATATACAAACCACTACTAGGCAAACAAGAACCAGAAAATGACCTAAGTACACCTATATTTGCATACTTCTTTTGATTGTGCAGGAGTCTTAGGGTATCAGTTATGGTTCTCAACCTAGCAAATTTATCTTTATATTCTGAAAAATATTCTGATATTCTAAATTCACTGTATTCAACAGAATAACTCTTGATGATCAGCAACTGAGGAAGCTCATCATGTTCATGATTAATCCATATGCATGTCTTATCTCCTGAATTTCCATAATCAAAATAATAATCAACATCATTTACTGTGGAAAGGAGAAATACAACCTGGTGTATTTCTGATTTTGTTGGACATGCTTCTTCATTGGCAGTTGGTCTTCCATTTGTCATTATATTTTCACTGCTTGGCTCAGTGTCTGGTCTCTCTTCAAATTGAAGGATGTATGACTCTTGATGCATTAATTCTCCATCTTTATCCCTTCATTCTGGATGTTCAATTTATCTTCCAGTTCAGGAAACTTCTCAATATTTTCTTCAATTTCCTGCACATCAGCATCTAAATAAGTATCTTTATTATCACAACCTGATATACAGAAATTTATCATTTCTAAATCATTTGACTGTAAAGGAGAAACAACTTTCACTTGATAAGGACACTCCCCTGTTTCATTCTCAAAATATTTTTGGAGTGATGTCTGATTATGCACAACAACTCCAAAGTCTTCTACATCTTCATCTTTCAGGAATTGTTCATTAAATAATTCACATCTTCTATCTAGTAAAGTGCCTGGTTCCATTAACCTGCAACATTCTTGCATTTGATCATTTAATTCAACCCAGTTAGGTAATAAATCAGTATTTATTTTATTTTCTATGACTTCCTGAGTTACTATCATAGGAACTTCATCAACAGGAGTGCATTTAAATTGCTCTACTATCTGTTTACACTTCTCTTTACCATAGAATGACTCCAGGAAAGATGTTTCATCTTCTTTATCAAAAGTATTAGGATCAGAATCAAAAATATTATCCTGATGAGTGATTTCTTCTCTAAAATTTTCACAAGATTCATACCTGCATACTGACTGATCCTTACTTGTATTAGGAAGTAGAAAACTCCTATCAATCTCACCATAAAATGAATCCAGGAAAGATGTTTCCTCTTCATTACCTTCTGGAACTGATTCAGCTATTGTATTTTCTAAAATCTTTTTCAACATGACCAAGCAAGGGTAGCAATCTCTCTCTAAATGCTCTTCATCATGTAATCTGCACCAGCTTTCAATCAAGACATCATCAATGGGCAAACCTAATATTTGACTACATTTTATATTTCTAGACAAGTATAATTCAAAATCTTCAGAGCAGTCCACTTCAGTGTCTGGACAATTAATAACTTCCGGTGCTGCATCTGCTTGTTGCTCCAGAATTTCCTCATTTTCCTAGCAAATTTCAGCCCTGAACACATCCTGGAAGAATATTATCCTTTCAAATATAAATCCAACCTTGTAAGGAAAGTTAAACAATTTATTTCACTGTGTTCCGCAGTCTGGTGTATCCTGCAACAGGTAGATAAACCAAAGTTAGACAAACTGTGAGGGTAAAGCTGCCTACTCAAAGTTTCTTGAAATAAAGGAATGTTAATTTGACAATTGCCTTCATATACATCCATCAAAATGAGACTCTATTTTTCAATTTTTTAGTATTTTGAAATTTTAACGAGATCTATCATATCTCAGAATAAAACTTGAAAGTCCAGAAAATCCAACTAATCTTTGATGTTTCGAGCTAAATCTTTGCAAAGGTGCAACCAAAACATCTCAGATGAGAGATATTTGCAGACATTTAGCTGAAATGCTAAAATATTTATGCAATATTTGCAGAAATCCAAAAATTCATAGCTCTCGCCCTCCTTCTAGCGCCAATTTATGTTGCGTTAGAAGCGAGGGGCCTGCAGATTAATTGCAAGACTTAGGGCAAGCGGCTATACCAAGGCAGGGGATATCACTTCAACTGAAAAGAATTTATTTGCTGAGAAACAGCTCAGCCCTCCTTCTAGCGCCAATTTATGTTGCGTTAGAAGTGAGGGGCCTGTACAAAATGAATGATGACTGAAGCAGCGGTGCCTTTTCCAGTTCTGCCCTCCTTCTAGCGCCAATTTATGTTGTGTTAGAAGCGAGGGGCCTGCATAAAATGAATGATGACTGAAGCAGCGGTGCCTTTTCCAGTTCTACCCTCCTTCTGTTGATGATGCTGAGAAACAGCTCAGCCCTCCTTCTAGCGCCAATTTATGTTGATCATGATGTTGGTCATTCACAAACATAGAATAAAAGTTACACAACAACCTTTACTCATCTTGAAAGATACGATGAATTCAGAGAATTCATGATCCCAAGTCTCCGTTGATTAGGTCTTAATCTACTGACGTTACTCAGTGGTTGATGTGTGTTGCTGTTTTCCATTCAGGGGCCTTACGTGTTTCTGCAAAGTTCATCATCATTCTTCAAATATCCTGCTCTGTATGTTTGCTCTGCATAAATCTCCAATAATTCTACCTCTGCACTGTGAATTTAGTCAAATAATGTGCCTACAGGCTGATATTTGCATGATTTCTACCATTATTTGCAATTCTTTGCATGATATTTTCAATACTACATGCATTTAACTCAAATATGCTAATGATTTTCAGTTACCTACGGGATTTCAGCATATTTCTCTTGTTCTGCTTGTTATTTATCATGATTTACAGTTATGGTGATGAATTTATGAAATTAAAAAAAAGAAAAGGGGGTAAAGAATGAGATTCCCAAAACTACTTGACTTAGATCACTGATCCACATACAAGCTCCCATACATGCAATGAAAAGAAGGAAACTAGAATCATACTTCACCAGGACATTCCACAAATCCGCATGATCTAGTGCAAATCTTCAAAGGAAAAGTTGACAACAACATGTAATGAAATGAAAGCGCTTCCAGTTGAACACAGCATTCACCAGTACATATCCAGAAATCAACAAGAAGATTACGTAAAATTTACAATCAGGATGTAATCTGAAACTTCATATCCATTCAGTATGCTCAAGAACATGTACATTTACAGTGATCTGAAGAAAGAACCTTGACATTTCAACAATTCTATCCTCATTAGTCTCAGTAATCCGATCTCCTAATTGATTCTACAGTAATCGGCTTTAATGCGCCAGATGCGTCTGTGTATTCTTTGTATAATATATCTCCCTTTTAATGTTCAGGATCTGGCTCTTATATAGAACAAATGCCAGAAAACAGTTACAATCATCCAAGGATCAGGATCCTCTCATAACAATCAACGGTCCAGATGACAAGCACATGCTTCGCCAGTTGGCAAATGTACAGCTGGCATAGAATATTCCAGCATCTTTGATTTGATTCGGTCTCCAGCTGGCGAACAGCATATTTGACAATATCCTCCTCATTTCTGGTTCATGTTGCCTCCATGTGCAACCATACAATGCTCAGCTTCAGCAGCAACTCTAACAGCATCATGACTTCCTGCAAGTAAACAGACAAACATTAAGTTCATCATCATGTGGATAAACAACAGGAATTTAAACATTTTATTAAACAAGCCTCCAAAATATGCAGCTACGAGCTTCAAATCAGTGGAAAATTATGCACTAAATGCATAAACAGCATCAAAACACTCAGGTCAACCATCATTGATTGGAAAATTCAATCGGGTCTTCAAATTTCCATCGCTTCATTTTCCTGCCCATTTTCTTGTATATCGGGCTCCAAATATGATCATGTATCTCAAAATATACAAGGAAATAACCGCTTTTAACAAATTATTTCAAATCCGACTTTGCATGCTCTGTTTGTATGTTTCGGGTCATCATCCTATTCGCATCGGTGTGACCACATATGATCGGGGTGACAAAATTAGACTTGGCCGATGGCAACAGTTATACCGACGCCAAAAATCATGATGATGCCCAACTCTATGTCTTCTATCTAGCTGCAGGATATCATGAAATATGATGCTCCTCCCTTCCGAATGCTCTGATGAAAAGCACATCAGGATGTTTCGTTTCTGCATATTGGGGAAAGAAAGACATCATCGTCATCATCATGTCGAAGGAAAATAGGAGGATTTGGAATATGATCCTGCTGCTTAGGAAAGGAATATGATGGTGATGTCATCGTCATATTCGGGCTTCATTAAAATGCAAAAGATGACGTCACCGTCATGTTTCGTTAAGATCAGGGGATAAATGTAATATCGGGTCACCTAAGGAAGATGATCGGGTGGTGCATGTAATATGACCCCTTTGCGGCCAAGGTAACCCTCTCGAAAGATCAGGATGATGATGATCATCAGGATATCCGGGGCCTTTGTTGAACTTAGAACATGACGTCATCGTCATATTCGCGAACCGGATCATGTTTTGGAAAATATCCTGCCAAAGGAGAAATGTGATGGTGATGTCATCCTGATATTTGCTTCTTCGTTTATCAGGTCAGGATGACGTCATCAGGATATTTGCAAAAGGTTATATTTCTCGGCAGGAGGACATTACGAAATATCGGGTAGACAAACAAGATCATGATGATCTTGACAACATGACTTAGGAATGGAATATCACCCTCCCTTTGAAAGATAGGGTGATCATCATGATTGTGCAAAAGGAGATCAGGAGGATATGAAATATGATCCTGCCTTGAAAGATCAGGATGATGATGATCACCAGGACTTTGACGTGCGCATGCAAATTATGCAGATGGTGGATTTTCTAAGTAGGGTGATATTATAATATCAGCATGATATTATAATATCGGGTGATGTTAAAATATCATGATGCTCGCGATGTGCCCAAGGTCATTTGACGGGTAAAACACACTATCACTTAAGATTGACGTCCGGCTATTGGGACTGCATGATTTTTATCGGGTGATAGACCAAGATCATGATGATGACCTTTCGCGATACAAAAGACCGCTCGACGGGGAAAACTTACTATGACTTAAAGTTGACGTCCGGATATTTCGACCTCAGGATATTATCGGGGGGGCGTTTCAAATATGATGATGATGTTCTTCATACAGCAAAACTGAGTTTATAAAATATGACCCTCTTCTTGCGAATATCAGGTTTGACCAAAACTTTGACTGTGCATAACTCCCTCATATGGACGAATTTTGAGGTGATGTAAAAGGTAAACCTACATGGAATTTCAAGCTCTTTCTAAATATGAGGTCATAGAAACAAAATATGAACTTTGACAAACTAACCTCATGATGATGACCAACCTCATCGAATATCATGATGATGATGCACCTGACCTATTTTTACCAAACCGCCAGAAAGTAGACAACACAAGCCAAGCCAAAAGTTGGGTCCCTGTTTTGATAAGTTAAAATGGGGCGTGTTGTGTAACCACACAACAAATGGGCATTGAGGCAGATATGCTAGAAACATTAGAAGGCAAAGTAGAGGGAAAAATAGAGAATCAAGATGAAGACTCTGCCCTTAAGGCTCTGCACAGCAACTTCCAAATGGAAGAAGATTGTCCACTCATCCACTTGACAGAGGAGATTATAAATAAGGTGATGAGAATCAAGGTCAAGATGGAGACCTACAATGAGACATTGCAGGACAGGAAAAATAAGCTGGATAATAGCAGGGATAAGTATGAAGCACACAAGCATGCCATTATCAAGGCAAAGACTCAAGATGGCGGAGGAATAGATCAGGTTGTGCAGTCATATGAACAGATCCAGAGCAGCATGCAACCCCATATGCAGTAGCATCATCATCAGGATAGCGAAGGTTCAGGAAGCGATGCACATGATGATGACCCGCATGAATCAGCTGAAGAACATGATGGAGATACATCATGAAGGGGGATATTTGCATGAGTAATATAGATAGTTGCCAGCTAGCAACTTGTACCATTTTGTATGAATTGACAAGTCATGAAATTATGACCATAGATTTGTATTGATAAATCAGGATCGGGGATCTTTTGTAATGGCCTCCTCACCTTATTCTATAAAAGGTGGTGGAATGCCTTGTTGTAGACATTCGAAACTTAATTGAAATCTGTTTGCTGAAGTATTCAGGGCTTATTTCAAAGCTGCTGTATATGTACATGTCTTTTGCATACTTAATGAAAGGGAAGAGTATTTTGATTACAAATCTTTGTAAATCTTGAGTAATCTGTGCTTGAATTCTGGATATGTGCTTTGATTTGCTGCGTCCCTTGGAGTGCTCATCATGTTGCATGTATTGTTTTCACTCATTATCCTCTGAAGTTTGCATCAACTGTATCTAGCTGTGGAATATCCTGGTGAACATATGGTTTGATTTCTTCTCCTCATGACAGTATCAAGCATGTATGTGGATCAAAAGCTAAAGGTTCAACTTAATTAGAAGTATTTCGTTTAATTTCTTTCAACTTCAAAACATCTCATGATCGCAATTGCAAATAACTGCTAATCTTGAGGAAACAACACAAAATATGCAGACATCTCATAGATAATCGCAAATATTTGGCATATTTGAATACTAAGCATGCACAATTGAAAATATAATGCAAAGATTGAGGTATCTTTACATCTTTTCATCAAATAACCGCATAATTTGACTTCTCTATAAAGAATTTCTACAGGAACGTCATGATGATGATAATCTTCACGTAAGGCCCCAAAATGGAAACAGCAACTCACATTAACCTCTGAGTAACGTCAGACGATTAAGACCTAATCACCGGAGACTTGGGATCACGAATTCTCTGAATTCACAGTATCTTTCAAGATGAATAAAGGTTAATGTGTACTTTTATTCTATGTTTGTTTGTGACTAACATCATGACCAACATAAATTGGTGCTAGAAGGAGGGAAAAGTCTGGGATACCACGCTCATCATCAGTATTTTCAGGTTTGATGATGCATAGAGTAAGGTAACCTCAGATCGTTTGTGAATTTCAGTAAATTACATGAATATTTATCGTAAGAAGTTTGAATATGCTCATGCTGTGTAAAGATTTCCAGATCTCACATTAGTATTGCAAGCTTTACAGTAGATCCTTGTGAATTCACTAATATTGGCCGGAGACACTTGAGATCTCGTGTTACGGGTCAAGATACCCCAATATCTTGTCATATTTGCAGTACCTTCACAAATATTTCGTAAATATCCAGTCTGATTTGCCATCTGACTACAAATATCACCTCAACCAGTGAAATTTAGCCAATATTTGCAAAGTTTCAGCCAATTTGCCTCCAAATCAAGAAATCTTGGCTCACACGATAAATACCAGGTCTAGACCTAGTGAAGTTTTTGAAGAATTACCTGTTAGAGGTTTCAGACCTAGGACTGTAGACATTCATCATACTCCAGGGTCTAGTGCGTCAAAGGCTTTACTAGAACCTCCTCCCGTGACTCCTGTTGGTTTGCAAATACCTTCTGGGATATCTGCGACACCTCCTGTTCAATCTCAGGGTATACCTTTAGTTCAAACTCAGCCAGCTGCACCACCAGTTCAGCCCCCTCAGGCTGCAATGTCTTTCTTTGCAGCAGAGTCACCTTTGACCTTTAATGCATATCATGAGTTACCAAAGAATCTGGACAAACTTTGTCCAAAATATCATCCTTATCAAGATGTTGATGATCATATCAGGACATTTAAAGAGGCTTGCTGCAGAGCCAGAATAGAGCATCAGGACGTGGTGTGCAGATTATTTCCTTTTTCCTTAGGGGAAGAGGCTTATAATTGGTTCATCAGTCTCGGCCAAGCCTCTGTTGGTTCATGGGCTGTCTTAAAGAAAGCTTTTCTTGACAGGTTCAAGGTCCCTATTGATCCATCTATGAATTATCACATGTTTGCTACAATCAAAAGATTTAAGAATGAGCCTATTGCTAATTTCAATGCTAGGTTCCAGAAAATGTTGTCCAAGCTAGTTGCCCCATATGTAGTAGCTGATGCTGCTGCTAGGAGTATTTACTATTTAGCCCTGGATCCATTAACTTCCATGTTCATCAGAAGAACACATCCTGAGATCACTACATTGACAGGAGCTTTTCAAGAAGCTATCAAAGTAAATCAGTAGTTGATACCTGCCCCTACTCTAAATATAGTATTCCCTACCTTGCCTGGCATGTAGTCACAATATCCTACACCGTATTCTTCACAGTATCCTACACAATATCCTAATGGAGCAGTGATACCTCCAGCAGTCATGCCTGCACCTTTGCAAGTACCTCCACTGAGCATTATGCCTCCTCCTAATGGAAATAGCCAATTACCACAATATCCTGCACATGCTCAGACACCTCAGGGTACTGATCTGTCCAACAATAACCATGGATCTTCTTTTTTCAAGCCTCAGACCGAAAATGTAGTGGCCAAAGCCCAAGAGGAAAAGGAGGAGATCAAAGAAATTTCTGCTCAATTGAGAAAACTCACCACCAAAGTAACACATTTGAGAAATCAAGGGTTTTATGCACAGTCAGGTCAGAATAGAAATTATTCCAATGATAGACCAAACTACCCTGACAGAGGATATAACAACAATAACTTCAACAATAATGGTGGAAACAACAATAATCCACCTAGACAGCCCAGAATATGGAACTCCAGGCCAAATAATGGTTCATTACCATCACCCCTAGATAATCAGCCTCCGGGTGAAGCTAAACAGACTACTAGAGTCAATCTTGCTGAGGCAGCCCTTACCAATTGGTGTAGGATCCACAATACCAATGCACATGCAGAATTAGATTGCCCACAATTTAGGATTGCTGCCAGCATCTTTCAGACTGAAGTGTCCAACACTTCTAGAAATCCACCTCAGGCAGAAGGAAATGAGATAGTTCCTTGTGGATATGATTCAGCTTTTGTGCTAGAAACGTACACTAGTCAGCCTCATCCGAGTTATGATCAGACCTGTGAGGAATCTGCTTTAACTTTCGAAACAAATTATGTTTTTCCTTTTGAGGATGAAAATGAACCTGCAAGAGAGCATGAGGAAGTACATGCATACCAACACCAATATCCTAGTAAGCACAATTATAACTTGAGAAGTAATGCCAATAGACCTACTGGTCCATTGACATCATCTTTGCCTCCAAACAACTTCAACACACCTCCTGATCCTAAGGCTAACAATAACCCTGGGTTCCCTAAGGTGAGTGCTCAGTACTTGTCACCTCAAAGCACCAGATCAAAGGTTGTAAATGCACCTTAGGAGTCCGACAAGTTAGTAAGCTATTTGGCTGATGAAATGAAGAAAATCAAGATCAGCCTGTCTTTATTTGAGTTACTGAAAACTCCTGCCATCAAAAAGGCATTCATGAAGTCACTGGATGATACTGCTCCTAAAGAGGATAGCCATCTTTCAAGTCAATCCAGTGGCAAAGATCATGCTGCTAAGGATAATATTATCAAGCCTAAAGTGTCAGCTACAGTCCAAGCTGCTGAAACCTCCCATATGACCTTGTACAGAGATAAAACTGAATCACCTCCGTTCCTCCTCACTATAAGAATGTTCAGCAAGAACTTACACAACTGTTTGGTTGATTCAGGAGCCTCGACGAATGTTATGCCTTTGTCAATATGTAATGCTTTAGGACTGCATCCTGCTAAATCCTTAAAGAAGGTCACTCAACTGGACAAGATAGAAGTAAGTGTAGTAGGAGAACTAACTCACATCCACATGCAGCTAGCATCTGATCCTAGGATCCAATATTACATTGACATTCAGGTAGTTGACATACTTGATACATATGGGATGTTGCTTAGCCGAGACTGGTCTAAAACGCTTAACGGATATATGTCTACAGATTTCAGTCACATGTGGTTGCCATGGAAAGGTATACCTAATCAGATAAGGATCGATGCTGAACCTAGGATGAAACATATGATCACAGAGTACAACAAAATGAATGAGATCATGTACGTAAACGTAGAACCTGGAGTTTACTGCATTAGGCCATAGACTGTTAAAATAGAAGAAATCCTGATGCTTGATGTTCATCATCATCATGATGATCATCATCATGAAGACCGGCTAGTCATAGAACCTGATAATGATCCAGATAACGAAAATGAAATGAATTGCTTCAGAGATTTTGAGATGTATTTATCTACTCAGGTAAAACGTTGTCAATTATTAAATATACCTGCTAATGACATTTTGATTGATGGATGGTGCAGATTACACAATGAAGAACATTCAGAAAAGACTTGTGAGACATGCTTAGATATGATGATGCTGGAGCAGACATGCAGCGGAGCATTATCATCATATTCCGAAGTAAGTACTACATCTAATGATGATGATGATACTAATTCTTATTTGTCTTCTGCAGGAACAGAAGAGTCGACAGATCATGATGAAGATCATATCCCAGAAGCAGAAGAGATCCTGGTGTCCGATCAGATGAATGACGCGACAAAAGAAAAGATCACCCCTGGTAGTGATTGCTTCATGGAACCAGATTATGAATTGTCTAATGAAGACAAAGGTAGTGACCTGACCAAGTTCGAAGAATTTCTGGTAAAAGAAATAGAGAAGATGACACGATAGCATAAATCTCCCCACGAGGTGTTAATTAAAGGTTGGTGTAGGCTGCATGAGGCACCTCACTCTGAAACAACTTGCTCACTATGTTTACACATTTTGAAGAAGCATGCAGCTGTAGAGCCTGAACATCATCCTCCTGCTGATATGGAAGAGAAAACAGAAAAGCCATCAGGCTCACAAAATAAAGGAAAGAAGAAAGGAGGACCAAATAGATATCCTGCTAAAGATAAATGTCCTGCTGAGGATAAGCCTTGGATCTTAACGTTTGATGGATCTAAATCCAAGCAGGGTGCTGGGGTGGGAATTGATCTTATCAATCCATCAGGAAAATCCCACTTAGCGGCCTACAGACTACAGTTCCCCTATACTAACAACGTAGCAGAGTATGAAGCTCTAATTCATGGAATGTTGTTTGCTCATAAGAAGAAAGTGAAGATCCTACATGTCTTTGGGGATTCAGAACTAGTTGTGAGGCAAGTAAGAGGAATTTACTCCTGTAACTACAGAAAACTATCAAATTACAGACATCAAGTGTGGGACCTGATTGAAGACTTTGATGCCTTTAATATCATTCACGTACCAAGAGAACAGAACCAGAGGGCAGATGCACTCACCCAAGCCGCCAGTACGTTGGAACCGCTGTCTATGTCTGGCCTAAAGAGGTTTTCAGTAGAATTGGTGTCAGTACCTTCAGTACCTGACAATGTGACTAATCTCCAAGTATTTGATGATGATCAGCACATCTTGGACTTTATATCAAACAGAGACATATTTGAAGCTCAAATTATAGATGAGAATGGTATGGAAGATCATGTCTGGGAAGAAGATGAGATATTAGAGTTGCCTAGCAACAGAATTCCCAAAGGTATGATTGAATTAGAAAGAGCTTTTGATCTAGATAATATGCTTAAACATAAGGACCTGCCCAGGGCAGATGGGGGTCAATATTCACAAGTGAATATCGGACAAAAGGAAGGCAAGAAGAATGTGCTGATTGGTAAAGTATGTACACCAGAAGAGTTAGAAGGAATAACTCAGGCCCTTAAAGATTACATACATGTGATTGCATGGACTTATGATGAGCTAAAGACATATGACACTTCTGTCATAACTCATACTATACCTCTCAAGCCAGATGCAAAACCTTTCAGATAGAAGCAGAGGCCAGTCAATGCTCTGCTTGAACCAATCATCCTTGAAGAAGTCAAGAAATTGTTAAATGCCCAGATAATATTTCCTGTAAGGCACTCCACTTGGGTGGCAAATCTTGTGCCAGTCAGAAAGAAGAATGGAGACATCAGGTTATGTGTAGATTTCAGGAACCTGAACAGAGCATCAAAAAAGGATAATTATCCTTTGCCCTCCTTGGATGAAGTTCTACAGATTGTAAATGGAGCCAAAATGATGTCCTTCTTGGATGGTTTTTCAGGATACAACCAAGTGATGGTTGATAAAATCGACAGATTGAAAACTGCCTTCACCACAAAGTGGGGGATATTTGCATATAGACGTATGCCATTTGGACTCATAAATGCTGGAGCTACATTCCAGCGAGCAATGGACATAGCCTTCAGAGGCTTAATAGGAAAGTGTATAGTCATCTACATGGATGACCTGACGGTTTTCTCTAAGGAAAGGGGAAATCATGTTGCTGATCTCAGAAGTGTACTGAAGAAATGTGAAGAGTACGGAATATCTTTGAATCCTAAGAAGTGCATATTCGGAGTCACAACAAAAAAATTACTAGGCCACCTGATCACAGAAGATGGAATTATCATCGATCCTGACAGGGTGGAGTCTATTATGAAGTTACAACTTCCAGGAAGCAAAAAGGAACTTAAGTCTTACTTTGGTAAGATAAATTTTGTGAGGAAGTTCATCACCGGTTTTGCTGAGATTGTAAGACCACTAAATGCCATGTTGAAAAAGGATGCACAAATTGAGTGGACACCAGAAGCCAAGGCTGCTTTTGAAGATATAAAGAAGGCCATTTCAGATGCTCCTGTCCTCATTAGTCCAGATTATACAAGAGATTTCTACATCTACTCATTTGCCTCAGAACATACTTCTGCAGCAGTGTTAACTCAAAGAAATGAAGAGAAAGAAGAGAAACCAATTGCTTTCATGAGCTGTCCTTTCAGGGATGCTGAATTGAGATATGTAGATGTTGAGAGACAGGCACTTGCATTAGTCAGAGCAGTAAAAAAATTTAGACATTATATACTGAGAAGCAAAGTGATTGCTGTCGTACCAAATGCAGCAGTGAAGATGCTGCTGATGCAGAGTGAACCTGGTGAAAAAAGATCCAAATGGATTACTATATTACAAGAGTATGATATGGAGATCACACCAATGAAGCTGGTAAGAGGACAAGCTTTAAGCCAGATGATATCTGAAACGGATCCAAACAATATCAGTCAACAGTGTGTGATCAATGAGAAAGACAATAGAGAATGGTATTCAGACATCAGGCACATCCTGATCACCGGAAGATGTCCTTCAAGAATGCAAACTTCACAGGGAAGAGCCTTGAAAATGAGATCCCAAAAGTATATGATGAAGGGGGGAACCTTGTTTAAGAAGAATTATGAAGGAATATACCTGAGATGCTTAGAGAAACCAGAAGCAAATAAAGTTTTGACAGAGTTACATGACAAGTTTGGAACGGCACACGGATCAGCATTGGCCACAACTCATGCAATCCTCAGGGCAGGATATTACTGGCCCACCATTTTTAAAGACACAGCTGATCATGTTAAATGTTGTCATGTTTGCCAGGTTGCTGCCAACAGAGAGAAATATGCTGCGCAACCATTGCAGCCAGTAATGGAAGAGCGCCCATTTGCACAGTGGGGCATGGATTTCATAGGACCAATCAATCCTCCGTCTTCCTCAGGCCATAGGTATGTCTTAACGATTACTGACTATTGTACTAGATGGACTGAGGCTACCAGCAGCAAAACTTGCACTGTTGATGATGTCATTAAGTTTCTAGAGAGCAACATTGTTACCAGGTATGGAACTCCTTATGCATTGGTAAGTGATAATGGTTCTGCCTTCATTTCCACCAAATTGTCAAGTTGGGCTTTTGATCATGGGATCATACTGAAGTTCTCATCCAACTACTATCCCCAGGGGAATGGATTAGCAGAATCCACCAACAAGAATTTATTGAGTATCATAAGAAAACTGATAGAGAAAAACCCCAGGGAATGGAACTCATTTTTGAAATATGCCTTATGGGTAGATAGAACTAGAATGAAAACTGCATTAGGAAACTCACCCTTCCAACTAGTATATGGGGTAGATCCTATCCTCCCTATAAACTTGAAAATTCCTACTCTACAGTTTGCCCAAGAGTATCTAGGCATAGATAATAAATAGGAAGTCAGGTTACTTCAACTGATGCACTTGGAAGAAAAACGGAGTCAAGCGATTGACCGATTTGCTAAGCATCAGGCTGTTGTCAAACGCTGGTTTGACAAGAGAGCCAAAATTAAAGCTTTCAGGATATTTGACTTAGTCCTAATGTGGGATAAGGCCCATGAAAAGAAGGGTGACCATGGTAAGTTTGATAGATTATGGATAGGTCCCTTTCAAATTTCTGAGATATTAGGAGACAACACTTATAGGCTTAAGAACCTGACAGGTGAGGATGTCCCATTGCCAGTCAATGGACAATTCCTCAAACATTATTTCCAGGCCTGAAGGACTTCATGACAGTCAGTATGTATCATAGTGTATATTTGTATAGTTGTTTGTACAGTTTGTTTGTTGTGCTTGTTTTGTTTTGTTGGTTGGGACCTTGTTCTGGTAAGTCAAGATGATGCACTTCATCACCCCAGAAAATAATTAAGTTGTTAAGATTTAGATGATGAGATCACATTTAAACATAGGTTATGATTCATTCTAATAAGTGTTCATGATCAGGTTTGTGATATCTTTTCATCAGGGTGCTTTTTCTTGATCAAAGTGAATCAATCACAATGAAACACCTAACAGCCTTGGGTTTGTTGAACACAATAGTATAGGTGTTAAGTGAAAAATCTAAAGGGACTCCCTTGCTACCAATACAACCTCCAACCTAAAGCTGTAAGTGACTATACCTTGTACAAATGAACTGACATGATAATATCAGCTATAAATATAAAAAAGAAAATCAGAAAAGAAATAAAATTAGGCCATCTAAGTAACTCTACCGGGGCTATAGACATCTACTGGCAGTGGGGCTCTACTTAGGGAGATTGTATAGATAACCTTGCTGGGGCTATAGACGCCCGCTGGCAGCAAGGCTCTATCCAGGTTGGCTATGAGGGATGATCTCCAACTATGTAGTTTAACACCAGTTACTTATGTTTTCAACTTACTTTCAAGATGAGGACAATTAATCATATGCACACACCTGATCCTTTGTTAGCATTATCACCATGATGAAATTTTATCATTCAGAGGATCATGATGATTGTACTTAGACAGAATTAGAACACTATAGATGAATGTGATTACATCACTTGAATCATTGGAATTTGTTCATTTTCTTTGGTGGCAAGTTGTTGTGTGGTTACACAACATGCCCCATTTTGACTTGGCAAAACAGGGACCCAACTTCTTTTGGCTTGGTTTGTGTTTCTTGCTTTCTGGCGGTACGGTAAAAATCAGTCAAGTGCATCATCACGTTGAGTCAGGATGAGGTAAGTCCCCAGTATGAGGTCAGTTTGTCAAAATTCATAATTTGTATCTGTGACCTCATATTCTGAAAGAACATTAAATTTCATGCAGGTTTGCCTTTTACATCACCCTGATATTCATCAGGATGTGAGAGTTATGAACAGTCAAAGTCTTGGTCAAACCTGATATTCACAAGAGGGGGGTCATATTTTATAACCTCAGTCATGTTTCAAACATCATCATCATATTTGAGACATCCCCTGATATATCCTACGGCTCAAATATCCAGACGTCAAATTTAGGCGGTAGTAAGTCTTTCCCGTCAAGCGGTCTTTTATACCGCGAACATCATGTTTTCAAATATAACCCGATATTTGTTAATATCCTCCTGACGCGAAATATCACCCTTAGCAAATATCCTGATGACATCATCTGAATACGATAAATGAAGAAACAAACATCCTGATGACATCATCATCATATTTACATTACGACAGGATATTTTACAAACATGATCATGTTCACCCAATATGACGATGACGTCATGAGACATTTCCGATACAAAGAACAAATATCATGATGACGTCATCCTGATATTCCGAAGGGGGGGAGATGAGTAAGTTTCAAACATCATCATCCTATTTTGTAACATCACCCGATAAACCGAAATACCCTCCTGATGTGCTAAATTAAACGAAAGGTGCATTGTTATCCGAATCTTGTCGCGATAACAATTTCAAGACTAGGGAGGATGATATTGAAACTCAACCCGATATTTGTGAATATCATCCTGCCCTCATGATATCTTGTCATATGGATATCCCCCTGCTCCCTTTGCCGCCATTATCATTAAATGCACGCAGATATGGTAGGTGATTCCCGCCGACCCCGGAACCCAATGAAATACCTGGCGAGATCCTGAGTTTTCGCACGAATGATCAAAGATTGCAATCTAACTTGTCAGAGTTGCCCTAAATTTACCCTAAATGCGAGGTTAAAAGGTAATTCAACCGCCATTGTTACATTTACCTGCGTTAAAATTGTTTTACAGAGCACCAGCCTCCATATCTGCATAACAGCTACCGTTGCGCAATTCGAGCTCACAAATAGAAGGAAGGAAGTGATCAGCAGTTGAATCAAGAGCGTCTTGATGATATACTGGTATAAAGGAAAATCTGCATAACCAGGTAAGTAAATTGAAACCCTCATCATGTTGTTTCTATATGATGTTGTAAGTTCTGGTTATGCATCCATATGAGTAAGTAATGTTGAAATTGATGCTCAGGCACGATGATTGCAATATGTATGCATGTATATCCCTTTTTGTGAGAAGAGATGTTGTTAATTGCAGGTACTCATGGCTGAAAAATGATTAATCAAGAGTCAGGAGGAATTCAGCAGGCCTATGTTCTCTTCTCAGAGAGGGGTCCTGTTCAAATATGGAGCAATTACAGACACCCATCAGGGGATTACCAACCTGGAAGCCTGGTCAGCCAAGCTAAATGATGGACATGACAAGAGTCCGGTATTGGACGCAGTGTTTGTATCAGGTA
The DNA here is from genome assembly GCA_027924645.1 of Cunninghamia lanceolata. Taxonomy (NCBI): domain Eukaryota; kingdom Viridiplantae; phylum Streptophyta; class Pinopsida; order Cupressales; family Cupressaceae; genus Cunninghamia; species Cunninghamia lanceolata. The sequence continues at coordinate 4,685,953 of BSBN01000738.1, forward strand.
TGTGGAACGCTGCTGGCTTCCCATACTCCATGGAGTCTCCGGAGCTCGTCATTGAGTGCACCCAGAATTATAACCCTCAGACGAGGCAGGTGGTGAAGCATGGGAGGGTGTATGCAGACATATCCATCAAAGGTCTCTCCTGGACATTTGGACTGCCAATGGGCAGTAAGGTAAAGAGTGTAGACTTGAAGAAGTCTGAAAGAGAATACGAGGCCAACAAGAAGGTGGCCAGAAAGAACATGTATGCTTGGCGGGCTGAGAACAGCACATATAATGCAGCGGCCAAGCTTCCTGTGCACATGTTCAAGTTTGATTTCAATGAGGAGTATCAGTACGTGATTGCCCTCCTGAACAGGGTGACTGGCCAGCCTGATACTGGTGAATTTAGAGATTGGATGTATGGAATCATAATGATGTGTCTGTATGTAGATATCAAGCCACTGTGGGGCCAAATAATAAGTGATGCTCTGCATGAGCAGCTGATGAACCTGGGAGGTTTAGATTGTACATTCTACATGACATCCTATATTGTTTATTCTTGTGCTTATAGAGGCACTTTTGATGCCTTAGTCACAGATGGAAAACTGACAGGCACAAATGCAGCATATATCTGGGATCATTATCCCCAGCTGCAAAGAACCAATTATCTCAAGGACTACAAACTGGTCAATGATGCATTCTCTATGCATCTGGTAAGGACCATGGAAGAAGATAGAACAAAGAGATTGAGCATGGAGGCTCAAGAGGCAGTATACAGGCATGGGGCATGGTACATACAATTTGTCACCTTTTCCTATATAAGGGTTGAGGGTTTTGAAGGACATCCCCTGATGCTGCCAAGATATCCTACCGATGCAGTAGTGTTAATGGAATTTATCAGGCAGGGCTCCACCATGATACAGATGTATAAGGATGCCAAGAAGCTTCCACCAATTTTGTTCCCAGTCAGCATCGGCAACTACATGTGCCCTGACTCTGACAATATAAAGAAGGTGATGGTCACCCTGAATAAGATGAATCTACAGCCTTTTCCAATAACCAGACCATATGATCCTTACGGCAGAATACAGAAGATTCTAGGAAAGCCTATTCACCAGAGGCACCTAGAAGATTTTTGGGCTGACTGCAAAGATGAGGCAGAGGCCAGGAGAAGGAGGTATCAGAGGTTGACTCTGAACCAGATTAGAACATTTGACTGCATCTCTCTCCCTCAAGAGCTGAAGAATGATGACGACAGGATAATGGCAGATGAGTATGAGCAGAAAAAGATTTATAATGATACCATCTCTACACCTGACCTCACCATGCAAGAGGCTATGTCCTTAGACCCATTCCTTGCCAGAACCCTACACTTGACCGAAGCTTGGGTAGATGCACAAATAGAGGCATTGAAGAAAAGGGGTGTTGCCATCACGATGGACAACAAGAAGAAAGGGCAGGACATCTCTGCAGATGAATATGATGACTTCTTGCTGGAGAAGAGGAAGACCAAGGGATAGAGAATCCCTCCACCTCAACAGCCAAGCAAAAGATCCCCAAGGGGTAAGAAGGTGGAAAAGGGACCGAAAGGTATAATAATTGAGAGGGCAGTGTTTACAGCTGAGGAGGCAGTAGGATCAGGATCAGGATCAAATTCCCCTCCAAAGAAGGAAAAGCCCAAGAAAAGCAAGACAGCAGAGGCTGGAATCATTGAGTCCCAAGAAGTGGGTCAGTCTTCCAAACAACCAGGAAGAGATATCCTCATGGAGGAGGAGCCTGAAGAAGAAGAAACTCCACTGATAATAAGAAGAAAGAGGAGAGCTCTGCAGGTGTTGGTTCCTACCACACCTAAGAAACCAAGACCTCCATGAGAGGTGAGATAAGCCAACGTCTTGCACTAGTACAAGGGGCAGGTAGTGAAGTGCCAAAGGAACTTCAACATAACGTTCCATTTCCTACTATTGTCAAGTTCAAAACTGAACTTGCTGAAGAGCAACAAAAGGAAACCTCCCAGACGCAAGTAGAAGGACATGTCTCACTGGAAGAGACAATCAACCTGTCTGATGATGAGGTTGTGCAGGATGTGTCTGCACAGAAGATGGAAACATTGGCTGCTGGTACCAGCATGACTCCTCACAAGCCTCCATCTATTCAATCAGTGCTTGAGGAGATGAAACAAGCAGAGGCGGAGCAAGAAAAGAGTCCAGAGCAAGTAGCTCAGGAAATGGGCCTGGACACACTGATCGCAGAGGTGACAAGTCCTACAGTGGTAGATCTGACAGAGAAATAGGACGCGAGTCCTGAACAGCCAGCAGGATCACCTGATAAGGGCCACCCAACAGAAGAGGTAGAGATGGCAGAATCTGAAGGCCATGCTATTGAATCAGGCCAACAAAGCCCACAAGATACATCAGTAGGACCTGCTATAGTAGAGGTCCAAGAAGCAAAGGCTGATGAGGAAAAAGTAGCAATAGAAGATCCTGCTGCTAAGACACAAGAGGTGGATAGTGTAGGAACAGAACAGATGTCGTTACTTCAAGCGGACCTCACAGCATCCGGAATGGTGGACATGCCACCAGGAATAGAGAAACCAAAGGAGGATGATCAACCTACACAAGGGGAAGAACTGGAGACAGGTGAAGTAATGATGGAGAAAGATCATAATCATCATGACCTACATACAGATGCACCGCAGGGTTCCCCACACCGAGAAGATGCTCCCCCAGAAAAAGAAATCCCTCAACAGGAGGAGGCACCGAAGGATCAACAGAAAAGCGAACATCATGAGGGAGAGAAAGCAAAATCACCATCTCCGCAACACTTGTTAATAGAAACGGGAGGTATGGGTGAACAGCAGCATGATGTCGAAAAACATGATCAGGTACCTCCATGGTTGACAAAAGAGGTAAACATTGAGGAGGAACTTGAAATTCAAGAATTCGACGTCTCCACCCTATTCTCCATGGATATAATGAAGCCCAAGAGGAAGGCCAGAATGACTTCGGCCATCAAGAGAGATCCGGCGACAGGGAGAAGGACCGCACAAATTGCTATACCTGCGGTGGAGAAGGAGAAGGGCAAAATCACTGTGGATGAATTTCAAATAAGCACAGTAGATTTGGGTTTTGCCAACGAGGAACAGGAGGGTCAAGAAGGTAAGGATATCATTGACTCTCTAATTAAGAAAGTTAAAAGAGAGAAAGAGAAGAATAAGCAACATAAAGAGCACATTGCTCAGTTGCATGCTTATATTAAAGGCTTGACCAATCCTGATGATACTACAAGTGAAGCTGTAGTCCCATTGACTGCCATTTCTCAGGAGGAGGTAAATAAATTGGACCTCATGAAACATGAGGCTTCTGTAATAAGGAAATGGATGTCATCCACATTGGATGATGCTATAGAAATAATGAGGGGTTCTTTGAAGAGGTGGAGCATATTAAGTGACTCCAAGACCAAGGTGGATAAATTGCAGATGCAGACTGGGAAGAGGTCTTACAGGCTAGAAAAGGTCCTGAGTCTCTTAGGAGAAATAAGGAAGATAAACCCACAACTGCTTATCAGTAAGCAAATATTGAATAATAATACTGCACTATTAGTGGACATCTGGTATAAGGATGTGCAGTTCGAATGCGGAGTCCTCAAGAGATGTAATAATAAGCTGAGGGAGATCAGCATGAAGTTGCGGGACTTAATGGGCATTGAGGCAGATATGCTAGAAACACTAGAAGGCAAAGTAGAGGGAAAAATAAAGAATCAAGATGAAGACTCTGCCCTTAAGGCTCTGCGCAGCAACTTCCAAATGGAAGAAGATGGTCCACTCATCCACTTGACAGAGGAGATTATAAATAAGGTGATGAGAATCAAGGTCAAGATGGAGACCTACAATGAGACATTGCAGGATAGGAAAAATAAGCTGGATAACAGCAGGGATAAGTATGAAGCACACAAGCACGCCATTATCAAGGCAAAGACTCAAGATGGCGGAGGAATAGATCAGGTTGTGTAGTCATATGAACAGATCCAGAGCAGCATGCAACCCCATATGCAGCAGCATCATCATCAGGATAGCAAAGGTTCAGGAAGCGATGCACATGATGATGACCCGCATGAATCAGCTGAAGAACATGATGGAGATACATCATGAAGGGGGATGTTTGCATGAGTAATATAGATAGTTGCCAGCTGGCAACTTGTTCCATTTTGTATGAATTGACAAGTCATGAAATTATGACCATAGATTTGTATTGATAAATCAGGGTCGGGGATCTTTTGTAACGGCCTCCTCACCTTATTCTATAAAAGGTGGTGGAATTCCTTGTTGTAGACATTCGAAACTTAATTGAAATCTATTTGCTGAAGTATTCAAGGCTTATTTCAAAGCTGCTGTATATGTACATGTCTTTTGCATACTTAATGAAAGGGAAGAGTATTTTGATTACAAATCTTCATAAATCTTGAGCAATCTGTGCTTGAATTCTGGATATGTGCTTTGATTTGCTATGTCCCTTGGAGTGCTCATCATGTTGCATGTATTGTTTTCACTCATTATCCTCTGAAGTTTGCATCAACTGTATCTAGCTGTGGAATATCCTGGTGAACATATGGTTTGATTTCTTCTCCTCATGATAGTATCAAGCATGTATGTGGATCAAAAGCTAAAGGTTCAACTTAATTAGAAGTATTTCATTTAATTTCTTTCAACTTCAGAACATCTCACGATCGCAATTGCAAATAACTGCTAATCTTGAGCAAACAACACAAAATATGCAGACATCTCGTAGATAATCGCAAATATTTGGCATATTTGAATACTAAGCATGCACAATTGAAAATATAATGCAAAGATTGAGGTATCTTTACATCTTTTCATCAAATAACCACATAATTTGACTTCTCTGTAAAGAATTTCTACAGGAATGTCATGATGATGATAATCTTCACGTAAGGCCCCAAAATGGAAACAGCAACTCACATTAACCTCTGAGTAACATCAGACAAATAAGACCTAATCACCGGAGACTTGGGATCACGAATTCTCTGAATTCACAGTATCTTTCAAGATGAATAAAGGTTAATGTGTACTTTTATTCTATGTTTGTTTGTGACTAACATCATGACCAACAGTTATGCAATAGTACATGTCACAAACATTTGGTGCATCTCCTTTATTGCAAGTATGTGCCTAATCGATGTTGTCATTGGTATCAACTGTGTTCTATTCTATTACTTGTTTAGAAGCCTTGTGTGTTAAGGATATTGAGAAAATTGGCCTCGCCAGAAGAATCAAGTGAGTTACAGTGAAGTGCAGTATAGACAGAGAGTTGCATGCTGAAGAATAGTTAGGTAAACTACTCTGTATCTCCTACTAGATGAAGATCTTGGTTTGTGGATTGGAAGTTATTTAAAGGGTAGTCTGAAGATGCTAAATCCTGAGTTTGAGCCTCCGAGGTGAAGAATTGAGAGAGTTGTATTCACCAGAGTAAAACCTACTTTTTCTGTAAGCTCATTTGGGACAGGAAGAAAGTATTATGCCCCATATTCCTCCACAGTAAAGTATTTTTCTCTGCGGTTCTAGAGGGAAGTCTGGGATTATGATAATTTCTTTCAAATGTAGTGGTTCATGTTTTGGTGGTCCGCAAGCTATCTTTCTTTCATGTTAGTTGAAGACAGTGAAGTTCATGTGTTCCGGTGAGAAGATTCCTATGGATAAAGTGGTTAAGGTTCATGTGGTTACTCTTGATAATTATAATGTGCTTGTGGATGTCTCCTAATCATGTTCCTATCTTGATATTGGTCCATGTTAAGGATTTGAGATCGTGTTTAAAGATTTTTCCCAGATAGTGTACCATGTAACCAGTTTTGGCCAACCTGGTTAATCCTAGTGATTGCAGAGATCTCTAGAAGATTGTGGAAGCATGATGAAGCATGGAAGATTGTGTTTGAGTACTAGCTAAGGAGTGGCGTGATTGACATACATCTTTACTTCATAGTCTTTCTATAATGTTGTTATAGGTTAGGACCTATTTTGTAAATGTTGGTAATGCCAACCTTGATGATCATTCCAAGGTTATTGAAGTGTATAAATACTTGTAGTTCAGTCATGGAAAAGGTGTCCTTGAGAGAAAATGGAAAGATAATAAGAAAGGTCCAAAAGGTAGCGTAGAAAAAAGGAAGAGCTGAGAAGAGGTAGAGTTGAGAAGAGGCAGAGCTGAATAGAGGCAGAGCGGAGCAGAGGAATTATTATACTTCAATCATAGACATAAAAAGGTGTTGATTGTGGCAGTGAGTCTAGCAGTGAGCTGCCAATAGGGTTTAATAGCCCTCAGGGTTTAACAACCCTTATTGTAATCTTTCTAGGTTTAGGGTTGAGGCAGTGAGTCTGCTAGACCTAGTTGTTCTTCATGGCAATAAGCCAGTATGTGAGGCCTGTGGAGTGACCAAGCCTGAACATCATTATTTCAAGATTACAATATATATTGAGAGCTAATCCTCTCTATGGTTTTTCCCCACCTTGGGGTTTTCCACGTAAAATCTGGTGTCTCTTATGTTTGATGTTGTATCTATGGTTAAGTATCTGATTTCATGCATTCATTGTTAAATCATAATAATTGTGGATAAGTGATTGATGTTTAATTATAGAAGTGTTTATGTTTTTGAGACAACTGATTCACCCCACCCTCTTAGTTGTTCGGGGTATATCAACAATTGGTATCAGAGCCAAGTTCCTCAGAAGAAAGTTTAATAGCTTGAGGAAGATCCAAAATGTCTTACAAGAAGGAAGCACTGCATTTTGATGGAATGAATTATGCTCTCTGGAAGGCATGGATGAAAATCCATCTTCTTTGTCTTGGCTACAAAGTATGGAAATATGCAAAAACAAAATACACCATGCATCCAAATGGTCTAATGACTGAAGATGAATTCAAAGATTATGAGATGGATGTCAAGGCAAAAGATGCTTTGCTAAGCTCATTGACCGACTTAATACTAATGAAAGTTGTAGATCTTGAGACTATAAATGAGGTATGGGAAAAGTTGAAAAATTTGTATGAAAGAGATGATTCTGTGAAGGAAGCCAAGCTACAAAGTCTAAAAGTGAAATATGAAAGTTTGAAAATGAATGAAGATGAAAATGTATCAGCCTTTATGAAAAGGGTTGATGAACTTGTCACAGGGATAAAAGCCATGGGGGGAACTCTCGACAATAAGGAAATTGTAATGAAAATTCTCAGATCTCTACCCAAGTCCTACTGTCACAAGGTGACTGCAATTGAAGAATTCATGCAAGTAAAAGAAGTTGATAGGGATCAATTGCTTGGTAAGATTACTACCTTTCAAATGCGAGAGTTTGGTGATGCTCTATCAAAAGTTGAGACGACCTTCAAATCCAGTACTCCTGGAAGAACTTCCAGATCAGAAAAATACAAGATAGAATCTGATGATGAGTTTGATGAAATTGAAGCCAACTTTGTGGATAGACTGCAAAGATGATCCGGTAAGTATAAAGGCAAATTACCTTTCAAATGTTTTTCTTGTGGTAAAGTAGGTCATTTTGCCTCCAGATGTCCTGAAAGAATTGAAAGGAATAGAAAAAGATATGAGAATAGGCCTAGGACCCAAAAGAAGTGTTATTATGTTGAAGATTTTGATAATGATGAAGGATTATCAGATAATGGTGAACCAAATAATGCTAGTACTTATGGAAATGAATGCTTGTTTATTGCTATTAAGGAAGATCCTGTGTCTACTAATTTTACTAGTTGGGTGAAGGAAGCAAAACCAGTGGAAAGTGCTTTGGCTACTTAGGTCATTAATGACAAGGATGAATGGGTTATTGATATTGGCTACTCTCACCACATGACTGGTGACAAAAGTAAGTTTGTGAGTTTGGAAAGATATGATGGTGGACTAGTTAGGTTTGGAGATGATACAACTGGTAAGATTTGTGGAAAACGATCTATCTCTTTTGATGGCAAGCATAATACTGAAGATGTCTTGTATGTGAAAGGATTAAAGCACAATCTCTTGAGTGTGGGTCAGATGTGTGACAAGGGCTATGATTTAAGCTTCAAGGACAATGGATGCAAGATCAAGGAAAGCTCCAGAATAGTCATTGCAATTGGTAAGAAGACCAGAGGTAACATCTATCACCTAAAAGGAATTGATAACTATTGCTTGTTGGCTCAGACTGATGAGAGTTGGTTATGGCATGGAAGGTTGTGTCACATAAATTTTGATAACATTATGAAGATAGGTATTGCACAATCTGTTAGAGATCTGCCTAAACTTGTGAAGCTTGCTAATCCTATTTTCAAGGAGTGTCAATTTGGGAAACAAAAGTTTCAAAAGTAAGGACCAATCAGTTGGAGGACTACTTGAGCTAGTGCATACAGATTTGTGTGGACCTACCAGAGTAAGAAGTTTGCAAGGAGATAGGTATTTCATGTTGCTTATTGATGATTATTCTAGAATGACTTGGGTCACCTTTTTGAAAGAAAAAGTTGAAGCTCTTGATAAGTTCAAGGCATTTAAGGCAATGGTTAAAAATGATATGGATTTGAAAATCAAATGCCTGAGGTTAGATAGAGGAGGAGAGTTCACATCAAATGAATTCAATTTCTTTTGTGAAGAATATGGAATAAAGAGACAACTATTTGCACCTAGAACTCCACAACAAAATGGAGTTATTGAAAGGAAAAACATAACAGTTCAAGAATTTGCTAGAACCATGATGAAAGAAGCTGATCTTCTAGAAGCATATTGGAGAGAGGCAATTCACACCACTATATATATTCTAAACAGAGTCCAAGTAAAAGGTAATAGTTCTAAGACTCCCTATGAATTGTGGCATGGTAAAGATCCTACTGTGAAATATTTCAAAGTTTTTGCTAGCAAATGTTATATCAAAAGAGAAGAAGATTTAGACAAGTTTGATGCTAGATGTGATGAAGGAATCTTCCTTGGTTACTCCACTAAGAGCAAGGCCTACCGGTGCTATAATAAGAGGCTAAATAAGATCATTGAAAGTGCAAATGTTAAAGTTGATGAATGTAAGGAAAGGTCTTCAGAAGTAGGTGCATATGAATAAGATGAACCAGATGTTTTAGAAGTGGTGCAGCATGAAGGGAGCTCAGATGAAGAAGAACAAACTTCGGTAAGTGCTACCAAAACTCCAAGGTATGTAAGACTCAGTCATTCTAAAGATCAAATCATAGGAGATAAGAGAAAAAGGATCTTAACTAGAAGAAAAGCTACAGAGGAATAGATAAATTTCTTTCTGATTTCTAAGATTGAACCTAAAACTGTGGATGGGGATTGCAAAGATGAGAATTGGGTAAAGGCTATGGAAGAGGAATTGATGCAGATAGAGAAGAATCAGACTTGGGATCTTGTTCGCAGACCAATAGATAAGAATGTTATTGGCACTAAGTGGGTCTTCAGAAACAAAATGAATGAGAATGGTGAAGTGGTAAGAAACAAAGCAAGGCTGGTATGCAAAGGATATGCTCAAGTTGAAGGAATATATTTTGAAGAAACTTTTTCTCCAGTTGCAAGGATTGAAGCAATAAGGATATTTTTGGCCTTTGCAGCCTACAAAGATTTCAAGGTTTATCAAATGGATGTGAAGTCTTCCTTCTTAAATGGAGAATTGGAAGAAGAAGTCTATATTGAACAACTGGAAGGGTTTCAGTCATTAGATCAGGGTGACATGGTATATAGATTGAAGAAAGCCTTGTATGGATTAAAACAAGCCCCCAAGGCATGGTATGCATGGTTGGACAAGTATTTGATACATATATAGTTCAGTAAAGGTACTACAGACAATAATCTCTACTTCAAAATCAATGATGAACAAATCCTAATTGTTGCAGTCTTTGTTGATGATATTATTTTTGGAGCAATGAAGGTATGTGCTCAGTTTTTGCTAGAGAAATGCAAAATGAATTTGAAATATCCATGTTTGGAAAGATAAACTTCTTTTTAGGTCTACAAATAAGTCAATTAGATAAAGGTATCTTCATTTCTCAATCTAAGTATGTGAAAGAGTTGTTAAAGAAATTTGGGATGGAAGACTCTAAACCAATTTGCACACCTATGATAACTAGTTGTAAGTTAAGCAAAGATGATAACTCACCCATGGCAGACTAGAAAAAGTACAGATCTATGATTGGAGGATTACTTTATCTGACTCAAACTAGACCTAACATAATGCATGCAGTGTGTCTTGTGGCAAGATTTCAAGCAGAACATAAGGAGTCACATGTGATGGTAGTCAAAATAATTCTAAGGTATTTCAAAGGTACAATGGATTATGGTTTGTGGTACCCTAAGGACAGTGACTTTACTATCAGTACATATACTGATACAGATTGGGCCAGAGATGTGGATGACAGAAAAAGTACAAGTGAAGGTGTATTCTTCTTGGGAAAAAGGTTAGTATCTTGGTTGAGCAAGAAACAAGATTCAATATCCCTGTCTACTACAGAAGAAGAATAGATTGCAGCAGCATGCAGTTGCACTCAAGTGTTATGGATGAAGAAGACTTCAAAGGACATCAGAGTTGTGTATGAGGATCCAATTGTAATATTTGTGACAACACAACTTCCATAAACATATTAAAGAATATAGTAATGAATTCAAGGACAAAGCACATATCCATTAGGTATCATTTTTTGAGAGAAAAGGTGATAGAGAATGAAGTCAAGTTGGAGTATGTTTCTACCAAAGATCAGATTGCAGACATTTTCACCAAGCCTCTACCTAAGGATACCTTTGATTATCTCAGAGAAACGTTAGGGGTTATCACCCCTCCTACTCTAAACTAAGATGCACAATAGTGCATCAATCCAGAGGTCCTCAGAGATCTGGATTGATGCCTTTTAGGGATACTTCTTAGGGGGGATAGTCAAAGAGTTCAGAAGAGAGATTGAATCAGAGCAAAATAAGTGCAAGTATGTGCCCTTTGCCATTGATGTCAAAGGGGGAGAGAAGTCACGTGAAAAACTTAGATAGACAAAGAGTGCAAATGTGTAAATAGAAAGGGGGAGAATCTTGTAGAAAGAAAGAGTGCAGGTGTGTAAATAGTAAGGGGGAGAATCTTGTCTTGATGGTTGTTGCAGTTTTTCACATCATATGTTGCCATCAATGACAAAGGGGGAGATTATTACAAGTATGCACCTAATCGGTGTTTTCATTGATGTCAACATATCTTTGTTGTCATTGGTGTCAAATGTGTTCTATTCTATTACTTGTTTAGAAGCCTTGTGTGTTAAGGATATTGAGAAAATTGGCTTCTTCAGAAGAATCAAGTGAGTTACAGTGAAGTGCAGTATAGACAGAGAGTTGCATGCTAAAGAAAAGTCTGGTAAACTGCTCTGCATCTCTTGCTGGATGAAGATCTTAGTTTGTGGATTGGAAGTTATTTGAAGGGAAGTCTGAAGATGCTAAATCCCGAGTTTGAGCCTCCAGAGTGAAGAATTTAGAGAGTTGCATTCACTAGAGTAAAACCTGCTTTTTCGATAAGCTCAATTGGGATAGGGAGAAATTATTATGCTCTGCATTCCTCCACAATAAAGTATTTTTCTCTGTGGTTCTAGAGGGAATTCTAGGATTATGATAAGTGCCTGCAAATGTAGTTGTTCATGTTTTGGTGGTCCGCAAGCTATCTTTCTTTCATGTCAGTTGAAGATAGTGAAGTTCATGTGTTCTGGTGAGAAGATTCCTATGGATAAAGTGGTTAAGGTTTGTACAATTGCTCCTAATGATTATACCATGCTTGTGGATGTCTCCTAATCATGTTCCTATCTTGATATTGGTCCATGTTAAGGATTTGAGATCGTGTTCGAAGATTGTTCCTAGATAGTGTAACGTGTAACGAGTTTTGGCCAACTTGGTTAATCCCAGTGATAGCGGAGATCTATGGAAGATTGTGTTTGAGTCCCAGCTAAGGCATGGCGTGATCCACATACATCTTTACTTCATAGTCTTTATATAATGTTGTGACAGGTCAAGACCTATTTTGTAAATGCTAGTAATGCCAACCTTGATGATCATTCCAAGGTTGTTGAAGTGTATAAATACTTGTAGTTGAGTCGTGGAAAAGGTGTCCTTGAACGAAAATGGAAAGATAATAAGAAAGGTCCAAAAGGTAAAGCAGAAAAAAGGCAGAGCATAGAAGAGGTAGAGTAGAGAAGAGGCGGAGCTGAGAAGAGGCAAAGCAGAGAAGAAGTAGAGCGGAGTAGAGGAATTATTGTACTTCAATCACAAACATAAAAAGGTGTTGATTGTGGTAATGATTCTAGCAGTGAGCTTCCAGTAGGTTTTAACATCCCTTAGGCTTTAACAACCCTTATTGTAATCTTGCTAGGTTTAGGGTTGAGACAGTGAGTCTGCTAGACCTAGTTGTTCTTCATGGCAGTGAGCCAGTATGTTAGGCCCATGGAGTGACCAAGCCTGAAAATCATTATTTCAAGATTGCAATATATATTGAGAGCTAATCCTCTCTATGGTTTTTCCCCACCTTGGGGTTTTCCATGTAAAATCTGGTGTCTCTTGTGTTTGATGTTGTATCTATGGTTAAGTTTTTGATTTCATGTATTCATTGTTAAATCATAATAATTGTGGGGATTTAGGCTTCTATTATGTCATTTTCTACCCTTTTCCTATGAGAATAGTACTAGGTAGTCTAGTTTAGGTGATGTAATTGAGGTAACCAACCCTTCATCTAGAGGTCTAGCTTCAATTTTTGCAAGGTCCCACACCTAGAAGCTATTCCCATTATATCATGGGGTCTTGTTGGATCACATTCAACAAGAGAGTGCAATCTCATTGATAACAGTTTTTGGCACACCCGATGGGACAAGTGTGATGAACTTCTCATCATAATATTGAGAGATTTGGTGTTTTTCTTAATATTATCAGCCTTTAGAGGAAATACAAGCAACATCATGGTGACTCTAATCACAAATCTACTGATTTAAATAGACCAAATGCTTAAAAGAACATGAAAGCCCTGCTGGTATGTGCATAAACCTTTGAATCAAACCAGGTTTTCTTGTTTTCAAAGAGTATTTCATGCTTTTCTAGCTCATTTTAATGATATATCATGACCAACTACCATGGAGACTATGTTTCTTCTTCTCTATTCTACCAAAAAGTAGTTTATATACTTTTTTACTAGCCATATCAGATTGAGAAACTTGATAGTTTCATCCCAAATAACTCTATCATAGTAGGATACCAGCATGCACATCATGCTTGCTACCCACCCACCCATGCTCAACCTTCCAATACCTATAATCAGTCCCAAGAAGACCATCTTTCTCATAATCGTCATGTGTATTTTCCTAGCCAGCTTCAAGATAATGAAAATGTAAGCATTCAAGATATAAGAGATATCATGCTAAACTTTCAAATGTAGTTAAATGCTATTAAAAATGAGAAAGAGTATAGTTGGCAGTAGGAAGAGCTTGCATATCAAGCTTATTTACACTAGCAAGAGAGGGAAGTACAAGTGAAGTATGAGGATGATTTTCTGACTAAACAAATTGTGGCCAAAGAAGAGCAACTAAAGTAGATCATGGCTCAAATACAAAGGTATGAAACCCAATAAGCTCCTTTCTTTCTTATTTTCAATTCAACTCTTCCTATAATGATGAATCATTCTGTGGATGAAGAGGTTGCCAAGTCCAAAATTCCTAGTTTTAAACAAGAAATACCTCTTGAATCCTCAAGTAAGACTCCTTGTGTCAAAATTCTAAGTTTTAGGAGTGCCTCTTCAATCGAACAACTGATTCCTAACCAAGAGTAGTCCATGATGCCTCATATCCATCTTAGCAATGAACATGCTAATCTTACTTCATCTACTGAACGTTTTTCCCCTCCCACCATCTCCCTTTTCAAAGGAGGACCTATTTTTTGGAGAGCAAATGAAGGCTATGTAGGTGAAGAGAAGAATATTCCAAGTGAAGATGATGAAGGAATAACCATTTACAGCCCCTTTTGTGACATTAAATCAGCAAAATCAGACTTGTTACAAGAAGATGATGAACATGATTAGCTTGGACAATAGTTTTATAGACAAGAGAAAGAGTTTTTTGAAGCAAATGAGGAACTAACTGCCATTGAAGAACTGTCATGTGAGCTAGAAGAGGAAAAATTAGACTTGTTGCAAGAGGATGATTAGCATGATCAGCTGGGATAGCAAGCTGAAAAGCAAGTAAGAGGTATTGACCATGAACTTTTGATTGATTTATTTGATGAGCTCCCTTATTTTGTTGGATATGAAGAAAATGTATCAATGCATATGTCAACAAATCATGATCAGCTAGGACAACAATTTGAGCAGCATTGTGTAAAGTAAGTGGATGGCGATGAGGAAGAACAATTGGTCTTTTTATTTGACTAGCTACCTTGTTTTGTTGACAAGGATTATTTGTCCGTAAATCAATAGACAGTAAACCCTAAAGGTTTGCCAATTCTTATGATCAGATTTATTGTAGGACTTGGCTAACAAAGATGGGAGATTGTTTGCACTTGTCTCCCCTGCACTTTATGTTCTACCGCACCTAGGGGGTATCCCTCACTCACAATCCATAAATATAGATTTTCCACACTAAGCAGAATGTTCTCATGTATGGACCAAGATTTACATGATTGACCCTAGATTGGCAATGTTCTTGGACTATCAAACTCATTCACATTAGAAAACATGCAACACCCAGACCCTACTCCTAAAATCTACAAGATTGAGACTTTCAATTGATTTTGTTTTATATGTTTTGGTTACAAGACTAGGATTTGAACCACGAAGTCTTTCAAACTTTTGACCGGTGCCTATCTCAAGGTGCAGAGTCAAATTTTAACATGCAAAGTTTTTCAAACAATAGTATAGACATACAATTTCAGAGGGTTTACTTGTCTCTGCCTTGCAGATACACCCAAGAATACGTATTCACATAAACCATTCTTATGAGTATCCCTGTTACCTAACATTTTTCCCCACATTTGATTTAAACCATTTTAATCTGTTCCTTAAACAGAAGCATAAAACCAAACATGAAATACAACAAATGTGTATTTGAGAACTCTAATACCCTTAGCTTCTTTGTTCAAAAGAAAAATAGAGACAATAAAGAAGATAGTTAACACAAATACATGCTCATAACATTACTCACATGACTTAATCCGAAACTAATAGACTACTGACGAAAATACATTCAACATGTAAAACTAAAACCTAAAACACAGAGCTGGGGCAGCTTGCAAAAGTTGTATTTCACTCCAGAGCTCAAAATGTCCTATCTTCAACAACTTTTACAATGTGGAACATGTTCTTATAAGCACAAGAACATGTTGCCATAAAAATTAATTCATTCTAGAGGTAGGTGAGATATTTTCACATTACAATTTTCCTCCAATGAGCCTCAAGAGAAATTACAAATTAAATATTACAAAAGGGAAAATAATAAATAAATAAAACTTAAAGCCTAATGTCTTCTAATGTAATTTTCCCCTCTGACTTTTCACATTTTTCATTTTGCAATTGCTAGACATCCACATTTCGCACTGTTGCATGACTCTCTGGAGGCTGAAGGAAGTCTTGTGCTATGCTACGATATGCAATTTGGGACCTCCTCATTTGCTCTTCCCTGATTGCACTTTGCCTCGGAAAGATATTACAGTAGCATCCAATTGAGATCTTTGCCCAAATCAATCATCTCTGGGCTATTTTTTGTGAAATAGGGGCATTTTTCATCTTACTGATAGCCAAAAATTGATGCAAATGATCCCAAAAGCTCTACCAATGCCTTAGGAATGATCATAGGAAGAATTATGAGCATATAACAACATTTTTTGGCTCAAAAATGCCCCCAAAAACTAGCTAGAAGTAAAAAATGTGAATAGCAGCCTCAAATTGCATCATTTCTTGCCTGAGGCTACACAAAATCTGTTGAAAATAGCAAAGAAGTTAAGGAAATGCCATGTTATCACCTGCAAGTGAGAATGAAGGGGAGAAAATGCCCTATGATGGGCATTTTGCACCATCGCAAGCATCTGAGGAAGCAGGGTAGAGAGGGTTGCGATGGTGCGAAATGCACCATGTGCCTCTCTTTGGTCTTTCGTAAACTTTTTCTAAATTTTAATAAACTTTGATAATAATATTTGCCCTAAAATTTCCTTCATTCAACTTTATTAAAATGCCTTTTTAATATTTTCATCTTAATTTTTTGTATTTTAACTTTAGACTTTTGCGAATATTGAATTTCTCTTGCCGGTCTAATGGCATTTTTTCACTGCAGGAAAACTGGGCATCCGGTGACCACGAAAATTTGCACAAGACCTATTGGGACTGAAATTCCTAGGTTATTTTTTGGCAAATATTAAGTTTTAATCATCCAAAAAATTTCATATGTCAGCATATATGGAAAGATCCATAGTTGTTTTCAAGCAGAGATTAATAATTGAGTTGATAGAAATATTTGGGTTTGATCTATTCTGATTCCTAAAGACTTAATATAACATGGTTGAAGTGCTCATTAAAGATGAACTGTAAACACATGACACCATTAACCCTTCGTCGGACAGACAAATTCCCAGTCATAACAATCGGTGTAAGATGACTTGATCGGGGTATGTTTCCTAGGTCTCTTCGACTATGTAGGTCACACCGATAATAGAAGTCATAAAGGATTTCAAACAAGGTCAAATATAGCATATCGGTGGGATTATTGTATCGGCAAAGATTATTTAAACTACACCGATATTACATCTCTCACCGACGGAGCTCCGAGAGATATGCAAAGGGAAATGAGTATCGACATGAGACTGATCATTAGGGAGAAGATATTAAGAATCATCGATTGATAAATTCACATTGATGACCTTTGCCGATATGTTAAATTATTGTATATACAAGACATGACTTGTTATCACCGGTTCTCTTTACCATTTCTACTAGTCACTCTTTGCATTTGACGAAGGATACATTCCCAACATACATTCTAAAGATATATTCTCGATATGCTTTTGTGATATATGTATGCAATGTACATTCAGCAAAACATTACAAAACTCATGCCGATACACAGTAATATACAACACGGAACTCAGGAGAGAATTAAATCAAGTTAAAGGGATGCATCGAGACTTTATGTATATCAGAGGATGCATATACAAGTTGGAGTCGAAAATAAATGAACCATGGTTCATAATAGCAAGGAGTCCGGAAAGGAGATACAATTGAATTTGTATGTATCAGGCATTGTATATGAAGGTTGGATACAAGTAGTGGGTCCCGCCGCTTGCACATTGGGCTTGTCTAATAACAATGTATATCTTCGATATACAAGCTAATATACAAGCGAAGATACATTCCCAATATACAAGCAAAGATACAAGTCGATGTACAAGCGAAGATACAAGCTGGATGTCTAGAAAAGTCTTTGTATGTTTAATGCTTGTATGTATACAAGATACAAAGGAAATGTATATACAAGTGCACAAAACACCGTGTGGGCCCCATTGCCAATGGATATACAAGTTTATACATGACCAGATATGTAATTAATTCTAGTTTGTTTCATAGACCTGATGGAGTCCGCATCTTGTATGAATGTCCCGTGAAATAGAACTAGTGGTCGTTGACATAAGAGGAGTGTCGGAGTAAAAAACTAAGGAGTCTCCAATATCATGATGTCTTAGTGACAAGGTTCTCACCAATAATTATATCGGGGACACCAAATAGATCAGGGAAGAATGTTATTCTTACAGCGATGTAGGAGGTCTTGCCGATAAAAAATACAGAAACCCTAAAAATGACATTAAAATTTGAATGGTTAATATATTCTTTTGACATTTGAAATATGGGTTTTTTGCAGGATATACACAGTAGGGATCAAGTTATAAAAACACCCACGAAAGGATCATGAGAAACTAAAAAATTATTGATAAGGGAAGTAATTAGCTGAGTAAATACATATGTTCAAATGAATTGGTTTTAATCATTTGATTAGAGATTAATTTGTGTTTTATTTGGTCTTTTTAGGGATAATAAAGAAACCCTCGAAGGATATTAAGTAGAACTACAGTTAAAGAGCTTTGTTTGACCCTGAAATGGTTATCCATTTGGTGATTAAAGACGAATATTAATTTTCTTGAATCTATTTTATTAAGACAAATACTGTTGATCGGTTATCAACCATCACAACTATTGTAACTGGTCTAAAGCTTGTATGCCGCTCTTTATAAGAGATGACCAAGACCAGAATAAAGGGGGAGAATAGATAGAATAGGAGATAAAATAGGGAGAGGTTATAGAATAGAACATGGGATACTATAGATTAGATTTGAACAGTAATGCTAGTTCACTTTTAATATATTTTATTTCTGGTAGACCATGTGCAAGCATTCTCTGATGAATTCAAGTCTGTAAACATGAAGCAGTGACTGCAGATTTTAGTATCAACTATCTGTTTAATTTATTCAATTATATGACTGTCTCCTTTCAAATTTTTCTCTATTATTCAATTTGAGTTATCAAGTATATCTTCAAGTTGTCTATACACATTTGTTGTTATAGTGTGATAAGATTAATTGGTTTCTAATTTCAGAATTAAATCCTTTAAATCTATCATAGTAACTGTGAAGACATTGTCATGGATCTGTAAGAAGAGTCATATAGTTAGGGTTTCTATTCTATCTCTAGTTTTTTGATAAATATTTTACAATTGCAATATTATTTTGATAGGTTCCTTCAAAGAGGGATTAAATCCTTTTAGATTAATGTAGGTAATTTGATTTTATCAATTGGATATATATAAGTATGGGATATTAACTATTTCCTTGCAAGGTTGTACAAGTTACATACCTGTTCTTTCATGCCAGATAGTTTGAGTTTTTACCAAACAAATAGTCATTTATTTCATGATCATACTGACTCTATATTCAATAAGGCATTGGTCTAGTGTTTTCATTATCACTTATACAAATTCATTTTAGATTTACTTAATTAAATTGCAGTATTATTTTAGCATTACAATTTAGATCATTTAGAATTAACTTGTTGTCTTTTCATCTGTTTTATAATTTTTTCCATTATCAATAGTTAGATTAATTCTGATCAAAGTAGTGATCATCTTTTTATCTGCTTTATTAATTAGAAGTTTACCTGCCTAGGTCTGGCAGAGCCTGAAGTGAAGGGGGTTTAGCCATATCTACCCCATGTCAGTTAGCCAAAAACATCAAGAGAGCCTAGTAAAATCTTAGGGTTAGCAAAATACATTTTTGAGACCTAACAGAACCATTATTAATTATTTCAAGAAAACCCATCTACTCAGAATCCACATCGCTCAAAGATTTCAGGGACCTACTTTGTAAATTGACCCACCGGATGAGTTCGCTGCAACTAAGATGCATTAAAATAATGCATAATATGGTCTTCAATTTTGATGAAACTAAAAATGGAGACAGTTGAGACCAAATCAAGAAATGGGTTGCCCTTAGATTTGCAAGATTTGCAACTTTCTAGAATGCTAATTTTAGCCCAGTCGCAGTCAGAAGACAATTAAATACCCCATCAAATCTCATCCCGGGAGCACGAAACTGAACAAGCATGTTACCATATGTGCAACAAAACATTCCACCAACTATATTTGCAAGGTGATACCTGAGTTGTAAAATTTTAATCAGTGAAGGCAGCCTCCGGGGTAGATTGAGCAGCATGTCGACCTAACCTTCGTCAACACATCGAAAGGATATAGACACTTCAAATTCACAAAATTTGAAGGTGTCAATAGTGGCTCTTGCTCGAGGATGAATGCCTCTTATAGGCATGGTGAGATTCCAGTTATCTCTGAGATGTAGACTAGGTGCCTTATCCATTGGGCTGTTGTGCAAATGCTCCATCTTGCATTAAGTCATATCTTCAATTTTATTTGGTGGCCTTGGGCCCCCAAAAATGAAAAAATAGAACCCTCCTCTCTCAAATACACTATTTTCATCTGATTTCATCAAGTCAAATCTAAAAACACTGTCATGAACTGCCCACAAACTAACCCTAGCACTGTCATGCCTAACCACATCACTGAGCTTGCCACTATCAAAGTGTTCTGCATTCTTATGATCTTTACAATCAGGGTCTAACTGAAACATCTCCTCAAATGTCATGTTGGAACAAAGCAGTCTTCATGTAATCAGTCTTATCATTTTTTATGATGAGTTGTTGATTTTGTTGATGGTAGATGGTAGACCATATTTGATGATAGTTGCACTTGATCACATTTGTTTCATACATTGCTAGAATGATAAGTATTAGAAGTTTTACAATGGAGTGCTCTTACAGTTTACAATTCTTTGTTTGCAACAAACCTACAACCTTGTGTCTTTGGTGCACTTCAAGTATCATCTTTTATCCTTGTGGTTGTTGGCTACATTGGGTTTATGGTTCTACCTTTGCATATACAATAATATATTCTGCATGATGTTTGAAGTGTCAAAATATAGTGATGATCTGACAATTGCATGAGGTTCAACATAAAGATAGGGGGAGTTATCAAATGTCTTATTTTCAACCCCAAGGAGTTTTACAAGGTTTCTTGAGCTATGTAAAGTGTTCATTCATGATTGGTTGGTACATGAATTCTTGAGGGATATATGGTTCTTGTCTATTCTTCATCACGGTGCTAGTGATCTTGACATTGCTTTATCATTTATATCTCTTCTACCCAAAACCAGTTAGTTGAATGTGACAGTCCTTGGTGAGTGCAATGTTTGATGACAATCCTCTATATTCTGTATGCAATGCCCCTGCATTTGTGACATAACTTTAGCACTTTGTTTGTGGTTGGAGATAGTTGATATTTTCTTCCTTTCTCATGAACATTTGGAATATGTGACACCCAAGTAACAACACCATTTGCTTGTAGGCATCACATTGTTCAAAAGTAGTGATTATTTGGCATAACAATGTTTTTGTGCTTTCAGTCGTTGTTGACTAAGTTTGAATAATTAAATTTGGACAATAATAAAGATTTAATATCTTTTCATATGGATTGTGATTCTACAACAGTATTCCTTGCTTAAGAAATGTTTTCAAGGTGGTTCACAGTTGCATGAAGATAGATGATAATGAAACAAAGTATTGAACATAATAGTCCAATATGTTAATCATGTTGAGCCATATCTTGAGAAATGATCTGAGGTTACCAAACTTTATGAATAATGTTTGACAGTGCCAGTATTATCATCTTATTAGATCATCTTGAAGTCAGTGAGTTTCCATAATATGGATAGTTTCTTGTGCTTTGAACTGTTGGTATTGTAACTATGCTATACAGAGGCATTCATGATTATATTGGTCTAACATATGTGTTTGGACTGTGGAGTTGATAGATATCTAGCTTTCATAATAGCATTCGGATCAGTGACTTGAGTTTCTTTGTGACAGTCTTAATATTTTGATTGTATGTTTTTGATGCATGCAACTACTAGTTTGTGATTACTTGTGCTATCTTGCACCATGAGTATACTGTGGAAGTTGCCAGTATCATGGTAGTGATATGATGTGCTAGTTTTGGCATGCAAAATGACATTATTTTCTAAGTTGCAATGCAGTAATTACAGTACCCTTTGATGATATGGTAAAACATGATAGTGATATGCAATTGTTGATGCCTTTACTTGAGAGTATCTCTTGACTTGTTTGATGTGGCAGTGGTGTGACAATGATGCCCATATTTGCATATTCTTCTAACAGGGGAAGCTCTTGTGTAATTTCATGTCAACAGGAGATATTATGATTGGAGACTAAAACAAAAACAAATATTCATGCTATGCCTCAATGGAACTATTGTTTTAACAATGCAGTATGTTCTCCTTTTGACAACATAGTGATGATAGTCAAATCTTTCTAGACAACATTATGCCTTTGCATTTATTGTACTTTGCCTTTATAGTTGGAGCTTTACATATTTCATTTTCTTCATATTGAGTTGTGGATGTGCTTCAAGAGATGTGCTACCTATTGACAAGTTTAAGGGTTTAGTGAGAGAGGCAATAACTTTCTAGTGCTATATTCCTTTTGGCAGAGATATAATGCTTAAACAGTATGGGAAGGTAGTGACAAAATTTTTGTGTGGTTATGAGAAACTTGGAAATCTCTCTTGAGAATTTGGATGGTTCATGCATGACAATAGTCTATGCAATATGCTTTTATGAAGATCTGGATTCTATAATTTGCATGTGACAAAAGCAAGGTATGGCATCTATTAGAGCTTAAGTGAAAGGGGAAGATGAACATAAAGGATGGTATAGTCCTGCTTCATGTGACCACTCATTAGGTGATTGAGGAGAAAAGACAATGGTAATCTAGAGTGGCACATGGCACATGATAGCAACATCATGACTCAAGCTTGAACATTTCCTTGAATAGTGATTACTTGCCTATGTCTATCTCAATGGGGGTTTTTCATGCCTTTGTCATTTATGTCAAAGGGGGAGAAAGCAAGTTGGTTTTGCTATCAATGACAAAGGGAGAGATTGTTGTGATAGTTGTCATTGATGTCAAAAGGGTTTAGTGGAAGGTTGTGGCTGTGATGTTCATGATGTGTTGATAAGACTTACAGAGAGAGTGATCACCTTATAGTTCATGTTGTTCATCACCTTATAGGACATGTTGATGAGTTACAGGATATGAGATTTGTTTATCACCTTGTAGGACATGTTGATGAGTTTCAGTATATGATATGTGCTTAGCCTCTCAGGACATGATGACACAGTGTTCATTTGTGAACACTATGATGTTGTTTGTTTTGGAACAGGATCTCAATCAAAGGGCAGTTGTTTGTGTAGGCTTATGTCTTCATCTTCATTCATGTTCTTTTCAATATGGATTATGGTCACAAGAGAAGTTACAAAGTTGTTTTGACATCCTTGATGTCTCTCTTTTTTAGAGGCTAATTATTGTTCTTTATTTGTAGTGAAATTATCCTCTGTTCATTTGTGAACACTATGGTAATTCAGGGCTGTAGTAGTATCTTAAAGCTTTAAAGAAAACCTAAAGTCCTAGTATCTATCATGTCTTAAAAACCTTAGGTCTATGCTAAGTTCATATTCTAATATCCTTCATCTAAGGTCCCTGCAATATCTCTTGATGAAAGTCCTTCTTATTGGTGGTTAGGTTTTTGCACTTAGAGACCTAAACCCTAAAAGAATCTACTTTACACAAGTCTTCAAAAACCCTTAAATAGTTAACCTAGCCCATCATCCCTTTGTATGCTCTTTTTGTTTTATTTTTGAGTTGACTTACTATTACAGGTAGATATCACTAAGAGTCACCAGCCTAAGGGGTTTTAATTCATAGGGACACTGACCCATCCCTTGAAGTCCCAAGTCATTCAAGTCTTGTGGGTGCTCCAAAAGTCAATCAAAGGTTATGTTTAAAAGATCTCAGAGCACGAAAAGGAATATCAACGATTGAGGTTTAAAGTCATTTCAAATTCCAATGACTACTCTCCTTAAATAAATTAGATGGTTGGCATTTATATTTTTTCCCTAACTGCTTGTAACT
Organism: Cunninghamia lanceolata; assembly: GCA_027924645.1. Classification (NCBI taxonomy): domain Eukaryota; kingdom Viridiplantae; phylum Streptophyta; class Pinopsida; order Cupressales; family Cupressaceae; genus Cunninghamia; species Cunninghamia lanceolata. Next base: position 4,709,501 of record BSBN01000738.1, read on the forward strand.
ACATGTTAAAAGAATCCGGAGGCCAGAGAAATTCATAACTTGTTTTGTGATAGATTGTGTGATGGACATTAATTTTTAAGGTTCTACAGACACACACCTATATATCAATATGCAATTTGTGAAAAAAAAAAGGAGAAATATAGTGTAATTGAATAGATTGAATCATGAAGATATTAAAGATTTTATGAGAGCATGAATCACAGTTATATAGATGCAAAGAAAGATCTTATGAGATATATGCAAGGTCTGATAGCTTTTTAAATTTAGTGAGTTATATAGGCAAAATGTGTTTGTTAGATGCTCAATGCTCCCTGTGGGATTCATTACATGGACTAACAGCCTCTCGTGGATTCATTAACTTTGATGCTTGTATCAGAAATTGACAAGTTGACCTTTTGATTTTAATGGCAATCGTGGGCCAACAATTTATCCATCACACCATGCAAGATAATGCAGTGAATTGTATTAACAAAGTCTTCACCCTGCACCGATAAAATTTTATCAAGCTAAATTGAAAACTAAAAATGCTCATACTCAGGCTCATTTTTGATCTAATCCATATGGCATAAGTATTCTCTTGTACCTAGGTAATGTAAGTCATATGCATCACTTGGTGTTTTAATTCTATGCAAAGGAGACTGAGTTGTCTCATCAACTCTTTCATCACTAGTCATATCATGATCTTCATGATAGCATGCATCTCCAACTATGTTTATATTCCCAATGAATCCATGAACCCCATGCTACCAGCTTGCATCATTATCACATGTGTCAAACATTTTCTCCATCTCAGGAATGAGAACATAACTTGATTCATCTTGCAAACGATCATATAAATCAACATGGAAGTTTCAAAAGTAGGAACAAAAGGTTTAGAATACAACCCAATGTTAGAAGCCTCATGATCAACCTTACCATGGATATCACAACCAATAATATCCTCTGTTACATTACTATGAGCTTTTGAAACTTATCCATGTACACCTAAACAATGACCCTTATTTTCTTTCTCACCAATGCATTCATGATAAAAAGTAAACATTTCAACTTCTGCATTGTAGGAATGACTGCCATTCTCAAGGAAACATTCATGTAGGTCTGAATTTTGATAAGTGTCAACACATTTTCTATTATTATGCAAATCAAAATCTTCCTCATTCAAAGTGAGCATTTCTATATCTACTTCATACAAATAATCATCTAAAGTTGGAACGTTATTTCTATTATTTGAATCATAAACTGAGACATCAGACTTGACACCCGTGCATTCTTGTGATTCTCTAATGATAGCATCGTTGCAAGAAATAATCTCATGTATATCTCTATAATCTATATTCACACATTCCTCTTTTATGGGCTGATCACAAACCTTGTTTTCTTCATTACAAACCTGATCCTTATGCTGTGTCATGAGCTCTTCATCCTTATGCATTATTCCATGACTGCCCTTTATATAATCACCTCTCAATGAACAAACTAAAACAACTAAAATATATTCATTTTGAAAACAATTCTCATCCTCTGACTCTGTCACATATAGGTCTGAGGTTTTCTTCATGTCAATAGGCTTTGACATTGCACAATATGAGGATTCTTCAACCCTTCTGATATCTTAAATCAACAACAATGATGCCCCACCATTCATGCATTCATTATTCCTCATCACCTAATTTTCTGAGAGTGAGCTTATGTTATCCACACCATTCATTCCAATGTAAACAACAGAATAACAATCATTGGACATATCATCGCAATCACTCTCACCACAAGGCTTCCATTGGGGCTTTGTTGTACCTCTATCGAGAGAGCAACAATCAACTGCACAATTTAATGGAATGTCCTCACTACCTGAAAATTCTCTTGCCTCATCATTGACCGAGCCATAACTGGGCAAAGTCTGATGCATATCCATTACTTGATCATGTGATGTATTTAGAGCATCATTTTCATTTATGTGCATTGTGTCTATTAGCTAATCGTGAACATTTTCTAAACTAGACATAGGTATAACCATATTTTCAAACCTATTTGCTTCATTCATCAACATACTGTCACCATATTGCTCACTTCCAATAGCAGGACCTATGTGATCAACATTTGGATACGTGATGTTCCTTGCATCATGTTTTGGATCAAATTTAATATTAAGAGGAACATAACCAATATCATGGAATGAATCATAAAATGGGGCAGTAAATTGATAATTGCTTTGGTAACCATTCATAACCTTCGACTTGCATTGCTCAGCTGCATAGAAATCTTTATGACAACCCACAATTTTTGGCTTGAGACTTCTAATCATTCCATACTTTGAAACCTTTTCAATGCCCATTGCAATCTCAAAAGCCTAATGTAAACTTGTTGGATCCTCACTACTCAATTTGTAGCTCATTTTCTTGTTAAATGCACCCAAATAAATGAGCAAAGTCAAAGCATCATTAGGTCTGATTTTTTAGGAATTCTTTTCAATGCCTTTATGAATCTGAGGTTTAAGGCTGGAACTAATTCATCTTCTTCAATGTGGATATACATGAAATCATTGATAAGTGAAAACTTAGATATTCTTTCACCAAACTACTCTATGAATGCTGATTTAAATTCATCCCAAGAGTAGACAGAGCATGCCAGTAAGTAAGGAAACCAGTCTCTGGCATCTCCCTTTAAAGACTGAACAAATAGCCTCATGACAACATGCTCATGATCTACCTCATAGTCATCCATTAGATCACTGAACTACTACAAGTGTTTTTCTACTGATTCACTTTTTATACCACTAAATTTACGTAAATATTTTCTGATATCACTAGGGACAGCATTTGGGTAACCACAAATGTCATCAAAATTTATGGCTTTGTACCTTTCAGTGCTGAAATTTCTTTTATTACATGGTTGGGACTGATTATTATACATTGTTGCATTTGACACTATACCTAGATGAGTGGAATACATATTCATATGCTTTCATAAGCATCACACTTCAACCAAGCATTCACTCATTTACAATCTAAACTCATATCATTAAGCTTAATACATCTTTTCAATCAATTATGCATACTACACCACAATATATAAGCTAAAATTTACAACATAAGAGTATGCAAACTTATTTCCACCATTTCCCTTTTAACCAGTGCTAACTTCACCTAATAGGGAATCATTTAAAACTCATATACCATGGTTTTCACATAAGCTCTTTTTTGAAAACCAAAATAGAAATAACTGGACAACTACAACAACTGCTAACCTTTCTTCTAGACTGAAAATATGCTACTCTGGAACTTTTTTACATCCTTTATCAGGTTCTTTGTATACAAAGTCACCACATCTTTGTAGAGGAATGAGTCTTATGAAGCTAGAAACTCCTTACAACCTCTCTTTCATTCTGGGTTCTCCTCAACTGCAAAGTCACATAAAACCTCTTCAAAATATGTTGCAACCAAACTTGTCCAAGTCTGAAACCCTCTTGAAATCTGAAACAAATAACCAGGTTCCTCAATTTTCTAGATTCTTTTCATGGATATGGCATTGCTCCCCAATAGAGTCACCAGTTTTGTGGGTCCCCAAATCAATAGACAGTAAACCCTAAAGGTTTGCCAATTCTTATGATCAAGTTTATTATAGGACTTGGCCAACAAATACGGGAGATTGTTTGCACTTGTCTCTCTTGTACTTTAGGTTCTGTCGCACCTAGGGGGTATCCCTCACTCACAACCCATAAATATAGCCTTTCAACACCATGCAGAATGTTCTCATGTATGGACCAAGATTTACATGATTGACCCCAGATTGGCAATGTTCTTGGACTATCAAACTCATTCACATCAGAGAACATGTAGCACCCAGACCCTACTACTAAAACCTAAAAGATTGATACTTTGAATTGATTTTGTTTTATATGTTTTAGTTGTAAGACTAGGATTTGAACCACGAAGTCTTTCTAACTTTTGACTGGTGCCTATCTCAGGGTGTAGAGTCAAATTTTAACATGCAAAGTTTTTCAAACAATAGTATAGACATACAGTTTCAGAGGGTTTACTTGTTTCTGCTTTGCAGATACACCCAAGAATAAGTATTCACATAAACCATTCTTATGATTATCCCTATTACCTAACATTCTTCCCCACATTTGATTTAAAACATTTTAATCTATTCCTTAAATAGAAGCATAAAACTAAACATAAAATACAACAAATGTGTATTTGAGAACTCTGAAACCCTTAGCTTCTTTGTTCAAAAGAAAAATATAGACAATAAAGGAGACATTTAACACAAATACATGCTCATAGCATTACTCATATGACTTAATCTGAAACTAATAGACTACTAATGAAAATACATTCAACATGTAAAATTGAAACCTGAAACACAGAGATGGGGCAGCCTGCAAAAGCTTGTATTTCACTCTAGAGCTCAAAATGTCCAATCTTCAACAACCTTTACAATGTGGAACAACATGTTCTTATAAGCACAAGAACATGTTTCCCTAAAAATTAATTCATTCTGAAGGTAGGTGAGATATTTTCACATTACAATTTTCCTCCAATGAGCCTCAAGAGCAGTTACGAATTAAATATTACAAAAGGGAAAATAATAAATAAATAAAACTTAAAGTCTAATGTCTTCTAATGTAATTTTCCCCTTTGAATTTTTCACATTTTTCATTTTGCAATTGCGAGACATCCACATTTCGTGCTATTGCACGACTCTCTGGAGGCTAAAGGAAGTCTTGTGTGATGCTGTGATATGCAATTTGGGACCTCCTATTTGTCTCTTCCCTAATTGCACTCTGCCTCAGAAAGATATTATAGCAGCATCTAATTGAGATCTTTGCCCAAATCAATCATCTCTGGGCCCTTTTTTGTGAAACATGGGCAATTTTCATCTGACTGGCAGCCAAACATCAATGCAAATGATCCCAAAACCTCCACCAATGCCTTAGGAATGATCATAGAAAGAATTATGAGCATAAAGTAGCATTTTTTGGCTCAAAAATGCCTCCAAAAACTGGCTGGAAGTGAAAAAACGTGAATAGAAGCTTCAAATTGCATCATTTCCTACCTAAGGATGCACAAAATCCGTTGAAAACAACAAAGAAGTGAAGGAAATGCCATGTTATCACCTACAGATGAGAATGAAGGGGAGAACATGCATTGCGATGGGCATTTCACACCATCGTAGGGGTGTAAGGAAGCAAGGTGGAGAGGGTTGTGATGGTGCTAAAAGCACCATCGTGCCTCTCTTTGGTCTTTCATAAACTTTTTCTAAAGTTTAATAAACTTTGATAATAATATTTTCCCTAAAATTTCCTTCATTCAACTTTATTAAAATGCCTTTTTGATATTTTCATCTTAATTTTTTGCATTTTAACTTTAGACTTTGGTGAATATTGAATTTCTCTTGCCTGACACATGGCATTTTTTCACTGCAGTCAAACTGAGCATCCGATGACCGTGAAAATTTGCACAAGACCATTATTAATTATTTCAAGAAAACCCATCTACTCAAAATATGCATCGCTCAAAGATTTTAGGGACCTGCTTTGTAAACTGGCCTGCCGGATGAGTTCACCGCAACTGAGATGCATTAAAATAATGCATCATATGGTCTCTAGTTTTGATGAAACTAAAAATGGAGACATTTGAGACCAAATCAAGAAATGGGTTGCCCTTAGATTTGTGAGATTTACAACTTTCTGGAATGCCAATTTTAGCCCGGTCATAGCCTGAAAACAATTAAATACCCCATCAAAACTTGTCCTGAGAGCACGAAACTGAACAAACATATTACCATATGTGCCAAAAAATATTCCACCAACCAGATTTGCAAGGTGATGCCTGAGTTGCAAAATTTTAATCGGCTAAGGCGGCCTCCGGGGTAGATTGAGCAGCATGTCGACCTAGCCTTCATCGACACATCGAAAGGATATAGACACTTCAAATTCACAAAATTTGAAGGTGTCAACAAGGATGATGAAGACATGTCCATACTTCCACTACCAAAAGACCTAAAGCAACATGAGTATGATGAATGTATTGATAGGTTGTTGATTCATGAGGATGAAGAAGAAGATGAAGTATCAAATCATAAAAGAGAACAAAGTTACAGTCTTATTTTCAAAGAAGATGAAGAGGTTGTCATACATAAAGTTGCTCATCAAATTGAGAAATCTCAAATCAGAACCTTTGCTCCATGAGGAAGTTTTTTATGTTTCATCAAACTATGAGGAGAGTTGCAATGAGAATAAAATTAGTCTTCCTACTCAGAAAAACAAAGAAGAAATTAAAGAGGACACATTTTGGGATGAGTTGGAAGATTTTTTCTCAAGCTTGGACATCAAGCCAACACCTTTCAAAGAGGAGTTTCATGAGAAAAAACAAGAAAGAGAGAGTGAGGTAGCCACAATTCTAGAAAAGTCACAAGAGATCAAGCATTTCAATCAATAAGATGATGGAGCAACATTTCATGAGCCAAAGGTCAGCAAGGGCAGTTTGGACTTTGTCATTTCAAGAAGATGCCCTATTAGATACCTAACTTAGTTGGAAGCCAATAAGAAGGAGCAACCCCATGTCAACACTAATCTAGAACAACAAAGAAGTTCTCAAGTTAAGTACAATCAATCCACCTATTCACTTGATCACAGCTGGTTTTTCAGTCAAGATAGGTGGGTAAGTGACTTCATTTTCTTTCTTAGAGAGGTGTTGTAGCAGTTTGTTAGATATCTGATCTTTCTCTATCTTTTTTGGTTGATTCACTAGCATGAAAATCATCCTAGAATGCTCAGAAAGGGTAGCTACTTTCAAGAATCAATCAATGGTTTTGTTTAGGCAAGCCTTTTCTCAATTAGTTTAGGTTGTTTTAGTAGTCTTTTTCCTCCAAGTGTAGATGCACAAGTAGTTAGTTATTTCTAGGTAGTTTTGAGTGTTTTAATAGGTTGTGTCTTGCTATGTTGAAGGTGCTAACAGTTGTGTCAAGTCTGTTATGAGTTGTTTCAGGTATTTTCTTCAATCTATTGCCCAATGGATATCCAATGCTACTGGTCTTAGATGCTTAGCAGGCAAGCATTTTGTAGAGATCACTAAAATGTCAACATTTTTTGATTAATAAGGTTCAAAAGTCACCAAAGGTCTCTTGGAGTTGTCATTAGGTCTTCAGTCCTAGTTTGGAAGATCCAATCCTCGTTTAGAAGGTAACGAATCTCTCATTTATCTTTCTTTTACAAATAATGGTTTTTGAGCTTTTTAGTCAAAATTATGTGAAAATTCATTTTTATGGCATTTCAAGCATAATGGTTTTCTCCTATACGTAAAACATGCCTTTTCCTATTGTAAAAGAAGGGTAAAAAGGGGGTCTTAAACCTTAATATCATAAAAAAGGCATGAAGAAAACCTCATACACATTGGAGGGAAGACTCATTCAAAAAGGAAGATCATTCTTGAGTCATAGTAGGTTAAGAGTTGTGTTAGGGTTGAGTTAGCATTGGTATCTCACATTTTAGGTTTCATGTGTTGGCTTTTCTAGGGTTTTTCATGCTCTTGTAGGTTTCATGCATAGAGGAAATGCTTTCTTGTGAAGTCTGTGCAAGAAAGACCATCTTTTCAATGCCAAGAAGTATGTATATGGAGCTTCATAAGCATGAAGAACATAGGAAGATTGTCACAGAATCTCTTGGATAAGTGGAGGCCATGCAGATCGGGAGTTAACAAGGAGCACATTGTCTAGTTTTATTCGATGTCAAATCACATAACAATATCATGACAAAAGGTGAAGTGAAGGCCTATGACCTATTGATAGGTATATGGACTATCATGGCTTGTCATAGCTATAGTTTTATTTGATACTGAAGACTATGTCAATGGAAAGAAGAACAATCAGTGCAGAGTTTCAACTTGTGTTTCAGCTTCTTTAGGGTTTTCTTTTTAGTGGATTCTTAGCAGTTTTAATTATTCTCTATCTTGTTTGTCATATGATAGTGAAAGACTTGTTTGCAAGTATTCTTTCCTTCATGCCCACTGGATTGGCTTTGCTGCAAATTACACAAGCTTGCAGGCCACTTGTATACTGCATAGGGTCTTAGGATTCTATTTGGGCTCTTGCTAAAGGAATAACAAGACTATCAAGCCTGTAGAGTCACATAAAGCTCTCTCAAGTGACACAATAACTTTGACAAGGAAAAGGAAGAGATGTTCAGGATGATAGTTGATAGAAATTGTGAATTTAGTGTCTAAGGTAGAATATGGAAGGAGCAGATCTAATAAGTTCAAGAGCATGCATCGAAAAAGTAGTGCATGTTCAAATGTGTGTGGCTCTTGAACAAGTTTTTAAATGGTGTAGAGTTATGTATGGTTGGAAAGTCCTAGAAACCATCTACCTGATGGATAAGGAAGTAGTCCTAGTAGAAAATTGTTAAGATTTAACAAGGAACAATCACCTCTAAATGATGAACAACAGTGTTTAGAGGTTCTATAGGTGAATGGACAAAGATCAACATTGAGAAACATGCATCTTGAGGTAAGGAAACAATAGTAACTTGTTTAAAAGGTAGCAATCACTTGTTTGAAAGGAAAAGTAGAGGTCCAAAGGCAATCACAAGATGATGTCAAAAAATAGTTAAGAAGAGACAAACTAAAATACTATCATGAAAGTCATTCAAACATGGCTGAAATAGATATGAGGATAAACTGACTAGAGGGACAACAAACAGTCTTATCCAAAAGACAAGAAAGCAAAGTTAAGAGAGATTTTGAAGGGCTCTTATAATGTCAAGGACTGTTAGGGCCTGCAGATTTTTCATTAGGCTGACATCAACCAAATAAGTAGGTATGTGGTTTGTGAGGTTGTTAACAAACTTAAATCTATAAACCAAAACCTACACAATAAAACATGATCAGTCAAACCTTTTTAAAAGCCTATCAAATTTGAGAAAGTTTCTTAGTTAGAAACTCTATATGAAGTAAAAAGGACTGAGAGTACATCAGTGTACAGTATTTGGTCAAGTTTGTGTGATTTTTTATGAACCTATCTTAAGTGCTAGGGTCATATGATTTAAAAGAGAACCCCAATTCAAAACAAGCTTACAGATATGGAAGTCATCAAATATCTATTAAATGTGTAGGGGCTATCAAGTGAACACAAAGGCATGACATTATACAAGTCATTACAACGGAATGGTAATAGGCCTTCAAAGTAGTCATGAAAGATTGTGACACATTCATAAAGAAGTCTACAAAGATGAAGAATATAATAGTGGAGACCAGGAAAATAGTAAGGCAAAGTGTAAAAGAACATCAGGTCTAAGAAATAACAATTTCAAAGAATCAAAGGGATAGAGGATTGAAGGAACATTGTCTAGGTATTTTAAATACCAACAACAGCTTGTGGACTCTTAAAAGTTTATAAAAGGTCTGAGACAAAAGTTTACATGACATTCCTTAGTTTTTTTAAGCCTATAGTGAGCCTCCAGAGTACTGTACACAAGTAGAGGAGTAGTCAACACAAGCAGTTGTAGATAGAGTATATGCTAAGGATGAGTAGTGTTAGCAAGTTGATTATGCCATATTAAGATAGTGAAGGAAGTTTGAGCAGAGGTAGTCAGTGAAGAGTTTCGCTGAAGCAAAGAGAGTTCATCTTACAACCATAAAGAGTATAGTCAGTAGAGACTATGAATGAGCCTTTAACCTCATGGAGGGATTACTCCATGTATGTAGAGATTTTGAGGTATGACATAAGATTTCTTATGGAAGTTTATAAAGTATATGGAGATCTAGGATAGTAAACAATGAGGACCAAGACAAAACCAAAGGACTATCACAAAAGGTAGGAACAATCATTGATGACTGTATCTAGAAAAGAAGACATAGAGGTTAGAAGATCAAACATTTTCAAGAGGGGCTCAATACTGTATCAGTGATAATAGAGTGGTTGGAGACAACAATGAAGTTTCATGACAATGAATAGTGAATGCATGAAGGGACAGTACTCACAAAGATATAGAGACTAACTTGGACTATCACAAAATACTAGTGAAGATCTACTAGGATAAATGATACATGAAGATCATGACAAAGGATATAGGACTTTATCAAGAACTTAAAAGGTCTACTAAGACAATGCTAAGGTCTATGATAGTCATCTTCTGTAATCTAGGGTTCTATTATCTTATAATAGTAATTTTGTGTCAAGGGACAATCATAGGGTTTTGTGTCAAGGGATAGGACTATAGGGTATGTCTGTTGTAGCCTACACATTCACCAAAAATAGAGGAGTCAATCATTTCTATAGTATCATTGTACAAAATTTGGTGAAGTGTGAAGTATTCCTAGAGATTGTGTACTAATAGATGAAAGAACATATAACCTTCATGGATTCCAAGAGTCGTGGTCTGGTAATCCATTGAATACTATTAAACTAACATGATCTGTCACAATTATGTATTTCTTGTCAAAGATTAAGAGGTTTTAGCAATGATCTGTGACTATGGTAAGGGCCTACCAAAGCATAGAAACCTCTACAAAAGCTTGTCAATAAAAAGGACCTTACCGAGAAGGAGGTGCTAGTTAGCATGATAGAGTAAGGTGAGCATAGAGGCTTGCATGATCATGCAAGGAGTATTTAAACAATGAAATGCAAAGAAAGACATAGAATTTGTTAAAAAGGATAACCTAGTAGGGTTATTTCTTAAATTGGTAAAAGAAAGAAGATCTCTGTAATACTCCAATGGCACAAATAAACATCATGAGAATAGTTTCAGTCCTAGAAGACCATGTCAGAGATCCTCAGTGATGAAAATGTAGAACGGGGGCTGAAACAACAAGAGAACTACCATGAAAGTGTAGTTTGAGGTCTTAGAGTAGTCAAATTCTTGCCGCATACCAAACAAGTAGTCATGTTTGGTTGTAAACTACATAACACATGCCCTATTATCATGCAATGGGTAGTTAAGATGTGAAGACATAGTTGTACCATGCAATTATGAGGCAGTTTGGGAGGTATAGTGACCACTAGAAAGGAGAATGACAACATATAAGGAAGTTTGACTACTTTGCAAGCATCTAGGAGGAACAAGACAACTATTGGAGCTTTCTAAGGAGTAGTTCCATATTTTAGGGATGCACATCCCAACTATCTCCACTCTCAAGAACAGTTGGAGCACATTCCTAGGAGCTTGAAGAAGTCAAGCAACTAATTTTGGAAGAGCAAATCAAACTAGGACTCTTCTTGGGCCTCCAAAGTAAGTTAGCATTTTTAGGGATTTGTAACTTGGTCAAAATCAGTCCCTATATGCTCTCTTATGCTTGGGATTAGATATAGGACCCTTAGGTTTAGTTTTTGAGCAGTTCTTTCATGTTTTGAGGCTCTAGAAGCTAAAGAACAACAATGTAGTTTGATGTTTTTGAAGAAAACATAAAAAAGTAGACTTGTACATCAATTTTGAAAGTACCCTTGATCAATAAAGAAAGCATTTTGACCTTATCAATCTTTGTCTATTGTGTGTAGCTGAATGATTGATGTATATTTTTGTGATTTACATGCAAATCCTTGAATGTATGTCTCATTTTTAAGACCTCTATACAGAAAATTCATGATTTGTGTAGGTTGTAGGTTGTGTCATGGTGCCATACAGTCATTAGTTATGTGAAAGTATTTAGTTTTTGTTATAATATTGCACCTTCCTATGAAATATTGATACATGAATATGAAATAGATGTGAGTTGTGTTTTAAAACTAGCTAATTTGTTGAATTTATTGTGTATGTTATGCAGTAGTACATGTCACAAACATTTGGCGCATCACCTTACCTTAGGATTTAGGCTTCTATTATGTCATTTTATGCCCTTTTCCTATGAGAACAATAGTAGGTAGTCTAGTTTAGGTGATGAAATCAAGCACTAGTATAAATATGAAAAATAAATGATCAGGTGACTAAAACTTTTAGTCACATGACCAAAATTTTTTGCAACACAACTATAAATGACTAATTTGGTCATCAGGCAAAAAACACAACTAAATAATTGGCCAAACAAATAAAAATGACTAAATAAATGACTATTACTCCTCTATTCTTTTTTCTTTCCATTTTGATCATAATCCATGAATTCAAAGACAATAAATGTCCACTTAGACCAAAGGAATAAAGGGGGAGAAATGATTGAACAAAGGCTTAAGAAGAAAAAATACAAATCATACAATAGGAAATATACAAAACAGATTAAAAATACGACAAGAAAACAGACAAACTGGATAGATACAAATAAAATAAAGACAAAATTATTAATTATAAAACTTTTAAATATACTATAATATTGATAAATTATTTAATTTTGGAAGTCCAGTATGCACAAGTATAATTTAAGTTAAATTAATTTAAATTATATAATTTAATAACTTAAGTTGTATAATTTATAACTTATATAACAAAATAATTATATAATTTAAGTTAAATATAATTTAATAATATTTCATATTATTTATATATTATAATAATGAATAATTATATTGTAATATAATTTCATAATTTTATAATTAAAATTATAATATAAGTTTTAGTTTTGGAGGGACTTTAGTTTTGGAGGGAATTAATGGAGGGAATGTGCATTTATGTAAAAATGTGAAAAATTTTGGTCACTGATGGGTTGAAAGAAGAAGAGTTTGATCCAAAAACAATATGAAGGCAGTTAGAGAATGGATGGAAGGGATGGCCAACAAGTTGTCTTCATCCATCGATGACCTGTTGTTAGGCTTCTACGATGCTCTTCTTCTGCAAGGCCTGCAAGTCGATCTTGCAGAGCATGGACGCCTTCTATGCACTCTCAAAGTCCCTCCAAGCCTCCTGGTAAGATACCCATTTCTTCCTTACCTTAGATAAAGGAAGTTTCATCTCAAAAATAATCACTTGTAAACCCCAAAAACATTGGCGGCAGCTTTATTATCAAGTATTGATTTGATCTTGGATTGGGTTTGAACCATTGACCTCATTCAAATTAGGGGTTGAAACCCTATACCCAAATACAGATTCACTTTCTTTTAAGTAGAATCATGCCTCTCATAATAGGATAGAGTGAGTTAGGTTTATTCACTTGATTTAAAGTAGATTCATGCCTCTAATAATATGACAGATTAGGTTGTGTCTATTGATAGCTTGTGTTGAAAGACCAATCCATGCTCCAAACTGTAAAGGGGCTGGGAGCTCAATGGTAGAGCACTCAACAACATGTTAGTGGGAGGTTTTAGGATGGGTTCAGAGCAGGTCTGTGGAAAATTAAATCTTTTGGGTTCTTTATGTTGCAATTCATACTGTACAGAAAGAATTTCTAATTTGGGTATTGCTTAGGGTTAGATTAAGGCAATGCTCTAGTTTTCTTCTCAATGATAATATTTTTTAGATCACATTAGTTTTACATATAGTGGTATTGGAGCCTTAATTGTCTAGTTAGCTTAGCTTAGCAACTAGTTGTAAGAAATGTGATAGGATATTCATATTTTTGTTTCTTGCACCATGGAAATGGTTTTGCATTGCAAATGGGCTAGTTCTCATTGTCAATGGATTTTCAATAGTCGATGTGTTTTCCATCCTATCAAATTTTTCTTTTTGCTAGGTCTGACCAATGTGACATTTATGATCTTTGAACTGTCAGCAAAGTGCATGATTGATGAATCTCTAAATACAATTGTAAATTCCATTTACATAGTTGGTTTAAGGTAAATTACAATAGATTATTAGATACCCACATTAATTTTATGAACACATGTTATTCTTATTTGAGGGCTCAATCCTCTAGGAAGTTTGTCTTAACATGTTTCTACTTGAGTGCACAAAACATAGGGAATTTTCTTCATGGAGGAGCTACTACAACATATGTTGATATTATAGGTAGTGCACCAATATTCACTACAGGAGCTAAATCATCTGGTGTTTCAATTGAAATCAATGTCTCATATCTTAATGCTGCAAAGTTGGGGGTAAATCTTGAATATTCTCATTATAAATATTTTCTTGATGGTCTGGATTTCTTTTGTTTTTTGCATGATGAAGAAACTTTAGGCTGATTTAGATTGTTGAGTTTTTTTCCCTTTAACTCAGGAGGAGATTGAAATTGAAGCCATGGTTCTCCAGATTGGAAAGGCAATTGCCTTTGTTACCACTGACTTGAGGAAAAAGGAAACAGGGGAACTACTTTCCCAGGGGCATCACACAAAGTACCTTGTTGTGACTAGTAAATTGTAACTTTATGAAACTTGGTGACTCCAAATCTATTTTTTTCTGGCATTTTCTAAGCTAGCTATGTTATGAGAAACAAAATGACAAGGAACCATATTTCTTAAGAAATAGCATTTTGTGGGCCATTTGTGGCTGCGAGGCAAGCCAACAAAAGACATTAAGGAATAAAAGCAATCATGTCCATCATCTAGAAACCATGTCAACAAGTTCTTAATAATCTTTTAATCATTTACCCTAAGCTTTCCATTGGGATGAAGTTATGTTTAGTTTCTTCTCTGGGGTTCAATAGATTTTGTAACTATATATTTTATATTTTGTGTCATTTGAAGAATGTGACTAAGTGAAATTGAAAATGTGTGGTAGTTAAGGTAATTGTTGTGTGTGAACATTGTTTATAGTTTATCAACTCTCAATGATGAATCTTAGTAATGATAAATCTTTGTATATAAAGAATTTTAATTTTTGTTGATGTTAGTAAAAGCTTCACCAATTTTTGCATATGGTTTCCCAGTGGTTGATGACAACGGAGATGCCACTCTAGAGGATGAAGTTTCATCTTCACTTAAAGGTATGTCTCTGAACAATAGTAATAATAATAACAAATCTTGGAATAAGAATAGTAAGAAGGGAAAAAATAATGATGATAATGAGGATGATGATGATGGTGACTAGTGCAATCAGGTGTGACTTAAGCTTTTCCAATTTATCAAAATTTACCTAGCTTAGCAGTGAAGAAAAGTTCAATGCCAAGTTTAATGGTTATTTTTCAAGTGTGTGTGCACACTACTACATAGGCTTCAAGGACTAGGCAAGATGATCATGATCCAGACATTAGGGAACTAGGATTTCTATCACATAAGCATTGTAGCTTCTTATAATTTCTTTTTTTCTGTGTTTAAGTCCATATTCAGTTGAGGTTACAATATACTAGATAGAATTGTTTTTCAGATTTTTGGTTGTTCAATTGTATTTAACATTTATTGATTGTGGATTTCAATGGAGAAGGTGTTCCAAATCTCCTTATGTTACTTATGTAGTTAACACAAAAGGAAAAGGTTGTGTACATCAGCAAAGTTCAGGTAAGGTTCATTCTAATTATAACCTCTTGATACTTTGCTAAGATGAATGTATTAGTTTATTCATTGTCAATAGTACTATTGGAAGTATAGCTGATGTATTACTAGAATTTCATTGTTTGTGGCCTTAGATGTTTGTAGTTGTTTCTCTACATGACTTTATGTTGGATGGATGTGGGTTTATTTCTTCCTTGTATAATTTCACATGTAAATGTTTATGTAATGTCACTTTAGCCAAGAAATCTTCTTGGCCATACGAGAGGTGTAGATTGAGTTGAGTTGCAGATCTAATGTTCTAGCTTCTTCCAAGAATCTATTCGGTGTCCTTTTAGGGGTTTAGCTTTCATTCATGCCAATAATCACCATAGAACCTTGACTACCAAGCTTTGCACACTTTGCAAGATCTTTAGGCTTAGCACCAACACTAGGACATCTTTATTATTATTGTTTCTTTCCAGAATATATAGAGGAAAGGCCCATAATAAGGCATCCATATTGGGAACAATGGATGTAATGAGTAAACAAATTTGAGTTGACGTGATAGCTCATACTTGGTAGCCCATATTATAATTTTCATTGTAATGAAACTTTTACGCAATTCCAAATAAAATTGGACTCACAACAAGATGACAGTCTCTAAAAAGAGCTTTTAGTGAGCTTCTGACTATCATGAAAGTCTTATTTTTGTGCTCTTCCATCCTACCCACATGAGATTATAGAGGTGCCCTTCCATATGCAATCTCTAACTTCCACGGTCAATTATTGTACACTATGTTGATAGGAAATGGCTTTTAAATCTTAAGTTCTAGGTGTTAAACCTCCTTGTGGTCTGATCAATGTGTGACATCCTTTGAGACATCCACCCTCATCTTGAAGTTCCTAAATGGAACATTCATAACTCTGAAGTAATCTTCTAATGGCAAAAATCTCAACATCATTGATATCAAGTTCTAGACCAACCTCCTTGTATAATAACCATGATTTGGAAGATCATGAAGGTGGGAGAGAGACAGAAGGAAAATGAAATGACACTGATGACTGTCATTACTATTTGACTATGTTTCACATCTTAGGGTGATGAGTGGGTGTCTCCACTAGAACTTTTCTTTGAATAAATGGATATAGCAATCTTTAGCCTTCTTCTTTGTGGGGATCTCATGATCTTATAAGTGCAACAATCATTCATATATGATTGTTATGGAGTTACTTTGGCTGCATACAAATGTGACTGTCACAAGATTTGATGCCTATTTTAATATGATAGTCCATGACAATAGTGTTAATGGAGTTTTATGACTACCCCCACACTAGTGGTGATTACATATGCTTGACTAAGTCATGTTGTTGTCTCACTATTGATTACACTTGGGGTGGAAATTTTAGGACTATTGTTTATGGGGGACTAATTTTCATCTTTGCATTAGAACTTTCTTGAGATTGTTGTCATAGTATTGGACCTTCTATGTTTGTGATAGGGTCTACTTCTTGTCACTCCACTTCAAGCATTGTCAGAAATATTTCAAATAGTGCCCATACCCTCATAGTTGTTACAATATTTACGACAATCCTATGAAGGAACTTGAACTAGGATAGTCCTCCAAAATCATATGTTGCCTCCTTCAATGACTAAACTACCTTTTACCCCAGGCCCTTGGTACTGTAGCATAGAAAGACATTGTTCAGGAAGCTCAAACTGTCAGATGGGTACTACAAAGAATGAGACAGCAACAAAACCCAATGTTGATGTATCTTATGAAAATTATATATTAAGACACCCACCCATACCAATCTAGATTGGATTAGAATCCAATATGCATGATGATTTCCCTCTATGATCCTATAACATGAATGCATTCCCTTATTACCAGGATAGTCTTGTTGGGCATGACAATATGGCCACAATACCACCCTATGACAACAAATCCAACTTCATAACTATCCCCCACTTTTATCAACCTAAAATGGACTGGCATTCATAATGATTGGCCTCATGTTTCCTTTAGACCTAATCAACCTATTCTTCCATGGATTCACATAAGTGGCAACACTTTACCAAGAATGGGAAACATCTCGCTAGGGTTGGATAGTCTTTGTTTGACTGTGACATCATTTACATGGAATATCTCCAATCTCTCTTAGTATATTAATACCCTAACCATGATTCAAGACCTAGCAATGGCCCCCAAGGTAAGGTGTTAGGACATAATAACCATACACCTAGGGTTTTGACAAGTCCCCACCTAACAGTTGTTGACAATACTACAAAACAATGCCTTCATAAGGAATGATAACAATATGGGTAAGAGCACAACCAACTGCCTTAGGGTTTGCAAAAATTGCACAACCTTTGCTAGCATCCTCCTTGTGTGTGCCAAAATGGGAGCTTTGGAACTGGGTATGGACATCCATCAAAGCATAAAGGATAGAGGAATTTTGACAGATGTTGTAGTTGTAACTGCTCTAGTAGACATGTATACAAAATGCGGAAGCATAGATAGGTTACGTGAACTGTTTGATAGAATGCCTCAAAGAAATGTGGTCTCATGGAATGCCATGATTGCGGGGTATGCACAAAATGGATTTGTTGAAAAGGCTTTAGAAACTTTCAAGAAAATGCAATTGGTAGGTGTAAAGCCAAATTCCACAACCTTTGCCAGTATCCTTCCTACCTGTGCCAAAATGGGAGCTTTGGAAAAGGGTGTGAACATCCATCAAAGCATAAAAGATAGAGGAATTATGTCAGATATTGTAGTTGCAACTGCCATGGTAGACATGTATGCAAAATGTGGAAGCATAGACAAGGCACGTGAAGTGTTTGACAAAATGTCTCAAAGAGATGTGGTCTCATGGACTGCAATGATTGCAGGACATACACAAAATGGATTTATTGAAAAGGCTTTAGAAACTTTCAAGAAAGTGTAATTGGTAGGTGTTAAGCCAAATTCCACAACCTTTGTCAGCATCCTCCCTGCCTGTGCCAAAATGGGAGCTTTGGAATAGGGTATAGACATCTATTAAAGCATAATGGAAGGGGGCATTTTATCAGATATTATAGTTGGAAATGCTTTGATAGACATGTAACAAGGCATGTGAGTTTTTTGATAGAATGCCTAAAAGAGATGTCATCTCAGGGAATGCAATGATTATAGGATATACATAAAATGGATTTGTTGAAAAGGCTTTAGAAAATTTCAAGCAAATGCAATTGGTAGGTGTAAAGCCAAATTCCACAACCTTTTCCAACATCCTCCCTGCCTATGCCAAAATGGGAGCTTTGGAACAGGGTGTCGACATCCATAAAAGCATAAAAGATAGAGGAATTTTGTCAGATGTTGTAGTTGCAACTGCCATGGTAGACATGTATACAAAATGTGGAAGCATAGACAAGGCACGTGAAGTGTTTGACAGAATGTCTCAAAGAAATGTGGTCTCATGGACTGCAATTATTACAGGATATACACAAAATGGATTTGTTGAAAAGGCTTTAGACACTTTCAAGCAAATGCAATTGGTAGGTGTTAAGCCAAATTCCACAACCTTTGCCAGCATCCTTCCTGCCTATGCCAAAATGGGAGCTTTGGAAAAAGGTATAGACATCCATCAAAGCATAATGGAAGGGGGCATTTTATCAGATATTATAGTTGGAAATGCTCTGATAGACATGTATGCAAAATGTGGAAGCATAGACAAGGCATGTGAACTGTTTGACAGAATGTCTAAAAGAGATGTCCTCTCATGGAATGCAATGATTGTAAGATATGCACAAAATGGATTTGTTGAAAAGGCTTTAGAAACTTTCAAGCAAATGCAATTGGCAGGTGTAAAGCCAAATTCCACAACCTTTGCCACCATCCTCCCTGCCTGTGCCAAAATGGGAGCTTTGAAATAGGGTGTTGACATCCATCAAAGCATAAAAGATAGAGGAATTTTGTCAGATGTTGTAGTTGCAACTACCATGGTAGACATGTATGCAAAATGTGGAACCATAGATAAGGCATGTGAAATGTTTGACAGAATGTCTCAAAGAGATGTGGTCTCATAGATTGCAATGATTGCAGGATATACACAAAATGGATTTATTGAAAAGGCTTTAAAAACTTTCTAGCAAATGCAATTGGTAGGTGTTAATTCAAATTCCACAACCTTTGCCAGCATCCTTCCTACCTATGCCAAAATGGGACCTTTGGAATAGGGTATAGACATCCATCAAAGCATAATGGAAGGGGGCATTTTATCAGATACTATAGTTGGAAATGCTCTGATACACATGTATACAAAATGTGGAAGCATAGACAAGGCATGTGAACTATTTGACAGAATTCCTAAAAGAGATGTCATCTCATGGAATGCAATGATTACAAGATATGTACAAAATGGATTTGTTGAAAAGGCTTTAGAAACTTTCAAGCAAATGCAATTGGCAGAAGTAAAGCTGAATTCTACAACCTTTGCCAGCATTCTTCCTGCTTATGCCAAAATGTGTGCTTTTGAACAGGGTATGGACATCCATCAAAGCATCAAGGATAGAGAAATTCTATTAGGTGTTGTAGTTGCAACTACCTTGGTAGACATGTAAGCAAAATGTTGAAGCATAGACAAAGCACGTGAATTGTTTGACAGAATTTCTCAAAGAAATGTGGTCTCATGAAATGCCATGATTGTAGGATATGCACAAAATAGATTTTGCAAGGATGCTCTTAAAATCTTTGAATTAATGAAGCACTCTGGAACATATCCTGACATTGTAATCTTTGCTTGTATTTTGTATGCATGCAGCCATGCAGGTTTAGTGGATGAGGGTTGTACATACTTTAATCACATGAGTAACCCTTATTGCATTACACCTACAATTGATCATTATGTGTGCATGGTTGACCTTCTTGCCCATGCTAGCTATCTTGAGGACACCCTAAACTTTATCATTAAGATGCCAGTTAAACATGTGCTAGTTGTGTGGATGTGTTTTCTTGGTGCCTGTAGATTAAATATGAATATATGCTTAGGGGAATTTACAACGATGCTACTTTTTTATTTGGATCCTAAAAATGCTGTGACGTATGTTCTTCTCTCAAATATCTATGCAGAAGTGGGTAGTTGGGGCAAGGTTCAAATGATAAGTAGATTGATGAAAGATAGAGGAATATATGTTGATTGTCACACTACAATGAAATTTATCTCCAAGATTGTTGCAAGAGAAATTGTTGTGACAATTATGAACCATTTTCATCATTTTAAACAGGGACAATGTTCTTTTAGCAAAACTTATCTCCAAGACTGTTGCACGAGAAATTGTTGTGAGAGTTGTGAACCATTTCCATCATTAATGGATGTGCTTCAAAGTGCAACGACAGGAAGGAAACGACATCAGCAAGAGATTTGCATATCGGTGGGCGTCTATTTGGTGTCCCCTCGATATCCCGATATCCTCCATCGGTGGGACCTTGCCATATCATCCTGACTCTTAATGTGGTCTCTTCGACATAGAGATAAGAGTGTTAAACCCTTATCAATGGGACTTGGTGATATCACTATGACTAGGTTGGAAGTCTCTTCGACTTGCCAAACTAGTTGTCTCCTGACTATTAGGTGGCAAAAACCAACAAATAGAGTGGAGAATCAACCTCCATAGAGAATTTTTCTATAACAACTACCTTGAAGTTGAAACCCTATCCAAAGAAAAAAAAAACAACAATGATTGCTATAACAAATACGGAGATCCTTGAACACAAAATTGAGGTCTTGGATCAAAATATGGAGATTTGAGACCGATCCAAAAAAATTGGGGCACCAAGAGCTAAACAAAGTGGACAAAGAGGTTGCGTAGGATATGTAGAGGATTTTAGCTCATGAGGTTGAAAAAATGTCCTTGTGTAGAGGTAAAAAAATGACCAAGGTATGTGTCCTCAGCGATAGCCGTGGCTGCAAATTGGAGATCGACTAGAATGAAGATGACAACTCTGGTGATATGGTAAAGGAAGATCAAACAATGACCTCTAACTAGAAATGGTGACAAATATTTTGAAGATTGTTTGGCAGATATATCTGAAAAGGTGAGCTAGAAATGATAGGCAGTCTGCAATAAGGCAGATAAATTAAGTAGCCTTGTTGAAGCACTTTTAAAGCTTATATAAGGAAATGCTTCCAGTCTTTTATATGCTTCTTCTCTTGTTTGGTGGCATTCACAATGGTTCTGAATCCTACCTCAGAGAACCCTTTGCAAAGTGTCCATGGGGCTATTTTCTTGATTCAAGGTTTCTTTTTAGATACTAAGGAGCCTTTTGATTTAAACAATTTCTTCTTATGATCTAGGAATGTATATCCATGTCTTGATTCTTTTCTAACGTCAAGCATCACACTTTTTTGTGATTCCTCTGTTCTTTCTTCTGAATGTTGCAAATGAAAAGATTACTCAGCAAGGGCAATTCAAAAATTTTAGATTTTAAAGTTTTCCTAGTTTGAATAGCTTTTTTTTAGAACTTAGCCGAATCTATGACCATATTATTGCAAGTTTTCTATATTCAAAATTTTTGTGTGCATATTTTTGGGAATAAATAGCCTTTTGGGTTCTTCTTGTGCAAGGAGGTTATAAAGGTTTTTACTCCCACAATACCATCCCCTAAACCCAAATGTTGTTAATGATTTTCACAAATGTGGAGGTACTATTCTTAGTACTTTATGGGGTGGTCATGAAACTTCAAAAATAGTTGACAACATTCAAGACTGTAGCATTAACTAGGTGCTTGATTCTTCAATGACCTTGTCTATTCATCCTTTTGCCACACAATGATTCTATGTTACCATCAAATGTGTTTAATGTTTCAGTTGGTTTTGTATGATAGGTCTATATAATTGGAGGAGATAGAAGACAAAGAGGAGAAAATGTTATTTATGAGGTATTTACTATATGCATTTTGTTGAGATACCATAATGGGAATTCTACAAATACAATGATGACTAATAACATTGAGGCAAAATTCAAATTGTGAAACAAATAAACTAGGATCCAATTATAATTGTTTTTATAGCTATGAGAATTTAATGGCATGGTATTGCACCTCTCAAAATAAGAGGTCTCTTACAGAGGGCCCAAAAGTGATTTCAAGAAGCCTTAGGGCCTTTTATGTTCAAGAATTATGACTTCTTCCTCAATGCATCTAGAAAGCATCTAATCTTTTTCATCTATCATGTTACTTAAGTATCTATTCATGAGATGTGGTGGTTTCATGAATGTGAAATGGTTCAATGTGCCATGAGTTTGTTGTTATTTAAAAATGACTTTTGAATTCTTCTTTTGATAATGAAGGTTATTTCCATTTGCCACTTGTTGAAATATTTTTATATTTGCTTCATTATCTTACGAATTCATCTACAGTATATTTCTGTGATGTATGTTTGTTTCTATGAATGTTGAAATTTTGTGTAGGAAATCCAAAGGTGTGGCTTGAAAGTGGTTGTTACTGGAATTCCTGAGACCATTGATAATGATATTGTGGTATGGTGAACTTTAACTAACAAAATTTGATATATAATATCACAAATATGAATTCCAAGACTCCAATCTGGCTACCATTTCATTTATTTGGATTATGAACTTTCAAATCAATTAATGTAGCTCATGTAGAAGTAGAGAGTGTTTAAAATGGTGTGGGTCTTGTGAAGCTTATGGATCGCTACAGTGGTAAGTTATGCATCCACTTGTCTTGGACAAATTTTTGTAGGTCTCAATTCACAATGAAATAACTCAAATTAACAAGGACAATGTTTAAGTGCAAATATTTTTTTGGTATTACTTTTTGGAAACAAATCCACTATGAAATAGTCTTTAGATAAAATGGGAAGAATTATGGATTACTTTAGGGAACAAATAATTTCTTAGAGTTCAGAAATAATATCATATATGATGAAATCATAGTATTTATACTTTTCAAAATTTAAGACCTAAGAAAATGAGTTGATTTTTATTTTGGTGCAGGATACATTGCTATGTATGCCACACTTGCTAGCTGTGCTGTGGTAAGGATTAATTCTTATCTAGGTGTATAGAGAAAATGATTTTGTAAATTAGTGCACCTAGTTCCCAGCAATAATCATCTGTAGGAGCAATAATCATCTATAGGAGAGCCCATCAATCTTACTTCCATGTTAATTTTTGAATGGAAACATGTGCTCTAGAATTTGTCTGATATTTCTTACAGGAAAGAAGAATCCATATAAAATCACATTTTTGACTTATCTTTATAATCAATTATTCTAGTTTTTCTTGCATTCATTTTGTCAAATTTTATGTTAGCCAATTCTCTTGTAAGTTGAATGCATTAATTGCAGTGTATGCACAAAATGGTTTTATTGAAAAGCGCTTTCGAAAATGCCCTATTAATCATTATTTTTTAATATTCTCTTATTGTAAATGTTTAGGGATATTATATAATTTTTTATTTTATAGCCTTTTTATTGTAGAAATCATTTCTGATTGTAAGCATTCTGAGTTCATATTACCATCATCAGTTGTGAGGAGTCACAAAGGCAAAGTCTTTCCTGGCATGAGCACCTATAGGTTTGAAAGTATTTATTTGAATATTGTCATTTGATGCTATAGATAGATTAGTAATTATTGGTAAATTTCATATTGTTGTAGCATTATTTGTGTGAGTCAAACTTGAACATCAGTCCTCAATGTTGTTCAGTTGAAACTATATATGACTGGGGGTTACCTTTGCATAGATCATACTATGTTTCAATCAAATATGAATAAATGAACTATGGAGTTTGACTATCAGACTTGTATATTCATTTCTTCTTGAATACTTTCATAATATATGCCTATATTACTGTAAAATTCCTTATCATCCCACTTTGTTTTTCATATTTCAAAGTTTCATAAATCTTTTAAAAATATTAACAAATTTTGAGTTTTTTTATTGTGGACAGGTATAGAGCAAGGAGAAAATGCAAAACCAGTGACTTCTAGATGCATTTATAGCCCACCCCATGTGCAACAATGGCATCACTGAAAACATGCATTCATACCAATGGCTTTTTAGCTTTAGTTTTTTTTAGTTTTAAAAGCATAATAAATTAGTAGTTTGCATACTGTAGAAAGATTTTGTCTTGAAAACTATATATATAAAGTTCTTTGTAACATATTTATATATAGTTTGAATATACAGTGAATTATTTTCCAGCATTGTTGTTTCAATCCTTTGAGCAGATTTGTTGATAAACGAGTTCTTTGTAACATATTTTATATACAGTTTGAATATATAGTGAATTATTTTACAGCATTGTTGTTTCAATCCTTTGAGTAGATTTGTTGAAGTTTATCAATAAAAAATGGCATAGTTGATGTTTATCATGTACTAGTTGTTTATATATGACTAGTTGATAGAAAAATAATGATTAAAATGACCAAATGTACTACCAATAGATGGAAATTAGTTAATACAAATGACTAAATATACTACCAATTGATGGTAATTAATGATTACAATGACTAAATAAATATGGTCATGAGATAAATGACCGGAAATAAACTACCAATGGTCACGTGACTAAATATACTACCAAATTGATGACTAAATATACAACCAAATTACCAAATATACTACCAAATTGATGACTAAACATACTACCAAATTTATGACTAAATATACTACCAAATTAATGACTAAATATACTACCAAATTTATGACTAAATATACTACCAAATTAATGACTAAATTAATGACTAAAATTTGTTTGGTCATAAATTTGGTCATGAGATAAATGACCGGCAATAAACTACCAATGGTCACTTGACCAATTTTTGGTAGTTTATTTAGTCATTTATTTCTGTTTTTCTACTAGTGAAGGGAACCAACCCTTCATCTAGAGGTCTAGCTTCAAGTTTTGCAAGGTCCCACACCTAGAAGCTATTACCATTGTATCACAGGGTCTTGTTAGATCGCATTCAACAAGAGGATACAATCTCAATGATAATAACGCCATCTAGGTTCCTCTTGAAGAGAACACCATCCACCAAAGCATATGGAATATATTGTAGCCTGAAGTGTCTTCTTTTAGTTCTTTCCAATCCATAAGGATACTCACCAGTGGATAGGAATTTGGCCATATCTATTGTCTAAGAACTCACATCTATTGGCTCAGCTGTAGGTTGTTCCTCATTCAAGTGGTAAGATGAACTCACTTCATCTATGGAAGTCAGAGGTAGTTGTTCACACAACCCTTTGCCTCTGATCGACTTAGTGGCCTTGATATTCACATCATGTTGTTTTGTAAGGGAAAGGGGGAAGATGGGTTTTTATTTTTATTTTAAGGGTTTATGTGCAATCCTCATTTCCCAACAAACATGCCAAGGGCTTATCAACCGAGTTGAATCTCCACTAACCAAGAGCAATCACCTATCATGTTGGGTAGCCACTTGGGAAGCTGTGGACTCTTGGATGTGTCAAACAATGTCTCTATCTAATGTTCAATTATGCTTAGAAACCCTAATTATGAAAATTAGTAAGCAAATTATCAAATTATAACAAATCCTTTTAGACTAGAACAAAGGACAGATATACTTAACTTACTATTTTTTTAAGTTTAGAAGGCAAAGAAGTCAGGGACACGGGGACTCGCACCCAAGTCCAAGGTACCAATTTCTTGTTGCAAGTATGTGCCTAATCGATATTGTCATTGATGTCAACATATCTTTGTTGTCATTGGTGTCAACTGTATCCTATCTTTTTATTTGTTTAGAACCTTTATATGTTGAGGACATTGAGAAAATTAGCCCCTCCAGAAGAATCAGAAAGTAAACAGTGAATCACAGTGAAGACGGTGAGTTGTATACTGAAGAATAGTCTAGAAAATTGCTCCACATTTCTTGTTGACTGAAGATCCTAGTTTGTGGATTGTAATTTATTTAGAGGCATGTTTGAAGATGCTAAATCCTAGGTTTGATTTTTTGGTGTGAAGAATTGAGTGAGTTACATTCACTAGAGTAAAACCTGCTTGTTTCTAATTATTCACTAGTGACAAGGAGAAAGTATTTTGCTCCGCATTTCTCTGTATTGAAGTGTTTTACTCTGTGGTTCTAGAGGGAAGTCCAGGATGATGATAAGTGCCTACAATTACAATGGTTCATGTTTTGGTGGTCTACAAGCTATCTTTCTTTTATAACAGTTGAAGACAGTAAAGTTCATGTGGTTGCTCCTGGTGATTTCAACATTCTTATGGATACCTCCTGATCATGTTCCTACCTTTACATTGGTCCGTGTTAAGGAATTGAGATCGTGTTTGAAGATTATTCCCAGATAATGTAGCGTATAACCAATCTTAGCCAACTTGGTTAATTCCAGTGATTGCGGAGATCTCTTGAAGATTATGGAAGCATGTTGTGGCATGGAAGATTGTGTTTGAGTCCTAGCTAAGGCATGATATGATCTGCCCACATCTATACTACATTTCCTTTGCATATTTTTGAATTAGGTCAAGACCTATTTTGTAAATGTTTGTAATGCCGACCTTGGAGATTGTTCTAATGGTTGATGATTGTAATGCTGACCTTGATGATCATTCCAAGGTTGATGAAATGTATAAATACTTGTAATTGAGTTGCGGAAAAGGTGTCATTGGTGCGAAGATGCAAAGATAAAGAAACTTAGGGTGAGAAGGCAGAGCAGAGCAGAGGAACTATTGTACTTCAATGTTTTAATCTCAGACATGAAGAAGATATTGATCTTGGCAGTGAGCTACCAGTAGGGTTTAATAGTCCTTAGGGTTTAACAACCCTCATTATAATCTTTCTAGGTTTAGGGTTGAGGCAGTGAGCCTGCTAGACCTAGCTGTACTTCATGGTAGTGAGCCAACATGTTCTATGCCCATGGAGTGACCAAGCCTAAATGCCATTTTCAAATATTGCAATATATATTGAGAGCTAATCCTCTCCATGGTTTTTCCCCACCTTGGGGTTTTCCACATATAAATTTGGTGTCTCTTGTGTTTGATGTTGCATCTGTATTTAAGGTTCTGATTTAATGCTTTCATTGTTTAATCATAATAACTGTGGATAAGGTGTTAATGTTTAAATTGCAAAAGTGGTTAAGTTTTTCGAACAACTAATTCACCCCCCCTCTCAGTTGTCTGGTGCATTCCAACAATTGGTATCAAAGTCACGTCCCTTCAAAAAGAGTCTAACAACTCAAGGGAGATCCTAAATGGAGCTTCAAGAAAAATAGCTACTTACTAATGTACCCAAATGCTCATCAAGAAATAATAAAGCTGGTTTGTCTGAGGAAGTGTTTTATGAAGATAAGAGTGTCAATAATCTAAGGTGTTCTGATTCAGAGGTATGTACCAACAATGAAGCTTTGTTTCAAGGTGACAATTGTTGGGTGATTCATAGTAGTTATTTAAATCACATGATTGGTGACAAAAGTAAGTTTGTAAGTCTGGAAAGATGTGATGGAGGGCTAGTTAGGTTTAGAGATGACTACACTGCTAGAATATGTGGAAAAGGATCAATCAATCTTAGCAATAGACAAATTACTGATGATGTTTTTTATGTTAAAAATCTAAAGCAAAGTCTCTTAAGCATTGGATAGTTATGCAAAAGGGGATTTAGTCTTGTATTTGAGAATGATACTTTTGAAATCAAAGAGAATTCTAGAGCTACAATGGCCATTGGAAAAAGGATAGAAGAGAATCTTTATTATCTCAGAAAAAAAGTGACATTCTTGGGCTCAACTCAGACCAATGAAAGCTGGGTTTGGCATAGATGACTATGTCATGCAAATCTTGATGATTTAGTAAAGATAGGCTTAGTTCAAATTGTAAAAGATATGCTAAAAGTTGATTGCTCAGATAACATCATTTGCAAGAAATCTCAAGATAAAAGATCGTCAAGAAGAGTACTACAAAAATCTTCCACTAAACGATTGGAATTGACCCATGCAAGCCTTTGTGGTCCTACAAGAATATGAAGCCTTCATGATGACAAGTACTTCATGTTTCTCATTGATGATTATTCTAGAATGACTTGGGTTAGATTTTTTAAAACATAAATTAGAAACTCTAGATGCACTCAAATCTTTTAAAGAAATAGTTGAAAATGAGCTAAGCATGAAAATCAAGTGTTTGAGGATTGGTAAAGAAGAAGAGTTTGCCTCCAACAATTTTAATATGTTCTGTGAAACCAATGGGATAAAGAAACAAATCTCTATGAAGAAAAAGATAATGGAAGAAGCAAATAGGACTATTTAGGAAACTACAAAATTAATGATGGAAGAGGCAAATCTGTGAGAAACATTTTGGAAGGAGGTAATTCAAACTACTGTCTACACACTAAACAGAGTTCAGGTAAAAGCCTAAAATGAAAAGACTCCTTTTGAATTATGGTATGGAACAATACCCATTGTGAAATACTTCAAAATCTTTGGAAGCAAATGCCTTATCAAAATAGAAAAGGATGATGGTAAGTTTGAGGAGGGCATCTTTCCCGTATATTCATCTTGGAACAAAGCCTACCACTGCTACAACAATAGATTGGGAAAAATTGTTGAAAGTACAAATGTCAAAGTTAATGAGAACACTCAAAAGCACCCCAATTCAATCAATAAGGAACTACAAAATGAAGCACAAGAAGGTTCCCAGACCATCAGTGATAAAACAAAATGTGACGTATGCTTTATTGTCAATGTTGAATCTAAAGTAGCTGATATTGACAGAAAAGGGCACCAAATTTCTCTGGAAGACATTAAGAAGTCTAAGGAAGAAAACTTGGACTCAAAAGAAAATATGGTAGAAGAAAATAGTTACATTCAAGAGCTAAATAAGGAAATCAAGGAACTCCAACAAAGTCTCAAAAAGAAAAGCAAAGAATTGAGTTTGGCAAATGAAGATAAAACAAGAATGGAGGATCATCTGAGCTAAGTTGTGAAAGAAAAGTCAGAAGAATGTGAGAAATTGGCAGAAGAAATTGTATTTTTGAAGTCTAATCTAGAGCCAACCAATATCTATAGAGAAAAATTCAAAATAAGGTCTGCAAAACTTGATGAGTTGCTAGCCAGTCAAAAGTATCTAGATGATAGGCAAGGCTTGGGATTTGAAATGGGAGAAAGCTACAATTTAGAACAGGTCAGATCTAGAGAAGGAAAAGGCAGAAAACCATCCAGTGAGGAACCAAAGAAGAGGACCTAAAAGATCTCTAGTTAGACAACCAAATGCTTAGAGGTATCCATCCTTCAATGGTTACTAGTTTAAATGCAATAAGTATGGTCATAAGGCTACTCAGTATAGAAGTAGAATGAATCAAAATGTTCCATCCTTCTTTGGTAAATATTTCAATTGCAAAAAGATTGGTCGCAAAGTAAATGAGTGCAGAAGTGTGTCAAGATTATTCAATGAAAAGTGTTTTACATGCAATAGATATGGACATATGGCTAATCAGTGTAGATAAAGACTAAATTCAAAAATAGGAGAAATCAAAGTCAGAGAGATATTGTTTGTCTAAATTGCAACAAGCTTGAACACTCTACCAGGTCCTGCAGAAGCAAAAATTCAAAGAGAGACTATCCCATAGTGAAAAGGAGAACAAAGTAGAGAGTAGACAAAGGTAAAAGGAAGATTGGTCTGGTAGAAACCAAGAAAGAGATGAATCAAATATGGATCAAGAATGATGTTACTAAGATCAAGGATGGATCCGCACTAGTCTCTGGTGTAGATACCTTCTCTGAGAAGTAAATTGAGAAGCTCTAGCTTAGGGGGAGCAGTGTCAAAAATCAAAATCCCCCAGCCAAAAAGTTGGTGCTAGAATCCAGCATGAAGATATATGGTTGAATCTGACAAGACAAATCCTATGGAAGAGAAACCAGAAGAGGATAAGCTAATACAAAACATTGCAGAAAAATTTCAATCGACTGTAGAAACTTGATAAGGTCAGGGAGTCATCCTTAGTTGATGTAAAGGAGGAGGATGATAATGACCATGATGATGCCATTATTTTCTCTGGAAAAAAAAAGCAAGGCCAGAGGTAAGAAAAATGCAGAAGATGGAGGAGGTAAATCAGTGGACAATTCACAGGGAAAAAGAAGGGGAAGAAAGGCAAAAAGACAAAGAAAACAGTAGAAGGCTATGCCAATGCTGATACAAATAATGATGTGTTCATGATTGACGAGGGTCAAAAGAAAGGAGTACCTACAATTCAGATGTATCTAAGAATCAAAAAACAAGGAGGTTAAAGGAAAGGCTTCAATAAAAAAGGAAAGGTAGGAAAGATAGGCAAGATCAAAAGAAGAGGAAGAAAAATACAAGAGGGCAAGCAGAAGTAAGAAGCTTGTAGGTTGGATTTAATGAGAGAGTAGTCCTCTGCCTATGGATACTTTTGAGTAGCTCAAAGAAAAGTTAGGAGTTATTACCCCTCCTACTCTAAGCTAAGAAGCACAAGAGTGCATCAGTCTGGTGGTGCTTAGAGTTTCTTCTCCAGATCCAGATTGATGTTTTTAGGGTTACTTCTCAGGGGGCGTAGTCAGAGAGTTCAAAAGAGAGATTGGATCAGAGAAATAGAGTGCAAGTATGTCCCCTTTGCAATTGATGTCATAGGGGGAGAGAAATGATGTGGAAAACTCAGAGAGAAAGAGTGTAGATGTGTAAAGAGATAGGGGAGAATCTTGTCTTGATGGTTGCAGTTTTTCACATCATATGTTGCCATCAATGACAAAGGGGGAGATTGTTGCAAGTATGTGCCTAATCAGTGTTTTTATTAATGTCAACATATCTTTGTTGTCATTGGTGTCAACTGTATCCAATCTTGTTATTTGTTTAGAAGATTTATATGTTGAGGATATTGAGAAAATTAGCCCCTCCGGAAGAATCAGAAAGTAAACAGTGAATCAAAGTGAAGACAGTGAGTTGTAACTAAAGAACAATCAAGAAGATTGCTTCATATTTCTTTTTGACTGAAGATCTTGGTCTGTGGATTTGAATTTATTTAGAGGCATGTCTAAAGATGCTAAATCCTACATTTGAGCTTTCGGTGTGAAGAATTGAGTGAGTTACATTCACCAGAGTAAAACTTGCTTGTTTATGATTATTCACTAGTGATAGGGAGAAAGTATTTTTCTCCGCATTTCTCCACATTGAAGTGTTTTTCTTTGTGGTTCTAGAGGGAAGTATGGGATTATAATAAGTGCCTACAATTGCAATGGTTCATCTTTTGGTGGTCCGCAAGCTATCTTTCTTTTATGACAGTTGAAGACAGTGAAGTTCATGTGCTCCGGTGGAAATAATCTCATGGATAAAGAGGTTTGAGTTTGTGCGGTTGCTCCTGGTGATTTCAACATGTTTTTAGATACCTCCTTATCATGTTCCTACCTTTAAATTGGTCCACATTAAGGAATTGAGATCATGTTTGAAGATTATTCCTAGATAACGTAGCGTGTAACCAGTCTTAGCCGACTTGGTTAATTCCAGTGATTGTAGAGATCTCTTGAAGATTATGGAAGCATGTTGTGGCATAGAAGATTGTGTTTGAGTCCCAGCTAAGGTGTGATGTGATCCATCCACATCTATACTACATTTCCTTTATGTATTTTTAAATTAGGTCAAGACTTATTTTGTAAATGTTTGTAATGCCGACCTTGGAGATTGTTCCAATGGTTGATGATTGTAATGCCGACCTTGATGATCATTCCAAGGTTGATGAAGTGTATAAATACTTGTAATTGAGTCATGGAAAATGTGTCCTTGGTGTAAAGATGCGAAGATAAGGAAAAGGGCGAGAAGGCAGAGCAAAGTAGAGGAACTGTTGTACTTCAATGTTTTAATCTTAGACATGAAGAAGATATTGATCTTGGCAGTAAGCCTGGCAGTAAGCTGTCAGTAGGGTTTAATAACCCTTAGGGTTGAACAGCCCTCATTATAATCTTTCTAGGTTTAGGGTTGAGGCAGTGAGCTTACTAGACCTAACTATACTTCATGGCAATGAGCTAGCATGTTGTAGGCCTGTGGAGTGATGAAGCCTGAACATCATTTTTCAAAGATTGCAATATATATTGAGAGCTAATCCTCTCTATGGTTTTTCCCCACCTTGGGATTTTCCACATAAAAATCTAGTGTCTTGTGTTTGATGTTGCATGTGTATTTAAGGTTATGATTTCATGCTTTCATTGTTTAATCATAATAACTGTGGATAAGGTGTTAATGTTTAAAGTGCATAAGCGGTTAAGTTTTTGGGACAACTGATTCACCCCCCTTCTCAGTTGTCCAGCGCATTCAAACATTTCTTTGAGGGGTTCTGAACTCATTTCAACACTGATCTGTACTGCAACTTTAGTTTTCATAAATTCCAATACGGAGGACACAGAGACTAGCACCCTAGTCTAGGAAAAGCATCAATGTCCTACTTCTTTCTAGATCCCAAATCCTTTGTGTTTGTTACTCCTTCCTGCAACTCCACTTCACGGAACTTGATACCTGTAACCTACAATCACAAGGAGTGTGGGAGGGAGTTCTGGTGTTTAGAGGCTTGCCTTGGTCAAGCCCTAGAGAGACATTCAAGTATCCTAAACACCATTGTCAGATGAGAGTGCGTATTCCGGTGGGATAGAGACAAAAATCCAAATGATAAATGATTAAAAACATAATTGATATCACCTTGTCGTGAAGCTCTCATGGAAGGAAGATGTTCTTCATGCCATGAGGAGATGGACGTCAAATCTGTAAACACAAACACAATAACAATGCTCTTCTCTGCAACACAATGAATATTTTGAATGCTTTATGATCACAAGTATACATCAAATCCACCTAGTTTCCATCTAGTTTGCAAATGAAACCTAATCATGCTTACATATGCAACTATAAAGATTCCCACTGAGAATTTCACAATTCAAACTTTGGATGTCGGCATAGGACCTAATTAACGATCATAAAACCAACATTTGAAAGTAAGGCTGTAGACACCCAAAATTAGCCCATTTCATTATTTAGGCATTTATTGCATTTTTCACCACTCACCTTCATTTTGTCTAACACACTTATATTTCATTTTCCTCTTCATATCTTTAATTAATTAAATAAATTTTATTTATTTAATTAATGTTCATTATTCTTCTATCTTCCATCAAATGATTAAATAATTTTAAATTATTTTATTATCTTATCTTTCTTCTAAAAATAAATAAAACCAATGTTTTGTTTATTTCCCCTATCATACATATAAATTAAATAAATTTAATTTGTTTAATTTATATTCTATCCCTCCAACATTTCCTCACATTATTTAAATAATAAATTAAATAAATGTTTTTATTTAATTTATTATCCATTTGCCCACCTTCCATTTTTCTCTAAAATGCAACTCACCTTTGAAATGGAAATAAATCAAAGATCAAATTAAGAAAAAAAGAAAAGCCAAGTTATCTCCAACAAAGAAATGGAAATATCTTTTTGTGAAAAAGCATCTTGGACACTTGGCACATACACATTTTTTCTCCTCTCTCACTTGTTTTCATTCATCGATCTCTCCTTTTTCTCTCCACCATCGATCTTCCACTTTCCTATTCTATATAAACCCTCTCCTTCTCCCATTGTGAGGTTCAAATCCATTAGCATTGGCATTATCTTTGATTGAATCCAGTAGTATCATCATTATCTTTGCATGCATGTCACCTCTCAAGTAATTGTGAACACAATCAAGGTAGCTTCATCAATTTTGGTTTGCAAGTCAAAGCAATCCACACTCAAACTAAGAAATCACATTATTTGGGTGTTTTTTTTAATTTGCATGTTGTTTTTATCATCTAGACTTGATTTCTTGAAGGTGTTAGGGTTAGATCTGGTTTTGGATTGTTTAATCTGTATTTTCCCCATCACAAAATGGCACGCCTGGTGAGACTCACTTCACTTGATTATTTTTGTGGGTTTTTGTTATAAAAATTCATGTTTTTTTTCTAAGCCCTGTTGTCAAGTATTGTAGAGGATCTATCATAGGTGATCACTTGGTCTCAAAAAGACTACACCATTACATCTGGGAGACCATTGGTATGCTCGAGAAGTGAGTGCCATGCAAGGGGGAGCTAGTGCTACCAAACATCTAAGCTATCCACTTTGAATAAGTGCAGTTGGAGCAATTCAAGTGGGAATCTAGCAGATATTGTCCTTGCCTAGTCTAGGTTGTACATGTTTGTGGCTGGCTTGTGTGTCTGTGACTTTTGTTGTGTGTTCTCTTAATAAAACACTACCAATAAAAAATTACCACATCATCCTCAACCTACTTGTCATAGCACATATCCTAATCATTACACTTTATCTAATCATTCCAAGCCAAATCATCCTAGTCATTCTTTCAACCCCATCCTAATCAACCCAAGTCATCTAACCTCATCATTATACATTATCCTCTTTCTACTCCAATCCTCATCATTCTACACCACGTCAATATTAGAAGACCTACACCCTAATTCCAACACCTCCTCCAATCACTTTATCAAGAACCCCAACCTATAAGCCAACAAACCATCCAAAGACTCCAAGGCCTCATCCAAAAACTTCAACCAAGCCAATCACCTCAAATGCAACATCTCATAGCACAAGCCCAACACCTCATAGCCACTTGTCAATTATAAGCCCAAAAAGTATATCATCATTCCTTGTCCATTCAACACCAACCAATTCCACCTCATTCCTATGTGGCATTCCCCTTCATTTCATACCAGTCTAATCAATCCACATATCATAACAATTCCTCATCAACTTATCATATTCCATATCAATATAATCCATAAACATTTCAAATTAATTCCACATCACCTAATCCTACACCTTTCCATGTCAATGCCACATCACCATACCCCACTTCTTCCAATATCAAACAACAACCCATACCCCAAGACCTTTTACCTACACATCCTACCATTTCATCTCATTACCAAACCCATTCACAAGGCAACCAAGTATCCTTACAAGAAGCACATGCAACTTCAAGTGGCCCTTTGTACATAAATCAAGTGAACCCAAGTCCACTTTTGTAACAAGACCTAATAGACTTAATTCTACTTTTACAACAAGACCTAATAACCTTTGACTCAAGTCTAAGTGACCCTTTGTACATAAATCAAATGTCCTTAAGTTCACCTTTTCAACAAGACCTCATATTCTTTGATGAGGGAGATACCAATCTAGCCAATGTCTCCTATGAGTCACCTTAACCATCCAATCACATGCCAACATATGAGCCTACTAGTCCTATCTTGGCACCACCATGTGATCTTACTCCTAGTCTTCATCCATCTAATCCCCTTATCTTTCCATCTAGCCTAAGTCCTAGCCCATCTCATCCCAATATCCATCTCACAAGCTCTAATCCAATTAGTCTTCCACCTAATCCCAATCATGAG
Source organism: Cunninghamia lanceolata (assembly GCA_027924645.1). Lineage (NCBI taxonomy): Eukaryota > Viridiplantae > Streptophyta > Pinopsida > Cupressales > Cupressaceae > Cunninghamia > Cunninghamia lanceolata. Next base: position 4,745,170 of record BSBN01000738.1, read on the forward strand.
CCTTCAGCTTCCATCACCCCTCCACCTACAAAAGATGTGATTCAAGGACTACTAGCATGGGATAAACCATCCCCATGTCAAGTATCCATTGATGAGCCTACCAAAGAACCTTTGAATGCCATGTCCACTTCTTCAACCCCATCATGTGGTCCACAACCCCTCGAGCCTATTGAAAATTTTCCTCCGATGAGTCCATCATGCCATCATGTTGTTGACCAAGAACCTATCCAAGATTCATCCACTTCTATTGAAGCAAACCAAGAGCTATGTCAAGATTATAATCCAATGCATGTGGAAACATCAACCCCTCATCCGAATCAAGGTCAAAGCATCTCTAAGTTCAAACTATCCATGACCTATATATTTTCTACAATCAAGATATTATTTATGATCATAACCCTATTCTTGAGCAAAGTGATCCCATTCATAGCCAAATTAATCCTATTTACGCTCACCTTTATGATCAAGATTCTATGTATGATCATGAAAACCACGATGAGTCTCTTAGCCAAATTTTATGTAATTCATGGTCAAGAGGTTATCACTCCACCTATCCTTCCTCCCATGATCATCCATGAGCAAGATATATGAATTGATCCTATCCATCCTCCATTTAGTCCTATCCAAAATCCCACAACATCCACTTGTCATGATGAAACACATGCCTCCCAAGCAAGCATAGAAGATCAAACCAATAGCTTGGATCTACATGCACATAATCAAGATCCTAATCATCCATCCACCTCCACTTGGACTATCCACCTTCATTCATGAATTTGTCTCCCTAGGAACACAACAACCTTTGTCCTCCATCTCACCTTCTTCATCCAATAAGGAACTCGTGTCCAGTGTTCCACCTACACATAGTCCCATAGTCAATCACATGCTCCAAAACATGAATTATTGAGGTAAAGGCTTAGACCTTCTTAAACAAGGTATTTTGGAGCCTATCCATGTCAATGTCCCTCCACACTCATATGGCCTTAGATATGCACCCCAAGGTAAGCAATCTAACGATGTTGATACCACCTCCATTCCTTCTAAGTCCACCACTTCCTATCACAAATCCCATCATATACCTAAAACATATGTTTCCATTCCACCTCCATCATCTTATAAATGTCAAAAGCATGTGACCGTACACCTTCCACCATCCAATTTGCCTCCGCTACTTCCAACTCCTAACATCCCTCCATTGAATCTACCTCCACTACTTCCAACACCTTATCCATCCATCCATAAATCTTCTAAAACTCCCAATCATGACCAACAAATGCACATATTGTCTAAACATGAAGCTTCCTCTCCCTCCACTCACTCCATGGGATTCCAAAGAAAAAATTTGGATGCCTCCACTTATAAAGCAAAAAATCCTAAAAACCCTAATGCCTTAGGGTACAAATACAAAGAATCAAAGAAAAATCCCTCCAAGTCCATACCTCCACAAGAAAAGTCTAAAAGAAAAATGGTATGGGTCCCTAAGCAAAAAAGTAAATCAAATGACGCACCCTCCTCTCAAGAATCCCAACCATCCACTTCTGCCCAAAATTCCCATTCCATCCAAAAGTCTCAAATTCCTCCATCCCACATGAAAAAAAAATATCATAAAAATACTAAGTCTATGTGGGTCCCTAAATGCCTAAATCACCCATCACTAAGAAAACATCCCCATTGCTTCCTACACCATCTTCCCCTCAAAAGCTTCAATGTTTATGATAGTGTGTGCAACCATTGGTCATGATTCCCTTCCTTCCATCCCGCAACAATTGCACATAATTCCATCTCCCCACCTTTCATCCATTATCCTACATATCTTCCTCATCATTTTCCCATGGTCCATGCTTTTGCATAAGCCCTCCATCCATAAGTCCTACATAATCCATATCATAATCCACTATTTCCCTCCATAATCTACATCATAATCCTCCATCTACCTCTTTAATGCAATCTCCCTTACCGACATCTATGAGTACACTTGACATGGTCCATGCAATAACATTCATCTCTAATGGGACTATCACCTTTCATGGAACTAGACACTTGAGTCTCTCCCATCCATTTCCACTTGTCCTATCCTATCAAAAAAGTCAAAAAAAAAGAAGAGAAGAAGAAAAAAAATGAAAAAAAGTAAAGAGAAATCTTTTTGTCCAACGGTGAAAACCTGGTAAACAGGTGCCTTGGATAAGTACCATGATGAAAACCTAGAAAATAGATGTCATGTGTAAATTGATCTTATATGTCACCTACACTTGGGGGCACCTTGTCTCATTTGCCATATCATTTTCAATCTATCTTATCATATCCTATCCTATCATCCTTGTCCATTACACCCACCTACCCACATACCTATCCTATTGAATCCATTCATCCTCCCTTCCTCATCTTGATCTTGATAAAGATTAGGGGAAAAAATGTTGAAACATGCTTTGGGCATCTCTTGATATACCTCCATCCCTTCCAAACTAATCCATCCTATCATTCTAACATCATCTCATTGTCATAAGCTTAATCCTATCATAAGTCCTATCATCCTGAGCCTTTCCATGTAAAACCCTAAGTCCTAGACCTCTCACACATACATCCTTTCCACTCCACTATCACCCATCCTTTCATCCATCCAATCCTACCTACTACCTCCTTGCACCTAGACTTGATTTCCTCTTGTTATTGGTATCTAACAAAAAGGCTATCCCAATTGTAAATCCATTGACATCCCAAAACATATCAAAAAATACAAAAGAAAATCATAAAATGTCCTAAAAAAATCATAAAAAGTCTTGAAAAAACCCTAAAAAAATCATAAAAAGTTCTGAAAAAAACCTTAAAAAATCACAAAATGTCCTGAAAAAAATACAAAAAATCATCAAAATATCCCAAAATGCAAAAAAAATCACATAGCCAATAACAAATCCAATCAAATCAATCCAAATCACATCAATCCACCCTATCACCATCTCATAATAAATCAGAACGACATCTCATTTCTATTATTAAGTGCCTTGATCCTATGGACAAGGGTATGTAGGCAATCTGGAGTATGAAGGAAATATCCAAATTTAGGCACAAGATGATACTCCTCTTTCATCTTCCATCTTTCTTCTAATCATCTTTCTCTTCATTCGTCTCACCTTCTTCTTCCATCATCTGTCTCCCATCATCAATAAACACCTAGAACTACATATCATCATGTCTCATCATCGTTGCACGATCCTTTGATCCCATGGATATAGTGTATGTAGGTAGTCTGGAATATGAAGGAAGTATCCAGTATGTAAGCACTTACAATTCATTCTTCCATCCCCCATTCATCTCTCCTATCTTCCATCTTCTTCTCTCTGACTAACTCAAGCAGAACCAAACTATGCATGTTGTGATAGCTCAAGCACTTATCAAACCAGGGGTAAGATAAAGATATTTGTCTACATGTCTTAAGCCAACATCTGCTATATCAACCTAGAATCTTAGCCTTCAACAGGATATATCCTTCCTTTTAACAAGGCGCTATCTATTCCATCCAAGAGCACCCTAAATTTGGCAAGAGAACATCATGGCAGTGCCTTTGTTTTCTTTTGATTTATCTTTTGTCCCCTTCTAATACCTAGTCAAGACTACCTTGATCTGTCATAACTTGGTATGTTGCGATGAAGTATGGATTGGGGCATGGTCATTTTCTTTTGTATGCTATGTTTTGTGGGATGATCTTATTCTCCTACTATGCCTAATGGTATCTTGTATGTGTTGGAACTAACATCTTACATATCAATATCTTTTCCATCTGAGAAGCTAAACAACCTCTTATGCATTAAGACTATTCTATGCTAAGACTATTTCCCATACATATAACCAACAAAGTTTCATTTTGTTTAGTGGAAATAAGTTCAAACCCTTGCTTGCAGAGTCGAAGTCCATCTCAAAATAGCTAATATTCATATCTTGTATATTGACACGGTTGTATTAGTCTGTAGTGTATTGGATACTCGACACTTTGGTCTTTATACCTTGGTGCATAATATCTAGTGCTATATCAAACATAAGGATTATAAATCTCTAATTTTATTCGCACCCATATGAAGCTACCTTCATCATCCACTCATCAACCGAATAATCAATGGTTTCATCATCATTCTTCTGTTCATCACCCTCTTGGTCTTCATCATTATCTTCATCCTGTCAAACAAGTGTGTTAGATGTGCATCACCCTAATCCTTTTCTTCTGAACCAAACTCTAATTTTTCTGTTTCATCCCTTCTTTCACCCACCCAATGCCTATTTTCTTCCCATGAACCTTAGCTTTTCATCCTTCTGTCATCTTGTCGCGAGTCAACCCAGCCTTTTCCCGGTAGTCTGGTTTTCCTCTCGAGGGGGCATCATTCACCAGTTTCACTAGGGCATAGCCTGTTTATCCAACATATCATATCTTATTTGAAACATCACCCTAACAGACATTGTCTCAAAGAGGGGCAAAATATAGACACCCAAAATTGGCTCATTTCATTATTTAGGCATTTATCGCATTTTCACCACTGACCTTCATTTTGTCTAACACACTTATATTTCATTTTCCTCTTCATATCTTTAATTAATTAAATAAATTTTATTTATTTAATTAATGTTCATTATTCTTCTATCTTCTATCAAATAATTAAATAATTTTAAATTATTTAATTATCTTATCTTTCTTCTAAAAATAAATAAAACCAACGTTTTGTTTATTTCCCCTATCATACATATAAATTAAATAAATTTAATTTATATTCTATCCCTCCAACATTTCCTCACATTATTTAAATAATAAATTAAATATGTATTTATTTAATTTATTATCCATTTGCCCACCTTCAATTTTTCTCTAAACGTGCAACTCACCTTTTAAATGGCAATAAATCAAAAGTCAAATTTAATAAAAAAAGAAAATCCAAGTTATCTCCAACAAAGAAATGGAAATATCCATTTTCAAAAAAGCATCTTGGACACTTGGTGCATGCATGTTTGTTCTCCTCTCTCACTCGTTCTCATCCGTTGATCTCTCCTTTTTCTCTCCACCGTTGATCTTCCTCTTTCCCATTCTATATAAACCCTCTCCTTCTCCCATTGTGAGGTTCAAATCCATTAGCATTTGCATTATCTTTGTTTGAATCCATTAGTATCATCATTATCTTTGCATGCATGTCACCTCTCAAGCATTTGTGAACACAATCATGGCAGCGTCATTGATTTTGGTTTGCATGTCAAAGCAATCCACACTCAAACCAAGAAATCACATTATCTGGGTGTTTGTTTAATTTGCATGTTTTTATCATCTAGACTTGATTTCTTGAAGGTGTTAGGGTTAGATCTGGTTTTGGATTGTTTAATCTAGATTTTCCCCCATCACAAGGGTAGACCCAAAATAGGGCTGGACTAGGGCACTAGCGCCCAAGTCCACCATGCCATTTTTGCTCAAATTTCATTAAAGTACAGCCCCCTAGGTCCTATTTGTCACAAGAACCAAGGGTTTTCTCATCAGGATTTATAAATGACATGCAAGATGCTCTAAATGCACTAACAGGACTCAAGAGCTAAACCTTAATAGGAAAAATCCCCCAAGGTTACTTTTTTTGACATAACATTTATCCCCCACTTTAGTGTATGTATAAATGCAAGGCTAATACATGCATTAAAGTACGGTCAACAAATACAACAAACATGCAAAGCATGGAGAAGACACGCAAAACACATTAAAGACAATAACAGGCATGCAAAACATGGAGAAGATGGTTATAGTCACGCAAAACACGGAGAAGACAACATTGAAGACAAGCAAAACACAGTGAATATAGTGAATGTAATGAAGACAATAATGATTTTCTTTTCTTTTTCATTTTCTCATATATTAAATATAGAATGCAAGTATAGGGAAAGGTATGCTGGCAAGAGACACTACTATGATGAATGACTGAATGTTATCATTGATGGCAACAGGACAAAGGGATTCCACACACAAGGCAAAGAGACTTTACTCTGGTAGATCATTTTGGTCTAACAAAGGATTTTGGTCTGGAAGGCTCAAATGGATAAGTATGGGTAAGTGACAGAGACTGGGTCAGTATGCCTCCATAGTTGAAGATAATTATATGTGGTTTAGGTATATTATTCATAGATACTAAGTGATCACATGCTTTGGTGTTCAAGTTCTGACTTCCTCCGGAAGTCGTATGGTGAAGTATCTAAGTCTAGGTGAACAAAGTAAAGACAAGAACAATACATAGTACCTGAGTAAAATGGTTCGCATTCCTCTGCTATGGCATATTTTGGTTTGCAGTTCTGAAGGTATGCTAAGAGATCAATAATGAATGTTGGGTATGATTTTTAGAGGCTAATACGGTCTACAGTAAAAGTTATGATGTGACAGTTGAATTGGTCAAGTATGTTCTTAAGAGACAAGCTGACAGGCATGTTAGATCCATATGTGGAGAAGATATATTATTTGAATAATTAGTTCAAGTGGTTGAATGATTGGTGCTGACCTATATGAAGATTGTTATATATTTGTTTGGATCTACATTGATGTTTGTGCACAAGATCAAGCCAACTAGGTACACCAGCTGTATGCACATTTTATGTCTAACTTGCCAACCTACTTTTGAGTTAAATCTTATTGTGGATATATTTATTGGATGGATTTTAGTGTTGAAGGGTGTGAATGGAATGAAACAATGTGAATTCAATGTGTGAATGATTTTAAGTAGTTGGAGGAGTAGAAAAAGTTAATAAGGGTAGAAAATATATTATATGTAGCAGAGCAGAAAAGCAGGGAAAACATCATGAAGACATTTGAGTCTATATACTAAGCCACCAATGGAGCTGTACTTTAGCATTCTGTAGATGCATTTGTAGCAGTCATTTCTTTTTAGTGAGCCAATCCTTCTTCTATCTTTTCTACTATCTTTCTGGCAGTGAGCCTTTTGCAGTGAGCACTTCTTGGACAGTGAGGTCTTGGGCATTGAGCCTTCATGTAATTCAGTATTGCTATCTTAATATATTATGAGCTAACACTCACCATGGTTTTTCCCTTTTTGGGTTTTCCATGTAAAATCTTGGTGTCTATGTGTTATGAATTTGTGGCTGCTCTTCTCATGTTTAATTTGATTTCATGTTATTAAATTTGGTAAATGGATTCATGAATGTGTAAATGAAAAGGTTTTAAGAATATTGATTCACCCCCCCTCTTAGTATTCTTTGCATTCAACAAGGTAAACACACCACCCATAGTGCAGGAGGGACTCATCACCACCAGTCTTTAGACTACACATGGGGCAACAAACATGCCAAACAAATCTCAGAGTGTAGGAGGGACTCGTCACCACTAGTATTTAGACTACACTTGAGAACAAATATGCCAAACAAATCCCAAAGCATAGGAGGGACTCATCACCACCGGTCTTTAGAGTATGCTTGGGAACAAACACGCAATACACACACACTTGGAAGACACAGAGAAAACATGGTAGACAAGTGATGGAGTGTACCTATTGCTAGGTTCATCATCATCTCAGGCACATTACATGCACACACTGATGATTGGGCTTCACCACAACAATCGTCGAAGACACGCTTAAGGGTTGAGTTAGTCATAGAACCACTCCCCGCCTCCGCAGAGGACTTTTGAAAATGATAGGATTATGCACTCTCCTTGAGAAATACACCATCCCTGCCTCACACAGAGGGCTTAATATAAAAAGGATATGCATAATATCCTGCCTCCATAGAGGACTTAAATGATTGCAATAGATTCAAGATTCACAAACACACATTGCTAACATCTACAACAAACAACTTACCTTATATATGCCCCCACCTTAAGGTGGTTGATATCGTGTACCAATATCAAGCACGTTAAGGCAGGGAGAAAACACACAAGGGAACACAAGCTCTCACAAAGCCCATGCCCCTTAGAGGTAACATGCACTTTATGATCGCTAAATGTTCCTACAAACACATTCCTGCAAGAAAAGTGTTAGTGTCCATATAATCATGATAAACAACAATGCATATGATCAATCACATAGAGAACCAAGGAATGCAAGATTCAAGATAAACAAAGTGCATGGAGCAGCAATATTGTTATGTTTTGTAAGTGTGATAAGACAAGATCAAGATCACACAGTGATTCTACTAGCCAAGCGTCAGATAATATGTAACAACCCCATCGTCATGTATGGACTTGGTCCATATTTTGATTACTCGCTAAAGCAACACTAGGTCCACATTAGTATACATTTTTTTTCATCATTTGCCCCCTAGATAGAACCACTAGAGGAAGGGAAACAATAAATCAAGAGAGGAGAAACAAGTGCCTTAGGGACAGTCATGTAGGAGGGTGCCCCCAAGTCACCAACTGCAATGCTATGTCAGGAAGACACAACACACAACAATGAAAATAGAGGAGAAGCAATATAGAAGAATGATGATACAAATAGAAGAAGAGTCACAATAGAGGTAGTCTCCTAGTATCCCTGACCTTACGAGAGTATCAAGGGTCATCCTAGGAGGCCTAAACAACACATAGCACATCATGGAGGTAAAGGGTTAGAAATACTTACCTGTAGGGACAACCGCACTAAGGGTTGTCATCGAACAAATCATCCTCTTCCCAATCTCAGAATGCTAGAGGAAAGAGGTGTGTAAGGTACCATAGCCCAACTTTTGTTCTTATCTACCAATTCTTCAGTGTTGAGTTTTTCTATGTTTGTTTCAATGTTAGTTTGGATGTTTTCTTGTTGAGCGGCAAGTCGTTGGGCAAAATCTTGTCTTTGCCTCCTCCTTTCTTTTGCTTGTCTATTCCTTCTTGTTTTAGTACTTACTTCTTTAAAGGCATCATTATGCTTTTCCATAGGGTTTTGTACATTAGAGGAGGAAGCACCATGTTCAAATTTCATTGGTCTCGGTATAATGTTTTGTTGTCTATGAAAGCCTCCTAATCCTTGTAAGGACGTCGGAGGAGGAACCTTAGTGTAGATACCATCTCTCCATGCACAAGGTGAGTTATGAAACTTCTCCTTATCCACATATATCACACCAATATTCTCAATATATCCATAGTAGTCTTGTGTTCATTTTCCTTTTGCTCTAAGGGGATCCTCAAACACATGTTCATCCCTCATTGTTTGTAAAGGAGGCTTGGCCACTCTAGCTATTGTTTTGCTTTGTATCATCTATAATTTAGGAGAGATTGGTCTCTTTGTGGCTCAGGTTCTATTTCAGGTTGCAGCTAAAAGTAATCAAGTGTGAAGTTCTTGTTCTTAGTCGGAGGTTGGTATGTATTACGACAGACAACACGGATCTCTCCATGCAAAGGGAATTATAGACATTTATGAATAGTTGAAGGGACAAAATTCATAGCCTTAAACCATGGGTGTCCTAGTTTTACATGAAAGAGGTCAGATAAAGGAATAACATCAAATAACTACTCTACGGCTTTGTCATACACTGAGACTAGTAGTTTTACGAATCCAAATGTTTTCATCAAAGATCCATTATGTGTTTTAATTCTCAAATATGACGAGTCATAATAGTTTTATGCCAAATCATGTTTAAGAAGGAACTCTTCTATAACTAAATTTGTCAGGCAATTAGGGTCTATGAGCGTTCCATGCACAGGTATTTCTATTATTTTCACTGTAATGTAAAGAGGCCCTTTAGTATCTACCATTTCTTTGTCATGAGGTGTAAATGTTATTTCAAGTTCAGGGGCTCATATTTTCAAATGTGGCCTAGGAGGAAGCCTAACATTATTGTTGTATTGAGAAGCCATGTATATGTTTTCAAATGAGTGCTAGATCGGATTTCAAAAAGTTTTCAAAACTTATGCAAGAGCAAATACAAAAGTGTGTATGGATATGACCTAAAATGCTTGATTTTTCAACTTTTTCCAATGCAAATCACTAGGAGAAAAGGTGTTGTGACAATTAATAGTCTAATTATGCAAAAAAATCTTTCACAACATGCTTTTGAAGTAACTCTAGACTGATGATAAGTTAAAACCTAACGAAAATAGGCCAAAATATGCAATTTTTCACCAAATCTCAATGCAAAAGAGTATGACAAAGGGTGTTGTAAGGAAAATGATGATGGATAGAAAATTATAATAGTAATAACATCCACCTAATTCCAAAAAATCTATCACAATATGCTTGTAGTGCCACTCAAAGTCAAACCCTAGTGAAAATATAGCAAAAATATGCAAATTTTCATAATTTTTCAATGCAAAGGCCTAGTAGAAAGGGTGTTGTAAGTAATATGAGGAGGGGAAGTAGATAATAACCCTAATAATAGCCAATTAATATAGAAAAATCCCTTACAACATGCTGGTTCCCAAACCTGTACACATCAAACTCTAAAGATTTGCCACTTCTTATGCTCAAGTTCAATGGAAGACTTGGCCAACAGAGTGGGAGATTGTCTCTTATCTCCCCTTCACTTCAGGTTCTGCCACACCTAGGAGGGATCCCTTTATTCACAATCAATAGATGTATCTTTCATTACCAGGTAGAATGCTCTCATGTATGCACCAAGATTTATAAGATCAACCCCAGATTGGCAATGTTCTTGGATTATCTAACTTATTCACATAAGAGAACATGCAAGACCCTAACCTAAAACAAAATAAAACATCAAATAGTTTGATTCAAATGATTTGTATTTAAATGTAATGATTTAGTAGACCCTTTGGGCAAGTAAATCTTGGAGCAATGCTTTATTTGGGCAATAGAGTCAGACCCATCACTGCAAGTGTTCCCTCATGACAACAAAACTTCATATCCAGAGGACCCAAAATAAAATATTACTGCCTTCTAGTAACATATCCAAGAAAAGGTATTATCTATGACCATACTTCACCAATCCATTGATATTACACACTTTCCCCCATATCTGATCTAAAGCAAATTTAATCTACTCCTTGAATAGATGCAAAAAATCAGATATGCAACATAGCAGGTGTACATTGAGGAACTTAGAAACCCTTGGTAACTTTGTTCATAAGAAAAATGCTAATACCCAAGGAGATAGTCAAAATAACACACATAGAAAGTGTTTTTCATATATCTCAATCTAGAAAGAACATTGTCATTCAGAAATTTATACATTTACAAAAGAAAAAATACCTCTGCGCCCAGACACAAGAGCTTGTTGATGATTGCAATATACAGCCTTCCTCCTAACGTCAGAAAACTGTTGATGATTGTTTTGATGCAATCATAACAATAAGTTAAAATTCACATATAATGAACTGAAACTATACTTGAAAGATAAGAAGGAATCATTTGAGATTCAACTAATCCCAAGTCTACAATGGTTCGGTTGGTCAAGTTCAGTTGGTCAATGTGAAGCTGTAATGTTCAAGGGGCCTTACGTAGTTTAGGTTTGTTTGCTGGTTTATTGGACTAAGAATATGCAAAAAGATCATGAGATATGTCAATACTTTTCATTCCTTTTCATAAAAGTGTTAGTGTGCTGTAAGTTTTAGATGGTTTTCTTGAATTATTGCAGCTTTCTCCTTCATGCACTTATGAAAACTGTCTACTCTTAACTCTGTTATGCATGCTTCTTCAAATTTGAGACAATTTCCTTTAGATTTCTACGTTTTAGCTAAATATTTCAGATGGGTTGGGAAAAGTTAGGAAAATCTAATCTATACCTCATTTAATCTACCGAAGGATCTAATTGTTTCTGTTATGCACTATGTAAATACCATAGTAATTTGATCAAATCCACAGTAAAAACCTTAAATGCAAGTTCTGAGCATTTTCACAAACATACATTTAAAATTGCAAGCTCTCAAAGAAAATATTTCGAAACACAAAGAAGAGCAGGAGAACACTCAGAAGATAGATGCAGAACTCCAGATTCTATTGTATTAGAAACGAATAGTCATACATGATTTACAATGTAGGAATGACTCTTAGTTTCATTGATCATACTATAGAGAACTTACAAGCTTTACAGATACAGTAAGGCAGCCAGACATTCCACGCGCACCTTACTGCAGACAAACAGGCGACCTCCTTCTTCTACTTCTAAACTATGCCCAGAAAGACTCTACAATTCTGGCAAAATACTAAAATCCCTGTGTGCTTCTAAAAGAAAAAATCCCTGTTGTAGCCCCTGTTGTAAAGTATTACAGTGTAGAGAGGCACCATATAAAGACATTCTGATTGGCCTCACTACAGCAGAAACCTAACTGAACCCCTAGTTCAAACCCCTGGTTACAGCAATAAATACAGGTGAACCAGCTCTTCAAAATATCTCTGAGCAGTGTCAAATCTGGGTGAAATATTGCCCCTTCTAAGAAGTTCCGGCAGCTTGGCAATAACTTTTGTTTGTCTGTTGTAGTAATACCCTCAGCTGCAACTTTGTCCTTTATTTGAATGGCCTTGACTTCTTCGCACTTCATCTTTATCTTCCTGCTCCTGAGATTGGATTTCCTTCCTCCATGAGGTCACTGTGTTGAATTTCCAGCTGCTTCCTCAACTGCAAGCCTGCAAGACAAGACAAGCAATAAGTATTACATTTATCACATAAACAGCAGGAAATTAAAATAATCGTTTAAATCCAGGTGACTGTGCAAAATTGTGGAAATTGGGTCCAAAATACTCTTAAAACGCGTTCAAAACGCATACAGACTGCTCAAAACCCATCGGGTCAACCATCGCTGACCGAAAAAATGCTATGGGCGCCAAAAAATGTTTTAAAATTCCACCGCTATGTACATTCCCGCCCATCGGCGTGACTATCACCATCGGCGGGCCCCAAAATTCCTTCGCCGATGTTCTCCGTTGGGCCGATGCCCTTTTCCTTTGTTTTCTGCCATCGGCGTGAGAACCGCCATCGGCGTGTCCAAAAAATGTATGGCCGATATTCGTTATTTGGCCAATGGCCTTTTATTTCGCTCATCCTCCATCAGCGAGAGTTATGCCGATATAGCCCTAGTGGCTTGTATTCTTCCTCATCGGTGAGAGATACCCCCCTCGGGGTGACAATTTCACATACTGCCGATAGCAAGACTTAAAACTTTCGTCTGCATGATATTTTGGAAAAATGATGCTCCCCCTTCCGAAGGTCCAGATGACGTCATCAGGATGTTTCGCTTCTGTATATTGGGGAAAAGAATGACATCATCATCATCATCATGTAGAAGGAAAATAGGAGGATATGAAATATGATCCTGCTGCTGAGGAAAGGAATATGATGGTGATGTCATCGTCATATCCGGGCTTCATTAAAATGCAAATGATGATGTCATCATCATATTTAGTTAAGATCAGGGGATAAATGTAATATCGGGTCACCTAAGGAGCATGATCAGGTGGTGAATGTAATATGACCCCTTTGCGGCGAAGGTAACCCTCTCGAAAGATCAGGATGATGATGATCATCAGGATATCCGGGGCTTTTGTTGAACTTAGAATATGACGTCATCATCATATTCGCGAACGGGATCATGTTTTGGAAAATATCCTGCCGAAGGGAAATGTGATGATGATGTCGTCCTAATATTTGATTCTTTGTTTATCAGGTTAGGATGACGTCATCAGGATATTTGCAAAAGGTCATATTTCTCGGCAGGAGGACTTTATGAAATGTCAGGTTACATTAGGAATATGATCCTCCTCATCGAATATCATGATGAGGTAACCATCATGTTCCGCCTTAGGAGCATGAGGATGAGTTGAGGTCATCATCAGGTTAGCGCTAGGGTGATATTTAAAATATGATCATGCTGCTGAGAGTATTACCCCCCCTTAAAAGATAGGGTGATCATCATGATCATATAAAAAAGGAGATCAGGAGGATATGATGACGTCATCATCATATTAGCGAATATCAGCAAATATGACCCTCCCTTGAAAGATCAGGATGATGACCCTCCGATAGGATTTTGACATGCGCATGCAAATATGCAGATGGTGGATTTTCTAAGCAGGGTGATATTTAAATATCAGCATGATATTATAATATCAGGTGATGTAAAAATATCATGATGCTCGTTGTTATGAAATATCGGGTTACACTCAAAACATGATGCTCACGATGCGCATAAGGTCATTTGCCAGGTAAAGGGCACTATCACCTAAGATTGACGTCCGGATATTTTGACTGCATGATTTTATCAAGTGATAGATCAAGATCATGATGACCTTGACAACATGACTGAGGATATAAAAAATATGATGATCACTTGCGATTATCAGGTTTGACCAAAACCTTGATTGTGCATAACTTCCACATATGGACGAATTTTCAAGTGATGTAAAAGGGAAACCTGTATGGAATTTCAAGCTCTTTCTATATATGAGGTCACAGAAACAAAATATGAACTTTGACAAACTGACCTCATGATGATAACCTACCTCATCCCGACCTTCATGATGATGATGCACCTGACTCATTTTTACCAAACCGCCAGAAAGCAGACAAACACAAGCAGAAGCAAAAAGCAAAGCGACAGCAGGGGTCCTCGTTTTGCTAAGGGGCAAAATGGGGCGTGTTGTGAACATCACAACAACTAGCAACCAAAACAAAACAACTAAATTCAGAGTGTTTAAGGAAACTAGATGAAATGAACTCATAACTTCCGACTATCCCTCTTGCAAATTACTATTCAGCTTGAGACTCAAAGTATTCAATAAAGATGCATGAATTTCTATTTTCAGTTTAGTTGTGTGCACGTGATTAATTATCCTCATCTTGAAGATTGGTTGAACAAACCAGTGACTGACATTAGCCTACATAGGTGAGGATATTCCCTCATAGCCGACCGGATAGAGCCTTGCTGCCAGCGAGCGTCCATAGCCCTGGCAAGGTTATCGTTACAATTCTCCTAAGTAGAGCCCCACTGCCAGCGAGCGTCCATAGCCCCGGTAGAGTTACGTAGATGGCTTAATCTGGATTTTCAGTATAATCCGCTTTATTTATTTATTTATTTATTTTTTGTTTTCTAATTTTAAAAGATTTCATAAGATATAACAATTTGTAATTTCATGATACAAGGAGTGGACACTTGCTGAAATTAAGCTGAGAATTGTAATGGTAGCAAGGGTAACCTCTGATTTTTCACCTAATAGCTACACTGGTAAGTTCAACAAACCCAAGGATTTTAGGTGTGTCATCGTGAGAAACTTGCTTCGAATCCTCAATCACATTTATTGAATACAAAACTTCAGAAGATGAACAACTCTCTACATTTATGACAGCAACAAGTTATGTGTAAATTGCAACTGATTAACTTGAATATCCTAAATTTTATACTGTTTTGAATGGTTTCTAGTTTTGCTCCTTAATACCCTAAAGTAAAATAAAGATCCCTGCTGAGGAGACAACAAACAAACCAAACAAACAAGCTGTACAAACAACACAACAAAAGAAAAAACTGTACAAACAGAAAGAAACAAAAAGCAAAAAACAAACAGAAGACAAACTATACAAACAGCCAACCCAAAAGAAAACAGCAAAAGAAGAACTGTACATTACCCACAACACTTATTAAGAAAAAAGGACCGCCCCCCTTTTACCTCAAGCCTGGAAGTAGTGTTTCAAATGCTGGCCATTAACTGGTAATGGCATATCTTCTCCAGTCAAGGTCTTAAGTCTAAAGGTGTTATCTCCTATTATTTCTGAGACTTGTAATGGACCCAGCCATAATTTATCGAATTTTCCATGGCTTCCTTTCTTTTCATGTGCTTTGTCCCAGCACAACACTAAGTCTGATATCCTAAATGTCTTGACTCTTGCCCTTTTGTCAAACCACCTCTTAACAACCACTTGGTGTTTGGCAAACTTCTCGAGGGCTTGACCTCTTTTCTCCTCTAGTTGTAACATTTGCACTATTCTAGCTTCCCTATGGTTATCAAAGCCTAAATATTCATTAGCAAACTTCCAGGTTGGTATTCTCAGATTAACCGGAAGTATGGGATCAGTCCCATAAACTAAGTGATAAGGTGTGCTACCTAAAGCTATTTTAAACTTGGTCCTATCTACCCATAATGCATATCTTAACAGGGTATTCCACTCTCTAGGACTTTTGGCAATTAACCTCTTGATTATGTCTAATAAAATTTTGTTTGTTGATTCAGCCAGTCCATTACCTTGAGGGTAATAATTTGAAGAAAACCTTAAAATAATCCCATATTCAAATGCCCATTTAGAAAATTTTAAAGAAGAGAAAGCAGGGCCGTTATCACATACCAATGAATAGGGCATTCCAAACCTGGTGATAATGTTTTCTTCAAGGAACTTGATAACTACCTCAGTTGTGGAAAATTTGCAGCAAGTGGCCTCAGTCCACCTTGTACAATAGTCTGTTACCGTCAATATAAATTTGTGTCCTACAGAAGATGGGGGATTGATGACTCCGATAAAATCCAAGCCCCACTGTGCAAACGGTCTGGACTCAATCACAGGTTGCAGTGGATTGGCCGAATTTCTCCCTTTGTCTGCTGCAGTCTGACAGGTGTGGCAACTTCTGCTATGACTCTTAGTATCTTTGAACATAGTGGGCCAGTAATAGCCCGCCCTCAGTATTTTGCGTGTTGTAGCTAAATGGGAACCATGGCCGGTTCCGTACTTGTCATGTAGTTCTGTCAACACTCTATCAGCTTCAGTTCTGTTTATGCATCTCAGATAAATTCCATCATGGTTCTTCCTGAATAGAAGACCTCCTTGCACCATATAATTCTGTGCCTTAATCTTCAAAGCTCTCCTCTGAGAAGCCTTCATCTTGCTTGGGTACTTTCCAGCAATCAGGAAGGTGCTTAAATCATCGTACCAGCCTGATGCGTCTTGGGAATTCAATACATATTGTTGTTTTATCAGATTTGGATCCATGTTTGCTATTGTCTGCACCAACGCCTGCCCTCTGACCAGCTTTGCGGGAATGATCTCTATGTCGAATTCTTACAGTGTGGTGATCCATTTGGCTCTTTTTTCTCCAGGCTCGTTTTGCATCAGCAACATTTTTACTGCTGCGTCTGGTACTATGGCTTTAATCTGGCTGCGCAGAATATAGTGTCTAAATTTTTTCACAGCCTTCACTAATGCGAATGCCTGTCTTTCGATATCTAGATATCTCAGCTGTGTCAAGGCGGCCGTGACAGAATGAGAAGATGCAAAGGAGTAGATGTAAAACGGGCTTATGTACTCTAGACTTGCCAATACAGGGGCATCAGAAATTGCCTCCTTGATATCTTCAAACGCGGCTTTGGCCACTGGTGTCCATTCCATCTGTGCATCTTTCTTCAACATGGCATTCAACGGCTGCACGATCTCTGTAAAACCTGTTATAAACTTCTGAACAAAGTTAATTTTACCAAAAAATGATTTCAATTCTTTCCTACTGTTTGGTATTTGCAAATTTTTTATGGATTCTATTCTATCCGGATCAATTGAAATTCCATTTTCAGAAATGACATGGCCTAATAATTTACCTTCAGTTACGCCAAATATACATTTCTTAGGATTAAGGGAAATCCCATACCTTTCACATCGCTTGAGTACTTTTCTGAGGTCTTCAACGTGGGTGGATGCATCCTTGGAATACACAGTTAAATCATCCATATACACAACAATGCATTTACCTAATAATCCACGGAATGCAACGTCCATGGCCCTCTGAAAAGTGGCACCTGCATTGATTAGACCAAAAGGCATTCTTCTATACGCATAATTTCCCCATTTGCAAGTGAAGGTGGTTTATAGTCTATCTTCTCTATCAATTAAGACCTGATTATAACCTGAAAAACCATCTAAAAAAGACATCATCTTTGCGCCATTTACTGCTTGCAGTACTTCGTCTATTGGGGGCAAAGGATAATTATCCTTTTCAGATGCCTTGTTTAAATTTCTAAAGTCTACGCACAACCTGATGTCTCCATTTTTCTTCCTCACTGGTACCAAGTTAGCTACCCAGACAGAATGTCTGACTGGGAAAATTATTCCAGCGGATAGTAATTTTTTAACTTCCTCAAAGATTAAAGGCTCTAGAATGGCATTTACAGGCCTCTGTTTCTACCTAAATGGTTTGACTTCTTTTCTTAAAGGTATTACATGAGTTATGATGGACTCATCAAATGTTTTCAAGTCTTCATAAGTCCATGCTATGACATGTTTATATTCTTTCAGAACGTCCAGAACCTCTTTTCTAATTTTCTCAGAGCAAGCTTTCCCAATTAGTACACTTTGTGGATTTAGCTCAGTCCCTAAGTTATGTAAATCACACCTACCCCCTTCTGTTTTGGGTAAGTCCTTCTGTCTTATTACTCCGTCGAAGTCAAAGATGTGTTCTAATTCAATTACTCCTTTTGGTAAGAAGTTGCTCTTTAAGTTGATCATATCTTCTTCGTCCCATGTTACTTCAGGCCTTTCTTGTTCATCAATGATTTGGGCCTCAAATGCCTCATTACAAGTCAGAAAATTAATAATTTGCTGATCCCCTCCAAATACCTGAAAGTGTGTAACGTTGTCTGGTATACTGGGCACGCCAACTAGTTCAACAGCAAATCGTCTTAATCCTGACAGTGTCAATGGTTCTAATGTACTAGCAGCAACTGCTAACGCATCTGGCCTATGGTTCAGCTCTCTAGGAATGTGTTCTATGTTAAAAGCATCAAACGAATCCATTAAACTCCATACTCTATGTCTGTAACTAATTATTTTCTTATAATTGCAGGCATATAGTTTCCTCACTTGTCTGACTACTAATTCAGAGTCTGAAAGTACTCTGATGGTTTTTACCCCTTTCTTGATGGCCATGACAAGTCCTAAAATTAGGGCCTCATATTCGGCAATATTGTTAGTGCAGGAAAATTGTAATCTATATGCTGCCAAATGTGATTTACCTTGAGGATCTATGAGTTCAATACCCGCACCTGCGCCCTGTTTTGATTTGGACCCATCACATTTTAACGTCCACATGCCATCTTTACTTTTCTGATCTTTTACCTTGGCATACTTTGTCCCTTTTATTGCCTGTGGGGTGTTGTCTTGTTTATTCATGGGTTTTTCCGTTTGGTTATCTTGCATATGTGGGTTTTTAGTTTGTAACTCAGAAAGATAACTACCCTTGTCCTCTATTTCTTTTCCCAAATCTGGAATCAAGGCATCTATATTATCCTGAACATATCTCTGTGTTGGATCAGGATTCTCATTTTCCTCTTGTGACTCTACCCTCCCTATGCACTTTTTGTATTCATATTCAATGATGTCTTTGCATATTTCACAATTCTCCTCAGAATGTTGCCTATCATGGACTCTACACCTATTTTTATATAACTTACATTGGACTGGGAGATTGTGTGTAACGCACTCTTCCACCTCTCATCTAATGGCACGACCAAATTTGTCTATTGCATTGTTTTCTTCATCTGAAGAATTTCCGTCAGACTCAATGAATAGTGCCGTTCTATTGTTGACACACTTCTTTCTAATGTTTAACATCATAATCTCTTCAATCTGCATCCCATTGTTGGTAATTCTATAGACACCTGGTTCAACAGCAGCATATAATATTTCATTAGTTCAATTATACTCTGTTATCATATGTTTCATTCTGGGCTCTGCCTCTATTATGATCTGGTTTGGGATGCCTCTCCACGGTAACCACATGTGTGAAAAGTCAGTAGCCATATATCCGTTTAATGTCTTGGACCAATCTCTACTTAGCAACATTCCATAATTTATGGGTATATCCACTACTTGAATGTCAATGATTTGGCTTACCCTAGGGTCTGAAGCTAATTGCACTTGAATGTTCATGAGTTCTCCTATCACGCTAACCTCGGTCTTATCTAATTGCGTGACAACCTTGGCAGATTTGGTGGGAGTCAGCCCGAGAGTTTTACATATTCCTAAGGGCATTACATTGGCTGAAGCACCAGAATCTACCATGCAATTGTGTATATTCTTCCCACCCAACCTAACAGTTAACAAGAAAGGTTGAGTATCCCTCTTATCCGCATGTATTACCACATTTGTATTGGAAGGCTGCTCAACTTTCTTGCCTTTCTCCTTAGGTGGTGAATCACTATTAGGAACAGTTATATCAGCGGACACCTTGTTTGTTATGGATGTATCCAGGGATTTTAAAAAAGCATTTTTGATCCCTGGGGTCTTCAATAATTCATTTAGAGGTATACTGACCTTAATTTTCTTTATTTCCTCTGATAAGTAATTCATTAATCTTGTTGTCTCTATTGCTTCTGTCTTACTTATTTGATCCTTTTGCACTGTTGTTCCATTATTTGTGTGCTGACTAGCTTTAAGTATGGCAGGATTGTTGCTAGCATTCTGATCTGGGGGTGTATTGATATTATTCGGAGGAGTGGAAGTGGTGAAAGGTCCTCCTGGCCTAGGGTTGTTCCTCAAATTGTAGGTGTGGCTTTTATTTGTCTATTAAAAGGCCTGCACCTCTTCTGTTTCATTTAATATCTCATTTTCAAATTCAAAAGGAAACTGAAAAGCATTTAACACAAAGGCTGATTCAGGATAAAGACTTTCACAATAGCATGGTTCATCCTCTAGCAATTCATCCTCTTTCTCTTCTGCAGTTGCAAAGGTAAACGTTTCTAAGACTAATGCTGTGTCATATTCTGAGGGTACTACCTCATTACCCTTAGGAATGAGAAATTCAGAGGTAGGAGGCTGTACATCTACGTTGAAAATACTAGCTGCCAAGTGGAACTGTGGACAGTCGTGCTCAGCATGGGCATTGGTATTGTGAAATCTGCACCAATTTTTGGGTGCTGTACTAGCCATTTGTATGCTAGTCATTTGTTTTGTACCATGATTATCTGTATTCTCAAAAGGAGAAGCCAGAGTACCATTGTTGGGCCCAGTGCTCCATGTCTTGGGTGGCCTAGGTTGATTCTGATTTCTGTTATTATTGCCCCAGGTCCTACTATCTATCACTGGCCCCCTATTTTGTATTGGTTGCCCCTGACTGGGGCCTTGATGCTGACTGTAGTTTTGGTTCTGATTGTACTGCTGATTTTGATTGAGACTATAATTCTAATTTTGGCCTTGGTTGTGATTTTGATGTGGATTGTAGTTTTGGTTGCTTCTTCCATAGAGGTTCTCATTTCTTAGCTGTGTCACTTCGGTTGTTAATCTTTTCAAATGTGCAGTAATTTCTTTGATTTCTTCCCTATCCTCTTGTGCTTTTGCCACAGTTACATCCTTAGGAAGTTGGAAGAAAGGCTGACCATTATTTTGACTGTTATTGGAAGTACTAGCCGTGTAAGGAGTTATAGCTTGGATTGGAGTAGGATTATACACAGGTGTGTAAGAAGGAACCGGATTTACTAGTGGAGCGTGCTGCACAGGGACTCCACTCCATGGGTGTGCCTGATTCTGCACCCCAAAATTTCCTCCATTGACAAATGGACTATAAGTTGTATGCCTCGTTTCTTGGTTCACTGAGGCTGCCTCTTTATAGGCTTTGGATATTGAATCTATGTCAGGTTTTCTTTTGACAAACATGGCGGTTAAAGGATCCAAGGCAGCATAGTACATAGCCAACAAGGGAGCATCATCTATGGTATAAGGGGCTACCAACCTAGAATAGGCCTTTTGAAATCTGTCATTGAAATTATCAATTAGCTCTCCCTCACCTCGTTTTATAGCAGCTAATTTATGATACAAAGCGCAAGGGTCAATGGGTCCTCTAAATCTTGACAGAAATGCTTCTTCCATAAGTGCCCAGGAAGAAATGTAACCATTGGGTAAATTTACGTACCAGCTAGAGGCCTGCTCATTAAAGGTGTAAGGAAACAATCTACACACAACATCCTCGTGCTCTAACATAGCCCTAAAACATGCTTCCTTAAATATTCTAATATGATCTTCTGGGTCCTGATGCAACTGGTATTTGGGACATATCTTCTCCAGATTTTTTGGCATCTCATAATAATCATTGAAGAGTATGGGAGAATTGACATCGAAATAAGCCATTGCAGGTGTTTGAGCTTGACTTGAACTTGCAGGAATACCTGGATTGATTGGTGGATTAGGATTTACAGGAGGATTGAGACCTCCAGGAGTGCCTGAACCAAGATTTAAAGATTTGAACAGTGATCTGTCAGGACTTACAATACTACAGATGTTAAAAGGTGACCCAGGAGGTGTTCCAGATGAACTTCCCGCTTGTGATATCTTTGGATTCCAAATTAAAGGGTTTTTACTTCGCCTTGTATTAGGTAGTTGCACAAATATATCTCCTGAACTGGATCTAGACCTAGTCACTCTATTGCTGTCGTTAGCCAGTTTGAAATGAAACCTAACTCAAGAAGGCCCTCCTTCTAGCGCCAGAAAACTGTTGATGATTGCAATATACAGCCTTCCTCCTAACGTCAAAAAACTGTTGATGATTGTTTTGATGCAATCATAACAATAAGTTAAAATTCACATATAATGTACTGAAACTATACTTGAAAGATAAGAAGGAATCATTTGAGATTCAACTAATCCCAAGTCTACAATGGTTCAGTTGGTCAAGTTCAGTTGGTCAATGTGAAGCTGTAATGTTCAAGGGGCCTTACGTAGTTTAGGTTTGTTTGGTGGTTTACTGGACTAAGAATATGCAAAAAGATCATGAGATATGTCAATGCTTTTCATTCCTTTTCATAAAAGTGTTACTGTGCTGTAAGTTTTAGATGGTTTTCTTGAATTATTGCAGCTTTCTCCTTCATGCACTTATGAAAACTGTCTACTCTTAACTCTGTTATGCATGCTTCTTCAAATTTGAGACAATTTCCTTTAGATTTCTACGTTTTAGCTAAATATTTCAGATGGGTTGGGAAAAGTTAGGAAAATCTAATCTATACCTCATTTAATCTACCGAAGGATCTAATTGTTTCTGTTATGCACTATGTAAATACCACAGTAATTTGATCAAATCCACAGTAAAAACCTTAAATGCAAGTTCTGAGCATTTTCACAAACATACATTTAAAATTGCAAGCTCTCAAAGAAAATATTTCAAAACACAAAGAAGAGCAGGAGAACACTCAGAAGATAGATGCAGAACTCCAGATTCTATTGTATTAGAAACGAATAGTCATACATGATTTACAATGTAGGAATGACTCTTAGTTTCATTGATCATACTACAGAGAACTTACAAGCTTTACAGATACAGTAAGGCAGCCAGACATTCCACACGCACCTTACTGCAGACAAACAGGTGACCTCCTTCTTCTACTTCTAAACTATGCCTAGAAAGACTCTACAATTCTGGCAAAATACTAAAATCCCTGTGTGCTTCTAAAAGAAAAAATCCCTGTTGTAGCCACTATTGTAAAGTATTACAGTGTAGAGAGGCACCATATAAAGACATTCTGATTGGCCTCACTATAGCAGAAACCTAACTGAACCCCTGGTTCAAACCCCTGGTTACAGCAATAAATACAGGTGAACCAACTCTTCAAAATATCTCTGAGCAGTGTCAAATCTGGGTGAAATATTGCCCCTTCTAAGAAGTTCCGGCAGCTTGGCAATAACTTTTATTTGTCTGTTGTAGTAATACCCTCAGCTGCAACTTTGTCCTTTATTTGAATGGCCTTGACTTCTTTGCACTTCATCTTTATCTTCCTGCTCCTGAGATTGGATTTCCTTCCTCCATGAGGTCACTGTGTTGAATTTCCAGCTGCTTCCTCAACTGCAAGCCTGCAAGACAAGACAAGCAATAAGTATTACATTTATCACATAAACAGCAAGAAATTAAAATAATCATTTAAATCCAGGTGACTGTGCAAAATTGTGGAAATCGGGTCCAAAATACTCTTAAAACGCGTTCAAAATGCATACAGACTGCTCAAAACCCATCGGGTCAACCATCGCTGACCAAAAAAATGCTATGGGCGCCAAAAAATGTCTTAAAATTCCACCACTATGTACATTCCCGCCCATCGGCGTGACTATCACCATCGGCGGGCCCCAAAATTCCTTCGCCGATGTTCTCCGTTGGGCCGATGCCCTTTTCCTTTGTTTTCTGCCATCGGCGTGAGAACCGCCATCGGCGTGTCCAAAAAATGTATGGCCGATATTCGTTATTTGGCCGATGGCCTTTTATTTCGCTCATCCTCCATCAGCGAGAGTTATGCCGATATAGCCCTAGTGGCTTGTATTCTTCCTCATCGGTGAGAGATACCCCCCTCGGGGTGACAATTTCACATACTGCCGATAGCAAGACTTAAAACTTTCGTCTGCATGATATTTTGGAAAAATGATGCTCCCCCTTCCGAAGGTCTAGATGACGTCATCAGGATGTTTCGCTTCTGTATATTGGGGAAAAGAATGACATCATCATCATCATCATGTCGAAGGAAAATAGGAGGATATGAAATATGATCCTGCTGCTGAGGAAAGGAATATGATGGTGATGTCATCATCATATCCGGGCTTCATTAAAATGCAAATGATGACATCATCGTCATATTTAGTTAAGATCAGGGGATAAATGTAATATCGGGTCACCTAAGGAGCATGATCAGGTGGTGAATGTAATATGACCCCTTTCCGGCCAAGGTAACCCTCTCGAAAGATCAGGATGATGATGATCATCAGGATATCCGGGGCTTTTGTTGAACTTAGAATATGACGTCATCATCATATTCGCGAACCGGATCATGTTTTGGAAAATATCCTGCCGAAGGGAAATGTGATGATGATGTCGTCCTAATATTTGCTTCTTCATTTATCAGGTTAGAATGACGTCATCAGGATATTTGCAAAAGGTCATATTTCTCAGCAGGAGGACTTTATGAAATGTCGGGTTACATTAGGAATATGATCCTCCTCATCGAATATCATGATGAGGTCACCATCATGTTCCGCCTTAGGAGCATGAGGATGAGTTGAGGTCATCATTAGGTTAGCGCTAGGGTGATATTTAAAATATGATCATGCTGCTGAGAGTATTACCCCCCCTTAAAAGATAGGGTGATCATCATGATCATATAAAAAAGGAGATCAGGAGGATATGATGACGTCATCATCATATTAGCGAATATCAGCAAATATGACCCTCCCTTGAAAGATCAGGATGATGACCCTCCGATAGGATTTTGACATGCGCATGCAAATATGCAGATGGTGGATTTTCTAAGCAGGGTATATTTAAATATCAGCATGATATTATAATATCAGGTGATGTAAAAATATCATGATGCTCGTTGTTATGAAATATCGGGTTACACTCAAAACATGATGCTCACGATGCGCATAAGGTCATTTGACGGGTAAAGGGCACTATCACCTAAGATTGACGTCTGGATATTTTGACTGCATGATTTTATCAAGTGATAGATCAAGATCATGATGACCTTGACAACATGACTGAGGATATAAAAAATATGATGATCACTTGCGATTATCAGGTTTGACCAAAACCTTGACTGTGCATAACTTCCACATATGGACGAATTTTCAAGTGATGTAAAAGGGAAACCTGTATGGAATTTCAAGCTCTTTCTAAATATGAGGTCACAGAAATAAAATATGAACTTTGAAAAACTGACCTCATGATGATAACCTACCTCATCCCGACCTTCATGGTGATGATGCACCTGACTCATTTTTACCAAACCGCCAGAAAGCAGACAAACACAAGCAGAAGCAAAAAGCAAAGCAACAGCAGGGGTCCTCGTTTTGCTAAGGGGTAAAATGGGGCATGTTGTGAACATCACAACAGAGCCAAGTTTGCAATAGAAAATACTTCCCAAAGTGTGGATACATTATATCCAAAGTCTAGAAAAATTCCCTAGGATATCCTTTTTCTTGGATCCCCCTTTTAATGAAAAAGACTAGCCCTTTTATAGAACAGAAGAGCTAAGCCATACTACACATCAGTCAGCTACATTTTCGTATTACATTAAAGATTGGGGGCCACAGACACCCATTACAATGAAAACTTCTTCATGAAGGCTGCTATAGTCACTGGAGAATTTATTGTACATGAATCAGCTCTATTAATTTACCTTCCGTGAACAACCCTAGGATAAGATTTCCTTGAAAAGATGCTCACCAATTTCCCTTTTGATGCCTTTGCAAATGTCCGCAACTGAAGAAATTCGCTATTTTGAATACAAACTGTTGATCACGATGAAGAGGCAGCGAGATCAATGCCTTGAAATGATTTGAAATACTCTGACCACATGTTGATGTCATTGAAAAGTACTCCACCAATGAAAATGCGCCAATCAGGATGCCTCAACACAACATGCCTATGGTACAAATCTAGAGAGACAATAAGGTCCAAATCTAGTGAAAATGCAAGGTTGCCAAACCCTAGGCATGAGATTTTGCAAGAAGATCACTATGATGCTACACTACTATTAGAAATCAGTCCTAATGAGTGTTTTAAAATGGTAGTAAAATCTAAAACAAGATTTTGACTACAAAGCCTAGTTAATGCAAAACTAGGTTTTTATGAAAAGTGCACAATTTCAAGCAATTTTTGTCAAAATAAGAACAAATGCAATGCAAATGTATTCTAAATGATGAATTTCTGTAATTTAAATCAGATCTATTGAAAATGATAAAAATTTAATGAAGTTGAATGCCAAATATTTCAAATTATGCTAAAATGCAAGCCTAAGATGCCAATTTTTTCAATTTTTTCAGTTTTTTTGTAATTTTTCAAATGCAATAAGATGAATGAATAAAAATCTATCAAAAAACATTCAATGAGGTGCCAAAAAGTTCAAAAACACGGGTTCACCAAAATGTTTTGTAAGGGAAAGGGTGGAAAATGGGGGTTTGTTTGATTTTAAGGGTTTATGTGCAATCATCCTTTCCAACAAACATTCCAAGGGCTTATCAACCGAGTTGAATCTCCACTAAGTGAGAGCAGTCACCTATCATGTTGGGAAACCACTTGGGAAGCTATGGACTCTTGGATGTGTTAAATAATGTCTCTATCTAATGTTCAATTATGCTTAGAAACCCTAATTATGCAAATCACTAAGCAAATTATCAAATTACGACAAATCCTTGGAGATTAGAACAAAGGACAGAGATACTTAACTTACTATTTTTTGAAGTTTGAAAGGCAGAGAAGTTGGGGACATGAGAACTCGTACCCAAGTCCAAGGTTCCAATTTCTTTGAGGGGTTCTAAGCTCCTTCCAACATTGATCTACACTGCAACTTCAGTTTCCAGAAATTCCAATGCAGAGGACACGGGGACTAGTGTCCTAGTCCAAGAAAACCACCAGTGTCCTACTTCTTTCCAGATCCTGAATCCTCTATGTCTACTACTCCTTCATGCAACTTCACTCCACAGGAATCAACACCTGTAACCTGTAATTACAATAAGTATGGGAGGGGGTTGTGGTGTTTAGAGGCTTTCCTCGGTCAAGCCTTAGAGAGACATTCAAGTCTTCTGAACATTGTTGTTAGATGAGAGTGTGTATCCCATCAGGATAGAGACAAAAATACAAATGATAAATGATTGAAAACATAATTGATATCACCTTGTAGTGAAGCTCTCATGGAAGGAAGATTCTCTTCATGCCATGAGGAGATGGATGTCAAATATGTAAACATAAACACAATAACAATGCTTTGCTCTGCAACACAATGAATATTTTGAATGCTTTATGATCACAAGTATACATCAAATCCACCTAGTTTCCATCTAGTTTGCAAATGAAACCTAATCATGCTTATATATGCAACTACAAAGATTCCTACTAAGAATCTCATAATTCAAACTTTGGATGTCGGCATAGGACCTAATTAACAGTCATAAAATTGACATTTAAAATTAGGGCAGACCCAAAATAGGGTTGGACTCGGGTGCTAGCACCCAAGTCCACCCTGCCATTTTTTCTCAGATTTCATTAAAGTGTAGCCCCCTAGGTCCTATTTGTCATAAGACCCAATGGTTTTCTCATCGGGAGTCATAAATAACATGCAAGATGCTCTAAATGCACTAACAGGACCTGGGAGCTAAACCTTAATACGAAAAAGCCCCCAAGATTACTTTTTTTGACATAACACATACTCTATGATCTTAGTGACCCAGCCAACTCTCTTTTCACTAATCTCAATCCCCATTATATAATCTCTCAAACTAGGATGAGAAACTAAAAGTTTAATATGATTATTTGTCTGCATATATCTACATTTTTTCAAAGATCTAACAATGAACAATACCCGTTTATCCATGGGGCTGTATCTGACCTCATAGTCCTTCAAGGTCTGATTGAAGAAGGCTAGGGACTATTCCATTGCTTTCTCATTCTGCTGCATCAGAATAGTAGCAATGTTGTTCTCTCCTCCATGTGCATAAAGGACAAAGTGTTTCTCATAATTTGGGTTCATGAGAGTAGGAGCCTGGGCAATCTCTTCCTTAATCTTTTCAAAACTAACCTTCCCTTCTTTAGTCCATCTGAAGATTACATCTTTCTTGAGCATAAGGGTTAGAGGCTTTACTAAGCCAACACAGTTAGGAATGAACTTCCTAACAAAATTGATCACTGTAAATCTTTTTTGTGAGCTGGTAGGGGAAGAGAAAGCAGAGCTAATGTCCTTTCAGGATCTATGTAGATCCCATCTCTAGATACTATTTGGCCCAACAGATTACCCTGAGAAATAGCAAAAATACATTTTTAGGGTTTAGAGACACCCCAAACTCCTTGCATCTTTGGAATACTTTCTCCAGATATTCCATATGATTTTCTCCCTTCTTAGAGAATAATGTAATATCATCCAGATAAATCAAGATGAATTTGTTTATATAACCTTTGAAGGCAATATCGATCATTGCCCTTTGAAATATAGCACCAACGTTAGACAAACCAAATGGAAATTTTGCATATGCCATGGTTCCTCATTTGGTTGTGAATGTTGTTTTAAATTTTTCCTCCTCTTTGACAAAGATCTGGTTGTAGCTAGAAAAGCCATCCAATAATAAAAACCTCTCTTCCCTTGAAACAGTCTATAAAATTTGGTCCATAGAGGGCAGAGGGTAGTGATCTTTCAAGGAAGCATAATTCAGATCCCGAAAGTCCACGTACAACCTTATTTCACCATTTTTCTTCCTTAGAGGTACTAGATTAGATAACCAAGTAGAATATTGAATGGGGAACATGATCTTTTCTTGTATGAGCTTTTCCAGCTCTTTTCTCATGAGCAACTCAATCTAATCTCTTTTCTTGTATGAGCTTTGCTAGCTCTTTTCTCATGAGGAATGGCTTGTAATTTGGATCTAGATCAATAGCATATTGAGAAAAGTTTGGTTTCAAGCCTTTCAAATCTTCATATGTCCATGCAAAGATGTCATTGTATTTTTGGGTAGGCTATATGAACTCTTTCTACTATGTATCATTACAATCCCTACCCAGCAGCAACTCCTTGTCTTGGGTGACAACAACCTTCCGGTAGTCTTCTCTTTTAGACGTCATATTCTTTCTTTTGCCCATGAACTCGTCATCTAGGCTGAAAATGGCCTCAAGGGTAACTAAACCCTTGGGTAGCTTGTTGGTTTTGATCTAGATGATTTGGTTGCCATAACTTTCTTGTAGCATGGGCTGCGCCATGGAAGAGAATTCCACTTCATTATGGATGAAGCTTGCAATCTACTCATTGCTATCAAAGATTTGCCAATGTATATCATTGTCTGGAACAAAGGGCTTGATTACCATTTTCACATGCTGATCAGGAGCCTGAAAGAGGTCTATAGGTGGAGAGAACTGAGAACTAACTGTCGCCAACTAGTTTGCCTAAACATTCAATTTTCTTGGGATTACCTGTAGGTTGAGAGCATCAAAACTCTCAAAAAGGCCCCATACTCAAGTTTGTAAGCTCTTAGGAGTTGGATTTTTGTGGCACATTTTCTTCTAACTTGGATAACAACCAACTCAATATCACCAAAGATCTCCAAATGCTTGATATTTTTCTTCTCAACAATAAGTAAACCATGAACCAATGCCTCGTACTCTGCTACATTGTTGGTACAAGAAAAATGTAATCTATGAGCAAAATGCAACTTCTTACCAGTCAGGGAGACTAGAAAAATCCCTGCACTAGCTCCATTTCTACTCTTTGTACCATCAAATAACATCTTCCATGGGCCATTGGAGTCATCACCTCACTTAAGTATAGAAGGGGCTAAAGAATTCCTTTCATGGATCATATAGTTGCCCAAGTCAATCCCCTCAGTGGTGTGATAAGGATCAAAATCATAGTGATCTCTTTCCCACTCATCAAGAAAAGGGTCAGGGATTGGAAGAGGTGAAGATGCTACATCTAGAGACTTTGAGTCATGCACTTCCTTGCCCTGAATCATAACATGAGGGTTCACCAGGTTGTGGTCATAGTTCTCTACATGATAATTTGAAATAGGTTTAGCCTTGATGGTGAACCTCATGTTATATCTTATCCTCAAAAGCATATGAGACTAGTCAGAAGAAAGGTAGCTACTTATTTTGGTTGTGAAGTCTCTTGACAGACAAATAGCAAAGGGAGGAAGATCAATGACTAAAATATCTTGACTGAAAGTCATGTTTAG
Source organism: Cunninghamia lanceolata (assembly GCA_027924645.1). Taxonomy (NCBI): domain Eukaryota; kingdom Viridiplantae; phylum Streptophyta; class Pinopsida; order Cupressales; family Cupressaceae; genus Cunninghamia; species Cunninghamia lanceolata. Next base: position 4,775,713 of record BSBN01000738.1, read on the forward strand.
ACATGCATGTAGAGTCAAGTCTAGTACCTTGATCACTCCAATAGTGTTTACAAAGGTTCCATCCAATTGTAATACTCTTGATGAAACAAGGGTATATTTGATGCCTAATGCATCTTCTATCTTCTTGTGCATGACTAAAACACTAGCCCTTGAGTCAATCATACAGTTGTGTACTAAAAATTCACCAATGATTAAGGACAAGTAGAAATGGGATGGCTTCTTGGCTGTATGTACTTGTTCTTCCCTTGGTTGCACAAGACTGACAAGGTTCTTTTCTTTCTATTTTGTTGATGAGTCTATTGGTACTGATTCAGCTGATGGGAATTGCTTTAGTGCTTCTTGTAACATATCCCTTTGAGATGGGATTGACATTACTTCCCACATTGAGACATTGATATTTATTTTCCTCATCTGTTCCATAATATTTAGTGGAACAATGGTTTCCTTATACATTGAGGGAATCCATGTTCCCTTCTTTGATTTATTTGCAACTTGTTCAAGCACTTTTGAACCTAACAAAATTTCTCTTGTAGCAGCAAATCTATTTCTCTAAATTAGAATTGTGGCACTAGCCACCTTTGGCTTTGAAACAAGCTCTTTCAGTAACATAGTAGGCATGGGGGTAGCCTCCAACTGCCTCTTTTTGGATCTAGTATTATCTACAATAGGCATAAAAACACTATCTATATGAGTAGATTTGCCAGCTCTTTTCTCATGAGGAATGGCTTGTAATTTGGATCTAGATCAATAGCATGTTGAGAAACGTCTGGTTTCAAGCCTTTCAAATCTTCATATGTCCATGCAAAGATGTCATTGTATTTTTGGGTAGGCTATATGAACTCTTGCTATTATGTATCATCACAATCCCTACCCAGCAGCAACTCCTTGTCTTGGGTGACAACAACCTTTTGGTAGTCTTCTCTTTTGGATGTCGTAATCTTTCTTTTGCCCATGAACTCATCATATAGGCTGAAAATGGCCTCAAGGGTAACTAAACCCTTGGGTAGCTTATTGGTTTTGATCTAGATGATTTGGTTGCCATAACTTTCTTGTAGCATGGGTCACGCCATGGAAGAGAATTCCACTTCATTATGGATGAAGCTTGCAATCTACTCATTGCTATCAAATATTTGCCAATGTATATTATTGTCTGGAACAAAGGGCTTGATTACCAATTTCACATGCTAATCAGGACCCTGAAAGAGGTCTATAGGTGGAGAGAACTGAGAACTAACTGTCACCAACTAGTTTTCCTCAACATTCAATTTTTGTGGGATTACCTGTAGGTTGAGAGCATCAAAACTCTCAAAAAGGCCCCATATTCTAAGTCTGTAAGCTCTTAGGAGTTGGATTTGTGTTCCACATTTTCTTCTAACTTGGATAACAAGCAACTCAATATCACCAAAGATCTCCAAATGCTTGATATTTTTCTTCTTAGCAATATGTAAAACATGAACCAATGTCTCATACTTTGCTACATTGTTGGTACAAGAAAAATGTAATCTGTGAGCAGAATGCAACTTCTTGCCAGTAGGGGAGACTAGAAAAATCCCTACACCAGCTCCATTTCTACTCTTTGTACCATCAAATAACATCTTCCATGGTCCATTGGAGTCATCACCTCACTTAAGTATAGAAGGGGCTAAAGAATTCCTTTCATGGATCATATAGTTTCCCAAGTCAATCCCCTCAATGGTGTCATAAGGATCAAAATCATAGTGATCTCCTGCCCACTCATCAAGAAAAGGGTCAAGGATTGGATGAGGTGAAGATGTTGTGTTTAGAGACTTTGAGTCATGCACTTCCTCGCCCCAAATCATAACATGAGGGTTCACTAGGCTATGGTCATAGTTCTCTACATGATAATTTGAAATAGGTTCAGCCTTGATGGTGAACCTCATGTTATATCTTATCCTCAAAAGCATATGAGACTAGTCAGAAGAAAGGTAGCTACTTATTTTGGTTGTGAAGTCTCTTGATAGACAAATAGCAAATTAGGGAGGAAGATCAATGACTAAAATATCTTGACTGAAAGTCAAGTTTGGACATGCATGTAGAGTCAAGTCTAGTACCTTGATCACTCCTATAGTGTTTATAGAGGTTCCATCCAATTGTAATACTCCTAATGAAACAATGGTATATTTGATGCCTAATGCATCTTCTATCTTCTTGGACATGACTAAAACACTAGCCCTTGAGTCAATCATATAGTTGTGTACTAAAAATTCACCAATGATTAAGGACAAGTAGAAATGGGATGGATTCTTAGCTGTACTTACTTGTTCTTACCTTGGTTGCACAAGACTGACAGGGTTCTTTTCTTTCTATTTTGTTGATGAGTCTATTGCTACTGATTCAACTAATGGGAATTGCCTTAGTGCTTCTTGTAACATATCCCTTTGAGATGGGATTGACATTACTTCCCACATTGAGACATTGATATTTATTTTCTTCATCTATTCCATAATATTTAGTGGAACAATGGTTGCCTTATACATTAAGGGAATCCATGTTCCCTTCTTTGATTTATCTGCAGCTTGTTTAGGTACTTTTGAACCTAACAGAATTTCTCTTGCAGCAGCAAATTTGTTGCTCTAAATTGAAATTATGGTACTAGCCACCTTTGCCTTTGAAACAGGCTCCTTCTATAACACAGTAGGCATGGGGGTAGTCTCCAACTGCCTCTTTTTGGATCTAGTATTATCTACAATAGGCATAAAAACACTATATGTGGGTTGATTGATAGTATAAAAGTCCTCTAAAGTCCATAGCATCATATTGGCATTAGAGGTAGCCTCATTTGATACTTCAGGGTTGTTATTGGCTGCCTCTAACAATGATGTCTGCTAGGTATAAAAATTCTACATCATTAAAGCTCTATCTTGTGCTCCAAAAGCACAAGTGGCTTAATTATGAGGCTGGTTGTAGGGGTAGAACCAATCTACCTCTTGGGCCAGATTATTTTGAGTAGGTACTAAAGCCCTAACTAGATTCACAACCAGAATCTATTGGATAGGTTGAATTGTTTGTAATTTCTGACCAGGGTTAGGGTTTTGATATCTATTTTGTTGGTAACCTTGATTTCAATTTTGGTTTCTATTGGAATTATAACCTTGATTCCAATTTTGGTTGGATGACTATCCCTAATTATAATTATGATGGGGTTTTGGGGTAGTTTGAAAATCTATTTTGTTCAATTTATTTTCCAAGGTGGTCATGAGGGATTCATGGTCACTTTCCTTTTGAGGAGGAGAGGAAGTTGAATCTTTAGGCTCTAGAATGGGAGCAATAATGGGTTGTTGGGATGATGAAGGCAACTCTGGAAAAATGGGTACAAGAGATCTGGGGGTAATTTTCCCAGCCTGTATTAGACAATTTTTAGATTTTAGAGCTATCTCTTAACCAACGGGTAGGGTTTTAACACCTAAGGATTGCATCATTACTACAATATTAGAATTCAAAGCTCTTAAAAAATATAGAAAAGCACCTTGTGGAGAGGACATGAGGGTAGCTAGAATTCTCTCCCATGTCCCCTGGGATCTGAAGTTGGAATCTACCAACATCTCACTTGGGGCTCTTTTGATTGTTGTCAGTTGTTCCAATAGCGAGACATGTTATCTGCCCTCTCTCCAAATGGCTTGTAGAGGGTCTCTGCCAGCTCATCCCAGTCATGTATTAAAGCAAGGTAAATATCCTAAACCATTGAAGAGCTCTCCCTTTGAAAGATGAGACCAATATCCTATTTGCAATATCGTCATGCTAGATATGATGGATTGAGCTCACATTGGATATGTCTTTGATGTGCCAAGCAAGAGTTATAGAACCATCACCCATAAAGGGTGAAACATTCTTTAAGGCTGTGGCTAGTATATCATTGTATGCAGCCAAATCTAAAGGACTACCTCCATTAAAGGTCACAAAAGGAAAATTCCTTTCCATAATGGGGATACAAATTTATAATAGGAATATGCAAGCCTCTACTTGTGTGTTGAGACCTAATAGGAGGGGGTGTAGATTGAGCTCTTGGATGAGGTAAAATAGGGTTGTTATTCCTTCTCATAGGAGACTTAGATAACCTAGACCTTCTCCTTGAAGTAGCAGTAGATAATTTAGTGAATTGAAAGTTACCTCCTGAAGACACCCTTGTTTGCAAAGGCATAAAAGATGGCACTAATCAGAATCAAAAGCTAGTAGAGTCACTAGGTACATGAAAAGTTTGCAAAAATGTAGAGTACTGAGAAGAACACCAGATTCTCAGCTTGAAACTTTGATTTAGATTGCTCACAGTCCCACTGGGCATGCCAAAAACTATTGTCACTTGGATTTGTACCCTATGTTAGAGATGTTTAATGGTCTTCAACAATCTAGTGAAATGTTGAGATGACCTCCAAGTGTGGGACCCTGCAAGGAGCTAAATATCCAGAGAGAGGCTAGTTCCTTCATTGAATGGGAGATTTAGCTATTCCTAAGACTAAACCTAATCTATGCACCATTGAGGAAAAGGGGAAGAGGGATGAACTGAAAATGGAAAGGCGGTGATACACCAAGTTTGAATGTAGAACACTCACAAAGCTAAGATGCACAAATAAAAAATACATCTTACAAACATACACAAATCATGAAGATTTTAACAGAGGTAAAGAATGGATTGCAAGGAATTAAACATTCACAAAAAATAGCCAATTCTAAGACTACACAGAGTTGAATAAAACACGAACAAGTAAAACACCATATGTATTAATCAAAAGGCAATGTTATAGCAGAGGAGAATTCTGTTTGGAATACAGAAGTGTGAAGAATATCCAACTATTTTCCAACCCTCATTACATCTTTTTCTATGCATATATAGCACTTTATTACATTTACCTTAGTCATTCCATTAATAAATTCACCCCCATGGGCTTTGTCAAAATATATTTTACAAAAGTGGGTGCCATAAATGTAGAAACATATCTTCACAAAAGTAGTTGAACAAATATCTTCAAATATCTACGTTAAAAATTAGTGCTTGAAAATCCACCCACAACAATAAATGCTCAACTACAATTTTTCTAGCTAGATCTCAATGTTTGGCTTTCATCTAAATTGGATTTCTATCTTGGAAGAAGGATTTGAACAAGATTGATCATGGGAAGCCCTTGGTTTAGCTTTCTTGCCTTTGTTTCTGAAGATCATGGAAGACGTCAGAGATCGAGCCTTGGGCCTTTCGGTATTCTACCTTAGAAAAGAGAAGAAGAAAGGAGGAAAGTCCACCCCTCAAACTTTGCTTTACAAAGGACAATTACATTATCGATAGACTTCAAGGCTCGAGCCTTCCATCTTTCACCTTCATAGAGAAGGAGGAAGAAGGGAAGTTCGAGCCCCTAAAGTCAAAGACTTAGCCAATCTTTTGAAAGTTTCAGTGGAGTTTGGAGCTCAGGCCTTCCATCTTTTGCCTTCAGTGAGAAGAAGAAGGAAGGTTCAATCTCCAACATCTAAAACAATTAGCATCATTTCTCAAAGAAAGAGTTGGAGCTCAGGCCCTAATCATTCTACCTTTCACTTTCCCTTGTCCATGTGGCAGCATTCCATAGTTTCGCTAGCCTTTTGTTCTATTAAAATATTCTTCACGGAATGGCAGAATGCCTTAGAAAAATTAACACTCATTGGGGGTCGGGCTTCGGGCCTTCTGCCTTACACTTTCCAAGAGAGAAGGGGAAAGAAGGAAAGTTTGAAGTCTGAAACTCTGAAAAGGGTACAATACTTAGAGTATTTTACAAAGGAAAGGGTAGATTTTGGAGACGGTTAAGATGGAAGGACGAAGGATAGAACTCCAAACTCTGAAACGCCAAAAAGCTAGAAAACACAAGGAAAACTCAAGGTTTTTGGGACTTAGTCAATTTTGGGTGTTTTTCCTTGCATCTCTAAAGGGGAAACACTTAGAGATTTTATGGGTTTGGGCTATTTGGCTAGGGAGCAAAATAGGACAATAGATAGTCACCATGCATAGGACAATCAAAGCATAAAGGATATAGGAATTTTGTCAGATGTTGTAATTGTAGTTGCCCTTGTAGACATGTATGTAAAGTGTTGAATCATAGACAAGGCACATGGACTATCTAATAGAACACCACAAAGAGATGTCCTCTCATGGAATGCAATGATTGCAAGAAATGGAGAAAATGGATTTGTTGAAAATACTTTAGAAACTTTCAGAAGATGCAATTGGCACATATAAATCTAAATTCCACAACCTTTGCTAGCATCCTCCCTATCTCTACCAAAATAGGATCTTAGGAACAACATATGGACAACCATCAAATCATAAAGGATATAGATATTTTGTCAGATGTTGTAATTGCATATACCCTTGTAGACATGTATGCAAAGTGTGGAAGCATAGACAAGGCATGTGGATTGTTTGATAGAACACCACAAAGAGATGTCCTCTCATTGAATGCAATGATTGTAAGATATGCAGAAAATGGATTAGTTGAAAAGACTTTAGAAACTTTCAAGAAAATGCAATTAGTAGTGTAAATCCAAATTCCACAACATTTTCTAGCATCCTCCCTATCTCTAACAAAATAGGATCTTTGGAACAATGTATTGACAACCATCAAAGCATAAAAGATATAGGAATTATGCATTTGGTGTCTTGAGAAGGCTTGTGCAATGTAATATACCTATACTCAACTTCTCTCTCTCGTGTGGAGTATAAAGTTGGAATAGAGATATAAAATGCCAATCTTGGGTTAAAATCTCATGGTGGGCTCAACTTGTCCCTACACCCTTTATTAATGTGCTCAGAATGAGTTTGTAGATGACGGCAAATAAAAAAGTAGAGTGTTTTCTAAAATGACTAGTTTTCTCTTGATTGTTGTGGATGTTAGTTCCATGTGTATAGTCTCATTGATAAGATGTATTGTTATTAGCCCTTAAGAACAAAGTAAAAATGCTTTACTTAGATTGAATATGTGGATAGCAATTATGTATGTGCATATGAGAAAAATTTTACCTTAAAAGAATTTGAAATATTTGCAAGGGCTATAGGATAGACCTATGGGATCATGGATATGACTTTATTATAACTCTAAAATGATTTTTAAGGAAACCCTTATTTATGGAATTGTTACTATGTATATTTTTGCAATAATTAAGTTCAAAGTATATATGATACTAAACATCATATTAAGAATAATTAAGGATATAATTATGTAGCATAGAGCCTTCTAGCCATAGAAATCATGAAGTTTTGATATTGCAAGGTTGTTTTTGATGCCTAAACAAATGAATTGAGATAGATAGGGTAGTTTTGAATGTAATAGATTTGATGAACCATTACATATGTACATATCTACTCATGTTAATAAGTGCTAGAGATGATGATGCCACCTTTCGAAGCCAAATTCCACAACCTTACAAGACCATCCAAAATCTCTCCTTACAAGCCTTAGAGATGATGTTGCCACCTATCATAAATGATGTTTGGACTCTTCAAGAACCCTTTTCTAAGAATGGGAAACTTGTAACAAATATTTGATGTTGTCATGTGCACAATAGTTAGTATCACTCAACCATGATGCATGAACAAAAATGATAACAGTTCAATGCAACCTTTAAGAAAAACCATTATATCTCTATGAAATATATGCCATTATAACCCATACAAAAAATGACATATATACCATTAAATCCTTCAAACAAAACCCATATAATGCAATGACATATATTTCATTATAGCCTTCATATAAAAGTCATGATCATGCATAAGATTAAATGTCAATAACCATGATTTATGAATAAGAAGACTATGCACATAGTCATAGGAGTTTGATGCACACTACCCATGATGCATGCATGACACTTGTATGATATTATGCCATATATTTCATTCAACCATTATGCACACCATATATGTATATGTCATATATATGTCATTCAACCCTTATGCACACCATGTACATATGAGAGAGATAATAATAGAGACAAGGAAATATAGAGACATAGAATACGTACAAACCATTAAAACCATTTAAGCTATGAATATGCATAAAATATTTACATACATTAGTCTCAATAAAGCCATGAAGGCATACAAATGTCATCAAAATGTTATACAATGCCATGATGCCAACATTGTCTCTCAAACTACAAAATGTCATCAATATATAGTCATACAAATTACATTATGGATGTGACTTGTAAAGGCATAAAAAGTGTCATCATAGGTAGAAAACACTAAATTATTGAAACATGTGGCCTCTCTTTACCCAACCAAAAATTAAACCTTGATCCCCTAAATTAGTAGTTGTCTTTATCGTTCGGATCTCCTACGTCCCTCACTATTTTGTATTTCAAGCTATATATACAAATTATAAAATTAGATAGCATGCCAAACTCTATAACTACAATATATTATTTTAAAATGATATAAAAATAATATACACACTTACATCATATTGGTAGTCTAGTTGTTCTTGCCTATGATGCTCGAGATCATCAAGAGAGGTTTGTCCTCAGATAGGAGTGTTTACATCAATCTATAGCATAAAAAATGTATTTATCAATTTCTTTCAAATACCTAGTGATGTCAATTGAAACAAAATAATCATAATTAAACGTATATGTTCATACTCATACTTGTGTTAGACACATTGTTGATGAAATTGCTATAGAAACAACAGTATCCAAATTCTCTCATTACCAGGAGGTGTGATAGCTAAATACATCAACTAAACAAACAATAACATATTTAACTCAGAAACTCTAATAAGCATAAACAATAAAATTAGATTTTGTAAAATAAAAATTTAAAATGAGTTATAGCATACCTTTGTGTATCCAATGCCACAACTAACCCTAGGAATAGGCATGTTAGATGGTGATGTAATGCCCACCTATTCAACAAAAATCATATTTTTAAATATTTAATGTATTATTCTAAATATAAAATACTTCCTTTTGATATATTAGATTTTTACCTCTACAATAGATGCACTTGTACAACTCGTTGGTGGGATGGTCGATGTCGTAACATCAAGCTATGACATTACACCCTAAAATGTATAACATATGCATAATTTTAATTCAATTCTATAATTAAAAATCAATTTACATTTCAAGATTTAAGTATAAGATATAAAAATCTTATAAATTCATATAAAATACCTATGTGATCAATAAACAAATCATCTAATAGATCATCATCCATCGCCACATCATCTAATTAATGACCTCGTATTGCTAGATTACCCACTCTGCTCCCAAAACATCTAAAATGACAATGAGTGCATTCATGAGAGGTGGCACCCTCTATACCTTCTAGATCACGATCTACTCTAGAGCATAAAGAGAGGTAGGAGCACTAGAGTTGGATGGTTGTGCTGCCTAATTATTTGCTAAAGCACAAGACTAAGATACCTATCTGGCAAGGTCCGACAGACAGGTCCAGATCTCTTAGAGGAAGTATCTTGGTGCAGTACAGATTTGGGGAAGTCAAGAGGACTACCATGAGTGGTATATTCCAAGGATTTAGCCTTTGGTGATAGATGAGGCAAAATATATGAATACTTGAGTACCGGGTTCCTAAGTGACAGTGTGAACAGAGGAAGAACTGACTGACAGAACATTAGACTACTTTCCGGATGTGTTACTGATGGTGTTAAAGGTTATGAAGGCATGAATCATGTTTGGCCAACATGATTAATGATTTCTACAAGTATATGCTTGATCCGCATTACTTGATATGTAAGGATTCAGCCGACAGAACAGAGTTTGTGAGAAGATTGACTATTCCAGGTGCCGACTAGAAAGGTAATGAAATCACTTGTGCGGATATATATATAGGATGGATTTAGTTGTGAGAATTGTTGTGGTGATATGAGGTATGCGAATAAAAGCAGAGCAGAGCAGAAACAGTAAGAAAGTTCCGGTATGTGAAAGGAAAGCAACATAAGAGAAGAGGAAAGATGAAGTGCAGTAGATCAGTGTACTGAGCCTAACTAGAACTGAACTCCAGCATATGTGGATGCTTCCAATCAGTTCAAGTATTGTATAACATTCTTTTGTAGACAGTGTGTCTCCTTGTAGGTAGTGTGCCTCCTTTGTGAGCATTGTGCTTGGGCAGTGAGCCCTAATTGGCAAGTGCCATTTTTGTATTTCCTTATTCTTCTAATAGAGAATAATCTTTGGGTTAATCACCCCATGGTTTTCTCCCTTAATAGGTTTTCCATGTCAAAAATACTGTGTCATGTGTTTTTCCATTTCATGGTAATGTTTGCTTGTTTGAATTAATGCTGCATTGATTAATAAGAAAGTTCAGAAAGAAGAAATAATTAGGATAACTGATTCACCCCCCCTCTCAGTTATCAACAATTGGTATCAGAGCTAAGTTCATCCCAACAGAGCCTAACAGCTTGCGGAAGATCTGGGAGTCCAAATGGATGCATATGGTTTAAGGGAGCAACTCAAGACTGCCCTTGAGGATCTTGAACAGTCAAACTCTGAAGTCAATGAATTAAAGGAAAGACTCAAATAGGCTGATGATTTCATGAGAGAACTAAAAGATAAATTAAGTCTCTCTATGAAAAAGAGAAAGGAGCTGCTTCAACAATTGGCAAGACAAGGTGAAGAAAGTAATGCAAATGAAGAGCTGACTAAGAAAACCAAGTTATGTGAAAAATTATCAAAAGAAATCATTATGGTAAGACATGAAATGGAATCAGGAGTTATAAAGTTTACCCAAGAAGTTGAAGAGAAAAGAAAAACTAAAGATAATCTAAGACAATCCCTCAAGGAGAAATTAGAAGATTACCACCAAATGGATAGAATTATCAGACATCTTGAATCTGATCTTGAAGATGCTAAAGATAATGAAGAAAAACTTGAGGATCAAATTGTCTCTCTCAAAAGGGATCTTCAAATAGAAAATGAATATAAAGAGAAATTCAAGATAAGTTCTGCTCAACTTGAAGTTCTTCTTGAAAGTCAAAAGAAGGTAGATGACAAGTGTGGTTTGGGATATGAGAAAGGAGAAAGCTCCGGATCCAGTCAGAAGAATTTTGGATCAAAAAATCTAAGGAATAGGCCTAGAAGACCTCCGGTAAGACACCCCAATGCTCAAAGATATCCATCCTTCAATGGATACTGCAACAGCTGCAATCACTTGGTCACAAAGCTAATCAGTGCAAAAAGAGAATGAATCAAACAAATTCATTCTTCTCCGGACAATGTTTTAACTGCAAAAGGTATGGTCACAAATCTCATGAATGCAGAAATATGCAAATGAACAAATCATTCAATGGTAGATGCTTTACATGCAATAGAATAGGTCATATGGCTAATCAATGTAGATCAAGAGGATGTCAATCAAATATACAAAGAAATGTTGTTTGCCAAATCTGCAATAGATCCGGTCATATTGCAAAATTTTGTAGAAGCAAGAATCAGGAGAAAAGAGGTTCGGTATATCATAATCAGAATCAAGATAAGGGTAAACAAAAGGTGAATGCGGATGAAGTTAGGAATGAGATGAACAAGATTTGGGTGAAGAAAAGTTTAGAGAATGTAGAGGTTGGATCCGCACCAGACTCTAATGTTGATATTCCTTCCAAAAATTAAAAGGTGAGCTCTGGCTCAGGGGGAGACACAAAGAAAACCTTGTTCCCCCAGCCAGTTAAGTGGTGCCTAAAATTGGCACATGAGAAGCTGCGGATCAAAGGGTTTCTAGAGAAACATGTAAAGAAGGTTAGGTAAAGATCTGAGAGATCCGCAAGAAAATTTAAAAAGTTCAATTCCTTCAGAATTGGTCTGGTTAAGCAAGTCTTTCGGTAAAACAGGTTTCTCACAAGATTGGCCCGGTATGAATCCAAATTGATACAGCTTGATCTGCGGATACATAAGATGATCAGAAGGATAAGTGGATATGATGATTCATCACTAACATCGATCACAAGGGAATCATAATGATCCAGATGAGTTTCTTCCTCCTTGAACAAGGAAAACCAGGCAAACTGGAATGAATTAGGTTGCGCATTTATTGCAGGGTGAAAATTAGGGCTTCTTGGAATAAAAGAGTTCATTTGTCTGTCATTTACACACTTGTACACTCACATGCGAAAAAGAAGGAAAAGGATCTCTGCAAACAACTTCTCCCAAAAGATCAAGGCAACTCTTCATACAGCTCTGTTCGGATTTCTTCGTGTGCCCTAACTTGCGTAAAAGGTATTTATCATTCTTGATATCCTTCAGTAAGATTGTTTGATGATGGCTACTCTGAATATAGTAAAGATCTCTGATAGACCTTGGCCCTCATTTAAGAAACATCCATATAAATCCTTGGAGGTAGATCCCCTAGGTGCATTTTCCAGTGTTCCACATGGTGTGTTGCACACCGAAGATATTAGGGTTTATATACATGCAAATGTTGAAGAGTTTGGGGAATTCAAACTAAGAGATATCTATCACAAACAATTGTTAGATGATTCATTTGAGCTCAAACCCCAATACATAGGCCTCCGAAACAAGCACTTTGCATAATACATACATTTCCCTTGTTTTACGGAGGATGAATGGGTTAGGTACATTTTGAGCAGAATACATGACAATTTCATGTGGTTAAATGGACCATTCAAGATCACTAAAGATGCCATCAGGGCAGTTACTGGACTACACTCATCTGATGGGATTCCTATTCTTAAATCTGTAAAGAACCAAACTGTGAGTGAGGCTACCAGTTCTAAGTTTGACAAAAGGGCAATGACAGTAGATGACATCACTGATCCAGATGTCAAGTTTGCTTCTATGATCATTGGATATAAGATATATCATTCTAGCAGAGAAAATTCTGTACCTGGAACTACCATCTATACTGCTTATGAAATGTTAAGAAAGGATGCAGACTATGATCTTTGTCAGCTTCTCTTGAACCAACTCTTGGAGAATCTGTAGAAAATCAAGAAAGATAAAAAGAATTCATTCAAGTATGGTGGATTAATATTGTGCTTATTCTTCTACTTTATGAATGAGCTTCCTGGATCTAATGGTTGGGTATGGGAGAATGATAGACTGATAGCTATCCAAATCAGAGATTATCTACATGGACTTGGTGACAACAAAGCACAAAATGTAGCTCTGTGGGGATACTTCAAGAACTTTCAGAGCATGATGCAAGCAAGAGAAAGGATTCCTCAGTCTCTTGTTAAAAAAGTACAAAGACACAGTTTGATTTATGGTAGAGACTGATCAGTGCCTAATGGAGGTAGTAGAACCAAGAACTGTATGGATCATGCCCATGGGGTATGAGGTTGATGAACAAATTGTGGAGCTGCATGTTCAACACATGCTAAGTCAGCCTAAGGATCCAAAAGCATAAAGGTTTGGAACCTTTGAGGAGCTGAGTATAAAAATTCATGTGGAACTTAGAGAGCCAGAGATGAAAAGAAAGGTGAGAAAAGAAGTAGAACATATTGCCCAAGGTCTTGGCATCTCAAAGGAGGCACTTGATGCCAACCGGGAAAAGAGACAAAAAGCTGATAAAGAGAAGAAAGAGGCAGAAAAAGGAAGCAAGAAAAGTGCTTCGGTAGAAACTTCCACCCAGACCAGATCTTCAAAGAGACCAGCACCTGTCCCTGCTAAAAGCTCAAAACTGGAAGTCCAAGCATCTAGCAAAGGAGAGAAAAGGTCAAAGACAAAAGCCACAAGGGTTTATACAAGTCAAAGAGATGAAGAGGAAATTGAATCTGATGAAGAAGTCAGGAAAATGAAGAAAAAGAAGAAAGGATCTGGTAAACCCTCCACAGGACAAGACAAGGAAGAAATGGTAGAGGAATTTGTTGAAAAGCCCACCTTGACTTTAGAAAGTGTAATAAAATTAGTTACTGTGGATGGAAACCTTCAACCAATGGACAAATTTTATGATGATTACAATGAGGCTGACCAAAAGATTCTGTAGGAAGCTATAGTCAAGTACCTAAACATATATAATAAGGCCTTCATTGAAATTATATCTCTTATTTCCAAGAGCCTTGAAAAGGAGTTAGAAATAAGAAAGAACAATGCCATGGCAAAAGACCTTGAGATTCGAGAACAGATAGCTATTCAGCTATATCCTTCAATTGATCCTAAGACAATGAACATGGTATTCAAAGACTACAAGGATGAATTCAGGAGAAAAGCAAGGATGAATCAGCTTATGCTTGGTGAGACTGACAAGGTAGCCAAGGACACTGAAGAGATTCTCTGGAAAACCTTCAAAAGATTTAATCTTCCTATCATAGAGGACTTGGGTACTGACCCCTCCACTACAAATGTTGTAGAAGAAACTCATGAGAAAATGTCAGAAGAGGTGGGCCCTGAACAGACTAACATTTCTCCTCTGGTTTCCCCTACAATCTTTGAATCTAAAGGAGAAGAAATATTACAAGAGAAAGAAGCAGAGGTGAAGGAAAAAGAAGATGACAGTGCTAAGGTTGTAGAAGGAGAGAAGACTTTAGCAAAGAAAACCACAACTGCTAGTGGTGAAGGAGAGAAAACTCCTAAGGATAGCTCCAAGACTATAGAAGAGAAGAAACATCTGTCTCCATCAAGAGACACTACACAAACTGTCCAAGAATTCCTGAACAAAGAAACAATGGAGATTGATGAACCGGAGCTTCTACAAGGTCCATTCAATTTTGATTCTCTTTCTCTAGTATGGACAATGAAGATAGCTTCATTTGCAAATGCTAAGGCTAATGAAAAACTCCTAAAGTCTCATATGGAAGACTGTGAGTTGATAGAAGCTGCTTCCGGAGTGCTTGAAAAGATTATGCCATCAGTTCAGAAAGATCCCACAGCGTCCACTTCTGGTAATCTCAAAACTCTAGTCAGCAGTGTTAATACACATTTTGATTCACTAGAGAAGTCAGCAGAAGATAAGGTCCGGAAGGAATTTCTTGCAAAAATATTATCAGAGATACAAGGTTTGATAAGTAATGATAGGAGAAATATGAGTATAGGGATAAAGAGCTTAGAAAATGCTCTTATAGATGGCGGAAAAATATACAAATTTTGTATTTCATGGTCCAAAGTAACAGTAGAGATTGAGAAGAAAATAAAAGAGCAAGAGGATAAACTACTAAGTTTGTCTCAAAGTTTTGATCCTCTCTCTTCCTCCATAGTCAATCAAGAGTGTCAGACTATTGCAATCACAACTGCAATAAAGAATTTTGAGAAGGAAAGGAAGAACATGATCAGTCAGATGGGTGAACTTAGGAGGATCATTGTCCCTAAGTTAGAGATCATGCATGAGGCCATAAGTGAAGCTCAAATCACAGCCCAGACAAATGATCCAATAGATCTAAAAAGGGCAGATGCATTTGCATTCCTGTTGAGCGGTCATATCTCAATTTTGGACAGAATGAAGCAAAGTTGGGCTACAGAATTTATTCAATTGAAGACAACTTTTGCAGACATACTTAAGTATATGTAAGTATGCCATATGTATATACTTATGCGGCTAAGTATAGTAAAATTTTTGAAAATTTTGGTGTGCGGACCCTAGCCTTTGCCATTGATGTCAAAGGGGGAGTGAAGAGCAATGAAAAATGAGGAGTCCAACTAAGGGGGAGCTCCGGAAAATATATATAAAGATGGAGCATTAGCCAAGGGGGAGCATAGTGTATACACTTAGTCATTTTTCACTAAGTGTTGCCATAAATGCCAAAGGGGGAGATTGTTGGCAAGAGACACTATATGGATTCATGATTGTTATCATTGATGGAAACAAAGTTCATCCCACACATCTGCAGGACATGGTGTGTCTCTACCAGAAGTCAGAGTGAAGAATGTTGTGGTTCGGTAAACAAGAACAGACCATGTGGTAAGGTCTAACAGACAGGTCTGGATCTCTTAGAGGAAGTATCTTGGTGTAGTACAGATTTGGTGAAGTCAAGAGGACTACCTTGAGTGGTATATGCCAAGGATTTAGCCTCCGGTGATAGATGAGGCAAAAGATATGAATACTTGAGTACTGGGTTCCTGAGTGACAGTGTGAACAGAGGAAGAACTGGCTGACAGAACATCAGACTACTTTCTGGATGTGTTACTGATGGTGTTAAAGGTTATGAAGGCATGAATCATGTTTGGCTGACATGATTAATGATTTCTACAAGTATATGCTTGATCTGCATTACTTGATATGTAAGGATTCAGTCGACAGAACAGAGTTTGTGAGAAGATTGATTGTTCCAGGTGCCGACTAGAAAGATAATGAAATCACTTGTGCGGATATATATAAGATGGATTTAGTTGTGAGAAGTGTTGTGGTGATATGAGGTATGCGAATAAAAGTAGAGCAAAGCAGAAATAGTAAGAAAGGTCCGGTATGTGAAAGGAAAGCAGCATAAGAGAAGAGGAAAGACGAAGTGCAGCAGATCAGTGTACTGAGCCTAACTGGAATTGAACTCTAGCATATGTGGATGCTTCCAATCAGTTCAAGTATTGTATAACATTCTTTTGTAGACAGTGTGTCTCCTTGTAGGCAGTGGGCCTCCTTTGTGAGCAGTGTGCTCGGGCAGTGAGCCCTAATTGGCAAGTGCCATTTTTGTATTTCCTTATTCTTCTAATAGAGAACAATCTTTGGGTTAATCACCCCATGGTTTTCTCCCTTAACAAGGTTTCCATGTCAAAAATACTGTGTCATGTGTTTTTCCATTTCAAGGTAATGTTTGCTTGTTTGAATTAATGCTGCATTGATTAATAAGAAAGTTCAAAAAGAAGAAATAATTAGGATAACTGATTCACCCCCCCTCTCAGTTATCAACAATGATCACTACCAATAATAAGTTTAATCTTAAGACTTATTATTCAAAACCACTCAAACAATTTAAACATCTAAGTCATCAATACAGACAAAATATTTATATATATTGATCTCAATAAGGTCATTAAGGTATACATAATGTCATGAAAATTCTACAAAGTGTCGTAAGGAATATGATTCCATATAGGCATATGATGATTGTATAAACAAATCCATCTAGGAATACAATGACATACATTCAAATCTATGCATACAAAGACATACAAGCATACAATTAAATATACATTATCATTTAATACAAATCTACACTTACATGCTATGAAGGCACATAACAAAATATCAAAGCATAGAAACTATGGAGTGTCATGAAATTGTAGACACTTAAAAATGTTCCCTTCTCTCGTAAGCATCACATTCATGTCAATTTCAACTATTAATTAAATAATTTTAATTATTTAATTAATCCAATTTCCTCCTTTCTAATAATTTGTCTATGTTTCTTCTATAATTAAATAATTGATTATTTAATTATTCACACTCTACTGTCGCTCTTCACTCAATTGATTTAAACAAATCAACATTTGTTTAAATACCTCTCACTAACTTTCAATAAATCTCATTTGTTTAATTAAGGGTTCACATGTCCCACTTCAAATATAAATTACATAAATTAGACAAATTTATTTAATTTAAAACCCCTCACACCTCATCATATTTTTCAATTTTAAATTCACTTTTTTCTTGTAGTGGAGGGAAACCCTAATCGATCTCCACCCTCCATTTTATTCCAAAGTCAACATCAGATCTTAGCCCTTCATTCAAATAGGTTCTTCTATAAAACATATTATTATAGCCATTTTCAACATAACAAAACCCTAATTAATCTGTTGTACACTCTCCAACATCTTGCTATTCATACATTTGAGCTTCTCAAGATCATTGCAAATCTACAAAATCTAAGAACACTGTGAGATTGAGGAGGACAATGGAGATCAATCAACATTTAGCTTAGAATCAGAGTTATTTGCTACTTATTTGATTGATTTTGTAGCTAGTTTATACTCCATTGGGAGCTAGGGTTTGCTGTCACTGATTTTCTACATGTTTGATAGCTTTTTCCCTAGCTCATTTTGGTGAACTCGATATGAATCAAGTGTTTTTTGTCAACTTCTGAAATACAAGTTTCACAAGTGGCATCCTAGCCTCAAACATACCTCACCCTTGAGTTTAGGAGGCCTCACAAGTGAAGATTAACATAAAATACACTAGGTTTTGCTTACTATGAAATTTTTGATTTTTTTGGAATTTTTTTTAGTACGGTAGTCCATACTGTATGGATCTATACAGATCTGTACCATATGAACAGATTGTACCATTCTACATAGTGTATTGATCGTTCTATGATTGCAGGTTTTTTTTCATAGGTTTCAAGTTTTTGCCTAATTTTATCTGATTGCAGGGTAAATATCTAGTTGATTCGTCATTTTTGGTGGTTGATGATTGTTGTTGTAGGTTAAATCAAGGGTTGCAGGTTTAATGATTGAATCTTTTGTTGCAGTCAAACAACCCTAACCTATTGGTCACCATCCCCTATTAGGGTTCCATTCCTTCCACCACTCGAAGCCTCCCTCTCACCACCATTTAGGAAACCCTAAGTCTTCCCTTCCACTGCTCAACCTATTTAAAAAACCCTGTCTGTCACCATCGTTTACCTCCCGTAGATCTCCTAAACCCACTCCTCCACCCTAAGAGACCTGTCAACACCTCTAAACTTGACCTAGACTCCTGGCTGATCACGACCTCCATATTGGCAAGAGACACTGAGTGGATTCATGAGTGTTGTCATTGATGGCAACAAAGTCCATCCCACACATCCGCAGGACATGGTATGACTATACCAAAATTTAGAATGAAGAGTATTTTGGTCCGGTAAGCAAGAACAAAGCATACAACAAGGTCTGACAATCAGGTCTAGATCTCTCAGAGGAAGTATCTCAGTAAAGTATAGACTTGGGGAAATCAAGAGGAGTACCATGACTAATACATTCCAAAGATTGAGCCTCCGGTGATGAAATAATGAAAAGATATGAGCACCTACGTGTTGGGTTCCTATTTGGCAGAGTAGATTGAGGAAGCACTGATTGACAGAGCATCAAACCTTAATCTAGATGAGATATTGAAGGTGATCAAGTTTCTTGAGGGATCATTCATGATTGGCTGACATGATTGATGACTTCTATAAGTATCTCTTTGATACACATCACTTAGTAAGTAATGATTCAGCCGACAGACCAGAGTTTGGGAAAATATTGAGTATTTCAGATGCTGACTAGAGAGCTATTGAAATCCTTGGTACGAATATATATATACCAGATATATTTCAATATGAAGGTGTGTGGTGTGTTGTGTTGTGTGAAGAAAAGCATAGAGTAGTGTGGAAGTAGCTATGCAGGTCCAGTATGTGACAGAACAGCAACACTAAAGCAGAAGAAGAATGAAGTGCAGTACATCAGTATATTGAGCCTAATCAGAACTGAATCTCAGCATATGTGGATGCTTCTCATCAGTTCAAATACTTGGTTTCTTTCTATAAACTATTGTAGGCAGTGAGCCTCTTGTGAGCAGTGTGCTCAGGTAGTGAGCCCTAGTTGGCAAGTGCCATTTTGTACTTCTATTCTTTTAGTAGAGAATACAATCTTGGGTTAGTCACCCCATGATTTTTTTCCCTTAACAGGGTTTTCCACATCAAAATCATTGTGTTATATGTGTTGATTTTATTTCTTCTCTCATGTTCATGTATGCTTATATGTTTTGATACTACACTAGTCATTAAAGAAGAAAAGAAAGTCAAATAATTAAGATAATTGATTCACCCCCCCTCTCAATTATCAATAATTGGTATCAAAGCAAAGTTCCTCTAGACAGAGCCTAATGACTTGAGGAAGATCTGGGAATCTCAATGGATACGTACGGTATGAGAGATCAACTTTAGTCTGCCCTAAATGATCTTGAGCAATCTCACTCTGAAGTCAATAACCTGAGGGAAAGACTCAAACAAGCTGATGATTTCATAAATGAACTCAAAGAAAAACTAAGTATCTCAATGAAGAAAAGAAAGGAACTACTTCAACAATTAGAAAGTCAAAGTGAAGCCAATGATACTAATGAAGATCTGAATGAGAAAACCAAGTTATGTGAAAAGTTATCAAAAGAGGTCATTATGGTAAGACATGAAATGGAATCAGAAGTTATGAAATTCACCCAAGAAATTGAAGAGAAAAGAAAAAGTGAAGATAATCTAAAACAATCTCTCAAGGAGAAGTCAGAAGACTGCCACAAAATGGATAGAATAATCAGGCATATGGAATCTAATCTTGAAGTTGCTAGAGACAATGAAGAACAACTTGAGAATCAGATAGACACTCTTAAAAGGGATCTCCAAACAACAAATGAATACAAAGAGAAATTCAAGATAAGCTCTGCTCAACTTGAAGTTCTTCTTGAAAACCAAAAAAGGGTAGATGACAAGCAAGGCTTGGGGTATGAGAAAGGGGAAAGCTCTAGATTTAGTCAGAAGAACTCTGGATCAGGAAATCCATGGAACAGGCCTAGAAGACCTCAGGTAAGGAAACTAAATGCTCAAAGATATCCATCCTTCAATGGATACTGCTACAACTACAATAACTTCAGTCATAAAGCAAACTAGTGTAGAAGAAGAATGAATTAGACTAATTCATCCGGACAGTGTTTTAATTGCAAAAGGTATGGTGACAAATCTCATGAATGCAAAAATATGCAAATGAACAATTCATTCAATGGTAACTGCTTTGCATGCAATAGAATGAGACATATGGCTAATCAATGTAGATCAAGAGGATATCAATCAAATCTACAAAGAAATGTTGTTTGCTACAATTGCAATAGATCCAGTCATATTGCCAAATTCTACAGAAGTAAGAATCAGGATAAAAGGGGTTCGGTGCATCATAATCAAAATCAAGACAAAGGAAAAGGAAAAGTGAATGCAGATGAAGTTCAAAGGGAGATGAACAAGATTTTTGTAAAGAGAAGTACATATAATGTTAAGGATGGGTCCGCACCAGAATCTGGTGCTGATATTCCTTCCAGAAATCGAATAGATGAGCTCTGGCTCAGGGGGAGTCACAAAAGAAAATGATTTCCCCCAGCTAGCCAATTGGTGCCTAAAATTGGCACATGGAAAGTAGTGAATTAAAGAGTTCTCAAGAGATATCTAAATAACCCTTGGTAAAAGATCCATAAGAAGTTTTGAAGAGGTTAATCATCCAAGATTGATCTGATTTAACAGGCATCTGGTAAGAGCAGAATTTTCACAGTTAGATCCGGTATGATTCAAAATTGAGGTATCTTGATCTGCGGATAAATTGAATGATTGGAGAAAGGAAGATAGATTGTCAATAATCACCAAGAATAACTCCAAGTACATCTCAGTGATCTAGAAAGATCTCTCAGGACAAGGAGAACAAGGCAACTAGAATAACTTAAGTTGTACAATTATTGCAAAATGGAATTAGGGTTTGCGTAGAAATAAAAGGGTTCTTTTGTTCATAATTTGTACATTTGCATTTGAGAAGAAGGAAGAAAGAGCTCTGCAACAATATTGCTTCAACTCTCTCAAGGATCAACCGTAGAATTTGATTTAACCAGTGATCTTTTTGGCCCTTATCGTGAACCCTAGAAGCGTAAAAGGTATTTTCTGCTCTTGAATATCTCTCTCTAAATCCTTCAAAAGATGGCTACTCCAAATGTTGTTAAAATCATTGATAAACCACACCCTAAGTTCAAGAAACATTCTTAAAAATCCCTAGAATTTAACCCCCTAGGCGCATTCTCTAGCATCCCACATGGAATTCTGCATGTAGAATATGTTAGGGTTTACATACATGCAAACATTGAAGAATTTGGAGAATCCAAGCTGATGGATATCTATCACAAGGAAATGATAGATGAATCATTTGAACTTAAACCCCAATACAAGGCCATCTGGGATAAGCATTTTGGACAGTGCATTCATTTCCCCTATTTTGCAGAAGATGAATGGGTCTGGTATGTTCTGAGTAGAATGCATGACAACTTCATGTGGTTGATGAGGCCGTTCAAGATAACCAAGGATGCAATTAGGGTGGTAACCGGATTGCACTCATCCGGTGGGTTGCCTGCTCTCAAATCAGTCAAAAACCAAACTATAAGTGAGCCTACTAGATCAAGATTTGACAAGAGGGCAATGACAATAGAAGACATCATAGATCTAGATATCAAATTTACCTCTATGATAATTGGTTACAAAATCTATCACTCTAGCAAGGAGAATTCAGTATCCGAACTGCTATATATACTGCATATGAAATGCTAAGGAAAAATGATGACTATGATCTTTGTGAGCTTCTCCTAAACCAACTGTTAGAGAATTTGTAGAAAATAAAGAAGGATAAAAATAATTCTTTTAAATACGGTGGCTTGATACTTTGTCTATTCTTCTAATATATGAATGAGCTACCCGGAACTAGTGGTTGGATATGGCAAAATGACAGACCTGTTGCCATACAAATAAGGGATTACATATATGGGCTTGGTGATGCCAAGGCTCAAAGCATAGCTCTCTGGGGTTACTTCAAAAACTTCCAAGGCATGATGTAGGCTAGAGAGAGAATCCCCCAATCTCTAGTTGAAAAATACAAGGATACAGTGTGCTTCATGGTAGACACTGATCAATGCCTAATGGAGGCAATGGAACCAAGAACAGTGTGGATTATGCCAATGGGCTATGAGGTGGATGAGAAAATTTTGGAACTACATATCCAACACCTACTAAGTCAGCCTAAGGACCCTAAGGCAAAAAGGTTTGGAACCTTCCAAGAGTTGAGTGTAAAAGTTCATGTTGAATTGCGATAGCCTAAGATCAAGAGAAAAGTGAGAAGGGAAGTAGAAGAAGTAGCCAAGAGATATGGAATATCAAAGGAGGTAGTTGATGCCAATAGAGAGAAGATGGAAAGGGTAGAGAAAGAAAGGCAAGAAATAGAAAAAGAAAGTGCTCTAGTGCAAGCCCCCTCCCAGACCAGATCCTCCAAAAGCTCTGTACTTGCCACCTCTAAGAGCCAAAAAGCCTCAAAAATAGAAGCCAAGACATCTGGTAAGAGAGAAAAGAGAACAAAAAACAAGGCCACAAGATCCTATACAAGTCAAAAAGATGATAAAGAGATAGAGTCAGATGAGGAGGTCAAGAAAATGAAGAAGAAGAAAATATCTGGTGAATCCTCTACCAGTCAAGGCAAGGAAGAAAAGGTAGAAGAATTTGTTGAAAATCCTACTCTCTGCATTAATGATATCATAAAATCAGTCACTGTGGATGGGAACCTGAAACTAATGACTGAATTTTATGATGAATATAATGAAGCTGACCAGAAGATTTTGCAAGATGCTATAGTCAGGTATCTTAACATCTATAATAAAGCATTCATTGAGATCATATCTCTAATTCCCAAAATCCTAGAGAAGGAACTTGAAATAAGAAAGAACAATGCTAACAAAAAGGAGCTAGAGATCCAGGAATAGATAGCTATTTAGCTTTATCCTTCCATCACTCCTAAACAACTGAACATGATCTTCAAGGATTACAAGGATGAGTTCCGGAGCAAAGCCAGAATGAACAAGTTTATGCTTGGAGAGACTGATCAAGTGGTAAAAGAGACTGAAGACATCCTCTGGAATGCATATAAAAGATTTAGTATTCCTATTATAGAGGACCTAAGTGATGAACCTTCTGATGTCGAAGGATTAAATGCATCAAAGGAAGACTCCACTGAGAAAATTGTAAAAGAGCCAAAGGAGATAGGTGATGAGAAGACTAAGGACCTGGACTCCTCTGCTCTGAAAGAGGAAGTCCATGAAGAAGTAAACATCTCTCTTCTGGGTTCCTCAGCAGACTTCGAATCTAAAGGAAAAGAAAGAATAAAGGAGAAAATCAGTCAAGAAGAAAAGGTAAAAGGAGGAGAAGAAGATCAAACAGAGAAGACCCTAGGAGATAGTTCTGAGGCTGCAGAAGTAAAGAAGATTCTATCTCTGGCAAGAGACACTGTAGAAATAGTTAAAGGTTTCTTGACCAAAGAAATGATGGAGATTGATGAATTGGAACTATTTCAAGGACCATTCAATTTTGATTCCCTCTCCCTAATTCAGACAATGAAGATAGCATCCTTTGCCCAAGCAAAGGCAAAAGAAAAACTTCTGAAGTCTCACATGGAAGACTATGAACTGATAGAGATTGCATCCGGTGCGTTGGAAAAGACCATGCTATCCTTCCATAAGGATCTTTCAACCTCTTCATCTGGTAACTTGAAATCTCTTGTTAATTCTATTAGCACACATTTTGATTCTTTGGAGAAGTCAGCAGAAGATAAAGTCTAGAAAGAATTTTTGGGAAAGAGATTCTCTGAGGTGTAGGGACTAATAACAAATGATAGGAGAAATTTGGATATTGGGATAAAGAGCTTAGAAAATGCTCTTAAAGATGGTGGAGATTTATACAAATTTTGTCTATCTTGGTCCACTGTGACAATAGACATTGCCAAGAAGGTGGAAGAACAAGAGAGCAAACTATCAAGTTTATCTCTAAATTTTGACCCTCTCACCTCTTCCATAATGAATCAAGATTGTTAGACCATTGCCACTATAAATGAAATAAAGAGGTTTGAAAAGGAGAAGAAGAACATAATAAGTACGCTAAGTGAACTAAGAGGGATAATTATCCCCAAGTTAGAAGCAATGCATGAGGTCCTAACTGATGCCCAGACCACAACCCAGACCAATGATCCAGTAGACTTAAAGAGGGCAGAAGCCTTTGCATTTTTGCTTAGTGGTCATATCTCAATTTTGGAAAGGATGAAGTAGAGTTGGGCAACAGAATTTGTCAAGTTGAAAACAACTTTTGTGGATATACTTAAGTATATGTAAGTATCACTTGTATATATACTTATGCGGCTATGTATAGGTTAAATTTTACAAATTTTGGTTTGTGGATTCCACCCTTTTCCATTGATGTCAAAGGGGGAGTAAGGAGCAGTGAAAAATGTGGAATCTAGCTAAGGGGGAGCTCCAGAAAAGTGTACATTAGAACAGAACATCAGCCAAGGGGGAGTGTAGTGTGACACTTAGTCATTTTTCACTAAGTGTTGCCATCAATGCCAAAGGGGGAGATTGTTGGCAAGAGACACTAAGTGGCTTCATGAGTGTTGTCATTGATGGCAACAAAATCCATCCCACACATTCGCAGGACATGGTATGACTATACCAGAAGTCAGAATGAAGAGTATTTTGGTCCACTAAGCAAGAACAGAGCATACAACAAGGTCCGACAATTAGGTACGGATCTCTCAAAGGAAGTATCTCAGTAAAGTGCGGACTTGGGGAAATCAAGAGGAGTACCATGACTAATACATTCTAGATATTGAGCCTCCAGTGATGAAAGAATGAAAAGATATGAGCATCTAAGTGTTGGGTTCCTGTTTGGTAGATTAGATTGAGGAAGAACTGACCGACAGAGCATCAGACCTTAATCCAGACGAGATACTGATGGTGATCAAGTTTCTGGAGGGATCATTCATGATTGGCCGACATGATTGATGACTTCTATAAGTATCTTGTTGATACGCATCACTTAGTAAGCAAGGATTCAGCCAACAGACCAGAGTTTGGGAAAATATTGAGTATTCCGAATGCCGACTAGAGAGCTATTGAAATCGTTGGTGCAGATATATATATACTAGATGGATTTCAATATGAAGGTGTGTGGTGTGTTGTGTTGTGCAAAGAAAAGTAGAGAGCAGTGTGGAAGTAGCTATACAGGTCCGGTATGTGACAGAATAGCAGTACTAAAGCAGAAGAAGAATGAAGTGCAGTAGATCAGTATATTGAGCCTAACCGGAACTAAATCTCAACATATGTGGATGCTTCTCATCAGTTCAAATACTTGGTTTCTTTCTATAAACTATTGTAGGTAGTGAGCCTCTTGTGAGCAATGTGCTCAAGTAGTGAGCCCTAGTTGGCAAGTGCCATTTTGTACTTCTATTATTTTAACAGAGAATACAATCTTGGGTTAGTCACCCTATGGTTTTTTCCCTTGACTGGGTTTTCCATGTCAAAATCATTGTGTTATGTGTGATGAGTTTATTTATGCTCTCATGTTCATGTATGCTTATATTTTTTGATACTACACTAATCATTAAAGAAGAAAAGAAAGTCAAATAATCAAGATAACTGATTCACCCCCCTCTTAGTTATCAACACTCCAAAACCTGTCGATCTACTATATATGCTCCAAACCCTACTTGTCGGTATTGAAAAACCTGGTAGTCACCGCTTGGTCATTGCTTAACCCTGAGGCTACCTCCTAACTATCACCACCTGTGGAAACATGTCAACACCATCTGAAAGTCTCTATCGACTCTTCTATAGTAGTCGACCATCCATAGGTCACCCTCATTGTTAGTTGGGGTCACGTCGGTGATCAAAGGCCCAAGGGGCTATCGACCCTTGGCCCTATTTTTTTGTGTCCTTTAGCCCTCGGTCACATGACTGACTGAGGGCTCAGCTTGTCTTAACTACCCAAATGATAATCATAGGGCTTCAACCATTGGTCTATGTGACCACTTTTTTCCAAACAACTAGTGGTTTTCTTTGATAGCTAGGCCTACCTTGCCCTTCTACATGCCCTGATAGGGCATTGTTTTTCTTTTTCTCATAACTTGGGCATACAAAATTGAAAATTTGCAAACAAGGGCTCATTAGAAAGTTGATCTACCAACTATGCAATGGTGTAGGTTTTGTCAGGTAATAGTGCCATTTTATTAGGTATTTTGTAGTCAAAGTCAATGTTACATTTGAACTTCAAACGCAAATATCTTTGGTATTTTTCATCAAATTTTAGTGATGTTTTTTTTCAAATTAATCAGAATTTTGTCTACTTTCTGATGCTGTAGTTGGTTTTTCTATGACTAATCAAATTTTTCAGATATTTTCCAGATGCACTTTCTTGGCCTTTTGGTCTTGGTAGCTTGCAAAGGGGGTATTTCACTTCATGTTTTTTATTTTTCACACTTTGGTAGGTGATTTGTTTCTACTAATTTCTAATTTGTAGCTTTGTGGCATTCGCTGGGAAAAGAAATCTAGTTGAAACTACTAATGAATTTGGTGCAGGGTTTCATCCTTTCATGTGTGTGTTATTTTCTCTCATAGACACATTTCAATTTGGTGCATTAAAAAGAATAATAGCTTGTTGTTTTCACAGTTATTTTGGGCTTAAAAAGAATCATTTGTCTTATTTGTTTGGTGGTTTTGTTTATGTTGTGAAGTATGTAAGCTCTTCCCTCGCACTCTAAGTGATCTTGGGAATCAATAGCACTTCCCAACATTTGCATAAATCACACCACACATTTAATTTCTAAAGGTCAATGAATATGTGCTAGTGTGACCAATTAAATGTGTATGCTCTCTCCTCACATCCTAGTATGAACTTGGAGATCAAATACATTTACTTGTGTTGCTTTTGTAACCCTTTAGACTGGACCTGCCTTTGAGACACATCTGCAAGGAGAACTCATTGGTGACCTAAAGCGGTATTTCCCTTGGGCAACTATATAAATAGATAAGGCAAAAGCCAAGTTTAAACTACCATTAGCCTTCATCATACAATGCCAATCCAAACATGCAAGATACCCATATTTATGTGAGGTATTGTTAGTACCACTAGTATGATTGGTTAAAGCCTTAACTGGCTTGTTGGACAATTGCGAAGTGGTAAGTCCTCGAGTTGCAAGTAGAAGACAAATTAGTTAGAGTCCAACTCCTTTTTGACCTTATGGTGGTTTGTTCAAAGCAAGATGACATATAATGCTCTCTAGATTCTCACTGTAAGGCTCCCTTGAGATGAGATGGGAATCCTTGACTTAGCATAAGCTATACACAACTTTCCAGGGAAAGGGTGATTGGGTTATCCTTCCATTCTAGGAGGCCCCTATCCATCCTCTCTCACAAAGACAAAAAGAATGTACACACCCACTCTAGGTGTGATGGCATTTGAGTCGAAGGAGATTCCAAGTTGTGGGCTTGAACAAGCTGCCATTAGCCATTGACCTTAGGGATATAAATTATCTTGTGTGTGAACTATTTTTGAATTGTGATTAATGCCTGTGAAAATTTGGAGTTGGATAGCCCTCAAACATACACATACACTACAAAGTCAAGAGTCACCAAAACAACCAAATTGATTGCCAAGAGTCTTTTATGTTTGATGTGTTTTCTAATATTTCAAACAAACTTTCTAAACAAACATGGAAACAATACACCACAATCATAGGGAAACCTTTGAGCATCTACGTTCCCTACCAAACTCAAATTGCAATTGTGTCAACATACCTAAGACTTGCATATTCCATCCAACCATCCCTTTCATTTCCTTAGGTTTAGGTATCATCCTATTGCTAGGGCATTCCAAATCATTGCCTTATTGCTCAAACTCATTACATTCACTTAGGTTATCCTTGCATTAATTTAGCCCTTTGCACTTTAGATCAACCTCAAAAATTAAGTCACCTTTGAGACTTGGAAAATAGGAGATTTGTCATACTTTGATCATACCTTAGTTACAAACTTGAAATATCTAAGACCTTGCCTTTTCCCATCAATAAAATCAATTTACAAGTTGGATTTTAAACTCACAAGTCTAGTTTGGCTCCATCCTCCTCAATTTGCAATTTGAGTCTCCAACTCATGTGTCTAGTTTGGAGGCTTACTTCAATCAATCATTATTCTCCCAACACCTGCAAGGTCTTAAACAATTTAAATTAGTCACTTGGGTATACCTTGGTGTGCCTTAGCACCCTCTTTTATCAAAATCTCTTAAGGTTACTTATCCAATTAGCTTTAGACATTGTCATAGCTTCATCCCTCATTAGTAGCCCTTGTCATAGTTTCATTATAAAAAATCCCAAAACATAGCATTAGTGACATTTTATCATTACCCACATAGCATTTTCTACACTTTTCATCCTCATTCTCCAAAATTCCCATTAGTTGCATTTGTCATAACCTATTGTCAAAAATTCTAAAAACATAACTTAGTTGCATTTGCCATCGTCATTAATCCACTAGTTGCATGAAACATAAAATCTCCAAAACATACCTTAGTCACATAGATCATCTTGCATTTTCATCCCAATAGCATCCCAAAATTCACAAGTCCTATATGGTAGTGACATGGTTGCAAAAGAAGAGAAAGGGAGCAGATCATCCTAGTCATCCCTATAGTGAACACATACACACCATTCTAAACATTCTTACCAACACATTCATCCTTGTCATTCCATCCTAATCGAAACCCTACTCATCATAATCACCTTCCATCCTAATCAAACCTTAATCATCCTTATCATATCCTAATCACATCCTATCTATCCTAATCATTCCACATCATCATTCTCATTCTAGTCAATCACTAGTCAAAATGGTCTTGGTCCTTAGCAAGCCTATGCCCAATCCTAAGCTCAAGATCATACTTTGAGGATACAATCTCTTTAGTACAAATGATGAGACAAGTCATAATATTAATCCATCCATATGTCAAGTTCATTCTACATTAGCCAACCCCAACCAACATCCCCATCAATTCACTTCACAACAAGAACATGTGAGGCCAAGTCCACCTTTTCAACAAGATCAAATGCCTTTGATTCCTAATGCCACCTTTAACAAGGGGAACACTAGTCTAGCAGATCCACCATATAAGTACCTTCCACCATTTAATCCTTCATCAAATCCACATCATAAGTTCAAACATTACAAAAGTAAACCTATGGAGTCATCCAAATCCACTAATTCATCCAACCCCTTTGACCTTCTATCTAATCAAAGTCCAAATCCTAATCCTACAACATATTCCACCCCTTTTATTCCTCCACCATGGGAACTTTCCACTCAATCTAATCCTAATCCTAAGCCTACAACTTCATCCCTCATTTGTCCATCCATTATATTGTCCATCTATGCTTACACTTGCAAAGGATGTGATCCATTGGCTAATAGAAAGGAATAAGCCATCCCCATGTCAAACACCTATCCTTAATCCAATCAAAGAGTCCTCAAACATCATGTCCATCCCTTCAACCCCACCATGTGGTCCACAACATGTCAAGCCTCTCCAAGAGTCCTCCACTTCCACTTCCATTCCAAGTCAAGAGATATGTCAAGGGTCTAAACCAAAGACTTGAGAACCATTAGCTCCTAATTCTAATCAAGATCAAATTGCTTCCATTCAACCTATCCATAGCACAATTAATTCTATTCATGATCAAGCTCCCATTTATGATCAAGAAGGCCATGATGATACTCTAAGTCAATTTTATGCATTCCATGGTCAAGATATTATAACTCCACCTATCCATGATCCAAAAACATCCACTCCCCATGATGAGACAAGTGGCTTCCAAACACACATAGATGATCAAACCAATAGCGTGGATATTAGTGAACACAATGCTAGTCAAGATCCTAATGGTCCTTCCATATCCACCATCAATCCCATTTCACGTCCACCATCATATCCTATTGGTCTATCCACATTCATCCATGAGTGTTCCTCCTTAGGACAACAACAACCATTATCCACTTCACCTTCTCCATCAAATAAGGAAGTCACTTCTAGTGTCCAAAATGCACCTAGTCCCATTGTCAATCGCATCCTCAAAAAATGAACTATCATGGTAGAGGATTAGGCCTTCATGAACAAGGTATTTTGGAGCCCATACATGTCAAGGTCCCTCCATGCTCATATGGCTTTGTATATACACCCCAAGTTAAACAATATAAATATGTTGGTACTTCCTCCATTCCTCCTAAGTCCACCTCCTTTTGTCATAAAACGCATCATACCCCAAAACGTATGTTGCCATTCCATCTCCATCATCCTACAAGTGTCAAAAGCATGTGACCATACACCTTCCACCATCCAATTTACCTCCACTACTTCCAACTCCTAATATCCCTCTATCCACTCTACCTCCACTTCTCCTAATGCCAAATCCATCCATTTACAGATTCCCTAAGGTTCCTAATCAAGACCAACAAATGCACACATCATCTAAACATAAAGCTTCCACAAATTCCAAGGGATTCAAAAATAAAAATTTGGATGCCTCTACACATAAAGCCAAAAATTTGAAGGTTCCTCATGCCTTAGGGCATCAATGCAAAAATTCAAAGCAAAATACATTCAAAAAGCTATCCAAGCCCATACCTCTGAAAGCAAAGTCAAAAAGAAAAAAGGGTTTGGGTCCCTAAGCATAAACAAATCAAGTCAAATGAGGCATCCTCTTCCATTAAAAAATCCCAATCATCCTTTTCCATTCAAAAATATCAAAATCCTTCATCCCACAAGTCATGCAAAAATCATAAAAATACTAAGTCCATGTGGGTCCCTAAACTCCTACATCAACCATCTCCTACGAAAACATCACCATTGCTTCCCACACCACCTTCCAATCAAAAGCTTCAATGTTTATCATGGTGTTTGCAATTGTTGGTCATGATTCCTTTCCATACCTCCATCACCCCATCATTCAACTATTATCCTAGATATCCTTTCCATCACCTTTCTATGGTCCATGCTTTTGCATAAACCTTTCATCCATCCTCTTCCATAGGTCCTACATAATCCACATCATAATCCACCATCTACATAATCCATCTTCCTTTCATGCACTCCCTTACAAACATCAATGAGCATAATGACATGGTCCATGTGACGATATCCATCTCTAATGAGACTATCACCTTTCATGGAACTAGACACTTGAGTCCCTCCTATCCATGTTCCCCTTCTCCTATCAAAAATTCAAAAAAGTCAAAAAAAAGAAGAGAGAAAAAATCAAAAAAGTAAAGAGAAATCTCTTTGTCCAATGATAAAAACCACCCTTGGTGGCACCTTGGATAAGTACCATTATGAAAACCTGACAAACAAGCATCATGTGTAGGTTGATCTTCTATGTTACTTACACTTGGGGGTACATTGTCTCATCCATTTTCATCCTATCATTTTCCAAGCTACATATCATAACCTACCATTTCCATATCATCTTACCATCCTTATCCATTACACCCACATGCCTATCCTATTCAATGCACCCACCCTTCATTCCTTTTTTTGAGGTTGATAAAGATATGGGGGAAAAATATGGAAAAATTCTTTGGATATCTCTTGATATACCTCATCCTCTCCAACCAATCCTATCATCATCCCATTGTCATAAGCTTTTTCATGAAAAATCCTAAGCATACCACTCAGAATGGGGCATGTTATTCCTAGGCGACATAGTATTTAGAGATCACATCCTTGCCCTCTTATGCATACATTCATCCATCCCTTTTCCTATCACCCACCCTTTTATCTATTCATCCAATCCTACCTTCCTCCTTACCTAGACTTGGTTTTCCCTTGTCATTGGTATCTAGCACAAAGGCTATTCAAATTGTCATCCAATGCCATCAAAAACCTTCAAAATCCAAAAAAAAAAAATATTTCAAAATACAAAAAAATCATCAGCATCATATCAAAATTTCAAGCAATAAACTCAAATGCAAGTCATCCTCAATCCATACCAATCTTGCCAAATTATCCATTTGCATCAATGGTCTTGATCCTAATCTTGACATAAACCAAATCAATCAATCAATTAATCAAATCCTGGTACTGATTCTCATGGCCAACAATACTAGTATCAATCAGTCAATCAATTGTCTTATACAGAATGTTGCATTATTGAAACTAGACCAAGTGTCTTATACAACATGTTTCATTTCTTGAAACTAGAAACCATCATTATCATAATCAATCAATAAATCACTTAATCATTAGTTTACAGCTTGACATGGGCAATAGCTTGTTTGTTTTTGAATCATTTGTGCATGCTTGCTTGCATATGTTTTCATTTTTATCTTGCATTTGTATCAAATCTGAATCATCATCTGAATGCTACCCAAAATTGAAATCCATTGACATCCCAAAACATCAAAAATCTAAAAACATCAAATATTCTCAAAAATCAAAAAACATCAAATATTCCACAAAAATCTAAAAACATAAAAAAACCACAAAAAAAATCAAATAACCAACTAAACAAAAACTTCAAGCAATAAGCCGTGTCAAAACCACCTTGTCGAACAATGTCACCTTTGAACTTTCACATAGGCAAGTCCATCTCTGATGAGCCCCCAAGGCATTCCACCCTTAGGTCTTAGGCCACACCAAGTCCACCCGGTCAAACTACGTTGTCTCTACATTGTCACGTAGGCAAGGCTGTCTCTGATGAGCCCTCGAGACATAAGGTAAGTCCCTTAGGTACCTTCAAGTCAATTGTCATAAAAAGTTGTCCCTTAAAGAGATGGACACTTTGAACAGACTAAAGCAATCAGTCTTTCACAAGGCAAACAACCTCATGCATCAACAAGACAACTCATCAAAATAGCCAAACAATCATTCCTCATCACTCGCATGGTGATAATCAAACATCACCATGAACAATCTTCATCAACAACCACATGGAGCATAGTCATAACTAGGCTTAACACCTTAGATGACATGTTTCATCCATCAAATCTGCACATGTCAATCATCTCAAAACTTGTGGCATTTTCGAAACTAGACCACATGTCTTATACGAAACGTCACAATCCTATCACTTTCCTTGGATAGGTGGGAGCATTGTCGAAACCAAACCAGATGTCTTATACAACATACCTCCCATCCTGAAACTAGGCATCATTCAACCTATCAAAACTAATCAAAACAAACACATGCACACTAGAGAAATGATCTAATGGCTGTTGAATCTATTGGTCTAGTCTATCTTATCTTTCATTTGGATTGCTATTTGATCTTGTTCTTATGGTTCTCAAGGTAGTCCCTAAGTGATGAAGAGAAGTGAGGATAGAATAAGGTCTTTTTCTTTGATTTGTGTTTGTGGTTTGTCTTGGGAAAATGACTATGGCAACTAGGTTCCTTGCGTGTGATCGAGATTCCATTAGGTGTGAATCAAAGACATCCTATGCATGGGAAAGAATAAATGTTTCCTTGCATGAGGATTTGCATGCCTCATGGTTATCTCATCGCATGTTCCGATAAGGTACCATGGTTACTAGTTTGAGTCAGGCATTCCTTGTCTGTCATGTCCATGTTTCGTAAGGGATAACATTTTCGCAATTTGGCCTCTGTCATGCCATTGTGTCTATCGTCCCTTGACATAATAAGTTCTATGATGATAAGTAGAAACTGTAAGTGAGAAGCTCAAAAATCTATCAAAGTAAGATCGCATTCCCATTCTTCTAGACAAATTTCATTCCCCCACGAGCTCTCTCTCTCTCTCTCTCTCTCGCATCTTTATTTCTTCTATTCACTCTAACATGATGCCATAAATTTTAGGAAATTTCCCAAATTTTTAGAAAATTTGACAAATTTCCTGAGGGGGCACGCTGGGGCATGTCCAGGGCATATTTTTGAATGTTTCTTTGACACAACATCAGAATTGACATTGTATCAAAGAGGGGCAAAATGTAGACACTTAAAAATGTCCCCTTCACTTGCAAGCATCACATTCATGTCAATTTCAACTATTAATTAAATAATTTTAATTATTTAATTAATTCAATTTCCTCCTTTCTAATCATTTGTCTATGTTTCTTTTATAATTAAATAATTAATTTTAATTAATTGATTATTTATTTATTCACACTCTAATGTCCCTCTTCACTCAATTGATTTAAAAAAATAAACATTTGTTTAAATACCGCTCACTTAATGAAATAAATCTCATTTGTTTAATTAAGGGTTCGCATGTCCCACTTCAAATAAAT
The DNA here is from genome assembly GCA_027924645.1 of Cunninghamia lanceolata. Taxonomy (NCBI): domain Eukaryota; kingdom Viridiplantae; phylum Streptophyta; class Pinopsida; order Cupressales; family Cupressaceae; genus Cunninghamia; species Cunninghamia lanceolata. The sequence goes on from BSBN01000738.1 coordinate 4,810,430, forward strand.
TAAATAAATTAGACAAATTTATTTAATTTAAAACCCCTCACACCTCATCATATTTTTGAATTTTAAATTGACTCTTGTCTTGTAGTGGAGGGAAACCCTAATCAATCTCCACCCTCCATTTTGCTCCAATGTCACCATCAGATCCTAGCCCTTCATTCAAATAGGTTCTTCTATAAAACATCTTTTTACATCCATTTTCAACATAACACAACCCTAAAATATGTTGTACACTCTCTAACATCTTGTTGTTCATACATTTGAGCTTCTCAAGATCATTGCAAATTTGCAAATTTTGAGAACACTATGTGAGATTGAGGAGGACAATGGAGATTAGTCAACATTTAGCTTAGAATCAGAGTTATTTACTGTTTATTTGATTGATTTTGTAGCTAGTTTGCACTCCACTGGGAGCTAGGATTTGTTGTCACTGATTTTCTGCATGTTTAATAGCTTTTTCCCTAACTCAAAAATAATTGATGACTCTTGCTCTACTAGAAAGATTGAGAGCCAATGTCATAATTGGCATTACTCCTCTATTGAATGGACCTACTAGTCTCAATACATTTTGTAACCCAACCTAATAATACAATTAAATAATATACACTTTTTTTGGTCGATCAAAAGTGGGGTTATTAATAATAATAAAATTACAACATATTTGGTATTGGATCTAGAATAGGGATGTAAAAAGATATGATAATAATCAATAAAAATCATGGCAATAACAAATCAAGTGAGATCAACCCTGCACTAAAATTAGAAAATAAAGTTAGTAATAAAACAATGACAAATCTAGGACATAAACACTTATGAGCCTACATAATGGAATCATGTAAAAGGTCCACTATGTCCAAGGTTTTATCCAAATCATTCAAAGCCACTGTAGAAAGAGTGATGTCATTCAAAATAATCAATTTCTCTTTCTATGGATAAATTAGATAGCCTATCATCCAACCTATTTACCTCCCAGAAACAATATCTACATTGAAAATATTCAAACTAAGGTAGCAAATTCCAAGATAACTCCATCATGTTTGTGAGTTTCCAAGAATGAAGCTTTCTATTTTTTAAAGCATTATTAAATAACATTGAATCGCCTTCAATAATTACATTTGTAAAATTTTCCCTGATTGGAAATATAATACCTATGGATAGGGCCTAGATTTTTACCTCATTATTAGTACCAAAAGCTAATTTTCAAGAGGTTGCAAATAGAATTTCCCCTTTATGATCTCAAATAACACATCCAAAACCTAAGGGACCTGTTGATATTGGTTTTATTTGACATATCAGAGATAAAATTCACAAAGAATCTTAGGTTATCTTGAAGAATATAGAGAACTATTGGAAATACTTCTCGATCCTAAGTCTATGTTAGCCAGGTCATGGTTGTGTTGAATTCACTCAGGGTTCAATGTGAAGTTATTTTGTTTTAAGGGGCCTTACGTGATTTATGTATCTTGTAATGACTGGACTGGTTTATTGTATGCAAATAATCTCAAAGTTTGCCAAAGTAAACATCTATTTGCATGTATTTACTACTTTCTTACAAAGATTTACATGAATATGGATAAAACTCACTTTGTATCTCAAATTTATATGAAAACTACTAAGATCTTTATAATTCACTAGTATTTATGTAAATCAATAGCGATTTCCTTTAGATAACTGTGTGCATGCTACTTATTTCAAGATTTTTTTGTGAAAAGTTAGAAAAGATAGGGTCAGAAACTCTGTTTTAGATAGGAAAGAATGTTCTACTATCCACGTATGACAAGCTTAAATGATCATGAATAATTCAACAATTAAATTCCTATATGTAAATCCTAAGTATTTTCATGAACATACATAAAGAATTGCAATCTTTTAAAGAAATATACATCAAACAAATGCCTGAATTAGAAAACACTCTGGAATAGATGTAGAATTCTGAGGTTTGCATTCATTTGATATAGAAAGTCATTTTGAATTTATAATGTAGCTATGACTTTTATTGAACTGATCAAAATTTCTGAAACTCACAGACATATTTACAGATACACGAAAGAGGTAGGACATTGCACATGCTCCTTTATGCAGAGACAGGCAACCTCTTTTCTAAATCACTAATGTTCAAAGTATTCACTTAAGAATCACTTCCTTTTGTAGTAAAATTGCTAACTATAGTCTAAGGCTAAATGTTATGAACCCCTGTGTCATTAAAATACAAGCAATAGGGTTCCTTATATAGATTTGAGGACCCCTTTTCTATAGTTACAAAAAACCAATCCATGGTTCACATTCAAACTTACAAAATCAACGGTGGAAAACATTTCCCAACTATTCACCAAAATATCTTTAGGAATATTTCGTTTGGCGCAAAGGATGCCATTAGGATCTTTTAAATATGAGATATTTTCTATTGACTTTCTCCATTGTTGACCTTTTTGCTGATAACAACATAACAGAAAAGACCAGAGTATCTGCAAATAACAATACAGAAGAACTACTTACTACCACTAATATTCCCCTTTTCTTCTTCTCCCATTCTCTTCAAGTATTCTATGTACTTGGCTATCAATGCTACAATAGAAGTATGAGTATTCCTTTGGCTCTCTATCCATGTATATTGCTGTAATTCAACTCTTTCTTTCATTATCCTTGTTTGTTTTTCTATATCTTCTCTATTTTTTTGATACTTCTTTATCTTGGCATTTAATTCCATGATGGAATCAATCATTTCAGTACTCAAATTGGCTGCAGGACTTTGTAGGAAAGGTAAATAAATGGCTTTGAATTCATTTACTGACATAACCTCATCATACATTGGTATTTCCTAGCACTCATGCCCAATAAGTCTCTATAATATCGTCATGTGTTTCTTTATTATATCATCAACAACTTCCTTCAAATCCTAGGTGTTCACAATGCAACCCTTTAGAATGTCTTCTTCAAATTTTAATTCTAATATGTGCTTTTGTATTTGGTTTTCCATCTGATGTGTTATAATTCCCTTGTTTATCAATTCTTCAACTCTTTCATTCATGGCCTCAACCTGGTTCAACTCATAACTACTTTCTTCCACTTTGGATTGACACTGATGTATAATGATATTACAATTGTTTTTCTCTGTAAGTACAATGGCCCAATTGGTAATTGCCTACCTTACTATATCTTCTCCTTTTTGAATGAATGTTTTAAGCCACTTTTAAAAAAAATTTGCCTCGATTTTCCTATTTTCCATTTCATTCACCTGATCCTTTGATAAAATGACCAGCTCTGTAGGTAAATCTGGCATACTAACATTAGGGTGAAATATACCCTGAATGAATTGCTGCAATTGGACAATGTGTCCCTTCAAATAATCAAATTTATCTTTATCTTTTCTCATCATCTCAATGGTCACCTTTTTCATGTCCTCCCACTCTACAATGTGTTGTTCTCTAGTCACATACCCAAGATCTATATTTAGCAACTGATAATCTTCCAGGCTCATTTCTCCCTTTGCTTTATCCTTTTGGGGTATGGCCAATTATAAAGTTCTTGATCTAGATGGGCCTCTCTTTATAGAAGACATGGTCCTTTCTTTTCTTCTTTCTTTTTGTGAGATGTGACCACCTAATAAGCTCTTTATGTCTATAAGGACTAGCTACACTTCTGTCTTTTCTCTTCTAACCTCTGAGCCTATCCAAGTTGGTGTTTCCCTACTAGTTTCTTCCCGTTTTTCATTTATCACTTCTTCTTGAGGTTTCTCTATCTCCATTTGTTCCTATTGTTGTTGTTGCTCTAGTTGCTGTTGTGTTGGATGATTTTGATCTGGAGGTGGTTGCCCATGTGGTGGTGATTGTGATGCATTATTTTGTTGTTGTGGCTCTTCTTCTTCATTCTCATTTTCTTCTTCCTCCTCTTCTATATCCTCTCTAGTATCCTGCTTTGTATCCTCCTCCTCTGAGCTCTCCTTTTCTTTGCTTTCCTCAATACTAACATTTGGAACACTTGAAAAATTAATATTAGAAATACCTGATGACATTGTTGCCCCTATTGGCACCTCAATTTGAACATGTACATTCTCAGGCATGCTTGCCTTTTCTGACTGTTATGGTTGACTTGAAGATATATCTAGCTCTTGTGTATTTTTTTCTTATTTTCTCCCTCTACTACCTATTGTATAACTTGTATTTCTTTTATGATTTCTAGCCACACAAGTTAACCAAAAGGGTCCACTGCCTCTAGGTCTTCTTGTACATTTTCAAATTTTGTCATTGGGGTTTTTGTCTTTTCGATAGACATTTGAGCACTATGTTCATGTCTAGTATAGGGGAGAGTTTTAATGTTTCTTCTTCCTCTTCATTCTCTACCCCTATATTTTCTCCAAATTGTGTCTCCTCCTCATCACTACTATCATTTTTAATGTTTACAATTTCACCCACCTTTTTCACCTCTTGGATTTTTGACTCTTTCAGCTTCTCTTTGGTCAATTCTTGTTTGCACTTTATGTAGCCTTGTATTCTCTCTTCATGTGTAGAATCAGTGGATATAAGCTTTTGTCTTGTTCCTACCCATGGAGCATCAACAATCACAGTGGGTATATGTGCCTTCCCTTTTGGGGTGTCTACGATCACATCTTTTATTGTATGATGTTCTGCTGACACTTCTAGATTTTGCACTTGCTCTACAGTAACCCTTGGTGTTTGTTCCTGTTCCACACTAACTCCTTGGCTTGATGTCCCTTCTTCTATGAATGTACCTGAATGAATGGCAATTGTGACACCAAGAGCATAAGGATCCATAAGTGTGGCATTCTTTTCCTTGTCAAGAATTGTAGTTTCTACAATTTTCCTCCTCTTTTCATAGAAACACAGTAACTCATCGTCATTTTCTCTTTCTCTCTTCTTTCCCTTCTTTTGATATGTGGCTACAATACCCCAAGTTTTAAGCTCTTCCAACTTATCATTTAGCCATATCTTGGAAAACAAAATAATCAGCTTGGATATCACCTCCAAGGATATCTTTGTTTGGTTCATTAATGGGCAATAGTGCCAGTCCCTTGCTTTCATAGATTTTGTGTAATACCTTACCATCATATTTTTTAATTTCTTAGGGTACACTAATTTCCCCCATGGTTCTCATTTATTCTAGAGTCAATCTCTGATGAGCCCTCTTCCTCACCTCTTTCTCATTCTCACAATCTGACCAAAAGTCCTCAATGTGGACTTGATGTCTATATTTCTTATCAATGTAATTTTGGATTCTATGGAAAGGGTTAAAATGGCTAACTAAGTCAAATTCTTCAAACCGATACTATCTTAACTCCCTCTCTGATTGTTGAGCTATATCCTCATTATAACATGAATAATTACCAAGTATCCAAGGGAATTTAATGTTTCCTCTGCCAAACTTCTTCTTATACATTCTGAACACATTCAAAATCTTCTTAGAGAATTCTAATACAATAAATCTATCTGGAGGATACCTTGGCAACTTGAATGGTTTTTCATCAAACTGTTCAGTTTTAATGTATGTGAAGGTAGGGAATTGTATATACCAAGAGCTGAAAAGGCTTATAGCATTTGTTGCCTCCTCCAATAACCTTCTATCCTTATCTCTCATTAAAACTCTTACCAAATAAGTATAGAATACATCATTGACTCTTGCATACTTTCATAATGCCTTTTTCTCTTGTAGGTCAGGATAATGATCATAAACTAATTTTTGACCTGGGCCATTTCCCAAGGTACCCACTCTATCAATCCTAGCCAATAGTGGCATTTCAACTACACATGCATAAATTACATAAGAAGACAGATAGAATTTTCTATTCTTCTTAAATGCCATTACTTGTTTGTATATTGCAGTACTGATAGCCCTAGCCCAATGAATTGTTCCAAGCTTTTCTCTAATATACTGAATGATGGTGAACATTCATGGCTCGAACTGTGTTGTATCTTTTAATCCAACCATATCTCTCAACAATGTGATCATTATGTGTATTTCTTCTTTGAAATCAATCCTATATAAATTCTTTGGCATTCTTACTATAGCCTTTGGTTTATTTTCTATTGTATACCACCTGTAGAAAATTGCAATTTTACACTCTTTCTCATTTTTAGTAAAATCCAAAGCATACTGATCTATATCAATATCCCTCATTTGATCCTTAATCTCCAAGCCAAATATTCTAGCTATTCCCCCTATTGAGAAATATGTAACAACCTTCCCATTGTGCATTACTCTCTTGGTATTCAAATCATATCGGCTTATGCACTCCAATATCAAATCTTTGGCCTTAATCGCCAAAGGAAAACCAATAGCCCTATTCAACCCCTTTTCCCAAATTTTTCTCATGTCTAGAGTGGCATTTGGTACCATGATTTTATATAACACATCCTTTGAATCATAATGACCAATGTTTGTATCTATGACCATTCCCCCTGTGCTATATATCAAAGATGAATATCCCCTGATTAGCGGCAATTATTCCCTAACCGCTTCTTTCTTCAGTTTCCTTTCCTTTTTAACCTTCTCTTTTTCACCCACTGACATGGTATCCACCTTCTTTTTCTTCGATGCCATCTTGTCAAGAAAATTTATACATTTTACCCTCTCATTTATGCACAATTCTAGGGTTTTTCCATAGATGTTTACTTGTTTACCAATTACCCTAGGTTTTTTTGTCATTTACTCTATTTAGAATTTACATAATTTAACAATATCCAACCATTTCCTATAATTAACTACAGTAATGTGCACTACCTTAAATTATTTTCTTAATTAAAATTACTGTAACTAATCCCAATTTCATTTGACTGAATTTCAACGGTGTTTGAAGTACATACCTGTATCCACAACCGGTTTGATCTTAAGAATGTTGACAAAGATTTACTATTCAAACCTTACTCCATTATTGTTCTCAAATTTCCATTTAGCTCTTGAATCACCCTTTTCTCTAGCTATGTGAAATTCTCTGCAATTTTAACCTTTGAATGCAATTATGAAAATAAAGATAATTGAATTTCACTTTTAACCTGTTCAAATTCTAAGTTTCTAGTGGTAGATGCACATTAAATGTTGTAATTAATGCATACAGTTCAGTATATGTCTAACTTTCTATTTAATTCATATTTTGAACTTTGTATATGTTAATTCCCGCACCCTAGTTTGTATATCATGCATATATACTTCACCGTTCAAAATTTTGTATATCAAATTTTGTATATTCCTATGTATATTTTATACAATCATCGAAACATACAAACTCGGACTCCAGCAGGTTTATGAAACATATTACATTTAATTTCACGTCTGACCTTGTATCTAACTTTTGTATTTTGCAATGTACATGCAATATATACATTTGAAAACATACAAGTGCGGATTTGAAGGATGTATCAACTTAGCTTTGACTTTATCTTAATTTCGGTATTGTATCTTTACCTTTTGTATATCACGTTTCCATAATACATACAACCTAACATACATACAAACATCACTGGCTTCAGTTTGTTATAAACCACATTTGAATTACTGTCGGGTCTGCCTTTGTATTTAACTTTATGTATATTGCCCCATGTATATTGACGACATCTTATGATAATACCTCTGTGGGCCCTGCCAACTTTAATCGCTTTAAACTTTTTTTGAAACCTGAGATTGTACCTGTATTTTAGATACAAGCAAATATACATACAAATATACCATATAACATTTGTTTGGATTTTGACTTTTATAAATTGGATTATATATTCCTTTCGGGTTCAGTCATGTACATTCCTTTATTTGTATATTGAATGCATGAGTTTAGACATACAATACACAAATACAATCAAAGAATCCAATGCTTATTCAATTCACCTCAGAACCTAATCAGGTCCATGTTTGCATATTTAAGTTTGAACATTCAAGATATACATGCAAAAAAAAAACACAAAACGAAAACCCGATTGCACCATAATACGACAACATTAGCATCTCATATGCAAGGAAATTTGTACATGAAATACAAATTTAATTAAACACTGCACTTTTACCAAAACCACCTTATTTCACGAAATACTAGGAATTTCAAATTGGTTAAAAAAACATCCCTAAATTATTTTTCATGCATAATTCACTAGTACCCCCTTGTTTCTCTCTAGTACTATGCATTTTGATTTTTCAAGTATTTCCCACACTAAGTACCTTTTCCCTTTTACCACCAAGCAGGACCAAACCACAAGAAAGCAAAAGCAAATAGGGTCCTCATTTTTCTAGAGGGTAAAATGGGGCATGTTGTGAACATCACAACAGGACCTAGGTTTCCCTTAGTAGCTCCATCAAAGTTAATTTTGATAAGAGAAGGAGGAGGAAACCATTTAGCATTAATTCTAAAGTGAATTAAATAATATACACATTAATATAGAAAACATTAAATATAGAATGATATAAGTAAACAATCAATTACCATAATCCAATTATCCTCTTCAATAATTCTTTGCTTCTCTTAATCGACTTGAGGGGTAGGTGCATGACGTAGAGTTACAACCTCCTCTTATAGAAAGTATGAAGAAGCAAATTAGACTAAAGATTAATATCATTTATTTACATTAAATGATATTAGTTAAAACAACAAATACATAATGACATTTACATTACTGATTATTACCTATGTCAAAGCCATTGAAGACAAAAATGTTGCAATAATGCCCATCTCCATTGTTCCATGAATATCAACACAATTCTATATTGATGTAATTAACTAAAAATATGAACATTATTTGACCAAAATCTACATAACATTATTTACATACATAATGATTAAAAGTAGTAAAATTTACTTTAGTGAAAGTTGATATTTAACTACTACCATCAATGTGTCCTAATTTTGGAGGTCCAACATATGCATGTTTATCATCAAATTATCATTTTAATATTGACCATTGATATATTACAAAAAATTTACATGTAGTATATTTACTATTTTGTTACAAATTACATACCAATGGAGTTTCCATGCCCCCATAAGCATGTGACAAAGGGCTAGTAGATGCAAGATGCTTACTTTGACCCTAGAATTTATAATACATACAATTTTTTACATTAATTTTCATTCATAATGAATTAATATAGTTAATTATAAATTTCAATAGAAAATATGCTAAATTTCACAACCTTATTGAAAATTACCAATTAGTCAATGCCATAGGTCACATCTAACAACTCATTCAAGCCCATACTATCCAATATAGGTGTATCATGTGCCCCACCCTATGTGACATACTCCTCAAAGTGTGGCGCATGGAATCTTTGACATGTGTAGCAATATCATGACCATGTACATCCTATGTTGTATACCTCATAAAAAATCCTTGGACTCATAATCACATGTAAATACATAAGCACAGAAAATGTGTGGTGAGAGTTGACATGTGTAAGGCTCACCCTCATCAACCTATGAAAGAGGCCATCTATGTTGCACCAATGTATGTGTGATGGATCTAATAGTATGGAGGGTCTCCACCTCAAAACTCTCCTTCACAAAGGAAGGGACTATTATATACTAAATGAATGGACATGTAAGGAGTCTCATTATCTAGTCCTAGGCATGACATGCCCCCTCTCTATCATATGAAATGGTATTACCTCTACCTTGGAAATCATGAATATCAAAATATTTTAAAATTTCTTTGAGGATGAACTCGCAATAGAGTTTCCTCAAAAAATATTAATGCACTTCATTATTTATGAATAGGGGATGCTCAAAAATCATCCACCACCTATCTTAGAAGTCATCCTTTATTTATTGGTATTGGCGCCAATGAATATAAATTCTTTTGCAACTTGTACACATGGGCTCATTAGTTCTAGGGTCTACAAATAATACACAAATTATTTTTCATTATTTTCTTGTCTTTCACTTGTTTATATAATAATTTTATTGAATAATATTAGTGAGCATTCTCTCTATGATCTTCCCATGTATTTATTTAGCCCCTGACTAAATCTATGTGAGATATTATAGATTCCTAGGATGTTGGAAGACCTTTCTAATGTGTGTTAGCTAGATTTCAATTTTTCATGGTTTATACTAATGTTTGAAGATTCTTTATATTTTGTTTGATTTACCCTAAAATATTTTCTTGGGTACCATGAGGATGCCTCAGAATGCATGGAAAGTTTTGAGGGGGATTATTTTGTGCATGCACTTCAGTAGGAGTTTCATCATGTGTTTCATCAAGTGGATGAGGGTTTTGAGGTGTCGAGGGGTTTCGATTTGTTGAAAATTAAAAATGAATCAACACAAATAAAAAAAATTATTTTAACTAAAATTGCTAAAATCTAAACAAGATTACCTCTTGCATGTCCATATGGCATGATTGTTTCAATCAAATTACTCCAAATAGGTCAAGACATTCTCAAACAATAACACATTCATGTTTTCAAGCAAATTGGGAAAAATCACTTGCAACTATTTTTTTCTTTTTTTGTAGTTTAAAATGCAAGCACATTATAATGTAGTCTCATTATAATGTTCTCACTTTACGTGTTGGTAGTGACCAATTCTTAGGATTGTCACTACCAGGCCATAACATGATTGTGTTATAAAATGAACACATTATGGTTTTTGTAGCATGATCATGTTATAACTTATTTAACTCAAGAACTTTTTTTGGCCACTTTTTGGTCCCCCATCTTTGTAGACATACCCTAGGTATATGTTAGATCATTGTGTAACTTAGTATTACAAAGTATTGATCATTCTATCATTATCACTTTATGTGTTAATGATATGTTGAACATACTTGGTAGTGATAAAGAAATGATCAGGGACTTCAAATCTCCACTTTTTTATAGTTTGAAATAAAAGTCTTGGGGGATGCTAAGTACATCCTTGGTATGGAAACTAGAAAAGATAAAGTCAACAATTTTTTTGGGTTAGATAGATGAAGTATGTTGAGTCTATTTTGTCATGTTTTAGCATGGTCAACAAAAACCCAGTAAATTTTCCTATTTCTATGGGAACTCTAACATATGAGCAATGTCCTACAACACCTATTGAGATAGAGGAGATAAGTTTAGCTCCTTATTATAGTGTAGTTAAGAGCCTTATGTATTCCATGATCTATAGTAGATTAGACATTACCGAATTAGTGTAAGTCTTAATCCATTTCATGGCTAATTGATGCAGTCATGGGTGAAGGGTCTAATGAAGGATTATCAAACCATGCAAAGAAAAGAAACAACACACACTAAAAAATACAAATTTAAGGAAACAACAAATTGAATCTTATTGATTTTTAGTTATGAATGAATTATAATCTACCACAATGGGCTTCCAAGATGCTAGGCTTTACTCGTTTGACTACAAATTATAGACTTTAAAAGATATACAATACAATCCAATGTTGATCTATCTTATACCTTTTTCACTACTCTTTAATGACATTTAAATATGTTTACATATAAACTTCTTGCCTTAGGTGTTGGTTCCCAAATCTACACACATCTAACTCTAAATATTTGCCAATTCTTATGATCAAATTAGATGGGAGATTTAACCAATAGAGTGGGAGATTGTTTGCACCTATCTCCCCTGTACTTTAGGCTCTGCCAAACCTAGGGGGTATCCCTTATTATAATATCAACATATTTGTCTTTCACTATAATAGGTAGATATGTTCTCATAGATTTACACCAAGATATGTAAGATTATCCCAAAATGACAAAGTTCTTGGAGATCTTCACATTATTGACTTTGAGAACATGTACCAAAACCTACCTAAACTTTAAAACAAAACAAAATAAAATGGTTTGAATGAATTCACCTTTAAAGTTTTGTGTTCCTCTTGACCTTTGAGCAAATTCATTCCAGATCAGGGTTCTATGAGGACAACAAAGTCAAACCTAGTAGTGTAAATGCTTCCTTATGACACCAAAACTTTATATCTAGAGGACTAATAATGAAAGCATTACTATGTTATAGTGATATGTCAAAGAAAAGGTATTACTTGTGACTCTTCTTCACTAATCCCTTGATACAACACATTTGCCCTTATACCTAACCTAAAGCAAGTTTAATCCATTCCTTGAATAGACGCAACTAATCAAATATATCACATAGCAAATGTACGTGAATGAGTTCAGTAACCCTTGGCAACTTCACTCAAAATAAAAATGCTCATACCTAGGGAGACTATCATAGCCAACACACATAAGTGTTTTTCATATAACTCAACTTGAAAAGAACAATATCATTCAAAAAGTTTATTCATTTACAAAGAAAATTAGGTCTTTGCAACCCAAAGTCTAGTCACCTCCTCTTACATTAAACAATTTCCCAAATATGTGGATAGCTTGTATCTAGAGCCCAGAATCAGAATCCTTATTACAATACTACAAATTCCCTTGTAAAGGAAAATAGAGAATTGTTAGACTACAACAATCAGTTACAAATACGTCTTCACATTTAATTATTTGCAACCATGGGAATTTGTATCTTTGATCTTGATTGACTCTTGCTGGTAATACTATTTTTACACTCAATCTAGTCTATTGAAATGAACTAAGATTAATGATGCCTTTGAAATTTATTTTCCTCTTTAAAATTATGAAATCTGCTCATTTAATTGGTTCAATTTCTTCCTTAGGAGTTCCAAAATCAAACTGTAAAGCTCTAGTTGCTTGTATTTCACTATATTTTCCCCATACAACTACTAGAACCATTTTAAACTACTCTCTAGGCATTGGAATGATCCCAAACAAGTTTTAATAAACTAAATGACTACAAATGGCTCCAAATCCATGCCCAAAGCCTTTGGATGTGAGCAACAGTCCAATGGAACCTCTATCGCACCATTGCATGTTTGGAAGAGGAAGGTGAAATGGGTTGTGTGCTAGTGTGCTCAACCCAAAAAAGATTTTGTTTTGTTTATAAGGTATAAACATTATATTAATATTGTTTATTTTATAATTTTTATCACCCAAAATATTACATTTTCCTATTGATTAAAAAGAGGCATTTTTAGTTATGTTGGGTCATTTTTTGCAATTTTAGCATTCAAAATTCATCCTAGACATGATTAAAATCACTACCCTAGCATTAGGAATGGTTGGTATGTGATTTAAAACCATGGATCATCAATTTTGAGCCAAATAAAACCCCTAAATGTTTGTTGTAAAGCCAAGAACCTGAAGACTCCATTCTGCAATATCTTCATTCAAATCTGACCAAGAAATCTCTAGAAACACCTCCATGAAGAAGAAGGCATACCAAATTTTCATTCTAAGAAGAAAGTCTGACCAACACTTGACAATAGAAGGCCCATCGCACCAACACAACCATGAGGAATGGAAGAGAAGTGGGTTGTGTGTTGGTGCACTCAGCCCAAAAAATGCTTTTAATTTTATTATAAAACATAAACATTATGTTGATAACTCTTACTTTATAATATTTACCTCTTAGAATTATTTTTTGCCAATAAATATTAAAAAATGTATTTTCTAACTTAAGAAAATTGGCAAATAATTAATTTCTCCTTTCAAGCAAATGGTGCATCAGTATTGCGGGCACACAAGACAACCAGAGGTAATGAAAACTTGCATAGCACCATAATAAATTATTTTAAGGATACCCATCTCCTCAAAATTTGCATTTCCAAAATATTTTTGGGACTTCCTTTGTAAATTAGGCCCCCAAGAGCTTGATTTGTTTTTTTTTGTTTTCACACAACGGCAACATGAATCACCACAAAAATAGAGCTGGGAACATTTGAAGGAAAATCAACAACTAGGTTGTCATTAGAACTAGGAAATTTGAACTTTTTATGGGGCCCTTGGGATCCGGCTTGTATTGGCAACAAATTAAAAAACCTATTAAAACACATCCTAGGAGGATGCAAACTGGCACACACACTCCTGGTAACCCATAAATAATTTACATTAAAGGATTTCTCTTGATGAATCATAGATTGAGAAATTTTAATCCTAGAAGTTAGGAGCATGATAAGTACCATGGGGGTAGAAACTCAACTGAAACAATCAAATGAAATGCTACCAAGCACTGCAAATTTGTGAAAATTATAGGTGCTAACATTAGTTCTTGTTCGGAGATGCATGCCTCTTATAGGCATGGTGAGATCCCAGATGTCTCCAGGGTGTAGACCATGTGCCAAATCTATTGGCACTTGTTTTTGTGCCTCATTTTTTTTACCAATGCAACATTAGAATGGCAGAAAATACTCTTTTTAGACCCCAAAGTGACAGACTAGCCCAAAATTTTTGGCATTAAAATCTATCAATCTAGAGCTTGTCTCCAAAAATAATTTGGTAAAGGTTCATAAATATGCATAAGCTACCTCCAGTTTGGATTTCATGCTAATCGGATGAGTTCTGAGCCAAATTTTAATGTTTTGACGTTTCCAAGCGAGTGTGTTAAATAGGAGCTAGATGATTTCGTTAATTAATTCTAGTGAATTGATGAGTTTTAGCATTACATCAGGATGTTCCAACTTCAGTTTCAAATCCTCTGGGTAAGTTTTGTAGCCGTGGCATAAAAACAAAGAAAATATTTTAACTGGTTTGTGAATTGGCCCTAGTTACAAAGGAGGTCCCTAGAAATATCACCATTAATCATTTCCATTAGTTGCATAATGTTTTCTAGCATATTTTATTGCCCTCTGTAAGTTTTCATGGCTTCCAGGTCTAGTCTCGACCTGTGGCACAATTTTAGTCATTCCGACAATGGTGTTTAAACGTCAGTAATAAAGTAAAATTAAAAATTAAAACCATTTTTAATTGTTTTAATGTGGGCATTATAGTAATATTTTATTACTATACCAATGGACTAAAGTGAGGGAGATTTTTATTTTTAAACTTTCTGTAAAAGTTTCAAGTGAGAAAATATTTTAAATTGCCCTCATCTCCTCATCACACATCACATATTTGGAAGCCCGTCACATTATAAAAACTGCGATGCACATATTACATGCGATGGACTGAAGTCAAAGGGAGGTAATAATTAAAATATTGATTTCCAAATCATCATCACACATCGCAGTTTGAAGGCAAGTCATTTAACTCAAAATTGTGATGAATGAAGCCCTGACCATGCAATGGAAGTCTGCAATGTGGAGGAGATTCTGGGGGAGTTTTTTTATGGTTTTGCCCTGCATTTTATTGTTGTTTTAATATCTATGGCTTTTCCCTAACATTTCCTCACGTCCCTACAAATTTTGGGACTGTTTATCACATTTTTTGTTGCTCTCCATGATAAAAATGGGCTCGATCTGAGAAAAATAACCCAACATGTGTGAAAACATCCAGCATGGTAAGTAATACCTCCAGGGAATTGGAAAACACCTTGGCTCGGTTAAAATTGCTTCCAGTGTGGAAAAAACACCTCAAGTATGAATGAAAATGCCCAGGCAATTTTTAAATGCTCCGGCAAATTTTTTAAATGTTCTGGAAGACGTGAAAAACACACTACATAAAAGAAAAACATACAAGCACCATGAAAACACCCAGTAATGAAGTTGAAATGCCCTTGTAGATGAAAATTGTCCAGACAACTATTAGTGTCATCGCATATTGTAGGTTCATCAATCTTGAAATGTGTGAATGTTGTGATGGTTTATTCCTGTGTGATGGAGATGAATAAATGGGTTTTCATTATTTTAATATTTCTAAGTATTAGGCAACGGAGGTTTTCAACTATTTTATAAGGTTTCAAGTAAGTTGTATGCCTCTATGGCAGGGGAGATGATTAAAAAGTATAAGAGGAACTTGCTATAGATAGGGATGCCTCCATGAATGGTGTTTGACCATTTAAACCTACAGAAATAAAAGTAATGGAAGTCATAAGAAATGTAGGGAGGGAAGGTGCCATTGGATTGTATTGTTGAGCATTTAATCTAGCATATTATTAACGTTACATCTCTTTCATGAAGTAAACAACAACAACATTTATCATTAAAGGTGCAAAAATACCAAGCAAGAAGAAAGAATTTGACAAATGTGGAGATTCATCAAGGTTTTAGAATAAATCTAAAATCATATTGAGTGCTTGGTTATTTGTTGGAATGATCCAGGAGCATCCAGTGGTGTAAGGGCAGTCTTGCATCACCCAAAAAGAAGTTAATTCAAAATCATTGTAGTTGTTTTTGTTTCTTTCCATAATTAATGTTTCTAGTTCCATAATATCCAAAATAATGATATAGGACTTTCAGTTTTTCCAAAACTACTAAAAATAGCAGCCTGCCCATTTTGGAAAGTGTACCTGCCATTTTTTAAAAAATTGCATTTGGGCATGGATTGAAGAGAAAATTTACAGAAAGTTACATAACAGAAATATAAGACCTTTGGCGAAGGAATCAGGCAAAGATCATTTCTGAGCTAAAAGATATTAAAGTTTTTGTTTTCTGAAAAGCCCCTGAATTTTTTTGAAATGAGATATGAGGCACTAAAACATCCCATAACATCCCAAAAAGTTGACATAAATCTGTTTACAAATTTTTGATGTGATATTTCACATCGCGAGCTTTCTAGTGCTTAAAACGGTTCGTCAATCGGACACCCGGATCAAAAGTTATGCTTCCCAGAAGTTGACCTACTTTTGGAGGGAGTTGCAAATTTTAAAATTTAGCTGGAGGCCGCCAAAAAGTTCTATTTATGACTATTTTGGTAACCCTGGGTAGTAGTAGAGTTAAGGGGGCAAGTGTGGAGTCAAGAATAGGGGTAAAACAAAAACCCTAGCTAATTTGGGGTTACAAAAGGCAGATGATTCTAGAGTCTTGGGATAGGAAGCTATAATGTGTTGTAGCCTATGGAGGGTTGATTCCTCTGATTGTATTTGAGCTTCTGTAATGTAATAAGTTGTCCAAATCAGTAGAAGAAAGTTCTATTTTATGTGTGCAATTTCTATTGTTGCATGTTTTATGATTTACCCCTTCATCAAGTGGTATCAGAGCAATTGTTCCTGAGTGTGTAGATAGATCGCCGACCGTGAGGTAGTTTGCACCAGGACCTGAGGTTGTGGGTTTGCTATGGAAACCAAGATGCCTCCACAAAGAAATCGTATTGGGAGGAAAGCTTTGATAGAAGAGGGTTTTAGAGTCCTGCAAAGGCAGATTGATGCATTGCAAGAGGAGCTGCGAAGAGGGTTTGATCCGAGAACAAGAGAAGAAAGCAAGGATGAAGCTGAAGAAGAGCTATCTGAGGAAGAACAAGAAGCTGCAAGAGATCCTGTAGAAGTTAGGTTGTTGAGGGCCATTTTGAAGATCGAAAAGAGGCCCAGGATCGAAGTTTCTACATATTCTGGAGATTTGAATCCAGAACAGCTTATTGATTAGATCAATGACATGGAGGAGTATTTCGAATATGAAGACGTGGAGGACCCAGATCAGGTCAAGTTTGCAAAAACAAAGTTGAAGGGCCATGCTAGTATTTGGTGGAAGGAGATCCAATTAGAGAGGAACAGAAGAGGAAAAGGAAAGATCACCAAATGGGATCGAATGGTGGAGAAACTGAAGAAGCAGTTCATCCCTGTGGACTATGAGATAGAGTTGTTGAAGAAATTGTAAAGACTAAAGCAAGGTAACAAGTCTGTTAAGGAGTATACAGAAGAGTTTTATAAAATTACTATCAGGATAGGCCATGCAGAGCCCAATAAGGAGAAGGTAGTCCATTACATTAATGGGTTGAGGCCGAGTATTCAAGAGGATATGAGCCTGGTCAAAATGACCACCATAGAAGATGCATACTAGTTTTCCCTGAAGGTGGAAGAGAAGCTAAATAAAAGATTCGATAGGAAGCAAAGGGGAAGAGGTCAAGGCAGAAGGACTGGTGGAAGACCCTATGGAGGCCGTAATGAAGATCAAAAGAAAAGTGAAGAAGCTAGCACCAATCAAAATTAGCAAGGGGATAATACCTACTACCCTCATGACCAAAACAATGGTGAGCAAAGAGGAAGAGGAAGAGGCAGACTTGGGCAAGGACTCGGAAGAGGAGGTTTCAGAGCAACCTATTTCCAATGTAGAGAAGAAGGGCATCAAGCATACGAGTGTCTGCAACATCAAGGAAGGACAAATATAAGACCTGAAGGTAATGCACAAGTTGTACATGTAGATGAAGATGTGCAATTTCAGAATTTTGAAGATGCTAAAAGGGGAGAAACCCTAGTTGTCAGAAGAACTTTGCTGAATGAAGAGAAAGAACCCAATAAGAGGAAGAGTTTATTCCGCACAAGGTGCAAATGTGAAGGTAAGTGTTGTGATATTATTATTGACAGTGGAAGTATTGACAATCTTGTTTCAGAGGAGATGGTTGACAAGTTGAAGTTGGCAAGAAGAAAGCATCCACATCCATATCGGATTGCATGGTTGCAGAAGGACCACAGAGCTTTGGTCAATGAGCAGTGTTTAGTGAAGTTCAAGATTGGGGACTACCATGATGAGGTGTTGTGTGATATCATATCGATGGATGCATGTCATATGCTGTTGGGGAGGCCTTGGTAGTATGATAGGAGTGCTATCCATGATGGCTGTGCAAACATATATTCCCTAACAAAGGATGGAGTTTGTCATAAGTTGAAAACCTTGAAGGAGGTGGAAGAAAATGTATGTAGTACTGCTAGAATTTGCTTGGTAGATGGTAGAAATTTTTTGGAGAGTATGAAGCATGAGCGTCATTGCTTTGCATTGATTCCTAAGATTAGTCAAGAGAAATGTGAAGATGTACCAATAGAAGTCTCAGAAATGTTGGTAGAATTTCAAGATATTGTCTCTGATAATGTACTAGAAGGTTTACCACCAGTGAGGAAGATAAGTCACCAAATAGATTTGATACTAGGATCTAGTTTGTCGAATAAGGCAGCCCACAGAATGACTCCTGTTGAGAGTGAAGAGTTGAACAAACAAGTTTAGGAGTTGTTGAGGAAGTGATTGATAAGAGAAAGCCTAAGTCCATGTGTGGTACCTACAATACTAGCACCAAAGAAAGATGGAGATTGGAGAATGTGATGCAGGAACTTTCGGAGATCATAACTTTTGATTTAGATGTGGGTTTTCTACAAGATTTTATGGGTGGATGCGTTATTAGGTGGAAAGTGGTTTCGCAACTGACCCTAGTGGGTTAGACCCCATCTTGGCACTTTTTCAGGGCTTGAAATTTTCATCTTGGCCCTCAAAATAGCAATTTAGTGTTTTTTTTCTAGATTTTTAAAAAATTGCTTTTGTAATAAATCAAAACTCATGTTTTGAATTTAGAATATTAGTTGGCATTTCATCCTACCTTAGTTTTAGGAAGCTTTTGGGAAAAAATAGGATTTTCAAGATATGATTGTAAACTTACCTAAATGGCAAAATCTGACAATTGTTGAAATATGCCAAAAAAGGTAATTTTTTTATTTTTTTGTTTGTCTTGGATATAAGAGAGTTTTCTCTCATTGTAGCAGTAGAGTTGATGAATAGAAGTTTTTTTATGTTCCATATTTCAAATCTTTGGATCTCACATGATTAATGGCACAATTCTATTGAGTGTATGTTGTGTGCTACATCATTTGGTATCAGAGCTCAGAAGGTCTAGGCAAGAGAGTTTGGTGTTTTTGTGTTTATGTTTTTGCAGGTTGAAGAGAGAACTTAGTTGCCAAAAGACTAGGTAGAGGAAAAGAGAAGAGACCTAGGTGAGGCAAAGACAAGAGGAAGCAAAGTTGAAAGAAACTTGCTTGAAGAAGGAGAAATGAATTTGTTGAAGAGGTACTTGCAGGGTGAGGGTTCACCAAAGAGGAAACAAGAAAGGAAAAAGAGAAAAAAGAGATGAAGAAGGAAAAAGAAAAGGCAAAACAAATGGCAATTGACCAAGAGGTAGAAGAATTGAAACAAGCCTTGAAACAAATGGAAAAATATATGGAAAGAATAAATTGGGAGTTCCAAATGAAGATGTAGCAGTTACAAAGTTGGAACTTATCAGTGAAGAGGAAGGTTACATGGCCCCTCAAGAAAATTGTCCAAAGAAAAAGAAGACAAGAAAGGACAACAATAATAGAGGAAGAACAAAAGCAATCTCAGACAGAGGAAGAAGTAAGCAATGAAATGGTGAGTACATCCATGACTGTTTTGACATCAAGGATTGAAGAAGACATGGTAAACATAGTTGTGGATGAGTTTCCATGTCATTTTTAGTTATTTGAGTATGATGTTCAAGATGAGCAAGTGGAAAGACATGTTGTTGTTGATAATAAGGTTGCTAATGAAGATGTTGCATATTTGTTTGTTAATGAGGTGTATACAAATTTACAAGGGTATTATGTAGATTGTGGTAATGGTGAATATGCTGATAAATTGTATTCCAATGATGAAGATGAAGACATGGACAGTAGTAATGCGGCATATGAACAAGAACTAGAGTTTTGGAACATTAAAGCTAAGAAGATGCTAAGTAAGAGGTGGTTCAAGAAGAAGAAGAAAAAAGATCCAGGGAAAGTTGCAGAAATGAAGGAGAAGTTGTGGAAGAATTGGAAGATTAGGAAGAAAGATAAGACTTGTTACTACCCTCAATCCAAGAGGGCTTGGATTTTCTTTGGGTCGGGAGTCTGATGCAGGAGCATCCATGGAAAATTGGCAATCAGCATCACCGAAATCATTTGTCATTTAATTTATTTTAATTTGGTTTCCTTAGGATAGATTAATTAGAGTTGGAAAATAAATACAATATTAGGCCTAAATAATATATTAAATAAATTGGCCTTATTATAATATTGCAAAAATAATAATGTTGCAAAAATCTAGGAGTGGGAGATAGTTTAGGAGATAATTTTGGAGTGTAAAAATAATAAAGGCAATTTGAAGTGGAAATTCAAAAAGGAAATCTTGGGAGTGGATTTTTGGAGAGTTACACTTGAAGACAACTCATTAATGCTCCTCAAATGTAGTTGGAGGATTTGGGCCCCCATGTTGAGATGGCATATTCTTTTTCCAAAATTGGAGCTATTTTCTAGGAGTGGGAATCTTAGTTGTTGCCTATTCTTGGCAAATCCTTGGGAGTGGTTTTGATTTTGATTTATTGAGAATTTAATACATTTTCAAGATATTATCCAAAGTTGGACGTTCAAAATGGGAAGCTACAGAAAATGGAGTTAGTGGAGGCATAAAGGAAGGATTTTTGATAATTTTTGGTTGTTGTGGCTTCCAGATTTTTGGGAGGAGGAAAAGAAATGTGTGGTTTTGTTAGAGAGTGATTGGAACACATTTTATTTCAGGTTTTACATGTGTGTAGCAGCAGCAAATGGATTTTGGAGATCCATGGTTGAAGATCAACAAATTTGATTGCTGAAGATTGAAGATTTGAGAGGCAATTTCAGAGGGTAGGATAAAGATTTGAAGAGGAAGCATTTGGAACTTGTATTGGATTTTGCTATCACACAATGGATTTAAATCTATTTATTAATGATTTTCTACAACATATATGGCTGCACAAACTTATGTAATTTATTTTCTATGAAATTATGAAACCTTGTTGCCAATAAAATAGTGAAGTTAAATTTTATTGCTGCACATTTGTGCATCCTTGATCTTGAGTGTGCAGAGTATGCACCAGGACTGAGAGGAGTTTGTGAAGCAAATTATTTTCCTATGTGTTGAAGTATGAGAAATTTTTGTAATTGCAAAAAAAAATTGATTTTGTGAGATATATGTTCACTGTCCTCCAGCAGAGATAAAATCTAGGTAGAAGGTGTACAGACTTCTTCCACTGAGAGAAAGTGGGTCGAAGAGGTCTTGTAGAGGTGCATCTTCTAGAGTCTTTGTTGGGTAGAGGAGAGTTAAATTTGTGTGAGACATGTTGGCTGTGCTCCATCAGAGATAAAGCCAGGTAGAAGGTGTAAAGACTTCTTCCATTGAATGAAAGTGGGTAGAAGAGGTCTTGGAGAGGTGCATCTTCTAGAGTTTTTTGTTGGGTAGAGGATAGTTATGAGTGAGTTTTTTTTGTAGAGAAGACTTGTAACTGTAGAGAGCATTGGCTCTAAAGTGTTTATGTGTGCAGGTTGTAGAAATTGCATATTGAGAATGAGCGAAATATTTTCGAAGAAGAGGATAAGATGGGTCATGAAGAGACCTATAATGATTTCATATATAGAAAAGTGGGAAAAAAAGTTTATGGATAGTCTTAATGAAGAGTTGATAAGACTTCCTGATATAGTGGATCTATTAAAAGCTGAACTGAATAGAGGAAATGCTGATAATAAAAGGTGTGAGAAAGAATGTCATGAAAGTGGCATGAAAGAGAAAAAGCACATGTTTGCAATTGAAACATGTATTTTCAAAGGCATGGATGAGATTGCAATAGAGAAGAGTGATAATGAAAACCTTATTTTACCTAACATTATTTTGTTTGTAGAAAAAGAGGAACATAAAGACAAAGAAGTGGAAGTCCTCAAGAATAATGAAAAAGAAGAAAAGAATGAGTTTGCAGCAGGAACATGTCTATTCGAAAGCACAAATAGTGAGATAAAAGAGGTTGTAGAGGAAGCTACAGGAGAGATTTGGTGGAGGTGGTTGGTTAGTGGTGGGTTGGATCCCATGAAGAAGGAGAGGAGAGGGGAAATAATTTGGAAGAGGAAGACAATATTTGGTGGATGCAAATCTACGAGACGAGAGAAGAATGAAGTGCATATTTGTTCGAGGAGAGTGAAGCTTGTTCTGGAAAGGTGTTGGAAAAAGAGGAAAAAAGAGAAGAATGAAGTGCAAAGATTGGATCCAGTCAAGTGGCAGTAGTTTGAAGACACTCACTTGCAGGAGTTGTGTTCTTTTCAACAAGAGGAGAATGATGCAGGAACTTCCAGAGATCATAACTTTTGACTCGGATGTACGTTTTCTATGAGATTTTATGGGTGGATGCATTATGAGGTGGAAAGTGGTTTCACAACCGACCCTAGTGGGTTGGACCCCGTCCTAGCACTTTTTTGGGGTTTGAAACTTTCATCTTGGCCCTCAAAATAGCAATTTAGTGTTTTTTTTAGATTTTTTAAAAAGTTGCTTTTGTAATAAATCGAAACTCATGTTTCAAATTTAGAATATTAGTTGACATTTTATCCTACCTTAATTTTAGGAAGCTTTTGGGAAAAAATAGGATTTTCAAGATATGATTGTAAAATTACCTAAAATGGCAAAATCTGACAATTGTCAAAATATGCCAAAAAAGGTAATTTTTTTATTTGTTTTATTTTCTTGGATATAAGAGAGTTTTCTCTCATTGTAGCACTAGAGTTGATGAATAGAAGTTTTTTTATGTTCCATCTTTCAAATCTTTGGATCTCACATGATTAATGGCACAATTCTATTGAGTGTATGCTATGTGCTGCATCAGAATGTGTACAGACTCTCGAGCCATCAATAAGATCACGATCAAGTACAAATTTCCATTACCCAGAATGGATGACATAATGGATTGTTTGAGTGGAGCCAAGTCCTTCATGAAGATTGATCTAAACAGTGGGTATCACCAGATCCGAATCAAAGAAGGAGATGAATGGAAGACAACCTTCAAGACCAAGGAGGGTTTGTATGAGTGGTTAGTCATGCCATTTGGGCTAACCAATGCACCGAACACATTCATGCAGCTCATGAATGAGGTATTGAAAGAATTTTTGGGAAGTTTTGTTATTGTTTATTTGGATGATATTTTGATTTTCAGTAAGACTTGGGATGAGCATCTGATGCATATCAGAAGAGCTTTAGAGAAGTTGAGGGAGGAGAAGTTGTTGATTAATCTAAAGAAATGTAGTTTTACAAATAACGAGTTGGTATATCTGAGATTTGTTGTCTCAGAGGAAGGTCTTAAGATGGACCCAGACAAGGTGAGCGCTATCATTGAATGGCCTACGCCGAGGAGTGCCACAGAGGTAAGATCTTTTCATGGTTTGGCAAGTTTTTATAGAAAGTTTATCAGGAATTTTAGTAGCATTTGTGCACCCCTAACTCAGACAATGAGAGGGGATAGAAAAGAGTTTAGATGGACTAAAGGAGCAGACAAGAGCTTTGATACATTGAAGCAAAAAGTCATAGAACAACCTATTTTGGCACTTCCAGATTTCAATAAGGTATTTCAGGTAGATTGTGATGCTAGTAGTAGTGGTATAGGAGATGTTTTAAGTTAAGAAGGTAAGCCCATTGCCTATTTTAGTGAGAAGCTTAATGATGCCAAGAAAAAATATTCTGTTTATGATCAGGAGTTTTGTGCAATAGTTTAGGCTTTGAAGAAATGGAGACATTATTTGTTGCCAAAGGAGTTTATTTTATATACTGATCATCAGGCTTTGCAGTATCTTAATAGTCAAGGAAAGTTGAACCAAAGGCACTTAAAATGGGTTGAGTTTTTGTAGAGCTATACTTTTGTTTTGAAGCACATGAGTGGGAAGTCCAATAGAGTTGTAGATGCCTTGAACAGAAGGCAAAATTTGTTGACAGAAATGAAGATAGAGGTTGTTGGGTTTGATGAGCTCAAAAGTTTGTATCCTGAGGATCTAGATTTTGCAGAGGCCTGGAAAGCTTGTTTGGAACCTGTTACTTTGGACAGGACAAAATGGTTGGATTTCATAATCTAAGATGGCATGTTGTTTAGAGTAAGCCAGTTGTACATTCTGAGGAGTTCCATGAGAGAGAATCTAATAAATGAGAAGCATAGTGGAGGATTGGCTGGACACTTTGGTCGAGATAAGACCATTGCTATTGTTGGTGAAAATTATTACTGTCCACAGTTGCAGTAGGATGTGATGAAATTTGTGCAGAGTTGTAGAGTATGTCAGATGGCAAAAGGAGCAAGTCAAAATATAGGTCTATATCAGCCACTACCTCTACCAGAGAAGCCATGGGATGATATTAGTATGGATTTTGTTCTTGGTTTACCAAGGACACAAAGAGGACATGATTCCATTTTTGTGGTGGTGGATAGATTCTCGAAGATGGCATATTTCATTCCTTGTAAGAAAACTAATGATATTGTTCATATTGCTGAATTATTTTTCAGGGGGGTGGTGAGATTACACGGTCTACCAAAGAGCATAGTTTTAGATCAAGATACCAAGTTTGTTGATTATTTCTGGAGGGTATTGTGGAAGAAGTTGAAGATAGATTTGAAGTTCAATTCTGCACACCATCCATAGATTGATGGATAGACTAAAGTGGTGAATAGGAGTTTGGGTAACTTGCTACGATGCTTAGTAGGAGATAAGCCCAAGGGATGGGATTTAATTTTACCACAGGCAAAATTTTCTTACAACAATTCTGTTAATAGGATTACTGGTAAATCACCATTCCAGATTGTATATGGGAGTAGTCCAAGAAATGCTTCAAAATTAAGAAATATGGATGAAGGAGAAAAGACAAGTGTCGAGGCTGAAGACTTTGTAGAACACATGAAGAATTTGCATGAAGAGGTGAAAAAGCACATTAATAAGATGAATATTCAGTATAAGGCTAAGGCTGATTAGAAGAGGAGGTATAAGGAATTCTAGGTAGGAGATGAAGTCATGGTTCACTTGAGAAAAGAAAGGTTCCCAATTGGAATATACAATAAGCTGAAAATGAAGAAATTTGGACCATACAGAATTTTGAAGAAACATGATTCAAGAAATGCATATGAGGTAGAGCTGCTGAGTGGGATCAATATTTCCCCCATTTTCAACATTGCTGATTTATCAAAATATCATGAAGGTGGAATAGAGGATGGACCAATAGAAGTGTAATGGAGTATTTTGGCATCTACTTCAATGGAGGAGATAGAAAAGATCTTGGATAGCCATGTGGGAAGAAGTACTCGGAATAGGTAATATGAAGAATATCTGGTAAAATGGAAAGGAATGCCTATTGAAGATTCTTCTTGGTTGTCTAAGGCAGAGGTTGACTGTTTGGGTTTTCCTCACACAAACAACTGAGATGTGACAAGGTCACTTCTCAAATTACCTTGGGTGTCTAATGCAGGAGCATCCAGTGGTGTAAGGGAAATCTTGCATCACCCAAAAAGAAGTTAATTTGAAATCATTGTAGTTGTTTTTCATTTATTTCCATAATTAGTGTTTCTTGTTCCATAATATCTAGAATAATGATGTAGGACTTTCAGTTTTTCCAAAACTGCTAAAAATAACAGCTTGCCTGTTTTGGAAAGTGTACTTGCCAATTTAGGAAAGTTTGCATTTGGGCAAGGATTGAAGCAAAAATTTACAGAAAGTTACATAATGGAAATATAAGACCTTTGGCAAAGGAATCAGATAAAGATTATTTCTAAGCTGAAAGATATTAAAGTTTTTGTTTTCTGAAAAGCCCCTAAAATTTTTTGAAATGAGATATGAGGCACTAAAACATCCCATAACGTCCCAAAAAGTTGGCAAAAAATCTATTTACACATTTCTGGCATGATAGTTCACATCGTAAGCTTTCTGGCACTTAAAACGGTTCGTCAATCGGACACCCAGATCAAAAGTTATGCTTCCCAGAAGTTGACCTACTTTTGGAGGGAGTTGCAAATTTCAAAATTTAGCTAGAGGCTGCCAAAAAGTGCTATTTATGACTATTTTGGGAACCTTGGGCAGTAGTAGAGTTAAGAGGGCAAGTGTGGAGTCAAGAATAGGGGAAAATAGAAACCCTAGCTGATTTAGGGTTACAGAAGGCAGATGATTCTAGAGTCTTGGGATAGGAAGCTGTAATGTGTTGCAGCCTGTGGAGGGTTGATTCCTCTGATTGTATTTGACCTTTTGTAATGTAATAAGTTGTCCAAATCAATAAAAGAAAGTTCTATTTTCTATGTGCAATTTCTATTGTTGCGTGTTTTATGATTTACCCCTTCATCACGTAAGGTGCTTTCAACTTTTGGATGAGTGTTTCTATGAGTATCAAAAAGTAAGCATCATGAATGTGAATGTGGGTAGAAATATGAAGGTAAATGGTTACACAAACTATTTGATGAAATGTCCAATTGATTGCAGGGAGAATAGTGAAGTTTTGAGGGTCAAAATCCATCAATGAAATTGATTTTTACCTACTAGTGATGGGATAAAGCGTTGGGGGTTATATTTTTTACTCACCAAGTGAAAATGCAGCTGGGAAATCACTTTTACTGTTGGGTAAAAAATGTGCATGGGAATACAAAATTTAGGGAAAATGCATATTCAGTTGCTAGATAAAGACAAAATAAGGAAGAAGTTTGAAGATGATGTGGTATATTCCTAATGTCAATCAATTGTAGGATCAATAGGATTCAACTGTGTCATGTGTCATACCTCGATTGAATCTAGGGTTTCTCTTCTTCTTCTCTCTTTCTTAAAATGTAGTTTCTGTATCATTTGGAGAGGGTTCCAACTTTTCCAAGTCTTTGAATGTTGTAGTTTAGTACAGGGTTTCTGCTTAGGCTTTAGGGTCCTTTAAGTTTTAGTTTTCAAATAGTGTTGTAGACACCTAAAATTGACTTGCTCTGCAAACCAACTTATCCCTCCTATTAATTGAATAAATTCAATTAATCCCTAACCATCTGTCTATCCCTTGTGATCAATTAACTTACTTAATTTATCACTAGACCTTACAACACTATCCTCATCTATTAAATAAATATTTCTAATATTTATTTGGCTATTTTGTCCATCTCCCTAATCCCTATTAATTAGATAAAATCATTCTTATCTAATTAATCTAGCCTACTAATTGACCTACCCTACCCTACCCTAGCCTACCTCATCCTAGCCCTAAGATTAATTAAACAAAACCTATGTTTAATTAATCATAACCTCTCATTTGGGTGGTCAAACCTAGTTTAACACCCTTCCCCACATCCTCCAAATAAAAAATTGAAACATTTCACACATCACATTTACTTCTCTTACAAACCCCTTACCACCCCCATACCTCATTTATCATCTCTTATCCCCAAATGAATTTAATTCATTTGCCATTCCCCATATGAATCTTTAATTCATAAATATTCCTTCACACCCATGCTCATTTAATCACCCCTTTCCCCCAAAATGAATAAAAGATTTACTTTTATTCCTAGCCCTTGATCTCATCTTTCAATTCTCACCCTCCATCCTCATTTCCAAAACTCTATAAATGAGACCCCTCTCTAAGCCATTGAGAGGAACTTCTTCATGCATCAAACCTCTGCCAAAATCACTCCACAAATCTCCTCATCCTAACATCATAATGCCAAAATCTTGCCTCATCTCCATCTAATCTATCTGAATCCACTTGTCTCTCATCTACATTTGTGTTGAAAAACCTTGAGCAATCCACATCTACACACTAGTCATGGGTAAAATCTGAGGAGACTATTAGGTGCAACTCCTTCCCACTTGGATTTATGGGTCATTATGAAGGTATAATCGTGTATTTTTACATTTGATTTATATATTAATCTTCATTTTGTCCTCATTAATCACATTGGCACGCTCGATGGGACCCACAAGATCCATATCTAATCTTTTTTTTGTGAGTTTTTGTGTTGGAGACATGTTTTTGCAGGTGTGGCGCTATCTACCTTGCATAGTGGCGCTCTCTTCGGAGTGTTTTAGCGCTATTAACTGTTTTAGCGCTATTTGATAGAACACTTTTTCTCTTACATCTCATTCACACTTCTACCTCTAATCTCAGTTCTTCCTGCTACTTTCTATGGTTTTCTGTTCTCTATTTTTGCAAGAATCTTGAATGAAGAGGGAGAAACTATGGGAAAATTTTCCTAAAATCATCCATTGACCAACTCTGTGTCGTATTGGTGCTATCGCCACCCAGTTCAGTGCCATCTTTCTCACTACATACTGTAAACTAAGGCAAAAACACAGTTTAGGGCTATCTTGCCTCTGTATTGGCGCTATTTTCTGTATTAGTGCTATTTTCTGTATTAGCGCTATCTTTTGTATTAGCGCTATATTGCCTCTGGATTAGCGATATTTTCTGTATTAGCGCTATCTTGCCTCTGTTTTAGCGCTATTTTTCTGTACTAGCTTAGGGATCTATGTAGGGTTGGGTCTCTTTTCTGCAGGTCATCCAAGACCATCATCTCAAAACTACTAACATCTTTTGCAGGGATTTAGTAGATTAGACACATCTTCTTTGGTGCACTAAAAAGAACCTTTATTTTCTTATCTTAGAAAACACTTGAATTTGGTGCATAAAATCAATCTTGCTTGACAAAAAATCAAACATTTCATTTGGTGCACCTAAAAAGAATCCTTGTGTGCCTTAGTCTAGAAAATATTTGATTTTGGCGCAACTAAAATTAATCATTGCTTGCAACAAACAACTCTAAACATTTCAATTTTGGGCTTTAAAAAGAACCACAAAGTGCATCAACAAACTCATTCAGATTAAAAAGAACAACAATCCGCATTCTTCACTCATATAAACAAAGAAAACCAATCTAATTTGTGTGAAGTGTTTTCATGATTTTGCTTGTGGTGTGAAAAAGTGTTTTCTCTTCCCTCGCACCATTGGTGACCTTGGGAATCAAAAGCTTTTCATAACACTTGCATAAATCACCCCCAACATAATCTAAATATCTAAAATGAACCTTGTTTAGTGTGATGCAAGCATAAAGAATACGTATGCTCTCCCCTCACATCTTTGTACGAAATTGGGGATCAAAATTATTTTTGTGGTTGTATTGCTTTTGTTAATCCTTAGAGGGCCTGCCACCCCGCTTCAAAAGGTGGGAACGACCCAAGCAGCAACAAGCTAAAGCTAAGCTCTTTCGAGCCGCTATATAAAATAAGGTGTTTGGGATGAAAGTCACAAGCAATAGGTGTTGTTGTGTTATACCGATAGCCAACCTCCCCCAAAACCCTCCAAGGCATAACCCTTGGAGGTTGGGAGACTCCATAACGGAGAGTAGCGCTGCCGCATGTATAACCACATGAATGAATGCACTTACTATGAACCTTTGTTTAAGTGGCCCAAATCCCTCTACTTGTCCCACAAGTATTGTCCTTGCTTCGCCTTAGGTTGTGCATGCTTGATTATCACATTTTTTCATAAATCAAACCTTTAGCCATTGTGTTTTCTTGCTTGATTGTTTGTCTACTTGCCAAGAAAAATCAAATTCATCCATCAATCCAACCATTCACATATTTTAGCACTATTTTCTTCTATTTTAGCACCATTTTTCATCTATTTTAGCGCCTTCTTCATCCATGTCCAAATATCAAAATTTCCCATCAAAAACATCAATTTTATAAGCCCATTTTCAAAAAAATTCCAATTGGGGGCTATGCCCTCGAACCCCTGTCAGCAGGGGGTCGTGTTCGGCCCCCTGTACCCCCCCTCACATTGAGCTAGGTTTTCCTCCCAACACTGCTAAACCATCCCCCCATTTATCAAACCCCATAAGTTGAGCTTATCCAATCCCTTTATTTAAGCTTAATCAAATTCTAATCCACTTCCTCTCGAGTCATAATCTATCTTCATCATCCTATTCATTCTTATCCACTTCATCTCAATCCAATCACCCATCTATCCTAATCATCCTAACCACCTATCTTATCCACATCATCATCCAAATCATTCAATCCAATCTTATCCTAATCACCCTCATCATCCTTAATCCAATTCATTAACATCATTCTAATCCCATCTCATCCAAATCAAATCCAAAATCCAACCAACATCAATCCATAATCTTCCAAACCATATTCCAAATCCAATCCAAAATCAACATCAATCCCAATCATTATCCAAATCCCCCAACATCATTATCAAACTCTAAATCCAAATCAACCCAATCAAAAATCAAGACCTTAATTGATCACCTAATCAAATCAACCCAATCAACCCTCTTGCTTAAGATCATTAGTCTATCTTAAGCATAGAGAACCATTCATCAAATCAAAACAAATAAAATCAAATCATCCTAGGGTCTTGAAATTTGATTCCCAACATCACAATCATCCATCATCCCCCATCATCCCATACCTCCCCAACAACATGGATCCTTATGAAGAAATGCAACACTTACAAAGACTTAGAAAAGTCTATGAGAACATGGATCCTAATGCTAAGGAAAAATGCAAAAATGGCATTATAGATATGCCCTTAGCACACCTCATCATTGGAGAATTCCAAGCCCCTACCCAAACTACATCATATCAACAAACACCCTTCACGTCATCCCCATCCACATCACATCAATCTTCATTCTTTCAACCTTCATCATACCAAGCTACATCTTACATATCCACTCCATCAACCTCATATCAACCTTCAACCTCATATCAACCTTCAAACTCATACCAACTTCCATCATATCAACCTTCATCATATCAACCTTTCCCCTCATATCAATCACCATCCCCTTACACATCCATGCCATCATATCTATCCAACCAATCAATATCTCCACCTTATCAATCCCCCAACCTTTGTCATGCTAACTTTGATCAAGGGAACACCAATCTACCACACCTTATCTCTGAAATCCAAACCTTATATCAACAACCATTTCCCCATACAAATCCCCCATCCTCTAATCCCCATCCTATCAACCTTAATCCATCACCCCACCTACCTTACAATCCATCAATCCCAACCCCCCCATCACAATATCCCTCCAACCCTATCAACCTTAATCCATCACCCTATATATCTCCCAATCCACCAATCCCTATCACCCATCCACCATCTAATCCACCATCAAATCTTCCAAATAATCCTTGTGGGATTTCCTCCAAAGAACATCACCAAGCAAAGCAATAGAATCCCCCAAATCCTCCACCCCTCCAACACCACCATCTAGTCCAACACCTATCTTTGAACCCACACAAGAACCATCACTACCTAATCTCGTCACCCACCTATCCAATCCCAATCCTAATCCCACACCAACCACCATCATTATCCATCCATTATATTGTTCTTCAACCCATACACTCATGAAGGATTCCATCCATTGGCTATTAGCAAGGAATCAAACACCCTCATGCAAACCAACATCCACCAAATCTCTTGAACAACCTCCTATCATAACTCAAGAACCATCATGTAGTCATGTTCAAGAACCTATAATTCAAGCACCTATTGCATCCATCCAAGCACCTATCACATCCATCCAAGCATCCACCACATCTATCCAAGTCACTCCCACTTCTATCAAACCACGAGTTATGTCAAGAATCAAATCCCAAGCATGTTGAAACATCAACCCCTTCTCCTAATCAAGATCTAACCATCCCATCTAATCCCCTCCCATCTATTGATCAACTTATCGATCTCACACCATCTTCTACCACCCCTTTACTATCGCCCATGAATCCTTCACCTCCATCTACCCATCCCATCCCAAATCCACTCTCCTATTCACTTGGCACAAGCATTTTCATCCGTGTTGACTCCCTTGTAAGAGGTGAACAACTTCCATCCAGCACCTATCTATCTCCAACAAATAATGGACTTGCGTCTTGTTTCCAAAGCACCAAACATCTCATTGCATGTCGTATGCTCCAACACATGAACTATCAAGGCAAAGGTTTAGGTCTTCACAAATAGGGCATCTTGGAGCCCATCCACACCACATTCCATCCATCTTCGCATGGCCTTGGCTATACACCCCAAGAAAAACAATCTAAACATGTTGGTACCACCCACACATCCTTCAAAATCCATTCATCCAATCCCAAACATAGTGCATCTCATCGCACTCCTAAAGCATATGTCGCCATCCCTCCTCCATCATCCTACCTTTTGCAAAAGCATGTGACCATCCATCTTCCTCCATCAAATTTACCTCCACTACTTCCAACTCCAAATATTCCTATTAAATCCACTTTACCTCCTATCCTACCAACTCCTAATATCCCCATCCTCAAATCCCCTCATCCATTTATCCAAAAATCTACTTTTTACCCCTTCACCCATAAACCCCCTAAAATTCCCAATCAAGACCAAAAAAAGCACACATCTTTCAAACATGAAGCTTCCCCCAATTTCGTGGGATTCAAAAGTAATAATTTGAATGCCTCAATGCATAAAGCACAAAATCCTAAAGATGTTATCCCTTCCAAGCAAAATCAAAAATTCAAAAGGCTATCAAAGCCCACACCATCACAAGAAAAAGCAAAAACAAAAATGGTGTGGGTCTCTAAGCAAAGATCAATAAAAAAAAAATGAGGCATCCACATCCCTCTCCCCATCTAAAAATCCCCTAAATCCTAAGTCTATTTGGGTCCCTAAAACCCCAAATAGACTATCCAAAAATCCCCCATCTCGATCCTCGTTACTCCCAACTCCACATCCAAAATACAAGCTTCCAAATACATCACGGTGTGTGCAGCTGTTGGTCTTGGTTTCCCTCCACCACTTAACATTCCCACATATCCCCATCTCTCCATCTTTCATTCACTATCCTACATATCTTCCCCATCACATTCCTATGGTCCATGTTTTTGCATAATCCACATCATAATCCATTATCCACCATCCATTCCATCTTCTCCTATCTACCAACATCCATGCAATCCTCATCCATAATGTTGTCCAACATGGGACCATCTTCTCCTTGCTATGGAAATAGATGCTAGAGTCCCCATTCCAACAAAAAAGAAAAATAAAATAAAATAAAATAATAAAAAAAAATAGTAAAGAGAAAAAAATCCGTCCAATGGTGAAAACCACTTCTTGTGGTGCCTTGGGCAAGGACCATGATGAAAACCCCTTGTGGGCGTCATGCATAATCCCTTCTCCATCCATTTTGTATCCCTACACTTGGGGGCAAAACCATCTAATCATCCACATCCATAACATCCTTTTACATATCCTATCCATGGATCATTATCTTATTATATCCTCATCCACTACCCCCTACTTATCCTATCATTTCCCATCCATCCTATCCATTATATCTTGCTTTTACCATCTCCCACCTTAGATCTTGATAAAGACAAGGGGGAAAATATCAACAACATGCTTTGGAGACCTTTTGGTATACTCCCTTTATAAGTATATCCTCCATCCATCTAATGCAAAGTCCACCCATTCAAACATGAACCCATCATGCAAAATTCTAAGCATTGGGGCATATGATTCCTTGCAACCTAGCCCTTGGAGAAAATCCTTATCCCCATCTCCTATCCATCTATCTAACATGCATCCCTATCGCTTGTCCATTCATCTATCACAAATCTCCTATCCATTATCCTTTCATCGCCAACCCCCCTATCCAACCCCATCACTTTCACCTCTAGACTTGGTGTTCCCTTGTCATTGGTATCTAGCATAAAGGTTATCCATCACAAAATCAACATTGCTCCATCAACATCTCATCATCTTCCAACCAAATCATCCAACACATTTCATCTTCCAACATCATCACAAATCAGAACTACATATCATAACCACTTGCATCTTAATGTGCCTTGATCCTGTGGATACAGGGTATGTAGGCAGTCTGGGATACGAAGGATGTTTCCAGTACTCAGGTGCATAAGATTTACCCATCCAACTTGCTGAGCTTACACTAGATCCAAGCATCACATCACCTATCAAAGCATCATCCCTTAACAAAAATCATCAACTATCAAATCAGCATCAACCACAACTTGTCACCATCATATCTTGAGCCAATCTTACAACATCAACTAAGCATGATCCAATCATCCATTGCTTCCTACCTTAGGATATATCATTCCTACAATAGGCAGAATCCATCAATCATCATCCATCTTGGCAAGAGAGGCAATGGCTACTTGTTTGGTTTGTTGGTCTTTTTGTTTTTAATTTTTATCTTTTGTCCTATTCGAAGATCACATCAAACCTACCTTGATCTCACTATATCATGGTATGTGGTGAAAACATCTAGAATGGGGCATAGTCTTGCTTTTGTATGTTGTTCTTTTGGGTTGATTTCATTACTCCAAACTAGTATTCATATCTTGCTGATCATAGGGTCGGTTCTAGCATATTGGTCCCCTTATGCATCTAAGGTTCATCATACCTTTTGTGTAATAAGGACTTATGCTATGAGTCCCCTTCCCTCGTCAGGACAAGGTTGTACTATCTCGGGCATGCATGAGATCATCTCTTTGTCTATGTGTCTAGTCCATACAAATGTTGGATAAACATCATCACTCTGGTCTTCTATACCTTGGTGAACATATCCACTTTGCTATATCAAACCTAGGATTGCTCTAAATCATTTTTCAACACAATGATCATCCACCAATCAATCTCCCAACATTATCACACTTTCATCTCACCCCTTATCCTCCAACCACTCCTACCAATCTCTTCCATCCATTTCGAGAGCACAACCGTGTTCTTGCATCCTGCCTATCCTCTCGAGGGGGCATCACCCTTACCAATTATCCCCAAACCTTACCCTATTCTTCTAAGCCAAAATTTTTTTTTCTATCCAATCCAACTCTATGTTTTAACTTCTTTGAAATGATGTTACTTAGCCGCAACACCATCTCAAAGAGGGGCAAATGTAGACACCTAAAATTGACTTGCTTTGCAAACCAATTTATCCCTCCTGTTAATTGAATAAATTCAATTAATCCCTAACCATCTGTCTATCCCTTGTGATCAATTAACTTACTTAATTTATCACTAGACCTTACAACACTATCCTCATCTATTAAATAAATATTTCTAATATTTATTTGGCTATTTTGTCCATCTCCCTAATCCCTATTAATTAGATAAAATCATTCTTATCTAATTAATCTAGCCTACTAATTGACCTACCCTACCCTACCCTAGCCTACCTCATCCTAGCCCTAGGATTAATTAAACAAAACCTATGTTTAATTAATCCTAACCTCTCATTTGGGTGGTCAAACCTAGTTTAACACCCTTCCCCACATCCTCCAAATAAAAAATTGAAACATATCACACATCACATTTACTTCTCTTACAAACCCCTTACCACCCTCATACCTCATTTATCATCTCTTATCCCCATATGAATCTTTAATTCATAAATATTCCTTCACACCCATGCTCATTTAATCACCCCTTTCCCCCAAAATGAATAAAAGATTTACTTTTATTCTTAGCCCTTGATCTCATCTTTCAATCCTCACCCTCCATCCTCATTTCCAAAACTCTATAAATGAGACCCCTCTCTAAGCCATTGAGAGGAACTTCTTCATGCATCAAACCTCTACCAAAATCACTCCACAAATCTCCTCATCCTAACATCATAATGCCAAAATATTGCCTCATCTCCATCTAATCTATCTGAATCCACTTATCTCTCATCTACATTTGTGTTGAAAAGCCTTGAGCAATCCACATCTACACACTAGTCATGGGTAAAATCTAAGGAGACTATCGGGTGCAACTCCTTCCTGCTTGGATTTATGGGTCATTATGAAGGTATAATCATGTATTTTTGTATTTGATTTATATATTAATCTTCATTTTGTCCTCATTAATCACAAGTGTAATCATCTGTTCAGATAATGGCAAGCATTTCAGTTTGCAGCCAGAATTCAAATATGTCATGCAGTAATGTCTCCTAGAATGTATGCTTTATTTCTTCAATCAAAATAATCAAAAATTATAATGATTTTTGTTGCACATTTGTTGTAATAAATGTTTGGTTGAAGGCTCTTATTCAAAGAACAAGTTAATTTTTATTTTTAATCAAATATTAGGGATAATGTGTTATATTCAAGATTATTAAGAATGTTGTCTGTATAAAAACCTCTTGGTAAGTTTTTTACGGCATGAGAGAAAGCGAAGAAGCAGGAGAGCAAAGCGCAGAGAAGCTACAGGTACATGGAGAAAAATGGAAGAAAAATGATGAATGGAGGCAGAATGACAGAGATCAGATTAGTCAGGAAAACCCTAACTCATCCCCTCAAAAAAGGCACGAAATATGGTGGATGAAAATGCTAAGGTCCCTCAAAAATGTGCTACGGGTGACTGAATAAAGACAGCATGACAAGAAGCAGAGGCATGAGAGGTGTCGTAGGTGGGTGATTGAATGGATGGGCTGACCATTAATGATGCATTAAAATTGGCAAAAGATGGTTTGCATTTGCAGGAGGAGCTGGGAAGTGAAGGCATCAGGTAGCTTGTGGTTGTTCTTCAGCAGAATGAATTTAAGCATATGAAGGTTTAGGGCTTTGTGAGGTGTATGAGATCTCCCTCCCCTGATCCTCTCTCTATTTTGCCCCCCTCTACTTCACAGAATCACTTGAAGGGCAACTACAAACTATGCCAAAATGCTTCAAATCCTTTTCACTCATGTAGCGATTTTTGCAAGGAGAGGATTATCTCCCTCGATCCTATGGCTGACCTAGGGTTTGTTACAGTTCCTATAGTGCCATCTAGGAAGAACATCTCTACTACTCCAGATCCCCAACCTCCTCCATTAGTAATCCCTCCAGCCCCATGCTCCTCCTGGCTTCTAGGTGACTGCAAGGTGGATTTGGCCTTAGAGCCTATGGATTTTCATATATCTGATGAGTGCATAAGGAAATCCTCCTTAGACATTGAGTCATGATCTTTGATCTTCAGATCGGTGGGACAACAAACTCTTGTTAATGATTTCATTGCCTAGTGTAAGAGCTCTTGGGACAAAATTTCTCCACCTTCTATGGAATTACTAGATTATGGTTTCTTTTTGGTTGTCTTTCAAAATTCTGAAGATTACAGGTTTGTACTGGATAATGGTCCTTGGTTTTTTGGTAGATCTAGCTTATTCATGACCCCTTGGACCCCTTTCTTTGATCCTGCAAAGTTCTAAATTTCATCTATCCCAATTTGGCTGCGCTTATACAATTTGCCTCTCGTGATGCATAATCCTTATCAAATTGAATCTTTTGTCAACCAATTTGGCTCCTTCATTAAAATTGAGGAAGGGACTATTCTCAGAAGGTATTCTAGAGTTTGTACCCTAATAGATATATCCAAGCCTTTGCCCCATATAATTCGCATCAACTCGTCTCATGGCTCTTGGCTTCAATTTATTAATTATGAAGGGTTCCCTGAAAGATGCTTTAGGTGCAACCAACTTGGCCATAAGATTGCTGGCTGCCAATCTAAAATTAGTAAGGGCCAACGGGCCATCAATCTCAAGAAATGGGTTCGCAAGGTGGGCAGTCCTGATGCATATTTTGTTTGGAGAAATCATGGTATGTTCCTGGATCACCCTTCTTCGTCTCCCCCTAAAGATGGGGCAGAGGAGCACTCTGAAAACATTTTTGTGCCATCCTATGGGGTGGAGAATGCACTACCCCAGCAAGTGAATATGGATCAGCAATTGAATTTTGGGGTCTCAGCGAATAAGGATTCAAATGCTCAAGACCCTTCGGATTAGGTAGAGGCCCTTTCTTGCTCAATGAGGCACTCCTTTCCCCAGACTGCTGGTAGGGATACAATTTTAGTTAAAGGCGGCAAGCATAGGGGAAGGAGAACTAAAGATGAGAAACTTAGATTGGAATCTTTGGATGCGATTGGTGAAGGCACTCAGTGGACGATGGAAGAGCTCCTAACAAGGAGCAAAAGAAAACAAAAGAAAGGATGATTCATTAAGGATTTGTTGGCTTTCTGCATATCTTTGTTGGTCTTTTAAATGTTTGTGTGTGCCTTTCTTTGCTCCTTGTCATCTTATCTGCTCCCCGATTTTGGGTCTGAAGCATTCTTATCTTTATTTTCTTTTATGTTATATGAAAAAACACTTCTTATGGATAAAAAAAAAGAATGTTGTCTGCATGTCCATAAGAGGCCTCATTATTGTAAGGTAATAATGGTTTAGTGATCACTAATTTAGTGTTTCATGCTTTTATCTGATCTGGGTTATTGTATCTTGACTCTGTAAATGGACAAGGCACCGCTCTAGTGTATTACTTTTGTGCAAACCCTAGAGGGAATCATGAAAAAATATAAATCTATTGAATCTTTCATTTCATATTTAGTTATTCTCTTGTTTTTTGTATCTTCATGGAGATTAAAGGAAGCAGGGGTCATGCTCTGGAGTGATGTAGTTTTAACCCCTTTCATATATTTGAGATGAAGATATTTCTATTTAATCAGTTCTCAATGTTCTTCAAGGTGCAAAGGGATCATTCTTAGAGATGAGTAAATGGATAACACCCTTTATTCATTTATTTGAGAACCATTTGTTGCAAGTATGTGCCTAATCGGTGTTGTCGTTGATGTCAAAATATATTTGTTGTCATTGGTGTCAACTATATCATATTTTTTTATTTGTTGAGAAGCTTTATATGTTGAGGATATTGAGAAAATTTTCCCCTCCAGAAGAAAACAGCGAGTTGCAGTAAATTGTAGTGAAGATAGTGTGTTGTTGATAAAAGAACATTGCAAAAGATTGCTCTGCATTTCTTGTTGATTGAATATCTTGGTCTATGGATTGGAAGATATTTAGAGGCATGTCTGAAGATAGTACATTCTAAGTTTGAGCCTCCGGTATGAATAATTGAGAAAGTTGTGTTCACCAGAGTAAAACCTACTTTTTCTGTTCATTCACTAGTGTTTGGGAGAAAGTATTTTGCTCCGCATTCCTCCACAGTTATGTATTTTGGTTTATAGTTCTAGAATGATGTCTGGGATGATGATATACCCCTACAATTGCAATGGTTCATGATTTGGTGGTCCGCAAGTGATCTTTATTTAATGATAGTTGACAACAACTAAGTTCTTCTGCTTCAGTTGGAGAAATCTCATTGTTCGAGTGGTTAGATGTTGTACGGATGTTACTGGTGACTACAAGGTGCTTGTGGATGTCTCCTGATCATGTTCCTACCCTTGCATTGGTCCGTGAGGAGTATTTTGGATCAGAATTAAAGATTATTCCCAGATAACATAGTGCGAGCTCTAGTCCTAGCTGACTTGGATGATTCCACTAATTGTTGAGATTCATAGAAGATTGTAGAAGATTATATTTGGGCCCTTGCTAAGGTACGATGTGATCCACTTATAATTTTATATCTTCTCCTTAGCATAATTTTGTATTAGGTCAAGACCTATTTTATATGTTTGTAATATCATCATTGGAGAGTGGCCCAATGCTTGATAAATGTAATGTGGTTGTAATGCCGACTTTGATGAACATTCCGAAGTTGATGAATGATATATATACTTGTAATTGAGTCATGGAAAAGATGTCCATGTGTAAGAATGTGAAGAGAAGGGAAAGAGTGAGAAAGCATAGCAGAGCAGAAAAATTGTTTTATGCTTCAATGGAACTGAACTTTGGCATGGTGTAGATGCTATCATCTTAGTTTAAACCCTTGGTAGTGAGCCTCTTTGAGTGGTGAGCTCTGGGAAGTGAGCCCTACTGGTAGTGAGCCTTTGATTTTTAGTATTGTGCTTTACATAATAATCTTATGGGTTAACCCGCACCATGGTTTTTCCCTTTATAGGGTTTTCCACGTAAAAATTTGGTGTCTATTGTGTATGATCTTGTAGTTGTGTTAGAATTACTGATTCTGTGTTTTCATGTTCTAATCATAACAATAGTAAATATGTGGATGATGTTTTAAGATGCAGAAATTGTTTAGGTTTTGTGACAACTGATTCACCCCCCCTCTTAGTTGTCTTGTGCATTTCAACAATTAGTATCAGAGCCAAGTTCCTCAGAAGAAAGCTTGACCACTTGAGGCTGATCTAGGATGTCATATAAGAAGGAAAGTCTGTGGTTCGACGAAATGAACTACTCCGTCTGGAAGATCCACATGAAAACTATTTGCAAGAGACATTGTGTGGCTTCATGAGTGTTGTCATTGATGGCAACAAAGTCCATTCCACACATCTGCGGCACATGGTATGACCATACCGGAAGTCAGATTGAAGAGTATTTTGGTCCGGCGAGCAAGAATAGAGCATGTAGCAAGGTTCAACAATCAGGTCCGGATATCTCAAAGGAAGTATCTCAGTAAAGTGCAGACTTGGGGAAGTCAAGAGGAGTACCATGACTAATACATTCTAGAGATTGAGCCTCCGGTGATGAAAGAGTGAAAAGATATGAGCACCTAAGTGTTGTGTTCTTGTTTGGTAGAGTAGACTAAGGAAGAACTGACCGGTAGAGCATCAGACCTTAATTCGGCTGAGAAATTGATGGTGATCAAGTTTCTTAAGGGATCATTCATGGTTGGCCAACATGATTGATGACTCCTATAACTATCCTTTTGATACGCATCACTTAGTAAGCATGGATTCAGCCAACACACCAGAGTTTGGAAATATCTTGAGTTTTCTGGATGTCAACTAGAAAGGTGGTGAAATCCTTGATGCGGATATATATACCAGATTGATTTCAGAATGAAGGTGTGTGTGGTGTGTTGTGTTGTGCGAAGAAAAGTAGAGAGCACTGTGAAGCAACTATACAAATCTGGTATGTGACAGAACAACAACACTAAGAAGAGGAAGAATGAAGTGTAGCAGATCAGTAAATTGAGCCTAATTGGAACTAAACCTTAACATATGTGGATGCCCCTGATCAGTTCAATCACATGGTTACTTTCTTTATGCCTTGTAGACAGTGAGTCTCTTATAGGCAGTGAGCCTCTTGTGAGCAGTGTGCTCGGGTAGTGAGACCTAATTAGCAAGTGTCATTTTGTACTTCTATTCTTTTAACAAAGAATACAATCTTGGGTTAGTCACCCTGTGGTTTTTCCCTTAACAAGGTTTTCCACGTCAAAATCATTGTGTTATGCGTGTTGAGTTTATTTCTGCTCTCATACTCATGTATGCTTATATGTTTTGATACTGCACTAATCATTAAAGAAGAAAAGAAAGTCAAATAATTAAGATAACTGATTCACCCCCCCTTTTCAGTTATCAACAATTAATATTAGAGCTAAGTTCCTCCTAACAAAGCTTAACAGCTTGAGGAAGATCTAGGAATCTCAATGGATATGTATGGTATGAGGGATCAACTTCAGTTTGCCCTAGATGATCTTGAGAAATCTCACTCTGAAGTTAATAACTTGAGGGAAAGACTCAAACAAGCTGATGATTTCATAAATGAACTAAAAGAGAAACTGAGTATCTCTATGAAAAAGAGAAAGGAGCTACTTCAACAATTAGCAAGTCAAAATGAAGTCAGTGATACTAATGAAGATCTGAATGAGAAGAACAAGTTATGTGAGAAGCTATCAAAAGAGGTCATTATGGTAAGACATGAAATGGAATCAGGGGTTATGAAATTCACCCAAGAAATTGAAGAAAAGAGAAAAATTGAAGATAATCTAAAACAATCTCTTAAAGAGAAGTCATGAGACTGCCACCAAATGGATAGAATAATCAGGCATCTGGAATCTGATCTTGAAGAAGATAGAGATAATGAAGAACAACTTGAGAATTAGATTGACACACTTAAAAGGGATCTTCAAACAGAAAATGAATATAAAGAGAAATTCAAGATAATCTCTGCTCAACTAGAAGTTCTTCTTGAAAGCCAAAAGAGGGTAGATGACAAGCAAGGCTTGGGGTATGAGAAAGGTGAAAGCTCCAGATCCAGTCAGAAGAACTCTGGATCAACAAATCTAAGGAACAGGCCTAGAAGACCTCCGGTAAGACAACCAAATGCCCAAAGATATCCATCCTTTAATGGATACTACCACAATTGTAATAACTTTGGTCATAAAGCAAATCAGTGTAGAAGAAGAATGAATTAGACTAATTCATCCTTCTCCAGATAGTGTTTTAACTACAAAAGGTATGGTCACAAATCTCATGAATGTAGAAATATGGAAATAAACAATTCATTCAATGGTATATGCTTTGCATGCAATAGAATGGGACATATGGCTAATCAAAACAGATCTAGAGGATATCAAACAAATATGCAAAGAAATATTGTTTGCTACAATTGCAATAGATCTGATCATATTGCCAAATTCTGCAGAAGTAAAAATTAGGATAAAAAGGGTCCGGTGCATCATAATCAAAATCAAGACAAAGGAAAAGGAAAAATGAATGCGGATGAAATTCAAAGGGAGATGAACAAGATTTAGGTGAAGAGAAGTACAAAAAATATTGGGGATGGATCTGCACCAGAATCTGGTGCTGATATTCCTTCCAGAAACTAAATAGATGAGCTCTGCATCAGGGGGAGTCACAAAAGAAAACAATTTCCCCCAGCCAATCAATTGGTGCTTGAAATTGGCACATGGAGTGTTACGGATTGAAGACTTTTCAAGAGATATCTAAATAACCCTTAGTAAAAGATCCACAAGAAGTTTTAAAGAGGTTAATCATCTAAGATTGATCCATTTTAACAGTCATCCGATAAGAGCAGGATTTTCACAGTCAGATCTAGTATGATTCAAAAATTGAGGTATCTTGATCTGCAGATAAATGGAATGATTGGAGAAAGGAAGATAGATTGTCAATAATCACCGAGAACAACTCTAATTACATCTCAGTGATCTAGAAAGATCTCTCAGGACAAGGAGAACAAGGCAACCAGAATAACATAAGTTATACATTTATTGCAAAATGGAATTAGGGTTTGCACAGAAATAAAAGGGTTCTTTTGTTCATCATTTGCACATTTGCATTCAAGAAGAAGGAAGAAAGAGCTCTGCAACAAGATTGCTTCAACTCTCTCAAGGATCAACCGCAGAATTTGATTCAACCAGTGATCTTTTCGGCTCTTATCGTGAACCCTAGAAGCATAAAAGGTATTTTCCACTCTTGAATATCTCTCTCTGAATCCTTTGAAAGATGGCTACTCCAATTGTTGTTAAAATCACTAATAGACCACACCCTAAGTTCAAGAAACATCCTTACAAATCCCTAGAAGTTGATCCCCTTGGTGCATTCTCTAGCATTCTGAATCGGGTTCTGCATGTAGAAGATGTTAGCGTCTACATACATGCAAACATTGAAGAATTTGGGGAATCCAAACTGATGGATATCTACCACAAGGAACTAATAGATGAATCATTTGAACTTAAACCCCAATACAAGGTCATCTGGGATAAGCATTTTGGACATTGCATCCATTTCGCATGTTTTGCAGAAGATGAATGCGTCCGATATGTTCTGAGTAGAATGCATGACAATTTCATGTGGTTGATGAGGCCATTTAAGATCACAAAAGATGCCATTAGGGCGGTAACCGGATTGCACTCATCCGGTGGGTTGCCTGCTCTCAAATCAGTCAAAAACCAAACTATAAGTGAGGCTACCAGATCAAAATTTGACAAGAGAGCAATGACTATAGAAGATATCACTAATCCAGATATCAAGTTTGCCTCTATGATAATTGGCTATAAGATATATCACTCCAACAGGGAGAATTTTGTATCCAGAACTACAATTTATACTGCTTATCAGATGCTAAGGGAGAATGCAGATTATGATCTTTACGAGCTTCTTCTGATCCAATTGTTGGAAAACTTACAAAATATCAAGAAGGACAAGAAGAACTCA
Source organism: Cunninghamia lanceolata (assembly GCA_027924645.1). Taxonomy (NCBI): domain Eukaryota; kingdom Viridiplantae; phylum Streptophyta; class Pinopsida; order Cupressales; family Cupressaceae; genus Cunninghamia; species Cunninghamia lanceolata. The sequence continues at coordinate 4,854,754 of BSBN01000738.1, forward strand.
TTCAAATATGGTGGCTTGATATTATTTCTCTTCTTTCACTACATGAATGAGCTCCCTGAATCCAGTGGTTGGATATGGAAAAATGACTAACTGGTTGCCATACAAATCAGAGACTATGTATGGGCTTGGTGATACCAAGGCACAAAGCACAGCTCTTTGGGGTTACTTCAAAAACTTCCAAGGCATGATGCAGGCTAGAGAGAGAATCCCCCAATCTCTAGTTGAAAAATACAAGGATACAGTGTTCTTCATGGTAGACACTGATCAATGTCTAATGGAGGCAGTGGAACTGATAATAGTGTGGATTATGCCAATGGGCTATGAGGTGGATGAGAAATTTTTGGAACTGCATATCCAACACCTACTAAGTCAGCCTAAGGACCCTAAGGCAAAAAGGTTTGGAACCTTCCAAGAGTTGAGTGTAAAAGTTCATGTTGAACTGAGACAACCAGAGATCAAGAGAAAAGTGAGAAGGGAAGTAGAAGAAGTCACCAAGAGATATGGAATATCAAAGGAGGTAGTTGATGCTAATAGAGAGAAGGTGGAAAGGGCAGAGAAAGAAAGGAAAGAAATAGAAAAAGAAAGTGCTCTGGTGCAAACCCCCTCCCAGACCAGATCCTCCAAAAGCTCTGCACCAGCCACCTCTAAGACTCAAAAAGCCTCAAAATCGGAAGCCAAGACATCCAGAAAGGGAGAGAAGAGAACTAAGACAAAGGCCACAAGGTCTTACACCAGCCAGAAGGATAATGAAGAGATAGAATCAGATGAGGAGATCAAGAAAATGAAGAAGAAGAAGAAAACATCTAGTGAATCCTCTACCGGTCATAACAAGGAAGAAGAGGTAGAAGAATTTGTTGAAAGGCCTACTCTCTACATTGATGATATCATCAAATCAGTCACTATGGATGGGAATCTGCAACCAATGACTAAATTTTATGATGAATATAATGAAGTTGACCAGAAGATCTTACAAGATGCTACAGGTAGGTATTTGAACATCTATAATAAAGCATTCATTGAAATCATATCTCTAATTCCTAAAAGCCTAGAGAAGGAACTTGAAATGAGAAAGAATAATATTAAGGAAAAGGATATGGAGATTCGAGAATAGATAGCTATTCAGCTCTATCCTTCCATCACTTCTAAACAAATGAACATGGTCTTCAAGGATTGTAAGGATGAGTTCCGGAGCAAAGCCAGAATAAACAAGCTTATGCTCGGAGAGACTAATCAAGTGGCAAAAGAAACTGAAGACATCCTCTGAAATGCATACAAAAGATTCAATATTCCTATTATAGAGGACATAAGTGATGAACCTTCTGATGTCTAAGGATTAGGTGTATCAAAGGAAGACTCTACTGAGAAAATTGGAGAAGAGTCAAAGGAGATAGGTGAGGAGAAGACTAAGGACCTGGATTCCTCTGCTCCAGAAGAGGAAGTCCATGAAGAAGTAAACGTCTCTCTTTAGGATTCCCCAGCTAACTCCAGATCTAAAGGAGAAGAAAGGATAAAGGAGAAAATTAGTCAAGAAGAAAAGGTAAAAGGAAGAGAAGAAGATCAAATAGAGAAGACCCCAGGAGACAGTTCTGAGGCTATAGAAGGAAAGAAGACTCTGTCTTTGGCAAGAGACACTGCAGAAATAGTTAAAGATTTCTTGACCAAAGAAATGATGGAGATTGATGAACCGAAACTGTTTCAAGGACCATTCAATTTTGATTCCCTCTCCTCAGTTCAGACAATGAACATAGCATCCTTTGCCGAAGCAAAGGCAAAAGAGAAATTTCTGAAGTCTCACATGGAAGACTGTGAGCTAATAGAGATTACATCTGATGTGTTGGAGAAGATCATGCCCTCCTTCCAGAAGGATCTTTTGGCCTCTTCATCTGGTAATCTAAAATCTCTTGTTAATTCTGTTAGCACACATTTTGATTCCTTGGAGAAATCAGTAGAAGAGAAAGTCTAAAAAGAGTTTTTGGGTAATAGATTCTCTGAAGTACAGGGGCTAATAGCAAATGATAGAAGAAATATAAACATTGTAATAAAGAGCCTAGAAAATGCTCTTAAAGATGGTGGAGAATTATACAAATTTTGTTTATCTTGGTCCACAGTAACAACAAACATTGCAAAGAAGGTGGAAGAACAAGAGGGCGAACTAGAGTTTTGATCCTCTCACCTCATCCATAATGAATCAAGAGTGCCAGACTATTGCCACCATAAATGAGATAAAGAGGCTTGAGAAGGAGAAGAAAAATAGAATAAGCAGGCTAAGTGAACTAAGAGGGATAATTATCCCCAAGTTAGAGGCAATGCATGAGGCCCTAACTAATGCCCAGACCACGGCTCGGACCAGTGATCCGATAGACCTAAAGAGGGTAGAAGCTTTTTCATTTTTGCTAAGTGGTCACATTTCAATTTTGGACAAGATGAAGAAGAGTTGGGCAACATAAGTGGTACAGTTGAAGACCACCTTTGTAGATATACTTCAGTATATGTAAGTATAACATGTATATATACTTATGCGGCTAAGTATAGGTTGATTTTTGGAAATTTTGGTGTACGGCTTCTACCCTTTTCCATTGATGTCAAAGGGGGAGTGAGGAGTAGTGAAAAATGTGGAATCTAGCTAAGGGGGAGCTCTGGAAAAGTGTACATTAAAACAGAGCACCTAAGTGTTGTGTTCCTATTTGGTAGAGTAGACTGAGGAAGAACTGACCGCAGAGCACCAGACCTTAATCTAGATGAGAAGTTGATGGTGATCAAGTTTCTTAAGGGATCATTCATGGTTGGCTGACATGATTGATGACTCCTATAACTATCCTTTTGATATGCATCACTTAGTAAGCATAGATTCAGCCAATAGACCAGAGTTTGGAAATATCTTGAGTTTTCTGGATGCCGACTAGAAAGGTGTTGAAATCCTTGATGTAGATATATATACTAGATTGATTTCAGTATGAAGGTGTGTGTGGTGTGTTGTGTTGTGTGAAGAAAAGCAGAGAGTAGTGTGGAAGCAACTATACAAATCCAGTATGTGACAGAACAACAGCACTAAGAAGAGGAAGAATGAAGTGTAGCAGATTAGTATATTAAGCCTAACCGGAACTGAACCTCAACATATGTGGATGCCCCTGATCAGTTCAATCACATGGTTACTTTCTTTATACCTTGTAGACAGTGAGTCTCTTGTAGGCAATGAGCCTCTTGTGAGCAGTGTGCTCGGGCAATGAGCCCTAATTAGCAAGTGCCATTTTGTACTTCTATTCTTTTAACAGAGAATACAATTTTGGGTTAGTCACCCCGTGGTTTTTCCCTTAACAGGGTTTTCCACATCAAAATCATTGTGTTATGTGTGTTGAGTTTATTTCTGCTCTCATGTTCATGTATGCTTATATGTTTTGATACTGCACTAATCATTAAAGAAGAAAAGAAAGTCAAATAATTAAGATAACTGATTCACCCCCCCTCTCAGTTATCAACAAAAACCCAGCTCCTCTCCTTGGGTTATAGTGTTTGGAAAATAACTAAAAATAAGTATGAAATACCAAAGAATGGTCTATAAACTGAGGATGAGATCAAGCAATTTGAGTTGAACATAAAATTCAAAGATGCCTTGGTAAGTGCCTTATCTGACACCGAAGTAACAAAGATCATGGAGCTCGAAACTGCTTATGAAATCTGGGAAATGCAAAAGAATCTATATGAAGGAGATGAATCTATGAAGAGTGCCAAGTTGTAGAGTTTGAAGGCAAAATATGAATGTTTGAAGATGAGAGAAGATGACAACATAACATCCTTCATGCAAAAGGTTGACGAACTTGTGAGTAGCATTAGAAGTGTGGGAGGAAAAATTAAGGATATTGAAGTTGTGAACAAATTTCTTAGATCACTGCCTAAATGATATAGTCATAAGGTGGACGCAATTGAAGAAGTAATGATAGTGACAAAGATTACAAAAGATCAGCTGCTCGGGAAGTTGATAGCCTTTGAAATGAGAGAACTTGGTGATTCACTTCCAAAGATAGAGACTACTTTCAAGGCTAGCACTTCAGAAAGAACCCCCAAATCTAACAAGTACAAAGTGGAACTAGATTATGAGATTGAAGAACATGAAGCCAACTTTGTTAATAGTCTGCCCAGAGGTACTAGTAAGTTCAAAGGCAAACTACCTTTCAAATGTTTTAGTTGTTTTAAAGTTAGTCATTATGCTTCTAGATGCCCCACAAGAGTTCCTAAGCCAAGACCTGATAGACCTAGGATACCAAAGAAATGTTATTATGTTGAATATCTTGATGATGATGGAGTATCAGATGGTGAACCAGATAATGCTAGTACTTCTAGTAATGAATGCTTGTTTATTGCTATTAAGGAAGAACCTGTGTCTACTAATCCTGCTAGTTGTGTGAAGGAAGAAAAACTAGTGGAAAGTGCTGTGGCTGCTTAGGTTGTTGAAGACAAAGATGAATGGGTTATTGATAGTGGATGCTCTCATCACATGACAGGTGACAAAAGTAAGTTTGTAAGTTATGGAGGATTGGTTAGGTTTGGAGATGATATAACTAGTAAGATTGTGGAAAAGGATCCATTTCTTTTGATGGAAAGCATAATACTAAAGATGTCTTGTATGTGAAAGGATTAAAGCACAATCTTTTTGGTGTTGGTCAGATGTGTGACAAAGGTTATGATTTGAGATTCAAGGACAATGGATGTAAGATCATGGAAAGCTCCAGAATAGTGATTTCAACTGGTAAAAAGACCAAAGGTAATATCTATCACCTGAAAGGAAATGATAACTATGACTTGTTGGCTCAGACTAATGAAAGTTGGCTATGGCATAGAAGGTTGTGTCACATCAATTTTGACAACATTGTGAAGATAAGTTTTGCATAGGCTGTTAGAGATTTACCAAAACTAGTAAAGCCTGCTAATCCTATTTGCAAGGAATGCCAATTTGGGAAACAAACAAGAACAAGTTTCAAGAGCAAAGATCAATATGCTGAAGGATTGTTGGAGCTAGTACATACAGATTTGTGTGGACCTACCAGAGTAAGAAGTTTGCAAGGAGACAGGTACTTTATGTTGCTTATTGATGATTATTCTAGAATGACTTGGGTTACCTTTTTGACAGAAAAAGCAAAAGACATAGATCAGTTCAAGGCATTCAAGGCAATGGTTGAGAATGAGAAGGATTTGAAGATCAAATGTTTGAGATCTAATAGAGGAGAGTTTACATCAAATGAATTAAACTTTTTCTGTGAAGAGCAAGGGATAAAAAGATAGTTATCAACATCTAGGACTCCACAACAAAATGGAGTTGTTGAAAGGAAGAATAGAACAATTCAAGAGGCTTCTAGAACCATGATAAAGGAGGCTGACCTATCGAAAGTATATTGGAGAGAGGCTATTCGCATAGTTGTCTACATTCTAAACAAAACTCAAGTCAAAGGTAATAGCACCAAAACCCCCTATGAGTTGTGGTATGGAAAATTTCCTATAGTAAAATACTTCAAAGTTTTTGGTAGCAAATGTTATATCAAAAGAGAAGAAGATCTAGGCAAGTTTGATGATAGATGTGATGAAGGAATCTTCCTTGGTTACTCCACCAAGAGCAAGACCTACTAGTGCTATAATAAGAGGTTGAAGAAGATCATCGAGAGTGCAAATGTCAAAGTTGATGAAAGCGAGGAAAGGTGTTCAGGATCAAGTGAATATGAATCAGATGAACTAGATGTTTCAGCAAGCAAAGAAGTGGTGCAATATGAAGACAGTTTAGATGAAGAGGAACAAGCTCCAGAAGTTGTCACCAAGACACCAAGGTATGTAAAACTTAATCATTCTAAAGATCAAATCATAGGAAATAAGAGCAAAGGAATTCTGACTAGAAGAAGAGCTGCAGAAGAACAAGTGAATTTCTATCTGATCTTCAAGGTTGAACCTAAGACTATGAATGAAGATTACAATGATGAAAATTGGGTGAAGGCTATGAAAGAAGAACTGATGTAGATAGAGAAGAATCATACTTAGGATCTTGTTCCCAGACTAGTAGATAAAAATGTAATTGGCACCAAATGGGTCTTCATGAACAAGATGGATGAGAATGGTGAAGTGGTAAGAAACAAAGCAACGTTGGTATGCAAAGGATACTCTCAAGTTGAAGGAATAGATTTTGAGGAAACATTTGCACTAGTGGCAAGGATTGAAGCAATAAGAATGTTTTTAGCATTTGTAGCCTACAAATATTTCAAGGTATATCAAATGGATGTGAAGTCTGCATTCTTGAATGGAGAATTGGAAGAAGAAGTCTTTATTGAACAATCAGAAGGATTCCAGTCATCAGATTAGGGTGACATGGTGTACAAATTGAAGAAATCATTGTATGGACTAAAACAAGCTCTTAGGGCATGGTATGCAAGATTGGATAAATATCTAATATAGTTAGGATTTAGTAAGAGTACTACTGACATCAATCTCTATTTCAAGATCAATGATGAACACATCCTAATTGTTGTAGTCTTTCTTGATGACATTATCTTTGGAGGCAATGAAGGTATGTGCATGGTTTTTGTTGGGGAAATGCAAACTCAATTTGAAATGTCCATGTTTGGTGAGATGAATTTCTTTTTAGGTCTGCAAATTAATCAATCAGATAAAGGTATCTTCATTTCTCAGTCTAAGTATGTGAAAGAGTTGTTAAAAAAGTTTGGGATGGAAGACTCTAAACTGGTAAGCACTCCTATGGTAAATAGTTGTATGTTGAGCAAAAATGATGACTCACCTATGGTAGATCAGAAAAGGTATAGATCAATGATTGGAGGATTACTTTATCTGACCCAAAATAGACTTGGCATAATGCATGCAGTTTGTCTTGTGGCAAGATTTCAAGCACAACCTAAAGAGTCACATGTGATGGCAGTCAAGAGAATACTGAGATATTTGAAAGGCACAATGGATCATGGTTTGTGGTATCCAAAAGATAATGATTTCACTCTCAGTGCATACACTGATGCAGATTGGGCCAGAGATATGGATGATAGGAAAAGTACAAGTGGAGGTGCATTGTTCTTAGGAAAAAGGTTGGTATCTTGGTTAAGCAAGAAACAAGACTCAATATCTCTATCTACTGTAGAAGCAGAATACATTGCAGCAACATGCAACTACACTCAAGTGTTATGGATGAAGCAGACACTGAAGGACATCAAAGTTGTGTATGAAGATCCAGTTGCAATCTTTTGTGACAATACAAGTGCCATAAACATATCAAAGAATCCGGTAATGCATTCAAGGACAAAGCATATATCCATAAGATATCACTTTTTGAGAGAAAAGGTGATAGAGAATGAAGTCAAGTTGGAGTATGTATCTACAAAAGATTAGATTGCAGACATTTTCACCAAGCCTCTACTAAGGATACTTTTGAGTATCTCAGAGAATAGTTAGGGGTTATCACCCCTCCTGCTCTAAACTAATATGCACAAGAGTGCATCATTCTGGTGGTGCTTAGAGTCCCACCTCCAGATCCAGATTGATTCTTTAAGGGCTACTTCTTAGGGGGAGTAGTCAGAGAGTTTAGAGGAGAGTTGGATCAGAGTAGCAGGGTGCAAGTATGTGCCCTTTGTCATTGATGTTAAAGGGGGAGAGAAATCATGTGAAAAACTTAGAGAAGAAGGAATGTAGATGTGTAAATAGATAGGGGGAGAATCTTGTCTTGATGACTGTTATAGTTTTTCACATCATATGTTGCCATCAATGACAAAGGGGGAGATTATTGCAAGTATGTGCCTAATCAGTGTTGTCATTGATGTCAACATATCTTTGTTGTCATTGGTGTCAATTGTATCCTATTTTTTTATTTGTTGAGAAGCTTTATATGTTGAGGATATTGAGAAAATTTGCCCCTCCAGAAGAAAACAGTGAGTTGCAATAAATTGTAGTGAAGACAGTGTGTTGCTGATAAAAGAACAGTGTAGAAGATTGTTCCGCATTTCTTGTTGATTGAATATATTGGTCTACAGATTGGAAGATATTTAGATCCATGTATGAAGATACTACATTCTAAGTTTGAGCCTCTAGTATGAAGAATTGAGGAAGTTGTGTTCACCAGAGTAAAACTTGCTTTTTCTATTCATTCACTCGTGTCTGGGAGAAAGTATTTTGCTCTGCATTCCTCCGTAGTTATGTATTTTGGTCTATGGGTCTAGAGTGATGTATGGGATGATGATATGCACCCAAAATTGTAATGGTTCATGATTTGGCATTCTGCAAGTGATCTTTCTTTAATAACAGTTGATGACAGCTGAGTTCTTATGCTCTGGTTGGAGAAATCTCATTGTTTGAGTGGTTAGATGGTGTACAGATGTTCCTGGCAACTACAATGTACTTATGGATGTCTCCTAATTGTGTTCCTACCCTTACATTGGTCCGCAAGGAGTATTTCGGATTGGAATTGAAGATTGTTCCCAGATAACATAGTGCGAGCTCCAGTCTTAGCCGACTCGGATGATTCCACTAATTGCAGAGATTCATAGAAGATTGTAGAAGTGTGTAATGATGTAGGAGATTGTATTTGGGCCCTTGCTAAGGCATGATGTGATCCACTTATAAGTTTGTGTCTTCTCCTTAGCATAATTTTGTATTAGGTCAAGACCTATTTTATATGTTTGTAATATCATCATTGGAGAGTGGCCCAATGCTTGATAAATGTAATGTGGCTGTAATGCCAACTTTGATGAACATTCTAAAGTTGATGAATGGTATATATACTTGTAATTGAGTAGTGGAAAAGATGTCCATGTGTAAGAATATGAAGAGAAGGGAAAGAGTGAGAAAGCAGAGCAAAGAAGAGAAAATATTTTGTGCTTCAATGGAACTAAACTTTGGCATGGTGTAGATGCTATCATCTCAGTTCAAACCCTTGGTAGTGAGCCTCTTTGAGTAGTGAGCTCTGGGAAATGAGCCCTAATGGCAGTGAGCCTTTGATTTTTGGTATTGTGTTGTACATAATAATCTTGTGGGTTAACCCCCACCATGTAAAAATATGGTGTCTATTGTGTATGATCTTGGAGTTGTGTTAGAATTACTGATTCTATGTTTTCATGTTCTAATCATAACAACAGTAAATAAGTGGATGATGTTTTAAGATGCAGAAATTGTTTAAGTTTTGTGACAATTGATTCACCCCTCCCTTCTCAGTTGTCTTGTGTATTTCAACACCATCCACATGTTAAAGGTCTTTAGTGAGTTGTCCAAATGCAAGTTTTATCATATATTCAGGCCTAAAATAGGTACACCCACCTGAATCCTATGGAGCTCAAAGAGTAGAAGGCTATGTTTAGCCTTGTTCATTGGCCTTTCTTGTCCCCACTCTGATGATAGTTTAGGATCTTTGCCTAAGCCTATTAGTCCCCTAGTTGAGGTATTGTGATTTTCCTTAGGATTGGGGGTTGCAAAAAAAAACCCCAACAAAATCTATTGAGCTACTCTATTGGTGCAATCACAATTGGAGGGTTCACAGAATGAACTATCCATGTCATATAGCAAGAGTGAACACAATGGAATCAACTCAAATATAGAATGCAAAGAATGATTTAAATACTCAATATATCATAGAGTCAAAATGTTTATATGTTGGCAACATGCGGGCTTACAAACCACGGCTCATAGGCCTAATTCCATATACAACAAATATGCAAGATATGGAAATTAAGTGCCTATCTGGAAAGAACCTTACTATCAATCTATAATTTCTAACTAAATGACTTTCTAATACATCCTAGATATCTATTTATATCATCTCCAAGCTCAAAGAGATCCTCTACATCAACCAGGAAAGAAGTTACAATCTCCAATGCAGGTGTAACATGAAGAACAAATAGGTCAGCCTTAAGCAGCTAGTACTCCTTTGCAAATGAATGAATCAAGGTGCATACCTCAATAAAGGCTCATTTGATCCTTATGTGTCTTGAATGAGGTTCCATTTAGCTTTGTAAGTCATGTAAGCACTCCAAAAACCTTCTGCTTTAGCTGACTGTTTGTATGCTCTATTCTATGGAAACAAGTGATCTTCTAATAGCGATAACTTTCTAGAAACTAATCCAAATGATCTAAATTTTGGATATGATGTCTAGATGCTAAGTCTTTCTTTGTAAGAGCTAATAAGATAATGCAGCAAAATGCGGTATGAAATGTTGGAACTACTATTGACTGAACTGAACTAAAATGAACTAGAAAATGAATGAAAAGAAAAGGAATGCAAGTATTTTTGGTTGATGCAAGATTGCTCTATAATTTGGGATGATCCTACATAAGACACCTGGGGTTGTTGAAAAAGTGGGTCCCTCACTTTGTTGGGGCTAGTGGAAAACCAAGACGGTCCACCTCAGCCTGAGAAATCCATGTTGAATCTTCTTTCGGTCTGCCTTTCCACTTTACCAAATATTCTTTGTGTTGCTTACCTCTGGTGCTATGTCCAACTCTGTTGTCCAAGATGTCTTCTATATGCTCTGGTTGTTGTTGTGATAACTAATTCTATAAATGATTGTCAATGTTGTCACTAGATTCTACTTCATGATATTGATATAGGTCTACAATGTTGAATATAGGTGATATGCCCAATGTATCTAGTAGCTCCACCTCATGCATTTCCTAAATCAAATTTCTTGAGTATCTTACATGGTTCAAACTTCTTCATCTTCAACTTGTTATATGTCCCTACTGGAAATCTCTCTTTTCTTAGATATACCATCACTTCGTCTCCAACTAAAAATTCTTTGCATCTCCTCTTCTCATCTGCTTGCTCCTTATACTTGTTGTTCATCTCCTCCAAATGCTTCTTGACTTGATTTTGTACTGTCTCCATATGTTCTACAAATTCTTCTACTTCTATACTTCTCTTGTTCTCCATACTAAGGTCTCTCAACTCTAGAACTCTTCTAGGGTTTATTCCAGTCACAATTTCAAATGGTGTCTTCTCTATACTTCTATTTACCAAATTATTGTATGCAAACTCTAATTGTGATAGAATTAGATCCCAATTTCCTATCTTTTCTCCTACCAAATATCTCAACAAGTTTCCCAAACTCTTATTTACCACTTATGTTTGTCCATATGTCCGAGGATGAAATGTTGAACTAAACTTCAAATCTATCTTCATCTTCTTCCACAATGTTCTCCAAAAGTATCCAATGAATATTGTATCCCTGTCTAAAATTATGCTCTTAGGTAATCCATGAAATCTCACAATCTCTTTGAAAATAGGTCAGTAACATGCACTGCATCAGTTGTCTTCTTACAAGGTATGAAATGTGCCATCTTTGAAAATCTATCCACCACTACAAATATAGAATCATGTCCTCTCTATGTCTTCGGCAATCCTGATATGAAATCCATGCTTATGTCTTCTCAAGGTCTCTTCGGTACTGTCAAAGATTTGTATAACCCAGTATCTTGACTACTCCCTTTTGCAACTTGATATACTCTACAACTCTGCACAAACTTCCTTACATCCTTATATATCTAAGGCCAAAAATAATGTTTTCTTACCCAAGCCATTGTCTTGTCAATTCCAAAATGTCCTACTAATCCACCACTATGTTTCTCCTTTATCAAATTATCTCTCATTGAACTCTGAGGTATACATAGTTGATTTCCTTTGAACAACATATCCTCCTAAATGAAATAACCTAACCACTTACTTCTATCTATCACAATAGGTTCCTTACATGCTTTCTAAGGTTCTGCAAAGTCAAGGTCTTTTTCATAAATGTTCTTCAGTTCTTCAAAACCCAATACTTCACCCCTCATCTATCTCAGCAAATTCCTTCTTCTACTCAATGCATGATCTGCAACTTTGTTTGACTTCCCACTCCTATGCTTCAGTACAAATGTGTAACTCTGCATGAACTCTACCCACCTCATATGTCTCTGATTTAACTTTCCTTGATTGTTTAGATATTGTAAAGCTTAATGATCAGTATACAACACAAATTCCTTAGGAAACAAGTAATGTCTCCACTTCTTCAAAGATTTAATTATGGCATAGAATTCATGATCATAAACTAAATATATTCTCCTTGCATCATTGAACTTCTCATTGAAATATGCTACTATTCTATCTTCTTGAATTAACATTGCTCCTATTGCATTTCCACTTGCATCACAATCTACTTGAAATACTTTGTTGAAATCTAGTAATGCTAACACTGGTTTCTTTGTTACTTCAATTTATAAATTTTATTTTCTCCTGATGTCCACTTAATGTCCTCTCTATCACCTTGCATTGTCTCTATCATCGATGTGCATACTAAAATAAAATTTCTAATGAACTTCTAGTAGAAACTAGCTAATCCATGAAATGATCTAACTTCTCCAATGCTCTTAGGTGTTGGCCACTCAACAATTGCTCTAACTTTCTCAAGGTCCATCTTTGATCCTTTCACAGAAATCACAAATCCTAAGTATACCAATTCTTCCTTCATGAAGCTACATTTCTTGATGTTTATAGAAAATTTCTCTTCTCTTAGTCTTTGCAATACTTGTCTCAGGTGCCACAAGTGTTCTTCTTTTGTCTTACTGAAAATCAGAATATCATCCAAGTATACAATAACAAACTTACCCAAGAATTCCTTCAATACTTCATTCATTAACCTCATCAAAGTACCCGATACATTAGTCAATCCAAAAGGCATCATGCTAACCACTCATACAATCCTTCATTTGTCTTAAAAGAAGTCTTCCATTCATCTCCTTCTCTGATTCTGATATGATGGTATCCACTCTTCAATCTATCTTTGTAAAATATTTAGCTCCACACAAATAGTTCATAATATCATCCATCCTAGGTAATGGAAATCTATACTTAGCTATGATCTTGTCGATTCCTTTAGAGTCTTTACACATTCTCCATTCTCCATCTTTCTTCAATGCTAGCACTGTAGGTACTGCACAAGGGCTCGGACTTTCCCTAATCAAACCTTTCCTCACCAACTCTTGTATCTGTCTATTTAGCTCTACATTCTCTCTTGGTGTCATCTAGTGTGTTTCTTTGTTAGGAAAACTAGCTCTAGGTATAAGATCCATATGATAATTGATACTCTTGACTGGTGGAAATCCATCTGGTACATTATCTAATATGATGTCTTCATACTCTGTCAACAATTCAGTTATCTTCTCTGGCTATGATTCTTTAGTCTCTATAGTTAGGGTTCCAGGATTTTTAGGAATCAAACCATCCAAAAATTTCCTTCCATCAACCAAACAAATTCTAGCATTCCCACATACTTCACTCTTAGGTTCATCTTCCAAAGGAATTAAGGTAATCTTCTTTCCATTAGATAGTATAGTGTAATTATTATTTCTCCCATCATGTATAGTTTTTCTATCATACTGCCATGGCCTACCCAACAATATATGACATACATACATTGACATAATATCACACAATACTTCATCATGATAAGATCCAATGTGAAATTTTACCAAACATTGTTCACTCACCAGTACCTTGTGTTCATCCTGAATCCATGCTATCTTGTAGGGATTAAGGTGTTTCAATCTTTCTAGGTTTAGCTTAGTCACCATCTCCTCTAAAACCAAATTATCAGTATTACCACTATCAATGATAACCTTACAACATTTACCTCCTGATTTACATATGATCTAGAACAAAATTTTCCTCTGTGGTGGTTCCTCAGTTGTCTTTGCTTGAAATAGTGCACTCCTCATGACTAATGATCCTCCTTTCTTTGGCTTTCCAACTAAATTAGGTGATCCAACAGGTTCTTCTTCTACATAGGATGCTCTTCCATTGTTCTTTATCTTCTTGCTTGTACTTCCCTGATGACATTCAAATGCTCTATGTCCTTCACCTCCATACTTAAAACAAGTTCCTCTGAATGTTCTCTTATCCAATCCTCTTTCATCTCTTCTGTATCCTTCACTTTGTTATGAATTATGATTCCCTCTATGGTAGAAAGTTCTATCATCTCTTTGATATGAATTGCTATCTCTATCTTCCTTCTTGAATGCACTATCTTGTTTGTTCTGCTTTGTATATGATCTTTCTCCTCCAAAATATGTTCTACCTCTCTAAAATTTACCTCCTCTTCCTCTCTATCTCAGCTCATGATTCTTATTCAATTTTTAGAGAAAACTAATATGCTTCTTCAATTGTTATCATCCTTACCAAACTCAGTTCTTCTTGAATGTTCAATCTCAGTCCATTGATGTACCTTGCCACTTTCTCCTTGCTTTCTTCACTATGTCCTATCCTTATGATCATCTTATGAAATTCTTCAGTATACTCCTTTACAAATCTCTCCTTTTGTCTTAGGTTTTACAATCTTTTCAATAGTTCCAACTCATAGTCAGCAGGTATAAATTGGTTTTTCAACTTTGTCACCATTCTATCCCATTTTATGATATTTTCTTTTCCTCTTCAGTTTCTATCCAACTATACTTCTTTCCACCAAATAGCAGCATGTCCTTTCAACTTAGTCTTCGCAAATCTCACCTTCTCTAAATCTTCAATTTCTTCATATTCAAAGTATTCTTCCAAATCATTTATCCAATCAATCAATTCCTTCGGATTCAAATTTCCAGCATAATTTAGTACTTCCACTCTAGGTCACTTTCTAATCTTCAAACTATCTCTCAACATCTTCACTTGATCTGATTCTTCTTCTTCTTCTAGGGTTTATTCATTTTGATCAGCGGATTGAAATTCTTCATCATCACTTTCAACATTAGGTCAAGGTGTTAGTCCTCTTCTTTGGTCTTCTTCAACATCTAATCAAACTTTCATTATTTTCATCATCTCCACCATCTCATCCATTGTTCCAGCCATAGTGCCTACAACAGGTATTCTCCTCAGTAGCATCTCTTCCTAGGATCAAGTGTAACTGCACCTCAAATTCAGTGATTGGGCTACAAGGTGACAACTGCCTCACAATCGGTGATCGATTGGCAACATAGATTGTCTACCTTAGGTCAGTAGTTTGCTAATAGAAAGATCTTATGGATCAAAAACTTCACTCCCAAATGATTCAAAACTTGCTCTAATACCACTTGGTGTAGTCATAGTCAGAGGGTTCACAGAATGAATTGTCCAAGGCATGCAACAAGAGTAAACACAATGGAAGAAACTCAAATATAGAATGCAAATAATGATTCAAATACTTAATATATCATGGATTCAAAATGCTTATATGTCAGCAACATGTGAGCTTACAAACTAGGGCTCATAGCCCTGATTAGATACAACAAATATGCAAGATATGGCAATGAAGTGCCTATCTAGAAAGAACCTTACTATCAATCTATAATTTCTAACTAACTGACTGCCTAATACATCATAGAGATCTATTTTTATAATCTCCAAGCTCAAAGAGATCCTCCACATCGGCCATGAAAGAAGTTATAATCTCCAATGTAGGTGTAATGTGAAGAACAAATAGGTCGGCCTTAAGTAGCTAGTACTCCTCTGCAAATGAATGAATCAAGGTACAAACCTCAAGGAAGGTTCATCTAATCCTTATGTGTCTTGAATGATGTTCCATTTATCTCCACAAGTCATGGAAGTGCTCCAGAAACCTTCTCCTTTAGCTGACTATTTGTATGCTCTATTCTGTGGAAGCATGTGATCTTCTAATAGCGATAACTTTTTGGAAACTGATCTAAATTTTGGATATGATGTGCATGATGATGTCTAGATGCTAGTGCAGCTCCACAAGAGTTGATATGATAATGCCTCAAAATGTGGTATGAAATGTTGAAATTGCTACTGACTGAACTGAACTGAAATGAACTAGAAAATGAATGAAAACAAAAAGGAATACAAATATTTTTAGTTGATGTAAAATTTCTCTACAACTTGGTATGCTCCTACATCATATATAAATGCTCCATCCTGCATCAAAATTCATACCTTTAATTTGCATTTGGTGACCCCAAGCCACCAAAAATAAAGAACCAATATTTGCCTCTGTTAAATACTTTGTTTTCAGTAGATAGACCCAAGATCAATCTGGAAGAACTATGTTCATTGATGCTATCAAGGAAGCATACTGTCATGTTTCTGACTGTGCCACCTTCATCATGCTTTTGTTGATCCATGTTGACAAGAACTGAAAATTCCACATAAATATTATCTCTTTTCATAGATGAATCATAGTTATTATTGAGTACTAGTGACTTAGATTACAGGTTCAATAGCTCAAGGTTCCTTGGGTTCAACGACATGTTCATTGGGTTTTGAATTGACTCATTGGGTTCACTGTTTCGTTGAACTGTGCTTCATTGAACTATTTATCCGTTCAATGGTTCTTTGGTCCCTTGGTTCGGTGGTTCATCGGCCTGACAGAATACTATCGGTATATCTCTGTTGGGCTTTACCGATAACAGGTGTTTCACCGATGGTAGTGGCCATCGGGTAGACCTCTTGTATCGGCAGGAGTGAGGATGCTTTGGGCGATATGCATTGTCACACCGATGAAGGGCAAGTTGTCGGGTTGACCTGCTCTATCGGGCTTAGCTGAAGATCTCACTCCGATACTTGTGTCTCCCCGATGGTGGTTTGGGCCAACGATGTGCTATCAGCAAAACGGAGGCCTTCAGCGAAGGATGTGGATGTCATTCCGATAGCTATGCATTACTCCGATGGAGTTTAGGCATCGGTAAGATGTGTGACATCGTCATGAATTGGAATGCTATATCCGATATGCTGTGTTACTTCGATGGAGACCTAGTCATCGGTATGATGTTTACTTTGTCCTGCCGATCGGTGTAACTATCACTGTCGGCGAAGGCTGTGAATCTCACTCCGAGCTATGTGTTACTCCGATGGAATCAGGCGTCAGTGAGAGGACTTCTATCGGCGTAGCTTACAGGTTGCATGCCGATGCACAGTGGTCACGCCGACGAAGGGTAAAGGCTTAGTATCGCTAAGACAAGGAACTGTCAGAGTTCATGGTTGAATGTTGGCCGATGGTTTGGGTTGTGCCGATGGGGATAGACTGGAGGCATCGGAAGCAAAAGTGCCAATAGTTATCTTACATGTGTTTGGGCATTTAAACCCGGATGTCCAACTGGAACTTGTGCATGTGGGACTAAATTTCCCTATGAGAAAGTGAACGGTTTGATAGTTATGCGAATGGTTAGAAGTGACTGTTTGGACAGTTGGATGATAGCATGCTGGGCAGTTGGAACGAAATGTCAGTTACATGAGGTGTCGATTGGATTGCTAAAAGCAATGGGGGAATTGATGGGGTTGGCGTGAGTGTGAGAGAGTTCTTCTCGAGAGAGACCTCTGGTTTTCTTCTTCTGTGAAGTCTTATGCTGTATGCTGTATGCAGCATGTGAACAGCATGTGAAGGGACTGAGAAGAAGATGAAAACAGAATTCAGATGAAGGAAGTTCTGGCTGAGAAGGTTATACTGTCAGTTATTCTTCTAAAGGAACAAGATGTAAATCTTCATGAAAGGCTTATTGCCAGTTTTGTATTGTAACTATCTTTCTGTTGCTGAATAATACAATGGTGATCTGGGCTTTTGGAGTGTGGGGTTTTTTACCCGTAAGGGTTTTCCCCACGTAAATCTGTGTTTTTGTTCTGTCTTTCATGTTTAATGTCTCTGCTGTTGAAACAAGATATTGTTCGCTTGTGCTTTCCTCTAAGGGTCAATGTAGGAAATGTTCTATGTCTGTTTCCGCTTTAAAGGCATAGTTGTGCGTGTTTTTTGAAGAAATTGAAAAGAATTTAAATCTGTCGAAGACACCACTGTTCTTAGAAATACGTTCTGAGATGCCCTCATTTCCTTACAAGTGGTATCAGAGCCTTCTTCTGGGATATGCTTTGTTGCTCACATATGTACATTTGTGTGCTGCATGTGTTTGCATGTAAGAGTTCCTGGTGTATAAGGTCTGGGTATTCCTTCTGTGATGATTTCTTAGTGTGACAGGCTTGAGGAAATTTGAAGGAAATGTCTGTTTGTTTGATCCTTGTTTGAGTGAAAGTCTGGCAGTTGATCTTGTGTTTTTGTTTCAGCAGTGCTTGAAGGATGGTGAAGAGACTGGAGCTGGTCATGATGTGGCCTGAGGCTCTTAATTGACAGTATTTAATCTTGTTGCATGGGGTTTGCTTTGAGGCTGTGTTGCTGCAGTAACTTTCATATTGGGTGTCTGTGTGAGAGGCTCTCTGATGATATGAAGGAGTTTGTGTTACTGCTCAGCCATGGAGTATTGTGCTTATGCTGGGTGTTTTGTTCCTGGTATTGGAAGGCATAATTTTTGTTACCCTGATTGCATGCAGGCTTTGGAGTTGATCATTGGATGATCTGAGAGCTTCTGTAATTGCCTGATTCTCTCGGATGCATATGCATGTTGGTGGTTGAGGGATTGGTCTACAAGTGGGCCTAAAGCTCTTGAACTGCTATTTCCTTAAGTGGATATTTTGCACTTGCATGACTCAGATTCATGTTTTTTGGATTTGAGGGGTTTTATAGTTTTTCCTTAAAAATTATGGTTTTGCATATTCATGATGATCCATTATTCTGGTTTAACTGTTATGGAGTTTTGTTGCAGACTTTTTGGGTTTTCCAGATGTGAAGTGGGTATGGATGTGCATGGGTGTTTTTCAAACACAAGTGGTTTTTGCAAGTTTTACACGGTCAAAAGAAAAACTTTTGGTTTTGTGAAGCTGTAGTTAAGTTATTTCTAGACCCCAGCTTTTGGGATGTTGTTGGATGATATAGTTGCAGTTTTGCATGCATGCTCTGTGCATGGTGTGAGGAGGTGAAATGCTTTCTCTGCATGGGAGTACTGGTATGTGATATGACACTCAGCATTTCTATGGTAATGCTTCTAGTTTCTTGACTATGGTGCTCTGGTTGTGGACATGTTGGGCGAATCAGTGAAAAGTAAGTTTTCTGATGCTTGAGTCTTGTTGTCTACATTGTTATTTATTCCTTAAAATCTCAGTTTTGCAGTTTCCAGTGTGATAGTGAGTTTGCATGATACATTGGTTGGATCTACGAGTTATGTAGTTTTGTGGGCTGATCACCTATTAAGCTACAGTGAGATGACTCGGATGTGGACTATCTTTATCCACAAGGTTGTTTCAGTGTTTATGCAGATTTGTTAGCTGGCCTTGTCTGTGGTCACTTGTGCATTGGTGTGACTGTTTTGGGATGAGAGGATGGATGTTGTAGAGTATCTGAATAGTTGGTTATGGAGACTTGTAGTAAGTGTATCATGATGTCATGTATAGCTTGAATACACAGGTTTGTGTAAGCTATTGACAGTGATAGTTTAATTCCTTGTTTTGGAGATCTTGGTGTCACTTGGTTTTATAGTCACATGGACATGTTAATTTGTGGACCTGGAAGATTTTCAGATTAGGAGATGTTTGGTCAGGATGCTTGGAAAGCTCTGTTGTTACAGTTCAGTGGGAGCTTTAGCATTGACTGTGTGTTTCATCACTTAGTGGTGAATGATCTTCTTTAGTGTTGCAGATGTTACTAGGAGGAGCTCTTTGATCCTGTTGCTACAGAAGGGTTCTTTCGTATTTGCAGGGGCACTATTTGAGGATGAGTAACATCTTGGAGTCATGGGGGATTCATGAAATTCTTGGCTTAGGTGTTGGTGGTGCTTGACAGGTGATGTTGGTTTAGAATTTTGGTTTGTTTCATATCATGATTTCTGCTTTTGAATTTTGGTATGATACATTGATCTAGAGACAATGGTTATGTTCACCTGGAGCATGGAATCTCCTAAAGGAGATGGTAAGATCATGATGTCATGATAAGTTCCTGATTCAGATGATTGGAGTTTTGACAGTGGTCTGGTTACTTCTCTATGTTTGGGTACATTTATCTTTTGCTTGATTACTTCATAGTGTTGTAGTGATGCAGTTGGAGTTCAGCATGAGGTGATTGTTCAAAGGTACTCATGGATACATGGAGAATAAGGTGAGACTATATATGTTATGCTAAATCAGAGTTTACAGCTAGAAGTTCGAGGAGTCTTTACCTTGGTTGAATGTGAATTCAACAAAAGATCTAGAGGAGATTGTTCTTGGAGAAAGTCATTGGGACTTGGGTATCTTGGAAGAACATTCTCTTTCCCCACTCTTGGTCTACTCGACAAGTTTCACTTGAGAGGTATAGCCCATTGTTTCTCTCAGGTGTTTTATGCTTTCTTTCATAGATATGGTTATGGAGGATTCATTGTGAGAGATGGATAGCATGTTTATCTCCTTTTGCATTTGAGTTTAGAGATATCATTCATTGATGAGGACTGTTAGGAGATGGTTAATGGGTTGATTTCCTGAAATGGGAAATGAATTAGTTTGATCTTCTTTGGTTTGTGAAGCTTACATCCATGTTAGTTGATCTTGGAGATTGAATGTTTGTTTGGATGTTGTTATGCTGGTTCACTCTTGGGTGTTTTGAAGGAGATCATACTTGACACAGTTGGCATTCAGAGGTGTATGTAAAAGGATTATCTACAGGTATATGATGTGCAGTGTTCCTCTTGGTCTCAGTTAGTTTCTCTGATGGTGTGAGATTTGATTGGAGCTGAAGTGATCACTAGTTTGTGGTCATGTGCTTTCACTTATGTTGTTGGGTGACAGCATGAAAGTTCTGTTCTGTTATCTCTTTCTTTGTTAGATGTGGAGAACTTGGGAGAACTTTGGACTGGTGGTGAGGAGTTGTTCTTGCAGGATTATTTGCTTACAGTTTTTGCATATCATGGTGGATGTTTCCTTGGTACTACATGATATTTACACTTTCTATGTAATGCTATTGGTGGATTTTGTATGCCATGATCTTTTTCAGATCTGCATTATCCATGCAGTGGGAGTTCTTGATGTGTCTAGTCTTCGTTGACTAGTTGACATATGGAGCTTGTATTTGCAGTTGATGGGTGTATATGTAAGTGGCTTGAGTCTACTGATGTTCATACCTTTAAGGTATGAGTGATTGGATGTTTTAGCACTGGCTGTGTGTGCTATTTTCAGTCATGTGGGTTTTATGTTCAGTTGGATGGGTACAATCAGCTTTCTGATTGTTGTTCTAGCTGATGGTTTATCTTGTTTCTGGAGAATGTTTCTGGCTGTGTTCTGACAGCTTTGAAGGTGGTGTTATGGAGCTTCTGTAAAAAAAAGGTTGTGAGCACAGTGGAGTGGTGGCAATATCAGCTTGGTTCTGTGACTTGGAGCATTGATGGTTTCCTGTAATTCCTTTGTCAAGTGGGAGAATGTTGAGTACTAGTGACTCAAATTACAGGTTCAATAGCTCAAGGTTCCTTGGGTTCAATGGCATGTTCATTGGGTTTTGAATTGACTCATTGGGTTCACTGTTTCGTTGAACTGTGCTTCATTGAACTGTTTATTGGTTCAATGGTTCTTTGGTCCCTTGGTTCGGTGGTTCATCGGCCTGACAGAATACTATCGGTATATCTCTGTTGGGCTTTACCGATAACAGGTGTTTCACCAATGGTAGTGGCCATCGGGTAGACCTCTTGTATCGGCAGGAGTGAGGATGCTTTGGGCAATATGCATTGTCACACCGATGAAGGGCAAGTTGTCGGGTTGACCTGCTCTATTGGGCTTAGCTGAAGATCTCACTCCGATACTTGTGTCTCCCCGATGGTGGTTTGGGCCAATGATGTGCTATCGGCGAAACAGAGGCCTTCAGCGAAGGATGTGGATGTCATTCCGATAGCTATGCATTACTCTGATGGAGTTTAGGCATCGGTAAGACATGTGACATCGTCATGAATTGGAATGCTGTATCTGATATGCTGTGTTACTTCGATGGAGACCTAGTCATCGGTATGATGTTTACTTTGTCCTGCCGATCGGTGTAACTATCACTGTCGGCGAAGGCTGTGAATCTCACTTCGAGCTATGTGTTACTACGATGGAATCAGGTGTCGGTGAGAGGACTTCTATCAGCGTAGCTTACAGGTTGCATGCCGATGCACAGTGGTCACGCCGACGAAGGGTAAAGGCTTAGTATCGCTAAGACAAGGAACTGTCGGAGTTCATGGTTGAATGTTGGCCGATGGTTTGGGTTGTGCCGATGGGGATAGACTGGAGGCGTCGGCAGCAAAAGTGCTGATAGTTATCTTACATGTGTTCAGGCATTTAAACCCGGATGTCCAACTGGAACTTGTGCATGTGGGACTAAAGTTCCCTATGAGAAAGTGAACGGTTTGACAGTTATGCGAATGGTTAGAAGTGACTGTTTGGACAGTTGGATGATAGCATGCTGGGCAGTTGGAATGAAATGTCAGTTACATGAGGTGTCGATTGGATTGCTAAAAGAAATGGGGGAATTGATGGGGTCGGCATGAGTGTGAGAGAGTTCTTCTCGAGAGAGACCTCTGGTTTTCTTCTTTTGTGAAGTCTTATGCTGTATGCTGTATGCAGCATGTGAATAGCATGTGAAGGGACTGAGAAGAAGATGAAAATAGAATTCAGATGAAGGAAGTTCTGGCTGAGAAGGTTATACTGTCAGTTATTCTTCTAAAGGAACAAGATGTAAATCTTCATGAAAGGCTTATTGCCAGTTTTGTATTGTAACTATCTTTCTGTTGCTGAATAATACAATGGTGATCTGTGCTTTTGGAGTGTGGGGTTTTTTACCCGTAAGGGTTTTCCCCACGTAAATCTGTGTTCTTGTTCTGTCTTTCATGTTTAATGTCTCTGCTGTTGAAACAAGATATTGTTCGCTTGTGCTTTCCTCTAAGGGTCAATGTAGAAAATGTTCTATGTCTGTTTCCGTTTTAAAGGCATAGTTGTGCGTGTTTTTTGAAGAAATTGAAAAGAATTTAAATCTGTCGAAGACACCACTGTTCTTAGAAATACGTTATGAGATGCCCTCATTTCCTTACAGTTATGTATTAGTGAAAACAAATTGTCCCAAAGTAAACCATTGGAATCATTAGAAAATGAATAGTTATCAGCATAGGCTTCATGTTCAAATTCTTCCATAGCTTGATACTTACTCTTATACATTAACCTAAAAGGTGTATCTAGCACAAATCCCTAAAGTAGGGAAGCCTCTAAATCAAGTTGTACCTTATAACAAATCAACTCCTCAACCTCTCCATGAATGATCAAGGCTCACCCAAATATAAATCACTTATGTCTCCGTCTTCATGTGTGAATATAATAGTAGTGGATGATCCACTAAATGCATGCTTAGATTGTTGCAAGGTATGTTCCCTTGGCCTCCTTGTGATGTGCAACATAGCACTTGGGTTTGTGACAAGGCATAACCACCTCCTGTGGATTCATTAACTCTGGTGGTTGTATCAGGCATTAATAGGTCAATCTTTTGGTGCAATGGCAACCATCTTTGTAACAATTGGTATTATAACTGGGGTCATGGGTTTGAACCATCTCTTCCACTAGGGGGATTGTTGCAAGGTGTGTGCTCTTGGTCTCCTTGTGTTGTGTAGTGCATCACTTGGGTTCGTGATAAGGCTTAACTTCCTCTTGTGGATTCATTAACTTTGGCAGTTGTATTAGGCATTAACAGGTTGATCTTTTAGTGTAATGACAACTATCTTCATAACAATGATATTTCATACTCATCTATGATTTGAGTCTCCAAGGGGCTCTCAATTAGAGGTAAATCATGAACCTCATGATGTAAATTAGGTATACAAATGAAATTTTCTAAATCATACCTATTTTCTTGTTCAACTAAATTTGCATATTCTTTCTTGTTTATCTCAATACATTCTTCCCTTGGAAGAAATAGAGATCTAAGGTATAACTCCCTTTGTTTCCTTGCATGATCTAGCTGGTTGACACATTCCTTGACCTGTTGTAAGTGTTGTCTTGCTTGGGCAGCCAACAACTTTGCCTTCCTAGCTCTTTGTAACAATCCATCACACATATCTTGTGTCTTTTCAACATCCTCCATGGTATGATATACAAAATCAGAGTTGTTGCTTGAATCTTCAACATGAGTGCAAACCTTGGGAGATTCTTTCACCTTATTCTCCTCATATGAAGTAGCTACTATCTCTATTGTATCTATATGAATATCTTGTTCATGCAAAATAGAAACCTCCACCTCTTCTTCATATACACTATCATGAATAGTTGGGACATACTCACTTATGAATGCATCATTCTCAGTATTTAACCCACAAGATAATCCATCATACCTAGTATCTTTGTATTCCTTTGATTCACCAACAACAACATTAATGCAAGATACAACTTCATATATATCCTTTATCTCATGATGTATGCAATCTGCATCTACATATCTCTCTCCTATAGGTTGATCACAACCTTCATATTTATCATTGCAGGATGTGCCTTCATTTTCTACCACAATTTCTTCATCTTTATGCATTATGTCATGACATTGCTGAATAACATAACTACTATCAGTATTCTGAGACATAATTCTTCCCGTATAATCACCTTTAGCACTTTCCATAATCCCAATCTAATCAAATATTTGATCAGGATTTTGAGGCTTCAATCTCTTTAGCAAAGTTCTTAGACCTCATTCATAAACTTCATAGAACAAATCAACACACACAAAATCCTCAAGTCTGTAATACTCTAGGATTTCTAACAAATTATTCATGAATCATGTATACAGAGCATACGATGGTTCTCCTTTTTTCTTCAAATCAAGTAAAGATTGAACAAAAAACATAGGATCAGTAGTACTTGCAATCTGTTCACAAGTTACTTGAAACTCTCTATGATTCACATGAAGCAATGGTGAATAAATTGGAACAATAGAAATACATTCATTTTGAAAACTATTCTAATTCTTTGATTTACATTGCTCATTTACATAAGATTCTTTACAATAGCCAACAATTTTATACATGTATCCTATTAGCATCCTATATTTCTGATTATTTTTAATATCCATTGCAATTTCATAAGCTTGATGAAGTGTAGTAGGTTCCTTATCTCTCAACAAATAACTCATTTCCTCGTCTAATGCACCGAGATACATTGTCAAACATAATGCATCATTTGGCCTCATATATTCTAGAATATGTTTGAGAAATTTTGAAAATCTTAGGTTGAAGGTTCGAACCAACTCATCCTTTTATTTTTGGATGTTCATGAATTGTGTAATTAATGAAATCACATCAATCCTTTCACCAAATTGTTCTAGAAATGTAATCTCAAAATCTAGCCATGAAGAAATAGAACACAAAGCTAAATCTAAAAACCAATCCCTAGCATCATCCCTCAATGACTGAACAAAAAGCTTCATAACAACATCTTTAGCCTTAATCTCATAATCTCCTATTAGATCATAGAAATATTGTAGGTGCTTATTTGTTGATTCAGATTTCTTTCCACTATATTTTGGCAAACACTTTCTAACTTCACTAAAAACAATATTTGGATATCCATGAATACCACTAAAATTTAGATCTTTGTATCTTTAAGTAGAGACCAAACTCTTTTGAGAACACTACCAAGAATGTCGTTCTACACTAATCATATTGAAAAAAGATGAAGTACCTAGGAATAAATTGCAGCTTCAAACAAGTTCAACAATAGAATCACCACCTCTCTAAAGAGGAAAAAATATTGAGCAGCCAAAATTCCCTATCTAATCAATTTCATTCTAGATTCACTTCACTAGCAGAGCACCTTTTCAACTTCTTCTAGTAGGTAGCAACAATTTATTTCTCCAACTATGAAGACCTTTACTCTTTGACCCTAATGATCAGATTAGATAATGACTTGACTCTACTCAAATAGATAACTAAGCATTTCCCCAATAGAGTCACCAATTTTGTTGGTTCCCAAATATGCACACATCAAACTCTAAAGATTTGCCAATTCTTATGATCAAATTCGATGGGAGATTTGGCCAATAGAGTGGGAGATTGTTTGCACCTATCTCTCTTGCACTTTACACTCTACCAATCCTAGGGGGTATCCCTTATTATAATATCAACAAATTTATCTTTTATTGTAATAGACAGATATGTTCTCATAGATTTACATCAAGATAAGTAAAATTATCCTAAACTGGCAAAGTTCTTGGAGATCTTCACATTGTTGACTTTGAGAACATGTATTAAAACCTACCTAAACTAAAACAAAACAAACTAAAATGGTTTATTTCATCTTTAAAGTTTTGTGTTCCTCTAGACCTTTGGGCAAATTCATTCCAGATCAGTGCTCTATTAGGGCAACAAAGTCAAACCCAGTAGTGTAAATGCTTCCTTATGACACCAAAACTTCATATCCAGAGGACTAATAATGAAAGTATTACTACATTACAATGATATGTCCAAGAAAAGCTATTACATGTGACTCTTCTTCACTAATCCCTTGATACAACACATTTTCCTTTATACCTGACCTAAAGCAGTTTTAATCCATTCCTTGAATAGATGCAACAAATTAGATATATCAGATAAGTAAATGTACATAAATGAGTTCAATAACCCTTAGCAACTTCATTCAAAAGAAAAATACTCATACCTTGGGAGACAATCATAGACAACACACACAAGTGTTTTTTCATATAACTCAACCTGGAAAGAACAATGTCATTCAGAAGTTTATTCATTTTCAAAGAAAAATACGTCTCTACAACCCAAAGTCTAGTCATCTCCTCCTATAGAAGGGAATTTCTCAAATATGTGGATAGCTTGTATCCAGAGCTTAGAATCAGAATCCCTATTACAATAGTACAAATTCCCTTATAAAGGAAAATAGAGAATTGTCAGACTACAACAGTCAGTTACAAATTTGATTTCACACTTTAATTTTTTGCAACCATGGGAATTTGTATCTCTGATCTTGATTGGCTCCTATTGGTAATACATTTTTTACACTCAATCTAGTCTGTTTAAATGAACTAAGATTAATGCTGATTTTGGAAAAAAAAAATCCTCTTAAAAAATTATGAAATCTACTCATTAGATTGGTTCAATTTCTTCCTCGAGACTTCCAAAATCAATCTATAAAGCTCCAGCTACTTGTATTTCACTATATTTTTCTCATGCAACTATTGGAACCATTTTAATCTACTCTCTAGGCATTGGAATGATCCCAGACAAGTTTTAAGAGATTAAATGGCCACAAACAACTACACAAACAGTTCCAAATCCCCTCCCAAAGCCTCCACACATGAGCAATACTCTAATGGAGCCTCTATTGCACCATCGCATGCCTAGGAGAGAAACGTGAGATGGGTTGTGTGCTGGTGCACTCAGCCCAAAAAATCTATTGTTTTGTTTACAAGGTATAAACATTATATTAATAATTTTTATTTTATAATTTTTATCACCCAAAACATTACATTTGCCAATTGATTAAAAAGAGGTGTTTTTAGCTATGTCGGGTCATTTTTTGCAATTCTGGCATTCACAATTCATCCTAGGCATGATTAAAATCACTACCTTGACATTAAGAATTTTTTGTAGATAATTTTAAACCATGGATCATCAATTTTGAGCTAAATAAAACCCCCAAAATTTTATCATAAATCCATAAATGTGAAGACTCCATTATGAAATATCTCCATTCAAATCTAACCAGGAAAGCTCCAAAAACACCTCCATGGAGAAGAAGGCATACCCAATATGCATTCTAGGAAGAAAGTTTAACCAAAACTTGCCAATAGAAGGTCCATTGCACCAACGCAGCCATGAGGAATGAAGGAGAAGTGGGCTGTGTGTTGGTGCACTCAGCCCAGAAAATGATTTTATTTTGATTATAAAACATAAACATTATGTTAATAGTGCTTACTTTATAATATTTACCACTTAGAATATCATTTTTTTCCAATAGATATTAAAAAATGCATTTTCCAACTTAAGAAAATTGGCAAATAATTAATTTCTCCTTCTCAACGAATGACGCATCGGTACTGCAGGTACACAGGACAACTAGAGGCCATGAAAAATTGTATAGGGCCATAATAAATTATTTAAAACATACCCATCTCCTCAAAATTCACATTGCCAAAAGATTTTTGGGACCTCCTTTGTAAACCGGACCCTCCACGAGCCTAGTTTTTAAAAATTTTCTATTTTCACACAAGTACACCTTGGATTACCACAAAAATGAAAGGAAGCTAGGTGTGTGGAAATCGCTTCCTACACTAATCTAATGAAGGGAGGAGAGTGCAAATTCAATTTTATCCTTACTATTACAGCGATGTTAAACCCACTAACAGAGATAACAGATATATTGCAGCAAACACATAAACAAGAAAGTGAGACAGAAGAAGAGAGACACAAGATATACGTGGGGAAAACCCTTATTGGTGAAAAACCCCACACTCCAAAAACCTGCACAATGTATTAACAAAACTGAAATGGTTTACAATACACTTGCAATGCAAGCTCTCAGGAGTCTTTGACACTCGTATCTAGAGACAAATCGGTAGCATAATAGTACCTGTCAAACCTGTAATACATCTCCTCCTCCAAGCCCCTGTTTATATAGAAAATATAAGGCAAAATTGCCTCTATCTTGGAATGGGCATCCAACTTGGCCTCATGGCCCAAAACCCATGCCTATGGACACATGGTCAACATTATAAGATGCTTCTAACACTTGTCCCCACACCTCATCCCAAAGAAGTCACCTATTTCCAATATGGGCTATGACAGATGCTCTTACGACTCTTGCGACCGTCATATAATCTATCATAGCAGTTACAACTTATAGTTGTAAGAGAATCTATCATACACAGGCTATAAATAGCATATTCTCTTACAAAGATGCCTTTTTCAAAGATGCTCTTTGACACATGTCTTCACCTATCATAGAATCTCTTATTTCTGACTCTTACATGTCATAACTTCGTCATAGGAATCTATCATGACCGTTACAGTCAATATTCCCTTACACAACATCTAAGATGCTGACACATGGAAAAATATTCCTACCACAAAGTGGGATGCCTATCTCCTCATGTGAGGACAAAATTACAAGTTGTCATCTTCCATGTAGGATGACACATCATCGTGCCACATCCCACAAGATGACAATATGAATTTACAATTTAATTTACAACATAGGCAATGAATACAATGAAAATAATGCAAGGAATTACCAAGGTTGAGACACCTTAATTCCCAACATTCTCCCACTTGTTGAACACCTTGTAAGAGCCAATAGAATTAACAGGATTTAACTGCTATAGGCCAAGAGGCCCATAGACTCTGAACACCATCTAAACTTCTCTGTACCCACTGGCTTCGTTAATGCATTTGTAACATTCTTCAAAGTATCTACCTTCTCCAAATTTACCTTCCCATCCTCTACCATGTCTTGCACGAAGTGAAACTATACATCAATATGCTTTGTTCTGGCATGGAAAGTTAGATTCTTTGCATGGCAAATCACACTCTGACTGTCACAACAAATTGTAATCTGTTCTGCATCAACACCAATATCTGAACACAATCTCTTAAGCCAAATGGCTTCCTTACACGCATGAGTTGCAGCCATATACTTAGCTTCTGTCATGGACAAAGCTACCACAAGTTGTCGCTTACTCATCCAACTAATTGTACCACCAAACATTCTGAACACATATGCACTAGTGGATCTCCTGCTGTTAATGTCACCTACCCAATCAGAATCCACAAATCCATGAATACAAACTAAATGCAGAGGTCCTGTAGCATTTCCATGATAGAAAATAGAATACTCGGAAGTACCCCTCAAATATCTTAACACTTGCTTAACTGCATCCCAATGCGCCCATCTAGGATTAGCCATAAATTGACTAAGGACTCCCACTGCTTGGGCACTGTCTGGTCTTGTGCAGACCATAGAATACATCAAACTCCCAACAACACTAGCATAAGGTACTTTTCTCATGTTGTCCACCTCACTAGGAGATTTTGGACAATCACTAATAGATAACTTTGTCCCCAATGAAATAGGAACACACAATGGTCTACAATCTTCCATGTTGAACCTATCCAACACAGTCTTCACATACTTACTCTAGCTTAACCAAAGTTTTCTGTTAGCTCTGTCTCTTCTGATTTCCATTCCTATAATGTACCTGGCTGCCCCTAAGTCTTTCATTTCAAACTGTGCTACCAACTAAGACTTAACATCAGAAATCATATTCTTACCCTTCCTAATCAGCAACATATCATCAACATATAATGCAACAATGAGAATACAATCACCATCAAACTTATAATACACACAGTGATCTTATTTCGATCTCACAAATCCAATTGACAACACAAAGACATCAAACTTCAAGTACCACATCCTAGGAGACTAGTTCAAACCATACAAAGACTTTTTCAATTTACAAACCAAATTTTCTTTACCTTTCACTATATAATGCTCTGGCTATGACATGTAGATTTCTTCCTCCAAATCACCATGAAGGAAAGTTGTCTTCACATCCATCTATTCTACTTCTAAATCATAAGCAACTGCAAGAGATAATAGAAATCTAATGGATGTCAACTTTGCAACGGGAGAGAAAATTTCACCATAATCAATTCCCTCTACTTGTGAGTACCCCTTCATAATGAATCTAGCCTTGTACTTTTCAACACTGCCATCTGCACCGAATTTCTTCTTGAACACCCATTTGAAACCAACAGGTTTCCGTCCATCAAGCAAAGGCACCAAGTCCCATGTTTTGTTCTTTTCCAAAGAAGCCATCTCATCCTCCATGGCCTCCTTCTAGGAACCTGCATCTTTCATGCCCATAGCCTCTTTCACAGTTCTAGGTTCATCAGTGTTAGTAAGTAAAGCAAATGTACAACTAGAATCTAGTAATGAATAACCAAACCTATCACGTTGCTTTCTTATTCGTGTAGACCTCCTCAATGGCTAAGGTTGAAGTTCTGCTTCTTCTTTTGAGATTTTAGAGTTACTAGAGCTCTCCTCATCATTAGGTCTCACAGGGTCTATTTGTTTAGTCTTCTCAAGGGTAGAAGGAAACTGAACCGCATCCTCTCTCTTTTCTGTCTATTCTAGTTGTAGAACAACAGAAGAAGATGTTATCTCTCTAAAGATAACACTTCTTCTATACAACACTTTTTCAGCCACCAGATCCCAAAGCTTGTATCCTTTCACATTGACACCATAGCCAATGAAAATACATTTAACAACCTTATTCTCCAATTTAGACCATTTCTCCCTAGGCACATGTGCATATGCCTCACAACCAAAAACATGAAGATGTCTAACTGAAGGCTTCCTACTAGACCACACCTCCATATGTGTCTTACCAACAAGAGCTAATTTAGGAGATTTGTTTACCAGATAGCAAGTAGTGGCAATAGCTTCAGTGCAAAACTTTTGTTTAAGGCTTGCTCCACTAAGCATACTCCTAGCCTTCTCCATCAGTGTCATGTTCATCCTATCTGCAACTCCATTTTTCTACGAGGTATATCAAGTTCTCTTATGCCTTTCAATCCCTTGCTCTTTACAGAACTTATCAAACTCTACCGAACAAAACTCACCACCATTGTCAGTTCTCAAACACTTAATCTTTTTACTAGTTTGATTTTCAGCAAAGGCTTTAAACTCCTTAAACTAGCTAAAGACTTTAGTCTTGCTTCTGATAAAATAAACCCATGTCCTTCTACTATAATCATCTATGAAAGATACAAAATATATAGATTTTGAAATTGAAGGAACATTAACAAGACCAAACACATCAGAATGAATAAGATCTAATACACCAGAAGACTTGTAAGAACTACAGTAAAATTGAACACAGTTTTGCTTTTCATAAATGTAATGTTCATAAAAGTCAAACTTGAGATTACAATCATTTAAACCCTCAACGAGGATTTTATTTCTCAAGGTACGTAGACCCTTCTCACCAATGTGGCCATATCTCAAATGCCATAACATAGTCTTTTTAGTAGGAAGCTTAGCTTCCATAGCATGTGCACTACCATTAGAACTAGTTACAACAGATTTCTTCACTGCTCGTTTAGATGGTGGGGATGAAGTGACTGCAGCTCATTTCTTTGAGTCAGAAGAACTATTACACTATGAAGTGCATGCCTCCAGCTGAAATAGAGTACCTCTCTGAGTACCCTTTGCAAGCACCATAGATCTTCTAGTCATCGTGCATCCATCGTTCAAAAAGACAACCTGCACACCTGCATCATTCAACATACTTATAGAAAACAGGTTCCGTACAAGGCCTGGAATGTGCATAACTCTAGTGACCCCCTTCACTTGTCCATTAGGGAATCAGATTGAGACTCTTCCATGAACAACAATCTTCATATGAGAGTCATCACCTAGGTACACTCTACCACCATCAAACTCTTCATATTTCATGAACCAATCTCGATGTGAGGTCATGTGGAATGATGCACCAGAATCAATCAACCACACATCATCAGATGCATGAGTGTCCAGGGCTACGATGAAAGCATCACCATCATCTTGTGACTTGTCAAAATTTGAATCAGGAGCTTTCTTCTTCTTTTTCTTCTCCTCTTTGCATTCCTTTCAAAAATGCCCAGTTTTTCCACAGTTCCAATAAAGAGCCTTGGACTTTCTAGGAGATTTGGATCTTCCCTTCTCACCTTTCTTGTCCTTCTTCTTCCCTTTCTCTTTGGGTCTTCCATGAACTACAAGAGCCTCTTTAGCTATCTTAGAAGACTTCCTCTGCATTTCTTTAGATAACAATGAGGACACCACATCTTCCATCTTAAAGGTGGTAGTGGTGCTTCCAATAGCCATGACAAGATGATCCCATGAATCTGGAAAAGAACAAACCAGGGTCATGCAACGATCCTCCTCCATTTTCACACCCACAAATGTCAATTGTGCAATGATCATGTTGAAAGCATTCATGTGATCTGCAATAGATCCTCCATCTTCCATCTTCAGAGAGAACAACTTCTTTTTCAAGAAGAGTTTTTTTACCAAGGACTTGGCCTGATAAACATCACCCAACTTCTTCCAAAGATCTTTCGTGCTCTTCTCCTCATGGACATTCAACAGGACAGAGTCAACTAAATAGAGTCTTATGAGACCCTTAGTCTTCCGATCTTTGAGGTTCCAATCAGCTTGTGATATTGCTGTAGGTTTCACACCAAATACTATTTCCCATAGGTCATGATCAACAAGTAGGTCCTCCATCTTGGGTTTCCACAACTTGAAATTAGTGCCATTGAATTTCTCAACCTCTAACCTTCTGGATGTGGTTGCCATCTCCTTGCTACAACAAGATACAGAATACTCTGCACAACACTCCCACTCAACCTAAGACCATCTCAAAAACCCCTACCCAACAACTAGGACCAAAGGTGATCAAGCTTTGATACCAACTGAAAGGAAGCTAGGTGTGTGGAAATCACTTCCTACACTAATCGAATGAGGGGAGGAGAGTGCAAATTCAATTTTATCCTTGCTATTACAGTAATGTTAAACCCACTAACAGATATAACATAGATATTGCAACAAACACATAAACAAGAAAGTGAGATAGAAGAAGAGAGACACAAGATATACGTGGGGAAAACCCTTATCAGGTGAAAAACCCCACACTCCAAAAACTTGCACAATGTATTAACAAAACTGAAATGGTTTACAATACACTTGCACTGCAAGCTCTCAGGAGTCTTCAACAATTGCATCTAGAGACAAACCAATAGCATAACAGTACCTGTCAAACTTGTAATACATCTTCTCCTCCAAGCACCTGTTTATATAGAAAATACAAGGCAAAATTGCCTCTATCTTGGAATGGGCATCCAACTTGGCCTCATGGCCCAAAATCCACACCTATGGACACTTGGTCAACATTGTAAGATGCTTCTGACACTTTTCCACACACCCCATCCCAAAGAGGTCACCTATTTCCAAAATGGGCTATGACAGATGCTCTTACGACTGTCATAGAATCTATCATAGCAGTTACAACTTACAACTGTAAGAGAATTTGTCATACGTAGGCTATAAATAACGTATTCTCTTACATGTCATAGTCTACCTTGGGGCACCCAAAGATGCCTTTTTCAAAGATGCTCTTCGACACATGTCTTCACCTATCATAGAATCTCCTACTTCTAACTCTTACATGTCATAACTTCGTCATAGGAATCTGTCATGACCATTACAGTCAATATTCCCTTACACAACATCCAAGATGCTGACACATGGAAAAATATTCCTACCACAAAGTGGGATGCCTATCTCCTCATGTGAGGACAAAATTACAAGTTGTCATCTTCCATGTAGGATGACACATCATCGTACCACATCCCACAAGATGACAATATGAATTTACAATTTAATTTACAACATAGGCAATGAATACAATGAAAATAATACAAGGAATTACCAAGGTTGAGACACCTTAATTTCCAAAAATAGATCTCAGAACATTTGAAGGCAAATCAACAACTAGGTTGTCATCAGAATTAGGAAATTTAAACTTTTTATAGGACCCTCCAGACCCGACTTGAAGTGGTGATAGATTAGAAAACATGTTAAAACACATCTTGGGAGGATGCAAACTGACACACACACACTGCTTGTAACCCATACAAACTTTTCACCAAAGGATTTCTCTTGAAGAATCAAAGATTGAGAAATTTTAATCTCAGAAGTTAGGAGCATGCTAAGTACCATGGGGCCTGAAACTCAACTGAAACAATCAAATGAAATGCTACCAAGCATTGAGAATTTGCAAAAATTATAGGTGCTAACATTAGAAATGATCCTAGTTGGCCACAAGATGGCACAAAGCTCAATGTCTCATAAAACATGTAGTTAGCCAAATATGTAATTGAATCTCCTAAGTTGAATTTGTAGTGTTTATGGATTGATAAAACTAGATGTAGTACACACCATAAACACTCCTAGGTCCAATGTACCCATATATGTGTTCCTTTGCTACCATAAACTCTAAAAATTTTCCACAAGCCATAAACAGTGAGATTGAGTGTAAGCTTGTTAAGCTTGTTAATGGTGTAGAAAACTAATTATATATGTGTCATGATCTAAAAATTTTAGAAATTGAATATGTGATTGATGGATTAGTGTAGAATATATAATCACAACTTCAAGGTGATGTGTACAACCATAGTGAAATATATTAGGTTCTATGGTGACTAGTTATGATTGGAAAATAAATGAAAACCTACAAATAGAATAAACAAGTAAAGACAAAATATTTTTGGTTGATACAAGATTGCGCTTACACGATGCTCCTACTTTACACACATGGAGTTGTTTGAAAAGTGAGTCCCTCACTTTCTAATGGCTAGAGGGAAACCAAGATGGTCTATCTCAACTTCAAAAATCTAACTTGAATTTTATTCAATCCTTTCTTTCCATTTTACCAAATATTTTTCATACTATCTATTTCTATTTTATCTTCCAATCCTACTATCTAAAACTTTCTCAACCTCCTACTTTTGTTGTTGTGGTATATGATTCTACCATTATACTTTTGCATTACTATCCCCTAACTCCCCTTAATGATAATTATATAGATCTACAATGTTAAACATTAGAGGTATGCCTACTTTTGGTAACTCTACTTTGTATACATTTCTTGAATTATACCTCTTTAGAATTCTATAATAGACAAATTTCTTCATCTTCAACTTATTATATGTTCCAACTAGAAATATTTTCTTTCTAAGATATAGCATCACTTCATCTCTAACCAAAAACTCCATATGTTTCCTTTTCTTTATATATAACATTCATTCTTTCCAAATGACTTCTTAATTCTATATGCACTTCCTTCATATTTTCTACAAATTCTTCTATTGTTGCATTAATCTTCACTTAATTATTGATGTCCCTTAACTCTAATACATTTCTTGAACTATTTCCATAGGCTATTTTGAATGGTGTCTTCATTGTCCTCTAATTTTATAAATTATTATTGGAAAACTCTACCTATGGTAGAATAATGTCCTAATTTCCCACCCTTTCTCCACCTAAATATCTCAAAATATTACCCAAACTTCTCACAATTTTAATTTATCCATTAGTCTATGGGTGATATGCTTAAGTCAATTTCAAATCTATCTTCATCTTCTTCCACAATGTCCTTCAAAAATATGCAATACACTTTGTATCTCTATATGAAACTATACTCTTTGGAAAACCATGTGACCTCACAACTTTTTTGAGAAATAAATTAGCTATATGTACCACATTATTTTTCTTCTTAGATGGGATTAAATGTGTCATCTTATAAAATATATCAAAAACTAAAAATATGGAATCATATTATCTCTACATTCTTGACAATACTAATACAAAATCCATATTTATGTTCTCTTTGTTAGAAAAGGTGCATAAACCTTATTCCTAATGTTAATTTTATAAACAGTGCAATTTTTAGGTTATAAAATAGAATAACTCAATTTCTGGGCTATAGAGTTAGTTTTTAGTGAAAATAAAAATTGTGGGTTGTTTGACACTAGTTCCCTAGAACCTATAATATGGACCTCTTCAATATCTACAATTTAAAAAAAAATGGACCCAATCAGCCTTGTAAAACAAAAGTTATGGGATCCATAAGTTGTCTCTTCTACATTAGAAATGTAAAAACATTTAGGACATAAAAGAGTTGTAAGAGGCTGTTGCACTTGTTGACCGACTTATGAC
Organism: Cunninghamia lanceolata; assembly: GCA_027924645.1. Lineage (NCBI taxonomy): Eukaryota > Viridiplantae > Streptophyta > Pinopsida > Cupressales > Cupressaceae > Cunninghamia > Cunninghamia lanceolata. The sequence continues at coordinate 4,891,355 of BSBN01000738.1, forward strand.
ACATGTTGTGACACATTATAAAGAATCTTTGGATCGAGATAATGGAGCCAAAATAGAATTTCCAAGTTGGTGAGTGGACTCTGATAAGCTTATGGTAGGTTGAAGGAATATGTTATTTTTAGCTTGTCGACTCATCTTGGGGTTTAGGTGTTGTATTTCTAACTAACAATTTGGGTTCCACATTTTGATTGGTTTTAGCTCATGGTTTCTTAATTACTATTAGATGTTTTCATTTAATATGTCTTCTATTTATTGGGTGCTTGAGATGGACGATTTCATAAAAAAAATTGTAGTTATTGTTATGCAACTAGAATTCCTCTAGATCTCTAGTTGGTGGTGCTCCTATAAAGTCTTGGAATCTATGCGTATATTGTAATATTTTGTATATTAAGTAATTTATTTGCTTTGGAGTCATAGATTTTTCTCTTGAAAGGGTTTTCCCCACATATATCACTGTGTTATTGTTGTTATATGGAGCCTAATCAGACTCGAAGGTTAAATTTACCCCACTTTTATTAGCATGATTTCCCCCCAAATTCCTATGGGGTATAGGGGTAGTGCCCCTTGCGGGGGTTTGGGAGAAGTGCCCCTGATGCAAAGGCCAATGGAGATCAACACAACTTTGATAGGTGACAAAGTATTCAATAAGGTAGGACTATTTTTATGAGAGATAATGTTTACAAGTTCATACCAAAAAGCACATATGGAACATGGCATTAAACACCTAATCCTCTCAAGGAAGGGATCTAGAGGGACATTTAACACCTTAGAGAACACCCCCAAACCAACCGACAAGTATTGACTTCTTTGGAAACACCACTTCCCACATTTGCTGTCCTAATCCTTGTAGCCCTATTTTAGGGTCTGATAGAGGGTTTCTTGCAGACCAGACACTTTTATGACCAAAGAAACCTTGTTTGAGATACCCTTTATGAGGTTCAATAACGTATTAAAAGATTGACATGGGTTGATTAAGGATATGTGTCACTTTCATTTAGACTGTCCTAGTGTCAAGAGCCCTAATTAGGCCTAGATTACAAAGCAAGTACCCTTTTCTTGCCTCAGAACTTTCTGAACTAGTTAGACACTTCAATCTTGTCGGTTCTTTCTCTCTGAATTAGCAGAGGGTTTGCCAGTTCCAATGCACAGGTAGATTCGACCAACAAATATAGGAGGTTGCGTGAGCTGCCTCCCCTTCACTTTTGGTTCTACTGCACCAAGGGGGGTATCCCTATAGCTAAAGATTTAACTGACTCACCCAATGATAGAAAGATTTAGCTTTACAACAATAGGCAGAATACTCTCATGTATGGACGAAGATTTTCATGATAGATCACAAGGTTGGCAGTGTTCTTGGACATATCTAACTAGTTGAGAATGAGAGTATGCAGGGGTCCTATTTCTACTCCTACAAACTAATAGGTTGGTATATTGAAATGATTCATTTTATATTTTGGATGCAAGACAGGGGGTTTTGGATCATAACTACTACACAAGGGCAGACTGGTGCCTATCTCAGGGCAAGGAGTCAACTAGATGTATACAAGGGAATGATTTGCACAAACTCGACAGAGATTCAAGTTTCAAGGGGTTAGATTGGTGCTTGCCTTACGAACACCACCCAAGAATGAGTATTTAGTTATCTCTACTTACAAACATCCCTACTGCCATACAATCTTCTTCATACTTAACCTAAAATAGTTTAATCCACTTCTTGAATGGAAGTCACAGATCAAGCATGCAATACAGAAAGTCCATATTCTAGAATCTAAGGAACCCTTAGCAACCAAATTCAGAAGAAGAGATGCACACAGCAATGGAGACAAACAACTAAACACATGCAACAATGCATTCTTCATATAAAACAACAATGAAACTAAAAATATGTGCAATGTGCACTCAAATGCAACTCATAAACTCACAAAAGAGATAGAACAACCAAGAAATACTCTATTTTTCGTTATCTCCTCCAAAAATTTCCCAAGTATTCAACCACCAAAAATGAGTGACACAATTCTGATATAAACCAAGAATGTGTACTCAGCAATTAATTATAGGGTCATTTCGAGAAGCTACCAGATACATTGCACCATGAAAATGACACCTAAAACATTGAATGCACCAGGGGGAAGAAGAGGGAAGGAGCAGGTGAAATTGGGGGATGTGCCACGATCTAAAAATTTTCCTTTAACAAGGTAGCTAGCCTATCAATCAGTCGACCTTGTCTAAGCAAAATGCCATTAATGGCCAACCTACCCATTTTGAAATGCAGCAGTGGTTCACATGTTCTTGAAGTTTTTCCCTTCTAGAGAAGATGCAGCGAACAGAAATTCATTCTTTTCCTTGGGCATTCAAAACAGGGCCATTGATTTCCTTCTTATCACTGAGATCTGCGGCTCCAAACCGCTTTGAAAAGTTGCCAGCCAATGAAAATGTGCCACAGAAGTAGCTTTTCCACCGCAAACATATTCTATACCTCTTTCACCCATTGTTCATTCAAATCCTTGTATATGCAAATGCATATACATACAATCACTTTTTGGACACGTGGCAGCCTGCCATTGGATCACCATTGCTATGCTTTTGCATTTCCATCGGCTATCAGAATGAGCATGGATAAAGCCGCCGATAAGCGAAGTCTCGCCGACAAGACATTGTATCAACATGTACATTTATGGTTATACATATGAGATTGTATATGCATACAATCACCTACATACAAAGGTGAGGACCTCAAATCTTTATAAAACAAACTATAATCACTATTGGGTCTGGGCCTTGTATCTTCCCCTTGCATATCTCCTTGTATATTGCATATACAACATGCAATATACATACAACCACTGGATACACTGCATTTATCAGTCAAATTGGAACAATTTTCAAATCTGGCGTTGTATCTCATCCATTGCATCTTTCGTTGTATGTCACACATATAATGTGCAACATAAAACCCGCGGACCCCACCATGCATTTGAACATCTTTGACTTTGACCACAACCTGCTTGCACATTTCTTTGTATCTCTTCATTGTATGTCTGAATGTATATTGGGAACAAGCAATCCCAATATACATCCCACGGATTCCACATTTTTCACAAATGTAGTTAACTCCTTGGTCGCGTCCTCCCTGTATCTATCCGCTTGTACATTTCACTTGTATGTCAGAGATACATACAATGTAACATACAAGGAAATGCTTTGACTTTTCAACTCTACTTTTGCATCCATCCCCGCCAGGCCTGATTTGATAAACCTCGACGTCCAGGACTTGTATATTCTACATTGTATGATCAATTGTATCTACAAACATACAATTGCCTATTCATGCAATTGGTGGGTCCCAGACTTTGTGTCTCTTGCTTTGCATCTTGTCTTTGTATGTGCCCTTTGCATGTTTCCTCATGTATATTGACTTGTATATTGCACGCATGCAATATACAAACAGAACCACATACATATCCATTTGCATATCGGCCTTGCATAATACCTTTGCATCTTTTCATCTTTGCGCATTGCCTTGTATGTGTGCCTTTGTATGTGCGGACCCCACCACTACTTAACTTGATTTGAACATATTTGAGATCTGCCAGTTGTATATACCTATTGTATATGCGAATATACAACGAGATATGCATGCAATTTCTTTTTACATACAAGCACAGAATCTGTGATGGAATATTCGATGTACATACAACCTGATATGCATACAAAGATGCATACAACCATTTTTTGCACTTTTTGAAACTATTTTGACTAATTTTGGGCCCATCAATGTACATTCACGCTTGCACATTCAAATGTACATACAAATAGCAATGCATATACATGCATAAAAATGTGAAGGCCGATAGACTTAGAAATTTTTTGAATTTTTCAACGAAAATGCCTACAGATTTTTAGATTGAAACCCTAATATTGTAGCAGGCACCAACAAATCTCATGCCCAAACCAAGGCATATTTAGGTTTTGAGGCCCCACCATTGACTACAACAGATTTGGCTTATACTGTCCCTTTCTACATATACATAGCACATAGTTTTGCAAGGTCACTTCAAGAAATCTCTATAAAAAATAGACTCATACCAAAAACACCTTCAAAGAGCATTGAAACAAACATCAATAAATCCATTCCACCGATCAAGGAGGGTTTGATTCAGTGGAATAGTGAAAAACACATAGTTTTCTGTTAGAAAACCCTAGGTGAGGGTTTATCAAACCAACTCAGAAGAATGCAAATATCTATGTTAGACAGATGTTTCAAGAACCCAAATAAATTACAAAATATTCCAAACTCACCCTACTTTCAAACCACCATCATAATCTTCTATGACTCCTCCATACAAGGGCAGAGCACGTACAGAAACAGTGAAAAATAAAAAATACAAAGGTAGAAATTGTGTTTTTCTTATTGATTTCTTCACCAATCACTTCTCTCCTCTACAATGGACATCTGCAAGGCTTTATGAAGCCTGCATCAATGGATGGAGCAGTTGGAGGGGCAGTTTGAATCAGTGGAAGACTGGTAAACTGTCTACAACCACTGAACTGCCCTTGTTTTGTTAATGTCTGCAAGTAATCACAATGTTTTTTCATATGCATCGTGGTCTTACATGACAAACAAGGCTCTTAAACATCCTTACAAGATAAATGAGCCTTTGACAAGGCATGACACTCCTTGACACATGCCAAAAAGGATTACAATGTATGACTGCCCCATTACAATGCATGACTCTTATGACTGTCCCAACCACAAACATGACATTATTAGACATGATCCTTATTACAAAGCATAGGAATGGTCCTCAAGACCTTATTACAACATGATCAACCATGAAACAAAACACAACAACCATGGATCTTCATGATCCTCTTGGTGCTCTTGCACCATACTCCCCAGGGTGGAAGAAGACTCAAGTCCCTTGAGGAACTAGATCAACAATAGTGGTCCCATGTTTCAAAATGTTTTCTTCAATCATCCAAGTGGCATCTTCAGTAGGTAGGCCACTCCATTTGACAAGGTACTACTTGTAGGTCTTCTTCCTAGTCTTCTTCAAGACGTTGGTGTCCAAGATGCATTCCAATTGCAAGGGTTGATTGGGTGGAAGACCCTTAACCCATTCCTCATGTCCTACTGCTGTCACATCTACCTCTGAATCTGCATCATTACCACACCTATAAGGAAACAAATCTAAGACATTAAAGATAGGAGATATGGCCAAGCCTTGAGGAAGCTCAATCTCATAGGCATTGGGCCCAAACTTGTGTACAATCCAGCAAGGACCTATCTTCTTCATGAAGAGTTTGGTTGGCTGGCCCTTTGGAAGTCTGTCCTTCTTCAAATGTGCCATGACTAAATCCCCAACCTTGTATTGCACATTTCTCCTTCTCTCATTGGCTTTCTCCTTGTACTTCTCATTATTTTTTTGAAGAGTTTCTCTTCCATGATCATGGATGTCCTTCATAGCGAATGCAAAGTCTTCACCTTGAGCACTCTTCCTCTCCAATCCATGTAGATCCCTCAATTCAAGAATGCCTCTTGGGTGAACCCTATAGACAATCTCAAATGGACTCCTTCCTATGCTTCTATTGGCGGAGTCATTGTAAGCAAATTTAGCTTGAGTGATGATCATATCCCATGCCTCTCCATGCTATTTTGTAAGACATCTAAGAAGATTTCCCAAAGACCTATTCACCACCTTAGTTTGGCCATTAGTCTGAGGGTGATAGACTAAAGTGAAGGACAATTGAGTGCCCAACTTCTTCTAGAAAGTATGCCAAAAGTGGCCCACAAACTTAGGATCCCTGTCAATCACAATGTTAAGAGGTAAACCATGGATTCTAACAATTTCCTTGAAGAATAAATCAGCAATGTGTGAAGCATCACTAGTGCATTTGCATGGTAAGAAATGAGCCATCTTATTGAATCTATCCACCAGAACAAATATGCTATCAAAACCTCTTTGAGTCCTAGGAAGACCCAAGACAAAATCCATATTGATACTCTCTCGTGGCCTATTAGGAGTAGGAAGTGGCTAATATAGACCAACATTAGATGAAGTACCTTTTGCCCTTTGACATATACTACAACTCTCAACAAATTTTCTGATGTCTGATTACATTTTAGGCCAAAAATAAAATCTTTTCACCTGATCCAATGTTTTGTCCAGCCCAAAGTGACCTCCTAGACCACCACAATGCTTTTCCTTTATGATGTTCTCCCTCATGGAATACTTAGGAACACACAATTGGTTACCTTTGAACAACGACCCCTACTGCAACAAAAACTTAGAAAAATCAGAATGATATGCATCCAAAAATTGAGAGCAAACTTCATATATCTCCTTGAAATCTTCATCATCCTGGTACATATGTTTGAGAGCATCAATCCCTACACTTTGCAACTAAATCTCTTGCACCATACACACCCTTCTACTCAATGCATCTACCACTTTATTGGCTTGCCCCTTCCTGTGCTTGATTGAAAATGTGTATGCTTGAGTTGTTCAACCCATTTCATATGCTTGTGACTGCGTTTCTCCTGTGAATTCAAAAAACTAAGTGCATGGTTGTCATTATAAACAATAAACTCCTTAGGCAAAAGATATTGCCTCCATTTTTTCAAAGCTTGCACCATTGCATACAACTCCAAGTCATAAGTGGAATACTTTCTCTTAGGATCATTTAGTTTTTCACTAAAGAAGGCAACTAGTTTGCCCTCCTGACTCAAGACAACCCCTATACCAAGGTTACTAGCATCACATTCCACCACAAACAACTTATTAAAATTAGGCAAAACAAGAATGTGCTGTTGTACTACCTTTTGTTTGAGAATTTCAAAAGAATCATTAGATGCCTTTGTCCAAGAAAAATTACATTTCTGCCCCCCTTTAATGGTATCCAAAATAGGTGTACAAATATGACTAAAACCCCTTATAAACTTCCTATAGAATGTTGCCAAACCATGAAAACTTTTTACATCACCTATTGTTTTAGGGGTTGGCCATGACAAAATAGCCTCTACCTTTGTTGGATCCATCTTCAAATTACCTTGGGAGATGACAAAACCAAGGTACGTGAGTTCTTCCTTCATGAAGACACCCTTCTCCATGTTAATCATCAATTTCTCATCATGCAACTTCTTCAAAACCTGATCGAAATGCTGCAAATGCTCTTCCTTTGTCCTACTAAACACAAGAATATCATCAAGATACACCACAACAAATTTGACAATGAAATCCTTCAATACTTCATTCATGAGATGCATGAAAGTACTTGGGGCATTGGATAGACCAAATGGCATCACCAACCACTCATAAAGACCCTCATTTGTCTTAAAGGTAGTCTTCCATTCATCTCCTTGCTTTATCCTAATTTGATGATACCCACTCTTAAGATCAATCTTGGAAAAGTATCTAGCCCCTCCCAAATAGTCCATTAGGTCCTCAATCCTTGGCATAGGGAACCTATATCTTATGGTGATCTTGTTAATAGCCATAGAATCCGTACATAGTCTCCATTTACCATCCTTTTTAGGGGCTAGGACTATTGGGGTAGCACACGGGCTAAGACTCTTTCTCACGAAACCCTTATCCAACAACTCTTGTACTTGCTTGGCAATCTCTTCATTTTGTGATGGTGTCATCTTGTAGGCTGCTTTGTTTGGCAATGTAGACCCTGGAATGAAGTCAATTTGATGGCTTATGTCCCTCATAGGTGGTAATGCATTAGGCATATCCTCTACCATGATACCCTTATACTTCTCTAACAATTACTGCACCTCCTTGGGAACCTCTTCCTCACTAGGACCATGCAAATTAGGACTATTTTTAGGCTTCAAAATCAGAGCATACCCTTAGGTTCCTTCATCCTTAAGGGTGCTAAGAAACTCTCTACCACTCACCAACATGACACTTGACCCTACATTCTTCTACACACTCTCATCTGGCAAAGGATCCATTTTATACTTCCTACCATTCTTGGTCATGACAAAAGAGTTTGACTTGCCATCATGTTGGGCTTGAACAACATATTGTCATGGACATCCTAACAGCGAATGACAAGCATCCATGGGGATTATATCACGCAAAATCTTATCCTTATACTCCCCTATCTCAAACTCTACTCAAGATTGTTCATCAACTAAGACTTACTGCCCCTTATTCAACCATGACACTTTGTAAGGACTAACATGAGGAAGTCTTTTCAATTTCAACTTGTTTACCATCTCAAAAACTAAATTTTTAGTTGAACCTGAATCAACAATTACCTTCCATATCTTACCATAGGCCTTGCATGTTGTCTTGAACAACGTCTTCCTCTGAGGGGGTTCTTGTGTTTGAGGCACCTTCAACATGGTTCTCCTCATCATCAAACTTTCTCATTGATGGACTAGGGCTGCACTTCCAATTGGAGAGTTAACACTTTGGCAATCTTCCTCTTGGATCAACTGGTTCCTTCTCTCTCCTCCATGAGAGCTTGAGGCTTGCTTCTCAGGACATTTGAAGGTTGGGTGTCCCACTTGGTTGCAATTGAAACATCTCCCTGTGAAGACATTAGGACTTCTACCTAGTCCACCAAACCTACCCCTTCCATTGGGTTTCCTTCCTCTAAAGCCTCCTCTTGAACCTAATTCCCCACTTTGTTCTTGGGAACTAGATTCCCCTTGACTTCTTTGAAATTGATTTCTACCTCCAAAACTGCCCCTACCTCTAAAATTTCTGCCCCCTCTACCTCTATTTTACTACTCACCTTTCCTCTTCAACTTCTCTTGAGCCTTCAATGCCATTTGAAAGCATTTGTCCATGGTCTTAGTGGTTAAAATACTAATCTCATCTTGGATACTGGATTTTAGGCCATTGATGCACCTTGCAACCTTTCGCTTCTCATCTTCTACTTGCCCACATCTGAGAGTAAGCTTATGAAACTCCACCTTGAGATTTTGCATCTTCTTATAAATCTGCACCTCATAATCTGCTAGTAGAAATTGGGATTTGATCCTCTCCAACATCCTGCTCCAAGAAGTGATCATACTTCTCCCACTCTTCACCCTCTCACCTTGGGTGTAATTCCACCATGTAAGGGCAGCACCTTTGAGTTTTGTTTTGGCAAACTTCACCCTCTTGTTCTCAGGTACTTCCTTGTATTCAAAGTAGTTATTTAGGGCCTCAATCCACTCCATAACTTCATCAGCATTCATCTTGCCACTAAACATTGGAATCTCCATCTGAGCCTTTGAAGAATCTTTGCCAATTGCCTTAATGGCTTCAAGGAAATATTTTTGATCTACAGGTATCTCTGCCTCTTCTTGATTTCTTCTTCTTCCTCCTCTTTTTCTTCCTCTCCATCAGAACATTCATCTATCCTCTTCCCTATCCTCAGTGCCTTCAACTCAGCTGGGAGTGCTTCCTTGACTCCACTCTTAATCTTCTCTTCCATCTCTTTCAACTTCTTAACCACCTCAGTGGTCATCCCTTTTGGAGGCATGTTGCTAGCCTCTCCTTCACTCTTCTCTACTGACATATACTAGGTCTTACACACAACCAACTGACAAAACCTTTTATGGCTCTAATACCACTATGACGCAGAGGCCAATGGAGATCAACACAACTTTGATAGGTGACAAAGTATCCAATAAGGTAGGACTATTTTTATGAGAGACAATGTTTACAATTTCATACCAAAGAGCACATATGGAACATGGCACTAAACACCTAATCCTCTCAAGGAAGGGATCTAGAGGGACATTTAACACCTTGGAGAACACCCCCAAACCAACCAATAAGTCTTGACTTCTTTGGAAACACCACTTCCCACATTTGTTGTCCTAATCCTTGTAGCCCTATTTTAGGGTCTGATAGAGGGTTTCTTGCAGACCAGACACTTTTATGACCAAAGAAACCTTGTTTGAGATACCCTTTATGAGGTTAAACAACATATTAAAAGCTTGACATAGGTTGTTTAAGGATATGTGTCACTTTCATTTAGACTGTCCTAGTGTCAAGAGCCCTAATTAGGCCTAGATTACAAAGCAAGTACCCTTTTCTTGCCTCACAAAACTTTCTAAACTAGTTAGACACTTCAATCTCATGCCCAAACCAAGGCTTTTTTAGGTTTTGAGGCCCCACCATTGATTGCAACAGATTTGGCTTATAATGTTCCTTTCTACATATACCTAGCACATAGTTTTGCTAGGCCACTTCAAGAAATGTCTATCAAAAATACACTCCTGCCAAAGACACCTTTGAAGAGCATTGAAACAAACATCAATAAATCCATTCCACTAATCAAGGAGGGTTTGATTCAGTAGAATGGTGAAAAACACATAGTTTTCTGTTAGAAAACCCTAGGTGAGGGTTTATCAAACCAACTCAAAAGAATGCAAATATCTATGTTAGACAGATGTTTCAAGAACCCCAAAAAATTATAAAATATTCTAAACTCACCCTACTTTCAAACCACCATCGTAATCTTCTATAACTCCTCCGTACAAGGGTAGAGCATGTACAGAAATAGTGGAAAATAGAAAATATAAAGGCAGAAACTATGTTTTTCCTGATTGATTTCTTCACCAATCACTTCTCTCCTCTACAATGGACATCTGCAAGGTTTTATGAAGCCTACATCAATGGATGGAGTAGTTGGAGGGGCAGTTTGAATCGGTGGAAGACTAGTAAACTGTCTACAACCACTGAACTGCCCTTGTTTTGTTAATGTCTGCAACTAATCACAATGTTTTGTCATATGCATCGTGGTCTTACATGACAAACAAGGCTCTTAAACATCCTTACAAGATAAATGAGCCTTTGACAAGGCATGACACTCCTTGACACATGCCAAAAAGGATTACAATGTATGACTACCCCATTACAATGCATGACTCTTATGACTGTCCCAACCACAAACATGACATTATTAGACATGATCCTTATTACAAAGCATAGGAATTGTCCTCAAGACCTTATTACAACATGATCAACCATGAAACAAAACAAAACAACCATGGATCTTCATGATCCTCTTGGTTAAATTTACCCCACATTTATCAATGCGGTTTCCCCCCAAATTCCTATGAGGTCAAGGGGTAGCGCCCCTTGTGGAGGTTTGGGGGCAGTGCCCCCAAGACGATGTCAAGGGGAAGTGCCTTTGGCATGCTCCTTGTTGCGATACAAGGTAGGGTCAAGGGGCAGTATCCCGAAAACCTTACACAATTTTTTATTATTTTATTAAGGCGTCAAGAGTTATTTTTCATTGGCTAAAATAAAAATACCCTATTTTGTAATTGACAAAAGTCATGATAAAAATGGCTAAGGGTTAGGGTTTCTGTTGATGTATTATAGCATTTTGTAGTGGTATTGATTTGCCAGGATTGTTGGTTGTAATTGGTTTGATTTACTAGATAATAATATTGGACTCTCTATTGTTGGATGTAGCTTGAGTTTGGGTGAACCACGTTAAAACTTGTCTCTTGCTGTTATTATTTCTGTGTATTTTCATTCCTGTGTTTAATATTTATTTGCATTTAATTGATATCTTCTATCAGCTAACCCTAACAGTTATGGTAAATTACTTTCATGTTTATTTCCTTGGAACTATGTGATTAGCTTAATTTTTCCACGTCTCCTCTCATAGATTAGTATAGGAAGTGTATTATGCATGTTAGCTTCCTTTCACTCCCAACTTGACATGTCTTATAACCTTGAACAAAGTTCCTTACATCCTTGTATATTTGTGGCCAAAAATAGTTCTCACTCAACAATTCAACTATCTTATCTATCCCACAATGTCATGTTAAATTGATATTATGCTTATCCTCAATCAAATTTTCTCTCATTGAACTCCTTGGAATACATAATTGACTACCCTTAAACAACATATTATTTTGAATCAAGTAATCTAACCATTTACTTCTATCCATTTCTACTGGTTCATTACATGCCTTCCATGCATATATAAAATTAGGATCAATTTCATACAAATGTTTAAACTCTTCAAATCCAACTAAATTTTTTCTAATTTCTATTGATGAAAGTTTTGTCTTTGACTCAATACATTAGTAATATTGTTTTATTTCACTCCTATATGGGTTAGTGCAGGATCATGATGGTCCAAACAATACCCCTAAGTGGCAATGAAAATACAAAAAAATAGACTTAAGCAAGTTCATGTGAAAATTAGAATGGATTATCTACACAATTTGAAAAATATATAAGAACAAAATTTGTAGAGAATTGAGTCTGGTTTATGGGCTACTATTTTTCTTTGAAAAAAATAAATTTACTTGGTGAAAAATGAATATTTCAATGAACAACTATTAAATTTTTTAGAAAAAAAATAAAATGTGGGTGTCATTCTGGCCAACCTAAGTATGAGCATTTTTTTTTTAAATCTTTAAAAATAAGTAAAGGACTCATGCCAAGATGTGATGCATATTTTTTTGAAATATATTTCCAAGAAAATAATTAGCTATGAATTTTTTACAGTGACTTTTTAAAAAAACTAAAAAGTAATTTTCTAGGCAACCTAATTTGATCAAAAAATTTGGAATTCAAATTTTTTTATAAACCTATAGCTAGAAAAACATAGAGTGTGACACATCATTTAGATTTGAAAAAGGTGAAATGGTTTGAAAGTTATGGGTGTTTTTCAATTAGTGTGTCCATTAGGATTTTAGACAGATTCTATATAGAAAATTATTAATAATTGTTTGATAATATGATAATAAAGCATATCTTATATTTTAGAATGTTGACAATTTCTTCAATAAACCCTTTTAATTTCATCAAATTTGAATAAAAAAAGTCATCAACATGAAGAGTGAAGTTAGAAGAAGAGGGTGAAACTTGTAAACACATTAGAGCTAAAAGAAAGTTAACTATGATAGTCCCAAGCCTAAAAGCATTCCCGAGGCTAGAGAACTTTGTGTTCAGGTAACAGATATCCATTTTGTAGAGCCAGGAACGGATATCCATTCCTAGGAAATGAATATTTGTTACTTAAAGACAAATTTTAGTAACTCCTCTTGCATTACTACAAATCTTATCCTTACTAATCCATCTAGATGTTGTGTCTTGTCTTCAATTCCCATTATTACAAGAAGTCCATTACCTTGACCCTTAGATTAATTACTATGTCTTTTCCTATTCTTTACTCCTTTTTCCTACATGTATGTTTACTCCTATGAGTACTAGTCACTACTCTTGCAATGGTCTATATCATCTTACTCCACCTTCTCACGATTCTTCTGAAATCTTTGTTCACTCCTTCTTTTCCAATGTTTATCCTATTACTCACATGAACTCCCTAGACCTCATCCTACATCTTCTTCTTATGGCCATTTTTTTACCTCTCTTGCCTTCCTACCCTTACTATTCCATCCTTTGTTGGGTCTATGTCCATTGTGTGTTGATAACAACCTCAGATTTTCTTTTTTATTGGTTCATACATCTTTTATCCACCTATTTCCCATGATATAATCTTTTATCCTTTCAAGTGTCATCATAGACTATGTTAATATCCTCTAATCTAGAATTTATAGTCCATCTACACCTTGGTGAAATTCCACTTCTTTCCTACACTTGGCCTCTTCCAACTAGGAAAATCTACTAGTCTCACATACCCATACTAAGTATCTTGATGCATTCCTTGATATGTACATTTTACATGATATTCTATATGATCCCTATAAAAATTTCATAGGTTGCACTAGTGCCTTTGCCACTTGAAATCTCTAGTGTACCATCAACACCCTTGGCAATGTCTTCAATAGTCAACTATAATGGTTTTCTTCTTCTAGATCCATCCTATAGAATTTTAGTTTGCACCAATCTACTACCACAATACTCATGTTCACTCCTCAATATATGTTAACCATGGCACAAGATCTTAGTATCTTTACTTGAAATGACACCCTATGACAACTCATGTAACTTGTCTACTTTTTTGAAAATCATATCTACAATCCTAGAGTCACCACTCAACTCTCATCACATTCTCACAAATATGTTTTCAACTATGAAGTTAGAACTATTACTTTCCTAAGGCTATGGAAATTCATAGACACATTCCATGGAAAGCTGTTTCTTCAACTTAGTCTCTCCGTCTATGGGAACAATCTATAGATCACAATCCTCCAATGTATCTCTTTCTTTAGGTATCACTTCAATCACTTCTAACTCCTAATCCTTAATAAAGATCACATCCTCTTCTTTCAACCACACATAAGTCCTTTAGGTTTGTTCACCACCTTATTTATTATTGATCCTTGAGCCTTAAAATCTAAACCCTATTAGGTCATTATTCTAAAGAGCATCATTGATCTACTCAAAAAATTATTTTCAAATTTTCCACATCAACATCAAACCAATATCTTTCCTTAATCAATCACACTACATTCATGGCATCTCACTCTGTAACTATTCAGAGTTGATTATATAGCCACAACTCCATGGTTCCATGGAACAATCACCTATTTATTATAGGGAAATGATTCCTCCTCTTTACCTAATGTTGGTTGTGTCACCAAAAATTTATAAGAACAATATATGTCATTATCCCTATTTAGTGGAAAATGTGGGATTAGGATAGTTTAATAAAACCAAATCAAACCCCACACTTTCATATGCTAAACATTAGGAAAGTGGAACTGAGCTTGTTCTTTATGCAAGATCAAGCTACATATTTACTAAATCCCTTTTTGTGTTAGATATGATTGAGTAGATGATTTGATTAGGCCTTCACAAGCTTGTAGCATTCTCAAAGCAAGAAACCCTAATTTATCACTTAGACTATAATAAAATGATTTTAGACATGGATCAAGGAAAACATATTGTAGAAACACGAAGTAGAAGGTATAGAGAGTGTGCACCCAAAAAATGAGGGCCTAAAGGTCAATGGCACCCACTCCTTTGCCCCATAATTTGTTGGCACATGAAATCTTCTGCACTAGGCTTTAGAGTACTTCCAGAAGTTCCCAAATCCTAAATAAAAATGTTCAGTAGGGCTAGGATACCCACTCTTTTGATCTGAAAGTTTCACAATCTTGAAATCAAAAGTTCTATGATGAAGGTATCCACAATGTTTGTCTTTTTGCTGCTCCTTTCTATCAGATCTTATCAAATGCAACCTGCACATGCAAAAGGAGGAGAAAGATGGTTGTGGCTATATAGGAGCTTTCCTTAGTTAAGCCCCATTTTTAGTATTCCTACCTCAATAATAGCCAATGATAAAGATTTGCAGATGTGTGTGCTCATCTAACAAATGTGTATGTAGAAATATCAAACCCTATATGACTCAAGCATCAAGGAAAGATAAACACTTTGTTTCACTCAAGGAAACAACAACATCACCTCAAGGAGATGAGAGCAATGAAGACTTGTAAAACAAGAAGGCGAAGCAATCGTATCCATGGAGGATCCCCAAGCTCAAGTTGGAGGCTTCAACCCTTCTCTTGATCATACAAAAGGTTGTGCAAACCCTAAGAAGAGCAAGATAGTCTCAAGATCTTGATTCCTAATCTCCATCAAATATCTCCATGATAGAAATCTTCAATATCTTCAAAGAGCTTCACCAAGTCATTGATCTTCAATAGAAAAAATAGCAGAGTTTTGGCATCGAAAGCTTGGATATAGATTGTGTGTGATAAAATGATTTTCAAATGTCTTTAAATACCTAACCGTAGAAATTCAAATATTTGGAATAACATGTCAACATTGCATGAAAAATGAAAATTTGAAATTGGAATCCTGAGGTGGACGGTGGGAACAACACCCCCACCAAAATTTATAACCCTAAAAAATAGGGTAGGACAAGGGCACGAACTCCCTTATCTAGGCCCTGATTTTTCCATGAGGTTTATACCAAGGAGGTCCAAGATGTCCAAAATCTAAAGTTTCTTTTCTGGTTCAGCAAACAATCATTTCAAAATACAACATTGCTTCAGTTAGCTATAGGTCAATCAGGGTTTAGGGATGTCAAAAATAAATAGGTTGAAAGGACATCAAAGGAGAGGAGCTAAACCATGAGAAATTGTATCATTCCATGCAAGAGGACAATTTTTGACATAACATTTTTCCCCCACTTTAGTGGCCATATGAAACTACATGCATATGAAACTAAAGGAAAGTAAATAAATCAATCATGAAAAGGATACCCAAAAGGATACTATAGAGGAAGTTGAAATGTTGTTGTGCAAGAGGAAGAAACCCCCATCCTATAATCTTGGAAGACCACAAAGTTAGGAACCACATCCTGTCAAGGAACACTTGTCAAATATCAAAATCAAATCAACCTACAACCAACACACAAATATGTTAGTCATAAACACTTAGTGGGTTGAGTGATGAGACATGATGAGGGAGGAAATTGAGGGAGATTTATGCCCCCTTGTTTCTGCTTGCTTAGTCTAAGAAGTAGAAACAAGGAGATTATCTACATGCACTAATTTCAAGGAAACTTGATGATAAAATACATTGTGAGGGTCATTTTTGTAAACCAAGATAAAGTCTTATGATGAAAACTATTCAATTTTGCACCTAGATAGTGATAAGAATTCTCATCCACTTACTATATGTAACTAGAGTTTTCAATTTTCACATTTCATTCTTATTTGTCATTGTGTACAGAAGGAGATAGAGACCAGCCATGCTGAGTCAACATCCATATTAGCTTCTAAGACTATAGATACTCCGATCCCAAGTGGTAGAGAGATGGATCGAGCCTAAGGTAGGATCCAAACCTCACTTCTATCATTCATGCTTTCTTGTTGTTTTTCATTTTCTAAATTTATGTGCCAAATAGTCCTATTTGGATAGGGGTTCCTAATTAGGGTGCCCAAGTCCACATTGGGCACCTCTGTCCTCTCTGGGCACCCAAGTCCAGGAAGGACAAGGGCCTCAAGTATAGGGTATAGTTTATTTTCTTAGATGTTTCATGAAGATAAGATGATGTGAATTGATGCAATTTTCTAAATGTTTGACCTGCAGGACGTCCCTAAGACACAAGAACATATAGGTGGTTGCCTGATGATGCTACTACAAGACCATGTAGGCACTATGTCAGATGAGGAAAGGGGTCACTTATAGGCAGTGGGTCTTTGGTGGGCATTTTTCATGCCCACAGTGAGATTTCATTATAGCATGCTCATGGTACTAATGGAGAGGTGGGACCCAGACACTTCTACATTCCATCTGCCCACCAATGAGATGACTATTGCACTAGAGGATGTCTATCAGATCTTGCGACTACCTATCCGAGGAGACACAGTGAGGGTCATAGAGTCACTCAACAAAGTATACTAGAGAGAGCCAGCTGTAGTGTTTAGGTCACACCGTCACTTGGGTAGAGCGAGGACATATTCATCTCTGACTACTAGAGTAGGGATTCAGTGACATCCCCTTGGTTTAGAGGATCATGATTGCTACTATCATATTAGTGGTTGCACAGGATGGACAAGGCAATCACCTTCACAGGGGCTTGGTTCACATTATCCGAGCGATGGATGAGTGTAGGAAAATATACATGTGGGGGTGCATCATTCTTGTCCACCTCTACCACAGCTTGGGATAGTATGTCCATTATGAGTCATAGAGCCTGATGGTATGAACCTTACTACAGGTCTGGGTGTTCGAGCATATCAAGTGCACACGGCCTACAAGTTTCCCTATAGAGCCACCATGGACACATCCATGTGCACATGCTTATCAACTCATCAGATGCTAGGGATATGGTGATCTTTTATATTGGAGAGTGATATTTGATAGATTGCAGCCTAGAAACATTATTTGGATTCCATATCATATCCACAGACCATGGATGCGTTGATGGCTAATCACCTTGATCACATAGTCATCTAGTTCTACTTTGATAGAGTGGCATGAGAGTTTAGATGTAGACATGATATTACTATGATGTGTCTGAGCTATCTCCACTCACTACGTAGTGCAGTCAAGGAGAATTCCACCCGATGGTCAATGATAGATGATATAGCCATGAGTGATGACAATGGTATAGAGGAAGTGGAGTTTCTATTTGATAGAGACGACATCAGTGTCACCAGAGCATATTAGGCCTGGTGGCAAACATCATGACCTACTCCTATCTTTTCTCTTGGTTAGCCCACAGGTGATCCTCGACCTTGGGCCAGTCACATGAGTGACACAGGAGTAGAGGATGACATTAATGACTTCGGTGGATACTATGACTTAGATGGGGATGAGGATGAGGATGATGAGGAGAAGGAGATCCCAACATAGTACGTCTTCAAAGAGAGACCATGGTGAGATCAGTAGGAGATAGATGATGAGGAGGAGATTGAGTTGAGTCTGTTCTTGAGAGATCATGGTCTAGCCTCTACCAATTTTAGGAGATCGAGCTAATAGGAGTGAGGGGAGACTAGTAGTCATATGCCCATAGCTGCAGAACCAGCTATGGAGCTCATTACACCATCATCAATTCAAGATCCATCTTGGCGAGATGGAGATCCAGGTGAGACATTTTTATTATGTTGATGTACTTATTTTAAAGATTATTTATGTTGCCTATATGAGATATTGATATCAATTCTATTTTTCTTTTTGCAGTTGGGATAGATGCATGGCACAATTTTGTGAGTCACGTCATAGTGGAGATAGTTCTTAACGATGTGACAGAGTAGTGGGTGTGGATGGGATACTCACCACAACCATCTGTAGGGTGGCATGCAGATATTTTTATGCCATTCATGAGATAGAGAGTGGTCAGGGAGGCTACCTTAGATCATTCTACACTAGAGAGTAATGTTTTACTTCAGAGAGTTGTGCACGCAGAGGCTGATCTTTCAGCACAACAAGAGTAGGCTGCAACACTACCTTCGTCAGAGGTGAGTTCTATCATGACTTAAGTCTTACAGACTAAGTTAGATCAGGTGAGAGTTGAGAGGGACAAATCCATAGAAGAAAAGGAGAGAGTGCAATCAGAGAGATTGATATCACCAGATGTTCATGGAGACATAGGGTGAGGTATTGGGACTTAGAGGTGAGCTCAGGGTGTTGCAGTCATGAAGTGTCTCTAGGAGCTAGTTGCTATCCACAACCACACATGGATAGCCTTCTGTTACCTGTACACCACTAGATCCTGGGGGAACTGATGATTAAGGTTCAGCTATGTGATGTATCTTATGTATTATGACTTCCCATTTTGATGTACAGGATGATCGACTCTGATGTATATTCAAACTAATGTTTATATATATAATTTTTTCTTATTGATGTTTGTAATGTTGTTAATTTATCACATGTGATTTTATATAAAATACAACTAGTGATAAATGCTAATGCTTATGTGGAAATGGAATTAATTCTAATGTGATACATACTAAACAATTCTTTGTAGAACATATAGTAAAATCCATAATGATTAATGAATTTTACACAACCAACATTCTATGCTATATTTAGTTAATACAAAGGTGATCTTAATAAAGAATGTTTAAACAAGATACAACAATGATTAACCAAAAAAGATGTAATGTTAAATGTATTAAAACAAAATAATCATATCTTGTCAAAATTGAAGCTAAACTAACTAATAATTTTTCTTTATACAATAACATCTAACATCTAACATACAATATTAAGCATAGAATTTCTTGATATGCACAACATTAATAGGTTCTTTAGGTGGCATACCTTGTTCATTAGCTAATTTATATGCTCCTGATCCAAAGGCTTCGGTAACAACATATGGTCCAAGCCAATTACGGCTGAACTTTCCTTTTTCTCTAGGAGGTGCATTTACATTGCATTGATTCTCATATAGTACTAGATCTCCAATGTCGAATGAGTGATGTATGACCCACTCATTGTATGATCATTGGATACTCTTCTGATGGGCCTTAAGGTGCTCCAGAGTGTTGATACATTGTTCATCAAGAATATCATTTTTTTGTAATCACTTTTCTCATTCTGTGTCATCATCAATAATGTCCTTTAGGGAAATTTGTAATGAAGGAATTTCTAACTCTAGAGGTATTATTGCGTCAGTGCCATAAACAAGATTATACCATGTAGTTTTGGTAGCCATATGAATGCCTTTTCTATAATCCCATAATGCATAAGAGTGTTGAGTATGCCAGTTTTTTTATGTTTATTAATAGTTTTCTATAGAATTTGTCCAATAACCTTATTTGAAGCTTCTGCTTGACTGTTTCATTGAGAATAATAAGGTGTAAAGAAGCGATGTTGAATATGATATTTTTCAAGGAATTTCTTCATGTCTTTATACTTGAATGGTGTTCCATTGTAAGAAACTAAGGCAGAAGGTATACGAAATTGAGAAATGATGTTATCTTATATAAAATGACAAATTACTTCAGCAGTCGTGGATTGTAGAGGAACCACTTCAACCCACTTTGTGAAGTAATCAGTAGGAGTGATAATAAATGTATGTCCTTGACAAGAAGGTGGAGAGATTTTACCAATTATATCCAAGCCCCAAACAGAAAATGGCCAAGGTAAAACTTGGGCACAGAGTTCTTGGGCAGGTGTTCAGATTAAATGCTTATGTTGCTGAAATTGCAGACATTTCTTGACATATGCGAAGGAATCTTGTTCCATGCATTGCCAATAATATCCCATATGCAATAACTTTTGTACCAATGATTCTCCTCCAAAATGCCATCCACAAGCCACCAGAGTGAGCTTCTTCTAAAGCTATTGGGATCTCCGAATTACTAAGACATCAAAGAAGGGCACCATTATAACTTCATTTGTATAAGACATTAGATAGAATAATATAACGCGCTATGATTTTGCATAGGAAAACTCATGCATTTTTAGATTTTGAGTTAGCAATGGTGTTATGTTGTAAAATGTTACCCTAGGACTTTTACCTCCTAAGTTTAGCTCCCGAGTCCCTTTTTTGCATCTTGCATGTTAAATTTAACTCCTAAGACAAAATAGCCTGAAACCCATGTCAAATGGGGCTTGAGGGACATTTGTGAGCTTAACCCTACCCTAAAATAGGATTCAAGGGCTTGGGCACTCGCGCCCTAGTCCTGTCCTATTTTAGGGGGTCCCAAATTTGAATGTTAGTTATGTGATCATTAAAAGGTTTCGTTGCTGACATCTTAAGTTTGAATTATGAAATTTGTAGCAAGAACACATATATAAGCATGTTTAAGGTTTCATTTGTAAACTAAAAGATGATTATGATATTTTGGTGAACTTATGATTTTAGAGCATTTAAATCATTCATTGTGGCAGAGTAGACTTGTCTTGTTATTGTGTTTGTTATGCACATTTGGCTTCATCTTCTCATGTGTTGAAGGATATTCATCTAAATGCAAGCTACACCTCTAAGTTGATATCTATTTGTGTTGAATCAATCATTTATCAATTTGTTTTTGCCTCTATCCGGCATAGATACGCACTCTTTATCAAACAATAGTGTTGGAAGGCTTCAATGCCATTTTAGGGCTTGACTGAGGCAAGCTCCTAAACACCACAACCCCCAACCCCTCTCCTTGTGATTGTAGGTTACATGTATCAAGATTCATGGAGTGGAGTTGTAAAGGAGTGTTGTAGAGGATAAGGATTCTAGATCTGAAAGAAAGAAGTGGAAAAGAGCACTAATAGGGCTTGGGTGCTAGCACTGTGCCCTCTAGAGTTGTAGACCTAAAAATCATCTAAACAGGGATCATCAGTATTAGAGGGAGTCTGGAAGCCCCTAAATAAATTTCCACCCTGGGCTTGGAAGCTAGTCCCTATGCCCCTGACTATTCCATATCCTGAACTTTAAAAAATGGTTAGTAACTAAGATCTGTCTACTGTCTTTGTCTACGAGAATTTGTCAAAATGTTAACGATTTTGCATAATTAGGGTTTGAAGAATAATTGGGCATTAAATTAATACATAAATCATTAATGAAACCAAATTTCCCTATCATTAGAAGTGACAACTAGCTTGTAGGTGAATCCTCTTGCAAAAGTTATGATTCAACTTGGTTAAATGTCCTTGAATGGTATGTGTGAAAGGATTATTTAGGCAAATCATTCATAAAAACCTTCTCCCCCTTTTTCATACATAACATATGGTACCATCACGCAAATAATTGAATATATGGGAGAACCATTCATTAGAATTCGTGTTACAATAGAGGTTAGTATCTAAAGATGCCACCTCTTCTAGTGTTGGTGTTTTAATATTATGAATGATAAAGGTATATTCATCAGGTGAATTGACCGGGGATATAAGAGAAGTCACACTTGCCATAGCATCCACATGTCGATTATCTTTCCTTGGAATAGTGTCGATTGTGAATGATGTAAATTATTTTAATAAAGATAGGGCTAAGTCATGATATTGAGATATTTTATCATGCTTATCTTGATACAATCCTGTTATCTGTCACACAATTAATTGTGAATCACCATATATAGTGATGTTTTTGATGTTTAGAGCCAAAGCGGCATGAAGTCCTACAATGAGAGCTTTGTACTTAGCAATGTTGTTTTTGCATGAGAAGTTTAATTGATAAGACATAGGAACTGGTTTACTAGAAGGAGGTACTAGTATGACACCAACATCAAAGTCAGTTTGACATTGTGAACCATCGAAATACAATTCCCATTTATCATTTACATCTATATTTAGGATTTGATCATCAGGAAATGTCTCCTAACTTTGTATAGCAAAGGGTGAAGGTGGGTGAACTAAATGGTTGGTTAATGCTTGTCCTCTAATTGATTTTTGAGAGATAAATTTAAGATCAAATTTTGTTAACAACATAACCCATTTAGCAAGGTGACCTAAAAGATCTGTTTTAGCAAAAAGAGGTTTCAACGGATCAAATTTCACCATGACATGTACTTCATCATTTAAAAGATAATACCTAAGCTTTTATGTTGCAAAGAATAGAATTAAGCATTGATTCTCAATGATAGTATATCACACTTCATAATCAAGCAATGCTCGACTAATGTAATATACAATGTGCTCTTTGCCTTTAGTATCATGTTGTGCTAATAAAGCTGCAAGAGCATTATTAGATGCTGAGGTATAAAGTTCAATAAAAGGTTTATCAGCAGTAGTAGGTTGTAAAATGAGAGGATTAGCTAGATAACTCTTTAAGTCTTCAAAAGCCTTCTGACATTCAGAATTCCATTGAAATTTTGAATCCTTCTTCAATAGTTGACTAAAAGGGTGAGTTCTATCCACAAGTTGTGAGACAAATCGGTGGATGGCTTGTATCTTTCCTTGCAAACTACAAAGTTGAGATATGTTTTTAGGTATTGGCATATTAACAATTGTGTCAATCTTCTTCATATCTACTTCAATACCATCATGTGAGACTATAAATCCCAACAATTTTCCACTATTTACGCCAAAGACACACTTACGTAGATTTAAGTGCATGTTGTATTTCTTTATTCGCTCAAAGATTTGACATAGGATTGTGCCGTGATCTTGATGACAAATAGACTTTGCAAGAATGTCATCAACATAATCCTCTAAGATATTATGCATGTAATCATGAAAGATAAGAGTCATAGCCCATTGGTATGTTGCTCCTGCATTCTTTAATCCAAACGACATGACTACCCAACAAAATGTATCCAAGGTGTTATAAAAGCTGTCTTATATTGATCTTGAGGGTTTATGAAAATTTGATTATATCCTGAAAAACCATCCATGAAGGAGAGTAATTCATTGCCATCTATTGAATCAACAATCATGTCAATGTTAGAAAATGGGAAATCATCTTGTAAAGAAGCAATATTCAAATCCATAAAATTGGTACACATCCGAATACGGCCTTTAGGTTTAGTGATGGCCACTATATTTGAAATCCAAGGTGAATAATCAATAGGGTGGATAAAACCAACTTCTAAGAGATTTTCTATCTCATGCTTTACTAACAATGCAACCTTAGGATTCATCTTATGAATCTTTTATTTAAATGGCTTAGCATCTGGTTTTAATACGATGTTGTGTTACAATATGAGGATCAATACCAGGCATATCCAAATAATTCCAAGCAAATAAGTCTAAGAATTCATGTAAAAGCTTAGTCATATCTTCTTTTTCTTCTATGTTTAAACAATCACCTAAAGGGATAACCTTTTTAGCATTATCCTTGTCCATAGAAACTTCAATAGTTTTTCCATTAAGTACTAGGTTCTAGTAGGTTGGGTGATTGTGGTAATTATTCATATTCTTCCTCAGATTTTAAAGTAGTTTATATCAAAACAATGGACTTACCAAAATATGCATTGTTGTTCAAATAATAAGGTAATCCAAGTTTATGATGATAACGAGCAATGTTGTCATAAACTCCCAAAAATTTAATTATTGCTTCATCTGTTGAAAAGGTTTCCAAACAAATCTCTCTTGTAGGACAATAAGTGACAATCATCTCAAGAAATATCAAATTAAGCATTGATATTATGTTCACATTAAGATTAGGACATCTATAAGCTTTAGATTCCTTGAAAGGATTATATCCAATGCCACTTGAGTAATGTCGCGATGCAGATTCTATAGGTACTCTAATCCCTTGTTGATTAATACCACAACCATTACCTACATTGTCACAATTCTTATAAATGATCTGAAGTCCTTCACCATAAAGAGAGGCCATCTCCTTGGAAGAAGGTAGAGCCTCATAAGTCTCATAATCTATAGTGTAAGTAAGAGTATTATCTATATTTATTACCAAAGAGACTTTAGATTTCAGATTTGAAGTTTTAGATGAAATCGATGCAATATTTGATGTTTTAGGATTAGAGCTATTAATTTTATATTCTCTTGTAGAGGGGGATGTAAAATCCAACAAACCCCAATCATCACAAGGAATGCATTTGATTGTTTGGACTCTTGCACAACATTATATGTGGCAAGAGGAGTTGACAGATCAACTTTTAAGTTGTTTAAAATATTATGATGAGCAACTTGCTTTTTTAATTCAATTTGTAAACAGTTGTCCAGTTCAAAATTAACCTCAATAGTATGAAGTTTATCTTTATAAATAAACTTAACTGAATGATGAAGTGTAGAAGGAACTATCCCCAATGCATGAATCCAAGGTCTACCGAGAATCATGTTGTATGATAAGGAACCATACATGACATGAATCAGGTTGGATAAACTCATGGGCCCAACTTGTATAGGTAAAGTTATGGTGCCTACAGACTATCTTCCATCATTATCAAAGCCACGAATGCTTATTCTATCTGGCTTAATCAAAGAGGTGTTAACCTTAATCTTATGTAACAAATTAATACCACAAACATCTAGAGTCGATCCATTATCAATCATAACTTGTTTTATCAATTTCTTGTTTATTGTAAAGAGGATAATCAAAGGATCATACTAATTTTGAACTTAGAGAGAAGGCAACTCATGTTGTTGAAATAGAATGTCTATTTTTGTTGTATTCATACAATCTAGGAGAGTTGTTACATCATTCAACTTGACAGTAGGTGGTACAATCACCTTTTGTAAAGCTTCTTGGAGCATTCCATGGTATGTAGGTGAAGTTTGTATAAGTTCCCAAAGAGAAATCTTAGGAGTAACATGAAGCTACTCAACATGATCATAATCTTGACTAGTTTTATGTGTTAAACGAGGTGCTTGAGGAAGCATAGGTTAAGAAGCTGGTAAAGATATCAGAATGCTCAGTTGTTGTTTCCATTGTTTGTTATTTCTAGTATTATATGCATGAGAAACCATAGTATGACTAGGTTGTGAATTTTGTTGTGTTATTTTTTTAGCATAGTTATAGATGTGATCAGGAGGTTGATAGGAAGGTGGAAGACCTCTAACTGTGAGTACCGATTTAGACTGTGGTTGAGCCACATCCAAACACAAGTTGACCACTTTTTTTGGCTTCACAAGTTCTTCTTGAGGTTAATAAACATAGACTACATTTACTAATCTTTGAAACAATGATGGTTTAAGAGTCATAGTGGAATATTCAATTGAGATAAAGTCCTCAAGGGATTCATGTAACATATTGAAGTCATCACAATTAAATGGCTCATCATACACATGAAAGTCTTGTTAAAAGTAATCCAACATTACAACATGTTCTAATTAACCAAAGACTTAAATGCAAAGCAAGATAGCATAAACCTTGGAGAGATAAAGAAAAATATCACTATGCAAATCACAAAATAGTAATTTCAAACTATTTTAATTATAAAGACTAAGGAAATCAATCAAGATTCAATGTATGTACTTTAATAAAAGAGGGTTTGTAATCTAAATGTTATTTAGGACATCAAACTATTTCAGATCTAATGTTGAAAAGGATGCAAATTATTTTAAAGCACAGGTTCACCAAAATGTTCAGTGGAAAATGTGGGATTAGGATAGTTTAATAAAACCAAATCAAGCCCCACACTTTCACATGCTAAACATTAGGGAAGTGGAACCAATATTTTTCTTTATACAAGATCAAGCTACAGATTTTCTAAATCCCTTTTTGTGTTAGATATGATTGAGTAGGTGATTCAATTATGCCTTCACAAGCTTTTAGCATTCATAAAGCAAGAAACCCTAATTTATCACTCAGACTGTAATAAACTAATTTTAGACATAGATCAGGGAAAACAGATTGCAGAAACATAGAGTAGAAGGTATAGAGAGTGTACACCTAGAAAATGACGGCCTAAAGGTCAAGGGGGCCCACTCCTTTTCCCTGTAAGTTTGTGGCATATGAAGTCGTCTACACCAGGCTTCAAAGTACTTCTAGAGGTTCCTAGATCCCAAATAAAAATGCTTAGTAGGGCTAGGGCACCAAATCTTTTGACTTGAAAGTTTTGTGATGAAGGTATCCATAATGTCTGTCTTTCTATCACTCCTTTCCATCGAATCTTATCTAATGCAACCTACACATGCAAAAGGAGGAGAAAGATGATTGTGGCTATATAGGAGCTTGCCTCAGTCAAGCCCCATTTTTGGTATTCCTACCTCAACAATAGCCAATGATAAAGATTTACAAATGTGTGTGCTCATCTAACAAATGTGTATACAAAAATATCAAACCCTAGATGACTCAAGCATGAAGGAAAGATCAACACTTTGTTTCACTCAAGGAAACAACAATAACATCACCTCAAGGAGATGAGAGCAATGAAGACTTATAGAACAAGAGGGCAAGTTAGCTGTATCTGTGGAGGATTCCCAAGATCAAGTTTAAGGATTCAACCCTTCTCCTAATCATTCAAAAGGTTGTTCAAACCCTAGGAAGAGAAAGATAGTCTCAATATCTTAATTCCTAATCTCCATCGAATATCTTCAAAGAGATTCAACAAGTTGTTGATCTTCAATAGCAAAAATGGTAGAGTTTTGGAATAGAAAGATTGCATATAGATTGTGTGTGATAAAATGATTTTCAAATGTCTTTAAATACCTAATCTTAGAAATTAAAATATTTGGAATAACGTGTTGACATCGTGTAAAAAATAAAAAATTGAAATTAGAATCCTGACGTGCATAGTGGGAACCGACACCCCACCAAAATTCAAAACCCCAAAATATAGGGTAGGACAAGGGCATGTACACCCTTGTCCAGGCCCTAATTTTTCCATCAGTTATGTACCAAGGAGGTCTAGGATTTCCAAAATCCAAAGTTCCTTTTCCAATTCAGCCAATAGTCATTTTAGAATATGACATTTCTTCAGTTAGCTATAGGTCAATCCAAGTTTAGTGAGGTCAAAAATAAATAGGTTGAAAGGACACCAAAGGAGAGTAGATAAACCATGAGAAATTGTACCATTCCATGCAGGACGACAATTTCTTACATAACAATCCCCTTCATAAATCACCTTACTCTTTAGCACCTCTTTCTACTAAACACCCTTAATGCAAATAGATTTTTAATCCATGTGAACTCCCATTCTTTTTACTAAGTGATTAATTCAAAGGGCCATGCCTCCTAATGACTTCATCAACTCCTCCCTTCTTTTCTTTTTTTCCTCTAGTTTCTCCCAAAGTCTCTCTAAAGCATAATCTAGGTATTATAACTCTACCTTTGACAATCAATCATTTGTTCCTCATCTTGTTGACAAGGCCCAACAAATTACTTCTCAATTTAATGATCTCTTTCACTTCTTATACTTTTCCTAAATTTGATAATGTAGGTAACAGATATTTGTTTTGTAGAACAGATGTCCATTTTGTAGAATGGATATCCATTGCCCAAGGAATTGGGCTTTAGGTAATAAATATACATTTTGGGAATAGATATGTGTTACCTAAAAGCCCAAAAAAGGAAAAAAAAAAATAAAATTTGGGCCCAACAATAGTTCCCACTGACCCTCTACTATCAATAAACCCATGATCTCTACATGTTACAATAAAAAAACACTTTTCTACACTTTTGGACACAAACTTTGATTGTTTCAATCATTAGGGTGATATTTGTGTTCTAATGAGGAGCAAAAGTTGGCATAAACCAATTAAAGGAGGAAAAAACTTACATTGGAGAAAATTGAAGCAATTAGGGAAAAGGATAGAGTAAGGAAGACAATTGGAAGACAAGCTTTGGTGGATGCTTATCAAGGTGAAGATTCTATCTTTACCATCTAATGACATGCAAATTGAAGCTGTTAATGTTGAATATAATGAAATGTTAGATAACAGTGAAATTTACCATGATATTGAAAATGAAAATCTTACAAAATGTTATGAAAAATCTATTGATAAGAGATATATCATGGATAAAGAAGAATGTAGACATTTTCTTGAAGATTGTGGATATGAACATCATGATATTGCATTTGCACTCCATAATCCAATTGTTGATAACATTGATGAGGTTGGTAACATGGATGAAACAATGAAAATAAATGTATCTCCAAATTACATAAGAAGAGAGGAATTTTGTCAAGATGATAATAAGCATGATGAAATTGTAAAACATCTAGGAACCCCAAAATGGTTACTTGAAATTGATGAGAACATAATGGAAAAACTTGAAGGCAAGAGGCTATCACGAACGGTTCGATTGTGGGCTTCAAAACTTTTCAATGAATACTTTGTGTCATGCCCACATTTCACATGCGTTCACAACACGCAAACACACATGTTATGTCCACACATGACATGTAGTCATGATACGAAATATCAAAAAATTTTCCCTATCTACTCCGAAAGCCTCCCTCGCATGCGCAAGCATGCTTGTTATGTATGTTTAAGTTGTCTAATTGATTGTCGATACGGAATATTCTTCTCACATGAGTAGGTCAATATTGTTTACTAAGTTTGGTGTCGGTTTGAATTTTACAACGTTTTAGGTTTTCTCCGGTAGGTGAATGGTGTTTAAAAGAATTAATAGTTTCTTGTTCGCTTGGTTATGTCTTTCCCTATTTCCTCTTATCTAGTTCCTTTTGTGGCATTTAATTTCAAAGCATTAGACTATTTTTACTATTAGGTGATTCATTCGAAAAAGATAATTTCCGTAAATACAATTTTCTTTACATATGAACAAATGTGTCAGAATAATTATATGATTTTCAATTATCCCCATTTGATATCGTTTAATATTAAAATATATTTATATATAAATATATATTTATATATATATAGTTATATTAATTTAGAAATTTCTTTTTTTTTTATCTAAGGAATAAACAAATATAATATATATATATTTATTCATATTTACACTTTAAGGCAATATAGGCTAAAGGGAACTCCACCCATTATATATATATATATATATATATATAGATTTTTTTTTTTTTAAAGTGTAAGCCCATGTTTTGAAATTGATATATAAATTTAAATACCACTAAGTAAGATAGTGGAATTCCCACTCAATATTAAAACCATTTTATATTATCTTACAACTCATAATGTAGGGTATAAACCCTAAATTCTTTTCTTTGTTTTAGAGTGTGTGTGTTGTATGCAGGTATGGGCGGCGGCTAGTCTAGGGCGCAGCGCGCAGAGGCCAAATAGGGCAAACGGAGGAGGGTTGTGGTGAGGGGTGGGTGCTGTGACAAGGGGTAGCCAAGGGTGGGGGCCGAACAGATGAAGGGCCGCGCAGTAGTTCATTGGCTGGTGGCAGACTGTGTACATAGCTGTGGCTATGGCGGCGTGAGGGTTTATTAGGCGGCAGGATGTGGGGTTTAAAGGGAGCGGGGGATGTGGGGAGGGGTGGAGCCCCACCCACATCCCACTACATGGGGTGTGGGTGGGGCTCCGCCCTTCCCCACACCCAAATGCCATATATATATATTCAGTGGGGGTTTAAACCCCCACCAAAATACATACCTTCGACTGTGTTAAAATAGCGAACCCTCTCAAATGTATCTCATTTCATTTTTTCGTAAATTTTCATTTAATAATATTTAATGATATATATATATATCATTATGTGTATATCATTTTCACAATGATAATCAATTTAACAGTATTTTAAATATATATAAATATATAAATATATATATATATATATATTTATATATATTTAATATTTCATTGTATATATATACATTCATAAATGCAACCTTATTTTCATTTTCACAATTTTCTATAAAATGAAGTATTATATATATATATATATATATCAATCAATTTTCTCAATTTCCAAATTATTGATAAAACTGTAAATACAGATATGTCCAACTTTCCTAATGAAATGAACATAAGAATTTATACAACAAAGTTCATGGAAAAATTCCTTTTACTATCTCTTTTTTTTTTTGATTTACAGTATTATAAATACTCTAATAAAAGAATATGTAACCATTTCAAATCTGCATTTTCTATTTGTAATTCTATCAAGTAATTTTCCCTTTCATCTATTGTTAATAATTCAGGAATAAATACATGAACTATAACTCTTTTTTTTTAATTAATTAACCCCCCATAGGCAAATATAACATTCGTTTTGAATTAATTTCTATTACAATCTTTACTCAAGATTTAATTTCCATATTTACAAGGTAGATATGCAACTTCCAATTTACAGTAAAATACATTTTCTCACAAAGTAATACAAAAGATAATTTAAATACAACTGATGAACACAACTTACATTTGAATATTCAAAAACAATTAACTATAAAACTTCCACATCGCATATACAACCTAAGGGAGTTATTTACTTGTACTCCCAACTCATAAAAGATATAAAGGTAAAGAACAATTATAAATACAACAATTGACATAATAAGGGAGGATTAACTCTCCACTCCCAAGATAACAATTCTTACAATATTTACAAAGAGAAGTTCTCTCAACATCTTTTACATAATAAAGCTCTAGAGACCAAGCTCTTAAAGCAAATAGAGAAATAGACATTTCTTTAACAAGGTAAATCTTCTACAATCCCTTTCACAAGCTTCAACATTAACCTGCAAGACAACAAGGAAGACAACAAGAACCGTCTAGCTCTCCTCCCTACCTTTGACCCGCAAGAGGGTCACCCCCGAGCTAGGGAGACCATCTTCATACCAGGTAGAATATACAAGACAACACTTCACAACATTGAATTCAATAACCAAGCAATTTTCACACAAAAACCCCATGGTTGACCCACATCATAGAGACTCAGCTTAGGTGAGTTCAGGGAGGGTAGGGAGGTAGACATCTCTAACCCCCATGTGTCATTTTTCTTTTACATTATACCACATAGTAACACAAGGCCTCAAGCCAACAAATTATCCTTTCCCCACAAGGCCTTAAGCTAACAATAATCACTTCTTCCACAAGGCCTCAAACCTTCCAATAAACCCAAACACCAGGGATATCCCATTAGGCACACTAGGCCATAAGCCCTCTAGGCTATAAAAGAACCAACATGCTCACAAGGCATGAAAAATATCAAGAACAATATGACACCTGGGGAGGGTCACACCTCCCCTTCCCTATACAAGATGAGCATTTCCTTCCAACTGGAAGGAGCTCTTTCTACACCCCAAACAAATTCTCAAAACTAACAAAAAAAACTCAAAGAAGACTATATTCAAACTCATTCATCAAACCAGAGACAAACATACATTTCATACAACAATCACATAGAGGGTAGAATTGTATCACCAACCTTCCAAAGCCCAATTATGGAATGAGAGTTGATGTAGAGCTCCTCGTCCCACCTTATTCTCCAATGATCCCTTCTTCTCACAATAATCCAACCCCCTTACTCTCCTCATCCTCCTTCTTTTAAAACTAATTTCTTCTATTTTACTAATTTTCCCAAGTGGCATTAAACAACTCAATCCCCAATTCCTCCATTATTCTAGTGGAACATAAACAATTTAACCCCACTCCAAAAGATCCCCTCATTATAGCCCACATGAAGAAATAAAATACAATAGGTAAACTAAAATAATTAGAGAGTGGGTGACACAACACCCTTATTAAGGGGAACCCACCAAAAAGGAGGCACATGGAGACAAGCACTCCATTATTAGGGGATCATGGAGTTGCTCCATGACTTGGAAGTGGGCCTGAGTGTGGATTCCACTCATCCCATTGTCCCCCATGCTTCCAAATTCGTCACTTTACTTCACCCTAAAGTTGAATTGACCATATGGAAGTTAACCCAGGGTTATCCTAGTCAAAAAGGTCCCTAGACCCATAGAGTATAACCTAGGGTTGTTTTAAACCTAGTTAGGACTCCCAGAGTCAAATAAAACACAAGATAAAGGGTCTAAAAGAATTAAAATTAAACAAGATTAAAAACATCATTACTTACAACACTTATCATAATAAAAGTAAATCAGAAGATAACCCTTATTCCCTTGACCTCATGCAACATTAACACAATACAACATTACAACATTTTCCAGGCACGAGGTTGATCTTAGTTCCTCATTGAACTAGATCGGCTCACAAGGGATACAACATAGGTATGAGATGGTCTCCTGTATTTGTGGTTTTGTTAGCAATACCTACACACTCAAACTCGAAGTCAATATCACATATAGATATCATAGCCGAAGCAAAACTAAATGCATGCATCTTAAACATTCAACCATAGAATCATATTGAGTTTCCATATCCATTCATCATTTTCTTCAAAATAATATCTAACTTATCATTGCACGATTATTTTCTTAACCATCAATTAGGTTTAATAAGTAAGATTCCAGAACATAAGTCTCTCAACATAAAATAATAATAAAAATCACTGCAAATAGTCTCATGAATAGTAGTGTAAAAAGTAGGCCTCACACTTTGGGAATAAAACATTAACCAAACAATGCCAATTTTTTTTGTAATTACTAAAGAAATTATGTAAACAAAGTGTCTGATTGGAATAAAATTATTGCTAGAAGCCTTTTTAATGCACTCAATTCTATTGGAAAGACTAGTATGGAGAAAGATAAAAGAGCTTCTCATAGAGTAATAACAACCTCAATATTAAGAAATGGAAGTTTTGTAATGGTGGGTGGTAGTAGTTTGCAGGAAAATGGTGGGCATGCTGAAGGTGGGGCCTTGACAGAAGGTTGTCCAACTGACGAGAAGCAGTCAGATGAAGAGGACCTAATTTCCAGTGCAGTTCAGGATGGGACAAGGGAGATGATAATCCCATGGACCTAGGTGGTACGTCAACAAGTGATAAATCCAAGGTTAATGAGCTAGAGCTTTGTAAGAAGGGTCAAAAGGAAGCGAACAACCTGGCAGAGGACCTGTTCTCTAAGAAGCAACACAACCATTGGACAATGCTTTTCAGAACTTGTTGCAAAGGGAAAGGTACCTCATAGCTAACCTATCTCTCTTCAGATCCTTTATTAGGCGAGATCTCTTTTTCTATTCCTGATAGTATAGTAGAGAAATAATCCTCTCTTATGAAGATGACCA
The DNA here is from genome assembly GCA_027924645.1 of Cunninghamia lanceolata. Lineage (NCBI taxonomy): Eukaryota > Viridiplantae > Streptophyta > Pinopsida > Cupressales > Cupressaceae > Cunninghamia > Cunninghamia lanceolata. The sequence goes on from BSBN01000738.1 coordinate 4,925,149, forward strand.
TAGTGGGTAAGTTTCTAGGGTCAAGACTGAATATTGAGTTGGTTAGGTCTCGGGCCATTAAGAAATGGAAAAATAAAGGGCAAGTTGACATTTTTGCTTTAGCTAAATGGTTCTTCTCTTTCTCCTTTCTTGCAGAGAAGATCTTTGTAATGTCCCTGCAGGGGGGCCTTAGCTGTTTAGGAAATCTACCTTGGTTCTGAAGAAGTGGGAACCTAGTTTTGATGCTTCTACGAGTTATTTCAATGTCACCCTAGTTTGGGTTTGGCTACATGGCCTTCCCCTATTATTCTGGGATGAAGAGGTGTTTAAGGGCATAATGAGTGCATTTGGTTAGCTCCTCACCATCGACTCTATGACGGATAACATAAGGTGTATGGTTTATGTTAGGATTTGTGTGTGTGGAACAGAATGTAAATCTACCCATGTCTATTAATCTTATCTCCAAATTTGGTGAATGGGTTCAATTGATTGAATTTGAATCCATTCCTTTTGCCTGCTTTCATTGTAAGAAGGCTAGGCATTTGGTGAAGCAGTGCCCTCTCAAATTCAAGAAAGTCATGTAGAGTGTTTGAAGAGAGAAAAAATATTCTTGCACCATCCTAGTTGTGGAGGAAACCCTAAATGCCTCCAATGATGAGGTACTGGGGATGACAACTTCAGTCACAGTTGATCTTGGTCACAATGGGGGACAAGAAAGTAGTAGGGTTATGAAACAAGAGATACCCATCTCAAAAGGTGAGGAGGAAGAGATTCAAGAGGAAAGTTTGGTGATGGAACCATATAACCAACCCATAGAGGGTATCCTCCTGTAAACTAAAAAATGCAAGGTAGTGGACCCACCTCAGGCCATTGCTTCTCCACCGAAGGGGATAGACGAGATCCCCCTAGTCTCTCCAACCCCAGGTTGTGGGAGTAGGGAGAAGGAATCAGATTCATGCTTAGAGGACCATACAGGACCTCTTAGCCAGTCTACATGACCTCATCTCTAAAGAGGAAGAATTTTGGAAACAAAGTTCTAGGGCAATCTGGCTTAAAAGAGGAGATTGGAATATAAAATTCTTTCATTTATCTACCCTGAAGCATAAAACCACTAATAGGATAAGGATCATCTAGACTAATGGAACCCAAATAAAGGATGAGAAGGACCTCCAATAGGCATCCATGGGTCTTTATTTGGGCCTGATTAAGGAGAATCAACCCCCTCCCCAAGATCTGGAAGATAATGTGCTTGAGGTCATTCCCAATGTTCTTTCATTGGAGGAAAATAAAAGGTTAACATGTAGGCCCACAGAGGAAGAAATTTGTCTGGCAGTCTTCTCATGTGAAGCAAACAAGACTCTAGGCTTATATGGTTTTCTTCCTTTCTTCTTTCAATTTGTTTTGGAGTATTGTGGCCAAAGATGTCATGGAGGTGACGAAAGAATATTTTGGCAACAGGAGATTGCTTAAGGAGATAAATACCACCTTTATCACCCTCATTCCTAAGATTCTTGGAGACAATTCTTTTTTAGGTTTCAAGCCTATTAGCCTTTTTAATTATCTATATAAAATTTTCTCGAAGGTTCTTGGCTCCCATCTCTAGTTAATTCTTCCAAAAATTATTTCTTCCCAACAAAGTGGTTTTTTCTCAAGAAGGCATATTCTGGACTCTATTATCACAGTGCATGAAAATATCCATTCATTACTAGAAACCAAGAAGGAAGGTTTTTTCCTCAAGATGGACCTTCTAAAGGCTTATGACATTTATTTAAAGTTCTATCTAGATTTGGATTTAACCAAACAAAATTGGATTTGGTGTCTCAGGTGATTTCCTTCCCCAAATTTTTTATCCTTATCAATGGTACCCTATCTAGTTTTTCAATTCTTCTTAGGGGATTAGACAGGGAAATCCAATCTCCCCTTCCTATTTATAATTATGGCTAAGGTGATAGGTCATAACATCTTGAAAGTCATTTCAAATGGGGCCCTACAGGGTATCCATCCTTCGTTGATGGGCCATCCTTGTTATCATCAACAGTTCATCAACAACACCATCATCATGGGAGAGGCCTCTATCTCTAAAGCTAGAAATTATAAACAAATCCTATTTAGATATGAAGAAGTTATGGATCAGAAGATAAGATTACCTAAGAGGACGCTGTTCTTCATGAATACCCCTAGACCTAGGCAAGAGAAAATTGCTAAAATTCTTCAATGCAAAGTGGAGCACTTCCCCTCTACTTATCTTGGCTTACCTCTATATGAAAAAAGGTCCTAGAGTCTTCCTATTCAGGACTAGTGGATCACTTTCATGCTAAATTGGCTGGTTGCAAGGGAGCTCTATTAAGTCAAGCTAGTAGGGTTCAATTAGATATAGCTACTCTATAGAATATGTCAGCTTATGGTATGAGTCTCTTTAAAATGTAAGGTAAGTTTATGGAGAAAATTGATAATATCCAAAGGAAGTTCTTGTGGACAAGCATGGAAGAAAAGAAGAAGATCTCTTTCGTGGCTTGGGACCTTGTCTATAAGCCTAGGAAACAGGGGGCCTCGAGATCAGAAAGATTAAAGAATTCAATCAAGCTTTAATAGAAAATATTTCCTAGAGATTGATGAGTGAGAAGAAAGAGTGGATTAATATTGTGAATCAAAAATACCTTACTAGCCACCAAAACTTCCATGAAGTTTTAGACTTGGATAAGGAGATTGTACCAGTTGGATCAAACCTTTGGAAAAATATTGTGGAAAGCAGAAGCTTAATCAATATGGGCATTAAATGGAAGGTTGGGAATGGTAGCTATATTCAATTCTAGGAAGATCTCTGGTATGGTGACATTACTTTGTTTGAACTAGAGTGGGCTAGACCTATCAAGGAGATATACATTAGAAGATTGGGTCAACGGGTGGCATATTATATGGAGAATGGAGTATGGAAGAATCTGTTCGAGGTAGACCCCACTCTAAATGACCTCCAGGTCTTCCTATCTCATTTCCACCTACCTTGTTCATAAATGGAGGATGAGTTGTTTTGGAAGTAATCCCCTTCAGATAACTTCTTAGTGGCATCTGGGTTCAAGGTGCTACTTCATGTTCAAATGTCCACACCCTTCTGGTCTAATCTCTAGGTTTTGGCTCTGACTCCTAAAATTAATTTTTTTCTAGCTCTTTGTTTAAACCAAGATTCTTACCATTGACAACCTGTACAAACATGGTTTTTCCATTCCTAATAGGTGTACCTTTTTTTTGAACCAATTGGAGTTAGCAATCCACTTGATAGCTAGATGTGACTTCTCCAGAGACATATGCGGTAAGATCCTCTCTCTTTGGAACTTGGAGTGGGTTTTCCCTAACTCCTTGCCGGACCTAATTTCTCAGTGGCAAGATCCTTCCTTGAATTCCACCCTAAAATTTCTCTAGGCCCTCATTCTCCCCCATGTGGCCTAGGGTGTCTAGAAAGAGAGAAATAACAGGATCTTACGTGAGACCTCGGTGCCTGCTAATGGAGTGTTGGTGAAGATTATTAGGGATATAAAGGAAAAATTTTCCCAAGGTATGGTAGACAAAAACTAGGCTAATCTAAAGGAGAACACTTTGAACTATGACAAGAAGGTGTCTTTAAATTGGAGCTTACAGGTAGATATCTCTATCTCATTTAAGAAGATTAAGAAAGATAGAGATCAGGTTAGATGGAAGGCTCCACCTTTGGGGTGGGTCAAGGTTAAATTTGATGGGGAAGCCAAAGGGAATCTTGGGCCAGCTAAAAGAGGGGGAGTGTTAAGAGATGATAAAGGTAGGTTTATTTCAGATATGGCGCTCCCGTTGGGTATCTAGTCTAATCACTATGCTAAAGCTACGGTGGCCTACCATAGTATTAAGCTAGCCTATTCGAAAGTTGACAAGAAAGTTTCAGTCGAAGGGGACTCACTTAACATCATAAAATGCCTTAAGTACATTCAAGACCCTAGCTAGACCATTCATATGTTAATTAAGGACTCGATCAATATGATCAATTCCTTCAAAGAACCCCTTATTTCTCATATTTTCTGAGAAGGAAACAAGGTAGCTGATGTCATGGATAGTGAGGGAGTTATCTCCCAAGCACTTCATGCTGTAGTCATGCTAGGAGGGTTCACAAAATGAACTGTCTAGACCGTGCAGCAAGGGTAAACACAATAGAAACAACTCAAAGAAATGGAAAAAATATAGATTCAGTCATTTAGTATATAGCAAAATTCAAATAGAAATCAACCGGCAACATGCGGGCTTACAATTAGGGCTCCCAGGTCTGATTGCCTACGTGTGTAAGATAAATCTTTGAAGATCTTTCACTAGAAAAATGAATAACCTATCTATCTAGAACTTAGTAACTTATGAACTACTTTCCTAAGGATCTATTACATCAATATATATCAAGTTCAGATCAATAGATTCCTTTGCATCGGCCAAGGAAGATCACAAACACCAATGAAGAGCTGTAACATGTGTACACAAATAGGTTGGACCTAATTGCTTAGAACTCCTCTAGAAAAATGAATGAAATGAAGTGCGGATCTTCGGGGAAGGTCAGCCATGAACCAAAGATCATTGAATGATGTGCCTGTTGATGTATAAAATTGTGTAGGTTCTAATACCAACATGGGAAGTTTCAAGAATGTAGAACTTGCTACTTGAAACGACCTCTAGATTTTAAAGAAGCTGGCTATTCTCTATTTCAATTGGGTTTTGAGCAAAGGGAAAGAAATTAACAAGATTACATATACAATTAAGCAAATCTAACTATGGCGATGCGCTTGAGTAAAAAGTATCCCTTCAATTCAAACATAGTGAAGATATTCTCAAGATACAGTTATATTAAAGAGCAAGTACTGCATGATTAACATAAATAGATAGAATGAATATTATCAAAGGCTTATAACCAAACACTTTGCAATGACACAGATGATATCAACCAAGGCACAGAATAGAGTTCTTCTTATTAATCTTCCAGCAACATAAAAGGCATAGATACATGCAAAGATACATTAACTTTCTTATCAAGAACAACAAAATAAATGCAAAATGACATAAACTGGTCATAGCAAAGTCTCTGACTCCTTTTTTAGATTTATGACTAAAACTTATCAAAGATCAATGAATCTATTCTCTGAATGTCTATATCTATTACAAATACTGCATATTTATAATCATAGATCTGACCCAAGATTATCTGTAACAACCAAATCCTCAACAGCCCAATGGAACTAAAGATTACTGAAGTTCTTGGTGGTTACAATCCTTTGAATCTACAACGACTGTCCCTCCTGCATGTTCATTTGCTGGGGAAAAATATTACGTGGCACTCCTCCTATATTTGAGACATAGACACGTGGAGAGACCCGCACACTTATAACTGAAAGGAAATATGATAGATGGTAGCGTCCACATCAAACTTAGAAACTCCTTTGTCTTTTCAGAAATCAACAGGAAAATGACACTTGACGTGTTCCCCAGCCTCCAAAAAATGATACGTGTCTTCTCCCACAGAGCCCTTAAAACCTGTGTCTTTTCTACTCAGGGACCTCCTTTTATGACATTTGTCATAACCTACTTTACTTATAAAATGAGACACAATAATGATGGGACCTAGAACCTCAGCGTTCACTACCCTTAAAGGGAGAAAACTGGGACAGATGGTAGCCTCTGCGCACACGCTAGCTAACACGTGGCAACTTCTGCAATACTGCTGAAACAAATAAAATTTTTGAAAGGTCCCCGTGGAAGCTGACACTTGGCGCAACTCGCACAAAATTGTGAATCAAAATGTTTCTTGCTAAAAGAGTCATGAACAAAGCAACTCCTTCTTTATGACCACCACGTGGCATCCTCTACAAGCTTGAAACTTGAAACATTACTGTGGCCCACCATCTTTATACTGGCATCAACATGATACGGAAAGAAACACATGGCATCATCCACAGCAAACTTAAAAGACACATGGCACCCTCCACACAAAATGTAGAATCTTTTGAGATTGCCTCCATAAGTGACACATGGCGACAGCCGCAGCATTGCTGAAATAAAATAGAACTTTTTAAACCCGTTATGTGGTGTGCTCCGCATAAAACTTAATATTTGAAACATTGTTGTAGCTTTGACTGTGGCTTTGACACTTGATGCATTCTGCACAAAATATTTGGAACCCGTGCAACAACATTATAAGACCCGCGAACTAAGCCGCAACTGAAACAAAATGTAGATTTTTTGACACTCTACAGTTCTTGGCAACCATTAGGACTTCTGAGCCTGCTCTGAAAGAACCCAAAACTAACAAAAAGATATGTATTGAAAATACAACTTTGAATCATAAATTTTACAATGCTGTTTGATATACAGACCATTCTGAATTTGAGAGCCCCTGTCTACTCTACAAATCTTGAAAAGAAAAATCAAGATTAATTATATCTTTATGAGAAAAAGTTTGCAAAATTTGTACCATAGCCTTTAATTGAAATTCTACCTGGGCCATAGGTATCAACACAGTTTCAACTTCCTTTACTATTGATGAATCACTTAAACCCTGGAAAATTGTCTGATCATTTTACTTAGTCAAAAGAAGGGCCTTGATGTCATCAATCATCAACATTGTGTTACTATCTGGGAATGGTGAAGGAAGCCCCAGTTGCACCAAATCCTCTATATGTTTCTTCATATTTTTCACTCCTTCTTTCACTGTATCCAAGAGCTCCTGACAATTTGTGGTTGCAGAGTTACAACTCAAAACCTCATTGACCTTCTTAGCAGCAACCATTCTATCATTGATACCTACTGCTGATAATGTCTCATCTGTTGTGTCATACAACTTCTTCAATAAAACTTGAGAGTTAGAAACCCTTAATGAAACAGTGGACAAGGTGGCCTGCATTGAAGTTTCTACTTTCTCACACAGCTGCTAAGCATTTAACAGAAAAGTTAAAGATGGCTTTAGTTGGATAATCTCTTCAGAGATTCTCTTCCATACTGAAACATATAGTTCTTTTACCAAATTTAGAACTCCAGAATTTTGTGCCCTATTAGCCAGCTTAATTGTCAGCTGCTTTGTTCTTTGTTGCCCAACCATGAGTTGTGCCTAAACTGCACTATTGGCATTTTGCTCATTCAATAACTTTTGTTGCAAGCGTGTGGCCTCTTGCAACTTATCCTAATATTTCTTCTCTGAAGTGGCTTTCCCCTATCTCAAAATAGTTACCGCATCTTTTTCTTGTGCCAGCTCAGACTTAAGAGAAGCAATCTGGGCCTGTACAGCCTGATGTATCTGCAAAGAAATAGTATTTTGCAACTATTTGTTTAGATTATCAATCTCATTTTTCTTAGATTGAATCTCCCCAGCAAGATTGCTGCTATTCAATTTCTCTTGGGCCAAATCATTTTCTACTTTTTGCAACTTCTTGGACACTTTCAAATAGTTTGTTGCTACAGTAGTTGCAATTGCATTTAGTAGGTCAACCCTATCCTATGGCATGAAGAGAGACATATCCATGGCCACAACATTCATAGCATAATCCTGGGGCTACATTTGTTCATTTGGTTTCACCACATTTGGAGACAAATGTGTAACTGTCAATGATTGTTGAATAGGGTCATAAAGTGACCTCATGTGTGCCACAACAGGGCTTTTGTTTTCCTTTTTTCTCTTTTTGTCCATCCTAGCCTCTCTAGCCCTTTTTGTTGTGTCTGCTTGAGCTTGGAATGTAGGAGGGGATACAATATAACCTCCAACAAAGGGGTGACCTTGAGGCAGGCCATAGGGAATAGCAGATAGTTGCTGGCTAGGAGAAACCTAAGGAGGGGTACGTTTAGGCACAGATGGAGAAAATAATGGCAATGTAATCGCTTGTGAGGACATGGCTTGAGTACTGGTAGTTGTGGCAAGGGTTGATGCAAGCACAACAGAAGTGACAGGGGTTATGAATGTTTGGCTACTTGGGATTGCCACTCCTATAGCAGAAGAAATAGATATAGGAGAGAAGGGAGAAGAAGCACTTACTTGAGTGACAGAAGAGGTGACTGGCAGTTGTTGCTACTATGGTTCTATTTCTTCTTCATCTTATTCTGGCAGGTACAATCTCCTATGTTTCTTAGGCCTCTCTCTTGTTTCCTCTGTTTCTTCCTCTTCAATATTTACCACCACAAGTGGTTGCAAAGGAATAATTCTGGAACCCCCAGATGCCGAAGCTGTTTGAGTCCCTAGAATTGGTGATGACACAACACCTTTTTGTTTCTCTAAGGTGCTGAGGGATTGGGGCCATAAAGATGCAGGAGCACCAGATGATGCTTGTCCTATTTCTTGCATTATTTGGGCCAACTCTATTTCTTCTTCTGTCTCCTCACCCTTCCTTTGAATTCTGCTTATGTCTGGACATGAGAATAGGGAGGCATGCCACTCATCCTAGATTGATTCCCATCTTTCATCACTTTCAACATTCCCAAATGAATGTGTAAGCTCTGAAATCTCTTGCCTATATTTCCAGTAGGCTTCAATCTTTTCTGCTCTCTAATCTTGGGCTTTAAATGCTTTCCTCAGACCAGCAGTCATTTTCAACTTAGGGTCATATTCCTTTTGTTTGACATAGAATGTTTGTGAGGCCTACCCTTTTACACTACTGTTCATGAGACTATTTGCAGTGCTTTTGTTATTATTTTTATGTTAAGAGACTATTGATTTCTGAATTCTTGATTATTGAACCTATGTGATTTTAAGAAAATAATTGTGCAATGATATTAGATGTTGTTTGTAAGAAAATGATGAATGGATATGGAACTGTATTATGATTTCAGTATGTTATATGGTAGTATGTTTAGTTATGCATGTATTTGAATTGCTTCAACTATGATATCTCTATGAGTTATTGACTTCGAGTTTGAGTGTGCAGGTATTACTAATGAAACCACATATACAGGAGATCATCCCATATACTTTGTTGTATCCCTTGTGAGCCAATCTAGTTCTATGAGGAACTAAGATCAACCTCGTGTTTTGGAAAATGTTGGATTGTTGTATTGTGTTAATATTGCATGAGGTTAAGGGGATAAGGGCTATTATCTGTATTACTTTTATTATGATAAGTGTTGTAAGTTGATGTTTTGAATCTTGTTTTAACTTTAATTCTTTTTGACCCTCTTCATGTGTTTTTATTTGACTCTGGGAGTCCTAACTAGGTTTAAAACAACCCTAGGTTATACCCCTTGGGTTTAGGGATCTTTTTGACTAGGTTAACCTTGGGTTAACTTCCATAGGGTCACTTCAACTTCAGGGTGAAGTAAAGTGACGAAATTGGAAGCATGGGGGACATGGGATGAATGGAATCCACACTCATGCCCACTTCCAAGTCATGGAGCCACTCCATGATTCCCTAATAATGGAGTGCTTGTCTCCATGTGCCTCCTTTTGGTGGGGTTCCCTTTTATGAGGGTGTTGTGTCACCCACTCTTTGTTATTTTAAGTTTTCTCATTGTATTTTATTTCTACATGTGGGCTTTAATGGGGGATCTTTTGAGTGGGGGTAAATTGTTTAAGTTCCACTAGAATAATGGAGGAATGGTGGAGTTGTTTATTGCCACTTGGGAAAATTAGTAAAATAGAAGAAAATTAGTTTTAAAAAGAAAGAGGATGAGGAGAGTAAGGGGGTTGGATCATTCAGGTGAAAGAAGGAGATTTGGAGAAGGAAGGAGAAAGGAGCTCTTCATCAGATTATTTCCATAATTGGGCTTTGGAAGGTTGGTGAACCAACTTGTTCTCTTGTGTGGTCTAATGTTTGATATGCATGTTTGTATCTTGGTTGGTGAAAGAGTCTTGTAATGTCTTCTATGAGTTTTTCTGTTTGTTTTTGGGTTTTGTTTGGGGTGTAGAGAGAGCTCCTCCCAGTTGGAAGGCAATGCTCATTGTGTTTAGGGAGGGGAGGTGTGACCCTCCTCGGGTGTCATCCTGGTTCTGGTTACATGATATGTCTTGAGGGTAATTTGGTATTGTTTTTAGCCTTGAGGGCTTATTGGCTTTGAGAGCCTGTTGGTTATCTTTGGTTACTTAATTCATTGGAAGGCTTGAGGCCTTGTGGAAGATTATACCGTTGGCTTGTGGCCTTGTGATTATGTTGGCTTGAGGCCTTGTGATATATTGTGAAAGGATGACACCTAGAGGTAGAGATTGTTTACTCCCCTACCCTCCTTGTACTCACCTAAGCTGAGACTTTGTTATGTGTGTCGACCTTATGGGAGTGTGGTTCGTTGCTTGATTGTTGCTCTATGTTTGTGATGTGAGTAGTCTATCTTACCCTGGATATGAGGATGGTCTCCCTAGCTCAGAGGTGACCCTCTTGCAGGTCAAAGGTAGGAAGGAGAGCTAGATGGTAGTTGTTGTTTTCTCTGGATGTCTTGCAGGTTACTGTTGGAGCATGTAAAAGGATTTGAAGAAGTTTTATTTTGACAAAGAAAATGTTTAGTCTCCCTATTGTATTGAGAGCTTGATCATCATTATTTCATTATGTAAAAGTTGTAAAGGAGAAATGTTCTCTCTTGAGATTGTTGTAAAAGTATTATCTTGGGAGTGAGGAGATAATCCTCCCTTATTATGTCATTTTTGTGATTTTAAATGGTTATTACATTTCATCTTTTGTGGGAGTTGTAAGAAGGAAGTAATTCTTCCCTTAGGGTGTATGTGGGATGTGGAAATTGTTACAGTCATTTGTTCTTGATTGTTTAATTTGTAAGTTGTAAGAATTGTGTTGATTTGAATTCAATTGTTCAATATTTAACTTTGTATTATCTAGTAAGAAAGTTATTTCCTTTTTAGTTTATAGATGATTCATTTTGCCTTGAAATGAAATTTAAACTTGAGATAAGTTGTAATGGGAAACAATCTAAATCAATTTTACTTGATAGAATTTCACAAAGGCAAATACAAGATTTTAAATGGTTAATATCTCTTTTTCATTTGATTAAATGATATATTAATTGTAATGTTGAGAACATTGTGAAAGAATTTTTACCATGACATTCGTTATATAAATTTACTTACAGAATTGTCTATATATTTATATTTATATCTACATTACTTTTAAACTTAATTGTGAAAATATGTTTAATCTGTATTTACATTCTTGTTACCAACCGTAATTGTGAAACTAATATAATTATAATAGTTCATTTTAATTGAAATTGTGAAAATGTGAAATATAGTTTAAGTTAAGTTATTGGATAGTTTAAACTACATGAAATTGTGAAATCTGTCGATAAATATATATATATATATATATATATATATATATATATATATATATATATATATATATATATATATATATATATATATATATATATATATATATATATATATATATTAAATTTAATGAAGTGGTTAAATTATAATAATATATATTTATATATAAGGTGTTTAACTAGTTATTGGACTAATATAAATCAATTTAATGGTATCAATATATATTTTAATTAATTTTATTGAAGTGATTAAATTATAAATATATTTATATATTTTTAAACAAAAGTTTCATTGAGATTTAGGTGCTATAAATTTAATGTTTGTTGGAGAAATAAAAATAATGATTAAAAATGTTTTTTTTAGTTTGTTAAAACAAATAATAAAAATAAAAATAAATAAATAAATAACATTTGGTGGGGGTTTTAACCCCCACCAGAATTTTATACATCGTGGAGTGGGGAGGGGCGGTGCCCCTCCCACACCCCCGTTCATCGCTAGCCCCGCGGCTATCCCCCACACCCCCGCTCCATAGAAAATCTCTCCCGCCAATGCACCACGAACACCACCTCCCCGCAAGTTTCCCTCCACCAGCGAGTGCCCCCACCTACAACCACTTTCTCTGCTACACATGAAACCCTGCATATGGCCCAGGCCACACTTCTCCCCCCGTTGTAGCTAGAGACCATACCACCGCGCCTGCCAAATACTACCCTCCGCGGCCCCCTTCACTGTGCTTCACACCCGCCACTTTCCCTCCATCTCCATGGCCTCGGCTTCCCCACCCTGCGACCTACGCCGAGACCTCCGTCGCCGCTCCATCCCTGCCCTGCACACAACACACAGAGAGACACTAAGAAATTTAGGGTATTTAACCCTATTACATGAGTTGTAATATCATATTAATATTGAAAATAATACATGAGTGGAGAAGTGATTAAATTTTATAACAAGCCATTATATTTATAAATACATAAATATGTATATTTTGGTGATAGTGGTGTTCTTGTGATAGCCACTTATGGGGTATTTAATATATATATATGTGTGTGTGTGTGTGTGTGTGTGTGTGTGTGTGTGTGTGTGTGTGTGTGTGTGTGTGTGTGTGTGTGTGTGTGTGTGTGTGTGTGTGTGTGTGTGTGTGTGATTAGTGAGGTGTGTTTGCAGTCACCTATGGAAAGACTTACAATCCTACATATAAAATACATTTAGATGTATAGGTATATAAAAATTGGTTCATAAATAATGATTGCTTTACAAGGTTAAATATATTTATAAATTAAGATTATACATATGAAGCAAATTTGAACAATGCTTATTGGAACATTTGTAATTTTAAATTAACAAAATACTTATATATATAAAAGAACATTTATTCATTGGGCAAGGGGTAGTTTAAAACAAACTATATGTTTAAAAGGAAAAAAAAGAAATAGGTACTTAAATATGAAGTTAACTATTTATTTAAATGAAGAGACAATCTTTGTGTCAACAAATAAATAAGATCAATCGTTCAATCGATGAGGGAAAACCGTGAGTTTAGCATTAATTTGTTAGTAGGGGAATGAAACAAAATAAATAGATAAATGTATTGTAAGTTTCTATGAGGATGTGTTTTAAGAAAAGACATATGTATAAGATTAATCATTTAAGCATTGTGAAAGGGTTTTCTAGAAATAAAACGTATATATCAAAGAAAATATTCAAATATGTAAATAAAATTATATATTTAAGTCAAGGATAAATGAGACACATTATTTGATTGTTAAATTGAAGGGTCATCGGATCGATCCATAGTAGGAACCGTGATTATGATTTAAGGGCAATAAACCAGATGGTAGACTAAGTAAATGAGTCAAATTATTAAAATATGGATGAGGGAATGATAAATGTAGATTAGTAAGTTTATTTTTTGACATAAATTGAGATTAAATGATTAAATGCAAGTCAATTACTGGAGAATACCTAGATGTTGTAGATTAAACTGACACCATCTTAGTGAACGTGATTGACATGCATATGTGTGTGTGGAACTTCCCGTTTTAGCAATTCACTTAGACAACTTAAACAGACGTACCGAACATGCTTATGCGTGCGAGGGAGGCTTTCGGAGTAGATAGGGAAATTTTTTTTATATTTCGTATCATGACTACATGTCATGTGTGGACATAACATGCGTGTTTGTGTGTTGTGAACACATGTGAAATGTGGGCATGACATTTGGTATCAGAGCCCGAGTTTCAAACACTGGGCTTGTATGAGCACATTATTACTTCCATGATTAAACTAACAAGAGTCTACTTCGTTTTGTAGAATGCCTCCCAGACGTGCTCGGAAACCACTGTCCTATCGCACTCCAGCCACCAGGGAGCACACTAATTGTTCAGCTGTTGGACCGGAATAGCCAGTCCCACCAGAACAACCAATTATACAAGTTCAACTAGTTTTATAGGCACAACCAGTTCCTCAGATACCACAGGCACCACCAGCTCCACCAGAAATGGGACCATAGATATTACAAGCCATTCAGGCTATCTTAGTTAGACTTCCACCAGTTGTAGTTGAGCCATGCGTAGAGCCGCAGGGGGTACCACATGTGGAGCCTTATGTCAAGTTGCTTGAGGACGTTAATTCGGCCGACAGGGGCCATAGCAAGAGTCCCACACATCATGACGAGACAGAGAGAGTAGCGCATTTTGGTCCCAGGCCTTATGAGCATCATACAAATGAGCCTATCAGGGGGCGCGGTGATAGAGGAGATCCCATTAGGGAAATATTAAGGTTGAACCCTCCTACTTTCATTGGAACCACAGAGGGAGCTGAGGCAGAGGCTTGGCTTATCAGTTTAGATAGGTGCTTCACTTTGCGTCCCTACGAGGGCAACATAAAGGCCCGTGTGGCAGTACATTTATTACGGGATGCAGTAGCTACGTGGTGGCGCACTGAGGAGTGCAAGCATTGCCTTTCCATAGACACCCTCTCATGGTAGACTTTTATTGAGCGCTTCAACGTGTGATATCTATCAGACCACTACTGACAGTGTCACATAGATGAATTCCATGATCTACAGCAGAGGGGACTCTCGGTGGCACAGTACGAGAGTAAATTTATAGAATTATCTAGGTATGCAGAGTATCTCCATGACGAGAAACTCCTGGTGCATAAGTTCATCAGAGGTCTAAACCATAGTATAGTAGGACCTGTTCGGATGGCAGATCCTCAAACTTTGAGTGATGTTGCCAAGAAGGCTTACATTGCTGAGGAGATTCAGGGACAGGAGTAGAATTCTCGCCCTCAGTTCCAGGATCGGGGTCAGCAGAAGCATCAACAAAATTTTTGTAGGCCTCCACAGTAGCACCAACAGAAATCTAGTCCCCAATAGAAGGTTCAAGGGGAACAGAACCGTGGATGGCATCAGCAGGTGTGTATATGGAAAATCGATCTATTCTAAACTAATAAAAACCAAAAATCCAATAACATAAAGAAAACGAATTTAAATAAAAGCCATGACAAATAATCAATGCAATAAAGACTTTTACCGAAATCTGTATTATTTCCTTTGGATTGAATGTAGAATTGCTCAATGAAATTGCAAAGCCATAGCTGCAACAAGCAAGTGTAGTGCTCAAGAGATCAATGTCAAATGATCGTAAGGTTGCTCAATCGACGCGTTGTGTATGCTCGAAGCTCTGTTAAGTATGCCTGAGAATACGATCGAAGAGAGAGACGTAATGAAGGAGATGAGGGGGGTTTATATAGATTTCAAGGAAGATCGATCAATGGTCTAGATAATTCAGAAGAATCAACAGAGGAGATAAGTTGAGGAATGTGCAACGAATGAGAAGAAGACATGTGTCTTGCTTTCTTTTGCATGAGAGGAGTTATCAAGAATAGAAGAATGAGTTAACTGAAGAGATAAATCAATTAAAAGAATAAAGCAATCAGTTAAGTGATTTAAAACAAGAAGAAGGGATTTGCATGAGAATAGAAGATATTTTGCTTTATTAAATATAGAAATATTTAATTGATGAGCAAGAAAGCTTGAGTTTTTTTAGAGATAACTCAAATTAGAAGAAAAAGCAATTTAAATAAACAATTGATTTATTTAAATTTAGAGAAGATATTTTGGAAGAAGTAATTAAATAATTGGAATTATTTAATTTAGAAGATTTGAAAAGAAAATTAAATAAATAAATTTATTTAATTGTTGTGCATGATTTTGGAAGAATAATTTTTGATTTAATTAAATAATTTAAGAATTATTTAATTTTAGATAAGAGGGAGTTTGTTGAATTAATTAAATAATGGGATTTATTTAATTAATGTGGAATTGAGATTTGAAAATAGGATAATGATTTAATCAAATAATTAAAAATTATTTAATTGTGGAAGAATATAGAGGAATTTAATTTAATTAATTAAATAAAGAGGATTTATTTAATTAATGTCGTAATTTTGTGATTTAGAAGAATTTGATGATAATTAATTAAATAATTAGATTATTTAATTAACGTTGAAATGCAGGTGATGAGACAGATAACGGAATGCAAGTGTTTTGACGACACGGTCATTTTAGGGTGTCTACATTTTGCCCCTCTTTGATGCAATGCAACATGTAGCGTTGCGTCAAAGAAAATGATTGTTGAAGACGTGATACAATTTTTGATGCTCCAGTGTAGGTAGTTGCCCCAGGGTAGCTGGCGTAGGGTGCCCCCTCGAGAGGAAAGATAGGGAAGCGACAGAAGAACTGTGTTGACACTCGACTAGAAGATTTGTTGGAGATAGGCGAGGTTGGGTTGATGATAGATAGAAGAAAGGAGATAGGAGAGAACATAAGAGAAAGACTGTTGATCGATCCTTGCTGGAAAACTATATAAGGCCATGGATGAATGGATGGGTAGATGGATGAGCTTGTTGCAATGGTTTCACATTTGTTTATAAAGAGCAATCCTTATTTTTGATATAGCACGTGGATAGTTTGCCACCAAGGTATAAAAGACCAAGGTGCTGTAATATCCAAGTGCGTGGACGTTGACTTTGCAAGCAAGCGGTTTGAACTTAGATCCCCTTAGACATAATATAACCTTGTTGGAACATGTGAATAAGCCATAGTCTTGAACATAAAATAAACTTCCATACATGCGAATGCAAGAAGAAATATTAATATGTAAGATGCTAGGACGTAACACACACAAGATAAATAGAATGCTAAGAAAGATGCTAGAGATCATTCCTCAAACACGGCACACAGAAAGCAATGACTATGCCCCCAATCCGTACTGCATCGCAACATACCAAGATTATAGATAAATCAAGGTAGTCTTGAATAGGTATTGGAAAAGGAACAAAAGATAAACCATAACACAAATTGACTGACTTACAAAGTAAACATACAGCCAACATATTCTCTTGCCAAAGAGGTTTGCTCAGGATAGATTGGATAGGAAAGATAACAACCTTATCGTAGGAACTCTGTGTCCGTTAAAGGGGGCTATCTACCTAAAAAGACAATGTCTCGCTGCAGGAAATGCCACATGTCGCAGGAGACGCGTGCGTTGGTCTCGACAATGGAACACTTCGTAGAAGACAAGCTTGTTGATCTAGGGCTTGGTTAAGCGGTACTTAGCTGATGTTGGCAATTGGTATGCAGGACAGTCGATGACTCTGGAAGTAGGCCTCGTTGCTTCAAGTTTGTTAAGGACTTTTGCTTTGAAAGGATGTGCTAGCTTGCTGCTTGAGTTAGTCAAGTCGAGGCGAATGGATTTTGACAAATGGAAGACTAGAAGGATGGAATGCTAATGGATTGGGATGGGTGGATAATGATGGATCATGTGTGCCTGAGTACTAGATACATCCTTCGTATTCCAGACTGCCTACATACCCTGTATCCACAGGATCAAGGCACACTTACGATGGAAGATGAACGTGATAAATATGTAGTTCTGGATAGAGTGATGAACGGGTCAAGGTGAAAGGAGGGGGTCTTATGTACCTGAGTACTGGATACTTCCTTCATATTCCAGACTGCCTACATACCCATATCCATGGGATCAAGGTACCTTAAGACTGGGAAGATAATAATATGTAGTTCTGGTTAGATGTGACGATGTGGGACAAGAGCGGAGAAGAGGTGATCTTATGTACCTGAGTACTGGAAACGTGCTTCGTATTCCAGACTGCCTACATACCCATATCCATGGGATCAAGGTACTTTAAGACTGAGAAGATGATAATATGTAGTTCTAGTTAGTGTGATGATGTAGAAGGAGTGTTGAGAAGATAACAGCCTTATCGTAGGAACTCTGTGTCCGTTAAAGGATGTTACCTGTGGAAATGAGACAAGATTGAAGTATGCGTTGCGAACCACGAACAAGGAACCAATCCTAGACCGAAGCTAAGGAAAGAGTTGCCCCCATTCTAGTAGAGGAAACTGTAGGGGTGACTGTCGAAGAAGACACAGAACAACTTGACCTAGGACAAGACAGTGTTAACTGTAGACATAGATCAAGACGTGGGATGACGATGATGGACATTGACAAATTTCCAAGCTATACTAGATAGGGAGATGGAAATGCAAACAAAGTCAATGGTTTTATTATGGAGGGATGGATGAGGCATGTAGTTGCGAACTGGACAAGGAGTGGACAAGACTCGATAGACAATGGATGCTGACTCTACGCATAGCGCCTGTTTGCCAGGTTTTCACTATGGTACTTATCCAAGGCGCCTGTTTGCCAGGTTTTCACCAGAGGACGGATTTTTTTGGATTTTTTATTTTTGTGATTTTTGATTTTTTTTTTTGATTTGTTTTTTTGTGGGAATACTCTGAGGATCAGGCATAGAACTTCTTGAGATGGACACTATTAAGTGGCTCATCTAGAGGAATGCCGTCAGGTGTAGCTAAAGTATAAGCTCCCGATCCATATGCTACTGTGACAATGAAGGGACCTAACCAGTTAGGCTCAAACTTGCCCTTCTTCTCTCGATCTGCTTGATTTCTCTGATTCTCCTTAAGTATAAGATCACCAACTTGAAACCGTCTTTCTTTGATCTTTTTGTTGTAATTACGCTGGAGGCAATTTTGATAGACATGGAGATGATTAAGCGCGGCAAGGCGCCTCTCATCTAGTAGTTCAAGCTCAGCTAATCTAGAAGTACGATACTCATCTCCACCGATTAGGTCCTGCATGGATACTCTGAGGGATGGGATCTCGACCTCTATAGGTAGGATGGCTTCAGAGCCAAAGACCAAGGCATAGGGTGTGGCACCAGTTGGTGTTCTGATACTAGTGCGGTAGGCCCATAGGGCGGGATTGAGTTGCAAGTGCCAATCACGACCAGCTTCATTGACCGTTTTCTTTAGGATCTTGAGAATGGTTTTATTGGAAGCCTCAGCTTGGCCGTTACTCTGCGGAGAGTAGGGAGTTGAAAAGCGATGTTGGATATTGTACTGAATGCATAAGGCACGGACATCTTGGTTCTTGAATGGTCTCCCATTATCAGTGACAATGGCTTGGGGAATACCATACCGGCATATGAGGTAGTTTAGGATAAACTTGGCTATTTGCTTACCGGTGATATAGGTCATAGGAATGGCTTCCACCCACTTCATGAAATACTCAGTGGCAGTAATGATAAACTTGTGGCCATTGGAGGAGGAAGGGTGGATTTTTCCTACAAGGTCAAGACCCCATTGAGAAAAAGGCCATGGAGTTGTCACAGGTTGTAATTCATGAGCTGGTGCATGAATCAAATCTCCATGCTGCTGACATTATAGACACTTCTTAGCAAACTGTGCAGCATCTTGCTCTATGGTAGGCCAGTAATAACCTGTTCTGAGTATCTTCTTAGCAAGATTAGGACCGGTAGAATGTGCGCCACAGACACCTTCGTGTATGTCTCGTAAGGTAGCTTCGGCTTCTTCCGCGTTAAGACATCGTAAGAGGATACCATCGAGACTCCGGCGATATAGTGTATCACCCAGAATGATGTAACGAGAGGATCGACGGATAAAGGTTTTGCGTTGAGTGGATGATAGGTCAGGGGGAAAGGTATTGTTCTTGAGGTATTCATAGATATCTTCGTACCATGGGGAATTGGGACCAACAAGTTCGCAGATGATTTCAATAACAGGAACATCGACAGCTAGTATCAACAATTGTTCGATCAAGAATTCACACTTCTGTGTATTTGCAGGCATGTCAATCAGTGACCCTACAGAAGCCATAGAATCTGCAGCTTTATTATGCTCTCTTGGAATTTGCTCAAATGTGATGCTAGAAAAATGTGGTTTGTAGGCATCCACTAGTTGTTTGTAGGGGACCAACTTTTCATCCTTTGTTTGGTATTCATCTGTGACTTGGCGGATGACTAGCTGTGAGTCTCTATATACTTGTAATTCTGTGATGTCCCATTGAACTGCTGTGTTGAGACCTATGAGGAGTGCTTCATACTCGGCTATGTTGTTGGTGCAAGGGAATGCGAGCCGATATGACTTTGGAATGTAGTCATTCTGAGGTGTAACAAATAAGATGCCGGCTCCTGATCCATGCTATGTGTAAGAACCGTCAAAGTACAATTTCCACATTATGGAGTTGGAAAGAGTGAAGAGATTCTCATCAGGAAAGTCTGCTACCATAGGATGTGTATCTTTCATAGGTGCTTTTGCTAGTTGATCCACGAGGGCTTGTCCTTTGATTGCCTTATGATCTGTGTATTCAATGTTGAACTCACTAAGGATCATAACCCATTTAGCCAGTCTGCCTGTGAGAGCTGCTTTTGCTAATAGATACTTCAAGGGATCAATCTTGGCTATCAAATTTGTGTGTTGGTTCAGCATGTAATGTCGCAACTTTTGGGAGGTGAACACTACTGCTAAACAAGCCCTTTCCATTGGTGAATAATTGAGCTCGTATCCCACCAAGGTTCTACTGATGTAATAAATTGCGTGCTCTCTGCCTGAGTCATCATTTTGTGCTAGCAGGGCCCCTAGGGCCGAATTTGTAGTGGAGATGTACAATATCAAGGGTTTGTCCGCAACTGGTGGAACCAATACAGGAGGTGTAGCTAGATACTCCTTAAGTTGATCAAACGCTGCCTGACACTTGTTGTCCCATCGAAACGAGACATCCTTTCGGAGAAAGTGCTGAAAGGGTTGACATTTATCTGCTAGCTATGATATGAAACGCCTGATGGACTGTAACCTTCCTTGGAGGCTCCTTAATGCTTTAAGGTTCTTTGGTGGAGGCATCCCCACTATAGCCTTTACTTTTGCTAGATCTACTTCGATGCCCCTACGAGATACTATGTATCCCAACAGCTTCCCTGATGTGACACTGAAGACACACTTCTTAGGATTAAGTCTTACTTGGTATTTTTCAAGCCTGTCAAAGATCTGTCCTAGGACATGTATATGTTCTGCTCTAGAAGATTTAGCCAATATATCATCCACATAGTCTTCCATGATGTGATGAAATAGGTCGTGGAAGATCACTGTCATAGCTCGCTGATAGGTTGCTCCTGCATTTTTGAGACCAAATGGCATAACACACCAACAGTAATTGCCCCAAGGACAAGTAAAGGTTGTTTTGTGTTGGTCTTCTTCAGCTATCCTTATCTGATTATAACCTGAGAATCCGTCCATGAGAGAAAGCATCTCGTGACCTGCTGTCAAGTCCACTATAATGTCAATGTTTGGTAGTGGAAAGTCGTCTTTAGGACATGCCTTATTGAGATCTCTGAAATCATTACACATGCGGATGCGCCCATTAGGTTTAGACACAGGTACAATGTTTGAGACCCAATCTGAATAGTCGATAGGTCGTATGAACTTTGCGTCTAATAGCTTTTGTACTTCCACTTTCACCAAGAGAGCTATCTGGGGGTGCATTTTTCTCAACTTCTGTTTCACTGGTTTCACCTTGGGATCAACTGTGAGATAATGAACTACCAGCTTAGGGTCTAGCCCTGGCATATCTGCATAGGTCCATGCAAAGTTGATGGTTCGTTGTAAGAAGAAGCTGTTAAGATTTCTGTGCTCTGTGTTAGATAATGATGCCGCTAGGAATGTTGTCTTTGGATTCTGTTCTGTACCTAGGTTGATCTCTGTAGAATCTTCCACTAGTAGAGCTGATTTCTCTTGATACTTAGAAGGTAAGGGAAGGTCAAATCCTCCATCCTCAGGTGCCACAGTTGGGTTTTCACCTTTGGATACGTCCTTTATTTTTACTATTTTATGATCAGGAGGTGCCACAGTGTGGTTTTCACCTAGAGATCTTTCTTTATTTGCACTTTTGCGACTAGAGGATTTGGCATTCTCACCAAAGTAAGCCATGGGCTCTAGTTCCATTACAAAACCTGCCTTGTGATCGCCAAGAGGGATACCTTCCCGAAGTCCCATGAACTCAGCTAAAGCTTCGTCATTCTGAAATACATCTATAACGGGGGCCCCTTGTTGGTCCCAATTGATAAGTTCAGGGTAGACAAGCGTGACATTCTGGGTGCTGGTGGTGGAAGTTAAGGATACGGAGGATAGTGTAAAAATGGAGGATTCTGCGAATAGATTGGTCATGTGGAGGGAAGAGTCATCGGTGATATCCTCTGTAGATGTCGAATCGGCGGGAAACTTGTCAGCTACCTCGTCGAGGATATACTCGATGTCCGAGGTGCGTGGTACCTTCTTACCAAATCCTAATCCTTTCTTGTCTAGCTTCTTTGTTACCACAATGGGCTCCATAGTGCCTTGATTCTGTTTCCCAAAGCCACCTTTGCCTTTATAGCCCATGTTTTTTACTATCCTTAAGCCATTGCCATATTGCTTGACTGGTATCGTAACTGGTTCTTTCTCCTTGTAGAGCCAAGAGGAGATGTCCTCAATAGTTTCCTCTTCCAATAACCGTCCATGTTGGAATTGGGTTAGGAATGTTGGGGGAGGAATAGATGCTTTTTTGGTAACTTTAGCAATGGGTGGTTTGCCGTAAGATTTTGGAGATAAAGGCATCCGCCCTACACAACAAGATTCAGAGATATCATAAGTGCCAAAGCCTATATCCCGAAAGCGAGCTGTGATTTTGGGGAGGGGTGTAGGTTCACTTGTAGAGGCTTGCATGAGAGTTTTAGGGTCAACATAGAGAGGGGATTCAAGGGCTTTGTCATTTTTAGGCACTTGGTTGCAATTCTTATAGCTTCCTTGCAAGACACGGCAAAATTCAAAAGGATTAGGATCTCCTGGGATAGTGATCTCTGTACCATTGTATGGGAACTTTAGGGACTGATGGTACGTGGAGGGAACAGCTTTCATTGCATGGATCCATGGGCGGCCTAGAATAATGTTGTAAGGCAGCTCAATATCAAGGACTTGACACCTGGTTTCAAGCATGACAGGGCCCAGTTGTATAGGCAGGTGAATAACACCTTCTGAACAGCGTTCTGCATCATCATACCCCTTGATTGTAATACTATGCTCAGTGTTGACGTGATCCTCAGAGTATCCCAATTGCTTTAATAACTTTAAAGAACAGATGTTGAGACCAGCACCACCATCTATGAGGATGCGTTTGATTTTGCGCTTATGGATGAGCACTTCAATATGGAGGGCATCGTTGTGACAAGGATCGTGGGAGGGGAGGTCTTTCTCAGAGAAGACCACGTTGTAAGGCGAAGCAATATTACCCACTATAGCTTGGAAATCTGCGACTGCTATGTTGTTAGGAACAGAAGACTCTTGGAGGGCTTTTTCTAACACCACTCTATGTGTAGGTGATGACCGTAGAAGGTCCAAAATAGAGATCTGTGCTGGTGTTCTCCCTAGATGTTCGACAAGATTATAATCAGACTGAACCAGAAGTCTAGGTGTAGGTGCACGAATGGTGACATGACCTCGATGAGTAGTAACAGCACAATCCGTAGATTTGCCTTTAATGGTGAGGGTAGACACTCTACTCTCTTCAAAACGACCTACAATGGAATCGAAAGATGTGGACGCGTGATTGATACCTTTACCTCTATCATGAGGAGGAGGTGGACCATGATGAGGGAATGGTTCCTTGTACATATCGAGATCCTGGTTCATGTGTTGCGCTGGTGATTCATTCTCAAAGGTGATTTGATTACCGTCGATGAGGTTTTAGATGAGGTGCTTAAGCTTCATGCAAGATGCAGTTCGATGACCTTTGCTCCTATGGAACTCACAATACTCATTGTCTCTGTAACGTGCAGTTTTGTAGATAGGTTCTCCATAAGGAGGAGCATCAGGTAAGGTTGCTGCTGTTGTTGGGGTGGAGCTTGACTTGGTTTGGAGAGTTGCAGCGGTGTTTGCAACGTTTGGACATGCTTAGCATCGACCACTCCATCATTGACCACGTTTTTATTTTTGTTCCAATATTTGGGTTTATCGTTCGATTGTTGATGCGAATTGCTATCTTTCATCTCCTTAAAGATTTTGACCACACCCTTAGCAATGAGGGCCTTCTCAATGTTGATACCCTTGTATGTGATTTCATCGAAGGTTGTAGCACTAAGGATTTACAAATGGAAACCTAACTCTTGGTTGAGGTTCTGCACAAATATGCTAACAAGCTGTTTCTCTGGAATCTTGAAAGGGAATTTACTAGCCATTTGTCTCCATCGTTGGAGGAAAGAAATGAAAGTCTCACCATTTTTCTGTTTATTGTTGCATAGGTCCGTCATGGAAATCTCATGCTCTGCATTGTAAGAAAAATGGGTGGCAAACTTCTCTGCTAGCTCGTTGAAAGACTTGATACCCGTCAGTAAGTGTGAGAACCATTCTATTGCTTGTCCTCCAAGACTGCGAGGAAAAAGACGCATAAGATATGTGTCGTTGTGAGAGACCTCGAAGCAAGCAAGATAGAATTCCCTAAGATGGTCTTTTGGGTCACCTTTTCCTTTGTACTTATCGAACTTTGGAATAGTGAAATTTTGAGGAAAAGGGATCATTGGTAACGACCGATCAAAAGGATAAGGGCACACTTCCTCCAAAGAGAAGGTCTTTTTGGTGTGGCCAAATGTAAGATCAGATAGCTGTTGTTGCACCTCCGCAATCTTTAGTTCCATAGTCGTGGGAGGGGTTGGTAACATCTCCTATTGTCCAAAAAGTGGTTGGTGTTGCCCATATGGAAGATTATAGTGTGAGCCATGCGTACTAGTATTGTAAGGGTCGTAAGATTGATTGGGATTGTATGGATTGTATGATTGGTTCAGATTGGGTTGGAATTGGGGGTTTTGATTAGGCAGAGGTGGAGGTGGTGCTAGGTAAGAATGTTGGCTCTGCGATGGTTGAAGAAACGTATTGGGGGGAGGAAAGCTAAAGTGCATTTGATTAGGTTGTGAAGGTGGCACATAGCTTTGGGAAACCTGATGTTGGGAATGCTGAGAGTGGCTAGGCAATGTATGAAAGAAGTTGAGCAAGGACGAACGTTGTGGAGGAGGAACATATGTAGAAGTGATTTGCGACGGTGGGGGTTGATTGAAGATGAGAGTAGAAGAATGTTGTGGTGGAGGAACATAAGTAGAAGTGATTTGCGACGGTTGGGGTTGCTTGAGGATGAGAGTAGAAGAATGTTGTGGTTGGGGCTGCGTGACTCCTATTGGTTGAGAGACATGCAGGTGTGATGATATAGGAGGTGGCATATGTGGAGACCCTTGTTGCATGGCTACATACGTGTTCCCTGGATTGTAATTGGGTGGGAAACCTACGCGTGATGGGGTAACCAAGATTCCACTTGCGCTTGGGGTGGACACTTTGGGAGGTGGTTACACATTGGATCGAGCTAAGGTGGCTTGCTTAGCTAACTCTGCTTGACGTTGGAGGGTTTCTTGTTGGTTTTGATAGATTTCCATAGGAGTCAACAGTGGTGATACGGGCCTCTCCTCTGTTGGATTTTGAAAGAGGGGATTCCTATACTGTGAGCTTTGAGTAGGTAAGGGCGTAGTGACCGTGGACATGGTTTGCACCACTTGTATGGCTTCTTGGGTGTTGTTTCTCTCCTTGAGAGTGGACACATCAAAATCTGGAGGTAACTTGGCACCTTGCTTTGCAAGCAAGCGAAAGAAATGATCCTGGTTCTCACTAAGGATTTTATCAAAGGCAGCTATAGCTCTAGGATCTTGTATAAATTCATCAAGATCTTGCCCATCTTCTTGAGAGGATTGACCTATTTCAAAGTGTCGCTCTTCTTGAGATGGGGTTTGATCTATGACATAACGTTGTGGGACAAAATCTGGAGGCAAGCCTGTGGTATACTGCGGTGCATTTAGCAAAGGGGTTCTATCCTCATGAGGATTGCTTGGTTCCTCTATGTGCGGCATGTTTGGAGAGCTGATTGGTTTTGCCGCGGGTGTATTAGGAGTCACTTTGGGAGTAATGTTGAGACGACCTGATTGTGGTGTGCGAGGGGGTGACTTGTGCTTCTTAGGGACAACTTGCCTAGACTTCATAGTTTGCTGTAGCCTAGTGGTGACCATGGGAAATACTGAGGACACAATGTAATGCTGGGAATCTGTAAGATGCTTTGAAGAAATGGACAAACTCTGATGCACAAAGTACTGGACCAAAAGCGCTATACTGTTTGACCAGAGGTGCAGGACTGTGCTACCAAGAGTGTGCTACTGTGGGCCAGAGGCGACGGACTGAGCTGCCAATAGTGAGTTACTGCTATGCCAAAGGCGAGCTACAGTGACCAAAAGTGAGCTACTGTTATACCAAGGGCGCTGAAGTAGAGTTTTGCCAGAGGCAGGTTACTGCTGTCCAAAGGTGATCTACTGTATTACCAAAGGCGAGTTGCTGTAATACCAGGGGCGCTGAAGTAGTGTCTGATGTTTTTCAAAGGCAAGATTTTCTGTTTCTAATTGGATTGGTTTGGCAAGAGAAAACACAGCAAACAAGTGGTCAAAAAAGGCACAAGGACTGACACAACAGATAGTGTATGTTCAAGGCTCCAAACAAGCCCAATGTTTCCACAGGTCTAAGACAGTTGCAATCAATAACAAGCACTTTGTATCCCTAGAGACAAGGTTTCATTGCAGTAGATCAGCTCACAGCTTAATACTCCGTCAATAAAAATATCATTTCATAAAGGTGTCGGATATTTAGTATCTTTGCGAGAGACGATAGGTAGGGATATCTCACCCTCCCCTTGGAAAGCTCAAGTAGGTCACAAGAGCTTTATGTCCGAGGGAATACTATCTCTTCTCAAGGGAGCCAATGGTGAGTGTCTTAAGGGTTTAAATCGATTTCCCTTGCACTGATGATTACCGCAATGTTCGGAGGTAGGTCGGGTAGTCTCTATCTAAATTGGTTCTTAGTGACTTTGAGGGACCAACGCCTTACGAGCAATGCGACAAGCTACTAAAAGCTTTAACCAATCCTACTAAGAGTTTCAAACACTTCGCTCAATGTGAAAATCGTTTCCACAAAGGGCTAGTACACCTCTTTTCAGTTTGGCATCACAAGGTAAGGCTGACGTCGGTTAGGACTTGGCTTTCGCCTTATCCCTTTTATATAGCGGTTCAAAGGAAAACTCCGCTTAGGGTCGTCCCTTTTGGATGAATCGCAATCCAAAAGCAGGCCCTTCTAAAGGAAGTACAAAAAAAATGTAAAATCAAGCACGTCAAACAATGGTTCAATTGTCCCGTTATAAGAAAAATAAGGTGCAACTAAGCTATGCACACACACGATTGTAGTTGTAAATTGTCCCTTATGAAATGAAGTGTTTGGCATTCATGTCCATTGTCCCTTAGAAAATTGAGGTGTTTGTCCATACATGTCCATTGTCCCTTAAGAAAATCAATATGTTCCTAAGACTTAGATTGCAAGAAAAGATTTGTTCAATTACTCCTTTTAAGCATGCAATGTGTTTCTAAGACTTAGTAAGGTAAAACAAAAGGGTCTTCAACGCTCGTCCTGCATCAATATGTTAAAAACACCTATTGGCTCTGTGTGAGTAATAAGAAGCTGCAGCAATTCTGTTAGTTCCACCAAAAATTCACAAGTTAGCAAAAATAAATCAACTTTGACCAAAGGCGCTGAACAACATTACCAGAAGTGACCTACTGTGTTCCAGGAGCGCTGTAATGAAGACCAGAAGCGTCAGAGAATATAGCCAACAGCGTTGAACAATAACCAGAAGCGCTTCACTGTCGTTCCAAAAGCGCTGCGATAAATACCAAAAGCGTGTAACGATAATCACAAAAGCGTTGTAAAATATCTAGGTGCGCTTCACTGTGTAACCGAGAGCGCGATACTATGTGGCCAAACGCGCTGTTCTATCTCAGGTACATAAAATATTAGTTTTGTTAACAATAACCAGGTCAAAATAACTTTTCATGGTGGACCTATTATTCGAAGGGTGATATCTGATAGATCTGGGTTGTGTAATCTGGAAACTCAGAAAAAATGGATTAGACCAATAGATTAGCACCAGAAACAAGGATATTCCTAAATAAATCAGCTTAGGAGATATAAAAAAAAAATCAGGTTCTGAAAGACAAATATAACAGCTTGTCTGACAGAACGACAGATCTGAAATGAGAAATCACTGCAAACCCCGAATGAAGTCAAAAAACCTAATTTTAACCAAAAGCGCCTAATGACACCGCCAGTAGCGCTTCTCTGTTCTACTGATAGCGCTTCTCTGTGCTACCAGAAGCGCGGCCGTGCTGCCAAGGGCGCTGAACTGTTCCTGCAAAAGTGCTGTAATATACTGCCAGAAGCGCTGTGAAGTGCCGTAAGCACCGTGCCGTACTGTGTCTTCAAAAAAAAACAAATTTCTCAAAGAAACCAAGGGATTAGTGGGTCCCACCAGGCGTGCCAGAATGTGTATATGGAAAATCGATCTATTCTAAACTAATAAAAACCAAAAATCCAATAACATAAAGAAAACAAATTTAAATAAAAGCCATGACAAATAATCAATGCAATAAAGACTTTTACCGAAATCTGTATTATTTCCTTTGGATTGAATGTAGAATTGCTCAATGAAATTGCAAAGCCATAGCTGCAACAAGCAAGTGTAGTGCTCAAGAGATCAATGTCAAATGATCGTAAGGTTGCTCAATCGACGCGTTGTGTATGCTCGAAACTCTGTTAAGTATGCCTGAGAATACGATCGAAGAGAGAGACGTAATGAAGGAGATGAGGGGGGTTTATATAGATTTCGAGGAAGATCGATCAACGGTCCAGATAATTCAGAAGAATCAACAGAGGAGATAAGTTGAGGAATGTGCAACGAATGAGAAGAAGACATGTGTCTTGCTTTCTTTTGCATGAGAGGAGTTATCAAGAATAGAAGAATGAGTTAACTGAAGAGATAAATCAATTAAAAGAATAAAGCAATCAGTTAAGTGATTTAAAACAAGAAGAAGGGATTTGCATGAGAATAGAAGATATTTTGCTTTATTAAATATAGAAATATTTAATTGATGAGCAAGAAAGCTTGAGTTTTTTTAGAGATAACTCAAATTAGAAGAAAAAGCAATTTAAATAAACAATTGATTTATTTAAATTTAGAGAAGATATTTTGGAAGAAGTAATTAAATAATTGGAATTATTTAATTTAGAAGATTTGAAAAGCAAATTAAATAAATAAATTTATTTAATTGTTGTGCATGATTTTGGAAGAATAATTTTTGATTTAATTAAATAATTTAAGAATTATTTAATTTTAGATAAGAGGGAGTTTGTTGAATTAATTAAATAATGGGATTTATTTAATTAATGTGGAATTGAGATTTGAAAATAGGATAATGATTTAATCAAATAATTAAAAATTATTTAATTGTGGAAGAATATAGAGGAATTTAATTTAATTAATTAAATAAAGAGGATTTATTTAATTAATGTCGCAATTTTGTGATTTAGAAGAATTTGATGATAATTAATTAAATAATTAGATTATTTAATTAACGTTGAAATGCAGGTGATGAGACAGATAACGGAATGCAAGTGATTTGACGACACGGTCATTTTAGGGTGTCTACAGCAGGGATCTTCTGCGGAACCCACAAGGTCTCAGTAATCAAACAGAGATTCACAGGGGCCCACTAGACAAACTGGATAGCAACAGTCAGGCAGAACTCAGTCTGTACAGTTACAGGCTAGGGGCCCGTGCTATGTATGTGGTGGGGTAGGACATTTTGCCAGGGAATGTCCACAGGGATTTACAGCAGGAGGACAGCCTAATGCCGGAGGATCTAAGCTGACAGTTGGGGATGTGGTTAGATCTCACCACATGATGGCAGCGGTTGACAACTGCGAGGCCGAGTTTCAGACCCCCATCCTTGAGACTACGAATAGAGGTAAACGGGCAATTGGCTTTGGAGCCAATATGCATAATTGACTCATCGGACGCTAGGCCTTCGAGGGAGCTGGACCAGGTTAGGGCCCAGTGGGATAAGTACGATGTGGTCACTGCAACATGGAAAGATGCAACGAGACTGAAGACGCTTTACCCTCACCTCTTTGATGACTTCCAGGAGGAAGTACAATCTTAGGGGGGAGGATGTGAGGCCTACCCTTTTACACTACTGTTCATGAGACTATTTGCAGTGCTTTTGTTATTATTTTTATGTTAAGAGACTATTGATTTCCAAATTCTTGATTATTGAACCTATGTGATTTTAAGAAAATAATTGTGCAATGATATTAGATGTTGTTTGTAAGAAAATGATGAATGGATATGGAGCTGTATTATGATTTCAGTATGTTATATGGTAGTATGTTTAGTTATGCATGTATTTGAATTGCTTTGGCTATGATATCTCTATGAGTTATTGACTTCAAGTTTGAGTGTGCAGGTATTACTAATGAAACCACAATACAGGAGATCATCCCATATCCTTTATTGTATCCCTTGTGAGCCAATCTAGCTCTATGAGGAACTAAGATCAACCTCGTGTTTTAGAAAGTGTTGGATTGTTGTATTGTGTTAATATTGCATGAGGTTAAGGGCATAAGGGCTATTATCTGTATTACTTTTATTATGATAAGTGTTGTAAGTTGATGTTTTGAATCTTGTTTTAACTTTAATTCTTTTTGACCCTCTTCATTTGTTTTTATTTGACTCTGGGAGTCCTAACTAGGTTTAAAACAACCCTAGGTTATACCCCTTGGGTTTAGGGATCTTTTTGACTAGGTTAACCTTGGGTTAACTTCCATAGGGTCACTTCAACTTCAGGGTGAAGTAAAGTGACGAAATTGGAAGCATGGGGGACATGGGATGAGTGGAATCCACACTCATGCCCACTTCCAAGTCATGGAGCCACTCCATGATTCCCTAATAATGGAGTGCTTGTCTCCATGTGCCTCCTTTTGGTGGGATTCCCTTTTATGAGGGTGTTGTGTCACCCACTCTCTGTTATTTTAAGTTTTCTCATTTTATTTTATTTCTACATGTGGGCTTTAATGAGGGATCTTTTGAGTGGGGGTAAATTGTTTAAGTTCCACTAGAATAATGGAGGAATCATGGTGGAGTTGTTTATTGCCACTTGGAAAAATTAGTAAAATAGAAGAAAATTAGTTTTAAAAAGAAAGAGGATGAGGAGAGTAAGGAGGTTGGATCATTGAGGTGAAAGAAGGAGATTTGGAGAAGGAAGGAGAAAGGAGCTCTTCATCAGATTATTTCCATAATTGGGCTTTGGAAGGTTGGTGAACTAACCTATTCTCTTGTGTGGTCTAATGTTTGATATGCATGTTTGTATCTTGGTTGGTGAAAGAGTCTTGTAATGTCTTCTATGAGCTTTTCTGTTTGTTTTTGGGTTTTGTTTGGGGTGTAGAGAGAGCTCCTTCTAGTTGGAAGGCAATGCTCATCATGTTTAGGGAGGGGAGGTATGACCCTCCTCAGGTGTCATCTTGGTTCTGGTTACATGATATGCCTTGAGGGCTTATTGGCTTTGAGAGCCTGTTGGTTATCTTTGGCTACTTGATTCATTGGAAGGCTTGAGGCCTTGTGGAAGATTATATTGTTGGCTTGAGGCCTTGTGATTATGTTGGCTTGAGGCCTTGTGATATATTGTGAAAGGATGACACCTAGAGGTAGAGATTGTCTACTCCCCTACCCTCCTTGTACTCACCTAAGCTGAGACTTTGTTATGTGTGTCGACCTTGTGGGAGTGTGGATCGTTGCTTGGTTGTTGCTCTATGCTTGTGATGTGAGTAGTCTATCTTACCCTGGATATGAGGATGGTCTCCCTAGCTCGGGGGTGACCCTCTTGCGGGTCAAAGGTAGGGAGGAGAGCTAAATGGTAGTTGTTGTTTTCTCTGGATGTCTTGCAGGTTACTGTTGGAGCATGTAAAAGGATTTAAAGAAGTTTTACTTTGAGAAAGAAAATGTTTAGTCTCCCTATTGTATTGAGAGCTTGATCATCATTGTTTCATTATGTAAAAGTTGTAAAGGAGAAATGTTCTGTCTTGAGATTGTTGTAAAAGTGTTATCTTGGGAGTGAGGAGATAATCCTCCCTTATTATGTCTTTTTTGTGATTTTAAATAGTTATTACATTTCATCTTTTGTGGGAGTTGTAAGAAGGAAGTAATTCTTCCCTTAGGGTGTATGTGGGATGTGGAAATTGTTACAGTCATTTGTTCTTGATTGTTTAATTTGTAAGTTGTAAGAATTGTGTTGATTTGAATTCAGTTGTTCAATATTTAACTTTGTATTATCTAGTAAGAAAGTTATTTCCTTTTTAGTTTATAGATGATTCATTTTGCCTTGAAATGAAATTTAAACTTGAGATAAGTTGTAATGGGAAACAATCTAAATCGATTTTACTTGATAGAATTTCACAAAGGCAAATACAAGATTTTAAATGGTTAATATCTCTTTTTCATTTGATTAAATGATATATTAATTGTAATGTTGAGAACATTGTGAAAGAATTTTTACCATGACATTCGTTATATAAATTTACTTACAGAATTGTCTATATATTTATATTTATATCTACATTACTTTTAAACTTAATTGTGAAAATATGTTTAATCTGTATTTACATTCTTGTTACCAATCGTAATTGTGAAACTAATATAATTATAATAGTTCATTTTAATTGAAATTGTGAAAATGTGAAATATAGTTTAAGTTAAGTTATTGGATAGTTTAAACTACATGGAATTGTGAAATCTGTCGATATATATATATATATATATTAAATTTAACAAAGTGGTTAAATTATAATAATATATATTTATATATAAGGTATTTAACTAATTATTGGACTAATATAAATCAATTTAATGGTATCAATATATATTTCAATTAATTTTATTGAAGTGATTAAATTATAAATATATTTATATATTTTTAAACAAAAGTTTCATTGAGATTTAGACGCTATAAATTTAATGTTTGTTGGAGAAATAAAAATAATGATTAAAAATGTTTTTTTTTAGTTTGTTAAAACAAATAATAAAAATAAAAATAAATAAATAAATAACATTTGGTGGGGGTTTTAACCCCCACCAGAATTTTATACATCGTGGAGTGGGGAGGGGCAAAGCCCCTCCCACACCCCCGTTCACCGCTAGCCCCGTGGCTATCCCCCACACCCCTGCTCCATAGAAAACCCCTCCCGCCGACGCGCCACAGACACCACCTCCCCGCAAGTTTCCCTCCGCCGGCGAGCGCCCCTACCTACGACCACTTTCTCTGCTGCACATGAAACCCCACGTACGGCCCGGGCCATACTTCCCCCCCCACCGTAGCCAGAGACCATACCACCGCGCCTGCCGAATACTGCCCTCCGCTGCCCCCTTCACTGTGCTTCACACCCGCCACTTTCCTTCCATCTCCATGGCCTCGGCCTCCCCACCCTGCGACCTACGCTGAGACCTCTGTCGCCGCTGTGTCCCTGCCCTGCACACAACACACACACACACTAAGAAATTTAGGGTATTTAACCCTATTACATGAGTTGTAATATCATATTAATATTGAAAATAATACATGAGTGGAGAAGTGATTAAATTTTATAACAAGCCATTATATTTATAAATACATAAATATGTATATTTTGGTGATAGTGGTGTTCTTGTGATAGCCACTTATGGGGTATTTAATATATATATATATATATATATATATATATATATATATATATATATATATATATATATATATATATATATATATATATATATATATATATATATATATATATATATATATATATATATATATATATGTGATTAGTGAGGTGTGTTTGCACTCACCTATGGAGAGACTTACAATCCTACATATAAAATACATTTAGATGTATAGGTATATAAAAATTGGTTCATAAATAATGATTGCTTTACAAGGTTAAATATATTTATAAATTAAGAATATACATATGAAGCAAATTTGAACAATACTTATTGGAGCATTTGTAATTTTAAATTAACAAAATACTTATATATATAAGAGAACATTTATTCATTGGGCAAGGGGTAGTTTGAAACAAACTATATGTTTAAAAGGAAAAAAAAGAAATAGGTACTTAAACATGAAGTTAACTATTTATTTAAATGAAGAGACAATCTTTGTGTCAACAAATAAATAAAATCAATCATTCAATCGATGAGGGAAAACCGTGAGTTTAGCGTTAATGTGTTAGTAGGGGAATGAAACAAAATAAATAGATAAATGTATTGTAAGTTTCTATGAGGATGTGTTTTAAGAAAAGACATATGTATAAGATTAATCATTTAAGCATTGTGAAAGGGTTTTCTAGAAATGAAACGTATATATCAAAGAAAATATTCAAATATGTAAATAAAATTATATATTTAAGTCAAGGATAAATGAGACACATTATTTGATTGTTAAATTGAAGGGTCATCAGATTGATCCATAGTAGGAACCGTGATTACGATTTAAGGGCAATAAACCAAATGGTAGACTAAGTAAATGAGTCAAATTATTAAAATATGGATGAGGGAATGATAAAAGTAGATTAGTAAGTTTCTTTTTTGACATAAATCGAGATTAAACGACTAAATGCAAGTCACCTACTAGAGAATACCTAGACATTGTAGATTAAACCGACACCATCTTAGTGAACTTGATCGACATGCACATGTGTGTGTGGAATTTCTTGTTTCAGCAATCCACTTAGACAACTTAAACAGATGCACCGAACACTGTCACACGTGCGAGGGAGGATTTCAGAGTAGATAGGGAAAAAAAATTTATATTTCGTTTCATGACTACATGTCATGTGTGGACATAACATGCGTGTTTGTGTGTTGTGAACACATGTGAAATGTGGGCATGACAAGGTTTCCCATGGCCTAGGCCCCTCATAGGGCAGATCAGTTAATTCCACATATAGATCTAGGTTATCCTCTTTTGGATTCCTCTTGTCCTCCGAGAATGGATGACCTTCATGTACCATCTTGGCACGAACTTTATTATTTATGATCTAGGAGGCTAGAAAACTATCTAGGTTATATTTCCATTTATCCTCTATGATGAGGAAACTAAGGGCAGCTAACTTTCTTAACAAGAGGTTCTCTGCACCTCTAACTTCAAGTGTCATGTTTTTTCTAGCCCATGGGACATCATACATCTTCTTCTTTCTTTTCTTGTGGCCAAAATCATTATCAACCACAGATACTTGTTGGGTCACCTCTAAGAATACGACCCTAGGGGTCAATACTTTAAGCAATAGCACAGGTTCCCCACAGAAACCTTGGACTCTGATTATTGTATTATGCGCCCCAAAGAAGTAGTCATAGGGAATTGGGCAATTGGCTATAAAACCCCTTATACTCTACGTCATCCTATGTTCTACAGGCTCAGGGCTTAGCTAGCAGAAAGCAGGGGTGACAAAATGTTCCCAAAACTCATAAGGGTCATAGATTTCAGATAATACATGTGTCCATGTGGACACAGGGATGGTTTTATTATGACCAAAATCTGGGTCATACATATTTAAATACATATGCTGTACAAAAAGACCAAAGTTCTGATACAACATAAGATGAAACAGGAAAGAGGAATACCTGAATACTCACTTTGTTTTGAAATTGGCGAGCTTATCAATCATGGCAGCAACAATTTGTTCTAAAAAATCTAGCTGGTACTCTTGTGATTTATCCATAGTTTTCATTCTGAAAATGATTGCCAATTGCCAGTCATGGACTGTGTTATCCTCTTTCATTCCAAAAATGAAATCTATCATTGAAAGTGTCTCCTAAACATTTTGATTAAATTGTGCCTACCTAGTGGGTAGTGTGGGCATCTGAGTATTATCCTCTCCCAACTGCATCTCTGAATTTAGGAATTTTAATTTGTTATGTATATTTGCCCATGTATTTTGTAGTTTGGCAACAATTGGAAATGTGGCTGTTCTATCATACTAC
Organism: Cunninghamia lanceolata; assembly: GCA_027924645.1. NCBI lineage: Eukaryota > Viridiplantae > Streptophyta > Pinopsida > Cupressales > Cupressaceae > Cunninghamia > Cunninghamia lanceolata. The sequence goes on from BSBN01000738.1 coordinate 4,960,732, forward strand.
AGGGCCATCATGTCCCTTATGGCCTTGGGTATAATATTCACTATGAAAGGGCCCTGTTGGATAGTATTTGATGGTGCATGAAATAATTCTACACATAACTCGATTAGCTCGTGACAAGGGTGGACATTTGGGACGAGGAACTGTGCCAATTGAGAGGTCCATATCCTCATACCAAAAGTCTCGAACTGCCTATTGTTTGCCTGGAGAATGCACCTTTGATGTGCCCCCTCCTGGAGACCCTTGGTGTTCTTTTGAAGGGGCATGTCATATATGCCATCTGCATAGTCCTTCACTTGTTCTAGGTTGACAGATAACCCTACTTCAGGAACCCTTGTTCTTGGATAGGTTTTCCTTGGTTGCGTAGGTGCTGAAGCATATGATTTGTTCTTCAACAGTTTGTCCATTGACTCAAAAATTCTAAGTCCCTCTTGTGGTGACTGTGTCTCAGACATATCTGTATCTTTGTGAGAAGAATGTGGGAAATTTTGACACAGAAAAGAATGGAACTATTTTACCAGAGTGATACTTAGCTGAAAGGCACTTGCTAGGGACAAAGTTCAGATGCAACAGTGATTTAGAGCAGAAAGATAGAAGCAAATGATGGTTACACTTAGGACTTAAAACCTAGCTCATTGGGATTTATGGAGCTAATAAATGACACATCCCATCTTATTAATGACATTAATGCTGAGAAATAGCCAGTGTATCCTTTTAGGGATTGCTAAACAACCTTAGTAAATGCTAGGCTAAAAGAGAAGGGGATTTACGTTGCTGACACGTGTTCACCAAACACTTATTTGAAAGGGAAAGTGGGAAAAGAAAGCGGAAAAATAGAAAAAGGAGAAAAGGAAACAAAACTAACTAACTATGATACATGATGAGCCCTTCCTTAATTGAAATGCTTTAGAAAGATCCCATTTATTGGAATCTCTTCAGGTTCTCCATTCATGGTCTCTAGCTCAAATGAATTTTGTTGCTTGCAAGAACAAATTTTATAAGGACCCGTCCACAATGATTCAAATTTGCTGTGTTGACCTAACATGGCAGCTCTTTCATCCCATTTCAATACCAAAGAGCCAACTTCAAAAGTGGGATTAGAAGCCTTCTCATCAAACTAGTCCTTAACCATTTTCTGATGTTTCATTAGTGACTCATGTGCCTTTTCTCTTTTCTCTTGGACTTCCAACAGTTCAGCAAGTCTGACTTGCATGGGGCCATTCTCTTCAATTTCTCTTTGTTTTAACAATTGCAAAGCAGGGATCTCTAAGCTCAGTGGCATTACTGCAGGTTTACCATAAACCAATTCATAGGGAGACATTTTAGTCACTTGCTTTGATGTGATCTTGTCGGCCCACAATGTTGTATTAAGTAACTTATGCCATTCTCTATGATAATTAGTCCCTATCCTTTTTATGAGTCTGATAAGGTTTTTGTTAGTGGACTCTGCTAGACCATTACCTTGAGGGTAATAATTTGAAGAAGTCTTCAAATAAATCCCATTCCTTAATGTAAACTCAAATAATTTGGCTCCCAAAAATGCTTTAGCATTATCTGATATGATGGTATGAGGAGGACCAAACTGAGAAGTTACGCCTTCTAAAAATTCTAGTATGACCTTTTCCGTTGCCTCTTTGAGTGGTACTGCTTCACTCCACCTGGTAAGGTAATCTGTTGCTATGAGAATCTATTTGTGTCCCATATTTGACACTGGATTGATCATACCAATAAAATCTAAACCCCATTGAGCAAAGGGTTCATCCGCAACTATGGGACTTAGAGGCATTGCTGCATTTCTCCTTTTGCCGGTATAAAACTGACAACCCTGGCATTCCTTGACCAGCTGATGGCAATCTGTAAATAGAGTGGGCTAGAAATATCTTGCTTGTGTTACTTTGATTGTAGCGGTCCTTGCTAAAAAATGTCCACCTGAGGCTCCATGATGTAATTCATGTAGTATTCTTTGAGCTTCATCCTTTTCTATGCATCTTAAGAGTATACCATCAACATTCCTTCTAAATAAAATATGATCGATTAGTACAAAATGGATCCCTTGCTGCCTATAGTACCTTTTCTTATCATGGGAGAGCTCATTTGGGAAAATCCCATACTTCATAAACTATATCCTATTTTTGACCCAAGAGTCTTGATCAACCTCTTGGAGTTTCAATACATTTTCACTTTCTGTTTCTTCGGTCACTGTTCTTTCCATGTCTTGGGTCATGTATTGGCACAATCCTTTGCCTCTGACTAACTTGGTGGGTCTTATTTCTACATCATACTCTAGAATCTTTTTTATCCAATTGGCTCTTTTCTCAGTGATTTCACCCTCCATCATGTATTCTCTTACACTGGAGTGAGCCACTAATATCAGAATCTTATTTCCTATTACCAAATGTCTAAATTTTTTAAGGGCTTTTACCAGGGCATATGCTTACTTCTCCACAAAATTATATCCATACTCATATTCCCTAAGAGTTCTGGAGAAAAAGGCTATTGGGTGCTCTCCTTCCTGTTGATCATTTTTCTGAGTTAGAATAGCAGCAACACTGAATTCTCCCCCATACACATACATTATAAAAGCTTTAGAAAAATTTGGGTTTCTGAGTACTGGGGCTGTTGAAATGGCTCTCTTGACTTCTTCAAAAGCCTATCTTCCTTTTGTGGTCCATTTGAAAACTAGATCTTTTTTAAGCAACAATGTCATTGGTCTAATTAGACCTGTAAAATTAGATATGAATCAGCTAACAAAGTTAATTTTTCCCAGAAAGGATTGAATTGCTTTCTTGTTGACTGGTAGAGATAGGTTCATTATGGCTATGACCCTTTCTAGATCAATAAAGACCCCTTCCTTTGACACTATATGCCATAGAAGCTTACCCTGAGGTACAACAAAGATACATTTCTTGGGATTCAGAGATATTACAAACTCTTGACATTTCTTAAAAACAACCTCTAAATGGTCAAAATGATCTCTTGCATTTTTAGAAAAAATAGTGAGGTCATCTAGATAGATCAGAATAATCTTATTTATAAGTTCCCCAAATGCTACATCCATTGCACGCTGAAAAGTAGCCCCAACATTTGAAAGGCCAAAAGGAATTTTAGCATATGCAAATGTTCCCCACTTTGTAGTGAATGCAGTCTTATGCTGATCTTCATTTGCTAACCAAATCTGACTGTATCCTGAGAAACCATCCAGCAAGGAAAACCTTTCTGACCTAGCCACAATTTGTAAAATCTGTTCCATAGAGGGCAGGGGATAATGATCTTTCAAAGATGCTCTATTCAGATCCCTGAAATCTACACAAAGTCTTATGTCACCATTCTTCTTTCTTACATGCACTAGGTTTGATACCCAGGTTGAATGCTTAATTGGAAAAATAATCTTTGATTCCAGGAGCTTTTGTAGCTCATCCACCATTAAAGGTTCAATTCTAGGATTCACTGGCCTTTGCTTCTGTCGGACTAGTTTAGATCCTTCAGTAAGCTCTATGGTGTGTTGGATGATATCTCTATTATAGCCATGGAGGTCCTCATAGGTCCAAGCAATCACCCTATCATATTTATCACATGAAGCAATCAACCTTTCCTTTTCCTCTTGGGTTGTAGAATTACCAATTTTCAACTTTCTTCCTTCACTGATTTGAATCTCAGAATAATCTTCCTTATTTGCTTGAAACCTCCTCTTCTCTAGGCTTGCATCTTCTAGATCAAACAAATTTTCTAGGGTAATCATCCCTTTAGGGAGTTTATTTGATTTTAGCTAGATAATTTGATCACCATATGCTTCCTCAATTTTGGGATGTAATTGATCAACAAATTCACCTGATTGTTGTAAGAATGCAAGTACTTGAAGGTCATTGTCAAAAACTTGCCAATTTTGGTCATTGTCTAGAATTGTTGGTCTTACTATAACCTTAACTAACTCATTTTTAACTAGTAGATCACTTGCTGGGTCCAATTGTGAACTAATTTGTGTCATTCTATTTGCTTCAAAATTTTGGGCTCTAGGAACTACCTCAATATTGAAATCCTCAAAACCATCTATGAGGTTCCAAATCCTATGCTGATAGGATCTCATTCTTACATTTTTGGCTATTGCTTTTTCTCTGATTTGTTTTACCACTAGTTCTGAGTCTCCTTTTACTATCAGATTCTTTATTTCCTTTTTCTTTGCCAACATAAGTCCATGCACCAAAGATTCATATTCAACATCATTATTGGTATAGGCAAACTGAAAGTGAATGGCTCTTAGAATTTTCTCACCATTTAGGCAGTAAGACAAATACCTGCTCCAGCACCATTTTTGCTCCTAGCCCCATCAAAATTCAGGGTCCAGATTTCAGAGTCTCTTTCAAATTCTCCACTTTCTAATATTTCTTTCCTTCTAATATTAGGGATTTCTTAGTCTTCTTCAAAAATAACATAAGTGCCTAGACTAGTAGAGTCATAGTTTCCATAGGGATCACTCTGCATCATGGTTGATAGCTAATTGTTCTCTTCTTCTTGTTGGTCATTTTCAGTCCAGTCACCTAATTCCTCAACAAACACTCTCTCCTGTTTATTTAGCATGGCATGGGATGCTTCTAATTTTGGGGTTGGTTCATTTGTGATATGGTCTTTGGATAATGGCTCAGACAATATTTTCATCTTTGTCCCATATTTGGTTCTCAGGATGAGGTGTGACCAATCTAGTGACATGTAACCTCCTATTTTGCCTGTGAAATCTCTGGATAAGCATAAAGCAAACACAGGGGGAATATCTATGACTACCGCATCTTGATTGACAATTATATTGGGACAAGTATATAGTTGTAATGGAAGTTGTTTGATTTTTCCTATTGTTTGGACATATTTCCCATCCAACTGCATGACCCCTCTTGTAAGTGGTTCATACTTTATCTTTAAAGCATCTACTATCTGCTTTGGCATTACTGTAGTACTTGCCCCAGAATCTATCATTGCATTATGCAGTAGTTTTTTCCCAACTATTAGAGTCAAATAAAAGGAATATGGTTTAGATTTACCTACCTCAGGTGCATTGTTCAATAGAGCTATTGTTTTTAGAGGTATAGTATCTTTGGGCTGGAGTTTCCCTTTATCAATAGCTCCTCCTTTAGCACTAGTGTGTTTAGAGGCTTCTTGACCTTGCAGAGCTTCCTGCAATAGTGTCTTCTACTCGAGAATAGCTAACAGATCCCAGATTGATACGTGTGCTGGAGTTCTTTTCAGCTGGTCCACCACATTTATAGGTCCTAATGCTTGGGTCTTTGAATAATAAGGGTACCTTGTCTTTTCTAGAACCTATCCTGGGGCTACTTGATTCTACACAGACTGAGGCATGTCTTGCCTAGAGACTGGATTTTGATGATTTTGAAATGGAGGAGTTCTGATAATTTCATTATTAGTGACTTCAGGCTGCTCCATAATTCTTCTCTTTGATCTGGTATAGTAGTCTGATTGCACCAATGGTTTCTTTGAAGTAGATGCCTCATTCAAGAACACTGAATCTTCCTCTTCAATCCATGAAAATAAGGCATGTTCGGGGGCTATTTCCTCTTCTTGTTGTATGGACATCCCTTGCATCTGGGCCACCATTACTACATTTTAAACACCAAGGGACTGATATGGTGGAGTATTAGAAGTTGAGAACTGTCCTTCTAACCCTCTCTGTTTTGCTAGATTTTGCTGCAAATTACCTCTGGGACAGTCTCTATGCATATGGGCATTATTGCAGGGAAAGCACCAAGCATTTGTGTCATCTGCCAAGTTATTTTTCCCTGGAACTATTTCCCTATTGGGATTATGAGGAATAGTTTGTAGAGGTGTAGGGACAGAAACCAACTGGTTTGAGGGCTGATGATTAGTTTTCCTTTGAGGGCCTTGATATTGATTTAGCTGAAAGGGAGGTCTATTTCCTTGGAAACCTTGATAAGGGGGTTTTGAATAGGAATTTTGTTGTCTCTTTAGATTAATTATCTCATTTGAGAAGGTCCTAATGCAGAGTGGCACAAGGGAAGCAACACACAAAGGTTCACTCTATTGTCCTTTGCCCACTCACCCACTTCAACTAGCCTTCAACCAACCAACCAACTAAAGGCACATACAAGGCATATGAAGGATTTGATGTCCAGACTATTGTCCAACCCCTAAGGCTTCTCCAACGCCTTAAGATAGATCAACAAACACCTTCTATGCAGTTGGTTTGATCTCCAACTTCCCAAAACTCTTCAACCTATACCTTGACTAGTAAGGCTACTAGCCCTCCAAACTAGGTTTTCTCAACAAAACTTGACAAAATCTGATATGACCAGGCAAGCAAATGATGGTTTTAGATACACTCTATGGAACCCTATTAAACTCCCAAGTCTCCTATTCCAACTCTACTTCAGCAATCCAGAACACTCATTTGGTCTTCTAGGCCTAATTGATCAATTTAGGCTAGGTTACAAAGCAAGTGCTCAAAATTGGGGTCATAAACCTGGGGCAAGAACTTGGATCTCTTCTATGACCTACAAACAACTCACAAACCAACTTTCATTTGCCCACCTATCAGATTTTGTCATCTACATCAATAAATTGCACAATTCTGGCCAAATACATAGGAATACTTGACCTAGGGCATCAAATTAAAAATAGAAGACTACATTTTCAAACAAAAATCTTTTGGAATCTTATATTACATACCCCCAGCCTGCATTTCACCAGTTTTTGAGAATTTTCAATGGTGGAAATGCATTCTAGGGCCGGATTTCTATGGCTGCCCTAGAAAACAGGGTTTCTAGACCTGTTTTGAAAGAAAAATCTATAACTTTTGATCTCGACCACTTCAAGACCTCAAACTAGTTGCATTGGAACCCTGACTCCAAGATCTTTCAAAAAAATGTCATTTGCACACGTGAAAAGTCTGTACAGTCGGTACACAGTGAGAAAAATAGGAAAATTTGCTGTTTTCTGTAGTTTCAAAGCCCCAAAACTCCGTACCAGACCTCCTCTGCTGTACAGGAGTGAATTACAATTGTTTTTCACCTATCCAAGTTAGTTTCTAACTTCCAAAAGTAGATTCAACAGCCCAAACTAAGTTTTGAATCGGCCAATGTGTCATTGGCAACATTGGCAACTTGTTACACTATGGAGTTTTTGCATTTTCAAGAGGATGGCGAATAGGTTTGCTTGTCAAATGGAATCAAACTACCATCACACTCCTTAGACCATGCTAAAACACTAAGACAACTCAAACAAACTCAAAAAGCCAATATTAGACCTTCTAGGCCTAAGTGGCACAACTAGGTCCAAGTGGACTAAGAAGGATATGAGGTTTATAAAGTTACCCCAGACCTCTTGACCACACAAGAATAGACCTTCCAACATGGCTATGAAAAGCCTTATTACAAAACACATTAAACAAAAATCACAACCTTTCAAAAAAATGCAAACAAAGTGACTTTAGGAACCAAGGTGCTCCTAGGTGCCCTGCACCATACACCCACTGTCAAACAGAACTCAAGTCTCTTGAGTTGGAATGCTGTCAAATGTGAAACCTGCCTTCTCAATGTCTTCCTTGCTCATCCAAGTGGCATCCTCCTGAGGTTTGTTTAGCCACTTCACCAAATAGTCATGATAGGTGTGCCTTCTAGTTTGTTTTGCAATCCTCTTGTCCAAAATGTACTCAATCTGATTTGGAGATGAAGGAATGATTTCCTGGAGTGTCTGATCGGTTTGATCTTCTTCAATAGTAGTTTCAAGATCAGATCCTTTATAGGGATAAAGGTCTAAAATATTAAAAATTGGAGACAAAGCAATGCCATACGGAAGTCTGATTTTATAGGCATTTTCTCCACATTTCTTGAGCACTTCACAAGGCCCAATCTTCTTCATGAGTAGCTTGGTATGTTTACCTATAGGGAGCCTCTCCTTCTTTAGATGAACCATTACTAAATCACCTTCCTTGAACTGCAAATCCCTTCTTTTTCTGTTAGCAAATTATTTATATTTCTGAGAAGTGGACAGCAATTTCTGTTGTACTTGTTCATGGACATCTTTCATGACTTGAATGAAGTCTTCATCCAAGGCACTACTATTTTCTAGTCCTTTAACCTCCCTTAGTTCCAAAATACCCCTTGGGTGAGTGCCATAAACAATTTGGAAAGGAGACAGGCCGGTGCTTCTATTGACAGTGTCATTGTATGAGAACTCTACCTGAGCCAAAATTGAATCCCAACTAGCACCCTGCTCCTTGGTTAGGCATCTTAGGAGGTTTCCAAGTGACCTATTAATCATCTTTATTTGTCCATCAGACTGAGGGTGATAGGCAGATGATAAGGACAAATTTGTACCTAGTCTCTTCCATAGTGTCCTCCAAAAATGTCTAATGAACTTGGGGTCTCTGTCTGAGATTATGGACAAAGGTAAACCATGTAACCTAACTATTTCCTTGAAGAAAAGACCTACTATGTGTGAGGCATCATGTGTGGTTCTACATGGGATGAAGTGAGCCATTTTTGAGAACCTATCTACAACCACAAAAATGCTGTCATGTCCATTCTTTGTCCTAGGCAAACCAAGTACAAAGTCCGTACTTATGGAATCCCAAGGATTTGAAGGAATAGGTAGAGGAGTGTATAAACCTGCATTGGATGTATGCCCCTTTGCTCTTTGCCAAATTTGACAAGTTTCAACAAACTTCCTTACATCGGTTGGCAATTTTGGCCAAAAATAGTACCTCCTAACCAATTCTAGGGTCTTATCAATACCAAAGTGACCTGACATGCTGCCACAATGCTTTTCCCTTATTATATTCTCTCTAACAGATCCTCTTGGGATACACAACATGCTACCCTTGAAAAGATATCCATCTTGCAACAAAAAATCAGAAAAATCAGTATTATACCTTCCTGTCATGGCCTTGCAAGATAGGTATGGCTCTTTGAAGTCTTCATCTGCTGTATACTGATCTTTAATGGCATGAATACCTGTACTTTCCAACTGAATAGTTTGCACAACAAGATTTCTCTTGCTTAAGGCATTGGCTACCTTATTGGCCACTCCTTTCTTATGTTTTATGGAGAAGGTGTATGCTTGGATGTACTCCATCCACTTGACATGTCTGTGATTCAACTTTTGCTACCTATTTAAGAAGCTTAATGCATGGTTATCAGTAAAAACTATAAATTCCTTTGGCAATAAGTAGTGTCTCCATTTCCTCAATGACTGAACCATGGCATATAACTCTAGATCATAGGTGGAGTAGTTTTGTTTTGCCTCATTTAACTTCTCACTAAAGAATGCTACAGGCCTCCCATCTTGACTTAGGACTCCTCCAACAGCCCTCTTACTTGCATCACATTCTACCACAAAGACCTTGTCAAAATCAGGAAGAACAAGGACCAGTTTTTCTGATATTTTTTTCTTTAACAGTTCAAAGGCTTGGTTGGCCTCATTTGTCCATAAAAAAACACACATTTCTTGCCCCCTTTTATGGTGTCAACAAGTGGAGCACAAATGCCACTAAACCCTCTAATGAACTTTCTATAAAAGCTGCATAAACCATGGAAACTCCTTACCTCTGAGGCTGTTGTAGGTGTTGGCCAATTAAGAATGGCTGCAACCTTACTTGGATCCATTTTTAGGCTGCCCTTGGAGATGACAAACCCCAAAAATATCAACACTTCTTGTAGGAAGACACATTTGTCAAGATTGATTCTCAACTTCTCCTCTTGAAGCCTCTTGAGCACTTGATGGATATGCCTTAAGTGGTCTTCCTTGTTGTCACTAAAAATCAGTATATCATCCAAATATACAACAATAAACTTGTTAAGGAAAGGTTTTAGCACTTCATTCATCAATCTCATGAAGGTGCTTGGTGCATTTGACAAGCCAAAAGGCATAACAACCCATTCAAATAGTCCTTCATTGGTTTTGAAGGCAGTTTTCCACTCATCCCCCTCCCTTATCCTGATTTGGTGATAACCACTTTTTAGATCTATCTTGGTAAAATACTTAGCCTTACCCAAGCAATCCATTAAATCTTCTATTCTAGGCATTGGAAATCTATACCTGATAGTAATCTTGTTGATGGCCCTGGAATCAATGCATAGTCTCCATGTTCCTTCCTTCTTGGGTGCAAGTACTACAGGTACTGCACATGGACTAATACTCCTCCTGATAAGCCCTCTATCCAATAAGTCTTGGATTTGTCTTGCCACTTCAGCATTTTGCTCTGGGGTCAACTTGTAGGCTGCTTGGTTTGGTAGGGTGGATCCAGGGATGAGATCAATGCAATGACTAATCTCCCTCTTTGGTGGAAGGGCATCCTTTCCTTCATCGGCTATCACATCATGAAACCTTTCCAACAGTTCTTCCACTTCCTTTGGTCCAATCCTCCTAAGAGGTTGCTGCACTTTGACCTTCTTGGGATTCACATCCTTTGGCTTGATGACTACTGCAAAACATGACACTTTCTCTTCCTTGAGGTTAGCCAAAAACTCTTTTTCACCTACCAACATAACTGAACTAGAAATGACTTTCTCTTTGCAATCATCAATCAAAGGAGTCATTGTAAACTTTTCACCATTCTTGGACAAATGAACTACATTGTTCTTACCATCATGTTGGGCACTTGTGTCATGTTGCCAAGGCCTTCCAAGAAGAAGGTGGCATGCATCCATATCCACTATCTCACAAAGAACCTTATCATGATATTCACCTATCTTGAATTCAACCCAACATTGCTCTTTCACCACAATTTGTTGTTCCTTGGTTAGCCAAAAGACTCTATAGGGGTTAGGATGAGGCATTCTTTCCAATCCTAACTTAGTCACCATTTTATTAGAAGCCAAATTTTCAGAAGAACCTGAATCTACTATTACCTTGCAAACTTTTCCTTTCACCTTGCAAGTGGTTCTGAACAAGTTGTTTCTTTGGGGCTGCTCCTTGGTGGCTGGCATGATGAGGGATCTATTAAACATGATGCATTCTCCACTCTCAGGTGCTGCAGACGTGGAAGAGGATGTTTGGTAACTTGTGGTGCTTTGACAGTCCTCTTCTTGAAGGAGTTGTACTCTTCTTTCTTTCTAATTTGCAGCAGTGTTTCCCATCTTCTCCGGGCACCTAAAGGACTGATGTCTAATCTGATTGCAAGAGAAACACCTTCCAGTAAACACATTGGGACCTCTGCCCCCACTTCTTCCTCTGCCATTACCTCTACCCCTAAATTGACCCTTATCAGCACTATTTTTATCAGCCTGCCCTTGGCTGCCTTCTTGTGATCCGCCACCTTGGAATCTAGAGAAATTATCTCTATTTTGAAATCTGCCCCTGCCCCTAAAATTCTGACTTCCTCTGCCTCTGCTGCTACTGCCAAAATCCCCTTTTCTTCTCTGCTTATCCTCAATCCTCAGTGCCATTTGGAAGCACTTATGGACTGTCTCCGGGTTAAAGAGAGTTAATTCATCTTGAATGGAGAACTTGAGGCCATTAAGATACCTTGCAAGCTTCTATTTTTCATTCTCAGGCATCTTGGCTTTCAATGTCATCTTGTGAAACTCCTCTGTGTAGGTGCTCACGTCCATGTCCTTTTGTCTAAAGTTGTGCAACTTCTTATTCAAGTTGACCTCATAATCCTCAGGGACAAATTGCTTCTTGATTTCAAGTACCATCTTCCTCCATGTAGAGATAGGATTCCTATCATCTTCTATCCTTTCATTTTGAATAAAATTCCACCAACTCAAGGCTGGCCCTTTCATTCTTGATTTGGCAATCTTCACTTTCTAATTTTCTACCACTTCTTCACATTCAAAATAGTTCTCCATTGCCTCAATCCAATCAAGGCATTCCTCTGGATTCATCTTACCAAGAAACATAGGTAAGTCTGCCTTAGTGTCCTTCGTACTCAACTTTCCAAGTGCATCTAGGAATTGTCTCTCTGACATGCCTCCTTGTGGCTCTTCCATTGGCACTTCTTCTTCCTCATCTTGATCCTCTTCATCTAAATCTAATATGACTTCTGCTTCTTCTTCTTGCCTTTGTCTTTCTTCAACTTTTCTATCTCAGCCTCCATCCTTTTGTTCTTGGCTGCTTGCTCTCTCACTATCTTTGCCAATTCGGCATTAGTCACCTCTGAAGGAATTTCCTCCTCTTCTCCTCTATCTCCCATCTCTTTGATGGCTCTAATACCACCTGATGCAGAGTGGTACAAGGGAAGCAACACACAAAGGTTTACTCTATTGTCCTTTGCCCACTCACCCACTTCAACTAGCCTTCAACCAACCAACCAACCAAAGGCACATACAAGGCATATGAAGGATTTGATGTCCATACTATTGTCCAACCCCTAAGGCTTCTCCAACACCTTAAGACAGAACAACAAACACCTTCTATGCAGTTAGTTTGATCTCCAACTTCCCAAAACTCTTCAACCTATACCTTGACTAGTAAGGCTACTAGCCCTCCAAACTAGGTTTTCTCAACAAAACTTGACAAAATCCCATATGACTAGGCAAGAAAATGATGGTTTTAGATACACTCTATGGAACCCTATCAAACTCCCAAGTCTCCTGTTCCAACTCTACTCCAACAATCCAGAACACTCATTTGGTCTTCTAGGCCTAATTGATCAATTTAGGCTAGGTTACAAAGCAAGTGCTCAAAATTGGGGTCATAAACCTAGGGCAGGAACTTGGATCTCTTCTATGACCTACAAACAACTCACAAACCAACTTTCATTTGCCCACCTATCAGATTTTGTCATCTACATCAATAAATTGCACAATTCTGGCCAAATACATAGGAATACTTGACCTAGGGCATCAAATTAAAAATAGAAGACTGCATTTTCAAACAAAAATCTTTTGGAATCTTATAGTACATACCCCTAGCCTGCATTTCACCAGTTTTTGTGAATTTTCAATGGTGGAAAATGCATTCTAGGGCTGGATTTCTATGGCTGCCCTAGAAAACAGGGTTTCTAGACCTATTTTGAAAGAAAAATCTATAACTTTTGATCCCGACCACTTCAGGACCTCAAACTAGTTGCATTGGAACCCTGACTCTAAGATCTTTCAGAAAAATGTCATTTGCACATGTGAAAAGTCCGTACAGTCCGTACACAGCGAGAAAATAGGAAAATTTGCTATTTTCTGTAGTTTCAAAGCCCCAGAACTCCGTACTAGACCTCCTCTGCCGTACAAGAGTGAATTACAATTGTTTTTCACCTATCCAAGTCAGTTTCTAACTTCCAAAAGTAGATTCAACTACCCAAACTAAGTTTTGAACCGGCCAATGTGTCATTGGCAACATTGGCAACTTGTTACACTATGGAGTTTTTGCATTTTCAAGAGGATGGTGATTAGGTTTGCTTGTCAAATGGAATCAAACCACAATCACACTCCTTAGACCATGCTAAAACACTAAGACAACTCAAACAAACTCAAAAAGCCAATATTAGACCTTCTAGGCCTAAGTGGGACAACTAGGTCCAAGTGGACTAAGAAGGATATGAGGTTTATAAAGTTACCCCAGACCTCTTGACCACACAAGAATAGACCTTCCAACATGGCTATGAAAATCCTTATTACAAAACACATTAAACAAAAATCACAACCTTTCAAAAAAATGCAAACAAAGTGACTTTAGGAACCAAGGTGCTCCTAGGTGCCCTGCACCAGGTCCTTAGAATGTTCTTGACATCATCCATCTCAAATGGTTGAGCAGAGGTGGTTGCCCTAGCAGGTTGTTGAGGTACTAGAAATGAATACATGGACACATGTGGAGCTGTAAGATTAGGAGCTTATTGTGGCAAAGGTAGGGTAATTTTTGGGAACATGGGCATAGGAGGCCTTGGGGGCAATTTTCTAGCATCTATCAAGTTATTTTCGGCCTTGACTACTAACTCATATGCTTCTGGTAGTGTTTGACCTCCTAGAGACTGAATCATTACTGATATATTAGAGTTAAAAGCTTTGAGGTAGAACACAATAGCCATACTTGATAATGGCCTTGCTCTAGCAGGGATTCTATCCTAGGTCTTTTGAAATCTTGAGTTGAAATCAGTCATGGCTTCTTGTGGTGCCCTTCTGATAATGATTAACTATTGCAGTAGGGAAGATTTATCACTTTTCTCTTCAAATCTTGCAAAGAAAGCATCACAAAGCTGATCCCATCTGGATATTGTATTTGGAGCAGTCCAGAGCCTTTCCTTTGAAAGAAGCTGCCAGCAGTCTTATTGCCACATTTTGTTCAGTAATAACATGTACTGTACACACATCATATACATCTTGCAGATGCTCCCTAGGTGTCTTAAAATCTTCTCCACTGAACTTAGGTAGAGCCTTCAAAGCATTGGCTGGAATAGGATCCCAAGTTACTGGTGGTACTAGGAGGATACGAGGACTACCAATATTCCAATTTGCATAGTTCCTTGAAGGTATAGGTTCTCCCATATTTATTCTTTGTGCTACTGCAACCTGATTCACTCTTCTCCTTGGAGTAGCTACTAATGGTGGTAAAAGAATGCCTGGATTAGTAGCAGACTGAGCTCTTGTTGTAGGTCCACAGCTTTGGCTCCTTGTTACTCTCTAGCTCATACGATCTTGACAGAAACTTCAAGAAAGGTCCCACCGGGCGTGCCAAAAATTGTTGATGTATAAAATTGCGTAGGTTCTAACACCAACATGGGAAGTTTCAAGAAGGTGGAACTTGCTACTTGAAACTATTGGATCTAGGGCATACAACTGAGAGGGGGGGTGAATCAGTTGTATAAAAACTTGCTCTTACTTTAAACACTTGATTCTTCTTTATTAACAGCATATCAATTAATCATCCATGAAAGCATAATGCATAAACATAAGAGCAGATAAACATCAACACATTGAACACCAAGATTTTGACGTGGAAAACCTGGTTAAGGGAAAAACCACGGGGTGATTAACCCAAGGATTATTCTCTGTTAGAATAATAAGAAAAATGAATGGCACATGCCAATTAGGGCTCACTGCCCGAGCACACTACTCACAAAGAGGCACACTGCCTACAAGGAGACACACTGTCTACAAAGTGATGAGAATCACAATCTTAAACTGGAGAATGACATCTCTACCATGTCCAGATCAGTTCCATTTAAGCCCAAAAACCCTTGCTCTGCCTTTCGCACTTCTCTTCGCTATGCCACACTCATCCACACAATCCACACTTCAAAATGAGTTCTCAAACACTTATTTATACAAGACATTGACTTAGGAACAATCATCTAAGTTAGCAAACATCACAATAACATTTGCAAGGCGTGTAGAACATCCGGTCGGCCTGTTATAGGAAGAACACCAACAACTAGTAGCCATAACATCAAATCCAATTCTAACTTCAATGCGGACTACCAACACGAACTAGATATGATCCAATGATCATCATAACCTTCCCTGAATCATCAAAAACATCCGCACTTCATCAGCTTACCAGAATTCTTCTCTTCATCATCCGGTACTTCAAGAACACAGTCTGTCGCCACTGTCACAATGCAAAAGGTACTTCCGAACCTCAAAATCATACACAACTTGAGATGACACATCACAAGGACATCCTAAACACTCCTTCCAATCTGCAGATTAGGATAATACAATTCCGGACCTCACCGAACCTTTCTATGATCCTCTGTCACCTCTGAACACTTACCGGAATCGGTTCCACACAGATAGCCACAACTTCTTCAGATCTTCATACGGACCTTTGAAATCTTAGCTGAAGCATCTCAAGACTCATATCTACAAACCCTTTAATCCACATCCTCTGGTTCTCAACCTATACAGTACATTTGCCTTCTTCTCATCACTGTTCTTCACTGTTCTGGATGGAGACTAATTTCCTCAATAACAACAGCACACAACTCATCCAAACCTTCTTACTAATGCAATATGAGTAAGTTGACATCAATGACAACACTGGTTCACCTCATACTTGCAACAATCTCCCCCTTTGTCATTGATGGCAACATATGATGTGAAAAACCATCAAGACAAGAACTTCTCCTTTCTGTCACAGCTCCCCCTATCAACAACTTTTCACATGTCTTCTCTTCCTTTACTGCTCCCCCTTTTGATCATCAACCACTTGTTTTTCACATGTCTTCTCTCCTCCTTTGGCATCAATGGCAAAGGGCTCATACTTGCAATTTTCATACATCAGAATCATACCAGCTACTCCCCCTTAGTAGCAGCTCCCCATCATCAATCCGGATCACAAGATATGACTGTGATATCCACCGGACTGATGCACATCAGTGCATCCTAGTGCATCATTGGAGGGGCCATGACCCCTAACTTCTCTCGGAGATATTCGAAAGAGTCCTTGGGAAGAATTTTAGTAAAGATATCTGCAATCTGATCCTTGGAGGGAACATACTCCAATCTGACTTCTTCCTTGTTCACATGTTCTCTCAAAAAAAGAAACTTGATAGATATGTGCTTAGTCTTAGAATGCAATACCAGATTCTTAGAAATATTAATTGCACTTGAATTATCACAGAAAATTGTGATAGGCTCCTCATATTCAACTTTAATGTCTCTTAGCATCTACTTCATCCATAAGATTTGAGTGCAACTACCTGCTGCTGCAATGTATTCTGCTTCAGTTATAGACAGAGATATTGCATCTTGTTTCTTGCTTAGCCAAGAAACCAATCTCTTCCCCAAAAAGAATGCTCCACCACTAGTGCTCTTCCGGTCGTCCATATCTCCTGCCCAATCTGCATTTGTGTATGCATGAAGAGAGAAATCTGGATCTCTAGGGTACCAGAGACCATACTCAACTATTCCTTTCAAGTACCTAAAAATTCTTTTGATTGCCATAACATGAGATTCTCTAGGATCATCCTGGAATCTTGCCATAAGACAAACAGCCTGCATTATATCTGGTCTAGTCTAAGTGAGATACAACAATCCACCAATCATTGATCTATACTTTATCTGATCTACCTTTGGAGAGTCATCATCTTTTCTCAACTTACATCCAGTTGCCATAGGAGTGTTCATTGGCTTTGAATCTTCCATACCAAATTTCCTCAACAATTTTTTCACATATTTGGTCTGAGAAATGAAGATCCCTTTCTTTGTTTGAGTAATTTGCAGACCCAAGAAGAAATTCATTTCACCAAGCATAGACATTTCAAACTCACTTTTCATCTAATTTGCAAAAGTTTTGCACATACTATCTCTTCCTCCAAAAATGATATCATCCACAAACACTTCAACAATCAAAATGTTTTCATGATCAATTTTGAAATATAAGTTACTGTCAGTAGTGCCTTTGTTGAATCCAATCTGCATAAGATGCTTATCCAACCTTTCATACCATGCTCTTGGGGCTTGCTTCAATCCATATAATGCTTTCTTCAACTTGCAAACCATATCATCATTATTAGACAATTGAAATCCATCCGGTTGTTCAATGTAAACTTCTTCTTCTAGATCACCATTTAGGAAGGTAGACTTGACATCCATTTGATATACTTTGAAGTCTTTGAAGGCAGCAAATGCAAGAAATAATCTGACTGCTTCAATTCTTGCCACAGGTGCAAAGGTCTCTTCAAAATCAATTCCTTCTATTTGAGAGTAGCCTTTGACGACCAATCTAGCTTTGTTTCTGATTACTTCACCAGCTTCATTCAGTTTGTTCCGGAAGACCCATTTGGTTCCAATCACATTCCTGTCTCTAGGTCTAGGAACAAGATCCCAAGTACAATTTTTCTCAATTTGCATCAATTCTTCCTCCATTGCTTTGGTCTAGTTTTCATCATTGTAAGCTTCATTTACTGTCTTAGGTTCAATCTTTGAAATCAGACAGTATTCATTTGAATCTTGAGCAATTCTTCTTCTTGTTTGTACCCCTTTACTTTTGTCACCTATGATCTGATCTTCAGAGTGATTTAGAGTTACATACCTTGGAACTTTGGGAGTTTCTTGCACTACTAATTCTTGATCAGGCTCATTCAGACAAACTTCTTCTTCCTGATTTACCAGATCAGTCTGGATCTGAATTTCAGAGGAGGAAGGAGCTTCTTGCACCAGAGGATCATTCTGATCATCTTCATCACATTCATAGAACCTTGAGGGCTTCTCAATTCCTTCATCAACTTTCATATTAGTACTTTCTATCATCTTCCTCAGTCTCTTATTGTAACACTGGTATGCTTTGCTTTGAGTGGAGTAACCTAAGAAAATTCCTTCATCACTTCTAGCATCAAACTTTCCTAGATCTTCATCTCTTTTAATATAACACTTGCTACCAAATACTCTAAAATATCTCACAGTAGGAGTGATGCCAAACCAAAGTTCATAGGGGGTCTTACCGGTATTGTTTCTCATTTGAACTCGATTGAGAGTGTAGACTGCAAAGCTAATAGCTTCTTTCCAAAACATCTGAGGAACATTTGCTTCCAACATCATTATCCTGGCAGCTTCTTGAATGGTCCGGTTCTTTCTCTCAACTACTCCATTCTGCTGTGGAGTCCTAGGAGTAGACAACTGTCTCTTTATACCTTGCTTCTCACAAAAGTCAAGGAACTCACAGATGTAAATTCACCACCTCTATCAAACCTTAGACATTTTAGTTTCAATCCGGTTTGATTCTCTACCATAGCTTTGAAGATTTTGAACTTCTCAAGGGCTTTTGATTTCTCTTTTAGGAAGGTAACCCACATCATCCGGGAATGGTCATCAATTAGCAACATGAAATATCTATCACCTTGCAGACTCTTGATTCTTGTCGGACCACAGAGATCAGTATGTACTAATTCCAACAATCCGGTAGAGGACTGATCTTTGCTTTTGAAAGAGGCTCTGCTCTGTTTACCTAGCTGACATTCTTTCCACAAACTATTTGTAGGTTTCACCAATTTTAGAAGATCTTTTACAGCCTGAATATTGCTTATCTTGATGATGTTATCAAAATTTACATGACACATTCTTCTATGCCATAACCAACTCTGATCAACTTGAACAAACAGACAACTTTTATTTGAACCAACTAGATGAAAGATATTACTTTTTGTTTGAGCACCGGATGTAATTTTAGTTCCGGAGCTTGTAAAGATTCTGCATTTTCCATTCTTGAACCGGAGATCATAGCTTTTGTCCACTAACTGACCAACACTGAGAAGATTGTGCTTCAATCCTTCAACATATAGTACATTACCTATTTTGCTCTTTCCATCAAAGGAAATAGTCCCCCTACCTCTGATTCTGCCAGCAGAATTGTCACCAAACTTTACCGTTCCTCCTTCACACCTTTCCAAATCTAAGAACTTATTCTTCTCACCAGTCATATGGTGAGAGCATCCACTGTCAATAACCCAATCATCCTTTTCTTCCACTTGAGCAACCAAAGCTCTTTCCACAACCTTGTGATTGACAGATTCAGAGGATATTGAATCTTCTTCCTTGATGGCAATAAACACCCATTCATTTTCAGATTTGCTCCCTAGTTCTGATTCATCATCTGTTACTCCTTCATTGTCATTTTCTTCATGAACATAATAACAGTTCTTTTAAAACCTTTGTCTGTTAGTATTAGACCTTGCAGATCTTTCTAGATATCTTGAAGCAAAATGACCAATCTTATTGTAGTTGAAACACTTAAAGGGTAGTTTTCCTTCATACTTACTGGATCCTCTTGGTAGTCTCTTTGCAATGAGGGCTTCAAGTTGAGCTGTTTCTGCTTTCTCTTCTTCCATGTCTCTTCTTGCTTGATCATACCATGACATCTTCCTTGAAGAGTTTTCTCCCAGATCAAATCTTTGTTTGCCTTTCACATAGGCACTGGCTTTGATAGTAGATTCAGTCTTGGGAGGATCATCTCCAAACTCGGTCATTTCAAATGTAGCTAGTTTGCTAGCCAATTGTTCTCTTGTGACAGTTGTGTGAGCTCTGAATTCATCAATGGCAGCAACCTTGATTTTGTAGGCAGCAGGAAGGGATCTGAGAATTTTGCAAACAATCTCATTTTCATCAAAAGTTCCACCAGCATTTCTAATTCCACATACTAGCTCATTCACTCTTGGCATAAAAGTAGTGATGTTTTCATCTTCTCTCATCTTCAATCTTTCAAATTTCCCTTTCAAACTTTGCAACCTTGCACCCTTGACAAACTCATCTCCTTCATACAGAACTTCTAGTTTAGTCAAGATCTCATATGCAGTTGGTAGGTTGATAACATTTGAGAGATCTGAGTCATTCAATGCGCTTAGAAGAGCTTCCTTGGTCCGTAGATTGTTTTCAGCATCTGTGATTTCATTCAGAGTTGTCAGACCACCCTGTGGAGGTACATATGGTTTTGAGACCATGGCCAAGTATGCTTTTCCCATACACTCCAAGTGACATTTCATGCGACCTTTCCAGAGAGTGAAGTTGGTTCCATCGAACTTCAGACTATCCTTCTTGTATGATGACATCCTGGATCTCCTCAAGCGGTTAAGCTTCTTTCAGAGGAACTTGGCTCTGATACCAATTGTTGGATCTAGGGCATACAACTGAGAGGGGGGTGAATCAGTTGTATAAAAACTTGCTCTTACTTTAAACACTTGATTCTTCTTTGTTAATAGCATATCAATTAATCATCCATGAAAGCATAATGCATAAACACAAGAGCAGATAAACATCAACACATTGAACACCAAGATTTTGACATGGAAAACCCGGTTAAGGGAAAAATCACTAGGTGATTAACCCAAGGATTATTCTCCGTTAGAAGAATAAGAAAAATGAATGGCACATGCCAATTAGGGCTCACTGCCCAAGCACACTACTCACAAAGAGGAACACTACCTACAAGGAGACACACTGTCTACAAAGTGATGAGAATCACAATCTTGAACTGGAGAATGACATCTCTACCATGTCCGGATCAGTTCCATTTAAGCCCAAAAACCCTTGCTCTACCTTTCACACTTCTCTTCACTATGCCACACTCATCCACACAATCCACACTTCAAAATGAGTTCTTAAACACTTATTTATACAAGACATCAACTTAGGAACAATCATCTAAGTCAACAAACATCACAATAACATTCGCAAGGCATGTAGGACATCCGGTCGGCCTGTTATAGGAAGAACACAAACAACTGGTAGCCATAACATCAAATCCAACTCTAACTTCAATGTGGACCACCAACACGAACTAGATATGATCCAATGATCATCATAACCTTCCCTGAATCACCAAAAACATCCGTACTTCATCAGCTTACCAGAATTCTTCTCTTCATCATCTGGTACTTCAAGAACACAGTCTGTCGCCATTGTCACAATGCAAAAGGTACTTTCAGACCTCAAAATCATACACAACTTGAGATGACACATCACAAGGACATCCCAAACACTCCTTCCAATCTGCAGATTAGGATAATACAATTCCAGACCTCACCGGACCTTTCTGTGATCCTCTGTCACCTCTAAACACTTACCAGAACTGGTTCCACACAGACAGCCACAACTTCTTCAGATCTTCATGTGGACCTCTGAAATCTTAGCTGAAGCATCTCAAGACTCATATCTACAAACCCTTTAATCTGCATCCTTTGGTTCTCAACCTATACAGTACATTTTCCTTCTTCTCATCACTATTCTTCACTGTTCCAGATGGAGACTGATTTCCTCAATAACAACAGCACACAACTCATCCAAATCTTCTTACTAATGCAATATGAGTAAGTTGACATCAATGACAACACTGGTTCACCTCATACTTGCAACAGAAACAACCTCCATATTTTAAAGAAGCTGGCTCTTCTCTATTTCAATTAGGTTTTGAGCAAAGGGAAAGAAATTAATAGAATTACAGATACAATTAAACAAATCTAACTATGGCGATGCGCCTGAGTAAAAAGTATCCCTTCAATTCAAGTACAGTGAAGCTATTCTCAAGATATAGTTATATTAAAGAGCAAGTACTGTATGATTAACATAAATAGATAGAATGAATATTATCAAAGGCTTACAACCAAACACTTTGCAATGACACAGATGATATCAACCAAGGCACAGAACATAGTTCTTCTTATTAATCTTCTAGCAACATAAAAGGCATAGATACATGCACAGATGCATTAACTTTCTTATCAAGAACAACAAAATAAAGGCAAAATGACATAAACTAGTCACAACAAAGTCTCTGACTCCTTTTTTAGATTTCTAACTAAAACTTATCAAAGATCAATGAATCTATTCTCTGAATGTCTATATCTATTACAAATACTGCATATTTATATTCATAGATCTGACCCAAGATTATCTATAATGACCAAATCCTCAACGGCCCAATGAAATTGAAGATTACTGGAAGTTCCTGGTGGTTATGATCCTTTAAATCTACAATGGTCATCCCTCCTACATGCTCATTGGCTGGGGCAAAATATTATGTGGCACACCTCCTATATTTGAGACACAGACACATGGCGAGACCCATGCACTTATAACTAAAAGGAAATATGACAGATGGTAGCGTCCACATCAAACTTAGAAACTCCTGTCTTTTCAGAAATCAACAGGAAAATGACACTTGTCGCCTTCCCCAGCCTCCAAAAAATGATACGTGTCTTCTGCCGCGGAGCCCTTAAAACCTGTGTCTTTTCTACTCAGGCGACCTCCTTTTATGACATCTGTCGCAACCCACTTTACTCATAAAATGAGACACAATAATGATGGGACCCACAACCTCGGTGCTCACTACCCTTAAAGGGAGAAAACTGGGATAGATGACAGCCTCCGCGTACACGCTAGCTAACACGTGGTAACTTCCACAACACTGCTGAAACAAATAAAACATTTGAAAGGTCCCCATGGAAGCTGACACTTGGCGCAACCAGCACAAAATTGTGATTCAAAAAGTTTCTCGCTAAAAGAGTCATGAACAAATCAACTCCTTCTCCATGACCACCATGTGGCATCCTCTACAAGCTTGAAACTTGAAACATTGCTATGGCCCACCATCTTTATACTGGCATCAACATGATATGGAAAGAAACACGCAACATCATCTACAACAAACTTAAAAGACACATGGTGCCCTTCGTACAAAATGTAGAAGCTTTTGAGACTACCTCCGCAAGTGACACATGGTGACACCCACAACATTGCTGAAAGAAAATAAAACTTTTTAAACTTGCTACATGGCGTGCTCCGCATAAAACTTAATATTTGAAACATTGTTGTAGCTTTGACTATGGCTTTGACACTTGGTGTATTCCACACAAAATATTTGTAACCCGCACAACAATATTATAAGACCTGCGAACTAAGCTGCAATTGAAACAAAATGTAGAGTTTTTTACACTCTACAGTGCCATTAGGCTTAAAAGATAAGGAAATGCTTCCGCAAGTTTCTCCTTCAGCTGATTATCAGAGACTCTCAGTATTCTCTATTCTAAGAAAATAATCGATCTTCTGATAGTGATATCTTTCTGGTAATGATGTGCAGATCTCTAAATTCTGGATATGATGTAGATGAATGAATGTAGATGCTAAGTCCAGCTTTGCAAGGTTTGAAATGCAACTAGACCCAAAATATAGAAACTACTTCTGACTGAACTACCTGAACTGAACTGGAAAATGAAAGAAACAAACTGAACTGCAAACAAACTGAAATGCAAATCTTTTTTTGGTTGATGCAAGATTGCTCTTGAACCAGAGATGCTCCTACATCAGACATTCGGGATTATTGAAAAAGTGAGTCCCTCACTTTGGTGGGGCTAGGGGAGAACCAAGATGGTCCACCTCCGCCTGAGAAATCCATTATGAATCTTCTTTTGGTCTACCTTTCCACTTCATAAGATATTCTTTGTATTGGCTTCCTCTAGTGTTGCGTCCAACTTTGCTATCCAAAATGTCTTCAATTTGCTCTGATGCTTGTTGTGGTAACTGCTTCTTTAAGTATTCTTCCATGCTGTCACTGAACTCTGTTTCATGATACTGATATAGGTCTGCAATGTTGAAAATAGGTGATATACCCAATGTCTTTGGTAACTCTACTTCATATGCATTTCTTGAATCAAACTTTCTGAGTATCTTACAAGGTCCAAAATTTTTCATCTTCAACTTGTTATATGTCCCAACTAGAAATCTTTCTTTTCTCAAGTACACCATCACTTCATCTCCCACTTCAAATTCCTTATGTCTTCTTTTCTCATCAGCCTTTTCCTTATACTTACTGTTCATATCCTCCAAACACTTCTTCACTTGATTATGCACTGTCTTCATATGATCTACAAATTCTTCTACTTCTACACTCCTCTTTTCCTCCATACTGACATCTCTCAATTCTATAACTCCTTTAGGGTTTACTCCAGTCACAATCTCAAAAGGTGTTCTTTTGGTACTCCTGTTCACTGAATTATTATATGCAAACTCTGCTTGTGAAAGAATCAAATCCCAACTTCTGACTTTCTCTCCAACCAAACATCTCAACAAATTTCCCAAACTATGGATGAAAAATTGAACTGAACTTCAAATCTATCTTCATCTTCTTCCAAAGTGTCTTCCAAAAGTATCCAACAAACTTTGTATCTCTATCTAAAACTATACTCTTAGGTAATCCATGCAATCTCACAATCTCCTTGAAAAATAGGTCAGCTACATGCACTGCATCAGTTGTCTTCTTACAAGGTATGAAACGAGCCATCTTTGAAAATATATCAACCACTACAAATATAGAATCATGTCCTCTCTATGTCTTAGGAAATCCCATCACAAAATCCATACTTATATCTTCCCAAGGTCTCTCCAGTACCGTCAAAGGTTTATACAATCCAGTATTCTGACTACCTCCTTTTGCAACTTGACAAACTCTACAACTGTGCACAAATCTCTGAACATCCTTATGAATATGAGGCCAAAAGTAGTTTTCACTCACCAAAGCCACTCTCTTATCAATGCCAAAATGTCCTACTAATCCACCAATGTGTTTTTCCTTGATTAAATTATCTCTCATTGAACTTTTAGGTATGCACATCTGATTTCCTTTGAACAACATATCTTCTTGAATGAAATAGTCTAACCACTTACTCCTATCTGTCACAATAGGCTCTCTACATGCTTTCCAAGGTTCTGCAAAATCAGTGTCTCCCTCATACATGTTCTTGACTTCATCAAAACCCAACACTTCAACTCTCATCTCTGTCAACAAGTTTCTTCTCCTATTTAAGGCATCAACAACTTTGTTTGATTTTCCACTCCTATGTTTCAACACAAATGTACAACTCTGCATGAACTCTACCCACATCATATGTCTTTGATTCAACTTACCTTGACTGTTTAAATATTGCAAAGCTTGATGATCTGTAGACAACACAAACTCCTTAGGCAAAAAGTAATGTCTCCACTTCTTCAAGGCTTGAATTATGGCATAGAATTCTTGATCATAAACTGAATATCTCCTCCTTGCATCATTCAACTTCTCACTAAAATATGCTACTAGTCTACCTTCTTGACTTAACACTTCTCCAATTTCATTTCCACTTGCATCACAATCAACTTGAAATACCTTATTGAAATCTGGTAATGCCAAAATAGGCTGCTCTATCACTTTCTGCTTCAACAACTCAAAACTTTTATCTGCTCTAGATGTCCACTTAAAATCCTTCCTGTCACCTCGCATTGTCTATGTCATAGGGTTACAAACTGAACTGAAATTTTTTATGAACTTCCAGTAGAAACTAGCCAATCCATGAAATGATCTAACTTCTCTAATGCTTTCCAGTGTAGCCCATTCAATAATTGCTCTTACTTTCTTAGGGTCCATCTTCAATCCTTCCATAAAAATCACAAATCCCAAGTATACTAGCTCTTCCTTCATGAAACTACACTTTTTGATGTTTATCAGCAATTTCTCTTCGCTCAATCTCTGCAAAACTTGTCTAATATGCCATAAATGTTCCTCTTTTGCTTTACTGAAAATCAGAATATCATCCAAATATACAATCACAAACTTACCCAAGAATCTCTTCAAGACTTCATTTATCAACCTCATGAAAGTACTCAGTGCATTTGTTAATCCAAAGGGCATCACTAACCACTCATGCAGTCCTTCATTTGTCTTAAAAGCAGTCTTCCATTCATCTCCTTCTCTGATTCTAATATGATGGTATCCACTCTTCAAGTCTATCTTTGTGAAATATCTTGCTCCACTCAAACAATACATGATATCATCCATCCTAGGTAAAGAAATCTATACTTAACTATGATCTTGTTTATTTCTCTAGAATCAGTACACATTATCCATTCTCCATCCTTCATTGGTACTAACACTATAGGTACTGCACAAGGACTCAAGCTTTCTCTAATCAAACCTTTCCTCAACAACTCTTGTATCTATCTATTCAATTCTTCATTCTCTACCGGTGTCATTCTATGTGCTGCTTTGCTAGGCAAACTTGCTCCCGGTATAAGATCCATGTGATGACTGATACTCCTTATAGATGGCAATCCTTTAGGTACATTGTCTGATAGGATGTCTTCATACTCTCTTAGCAATTCTCTTATCTCCTCCAGTTGTGATTCTTTAGTCTTTTTCTTTAATGTTTTAGGCTTCTTAGGAATCAAGGCATAACACATATTCTCATGTCTCAAACCATCCAGGAATTTTCTTCCATCTACCAAACAGATTCTAGCATTTCCACATACTTCACTCTTAGGATCATCCTCCAAAGGAATCAAAATAATTCTCTTTCCATTTGTTGCTATAGTGTATGTATTCTTTCTCCCATCATGCATAGCTTCTCTACCATACTGCCGAGGTCTACCCAACAATATATGACAAACATCCATAGGCATAATATCACACAAGACTTCATCATGATAAGATCCAATATGAAATTTCACCAAACATTGTTCACTCACCAGTACCTTATGATCATCCTAAATCCATGCTATCTGATATGGCTTAGAGTGCTTCAATCTTTCCAACTTCATCTTAGTTACCATCTCCTCTAAAACTAGGTTATCTAAACTACCACTATCAATTACAACTTTACAACACTTACCTCCAGATTTGCATCTTGTCCTGAATAAAATTTTCCTCTACGGTGGTTCCTCATTTGTTTCTTCTTGGAATAGTGCTCTCCTCATCATAAGTGATTCTCCCTTCTCTGGTTTACCAATAGAACTTGGTGATCCAACAGGTTCCTCTTCAACATAAGTTGCTCTTCCACTGTTCGTTGTCCTCTTGTTTGTACTACCTTGATTACATTCATATGCGCTATGTCCTTCACCTCCACACTTAAACAAGTATCTCTGAATGTTCTCTTATCTAATCCTCTTCCTTCTCTTTTGTATCCTTCATTCCGGTATGTACTAGGGTTTCCTCTTCGGTAGTAATTTATGTCATCTCTTCAGTATGCATTTGTATCTCTGTCATCCTTCTTAAATGGCCTATCCAACTTGTTCTACTCTGGATGTGATCTGTCCCCTCTGGAATAAGTCCTACCTCTCTAAAATTTACCTCCTCTGCCTCTTTGTCTCTAGTCATGTCTTTTATTCATCTTCTCTTCAACTTTCAAGGCAAACTGACATGCTTCTTCCAAAGATGTCATCCTCACTAGGCTTAGTTCCTCCTAAATGTTCAATCTTAGTCCGTTGATATATCTAGCCACTTTCTCCTTGCTTGCTTCACTATGTCCTATTCTTATGATCATCTTGTGAAATTTTTTAGTGTATTCCTTCACAGATTTCTCCTTTTGTCTCAGGTTTTGCAATCTTTTCAACAGTTCCAACTCATAGTCAGTACGTATAAATTGATTCTTCAATTTTGTCACCATCCTATCCCATTTTGTAATCTCTTCTTTTCCTCTTCTGTTTCTTTCCAACTAAACTTCTTTCCACCATATAACAGCATTTCCTTTCAACTTTGTCTTTGCAAATTTCACCTTTTCTGGATCTTCAATTTCCTCATATTCAAAGTATTCTTCCATGTCATTTATCTAGTCAATCAATTCTTTAGGATTCAAATTCCCAGTATAGTTCGGCACATTGACTCTGTTGGGTCTCAAAAATGCAGGTTACAAGCCCTAAGAGGATGCCAAGCTCTATGATCAGACTTGTAGCATTTTTGAGCCAACTAACAGAGTTAACCTAAATGGTTGATGAATCCTTGCACTTCAGGCTCTGCTAAACCTAGGCGGGTGAACCTTGAAAGCTGAATAGATAAAAGGAATGTATGACTCAAATGAATTTACATATCTACTCACAATGGCATAAAGTGTGGAATAGATAAAAGCTTGCAAACTACTTCTACTCCTAATACTAAGATCTGAGATGTAATTGTTTGAATAAGATTTTATGGAATCCTAGAGTGGAATTGGTATGATCAATGCCTATTTCTATTGGGCTAATGGAGTCAAGGTGTATATGATAAATGATTTACTTATTGGTTATAATTCTAATTGTTTGGTACTTGTGTTTGTTTATACCTTGTATAAACATGCAAGAATGTGACTGACAGACTCTACTTATTGATCCACTCGATCCTACCAGGTTACTGTGACTTATTGAAAGGATTTTTAATCCTTGCTTGAAGGAACCAATCAATAGAATCACACAATGACAACAAGTGTGTATTAACAAATGGAGTAGATCCTTAATTTGAATAACAAGACAATATCGAGTTGGAGACAGTATGGCAATCTTGTCAATTATACGACTCTTCTTACTGATCCAAATGTTACTACCAAGTTACTATAATCAATCAAAAGTATTTTAATTCTTTAATGGAAACCAATTAATTTGATTGCACGAAAACAACAATTGTGTCTCGATGAAACTGAAATATCAACTTGGAAACTCGGGTTCAAATAATAGAGAAATAACAATGTGGAGACAACCAAATAATTGTTCAGCTTCAACAAACAATAGACACCAATATTAAATCACCAATTATATGCATTCTTCTCCATTATACAATTTTAAAAGATTTTAAAATATACAACATAATGTTTTATTTTGGCAACTGATCAATCCATCCAATTATCTAACTCCTACTTCTGATCATGATTTTTTTTTATCTACTATTGATTTCATCTTTCATATATACATTGCACTTTCAAGGGTTGTGACCCTTGAGACAACCACTTGATGCAACTCTTCACTTAATTAATTATCTTCAACAGATTAAAACATTTTAATTTTAACCTTCTTTGTCTTCAAAATGTTCTGTAATCTCTATTTGAGGATAACAGTATTCTAAATTTGCACCGGATGCATTTGTATATGTCTATTTCACTTTTTCAGTAGATACACCACCAGGTTGGATTTTAAGAACATGGGACAATTGCCCTTTAATACCGGATTCATTTTCGGCTAACTATGGGACTTGTATATGCAAGTTTTATCATTATGTATCTCATATACATGTGCATATGTGGTTGGCTTCTATATTGTGTTCAAATTTCCTTCCTTTCAATCTTTGCATTTGTATATTGTATATCATATGAATTTGGAACATATATACAAATGCAGACCCCATCGGTTTTATAAAACAGCCTTCTGATTTACCTTCAAGTTCGGCTTTTCATCACCTTCTTGTATATTGAATACATATCTTTCATATACAAGCGCAGACTTTATTGGGTTTATGAAATAAATTGAAATTATCTTCGGATCCGCCTTTGTATATATCCTGTTGTATTACTTTCTTGCATATCATATACATATATCTCTAACATACATAGATGTATATAATGTTCAAATCTCTAATTATGTCAGGTTTTGTATATTATTCTCTTGTATATTTTCTTTGTATATTGTTGTTTGTATGTTATCTTGTATAAGCACACATACAAAGCATCTTATACAAACCCTCTCTTTACCTTTTATCCCTAGCGATGCTTTTTATTCCTTTGTATATTGGGTATGTATATTATAAACATACAAGCACCCTGAACATACAAAGACTTTTTAGTATTTAACTTTCTTTTCGCATCTGGTTTGTATCTCTTATTTGCATCCTTTTAAGTTGTATATCGGCTTGTATATTGAAGATATACATTGTTATTTATACAAGCCCGATATGTCGATAGTGGAGCCCACATCACTTTTCTTATTGTATCTTCCAAAATGCAACAATACTTGTATCCATTTTTTAGATACAAAGCCGAATACATACAAACTCCTTTGTATCACCTCTTCAGACTTATCATTTTTATAAACCGCAGTTTACTTACTTTTCGGCTCCATGATGTATATAGAGTGCAATGCATATTCAGATATACTTTAAGTCATGATGCATCATTTTAACAAAATTTCAACCTTTCTTGAGTTCCAGATTGTATGTATATTGAAATGTATAACATTTCTTACATACAAATGCAGACCCCACATAAAGTTCACAATGTTTAATTTTTCAGTTGTGTCTGACTTTGTATATGTATATCAGATACAAATGATTATACATACAATGATACAGGCTTCTGTCTTTGTGTGTTTAATATTCGTATTTCTTATACAAATGTATTTGTATATCTATTTGTGGTGGGGCCCATGTATTCATCTTTGGTGCTTGCATATTCTATATATGCCTTTTCATTCATTTGTTATTTTGTATCCACGCGTTTTATGCAATTGTATTTGCATCTTGTATGCATCACGAACTTCACTGAAATTTCTTAAGGATTTAACTCTCTGATCAGGTCCGGTTCTATGAAAAGTCATCAGCTCTGGATCTTCATGTATCTACATATTCACATATGCATGAGCTTTGTATCTTGTATGCATATAAACAAATATACAAAACTTTTGACTGTTCATATTTGTATCTTATATACATGCTCGAATACAGAAAGTTTTTATGCACTCCCCTTTTGTATCTGGTATACATACAATTTATTTTGTATCTAAAATTTTGCCATAATTGTTAGGTTCCAACAGGTTCATTATGAACATCATCTAGCTGTTATATATTGGCCTCCAAAGTTAGCTTCCTGGGCTGATTTTACACTATGCAGACAACAAATTTTACCAGAACCCCTCAACTTGATTCCTCGAAACTTAGTCAAATCTTGTCATAGGAAGGTAAAATCAGACATGTACATTCATGTATGATGGGTAAGCATACTAGCAAAGTAATTTTGCAAGAAAATGAACAGGCTTCAAAACACAACTCTCCAAAGTTAATTTCTTGGACATATTTTTAGGTGTATCTATGAGTGTTGAAATTGATTTTTTCATATGGGAACCCAAAATTTCTTGCAAAAATTGGTATGAAATTTTAGGTCCCAACAATGGCTCTGTCTGGGGATGTATGCCCCCTCTAGGCATAGCAAGATCCCAGATCTCTGGGGAGCAAACCAGTGCCTACTCCGTCGGGCAATAGAGTCAACTTCTTCTTTTTTCCCTAATCTGATGTAATTTGAAGAACCACACCATAGTAGATGATTCAATGCCACCAGAAAAGAAAAAGCCATGTTTCCCTCTGTCAAAAAATTAATTTTCATCACACTGTGGTGAAGCCGATCCATCAATATTTTTAAAGCTTATCTGATTGAATACATTCATATTGTTGATCAACTTTCTATGCTCAATGTTGCTGGTATATTTTTCCTCATTGTGTAGTTGAAATTCAAGTATAATTTGAACAATCTTATTTCTATGTGATATATTTTTGTTACATAAAGAGTATCCCACTTCAATGCAACATTTTTCATTATTCTTTGTACTGTCATGCATTGTGAATTGACCTCCTGGCTGATCTAAATACTGGGAGTGGTCATTGTTCTCTTCATCATCATCACAATAATCAACTGTGCTCATTTCATCATGAGATTTTCCTTCATTTATGGATTCATCATCAGCATTATCAACATATTCATTTTCCTGACTATCTGAAAGCATTTTATCCTCTTCATAGAACGGGTTTGCATACACATGAAATTTGTGTTCCGGCACACCTTGGCAAAATGTCATCTAATCTTCTTTTACTTCTTCATCATACAATGGGTTTGAAAAAATCTGAAAATTATTTTCAGATATGTGCATTTCCTCATCATCATGAGTTTGCCCTGTTTGTTGAGAACAATCATCCTCTTCCTCCTCAAACTGTTGATTCAGGTATTGCGATGGGTGGGCTGGGAAAAAAGGAACATCCATATTTTGAAGACTCTCTCATTTTCAAGTATATGCTGAGGTTCCAAGTCTTGTACAAAATTTTGATGATTGTAATCATGATCCTGGGTGAAGATTTGGTATTTTGGAACTTCATCATGATTTAAATCTAAAATATCATTATGAAAATTTTCACTTGCATATGTCTCATTTATTAGCTGTATTGCTTGATCAGATTCTTCATAGTCATCTTCATAATAGTTGCTATAGTGGCTAAGGAATAGTCTTTTGAGATTTTCCCATGAAGAGATACTTTGCATAGGTAAGTCTATAAACCAATCCCTTGCGTCATCCCTCAAAGATCTTGAAAAACACCTCATAATGACATCTTCTGAAAAAATCTGAAAGTCCAAACAGAAATCCCAGAATCGTTGTACATGCTTATGAGCTAATTCACACCATTCTCCATGAAATTTAGGGACATGCTTTAGTATTTCTGTCAGCTCGTAGGGATAAGGATTTGGGTAGCCCTGGATACTATTGCAGTTAAATGGTTTATCAATGGCTGAGATAAAGTTTGGAGGGCCATATGGGTTTTGGTAGATGATCGATCTTTGGTCAAGGAATACGGGATAAGTATTTATTTGGTATGAGGCTTGTGGTAAATAATTGTTTTGTTGTGCATGCTATGTACTATATCCATTACCTGAATCATGGAACACTTGTGAGTTCACAGGATCATTATACCCATTCTCATTAGTTGTTGGTATATGTTGTAATGAACTTGAAGCCTATTTGGCTTTTAATCGTTGTATTTCTTGAATCAACCTCTTTTTTTTTAATAACTCCAACAGTCCCTCTTCTTCTAACATATTTACTTTGACTATAGATGGTGCTATTTACAAGTTGTTTTTTATATTCTTCATTGAATTCCTTTTTAGAGTTGCCACCTCTTATCAAAAGAGGAATGATTTTTTTCTTTTCCGAGTCCTTCTTACCAGCAGAGTTACCAATTCATGTTGGAATTCAAAAGTTTACTGAATCTGTAATGAGATGACCTTTAACTGAATTCTGGATTACTCCCCAACAGAGTCGCCATTTTGTTGGGTCTCAAAAATGCAGGTTACAAGCCCTAAGAGGATGCCAAGCTCTATGATCAAACTTGCAATGTTTTTGAACCAACTAACGGAGTTAACCTAAATGGTTGATGACTCCCTGCACTTCAGGCTCTGGTAAACAAAGGCGGGTGAACCTTGAAAGCTGAAGCAGATAAAAGGAATGTATGACTCAAATGAATTTAGGTATCTACTCGCAATGGCATAAAGTGTGGAATAGATAAAATCTTGCAAACTACTTCTACTCCTAATACTAAGATCTGAGATGTAATTGTTTGAACAAGATTTTATGGAATCCTAGAGTGGAATTGGTATGATCAGTGCCTATTTCTATTGGGCTAATGGAGTCAAGGTGTATATGATATATGATTTACTTACTGGTTACAATTCTAATTATTTGGCACTTGTGTTTGTTTATACCTTGTATAAACGTGCAAGAATGTGACTGACAGACTCTACTTATTGATCCACTCAATCCTACCAGGTTACTGTGACTTATTGAAAGGATTTTTAATCCTTGCTTCAAGGAACCAATCAATAGAATCACACAATGACAACAAGTGTGTATTGACAAATGGAGTAGATCCTCAATTTGAATAACAAGACAATATTAAGTTGGAGACAATATGGCAATCTTGTCAATTATACAGCTCTTCTTACTAATCCAAATGTTACTACCAAGTTACTGTAATCAATCAAAAGTATTTTAATTTTTTAATGGAAACCAATTAATTCGATTACACGAAAACAACAAGTGTGTCTCGATGAAACTGAAATATCAACTTGGAAACTCAGGTTCAAATAACAGAGAAATAACAATGTGGAGACAACTAAATAATTATTCAGCTTCAACAAACAATAGACACTAATATTAAATCACCAATTATATGCATTCTTCTCTATTATATAATTTTAAAAGATTTTACAATATACAACATAATGTTTTATTTCGGCAACTGATCAACCCATCCAGTTATCTAACTCCTACTTCTGATCAAGATGTTTTTTTTAATCTACTGCCGATTTCATCTTTCATATATACATTGCACTTTCAAGGGTTGTGACCCTTGAGACAACCACTCGATGCAACTCTTCACTTAATTAATTATCCTCAACAGATTAAAACATTTTAATTTTAACCTTCTTTGTCTTCGAAATGTTCTGTAATCTCTATTTGAGGATAACAATATTCTGAATTTGCACCGGATGCATTTGTATATGTCTATTTCACTTTTTCAGTAGATACACCACTAGGTTGGATTTTAAGAACATGGGACAATTTCCCTTTAATATCGAATTCAGTTTCGGCTAACTATGGGACTTGTATATGCAAGTTTTATCGTTCTGTATCTCATATACATATGCATATGTGGTTGGCCTCTATATTGTGTTCAAATTTCCTTCCTTTCAATCTTTGCATTTGTATATTGTATATCATATGAATTTGGAACATATATACAAATGTGAACCCCATTAGTTTTATAAAACAGCCTTCTGAATTACCTTCAAGTTCAGCTTTTCATCACCTTCTTGTATATTGACTACATATCTTTCATACACAAGTGTGGACTTTATTGGGTTTATGAAATAAATTGAAATTATCTTTGGATCCGCCTTTGTATATACCCTGTTGTATTACTTTCTTGCATATCGTATACATATATCTCTAACATACATATGTGGTCCCCACCCATTGTATATAATGTTCAAATCTTCAATTATGTCAGGTTTTGTATATTATTCTCTTGTATATTTTCTTTGTATATTGCCATTTGTATGTTATCTTGTATAAGCGCACATACAAAGCATCTTATATAAACCCTCTCTTGACCTTGTATCCCTAGCGACGCTGTTTATTCCTTTGTATATCGAGTATGTATATTATAAACATACAAGCACCCCGAACATACAAAGACTTTTCAATATTTAACTTTCTTTTTGCATCTGGTTTGTATCTCTTATTTGCATCCTTTTAAGTTGTATATCAGCTTGTATATCGAAGATATACATTGTTATTTATACAAGCCCGATATGCAAACAGTGGAGCCCACATCACTTTTCTAATTGTATCTTCCAAAATGTAACAATATTTGTATCCAATTTTTAGATACAAAGCCAAATACATACAAACTCCTTTGTATCACCTCTTCGGACTTATCATTTTTATAAACCACAGTTTACTTACTTTTCGGCTTCGTGATGTATATAAAGTGCAATGCATCTTCCGATATACTTGAAGTCATGATGCATTATTTTAACCAAATTTCAACCTTTCTTGAGTTCCGCATTATATGTATATTGAAATGTATAACATTTCTTACATACAAACATAGACCCCACATAAAGTTCACAATGTTTAATTTTCCAATTGTGTCTGGCTTTGTATATGTATATCAGATACAAATGATTATACATACAATGATACAGACTTCTGTCTTTGTGTGTTTAATATTTGTATGTCTTATACAAATGTATTTGTATATTTGTTTGTGGTGGGGCCCATGTATTCATCTTTGGTGCTTGCATATTCTATATATGCATTTTCATGCATTTGTATTTTTGTATCCACGCGTTTTATGCAATTGTATTTGCATCTTGTATGCATCACGAACTTCACTGAAAATTCTTAAGGATTTAACTCTCTGATCGGGTCCGGTTCTATGAAAAGTCATTAGGTTTGGATCTTCATGCATCTGCATATTCGTATCTGCATGCTTCATGAGCTTTGTATCTTGTATACATATAAACAAATATACAAAACTTTTGACCATTCATATTTGTATCTTATATACATGCTTGAATACAGAAAGTTTTTATGCACTCCCCTTTTGTATCTAGTATACATACAATTTTTTTTCTATCTGAAATTTTTCCGTAATTTTTAGGTTCCAACAGGTTCATTATGAACATCATCCAGCTGTTATATATTGGCCTCCAAAGTTAGCTTCTCGGGCTGATTTTACACTGTGCAGACAACAAATTTTACCAGAACCCCTCAACTTGATTCCTTGAAACTTAGTCAAATTTTGTCATAGGAAGGTGAAATCAGACATGTATATTCACGTATGATCGGTAAGCATGCTAGAAAAGTGATTTTGGAAGAAAATGAATAGGCTTCAAAACACAACTCTCCAAAGTTGTTTTCTTGGACATATTTTTAGGTGTATATATGAGTGTTGAAATTGATTTTTTCATATGGAAACCCAAAATTTCTTGCAAAAATCGGTATGAAATTTTAGGTCCCAACAGACTCTAGGTCTTTTTCCAATCTTTGAAATAGCTCATAGCATCTTTACTTGATCTGATTCTTCTTCATCATCTCCTAGGGTTTCATCATTTTGTTCAACATATTGAAATTCTTCTTCATCATCACTTTCAACATTAGGTCTCGGTGTCAATCCTCTTTGCTTATCTTCTTCAACAGCATCCAAATGAATTCACATTGTTTTCATCATCTCCAACATCTCATCCATTCTACTAGCCATTGTTCCAATAGCAACAACTCTCCATGGCAAGATTCTTCCTAGGATCAAGTACAAACTGCCTCAAGTTCGGCGATCGGGCTACAAGGTGACAACTACCTCTCAATTGGTGATCAATTGTGACACAAGTAACCTATCTCAATTCAGCGATTTGTTCATAGAAAGATCTTATGGAATTCCCTCGCCAACTTGGCTCAATTTTCTCCCAAAGATTTGAACTTTCGCTTTGATACCACTTCCTACAGTCATGGTAGGAGGTTTCACAAAATGAATTGTCCAGACCATGCAGCAAGAGTAAACAGAATAGAAACAAATCAAAGAAATGGAACAAATGCAGATTCAGTCATTCAATATATAGCAGAATTCAAATCGAGATTGACCGGCAACATGAGGACTTACAATTAGGGCTCACAGGCCTAATTGCATACGTGCACAAGATAAAGCTTTTAAGCTTCTTCGCTAGAAAAATGAATAAGCTATCTATCTAGAACTTAGTAACTTATGAACTACTTTCCTAAGGATCTATTACATCAATATATATCAAGTTCAAATCAATAGATTCCTCCGCATCGGCCAAGGAAGATCACAAACTCTAATGAAGAGCTGTAAGGTGTGTACACAGAGAGGTTGGACCTAATTGCTTAGAACTCCTTTGGAAAATGAATGAAATGAACTATAAATCTTTTGGGAAGTTTGGTCATGAACCAAAGATCATTGAATGATGTGCCATTAGGCTTAAAAGATCAGGAAATGCTTCCGCAAGTTTCTCCTTTAGCTGATTATCAGAGACTGTCAGGATGCTCTGTTCTGAGAAAATAGTTGATCTTCTCATAGTGATATCTTTCCGGTAATGATGTGCGGATCTCTGAATTCTAAATATGATGTAGATGAATGAATGTAGATGCTAAGTCTAGCTCTACAAAGTCTAAAATGTAACTGGACCCAAAATATAGAAACTGCTTCTGACTGAACTGAACTAGAAAATGAAAGAAACAAATTGAACTGTAAACAAACTAAAATGCAAATGTGTTTTTGGTTGATGCAAGATTGCTCTTGAACTAGGGATGCTTCTGCATCATTTCAATGATGGTAAACGTACTTAAACTTGCCTAGTGAGGTGAAGTCTATCATATCCAATGAAGGTAATAATGATTAAAGCTTTAGCTTTAATTACAAGATTTAATCCGATGATTACTCTACACTAGCTCACACACTTTTTGGGTAGGTCGAGGACCTTCTCAGTTAAAACTAGCAAGGTTTTGTTTCTTTTATAGAAGTGGAAGTGGAATTCTAAAAGATAATTTTACTGTAACAAAAATGGGAGGAGAGAGAAATAGAGTGGAGTCCTCCTCTTGTAATGGGGTCCATAGAAGACCTCATTTTTGGAAAGTAATGATGGATGGGAGGCTCATCCCTTTCATGGAGAAGTTGCATGGGTCCGACCGGATCACTACTAACCTATTTGTCAAAGGATGGTTGATGTAGGAGCATCCGAGTCCATAGGCGACTCTGCATCACCCAAAAAAATATTTTAGTCTAATTTTCATTTCGGTGCGTATTTTGGTTTGTGTTGGTGTTTTCAGGCATCTCTCAACATCTTGAAAGCTCCTTTTTTTTTTAGACTGTAGGAATCGGGTAGCCCCCCTATAAACTGTAGTGTGCCTAGTAAACTTTTTTCACATGACTGGTGACGCTGGCATGACACGTCCTCCGGTACCAAGGGGATAGGGGGAGATTGGACCTCATGACCTTCTTTACCACAACAGAATTGTTTAGCTAATCGAGCCAGGGCTCCCACCCCTTGAAAGCTCTCATTTGATTAGAATGGCAATTTTCAATTTTTTGTGAGTTCATTGTTTCAGAGGCTCTGCAGGCAGTTTTCAAAAATTTATTCCCAAAAATATGTAAGAGCTGGAGAAGAATCCTTTTGCAAGGATATTCTTGGAGGTACCATGTCAAATGTGCAAAAAGAATTAGATCAATATCTTTCACTGTTTGGGAAAAATTAATACTGTAAATTTGTATCCTAAAAGCCGTAAGTATGTGCCAGTTTATGGAAAGTTTAAAAAGTCACAATTCTTGAAAGATGGAGAAAACTCCTTCTACAAGGGAGCTTGGGATGTTATTCCAAGCTTGCTTGCCAATTTTTATGCAATTCGGAGAAGTTTTAATTTTTCCCTTTCTGACACCTAGTTCACACATTCAGAGTTGCCAAATTTGAATATTTCATTTTGGTAAAGTATTTAAGGGTTAAGCCAATAAATTTACAATATTTTATAGCCTTCTATGTATTCTTTTATTATAACTTACATCTGGAAGGTGTTTGGAATATAAAAGAGGCAAAGAATAAAGATTTTATAGCTTTTAAAATGTCCAGAATAGAGAAAAACGCCCCTCTGAGTAAAGACAACACTTGGAGGAGTTCATGGAAGTTTAAATGACTCATTTAAGGTGGCCTAAACATAGAATATGCATATCTATTCTTGGGGAGAGTTGGGCACCCACTTTCGAGCAATTATTGATGGTTTTCTATGCATTTTTTGGGGGTTTTTGAAAAAAAACGTGGAAGGGAGTTTGTGCATGGATGGATGGACAAAAGACACCTCATAGAGGCATTTGATTTGATTTCTTGTTGCAAGTTTTGGGTAGAGAGGAAAGGTGCCTAGAAGGAGCACCATATAGAGTGAAGCTTACAGATTAAAGAGGAGCTATGTTGGAGAACTCAGCTAGAGAGGTTAGATTTGATTGAATGTATGAGAGAGGCTATGAAAGGCCAAGTCTGTGTAGTGTGTTGCAGATTTGTGTAAGTTGATATTGGGTAAATGTATGTGAGTTTTGATTTTAATAAAATGAAGCATGTGAATTGTGTTACATTTTATTATGTTTTGTGAGTTTGTTTGAGGGTAAAGATTCTCTGCATAAGGTATTTTGAGCAATGGTTGTGTGGATTTGAGTAATGGTATGCTTGTGGGAGTCCAACTTGCATTAGATGGTATCAGAGACAGAAGGTCTTGAGAGTGTAGAGTCTACACTAGGACCTACAGGTGAAGAGTGATGAAGAGTGAAGTGGTGAAGCCACGAGAAAAGGTTGATTCTATGAGAGATATGTTGGCTATCTTTTAGTAGAGATAAAACTAGTTAGAAGGTGCGTAAACTTCTTCCACTGAGAGAAGGTAGGGAGAAGAGGTCTTGGAGAGGTGCATCTTCTAGAGTCTTTGTTGGGTAGAAGA
Source organism: Cunninghamia lanceolata (assembly GCA_027924645.1). Taxonomy (NCBI): domain Eukaryota; kingdom Viridiplantae; phylum Streptophyta; class Pinopsida; order Cupressales; family Cupressaceae; genus Cunninghamia; species Cunninghamia lanceolata. The sequence goes on from BSBN01000738.1 coordinate 5,000,631, forward strand.
TAATTGTGTGAATGTGAGTTTTGATGCAGGGAGAACTGTTGGTCATGATGTTAGTCATAAACAAGCATAGAATAAAAGTACACATTAACCTTTATTCATCTTGAAAGATACTTATGAATTCAAAGAATCCATGATCCCAAGTCTCCGGTGATTAGGTCTTAATCATCTGAAGTTATTCAAAGGTTAATGTGTGTTGCTGTTTCCATTTTGGGGCCTTACGTGAAATTGTGCCATCATCATGACATTCCTGGAAAATTCTTTATAGAGAAGTCATATTATGTAGTTATTAGATGAAAAGATGTAGAAATACCTCAATCTTTGCATGATATTTTTCAATTGTGCATGCTTTGCATTCAAATATGCTAAAGATTTGCAATTACCTACAAGATGTCTGCATATTTGTGTTATTTGCTTAGGATTATCAGTTATTCCCAATTGTGATAATGAAATGTTCTGAAATTGAAAGAAATTAAAGGAATACTACAATTTAAAGTTGAACCTTCAGCTATTGATCCACATACATACTCGATATTGTCATGACGAGAAGAAATCAAACCATATGTTCACCAAGACATTCCACAGCTAGATACAGTTGATGCAAACTTCAGAGGATGGTGAATGAAAACAATACATGCAACATGATGAGCACTCAAAGGGACGCAGCAAATCAAAGCACATATCTAGAATTCAGACACAGATTACTCAAGATTTATGAAGATTTGTAATCGAAATACTCTTCTACTCATTAAGTATGCAAAAGGACATGTACATATACAATAGCTTTGAAATGAGCCCTGAATACTTCAGCAAACAGATTTCAATTAAGTTTCCAATGTTTTAACAAGGCATTCCACCACCTTTTATAGAATAAGGTGAGGAATCCGTTACAAAAAAAGATCTATGATTCTGATTTATCAATACAAATCTACGATCAAGATTCACTTGAATTTGTCAATCTTTACAAATGGCACAAGTTGCCAGCTGGCAACTATCTATACTACTTATGCTACTATCCCCTTCATGATGTATCTTCATCATGTTCTTCAGCTGATTCATGCAGTTCATCATCATGTGCATCACTTTCTGAACTTTCACTATCCTGATGATGATGCTACTGCATATGGGGCTGCATACTACTGCGGACCTGCTCGTATGAATGCACAACCTGATCTATCCCTCCACCATCTTGAGTCTTTGCTTTGACAATGGCGTGCTTATGTGCTTCATATTTGTCTCTGTTGTTATCAAGCTTATTTTTTCTGTCCTGCAATGTCTCTTTGTATTTCTCCATCTGGACCTTGATCCTCATTATTTTATCTATCAATTCTTCTGTCAAAGGGACAGGTGGACCATCTGTCTCTAATTGGAAGTTGCTGTGTACAGCTTTAATGGCAGACTCTTCATCTTGATTTTCTATTTTACGTTCCACCTTGCCTTCCAATGCTTCCAATATTACCGCTTCTTCAGCCATTAAATCCCGTAGCCTCATGCTGATATCCCTCAGCTTATTATTACATCTTTTGAGGACTTCACACTCAAACCGAGTGTCCTTATACCAGATATCTATTAATAATGTGGTATTACTATTTAGCACCTGCTTACTGATAAGCAGTTGAGGATTTATATTCCTTATTTCCCCTAATAGGCTCAGGACTCTCTCCAGCTTGTAAGACCTCTTCCCAGTCTGCATCTGCAATTTATCCACTTTGGCCTTGGAGTCACTTAGGATGCTCCACCTCTTCAAAGAGGCTTTCATTATTTCTACAGCATCATCCAATGTGGATGACATCCATCTCCTTATTACGGACGCCTCATGCTTCATGAGGTCCAATTTATTTACCTCCTCCTGAGAAATGGCAGTCAATGGGACTGCATGTTCAGTTGTGGTATCATCAGGATCGGTCAGTCCTTTGATATAAGCATGCAACTGAGCAATGTGTTCTTTATGTTGCTTATTTTTCTCCTTCTCTCTTTTCACCTTTTGGATTAGAGAGTCAATGATATCTTTGCCCTCCTGACCTTCTTGGTCCTCATTGGCAAAGCCCAAATCTATTGTACTGATTTGAAATTCATCAACAGTGATTTTACCTTTTTCCTTCTCCACCGCAGGTATGGCAATTTGCACGGTCCTTCTCCCGGTTGCTGGATCTCTCTTGATGGCTGAAGTCATTCTGGCCTTCCTCTTTGGCTTCATTATATCCGCAGAGAACAGGGTGGAGACGTCGAATTCCTGAATTTCAAGCTCTTCCTCAGCATTTACCTCTTTTGCCAACCACGGAGGCACCCGATCATGTTTTTCAGCATCATCCTGATGTTCACCCATATCTCTCATTTCTATCAACAGATGTTTTGGAGATGGTGATTTTTCTTTTTCTTCCTCTTGATGCTCGCTTTGTTGTTGATCGTGCGGCACCTCCTCCTGTTGAGGGATTTCCTTCTCTGGAGGAGCATCTACTTGGTGTGGGGACCCTTGAGGTGCATCTATATGCTATGGGGAACCTTGAGGTGCATCTAGAGGCTGATCATGATGATCATGATCTTCTTCTATCATTCCTTCATCTGTTCCCAATTCTTCCCCTTGTTGCTTATCCACTGCACCAGATACTGGGGACTCTGCCTGATGTGCTGGCGATTGTTCTGCAGCTATTATTTCTCCCAAGCCTGCACTATCAACTTCTTGTATTTTGGTAGCTGGATCCTCTAGTGCTTCTTTCTCTTCATTAGCTCTTGCTTCCTGAATCTCTACTATAGCAGGTTCCACTGATGTATCCTGTGGACTTTGTTGTCCTAATTCCAGAGCATGGCCTTCCGATTCTGCCATCTCTATTTCTTCTGTTGGTTGGCCTTCACCAGGTGATCCTGCTAGCTGTTCAGGACTTGCATCCTGTTTCTCTATCAAGTCTACCACTACAGGACTTGTCACCTCTGTGATCAATGTATCTAGCCCTATTTCCTGAGCTACTTGCTCTGGGCTCTTTTCTCGCTCTTCTTCCACTCGCCTCATCTCTTCCAATACTGATTGAACTGGTGGAGACCTGTGGGGACTCATACTAATACCAGCAGCCAGTGTTTCCATCTTCTGTGCAGCCACATCCTACACCACCTCATCATCAGACAAATTTATTGTCTTGTCGAGCGAGACCTGCCCTTCTGCTTGTGTCTGGGAAGTTTCTTTCAGCTGCTCCTCAGCAAGTTTAGTTTTGAACTTGACAATGGTAGGAAGTGGAACATTATGTTGAAGTTCCTTGCGCACTTCACTACCTTCCCCTTGTAATGAAGTAGGGGGTTGGCTCATTCCACCTCTCATAGAGGTTCTTTGTTTCTTAGGTGGGGTAGACACCAGCACCTATGGAGCTCTCCTCTTCCTTTTTATTACCAATGGAGCCTCCTCTTCCTCAGGCTCTTCTTCTATGAGGGCATCCTCTCCTCCTGGTTGTTTAGAGGATTGACTCACTTCTTGGGTCTCAGTGATTCTAGCCTCTGCTGTCTTACTTTTCTTGGGCTTTTCTTTCTTTGGAGGGGATGCTGATTCTGATCCTGACCCTGCCGCCTCCTCAGCTGCAAATATTGCCCTTTCAATTATAATCCCTTTTGGTCCCTGTTCCACCCTCTTGCCCCTGGGGGTCTTTTGCTCTGCTGTTGTGGTGGAGGGATTCTATCTCCCTTGGTCTTCCTCTTCTCTAACAGAAAGTCATCATATTCATCTGCGGGGATATCCTGCCCTTTCTTCTTCTTGTCCACCGTAATGGCAACACCTTTCTTCTTCAATGCCTCTATCTGTGCATCAACCCAAGCTTGGGTTAGGTGTAGGGTCCTGGAAATGAATGGGTCCAAGGATATATCCTCCTGCATAGTGAGGTCAGGTGCAGAGATGGTGTCATTATATATCTTTTTCTGTTCATACTCGTCTGCCATTGTCTTGCCATCATCCTTCTTTAATTGTTGGGGAAGGGAGATGCAATCAAAAGTTCTAACTTGGTTCAGAGTTAACCTCTGATACCTCATTCTTCTGGCTTCTGCCTCATCTTCACAGTCAGCCCAAAAATCCTCTAGGTGCCTTTGGTGAATAGGCTTTCCTAGTATCTTTTGTATCATGCCGTAAGGATCATATGGTCTTGTTATTGGGAAAGGCTGCAAATTCATTTTATTCAGGGTGACCATCACCTTCTTTATATTATCAGAGTCAGGGCACATATAGTTGCCAATGCTGACTGGGAACAAAATTGGTGGCAGCTTCTTGGCATCCTTGTACATTTGTATCATGGTGGAGCCCTGCCTGATAAATTCCATTAGTACTATGGCATCGGTAGGATACCTTGGCAATATCAGGGGATGTCCCTCAAAACCCTCAACCCTTATATAAGAAAAGGTTGCAAACTGTATGTACCAAGCCCCATGCCTGTAGACTACCTCTGGAGCCTCCATGCTCATGTTGGATCTAGGGCATACAACTGAGAGGGGGGGGTGAATCAGTTGTATACAAACTTGCTTCTATTTCAAACACTTGATTCGTTTTGTTAGTTAATAGCATATCAATTAATCATCCATGAAAGTAAAACACACAAACACAAGAGCAGATAAACATCAACACAATGAACACCAAGATTTTGACGTGGAAAACCCAGTTAAGGGAAAAAACCACAGGGTGATTAACCCAAGGATTATTCTTTGTTAAAAGAATAAGAAAAAGAATGGCACTTGCCAATTAGGGCTCACTGCCCGAGCACACTGCTCACAAGAGGCCCATTGCCTAAAAGGAGACACACTGTCTACAAAGTGATAAGAATCACAGTCTTGAACTAGAGAATGACATCTTTACCATGTCCAGATCAGTTCCATTTAAGCCCAAAAACCTCTGCTCTGCCTTTCGTACTTCTCTTTGCTACACCATTCTCATCCACACGATCCTCTCTACAAATGAACTCACAAACCTTTATTTATACAAGACATCGACTTAGGAACAATCATCTAAGTCGGCAATCAACCATAAGAATATCCACAAGATGAATAACACATCCGGTCAGTCACCACAAGAACATTCGTAGGATGAACAACTCATTCGGTCGGCTAGTCTGAACAAGAACTTCATCCGGAAGAATATCTTCAATTCCGGGCTCTACTATCAATGCAGACCAACAACACAACCTCAACATGATCCAAGAACCTTCACAAGCTTGCCTGAATGACTAGGTACATCTGCACTTTCTCTACGTACTGGAATCTCTTCTCTTCCTCATCTGGAATTTCAAGAACACTGTCTGTCGCCACTGTCACAATGCAAAAGGTACTTCCGGACCTCCAAATCATACATAACTCGAGATGACACATCACAAGGACATCCTAAACACTCCTTCCAATCCACAGATTAGGATTATACAGTTCCAGACCTCACCGGACCTTTTTGTGATCCTCTGTTACCTCTGAACACTTGCCGGAACCGGTTTTACACTGACAACCACAACTCTTTTAGATCTTCATGCGGACCTCTGAAATCTTAACTGAAGCATCTCAAGACTCATATCTACAAACCCTTTAATCTGCATCCTCTGATTTGCATCCTATACAATACATTTGCCTTCTTCTTATCACTGTTCTTCACTGTTCCTGACTGAGGCTAATTTTCTCAATATCCTCAGCACACTGCTCATCGAATCCTTCTTGTCAATGCAATATGAGTATGTTGACATCAATGACAACACTGGTTCACCTCATACTTGCAACAATCTCCCCCTTTGTCATTGATGGCAACATATGATGTGAAAAACCATCAAGACAAGAACTTCTCCTTTCTGTCACAGCTCCCCCTATCAGCAACATGTCTTCTCCTTATTTACTGCTCCCCCTTTGATCATCAGCTACTTATTTTTCACATGTCTTCTCTCCCCCTTTGACATCAATGGCAAAGGGCTCATACTTACAATTCTTAACACATCAAAATCATACCAGCTGCTCCCCCTTAGTAGCAGCTCCCCATCATCAATCCGGATCACAAGATATGACTGTGATATCCACTGGACTGATGCACATCAGTGCATCCTAGTTCATCACCGGAGGGGCCATGACCCCTAACTTCTCCTGGAGATATTCAAAAGAGTCCTTGGGAAGAGGTTTAGTAAAGATATCTACAATCTGATCCTTGGAGGGAACATACTCCAACCTGACTTCTTCCTTGTTCACTTGTTCTCTCAAAAAGTGAAACTTGATAGATATGTGCTTAGTCTTAGAGTGTAATACCGGATTCTTGCAAATATTAATTGCACTTGAATTATCACATAAAATTGTGATAGGCTCCTCATATTCAACTTTAATGTCTCTTAGCATCCGCTTCATCCATAAGATTTGAGTGCAACTACCTACTGCTGCAATGTATTCTACTTCAGTTGTAGATAGAGATATTGCATCTTGTTTCTTGCTTAGCCAAGAAACCAATCTCTTCCCCAAAAAGAATGCTCCACCACTGGTGCTCTTCCGGTCATCCACATCTCCTGCCCAATCTGCATCTGTGTAAGCATGAAGAGAGAAATCTAGATCTCTAGGGTACCATAGACCATACTCAGCTATTCCTTTCAAGTATCTGAAAATTCTTTTGATTGCCATAACATGAGATTCTTTAGGATCAGCCTGGAATCTTGCTACAAGACCAACAACCTGCATTATATCTGGTCTGATCTGAGTGAGATACAACAATCCACCAATCATTGATCTATACTTTGTCTGATCTGCCTTTGGGGAGTCATCATCTTTGCTCAACTTACATCCGGTTGCCATGGGAGTGTTCATTGGCTTTGAATCTTCCATACCAAATTTCCTTAACAATTGTTTCACATGTTTGGTCTAAGAAATGAAGATCCCTTTCTTTGTTTGAGTAATTTGCAGACCCAAGAAGAAATTCATTTCACCAAGCATAGACATTTCAAACTCATATTTCATCTGATTTGCAAAAGTTTTGCACATACTATCTCTTCCTCCAAAAATGATATCATCCACAAACACTTCAACAATCAAAATGTTTTCATGATCAATTTTGAAATATAAGTTACTGTCAGCAGTACCTTTGCTGAATCCAATCTGCACAAGATGCTTATCCAACCTTTCATACCATGCTCTTGGGGCTTGTCTTAATCCATACAATGCTTTCTTTAACTTGCAGACCATATCATCATTGTCAGACAATTGAAATCCATCCAGTTGTTCAATGTAAACTTCTTCTTCCACATCACCATTTAGGAAGGTAGACTTGACATCCATCTGATATACCTTGAAGTCTTTAAAGGCAGCAAATGCAAGAAATAATCTGACTGCTTCAATTCTTGCCATCAGAGCAAAGGTCTCTTCAAAATCAATTCCTTCTATTTGAGAGTAGCCTTTGCAGACCAATCTAGCTTTGTTTCTGATTACTTCACCAACTTCATTTAATTTGTTCCAGAAGACCCATTTGGTTCCAATCACATTCCTATCTCTAGGTCTGGGAACAAGATCCCAAGTATGATTTTTCTCAATTTGCATTAATTCATCTTTCATTGCTTTGGTCCAGTTTTCATCATTGCAGGCTTCATTTACTGTTTTAGGTTCAATCTTTGAAATCAAACAACATTCATCCTGATATTGAGCAACATTCCTTCTAGTTTGCACACCTTTGCTTCTGTCACTTATGATCTAATCTTTAGAGTGGTTTAGTGTTACATGCCTAGGAATTTTGGGAGTATCCTGCACTACTACTTCTTGATCAGGCTCATTCAAACCTATCTCTTCTTCCTGATTTACCGGATCAGGCTGACTCTGACTTACCGGAGAGGATTGAGTTCCTTGAACCTGAACACCGTCTTGGTCATCTTCATCAAACTCATAAAATCTTGAGGGCTTCTCAATTCCTTCGTCAACTTTCACATTAGTGCTTTCTATCATCTTCCTCAGTCTCTTATTGTAACACCGATATGCTTTGCTTTGAGTGGAGTAACCCAAGAAAATTCCTTCATCACTTCTAGCATCAAACTTTCCTAGATCTTCATCTCTTTTAATATAACACTTGTTACCAAATACTCTGAAGTATTTCACAGTAGGAGTGATGCCAAACCAGAGTTCATAGGGGGTCTTACCGGTATTATTTCTGATTTGAACTCAATTTAGAGTGTAGACTGCAATGCTGATAGCTTCTTTCCAGAACATCTGAGGAACATTTGCTTCCAACATCATTGTCCTGGCAGCTTCCTGGATGGTCCAGTTCTTTCTTTCAACTACTCCATTCTGCTATGGAGTCCTAGGAGCAGATAATTGTCTCCTTATACCCCGCTTCTCACAAAAGTCAATGAACTCACCAGATGTAAATTCACCACCTCTATCAGACCTTAGACACTTCAGTTTCAATCCGGTTTGATTCTCTATCATAGCTTTGAAGATTTTGAACTTCTCAAATGCTTCTGATTTTTCTTTTAGGAAGGTAACCCACATCATCCGGGAATGGTCATCAATTAACAACATGAAATATCTATCCCCTTGTAGACTCTTGATTCTTGTCGGACCACAGAGATCAGTATGTATCAATTCCAACAATCTGGTAGAGGACTGATCTTTGCTTTTGAAGGAGACTCTGCTTTGTTTACCTAGCTGACATTCTTTGCACAAACTATTTGTAGGTTTCATTAATTTTGGAAGATCTCTTACAGCCTGAGTATTGCTTATCTTGATGATGTTATCAAAATTTACATGACACATTCTTCTATGCCATAACCAACTCTGATCAATTTGAACAAACAGACAACTTTTATTTGAACCAACCAGATGAAAGATATTACCTTTTGTCTGAGTACCGGATGCAATTTCAGTTCCGGAGCTTGTAAAGATTCTGCATTTTCCATTCTTAAACCAGAGATCATAGCCTTTGTCTACTAACTGACCAACGCTGAGAAGATTGTGCTTCAATCCTTCAACATATAGTACATTACCTATTTTGCTCTTTCTATCAAAGGAAATAGTTCCCCTACCTCTGATTCTTCCAGCAGAATTGTCACCAAACTTTACCATTCCTCCTTCATACCTTTCCAAATCCAAGAACTTATCCTTGTCACCAGTCATATGGTGAGAACATCCACTGTCAATAACCCAATCATCCTTTTCTTTCACTTGAGCAGCCAAAGCTTTTTCAACAACTTTGTGATTGACAGATTCAGAGAGTATTGAATCTTCTTCCTTGATGGCAATAAACACCCATTCATTTCTGGATTTGCTTCCTAGTTTTGATTCATCATCTGTTACTCCTTCATTGTCATCTTCTTCATGAACATAATAGCAGTTCTTTTGAAGCTTTTGTCTGTTAGTATTAGTCCTTACAGATCTTTCTGGACATCTTGAAGCAAAATGACCAATCTTATTGTAGTTAAAGCACTTAAAGGGCAGTTTTCCTTCATACTTACCGGATCCTCTTGGTAGTCTTTTTGCAATGAGGGCTTCAAGTTGAGCTGTTTCTGCTTCTTCTTCTTCCATGTCTCTTCTTGCTTGATCATACCATGACATCTTCCTTGAAGAGTTTTCTCCCGGATCAAATCTCTGTTTGCCTTTCACATAGGCACTGGCTTTGAAAGCAGATTCAGTCTTGGGAGGATCATCTCCAAACTCGGTCATTTCAAATGCAGCTAGCTTGCTAGCCAATTGTTCTCTTGTGACAGTTGTGTGGGCTCTGAATTCATCAATTGCAGCAACCTTGATTTTGTAGGCAGCAGGAAGGGATCTGAGGATTTTGCAAACAATCTCATTTTCATCCAGAGTTCCACCAGCATTTCTAATTCCACACACAAGTTCATTCACTCTTGGCATAAAAGGAGTGATGTTTTCATCATCTCTCATCTTCAATCTTTCAAATTTCCCTTTCAGACTTTGCAACCTTGCACTCTTGACAAACTCATCTCCCTCATATAGAAGTTCCAGTTTAGTCAGGATCTCATATGCAGTTGGTAGGTCAATAACATTTGAGAGATCTGAGTCATTCAATGTGCAGAGCTTCCTTGGTCCGCAGATTGTTTTCAGCATCTGTGATTTCATTCAGAGTTGTCAGACCACCTTGTGGAGGTACATATGGTTTTGAAACCATGGCCAAGTATACTTTTCCCATACATTCCAAGTGACATTTCATGCGACCCTTCTAGAGAGTGAAATCGGTTCCATCGAACTTCAGACTATCCTTTTTGTATGACGACATCCTGGATCTCCTCAAGCGGTTAAGCTCCTTTCAGAGGAACTTGGCTCTGATACCAATTGTTGGATCTAGGGCATACAACTGAGAGGGGGGGTGAATCAGTTGTATACAAACTTGCTTCTATTTCAAACACTTGATTCGTTTTGTTAGTTAACAGCATATCAATTAATCATCCATGAAAGTAAAACACACAAACACAAGAGCAGATAAACATCAACACAATGAACACCAAGATTTTGATGTGGAAAACCCGGTTAAGGGAAAAAATCATGGGGTGATTAACCCAAGGATTATTCTCTGTTAAAAGAATAAGAAAAAGAATGGCACTTGCCAATTAGGGCTCACTGCCCGAGCACACTGCTCACAAGAGGCCCACTGCTTACAAGGAGACACACTATCTACAAAGTGATAAGAATCACAGTCTTGAACTGGAGAATGACATCTTTACCATGTCCGGATCAGTTCCATTTAAGCCCAAAAACCTCTGCTCTGCCTTTCGTACTTCTCTTTGCTACACCATTCTCATCCACACGATCCTCTCTACAAATGAACTCACAAACCTTTATTTATACAAGACATCGACTTAGGAACAATCATCTAAGTTGGCAATCAACCATAAGAATATCCGCAAGATGAATAACACATCCGATCGGCCACCACAAGAACATTCGCAGGATGAACAACTCATCCGGTCGGCTAGTCTGAACAAGAACTTCATCCGGAAGAATATCTTCAATTCTGGGCTCTACTATCAATGCGGACCAACAACACAACCTCAACATGATCCAAGAACCTTCACAAGCTTGCCTGAATGACCAGGTACATACGCACTTTCTCTACGTACTGGAATCTCTTCTCTTCCTCATCCGGAACTTCAAGAACACTGTCTGTCGCCACTGTCACAATGCAAAAGGTACTTCCGGACCTCCAAATCATACATAACTCAAGATGATACATCACAAGGACATCCCAAACACTCCTTCCAATCCGCAGATTAGGATTATACAGTTCCAGACCTCACCGGACCTTTCTGTGATCCTCTGTTACCTCTAAACACTTGCCGGAACCGGTTTTACATCAACAGCCACAACTCTTTCAGATCTTCATGCGGACCTCTGAAATCTTAACTGAAGCATCTCAAGACTCATATCTACAAACCCTTTAATCCGCATCCTCTGGTTCGCATCCTATACAATACATTTGCCTTCTTCTTATCACTATTCTTCACTGTTCCTGACTGAGGCTAATTTTCTCAATATCCTCAGCACACTGCTCATCGAATCCTTCTTGTCAATGCAATATGAGTATGTTGACATCAATGACAACACTGGTTCACCTCATACTTGCAACAGCTCAATCTCTTTGTTCTGTCTTCTTCCATGGTCCTTACCAGATGCATAGAGAATGCATCATTGACCAGTTTGTAATCTTTGAGGTAGTTGGTTCTCTGTAGCTGGGGATGATGGTCCCAGATGTATGCAACATTTGTGCCTGTGAGCTTCCCATCTGTAACTAAGGCATCAAAAGTGCCTTTGTAGGCACAAGAATAAACAATATATGATGACATAAAAAATGCACAATTTGAACCTCCCAGGTTCATCAGTTGCTCATGCAGAGCATCACTTATTATCTGGCCCCATACTGGCTTAATGTCTGAATATAGACACATCATTACTATTCTGTACATCCAATCCCTGAAACTGCCAGTATCAGGTTGGCTGGTTACTCTATTCAGGAGTGCAATCATGTATTGGTACTCCTCACTAAAATCATACTTAAACAGGTGCACAGGAAGCTTGGCCGCTGCATTATATGTGCTATTCTCAGCCCGCCACAGATACATGTTCTTCCTGGCTGATTTCTTGTTGGCTTCATACTCTCTTTCAGACTTCTTCAAGTCTACACTTTTGACCTTACTGCCCAGTGGCAATCCAAACGTATGGGAGAGACCTTTGATGGAGAGGTCTGCATATATCCTCCCATGCTTCACTACTTGCCTTGTTTGAGGGTTATAATTCTGGGCACACTCAATGACAAGCTCCGGAGATTCCATGGAGTATGGAAAACTGGTGGCATTCCACATTCCCAACACGAACACTGCGTCCAGCACAGGACTCTTGTCATGTCCATCGTTCAGCTTGGCTGACCAGGCCTCCAAATTAGTGCTTCTCTGATGGGTGTCTGTAATTGCTCCATATTTAAACATGATCCCCCTCTGAGCAAAGAACATGGGTTTGCTAAATTCTTCTTGACACTTGACCAATCGCTTCTCAGCCATGAGTACCTATAATTAACAACAATCCTATCTCACAACAGGTACATATATGCATGCATATTGCAATTGACTTTATAAATCATTATGCCTACTGTATCAATTCCAACACTACTTAATCATATGGATGCATAAACCAGAACTTACATCATTGTACCAGAATTGAAACAATATGATGAGGGTTTATTCACTTACCTGGTTATGTAGATTTCCTTTTATACCAGTAGATTGCTGAGATGTTCTTGATTCAGCTGATGATCACCTCTTTCCTTCTGCCTGTGAACTCAAATCGCACAACGGTAGCTAGTATGCAGATATGGAAGCTGGTGCTCTGTAAAACAAGTTTATCGCAAGGTAAATGTGAAAATGGTGGTTGAATTACCTTTTAACCTTGCAGTTAGGGTACATTTAGGGCAACTTTGACAGATTGGATCATGTTCCTTGATTATTCGTGCGAAATGCAGGATCTTGCCAGGTGTTTCATTGGGCTCCGGGGTCGGCGGGAACTACCTACCATGTCTGCGCGCATTAAATGATAATGGTGGCAACGGGAGAAGGGATATCCATATGACAGGATATCATGAGGGCAGGATGATATTTGCAAATATCAGGTTGAGTTTCAATATCATCCTCCTCCCTCATATTGACATTATTATCGCGACAAGATTCGGTTGACAAAAGCACCCTTGTTTATGCTTAGTACATCAGGAGGATATTTCGGTGAATCGGGTGATGTTTTTTTAAATATGATGATGACGAGACAAACTTACATGTCTCTCTTTTTGGAATATCGGGATGACGTCATCCTGATATTCACGCTTTGTATTGGAAGTGCATCATGACATCATCATCATATTAGGCAAACATGATCATGTTTTAGAAAATATCTTGTCAAAATATGAATGTGATGATGATGTCATCATTATATCTGCTTCTTTGTTTATCCGGTTTGGATGACATCATCAGGATATTTGCTAAGGGTGATATTTGCGTCAGGAGGATATAAAGACATATCGGGTTACATGCGAAGTATGACGCTTGCGATAGATAAGACTGTTTGACGGGAAGATTTTGCTATCATTTAAAGTTGACGTCCGGATATTTGAACCACATGACATATCGGGGGGATGTTTCGAATATGACGATGAACTTCAACAATATGACTGAGGATATAAAAATATGACCTTCCTCTTGTGAATATCAAGTTTGACCGAAACTTTGACTGTTCATAACTCTTACATCCTGATGAATATCAAGGTGATGTAAAAGGCAAACCTGCCCAAATTTTAATGCTCTTTCAAAATATGAGGTCATAGAGATGAAATACGAACTTTTACAATCTAACCTCATGGTGACTTACCTCATCCTGATTTTGCATGATGATGCACTCGACTTACTTTTGCCAAACCACCAAGAAGCAAATGCACAAGCCAAACCAAAAAGTTGGGTCCCTATTTTGCCAAGTCAAAATGGGGCGTGTTGTGTAACCACACAACAAGAACCTGTGATTGCTAAGAGCATTGGCTCTAAATGTTTGTGTGTGCAGATTGAGAGTGTGACACAATTGTTTGACAAAATGTCCTAGAGACATGTAGAGTGTTTGATGATGAAGAAGGAATATTTGAAGCCATGGAAAGAGAAATAAGAGCCCATCTGAAGGAGTGATTTGTTCTAAACTATTTGCAAGTTCGGTGGAAAATGTTGCAAGGTGATGGTGGACAACGATAGTAGAGATAATTTGGTTGCTCTGGAAATAGTTGAGAAGCTAAACTTGAAGAGGATGAAGCACCCTAAGCCATACTACATTTCTTGGTTGCAAGAAGGTCATCAAATTTGGGTAAGTGAACAAAGCATTGTAAACTTTCACATTGGAAGATACAATGATGAAATTCTATGTGACATAGTACCTATGGATGTTTGTCATGTTTTATTAGGGCAACCTTTGCTTTGGGATAGGGAAGTTGTACATAATGACAATGATAACACATATTGTATAATCAAGGATGGGAATAAATATGCTTTGAATCCATTGTAGGATAAACAAGAGGAAGTGGCAAAAGAAATTATAGTAGTATGCCCTAATGAGTGTATGAAAGAAGAGAGAAATATCAAAGTTGCAATGGGTGAGAAAGAGAAAGAGAAAAATGAAGAAGTGGCTGAAAATCTTTTGAAGGATGAAAAGAAGAAAGAAGAAGTGGCAGTGACATGAAGAATGAAGAAGAGGATATCCTTGTACAAAAGAATCGAGAGAGAATAGAGAAGAGTGCAACTAAGGTTGCAAAGAAGAAGAAGAGTTGTAGACCTTTGGTAGAAGGGGCATGGAAAGAAGAGCATATGGGAGCAACCCATACATTTCACAAGGAAAGAAAACTAGAAAAAAGAAGAGACAAGGAGAGAAAAAGAGTGGAAAAAGAAAGAGCATTCAACTGTAGCATGTTATTTTGAAAGAAAAGAAGATGTAAAACATGAAAGTGCAATGGTGAAGGACCCATGGAAGGACATGGACTATGTGGGATAGCAATGTAAAGAAGAGACAATTCATGAAGAAATAAAAAGAGTTGAAGCATTAGAGATTGCAGCAGAGATATGTCTTTTGAAAGACATGGATAAAGAAGATAGAGCTGACATAGCAGCAGCAACAACATTACATTTGAAAGATAAGGAAACAGAAGAAGTAGGTGACAAACTTGCAGCCGAGGAGTGGAAAGTTGCAGCAGATGTAGAGGCAGAAATAATAATGCTGGAAGGCCCTAGATTTGATAAACAAGTGGATGAAGAAGAGAATGATCTCCTCTGGAAAGAGGAGATGAAGAAAATAAACTAGATGCTTGAAGGAGATTGGATAGAAGACCATGAAGAGTTGAATGGTGTAGCAGAAAATGAAAGCAAAGAAATTGGAACAATGAAAAGAAATGAGGTACAATTTGATAATTTTGAGTTTGAATTGTTTCAAATGATGAATACAATAGAAGATATAGATGAGAAAGTGGTAGATACATGGAATATTTGCATTTCCATGATGATGTTATAGATTTGTTTGTTGACGAGGAACATAATTTGTTTGAAGAAGAAAGTGGGAGGATAGAAGAATTGGTTACTTTGAATGAACATTTGAAGGAGGATGAAGGTGCAG
Organism: Cunninghamia lanceolata; assembly: GCA_027924645.1. Lineage (NCBI taxonomy): Eukaryota > Viridiplantae > Streptophyta > Pinopsida > Cupressales > Cupressaceae > Cunninghamia > Cunninghamia lanceolata. The sequence goes on from BSBN01000738.1 coordinate 5,016,225, forward strand.
TAGTAGACATGGTGAAAGAGGCTATTGTAACAATAGAGTCTATGGAGGTAAGTCTAAACTTTTCTAAATTTTGTGATGAGGAAGTGGATATCAATTTGCTTATTGCTTAGGTGAGTAAGAAGTTGAAAGTAGAAGGAAAGAAGAATGTAGTTGCAGGTTGGCATGTAGAAGTTGTAGAGGATGCTAGAGGCAAGACTTGGTGGAGGTGGTCAATGTGTGGTGGGTTGGATCCCATGAATGAGGAGAAAAGAGGAGAGTGTCTTTAGAGGAGGACGAAGGTATGTGGTGGATACAAAACTACGAGAGTAGAGAAGAATGATGAGTAGAGTTGTTGGAGGAGAGTGAAGATTGTTCTGGTAAGATGCTGGAAAAAGAGGAAAAAGAAAAGCTTATTGCTACATATATTTTAGTGATGGAGTTCACTATAGATTACTTGCAATCTGGAAGGATGATTTTACCAGTCAACTCCACATTTGTGAGTGTATGCTCACAAACTTCTTACCTGGTGTGTTTGATGTAGGAGTATCTAGGTCCACATGCGATCCTGCATCACCCAAAAAATATTTTAGTCTAATTTTCATTTTGGTGTGTGTTTTGGTTTGCATTGGTGTTTTCAGGCATCTCTCAACATCTTGAAAGCTCTCATTTGATCAGAATTGCAATTTTCAATTTTTTGTTGGTTCACTGTTTCAGAGGCTCTGCAGGTAGTTTTCAAAAATTTATTCCTAGAAATATGTAAGAGCTGGAGTAGAATCCTTTTGCAAGGATATTCTTGGAGGTACCATGTCAAATGTTCAAAAAGAATTAGATCAATATCTTTCACTGTTTGGGAAAAATTAATACCATAAATTTGTGTCGTAAAAGCCATAAGTATGTGCTAGTTTATGGAAAGTTTAAAAAGTCAGAATTCTTGAAAGTTGGAGAAAAATCCTTCTATAGGGGATGCTGGGATGTTATTCCAAGCTTGCTCACCAATTTTTATGCAATTTGGAGATGTTTGAATTTTTCCCTTTTTGGCACCCAGTTCGCACATTCAGAGTTGCCAATTTTGAATATTTCATTTTGGTAAAGTATTTAGGGGTTAAGCTAATAAATTTACAATATTTTACAGCGTTCTATTTATTCTTTTATTGTAACTTCCATTTGGAAGGCGTTTGGAATATAAAAGAGGCAAAAAATCAAGATTTTATAGCTTTTAAAATGTCCAGAATACAGAAAAATGCCCCTCTCAGTAAAGATGGTGCCTGGAGGAGTTAATGGAAGTTTAAATGACTCATTTAAGGTGGCCTAAACATAGAAATGCATAGCTATTCTTGGGGAGAGTTGGGCACCCACTTTCGAGCAATTATTGATGGTTTTCTATGCATTTTTGGGGGTTTTTGAAAAAAAATGTGGAAGGGAGTTTGTGCAGGGATGGATGGAGAAAAGACACCTCATAGAGGCATTTGATTTGCTTTCTTGTTGCAGGTTTTGGGCAGAGAGAAAAGGTTCCTGGAAGGAGCACCATATAGAGTGAAGTTTACAGATTAAAGAGAAGTTATGTTGGAGAACTCAGCCAGAGATGGCAGATTTGATTGAATGTATGAGAGAGGCATGAAAGGCCAAGTTTGTGTAGTGTGTTATAGATTTTTGTAAGTTGATATTGGATAAATGTATGTGAGTTTTGATTTTAATATAATGAAGCATGTGAATTGTGTTACATTTTATTATGTTTTGTGAGTTTGTTTGAGGCCAGAGAGTCTCTGCATAAGGTATTTTGATTAATGGTATGCTTGTGGGAGTCCCATTTGCATTAGTGTCATGGTAGAAAAATCAAACCTTATGGGATTGAGATGGATATTACTGAAGAATTTATAGAAAGAATTATGAGCATGTTGGAGGAAGGAAGAAAGGTGTTTAAGGACCGCAGAGAGGGTGAGGAGGTGCTTAAAGTTTTATTTAAAGGCAATGAGAGGAACCTGCTCATCAAATTTCATTCAGAAGGCTACGAAAAGAAGTCTATCAAGCCAATCTGGGGAGAGGTAGTGGAGGTGATCATGTGGTACATCTCCCTTGAAGGTAGGTTTACCACTATCTATAGCTATCATTTCATGCTCCTAAATCACTTTAGAGATAAAATGGTTGTTTCTTTCCCATTTTATCTCTTATCTTGAATGGAGTTTTCCATAAAAGAGAACAAAAGTAACCCTAAATTACCTATTTTACATGAGGGTTTAATTTTGTTTATTATGGAGCTTATTGAAACCCTATTGCCTAGTGCGGAGGTAAAGGGTAGTTTTTGGAAGAAGGGAAAGAGCCCCATTATGGATTACTCTGTTTGAACAGATGGTGAAACAGGGGAGGAGGAATTTGTGGAGGTCCTTTCCACTCCATGCTTCTATGAGGCTATGGAGGGGGATACTTCTAAAAAGAGAAAGAGGAGTGTTGGCAAGAGAACCCCGAATAAACAAAGCAGATACGAGGAGGATTCCTGGTCTATGGATTCTACCTTTGAAGAAGAAATAGATGAGTATATTGAGGAGGAGAAGAATAAGAAGAAGAAGAAAGGTATGTAGAGTTAGAAAGAAATTGATGTCTCTGGGGGTAAGAAAGCTGGTGAGTGGGGGAAAAGTAAACATAAGGCAAAGATACAGAAAGGGAGGGATGAAAATTCTAAAGGGGAATAGATTAAGGGTTCTATGACTGATGATCCCAGGCTTGGGATACTTTTTCCTTGAATTCTGAACCCCTCCAGTAATCTTCCTAGGAATTTTTCTTTCTTGTTGTCCTCTGCTACTAGTAGGGAGGAGCTTTCTAAGGATTTGGGGATGGTGAATGAAGTAGTGGAAAGTCAACACTGAATGACAAAGTGGTTCTTCATAGATATCAATAGGATTAATATAAGGTTGAGTGCCATTTAGTAGAGGATTGGTAGTGGAGTTGAGATTGATGACAAGATGGATGCTGAGATTCAGCTTTCCTAGGAGGCCATCCCTAAAGTTAATCAACTAGAAAAGGATCTTGTTACCCACAACTAGGAACATGACAACCATCTAGATAAAATGGAAAATAAAATGAAAGAAATTAAGTAGAACCTGGAAAGAATGCTTGAGATTAGAAAATGTACCATCCATAATAGTACAGAGGGGATTAGAATTCTCATAGAAAAGTTGAAAGAGCTAAAGGAAGAGCACTTGGCATGTATGGGTGGGGAGAAAGATGAAGGGGGTAATATGCAGAAGACTGGTAGTAAAGGAAATCAAGGAAAGATCAATGAACAGAGTGGCCCAAGTTCATGGACACGTGGCAGAAAAAATAAATCCTTCCAAGAGGAGAAGGATGAACTCATGGGATTCATGAAACTTCATGAGGAATTCTATAAGCAGGAGTTGCCAGTGGCTGAGACACTCAAGAATATGTGACCATGCTAACGGGTTCCTATTGGTTGGTAGTTTCTATAAACGGATATATCTAGGTCTATTTTACTTTATGTTTATGTGTCTTTTGTCTATTTGGTTACTATCTGTAACATCAGAAAATGTCCCCTTGGGGGCTTTTCCCTCATAAGGTTTAGCTCCTGGGTCTTTGATCTGCATTTAGAACATCTTGCATCATATTTTGACATCTCGATGAAATGAACCCTCAATTTCATGATAAATGGGACCTAGGGGGATCCCTTGAACTTGTCCCTGACCAAAATAGGGAGGGAGGACTTGGGTACCCGCACCCTAGTCTTGCCCTATTTTGGGTTAGGCCCAAATTTTAAGTGTTGGCTTGTGACCGTTACTTAGGTCCTATGCCGACACGGTAAGTTTGAATTACGAAATTCTTGGCGGGAGTGTTTGTAGTTGCATATATAAGCATGTTTAGGCATTCATTTGTAAACAGATGATTGCTAGCAAGCTATTGTAATCTTTTAGCATTCTAAAGGTGGTTCAAGGCATTCATTATGTAGCAAGAGCAGATTTGTGTTGTTTATGTGTTTGTATTTGCAGATTTAAGCAATCATCGCCTCATGACATGAAGAGATTCTTCCTCCCATGAGATCTTCAGTACAAGGTGACATCATTTGTGTTTTCAAGCATTTATCATTTGGTTTTTGCCTCTACTTCCCAAGGGTATGCACTCTCTATCTGACAACAGTGTTTGGAAGACTTGAATGTCTCTCCAAGGCTTGACTGAGGCAAGCCTCTAAACACCACAACCCCCTCCCCTTTTTTCTGTAATTGCAGGTCACAAGTTGAAGAAGGAAAAGTAGAGTTGCAGGAGAGTGTTGGAAAGTGTCAGATTTGTAGATCAGAGTTGAAAATGGGGCCCTGGACTTGGGCACCTACTCTTTAGTCCTCTAGATTCCGTAACAAAGAAATCTCTGAAACAATAGGAACATGTTACAGATCAACTTTCTAGATCCTGACAAAAAGTAGGGCATTGGACTAGGGCACCCACTCATTGTTCCATGACTATTTTGCTTCCCAAACTTCAAAAATAGGTGCACATTTATTTGTCATTTTACAGCTTCCTATAATAGGATTTGTCATAATTTGTTTGTTTGCTTTCATATTTGCATAATTAGGGTTTTGATGTATAATTAAGCATAATTGAGGGTGATTGGACATCAAATCACACAAATCCAATCTTTGCAACATTCCTAAGTGATCAAGGGCCTGATAGTGCATTGCCACTTGACCCAAGGTCCTTGAATGTAAGGGTGAAAGGAGGATATACACAAACTAATAAAAAACAAAACAATCATTATCCAAATTTTACACTTTACATTTTGGTGAACCCATGTTGTTGGAATTATTTACACCTTCCTAATTGTTTTTCTTTAGATTTGCACTGATTTCATTTATTCATATCATCATTTATCTTATTGCATTGGAAAATGTTTTTAAAAATTGAAAATTTTGAAAAAATATTGCATTCTAGGGTTTCTATTTTGCATTAGTTAATTTGAATTTCATCAAATTTATGATTTTTACATTAGATATAAGTTAAATTGAAGAAAATTACAAAAAATCAATAGCTTGCATTACATTTTCATCATAACATTGCTAGAGTTTTGTTAGAAGTTTTGAATTTTTCATATAACCTAATAATTTCAAAAACTAGGGTTTGTAGGTAAAATCTTGTTTCATATTTTTCTACTGATTTTAGAGAATCATTCAAAGTTGCATTTGGCTACAGTGTTGCATTTAGTGTAAATTTGCATTTAGATCTCAAAAATTTACATTTTTACATAGAAAATTTCAACAAAAACTAGCATTTTTCATTAATTTTGCATTAGATATGCGCTTGAATTTTGCATCTTAGGACTTGGAAATCATTTTCAGATCTAAGTAGAATTAATTTTTATCATATATTAGATTGCAAGACATTCATATAACATTTTGCATTAAGATCTAAAACCTGGGGCTTGAAAAACCTTGATTTTCACTAGATTTGGCCTTATCAACTCTATAAATTTGCACCATAGGCAAGTTGTGAAGAATATTTTTACACTAATTGAATTTTATCAGGGATATTATCTACTTCTCTATAAATTTGCACCATAGGCATGTTGTGAAGAATATTTTTACACTAATTGAATTTTATCAAGGATATTATCTACTTCCCCTCCTAAAAATATTCACAACACCTTTTTCTTGGGCTCTTGTATTGAAAATTTGGTGAAAATTTACACATTTTGGCCATATTTGCCCCAAGATTTTGCCTAGATTTGCACTCCAAGCGTGTTGTAAAATATTTTATGGTTTGAGGTGACTAATATAATTTATATTATTTTCTTCACCTTCTAAAAATCTTTACAACACCCCTTTTCCTAGGTCTTGGAATTGAACAATTGTGAAAATTTGTATATTTTTGCTATATTTTCAATAGGGTTTGATCTTGAGTGGCACTATAAGCATGTTGTGATGGATTTTTTGGCATTAGGTGGGCGTTAATACTATTATAATTTGTTTTCCATCATCATTTTCCTCACAACACCCTTTGTCATGCTCTTTTTCATTAAGATTTGGTGAAAAACCGCATATTTTAGTGTATTTTCACTAGGTTTTGGCTTATCATCATCCTAGATTTGCATCAAGATTGTGTTGTGATGGATATTATTGCTGTATTGGAATAACATCAGAGATATTATTTTCTACCCCTGATCAATTTACTTACAACACTTCTTCTTTCATATATTTTCATTGAAAAAGTACAAAAAATCAAGCATTTTAGGTCATTTTTGCATATAGTTTTGCACTTGTCTTTTGCATACTTTTTGGAAAAATTTTAAAATCTGATTTTGCATTAATTGGAGCATATACACATGGCATCTAATTGCATCAACAACAATAGGCTCCCTCCTAGGCCTTACATGAAGAGAAAGGTCCCTGAACCTGAAATTGTGTTTACACCTCATGATAGAACAATCGGGGACACTGAAGGACCTCTTTACATCACTGTGAAAATAATGGGAAACCATGTGGATGAAACCCTTATTGATCCTAATTGCATGACCAATGTAGCTATAGAAGAGTTCCTATATGCACATAATTTGATGTAAGGATCTTATGACCCTTCGGATATGATGATCAAAACACATAAGGGAACCTTTATAAAGCCTTTGGGTAAGATATCATTGTTGGTAACTGTATTTGAGAGATATGTAGACCAATGGTTTGATGTTGTCCCTATTTCTGATCTCTTTCGCATAAAGCTCAAACATCCATGGTTAAAGGTTATGAAAGTCATCCTTTCAACAATTCACAATTGTCTAAAATTTCCTTTGAATGGACAAGTGCTTACTATACCCCGCAATTGAAAGGAAGCTAGGTGTGTGGAAATCACTTCCTACACTATCTAATGAGGAGAGATGTATGCAAATTCAAATTAACTTTTCTAGTTATAGTGTTATTAACACAATAATAGAGATATTGCAGCAATACACATACACACATAAAGTAGATAGAAGAGAGAGACAAGATATACGTGGGGAAAACCCTTACGAGTGAAAAACCCCACACTCTAAAACATAGCTCAAATGTATTATAGTAAAAAATAGCAGATTACAATATAGTTTCAGAGCCAATGCTGTGAGGCCTACTTTTTACATTACTGTTCATGAGACTATTTGCAGTGCTATTGTTATTATTTTTATGTTGAGAGACTATTGATCCTGGAATCTTGTTGTTTATCCTAATTGATTTTAAGGAATAATTGTGCAATGATAATTAGATGTTACTGTTAAGAAAATGATGAATGGTTAATATTGGAAATGGAGCTTTAATGTGATTTCAAGATGTTATATGGAAGAATGTTTTTGTATGCATGTATTTAAATTGCTTCGACTATGATATCTCTATGTGTAATTGACTTCGAGTTTGAGTGTGCAGGTATTGCTAACGAAACCACATATACAGGAGATCATCCCATACCTATGTTGTATCCCTTGTGAGCCAATCTAGTTCCATGAGAAACTAAGATCAACCTTGTGTTTTAGAAAAATGTTGTAATGTTGTAATGTGTTAATGTTGCATGAGGTCAAGGGAATAGGGGCTATCTTATGATTTACTTTTGTTGTAAGAGATGATGTTTTGAATCTTGTTTTAACTTTAATTCTTTTTGACCCTCTTCATGTGTTTTTACTTGACTCTGGGAGTCCTAACTAGGTTTAAAACAACCCTAGGTTATACCCTATGGGTCTAGGGACCTTTTTGACTAGGATAACCCTGGGTTAACTTCCATATGGTCACTTCAACTTCAGGGTGAAGTAAAGTGACGAATTTGGAAGCATGGGGGACAATGGGATGAGTGGAATCCACACTCAGGCCCACTTCCAAGTCATGGAGCAACTCCATGATCCCGTAATAATGGAGTGCTTGTGTCCATGTGCCTCCTTTTTGGTGGGTTCCCCTTAATGAGGGTGACACCCACTCTCTAATTATTTTAGTTCACCTATTGTATTTTATTTCTACATGTGGGCTATAATGGGGGATCTTTTGGAGTGGGGGTAAATTGTTTAAGTTCCACTAGAATAATGGAGGAATTGTGGTTGAGTTGTTTAATGCCACTTGAGAAAATTAGTAAAATAGAAGAATTTAGTTTTAAAAGAAAGGAGGATAAGGAGAGTAAGGGGGTTGGTTCATTGTGGAAAGAAGGAGGTTTGAGAGGAGCTCTACATCAATTTTCATTCCATAATTGGGCTTTGGAAGGTTGGTAATCAAGTCTACTCTCTTGTGTAACTGATGTTGATATATGTATGTTGTTTTCTTGCTTGTTGAATGAGTTTGTAAATGTGTTCTTTGAGTATTCTGTGATTGTTTTGGGGTTTTGTTTTGGTTGTAGAAAGAGCTCCTTCCAGTTGGAAGGAAATGCTCATCTTGTATAGGGAAGGGCAGGTGTGACCCTCCTTGGGTGTCATCTAGTTTCTTGTTGATATTTGAAATGCCTTGAGGGCAAGTAGTATTGTTTTTAGCCTTGAGGGCTTTATGGCTTTGAGAGCCATTTGGGATATCCATGGTAATTTTGATTCATTGAAAGGCTTGAGGCCTTGTGAAAGAATAACTTGTTGGCTTGAGGCCTTGTGATAAATTATGATTAAATTGTGTAAAAGATGACACCTAGAGGTAGAGATTGTCTACTCCCCTACCCTCCATGAACTCACCTAAGCTGGTTCATTGTATTGTGAGTATACCTTGGGTTTGTGTGTGTGTTATTGGATTTGTTGTTGTAGTTCATTGTCATGATGTGTTTGGTTTGTTTTACCCTAGGTATGAGGATGGTCTCCCTAGCTCGGGGGTGACCCTCTTGCGGGTCAAAGGTAGGGAGGAGAGCTAGATGGTGGTTGCTGTCTCCCTTGTTGTCTTGCAGGTTACTGTTGGAGCATGTAAAAAGAATTGAAGAAGTCTTACCTTGTTAAAGAAATGTTCTATTTCCTATTTGCAATGAGAGCTTGGTCATCATAGTTTCTTTATGTAAAAGTTGTAGAGGGAAATTCTCTTTTGAATTTGTTGTAAACATTGGTACCTTGGGAGTGGAGAAATAATCCTCCCTATTTCTGTTATCATCATTGTGTAAGTTGGGAGAAGGGAGTAATTTACTTCCTTTGAGTGTATGTGAGTTGTGGGATTCTTACAGTTTATAGTTGTTTGTTATCAAGTTTTAAGTTGTCAGACTTGTTGTTGATTTGAATCAATTGATAAATATCCCTTGTAATATATAGTGAGAAAGTGACTCTTACAGTTTTATGAAAGATGCATTTTGTTCTTGAATACAAAGTTAAAGTTTGAGTTAATGTTGCAATGGAAATAATCTATAACAAAATTTATTTAACTATTGTGTGTTTTGGAAAGACAAGATTTATAGCTTCATGTATTTACTTCTTAACCTTAAAACAGTTGAAAATGGAAAGATTACTTGTTAGATCTTTTAGTTAAAAAAAAAAAATAGATGTATGTGGTTAATTATTTTCTGAATTTTTGTAAGTATTTAACAAGTAGCAAATTAAAAGAAGAGAAATAGTGAAATGAATATTACCTTGAGATCTCATTATATAAATTGATATATATATTTATGAATATCATTTTACTTGTAAATTTAGTTGGGAAAATATGATTCATCTATATTTGCAATCCTATTACTAAATGAAATTGTGAACTAATCTATATATATGTATGTATGTATGTATGTATGTATAATAGTTCATTTAAAATAAAATTTTGGAAAAGAAATCATTGACACTCTTGTGAAATTAAATATAATTATAATAGTTAAAATTTAAGAGTATTGTGAAAATTATATATATATATATATATATATATATACATATATATATATATATACATACATACATACATATATATATATATATTCTTAATCATAATTGAGAAATTTGAAATGGTAATGAAATTCATTAAAATGGAGTTCCCTGTTAAACGCAGTGATTTATTACATGTATTATGGTGGGGGTGTTTAACCCCCACCAAACCCTTACAATAGAGGGTGTGGGGAGGGGCGGAGCCCCACCCACACCCCACGATGTGGGATGTGGGTGGGGCTCCGCCCCTCCCCACATCCCCTAGCCCTTATAACCCCCGTGGACTGCGCTAACACTCCACCACCGATCTCCATCTCCGCCACCCCTACGGCTCCAACAAACCGAACCTCCACTCGTCCGCCACTCTCCCCTCCGCCCACTGCAACCACCACCCCTCCACTCCTTTTTTGCCCTGCACGGCATGACCTCCATTGTTTCCTGTGAGTTGCGCCCTGCCTCATGGCCGTCGCTCCAACCTGCAAGCAACATTCACAATAAAGAAAATAACAGTTAGAGTTCCCTCTTTGAGTGGGAATCCTTTACTAAAAGGATATTAACCTAATAGTGGAGTGTCCACTAATTTTATTTAATCAACAATTATATATATATATATATATTTAACTATATATATATGTATATTTATATATATATTAATTATAAATGAGTAAGCATGCATTAAGATGTTTGTTTAAAAAATAAAATAAAATTTAATATATATATATATATATATAATTTATATATATATATATACATATGCATATTTAAGTGAATGGGCAAATGTAATTTGCCCTATTAGCAATTACTTTAAAAACATTTATAAGAAAATTGTATTTATTTTCAAAATAGTAAATCCTCACCTACTAATGAATTACCAAGGTATGGGGAATGTTTTAACGTAACTAAATATATATATTATTAAACATTTTAAAACAAATCGATAGAGGAATTAAACAGAGAATGCGAGTCAGAAGTTAACAGATTGAGATAATCAATCTATGATCAATCACCTACCAAGAGAACCTTAAACGAAGCAAAATAAATGACTCAAACATAGTGAACTCTATCAACAAGCATAGACAAGTGGAATATAACGTATCAACAATCTATTAAACAACTTAAACAGATGCATCGAGCATGCTTGCGGGTGCGAGGGAGGCTTTCAGAGTAGTTAGGGAAATTTTTTTGATATTTCGTATCATGACCACATGACGCATGTGGACATGACACGCGGTTTAGCATCATGGTTCAGCATGTTGTGAACGCATGTGAAATGTGGGCATGACATTTGGTATCAGAGCACAGAGTTTCAAACATTGGGCTTGTATGAGCACATTATTACATCCATGATTAAACTGACTAGAGTCTACTTCATTTTGTAGAATGCCTCCTAGACGAGTTCAACAGACACAGTCTCGCTGCACTCCAGCCACTAAGGTGCACACTGATTCTTTAGCTGTGGGACCGGATCAGCCAACCCCACCAGAACAACAAATTCCACAAGTTCAGCCAGTTATACAGGCACAATCAGTTCCTCAGGTACCGCAAGCACCACCAGCCCCATTAGATATGGGACCACAGATATTATAGGCCTTACAGGCTATCTTGGATAGGCTTCCTCCAGCTGTAGTTAAGCCGCGCGTTGAGCCACGTGACGAGCCCTGCGATGTTCCGCGAGAGGAGCCACGTATGGAGCCACGAGCTGAGTCTCATGTCGAGCCATGTGTGGAGCCCCGCATAGAGCCATAGGGGGTGCCACATGTGGAGCCTTATGTTGAGATGCCAGATATAGAGGAGGTTAATTTGGTCGGCAGGGCCTGTAGCAGGAGCCCCACACATCATGCTAGGCATGACGAGACAATGCAGGTAGCACATTTTGGTCCCAGGCCTTATGAGAATCATACAGATGAGCCTTACAGGGGGCACAGTGACAGAGGAGTTCCCATTAGGGATATATTGAGGTTGAACCCTCCTACATTCATTAGAACTATAGAGGGAGCCGAGGCAGAGGCCTGGCTTATCAGTTTGGACAGGTGTTTCACGTTGCGTCCATATGCAGGCAACACGAAGGCCCGTGTAGCAGTACACTTATTACAGGATGCAGCAGCTACATGGTGGCGCACTAAGGAGTGCAAGCGTCACCTTTCCATAGACACCCTCTCATGGGAAACCTTTATTGAGTGCTTCAACATGCGTTATCTATCAGACCACTATAGACAGTGTCGTATAGATGAATTTCATGACCTACAACAGAGGGGACTCTCAGTGGCTCAGTATGAGAGCAAGTTTACAGAATTATCTAGATATGCAGAGTATCTCCATGACGAGAAACTCCTAGTACATAAGTTTATCAGAGGTCTAAACCACGGTATAGCAGGACCTGTTCGGATGGCAGATCTGCAAACTTTGAGTGATGCTGCCGAGAAGGCTTACATTGCTGAGGAGATTCAAGGACGGAGGCAGAATTCTCACCCTTAGTTCTAGGATCGGGGACAGTAGCAGCAACAACAGAATTATCGCAGGCCAACACAGCAACCCAATAGAGGAGGATATAGTTCAGCACCATTACCTCCTAGGCCTCCACAACAACATCAGTCACAACAACAACAGAAAGCTAAAACACAACAGAAGTCTTATGGGGGAAATAATAGAGGTTGGCAACAATAGGGCCCGCGCAGAGATCAAAGACAACAGGGACCACCTGTGGGACCCGCGAGGTCACAGCAGTCTTATAGGGGTTCACAGGGGTCTACTGGCAGAACAAGACAATAGCAGTCGAGTAGGACTCAGACTATATAGGTACAGGTTAGAGGCCGTTGTTATACTTGTGGTGAAGCAAGACACATAGCTAGAGAGTGCCCACATGGTTATACAGCTGGGGGATAGCATCATGCAAGAGGTTCTGAGCAAACTGTGGGTGACGTGGGTAAATCCCACTGTATGTTTGCGGCGGTTGACAACCGCCAGGCCGATTATCAGGCTTCAGTTATTGAGACAATAGGTATGATTGCAGAATCTTCCATCTCTATCCTTTTTGACTCTGGAGCTACTGACTCCTTTATATCTACATCGTTAGTGGGACGTTGCAAGTTGGTGGCGTCTAGGTAGGACATTAGGTGGGAGGTCGAATTGGCCTCTGGGGCCAGATGTTAGTTGATACCGTGGTCAGAGATTGTGAGATTTCCTTGGGATCTTTCATTACAACTTGTGATCTTATGATTATACCATTAGGGTCCTACGGCGTAGTTCTTGGTATGGATTGGCTTGCGGCTCATAGAGCCAAGCTAGATTGCCGTCAGAAGATAATTAGTTGCTTAGACAATCATGGCACACTGGTCAAAATAGTGGGCATACAGAAGCCCACGACTTCTAGAATGATATCCGCTCAGCAACTTAAGCGTTGCATGCGGAAGGGTTGTTAGTTGTTTTCTATCACAGTCAGTGATAGATCAGAAGATGAACCTGAGACTACATTAGATGAACACCCCATCCTAAGAGAATTTGCAGATGTCTTTCCACCAGAGTTACCTGGTATACCTCCATGGAGAGAAGTTGATTTCCACATTGATTTAGTACCAGGGGTAGAACTAATATCTGGTGCACCATATAGAATGACTACACATGAGCTTATAGAGCTTAAACTACAGCTAGAAGAATTATTAGAGAAGGGACACATCCAACCTAGTGTTTCACCATGGGGCACACCGGTTATCTTTGTAAAGAAGAAGGATGGTTCTCTTTGTCTATGCATGGACTACAGGCAGTTGAACAAAGTGACGGTGAGGAACCAATATCCTCTGCCGAGGATTGACGATCTCTTTGACCAAATGCAAGGAGCCAGAGTGTTTTCAAAGATTGATCTTAAATCTGGTTATCACCAATTGAGAATTACAAAGGCAGATATCCACAAAACTGCTTTTCGAACTAGATACAGCCATTATCAATTTACAGTGGTACCTTTTGGATTAACGAATGCCCCTGCAGTGTTCATGAGTCTTATGAACGGAGTGTTCCACACTTACCTAGATCAGTTCATGATCATTTTTCTAGATGACATTTTGATCTATTCACGGACTGAGGAGGAACATGTGGGCCATTTGCGTCAGGTTTTGCAGTGTTTACGTGAGTAGCAGCTTTACAGCAAGCTGGTGAAGTGTGACTTTTTCAAGACAGAGGTGCAGTATCTAGGGCACATTTTATTAGGTGATGGTATCTCCATAGATCCATCGAAGATCAAATCAATTTAGGATTGGCCAGTACCCACCAATGTGACAGAAGTAAGGAGCTTTATGGGTCTAGCCGGATATTACCGTAGGTTTGTCGAAGGTTTCTCCAGGATAGCTCATCCTATCACTTCCCTTCAGCGAAAAGGGAAAGGATTCACTTGGACTGAGCAGTGTGAGAAGGCCTTTGGGATCCTTAAGGAACATCTTACCAGTGCTCCCATATTAGCTATTCCTGATCCGACAGAAGATTTTATTATTTGCACAGATGCATCATTAGATTGATTGGGAGTTGTACTCATGCAGGGTGGTAGATCGATTGCTTATGAATCACGAAAACTTAAAACACATGAGCTAAACTACCCTACCCATGATCTAGAGCTAGCAGCTATCATTCATGCTCTTGTTCAATGGAGACACTTTCTCTTAGGCTGATGTTTTGAGCTCCATTTGGATCATCATAGCTTGCAGTATATCTTCACTCAGTCGAATTTAAACACCCACCAACGGCGTTGGATGGAGTTCTTATGTGAGTACGACTTTGATGTCCACTACATCAAGGGGAAGGAGAACGTGGTCACTGACGCTTTGAGTCAAAGGCGTCACGGGATCCTGACTCTTACTTTGAAAGTGGATTTGAGAGAACGTATCTTACAACATCTGCCTAAGGATGAGTGGTTTCTTGAGGTGCAGTAGGAAATTTAGAATCAGAGGGTCCTAAAGGGTAAATTTGTAGGATATTCCCTAGAGTCAGATGGATTACTTAGACATAAGCAGTGCATCTATGTACCCCGTGCGGGTGATCTGCGTACAGTAATACTCTCTAAGGCTCATAGAGCACCCTATGTAGCTCATCCAAGAGTGAAGAAGATGCATGCGGACTTCCGGTAGTTGTACCATTGGGTTGGGATGAGACGTGACATTGCAGAGTATGTTGCTCGATGCCTTGAGTGTCAGAGGGTCAAGGCCGAGCATCAGCATCTAGCAGGACTCTTATACCCACATGAGATACCTAAGTGGAAGTGGGACACCATTTCTATGGACTTCATTGTTGGTCTACCTATGTCATCATGACGCCATGATGCCATCATGGTGACAGTTGACAAGTTGACCACGGTGGCGAATTTCTCACCGGTACGCACAACGTACAATGGACCATCAGTGGCGAGAGTGTTCCTTGATCAGATTGTCAGACTGCATGGAGTACCTTGCCGCATTATATCTGACAGGGACTCTGTATTCACATCTTCATTTTGGAGAGCTTTACATCAGGCGTTGGGCACACAGCTCAACTTTAGTTCCGCTTATCATCCTGAGACCGACGGTCAAACAGAAAGAGTTAATCAAGTGTTAGAGGATATGTTGCGCATGTATGTTATGGATCATCAGTCTAAATGGGAGGAATACCTGTATCTAGTTGAGTTCGCCTACAATAATGGGCATCACAGCTCGTTGGGTATGCCATTACTTTAAATATGTTTATAAGAAAATTGTATTTATTTTCAAAATAGAAAATCCTCACCTACTAATGAATTACCAAGGTATGGGGAATGTTTTAACGTAACTAAATATATATATTATTAAATATTTTAAAACAAATCGATAGAGGAATTAAACAGAGAATGTGAGTCAGAAGTTAACAGATTGAGATAATCAATCTACGATCAATCACCTACCAAGAGAACCTTAAACGAAGAAAAATAAATGACTCAAACATAGTGAACTCTATCAATAGGCACAGATGAGTGGAATATAACGTATCAATAATCTATTAAACAACTTAAACAGATGCATCAAGCACGCTTGCGCATGTGAGGGAGGCTTTCGGAGTAGTTAGGGAAATTTTTTTGATATTTCATAACATGACCACATGACACATGTGGACATGACACGTAGTTTAGCATCGTGATTTAGCGTGTTGTGAATGCATGTGAAATGCGGGCATGACAAATGCTCTTTCAAGAGTCTTTGAATGTCGAATCTGGAGATATTCTGGCAGCATAACAGTACCTGTACAAAACACTATATATCTCCCATCCAAGCACCTTTTTTTATAGAGTTTACAAGGCAAATATGGAACCTTCTAGAGATGGGTGTCCATCTTGGACTCATGCCCCAAAACCCATGCCTAAGGACACTTGTCCAACATCCCATCCCAATGTGGGCACGTTGTCCCAAGATAGGCTATGACAGATGCTCTTATGTACCTTACAACTATCATAGAATCTATCATAACTAATAGCACTTACAACTGTAAGAGAATCTGTCATACACTAACTAAAAATAGCATATTCCTCTTACAACATGTCACAACCTCCCTTGACTACCCAAAGATGCCTTTCACTCGTGCAAAGATACTCACAGACACTTGTCATTAAATAAAAGTCATTTGAGGTTTCAGGGGCATTGCGCTACCCCTCGACCCCACCCTGTACTGCGATAGGGAGCGCACCAGGGGCACTGCCCCTGGACCCCACAAGGGGCTCTACCTCTTGACCCCATCTTGGGGGGGTTACCCTCAAACCTTCGTTAATTATTCAAGGGGAAAACCGTGGCTGCCAAAGTCACAAAAATTTATTCTGTTGCATGTACACAAGGTGCCGACTATGCCAACTCAACATGAGATAAATAAATACAAAATTAGGAATTTGCAAAGCTTGAGAACCTTAATTCCCAACAACAATAAGTATAAACCTTTGGTTACAAGAAAACATTGTACACTGGATTACTTTTGTGATAAATCTAAAAAGGCACCAGAGCCATGAACAGACTTTAACTTTCTGAGCTATAGAAATTACAAAGCAAAACTATTACATCTAATGGCCAGTCCTCCTATGCAAGAAATAACAAAAGACAAGAAACCCACATTTGAAGAGAACCCTAGACTAAAAGGACAAGGTCTCTATACTGAGGTTCCTCCCACGCCATCCTTACAAGGATTGGGAGGTAATTGTTGACAACAAAGCATTCCACATAGACAAATGCGATTTGATCCTGATGCTTCTTCTTGTAAAACACAAAAATCTATGAAAGAGAAAAACACTATCTCACAAGAGATAAGTGGAAGAACTAAAAGAGATAGAAAAGAAAGAGAAAGAAGGAAGAGATGACAAGAATATGCCATACACCTCGCATCTCAACAAGAAAACATTGATCCAAACATTGAATTAAACAAAGATGATCCTAAGAATGAGAAACCTAAAGATAAAGACAAGAGTTGGGCCATGGTACCTTATGTCCCACTTTCCTCTAACATTTGGGAGTGGGAGGATGACGATGATTTGCTTGATGACAAGACTTAAAAAATCCTACTAGGTAAGTATTTCTAACCCTTTATCTCTCTCATGATGTGCTTCCCCTGTGATGTGTTATGTGTTGTTTAGGCCTCCTGGAATGACCCCTGATTCTCTTGTAAGGTCTAGGATACCAGGAGACCACCTCTATTGTGACCTTCTATTTGTGTCATCATTCTTCTATATTTCCTCTCTGATTTCATTGTTGTGTGTTTTGTCTTACGGACATAGTGTTATGGTTGGTGAATTGGGGGAACCCTCCTATGTGACTATCCCTAAGACACTTGATTCTCCTCTCTAATTTACTATTTCCCTTCCTCTAGTGTTTCTATCTAGCGGGCGG
The DNA here is from genome assembly GCA_027924645.1 of Cunninghamia lanceolata. NCBI lineage: Eukaryota > Viridiplantae > Streptophyta > Pinopsida > Cupressales > Cupressaceae > Cunninghamia > Cunninghamia lanceolata. The sequence continues at coordinate 5,033,865 of BSBN01000738.1, forward strand.
ATGACGAAAAACATTTATATTGATCCAGACCTAGCGTCCCTTTAGTGAGAAATCAAAAATTGGACTTAGTTCCTAATATGACGATGGGGTTGTAATAAAGTATCCGGTGCTTGGCTAGTAGAAGCACTCCATGCTTTCTGCATAGTGATTTTGATGATGTTTTTATCTCACTTACAAAACATAACAATACTGCTACTCCATGCACTTTGTTTGTCTTTGAATCTCGCCTTGGTGATACTCGGTTATGAGATTTTCATGATATAGCCCCATGGTTATCCTTGATCTCTGAATTTGTAGTATAACCTTGGTTGTTTGTGTGATTAATCATATGTGTTGATGTTGTTGTTTATCATGATTATGTGGACACTAACATGTTTCTTGTAGGGATGTGTTTGTGGGAACATTTGGAAATCATAAAGTACATGTCACCTCTAGGGGGCATGGGCTTTGTGAAAGTCTGTGTTCCCTTGTGTGTTTTCTTCCTACCTTAACGTGCTTGATATCGATGTGTGATATCAACCAACTTAAGGTGGGGGCACATATAAGGTAAGATGTCTATTGTAGATGTTAGCAATGTGCTTGTCCTCAGGTGCAGTTTAAAGATTGGTGGTGATGAGTCCCTCCTGCACTCTGAGTTTGTTTGCAATCAATAAATCAATCATCTTAAGCCCTCTGTGGAGGCAGGGGTGGTGTATCTCTTGCGGAGAGTGCCCATCCTATCATTTTCTAAAAGTCCTCTGTGGAGGCGGGGAGTGGTTCTGTGACTAACTCAACCCTTAAGCGTGTCTTCGACAATTTTTATGGTGAAGTCCAATCATCAGTGTGTACCTGTAATGTGCCTGAGATGGTGATGAACCTAGAAATAGGAACACTCCATGGCTTGTCTTCTATGTTTTCTTCGTGTGTTGAAAGTGTGTGTTTGGCGTGTTTGATTTGTTTGGCATGTTTGTTGCCCCATGTAAAGTTTAAAGACTAGCGTGATGAGTGCTTCCTGCATTTTGAGAGGTTTGGTGTGTCTTTCATGTGTGTTTCCCCATGTGCAATTTAAAGACCAGTGGCGATGAGTCCCTCCTACATTTTGGGTGGTGTGTTTACTTTCCTTGTAATTGCATCTACATTTCATATATATAATAAAAAGAAAAAGAAAAGAAATCATTCATGTCTTCTATGCATTAACTATCTTCCATGCATTTTGATGTAGGAGCATCCCTGGTTCAAGAGCAATCTTGCATTAACCAAAAAACATTTGCATTTCAGTTTGTTTGTAGTTCAGTTTGTTTCTTTTCATTTTCTAGTTCAATTTAGGCAGTTCAATCAGAAGCAGTTTTCAGCTTGTGGTCCGGTATTGGCATTTCACATCTTGTGGATATGGACTTAGCATCTACATTCATTCAACTACATCATATCAAGAATTCAGAGCATTTGGATCAGTTACTAGAAAGATATCGCTATTAGAAGATCAATTGTTTTCTCAGAGTAGAGCATCCTGACAGTCTATGGTAATCAAATGGAGGAGAAGGCTTGTGGATCATTCCTTGATTTGCAGATCTCAATGAAACATCATTCAATGTCCTTTGGTTCATGGCTGACCTTCCCCAAGGGTCCACACATTGTTCCATTCATTTGATGAAGTGTTCTATGCATTTAGGTCCAACCTATCTATGAACATGTTACATCTCTTCATTGGAGTTTGTGACCTTCCTTAGTCGATGCAGAGGAATCTATTGGTCTGGAAGTGATATATATTGATGTAAGAGATCCTTAGGAAAGTTCTTAGCAATTTATTCATAATCCATAGCTTAGATTTTGTGCGAAGGAGCTTCAAAGCTTTGAGCCCATATTGTAAGCCCACATGTTGCTGGCCAGGTTGCATTTGAATTCTATGATATATTGAATGACTGAATCTGCATTTGCTTCATTTGTTTGAATTGTTTCCATTGTGTTTACTCTTGTTGCACGGTCTAGATAGTTCATTCTGTGAACCCTCCTACCGTGACTACACCAAGTGGTATCAAAGCAAAAGTTTGATTCTTTGGAGTGAATTGGTGAAGGGGATTCTGTAAGATCTTGTTGTAAGAAGATCACCGATCTGAGGTAGGTTACTTGTGCACAACTGATTGTTGATTGAGAGGAAATTGTTGCTTGTAGCCTGATCGCTGAATCTGAGGTAGTTTGCACTTGATTCGAGGAAGATACTGCCGTGAAGAGTTCCTCCTATTCATACAATGGCTAATAGAATAGATGAGATGATAGAATTGATGAGAACAATGTGATTTCAATTGGATGTTGTTGAAGAAGATAAGTGAAGAGGATTGACACCGAGACCTAATGTTGAAAGTGATGATGAAGAAGAATTTCAATCTACTGAACAAACTGGTGAAACCCTAGAAGGTGATGAAGAAGAAGAATCAGATTAGGTAAAGATGTTGCGAGCTATTTCAAAGATTGGAAAGAGACCCAGAGTTGATGTACTGAATTATACTGATAATTTGAATCTTGAAGAGTTGATTGACTAGATAAATGACATGGAATAATACTTTGAATATGAGGAGGTTGAAGATCTGGAAAGGGTGAAATTTACAAAGACAAAGTTGAAAGGACATGCTGCTATATGGTGGAAAGAAGTTTAGTTGGAAAGAAACAGAAGAGGAAAGGAAAAGATTACAAAGTGGGACCGGATGGTGACAAAATTGAAGAATTAAATTATACCTGCTGACTATGAGTTGGAGTTGTTGAAAAGGTTGCAAAACCTAAGAAAAAAGGAAAAATCTGTGAATGAGTACACTAAAGAATTTCATAAGATGATCATCAGGATAGGACATAGTGAAGCAAACAAGGAGAAAGTGGCAAGATACATCAATGGACTGAGATTGAACATTTAAGAAGAACTAATCTTGGTAAGGATGACATCTTTGGAAAAAGCATATCAATTTCTCCTGAAAGTTATAGAGAAGTTGAATAAGAGACATGATCAGAGACAGAGAGGCAGAGGAGGTAAATTTCAGAGAGGTAGAACTTATTCCAGAGGAGATAGATCATATTCAGAGTAGAACAAGTTTGACAGCCCGTTGAAGAAGGATGACAGAGATAACAATGCTTATCGGAGAGATGACATAATTTTTTACCGGAGAGGAAATCCTAGTGCATACCAGAATGAAGGATACAAAAGAGAAGGAAGAGGATTAGATAAGAGAACATTCAGAGGTACTTTTTTGAAGCATGGAGGTGAAGGACACAGAGCATTTGAATGTAATCAGGGTAGTACAAGTAAGAGGACAAAAAATAGTGGAAGAGCAGCCTATGTGGAAGAAGAACCTATTGAACTAGATGACCCCTGTTCAGTTGGCAATCTGGAGAATGGAGAATCATTGGTGATGAGGAGAACACTATTTCAAGCAAAGACGGATAGGAACCACCACAGAGGAAGAGTCTATTCAGAACTAGATGCAAATCTGGAGGTAAGTGTTGTAAAGTTGTAATTAATAGTGGTAGTTTAGATAACCTAGTTTCAGAAGAGATGGTGACTAAGTTGAAGTTAGAAAGATTGAAACACCCTAAGCCTTATCAAATAGCATGGATTAAGGATGATCATAAGGTACTAGTGAGTGAACAATGTTTGGTGAAATTTCATATTGGATCTTATCATGATGAAGTCTTGTGTGATATTATGCCTATGGATGTTTGTCATATTTTGTTGGGTAGACCTTGGCAGTATGATAGAAAAGCTATACATGATGGAAGAAAGAATAAATATACTATAACAACAAATGGAAAGAGAATTACTTTGATTCCTTTGGAGGATGATCCTAAGAGTGAAGTACGTGGGAATGCTAGAATCTATTTAGTAGATGGATGAAATTTTCTAAATGGTTTGAGACATGAGAATATGTGTTATGCCTTGATTCCTAAGAAGCCTGAAACATTGAGAAAGAAACTAAAGAATCACAACCAGACGAGATAAGAGAGTTGTTGATAGAATATGAAGACATCATATCAAATAATGTACCTGAAGGATTACCACCTATAAGGAGTATCAATCATCACATGGATCTTATACTAGGAGCAAGTTTGCCTAACAAAGCAGCACACCGGATCACATCGTTAGAGAATGAAGAATTGAATAGACAAATACAAGAATTGCTGAGGAAAGATTTGATTAGAGAAAGATTGAGTCCTTGTACAGTGCCTGCAGTGCCTGCACCAAAGAAGGATGGAGAATGGAGAATGTGTACTAATTCCACAATTAAGTATAGATTTCCTTTACCTAGGATGGATGATATCATGGATTGTTTGAGTGGAGCAAGATATTTCACAAAGATAGACTTGAAGAGTGGATACCATCATATTAGAATCAGAGAAGGAGATGAATGGATGACTACTTTTAAGACAAATGAAGGATTGTATGAGTGGTTAGTGATGCCCTTTGGGTTGACAATTGCACTGAGTACTTTCATGAGATTGATGAACAAAGTTCTGAAGAAATTCTTGGGTAACTTTTTGATTGTATAATTGGATGATATTCTAATTTTTAGTAAGACAAAAGAACATTTGTGGCATACTAGACAAGTTTTACAGAGACTGAGAGGAGAAATTGCTGATAAACATCAAGAAGTGTAGTTTCATGAAAGAAGAGTTGGTATATTTGGGATTTGTGATTTATGTGAAAGGATTGAAGATGGAACCTGAGAAAGTGAAAGCAATTGTTGAATGGCCTACATAGGAGAGCATTAGAGAGGTTAGATCATTTCATGGATTGGCTAGTTTCTATCAGAAATTCATCAGAAATTTTAGTTTAATTTGTAACCCTATGATAGAGACAATGAGAGGTGATAGAAAAGATTTCAAGTGGACATCAGAAGTAGACAAAAGTTTCGAGTTGTTGAAGCAAAAAGTGACAGAGCAACCAGTTTTGGCATTATCAGATTTCAATAAGGTATTTCAAGTTGATTGTGATGCAAGTGGGAGTGCGATTGGAGCAGTGTTAAGTCAAGAAGGTAGACCTATAGCTTATTTCAGTGAGAAGTTGAATGATGCAAGGAAAAGATATTCAATTTATGATTAGGAGTTCTATGCCATAATTCAAGCTTTGAAGAAGTGGAGACATTACTTGTTGCCTAAGGAGTTTGTGTTGTATACCGATCATCAAGCTTTACAATATTTGAATAGTCAAGGTAAGTTGAATCAAAGACATATGAGATGGGTAGAGTTCATGTAGAGTTATACTTTTGTGTTGAAGCATAGGTGTGGCAAATCAAACAAAGTTGCTGATACATTGAGTAGAAGAAGAAACTTGTTAACAGAGATGAGACTTGAAGTGTTGGGTTTTGATGAATTGAAGAACATGTATGAGAGAGACACTGATTTTGCAGAACCTTGGAAAGCATGTAAGGAACCTGTTGTGATAGATAGGAGTAAGTGGTTGGACTATTTCATTCAAAAAGATATGTTGTTCAGAGGAAGCCAATTGTACATACCTAGAAGTTCAATGAGGGATAATTTGATCAAGGAGAAGCATAGTGGTGGATTGGCAGGACATTTTGGCATTGATAAGACAGTGGATTAGGTGAGTCAAAACTACTTTTGGCCTCAGATACATAAGGATGTTCAGATATTTGTATAGAGTTGTAGAGTTTGTCAAGTTGTAAAAGGGAGTAGTCAGAATACTAGATTGTATAAACCTTTGACAGTACCAGAGAGACCTTAGGAAAACATAAGCATGGATTTTGTGATGGGATTGCCTAAGACACAAAGAGTACATGATTCAATTTTTGTAATGGTTGACAAATTTTCAAAGATGGCTCATTTCATACCTTTCAAGAAGACAACCGATGTAGTGCATGTAGCTGACCTATTTTTCAAGGAGATTGTGAGATTGCATGGATTACCTAAGAGTATAGTTTCAGACAGAGATACAAAGTTTGTTGGATACTTTTGGAAGACACTTTGGAAGAAGATGAAGATAGATTTGAAGTTCAGTTCAACTTTTCATCCATAGACAAATGGACAAACAAAGGTAGTGAATAGGAGTTTGGGAAACTTGTTGAGATGTTTGGTTGGAGACAAAACCAGAAGTTGGGATTTGATTCTTTCACAAGAAGAGTTTGCATACAACAATTCAGTAAATAGGAGTACTAGAAGAACACCTTTTGAGATTGTTACTCGAGTGAATCCTAGAGGAGTTGTAGAATTGAGAGACATCAGTACAGAAGAAAAGAGGAGTGCAAAAGTAGAAGAATTTGTAGGTCATATGAAGATAGTGCATAATCAGGTAAAAAAGTATTTAGAAGACATGAACAGTAAGTACAAAGAGAAGGCTGATGAGAAGAGAAGACATAAGGAATTTGAAGTTGGAGATGAAGTGATAGTGTACTTGAGAAAGGAAAGATTTTGAGTTGGGACATATAACAAGTTGAAAATGAAGAAGTTTGGACTTTATAAGATACTCAGGAAATTTGATTCAGGAAAAGCATATGAAGTGGAGCTACTAGAGACATTGGGTATATCACCTATTTTCAACATTACAGACTTATATCAGTATCATGAAGCAGAGTTCAATGATAGCTTGGAAGAAGACTTGAAGAAGCAGTTACCACAACAAGCACCAGAACATATTGAAGACATCTTGGACAGTAGAGTTAGACGCAGCACTAGAGGAAGACAATACAAAAAATATCTTGTGAAGTGGAAAGGCAGATCGAAAGAAGATTCATCATGGATTTCTCAGGCTAAGGTAGACCGTCTTGGTTCTCCCCTAGCCCCAGCAAAGGGAGGGACTCACTTTTTTAATAACCCCAGATGTCTAATGCAGGAGCATGCCTGGCTCAAAAGTAATCTTGCATTAACCAAAAAATATTTGCATTTCAGTTTGTTTACAGTTCAGTTTGTTTCTTTTCATTTTCTAGTTTAATTCAGGCAGTTCAGTCAGAAGCAGTTTTCAGCTTATGGTTTGGTATTGACATTTCACATCTTACAGATCTAGACTTAGCATCTACATTCATTCATCTACATCATATCAAGAATTTAGAGCATTTGGATCAGTTACTAGAAAGATATCGCTATTAGAAGATCGACCGTTTTCTCAGAGCAAAGCATCCTGACAGTCTATGGTAATCAGTTGGAGAAGGCTTACATATCATTCCTTGACTTGTGGATCTCAATGAAACATCATTTAATGTCCTTTGGTTCATGGCTAACCTTCCCAAGGGGTCCACATGTTGTTCCATTCATTTGAGGAAGTGTTCTATGCATTTAGGTTCGACCTATCTGTGAACATGTGTAATGTCCCCTTCTAGACACATGGTTAGTCCATCATGGTGTTCCCATGGGCTAGCAGTTTGGTTAGGGAACTGTGGTTAGTTTGTCTTTGGAGGTCTTTGTTGGTGATGAAGTTGTGGTTCACATTCAGTGGATCCAGTTGGCACCTTCATGGTTGGCTCAGTGGGCTTTGGGTCATTACTTACTATTTTTAGTAAGTTCAGGTTTTGTGTTGGTTCAGGATTTTCAGAGTTGGATCAGATGTGTCTTGTCGAGACCTTTCTAGTGAGCTAAAGATCATTGTTTTCTAACACCGTCTTCATATTTTTTTTAAAGTCTGAAGATTTATTAATGTTATATTAATATGGACTTTATTATATTTTGTGGCAAATGTGACTTTGTGAAAGGGAATTATTTAAAAGGGTCACTTAATGTCTTGAGTGCACATCTCAAGGGAATAATAAAGTATTTTAAAATGATATATTTCCCTCTCGTGTTTTATCCCATATGCAAGAGGAGTTTAGAGACTTCCATTTGAAAAAGTATAAAAGGAGGAAATGTGCTCTCATTTGGATATGCTTGGATTATTGTTTTCTTTTCTCATTTAGATTTCCTTTGCTAGGGTTTTGGATCTTGTCTCTAGGGTTTGAGGATTCAAACTAGGGGCTCTTAGAGATGAAAACCTCCTTGAGTAGTGGTATCCCATAGGTGTGAAAGATCACCCAACAGTGCCATTGAAGGTGGATGTATTCAACATTCACAGTTAGGCTTTCATGGAGTTCATTTGGTGTATTTTTGGAGGTTCATGGTGATATCTTTTATTGATATTTTATGCTCAGCCTATGTCATTTGATAGAGATAGATTTTAGGGGTTTTAAGAGAGGGTTTGTCCTCCTGGCTGGCCATACCATTCCAGCCCAGCCGTACCACCTTTGGATGCATATTTGAGGAGTTTGGGTGTAATTTTCTTCTTCCATTTGGGTCACCCGAACTATATTGCTGTGTAAATTGGTTTCAGTTAGGAATACATGAGTTCCTTTGCTTCTTTCTACTGTTACAACCTTCATGGAGGTCATACATCCTTGCCTGGAGGCATGAGACTCCTTGGGGTTTGATTTGGTGATTGTATGTAGCTGTATTCTTTTTATTTGAGGCATTTGAGGTCCTTAGACCTAAACGTTGCATTGTATATTCATTTGCCAACATTCGTAATGCATTTGGAGTGAATTTGGCTATACCCATTTGCTGGTCTGGCAATAGCTGAAATATGAAGTTGCAAATCTGAACATGGGTATGTCACAGTAATTCATTATTGGTCATTTTACTATCTAGGTAGTCAATAGTTTCTTTATATCTATTATATATTTTCTGGGTTTGGGTTATATGCTTTGTATTGTATGCTCCAGCATCACACATCTATAGGAAAACATAAAACCCCTTCTGCATCTTCTATCTATCTGAAAGACCACACAAAATAATATTAAAATATCACACATAAAAGATTTTTAAAATATAAAAATCGGTACGGCACATTACAGTGGTATTAGAGCTATGATCTTGCCATCCTGTGAGGCTGAATAGACATGCAGTTGAAAATATGAACATGCAAATGAAAAATGAGACATGTACACCTTGTGATTGAGATATGAATCATACAACATCTTCATCACATCCTTATAATACTAGGAGAAACAGGTTACAACAAGCAACATAGGTTCCGCAGTAGGTTGAATCATTAAATATAGCACCACCAGTATATCCATTTGAGATAGATACAAAGATAGAAGTTGCTGCTACTGAGAACGATTGGTAGGTCTCACGAACAAACCCCTTTTCTAGTGATCTTCCACTAGTTATAGGTCCTACAGGAGAGATGGGTGACAGGGAAGAACCAGAACTCAGTGCGTGTGATATTTTGATCGCACTCACCTGAGAGATGAGGGAGTCTCAATGAGATGGTAGAGGCACAGGTTGAGATGACACAAGCCATCAAAAGGTTGTGTAATGACAGGGATAATCACCATGACAGGAATAGGTACAATGGAGGTGACAAGAACAGGTACCATGGAGGTGACAGGAACAGGTACAATGGAGGTGACAGGAACAAGTACCAAGACGGTCATAGAAACAAACACAATGGAGGAGATAGAAATAGGAATGATGGGGGTGATAGACACAATGACAATAGGAATTGGGGAGAATGGAATAATGGGGACAGGAATCAGGATGATAGACATAGGGACAGAGATGATGAGGATGAGGCATCGGTGACAAGGCTTCATAGTTCACTGCAGGAGATAGACCTAGCATCCCTTTATTTGCTTGCAAGAACCAAGTTCCTAAAGAGGACCCCACATAAGCAGAGTTTTAGGAGGAAATTCTGAGGGACTAGAGAGCGTTCAGTGATGCTTTCAGAAATGAGATGACATTTGCTGAATATTCTGAAATTAGGCTTAAGTGTAAACCTCATAGTGGAGGTAGACCTTAGAACCAAGAATTGCATAGGAAAGTAAGTAAGATGACACTTCCCTACTTGGACGGATCGGGTAAAACCACTGCGAGAGCTTGGGTCTAGAAATTGGACAGCTACCTACAAATTAGTCCCATGCCAGAGGAGGATGCCATTACATATGCAGCTTTACACTTGGAGGGGACTACTCACAAATGGTGGAGCAATGACAAGGTCACACTAGGTCATGATTAGGTCACTTCATATGTGGAGTTTACAACCAGACTGATCAATAGGTTCGATAAAAAGGACCCAGAATTATAGTTTAAGGAGTTGAGATAGAATGGATCAGTAAACTCCTACATCACTAATTTCCAAGACATATCTATTATGGTTCTAGATATTACTGAGCACATATTGGTTGTTCTCTTCATTGATGGATTGTCAGATCAACTTCATGGATGGGTTAAGGGCTTTGACCCTTCTACACTCCAAGAGGCCATGAAGAAGGCCCGAGACATGGAGTCATCAACATGGAGGAACAAGTTTCATTCCAAAGGGTTTCCGCAAAGGAGGGATAAGGAGAGAGATAGGAGACCATTCCAAAAAGATGTGGGACAGCCACATAAGAGTTCTTCTAAGTTGGACACTGATCAGTTGAATGACCTAAGACAGAAGAAGCTCTATTTCCATTGCCAAGAGCCTTGGGATCCTAAGCATAAGTGTGCCCAAGGGAAGGCTAGATAGTTAGAGTATTTTTCAGCCAATGAGTCTGTTGATTCAGAGCCCCATTTGGACTACCGTTCAGAGGCTGAGGATGTAGAATTGAAAGGCCCTGAGGAAGCATCAAATAGAGAGGATGATACAACCCTACCTAAAGCATGTATCTCGAGTATCCAGATGGAGGGATCATTCAGGATAAGAGGAGTATTGGGTGGGTAGCAATGTATTGCATTACTTGACATAGGTGCCACTCATAACTTAATAGATGAGGGCTTGGTCACCAAGAGAGGGTTGAAAACTAAGGAATTTGAGGGTTTTAAGGTGAAGGTTGTGGATAGTTTCATGCTCACCTGCACTAGGACAATACCCAATCTATCAATCCAGTTGAACAAATACACTTGCCAATTAGAATTTTATGTTGTCGGTATGGGTGAGATGGATGGTGTGTTGGGTATGAAGTGGTTGAATGATATTGAGGAGTTCACACTCAACTTGCGGACGATGGAAATGAACTTTGAGGTGGATGGAGTTAGACATGTGCTCAGAGGTATTTCAGATGGTGGGTTGAGAGTTATTTCTCTCAAGCGGATGGAGTGATTGATTCATCGTGATCAAGTGGAGTGGGTAGTAGAGATTATGGTGATGCCTGTAATAGATCAGTAGAAGCATACATATCCTCCTGACATACAGTCTATACCTACTAAACACACCAAAGTGTTTAGTAATATTCCACTAGGTAAACATCCTGATAGAGGCTTTGAGCATGTGATCGAGTTGGAGGAGGGTGCCAAACCAGTAATAACTACACCTTACAGGCACCCAAAGAGGTATAAGGATGAGATCGAGAAGGCTATCAAAGAGCTTCTCGAGATGGGTCACATCAGACCTAGTAAGATTTCATTTGCATCATCCATGGTATTAGTGAAGAAGAAGGATGGGACTCTTAGAATGTGTATTGACTATAGGGAACTCAATAAGAAAACAATCAAGAATAGGTACCCAATTCCTAGAATAGATGAGTTGATCGATGAGCTGCATGGGGCTTGTTACTTCTCCAAGATTGATTTGAGATTTGGTTACCATCAGATTCGGGTCAGAGATTAGGATGTGGAGAAGATAGCATTTAGGTGTCACTATGGGCATTTTGAGTTCCTGGTCATGCCATTTGGTTTGACCAATGCACTAGTTACCTTCCAATCTTGCATGAACGATGTTTAGAGAGCAGTTGAGGATATTTGTGCTCATTTTCTTTGATGATATATTGATTTATAGCAGGACATGGGAAGAGCATCTGAAACACATTGACATTGTTTTGAGCATCTTGGAGAGGGAGTCGTATGCCAAAATGTCAAAGTGTAAGTTTGGGATGATCGAGTTGCTGTACTTGGGTCATATCATCAGTGCTAGTAGTGTGAAGGTAGACCCAGAAAAGATTTAGGCAATTGTGGATTGGCCACTACCAAAGAATCTCTCATATCTTAAGGGATTTCTTGGCCTTTGTGGGTATTACCACAATTTTGTGAAGGGGTTCTCTCAATCGGCTGCCCCCCTTACAAATTTGACTCGGGGATTCTTTTAGTTGGATGGATAAGGCACAGGAGTGCTTTGACAAATTCAAATAGATCATGATTACATGCACTGTGTTAGCTATACCTAATTTTAGCAAACCTTTCGAGCTACAGTGTGATGCCTCAGGTGAAGGCATTGCTGCGGTGATCATGCAGGATAAGCACCCCATAACATTTGAGAGTAGGAAGTTGAGGGGTGTGGAGAGGAGTTACAACATTTATGACAAGGAGTTGTTAGCCATCATGAATGTGTTGGCTAAGTTTAGATAGTACCTTATGGGAAGCAAACTTGTAGTTAAGATGGATCACAACAATCTGAAGCATTTCCTTGTGTAGAAGGATTTGAATGAGAGGCAATAGAAGTGGGTCAGCAAGTTACATGCCTACAACTTTGATATTGTTTATGTCAAGGGGAAGAAGAACGTTGTTTCCGATGCTCTATCTAGGAGGCCCCATTTGTGTGCACTTGGTGCCATCACAGATGATTGGAGAGAATTGATTTCAGCAGCGTATGCCAAAGATAAGTGGGCTACTGGAGTGATTGATGGCACCATCAAAGATGACTGGTACATAGTGGTAAATGATTTAATGATTTACAAGGACACGATCTTCTTGGTGTCAGGTTCTCAGATGAAGAAAAGGGTTTTGAGGGTATTCCATGACTTGCCTATGGCAAGGCATCCTAGATACTTCAAAACTTACAGGCAGGTCAAAGAGAGGTTCACCTAGAAGGGCCTCAAGACCGAGGTGATGTAGTATGTGAAAGAGTGCCCCGTATGTCAGCAGAATAAGCAGGAGCAATCACTTCCAAGAGCTTTATTGCATCCCCTACCCATTCCTGATAGGAAGTGGGATAGTATTTCTATGGACTTTATCACAGGTCTACCTAGAGTCCAAGGCAGGGATTGTATTTATGTGGTGATGGATAGATTGACAAAGTATACACACTTCTCTACTATTCCTACCACCTACATTGCAGCTCAGGTTGCAGAGTTGTTATTTCATGAGGTATTTTGATTGCATGGGTTACCTCAGAGTATTGTCAGTGACAGGGACATCAAGTTCCTCAATAATTTTTGGTAGGAGCTCTTCAGGTTGTTAGGGACAGAGCTCACACCGAGTACCAGTTACCACCCCCAGATTGATGGTTAGATGGAGATAGTTAACAAGTGGGTGGAAAGATACCTCCAAAACTATGTTTTAGGGCAACATAAGGCCTAGGTTAAGTGGCTTCACATGGGGGAATATTGCTACAATTCCACTTACTACATGTCCATTCAGATGTCACCCTTCATGGCATTGTATGGTTATGAGGCACTGAGCTTTGTTGATTTATTGTTTGGTAATAACAGAGTACCAAAGGCCAAAGACTTCCTTCAGGAGAGTCAGGATATCATGAGGGCACTAAAGGAGAACATACATAAGGCTCAGAATCAACAGAAGTAGTATGCAGATTAGTAGAGAACTGAGTGATCATTTGAGGTCGGTGACATGGTTTACCTCATGCTGCAACCTTATAGGCAGTCTACTCTCAAGAAGAGTGGAGCAGAGAAGTTGAAGCCATGATATTATGGACCTTTCAGGATCTCCAGAAAGATTGGAGAGGTGGCTTATGAGTTGGAGTTACCAGCAGGGAGCAGGGTACATAATGTGTTCCATATTTCTTGCCTCAAGAAGGCACTGAGGCACAACGTTACACCCTCAGCTGAGTTGCCTCCTCTTGATGAAGAGGGGAAGTTGATATTAGTACCCGAAGCAATTGTCGACACCATGGATCATAATTTGAGGAGGAGGATTATTAGAGAGTACCTGGTCAAATGGAAGAACCTGCCGGTTGAGGATGCTACATGGGAGAACGAGCAGATATTGGAGCATCCTGATCTGAGATTACTTGAGGTAAGTAATCTTAGGGAGGGCAAATTGTAATGTCCCCTTCTAGACACATGGTTAGTCCATCATGGAGTTCCCATGGGCTAGCAGTTTGGTTAGGGAACTATGGTTAGTTTTGAAAGGAAGCTCGGTGTGAGGAAATTGCTTCCTACACTAATCTAATGAGGAGAGATGTATGCAAATTCAATTTAATTCTTACAACTACAGCAACATAGAACATCTAATAGAGATATAGTAGCAATACACATACACACAAAAAGTAGACAGAAGAGAGAGAGAGAGACAAGATATACGTGGGGAAAACCCTTACGAGTGAAAAACCCCACACTCCAAAACACAGCTCAAATGTATTACAGTAAACAATAATAGATTACAATACAGTTTCAGAGCCAATGCTCTTTCAGGAGTCTTCGAATGTCAAATCTAGAGATATTCCGGTAGCATAACAGTACTTGTACCAAAATTGTCTATCTCCCATCCAAGCACCTGTTTATATAGAGTTTACAAGGCAAATATGGAACCTTCTAGAGATGGGTGTCCATCTTGGACTCATGCCCCAAAACCCACGCCTAAGGACACTTGTCCAACAACCCATCTCGAAGTGGGCGCTTGGTCCCAAGATAGGTTATGACAGATACTCTTACGCACCTTACAGCTATTAGAGAATCCGTCATACACTAACTAAAAATATCATATTCCTCTTACATGTCATAACCTCCCTTAACTGCCCAAAGATGCCTTTCTCTCTTGCAAAGATGCTCACCGACACTTGTCATTAATAAAAAATTGGTTGAGGTTTCAGGGGTGTTGCCCCTAAGCCCCCACGAGGGCGCTGCCCCTCGACCCCGCCCTGTACTGCGACAGGGAGCGCACCAGGGGCACTGCCCCTGGACCCCGCAAGGGTCTATGCCCCTTGACCCTATCTTGGGGGCGCTACCCCCAAACCCCTGTTAATTATTCAAGGGGGAAACTGTGGCTGCCAAAGTCACCAAAATTTACCCTGCTGCATATACACAAGATGCTAACTATGCCAACTCAACATGGGATAAATAAATACAACATTAGGAATTTGCAAAGGTTGAGACACCTTAATTCCCAGCAAGTTTGGCTTTGGAGGTCTTTGTCGGTGATGAAGTTGTGGTTCACATTCAGTGGATCCAGTTGGCACTTTCATGGTTGGCTCAGTGGGCTTTGGGTTGTTACTTACTATTTTTAGTAAGTTTAGGTTTTGTGTTGGTTCAAATTTTTCAGAGTTGGATCAGATGCATTTCATCGAGACCTTTCCGACGAGCTAATGATCATTATTTTTTGACACCATCTTCATATTTATTTTAAAGTCTGAAGATTTATTAATGTTATATTAATATGGACTTTATTATATTTTGTGGAAAATGTGACTTTATGAAAGGGAATTATTTAAAAGGGTCACTTAATGTCTTGAGCACACATCTCAAGGGAATAATAAAGTATTTTAAAATGATATATTTCCCTCTCATGTTTTATCCCATAGGCAAGATGATTTTAGAGACTTCCAGTTGAAAAAGTATAAAAGGAGGAAAAGTGCTCTCATTTGGATATGGTTGGATTATTATTTTCTTCTCTCATTGATATTTCCTTTGCTAGGGTTTTGGAGATTGTCTCTAGGGTTTGAGGATTCAAACCATAGGTTCTTAGAGACAAAAACTTCCTTGAGTAGCGGTATCCCACAGGTGTGAAAGATCACCCAACAGTGCCATTGAAGGTGGATGTATTCAGCATTCACAGTTGGGCTTTCATGGAGTTCATTTGGTGCATTTTTAGAGGTTCATGGTGATATCTTTTATTGATAGTTTATGCTCAACCCATGTCATTTGATAGAGACAGATTTTAGGGGTTTTAAGAGAGGGTTTGCTCTTGTATATTTCCTCTTGGTTGGCTGTACCATTCCAGCCCAATCGTACCACCTTTGGATACATATTTGAGGAGTTTGGGTGCAATTTTCTTCCTGAACTATATTGCTATGCAGATTGGTTTCATTCAGGAATACAAGAGTTCCTTTGCTGCTTGTTGTTGTTACAACCTTCATGGAGGTTGTACATCCTTGCCTGGGGGTGTGAGACTCCTTGGGGTTTGATTTGGTGATTGTATGCAGCTATATACTTTCTATTTGAGGCATTTGAGGTCATTAGACCTGAACTATGCATTGTATATTCATTTGCCAACATTTGTAATGCATTTGGAGTGAATTTGGCTATACCCATTTGCTGGTCCGACAACAATTGAAATATGAAGTTGCAAATCTGAACATGGGTATGTCACAGTAATTCATTATTAGTCATTTTACTATCTGGGTAGTCGATAGTTTCTTTATATCTATTATATATTTTCTAGGTTTGGGTTATATGATCTGTATTATATGCTTTGGCATCACACATCTGCAGGAAAACATAAAACCCCTTCTGCATCTTCTATCTATATGAAAGACCACACAAAATAATAATAAAATATCACACATAGAAGATTTTTAAAATATACAAACAGGTACGACACATTACAACACATTACATCTCTTCATTGGAGTTTGTGACCTTCCTTAGCCAACACAGAGGAATCTATTGGTCTGGAAATGATATATATATTGATGTAATAGATCCTTAGGAAAGTAGTTAGCAATTGATTCATAATCCATAGCTTAGATTTTGTGCGAAGAAGCTTCAAAGCTTTATCTTGTGCATGTATGTAATCAGGCCTTTGAGCCCATATTGTAAGCCCGCATGTTGCCAGCTAGGTTGCATTTGAATTCTATGATATATTGAATGACTAAATCTGCATTTGCTTCATTTCTTTGTGTTTAGGGGAAAATTGGATTTGTTAATGTTTGTGTTTTGATGTTTAAATCCTCCTCTCCACTATACATTCAAGGATCTAGGGTTGAGTGGCGAGCACTATCATACCCTAGGTCACTGTGAGATGTAGGGAAACTTGGATTAGGGAATTTAGTCATCAATTTTCCTTCTCCTATGCTTAATTGACCATTAAAACCCTAATTATGCAAATACGAAAACAAATTGACGAATAACAGAAAAAGCTCTTGCAGACAAGAGTAAAATACCAAATCACAGAGTACTTGTTTTTGGGGCTTCAAAGTGGAACAATTAGGGACATTGGAGCAGGCACCCTAGTCTAAGGTACTAGTTTCTTAATGGGATCTGGACCTCCTTCTGACACTAATTAGCCTTGTAACTTCTATTTCTAGAAATTTGTCTGTGGAGGACACTAGAGCGAGAGTCCAAGTCCTAGAAATGCCCCTGTGTCCTACTTTTCTTTAGATCCTGAATCCTTGATGCTTGCTAATCCTTCCTACAACTTCACTTTTCCCAAAAGTGACACCTGTAACTTGCAATCACAAGACTTGGTTTGGGGGTTGTGGTGTTTAGAGGCTTGCCTCAGTCAAGCCCCAGAGGACACTTAAGTCTCCGAACACCATTGTTAGATAGAGAGTGCGTGCCCTTGTGAGACAGAGGCAAAAACCAAAGGAATTGATAATGAAAACAAAATATAATGTCATCTTGTACTGAAGCTCTCATGGGAGGAAGATGCTCTTCATTCCATGAGGAAATTGATGCTCAAATCTACAAATATCAATACACAAAGCACACAAGTCTGCTCTTGCAACACAATGAAAGCCTTGAATCACCTTGAGAACACTTGAACATCGCAATTGCCATCTAATTGAAATCTAGTTTACAAATGAATGCCTAAACATGCTTTTATATGCAACCATAAGCACTCCCGCCAAGATTTTCGTAATTCAAACTTACTGTGTCGGCAAAGGGACTAAATAACGATCGCAAACTGACACCTAGAAATTAGGGCTGCCCCAAAATAGGGCAGGACTAGGGCGCAGGAACCCAAGCCCCCCTATTTTGGGTAGGGTACAGCTCAAGGGGTCCTCCTAGGTCCCATTTGTCATGTTACCTAAGGCTCATTCCATCAAGATGCCAAATTATGAACTAAGATGTCCTAAATGTATGAAAAAGACCCGGGAGCTAAACCTTATGATGGAAAAGCCCCCAAGGGGACATTTTCCAACATTACATTTAGCCCCCACTTTAATGTATGTATAAACGTGATGCCAATACATGTATTAAAGTAAGGTCACAAACACAGAAGACACAACAAGCACGGAGAAGACATGCCAATCACATAGAAAATAGTAATAGACACACAAAACATGGAGAAGATAGTTACAGTCATGCAGAACACGGAGAATACAGTCAATGCATAGAAGACACATTAATGCATGGAAGACAAGCATGATTTATTTTATTTTATTTTTCTCATATATATATAAAATGCAAATGCAAGTACTAGAAAGTAAACAAACCTCCCATAATACATGATGCACTCATTGTGCATGTCTTTGTATATATGGGGCAACACACACGCAAGATATGCAAAACCTCCCAAAATGTAGGATGCATATGGGGCAACAGACACACCACACAAAACAAGCATGCCAAAACACACACACTTGAAGACACAGAGAAAACACAACAGACAAGCGATGGTGTGTTCCTATTTCTAGGTCCAACACCATCTTAGGCACATTACATGAACACATTGATGATTGGGCTTCGCCACAACAATCGCTGAAGACACGCTTAAGGGTTGAGTTAGTCACAGAACCACTCCCCACCTCCACAGAGGACTTTTTGAAACTGCAACCCCACCCGTGTCACGGAGACGCCTTATGATGAAAAGGAGGTATGAGCTCAAAAGATACAACCCCACCTGCATCACGGAGATGCCTTACGGTGAAAATGAGGTATACGTAATAGATTTCAATATAGATTGATTGATTGCAAACAAACTCATGATGTAGGAAGTACTCATCGCACTAGTCTACACCTGAGGACAAGCACATTGCTAACATCTACAACAGACAACTTACCTTATATCACCCACCTTAAGGTGGTTGATATCAGTTATCAATATCAAACACGTTAAGGTAGGAAGAAAACACACAAGGGAACATCGACTTTCACAAAACCCATGCCCCCCAGAGGTGACATGTACTTTTTGATCACCAAATGTTCCCACAAACACATCCCTGCAAGAAACATGTTAGTGTCTACATAATCATGATAAACAACAACATCAATGCATATGATTAACCACACAAAGAGCCAAGGTTATACAACAAATCCAAAGTTTAAGGATAACCCTAGGGCTATATCATGAAGCTCTCTGAATCGAGTACCACCAAGGCTAGATTCAAAGGCAAACAAAGGTGCATGGAGCAGCAGTATTGTTAATGTTTGTAAATGCGATAGAAACATCATAAAATTCACTATGCGGAAAGCACGAGTGCTTCCACTAGCCAAGCGTCGGATAAGATATACAACCCAATCATCATATTAGGAACTAAGTCCATTTTTTTATTTCTCTCAAAAGGGACACTAGGTCTACATTAGTATAAATGTTTGTCGTCATCCACCCACTACATGGAAACACTAGAGGAAGGGAAACAATAAATAAGAGAGGAGAAACAAGTGTCTTAGGGATAGTCACGTAGGAGGGTGCCCCCAAGTGTCACCAACTGCAACGCTATGTCTGTAAGACACAACACACAACAATGAAATCAAAGAGAGAGGCAATATAGAAGAATGATGATACAAATAGAAGAAGGTCACAACAGAGGAAGTCTCTTGGTATCCCGAACCTTATAGGAGAATCTGAGGTCATCCTGGGAGGCCTAAACAACACATAACACATCATGGGGGAAGCACATCATGAGAGAAACAAAGGAGTAGAGATACTTACTTGTAGGGTCTTCATGCTAATTCTCATCATCAAGTAAATCATCATCATCCTCCCACTCCCTAATGTTAGAGGAAGGTGGGATATAAGTTGTCATAGCCCAATTCATGTCTTGCTTATCATGTTGTTTATTATTAGGATCATGTTTGTTTGGTTTAATGTTAGGATCAATGTTTTCTTGTTGAATCTTACTAACATACTTATTCTCTATCTTCTTAGTGATGTCCAAATGACTTGAATATTCAAACAAAGGAGGGATATTAAAGGTCTTCTCTTCCTTAGTGAAATCCAAGGTGTGTGAACAATCAACTAAAGGAAGGAGGTTGGTGGGATGATCCACAGAGGTAGGAATTTTATTATTGTTAAATGAATGCTCATTTTCTATCCATGAAATGTTCTTTGTTAAAGGGAGCTCTTCATTCACTAATGCTTCATCTTGGCCAGGGAGAGCAGTGGAATTACTAAAGCTATCCCTAGTATTGTCATTTGAGTATTCAGTTATAGGGGAAGTAGGATAACTTATGCGATCATCATCAGCTCTTTCTTTGCTACTGATGGAGAAGAACTCAGTTAAGCTTTATAATATCGTAGGATGTTCACTCATGAGGGTTAAAAATTGGTCAAAATCAAGATCTTTGATAAATGCATGCAAAGATACCATTGAAAAATGACATGAAGGTGCCATTTCAATTTAAGATCAGATTTTGAGAATCTTTTCAAATTCATGCAAAAGACAAGTGTAAAAATAGCCTTAAATGCTTGATTTTTTGTACTTTTTCAATGCAAATGAATGAAACAAAAGGTGTTGTAAGGATTTTGATCAAGGGAAGCAAGTTATATGTCTGATATCAGTCCAAAAAAGAAATAATATCACTCTTAACACACTCTTGATGCAAATCCAAGATAATGCCAAGTTGAAATATAGTGAAAATATGTCAAAATAGGCACTTTTTTCACCAAAACTCAATGCAAAAGAGCATAACGAAGGGTGTTGTGAGGAAAATGATGATGGAAAGAAAATAATATCAGTAATTTCAGCCACTTAGTGCCAAAATATCCAACACACATGCTTTTAGTGCCACTTAAGGTCAAACCCTAGTGAAAATATAGCAAAATATGTAATTTTTCACGGTTTTTCAATTCCAAGACCTAGAAAAGGGGGTGTTGTAATGAATTTAAAGAGGTAAAAAAAATAATATCAATAATATCAATCATCTCAATCCATAAAATTGATCACAACATGCTTGGAGTGCAAACTAGGTCAAACCCTAGGGAAAAAATAGCCAAAATGTGTAGTTTTTTGCAAAATTTTCACTACAAGAGCCTGATAAAAGAGTGTTGTGAAGATTTTTAGGAGGGGAAGAAAATAATTACCCTGATAAAAAAAAATTAATACAAAAATACATTTCACAACACGCCTATGGTGCAAGTTTATAGAGTCGATAAGGCCAAATTTAGTGAAAATCGTTGTTTTTGAAGCCCTAGGTTTGAGATCTTGGGAAAAAATGCTATGTGAATGTTTTTAAGTCTAATTTATGATGAAATTGACTTAATATAATATCTTAAAATAATTTTCAAGCTTTAATACGCAAAGCGCCAATGCAAGTCTAATGAAAATACATGCAAATTGCTAGTTTTTGTTGAAATTTTCTATGCAAAAATGCAAATATTTTAAATCTAAATACAAATTTACACTAAAATGAAAGACTAAAGCCAAATAAAATTTGAATTAGCCTCTAAAATCAGTAGAAAATTTTGATAAAAGATTTTGCCTACTAACCCTAGATTTTGGAATTACTAGGTTATATCAAAATTGTCAAAATTTCTACAAAAACCTAGCAAATTAATAATGAAAATGCAATGCAAATTTCTAAATTTTTGGATTTTTCTATAGTTTATATCAAATCTAATGCAAAAATCATGAATTATAAAAATTTAGAAAGAATTGATGCAATTTAGTAAGCTAAACAATGTAATTTTTTTTTTGTATTTTCCAAATTTTTCAATTTTTTTGAATTTTTCTCAATGCAATAAAATGAATGATTATATGAATGAATGAAATCAATCTAAATCTGAGGAGACACACTCAGCAAGTTGCAATTTAAGTCTAAAAACACGGGTTCACCAAAATGTTTAGGGAAAAATTGGATTTGTTAATGTTTTACTGTTTTGATGTTTAAATCCTCCTCTCCACTATACATTCAAGGATCTAGGGTTGAGTGGTGAGCACTATCATAACCTAGGTTGCTGTGAGATGTAGGGAAACTTGGATTAGGGAATTTAATTATCAAATTTCCTTCTCTTATGCTCAATTGACCATTAAAACCCTAATTATGCAAATACGGCAACAAAATGACGAATAACAGAAAAAGCTCTTACAGACAAGGGTAAAATACCAAATTATAGAGTACCTATTTTCGGGGCTCTGAAACAGAATAGTCAGGGACACTGGAGTGGGTGACCTAGTCCAAGGTACCAGTTTCTTTGTGAGATCCAGACCTCCTTCCGACACTGATCAACCCTGTAACTTTTGTTTCCAGAAATTTGTCTGTGGAGGACACTAGAGCGAGCACCCAAGTCCTGGAAATGCTGCTGTGTCTTGCTTTGCTTCAGATCCTAAATCCTTGATGCCTGTGAATCCTTCCTGTAACTTCACTTTTCCCAAATGTGACACCTATAACCTACAATCACAAGACTTGGTTTGGGGGTTGTGGTGTTTAGAGGCTTGCCTCAGTCAAGCCCCAGAGGATAGTTAAGTCTCTAAACACCGTTATCAGATAGAGAGTGCATACCCTTGTGAGGAAGAGGCAAAAACCAAAGGAATTGATAACGAAACTACAATATGATGTCACCTTGTAGTGAAGCTCTCATGGGAGGAAGATGCTCTTCATTCCATGAGGAAATTGATGCTCAAATCTACAAATATCAATACACAAAGCACACAAGTCTGCTCTTGCAACACAATGAAAGCCTTGAATCACCTTGAGAACACTTGAACATCATAATTGCCATCTAATTAAAATCTACTTTACAAATGAATGCCTCAACATGCTTTTATATGCAACCATAAGCACTCCCACCAAGATTTTCGTAATTCAAACTTACCGTGTCGGCAAAGGGACCAAATAGCAGTCACAAACTGACACCCAAAAATTAGGGCTTCCCCAAAATTAGGCAGGACTAGGGCATGGCCACCCAAGTCCTTCCCCCTATTTTGGACAAGATACAGCTGAAGGGTTCCTCCTAGGTCCCATTTGTCATGTTACCTAGGGCTCATTCCATCGGGATGCCAAATTATGAACTAAGATGTCTTAAATGTATGCAAAAGACCTGGGAGCTAAACCTTATGAGGGAAAAGCCCCCAAGGGGACATTTTCTGATGTTACACTTTGAATTGTTTCCGTTGTGTTTACTCTTGATGCACGGTCTAGACAGTTCATTCTGTGAACCCTCCTACAATGAATGCACCACATTTACTGTCTTCTCCATGTTTTGTGTGACTGTAAATATCTTCTCCATGCTTTGTGTGCCTGTTACTGTCTTCAATGTGATTGGTGTGTCTTCTCTGTGCTTGGCGTGTTTGTTGACGATACTTTAATGCACATATTGGCCTTGTGTTTATACATACATTAAAGTGGGGGCTAAATGTAACATCAGAAAATGTCCCCTTGGGGACTTTTCCCTCATAAGGTTTAGCTCTCAGGTCTTTGATATGCATTTAAAACATCTTGCATTATATTTTGACATCCCAATGAAATGAACCTTGAGTTTCATGATAAATGGGACCTAGCTTGAACCCGTCCCTGACCAAAATAGGGAGGGAGGACTTAGGTGCCCATGCCCTAGTCCTGCATTATTTTGGGTCAGGCTCAAATTTTAAGAGTTGGCTTATGACTGTTACTTAGGTCCTATACTGACATGGTAAGTTTGAATTACAAAATTCTTAGTAGGAGTGTTTGTAGTTGCATATATAAGCATGTTTAGGCATTCATTTGTAAGCTATATGATTACTAGCAAGCTATTGTGATCTTTTGACATTCTAAAGGTGATTTAAGGCATTCATTATGTAGCAAGAGCATATTTGTGTTGTTTATGTCTTTGTATTTGCATATTTAAGCAATCATCCCCTCATGGCATGAAGAGCTTCTTCTTCCCATGAGATCTTCACTACAAGGTGACATCATTTGTGTTTTCAAGCATTTATTATTTTATTTTTGCCTCTGCCTCCCAAGGGCACACACTCTCTATTTGACAATGGTGTTTGGAAGACTTGAATGTCTCATTGGGGCTTGACTGAGGCAAGCCTCTAAACACCACAACCCCCTCTCCATTTTTTTGTAATTACAGGTCACAGGTTGAAGAAGAAGGAAAAGTGGAGTTGCAAGAGAGTGTTGCAAAGTGTTGGATTTATAGATCAGAGTTGAAAATGGGGCCCTAGACTCGAGCACCTACTCTTTAGTCCTTTGGATTCCATGAAGGAAAAATCTCTAAAATAGTAGGAAGAGGTTGTAGATCAAGTATCCAGATCCCAACAAAAAGCAAGGCATTGGACTAGGACACCCACTCATTAGTCCTTGACTATTCTACTTCCCAAACTTTGAAAATAGGTGCACATTTATCTACCATTTTATAGTTTCCTGTAGCAGGATTTGTCATAATTTGTCTGTTTGCTTTCATATTTGCATTATTAGGGTTTTGATGTATACTTGAGCATAATTAAGGATAATTGGCAATCAAATCACACAAATCTAATCTTCCCAACATTCCTAAGTGATCAAGGGCCTGATAGTTCATTTCCACTCAACCCAAGGTCCTTGAATGTAAGGGTGAAAGGAGGATATATACAAACTAATCAAAAACAAAACAATCATTATCCAAATTTTACACTTTACACTATCCTATAATGTCTAATCTTTGGATTATTATTTTGTTGTAGGGTTTTGGGGCCCCTTCAAACCCCAATTTACCCCTTTTATCAAAAATAATCTCAATAGTGAGAAAGCAATTAAGAAAGGATTGATTAATGAGGCAAACTTGTGTTGACTTAAGCTTGAATTGTAAAACATTGTCAAAAGCACTAGCATTAAGATCAAGACTAGATAGTCCTCTTGGAAATGATACTTGGGCTTTTAGTGGCAAGCTTCCATGAGTTGATAAGAAGCTAATCAATAGCACAAAGGATGAAATTGGATGATTTTGGCACACTAAATCTAGGGTATCACAGAATGTAAAATACTTTTTTAAGTTAAGGATTGGTGATAAAGAATGCACACCACATCCTAAACATTACTTGGAATGTAGCCAAACAACATTGTACAAACAATTTTGTGAAACACACCCATGTATTAAAATATCACAAAGGGCATTTTAATCTTGTAAGTAGTTTTATTGTGTTCTTGTTAAAATTTGTAATACATGTTGCAAATACCATGTAGAGTTTTATATGCATCATGAATTATTATGCAATATTCATTCTACTTTGTACACTAATGAAATGTTACTCGAGTGTCGTGCAATTCAACTACCAAAGACATCTAGGGACTTATTGGATTTATTTTTATGTACTAGAGATGATGGTTGTATTTTTTTTACAAGAATGATTATTTAAATGAAAAGTGTTGACAATGTGGTGGGTTATCAAAGTTTATATCATGTATTCATGAGGGCAGCAAGCATGATTTTGGAAAGAAAATGGTTGAGAAAAAGAGATACAAGATAGTGAAATACAATTTGAAAAGTGGAGGTGAAGTTTCTAAATGTGAGTTGATTGCAAGAGAAGTAAGTATTGCTAATTTTATTGTTGATTTTAAGAAAAATCTCTTTTACAAGTATGATAGACATAGCCATAGGTCTTGATGGTTAGATCAATAGTTCAGGATGTGTAAATACTTTATCTTGATTGGAACTATTATCTCTATTGTAAATTTTGCAGAAAACTACACATTGCAACCAAAAATTGAAGTGCAATCCCAGTACTACAATTCTATCCATATTGCTATTTTTCACATCACATATAGACATGCCCTTGAGAGTATAGGAGAGAATAGGAAGATTGTCAGGGAATACCATTTTTACATAAGTGATGATCAATCTCATTTATCAGAGTACGTGCAGTATTGTTTTGAACAATTTTATGGGTTCTTGAAAAATATTAGAATGGATCAACATCTCATTTTGTTAGATAAGTACACTAGTCAATTCAATAATGCCCATATATTCTATTGGTTGAGAAAAATGCATGCAGAGAAGGGTATACCTCATGTTGGAAAAAAAATTGAAGCCAACCATAGAAAAAAGTGAACATGATGGAGCAGGTGCATGTGTTAAGAGAGATCTATTTAAATAACTAAATATTAGAGGTGGTGCTACATTTAATGATGAAAATTCTATTATTAAATGGTGTAACTATGCATTGTCACAAGGAGTGGCTATTGATTCAGAAGTGTACAGGTTCTTTTGGTTGGTTGATGAGGGGATAGCGAGAGTGAAATTTGATTGTCATAGAATCAACTAATCATCAAATATGCATTCATTTCGAATCTAAGATGCAAGTGCATGGACTATTTTGACACAAGAACTAGCATTATTTTATCAAAGTTGTATTAAATGTGATTGGGATCATTGTGAGTAGAGTGAACAGGTAGATGCATGGATTCCATGATATTTAGCCCCTTTATCTCAAGGTCATTCATCTTTACTCAATGACATGGAGAGCTCATTTGACTATGAACATCTTTCAAACCTTGTACAACTAGGTAATGTTTATGAAGTTGTTGCACCACATGGAAATGAAGAGAGATCAGACTATTGGTTGGCACGATGTGTACAGGAAAAACAAAAGATAACATGAGCTACAACAGAAGATGGTGGGTTCACATATCCTATATGATCAGTTGTTATTTTTGGGACTTTGTTGCAAACATATATGATTATAAATAATGACATACCTACATTTGAAGACTTTGAGAAGCACAAAACCATATTCATGTGTTCACACTTAATTGTAGCAACAAATTTTAAGTTACTAAAGCATCATGCAAAACCAAAAATAAAAGAACTATGAATAATTATTAATTCTAATTATGAAGCAATATTGGATACTTTGAAGGTAAGAGATGATCCCTTAGGTATGTTTGACTAGTATGTAAACTTCTAGATGGGATAGGTATGACAATTTGTATCTTATTGTTCTTGTTTTTTCTATTTTTTAGAATTGTTTTATTAAAAATATTGTTTCTTTAATTATAATGCATGCTTTTGACTATACATGACTATGAATGAGGTTATCTACCATGGCATCATAGATGCTTGATACAATTTTTAGTGTGCATTTGTGTTGAAAAATATTTTGACGTTCACATTTTATTAATATTTTACCTTCTACCATTTTGTACATACTAATTTCTATAATAAAGAGATTTTTTTATTTTGAGACATTTAAGAGTAGGTTTAAGACTTATTTTGGTTTGAAAGAGTCCCTAACATCACCCTCATGGAATATTATGTCTATCTTATGGCCCCTTGTAATGAGATTATTTAGCATAACCAACACGTGTTGGTTTAATAGGTTGAATGTCCTAGATGCTCTATGATACTGATGAATTATTCCTAAGGTTAATTTTAAACATCCTATAGTGGTGCAGGAGCACCAAGGCTCAATGCAGCCATACATAGTTTTTGATTTTTCAATTTTGAGTTTGTAGCATGTAGTTTTGTTTTTTGAGTTTTCTTCGAGTTTTCTGAAAATGCAGTGGCGGGAGAAGCATTTTGTTTTTAATCAGTTTTTGAGCCAAGTGCAAGTTCAAGTTGAAGGTGTTCAGTATTTGTTCAACGGTTGAACCTTGCGGTTGAACCGTGCCGTTGAACCTGTCAGTTGAACCTCTTTGGTAAACCCCGCAGTTGAACCTTGAGATTGAACCCCGCTGTTGAGGTTTAATGGTTCAACGAATGGAATATTGATCGGGGTGAGATACATATCGGGAGGAGATATTTCGGTTAGGCCGAAGACACAGGTCTAGCCGATGGTTATATGGAGGTTGAACCTCACTGTTGAACCTTGCGATTGAACCGCTATTGAGGTTCAATGGTTCAGCGAAGGAGTATGTATCGCGGTGATATAAGGCATCGGCACAAGTTTCTTTTCTTGCGCTGACGATGTATTGTCACACCGACAGAGAGGAATGGAGGAAGCACATTAGCATATGGTAAATTGTCGGAATGACTTGAAGAGCGCCGGCCGATAGACTAAGTCTCACCGATGGTCAACAGATCAAAGTGTGCATCGGTGTAAGAATTGAGATCGGTGAGTGGAAAGAAAATTTTGCCGACATTGGTAGCTCTTGCCGATGGGAGTCTACGGGGTACAAAGGTCATCGGGGTGAGATGATATATCAGAAGAAGGGAATAATATGTGGCCGATAATACATTGCTTCGCCGATGGAGGTCAAACAGAGTCAAAAGTGATATCGGCCAAACTAATACTATCGGCCAATGGAGATTTAGACTCGCCGACAGGGTAGGGTCTTGCCGATAGGAAAGGATATGCATGTTTCAGTGAGACCTAGAAATCATCTTGCCGATAGCACAGAACTGAACCGGCAGTTAGAATATGAACCGTCTGGTAGTTGAACCGTCCTGTAACGGACATGAGCAGAGATATAAAATGTAGCATTCTTTCTGTAGAGGAGAGTTCAGCAGAAGGAGAATCGAAGAAGTAAATTTTGATGTGTGAAGCATTTTGATGTAATCAAAATTTTTGAACAGAAATAAAATACAACAGTTCGATCATTTGTATATTCTGTTCTATTTTCACTTTATCATTCTGAAGTAGATTAGTCTTTTCTGTTTCTACTATTTTGTTTTCTTTTGCAAGCCATGACTCTATTTTGATGATTCTTCAAATCCCACTGTACAGTATGGAGGTCATCAAGCAGAGTCATGCTCTTGTTTGTTTTTCTTTTGTGGGGTGGTCGGATTGCCGGCTAGAGGCAATGCATGCTTGTTCTAGGAGAGCTCAGTGAGGAGTCCGGCTAGATAAACACGTAGGAAAATAGATTTGCAGGGGTGGAAAAGTAGAGAGAAAGAAAGTGAGAACCAAGCAGTCCAGACCCTTGAACAGAGTGAGAAGGGTGGGCAACGGGCTCAGAAAGTTATGTGCCATTGAGGCAGTACCTTGGAAGCAGTGAGGACAAGGTATGTGTCCCACACCAAGCAGAGAAGTAGAGTTTTCCATCTCTGCAAAGAGTATGTCTTTAGCACCTTGAATTGGTAGGAAGGCTAGTGTTGTCAAATGGTCTTGTGCACCTACAGGATGCAGAGCAGGTAGCCTAGAGTCCTCCCTATCAAATTGGTATCAGAGCTGTAAGATTTGGGTTATTCCTAGATAGGAATAGAAGAGTTGTATGTCATCACCAAGTTCAAGTGAGTCTGTAGGTTCATCCAAGAAAATGGTGACTAATGCAGAGTTAGCAAAGAAAGTTGAAGATCAAGAGGAGGAGAATAGACTCCTACAAGAAAGACTAGCAGAAATGGAGAGTAAGCTAGGCTTAATGTTGCAAAAGACTGAAGAAGTCAGCCAGAGAGTTAAATATTTTGAGGATAAGGGAAAAGGTGTATCTGTAGAAGATGAAGAGCCCACACTTGATCCTAAGTTGGAAGAACCATTCTTGAAAGCTTTGAAAGCAATGAGTGGTAAAACATTGGAAAGAGTACCACTTTTCAGTGGGAAAATGGACCCAGATTTGGTCATGGAGTGGATAGAAGGACTTGAAAATCACTTTGAATGTGATGGTGTAAGCGAGGCACAGAAAGTAAAGGTGGCCAAATCTAGACTTAGGGGAGCTGCCTTAACCTGGTGGAAATTTGTGCAGACTGAAAGAGCAAAAGAAGATAAGAAGCCCATAGCTACTTGGAAGGGAATGGTAGCTAAAATCAAAGAAGCATATATGCCAGAAGATTATGAAATATAGCTGCATAGGAAGAGACAGAATCTGAGACAAAAGGAATTAGATGTCAGTGCATACACTGAAGAATTCCAAAAGCTATGCTTAAGGTCCAAAGTAATGGAGGATGAAAGCATAAAGGTAGCAAGGTACCTTAATGGTCTGAAGTGGAATATACAAGAAGAAATCAGTCTGTTGTGTCCTACAACAGTGCAAAAATGCTATCAGCTGGCACTAAAAGTGGAGGAAAAGAATAAGAGGAAACAAGACTCAAATAGCAGAGGAAGAGGAAGAGGCAGAGATAACAGAGGACACAGAGGGGGTTTTGATGGAAGGAATGCTGACAATAGATCCCAAGAAGAATCCAAACTCATAGAGCAGAGTGGGGAGTCAAGTGGTAGAGGAAACCATAGAGGAAGAGGATCTAACAGAGGAAGGTCAGGAGGATTAGGCAGAGGATCCTATTTCACCAACATGAAGTGTTACAACTATGGCAATCTTGGCCATCCAGCATATAGGTGCCCAGAAAAGGCCACATCCTCTTCTCAAGGAGGTGATAAGAGGAATCACTATGTCCAAGATAATGCATCCAGCAGCCAGTCACCTGAGGTCAATCTGAACTCAGAAGATGGAGAGAATCTGATGATAAGGAGAAGCTTGATGAAGGAACCAGTAAAGTCTGAACCAAGCCAGAGGAGAGCATTATTCAGAATCAAGTGCAAGATTTTGAATAAGGTATGTAAAATTATCATAGACTCAAGATCTACTGATAATATTATTTCTGATGAAGCAGTTAAGAAACTAAATTTGAAAAGAATTACTCATGCAAACCCATATAGAGTCACATGGTTGAATAAGGGTCAACATGTGGTAGTGAATGAACAAAGTTGGGTAGAGTTTAGTATAGGTGGCTCTAAGGATAAGGTATTATGTGATATACTACCCATGGATGCATGCCATCTCTTATTGGGCAGACCATGGCAGTATGACCGAAAAGAAGTACATGATGGTGAGAAGAATGCCTATTCTTTTTAGAAGGATGGTATCACCTATAAAATTTAGTCATTGGAAGATGAAGATGCAGTTCAGACAAAGAGTCCTAATATCTTGGTTGTGAGTGGAAAAGAGTTTCTGAATACTCTTAAGGAGGATGGTATTGGTTATGCCATCATAGTAAAACCAAAAGAAGGACAGCAGGATAAGAAGACAGAGATTCCCAAAGAAATGCAGCCTATACTGGAGAAGTATAAAGGCATAATCAGTGATGGTACACCAGCCACATTGCCTCCACAGAGAGCAATAAGCCATCAGATAGACCTGATTCCAGGGGCATCTTTACCAAACAAGGCACCTTAAAAGATGACTCCAAATTAGCACAAAGAGATTTCCAGGCAAGTGCAGGAGTTGCTAGATCAAGGATTGATCAGGAAGAGTATTAGTCCTTGTGCAGTGCCCACAGTATTGGCACCCTAGAAAGGAGGATCATGGAGATTATGCACAGATGCCAAAGCCATAAACAAGATAACTATAAGGTATAGATTCCTAATTCCCAGAATTGAAGATCTCATGGACTGTATTGGAAAAGCAAAGTATTTCACCAAGATAGACCTGAAGAGTGGTTACCACCAAATAAGAATCAAGGAAGGAGATGAGTGGAAGACAGCCTTCAAGACCACAGAAGGATTGTATTAATGGCTTGTTATGCCATTTGGTCTATCAAATGCACCCAGCACCTTTATGAGACTCATGAATGAAGTCCTAAAGGATTACATTGGTAAATTTGTTGTTGTTTTTCTAGATGATATTCTAATTTTTAGTCAGACCAAGGAAGAACATCTAGAACATGTAAATACTGTTTTGCAAAAATTAAATGATGAACAACTAACCATCAATCTGGAGAAGTGTGAATTCATGAAGCAGGAAATGGTATACCTTGGTTTTGTGGTGTCCCAGGGAGAGTTGAAGATGGACAAGTCCAAAGTAGAAGCCAAATTGAGCTGGCCTACTCCCAGAGCAGCCACAGAGGTGAGAAGTTTTCATGGCTTAGCCCAGTTTTATAGAAAGTTTATCAGAAATTTCAGTGGAATATGTGCACCCATGTTGGATACAATCGAGGGTGGAATGAAAGCAAAATTCAGATGGACACCAGCTGCAGACAGAAGTTTTGAAAGGTTGAAGAAAGAGGTAGCAACACAACCTATTTTGTTGTTGCCTAGTTTTGATAAGCTATTTACTATTGAATGTGATGCAAGTAATATAGCTATAGGAGCAGTGCTAAATCAGGAAAACAGACCTGTAGCCTTTTTCAGTGAGAGGCTGAATGAAGCAAAGAGTAAGTACTCTTTGTATGACTTAGAGTTGTATGCTCTAGTCCAAGCATTGAGGAAGTGGAGACATTATCTCTTGCCTAAAGAATTTGTTGTCTACATAGATAACCAAGCTCTAAGTTTTCTAAACTCACAGGATAAGTTAAGCAGCAGGCATATCAAATGGATGGAGTACCTGCAATCTTATACCTTTACAATTAAGCATAAGAAGGGGTAGCTGAACAAAGTTGCAGATGCTTTGAGCAGAAGATTGCTCACAATGCAGGAAGTACAGTTGAAGAGCATTGGAGTTGAAGATTTCAAGAATCTTTACCAAGATGATGAAGATTTTGCTGAGGCATACAAGGTATGTCAAGATTTTGAGAATCACTTTCACAGTGAATTTGCAGATTTCACCTTACAGCAGGGATTGTTATTCAAAGGTGGACAATTATGTGTGCCAAGAGGATCTATGAGAGAAAATCTCATACAGGAGAAGCACAATGGTAGTCTGAGTGGCCATTTTGGTCTAAATAAGACACTGGAGCTAGTCCAAAGGTTCTATTATTGGCCAAGGATGCACAAAGACATCAGAAGGTATGTAGAGCAGTGTATCATATGTCAGAAGGCCAAGGGAACCACTTCAAATGCAGGACTGTACCAACCCTTACCCATTCCTTCCAGGCCATGGGAATGTGTAAGTATGGATTTTGTAGTTGGTTTGCCTAAGACTAAGACTGGTTATGACAGCATATATGTAGTTGTGGACAGGTTTAGTAAGATGAGTCATTTCATTCCCTGCAAAGTGACTCATGATGCCAGTCATATAGCACACTTGTTTTTCAGAGAAGTGATCAGAATTCATGGACTTCCAGCAGTATTGTGTCTGACAGAGATGCTAAATTCATGGGGCATTTCTGGAAAACATTGTGGCAGAGATTGGGGACAAATTTGTCATTCAATTCAGTATATCACCCACAGACAGATGGTCAGACAGAGGTGGTAAACAGGACATTGGGCAACCTGTTAAGGTGTATAACCAAAGAATATGGACAGAGTTGGGATCTTGTCATTCATCAGGTAGAATTTGCCTATAATGATAGTGTGAACAGGACTACTGGCAAGAGTCCATTTGAAATAGTCTATGGAATGCATCCCAGAGGTATATGTGAGCTCAGAAATATGGGAAACATGGAGAACAGAAGTGGACATGCAGAGGATTTTGCACAATCCATGAAAGAAGTGCATGAGCAGGTGAAGAAAACCTTGATAGAGAACACACAGAAGATCAAGGATAGAGTAGATGCCCACAGAAGGGATATTCAGTTTGAGATTGGTGATCTGGTTATGGTACACTTGAACAAAGCCAGAATGCAGAAAGGCATGCCAACCAAACTGCAGATGAGGAGAATTGGTCCTTGCAGAATCCTGAACAAGTATGGTAACAATGCATATAGAATTGAATTACCAGAAGATTTGGCAATCTCACCAGTGTTTAATGTCCAAGACCTGGTGTAATATAGGGGTCCTCAGTCAGCAGCAAATGGATCCATTTCAGAGAAGGAACATACATCAAAAGATGTGACTTTGCCACTAAAACCCAAACTGCAGGCAGAGAGAATACTGGATTCAAGAGTACAAAAGCAGACCAGACATGGCATCTACATGGAGCATTTGGTCAAATGGAAGCAGTTGCCTGAAGCAGAAGCTACCTGGGTTGTAGCGTCAGAATTCAAAAAGAGGGGCATTGATTTTGCCTCATTGTCACCGGAGGTGACTTAGCTTCTTTCCGCATAGGGGGAGTATGGTACAGGAGCACCAAGCCTCAATGCAGCCGTACATAGTTTTTGATTTTTCAATTTTGAGTTTGCAGCATGTAGTTTTATTTTTCGAGTTTTCTTCGAGTTTTCTGAAAATGCAGTGGTAGGAGAAGCATTTTGTTTTTAATCAGTTTTTGAGCCGACTGCAAGTTCAAGTTGAAGGTGTTCGGTATTTGTTCAACGGTTGAACCGCGCTGTTGAACCGCGCTGTTGAACCTGTCAGTTGAACCTCTTTAGTGAACCCCCGCGGTTGAACCTTGAGATTGAACCCCGCTATTGAGGTTCAATGGTTCAACGAATGGAATATTGATCAGGGTGAGATACATATCGGGAGGAGATATTTCGGTTAGGCCGAAGACACAGGTCTGGCCGATGGTTATATGGAGGTTGAACCTCACTGTTGAACCTTGCGATTGAACCGCTATTGAGGTTCAATGGTTCAGCGAAGGAGTATGTATCGCGGTGATATAAGGCATCGGCACAAGTTTCTTTTCTTGCACCGACGATGTATTGTCACACCGACAGAGAGGAATGGAGGAAGCACATCGGCATATGGTAAATTGTCGGAATGACTTGAAGAGTGCTGACCGATAGACTAAGTCTCATCGATGGTCAACAGATCAAAGTGTGCATCGGTGTAAGAATTAAGATCGGTGAGTGGAAAGAAAATTTCGCCGACGTTGGTAGCTCTTGCCGATGGGAGTCTACGGGGTACAAAGGTCATCAGGGTGAGATGATATATCGGAAGAAGGGAATAATATGTGGCCGATAATACATTGCTTCGCCGATGGAGGTCAAACAGAGTCAAAAGTGATATCGGCCAAACTAATACTATCGGCCAATGGAGATTTAGACTCGCCGACAGGGTAGGGTCTTGCCGATAGGAAAGGATATGCATGTTTTGGTGAGACCTAGAAATCATCTTGCCGATAGCACAGAACTGAACCGGTAGTTAGAATATGAACCGTCTGGTAGTTGAACCATCCTGTAATGGACATGAGCATAGATATAAAATGTAGCATTCTTTCTATAGAGGAGAGTTCAGCAGAAGGAGAATCGAAGAAGTAAATTTTGATGTGTGAAGCATTTTGATGTAATCAGAATTTTTGAACAGAAATAAAATACAACAGTTCTATCATTTGTATATTCTGTTTTGTTTTCACTTTATCATTCTGAAGTAGATCAGTCTTTTCTGTTTTTGCTATTTTGTTTTCTTTTGCAAGCCATGACTCTGTTTTGATGATTCTTCAAATCCCACTGTACAGTATGGAGGTAATCAAGCAGAGTCATGCTCTTGTTTGTTTTTCTTTTGTGGGGTGGTCGGATTGCCGGCTAGAGGTAATGCATGCTTGTTCTAGGTGAGCTCAGTGATGAGTCCAGCTAGATAAACACGTAGGAAAATAGATTTGCAGGGGTGGAAAAGTAGAGAGAAAGAAAGTGAGCACCAAGCAGTCCAGACCCTTGAACAGAGTGAGAAGGGTGGGCAATGGGCTCAGAAAGTTATGTGCCATTGAGGCAGTACCTTGGAAGCAGTGAGGACAAGGCATGTGTCCCACACCAAGTAGAGAAGTAGAGTTTTCCATCTCTGCAAAGAGTATGTCTTTAGCACCTTGAATTGGTAGGAAGGCTAGTGTTGTCAAATGGTCTTGTGCACCTACAGGATGCAGAGCAGGCAACCTAAAGCATCATGCAAAACCAAAAATAAAAGAACTATGAACAATTATTAATTCTAATTATGAAGCAATATTGGATACTTTGAAGGTAAGAGATGATCCCTTAGGTATGCTTGACTAGTATGTAAACTTCTAGATGGGATAGGTATGACAATTTGTATCTTATTGTTCTTGTTTTTTCTATTTTTTAGAATTGTTTTATTAAAAATATTGTTTCTTTAATTATAATGCATGCTTTTGACTATAAATGACTATGAATGAGGTTATCTACCATGGCATCATAGATGCTTGATACAATTTTTAGTGTGCATTTGTGTTGAAAAATATTTTGACGTTCACATTTTATTAATATTTTACCTTCTACCATTTTGTACATACTAATTTCTATAATAAAGAGATTTTTTTATTTTGAGACATTTAAGAGTAGGTTTAAGACTTATTTTGGTTTGAAAGAGTCCCTAACATCACCCTCATGGAATATTATGTCTATCTTATGGCCCCTTGTAATGAGATTATTTAGCATAACCAACATGTGTTGGTTTAATAGGTTGAATGTCCTAGATGCTCTATGATACTGATGAATTATTCCTAAGGTTAATTTTAAACATCCTATAGTTGTTACATATGACCCTATACATGATAGTCCTCAATGATAGTCCTATGGTTGTGTACATCATAACATTGAAGGGTGATTTTGTAGTGAACATTTGTATGTGATAGTTCCATGTATCTAATTGTTTAAGTTATTTATGAATGCATTGTCTAGTGCTTTGATAGATGTAATTAACCCATGTAAAGTTTTATACTTTTGCCTACACTCTACCAACTACACTATTGTGTAGTCAAATCCCCACTTTCCCATTCTAGACTACTTCATCAAAGGTGTGGAACCTTTGAATGATTAGTTTCATATCATATGATGGAATTTGAAATTTTAACCTCCAATTCTTGAAAAATCAATTTTTTGTACCATCAACTTACTTCTATATTAATGTATTTATGGAACTCCTACATGCATGTGAACTAGCTCAAAACCCTATGAGCTACCATTCTTACATTTTATTTTTGTAATCGAATCCTTGTATATCCATGTGACTAGAAATCATTCTCTCTTATCCAATTCATGCTATTTGTTGATGTTGATTGATTAAATATTGCGTTTACATGAAAATTCATGATGTGCTCTTGGGTTTATTTGTACGATGTGCCCTTGGGTTTATTTTCTTAACATTTTTTAACTTAAAAATGCAAGTGTATTTCACACAAGGTTGGAGTAATCAAGGGACTGACTTGAGTTTTTAAAGCATTTAGCTTTCCTTTTGGAGACATTTGATATAATTCATAAGGTGACATCTAACATAGAATTCTAAACTCTCTATTTTTTAATCTTCCATCAAACTTCTTACAACAAGTTTTAAGTTAGTTGTAGTTGATGTTGTTTACTTTTATTAACATTTCTTTAATGTAAAAATGTAGGTGTATTTCACACATGGTTGGAGTAATCACATCTACTTATGAGGTTGGAAACAACAATTTTTGTATTCTACCTACCCCAGTGTTGTGTTATGAGTAAACCAACTTTTACATACAATTGAAAAACATCTATTGAATCTACATTTTGATGACATTTGTATGTTTTTCATATTTTGATAAAATCCGTATGATGATTATTTCATGTTTGAACATGTAAAGGTGAGAAGGTATTATCATATAAAGTATTGAGTTGTAAATAATAGAATCATAAATCACCTCATTTAGTATAATATATTGTGAATAATATGTTTTGAATAATTGAGTTGTGAATAATATGTTAGTGATTTACAAAACATTTTTTATAGAGTTAGAAATTTCTTTCTTTAATGAGTTGGCTCAAGCCTTTTTTGAATGTTTCCTACAACACAAAACAAAATCTATGCATTGAACACTAATCAATTAATTATTCCAAATATTGGCTATTGGAAACTTTACAATGCTATGAAATGAGCACAACATCCAACTGTATGCATAAATGAGACATTCCTAGGTGCCTTATGTATCATACACCAACCCATAGTAACATGTTGGTGATGTTAGTTAGGTCCCACAAGGTGAAAAATAAAAATTATGGATGTTGGTACCTTTAGACTAAATGCCACTGAGGCATTTTGCAAGAATGCATCTGCCATTGGCACGGTCAATTGATGTTGAGTTGGTCAAAATTGATAGAGATTACTGTGGAGGGACCTGGCATCCAATTGTATGTCCAAACGGATCATTCATAGGTGCCACAAAGTTTGAGAACTACTATGTCAAAATTTGGTAATTTTTTGTTCTTAGGTCTCTAAAGAGGCTTTACCAGTAGAATGTAGCCTAATTTGATTGTGACACTTGTTAACGAAATAGGGACTCCACTAGTATAAAAAAATCCACCTTGACTTGTCAGTGCTATCAATTAGGTCTCACAAGGTGACAAATACAAAATATGGCTCTTGGCACCTTTACACTAAATGTCATTGAGGAATTTTGCAAGAATGCAACCTTCATTGGCATGGTCAAGATGTTGAGTTAGTCAAAACCGAGAGAGGTGACTATGAAGGGACTTGACATCTAGTTGTAGCTCCAAATAGATCATTCGTAGGTGCCACAAAGTCTGATAACTACTGCGTCAAATTTTATTAATTTTTGTTTTTAGGTCTCTTAAGAGACTTTGTTGGTATAGTGTAGCCCAATTCAATTGGGACACTTAGGCAAAAAATAGGACCTCCACTAGCATAAACCAACCCACCTTGACTTGTCAGTGCTATCAGTTAGGTCCCATAGAGTGAAGAATGCAAAATATGGATCTTGGAACCTTTACACTAAATGCCACTGAGGCATTTTGTAAGAATGCATCAGCTAT
This sequence comes from Cunninghamia lanceolata, assembly GCA_027924645.1. Classification (NCBI taxonomy): domain Eukaryota; kingdom Viridiplantae; phylum Streptophyta; class Pinopsida; order Cupressales; family Cupressaceae; genus Cunninghamia; species Cunninghamia lanceolata. The sequence continues at coordinate 5,072,169 of BSBN01000738.1, forward strand.
TGGCACGGTCAAATGATGTTGAGTTGGTAAAAAATGAGAGAGTCTATTGTGAAGGAACTTGGCATCTGGTTGTAGGTCTAAATGAATGATTCCAAGGTGCCATGAATTTTGATAACTACTCCATAAAAGTTTGGTAGCTTTTTGTTCTTAGGTCTTTTAAGAGACTTTGCCAATAAGATGTAGCCCGTCTTGATTGGGGCACCTAGTTAATGAAACATGGCCTCCACTAGTATAAACCCACCCACCCTAACCTATCAGTACTGTCAATTAGGTCTCACAAGGTGAAGAACACAAAATATGGATCTTGGCACCTTTACACTAATTTCCACCGAGGCATTTTGTAAGAATGCATCCACCATTGGCATGGTCAAACGATGTTGAGTTGGTCAAAAATGAGAAAGTTTATTATTGAGGGACTTGAAATATAGTTGTAGGTCCAAATAAATCATTCCTAGGTGCCATGAATTCTACAAATTATTCCATCAAAGTTTGGTAGTTTTTCCTCTTAGGTCTCTTAAGAGACTTTGCCAGTACAATATAGCTCGACTCGATTGGGACACCTAGGTAACAAAATAGGGCCTCCACTAGCATAAATCCACCCACTCTAACCTGTCAATGCTATTAGTTAGGTCCCATGGGGTGAAGAACTAAAAATATGGATCTTGGCACCTTTACACTAAATTCTATTAAGGCATTTTGCAAGAATGCATCAGTCGTTGGCACGGTCAAATGATGTTAAGTTGGTAAAAAATGAAAGAGGTTATTATGGAGGGACCTGACATCTAGCTGTAGGTCCAAGAAAACCATTCCTAGGTACCATGAATTTTGAGAACTACTCCATTAAAGTTTGGTAGTTTTTTCTCTTAGGTCTCTTAAGAGACTTTTCTAGTACAATGTAGCTCGACTTGATTGGGACACCTAGTTACTGAAACAAGGCCTCTACTAGCATAAACCCACCCACCCTAACCTATCATCACTATTAGTTAGGTCCAAATGTGAATCATGCCAAATGTATCTCTCCTCTTTTGTCTCTCTTCCTGTCTATCTCATTATGATCTTTCCATAACCCATATAGAAGGTGAAACGAGGGTATACTAGACCTATAGACGATAGAAAAATTCAATATCAACATTATGAAATGATGATAGGAAAATCATGTTAAACATAGGGTATACACCTGAAATGCAAAACTAAAACCCTAAACCAAAACAACACAAAAACACATAAATAAACATGGGTTACTCCCAAATTTCCTTAAACCACACACAAAGGCTTTAAAACCAAACCTTAAAAGCAACCTATTGAGAAAACACTCTATTCTTAGTGTAGCTACCGAAACCCACATTTTGTTCACAATTTTTGTCATCATCCAATATGGCATAAGCCATACTTTTAGCCAAAGCTACCATGTAGTCATCTTCCTCGTCTGGAAGAGAAAAAAGTTCACTCCCCCACAAACATTGAAACACATCGAGGGCACAACCCATTCCCAATTCAAAATTTGTGGCCACGTGGCATTGTAGGTTATTCAATATAGACCCTATACTTCAAGAAAATGTGTCTCTCTTCCTTTACCTCATTGTGCTCTTTCCATACCCCATATAGAAGTTGAAATGAGGGTATACTAGACCTATAGACAATGAAATAATGATAGGAAAATCATGTTAAACATATAGAAGGTGAAATGAGGGTAAGAAAATAATGTGAAACATCAAAGGTGAAATGATGATATAATGCCAAACATTTCATCTAGACCTCTCAATCTCTCCCTAACTAAACATACAATGTCAAACATATATCTAAGGTGAGGTGAATATAAGAAAATGATGTTAGACATATAGAAGGTGAAATGAGGATACATTATACATATAGAAAGTGAAATGAGGATATGAGAATCATGCCAAATGTGTCTCTCTCCCTATGTCTCTCTCTTCCCCTTTACCTCATTTTGCTCTTTCCATAACCTATATAGAAGGTGAAATGAGAGTATACTAGACCTATAGACGATGAAATGATGATAGGAAAATCATGTTAAACATATAGAAGGTGAAATGAGGGTAAGAAAATACTTTCAAACATATAGAAGGTGAAATGAGGATACATTATACATGTAGAAGGTGAAATGAGGATACATTATACATATAAAAGATGAAATGAGGATACATTATACATATAGAAGGTGAAATAAGGATAAGTGAATCATGTCAAACATGTGGACCTATGAAATGAGGATATACAAAGCATGGAGACCATGTAGAAGGTCAAGTGAGGATATGCAAATCATGCCAAATGTGTCTCTCTCCCTATGTCTCTTTGTCTTCCTATCTTCCTCATTCCACTCTTTCCATAACCCATATAGAAGGTGAAATGAGGGTATGCTAGACCTATAAACTATGAAATGAGGATATGATATTGAAACATACTTCCATTTAAGATGTACACCTATTTACATTTCCAAATGCAATGGTTGTTGAATTTTAGTTGTGGGTAAACACACAAACATGTCTTTGCTACAAAAACAACTATCTTTGATTTAATGAAAACATCATAAGTTTTGTCATTTTTAACATGTATCTTGCATGTTTAACATGTAAGATGAGAAATTATCAATGATTATCATATCAAATCTAGTAGTTTCTATATCAAATCTGGTAGTTTGAATATCATATTATGAGATGTATACAAAAAGAGTCAAGTACAACAAATATGTTAGCTAACACCAAGCATCCATGTAATAATTTAGTATAATTTTTTTTTGAACAAGGATGTACTAATTTAAAATAAATTGAAATGAAATGTTAAGTATAGATTTCATATGATTGCAATTATGTTCTTTTTATTAATTCTTACTAATTAGTGTATTCATATAGAAATATACAGTAACACATGTAACATCTACTTATGTACAAATCTTTGGTTTTATGCTAGTAATAAGATAGTCATCAATATGAAAACAACAAGATGGGTTTCTTAATGGTGTCTAGATAATGCATTATCATTTGAAGGAAAAAAGGTCACATGTCATTCTAATAAAATCCTATTGTTGGCAAGAGACATTGCTCTGATGGTCAAGGCAAAGTGTTAAATGTTGTCATTGATGGCAACAAGGTTTGGTAAAGGTCTAGAAGACAAACTTAGTCAAAATGGCTAAGTAATGGGCAAGCTACAAAGTATCAGAGATTGGGTCAGTATGCCTCCACAGTTGAAGATCAATATTACATGTGGTTCAGGTATGTTATTCATTGATATTTGGTGATCACATTTTCTAGTGTTCAAGTTCTAACTTCCTCTAGAAGTCATATGGTGAATTGTCTAAGTCTAGATGAAAAAGTTAAGCCTAAAATGATGTAAAGCATCTAAGTATTTTGGTCTGCATTCCTTCACTATTGAGAATTTTGATTTGCGGTTCTGAATATATGCTAAGATGTGCATAATGAATGTTGTCTATGATTCTTAGAGTCTCATATGGTCAGCATTGGAAGTTTTGGTATGACAGTTGACCTGGTCAAGTGTGTACTTAAGGGATAAGTTGACAGGCAAGATAAATCTATATGTGGTAAGCATATATTAAACATTGAAGAATTAATCCAAGTGGTTGAATGATTGATGCTGACTATTGTATGTTTGTTTGGGTCTGCATTCTTGTTTGTGCACAAGATCAAGCCGACAAGCTATAACACTTGTATACACGTTTCATGTCTGGTTTGCCGACTTGATTGTGTGATGAATCTTGTTGTAGATATATATACTCGATGAATTTTAGTGTTGGGTGAGTGGAAAGGTGAATAGAATGTGAATTCCATGATTGTGTGACCTAATGCAGTTCTGTGATTAGCAAAAGGACAGTAAAGGTAGAAAGACAGAAGTATATGTGAAGGAGAATAGAAAAGAAGGGCAGAAAATATGAAGTCCTTTGAATCTTTATAATGACCAAATTGATTCTATGCCACAACATTTTGTAAATGCACCTATAGCAGTCCTCTCCTAGCAGTGAGCCACTTCTTTCTATATTCTTCTCTCTTCTATTTGGTAATGAGCCTATTGCAGTGAGCATTTCTTTGGATAGTGAGTCCTTGGGTAGTAAGCCTTTATGTAATTCTATATTGCAATCATAATATATTGTGAACTAACACTCACTATGGTTTTTTCCTTTTTAGGTTTTCCACGTAAAATCCTAGTGTCTATGTGTTATGAATTTGTGGCTGCTCTTCTTGTGTTTACTTTGCTTTCATGTTATTGAACGTAGTAAAAGGATTAATAAATGTATGAATGAATAGTTTTTTAGAATACTGATTCACCCCCCCTTCTCAGTATTCTTTGTATTCAACAATTGGTATCAGAGCAAGGTTCCTTGGAAGAAGTGTAACTGCTTGAGGAAGATCTGGGAAAAAATACTCATGGTAGTCAGAAGGTATCATGCTTCAGGTAATGATACAATTGATCAAGAATTAAAAATAGCTCTTGAGGATCTTGATAAGTATGAAGCAGAGATACAGGATTTGAAAGAAAATGTCAAAGATGTAGATGATTGCATCTTGAAGCTAAGAGAGCAAGTTAATAGATCAAAGGATACGACTAGACAGATAAATGAACAATTGTTTGTCGCAAATGAAATCCTAAATAACTTATCAAGGTTGGTTGAAGAGAAAGAAAAAGATGAGAAAAATTTGAATCAAATGTTAAAAGATAAGTCTAAGGAATGTGAAAATTTGGTTAAAGATGTTCTACTTCTGAAATATGACTTGGAAGTAGCAAATAGCTATAAAGAAAAATTTAAAATAAGCTCTGCAAAGCTTGAGAAGTTGATTGAAATTTAGAAGAGTTCAAATGAAAGGAAGGGCTTGGGATTTGAAAAAGGAGAAAGTTCTAAATCAAGTCAACAAAACATTGAGATGAAGAAAAACAAAGACAACCAATTCCAGAATCAAAGGAGAAGACCTAGAAGACCTCCAGTCAGGTAGCCAAATGCTTAAAGGTACCCATCTTTTAATGGGCATTGTTTTAATTGCAACAAGTTTGGCCATAAGGCTACTCAGTGTAGGAGTAGAATGTATCAGAATGTTCCATCATTCTCTGGTCATTGTTTTAATTGCAAGAAAATTGGTCATAGATCAAATGAATGTAGAAGTCTGGTAAGGAATGGTTTTAACAATGCAAGGAATACTCAATTATTCAATGGAAAATGTTTTGCATGCAATAGATTTGGGCATATGGCTAACCAATGTAGAATAAGAGTGAATCCAAACAATAGAAGGAGTCAGGGAAAGAGGAATGTGGTATTCTACAATTGCAATAAGTTTAGACATATTGCAAGATTCTGCAGATACAAGAATGAGAAAAGAGACTATTCTGTAGAGAAGAGGAAAACAGAGCAGAGAGAAGATAAAGGTAAGAACAAGATTGATCTAGTGGAAACCAAGAAGGAAATGTGCAAGGTTTGGATTAAGAAGGCTGTTAATGAGGTCAGGGATGGATCCACACTAACCTCTATTGCAGATACTTCATCCAGGAAGTAAATTGGGAGCTCTGGCTCAGGGGGAGCTGTATTGAAAATCCAAATCCCCTAGCCAGATAATAAGTGCTAGGATCTGGCATGAAGATATGATGAAAATCTTCATATGACAAATCAATTGAAAGTAATTCTAGAAGAAAAGGATCAAATGCAGAACATTGTGGAGCAATCTAGATCAATTGTGCTCAACAGAGAAGGGTTTGATAGCTTTTTGAAGAATTGCATTTATGACGACTTAGGTTTTCATATCAATGGTTAAAAAGGAACTCATTCAACATGCAATTCACTTTGCATTCAAGTTATCAAGTGTTCAAGAGAAACTAAAAGTGATTTCAACAAGACGTTCAAGAAACATAGAGTGATTCCAGTAAAGGAAACCCTAATTTGACAAAAGAGGTATTTTCTGATTGAAATCCTATTGTGAATTTGGTAAGTCTTTATGGAAATGGCAACACCCCAAGTGATTGATATAACTGAGAGAGCCCAGCCAAAATTCAAGAAGCATCATTTCAAATCAACAGAGGTCAATCTAAATGATGCATTTTTAGAAATTTCATTTGGTGTTATGCATGTAGATGATGTTAGGGCTTATATTCATGTTCCCCTAGAAGAACATGGAGGTAGCCAACTCACAGATCTATATCTAAAACATCTAAGTGAAAATAAACTTGATCTAAAGGAAGAATTCAAGGTATTGGAAGAAAAGAAACTTATTCAGTATATAGTTTTCCTATTTTTCATAGAAGATGAATGGGTTTGATATGTCTTAAGCTAAATTCATGATGAGTTTATGTGGCTTAATTCCACATTCAAGATCACCAAAGATGCCATAAGGGCAGTCACAGGATTAAACCCTACCAATACAATGCCTATATTGAAGGCTGTGAAAAATGATACAGTGATGAAAGCTACTGGAGCAAAATTTGACAAAAGGGCATTAGCGATAAGTGACATTGAAGATCATGCAATTAGATTTGCATCCATGGTGACCAACTATAAGGTCTACTTCACAAACTGGGAGAACTCTGTCTTCGGTATTGCCATATAAACTGCATATCAAATGGTCAAGGAAAATGCATAGTATGACCTGTGTGAACTGCTCCAACAACAATTAATGGAGAACTTGAAGAAAACAAAAGAAAGAAAATACCCTTTCAAATATGGTATGTAGATTTTGTGCTTATTTTTCTACGTTATACAAGAGTTACCAGGTATGAAAAATTAACTTTGGACTAGAGACAAACCTGTTGTAGTACAGATTAGAAATTAGTTGAGCAACATAGGAAACATAGATGCACAAAACTTAGCCCTATGGGGCTACTTCAAACATTTCCAAAAGTTAATGCAATCTAGGGAGAGGATTCCTAAAACCATTATGGAGAAATAAAACTTGATGATATATGCTTTATTGTAAATAAGGATCAATGTATGATGGAGGCTATGGAGCCCAAAACTATTTGGATCTTACCAATGTGATATGAAGTTGATGGAACAATAGTGGACAACTATGCACAACATATGCTAAGTAAACCTAGGGATCCTAAAGAAGAAAGATTTGGGACATATGAGGATCTATCTACAAAAATTCATGTTGAGGTAAGAAAACCTGAGATTTCAAACAAGGCCTAGAAGATAGTAGAAGACTATGCCCTGAAAAAGGGTTTTACTGAAGAACAAGTCAAAGAGACAAGAGAAAAGGCACAAGCAGAAAGAGCAGCTAAAGAAAAGGAGAAGGAGCAAGAAAAGGAAGCTAATCAATCTTTGAAAGTTCAAGAGGTGCAACAAGAGGTACCTACTACACCAAAAAGAAGAACAAGAGGTTTAAGTTTCTTTGAAACAACATCTAAATCCTCTAATATTCCCTCCACAACAATTGCAAAAGCACAAATAGGCAAGAGGAAGAAGACCAAAGGTCAAAGAGTGTATGTCAGTGTTAATACAGTTGATGATGAGGAAACTGAGACTGATGAAGAGGTGAAAAAAATGAAGGCACAAAGTGCACCACCCTCCAGTTCTCATCAAGGCAAACCCTCCAATGCCACAAAAAGGAAGAACATTGGTAAGGGTAAAGAGAGAAAGAAGGCTAAAACTGAAGCACCTCTAAAAGAATAGGCTATAATAAGCATGGAGGAAGTCTTGAAGGCCATTACAATTGATGGCAATCTAAAACCTATTGCACAATTGTATGATGATTATAATGATGTAGACAAATACATCATTGAGACTATTGTTGTAGAATACTTGAACATATACAATAAGGCTCTCATTGAGATAAGTGTTGATCTCCCAGATAGCTTGAGCAGTATAATGTCTACAAGGAAAGAAACTGCTATGGCAAATGACATTGAACTCAAAGAACATACACTGATTAAGTTATGTCTGCAGATCACTCCTGAAGATAAGATAAAAAATTCCAACATACTTAACAAAGAGTATAGAACAAAGAAAATGATGAATACTCTCATGTCAGATGACATTGAGAAAGTAGTTAAAGAGACTGAGGAGATCACCTTAAAAGTGTTAAAGGAATTTCATCTCCCAACAATATATGACACTGAAGAAATAAATGTTGGAGATGACACAACTGACAAAGAGCCAAAAGAGAAAGAAGCCCCTGCTATTGATATAGCTGTCAAGGACAAAATTGAGACAAGTCTTTCTCAAGAACAACAAATTGATGACCAAGCACACAAGGAGAAGACTGAGGAGCAGAACAAAGCTGATGATCATCAAGCTAAGATGAGCCCTTTACCGGAGCATAATGTTGATGGAAATGAGGCTATGAATCTGGATCCTCTGGAGCAAAACAAAGAAGAAGAAGTCTCTGATATAGCAAGAGATGCTGCTGAGTCTATAAAAAAAATTTGTAAAGAGAAAAGCAAGTCATGGATGAGCCTAAGTTTTTGCAAGGTCCAATAAACTTGGAATCAATGTCCACTGTGTAGAAATTTAAATTGGTATCAATTGTGCAAGCAAAGGCATATGAAGAAATATTGAAGTCACATATAGAGGATGACAAACTCAATGGTGTGGCATCAAACATTTTGGAAAAGCTGATGCCATCATATCAAATGGATACATCAATGTCTTCGACAAATCAACTCAAGGGACTCATAAACTCAGTAAGTGTACACTTTGAATCTTTTGAAAAGTCTACAGAAATGAAAGTAAGAAAAGAGTTTGATGAGAAGAGATTAACTGAGTTGAAGACCATGTTGATCAATGATAAAACTTTATTAGATGATGGAATAAAAGGTATACAGAGTGCTATTAAAGAAGCTTGTGATTTGTACAAAAAATTTTTATCTTGGCCAGAAGCCACAAAGGAGTTAGAAGAAAAGATCAAGGATCTGAAACTGTAGCTGACAAATATTTCTAAGTCATTTGATCTGATAGTTGAGTCAGTAAGCAACAAAGAAATACAAGTTATCAATATTCATAATGAATTAAGTAATCTGATGAATAAGAGGGATCAAATGAAAAATAGAATATGTCAGTTGAGAGGACTACTAAGTCCTAAGATAAAATTAATGTCAAATCTTGCAGCAGAAGCACTGCAGGTAAGTGCACTAATTGACACACCTTCTGATATACAAAAGGTAGAAAAATTGATCTTCCTAATAAATGGCCATATTAAAAATTTGGAAAATGCAAAGAAAAGTTGGGATGGAGAACTAGCTCAAATCAAGACCATTTTCAATGACATCCTACAACCCACAACAAATTAAGTTGAAGATTGTACCTGTACATATGTGGCAGAATATAACAGTTTTTGTAGTTTTTGGTATCTTGACACAATTTTGACTATTGTACATACACCTTTGCCATTTATGCCAAAGGGGGAGAAGAGAACTAGTGAAAAATGGGAAAACACCTAAGGGGGAGAAGAAAAACAAAGTATATGTAGAAAGGGGGAGCAGATAAGCATTTTTGACAAAGTGTTTCCATCAATGCCAAAGGGGGAGATTGTTGGAAAGAGACATTGCTTTGATGGTCAAGGTAGAGTGTTAAATGTTGTGATTGATGGCAACAAGCTTTGGCAAAGGTTGGGAAGACAAACTTAGTCAAAATGGCTAATTAATGGGCAAGCTACAGAGTATCAGAGATTGGGTTAGTATGCCTCTGTGCAGTTGAAGATCATTACATGCAGTTTAGGTATGTTGTTCATTGATATTTGGTGATCACATTTTCCAGTGTTCAAGCTATGACTTCCTCTGGAAGTCATATGGTGAATTGTCTAAGTCTAGATGAATAGAGTTAAGCCTGAAATGGTGTAAAGCATTTGAGTATTTTGGTCCGCATTCCTCTGATGTTGAGTATTTTGATTTTTGATTCTGAAGATATGCTAAGATGTCCATAATGAATGTTGTCTATGATTCTTAGAGTCTCATATGCTCTGCATTGGAAGTTTTGCTATGATAGTTGAACTGGTCAAGTGTGTACTTAAGGGATAAGCTGACAGGCAAGGTAAATCTATATGCAGTAAGAATATATTGTTTGAAGAATTAATCCAAGTGGTTAAATGATTGATGTCAACCTATATGAAGACTATTGTATGTTTGTTTGGGTTTGCATTCTTGTTTGTTCACAAGATCAAGCCGACAAGGTATAACACTTGTATACACATTTCATGTCTAGTTTGTTGACCTGATTGTGAGATGAATCTTGTTTTGGATATATATACTTGATGGATTTCAGTGTTGGGTGAGTGTAAAGGTGAATATAATGCGAATTCCATCATTGTGCGACCTAATACAGTTTTGTGATTAGCAAAAGGATAGTAAAGGTAGAAAGACAGAAGTATATGTGAAGTAGAGCAGAAAAGCAAGGCAGACAATATGAATTCCTTTGAATCTATATACTGAGAAAATTGATACTACACCACAACATTTTGTAGGTGCACTTGTAGTAGTCCTCTCCTGGTAGTGAGCTACTTCTTTCTATATTCTTCTCTCTTCTATTTGGCAGTGAGCCTATTGCAGTGAGTACTTCTTTGGACAATGAGTCCTTGGGTGGTGAGCCCTAAGGTAGTGAGCCTTTATGTAATTCAATATTGCAATCATAATATATTGTGAGCTAACACTCACCGTTGTTCTTCCCTTTTTGGGTTGTCCACGTAAAATCCTGGTGTCTATGTGTTATGAATTTGTGGTTGCTCTTCTTGTGTTTACTTTTCTTTCATGTTATTGAACTTGGTAAAAGGATTAATAAATGTATGAATGAAACATTTTTTAGAATACTGATTCACCCCCCCTCTCAGTATATTCTTTGTATTCAACACCTATATCTAACTAAAACTAGCATCATGTGGCAATTAAGATGAAGTTATGTATTGAGGTAGGAAACTACATATCATCTTTCTACCAAGAAAAAAAAATCATAGATAAGAAGAAATTGATCTATAACATCTTATTGATCATAACTCAGCCATTGTAAAGTGATTATACATTCAACTTATAAGTTTCAAAGTAGGAATACATGCACATAAGGAATTTAAATTATATTGTATATCAAGGTGTATATATATTAAAATCTAGTCCATAATGGTAGACATATATTTTTTTTTGGCAATGATGCCAACTCAAAACATTTTTTACAAAATGTGGCATATGCCATCTCAAAATCTATATAAAATCTACATGCTGAATAGAAACATCAAATACTAAAGGTCCACTTGACCCTTTGTCTCTAGTGAATTCTCAACCTGTGATGGATTCTCAAAAAGTGTTCTCTTCGTGCCATGATGTCTAGTAGTTGATGGATGCAAAGTTGACTGTATTAACAAGTCAAACCACAAATTTGATTAATTAGTTCAATGGTAAATATAAATAAGTTAGAATAGCATATATAAATTTATCTACTACAATTTAGAAATTTCAAATTAACATACATCTAAATTAGTACAATCAACTATAAGGTCACTAAACTATCAATTATTTAGATAGATTCAACTCAATTACCTCAACTCTTTCTTGTCGTTCTGAAATTCATTCTACAAATGATGGTTTCTCAAGATGATCAGGTGTCCTACTGAAGCATGATGGAAAAGGTGCCACATCACTCACTTTTGGAATAGACTGTAATAGTAAAATAACATTGAAATAAATTAATATACAATTAAAAAGAAAAAATGAAATTCATACATTAAAAAGGTTAGATATGTAAATAAACAATCTAGACTACACTAAACAAAAACTTATCTAATAGAAAACAAGCACATACCACCAATGAGGCCTCATGCATTGATTGAGAAGGAGTCATCATGGATGAGCCAACTAACATTTCCTGTATGAAAAATGACAAGAGTGTAAGACTCTATTGATACATATATTTATAATAAATTTTAAATTAATAAATCTAAATGAATATAATCAAATATTTTAGTTTTTTAAATTATCAATTAAAGTACAATCCAATTGAATTATCTCCTACCTTTGTTGTCATTCTTATCCATCTAATTTAAAGTTCCAATGTCTTTCTTTATAGGTTGATATTCTAGAAATGATTATTCCCCATGAACTTATTCACCAAAGGTCTTGAGTTGTGTATCGAGGACTTGTATTTGATGGCATTATCTGAGGTCATTTTAATCATCAAATAGGATCAATTAATAACATAAGATAATGTGCATTTAATTTAATTCGTCACAACTTAGTGTTAGTTGCATGTCCATTTGCAGTCTTTGACATGCATGTTCTTGATTTTCCTACACTTTCCACAAGGTTGGATCAATTAATAACATAATATAGGATCAATTAATATAATCATCAAATAAGATCAATTAATAACAAAAAATAATGTACATTTAATTTCATCTATCAAAACTTAGTGTTAGTCTTTCCACAAGGTTAGGTTTCTATCAAGAAAGTAAATAGTTTTTTCCTGTATCTATAAAAGGTCTAGAAATTTAGTTTTTTAGCACTACAAGTTGTCAGACACATGTATAGATACATGAACAAGTCTTCTAGATCCTAGTGGCAAAATTTAATAGTGAAGAGGTCCACTCAAAGAAAAGAATGTGTGTCCTAGTTCCACATGTGAGAAATATATATCTTTAGCTCAAGCTCTAAATTACAAATCTACTTCCAAATTTAAAATTCTAATTCTTTGTGAGAACTTCTTAACAACTAAAGTCGTCAAAGTAAAAAACACACAACAAACCAAATAATATATTTTTTCATCTCCTTCATTTTTATTTCTCTATATTGACATAGTCTTTGTTTACACTTATCATTTTAAAATCCTTTAAAAATTCTAAAGCTTAATCCAATCAATATTTTGAACTTTAAATTCTTCTATGTAGGTTTTTTTCTACTGAAATTTATGAAATCTATGCCATAATATTTGAAGAATAAATAAATAGATAATATTAGATATAAAATTAATAGTTGGATATTAATATTTATAGTGATTTCAATTTAAAATTACATCGAATTATTCACATGATTGAACTATGTAAATATTTGTATTTTTCAAGCAACTTTTTCAGATTGAAATATATATAATAATACGAAGTTTTTAATATATTTTATATAAAATAATATTTTTAAAAATGGACATGTTAGATAAATAAATAAATGTTTAAGTAGTTAAAATGTTATCAAGCAATAGTTAAATAGTTGTTTTAATAGGAATAGTTTAAAGAATTGGTGTATTTTAGTTTTGATAGTTTAAATTGCAATCTCCAAATAAATAATTAGTACATTGACATTTAACAATTTTAATATTATGATTATCTCAAAGAATAATATTAATAAATCAAATTTAATATCTATTAAAAATTTTTAATGAATTTTCATCTTCTCTTCTTTTATATTGTTAATTGTTAAAAAAATATTCTATTTAATTGAGCATCAGCATGAGACTAATACAAGCTTTTGCAAGTACTGCTTTGAGACCAATACAAGCTCCTTTTAAGCAATCACATTAAAAATTAATTACGAAAGACCAAGAATCACAACTTTGAAATGCACTTATTAGATGTTCCTCTGAAATTTGAACTTCACAATGAAAACTCAATGCTTAACCAATTAAGCTCACCTCCTTTTAACTTTCATCTGCTTCTTACAATAATATAACCAAGTTATATAGATATAAGATATATCTACCCTTAAATTAACTTAAAAATTTAAAAATTAAATCTAGCCTTCACACTCTTTCATCGTCACCAATTAAGCTAAAACCCCTTCCATGTGAGGCAGCTTATTGTCAGGTTCCTGTTGTTTTTCTATTTTCTTAGACGCCATCTCTCTACCGTAAGACATGTCAGACGTTTCACCGCCATCTGACATAGGATTTCCTCTATACTTATACAAAGATGCAATCAACAAGAAATATAGAAAGGTGAAGCCTTCCATCCCGGACACGAGCCAGTAGTAATAATCGAGTCGGCCACGGTTGATGTTACTGTCAAGCCAATCTGTGTTTCTGTGAATGAGCGTGGTGAGAAGGGCACTTAAATAATCCCCCACTGCATACATGATGGAGGAGACCGCTATAGCCGTGCTACGAAAGTTGGGCGGAAACTGGCTATAGAAAAAATCCAAAGACCCCACCGCAAAAAAGCAACTGGCCAGACCATCTATACAAAACTGAGGGAGAAGCCAAAATGCAGAAATTGGAACTATGGCAGATGGTTCGTCAGTGAGCCCGTGACTTTTGGCCACGTTCCGTCTCTTGACTTCAACTAAAGCAGCAACTAACGAGGCGAGAAACGAAATGACATAGCCGATGCCCATTCTCTGAAGCGATGTGATTCCCTTTTCATTTTTTGTGAGGCGCCTGGTAAGTGGTACAATCACTCGGTCATAGACTGGAATCCATAAGATGCCTACAATCAATGAGACAATGCCCATGGAAGCGGCGGGCACTATGAAGCTGGTGTTGCCTAGACGTCGATTCATTGTGAGGGCTTGGATTACCTCATATGTCCCTTGCTGTCCACCTGAAATGGCGTTGAGAATTTTTATGGAGAAGAAAGGTAGAAGTGAGATGAGGACTTTCAACTCCTCTACTTTGTGGATGGGAGAGAGTCGCCAGGGACGAGCAATAGAACCGTCTGCTTGCATATCTCCTTCTGTTACTATGGCAGCCTTGTTCAGGAACCTGTTTTTCATATTTAATAATGACAAGGTCAGTGAAGTGATTCAAGTCCATGTTCTATTATCAAAATACATAAGATGAAAGAAAGATATAGCTGAGTGTAAATTATTTTTGTGATTATTCGATTTTCCTTATTTTCTCTTCTCTTCTCATTTTCTTTTACATGAGGAATCAAGGTAGGACCTATGTTGCAAGGTCTTTTAACACTATATGACCTGCCTTTCACCTATGTTGCAAGGTCTTAACACATTTTTATTTTTTATTTTTATTCAAAATCAATTGTTTATAAAATTATTGGATTGGATCATGATTACTAGAAACAAGTACTAATAAATTGCATCATAATTAGTAGAAACCAGAAATAAATCCATAGAACTAGGGTTAGTAAGAAGAAGTCTTTTAAGAAATAAATCCATAGAATTAGGGTTAGTAAGAAGAAGTATTTTAAAAAAGAGAAGAAAGAGTCAATGAGGTATGTAAATCTGCATGAAAATATCTACCAGCAAAATCTAGAGGTGGCTGAAACCTTAAAAAAACATCTGTAGTTGTGTCTCTAGTTTGTTACTCCTTTGTTGTTGTGTATTTTCTATCGTGTCTTTTTTGTTCAGCGGGTTTACTTTGTGAATGTTTCGTTGTTTCTTTATTAATTAGTCTGTTGTAAAGGGTTTCAGAGTCCCTTCAAAACCTATTTTATCTCTTATTAGAAACAAGAAACAAAGCCACAATGCAACTATAACCTAGCAAAATTTGAAATAATAAGAAGATACACACAAAAATAAATATAATATACACATATTTATAATTAATTGAAATTATTAAAAAAATAATTTGTATTGTGATTAGTAATATTTTTAATTGCATTATTTATGATATTATATTTTAATTTTATATTTAAATAAAATTTTAGTTGTATATTAATAATAACTTGATTATTTTATATTGTAAGAAGTTAAATATTTAATAATTGTTGTAAAATGATTATCAAAATTTAAATAGTTTTGTTAGGGTTTTTAGTGTTGGATTACTATCTCGGTTCCTACTACAATTTGGGTTGTTTGTGAAATCTTCCATATGGTGGAAGTGGTGTCAAATAAATGTGGCAATCTCCCTATGCATTGGATAGTTGACAATAGGAAACTCTAAAGCATCCTTTTTTAGGTTTTGCACTAGAATATAATCTATCTAGAATTTGATCCACAACTTCTTTAAGGCTTTCATACCAAAACCTTTTTCTTCACATGGGATTATTTTCAAGGATTTATGCATGTTTCCTACTAAATTCACCTAGATTTGACACGCTTTTAGTATAAATTTTGTTTTAGCAGTTGGAATGATAAGAATTTACCTCTTTTTTTTTCAAGCTTATGACAGGAATGTTCATTTGCAAATCAAAGTGCAAGCCAATAAGGTTTCTCATTTCTATGTGTTGCTAGATAACTAGGGTAATGCTCATTGCAATGTTGCCTAAGTCCACTGACCTCTTCTAACAAGGGCCAATCTCCTCGTTAAGGGCATTAGCATAAATATAATTGTAGTTCTCTCTAGATTGTCATGGCTCTCATAATCTTTTATCATAACAATGATCATGAAGATGGTTCAAAGTCTCTCATCAACCCCCTACTACTTCACAACCTCATGGTTGATGTGATCCTAATAGGCAAAATGATAACTTTCCTCAATGGGTTTAGTTATTTCTCCTATGAGACATGATAACACCCCTCTAAATGATATTCAATAAAAGCAAACTATTGAGAGTAATAGAAGCAAACTATTGAAGGTTCTACTAGCAAGGGTTGGGAACGCCTTTTGATGGCTAAGACTTAGAAAATAATATTGAAATTTATGATTATTTCATCCTCAACGAGGGTGCTTGGTGGGTTGTAAATTGAAGGAGATTTTATATTTAAAGCTTTACTTTCCCTGCCAATATTTTCGGGGTAACTAACTAGTCCACTAAATCTCTGACTGTAATTATTGACAGTGTGAGTATATCGTACAGTGTAATTATGTTGTTTATTTTAACTATTGAATCAAATAAATAAATTTAATAAAAAATGGGCTTTATGACCGAAAATAAACTAACTCATTCATGCAAAAGGGAGACTGAATGGTAGATACCTGAATCTGGGTGTATCAGGGATCTTGGGGCTGGTTTGGTCGTAATAAAGCAGTGCCGGATCAGAGGGCAGAGATAACTTCCTCTTCTTGATGGACGCCACGATCACCTGTACGAGACCTGTGAAAGGGCTGCCCTGTGGTGGTTCAAGATAAAAAGTGGGTGTCCCAACAAGGAAGGCAACCATTGAAATGGTCATCAGAACAGCACAGACACCAAATCCCAAGCTCCAACTCACATTGCTCTGAAGGTAAACAATCACAGTACTGCCCACCAGAACGATCGCTAAGTTGAAAAAGTAATACCAATTAAAGAAACTCTGTAGGCCTTTCATTTGTTGGAGATCTTTTGTTCCTCCTCGTTCAAACTGATCTGCCCCGAACGGCGTGGCACTTGGTCTTATTGTGGCTGACCCAATGGTCATGAAAAGAAGAATAATCTGAAGAAAAAACATCTGCCCTTTGGAAGCACTTTTGCATTCACTCAACTTTGCCTGCGCGTCACTACACTCTGCTGGTCGTAGTGCCCGGACTAAAGCCGTGACAGTCCAAAGAATCATTCCCTGTACATTAACCAAATTATTATTATGGCAACCCAAAATCAAAGAACAAATTGTTAATCAAAATTTGAATATTGTCTTCAATTCTTTCAAAAGCATGGCTTTCTCAAAAGTAAAGCTGGACTTATGTTTTATTAGTTTTTGGAGGCTATATGTTTTATTGGCCTTTTGAACCTGTGACTGCTTGGATGTAATTTTTGACCCTTTGGAATATGTACTATTTATTTTTTTAATATAAGTTAAATAAAATTTTCATTAAAAAGGGTTCTTTTAAAAGTAAAGCAGCAACTTTCTATATTAAGGCTGTTCAATCAAATTTAAAGAGTTTTATATGTATATATAATGAGAGGGCATTAACCCATGTCGCGCCAACAATCTCTGCATAGGAGATTTTTGAACTCGAGACCTTTGGCTTTGATATCAATTTGTTGGACCATGATTGTTGTTAGACCAAAACCCGTAGGCATTAATCTCCGCGACAATGTCAGAATTAGGATCTAGGAGAGGGAGTTAACCCATATCACAAAACATCACGAGAAACACTGGATACACATACCAACATTATATGTATGTTGAAATGCAGAGCTCTTGCTAGGTTCAAATATTTTAACAGTAAACATATAAATAAACCATCCTGTATTGACTGCAAGACACCTCCATTTTAAACTCTTCCTCGTACAAACAAGACCAAACATGGGCCTCATAACGTTGGAAGCCATACTTACAATTAAAATCGAAAAACCACCAATGAGTATTGACAGATATCGGCCGATGTAGGAATCTGCCAGAAATGCTCCGCCCAGGGTTGCCAACTGTGCTGTACCACTCCAGATAGTGAACATATTTGCAACTGCAACAATCTCCATGTTGTATTTCGTTCTTAGATAGACCACCATATTTGACCCTAACCCAACAGATGCTAGCGTCTCGCAGCTCTCGTGTCCTGCAAATAAAAACTCTCTTAAAACACATTTATTGCTTGAAAATTCGAAACAAAAAACACAGTTTCCAAAATGCAGACAAATCTACCTATAACTGTTGGCTATGAACATTATATAGGGCATGGTTTTCCATCCTCCTCAGAAAAGTTATAACTGTTGGCTATGAATATTTTAGGGACAAAATAATAAGCTTACCTATTATATAGGGCATGGTTTTCCATCCTCCTTTTTTTCTCTCTTTACGCGAGGTTTTCTCTTCAACATCACCTTTCTCCACAGCATTCGTTGTTGTGTGTGACAGAGCAAAGCAATTAAAGCGATTAAGGATGGCAAAATTACGCCGAACTTTCTTCTCTTCCATTCCTTAAAATAGTGTACACCAAACCTGCAATTAGGTAGAAACTTTTGTAAAATGTATGACAGAGCTTAGGAAGATGCTCACTATTTATATTACTACAAATATCCTTTGTACCGTCATCAACGTAATAATGCCAAACCATAAAATCCATGAAGAATCACAATTAGATGGTTCTTCTGTATGTATTTTATCTACTGGCAATTTGCTTTTCTGAGTATAATGCATCTTTATTTCGCCGGATCTTCCTTATAACAGTATAGTTGATTAACGAAAATAACAAAATTATTTTTTATTTATAATTTTTCCCTTGTTAGTACCTGGCTGGCTTTAGGCAGATACAGAAAATTCTTTTAATTTTTAGTTATTTTTTAAAACAAACCATTCATCATGTTTCTTTTTTTAATGAAAGGTTTATATTAATTTTTGTTGTTACTAATTTTTCTTATTGGGAACATACAAATTTTTAATTAAAAATGTTAATTAAATTTATTATCTATAATTTTATTGGCTAAATAGTTTAGGGTCTTATTCTCTTCTTCACATCAATCAAAAAATATTCATTAAATGTGATGCAATTTATACCTGTCATTCATTATTGATATATGCCTATCATGTCCTATGTTTGTGTCTCCCTCGCAGACATGTATTTTATTCAATCCCTAAACTTTCCATATTGTTAGTGCTTATGTAAGTATTTATTTTGCATTTCAATGTGCAGATTATTTTGTGCACTTCAAAGCTCCTCAATTTGTGTTGTTTGGTTTATATTAATGATTAACTGCAATCAACATATATATGTATTAGAAATTTTATATGTTTCAAATACATGTACATCATGCTTAGAATAAGACTCACAACTCCTCAAATACAATGGTGGAGGGGCACCATGTCAAGTCATGTAAATATGGTCTTAAGTTTGGTTTTTGGTGTGTTGAGTCTTATGTCATGAAATAAGGTCATAATAGACCATCTTTCTAATATTTTAAGTCATCTTTGGGTTGGTTGTAGTTAAGTTGTGATATTTTGTAAATCTTGCAAAAAATTGTCATGGGCAAAATGCAAAAAATGTAAAAAGTGGAAGTTGAAGGGTCAAGTAGTTCAAAAGTTAGTTGTAGCTATTGGTTTTTGGTTAGACAAGTTTAAATATGCTTGAAAAACTCGATTTAAAGGGTTGGCTTGAAGATCTTTGTTGTTGGAGACATTTTGGAGATCAAATAATGCAAGACAAATTATTATTATTATTATTATTTTCTAAATTTTGACTATTTATTCGTTGTTCCCGAGGATAGTACGACCATGTATAGCCTGATAATGATGTGCAACTAATGGGGTTTGATACTGCTCTGAATCTTCTTTCATTTGGCATTGGTTTAATCAATTTTTATCACGTTTTGAGAAAGTTCTGGAATTTTTACTAAAAACTACCTGTTAACCTAAGGTTTGTGGACTTGAATGGCAAAAATGTAATTTGGAGCACTTGCCACCATTGAACAATGCTATAACTTGGTGAAATGACATATTTAGGCGTAGGCTTTGTGTTTATGTGTTTTACAAGAGTAGGGGAGGTAGTTTGATGAAGTTTGAGTGATGCCCTAGTTGATTTCATCCATGTTTTAAGCAAAGAATGGTGGCTAAGAGTTGGGGTTTCAGGAAAATGCATTGGTAAATGATGGGCGATGATTTAGAAAGCATGTACAAACCCATAATGATGTGTTTGAGGAATTTTTGAAGTGGTTCGTGGTTTGGAGTATAGAGATCCAATAAACCCTCTTGTGGACAAGCCTAAATAGGCCTAAGTAAGGGTTTTGAAGTTTGATGAGTTTGTGGGTATTTCAGTTAACAAAAATCATTGATTTAGACTTTTTGTAACCTAGTTGAGGCCTTGAGATAGAGTTTTGTAGTGTGGGTTTTGGTTTTCATATACTTGCTTTGTAAAAGTGGCCTAATTAGTCTTAGAAAACAGAGGACAGTCAATTTTTGGCTGAGGGGTTTCAAAACAACCCTATCTAAGTTTTTGATATGTTGAAGCACTCAATAAAGGGTATCCAAAAAGGTGATTATTTTCTAGGTTTGCAACCTTCTCCAAAAGATATGCCAGAAAAACCATGTTCCAAGGGCTACAAGGCATAATGAGGATTTGTGAGAGATACTGCCACAATTAGGTTTTGGAACTTGAAGAGTTGGTTTATTATGATTGTGTGGACATACTCCACCCTTTCTCTACATCAATTGGTATCAGAGCCCAAAAAGATCTAGGCAAGTGAGTTTTTGGAGTTTATATGTTGTCTTTTTGTAGGTTGAAGGAAGAACCTGGATGCCAAGAGACTAGATAGTGAAGAAAAGAGGAAACCTAGGTGAGGTATCACAAGACAAGAAGAAGCAAGGTGAAAGAGACTTGCTTGATTAAAGAGAAGAATGGATGTGTTGAGGAGATACTTGCAGGTTGAGGGTTCACAAAAGAAGAAACAAGAAAGGAAAAAAGAGGAAAAAGAGATGAAGAAGGAAAAAGAAAAGGAAAAACAAATGAAAATTGATGAAGATATAAAAGAGCTAAGGCAGGTTATGGAACAACTAAAATAAATGAGAGAAAAGATTGAAGAGAGATGAAAGGTTGAGTTGCAACAATTAACAAACCAAGAGTCAAGTTGGCATCTACCAGTCAAGAAGAAGATCTCATGGCCTATTCAAAAGATTATTTAGAGAAGAAGACAAGTGGGAGAATTAAAACTAGATGTGAAGACAATAGAATCTTTGTTGATGAAGCAAGATTGTGAACAAGCCAAGCAAGCTGAGGTGATGATGGTAAAAGAAGAAGAATGCATGGAGGTTGCATCCATTCTAGAATTTGAAGGTACTAAGACAGCAAACTTGAAGAGTAAAATGAACTTGGAAGGAAATGACATTGAGTTGGTGACAAAATTTGATATAGAAAAGGTCAAGGATGAATTAATTTTGGAGGATCAAGGTTAGCTTCAAAGATATGTTGAAATGGTGTTTTCTTCATTGTTTTCCAAAGAGGATAATGATATTTCAGTTTTGTCACATCAAAGGTTAGTGAACATGATAAAGCAACAGTCATAGGGGCAAACTATCAGATAATATAGATGGGAAACAAAGGTGAAAAACTTAAGGATGATTTACTAAGGAAGATGGATAAGTTTAAGCATGCATTTAATGGGAAGGAGGATGGAATACACTATTTTCTTGTTGTGATTGTAACCTTAAGGAAGGGTAAACCTAGATTCAAGATGAAGTAGAATATTGATGCAGGTTCAATAATGTTTTCAAGTGAGAAAGTAGCCAAGGATCATCCATCAGACAGATCTCTGTAGTTGGAACCAAACATGGATGCCAAAACATTCAAAAGGGCAATAGATAGTGCATGTTTTCAGTACCTAGTTCATTGGAAGGGTACACCAGATGAAGGCAGCATTTGGAGATCAAAGAAATGATGTCATCAAGCATAATTTTGGTTGTAGTACAGTCCTCAAAGGGACTTGAGGTTTTTTTTAGTCTGGGTGTATGGTGTAGGGGCACCATGTCAAGTCATGTAAATATGGTCTTAAGTTTGGTTTTTGGTGTGTTGAGTCTTATGTCATGAAATAAGGTCATAATAGACCATCTTTCTAATGTTTTAAGTCATCTTTGGGTCAGTTGTAAAAAAGTTATCATATTTTGTAAATCTTGCAAAAAGTTGTCATGGGCAAAATGTAAAAACTGTAAAAAGTGGAAGTTGAAGGGTCAAGTAGTTCAAAAGTTAGTTGTAGCTATTGGTTTTTGGTTAGAAAAGTTTAAATATGCTTGAAAAAATTGATGGAAGGGGTTGGTTCAAAGATCTTTGTTTTTGAAGACATTTTGGAGATCAAATAATGCAAGAGAAATCAATTTTTTTTTCTTCTGAATTTTGACCTTTTTTCACTGTTCCCAAGGCTAGTACAGTACTGTACGACTTGATAATGATGTGCAACCAATGAGATTTGATAGTTATCTGAATCTTCTTTCATTTTGCATTAGTTTCATCAATTTTTATCACATTTTGAGAAATTTATGAAATTTTTACTAAAAACTGCCTGTTAACCTAGGTTTTGTGGGCTTGAATGGCAAAAATGTAATTTGGAGCACTTGCTACCATTGAAAAATGCTATAACTTGGTGAAATGGCATATTTAGGCATAGGTTTTGTGTTTATGTGTTTTGCAGGAGTAGGGGAGGCAGTTTGATGAAGTTTGAGTGATGCCCTAGTTGATTTCATCTATGTTTTAAGCAAAGAATGGTGGCTAAGAGTTGAGGTTTGAGGAAAATGCATTGGTAAATGATGGGAGATGATTTAGAAAGCATGTGAAGACACATAATGATGTGTCTAAGGCATTTTTGATGTGGTTTGTGGTCTGGAGTATAGAGATCCAATAAACCCTCTTGTGAACAAACCTAAATAAGCCTAACTAAGGGTTTTGAGGTTTGGTGAGTTTGTGGGTATTCCATTTGACAAAAATCATTGATTTAGACTTTTTTGTAACCTAGTTGAGGCCTTGACATAGAGTTTTGTAGTGTGGGTTTTGGTTTTCATATACTTGCTAAGTTGTAAAAGTGGCCTAATTAGGCCTAGAAAATAGAGGACAGTCAATTTTTGGCTGATGGGTTTCAAACAACCCTATCTAAGTTTTTGATATGTTGAAGTACTCAATAAAAGGTATCCAAAAAAGGTGATTATTTTCTGGGTTTACAACCTTATCCAAAAGATATGCCAGAAAAACCATGTTCCAAGGGCTATAAGGCATAATGAGGATTTGTGAGAGATACTACCACAATTAGGTTTTGGAACTTGAAGAGTTGGTTTATTGTGATTGTGTGGACATACTCCACACATGCTTTGCATCATACAATCAATTTAACATTTATTTATTTAGATTTGATGCTTCTGGTTTGACTGTGTGTACTTTTTTGAATCAACGTTTCGTATCACACTCCCTGATCCATCATCAGGAAGAAAAGAGAGAACCAGTGAGAAGTGTTTGCAGAGATGGTTACTTAAAGAGAGAGAGAGGGAAGTGTGGGCATGGTGATCAATAAGTATAAGGTAAAAAGTTAATTAAATAACATGAGGAGGGAGGGAGGTATAAATAAATCTAAAATCCTGTAAGAAAGAAGAAGAAATAAGGGGGGAAGTATATATAAATATATATATAAAGACCAAGGAAAGGATGGAATTAAGTGGAAAAGTGGATGACAAGAGTTAAGAAAATATAAATAATATGTAAATAATAATGGGAGAGATAAAGAGAATAAATAGTTAATATTTAGATAATAAAATGAGAGATATTATTGGGTATAAATATAAAAGAACAAAAACATAATATATGCGGAGAGGCAAAAGACGGGTATAGAAGATTAACCAGTGACATCTAAAAGACAACCTAGACACGAAACAAAGAGAAGAGGGAAAAATTAAAGGCAAAAATAAACACAAAAGCACACACATAGAAGAAAATAAAGGACAAGCCCATACTAATAAAAATGAAAAGAAATGAGACTAAAAAGAAGAAGGGTGGGCCTGAGTGTAATCTATAAGAGAGAAAAAATATAAGATGATGGGAAAAAAATCCAATAAATATCATAAAATATATACCAACCATGTGAAAGAAGAAAGGAAGGGTAAGATAGAAAAAAGAGAGTAAGCAACGTGTAACACACCTATAAAATATTAAAAACTTCTAAGGGTGAGAGACCTAAGTCAAAGGTGAGAATAACAACAATAGAAAAGAAGATAGTAGAGAGGAAGAAAAAGTAACCTATACAAATCTAGAAAAACACAACAAGGAAGAAAGGAGGAACTAAATAAGGAAGGAAGAAGTGAGTAAATAACAAAAAAGAAAGATATAAATATAAATATATGAAAAGAGAAAGGAAAAGCTACAAGAATAAAAACTAAAAAATGTAAAAGCCCCCAAAGAAGGAGAAACCACTAAGTAAATACACACATCTAAAATTACATAAAGAAAAGAAAGACTTACACTAAAAATATCTATAGAAAAATAAAAACACCTATAACAAACAAGACAAGAGAACTAAGAGCGCAAAAACAAATATAACCAAACTAAGGGAAAAATAAAGAGAAGAATGACTAAGAGAAAGAAAGACCCAAACAGTTCACAAAATAGAACCAAGGGGAAACTAGGAAAAGAGATAGAGGAAACAAAGAGAAGAGAGAGAGAGAGAGGGTCACAATGTGACTGAGAGGAGGAGCACGATAAGGTAGAGACTGGATAAGAAAGAGGACAGAAAGAACATGGAGAAGTCGAGGGATGAGGGGGATGGGTATCATAAGGGGAAAGAGGGTAGGGGGTGGGGAGGGGAGGGAGGGAGAAATGTGGGGAGGTGCAAGGTAGGATAAAAAGAAAAAGAAAGAGGGGGAGGGGCTAAATGACCAGGAAAGATGAGAGAAGGGGTTAAGTGGGAGAAATCAAACTAAGGAAAAGGTGAGAGAGGAAGAAGAAGGTGGTTTTTTTAGTTAGTAAGGGAATTTAAAAGGGGGGTCTAGGTAGGGTTCAAGATCTAGCCATCATCTCTATTTAGGTTGATGGGGTTATTCTTGATGAAGATAGCTTCCTTGAGTTTCCTTTTGAAGAAGTTATCTTCCTTGACCAAGATTCGAGTGTCCTCAAGGCGAATGTGGTGCTTGGTGTTGGAGCAATGATCTACGAGGGTAGACTTGGTGACCCTTTCATGTCTAATATCTGCACCGTACTATTTGATTCTCATGCAGATAGATTTGCCTGTCTCACTGATGTAAGGGGTACCACATGAACAATCTATTTTGTAGACACCTAAGTTTAAAAGGATGTTGTTAGAGTCTTTGGTGGAAGGGATAAGGTTTTTGATAGTGGAGAACAGTTTGAAAGCACAAAAGATCCCTTTCTTATGGAGGATTTTGGCAATTTTGTTGGAGATCCCTTCAATGAAAGTTAAGGTGGTCATAAAGGAAGCCTCATTGTCTTGCATGTCAGGTTTGAAGTTTAGGCGGGCTTGGGCTAGCTTAAAAACTCTCTTGATATGTTTGATGCAGTACCTGTTGAGTTTGAAGACTTTGGTTAGGTGTGAAAACTCTTGGTTTAAGTGTTCACCATCACAGATACGGAAGGCCCTCATAGCTAGAGTTTTGAGCACACTAGCCTTGTGGGTAGGGTGGTGGTGGGAGGATGTGAGAAGATAGAGGTTGGTGTGTGTGGACTTTCTGAAGACTGTGCGACCAAGGGTGCCATCACCTTTCCTGATGAGAAGGATGTCCAAGAAAGGGAGTCGATTATTGGTTTCCATTTCTTTGGTGAAGTTGATGCAAGGGGCAATGTTGTTGAGGTGATTGTGGAAGATTTCAAGTTGTTATTGGCCATGTGGCCAACAAATGTTAGTGTCATCCACATAGCACTTCCACCAAGTTGGTTTGAGGGCAAGCTCTTCAAAATGTTCCATGTATAGATTGGCAATGACCGGGGACAGGGGTGAACCCATTGCAACCCCATCGGATTGTTCGTAAACCACGCCTTGGAAGGTGAAGAACATGGATTTTAAGCACAATTCAACAAGGGATGCAATTTCCTCATTGGTCTTTTATCGAACAAGTACAATGGAGTCTTGAAGAGGGACTTTGGTGAAGAGGGAAACCACATCAAAGATGACTAGAATATCCTCATCATTAACCTTTTTGTCTTTGATGAAGTCAATGAATTGGGTGGAGTCTTTAATAAAGGAGGAAGACTTGCCAATAAGAGGAGAGACTAACTTGGCCAAGTTGGTAGCAAGTTTGTAGGTAGGGGAATGGGTCGTGTCGACAATCGGTCTCAAAGGAATGTTGGATTTGTGGATTTTTGGCACACCATAGATGCATGGTGTGATCTCTTTATTGGGAAGGAGATGCTTTTTAGTATCGACATCGAGAGTGGAATTGGTGATAGCATTTCGGACAAGTTTCAAGATTTTGGAAATCGGATTAAGGGGCAAGATTTTGTAGCTACCACTATTGTTAAGGTGGTCCAACATTTTGGAGATGTAGTCAGATTTGTTCAAGATAACGATGGCATTCCTCTTGTCCGCTTTGGTGATTACAACATCTTGGTTGCGAATAAGTCTCTTGAATGCGAGAAACTCACTTTTGGGGACATTTCATCGGGGGGGTTTGGCATGCCTAAGGGCGACAACACAGTCTTGTCTTACTTTATCCACCATCGCACTAGGTAAAGAATGGATAGCATTTTCAATTTCAATAAGGAAATCAACAACCGGAATAGAGGTTGGGGTGACGGCAAAGCCAAATCCTCTTCTGAGGAAATTGAGGATGAGGGGGTTGATGTTTAAGTGAGAAACATTGATGACTAATTTGTCTTCCCAATTGTGTATGGGTGTTGGCTTAGGAAGGTGTGAGGTGGTGGCAGAAGGGTTGCCAATTGTCTCAGGTATGAAAGATCTAAAACTAAAGAAGGAAATGTTGTATGGGAAACCCTTGTTTTTTAATGGGGTGAGCTTCCATTGTGCCAAATGGGTTCCAAACTTCAATCCATGGAAGTACTCCATTAGAAAGATCCCTACATGGATAACCTTAGAAGGGTTACTGGCAAAATATTGGGGTCTGGAAGTTCTCATTCATATTGGGGACGCTTTGGGGTCCTATGTAGGGGTAGATGAGGATTTTCATAAATGGTAAGGAAGGCTCAGACCCTGAGATTTTAGTGGAGATTGATATAGGAGTTGGTATTTATGGCACTCTTGAAATACTCACTTTGAATTGAAAATGGTTGCAAATGATTACACCAAGTGATGGCAGATCAATCAAAAATGCCTTCCTTGAAATTTATGTGAAGTAGGAAGTTCAAAGGCTTCTCTTCCAAGGAATGAAGAGGTCTTGCCATTTGCATTAGTTAAAAGGTTGAGCAGGAGCAATCCAGAGTCTAATAAAGAAGATGGGACTCATTGTGCCAACATGGAAGATCACCAGCTCGCAGAGTTAGAGACAACTCCAGAGGTAGAAATGGTAAAGGAAACCCAACTTCAAGATTTCCAAAAAGATTTAAAGAAGATCTACCCCATTCAATGGCTGAGCAGAATCTAGCACTAGATTCAGAGGTTGAGCTTGTTCCCCTGCTAAAATAAATGAAGAGACTTCATAGAGACATCAGTCTACAACTGCTAGAGTTGGGTAAAGAAGAGGTCACTTCAGGCTATTGTATTACTACTCCTAGCATTCAACAAAGCTTGGCTGATAAAGAAATTGATTCAGAAAGCTCTCAAGCTCTAGAAGAGGATAAGGGTGATGCATAGATTCAAAAACTAAGTTCAGTTTCTGAACTTTTTGGAATCTTTCATGAGGAAGGATTAGAACTTGGATAGCGGTGGCCGGTATCCCTAGAAGAGCAAAGGAAAAATTCATCTCTTATTCAAGAACTGATGGAAGAAGATGGATTGGAGCAGAGAGAAAATGATCTTCTATTCTAAAATATGGAAGAGCAATTTGAACATTAGATCTTGGGCATTCAACAAATAGCATCTAAGAAATCCAAGCCAAATTTTGGGAGCTATTCAAATAAGAAGGTTGGAAGGAAATCCATGACAGAGCTCAAAAATTTGGATGGGGCTGCAGATGGGTAGATGAAAATAACATCTTTATTAGATTCAGGGAAGGGCAAAACCCTTCCCCAGGGGCCATGAAAATCCTTTTGTGGAATGTTAGGGGCCTCAATGCCCCTAGCAAAAAGCGTTTGGTAAAGTGTAGGATTTGCTTAACCAAGGTGGATATCATTATATTTCAAGAAACAAAGTTCTAATCAGTAGATATGGAAGCCTTCATGTTCTCCTTTAGAAATTGGAAAGTGGTCTCAGTGCCTTTGGAAGGTGCTTCAGGTGGTTTGGCCATTGCTTGGAACTTAGCTAGAGCTTCTTTTGAACCGATGGGGGATGGTAAACATTGGATGGGTGGCAAGGTGAGTTCTACTTTCTCCAAATCTATTTTCCTATTGAGTAATGTTTATGGACCCAATTCTTGTCATGGAAAGAAGGAATTATGGAAAAAGTTAGATTATTTTATGAATAAGTTCCCTATGTTACATAAAGTTATTGGAGGGGATTTCAATGCAACTCTGCACATTGGAGACAAAAAAGGAGGTATTTCTCAGCCTAAATAAACTCAGAAGGATTTTAAGGATTGGGTGCTAAAGAAGGAGTTGTTGGAAATTGAATTTGAGGGTGATTCCCTTACTTGGAACAATAGAAGATCAGGGTTTTGCAACATAGTAGAATAACTAGACAGGTTTTTCTTTGAAGGAAATCTGTCAACTTTTTCTCAAACTTTGGTTGGTAAAATTCTTCCTTGCTCAGGCTCTAATCACTTTCACATCAAGTTAGATATTTTGGGAGATGAGACCCCTGCAAGGTCTCCTTTTAAGTTTGAAAATATGTGATTGAAGGATGAAATTTTTTTGAGCCTGGTGTAAGGTTGGTGGTCCGAAGATCAGATAGAAGGATCTAAGCTTTTTTATTTTATCTCAAAATTGAAATATGTAAACAAAAAATCCTAGAATGGAATAGACTGCATTTCAAAAATATCTTTAAGACCAAGGAAGACATTGAAAAAAATTTAGCCCAAGTGAATGCTGATGTCATCTCAAATGGGATGTCCCAGGATTCCTTTCACAAAGAAAAGGAACTTTTGGCTGACTATGAAGCTGTTCTAGCAAAAGAGGAGTTATTTTGGAAACAAAAATCAAGGGAAAATTGGATAGCTGCAGGGGACAAGAACACTAAATATTTTCACAACATTACCAAACAGAAGAGGAGTGCCAATAGAATTCTTAGTCTAGAATTAGAAGATGGAAATCTCTTATAGGAGCCAAAACTCATTAGAGATCATATTGTGGTTACTACCATGATCTGCTCAACAATAGGGAAGGGTCTAGTAGGATAGATCAACAGTCCTTTCTTGATCTTATTCCCAACCTGATAAGTGCATATCAAAATTCTTTCCTCAATAACAAGTTCTCCTTAGAGGAAGTGGAATCAACCCTCAAACAGCTGCATCCAGATAAGGCACCAGGCCTAGATGGCTTCCTTGCTGCCTTCTTTCAGGCATGTTGGCCTTTTTTAGGTGGAGAGTTGACAGAAACTCTGGAAGCAGTAAGGAACTCAGGTACATTATTAAGAGAAGTCAACAATACATTTATTGCTCTCATTCCAAAGAAGGAGAAGGCTTGTAGGTTGGAATATTTTAGGCCCATTTCTTTTCGCAATACCATCTATAAAATCATGACAAAGGCTTTAGCAAATAGACTCAAATCAATGTTAGGGCACATTATTTCAGAGGAGCAAACATGGTTTGTTCCTGGTAGATCTATTTTAGATGGGGTGATCATTGCTCAAGAAGCTATTCATTCTCTCCAAAGCACCAAGGTAGTAGGTTTGTTGATTAAACTGGATATTCGAAAAGCTTATGAGAAGGTCGATTGGAGGTTTTTGTGTAAGGTTTTGGAGTCCTTTGGCTTTAATAAAAAATGGATAAACTTGATATTTGAATGCATTTCTGGCCCAAGATATTCAATCCTAGTTAATGGCTCTCCTGAAGGTTTTTTTGGAGCCTCACGAGGATTAAGACAAGGAGATCCAATCTCTCCTTTTTTGTTCATCATTTTGGCAGAAGCTTTGGGGAGGGCCATAAAAAATGAATAGCTTCTATCACAGATTGAAGGGATCAAGGTAGCAAGAAATATTAGTGTCACACATCAACAGTTTGCAGATGACACTATGTTATTTAAGGTAGCTAAGTTGGATGAAGCCAGGCATTTTCTTAGGATTCTAAACTCTTATGCTTCAGTTTCGGGTCAAGAAGTTAATAAGAATAATTCTGAATTATTCTTTTTTTCAACTAATTCCAGAATGGAAAGAGATATTTTGAATGTTTTTAATTTTAGAAAAGGAGCTCTACCCTGCACTTATTTAGGACTACCAATTGATAAAGGCATCAGAAGCTCAAAGTTGTGGGACCCTCTGAAGGAAAGATTGGACAAAAGGTTAAATTCTTGGAAGGGTCGTTGGCTTTCCTAGGCAGGAAGGTTACTAATGCCAAAAACAATTATTTCCTCTTTACCTATCTATCTGTTATCCTATCTTTCCCTAACCAATGGAATAAATCAGGAGTTAGTTCATAAAATGCGCAGGTTCTTTTGGCAAGGAAATTCTAAGAAAAATAAGCTAGCTTTGATATCTTGGGAGAAGGTTTACAAGCCGAAGTCTAAAGGAGGTTCAAGTCTTAGAAATCAATTGTGGCAGAACAAAGCTCTTGGAGAAAAATTGATCTGGAAAATGCTTAAGGAGCCCAATTTAAAATGGGTTAGGATTATTCAATCAAAATACCTGAATAGTGATAATAACTTGGACATTGTTCAAGTAACAAATCCTCCTAAAGGATCAAGAATATGGCATTTCATGTTGTCCTATAGAGCAATTATCTCTGATCTCATTACTTGGGATATTCATGATGGAAACTCGGCTCTTTTGGGAAGACTCTTGGGGTGGTGGTAAGTGCATAGAAAATGAATTCAATTTTGAACATTCGAAGGTTTTTCTTAAAAATCTTTGGGGGGATAAGGTGAAAGATTACGTACTCTTCCCTTAGCAAGTTTCCTCCTTAGAGTGGAAGTGGAAAGATTTCTCCTCTCTTCCTTTAACAAGGGAAGAGATCTTGAGTTTATGCAGATTGCTCAAATAAAGGCAATTAGTTTTTAGAAGTGGAGAAGATAGATTGATTTGGGTTGGCTCTAAGTATGGAAATTTCAATGCTAAAGATGGTTATAAGGTAGCAGCAAGGATTTCCCAATTGGAAAACATAGAATTACTCATTCATCTTTGTTGGGATAAATTATGTGTTCCTAGGGTAGGCACCTTCGCTTGGGCATCTCTTTAGCTGAAAATTTTGACAACCAAAAACTTGGGTTTGAAGGACCTTCTAGGTATGAATTGTGCAGAAGAGAAGAAGAAAGTATAGATCATTTGCTTCTAGGTTGTCCCTTGTCCCAAGAATATTGGAGATGGTTGTGTGCCAAGTTGGGATTAATTACTGCTCTTCCAAATGATATAAACAACATTTTTTTAGGCTGGCCGATTAGAGCATGGTCGGAGCTTCTCAATAGTTTGTAGATTGTATGTCCCTCCCTCCTTTTATGGGAACTTTGGAAAGAAAGAAACATGCGCATTTTCTCAAATAAGGAAATGCATATTGTCTCCTTTCTAAATAAAGTGGAGACAGCCATTGTAGAGGTAGTTAATTGCAGGGCAGACCTAAGTTCCAACAAGAGAAGAACATTTACAAATTGGGACAGTAATATGAGAATGTCTTGGTTTAGGATTAAGATACCACCTCATATCGGGGCTGGAGGGATGGTTTCGGTACTGGAAAGAAGGAAAGTGCAATGGCAACCTCCTAGAATTGGCTAGTACAAATTAAATTTTGATGGGGCTTCTAGGGGCAACCCAGGTCCTTCTGGTGCATGATGCATCATCAGATCTTGTCATGGAGACATCATTGGTAAACTAGTAGTTCCTTTGGCAGAAGATACTAACAATGTTGCTGAATTTCAAGCCCTGGTTTTGGGTCTCCTATTTAGTAAAGATCTCCAAATTCAAAAATTAGACATAGAAGGGGATTCCTCATTAGTGGTAAATGCCATAAGATCAGAATCCATCCCAAACTAGAAACTATCAGCACATTTGGAGTGAACGTTGGATATTTTGAAGTTTTTTAGGGCATTTACTATCAATCATACCTTTCATGAAGCCAATGGTGAGGCAGATTCACTTGCTAACTTAGCAACAAATGGACAAGCACTCGGGGAGTTAAGTCCTTGGTCACAAGGGTCTTAGTACTCAGTCTCAAATGAGAATCTCAATTCTATTTTAATGAGAATTATTAGTTATTAATAAAGGGAGGCGTTATTTCTCTTTTTGGGCATTTATTATGATTTGATAGATCCAGGTTTGCTCTTGGGCGAAAAGATTCTATCGGGAAATGTAGAGCCACTTCAGTACCTAGAGTACTAATTTGTTAGTACTTCAAATACCTCAGGATTTATTTCCCACGCTTGAAGGATGTCCCTTCACTTGTGCAGCTGATGAATTCCATCTATCGATGGGATGTTCACTCAAACCTATCTTTAATACTACAAGGTTGGGCATTAATGGTGATGTTTGCCGATTTCTATATATTGAGGTTTGCTAAGGCCTTTTTCATTCATTTCCAACATGGAGACGCCCATCTGCCTCACCTGTACTAGAAGACAACTAGTGTTTCTAGGGAAAATCTTTGATAGTAGGCTCAAGGGACTGTGTAAAGTCAAAATCAAGTGGGTCATTGAGGCTGTAAAGATGGTTTTGGGACTTCGATTCTTATCCTCCATGGATAGATACTGTGTTAATATGGACATCTCCTCAATGTTCTTAGCTTCCTTGCTTGACCTGGCAATGTCGAAGGCGAATGCTCTAGTTTGTCTTCGCAAAAATTTCAAGGATTCCATATTGGGAGATGACGTTGAGATGACGGTTTTCGAAGACTTGGCTATCAGCATTCCAAGGGCAGGAGATCTTCCAAAGCTTCTCGACCCAGAGGTAGAGGTGGTTTGCCTCCCTTTCCTCACAGATTTGGATGGGCAGAGGCTTCTTGCTCATCGGGTCTGGGCGATGCGTGGGAGGGATTTCATAGTTCACACCATCAGAATGGTCCGGGAAGACTCCCCATGGATTCAGCTCTTTGCAGTCTATGTGGAATCTGATGAATTCTATCAACAAGAATGATTATGGATGGTTCCCCTATTTTTGTATATGTCTTTTAATCCATTTGTCGTCTATGGTTTAGCGAAAAGAAAGTTTTTTGCTATCGGCTGTAATGGATAGTATCTAGCTTAGATTTTGGCTTTTATTACAGCTAAGCCAATATTTTGTAATTATCATATACTCTGGGGCAAAAGCACAAAGCTGTGTTACACTTTTACAAAGGAAATAGCCAACATTGATCCAACTTTTAAACTTGAATCACTAAAAAGTGACATATATGTTTTGAATTTTGAAATGATGAAAACTAATAAAATATTTATTTTTAGTATATTTTATGTTTGTAATTTTTGAAAAAAAAAAAATTATTTGAATATAGTTTTTAATAAATTGACACTATAATTTAGTTGCTGATAAAATGTTGAAAAATGAAGTTACATGAGACGTCAATCTTTATATAGTAAATTTTATTTTTTTTTCTTCAATTTTTTTGTGTGTATTTATAACTTGAAACTTTAGTGCATGGATTTTTTTTTTCCAATTTTGATAAATATATATTTTTAAATAAATAATAAAATGTGCGTGTATTAAAACGCGGTTCTACGTCAACTTTCATATTCACTATAATCTACTTGGAATTTGATCTTTCATACCAAAACCTTTTTCTTGGCATGTGATTATTTTCAAGGACTTACAAAGGCTTCCTACTAAATTCACCTAGATACGACATGCTTTTAATATGAAAATTTTGTTTAGCATTTGGAATGATATAAATTTACCTCTTTTTTCTAGAGCATATGTTGATATTTGTTTCTCTATATATTTTAAGTGAATGATCTATTTCAATGTTCTTTTACAAATCAAAGTACAAGCCAATAAGGTTGCTCATTTCTAGGTGTTGCTAGATCACTAGGGTAATGCTCATTACAATGTTGCCTAAGTCCACTCACATCTCACAAGGGTCAATCCCCTAATTAAGGGCATTAGCATAAATATAGTTGTTGTTCTCACTATTATCATGGCTCTCATAATTCTCTTTTATCATAGCAATGATCATAGAAATGGTCGCAACGCTCTCATCAACCCCTACTATTTCACAACCTCATGGTTGAGATGATGTTGGTAGCCAAAATGATAAATTTCATCAACTAGTCTCTAGTTTAGTTATTTCTCCAATAAATCTGCACGCAATCATTCACAGTGTGATTATATCGTACAGTGTAACTATGTTGTTTGTTTTAACTATTGAAACAAATAAATAAATTTTAAAAAAAAAGGGCTTTATGACCGAAAATAAACTAACTCATTCATGCTAAAGGGAGACTGAATAATAGATACTTGAATCTGGGTGTAACAGGGATCTTGGGGCTGGTTTGCTCGTAATAAAGCAGTGCCGGATCGGAGGGCAGAGATAAGTTCCTCTTCTTGATGGACGCCACGATCACCCGTGCGAGACCTGTGAAAGGGCCGCCCTGAGGTAGTTCACGGTGGAAAGTGGGTGTCCCAACAAGGAAGGCAACTATTGAAATGACCATCAGACCAGCACAGACACCAAATCCCAAGCTCCAACTAAAATTGCTCTGAAGGTAAACAATAACATATTATTATGGCAACCCAAAATCAAGGAACAAATTGTTAATCAAAATTTGGATATTGTTTTCAATTCTTTCAAAAGCGTAGCTGTAAAAAAATTGATTTTAAAAAAAAGTAAAGCAGCAACTTTAGATAAGGTGGATTATAAATACGAAAGGAAAAACAATTAATTAAAAAATAAAAAATACGGGTTATGGAAGAGCTTAAACAGCCCGTACATTGTAAATTTTATGGAAACCTGTCAACTGATCGACTGAGGAGGTGCAGCAACTTCAAGTAACTGTTTGGCCGACCATAACTAGAAAATCGTATATTCATGTCCCACTTAAGGATGTTGATTCCCTACTATTCGGCGTGTGACGTATTTCATCTACTAGCTAGTGGCTTTCTGAGTACTATGCATCTTTATTTCGTCGTCTCTTCCTTCAAACATTATAGTTGATTAACGAAAATGACGAAATTATTTTTTATAAATTTTTCCTTGTTACTACGTGGCTTTAGGCTGATACTATTGTGTTAGAAAATTCTTTTAATTTTTAATTTCTTTTTAAACAAACCATTCATCAAGTTTTTTTTAAATGGAGGTTTATATTAATTTTTGTTAATGTAACAATACAAATTTTTAATTAAATTTATTATCTATAATTTTATTAGTTAAATAGTTTAAGGTCTTATTCTCCCTTTTACATAAATCAAGAAAAGTATTTATTAATTATGATGCAATTTTAACCTATCATTTTTTATTGATACATGCCTCACAAGTCTTATGTTTGAGTTTCCCTAGTAGATATATGTATTGTATTCAACCCCTAAACTTTCCATATTGTTAGTGCTTATGTAAGTATTTATTTTGTGTTTTAGTGTGTAGATTATTGTGTGCATTTCAAAGGTCTATAGCTTGCTTTCAGTTGTTTGTTTGGTTTATATACCAACATATGATTCATATTAGAAATTTTATACGTTTCAAATACCTATGTACACCATTTCTTAGAATAAGGCTCACAACTCATCAAATATAAACACTATAACATTTATTTCTATTTATTTTTATCCATGTTAGCAAT
Source organism: Cunninghamia lanceolata (assembly GCA_027924645.1). NCBI lineage: Eukaryota > Viridiplantae > Streptophyta > Pinopsida > Cupressales > Cupressaceae > Cunninghamia > Cunninghamia lanceolata. The sequence continues at coordinate 5,108,212 of BSBN01000738.1, forward strand.
GCAATATGTATAAATTATCGCATTTTTTGTATGATGATTTTTGAACTAAAATCAAATGCAATAGGCTTTGTGGTGACTAGTTATATACAAAACAAATGAGAACTTGCAAACAAAGCAAACAAGCAAATAAAAAATATTTTAGTTGATGTAAGATTGCACTTACACCTTGGCATGATCTTGCATCACTAATCCTAGATGAGAGCATCAATTTGTAGTTAACAGAGTGCTTAGGTATTTGAGGGGAAATTTCAAGTACTTCAAATGCGATGATGGTGATATTTTAGAGGACCAACACTTAATGAAAAATTAGGGTTATGTGGATTTAGATTGAGAAATGGATATTGACATCAAAAGGTCTAGTAGTGGCTATGTGTTTTGTTAATTCAATGGTGTAGTGAGATACATGAATAATTGGTACAATTAGTTTATCCACAACAAAGGTAGAATACATGATTGCTACACATGCCTTTAAGGAGGCCATTTAAGATTTTGAGACTATGTTTAGATATAGTGCTAATTAAGAGATCTATTTGAGTTTATTATGATAGTTATAGTGAAATTTATTTAGTAAATAACTTAACCCTCATGCATAGATAGAGAATATCAATATCTAGTACTATTTTGATTCAGACATGGTAGAAGATGGAAGGGTGATCTTGGAGAAAGTGGACCTTCGAAGAATTTTATATATGCATCAACAAAGTTGGTGACCATAGAGAAGCTTAGGTCATGCTATGAAAGTATGGGCTCCTTGGCCCGTAATAATGAGTTGATAATTTTGGTATTCCCTTTACTCTTGAAAGGTATTCAACAAGTGGGAGAATGTGATAAAAGGTGTCTCAACCTTGAATTTTTTTTTTTAGAACACTAAAATGTAATTTCTAGGCTATAGAGGTCATTTTTACTCCCAAAATTATTGAAATTGAATTTACTTAGCTAAGTGGTTTGTGGTGACATGGTCATCTTTGAAATATTTAGTTAAAAAAGGATAAATTATCTTTTCAAATCAAAATTTATGGCCTCCAAAGTCTAGTCCCCACACACCAAAAATATAAGAGCATCTATGATGCATAAGATAGTTGTGGGAGGGAGTTTACACATGTTGACCAAGAACATTGATCAACCTATAACATGGCATTATCAGTATCATAAAAAAAATTTGAGGGGAGTGAATAAGACAAATTAGAGCACCCAAGTTGGGAGGATAACTATGACATTTTATGATAGATTCTCATGATATATGCAAATAATATGCTATATTTAGCATTAGGGTATTTCTTGAGATTTGGGTGTTGAAATTTGACTAGGGGATTTGATTTCCATGTTTTCATGGTATTAGCTCATGGTTTTGTGATACCCTTTGGTCGTTTCATGTATTGGTTTCTCTATTTATTAGGTGCTTGCATTGTAGTTTTTATTCTATACTTTGTAGGTATTGTTATGCTATTGGTATTACACTAGATTGAGTGTTGGTGTTGTCTCCTATAAAGCATCTATGATTGCATTATATTGTAACTAAAATTGTTATTGATTAATACAAATTGGTTTAGAGTCTGTAGGTTTGGATTTTTTTCCAAAAGGGTTTTCCCATGATACATTATTCTATTATGTTGAATGATTTTTCTTGTGTTGTTTCTTTCCCACAAATTGTTTTAGATCATATTTTATTTCCATGTCTCCTCTTAGATTACTTTAGAAATCATTACCACACCTTAACATCCTCTCAACATTAATAGTAGGATAACTTGTATCAATCCTCCAACTATAGATGTAGATCAAACTTCTAATATTGATGTTATTTATAAGAGATGCTTCTAGTCATTTATTGTAGTTGATCTCCTGGAAATGTGAATAGATTGTGTGATTTTGGGTAGAGCTTTAAGATAATCCATTAGATTATATTATGAAGAGCATATGTATATATTTCTCTAAGGGTTGAGGTTAGCATAGTGGTGTCAGGTTTTACATTTAGGTGGTCCATTTTAGTTCTTTTCATTTTATATTTTGACATATTTTTTTATTTTTCAATCTCCATTGTTCTTTCTTGTTTAGTTTGTGTAAAATTTGTGATTCAATCAAACTGCAAATTACACTTGCAAAAATTAGAATGAAGAATAAACTGTGAATAATTGCATTGATAGATAGATGTAGAAATCAGTAACATTGAGTGAATGCAAGCACCGAATCCAACCACTTGAGACAAACAAGAGCACACTCAACCTACAATAAAATAAGTATTGCAAACAATGGACAATTGGAATACAAAAATATGGGATTATAAATTAGCTTACAAGATGTAGTACATATAGCACATAATCGACTAAGAATAGTCAAGCCAATAATAGGAAAAGCTCACTAAGAATATTGGTGCTCCAAGAATAGGAAAAACAACCACTTAACTTAGACAAAGCTAATCTAGGAATGCCAAGTATAGCTCAAGGATAAACATAGACTCCTAAATATGCATTCATAAGCAAGCTTAATATACACAACCACCCCTCCTTAAGCATAGCTTGGGTGGGCTAAATGAAGATGGGTCCTATAACGATCCCTTCAAGGAACCCCAGAGGACAACACTAAACTAGGTCAAATTAATGGAATAATTTTTTTAAAAGCAAATAACAATAGAATGCATAACATAGCATAATAATCTAAACCTACATCCTCTAAGGTTCCTTGACTACGTTACTCACAAATCAAGATTATAAGAAACAAAAGTTATATAAAGAGATACAACGGAGATACATCCCAATTTACAAATATATGATACGATATCTTTTCAAATAGGAGCAAAACATATCTCATGCATTTACAAAAAAATTATAGTAAGAACCATATGGTCATTCTTAGCATAGTGGAAAAACATATTCTTTGCTCCAAGAATCTGCTTAGTTAACAAACCTGTATCTGTGCATCTAAAACTGAACATTAGTTCCACAAAGATTATCAATAAACATAAAAGAGAACTATATACTAACCTAAGGCCCTAAGGGGCCGACCTAGTGTCTCAGGGGCTCATGATGGCCTTGCCTACGTACGTGTAGCGCAGAGATTTCATAGTTTGAAACAACTAATTTTTCAACCATAAAATCAACTTAGCTACAATATCTCAAAAGGGATGATATATTAATTTCTAGATTATCATTCAAGATCTAGAAAGCACAATAACTTCCTTCATTCATTGAGACATTCACGATCACACAAAAAAAATCATCATTTCAAGGAAACATTAATCAAACTTAATTCCATTATTCACTAAGTATTATTTTTTTATTCAATCAAGGTGAAACACTTCCCATTAGTCAATAAATCTCTAACCAGAACAATAATGAATTTTATCTTTTTACTACCTAGAACCATTTCCTTGCATGACATTAATTTCAATATTCATATCAATAATTCTTTAATATTATAATATTGAAAAGGAGGCCATGATTCGTAAAACAATTGAGTGTAGAAAGTAAAAACATACTATTTTAAGTTTCTACTAGAGTATGAAATTGCTAATTTAATCCTTACTAAGTCACTTACTTGAGGTGGAAGGATAAGATAAAGATCTATGTCATGCAACCTCTTACCTTTCTGTACCATATTCCACATGATTAATCTACTTACATATATTTAGATCCATTATGCTATGGACATACACATAAGTAGATCAAATGGTGCAGGAGCACCCTCAGGACCTGATGCCTACAAGAGGCAAAGTTTGAGTTTTTGTGTTATTTTGTGTTGCTCAATGTTAATAAGGGCATTTTAGGGCAATATAAGTTATTTGGAGTCATTGATGAGGGTTTGGTGTTATTTAATTGAAAAAATGAAAACATTGTCAAAAGTTGTCAAGTGTTGTCAAAACAACTTTTCTTGTCAAATGACAACTTTTTAAAAGTTTGTTAAAAGTTGTTAAATGGTAGTTGTAGGTTGGTTGGGGGTATAACTTGATTGTACAAGCATAAGTATGAGACTCTAAGTCAAATGGTGGGTTGGTGGTTGGATTTTGGAAGTTGAAGCAATAAAAATACCCTGTTTTGTACAGTTTCCAAACATTTTTTGCTGTTATCTTGAATGGTACAATTCTATATGACCTAGTGCTAGTCTAAGAGAACTTGGGGATGAAAGTACAATGAATCTACTTTCCATTTCTTTTTGTTACATCTAATTCCATGGAGATTTGAATAAGTTATGGCATTTTTATTGAGGGTAGGTCTGTAAAGTTCAATTTTCTGAAAATGCAATCTAAAAACATGCATGATACAACCTGGTATGGCCTCATATTAGGGAATGTAATAGATGGATGGAAATATATTTGTTTCTAATTTACAATGCTTTTGATTTCATGTGATTTCATTAGGTTTTTAGGAGTTATGACATTTTTACTAACATCAGGTCTGAACACTGCCTAAGGTTCCTAGTTTGGAACAACCTTGTTTTGCCCTATTCCGTACAAAACAACCCTAGACCATTTTGACATACATTTAGTAAGGGCTAAAAGGATATCTAAAATAGGTCTTAGATTTTGAATATTAGGTCTGCAATGAAAGTTATTCTCAAAAAGGTCTAAATTGCTGCACCCATGTTTTATGCTTTAAGAGTAAGTTGCCAAGAATGAACAAGAATGCATATTTGCATCATTTGTATTGAAACCCTATTTTTAATGCATCAATTTAGTCTTGTTTGAGTCCTTTATTTACATCATCAAAGTATTATAGTTGAACTACATCAATTTAATTTGTAAATGATATTTTATCCCAAAGCATATAGAAAAGAACTTAATATAGAAAATGTAATATTAATGTCATTAGTAATCTCCTAAAAGAAGAGGACAAAAAAAACAAAAATATGGCCACAAGCTCTCCTCCCAACCATAGGATTGATGCTCAATGCACCCCGAGCTCTTCGGGTCACCTAGCTCTTCCCAACTTACATGGATTACATTTCCAAACATGACACAAATCGACCATTCATTCACATAACTCAAGCTTAACTTTAACACAAAAAATATGGCTATTCATGTTCAAATCCACAAGATGGAACTCCTACCACACAAACCTCAACACACACATCCTCACAAGGAAACCAACATTAACTCTTCACAGAGATTTCAATCACAAATACCCTTTTAAACAAGGATCAACAAAGATATACATAGAGCAACAAAAACTCCAATCTTTCATTTTCATATCAACAAAACTCAAATCCAAAAGGGTAGATCTTACCAAGAGAATTGGCAGCCCAAATATGGTAGAAACCCTCACTTTCTCCAAGCCCTTTCCTCCATTCTTTCTCACCCATCCTCTCCTTTTCTTTCCATCAAGAAATCTCGTCCCAAATATATATATAAATAAGGAAAAACAAAACCAACTCCCCATAATTTCCCAACCACCCAACCAACTCCAATTTTCGTCACTTTTCATAAGTGGGTAATTAGAGTGGGTTTTAGACTTTATTTAAAGGGTTTTATGGAATAAAAGGACCCCTAACCCATAGACCTACCACCTAGAAAACTTTTTATACAATTAAAACCTCATAAAGACTTTATAAAACATAGAATAAGTAATCATATTTAAAAAGCTGACTCAAGGGTCTAATAAAACAACCTCCCTCACATGCACTACCCTTACAAAATAAGGTTAAAACACATTCACATGAATGACATAAGGGAAATATCTATGTGACCCCTTCATCAACATTGGCCATTTTTTTTTACATTTATACTCAACTAAAAGTGTCAGTACATCTCATAATTAATAGTAACTGAAATAAATGGCATATGAAAATAACCATCTAAGAATGATAATCAAATAGAGGATTAAATCTACACAAGTATAATTTAAGTCTCCCTACTTGCATAATATCTTTTAGAGTCAAGCAATGATTGATCATACTATTTAATATCAAAATATTACTACTTATCAATAATCTAATTAACATGTAACAAATACTACTACAAGCAATTATTTAATATCAATCGTTACCTTTATATTCACACTTACTCACACTCATTATATAAAATCACCTAACATGATGTAGTCTATTTGATATACATAATAATATTACCAACAATGAAACATCTCGATCATTGCATACTTACATAGATAAGGAATATAACTCATCTGGTTATCACACGAAATCACAACAACCACTAGTCAGTTAGTTAACAATCAAAGTATAAGATCAAATTGGTGTATATGAACAATAATCACTAATGTATATTGTTCAACATAAAAGATCATAAAATATAGGACATAAACCATCAATGACTAGTAAGATCAATAAGGCCACAAGGGACAGGGTCTTACACTCCCCCTAGGATTAGGCTTTCTCTTGGAAGTCCCTAGAAAGGAAGGTAAACACAAACACTTATCAATAATATTTTATACAAAAATTCTGAAGTATGAGAATAACAAATTTTATCTTCCAAGGCCTTCTAAAATACTAGGCAACTTACATTTTAACTGTCTACTCAAAATATGATCCATCCATGTTGCACAACAATATTGTATTTGTCAATTTCAAACATTAATTGCTTAACATCATTAGCACATACCTTTAAATATCCCTATTATTTTACCTTCATCTCTAAATTCCAAAGCCAACTACCTGCATATCCATGGTGAGAATGGAGGGGCAATACATCCCCTCCTAAAACTCGAGTTACTCTTGGAAGTCACAAACTAGGGTGGAAACATAACACATTAGTACTGCAGATTTCTATTACCAACATCAAAGCTAATTCATTACATCAAACAATATATACTAGTTTTGCCTATAAAAATAATTCATCTCACAAGAATATATACTCATATAGTCCATTTCAAGCATGACCTATCTCTTTAGTTTTCAATGTCACAATAATAACACAATCAAGACTTGCATTTCAAAAATGATTCCATATACTACATAAACCACTCAAAATCCTTACATATTAGCATTAACACCCATCAATTGCTTTCAGAACAAAGAAAACATTGCACCCTTTTAGTCCTACCTAGCATAATTTCTCATAACAAAAACATATAAAAATATTTAATTTCAAATGCATTACCATTTCATTTTCTTTACCCTTAAATTACAATTCCTCTTCCAATACACTGTTAAGCAATCAATACTTTAGAATGCTACACTTCCATAAAACACAACATAATTATACACACCAAGCACACATTCTCCATTAAATATCCATCAAGACATTCCACTTTATTCATTTTACAAGACTAAATCTCATAACATATTCAACAAAGATCATGATTTTACACCTTTTTAGAAGTATGAAAACAAAATTTATCATTTCATAAGTACTATATTCATGATTTAACATACATTCTTCACATACACATGAATGCACATCACCATGAATCACATCACGAAGCTATACAAGGATCCATCTGGACACCGAATAGTGGCATACTAATCCATGATCTAAGAGCCAATATCCATCTCACATAATCCATACTTCACACTCAGTGGCTTGTTGGTGTTAGGCCACACACACAAGGTGAGACCATCCAAACAAGACTACACATTTGACCTCTCTCTTGTTGTATAAAGTGGTTATCCTCCACGAGATAGTCATCACACATAGGTGGGTAGTGGTCCTAGCTATATAACAGCCTCACATACCCCCATCCTCAAGGTTCCCTACATCTGCTTCCTCATATACACTCACCAAGATTGCCTCATACATCCTTAGAGAGGAATCACAATACAATGCATGGTTGGCATTGAAAATAATAAGGATAAACTAGTTTAGCCACCAAAGTCATAAAAGAAAGATTAAAAAAAAATTCAATTTCAACAATAAAGTAAGAAATGCGCTCAATTTCAACACTAAATCAATTTGAACCATGAGGAATACGTGCAAATTAAATCACAAGGTGTGGCTAAACCATTGTAGTCAAACATAAACAAAATGTCAACCTTCACAGTCAATAGAAAATCATCAATACCATAAAGAAAATACACAATCTTTGAAATTGCATTGTACAACACTACGTGACTAGATACTAGCCACCAAATGAGGAAGAAGGGAACAATGTTAGGCTATGACAGTAGCCCTAATGTGGTGTGGAGTGAGCACACCATCTACATGGATCAGAGTGTACTCCTCAGCTACACCCTACATCGCATCATCATGTAGCATGGACTAGCCACATCTTACATCGCATCTTAGCGTGGCATGGTAATACGCCAGTCGGAGAAGGCACGTATTGGTCATATGCCACATGGTAGTGTGTCGGTGGCTCCACCGAAGTAGGTGCACGTAGACCACACCTCGCATAGTGACACCTCGTGGAGAAGGCACACACAAGTACTCATCATACCCACAGGTATACATGGCTAGGACATACCCATATGCTAACCGACCTAAACACTATCAAAAGAAAACATGAGTATGTTGGCATATAATTATATTAATAATTGGTATTACATTGTTACATTTAAAACTATTATACAGCTATGTTTAAAACTGTTATACAGTTAAGTGAACTGTATCTTCCTCCTTGTATAAATCACACTGCATTGTATCATTTGAAATCATCAATAAAACATTTTACTACCCCTTCATATGGTATCAGAGTAGTGTTGATCTAAGGCATGATAAGATGGAGATTTTGAAGAGCCTTCTGCAAGGGAGATCTTGTGATTATTGAGGCGTGTACAAAAGAAAGGATTTGAATCCCACAAATTTTGTGTTGACTCCTAAATATGCACTCATAAGCAAGTTTAATATACACCAACACCCCCCCTTAAGCATAGCTTGGGTGGGCTAAATGAAGATGGGTCCTGTAATGCCCCCTTAAGGAACCCCAGAGGACAACACTAAACTAGGTCAAATTAATGGAATAATTTTTTTTAAAAGCAAATAACAATAGAATGCATAACATAACATAATAATCTAAACCTACATCCTCTAAGGTCCCTTGACTACGTTACTCACAAATCAAGATTACAAGAAACAAAAGTTACATACAGAGATACAATAGAGATACGTCCCAGTTTACAAATACATGAGAAGAGATCTTTTCAAACAGGAACAAGACATCTCTTATGCACTTACAAACAATTATAGTAAGAACCATATGGTCATCCTTAGCATAGTGGAAAAACATATTCTTTGCTCCAGTAATCTGCTCAGTTAACAAACATGTATCTGTGCATCTAAAAGTGAACATTAGTTCCACAAAGATTATCAATAAACATAAAAGAGAACTATATACTAGACTATGGCCCTAAGGGGTCGACCTAATGTCTTGTGGGCTCATGATGGCCTTGCCTATGTACACATAGTGCAAAGACTTTCTAGTTTGAAACAACTAATTTTTCAACCATAAAGTCGACTTAGATACAATATCTCAAAAGGGATCATATATTAATTTCTAGAGTATCATTCAAGATCTAGAAAGCACAATAACTTCATTCATTGAGACATTCATGATCGTATAAAAGATAATCATCATTTCAAAGAAACATTAATCAAACTTAATTCGATTATTCACCAAGTATTGTTTTGTTATTCAATCAAGGTGAAACCACTTCCCATTAGTCAATAAATCTCTAACCAGAACAATAATGAATTTTATCTTTTAACTACCTAGAACTATTTCCTTGCACCACATTAATTTCAATATTCATATCAATAAGTCTTTAATATCATAATATTACAAAGGAGGCCACGATTCGTAAAACAACTAAGTGTAGAAAGTAAAAACATCCTATTTTAAATATCTACTAGAGTATTGAAATTACTAATTTAATCATTACTAAGTCACTTATTTGAGGTGGAAGGCTAAGATAAAGATCTATTTCATGCAATGTATTTCTTTCTACACCATATCCCACATGATTAAGCTACTTACATATATTTAGATCCATTGTGCTACGGACATACACACAAGTAGATCAAATGGTGCAGGAGCACCCTCGGGATGTAATGCCTATAGGAGGCAAAGTTTGATTTTTTGTCTTATTTTGTGTTTTTCAATGTTAATAAGGGCATTTTATGCCAATATAAGTCATTTGGAGTAATTTATGAAGGTTTGGTGTCATTTAATTAAAAAAACGAAAAACATTGTCAAAAGTTGTCAAGTGTTGTCATAACAACTTTTCTTGTCAAATGACAACTTTTTAAAAGTTTGTTAAAAGTTGTTAAATAGTAGTTGTAGGTTGGTTGGGGGGCATAAATTGATTGTACAAGCATAAATATGATCCTCCAAGTCAAATGGAGGGTTGGTGGTTGGATTTCGGAAGTTGAAGTAATAAAAATACCCTGCTTTCTATAGTTTCCAAACGTTTTGTGTTGTTATCTTGCATGGTATAGATCTATATGGCCCAGTACTAGTCTGAGACTAATTGGGGATGAAAGTACAGTAAATCTAATTTCATGGAGATTTGAATAAATTATGGCATTTTTATTGAGGGTAGGTCTGTAAAGTTCAATTTTCTGAAAATGTAGTCTAAAAACATGCATGTTATGGCCTGGTACGAACCCATATAAGAGAATGTAATCGATGGATGGAAATATATTTGTTTTTAGTTTACAATGCTTTTAGTTGCATGTGATGTCATTAGGTTTTGAGCTAGTTATGACATTTTTACTAACAACAGGTCTGAACTTTGCCTAGGGTTCCTAGTTTGGAACGACCTTGTTTTGCCCTATACTGTACAAATCAACCCTATCCCATTTTGACATATGTTTAGTAAGGGCCAAAAGGGTATATCAAATAGGTCTTATATTTTGAATATCAGGTCTGTAATGAAAGTTATACTCAAAAAGGTCTAAATTGCTACACCCATGTTTTAGGCTTTAACAATAAGTTGCCAAGAATGAACAAGAATGCATATTTGCATCATTTGTATTGAAACCCTATTTTGAATGTGTCAAGTTAATCTTGTTTGAGTATTTTCTCTGCATCATCAAATTATTATAGTTGAACTACATCAATTTAATTTGCAAATGATATTTTATCCTACAGAATACAGAAAAGAACCTAATATAGAAAATGTAATATTAATGTTATTAGTAATATCCTTAAAGAAGAGGACAATAAAAACAACAATATGGCCACAAGCTCTCCTCCGAACCATAGGATTGATGCTCAATCCACCCCCGATCTCTAAGGGTCACATAGCTCTTCCCAACTTATATGGCTTAAATTTCCAAACATGACACAAATCAACTATTCATTCACATAACTCAAGCTTAACTTTAACACACACAAAATGACTATTCATGTTCAAATCAACAAGATGGAACTCCTTCCACACAAAACCCAACATACACAACATCCTCAAAAGGAAACCAACATTAACTCTTCACATAGATTTCAATCACAAATACCCATTTAAACAAGGATCAACAAAGATATACATAGACCAACAAAAACTCCAATCATTCATTTTCATATCAACAAAAGTCAAATCCAAAAGGGTGAATCTTACCATGAGAATTGGAAGCCCAAATATGGTAGAAACCCTCACTTTCTCCAAGCCCTTTCCTCCATTCTTCCTAACCCATCCTTTTCTTTTCTTTCCATCAAGAAATCTCCTCCCAAATGAGGAAAAACAAGAACAACCAAGAGCAAGTGAGAGAAGCCAAGGCAAAAGAGGGAAGCCCCACTCTCCTTTCAAAGAGAAGGAATATATATAGAAGGAAAAAGACAACCAACTCCCCATAACTTCCCAACCACACAACCAACTCCAATTTTTGCCAGTTTTCATAATTGGGTAATTAGAGTGGGTTTTAGACTTTATTTAAGGGGTTTTATGGAATAGACCTAACCCATAGAACTACCACCTATGAAACTTTTAATACAATTAAAATGATATAAAGAATTCATAAAACATACAATAAGTAATCACATTTAAAAAGGTGACTCAAGGGTCTAATAAAGCAACCTCCCACACATGCACTACCCTTACAAAACAAGGTTAAAACACATTAACAAGAATGACATAAAGGGAATATCTATTTGACCCCTTCATCAACATTGGCCATTTTTTTTAACCTTTATACTCAACCAAAAGTGTCAGTTCTTCTCATAATTAATAGTAATTGAAACAAATAGCATATGAAAAATAACCTTCTAAGAATGATAATCAAATAGAGAATTAAATCTACACAAGTACAATTTAACTCTCCCTACTAGCATGTAATATCTTTTAGAGTCAAGCCATGATTGATCATACTATTTAATATCAAAATATTACCACTTATCATCAATCTAATTAACATGTAACAAATACTACTACCAGCAAACATTTAATATCAATAACTACCTTTATATTCACACTACTAACACTCATAATATAAAATCACCTAATATGATGCAATCTATTTGATATACATAATAATATTACCAACAACAAAACATCTCAATCATTGCATACTTATGTAGATAAGGAATATAACTCATCTAGCTATCACACGAAATCACAACAACCTCGTCAGTTAATTAACAATCAAAGTATAAGCAACTTGATGTATAGGAACAATAATCATTAATGCATATTGTTCAACATAAAAGATCATAAAATATAGGACATAAATCTTCAATGACTAGTAGGATCAATAAGACCACAAGGGACGGGGTCTTACACTCTCCCCCCTAGGATTAGGCTTCCTCCTGGAAGTCTCTAGAAATGAAGGTAAACACAAACACTTGGCAATAATATTTTATTCAAAAATTCCCAAGTATGGGAATAGAAAATTGTATCTTCCAAGGCATTCTAAAATACTAGGCAACTTACATTTTAACTATCTACTCAAAATATCATCCATCCATGTTGCACAACAATATTGTAGTTGTCAATTTCAAACATCAACTGCTTAACATCATTAGCACATACCTTTAAATATCCCTATTATTTTACCTTTATCTCCAAGTTCCAAAGCCAACTACCTACACATCCATGGTGGGAATGGAGGGGCACTACAAGTCCAAATAACTAGGCCTAATCAGGGACCCATGTATAATAAAATTTTTCAGAAAAATGGAGAAACAAAGAAAACCACATGGGAAAAAGCTCCTCTCCAGAAGAGAGAAAAGAAAATGAAAAAGACTAGGAAGCCTCCTTAAAGATGATAACTCTACATGAAGCCTAAAAACATGTCACTTTGATTGTGATGATACAGATATGACCCCCCATAACAGAGTAAAAGAGACTATGTAGACCCCCCACAGTAAAGTAGCCCCCATGCTAAAAGAGAATGCTTGTGTATGAATGCTGAAAATGATCCATTTGTGGCAAATGACATTTCTCCTGTTGCAAGTATGGGCCTAACCAGTGTTGTCATTGATGTCAACATATTCATGTTGCATTAATGAGAAGGATTAGATGAGCTGTGTGCTGAGGATATTGAGAAAATTAGTCTCAATCAGGAATAGTGAAGAACAGTGATGACAACAAGGTAAAAGTCAAAGATAGGTTGAGGATTAGAGGATGTGGTTTAAAGGGTTTGTAGATATAAGTCTTGAGATACTCCAGTCAAGTTTTCAGAGGTCCGTATGAAGATCTGAAGAAGTTATGGCCATTCAAGTAGAACCAGCTCCTGTAGGTGTTCAGAGGTGACAAATTACCACAGATAGGTCCGATGAGATCCAGTATTTAAATATCCCATTCTGTGGATCTGAGGAAGTGTTGAGGACATCCCTATGAAGTATCAAATGGATCGGTTCATGGCTTGAAGGTCCAGAAGAGCTTATTCATTTGTGACAGTAATGACAGACTATGTTCTTGAAGCTCCAGATGAAGGAGAGAAGAATTCCAGTAGGATGATGAAGTGCGGATGTTCTTGGTGATTCAGGGAAGGTTATGATGATTGTTGGATCATGTCCAGTTCATGTCAGTGGTCCGCATTGAAGTTAGAGTTTGCATTTGAAGAATAACTATGGATATTGTTGTTCTTCTTGAGACTGGCCGACTGGATGTATTACACGTCTTGCAGATGTTCTTGTAGATATTTGTCGACTTAGATGATTGTTCCTAAGTTGATGCCTTGTATAAATAAAGGTTTGTGAATTCATTTTGAAGTGTGTCTTGTGGTGATAAGTGTGTGGTAGCAAGGACAAGTGCGAAAGGCATAGCAGAAGTTTTTGGGCTTAAATGGAACTGATTCAAACATGGTGAAGATGCTATTTTCTAGTTCATAAAGGTGATACTTATTTCTTTGTAGACAGTGTGTCTCTTGTAGGCATTGAGCCTCATGTGAGTAGTGTGCTCAGGTAGTGAGCCCTAATTGGCATGTGCCATTTTGTTCTTTCTATTCTTCTAACAGAGAATACATTCTTGGGTTAATCACCCCGTGGTTTTTCCCTTAACCAGGTTTTCCACGTCAAAATCTGGTGTCATATGTGTTGATATGTTTTTGCTTTTGATTTGAATGCATTATGGTTCATGATTAATATTATGCTAATCACTAAAAAAGATTCAAGTGTTTAAAAAGAGAAAGTTTCATACAGCTGATTCACCCCCTCTCTCAGTTGTATGCCCTATGTCTAACAATTGATATCAGAGTTAAGTTCCTCTAAAAGGAGCTTAACCGCTTGAGGAGATCCAGGATGCCGTCATACAAGAAGGATAGTCTAAAGTTTGATGGAACCAACTTTTCTCTTTGGAAAGGTTGCATGAAATGTCACTTATAGTGTATGGGAAAGGCATATTGGTCCATGGTCTCAAAAGCGTATGTACCTCCACAGGGTGGTCCGACAACCCTAAATAAAATCACAGATGCTGAAAACAATCTGCGGACCAAAGAGGCTCTTCTAAGCGCATTAACTGACTCAGAGCTCTCAAATGTTATTGACCTACCAACTGCCTATGAGATCTAGATTAAACTAGAACTTCTGCATGAAGGAGATGAGTATGTTAAATGTGCAAGGTTACAGAGTCTGAAAGGGAAATTTGAAAAACTGAAGATGAGAGATGATGAAAATATTACCACTTTTATGCCAAGAGTGAAGGAGCTAGTTTGTGGAATTAGAAATTCTAGTGGAGTCTTGGATGAAAATGAGATTGTTGGTAAGATTCTTAGATCCCTTCCTACCTCTTACAAAATCAAGGTTGCCGCCATTGATGAATTCAGATCCCATGCAACTGTCACAAGAGACCAATTGGCTGGCAAACTAGCTACTTTTGAAATGACTAAATTTGGAGATGATCCCCCCAAAACTAAATCTGCATTCAAAGCCAGTGCCTCTGTGAAAGGTAAACAAGGATTTGATCTGGGAGAGAACTCATCAAGGAATTTGTCATGGTATGGAAAAGCAAGAAAAGACCTGGAAGAAGAAGAAGTAGAAACTGCTCAACTTGAAGCCCTCATTACAAAGAGAATGCCAAGAGGATCCGATAAGTATGAAGGAAAATTACCTTTTAAGTGTTTTAACTGCAATAAGATTGGTCATTTTGCCTCAAGATGTCTAGAAAGATTTTCAAAACCAAATCTTAACAGATCAAGGTTCCAAAAGAATTGTTACTATGTTCATGAAGAAGATGATAATGAAGGAGTAACAGATGATGAATCAGAGACAGGAAATAGATCCGGAAGTGAATGGGTGTTTATTCCCATCAAGGAAGAAGAACCAATATCCTTTGTATCTACCAATCATAAATTTGTAGAAAGAGCTCTCGCTGCCCAAGTTGAAGAAAAGAATGATTGGGTCATTGACAGTGGTTTCTCTCACCACATGACAGGTGACAAAAATAAGTTCATAGACTGGGAAAGGTATGAAGGAGGAGTGGTGAAGTTTGGTGATAATTTTTTTGGTAGAATTAGAGGAAGAGGAACTATTTCTTTTGATGGAAGAAACAAAATTGGTAATGTAGTATATGTTGAAGGTTTGAAGCACAATCTTCTCAATGTTGGACAGTTGGTGGACAAAGGCTATGATCTCTAATTCAAGGATGGAAAATGCAAAATCTTTGAAAGGTCTGGAACAAAGATTGCATCCGGTGCTCAAACTGAAGGTAATATCTTCCACTTGGTTGGTATTGGTAAAAGATGCTTATTTGTTCAAGTTGATCAGAGTTGGTTATGGCATAGAAGGATGTGTCATGTGAATTTTGATAATATCATCAAGATAAGCAATACTCAGGTTGTAAGAGATCTTCCAAAATTGGTGAAACCTACTAACAACTTGTGCAAGGAATGTCAGTTGGGTAAGCTGAGCAGAGTCACATTCAAAAGCAAGGAACTATCTTCTACCAGACTATTGGACTTAGTTCACACTGATCTTTGTGGTCTGGCAAGAACCAGAAGTATTCAAGGTGATAGATACTTCATGCTGCTAATTGATGACTATTCCCAGATGGTGTGGGTAACCTTTCTAAAGGAGAAATCAGAAACTCTTGAGAAATTCAAAATATTCAAGGCTATGGTAGAGAATGAAACAAGAATAAAGTTGAAATGTCTGAGGTCTGATAGAGGTGGAGAATTCACATCTGGTGAGTTCATAGAATTCTATGAGAAACATGGAATTAAGAGATAGTTGTCTGCTCCGAGGACTCCACAGTAGAATGGAGTAGTGGAGAGAAAGAACTGGACCATCTAGGAAGCATCTAGGACTATGATGATGGAAGCAAATGTTCCTCAGATCTATTGGAGAGAAGCTGTCAGCATTGTAGTCTATACTCTTAATCAAGTTCAAATCAGAAGCAATACCGGTAAGACCCCTTATGAACTCTGGTTTGGCATTACTCCTACTGTAAGATATTTTAGAGTCTTTGGTAGCAAGTGTTACATCAAAAGAGATGAAGATTCAGGCAAGTTTGATGCTAGAAGTGATGAAGGAATATTCTTGGGTTACTCTACTCAAAGCAAAGCATACTGGTGTTATAACAAGAGACTAAGAAAGATGATAGAAAGTACAAATGTGAAGGTTGATGAGGGAATAGAGAAACCCTCAAGGTTTTATGAGTATGATGAAGATGATCAGAATGGTGTTCTGGCTCAAGAAGCTCAATCCTCTACTGAAAGTCAGATTCAGACTGATCTGGTAAATTAGGAAGAAGAGATAGGTCTGAATGAGCCTGATCAAGAAGCAGAAGTGCAGGTAACTCCCAAAGTTCCAAGGTATGTAAGACTGAACCACTCTAAAGATCAGATCATAGGTGACAAAAGCAAAGGTGTGCAAACTAGAAGGAAAATTGCTCAAAATTTAGATGAATATTGTCTAATTTCAAAGATTGAACCTAAGACAATAAATGAAGCCTGCAATGATGAAAATTGGACCAAAGCAATGGAGGAAGAGTTGATGCAAATTGAGAAAAATCACACTTGGGATCTTGTTCCTAGACCTAGAAACAAGAATGTGATTGGAACCAAATGGGTCTTCGGAACAAACTAAGTGAAGTTGGTGAAGTAATCAGAAATAAAGCCAGATTGGTCTACAAAGGCTGCTCTCAAATAGAAGGAATTGATTTTGAAGAAACCTTTGCTCTGGTGGCAAGAATTGAAGCAGTCAGACTATTTCTTGCATTTGCTGCCTTCAAGGATTTCAAGGTGTATCAGATGGATGTCAAATCTGCTTTCCTAAATGGTGACTTAGAAGAAGAAGTGTACAATGAACAACTGAATGGATTTCAGTTATCTGAGCATGGTGATATGGTATGCAAATTAAAGAAGGCACTGTATGGTCTAAAGCAAGCACCAAGAGCATGGTATGAAAGACTAGACAAACATCTTTTGAAGATTAGTTTCAACAAAGGTATTGCTGATAGTAACCTATATTTCAAAATTGATCATGAAAACATCTTGATTGTTGAAGTATTTGTTGATGATATCATATTTGGAGGAAGAGACAGTATGTGTAAAACCTTTGCAAATCAAATGAAAAGTGAGTTTGAAATATCAATGCTTGGTGAAATAAATTTCTTCTTGGGTTTGCAAATTACTCAGACAAAGAAAGGAATCTTTATTTCTCAGACCAAATATGTGAAAGAATTATTAAAGAAATTTGGAATGGAAGTTGCAAAGCCAATAAACACTCCCATGGCAACCGGATGTAAGTTGAGCAAAGATGATGACTCTCCTAAGATAGATTAGACAAAGTACAGATCAATGATTGGAGGATTATTGTATCTCACTCAAACTAGACTAGATATAATGCAGGTTGTTGGTCTTATGGCGAGATTCTAGGTTGATCCCAGAGAATCTCATGTCATGACAATCAAAAGAATTTTTAGGTACTTAAAAGGAACAGTTGAGTATGGTCTATGGTATCCTAGAGATCATACTTTTTCTCTTCATGCATATACAGATGCAGATTGGGCAGGAGATGTGGACGATAGGAAGAGTACAAGTGGAGGAGCATTCTTTTTAGGAAAAAGATTGGTTTCTTAGCTAAGCAAGAAACAAGAGGCAATATCCCTATCTACTACTAAAGCAGAATACATTGCAGCAGTAGGTAGTTGCACTCAAGTTCTGTGGATGAAGCAGATGCTAAGAGATATTCAAGTAGAATATGAGGAGCCTATCACAATTTTCTGTGATAATTCAAGTGCAATAAGTATTTCTAAGAATCTAGTGTTGCATTCTAAGACTAAGCATATATCTATCAATTTTCACTTTCTGAGAGAGCAAGTGAACAAGGATGAAGTCAGATTGGAGTATGTGCCCTGCAAGGATCAGATTGCAGATATCTTTACTAAACCTCTACCTAAGGACTCTTTTGAGTATCTTAGGGAGAAGTTAGGGGTTATTGCCCCTCCAGTGATGAACTAAGGTGTACTGATGTGCATCAGTCTGGTGAGTATCACAGTCACATCTTGTGATCTGGATTGATGTTAGGGAGCTGCTACTCAGGGGGAGCAGCAGGTATGAGTCTGAGGTGGTGAAATTGCAAGTATGAGCCCTTTGCCATTGATGTCAAAGGGGGAGAGAAGACATGTGAAAAACAAGTGGTTGTTGATCAAAGGGGGAGCAATAAAGGGAGAGAAGACATGTGAATGGTTGCTATTGACAGGGGGAGTTTTGACAGTAAGGAAAAGTTCTTATCTTGATGGTTTTTCACATCATATGTTGCCATCAATGACAAAGGGGGAGATTGTTACAAGTATGGGCCTAATTGGTGTTGTTATTGATGTCAACATACTCATGTTGTATTAATGAGAAGGATTAGATGAGCTGTGTGCTGAGGATATTGAAAAAATTAGTCTCAATCAGGAACAATGAAGAACAGTGATGACAACAAGGTAAAAGCCAAAGATAGGTTGAGGATTAGAGGATGTGGTTTAAAGGGTTTGTAGATATAAGTCTTGAGATAGTCCAGTCAAGTTTTTAGAGGTCCGCATGAAGATCTGAAGAAGTTATGGTCGTTCAAGTAGAACCGGCTCTGACAGGTGTTCAGAGCTGACAGAGTACCACAGATAGGTCTGGTGAGATCCGGTATTGAATTATCCCATTCTACGGATCTAAGGAAGTGTTGAGGATGTCCCTATGAAGTATCAAATAGATTGGTTCATGGCTTGAAGGTCCGGAAGAGCTTATTCATTTGTGACAGTAATGACAGACTGTGTTCTTGAAGCTCCGGATGAAGGAGAGAAGAATTCCAGTAGGATGATGAAGTGCGGATGTTCTTGGTGATTCAGGGAACGTTATGATGATCGTTGGATTATGTCTAGTTCATGTTAGTGGTCCTTATTGAAGTTAGAGTTTGCATTTGAAGAATAACCACGGATATTGGTGTTCTTCTTGACACTGGCTGACCAGATGTATTACACGTCTTGCAGATGTTCTTGTAGATGTTAGATGATTGTTCCTAAGTCGATGCCTTGTATAAATAAGGGTTTGTGAATTCATTTTGAAGTGTGTCTTGTGGTGATAAGTGTGTGGTAGCGAGGAGAAGTACAAAAGGCAGAGCAGAAGTTTTTGGGCTTAAATGGAACTGATTCAAGCATGGTGAAGATGCTATTTTCCAGTTCATAAAGGTGATACTTATTTCTTTGTAGATAGTGTGTCTCTTGTAGGCAGTGAGCCTCTTGTGATTAGTGTGCTCAGGTAGTGAGCCCTAATTGGCATGTGCCATTTTGTTCTTTCTATTCTTCTAACAGAGAATACATTCTTGGGTTAATCACCCCGTGGTTTTTCCCTTAACCAGGTTTTCCACGTCAAAATCTGGTGTCATATGTGTTGATATGTTTTTGCTTTTGATTTGAATGCATTATGGTTCATGATTAATATTATGCTAATCACTAAAAAAGATTCAAGTGTTTAAAAAGAGAAAGTTTCATACAATTGATTCACCCCCCCTCTTAGTTGTATGCCCTAAGTCTAACATCTCTCCTTAGGAAAAAATAACTGAAATAGTGAATGATGAAGTAAATCTAACTCAAAGAAGTAGGGTGATGTGGTAAGTCTCATAATGTATCATATCTTAGAATACTACTCAAATGTCATCATGTTGATGTCAAAATTATTCACAAACAAAACAGGAGTCCCAGGCCTAACTGAAATAGGTGACCTCTCAAAATCGTGTGAAAACTGATGAAGAACAGGATCTGGAGAACTGATGTATGGATGTGGAATCTCAATGCATGCCATGTGGCTACAATGCAAATCCCATGAGATGTCCTATAGAGAATTATTGGAAGCCCATGGTGAATCCTCTTTGAACTCTATAGTAGTAGCAGGTGTATGTGTATTGTCATCAAAGAGAAAGACAAGATCCTCTAAAGTGTCATCAAGATCTAAAATGTGAGACTCTACAAAGAGCCAAGAGAAGTCTGGTAGAAGTGTGTCCCAATCGGATATAAGACCATGCTATAAAGAATTGCTAGAAACTCTCAAACGAGCAACACTGAACTTAGAAGTAACAATAGGTACCGTAAGATATGTAAAGTCCTCCAATGTAGATGGGGTATCAATATATGTCAACCAAATATACTAATCATCCCATATAGATGTGTACACACATGAAGGGGAAATATAAGTCTCAGTATCATCCACAAGAGCCTGGTTATCCCCAAAAACATCACTTTCAAATGAAAAATCATGATCTCCATAAAGATGTTAGATGATGGTCCAAGCAGTGAAAGGGCACCCAGTGTGCTCTATATGATGTAAAATATTTGCAAAAGCAGTAAGACCTATTATTCTATAGACCATGTTATTTTTTGTTAAACCATTTAGTCTTTTGTTTATAGTCACTTAGCTCAGGAATGAGTCCAAGGAGGTAGGGAAATAGATCATGTTCAAGACAATGATTCTTTATCCCTTGTTTCCAGGACAAATAGTTATTTGAGGTTAGATTAACTACGAAAGGATGGAAATAGATACCAAAATCTATTATGTACCCCCAAATTCAAAACTTCATCTCAATTCATTGATTACAAAATATTATGTAATTCTCCAAACTGAAAATATGGAAGAAAGTACGAAAGCGTACAAGACACAACACAAAGGATACCCCCCCTTGATTCAAAATTGGATTCCCCTGAATTTGGCAATTTATCATGCAATGCGCTAGGTCTAAACGGGTTGATTAAAATCATACCCTAATACTTAGCCTTTTTACAAACTCACTTCAATTTTGGCACTCTAAAGTTGCCTTTTACAGGTATTTGCTTAAATTTGACACTAACAATTTCTAAAAAGTACCTCCAAAATTAGAGGGTGGAGGCTAAAATTAGCTTAATCGAAACAAGCACCTCCACGAGAAATAAAAGCTCCTCTAAGCTTTTAATCACTGTGAGGAGCAATAAAGGAGCCTAGATCTCGCAACCTCCTTGAATTTCGTCCTTCAGCAACACTATCAAGATCTGACAGAATTTGAACAAACATCCACACAATCCCACTCTGATACCATGTAGAAATCAAGAACATTGAGTGAATGCAAGCACCGAATTCAGCCACTTGAGACAAACAAGAGCACACTCAACTTGCAAGAAAACAAGTATTGCAAACAATGGACAATTGAAATGCAAAAATATAGGATTATGAATTATCTTACAAGATGTAGTACATATAGGCCATAATCGACCTAAGAATAGTCAAGCCAATAATAGGAAAAGCTCACTAAGAATAGTGATGCTCGAAGAATAGGAAAAGCAACCGCTTAACTTAGACAAAGCTAATCTAGGCATGCCAAGTATAACTCAAGGCTAAACATAGACTTCTAAATATGCACTCGTATGCAAGCTTAATATACACCAACAATTTGTATTTTCGTGTTCAATGTGTATGCTTATTAGTTTTTCATTCAACTTGTATTTAGTTTGTTGAACCACTAACCTATTTCCTTTTATTTCTACATCCCTAAACTAGGTTGGCAATTTTCTTATATACCTTAGACATAATCATGCCCACATTCTATTCCATCTAATTTAAAGTTCCAATATCTTGTTTTTTAGGGTAACATTCTGGAAATGATTATTCCCCATGAACTTGTTCACCAAAGGTCTTGAGTTATATATCTATGACATGTATTTGAGGACATCATCTTAGGTCATTTTAATAATTTCAAATAAGATCAATTAATAACAAAAAATAATATAAATTTAATTTCATCTATAATAACTCAGTGTTAGTTGTATGCCCAATTGCAATCTTTGGCATGCATGCTCTTGATTTGCTTACACTTCCACAATGTTGGATTGCTATCAAGAAAGTAGATAGTCTTCCCTATATCTATGAAAGGTCTAGAAATTTATGTTTTTTAGTACTACTAATTGTTAGACACATGTATAGATACATGAATAAGTCTTGTATATCTGGGTGGAAAAATTTAATAGTGAAGAAGTCTAGTCAAAGAAATGAATGTGTGTCCTAGTTCCATGTGAGAAATATTGATCATATCTATCTCAAACTCTAAATTACAAATCTACTTTGAAATTCAAAATTCTAGTTCTTTGCTAGAACATCTTTACTACCTAAAGTGGTCAAAGTCAAGAACACACAACAAACCAAATAATATATTTTTAATTTCATTTCTATGTCTTTATATTGACATACTCAAATATTTTTACACTTATCATTCTAAAATCCTTTAAAAATTGTAAATCTTGATAACTTTACTCAAATCTATGCCTTAATATTAGAAGAATAAATAAGTAGATAATATTAGATATAAAATTAATAGTTGGGTATTAATATTCATAGTGGTTTCAATTTAAAATTACATAGAAATATTTTTATAGAAGTTGGTTTGAAGGATATGGATAAGAAGTGCACATTGTTGAGCTATGTGAATATTTATATTTTTAAGTAACTTAAATTTCAAATTGAATTATATTTGAAAATATGAAGTTTTTAATATATTTTATATAAAATAATGTTTTTTTAAAAATGAAAATAATATTTCATTCTCTTTCTCATCTTGATGATGGATCACAGAGTGTGATCCAAAACGTTGATGTAAAAAAAGCTATACACGATGTAAAAAAAGCTATACACAGTTTAACCAGAAGCTTTTCAATTCATGCCATGGACTATGGAAATATTATCAAGCAATAGTTAAATAATTTTTGTAATAAGAATAGTTTAAAGAATTGGTGTACTTTAATTTTGATAGTTTAGATTGGAGTCTCCAAATAAATAGTTAGTACATTCACATTTAGCAATTTTAATATTATGATTGGAGGTATTGCCAGGGACAACTATGGTGAGGTGGTGTTTTTCTTCTCTATTTATAAGGTTCATCATTCCAACAATTTCATGGAGGCTCTTGGGATTCTTCAAGCTATTGAAAGAAGTTGTGCTCTTGGTTGGAAAAGGATTATTTGTGAATCTGACTCACAGATTGTTGTTGATATGCTTAATGAGCAGAGACTTGAGGGTGTTAATTGGCAGCTGGCTATTGTGATTAAACAGATTGTGAATTTGTGCAGTTCTTTGGAATTTGTTTCTTTTTGTCATATTCCTATGGAATGGAATAGGGTGATTGATCTTCTAGCGAAATGGGCTTCTGAGCATCTGGAGAGGTGGAATATTGATGACTTGGGACTTCTATCTTCAGACTTGTCTTTGTTGCTCAACAAGATAATCATGGATGACTTTCATATGTAATTGGTTTGTTGGTCAGGTTCCTTCGGGGACTTTTGTTTTTTGAACTATTTATGATTTTGTGAGCTTGCTGCGTGATACTTTATATATCTTCTTTTATTCAATAAATTTTTACCCCCTTTCTTTAAAAAAAAATTAATAAATCAAATTTAATATCCATTATGAAATTTTTTATTGATAAAATAGGAAATTGATGAATTTTCATCTACTTCTTAGATTAATATAACCAAATTATATAGATATGAGATATCTATACTCTTAAATTAACTAAAATATTTTAAAACATAAATCCAGCCTTCACACGGTAAAACATAAACAGAAGGATAGAAGGATTGAAACAAGTGCATACAAATGGACTTTCTTTAAAAAAAAATAAAAGGATTGAAACAGGTTGAACAGATCAGTGGGACAGGTTGAACAATTACCAAAATCAAGAAGAATAAAAAAATTGTAAACGGCCGACACAAAAATGTTCCCCATGTTTACGGTGGAGCCCTTAGGACTCTCATCATCACCAATTAAGCTAAAACCCCTTTTCGATGTGAGGCGGCTTATGGTCAAGTTCCTGTTCTATTTCCATTTTCTTAGACGCCATCTCTCGACCATCAGACATGTCAGATGTTTCCCCACCATCTGACATAGGATTTACTCTATACTCATACAAAGATGCAACCAATAAGAAATAGAGCAGAACGAAGGCATCCATCCCGGACACAAGCCAGTAGTAATAATCGAGTCGGCCGCGGTTGATGTTACTGTCAAGCCAATCCGTGTTTCTGTGAATGAGCGTGGTGAGAAAAGCGTTTAAATAATCCCCCACTGCATACATGATGGAGGAGACCGCTATAGCCGTGCTACGAAAGTTGGGCGGAAACTGGCTATAGAAAAAATCCAAAGACCCCACCGCATAAAAGCAACTGGCCAGATCATCTATACAAAACTGAGGGAAAAGCCAAAATGCGGAAATTGGAACTATGGCAGATGGATCGTCAGTGAGGCCGTGGCTTTTGGCCACGTTCCGTCTCTTGACTTCAACTAAAGCAGCAACAACCGAGGCGAGCAACGAAATGACATAGCCGATGCCCATTCTCTGAAGCGACGTGATTCCCTTTTCATTTTTTGTGAGCCGCCTGGTAAGTGGTACAAACAATCGGTCATAGAGGGGAATCCATAAGATGCCTACAAACAATGAGACAATGTCAATGGAAGGGGCGGGCACTATGAAGCTGGTGTTGCCCAGACGTCGATCCATTGTGAGGGCCTGGATTACCACATATGTCCCTTGCTTGCTGTCCGCCTGAAATGGCGTTGATGATTTTTATGGAGAAAAAGGGTAGAAGTGCGATGAGGATTTTCAACTCCTGCACTTTGTGGATTGGAGAGAGTCTCCAGGGCCGAGAAATGGAACCATCTGCTTTCATGTCTCCTTCTGTCACTATGGCAGCCTTGTTCAAGAACCTGTTTTTCATATTTAATAATTACAAGGTCAGTGAAGTGATTCAAATCCCTGTTCTGTTATCAAGATAAATAAGATCGGATCATGATTATTAGAAACAAGAAGTACTAATAAATTGCATCATAATTACTAGAAACAGGAAACAAAGCCATAGAACTAGGGTTAGTAAGAAGAAGTCATTTGAGGAAGAGAAGAAAGAGTTAACAGGGTTTCTCCTTTGCTGTTGTGTTCCATTGTGTGTTTTCTACCAGGTCTTTTTTGTTTGGTGGGTTCGCTGTTGGAAATGTTTTGCTATGGTTAGGTTGATCTTGTTGTAAAGGGTTTCAAATCCATTTAAATCCTATTTTACCTCTTATCAAAAACAAAGAAACAAAGTTACAATGCAACAATAACCTAACAAAATTTGAAACAGTAAGAAGTTACATACAAAAATAATATAATATACACATATTTATTTATTAAAAATTAATTTGTATTGTTATTAGTAATATTTTTAATTGTATTTATAACATAATTGATATTTTGAATTACATTATTTATGATATTATGTTTAAATTTTTATATTTAAATAAACTTTTAGTTGTATATTAATAATAACTTGATTATTTTATGTTGTAAGTAGTTAAATATTTATTAATTGTTGTAAAATGATTGTTAAATTTTAAATAATTTTGTTAGGATTTTTAGTGTTGGATTACTAACTTGGTTCCTACTATAATTTGGGTTGTCTTTCGAATCTTTCATATGGTGGAAGTGATGTCAAATAAATGTGGCAATCTCCCCATGTATTGTATAGTTGGACAATAGGAAACTCTAAAGCCTCTTTTTCTGTCTTGCACTAGATTGTAATCTATCTAGAATTCCATCCACAACTTCTTTAAGGCTTTCATACCAAAACCTTTTTCTTGGCATGTGATTATTTTCAAGGACTTATGCAGGCTTCCTACAAAATTCACCTAGATATGACATGCTTTTAGTATGGATTTTTAGTATTTGGAAATGATAGGAATTCACCTCTTTTCTAGAACTTATGTTAATATTTGTTTCTCTATATATTCTAAGTAAATGATTTATTCCAATGTTCTTTTGTAAATCAAAGTGCAAGCCAATAAGGTTGCTCATTTCTAGGTGTTGCTAGATCACTCAGGTAAATCTTGTTGCAATGTTGCCTAAGTCCACTAACCTCTTCTCACAAGGGCCAATCACCTCATTAAGGGCATTAGGGTACATATAGTTGTATTTCTCACTATTGTCATGGCTATCATAATTCTTTTCTATTGTAGCAATGCTCATGGAGATGGTCCCAACATTCTCATCAACCCCCTACTACTTCACAACCTGATGGTTGAGGTGATGCTAGTAAACAAAATGATAAATTTCCTTAATAGGTTTAGTTATTTCTCCTATCACACATGATAACACCCCTCTAGATCATACTCAATAAAAACAAACTATTGAGAGTAATAGAAGCAAACTATTGAGGGTACTACTAACAAGGGTTGGGACACCCTTTGATGGCCAAGACTTCCAAAATAGTATTGAAATTTATGATTATTTCATCCTCACCAAAGGTGCTTGGTAGGTTGTAAATTGGAGGAGGTTTTATATTTAAGGCTTTACTTTCCCTGCCAATATTTTCGGGGTAACTAACTAGTCCACTCATCTGTCAGTAACTATTCAGAGCGTGATTATTATCGTACAGTGTAATTTTGTTCTCTGTTTTTTTTAACTATTGAATCAAATAAATAATGAGTTTTATGACTGGAAATAAACAAACTCATTCATGCAAAAGGGAGACTGAATAGGAATACCTGAATTTGGGTGTAACAGGGATCTTGGGGCTGGTTTTATCGGAATAAAGCAGTGCCGGATCAGAGGGCAGAGATAACTTCCTCTTCTTGATGGAAGCCACGATCACCCGTGCGATACCTGTGAAAGGGCTTCCCTGTGGTGGTTCAAGGTAGAAAGTGGGTGTCCCAACAAGGAAGGCAACCATTGAAATAGCCATCAGAACAGCACAGATACCAAATCCCAGGCTCCAATTCACATTGCTCTGAAGGTAAACAATAACAGTACTGCCCACCAGAACGATCGCTATGTTGAAAAAGTAATACCAATTAAAGAAACTCTGTAGGCTTTTCATTTGTTGCAGATCTCTTGTTCCTCCTTGTTCAAACTGATCTGCCCCGAACGGCGTGGCACTTGGTCTTATTGTGGCTGACCCAATGGTCATGAAAAGAAGAATAATCTGAAGAAAAATCATCTGTCCTTTGGAAGCACTTTTGCATTCACTCAACTTTGCCTGCAAGTCAGTACAGCGTGGTGGTCGCAGTGCCCGGACTATAGATGTGAGAGTCCAAAGAGTCATTCCCTGTACATTAACCAAATAATTATTATGGCAACCCAGAATCAAGAAACAAATTGTTAAACAAAATTTGGATATTGTTTTCAATTCTTTGAAAAGCATAGCTGTAAAAAAATTGATTCTTTAAAAACTAAAGAAGCAACTTTCGATAAGTTGCATCTTTGCGTCACGTAAATAGCCGGCACAGCCTGACTTTTGTTTTTCAATTTTCACCTGATTTGTTTAATCCATATTGACAGTTTCTACTGATTTGTTTAATCGACAGTCTTTCATGTTTTCCACAGCATCAGTCGGCTGAATTTCGACTAAAAACGGATTAATCGCCAAGATTTGGACAAAAATTGAAAAAAACAGTCAACATACCAACTGTTTAAATTCTTAAAATTGAAAAAAACAGTCAACATACCAACTGTTTAAATTCTTCCATAAATAAATAAATACGGAAGGAAAAATGATTAATTAAAAAAAACTGAGAAAACAGTAAATTATATATATGAAAGTGGCCTAGAGGGCCATACCCTTATATTAAAGCAGAAAATGTACAGTATTAGGGCTGCTCCATCAAACTTATATTGTATGATTTCATACATCCCTTCAAACATACACAGCATACTAACCCTTCAAAATGAATTTTTAGCTATAGAATTTAAAAAAGAAAACTCATTTGGTGAAAATCATTATGAGCAAAAGCAGAACTGAAAAGAGTTTTATATATATATATATATATATATATATATATATTGAAGTGCAGAGCATGTATATAAACAATCCTGTATTGACTACAAGACACCTCCATTTTAAACTCTTCCTGGTACAAGCAAGACCAACCACGGGCCTCAGAATATTGGAAGCCATAGTTAATTTACAAGCAAGACCAAACACGGGGCTCAGAATATTATGGCTTCCAATTAACTGTTGAAGTGGATGATATTTCAAGTTGGAAGTCATACTTACAATTAAAATCGAATAAGTATTGATAGATATCGGCCGATGTAGGAATCTGCCAGAAAGGCTCCGCCCAGGGTTGCCAAGTGTGTTGTACCAGACCAGATAGTGAACATATTTGCAACTGCAACAACCTCCATGTTGTATTTCGTTCTTAGATAGACCACCATATTTGACCATAACCCAACACCTGCTAGCGTCTCGCAGCTCTCGTGTCCTGCAAATAAAAACTCTCTTGAAACTGTAAGGCAACGCTTTTATTGCTTGAAAATTGGAACCCAAAAACACAGTTTTCAAAATGCAGACAAATCTACCTATAACTGCTGGCTATGAACATTATATAGGGCATGGTTTTCCATCCTCCTCAGAAAAGTTATAACTGTTGGCTATGAATATTGTAGGGAGAAAATAATAAGCTTACCTATTATATAGGGCATGGTTTTCCATCCTCCTTTTTTTCTCTCTTTACGCGAGGTTTTCTCTTCAACATCGCCTCTCTCCACAGCATTCGTTCTTGTGTGTGATAGAGCAAAGCAATTAAAGCGATTAAGGATGACAAAATTACGCCGAACTTTCTTCTCTTCCATTCTTCAAAATAGTGTACACCAAACCTGCTGTTAGGCAGAAACTTTTGTAAAATGTATGACAGAGCTTATCATGATGCTCACTATTTCTATTACTACAAATATCCTTTGTACCGTCATCATCGTAATAATGCCAAACCATAAAATCCATGAAGAATCACTATTAGATGATTCTTCTGTATGTATTTCATCTACTGGCTATTTGCTTTTCAGAGTATTATTCATCTTTATTTCGTCGGCTCTTCCTTATAACAGCATAGTTGATTAACGAAAATAACAAAATTATTTTCATATTTATAATTTTTTCGTTGTTAGTACATGGCTGGCTCTAGGCAGATACTATTGTGTTAAAGAAAATTCTTTTAGTTTTTAATTATTTTTTTAAAACAAACCATTCATCATCATGTTTCAATTTATGAAGGTTTATATTAATTTTTGTTATTGGAAACATACACATTTTTAATTAAAAATATTAACTAAATATATTATCTATAATTTTATTGGTTAAATAGTTTAGGGTCTTATTCTCCCCTTCACATCAATCAAAAATAAATTTTTGATGCAATTTATACCAGTCATTTATTATTGTTGATACATGTCTCACATGTCATATGTTTGTGTCTCCCTCGCAAACATATGTATTTTATTCAACCCCTAAACTTTCCATATTGTTAGTGCTTATGTAAGTATTTATTTTGTATTTCAATGTGTAGATTATTTTGTGCACTTCAAAGCTCTACAATTTACCTTGTGTTGTTTGGTTTATATGAATGATTAGATGCAACCTATATGTTTCAAATACATGTATGCCATACTTAGAATAAGACTCACAACTCATCGAATACAATCAATTTAACATTTATTTATTTCTATTCATTTTTATTCAAGCCAACAATTAAACATGTATAAATTGTTTCCTTCTTACTAGTATGGTTTTTGAATTGGATACAAATACAATCTATGTAGAATAATTAAATATATAGTGCACTAGCTTTAATACACATCATTTTAGCTATCAAGAGTACTATTGCAATACAATCTAGATACTAGTTATAGTTTCCATCCTCTTAGTGATGCACTATGTAAAGTGAAATTACAAAGTTAAATAGAGATTGTAGCGTTCTAAAAAGTATAATATGTATAGGTTTGACAACGATATATAGAGTTCTTCATAACTATGTTAAAAAAAAAACATATCTAGAAAGACTAGTAGTTTTATTAGTTTACTTTAATCTTGTTAGGTGTATGGATTTTTCTAGAAAATCTTATTTAGATACTTTTGTTTTCCTATATATTTTCTCTATGCACTATGTATTTGTAAATTTAGTTCTATAATCACTTTCACTTTTAAATTAGTCATGTTTCTAACTTTTAATGGCAACTTGTGTTAATTTTTGACTCGTGGTGGTTTTACCATTTGATACACTTTTATGCTTTAAACTCTAGTTTTGTTCTAATAGAATGTCAATTTTCCCATCTCTTAGCTTATGGAAAAATAGTTTCCCAAATTTTTAGCTTGTCAAAAAATGGTTACAGTTTCTTTTGAGAATTTTCTATAGCTCTCAACTCAACTATTTAAGAACCTAGGAAAATGGAACCATATTTAATATCCCAAGATCCTTAGACACTTTTAGTATCCTACAATGAAATTCTTAGTTCTATAGAATAAAGGATACTTATTTCAAAAATTTGACATACTTAGATCCTTAGTGTCAAGGATTAAACATCATCTATTCAATCTCTTTATCCTTAATGCCAAGGATGTTGGGCTATTCAATTAACCATATGATGGGTATTTATTTTTCCCATTCATTCTATCACATCAACCTCCTTATCAAGGAACAAGGGTTATACATTTTGTCATAGCAGGTTCTTTACTCATATTTAGTGTCAAGGACTTGGAGATATATATTGTACTCTTTCTATGTTTTAAAATCATTCAAATATGTGTTCAATTTTTTGAGCATTTTTATGATTGGGAAGAGCTTTCATATTTTTATGCTTTCACAATTTTGATATAAATAACACTTAGTTTGGTAACCATTTCCTCTAGTCATCAATTATAAGTGATTTGAAATTTACATAGAGTTATAATTGATAGGTTTCAAGTTCCAGGACCCCTTGGGATCATTTGTATTGATGTTTTGTTTAGTTACAACTATGAAATGATTTTTTGGGTACTCCATATATTTTTAGGCTTCCCAACCATGTGTGGACTTAGTTATACACCAATAAAAACACATAAGGGAATACAAGCTCTCGTAGAGCCCATGCCTCCCAGAGGTGACATGTACTTTACGATTGCTAAATGTTCCCACAAACACACAATTTCCTGCAAGAAAGGTGTTAGTGTCCAAATAATCATGATAAACAAAAATGCATATGATCAACTATATGAGAGAGCCATGCAAGGTGAAAGATAGTGCGTAGAGCAGCAATACTTTTAAAGTGTTGTTAGCAAGATAAGATGACATCGACATCAACATCAAGATAGAGAAATCACATGGAGTGATTCCACTAGCCAATCATCAGATAATATGTAACAACCCCATCATCATTTATGGACTAGGTCCATTTTTTGATTACTCACTAAAGGCACACTAGGTCCGCATAAGTATAATATGTTTTTCATCATCTTCTAGCTAGGTGGAAACATTAGAGGAATGTAAATAATAAATTAGAGAGGAGAACAAGTGCCTTATTGATAGTCACGTACATGAGGGTGCCCCTAAGTCACCAACCGCAATGCTATGTCCGTAAGACACAACACACAACAATGAAATCAGAGGAGAGGAAATATAAAAGAATGATGATACAAATAGAAGAAGGTCATGACTGAGGTGGTCTCCTAGTATCCTTGACCTTAAAAGAGAATCAAGGGTCATCCTAGGAGGTGTAACAACACGTAATACATCACAGGGGAAACACAACATAGAGGTAAAAGGGTTAGAGCTACTTACCTGTAGAGAGGTCCATGCTAGAACTCATCATCGAGGAGGTCATCATCTTCCTAGTCTCAAATGGTAGATGAAAGAGGTGTGTAAGGCACTAAAGCCCAACCGTTGTACTTATTTTTCTCATCTTTAAGGTCTTCTTGATTTGTTTCAACATTAGGTTGAATGCTCTCTTGTTCATTTGTGATCCATTGGGCAAAGGCATGTCTCCTCCTCCTCCTTTCTTTTGCTACTCTATTTCTTCTTATCTTATTGCTTTTTTCATCATTGTTGTGTTTTTCCATAGTTTTCATAGTAGAGGAGGAAGCACCATGTTCAAATCTCATTGGTCTTGGTGGAATATTTTGTTGTTAGTGAAAGCCTCCCAACCCCTATAAGGATGATGGGGGAGGGACCTCAGCATAAATGTCATCTCTCCGTGGATGAGGTGGGTTATGTAACCTTTCCTTATCCACATTTCTCATGCCAAAAAATTTCATCAAATACATAATAATCTTGTTTTATTCTTGCTTCTTGTTCTTCTCTTAATGGTTGCAAAGGAGACCTGGCCACTCAAGCTAGTTGTTTTACTTTGTATTTTTTGTATTCTATGAAAGTTCTATCTCTTCATGGCTCAGGATCTATCTTAGGTTACAGCCAAAAGTAATCAAGAATAAAGTTCTTGTCATTAGCTGGAGGTTGATAATCATTACAATGAATAGTATAGATCTCTCCATGCAAAGGAAATTTTATACATTTGTGAATGGTAGAAGGAACAAAATTCATAGCTTTAAGCCAAGGATGTCCAAGTTTTACACGGAAGAGGTCAGATAAGGGGATTATATCAAATGGCTGATCCACAACTTTATCATAGACCAAGAACATTAGAGTTATCTTGCCAATTGGTTTCATTAAAGCTCCATTATGTGTTTTAATTCTCAAATTCGACGGTTCATAAGATTCTTGTACCATTTTATGTTTAAGGAGGAAATCTTGTGTGACCATGTTTGTCATGCAATTAGGATCTATGAGTGTTCCATGCATAGGTTGTTCCATTATCTTTATGATGATATAAAGAGGCCCTTTGGTTTGTACCATTTCTTTGTCATGAGGTGTGAATGTTATTTCAAGCTTAAGGGCTCTTCTTTTCAAATGAGTACTAGGAAAAAACCTAGAATTATTATTGTATTGAGAAGACATTTGTAAATTTGCAAAGGAGTGTCAAATTAGATTTTCAAGATCTTCCAAAACTTGTGCAAAAGGAAAATGCAAAAGTGATGTTGAATATGCTCTAAAATACCTAATTTTTTCAACTTTTCTCAATGCTAATGAATGAAAGATGAGGTGTTGTAAATATTTTCAAGAGGGAAAGAACATGGTATGCCTAAAAAGAGTTAACTAATAAAAAATGCCTTTCACAAGACACTTTTGAAACAACTCTAGAGAGTCGATAAGTCAAAACCTAGTGAAAATAGGCCAAAATATGTGATTTTTCACCAAATCTCAATACAAAAGAGTAGGGCAACAGGTGTTGTAAGGAAAATGATGATGGATAGAAAATTATAACAGTAATAAAATCCACCTAATGAAAAAAATTTTGTTACAACACGCCTATAGTGCCACTCTAGATCAAACCCTAATGCAAAGAAATAAAAAATATGTAAATTTTCACCAAATTTCAATGCAAAAGCCCAAAAGAAAGGGTGTTGTGAGGAAATTGAGAAGGTACAGAAGATAATAACCCTAATAACACCCAATTAGTGCAGAAAAATCCCTTACAACACACTTGGAGTGAAAATCTAACAAGACGATAAGGCCAGCTCTAGTGAAAAACACAAGTTTTCAAGCCATAAACATGAAATTTCGCAATGAGGCCACTATGATGCAACACTAAAATTAGAAATTAGACCTAATGAGTGTTTTAAGAAGGTAGTAAAATCTAAGACAAGATTTTGACTACAACCTTGGCTCACGCAAAACTAGGTTTTCATTAAAAAATGTAAAATTTCAAGCAATTTCTAACCAATCAAGCATGCAAAAGCAATACAAATGAATTGTAAATGATGAATTTATGTAATTTAAATCAAATGTAATGAAAATAATAGAAATTAAATGAATTTAGATGCCAATTAATTCAAATTTTACAAAAATGCAAGTGTAATATGCCAATTTTTGCAAATTTTCCAAATTTTTGATTTTTTTTTATAATTTTTCAAATGCAATAAGATGAATGAATGCAAATCTATCAAACAAAACTCAGAAAAGTGCCAAAAAGTTCAAAAATATGGGTTCACCAAAATATTTAATAGGAAAATGAGGGGGGGTTTTGGTTTGAATCCTCCTTTCCACTAAACATTCCAAGGGCTTTTCAACTGAGTTGCCTCTCCTCTTGAGAGGAGAGTCACCTATCAAGTTGGGTTGCCACAAGGTAAAGCTGGGAAATTTAGAAATTATCACACAATGTCTCTAATTAATGGTTTTATGCTCTTAAAACTCTAATGTAAGCAAAATAGTAAGTAAATCTATAAATTATGATAGATGCTATTGAAATAAGACAAATGGTAGAGAACCTTAACTCATTGTTTTTCGCAGTCCAAAAAACAAAAATTGCGGGGACAATGGTGATGGCACCCAAGTCCAAGATGTAACTTTTTCTGTAGAATCCTGATCTCCTTCCGACACTAATCTCCACTGTACCCTTAGTTTCTGACAATTCAGGTGTGGAGGACACTATTGATGGCACCCTAGTCCATTAAGGAATCTTCTGCTAGATGTCGGAAGCTCTACCAACCCTGATTATCACTGTCTAGCCTGTTTATGTAGCTTCAGATGTGGAGGACAATGTTGATAGCGCTCGTGTCCCAAAATCTTGCACAGTGTCTGCTTCTTTTCGGATCCCAAATCTTCAATGTCCTCCAATCTTCCCTGCAACTCCACTTTCTCGAGATTCAATACCTATAACCTACAATCATAAGGAGTATGGGAGGTGGGTGTGGTGTTTAGAGGCTTGCCTCAGTAAAGCCCCAGAGAAACATTCAAGTCTTCTGAACACCATTATTAGAGAGAGTGCGTATCCTTGTGGGATAGAGGCAAAAATCTAAATGATAATGATGATAAAATACAATAGATGTCACCTTGATAATGAAGCTCTCATGGAAGGAAGATGCTCTTCAATGCCATGAAGAGAAGATGTAATCCAACCTACAAACACAATAAGAATGCTATGCTCTGCAACACAATGAAAATCATAAGTATGCCAATAGCTTTCAATCATAAAAATCTTCTAGTTTCTAAATAATAACCTACATATGCTTATATATGCAACTATAAAGATTCCTGCCAAGAATTTTGTAATTAAAACTTATGATGTTGGCCTAGGACCCAAATAACAGTCACAAACCTAACATTTGAATTTAGGGCAGACCTAAAATAGGGCTATACTAGGGCACTAGTGCCCAAGTCCACCCCCTGTCTTTATTCCGGGATCATCAAAATAGTCCACCTTCATTCCCATTTATCATAAGGCCCAAGGGTTTTCTCATCGGGAGTCTAAATTATCATGCAAGATGCTCTAAATGCAATCTAAAGACCTAGGAACTTAACCTTAAAAGGAAAAAGCCCCCAAGGGTACATTTTTCTGACATAACAAGTTGATGTAGGTTTTCTTCTTCTATGTGATAGTTTAGTGTCATATCTTTTTGGAGGATCTTATCTTTCATGGTTTAGCATGATGGAGGATGAGAGGATTCTTGTTTGAGATGGTGGACACCTTGATTATTGTTCTAGATATCTTGGAGCACATGGATGTTTATATTGTACATGTTGGGCATATGGATGGTTCCCTTGATGTTTTGAGTTTACTTGTTGATCCCTTATGCAATGTATACAATGAGTGGGAGAATGTTTGAATAGGCATGTTGCTCACCTTGCATAACATTGGTATTATTTAATTATGTAAAATAAATATTTCTTTTTGGTGGATCAAGGGTGATGTGTTTAACCACTTTAAAAATTTATTTGGTGCCACTTGTAATCATTGTATGTAACATTTGATTAATTATTTTATGTGTGTAGGACACAAAGTAATTAAATATTTGTTTGTAATTATTTAATTATTGGGAAAAGGAAAACTTAATACCAATAATTAAATGTGGAGATCAATGGTTTTAGTGTGCTCATGGTTTTGGGGAATATGGTTTTACCATACTACATCTAGTTTTTGTGTGAGCTTATCTTTATAAAAGCAAACACATGGCTAGTTGTTCTAATTGGCTTGTTGGTTGTTTGAACTGTTAGTTGGGTTTGGCTTCTTTTAGCATCTCTTGCAGGTTGCATATGTGAGGGTTTGAAGCATGACATGGGATGTGTGGTTATATTCTTGTTCACATGGAGTGCATGTAGAGAGCTTGATGCTTCAGGGTTATTCATGGAGACTCTACATATGTATTGTAATCTTTATTGCTGAATAATAAATGAGAGATGGATACTTTTGGAGTTTGAGTTTTTACCTCTATGAGGGTTTTCCAAGGGTATATCTTGTGTCACCTTTGATGGTATGTTGTCTATTCTTTTGCATATGGATTTTGATCACTATGTTTGCACATTAATCTCTTATTAGATTATGAGGAAATTGTCTACATGGCTTTAAATTACAATCACAATGGGAGGCCAAGAGTAGTAGACCTAGAAGGGGATGTGTTAAATGAAGGCAATAAAGGAATTCATGGCATCCTGAATGGATGACTAGAAGATAATGTGATAAGAGGAGATGAGGGGGAATATGCTAGAGTTGTGGCAGTGAGTGTTAGAGGTATGGTTGTAGCTACAATGTGAGCAATCTAAGTAGTAGTGGGAGAAGGGAAGAAATACTTACCTATGTGCCAGTAGGGACTGGTGATTCCATCTACAACCTTGTTGCTGGAGGAGCTTCTTCTTCTTCATTTGAATCCTTTTGCAGTCAAATCTTATTTTTCCTCCTTTCCAAGGGTCTTTTAGGAGATAAGCTAGCCTTCTCTATTGCCTCTTGAATTTGTACAACACTCACCATTCTTGCTTTTGTGGTGGCAGGAGGGGCTACATGTGATGCAGAACTGAGGGGAACTTTTTCCAAAGGTTCTTTCCCCTTTTGACTTGCTTCTTGATATGTTTGTTGTGTAGCTAGAAATGCATGTGTGATTTCCACCCTAGGGTCCCCAATTGTCATAGCTAAATAGACTAAATGGATGGAAGTTTTAGAGTTTTGTCCCATCACCTGGTATAATGGAGAGGGCCACTCCTTGTGGCTTACTTCGAGAGGAGGCTTAGACATTACCTCCAATAAATCACTACCTGCCTCAGACTCATAAGTTGTTTAAGTTTTTCCCACCTCTTCAAATCCCATGGTTACTCCTTTATCCATGTTACTCATGTCACATGAGGATGAAAGTGAATCATGGGCTTCATCCAAAAAAATCATGTTTCATCAATCTCTATGTCTCCAAATGGTTTCTCTAGCTTGGTAATTTCCTATCGATATTTCCAATAAGCCTCGATCTTTTCTTTGCTCCATTCTTTTTTTCTGAGGGCCTGCCAAAGGCCATGGGTCATTAATTTAGAGGGGTCATAAGTGTGCATTGTAGTGTAGCACACCTCATATGTATCACATGGCTTGGTGAGGAAATCATCCAAATTGATGTAGATATATCCATGGAGACTCTACCCAAGGGGGACCTCTTGTCTTTGATTACTAGTCGTCTCTCATGAGAACAAGGCAGTGAAGTGTATCTTCAAGTGTTTGGCTGTGAGGTATATGCACATGTGCCTAAGTAGAAGAGGTCTAAGTTGGAGAACAATGAAGTGTATCTTTAGTGATTATGGCATCAGTGTGAAAGGGTATAAGCTTTGGGATCAAGTGGTTGAAAGGGTTATGTATAGTAGAAGTGTGATCTTCAGAGAACTCAATCATTCTATTATTATGTAACTAGAAAAAGAGGAGAAGAAAGAGGATGTGGTTCAACTTCCTTCTACCCTTGAGAAAGTTGAACCAAAAACACATGTTGGACCTGATTATAAGAGACCTCTAGAAGCTCTGAAAGTTTAGAAGAAGAAGAAGAACCTCAACCTTAGCTTTTGAGGAGATATAAGGTGGCAACCTAATAGGTTTGGATATTCATTACATGATTCTAGTTGTATTTTTTCTTTTATTTCTAACACTAATGAGCCTAGGACCATAAGGGATGCTATGGATATGAGTGACACAGATTCCTGGAAAGAGGCCATGGAAAAAGAGATGGCTATATTGAAGAAAAAATAATACTTGGGATTTGGTGCCCTTTCCTGATGGATGTAAACCTGTTAGATGCAAATGGGTATTCAAGAAGAAATTTGGTTCAGATAGTAGTGTTGAGAAGTATAAGGTAAGGTTGGTTGTGAAGGGTTATTCCTAGGTTGAGGGAATTGATTATGGTGAGATTTTATCTCCTATTGGAAAGATGGCATCCATTAGATTTTTGTTATCACTGGCTACTACATATGATTTAGAAGTTGAACAGATGGATGTGAAGACAACTTTCCTTTATGGTGACTTGGAGGACGAGATTTAAATGTCATTTAAGTCTTTGTATCTAGTTTGAAACAATCTCCTAGGATGTGGTACCAGAAGTTTGAGGCCTTCGTGTAGATTTTAGGATTTATGAAATGAAAATTAGATCATTGTGTTTACTTTAAGATAGATAATGATCACATTCTCATTATTGCATTATAAGTGGCTGATATGTCGTTCATAGGGAATGGTAAAAGTTTGATTTCTTATTTGAAGTATAAGTTTTGAGTACAATTTTAAATGAAAGAAATACGAGTAGCTAGGTACATAAAGGAATGGAAATTAGAAGGGACAAAGAAAACAAAAAACTTTTCTTAGGCTAGAGAAAGTATGTGAATACAGTGTTGGAAAGATTCAACATGGTAGCTTTTATACCATTGTGTGTTCCTATTATGATGGGGACTAATTTATTTGTTGCATATTGTCCAAAATCTCCTACTAAGATGGAGGATATGATGAGAGTACCTTATGCTAGTGTTGTTGGTAGTTTGATGTATGTCATGGTCTGTACAAGACTAGACATTGCCCAAGCAGTGGGAGTCCTTAGTCAAGTTATGGATAATCCTGGACGAGTACATTGGGATGCGGTAAAGAGAGTGTTCATATACTTGCAATGTACCTCAAAGTATTCCTTATATAATCATGGTCATCCTACAAGATCTTTGCACTTAGTTTGTATTCATGGATTTGTGGATTCAAATTGGGCAGGTGACATTGATAGTAGAAGATCCACTAGTGATTATGTGTTCATGATGTTTGGTGGTGCTATTAGTTGGATGAGTAAGCAAAAAATTGTAGTCACTTTTTCCACTACAGAGGTAGAGTACATGACATCAACTCATGCTTGTAAGTAAGACATTTGGCTTAAGATATTATGTTCAAATGTTGGACTCAATGCAAGGATGATTACTATTTGTTGTGATAGTCAGAATGCTATTTGATTGGCAAAGAACCCAACCTTCCATGGTAGAACGAAGCATATTGATGCTCAGTTCCATTTTTTCTGTGACATGGTCGAAGATGGAAAGGTGAAACTTGAGAAAGTTGCTACTTTGATAAATATTATAGATGCCTTGATGAAGATTGTGAGTATAGATAAGTTTAACTGGTGTTCAAAGTCTATGGGCCTCTCGACCTCTAGCAATTAATTTCCTATTCAGATTGGTTCTGGTAAGGTGTTCGACAAGTGGGAGAATATTGGGAATTAAGGTGTCTTGTTATTTTTTTTAATGTATATTTATTTTATGCCTAAGTTGTATTTTCTTGCTCATCATTTTTGCCATCTAGTGTGACATGCCATAGTGAATTGTCATCACATTGGTAGGTGACAAGGATGCATTTATTCCTGCATTGAAATTTAGGCATCCCACTTTGTGCTAGAGATTCTTTTCCATGTGTCAGCATCTCAAAATATGTGTAAGTCAATATTTTATGATAGATTTATGATGGAGCTAGTTTTTGTAATTGTCTATCATTTTTATCCTCTTCTTATGATGGATCACGAAGTGTGATCGGAAATGTCGATGCAAAAAAGCTCTACACATTTTTTCCTAGAAACAATTAGAACTCAATGTTTAAGTAGTTAAAATATTATCAAGCAAGAGTTAAATAATTCTTTTAATAGAAATAGTTTAAAAAATCAACCTATTTTAATTTTGATAGTTTAGATTGCAATTGCCAAATAAATAGTCATACATTGACACTAAACAATTTTAATATTATGATTATCTCAAAGAATAATATGAATAAATTTAATTTAATAAATTTTAATGAAATTTTTTATTGATAAATTTTCATCTACCTCATACCAAAAAAAAAGAAAAAAGAAAAAAGAAAAAAGAAGAAGAGTATAACCAAATTATATAGACATGAGATATCTGTACCTTAAATTAACTAAAATATTTTAAAAACTAAATCTAGCCTTTACCAATTAAGCTGAATCCCCTTGGATGTGAGGCAGCTTATGGTCAAGTTCCTATTGTTTTTCTATTTGCTTAGACGCCATCTCTCCACCGTCAGACATGTCGGACGTTTCACCGCCATCTGAGACAGGATTTACTCTATACTTATACAAAGACGCAATGAGCAAGAAATAAAGCAGGGCGAAGCCATTCATCCCGGACACGAGCCAGTAGTAATAATCGAGTCGGCCGCGGTTGATGTTACTGTCAAGCCAATCCGTGTTTCTGTGAACGAGTGTGACCAGAAGGGCGCTTAAGTAATCCCCCACTGCATACATTATGTAGGAGAGCGCTAGAGCCGTGCTACGAAAGTTGTTCGGAAACTGGCTATAGAAAAAATCCATATTTCCCACCGCATAAAAGCAATCGGAGAGACCCTGTATACAAAACTGAGGGACAAGCCAAAATGCGGAAATTGGAACTATGGCATATGGGTCGTCAGTGAGGCCGTGGCTTTTTGCCACGTTCCGTCTCTTCACTTCAACTAAAGCAGCAACCACTGAGGCGAGCAGTGAAATGACATAGCCGATGCCCATTCTCTGAAGTGACGTGATTCCCTTTTCATTTTTTGTGAGGCGCCTGGAAAGCGGTACAATGAGTCGGTCGTAGAGTGGAATCCATAAGATGCCTATAATCAATGAGAAAACATCGATGGAAGCGGCAGGCACTGTGAAGCTTGTGTTGCCCAGACGTCGATTCATTGTGAGGGCCTGGATTATCACATATGTCAATTGTTGTCCGCCTGAAATGGCGTTGATGATTTTTACGGAGAAAAAGGGAAGAAGTGCGATGAGGACTTTCAACTCCTCTACTTTGTGGATGGGAGAGAGTCGCCAGGGCCGAGCAACGGAACCGTCCACTTGCATGTCTCCTCCTGTCACTATGGCGGCCTTGTTCAGGAACCTGTTTTTCATATTTAATAATGACAAGGTCAGTGAAGTGGGACAAAATAAGATGAAAGAAATATATAGCAGAATGTAAATTATTGAACTCCCTCCAATTGGACCCTAATCCATCCTACTCTACTTAAATATTATCCATTTCAATGGTC
Organism: Cunninghamia lanceolata; assembly: GCA_027924645.1. Lineage (NCBI taxonomy): Eukaryota > Viridiplantae > Streptophyta > Pinopsida > Cupressales > Cupressaceae > Cunninghamia > Cunninghamia lanceolata. The sequence continues at coordinate 5,150,082 of BSBN01000738.1, forward strand.
AAACGCTCAATAGCAATTTTATACCTCACTCACAACAAAAAGTGGTAAATATTTGTCCTAATTTTATTAGTCTAAATTAACTTTTGACTATTGAAGTGGATGATATATAAGAATAGCCCATCCATCCTCCTCTCCTGTGACCTCATTAACTGGTGCCCTCTCACTGCCCTCTCACTGGCTTCACATTTACCCCACCTCGACCCTCTTGCTCCCCTTTTATTTTCCTTCTTGGTGCTTCAGTTTCACCTCATACCTCCTGCTCCTCTCTTTCAAATTATTTATGATAGATTGCTCTAATTTGGGTTACATTTATATGGAGTTTATAGAGAATGTTATGATGAGCATCAACAATTTGCGATTAAAGTGGAGCAAGGGTAGCTAAGACAATTTTGACAATTTTGAAGTTGATGTATGAGACTAATAGGATAGTTTATTTTCATATTAAATTTTAATGTATTATTGTAAACAAATAAAATAAAGTTTTAAAACTTAAGGTAATGTGATCAATAGATTATTTAAGTTGGGTTTACTAAATTATTATTAAATAATGAATAATTAAAATTTGTTTAAAATAATTAAATAATGATAAAATGAAATGGCTAATTCAAAAGGGTAAAATAATGTAATGTTAAAAGGACAAAAAGAATCTCAAATAGTATATATGTGTAGTTTTACTTTCACCTGTGTCATCTTGTTCATTGAGAATCAAATCAGGGCTTAAATTTGACAGTTGTATAACTGTATTTAGACATTTTAGCTGTAAAATACAACTTAAATTTTGAAAAGACTGTACCATATGAAAAGAGAGATTTTGGACAAATTGTCAAAATTTATATAAGATTGTGATGATATAATATATATGTTTTTTATATAATTTACTTATACTAAAGTATGTCATAGTATTTTAAAGGCATTATTGAATAGATAACTGTCATTAAAAAATTGCTTGACAGTCAAGGTTGAAGCCTTGACTGAGATCAAGTGGACACTATGGTACATTTGGCAAGTTGCACCAACAAAACATGACTTAATGCACAACTATTGGTTCACCCTTTTTTTTGGCCTTTTTGGACACTTCAAAAAAAGCACCCTGATGTGGCATCATATTTGATGATGTAGACCCAAAATCTTAGTTATTAGCAATCTTACATAGTATAAAAGTATTTTGTGCAATGAAGTTTGATTTTTTCTTGGTAATCCTTATTAAATATTATAAAAAGAAATCCTAGACATCCCTCTTAGATGTTAAATATCCCATAACCCTCTCTTATTTTACATTTCTATATCCTACATATTTTCCACTTCATTCTACCAATTTCCTTGTTTTCACTCTTATCTACTTACATAATAATTGCATTTTAGAATCCATGATTTAACATTTCTTATCATTTATCACATTTAAAACAACTACATAACTTTCTTAAACTCATGTAATCCATATTAAGTTCTTGTATTATCATTTTTTTACACCGAAAAATGGGCTTTAGACCGAAAATAAACCAACTCATTCATGCAAAAGAGAGACTGAATAGTAGATACCTGAATCTGGGTGTAACAGGGATCTTGGGGCTAGTTTGGTCGTAATAAAGCAGTGCCGGATCAGAGGACAGAGATAAGTTCCTCTTCTTGATGGACGCCACGATCACCCGTGCGATACCTGTGAAAGGGCTGCCCTGTGGTGGTTCACGGTAGAAAGTGGGTGTCCCAACAAGGAAGGCAACTATTGAAATGACCATCAGAACAACACAGACACCAAATCCCAAGCTCCAACTCACATTGCTCTGAAGGTAAACAATAACAGTACTGCCCACCAGAACGATCGCTAAGCTGAAAAAGAAATACCAATTAAAGAAACTCTGTAGGCTTTTCATTTGTTGGAGATCTTTTGTTCCTCCTCGTTCAAACTGATCTGCCCCGAACGGCGTGGCACTTGGTCTTATTGCGGCTGACCCAATAGTCATGAAAAGAAACGTAATCTGAAGAAAAAACGTCTGTACTGTTGAAACACTTTTGCATTCTCCCAACTTTGCCTCCGCGTCACTACACTGTGCTGGTCGCAGTGCCCGGACTAGAGCCGTGAGAGTCCAAAAAATCATTCCCTGTACATTAACCAAATTATTATTATGGCAACCCAAAATCAAGGAACAAATTGTTAATCAAAATTTGGATATTGTTTTCAATTGTTTCAAAAGCATAGCTGTTAAAAATTTGATTCTTTTAAAAGTGAAGCAGCAACTTTCGATAAGGTGGATCATAAATACGAAAGGAAAAACGATTAATTAAAAAATACTGGAAAATCAGTAATGAAAGTGCCCTAGAGGGCCATACCCAGAGCAGTTGGAATGTACAGTATTAGGGCCAGATTACAAAATTCCCCAATGGCGTGTGAAATTTAAAATAACCTTCAGGGCAAAGTTACTGTATCTTCTATGTTAATATTTCAAACTTATATTATGATTTCATAGGTAAAGCTTAACCAGCTGGTGCATTGTAAAACGACCGACTGGTAGAAAACGTGTCGACGGAAATGGTGTCATCGACAAACAATGTCATTAAACTAGTCGAATTCATTATAGTCGTTGGTTGAGAGTAAAAGTCAACAGTGATCAGAGTGGAAATGGTGTCGACAAATTCATCGACAAACAATGTCATTAAACTGGTTGAATTCTTTACAGTTTGCTAATCGAGAGTAAAAGTCCACAGTAATCAGAATTGAAAAATCCGTACACAATCAGCACGCAATGTGCCGACTATTTAAGGTGTGTGGATTTCATATATCCCTTCATGTTAAGGATTAAGATTGTCTAAAAAATTGTAGAATGATTCTAGAGCCTTCCACAAGCTAGAACATTCCTAGAGCTATTCTAGAAAAGAATATTGTAAGAGATGTTCTAGAAAAGAACATTCCAGGTTTAAGAGTTTTCTAGAAAGCTAGAAACTTCTAGGCTTCAAAGGTTCTATAACTATATATATGTGATTGGAGAGAGTTGTTGATGATACAACCTTTGGATGGTTGTTGGATATAGCATCCGGATAGCTGTTAGATATAGCATCTGGATTGTTGCTAGATACATGGCATTTGGATGTAATGCAAGTTAGATGAATATATATTTCTGAGTTATCTAACTCTATTTTGCCTTGTGTTTGCTATGTTCATTGTTATTATGTTTTGCCCTGTCTTTTGGTGTTTATTGGGCCTGTTCTCACTTGGTATCAGAGCGGGGTTATGGGTTTGAATCCCCTTGGGTAACGCTGAGGGGATTGTTGAAAAAAAAAAAGATTCAGCTAGAGGATCAGCCCAAGTTCAGCTAGAGTTTCAACCAGGTTCAGCTAGAATGTTTTCCTAGTTTAGCTAGAATGTTTTCCAGGTTCAGCTAGAGGACCATCAAGAGGTTCAGCTAGAATATTTTCCGGTTCAGCTAGAGGTTCAGTTAGAAGTGTATTGCTGGAGTGATTTGTTTGCAAGGCAGAGATATTGCTGGAGTGATTTGTTTGCAGGGCTGAGATATTGCTGGAGTGATTTGTTTGCAGGGCTGATAAATTGCTAGAGTGATTTTTGTTTGTAGGGCTATTGCTGGAAATACAAGTTGGAACAAGCTAAAGGTATTGTTGGTAGTGATGATGGAGAAGATGACTTTTCAGCTAGACAAAAGATAATGAGTATTGAAGGCTTAAAGTTTCAATCTCATATGAGCAAGTTAGAGGAAAGAAAGAATGGGAGCAAGCCATGAAAGAGGATTATGATCGAAGAATGCTTGGTATGCTAGAGGTGAACATTACGGGGGGATAGTAATATAATGTTCCCCTCTCATTTGTATTTTTTCTGTATTATTCTAGCCAATCTTAAGGGGGATGTTAAGGATTAAGATTCTCTAGAAAATTGTAGAATGATTCTAGAGCCTTCCACAAGCTAGAACATTCCTGGAGCTATTCTAGAAAAGAATATTGTAAGAGATGTTCTAGAAAAGAACATTCCAGGTTTAAGAGTTTTCTAGAAAGGTAGAAGCTTCTAGGCTTCAAAGGTTCTATAACTATATATATGTGATTGGAGAGAGTTGTTGATGATACAACCTTTGGATGGTTGTTGGATATAGCATCCGGATAGCTGTTAGATACAGCATCTGGATTGCTGCTAGATACATGGCATTTGGATGTAATGCAAGTTAGATGAATATATATTTCTGAGTTATCTAACTCTGTTTTGCCCTGTTTTTGCTATGTTCATTGCTATTATGTTTTGCCCTGTCTTTTGGTGTTTATTGGGCCTGTTCTCACTCTTCAAACATACACAGCATACTAACCCTTCAAAATGAATTTTTAGTTTTAGAATTTAAAAAAAAATTCACTTGGTGAAAATCGTTATGAGCAAAAGCAGAAGTGATAAAAGTTCTATATATATGTTTAAGCGCAGAGCTCTTGATGGGTTCAAATATTTTAACATAAACATATATATAAACAATCACTGTATTGACTACAAGACACCTCCATTTTAATTTTTCCTCGTACTATCCATATTACTCAACCGGACTTGCACTTACTTCTTAATAAACATGGGCCTCAGAATCTTCGAAGCACTCTACTTAAATATCATCTACTTCAATGGTCAAATACTCAATAGTAATTTTACATGTCATTCACAATAAAAAGTGGTAAATATTGATCTTATTTTAATTGGCGAAAATTAACTGTTGAAGTGGATGATATTTAAGAATAACCCGTTGGAAGCCATACTTACAATTAAAGTAAAAATGCTAAATATCGGCCTATGTAGGAATCTGCAAGAAAGGCTCCACCCAGGGTTGCCAAGTATGTTGTACCAGACCAGATAGTGAGCATATTTGCAACTGCAACAATCTCCATGTTGTATTTCGTTCTTAGATAGACCACCTGATTTGACCCTAACCCAACAGTTGCTAGCCTCTCGAGGCTCTCGTGACCTGCAAATAAAAACTCTCTTAAAACTGTAAGGCAACACTTTTATTGCTTGAAAATGCAGACCAATCTACTTGCATTTGCAGCACCTCCTCAGATAAGTTATAACCATTGGCTATGAATATTTTAGGGAGAAAATAATAAGCTTACCTATTATATAAGGCATGGTTTTCCATCCTCCTTTTGTTCTCTCCTTACGCGAGGTTTTAGCTTCAACATCACCTCTCTCCACAGCATTCGTTGTTGCGTGTGACAGAGCAAAGCAATTAAAGCGATTAAGAATGGCAAAATTATGCCGACCTTTCTTCTCTTCCATTCTTCAAAATAGTGCACACAAAACCTGCAATTAGGCAGAAGCTTTTGTAAATGCTTATCAAGATGCTTACTATTTATATACTTTTTTTAAAACAGAAAATGGTGTAGAAACACGCATAGATTAAAGATATTAAAAATATTACAGATAAAATGGTCTTAGCCAAGTCCAGACTACAAATATCCTTTGTACCGTCATCATTGTAATAATGCCAAACCATAACATCCATGAAGAAAGTCACAGTTAGATGGTTCTTCTGTATATCTTAAAAATAAAGATAGAAATAAACTTCACTCTCTCTGGCCAACAAAAACATATTAGACCGGCTTATAATAATATCATTCTCTTTTTTCCTGCTACTGTTAAAAACATAACTGTAGAAAAATTGAACTGTTTGGCCGACCATAACTAGAAAATCGTATAGTCACGTCCTACTTAATGGATGTTGATTCCCAACTATTCGGCGTGTGACATATTTCATCTACTAGCTAGTGGCTTTCTGAGTATTATGCATCTTTATGTCGTCGTCTCTTCCTTATAACATTATAGTTGATTAAGAAAATAACGAAATTATATTTTATAATTTTTTCCTTGTTAGTACGTGGGTTTAGGCCGATACTATTGTGTTAGAAAATTCTTTTAATTTTTAATTTTTTTAAAAACAAACCATTCATCACATTTATTTTTTCATGAAGGTTTATATTATATTTTGTTAATGTAAACATACAAATTTTGAATTAAATTTATTATCTATAATTTTATTGGTTAAATAGTTTAGGGTCTTATTCTCCCTTTTACATGAATCAAGAAAAGTATTCATTAATTATGATGTAATTTTTAACTATCATTTTTATTGATACATGCCTCACAGGTTCTATGTTTGAGTCTCTATCATAGATATATGTATTGCATTGAACCCCTAAACTTTTTATATTGTTAGTGCTTATGTAAGTATTTATTTTGTGTTTTAGTGTGTAGATAATTTTATGCATTCCAAAGGTCTACAGCTTGCTTTGTGTTGTTTGGTTTATATGATATATGAATGATTAGTTGCAACCAACATATGATTTATATAAGAAATTTTATACGTTTCAAATACCTATATACCTATATACCATGTCTAGTTGTGTAGCTAGAGGAGTGGGCTCGGTGGTTCTGAAGTATGGAGCTTGAGGCCACTCTATTTGAGGTGCTAAGATTGATGGTGGAAGCATTGTTGCCGGGCCTAGATCTATTAAAAAGTGCCAAACATATTTGTCTTAGTCTAGACATGGTGGTGGAGGTCTTGACTGTTGGCGGTGGCCTATGGTGGTTTTAGAATTGGTGGCGGTTTTTTGGTATGGGCCTAGTAGAGGGGAAGACGTGAGAGGTTTTGAACTTACAAGCAATTTTAAATCATGGCATTCATGGCGCCTTATTATGGAAGTTTTTGAATAGTCACATTGGTGAAAGTTGTTTGTTCTTTCTATCCCCATCAACAGGCAAATGTTGGCCAGTGTCCATTGGCTACCCTCAATTCAAGGTGCTCTTTTAATGTGTAGCATTAAAAGCTTATGTGGCTATTCATGTGATTTGATAGCCATTTTGGATGTTCCACATTGGTATTCGGGTGGATCATTTTCTTGCATATAGCCTTTAATAGTTTCTCGTTCTTCCCCTCTTCTCTATTCAGTCACCAATTGCTAATGTATCTTGGGGTCCCTGTTTTGACCACATTGTAGCCTTTGGGTTTTGTTATTTTTTGGCATTCATTTGTTTCCTATTGTGGCCTTTATTGCATGGTATGGGCCCCCCTCTGTATGCTCGGGTTTTTTATTTTAATATATTTGGTATGGGTGCCTCGCACCTTTTGTTCAAATATATATATATATATATACATATACACATACATATATATGTACATATATATGTATATATGTATATATATATGTATATATATATGTGTATATGTATATGTATGTATATATATATATATATATATATATATATATATATATATATATATATATATATATATATATGTATGTATGTACATATACATATATGTACATATATATGTATATATGTATATATCTATATATATATACATATATATAGATATATACATATATACATATATATGTACATATATGTATATGTACATACATATATATATATATGTATATGTACATACATACATATATATATATATATATATATATATATATATATAGTTAATGTAAACATACAAATTTTTAATTTAATTTATTATCTATACTTTTATTGGTTAAATAGTTTAGGGTCTTATTCTCCCCTTTACATTAATCAAGAAAAGTATTCATTAATTATAATGCAATTTTTACCAGTCATCTTTTATTGATACATGCCTCACAAGTCACATGTTTGAGTCTCCCTCGTAGATATATGTATTGTATTCAACCCCTAAACTTTCTATATTGTTAGTGCTTATGTAAGTATTTATTTTATGTTTTAGTGTGTAGATTATTTTGTGCATTTCAAAGGCCTACAACTTGCTTTGCATTGTTTGGTTTATATGAATGATTAGCTGCAACCAACATATGATTCGTATTAGAGATTTTATACGTTTCAAATATCTATACACCATTTCTTAGAATAAGCCTCACAACTCATCAAATATAAACACTATAACATTTATTTCTATTTTTTTTATTCATGCTAGCAATGCAACATGTATAAATTATTTTATTTTTTGTAGTACGGTTTTTAAACTAGATACAAGTACAAATTGTGTAGAATAAATAGAGATATAGTACATTAGCTTTAATACACATCATTTTAGCTATCAAGAGTATTATGGCAATACAACATAGATACTAGTTACAGTTTCCATCCTCTCAGTGATCCACTAAGCAAAGTGAAATTATAGAGTTACATAAGAATTGAAGAGTTATAAAAATTGTAATATCTATAGCTTTGACAAGGGTACATAGAGTTCTTCACAACTATGTTTAAAAAATTTAAGTGAAAAAAAACTTATCTAGAAGGGCTAGTAGTCTTATCAGTTCTTGGGCCAAAAACTTTACTTTAATCCTACTAGGTGTATGGCTTTTTCTAGAAACTCTTATTTAGATACATTTTTTCCTATATATTTCTTGTATGCACTATGTATTTTAACATTTAAATTCTTTGTAACAGGAAAAACTAATATGTGAGTTATATAGTTGTAATCACTTGTACTTTTAAGTTATCATGTTTCTAAATTTTAATGGAAAATTTTGATCTTGTGTTAATTTTTTACTCATGGTGGTTTTACCCTTTGATATACTTTTATGCTTCAAACTCTAGTTTTGATTTAATACAATTTTAATTTGCCTAGCTCTTAACTTATGAAAAAATGGTTACCGCAGTTTTTAGCTCATGGAAAAACAACGATAGAATCTTCTCAGAATTTTCTATGGCTTTCAACTTTCTTTTTATGAACCTAGAAAAATGGAACTATTTTAATAACCCCAACATCCTATAACACTTTAACATCCCTTAGATGAAATTCTTAGTTCCAAATATTCAAGGATACTTGTTCTAAAATTTTGACCTACTTATCATTAAAGCCAAGGACTAAACACCACCATATCAATCTCTTTATCATTAATTCCAAGGATCTTTGGGTATTCAACCAACGATATGAGGGATATCTATTTTTCTAATTTACCATATCAACATCCTAATCAAGCAAAAAGGGGTATACATTTCACCATAATGGGTTCCTTACTCACATTTAGAGCTAAAGACTTGGAGATATCCGTTCTACTAATTCTATGTTTTGAAATCATTAAAATATATGTTTAATTTTTTGAACATTTATGTGTTACTTGGAAGCATTTTTGCAATTTTATGCTTTCATAGTTTTAAGATAAATAACTACTTAGTTTGGTAACCATTTTGTCTAGTCACCAATTCTACATGATTCGATATTTATATTGAGTTGTACCTTATAGGTTTCAAGTTCAAGTCCCTTGGGATCATTTGTCAACATTTTGGTTAGTTATGTAACTATGGAACAATTTTCTATGCACTATGTCTGGGTCTAAGCTTCCAATCGCATGTGGATTTAGTTGTAGTTCATAAATTAATAAAAATTATCTAGATTATGTCCTTGTGTTAGACTCTTTGTTGATTTCTCCCCAATATTCTAAGCTATGCAATTTGCGTAGTTTTCATCTAAAAGACCTTAACTCAAGTTAATTCTCTTTCTTAACACCCCACACATCCTAAATTTAAGTCTCCCTTGTAGACATATGTAGTTTATTCAACATGAGATTTCCATATTATTATTTCTTATGTCAATATTTCTTTTTATGTCCTAGTGTTTTCATGCACTTTATTTATCCTTGTAACTTGTGTTGTGTTTCTTGGTTTATATGCAAGAAGTCTTAGGTTTGAGTCACTTGCAATGGTTTCGTATAGATGGCAGGTACTTCCCCCAACTGGCTAGAAATAGAATGTAGTGAGTGATTGATCAAAGAAACATTAACCTTCGAAGCAAAGTGTTACTATTTTTTAGCTTTGATCAGCATATGGTTTGTATTACAAATTTTATATGTTTCAAATACTTGTATACTGTCACACCCTATTTTTAAACTGATTATGTATTTATTTTTAGTATTTTTCGTAAAGACAGATAGTTAGTTAGAGAAAATATATTATGATTATAGTCATAACGGAAACTGCATTTTTGCTTTATATTAAATTATATGCAAGTAATAATTTTTTATGATGTTATGTTTTATCATGTGGTTAAATGATGAATTAGACTAACTACCATCATGTAACTGAGGTGGATCTAGAAACAATGTTTTTTTTTTCCCTCTAATAAGAGGAGAGAGATTATAACCATGGAGAGGATTCTAGATAGCATGAATGCAATGATCCTTATGCACCCCCCCCCCCCCCCCCCCCCCCCCCCACACACACACACACACACATATATTTAGTACAGAGAGATTGTGTATGTTCTTGTCAAATGATGTTGTTGTTAAGATGAAAAATAAATCCTTTTTCGTTGTCTGGTAGAAACCTTGTGTATGCCCTTTGATGACAAGTCGACACTAATAAATTGACTAAATATGTTTAATTTTGTTGTCAAAATTATAATCGACGTGTGAGAATTCTCGGTCGATAATTGTGCTTACTAATAAGAACAATAAGTGTTATGGAGTACGTAGTAGCAAGATCTATTAGATAAGTATGTTATATCTATCTATTTATTATTTTTTTTTGGTTTGTTGAATACGGCGAAGGGCACCAGTTCCCATAGTAAAAAAATGAATAAAATAAAAAAACAGGCTACTCATAGAAGAGGGCCACTATTCAAAACAGTCTTTATATTTATCAAAGTTTACCATCCTTTTACATATCATATCATTCTATTCTGCTATTCTGCTATATACAGTATGCTAACCATCCATGTCTAATAGCATATCCTATATAGAAATTAACAAAAAAACCTGCAATTTTGTCCTTTCTAACTAGCCTTCAAATCCACCTCCTCAGCCATCACAGTCGAAGCGTCCTCTAAGTCCTCGTCCTCCCCGTCAAACTCGATGCCTGTTAAGAACTTCAGTACAACAAACCCTTGTTTCACTATCCTCATCCACTCCTCTCCATCCACTCCAACTATAGGGATGACATATGGGATCCAAGGCCCATTGTAAACAAGAAGCAGAGCCGGCCAAACCCACTTTTCACATCTAAAGCCCACACCAGGGACTGCCACCTCCAAGATATCCTTCAGGCCACGCCTCCATTCAGCTTTTATCAGCTTGGACGCCATGGATTTTACTTTCGCTTTGGATTCCCCAATTTCCAGTAGGACCCCTATAAACATTGATGCAATTTCAGAGTTGACCCGATACTTTGAATCTAGACTCATGAAAGTCTCACCCAGAACATCCTTAATGGCTTCAAGGCAGAACAAGGAGCCCATTTTGAAAACCTTAACAAGTCTCTGGTCTGAAATCGGATCCCTGAAGGCCATTTGGCGCTTACCCACTACCAGCAGCATCGTTGTATCCATCCCTACCTTCTCAGTTCAACCTGTATCTCAACCTGAATCTCAAAGTCACTTCAACCTACTAATATTTGATATATTTTAACATCTTCGTGGGAGTTTTTAATCTCTCTAAATTCAGTCCATCTCATACGAGCCCTTGTACTCCAAGCCCACTGCCACTCATCATCTTCATTGCCCCAAGTTATTTTCCAGCCTCTATCCATCTTGTCATCTCATGCAAGCTTTGGGGGAACGTATCATGATTTCTACAAAATCCTTCCTTCGGTTTGCCTTCATTGACTGCCCATGTCACTTCCACGTCATGCTATCTCTCCCATGTCTTCCTTAAGGAGGCCTCCTATGTCTGAGCATAAAAATTCCCATTCTTCTTTTGAATATTTAATTTACAAATCCTCCCTCATTTCAAAGGCCAAATTTGCCAATTTGTCTGCTATTTTATTTGCCCCTCTAAAAAAATGATTGATTTTGAAATCCCTAAACTTGTCCAACAGCTCCAAAGTTCTCTTCGAAAGGTTATTCAGATTCCAATTCAAGGTTGATTTGTTTTGGATATCATTGATGGTGATCATCAAATCTCCTTCAATTTGAATTCTCCTTACCCCTATTGATAGACCTAGACCTAATTGTAGCCCTAGAGTTAGGGCCATTAATTTTGCTTCATTGTTTGTTTGGGTCCCTACTTTTTTGGCTACTGCTCCAATTAGCTTGCCTTCTTTGTTCCTTAGAATGCATCCTACTGAGGCCAGACCCGGGTTCCCCTTGGCTACCCCATCAAAATTTAATTTGACCCAACCTTCTACAGGTGCTTCCCACTTGTCTTGTGCCCTTCCACCAAATGGCTTAACCCTTGAAACCCCTTGAACGAGGGCTATTTATTATTATTACTATTATTATTAATAAGATTATTATAATTTATATTATTGTTAGTTAAGTCTCTCCTAATTCCTCCTTATCACACTCCCTAGATGCGTGGGGAGTGGGGGAAAGAGCAATCACTCCACATACTCCACTTTCTCCACATATTTTTGCATGGTAAGCCTACGGGAGTGGAAGGGAGATTTATGTGGGTTACACCATTATTATCTACCCTTATCTATTGATGCATAGAGGTTAATAAGGAGCAAGGAAGAAATGACTTTAGAAAGAAGGAGAACACAAGGAAGAGCTTGGAAGCTATGAGAAGTAGGAGACATAGCAAGAGATCAAGGAAAAGACACAACCTATTTGTTATATAGGTAAGTCCTTTACTTTTCATAGAATATGATGAAATCTGCATAGTATGCTTATGTTTGATTAGAACAATATGCAGTAGAAGTAAAGGGAACTATGTTTATTTTCTGTAGTGAGTAATTGATAGTTTCCAATTAGTTTATCCACAACAAAGGTAGAATACATGATCAACTACACATGATTGTATGGAGACCATTTAGATTTTGAGACTATGTTTAGATATAGGGCTAAGTAAGAGATCTATTTGATTTTATTAGGATAGCTAAAGTGACATATATTTAGTAAAGAACTTAAATACTCATGCATAGATAGAGCATATTGATATCCAGTACCATTTTGTTTCAACATGGTAGAATATGGAAGGGTGATCCTAGAGAAAGTGGACCTTTGAAGAATTTTATAGATGCATCAACAAAGTTGGTGACCATAGAGAAGCTTAAGTGGTGCTATGAAACTATGGGCTTCTTGGCCCCTAATAATTAGTTGATAATTTTGGTATTCCCTTTACTCTTGAATGGTATTCAATAAGTGGGAGAATGTGATAAAAGGTGTCTCAACCTTGAATTTTACTGTTTAGAACACTAAAATGTAATTTCTAGGGTATAAAGGTCATTTTTTACCCCAAAATTATTGAAATTGAATTTACTTACCTAAGTGGTTTGTGGTGACATGGACATATTTGAAATATTTAGTTAAAAAGGGGTAAATTAGCTTGTCAAATCAAAATTTATGGCCTCCAAAAGCTAGGAACCCCACACCAAAAATATAAGAGCATCTATGATGCATAAGAGAGTTGTAGGAGGGATTTTACACATGTTGATCAAGAACATTGATAAGCCTATGACATGTCATTATCAATATCATAAAACATTTTTGAGGGGAGTGAATAAGACAAATTGGAGCACCCGAGTTTGGAGGATAACTATGACATGTGATTATAGATTCTCATGATATATGCAAAGAATATGTTGTATTTAGCATCATGGTATTTCTTGAGATGTGGGTGTTGAAATTTGACTAAGGGATTTGATTTCCATGTTTTGGTGGTACTAGCTCATGGTTTTGTGATACCCTTTCATTGTTTCATGTATTGGTTTCTCTATTTATTATGTGCTTGCAAAATAGTTTTTATTCCATGTTTTGTAGGTATTGTTATGCTATTGGTATTACACTAGATTCAAGAGTGTTGGTGTTGTCTCCTATGAAGGATCTATGATTGCATTATATTCTGACTGAAATTGTTATTGATTAATACATTGGTTTAGAATCTGTAGGTTGGGAATTTTTCCAAATGGGTTTTTCCATGATACATTATTCTATTATGTTGAATGATTTTTCTTGTGTTGTCTCTTTCCCATAAATTGTATTTTATTTTCATCTCTCCTCTTAGATTAGTTTAGGAATCATTACCATACCTTACCATCCTTTCAACATTAATAGTAGGATGACTTGTATATGTTGGCAATATGTGTTGTCATTGATGTCAACATAGTATATGGAAATATAAGGACAAACTTGTACAGAGGTAGAGTTAGCATGGTCAAGGCAAACCAGTCTGGGAGAAGAGAAAACTATCTAAGTATGATGAGATGATTAGTTTTGTGTTTGAGAGTGATGTAGAAGTAAATACTCATGTCCTTGCATGTTTCAAGTATCCCTACATGTATATATATCATCAGTTTGGAGTACCACACTTAATGATAAATACCACAAATTTGTCTAAGGCATTCACAGTGCATATCCCAAGGCAGAGTAACATTGTTTTGTTTCACATTTCTCTGCAGAGCAAGATTTGATCTTGTTGCTCTGAAGACAAGTTTATCTAGATATTGAAATGATATATCCACATTTATTAGATCTTCACATATTTAGCATAAAAATTTATGAGGGATAGAGTACCAGTTACTACTTAGATAGGGCAAAGCAAAGATGGAGGCTTAATGGAATGCTCTACATTCCTTCGGAAGACATTATTTTGTCATGTGGTTCTGAGGGCAGACTCAGAAATGTATAAGGCATGCTATGATGAAGTATCAAGTGGTCTGGTGGCCTGCAAAGTTAGCAATCAAGTGACAAAGACAATACAGACTATTCTAGAGCCCAGATACATATGTTTGAGCTTTTACGGAAGATGAAATATATGTAGATCAGCTACAAAAGTTTGTGTAGAGGTCTTAGATGTTTCAATATATTTTAGATTTGATCCACATGCAAATATTCCTTATTTTCCTGTACAATGATGCTATATCTTGAGTTATAAAGTGTCACATGTGGTCCGTAATGCTCTGTTTCCTATAGTTTGTCATGTTTCTTGTTTTGCAGATGTATAGATTGATATGATACTTCAACAGAAAGGTGAATGGACTATGTTGAGATTGTACATTATTGAATTCTTGGTCTACATGAAGTTTTTGGCTTCTCCCTAGTAGTGTGAAGATGAATAGTTAACAATTTTGAGTATTTTGATTCAACAAGTTAAGTCTCAGGTATGTGTGGTAGATCGTGACCTATTGCTTTGACTTTGGAAGATGTGAAGAGATACGTTTTGAATACCTTCATGAAGTCCTGAGGCCTGTAACAAGTTTTCTTATCATATTGTATGTATTGAGGCTGACCTTTGAAGAGTTACATGTTTAATCCAATGATGTTTATGATGTCGACCTAATCAGTGTTTTGAAGTGTTGTGGAGGATATTTATAGAAGATCAGATTCATTTGTGTGATGGTAGATGCGAGTGTGAATATGATATAGCAGAGGGCAAGGTATGAAGTGTGTAGAATCAGTTTGAAGGTATGTTTTGAGTAGAAAAAGAAGACTGCATTATTAGCATAATTCAGATGTTTACTTTACGGTAGTCCATATATCTATCCTTGTAAATCTTAAATGAAGTGAGCAGAATATTTAGGGAGCCATAGCTTCCTTGCGTTTTACCCTAAATCAAAGTTGTAATTGCTATAAGCACAAAATTCGAATAGTAGCTTCCTTGGGTTGCAGCCCAAAAACAAAGTTGTAATATTTTTACAGTGACCATAATATATTGTGAGCTAACACTCACCGTGGTTTTTCCCTATTTTAGGGTTTTCCACATAAAAATTCTGGTGTTCTTATGTTGATTCTTGTGTTGCATGATTTAGTTTTTGTTCTTTAAGTTATTTAGTTTTATCTGCAGATATTTGTTTAAAGTTTTAGTTTGTGTTGATTCACCCCCCTCTTAGCATCTCTTTATGTTTGACAATTGGTATTAGAGCCAAGTACCTTTGAGAGGCCTAACAACTAAGGTAGATCTTGCATTTGAACACATGGAATCTGAAGTTATGGACAATGATGTATTTGTACCAGAACTAGATCTAGAAGCAATGGAACCTGAAGGTTGGGACCTTGATCTAAATGAGTGTGAAGTAGACCTTGAAGGATAACTTAAGTCAACTCTTGATGAACTGGATGAAGCAAGAGAACTAAATATAGAATGTGAATACATGCTTGAGAAAGCAAAGGAGACAATTGGCAAATTAAAGACAAAGGCTAAAGAATCAAAAGAAGAAATTGACAAACTGAAAACTCTAGTAGAAGGAGATAAAGAAGGTGACATAAAGCTCAAGGAGGTAGAAGAAATGATGTCAAATTTGAAGTTCATGGCTGAAAAAGAAAAAAGGATTGAAGATTGTTTAAATATCAATCTCTATGATAAATCAGCTGAACGTTCAAAACTTGAGGAAGAAGTTGTCACTCTAAGGAAAGGACTAGAAAAGGCAAAAGAACAGATTGACAAAGGACTAAAATTGAAAGGAGGATCTGAAATCTTTGATGAGATAATTAACTCTCAAAAGCCTACAAAAGAAAAATCAAGCCTTGGTTTTGAAAAGGGGAAGAGTCCTATGATCATGCTTCTATAAACTTATACGATAATTTCCAATCATAAGGAAAGTCTGAAACAAAGAAGCAAGAGGCCTACACTGAAGATCCTAAGAAGAATGCCTTTAGAAATACAAAAGAAGGTAAATTCACTTATATCTAGAGACAAAGGAAGAATATGAAGAAGAATTTCAGTAAGCCTGCACCTAAACAAATTGCTCCTGTCATGTATCCTCAAGGTTTCCATGGTAATTGTTATGCTTGTAATAAATTTGTTCACAAAGATGCTGATTGTAGAAGTAAGATGAATCAAAATGTTGTAAGGTGTTATACTTGTAATAAGGTCAGTCATAAAGTTGTTGAATGTAGGAGTAGGTTGAATCAGAATTTTATAAGGTGTTATGCTTGCAATAAGATGGCACATAAGGCTAATGAATGCCAAAGTAAAATGTTAAGGATTAATAGGGAAAATGCTCAGCCCTTTCATGGACACTGTTACACTTGTAACAAGTTTGTTCACAAGGTAGCTAATTGCAGATCTAAGGTTAGGAGAAATGGTAATGCTCAGCAATCAAATTTCACCTGTCATAAGTGCAATCAAATAGGGCACTCTTAAAAGAATGTAAGACATGCTCCTCAAAGGAAGGTTGACATTGCTCAACAAAAGAAGGAAATGAGCAAAGTATAGAAGAAGAAGGAAGATTGTTAAGTTTTTGGACCTCTGCCTAGTGCAAATGGATCCTCTGGTAACTAAAAAGATAAGATACTGATTCAGGGGGAGTTACAACTACAAGTTATTTCAAACCCATGAATGAATAAGATGTTGAATTCCTTAGCATTCTAGCTAAATTTTGTATGAACATGGTTAGATGATGAGGTATTCTGGAGCAATTGGTTAATTTCTGAAGGATTGTTGAATGATTATTTGATTCTACATATGAAAAGGGCAAACTAGGATATACTTTCCAGTCAAAAGGATTTAAAGGACAAAGAAAGGATTAGGATTTGAAAAAGGAGAAAGTTCAAAGGAGAATCAAAATTCAAAAAGGAATGACAAGAAGAACAATGTCAAATAGGTCTAGAACTAGAAGATAGAATTTAGAAGGCCTCCTATCAAACAACTTGCTGCACAAAGATCTAAGAATGTAAAACCCTCTGTTTCACACGAGAAGGCTAATCCGGTAAAGAAAAATGTTGATTGGGTTGAAATGAAGGAAATGAACAAGATCTAGAAGAACAAAGAAGAGAATGAGGCATAGAATGAGTCTATGCTAGCTCTCGATGCAGATGTTTCCTCTGGAAACTAGATGAAGAGCTTTGGATCAGGGGGTTTCAATAGAAAAACCTTAAGCCCCCACCAAAGGTATGGTGCTGATGGGTTTAGGACACTGGTACATGTGTAGATAAACACTATTGATCTACTGATGGTATTTCTAGTATGATATTTCATGTTGCAGAGATTTGCGGAGTGATTGAAGGTGACTGTGTCAACATGGTGAGGGTTTGCCAAGTTTTTGACCTAACTTTACTCACTACAATTAATGCATTTTAGGTCTCTGGAAAAGTGTTAATATTTGATTTCACATATTATTAAGTCATTTGTGATCGAACATTTGTAGAGTGAAGAGTAGAGTAAAAGCGATTTGAAGAAATTTCAAGTTGTTGTGCAAAACCCCACTGGCAAAGAAATTCAAAGGTATTTATAATTTCCTACTAAAACCCTAGTTTCAGAAGTGATCAATGATGTTTACCCCTCAAGTGATTGATGTCT
This sequence comes from Cunninghamia lanceolata, assembly GCA_027924645.1. Taxonomy (NCBI): domain Eukaryota; kingdom Viridiplantae; phylum Streptophyta; class Pinopsida; order Cupressales; family Cupressaceae; genus Cunninghamia; species Cunninghamia lanceolata. Next base: position 5,168,211 of record BSBN01000738.1, read on the forward strand.
TGGAATGACCAAGACCTAGGTTTAAGAAGCACCCTTACAAATCCATGGAGACGGATTTGGAAGGCGTGTTTTCAAAAGTTCCTTATGGTGTTATGCATACAGAGGATGTGTGAATCTACATCCACACAAAATTGGATGAATTTCATTACACAAAGATAAAGGAGATTTGGGTTAATGAGCTAATTAGAGATGATTTTGAATTGAAAGCTAAATTTGAGGGTTTGAAAGAGAAGAAGCTAGATGTGTGGAATAACTTTTTGAATTTCTATTAGAAGAATGATTGGATTAAGTATGTGTTGAGACCTATTCATGTCAAGTTTATGTGGTTGGACATGCCACATATGATCAATAAGCAAGCTATCAAGGAATTTACTAGTTTATGTTCTTTAAGACCTATTCCAGCAATGAAGGCTATGAAAAATGAGATGGTTATGAAACTCATTGGTACAAAATTTGACATGTGTGCCCTAATAGTGATGACATAAATGATCCAACAGTGAAGTATGCATCAATGATGATCGGTTACAAGATATATTACACAAACAGAGAGAATTTAGTGTTAGAAACAACTATACACACTACTCACCAGGTGGTGAAAGAGGGTTTGGACATTGATTTATGCGAGCTCTTGAGATAGTAATTGGTAGAGAATCTATAGAAGACCAAAGATTCTTAGTACCCATTCCAGTATGGTACCCTTATCATATGTTTATTGTTTTACATTTTGAGAGAGTTGCCTGGTGTGAAGAATATTGTGTGGGTTTGTAACATTCCTATTGCAATTCAAATCTGTGATCATTTAAGAAGGATTGGAGACCTAGATACTCAAAAATCTATGCTATGGGGTTTCTTCAAGACCTTTCAAGAAAGAATACAAGAGAGGGAGAGGATACTGGAAAAGGTTGTTGAGAAGTACAAGGACATAACCTTTATGGTTACTAGAGATGAATGCATCATGGAAGTAGTGGAAACTAGAACAACTTGAGTTCAAGAAATGGGATATGAAGTAGCAGAAGATGTAATCATAGGACTTGCAGAACTAATGCTAAGTAAACCAACAGATTGAATAGTAGATAGGTTTGGAACATATGAAGAAAAATCCAGTGAAGTGCACCTAAAACAAAAGGAAAAGGAGATAATGAAAAATGTTGAAAAGATGAAAACTAAGTTGTAGGAGAATGTTACACCAAAGAGCCCTACAGAGAAATCCATAGGATATTTGCTTCTACAAAGAGTAATCCTAGCACAAGAAGGTCATCTAGGACCTCTACCCCCTCTCCTACTATTCTGAAATCCTCTAGAACCATGCCTACAAAGAAGATAGTAGCATCTAGTGTCTCAGTACAACAAGAGCCTCCTAAGCGGAGAAGAGTAAAAGAAAAGGCCAAAAGAGAAAAGTATATCAGCTATGACGATGAAGAAGAAGAAGTAGAGGAAGGACCTTAGTTGGTCCAAAACAAGAAGAAGATGTCTCATGCCTCAAGAGAAGAGACAAGTGCAAAGAAAGAAAAAGTCAGCATTGTTGAGACAGATAGTGAAGAAGAAGTTGAGAAGGAAAAGAAAGAAGAAGAATTAATTAAAAGCAAAGGAGAAGGCAAGGGGAAGAAGAAGGACAAATCCCCTTTGGTAAGGGAACACAACCCCTTAAAATTTGATGCATTATTCAATAGTATTTCAAAGTTTGTTCTCTTAGAAGAGACGACAAAAATATACTCTGAGTCCAATAAGGAAGATAAGGCCACCATTGAAGAAGTTATAATCAAGTATATGGTTACATTTGACACTATCCTAGAAAAAATTAAGGATCAATTGTCCAATGATTTCAAAAATGTTTTAATTGCAAGAAGTTATAGAAAAGGATGGAAAGATAAAGGCATTTGCCTTGGAGAAGACTGGCTCCTCATTTTCTGATGAAGATAGAACAAAATTGGCTCAATTGTATAACAAAGAATTCAGAACAAAATAGAGAGTAAGCATTTTAATGAGCAGACACAAAGAGGATATTGAGAGATTGAGTAATGAGACTCTGTAAAATGTAGAAGAACTTGCTAAAGGATTGAGAGTCCCTCTCAACAATGAAGAGCAATTGCAGCATGATAAAATTTTTCCAGAGAGTAATGAGCCTGATAATGCACAACATGTGCATATGTCTAAAGATGAGAATGTGGAAGAAGACATGGTTAAAGATAATGCCGCTTTGGTAGTGGAGAATATTGTTTATGATAAGGAAAACTAAGAAAAGATCCCAAAGAAAACAGAAGCACTAAATACTGAAAGTTTGCCTCATTTGAGATCTACTGAAGAAGAGAAGAAGACTGAGAATAAATCTGGTGATGATGAGAGGAAGGAAGAAGAAAATGTAAAGATTGATGGTGAATCCTCTGGAGATTCATTAAAGAGCTTATTGGACATGTAGTTGTAATTTGAACTAGTAGTATCTGTACAACTGCTATAGCTTCCAATGTAACGAGGACAAGTTGATATTGCAAAGATCTCTCCCATGCAGAAGCTTGAGCTTGATGATGTATTTCATGCCTCTGTATAAAAGGAGATACTATCAACACACCAAAAGAGCACAAAATTGATAGAAGAAGTAGTTAAAGTGTTGAAAGAAGGCATCCCCAAAGAAACCATTTATGATTCTTTATCTGGTGTGGAAAACTTTATTCTTCTATTAGATTTTCAAAGATTATTCTTCTGCTCTAGAAGAAAAATGAGAAAAGGAAATGAAAAAGAAGGTCTATGATAGTAGATTAACTGAAATATCTAACAAGTGCAGTTTTGCACATGGGAAACTGCAAGAAAAACTAAGAGATGTATAGAAATGCTTAGAAGAAGCTAAAGTTTTGTTTAAAATAGCCTAATTCTACAAAGAGCATTAAGGACCAAATGGACTCAATAGAATCACAAATTTCTCAGGCCTCTAGTATCTATGATACAATCAGTGATGCATATGGTACAACAAGGATAGCAATTGAGAATATGCATGGACAATTTTTCCAGCTGCAAGAACAAAAAGAAAAGATCATTATTATACAATATTGTTAGCTTAGAGAATTGGTAAGTATAAGGCTTACCTCCTTGACTGGTGTATTAGCAAGTGTAGAAAAGATGGCACAGAAGGATCTGGTAACCATTTCTCTGGATGAAGGAGAAGATCTCCTTGCTAAGATTGAGAGCCAGAGCAGTTTACTTGCCTTCACTAAGAAGGACTGGGAAGTTGGGAAGAAGGATTAGGAGGTGTACCTTGCAAAATTAAAAAGTGTATTACAAGGATATTTTGTACTCTTCTAGTTGAAAATGTAGGTTTATGTTTTACTTATGCAATTTTGATTTCTTTGTACATATGTAGAAGTATTAGGAAGTGTTGTAGTACATTTTTGGCCAGTTTTGTTGGATAACATTGATAGAGGGGTCTCCCTAATATAAATTATTGAAGAAGTATTAAGTATAGGAGTGAAGCAGAAAGGGGGAGTAGTTAGAATAGTTGAAGTAATTTTCATCTAAATGCTTGACATTGAGAGCTCTTTGTCCTTGTTGTCAAATAGGGAGAGAGAAATATATATCTAAGGGGGAGTATACGTTTCCATCAATGACAAAGGGGCAGGTGTAAAAAGTTGGGGGCCCAAAAAGTGGCCAACTTTTTTTAAAAATGAAAGGAAGCTAGGTGTGTGGAAATCACTTCATACACTAATCTAATGAGGGGAGGAGAGTGAAAATTCAATTTAATCTTTATAGTTATAGCTATATTAACCCACTAACAGAGATATTGTAGCAAACACATCACAAGAATGTAAGACAGAAGAAGAGAGAGACAAGAAATATGTGGGGAAAACCCTTACGGGTGAAAAACCCCACACTCCAAAACATAGCTCAAATGTATTCCATAAAAAATGAAGGTTACAATATAGTCACAGAGCCAATGCTCTTGTAGGAGTCTTCGACACTCATATCTGGAGATGATCTAGCAGCATAACAATACCTGTCAATCACATAATGCATCACCTCTCCAAAGCACCTATTTATAAAGAACATACAACGCAAAAATGGATCCACATTGAGATGGGCATCCAACATGGCCTCATGGCCTAAAACCCATGCCTATGGACACTTGTCAAGTCACCCCATCCCAAAGAGGTCACCTATTCCTAAAATAGGTAATGACAGATGCTCTTACGACTCTGACAACCGTCATAGAATCTGTCATAGCTGTCATAACTTACAGCTATAAGAGAATCTATCATACACAGGCTATAAATAGCATATTCTCTTACAAAATTTTATAACCCACCTTGGGGTACCCAAAGATGCCTTTTTCAAAGATGCTTCTCGACACAAGTACATACCTGTCATAAGATCTTCTATTTCTGACTCTTACATGTCATAACTTTGTCATAGGAATCCGTCATGACCATTTTAGTCAATATTCCCTTACACACATTCCAAGATGTTGACACATGGAAAAATATTCCTACCACTAAGTGGGACACCTATCTCCTCATGTGAAGACAAATTTACATGTGGTCATATGCCATGTAGGATGACACATCACTGTGCCAACTCCCACAAGATGACAACATAGGATTTGCATCCTAATTATACAATAGGCAATAAATAAATACAATGAAATAATACAAGGAATTACCAAGGTTGAGACACCTTAATTCCCAACATTCTCCCACTTCTCGAACACCTTGTAAGAGCCAATAGAAATAATAGGATTTAACTGCTATAGGCCGAGAGGCCCATAGACTCTGAACACCATCTAAACTTCTCTATGCCCACTGGCTTCGTCAATGCATCTGTAACATTCTTCAAAGTATCTACCTTCTCAAAATTGACCTTCCCATCCTCTACCATGTCTTGCACAAAGTGAAACTGTACATCAATATGCTTTGTTCTGACTGTCACAACAAATCGTAATTTGTCCTGCATCAACACCAATATATAAAACTCAATCTCTTAAACCAAATGGCTTCCTTGCAAGCATGATTTTCTGCCATGTACTTAGCTTTTGTCATGGACAAAGGAATCACAGGTTGCCACTTACTCATCTAACTAATTTCACCACCAAACATAGTGAACACATAGGCACTGGTGGATCTCTTGCTGTCAATGTCGCCTGCCTAATCAAAATATGCAAATCCATGAATACAAACTCAATGTGGAGGTCCTGTAACATTACCATGATAGCATATGGAATACTCGAAAGTACCCCTCAAGAATCTCAACACTCGCTTAACTGCATCCCAATGTACCTGTCCAGGATTAGCCATAAATTGACTAAGGACTCCCACTGCTTGGGCAATGTCTGGTCTTGTACAGACCATAGCATACATCAAACTACCAACATCACTAGCATAAGGTACTCTGCTCATGTCCTCCACCTCACTAGGAGATTTTGGACAATCATTAGCAAACAACTTTGTCCCTAAAGAAATAGGAACACACAATGGTCTAGAATCTACCATGCTGAACCTATCCAACACGGTCTTCACATACTTGCTCTGGCTTAACCAAAGTTTTCTATTAACTCTGTCTCTTATGATTTCCATTCCCATAATGTACCTTGCTGGCCCAAGATTTTTCATCTCAAACTATGCTGACAACTAAGACTTCAAATAAAAAATCATATTCTTACCATTCCCAATCAACAACATATTGTCAACATACAATGCAATAATGAGAATGCGATCATTGTCAAATTTGTAATACACACAATGATCTAATTTCAATCTCAGATATCCAATTGACAATACAAAGGCATCAAACTTCAAGTACCACATCTTAGGAGACTGCTCCAAATGATACAAAGACTTCTTTAACTTGCAAACTAAATTTTCTTTACCTTTCTCTATGTAATGCTCTGGTTGTGACATGTAAATCTCTTCCTCCAAATCACCATGAAGGAATGTTGTCTTCACATCCATATGTTCTACATCTAAGTCATAAATAGTTGCAAGAGATAACAAGAATCGAATGGATGTCATCTTTGCAACGGGAGAGAAAATTTCATGATAATCAATTCCCTCCACTTGTGAATTACCCTTCACAACCAATCTAGCCTTGTAGTTTTCATAATTTCTTCTTGAACACCCGTTTGCATCCAACGGGGGTCCATCCTTTAGGTAAAGGTATCAAGTCCCATGTTTTATTCTTCTCCAAAGAATCCATCTTATCTTCTATGGCCTCCTTCCAGGAACCTGCATCTTTCATGCCCATAGCCTCTTTCATAGTTCTAGGCTCATCAGTGTTAGTAAGTAAAGCAAAAGGACAACTAGAATCAAGTAATGAATAACCAAACCTATCAGGCTACTTTCTTGTTCGTGTAAACCTCCTCAATGGCTGAGGTTGAGGTTCTACTTCTTCTTCTGAGCTTTTAGAGCTGCTAGAGCTCTCCTCATCATTAGGTCTCATAGGGTCTATCGGTTTAGTCTTCTCACAGGTAGAAGGAAACTGAACCACATCTTCTTTCTTTTTTGTCTGTTCTGGTTGTAGAATAATGGAAGAAGGTGTTAGCTCTCTGAAGATAACACTTCTTCTATACAACACTTTTTCAGCCACAGGATCCCAAATCTTGTATCCTTTCACACTGACACCATAGCCAATGAAAATATATTTAACAGCCTTGTTCTCTAATTTAGACCATTTCTCCCTAGGCACATGTGCATATGCCTCACAACTCAAAACATGAAGATGCCTAACTAAAGGCTTCTTACCAGACCACACCTCCATAGGTGTATTACCAACAAGAGCTGATGTAGGAGACCTATTTACCAAGTAGCAAGCAGTGGAAACAACTTTAGCCCAAAACTTTTGTTCGAGGCTTGCTCCACTAAGCATACTCCTAGCCTTCTCCATTAGTGTCTTGTTCATCCTCTCTGCAACTCCATTTTTTTGTGGGGTATATGGATTTATCTTATGTCTTTCAATCTCTTGCTCTTTATAGATCTTATCGAACTCTACCGAACAAAACTCACCACTGTTATCAGTTCTCAAACACTTAATCTTTTTACTAGTCTAATTTTCAGCAAAGGCTTTAAACTCCTTAAACTAACTAAAGACTTTAGTCTTGCTTCTGATAAAATAAACCCATGTCCTTTTACTGTAATCATCTATGAAAGATACAAAATATATAGATCTTGAAATCGAAGGAACATTAATAGGACCAAACACATCAGAATGAATAATATTCAATACACCAGAAGACTTGTGAGAACTAGAGTAAAACTGAACACAGTTTTTCTTTCCATATACACAATGTTCGCAAAAGTTGAACTCGAGATTACAATCATTTAACCCCTCAATGAGGTTTTTTATTTTTTAGGGTTCTAAGACCCCTCTCACCAATGTGGCCATATCTTAAATGCTATAACATAGTCCTTTTAGTAGGAAGCTTAACTTCCAAAGCATGTCCACTACCATCAGAATGTGTTACAACATATTTTTTCACTGCTCGTTCAGATGGTGGGGATGAAGTGACTGCAACTCTTTTCTTCGAGTCAGAAGAACTATTGCACTATGAAGTGCATGCCTCCAGCTGAAACATAGTACCCTTCGCAAGCACCATAGATCCTCTAGTCATCTTGCATCCATCCTTCCAAAAGATAGCCTGCACACCTACATCATTCAACATACTTATAGAAAGTAGGTTCTGTGCTAGGCCTAGGATGTGCATAACCCCAGTGATCCCCTTCACTCATCCATTAGGGAATTAGATTGAAACTCTTCCACAACCAACAATCTTTAGATGAGAATCATCACCCAGGTACACTCTTCCACCATCAAACTCTTCATACTTCATGAGCTAGCTTCAATGTGAGGTCATGTGGAATGATGCACTAGAATCGATCAACCACACATCATCAGATGCATGGGTGGCTACGGTTGTGATGAAAGCATCACCATCATCTTGTGACTTGTCAAAATCTAAATTTGGGACAGTCTTCTTTTTCTTTTTCTTTTCTTCTTTGCATTCCTTTTAGAAATGCCTAGATTTGCCACAGTTCCAACAGAGAGCCTTGGACTTTCCAGAAGATTTGGATCTACCCTTTTCACCTTTCTTGTCCTTCTTTTTCCCTTTGTCTTTGGGTCTTCCATGAACCACAAGAGCCTCTTTGGCCGACTCAGATTTCTTTCTCCGCATTTCTTCAGATAATAGTGAAGACACCACATCTTCCACCTTGAAGGTGGTAGTGGTGCTTCCGATGGCCATGAGAATATGATCCCATGAATCTGGTAAAGAACAAAGCAGGGTCATACATCGATCCTCATCCATTTTCACACCCACAAATGTCAACTGTGCAATGATCATGTTGAAATCATTCATATGGTCCACAACAGATCCTCCATCTTCCATCTTCAGAGAAAATAACTTCTTTTTTAGAAAAAGCTTGCTCACCAAGGACTTGGCCTGATAAACATCACCCAACTTCTTCCAAAGGTTTTTCATGTTCTTCTCCTCATGGACATTCAATAGGACAAAATTGGCTAGACAGAGTCTTATGAGACCCTTAGCCTTTTGATCTTTGAGGTCCCAATAAGCTTGTGACATTGTTGTAGGTTTTACGCTAGATACAGTTTCCTATAGGTCACAATCAACAAGTAGGTCTTCCATCTTAAATTTCCACAACTCGAAATTAGTGCCATTAAATTTCTCCACCTCTAATCTTTCAGATGTGGTTGTCATCTCCTTCCTGCAATAAGATATAGAATACTCTGCACAAACTCCCACTCAACTTAATATTAGCTCAAAAAAGCCCTACCCAGCAGCTAGAACCAAAACTGGCCAGGCTCTGCTACCAACTGAAAGGAAGCTAGGTGTGTAGAAATCACTTTGTACACTAATCTAATAAGGGGAGGAGAGTGCAAATTCAATTTAATCTTTACAATTATAGCTATGTTAACCCACTAACAAAGATATTGCAGCAAACACATACACAAGAATGTAAGATAGAAGAAGAGAAAGACAAGATATACATGGGGAAAACCCTTATGGGTGAAAAACCCCACACTCCAAAACATAGCTCAAATGTATTCTGTAAACAATAAGAGTTACAATATAGTCATAGAGCCAATGCTCTTGCAGGAGTCTTCGACACTCTTATATGGAGATGATCCGGTAGCATAACAGTACCTGTCAATCACATAGTGCATCACCTCTCCAAAGCACCTATTTATAAAGAACATACAAGGCAAAAATGGTTCCACATTGAGATGAACGTACAACATGGCCTCATGGCCCAAAATCCATGCCTATGGACACTTGTCCAACACTATAGGATGTTTCTAACACTTGTCAAGTCACCCCATTCCAAAGAGGTCACCTATTCCCAAAATGGGTAATGACAGATGCTCCTACGACTCTTACAACCGTCAGAATCTATCATAGCTGTCATAACTTACAGCTGTAAGAGAATCTATCATACATAGGCTATAAATAGCATATTCTCTTACAACATGTCATAACCCACCTTGGGGAGCCCAAAGATGCCTTTTTCAAATATGCTTCTCGACACATGTCCATACATGTAATAGGATCTTCTATCTGACTGTTACATGTCATAACTTTGTCATAGGAATCTATCATGACTGTTTCAGTCTATATTCCCTTGCACACATTCCAAGATGCTGATACATGGTAAAATATTCTTACCACTAAGTGGGATGCCTATCTCCTCATGTGAGGACAAATTTACATGTGGTCATATGCCATGTAGGATGACACATCACTGTGCTAACTCCCACAAGATGACAACATAGGATTTGCATCCTAATTATACAATAGGCAATAAATAAATACAATGAAATAATACAAGGAATTACCAAGGTTGAGACACCTTAATTTCCAACAAAAAAAAATTTAAGCCATAATGCGAGTGCATTATGCTCTGTTATTTAAAAAAAACCTTTGTTTCATTTCATTGTTTCACTACATTTCATAGCAAACCCATGGCTTGGAGATAAAGGAGAGCATGCTCACGTTATCAAAGGGCATATCATCAACAATTTGTTGCCAATTCATCATCAAAATGCCACCACAATGTTGGGGAGGCCGAAGGAGTAAGATCTATTTGCTTTCTTGTGTGAATTTGTTACTAAATAGGTAGGTTTAAACAGTTTTCTGATGTAAATTTATTTAATTTACAGGAATTGATAATGCACCTCCTCCTCCTGAAAATCCACAAAATCCTCCATTACCTGAACAAAAAATACCTGCTAAAGAACAACCCCAACAAAAAGCACCTCCATTCATTCCTCAATATGCCCCTAGAACATAAGAAAATATAATGGGGCAAATTGAAAACAATAAAAAACAAATTAAGGACATAATTGGAAGGTTGAAAGAACCTGTGACTTCAACCTTGCATAGATCCATGCTTGCTTAATCTCTTGAATCTGTGTTATCAAATGTAGATTTAATTAGCAAGCAAATCTCTAGTTGGTCAGAAAAAGAAGAGAGAATTTAGAGAGTTCTATGCAGACAAGTTGTCCTATGAACAAGTTAAAAATGAACAAATTACAAAATTGGACTTGTGTTCTATTTTCATAGACCCACAAACAAATCAACCTCTACCCCTTACATGCAAGAGGTTCCCTATCCATTGGTGCAACAACCAAGTGATAAGGGATAATTTTGGGTAGAGGTGGTTTATGGTTTTTGACCATCCTCCGTGCAACAATAATGAGGTCCTGCAAATTTTTTTGAGGAAACTCTACTACGAATTTGTCAAAAATAAAGTGCCAAACTATTTTATAAGAAGGAGTTCTAGGGTAGAGGTGGGGGGTCAGTACAAGATAGACCAGGGGCATGTGTTGACTCATAGTGGCCAGCAAGATGAGCACTAGCAAGATGAGCACTCGCTAGACCATCCCATGAGCACGTGTCTATCCCTTCCATTCTGAAGTAGAGTGTCGAGGTTGAGACACTTCAGTCCATTAGTGCTTTGACCCAAAGCATCATAGAGCATGTCAGTCCTATAGCACAGGATGGGCTGGGGGAGAGTTCAAGTAGGGTCCCACCCCATACTTGTCAAGCTTGCGAGTTAGCCTGTGGTTATGACCCCACGGATAGTAAGGATGCAGGTGTGCAGGCTACATTTGCAGCTAAGTAGATGGTGATGAAATATGCCCTCCTGAGTGAGACTTTCAACTTTGATACTTAGGTAAATCTTAACAAGTTCATTGAATTGAATTTATTAAATTTTATTTTTGAAATGCAAGATTAACTAATTTAGTTTGATGATTTTAATGAAATTTCAGGGTCATAGCATTGATGTAGTTTTCAACGATTCTCCACCTGCATATTACACTACGACATCTACTGCTAGGGTATGTAACTAGTAAACAATTATAAATATTACATGTGAATAGAATTGTTATATGAATGGTATTCTAATATATAATTTTAGATGTTGAATAGGTTCATCTTGGAGATTTCATGGTAACACCTGCTAGTAGTGGTGGAGTTCAAAGATTCACTCAAGTAATAGAATAAATAGTTTAACTAATGAATTGTACTTACTAGATTTTTGTATTTTATATTCATATCATTAATTACATTGCATTGCACATCTTTCAAACTCAAAGAATTACTAGACATTGCATAACTAATAACTAGATGTTGATAGATGACAAAATTTTAATTACAATATAGTTATTTTAAAAAATGCCTCAAAGAAATGTGGTCTCATGGAATGCCATGACAAGAAGATGGAAATGATACCATTGATGCCTCTAAACTTATGATAGTCCTAGTGTTGATTTATTTGTGATAGTCTTCTAGGGTAGTCTACATGGTATTTTGCATACTAATTCAACTATCAAGACTGTTCTTGTGATGAGAGGACCATGAGTTAGGTGTATGAACAATCCCTAAACAATAAATGATAATAATCTAGGAAAACATGAGGTCAAACTAATGTATAACCATTTTTATGATAGTCCTATTTGTGATAGTCTTATGTAACATTTGCATGGCAGCACCTTTAAAGTTTGCACAAAGATAGCTTCTTCAATTCAATGATAGGGCCTTGGACCATTTTCTATGCTATGACTGCTATAACTAATTAGTAACATGACTGTCACAAGGTGGTTGCATAACTCTTTTGTATAATAGTCCTTTTGTAAAAGGAATGATGTGTGTTCTTGTTGAATGGCAAATCCTCTTCCATTGTCATAGAAACAAACATGCATGTTAGGACTTATTTGGAAAATTCTCAAGCATTGGATCACTAATCAATCCCATGAAGATACTAAAAACCCCATGATGATAATCCCCTAGATCTATAGCATATGATTTTCAATTTGAAAACATGACTGTGCTATTTATAACAGTCTTAAATAACTGATCAACATTGATAAATGACAATTTCAAAGGCTTATAACCACGTTTGCACTGATGACCACACTTTGTAACTTTAATAACATCAAGACAATCCTTTAAAACTTGCCTAGCAACCTAAAATATGACCCTAGCATAATATGGACAGTCACTAATGACTGTACTATTGGGTATAACAGTCATATGGTAACCAATTTTCCATATGGAAGACTTGAAGGAAAATCTTCTTAGTAGTTGTATAGTCCATCATGTATGTGGCATGTTTGCATTCTTGGATGATAGATTGGTACTTCATTACACTAACAAGATTTTTAGGACAGCCTAATAACTTCAACCAAATGCTCTAATCCATATTCCATATAGACAATACTCAAATTTACACCACCTTGACAGTCACACACATGCATATGACAACATTTTCAAAATGGATAATAATCTCAAACTATACCCTAGTGTTTCAACATGGAATCTTCTATATTTGAATAGCAAAATAATAAACCCTAGGATTCTATCATGATGACAACATCCATAACCCACTTGATTGTCATGGCATCCCTCACTACTATTACTAATGTAATTTCTCATGAACATGACAGTCCTTGATTGTTACAATAGTAAGCACCCTTGAAGCCTTCATGCAACTTATAAAAATTGTGTTAAAATGACTAGATTATGATTGTACAAGAATGCATGACGAAGTTGGCTAAGGAGATTTGTTGTCATTTATGAGCTATGATTGTCATAATCATTGTAGGCATTGTCATAAAGGGAGTTGTGTAGGATGAAATTTTTTTGGGACAAACTTAGGGCTGTTATAGGCAATAAATGTTTGGATATAGTCAAAACAAAGACATTCTAAGATGTAAAGAGGTGTTACTGGAATCTTGAATCATGAGCCTAATATATTCTAACAATGTTGTTTTATTTTCAGATGATACAGGCTGTGGAGACACCTCCCGAAGTTTACAGGAAAATGGAGCATGGTGTGTCCTCTACGATTCATAGCTCCATGCCTTTGACGGGGGTATGAGACATATTAGTAAATTTCAAATTACATTAATTGTTATAATTGTTTATTTTTGAAAAATCAAATGATTATTGACTTGAAGTTTAATTTCTATCTGGATGGTTTCTATAGGACATGACATTGCCACAACCTAATCCTGGTACTAAGGCAAATGAGGAGATAGATTTTTGGATAGCGGTAAGTGATTATTTTGTTAAATGTATCATTTTTATAATGTAGTTTCTATATATTAATGTATATATTTTTTTATTGTAATAGCTACAGATCCATGAACAACTAAATAGGAGGAGTGGTCCTCAGGTTCATAGTAGCCCACCCTCATACGCGTCTCCATTCCCTCAAAGTTCAAAGACTGCCCATGATCTATTCTCTTCACCAGACAGAGGGGAATGCCCTTTTATTGTGTTCCTTTGTTGTATGCCTATATGGCATTTGTGGACATATACTTTGTATTGCATATAGTTGACATTGTATTCCTATATGGCATTCTTGTAAGCCTGTAGGCTATTTTGTATATATGTTATACTTATATCGACAAATATTGATGTATGCCTATATAGATATTTGGTTAATACAAATCATTTTTGTTGATCATTATGTAACATGGATAGGTGCAGTGTAGATCATTTTTGTATGCCTCTAGGTTTCAAAGTTTAATTTCTAAAGAATCCATCCCAATTGATGATAAGAGAATTTGAGTTTTGGGTTGAAAGTTTGTCTCTCAAAACTATACATGGCCAAGAAAATAGAGAAAGGAAGATTGATAAAATGGATAAATGGAAAGCAAGTTTTTTTGTTCACATCATGATCTACATGCTATTGCACAAGATTGCATGTTAGCCTTAGTCACTCAAATAGTGATGTACAACCTCATGCATAAGTCCTTGCATCATGTGCCACCTAAACAATGCCACTTGATCCAACACAAAGTTCATGGTTCCTTGCACCATGCATAATTCACATAGTGATAGGAATCATTTTGTGTAACTCAAAAGACACCCTATAAATCTTACACAACCCTTTAGATCATGTGCCATTTGCACAACACTAAGGATCATGTCTCATAGTTTCACAAACAACTCTATCTAATTTTGCAAGTGACCAGGGGGATATTGCAATTCCCTATGTTCCAAAAGGATGTTCTTATGGTTGCTCCTTGGTATCCTGATCCATATTCTTTATGAGTTGCTCAATTGAAAATATTTCTTATTTCCTTGTTATTATACCATATTGCGATGCAAAGAGTATGTTTGTTGTCTTGAATAAGATAGTCAATATCATATGCTTATGAGCACCTGATGACCATTGTAGTTATTAAATGTAATTCCTCTTGCATATAAGGCGAGGTTATGAGAGTACATTTAGTCTTACCTAATTTGAGTATGTAATGTAACATTGGGGCTATAGGCTTCCATAAGTCATTAGCAATCCCTTTGACAATGTGGTTAATATTATAAATGTATACTTTGTATCTCACCATGTTAATATGTATCATGTCATCACATTTACCAATTTGACTCTAATTCCATAAAGCAATTCCCTACCCAAAAACTTGTTAAGCTTGAAAGCCTTGTTATGACACTGTATTGATCTCGCATAAGGTTGCATACCACTACCCCAACTCTTTGCAAGATTGCTATGAAATACGATAAGAAAGATAGGTACAGTGTAGATCCTTACATAATGACAATGTAGATCATTACATAATGACAGAGTCATGAAATGTAGAGTTTCAAATATCACAGAAGTCTAAGTTCAAGCCTAATAACATAGTGACCTAAAGGTGGAAAAAGATGAGGGTTGAACAAAATGGATATGGCAACATGAAGATGATATTAAGGTTTAGGAGAGTAGCCTAATAGAGGTTTATTTCAAGCCTAATAGGGGTCTAAGATTGCAGTGATGGAACAATGCATTGAAGGACTAAAACAAACCCTACAAAGATAGTACTAGATAACATTTAGTCAAGGTGAACCAAGATAAAAGAACAAGCAGTTCATATATGACTGTGTTGACTACTAGAACAAGTATGTTAACAGCCATAAGATGCATGTTGACATGTGAAGACTATAACATTTATAGCAAAGGAAATGTGTGAGGATATCACTGGTACAATGTAGCTCGAACTATTTTGGCATGTTTGGGTACAAACTAGGACCATGCCTAGCCTAAACCTACCCATCCGGCCACATTGGAACTATCATTTTGGTCACATTAGGAGTAGGATGAAAGTTACACCCTTTTGCAACTTTACACTGCATTCATCTGACCATTTTTGGGGCAACAAAAAAACTTTCATCATGGGCAAAGACCTCAGAGATATAAAAATCTGAGAGAGGTTATTGTAGAGAGACCCTATGTGATCCTATAGCCTCAGATGGAATGTTTCTCAGTGACATGGTTTCTGAGTAATAGCTCATCAAAGATTGCTACCTTTTTGCACTTTGGACTCTTCAGGGATATCACTGGTACAATGTAGCTCAAACTATTTCAGCATGTTTAGGTGCAAAACAATACCATGCTTAGCCTAAACATACCCATCCAGACTCATTGGAACTATCAGTTTGGTCACATCAAGAGTAGGATGAAAGTTACTCCCATTTGCAACTTTACACTACCTCCTTCTGATGATTTTTGGGGCAGTAGAAAACCTTTCACCACGGGCAAACGCCTCAGAGATATTAAAAACTGAGAGAGGTTATTGTAGAGGGATTCTACGCGATTACGTTACCTTAGATATAATGTTTCTAAGTGTCATGGTTTTTGAGTAACAACTCATCAAAAATCGCTTCCTTTTTGCACTTTGGACTCTTCAGGGATATCACCAGTACAATGTAGCTCGAACTGTTTCGAAATGTTTGGGTGTAAAAAGAGACCATGCCTATGAGAGGAACCTCCTACAACAATATAATAAAAAATGTATGAAATAACAAAAATAGCAGAACACAGGGAATTTATTGATCGTAGGCCACTTCGAGGGGCAACCTCCTTTGAGAAAGCTCAATACAATAAACGTGTGGATGCCTTCAGTGGCCTCAATAGGTACTTATATACTAAGTCTAATCTAAACAACTATTACTTCCCATGAATGCAGGATAATACAATATACTCATGGGATGACTTACAAAGTATATGCATCCAACAACAATATACTGACAAAGTAAAGAGAATTGCTAAACACGGGTTCCTAACATCCCCTCCCTCTTAGAAAAGCTTTATCCTCAAAGATTAAGATGTGGAAATTGTTGTTGAATCTGAAGGAGTGATTCCCATGTAGCATCCTTTGGTTGCATTCCATGCCATTGAACTAATACCTCTGTGATGGATCGAGAGTGAAGCTGACGAGTGCACCTGTTGAGGATTGCCTTTGGATACAAATGATGGATCCTTTGTTATCCAGTTCTGGTAAAACAGTTTGTGCTCTGATGTTGGTGCCAAGAACTTTCTTTAGACAAGAGACATGAAATACTGGATGAACGTGAGAAGGAGGAAGCTCCAACTTATAAGCAACTGACCCAATCTTCTGAAAACCTTATATGGCCCATAGAACTTTAGAGCCAGCTTATGACGGCCTTTGAGTTTCAGGGAGGATTGCTTGTATGGCTATAGATAAAGAAAAACTATATCACCTACTTGAAAAGTGGACTTAGAAAGGTGCTGATGGACTTGTTGTTTCATTCGATTTCTTGCCATGTGAAGATTGTCCTGCAAAATGCGAAGAATCTGATCTCAAGTTCGAAGAATCATGTCAACTGCCTAAACTGGTGAACTGCTGGGGGTGTATGGAGCACTAGCGATGCCTAACCATAGACTGCTTCATATGGAGTCATTTTAGATGCGGTGTGGTAGGAGGTATTATACCACCATTCAATGAGAGGGAGCCACTTTGCCCACTGATGCTCTTGTTCTAAGGTAAAACAACAAAGATAAGTTTCCAAACATTTGTTGATAAGTTCAGTCTGACCATTTGTTTGTGGGTGATAGCCTAAACTCGTCTTTAGTTTGGTGCCAGTGTGGTGAAATAGTTCTATTAAAAAATGATTGGTGAAAGTTGCATCATAATCTGAGACAATGGAAGAAGGGATTCCATGAAGATGGAGGATCTGGACCATGAAAATCTATACGACTGAGGAGGTGGTATAGGGATGGTTGAGGGCACAAAAATGACTATATTTTGGAGAGGCGATCAACCACAACCAAGATCACTATCTTCCCTCTAGATTTAGGGAGCCCCTCAATGAAATCCATAGAAATGTCTATCCAAATCTGTGTAGGGATGGGCAAGGGTTTGAGAAATCTAGGAAGGAGTGTCATTTTACACTTGTTGCACTGGCAGGTATCAGATTCAGCCACCATCTATTGAATTGCCCTTTTCATTCCTTTCGAAAAGAATTTACGCCATGCCCGCTCATAAGTTTTAAGGAACCCAAAGTGCCCTACCAATGGAGAAGCATGAAGTTCATAGAAGACAGCTTATTGAAGATCTGCGCTCTAGGGAAGAACCAGATGACCCTTGTATCTCAGAGAAGCACCATCCCAAGAGTAATGCGGTACAGCAGAAGAGTTATTGGCCAACTGTTGGATGATTTGGCATAATGAAGAGTCATTGACATAGCCCTGCTGGACAGATTCCAACCAATTTGGAATAGGCATAGAAATAGCTGAAAGAGAAGCTTGGTCATCAAATGTGCGAGAAAGAGCATCCACCACAATATTGTTCTTACCCTTCTTGTAAGTGATCTCATAGTCATAACCCATGAGTTTGCTAACCCATTTCTGTTGTGCTGGGGAGTAGACCCATTGTTCCAGAAAATATTTCAGACTCTGGTGATTAGTCTTGATGCAGAAATGATTCCCTAATAGGTATGGCTGCCACTTCTATACTGCATGCAAAATAGCCATCATTTCCTTCTCACATGTAGAGAGTACTAAATTCTTACCTAAAGGGCTTTGCTGGTGAATGCAATGGGATGTTCATCTTGAAGGAGAACAGTACCAAGTCCATTGCCGCAAGCATCACTCTCACTAGTGAAGGTCTTAGAAAAATCTGACATAGCTAGAATAGGTGTAGTACACATAGCTTGTTTCAATTTTTCAAATGCACACTCAGCAACATGTGTCAATGTAAAAGCATCCTTTTTCAATAGAGTTGTTAATGGAGCTGCAATCTTCCCGTAATCCTTGACAAACTTGCAGTAGTAGCCAGTCAGTCCCAAAAAACCATGGAGGCTCTTGAGTGTCTGAGGATGCAGCCAATTTTTCATGGCATCTATTTTGGCAGGATCCACTCGAACCCCTTGGGCTGAAACAATATGCCTGATATACTCCACTTCCTCCTGCCCAAAAACACATTCAAACTATTTTGTACAGAGATGATGATTAGAGAGAAATTGCAGTACAAGATCCAGATGCTGGAGATGCTCAGCCCATGTTTTACTATAGATGCGGATATCATCAAAGAAGACCAGAATGAATTTTTGCAAGTAGGGCCAGAATATTTTATTCATCAATACCTGGAATGTGGAAGGAGCATCAGTGAGGACAAAGGGCATGCCCAAAAACTCATAGTAGCCATCATGCGTGTGGAAAGCTGTTTTAGGGATATCATCATCATGAACCCAAATTTGGTGATACCCAGAATGAAGATCCAACTTGGAGAAAAAATGAGCACCATGAAGCTCATCAACAACAGGAATCAGAAACTTATCCTTGATTGTGATGTGATTAAGTGCTCAGAAGTCAATGCAGAGGCACCATGACCCATCTTTTTTCCAGACAAGAACTGGTGAAGAAAAGGAACTGGTACTAGGGCGAATAATACCTTGCTTCAATAAGTCCCAAATGAGCATCTCAATCTCTGTCTTTTGGTGAAATGGGTAGCGGTAGGGCCTGATGTTGGGAGGAACACTTCCAGGAAGGAGCTAAATACAATGGTCCTCTAGTCATGAAGGTGGCAATCCCACTAGTTCAGCAAAGACACATGCATATCTATCCAAAATTCATTATAGATCTGAAAGAGTAGTGGAGACCGCAGATGGTTGCATCTGAATGGAATGGAGCTGAGTGATGACACCATGTGAATTCTTCTTAAGGAGCTTTTCCATGCAATGTGAACTGATGATGCTGAGAGACCCTAGTTGTAAGCCCTTCAATGTGTGTTTTTTCCCATTATTTGAAAACTGCATCCAAAGTTTAGCAAAATCCCATAAGATGGGTCCAAGTGTGCGTAACCATTGAGCGCCCAAAACCACATCACATCTGCCTAAGGGAAAGGAAAACATGTCAGAGCGCAGGTTATAATCTCCAATAGAGATATGCACATTGCGACACTTCCCTTTGCAAGGTAATGTGCCCCCATTGGCAATCATGACTTCAAAGATGGAGCAAGGATGGATAAAAAAATCATCCTATTTGGCGATCCGAGGGTCAATGAAGTTATGAGTGCTACCAGAATCAATGAGTATTGTAAGAGGGAGCTTCTTGAAGCAACCCTTGACACACATGGTTTGTGGGGTGGTGACTCCTGCTAAAGCATGGAGAGAGATCTCTAGGTGGTCTTCCTAAGGAGGGTCAGCAGGCGGCTACTGAATGTGAACCTGATCATCTACTGTATCCTGAGCATCTTCATAAACTCTGGTTGCAGGCAGAGAATCCACATCCAAGAGATAGAGCTTTTGCTCAACACATCTATGTTCCCCGAGTGAATTTCTCATCACAATTATAACAAAGCCCTTTTTCTCTATGTGCCCTCATCTCTGCTTCAGACAAATGCTTGATAGGAGTTGTTCTAGGAGCTAGCGTGATTGGAGGTCTTTGGGAAACCATATTTCTGAATGGAACAAAAGTGGATTTGGAGCACAGTTGAGCTATGTTCTTGTCCTCCACCAACTTAGCCAACCCTAGGGCTTCCATCATTATATTGGGATGGAAGATTTTAACCTCAGATCGAATGGCATCCTTTAGACCACTGACAAAACAACTCTTGAAGAATTCATCAGACAATCCCTCTGTGTGATTGGCTAGTTTCTCAAATTATGTTTGATATTCTCTCACAGTGCCAATTTGGTGAAGTTTAGTGAGTGCTCCTATGAAGTCATCAAAAGCACTAGGGCCAAATCGTTGCAAAATGAGTTTACAAAAATCTGTCAATTTTGGCTCTTCATGAGCCTTGATGTACCAACAAAACCATTAAAGGGCTTCATGTTCCAAATGAAAGGATGCAAGTGGGACTTTGTTGACATCAAAAGTATTATGTAAACTAAAATATTGTTCTGCCTGGTATATCCATCCAATCAGATATCACCATTGAAGCTAGGAAAATCAAGCTTCGGCGCAAGAAAATTGCTGGAAGAAGAGAACCTAGTGTCTGCAAAAGACTCTGGCTATCGTCTATTGTTCATGGCTGAATATTGAAGATTGAGACCGACAATTTTTTCATCCATATCTTGGAGTTTGGTCTTGAGGGCTGCAAGTTCATCCTCCATGTTTTTTGCTCTTGCACGGGTGTCAACCATAACTAGGAGTTTTTTTTTGGTAATGGGTAGAAAAAGAAAAAAAAAACTTTTTTAGTAAAGGAAAATTTGGATTTGGGAAAAACTCTGATGGGTAATTGGGGTTTGACTAGGTTTTGGACACTTTCTAAGGGACAGGGAAGCAGAAAATGGGAATTTCAGAAGCAGGGTGAAAGAATGGGAAAATTTGTCCAAGAGGGACAAAAGAGCAGAAATAGGAAATGAACACTGCGGCAAAATTTGAAGGCAATTGGGTGACAATCGAAGAAGTTATGGAAAACCCTAAAAATAGACAAATGTGGGATTTCTAGCTTCAATAAGTGGAATTTGGGATAGGGTCATCAAGGAAGGAAATATGTAGAATGGAATTTCATGGGTTCCAGTGAATTTTTAGAGGAAACGAAGCTAAAGCAAGGAAGATATGGTGAAAAAATAGAAATTTTTTTACTCATTTTTTTTCTAGAAACGATCTACAACAGCTCTGGACAGATGCAATCTACGATTTATCAGCTGGCAATAGATATGGACCCTAGGTAAGTGTGGCTTCCTAAAGGTTTAGGGGATTCACTTAGCTACCAATGTTGTCTAATGGCTTGTGTATTGGGGCAGTACCCCTCACTCCACGACTCAGGTAAAACTGATAACTGCTTTGCCACAAACGACAGCTCTTGGTTTACCTCATAGATGGGAACTAGTCAATCAGGTAGGGGCCATTGCCCTTTTCGCTAGCAGGTCCTCTCAATGGGCTAGCTACTTCGGGGTTCCTGTGGTACTCCTCACAATGAGTTTTAGGGCTATGCCTAGGCACTTCCCATAGTTAAGTGGATAGGGATTATTCCCTGATTCAAACTTGCAATTGAAATGAACAATACAGGTGCAAAGAAAAAAGAACTACTGCAATAATCACGGTGCCTGGAGGCCACTATGAAAAGAAAATTTTGGCAAAAATTTCACCTAGCGAGCCCAAGAAAGCGCTCTGATACCAGATGAGAGGAACCTCTTGCAACAATATAATGAAAAATGCATGAAATAACAGAAATAGTGGAACATAGAAGGAATTTATTGATCGCAGGCCACTTCGAGGAAGCAACCTCCTTTGAGCAAGCTCAATACAATAAACTCGTGGATGCCTTCATTGGCCTCAACACATACTTATATACTAAGTCTAATCTAAACAACTATTACTCCCATGAATGTGGGATAATACAATATACTCACGGGATGACTTACAAAGTATATGCATCCAACAACAATATACTGACAAAGTAAAGAGAAGGGCTAAACACAGGTTCCTAAAAGCCTAGCCTAAACATACCCATTCAGATGCATTGGAATTGTCAGTTTGGTCGCATTCGGAGCAGGACAAAAGTTACTCCCCTTTGTAACTTTACACCACCTCCTTCTGACAATTTTTGGGGCAGTAGAAAACCTTTCACCATGGGAAAACACCTTAGAGATATCAAAAAATGAGAGAATTTATTGTAGAGGGGTTCTACGTGATCACATTACATCAGACGAAATGTTTCTAAGTGTCATGATTTCCAATTAACAGTTCGTCAAATATTGCTACCTTTTTGCACTTTGGACTCTTCAAGGATATGATTGGTACAATGTAGCTTGAACTATTTTGGCATGTTTGGGTGCAAAAAAGGACCATGCCTAGCCTAAATGTACCCATCCAGATGTGTTAGAATTGTTAGTTTGGTTGCATCAAGAGAAGGATGAAAGTTACACCCTTTTGTAACTTTACACTACCTCCTTCTGACCATTTTTGGGGCAGCAGAAAACCTTTCACCATGGGCAAATGCCTTAGAGATATCAAAAACTAAGAGAGGTTATTGTAGAGGGGTTCTACATGATTACGTTGCCTTAGGCAAAATATTTTTATGTATTAGGGTTTCTAAGTAACATCTCATCAAAGGTTGCTACCTTTTTGTACTTTGGACTCTTCAGGGATATCGTCAGTATAATGTAGCTCGAACTGTTTTGGTGTGTTTAGGTGCAAAATAGGACCATACCTAGCCTAAACATACCCATTCGGATGTGTTGCAACTATCAATTTAGTCGCATCAGGAGCATGATGAAAGTTATACCCCTTTGTGTTGTTATATGGAGCCTAATCAGACTCAGAGGTTAAATTTTCCCCACTTTTATAGGCGTAGTTTCTATTGAGACATTGTATTGTAGCATTTGCAGTGGTATTGAGTTGCAAGGATTATTGGTTGTAATCAGTTTGATTGTTGGATAATAATATTGGACTCTTTGTTGGTGGATGTAGCTTGAGTTTAGGTGAACCACGTTAAAAATTGTCTCTCATTGTTATTATTTCTCTATATTTTTCATTCCTCTGTTTAATCTTTATTTGCATTTAATTGATATCTTTTACATGTAATTTCTGAAAAGTGGTATCAGAGTGGGTTGTATTCGACTATCATCTGCTGAAGGTCTAATAATTGAGTGGGAGTCTCATGATTAAGTGGGAGCAATGGCGGATGAGAGTAAATTGAAGGTGGATAAATTCAATGGGTAGAACTATCAGTTATGGAAGATATAGATGGAGGATTATCTCTATCAGAAGGATTTATGAAGGCCATTGGAAGGAATAGCCCAGAAACTAGCAGTAATGACTGATGAGGATTAGAATCTTCTAGAAAGAAAGGCACATGGAACCATTCAGTTGTGCCTGGCGCCATCTATGGCATTCAATATAATAGAAGCAAAGACAATAGATGAACTGATGAAAGCTTTGGCTATATTGTATGAAAAACCCTCATCCTCAAATAAGGTATTTCTCATGAAGCATTTGTTTAATATGAAAATGATTGAAGTTGGATCTATGACAGATCATTTAAATGAGTTTAATACGATTACCAGTCAGCTAACTTCTATAAAAGTGAAATTTGATGAAGAGGTGAGGGCTCTCTTGGTTTTATGTTCTTTGCCAGAAAGTTGGAACAACTTACTAATGGCTATAAGTAACTCTGTTTCTGGTTCAAATACTTTGAAATTTGATGATGTTGTTGGTGCTATCCTTAGAGAGGAAGTGTGATAGAAAAGCTCGGGAGGGTCCACATCAGGTAGTGTTTTGAATGCATAAAGTGGGGGCAGATCAAAGGACTGAGGAAAAGGTTCTAGAGGTCATGGGAAGTCACGAGAAAAATCAAAGGACAAGAGGTCCCAATCCAGAGGATAGAAGAATTGTTGGTACTATGGGAAACCAGGTCATCTGAAGAAAGATTACTGGTCTTGGAAGAATGAAGAAAGAGACAAACAAGAAGGCAATAAGGAGGCAAATGTGGTATGTAATAAATCTAAAGATGATGCTTTGATTCTTTCCCTAGATAATGTTGATGATTCATGGGTTTTAGATTCAGGGGCCTCAATTCATGCTACACCCTATAGAAGTTATTTTCTTGATTATGTCCAACAAGATTTTGGGCTAGTCTATTTGGGAGATAATGAACCTTGTCAGCTTGTTAAAAAGGGAAGAATCAAGATTAAGTTACAGAATAGGAATCATTGACTACTACAAGAGGTAAGGCACGTTCCAAGGCTGGATAGGAATTTAATTTGAGCGAGACAGCTAGCTGATGAAGGTTGCATAGTTACTTTCAGTGCCTTAATAGTATCAAAAGATGTGAAAGTAGGCACCTTATATCTTTGTACAAGTCATATTGTTCCTTCTACTTTAGTTGTTTCAGAGAAAAATTAAATAGGTTTAGGAATAGTTGCTATAGGTTCATAGGAAGAGACTGAAATAGTTGCTATAGTTTCTGACACAACATTATGGCATAACAGACTTGGGCATATGAGTGAAAAAGGTATGAAGGTATTTCATTCTAAGAAAGTTTTACCAGGTTTGAAATGTATTAGTATGGATTTCTTTGAAAGTTGTGTGTATGACAAACAAAAGAGAGTTAGTTTTTTCAAGGATGGGAAGAAAAATAAAGATGAAAAGTTGGAGCTTGTGCATATAGATGTATGGGGACCAGCTCAGGTATCTTCTCTCAATAGCTCTTGGTACTATGTTACATTCATAGATGATGCAACTAGGAAGGTTTTGATTTATTTTCTTAGGCAGAAATCTGATGTATTTGAAACATTTAAGAAATGGAGAAGCTTAGTTGAGAATGAGACGGGTAATAGATTAAAATGTCTCAGATCTAATAATGATGGTGAGTATTGCAGCAAAAAATTTGAGGATTACTATTCCTTTAATGGAATTTGAAGGAAATGGAGTGGTTGAGTGCATGAATAGGTTAATAATGGAGAGTGCAAGGAGCATGAGATTGCATGATGGGCTCCCTTTAAACATGTGGGCAGAGGCTATCAATACCGCTATATATTTAATTAATAGAGGTCCTTCAGTTCTTTTGGGCTATGGTATTCCAGAGGAAGCATGGACAGGTAAGAAGGTGAGTTATTCTTTTCTCAAAACTTTCAGATGTGAAGCATTTGCATATGTAGATTGTAAAAATAGAACCAAGCTAGATGCAAAATCAAAAAAGTGTATCTTCTTTGGATATGGCATTGATGAATTTGGTTATAGGATTTGGGATGTTAAAAATCTAAAAATTGTGAGGAGTAGGGATGTTGTATTAAATGAGAAGATGATGTACAAAGATCAGTTGCAATAGCATGAGAAGAAAGAAAAGGATTATGTGGTGGTGGATGATACTCTAGATAGTGATCTTTTAGTGGTTCCTCATGCTCTGCAACAACAAGAAATACCACAAACTCTAGTGAATGTTAGATAGTCAACAAGGCTAAGTAGACCTCCTGAAAGGTTTTCTCCCTCTTTGTATTCTACTTTGTTAACAGATGCTGGTGAACTAAAAGGGTATGATGAATCTATGTAGATGGATACAAAGGTTCAGTGGGAGCTTGCAATAAAAGAAGAAATGGACTCCCTGCTAAAAAATCAAACTTGGGAATTATGTAAGTTGCCTACAGGTAAAAAGACTTTACCAAACAAATGGGTTTTTAGGTTGAAAGAGGAAGATGGAGGTAAGAAAATATTTAAAGCCAGGTTAATTGTAAAAGGATTTGCACATAAAAAGGGCATTAATTTTGATGAGATTTTTTCTCCAGTTGTTAAGATGACTTTTATTTGTACTATTTTAAGTATTGTGGCTATTGAAGATTTGCATTTGGAATAGTTAGATGCAAAAACTGCCTTTCTCCATGGTGATTTGGAGAAGGAAATATATCTAGAACAACCACAAGGATTTGAGGTCAAAGGTAAGGAGAAATTGGTGTGCAGATTGAAGAAGAGTTTATATGGCTTGAAACAAGGACCTCATCAATGGTATTTGAAATCTGATAGTTTTATGGCTGAGCAAGGCTACAACTGGTGTAATTCTAACCATTGTGTTTATTTTAAGAGGTTGGATAATGACAGCTACATTATTTTGTGTTTATATGTTGATGACATTCTTGTAGCAGGGTCGAATATGAATCACATAAGAGAGTTAAAATAGAAGTTAGCACAATCATTTGCTATGAAGGATTTGGGGGCAGAAAAATAAATCCTTGGTATGAAAATTTGCAGAGATAGGAAGAATAGAAAATTGACTCTATCTCATGTTGATTATGTTGAAAAGGTGTTGCAGAGATTCCATATGGAGAATGCAAAAGTTGTTAGTACACCTTTGTCTAGTCATTTGAAATTGACTAAGGAGATGTGTCCTGAGACATAAGAGGAGGAAGAAAAAATGTCCAAGGTACCATATGCTTTAGTTGTAGGAAGTTTAATGTATGCTATGGTATGCATAAGACCGGATATTGCACATGTTGTAGGAGTCATAAGCAAATATATGAGTAATCCTAGATTGGTGCATTGGAATGTGGTAAAATGGATTCTCAGATATTTGAGAGGTACATCCACTAAACACTTATGTTTTAGGGGCTCTAATACTAATTTAGTAGGCTATGTGGACTCAGATTTGGTAGGGGATATTGATACTAGGTAGAGTACTATAGGTTATGTCTTTACTGTAGGTGGGATAGTAGTGAGTTGGATCTCACGGTTGCAAAGGCAGTTGCTTTATCCACCACAGAGGCATAGTATGTAGCTGCAACAGAGGCAAGCAAGGAGATGATATGGCTGCAATCTTTTATGGAAGAATTGGGCAAACAATAGGCTAACAATTATTTATTTATAAACAGTCAGAGTGCCATACATCTTGCAAAGAATTCTACCTTGCATTCAAAGACCAAACACATACATCTAAGGTATCACTTCATTCGATCGATGTTGGATGATGGACAGTTATGGCTGGAAAAGATACATACAGATGAAAATCCAATAGATATGTTTACAAAGGCAATGACAATTGGGAAGTTGAGCTCCTCTTCAACTTCAGTTGGTCTTCAAGACTGAAAACAATAAAATCAGAATAGCAAGGTCCAGGGTGTTTATTTTTAGTGGGAGCTATAGGTTCTAAGATGTTATGATCAGTCTCCAAGTGGGAGATGATATGGTGTGGAGTCTAATCAGTGTCCAAGTGGGAGATTGTTGATATATGGAGCCTAATCAGACTCAGAGGTTAAATTTTCCCCACTTTTATTAGTGCAGTTTCCCCTCAAATTATGTAACGGAGGTTTGGGGGTAGCACCCCCAAGACAGGGTCAAGGGGCATTGGGAGTTATTTTTCTATTGGCTGACATAAAAAAACCCTATTTTGTAACTGACATAAGTCTTGGTAAAAATGGCTAAGGGTTAGGGTTTCCATTGAGACATTGTATTGTAGCATAGTGGTATTGAGTTGCAATGATTGTTGGTTGTAATCAATTTGATTGCTGGATAATAATATTTGACTCTCTGTTGGTAGATGTAGCTCGAGTTTGGGTGAACCACATTAAAAATGGTCTCACTATTATTATTTCTAAGTATTTTTCATTCCTTTGTTTAATCTTTATTTGCATTTAATTGATATCTTCTGCATGCAATTTTAAACACTTTGTAACTTTACACTACCTCCTTCTGATGATTTTTGGGAAAGTAGAAAACCTTTCACCACAGAAAAACACCTTAGAGATATCAAAAACTGAGAGAGGTTATTATAGAGGGGTTCTACATGATCACGTTGCCTCAGACAAAATGTTTCTAAGTTTTAGCGTTTCTGAGTAACATCTCATCAAAGATTGTTGCATTTGTGTACATGTGTAAGGTATTAACTTAGATTTTAGAGAAAAATAAAGACTACAGTTTTTAGGAGGTTGAGGACTAAATAACCCTAAACATAATACAACCTAAGTGCTAAAGACCACATGAAGAACACAGAAGGTTATCTGAGATAGATTAAACAAAGAGTATAACACAAACAAAACTTATTGAACTAGGTCTTTAAAGATAATACACTTAGGGTTTAAAACATAACTAATAACTTTAACTTAAAAACCCTAACTAGTTTTGAATGTTTAAACCTCTATAATTGTGATATGAACACTGTCACTATGACATCCTTTAGACTTCCAAAACTTTCAACAACAACCACAACTCATCAATCAACATCAACATGACCTTAACACCATATTTTGTGATCAATATCAACATCATGAGGACACTGAAGAAATCTATGGCACATGAAGACAATGAGAAAACTGAAGACATGGAGCACAAAGAAGCATGAAGACATGACCAAACTCCCATCATGAGGAAGAACCACAACCCAATCCAACCCCTAAAAGAATGACATGTTATGATGAAGAACCACAACCAAATCAAATGATCTAATGGCATGAACCAATGACATAAGAAACTATGTCCTGCTATTGTAACATGATAAACATGAATGCTATGAACTAACATCCAAACCCTGTGACATGAATCTTGATATGACATGAGTGAAACATGAGTGAACAGGATTAAGACCAATAAGGATCAACTTCATCCATCACTTAGATCTAACCCCATGAAGCATAACATGAAGATTATGGAAACATCAAATGTATTCCATAGAAAAAAAATCAAGTTCATACCACTGCTTGAGTGAGATCTTCACTATTCAAGTTCATGCCTTGTCTTGAAACACTACAACTCTGTGCATCACATCACATACTCTATGAGGAAGCAAGTGTCTTTATATCACAAAACCCAACAACATATCCTGAAAGCATAATGGTATCATCAAACAATAGACAACCAATAGACCTGCACAATTATGCATTCCTTACTCAATTACTAACAACCAAGCACTTTGACATCAATGACAAACATATTCATCACAATATTCACTATATATGTGTAAAAATGCAGCAACAAATAAAAATAGACAAACCTATGTAAACTTCCAAATTAATGTGCATACTTACAAATCAATGTAACATGACTTTACAAAATCAATGTGAATACTTACAAATTAATCCAACGAACTATCCAGGTCTACTTTACTCTTTATTGTGTCAAGTATTTCCTCATGGTCAAACTCACACACCTTCTACAAGGTCTTGTTCAAAGGTCTACCCCGAAATTGTATCAAATGAACATTTGATGCCACGACCAGGTTCGAGTAATGAAGAATATTCTGATGTGTATCAAAGTCCTGAAACAACCAAACATTAACACTCTTATGTGGGTACCTTTTAAGCCATGTTCCAGTAACAACCACTGATCCTGTAGGGTATTTGATGTTTTCTCCATCTGTAACTAGGGCCTCCAATTTCTTTCTGGCCTCAACACAACACAAGTAATAATATGTTCCCTCTTCATTATCTTCATCTATAATAACTATATAAACATACCCTACAATGATATGTGTAGCAAATTAGATGAAATTAGTCAATATTACAAAAACACTACAAAGTAAGATAACATTAGGAATTTCAAAAACTATGCAAGTAGATATATTACCTAGTTGAACTAGATCTGATATGTGGTCAAAGTCAACTAATGATTCCATCTCTGTCAATTCTAGTGTTGTTGAGGCTCTATGCGTGTCAAGTGGGCTAAGATAACTTAACTGCCATTCGTCAACCCAATCCTTTGACTCCCACTCATTCCAGGCTTTAATTGCACATGAAGAACAAAAGCATGCCATCTTTTGTGTATGGATACTCTATGTACCTATAGTTGAGCTTCTGAAAGAGTGTACCTCACTTGATCATGTCAATGTACAATAGTCCTCATATGGTGCAATGTTAATATCATCTATCAACTAAAAAAATCTACGAACTGAAGTCTTACCTTCATTACCTGGACCCATCGAAGCATTACACCACTCGATGATTGATTTTGCATCTACCAACTGTGCATTGTCTTTATACTTTAACTCTTCTCATGCTATGGCTCTTTTGATACATGCTCCTGCACCATAATGCTCCCATTTTCCATGCCCAGCCTCACAAAAGTTCCACATATGTTCACCACCTCTAATATTATGCCTCCTGCTCAACAAATAGAAATTCTGCAAGTTCTTGAATTGTGATGCACAGTTATCCAACCATATGATATGTTGACTAAATGATATGCCCCTTCTAGCCAAATCATTGTAGAACACCTAAAAGCAACCTTACACGAACTCCATAGAATGTGTGCGATCATCACTAATATAAAAATGATACTCCCTTATGATCTTTTTGTCATCCTCTATACTATCATTCACATGAATGAATGCGATGTGCATAAATATAGAAACCTATGTGGAGTTGTAATATTGTGATTACACCTCACACTGTGGTTGTAGACTATAGTTCTCTGCAAAGTCGATGACTGAAACAATGCTACCAACTAGAAATGTGTCCTTGCATGACTTGAATTATAAGTCCAACCATTAAGCTCTATGGGCATGTCTTTCATACTCATACACTATACTATCACGAAATATAGACATAAACTGATACACTGGAATCTTTTGAATAACCAATTCACACCTCTTTGCTTCTTTACCATCTTTTGTATTGTATGCCACTATTTTATATTTGCTAAACTCTACTAGTTTGTTTCCAACCGCATGTGTTCTTTCCATATGTTCACATATTGGCATACATTGCAAGCCATTGCAATGTTGACATGTGCCATCCAAGCATAATTTCTTGTAGAATATTTGACCTTCCTCTCTTTCACATAAAATTCTTGATATGAAGTCTCTTGAAGATGTTGGTGGGGCATGTATACCACAATCCTGCAAAACATTTTTAGTATGCAAATCTAAACATATAGACTGATAAACATCAAAATAGTTAGGAAATTCAATATGTAATCTACAACAACAAGTAGTGCGTGTGTGATTTATCTTCACATAGAAAGGTTTTAGCATTTCAAAATATCTTTGACAAATTTTAATTTGAGGATACATCTCTAGAAATTTACCAAAAGCTGTGTTTGAGTCATATCCGAAAACTACTTTGGATGTGGCTCACAGTTCTGACTACCAATTCTCCTTCTTACCACATCCCTTTGATTCAAAGATACCCTTGTGTAATTCTTCCAAAAGTCTTCAATTAGTGATCTCAATGATTCAACAATTGGTTTATCTTTTTGTGGTAGTCTCCTCGAGAATGCTCATAATTCATTGGCATTGATGTCCTCAATTCTTCGGTGCCTTCCAACGGCTCTTGATAAAGTTTTCCTATTAATTATCAATGCTTGACTCATCTTTCTAATAAGATGATCTTTCCCAATTTGACTACTTATTATAGTCGATGTAATGACATGCCATGTTGCATTACTATCTTTTGTACTTGAGGTGTTACCTGCACTCTCTTATGCACTCATTAGATTCTTGACAATAGATTTTTAACTTGAATCCTCTGATGTTCTCAACCCAAGAATATTCATGATCGACCTATACTTTATACTTCACATCATTTCAACGAATAGTTGACATCTTGCAGTCTCATTTAACTTTTAAAAGAACAATCTATAAATCTTATGAGCATATCTTCTACAAGTGTATTTTGGAATCTTACCCTCTATTGACTGCAAAATATTCTCATCAATATCAATCAAATACTTTGGCTTTCTATGAAAAATTCTAGGTGGTGTTAAGATAGGTAAATTCATCTTAACATTAGGAATTTCATCAATATTTAAATGAGATGGGCTAGATGGTATACCTTTGATTGAAGATGGAATAGATGACATACCTTGAGGTTGAGGTGGGAACGATGGTGTATCTCCTTCCTCACATGTGAGTGATGATGTACTCTCAACTTGAGATGTGGTAGATGGTGTCCCTACATGTTGATTTGTGGTAGAGGATGTGTCTCCAACTACAGTATTCAAATCTCTCATAGCACGAAGTTTTTGCATTCGTTCCCTTTGTGTTACCAATACCATATCTCTTTTTGATGGTTGTGGTTCCTCTTCAATTAGC
The DNA here is from genome assembly GCA_027924645.1 of Cunninghamia lanceolata. NCBI lineage: Eukaryota > Viridiplantae > Streptophyta > Pinopsida > Cupressales > Cupressaceae > Cunninghamia > Cunninghamia lanceolata. Next base: position 5,200,410 of record BSBN01000738.1, read on the forward strand.
ATGTCTTCATTTATCATGTCCAATTTCCTCTTCTCATGAAGTTCCCTCATAGCCGCTACTTTCTTTGCATTCTTAGCTTCTATCTCTTCTTGTGTTGGTTTAATTCTTGATCATTTCCTCGGTATGATGGAGAATTTATCTATAGCATGATAAAGAGACAAATATTAGTTCCTAAGAAATAAATCCATACAAATAACTAAAATATATGTCGTTCAACCCTTCATACAAAATGTACATACAATCATCATGTAGAAGAGAAAATGTCACTCAACCAAAATAGGCACAAAGCATTATTGTAGCCATACAAAGCATTATGGTACAAAGTTCACTTCAGTCCTATGAGGATAAGGACAAAGGAAAGTCACCTATTGAGGCTACACGTGAAGAGTACATGGGACTTCATGTTGACTACAAGGTTGAAGGTGTGGGGGAGGCCTTGTTGTTAGTGGCATCAAACTACCTACACTTACTTACGGATAGAGATCATCTCCTCACATATGAAGATTCAGATTGCAGCCATGGAATAGAATTTAGGACACATGATACACTTGATTTTCACTTGGAGACATCTCATGGGCCAGCACTTGTTGATAACCATCTAGTCATGAAAGAAGAGATGATTGAGATTGTGGGAGACATCACACTAGGGATGAGGTCCCTTATCTTCACATTATCATGTTATGACAACCAAGAGGATCAATCTTAAGGCTTATGATTTTCATGGAGACAGTCATGTTGAACTTTGCACTTTGTTGTGACTAAACTATCATGAGACCCTATATCAATTCCATGGAAATGTGACTAATTTGTAGTATTTAACTTGGCATACTGTCATAGATATAGGAATGGAAACATTTGGTATATGAGGTTTGTATGAACTATCAACATGAATAATAATGTAGCATAGCATGGATCATGATTGGATTAATCCTATTGGGATTTACTTGTATGATCTTGGCACCTATTCATTTGTATTTTAACTTGTTATGGCAAGATAATAGTATTTCATTATGCTCAAGGGATTGTATATTTATATTTTGTAAGGATTTATTCTTGTATAATTTGACATCACGGTATGTTAAGGTCTATTTAATTCATTATTGCGCATACTTATTAAAAAGCTGATGAGTAGAAAATACACATGGCACCATGTGAGATTGTAGGCTGCTTTCTTGATTGTGATTGTGTCTATTTTAATTAATGTTGACCTTTGAGACATCTTTTATTATGCATACCATGAACTAATTTAAAACATAGTCTATTATAAGGACATTTGTGTGTGATGACTAAGCTCTTTGGGTAGTAAGAACTATGATGAACTATAAATGAAAAATGTAAGACATGTATGCAAAATGTGGAAGCATAGACAAGGCAGATGAACTATAAAATCAAAAAAGTGATACTGATATAAACACAAAATATGTAAACCATACAAGTGATATAAACATGTATGATAAAGCATGATAAAGTAATTCAAATAGGATTAAGGAAAATTTAAAGAACATGCATGTAAAGACTTGACATAACTAAAAAATGGAGATTCGAATGGAGAGAGTACCCAATTATGTAGTGATTTTTATTCTTGCATCAAACTCCTCAAAAATTTGAGTTTTTCACCACTTGCTTCCTTTTTAACATTAAATTGAATAACACTCAAATATAATTAGTAACAACAATACTATTAACCAATCTATAATGTTAAATTCCAACAATTCAATCACAATTAACATTGCAACACTACAAAAATTGAAACTTGAATTGATATATATCAAACTCGATGTGAAAACTATGTTATTTCCTCCTTAAGTTGGCAAAGCAGAAAAAGGTGGTGGAAAGTTCATACAAAGGTGGTAGAATGTGAAAAATGTGCATGTGAACTTCACAACAACATGAAAACACTTTTTTTTGGTCAGAACACACGCATAAACAGAAGAAAACAAAGTATCTGGGCTTGGATCATGGGGGTTCAGGCCTTTTTACCATTTTTATAGCAATCCAAAATGTGCTCGCGTTATAACACGAGCGCGTTTTGGCCTGCTATAGAAAAATCCATATTATTCATTTCTCCATGTATTACTTCTATCTCTCACCTATCTCTCTCCCTCACCTCTCTACCTCTCACCTATCTCTCCCCCTCACCTCTCTACCTCTCCCTTAACCTTAAACCTTAATCCCACAACCCTAAACCTTAATCCCTCAACCCTCAACCCTAATTCCTTATCCCTAAACCAAAAACCTTGATCCCTAAACCCTAATCCCTTATGCCTAAATGTTAATCCCTCAACCATAAACCCTAAATGCTATCCCTATTCCTAAACCCTCAACCATTGACACTATACCTTAAACCCTAATCTCTTATCCCTAAACCCTCAACCCTAAACCCTAATCTCTCAACCCTAAAACTTCAACACTAAACCCTATCCCTAATCCCTCTACCCGCAACACTCTACCTTAACCCTAATCCCTCAACCCTAAATGCTATCTGTAAAGCCTCAACCCTAAACCCTAATCCCTCAAGGTCCTAAACCCTAATCCCATATCCCTAAAATCTAAACCCTATCCCTAAACCCTCAACCCTCAACCTTAAACCTTAATCCCTTAACCCTCAACCTTAATCCCTCAACCCTCAACCCTAATCTCTTATCTCCAAACCCTAAACCCTAAACACTATCCCTATTCCTAAATCCTCAACCCTCGACACTATACCTTAAACCCTAACCCCTTATCCCTAAACCCTCAACCCTAAACCTGTTGATATGCACCAGACAACTGAGATGGGGGGTGAATCAGTTGTCACAAACTTAAACACTTTCTACAATTAAACATTAATCACTTAGCCACAATTATTATGATTTAACAATGAGTGCATGAAATCAGAAACTTAACCACAAAAGCAACATCAAACACAAGATACACCAGATTTACATGGAAAACCCCAAGGTGGGGAAAAACCATGGAGAGGATTAACTCCCAATATATATTGTAATGTTAAAATAGTGATGTTCAGGCTTGGTCACCGCACAAGCCTAAACATACTAGCTTACTACCATGAAGAACAACTAGGTCTAGCAAGCTCACTACCTCAACCCTAAACCTAGAAAGATTACAATAAGGGTTATTAAACCCTGATGGTTGTTAAACCCTACTAGTGGCTTACTGGTAGATTCACTACCACAATCAACACCTTTCTTTATTGTGAGTAAACAATTCCTCAGCTCTGCTCTTTCTCTGCCCTGCTCTTCCTCTACTCTGCTCTTCCTCTTCTTTCCTCTGCCTCTTCTCTGCTCGACCTTTGGACCTTTCTTAATATATTCTCATTTTCAGTCAAGGACAACTTTTCCATGACTCAGCTATAAGTATTTATACACTAGATCAACCTTGGAATTATCATCAAGGTCGGCATCAACCATTGGAACAATCTCCAAGGTCGGTATTACAAACATTTACAAAATAGGTCCTGACCTATTGCAACATCATGCAAAGGGAATGAAATGTGGATCACACCATACCTTAGTTGGGACTCAAACATGATCTTCCATGCCACAACATGCTTCCACAATCTTCTTGAGATATTTGCAATCACTGGGATCAACCAAGTCGACCAAGATTGGTTATATGCTACGTTATCTGGGAACAATCTTCACACACCATCTCAATTTCTTAACGTGAACCAAAGTCCAAATAGGAACATGATTAGGAGACATCCACAAGCATGCTATAATCATCATGAACAACCGCATAAACCTTAACCACTTTATTCATAGGAATCTTCTCACTGAAGTACATGAACTTTATTGTCTTCAACTGTCATAAAAGAAAGATAGATTGCGGACCACCAAACCATGAACCATTGCAACTATAGGCACTTATCATCATCCCAGACTTCCCTCTAGAACCACATAGAAAAATACTTTCTTGCAGAGGAATGTGGAGCCAAATACTGTCTTCCTGTCTCAACTGAAATTATAGAAAAAATAGGCTTCACTCTGGTGAACACAACTCACTCAAATCTTCATGCGGATGGCTCAAACCCAAAATGTGGCATCCTCAGATATATCTCTAACTTACTTCCAATTTATAGACCATGATCTTCAAGTAGGAACAAATGCAGAGTAGTTTACCAGACTGTTCTTCAGCATACAACTCACTATTTGTACTGCACTTCTATGTGGCTTACTTGTTTCTTCCAAAGAGGCTAATTTTCTCAATATCCTCAGCATACAAGTCCTCTAAACAAGTAATTGAATAGGATACATCTGACAGCAATGACAACAAGAATATGTTGACATCACTGACAACACCGATTAGGCACATACTTGCAACAATCTCTCCCTTTGTCATTGATGGCAACATATGATGTGAAAAACTGCAACATCCATCAAGAAAAGATTCTCCCCCTTTCTCTTTATACATCTACACTCTTTCTTTCTACAAAATTCTCACCCTTTCTCTTACACATCTACACTCTAAGTTTTTCACATGACTTCTCTCCCCTGTTGACATCAATGGCAAAGGGCACATACTTGCACTCTTCTGCTCTGATCTAATCTCTCTAAAATTTCTGACTACTCCCCTTTAGAAGTAGCCTTAAAAAGCATCAATCCAGACCTTTGAACACCTCCAGACTGATGCACTATTGTGCATCTTAGTTTAGAGTTAGAGGGGTGATGACCCGTAACTTTTCTCTAAGATACTCAAAAGTATCCTTGGGCAAAGGCTTGGTAAAAATGTTTGCAATCTGATCCTTGGTCAAAACATACTCCAACTTCACTTCATTCTTTGTCACCTTTTCTCTCAAAAATTGATAACTAATGGATATGTACTTGGTCCTTGAATGTATCATTGGGTTCTTTGATATGTTTATGGCGCTTGTGTTGTCCAAAAAGATTGCAATAGGTTCATACACAACTTTGATGTCCTTCAAAGTTTGTTTAATCCATAAGACTTGAGCACGCAACTGCATGCTACTGCAATGTATTCTACCTCTGCAGTAGACAGGGATATTGAATCCTATTTCTTGCTCAACTAATATACTAATCTTTTTCCCAAGAAGAATGCACCTCCACTTGTACTTTTTCTATCATCCACATCTCTGGCTCAATCTACATCAATATATGCACTAACAACAAAGTCACGGTCCCTGGGGTACCACAAACCATAATCTATTATAGCTTTTAAATATCTTAGAATTCTCTTGACTGCCATCACATGTGATTCCTTGGGTTTTGCTTGAAATCTTTCCACAAGACACATTGCATGCATTATGTCAGGCTTGGTTTGAGTCAAATAAAGTAATCCTCCAATCATAGATCTATACTTTTTCTAGTCTTCCAAGGGTGAGTTATCATCTTTGCTCAACTTATAACCAGTTATCATAATTGTGCATACTGGTTTAGAGTCTTCCATCCCAAATTTCTTTAACAACTCTTTCACATACTTAGATTGAGAAACGAAGATACCCTTATCTGATTGACTTATTTCCAGACCTAAAAAGAAATTCATCTCTCCAAACATAGATATTTGAAATTCACTTTGCATTTCTCCAGTAAAAATTGAGCACATACCTTCATTGCCTTCAAAAATAATATCATCAACAAAACTATAACAATCAGAGTTTGTTCTCATTGATCTTCAAGTAGAGGTTATTATCTGTCATACCTTTATTGAACCCTATATGTATCAGGTACCTATCTAACCATGCATACCATGTCCCTTGATGATTGAAATCCTTCTGGTGGTTTAATATAGACTTCCTCTTCCAACTCTCCATTTACGAACCTGGCATACTTCACATCCATTTGATAAACCTTGGAATCTTTGTATGCTGCAAAAGCCAGAAACATCCTTATTGCTTCAATCCTTGCTACTGGAGCAAAAGTTTCTTCAAAGTCTATTCCTTCAACCTAAGTGTATCCTTTGCATACCAATCTTTCTTTGTTTCTTACCACTTCACCATTCTCATTCATTTTGTTTCTGAAGGCCCACTTTGTACCAATTACATTCTTGTCTGTTGGTCTGCGAACAAGATCCCAAGTCTGATTCTTCTCTATCTGCATCAATTCTTCTTCCATGACCTTTATCCAATTCTCATCTTTGCATGCCTCGTCCATAGTTTTAGGTTCAATCTTAGAGATCAGATAGAAATTTAATTGTTCTTCTGCATCTTTTCTTCTACTTAAGATCCCTTTGTTCTTATCTCGTATGATTTGATTTTCAGAATGACTTATTCTTACATATCTTAGAGTTTTGGTAGCACTTACCAGAGCTTTTTCTTCTTCATCTATGTTGTCTTCATGCTGCACCACTTCTGAAACATCTGGATCATTTGACTCATATCCACTTGGTTTTGAAAACCTTTCTTTACACTCATCAACTTTGACATTTGCACTTTCAATTATTTTATTTAGCATCTTATTATAGCACTGGTAGGCCTTACTCTTGGTGGAGTAACCAAGAAAGATTCCTTCATCACATCTAGCATAAAACTTGCCTAAATCTTCTTATCTTTTGATATAACCTCTGCTAACAAAGACTTTGAAATATTTCACAGTAGGAACTCTACCATGCCACAATTCATAGGGAGTTTTTAAACTATTACCTTTTACTTGAACTCTATTTATGATATATACTGATGTGTGAAGTGCCTCTCTCCAATATGCTTCCAGAAGATGAGCTTCCTTCATCATGGTTCTAGCAACTTCTTGCATTGTTCTATTTTTCCTTTCAACAACTCCATTTTGTTGTGGAGTTCTTGGCGTAGATAACTATCTCTTTATTCCATGCTCTTCACAAAAGAAATTGAACTCATTTGATGTGAACTCTCCTCCTCTATCAAATCTCAAACATTTGATTTTCAAATCCATCTCATTTTCAACCATTGCCTTAAATGCCTTGAATTTATCTAAAGCTTTAGGTTTCTCTTTCAAAAATGTGACCCAAGTCATTCTAGAATAATCATCAATGAGTAGCATGAAATACCTATCTCCTTGCAAACTTCTTACTCTGGTAGGTCCACACAAATCTATATGCACTAGCTCAAGTAGTGCTCCAACTGATTGATCCTTGCTTTTGAAACTTATTCTTGTGTGTTTTCCAAATTGACACTCCTTGCAAACTGGATTAGAAGGCTTCACAAGCTTAGGTAGATCTCTAACAATCTGTGTAGTACTTATCTTCATAATATTATCAAAATTTATGTGACACAACCTTCTATGTCATAACCAACTTTCATCAATCTGAGTCAACAAGTAATAGTTCTCGGTTCCTTTCAAATGATAGATATTACCTTTGGTCTTCTTACCAGTTGCAATGACTATTCCAAAGCTTTCCCTAATCTTGCATCCATTGTCCTTGAAGCTAAAATCGTAGCCCTTATCCCACATTTGACCCACATTTAGAAGATTGTGCTTTAATCCTTTCACATACAAGACATCTTTAGTATTATGCTTGCCATCAAAAGAAATAGATCCTTTTCCACAAATCCTACCAGCTGTGTCATCTCCAAACCTAACCAGTCCACCATCATATCTTTCCAAACTTACAAACTTACTTTTGTCACCAGTCATGTGGTGAGAGAAACCACTATCAATAACCCATTCATCTTTGTCCTTGATGACCTAAGCAACCAAAGCACTTTCCACTAGTTTTTCTTCCTTCATACAACTAGAATAATTAATAAACACAAGATCTTTCTTAATAGCAATGAACAAGCATTCATTTATAGAGGAATTAGCATTGTCTGGTTCGCTATTATCTGATACTCCTTCATCATCATCAAAATATTCAACATAACAACACTTCTTTTGGGTCCTAGTCTTGTTCTCATATATTCTTCTATTTCTTTCAATTCTTTCAGGACATTTGGAAGCAAATTGACCTACTTTACCATAGGAAAAACATTTGAAAGGTAATTTGCCTTTATACTTACTAGATCCTCTTTGTAGCCTATCCACAAAGTTGGCTTCAACTTCTTCCATCTCATCATCAGATTCTACCTTATACTTTTATGATTTGGAAGTACTTCTAGGAGTACTGGCTTTAAAGGTAGTCTCAACTTTTGGTAGAGCATCATCTAACTCCCTCATTTCAAAAGTAGTAATCTTACCAAGCAATTGATCCATGTTAATTTGTTTACTTGCATGAATTCTTCTACCGTGGCCACGTTGTGATAGTAGGACTTAGGCAGAGATCTAAGTATTTTCGTGGCAATTTCCTTTTCATCAAGAGTTCCACCCATGGCTTTTATCCCTGTAACAAGTTCATCAACTCTTTGCATAAACATTGATATGTTTTCATCATTGTTCATCCTCAAGCTTTCATATTTCACTTTCAGACTTTGTAACTTGGCTTCCTTCACAGAGTCATCTCCTTCATACAGATTTTTCAACTTTTCCCATACCTTATTTGTAGTTTCAAGATCCACCACTTTCATTAGTATTGAGTCAATTAATGAGCTTAGCAGAGCATCCCTTGCCTTGATATCAATCTCATATTCTTTGATTTTGTCTTCAGTCATCAGACCATTTTGAGGTATGGTGTATTTTGTTTTTGTAGCTTTCTAAACTTTGATACCAAGAGAAAGAAGATGGCTTTTCATCCAAGCCTTCCAAAGAACATAATTAGTTCCATCAAAATGTGATGCTTCCTTCTTGTAAGACATTTTGGATCTTCCTCAAGATGTCAAACTTTCTTCAAAGGAACTTGGCTCTGATACCAATTGTTGATATGTGCCAGACAACTGAGAGGGGGGGGGGTGAATCAGTTGTCACAAAAAATTAAACACTTTCTGCAATTAAACATTCATCACTTATCCATAATTATTATTATTTAACAATGAGAGAATGAAATTAGAAACTTAACCACAGAAGCAACATCAAACACAAGAGACACCAGATTTACGTGGAAAACCCCAAGGTGGGGAAAAACCACAGAGAGGATTAACTCTCAATATATATTGCAATCTTGAAATAGTGATGTTTAGGTATGGTCACCCCATGGGCCTAAACATACTGGCTTACTGCCATGAAGAACAACTAGATCTAGTAGGCTCACTGCCTCAACCTTAAACCTAGCAAGATTATAATAAGGGTTGTTAAACCTCGAGGGCTGTTAAACCCTACTAGTGGCTTACTTCTAGATTCACTACCATGATCAACACCTTTCTTTATTGTGAGTAAACAATTCCTCAGCTTTGCTCTTCCTCTGCCCTGCTCTTCCTCCACTCTACTCTTCCTCTTTTTTCCTCTACCTCTTCTCTGCTCTACCTTGGGACCTTTCTTAATATATTCACATTTTCACTCAAGGACAACCTTTCCATGACTCAGCTACAAGTATTTATACAATACATCAACCTTGGAATGATCATCAAGGTCAACATCAACCATTGGAACAATCTTCAAGATCAGTATTACAAACATTTACAAAATAGGTCCTAACCTATTGCAGCATCATGCAAAGGGAATGAAATGAGGATCACACCATGCCTTAGCTGGGACTCAAACATGATCTTCCATGCCACAACATGCTTCCACAATGTTCTAAAGATCTCCACAATAACTGGGATCAACCAGGTCGGCCAAGACTGGTTACACACTATGTTATGTGGGAACAATCTTCACACATCATCTCAATTTCTTAATACATACCAAAGTCTAGATAGGAACATGATTAGGATACATCCACAAGCATGCTATAATCATCAGGAGAAACCGCATGAAACTTAACCACTTTATTCATAGGAATCTTCTCAGCGGAGTACATGAACTTTACTGTCTTCAACTATCATAAAAGAAAGATAGCTTGTGGACCACCAAACCATGAACCATTGCAACTGTAGGCACTTATCATCATCCTATACTTCCCTCTAGAATTGAATAGCAAAATACTTTCTTGCAGAGGAATGCAGAGCCAAATACTGTCTTCCTGTCTCAACTAAACTTACAAAAAAGGAGGCTTCACTCTGGTGAACACAACTCACTTAGATCTTCATGCAGATGGCTCAGACCCAAAATGTAGCATCATTAGACATACCTCTAACTTGCTTCCAATCCACAGACCATGATCTTCAAGTAGGAATAAATGTGGAGCAATTTACCAGACTATTCTTCAACATACAACTCACTGTCTATACTGCACTTCTCTGTGGCTTACTTGTTTCTTCTGGAGAGGCTAATTTTCTCAATATCCTCAACATACAAGTCTTCTAAACAAGTAATGGAATAGGATACAGCTAACACCAATGACAACAAGAATATGTTGACATCATTGACAATACAGATTACGCATATACTTGCAACAAAACCATAATCCCTCAAACCTAAAACTTCAACCCTAAACCCTATCCCTAATCCCTCTACCCTCAACACTCAACCCTAAAACTTAATCCTTCAAGGTCCTAAACCCTAATCCGTTATCCCTAAACTTTAAACCCTATCCCTAAACCCTCAACCCTAAACCCTAATCCCTCAAGGTCCTAAACCCCCATCCCTTATCCCTAAACTCTAGACCATATCCCTAAACCCTCAACGCTCAACCCTCAACCTTAATCCTTAATCCCTTAACCCTAAACCCTCAACCCTAAAGCCTAAACACTATCCCTATTCCTAAACTCTCAACCCTCGTCACTATACCTTAAACCCTAATCCCTTATCCCTAAGCCCTCAACACTAAACCCTAATCCCTCAACCCTAAACCCTATCCCTAATCCCTCAACCCTCAACACTCTACCTTAACACTAATCCCTTGACCCTCAACCCTAATCCCTCAACCTTAAATGCTATCCCTAAAGCCTTAACCCTAAACCCTAATTCCTCAAGGTCCTAAACCCTAATACCTTATCCCTAAACTCTAAACCCTATCTCTAAACACTCAACCCTCAACCCTTAACCTTAAACCTTAATCCCTCAACCCTAAACCTTAATCCCTCAACCCCCAACCCTAATCCCTTATCCCTAAACCCAAATCCCTAATCCCTCAAACCTAAACCCTAAATGCTATCCCTATTCCTAAACCCTCAACCCTTGACACTATACCTTAAACCCTAATCCCTTATCCCTAAACCTTCAACCCTAAACCCTATCCCTAATCCCTCTACCCTCAACACTCTACCTTAACCCTAATTCCTCGACCCTCAACCCTAAATGCTATCCCTAAAGCCTCAACCCTAATCCCTCAAGGTCCTAAACCATAACCCCTTATCCGTAAACTCTAAACCCTATCCCTAAACCCTTAACCCTAATCCCTCAACCCCAAATGTTATCCCTAAAGACACAACCCTAAACCCTAATCCTTTATCCCTAAACTCTAGACCCTATCCCTAAACCATGAGCCCTAAACCCTCAACCTTAAACTATAATCCCTCAACCCTAAACCTTAACCCCTCAACCCTAAACCCTAATCCCTAAACCCTAAATGTTATCTCTATTCCTAAACCCTCAACCCTCGACACTATACCTTAAACTCTAATCCCTTATCTCTAAGCCCTCAACCCTCAACCCTAATCCCTCTACCCTCAACACTCTACCTTAACCCTAATCCCTCGACCCTCAACCCTAATCCCTCAACCCTAAATGCTATCCCTAAAGCCTCAACCCTAAACCCTAATCCCTAAAGGTCCTAAATCCTAATCCCTTATCCCTAAAATCTAATCCCTATCTCGAAACCCTCTACCCTCAACCCTTAACCTTCAACCTTAATCCCTCAACCCTAAACCTTAATCCCTCAACCCTCAACCCTAATCCCTTATCCCTAAATCCTAAACCCTAATCCCTCAACCGTAAACCCTAAACACTATCCCTATTCCTAAACCGTCAACCCTCGACACTATACCTTAAACCCTAATCCCTTATCCCTAATCCGTCAACCCTAAACCCTAATCCCTTAATCATAAACCTTCAACCCTAAACTCTATCCCTAATCCCTCTACCCTCAAAACTCTACCTTAACCCTAATCCCTCAACCCTCAACCCTAATACCTTAACCATAAATGCTATATGTAAAGACTCAACCCTAAACCCTAATCCCTCATGGTCCTAAACCCTAATCCCTTATCCCTAAACTCTAAACCCTATCCCTAAACCCTCAACCCTCAACCTTAAACCTTAATCTCTTAACTGTAAACCTTAATCCCTCAACCCTCAACCCTAATCTCTTATCCCTAAACCCTAAACCCTAATCTCTCAACCCTAAACCCTAAACACTATCCCTATTCATAAACCCTCGACACTATACCTTTAACCCTAATCCCTTATCCCTAAACCCTCAACCCTAAACCCTAATCCCTCAATGTTAAACCTTCAACCCTAAACCCTATCCCTAATCCATCTACCCTCAACACTCTACCTTAACCCTAATCCCTTGACCCTCAATGCTAATCCCTCAACCCTAAATGCTATCCCTAAAGCCTCAACCCTAAACACTAATCCCTCAAGGTCCTAAACCCTAATCCCTTATCCCTAAACTCTAAACCCTATCCCTAAACCCTCAACCATAATCCCTCAACCCTAAACACTATCCCTAAAGCCTCAACCCTGAACCCTAGTCCCTCAAGGTCCTAAACCCTAATCCCTTATCCCTAAACTCTAAACCCTATCCCTAAACCGTCAACCCCAACCCTAAATTCTATCCCTAAAGCCTCAACCTTAAACCTTATTCCCTCAAGGTCCTAAACCCTAATCCATTATCCATAAACTATAAACCCTCAACCCTCAACCCTCAATCTTAAACCTTAATCCCTCAACCCAAAACCTTAACCCCTCAACCCTCAACCCCAATCCCTTATCCCTAAACTCTAAACCCTAATCCCTCAACCCTAAACGATATCCCTATTCCTAAACCCTTAACTCTCAACACTATACCTTAAACACTAAACCCTCAACCCTAAACCCTAATCCCTCAGCCCTAAATGTTCAACCCTAAACCCTATCCCTAATTGCTCTACCCTCAACACTCTACATTAACCCTAATCCCTTGACCCTCAACCCTAAATGCTATCCCTAAAGCCTAAAGCCTAAACCCTAATCTCTTAAGGTCATAAACCCTAATCCCTTAAACCTAAACTCTAAACCCTATCCCTAAACCCTCAACCCTAATCCCTCAACCCTAAACGCTATCCCTAAAGCCTCAACCCTAAACCATAATCCCTCAAGGTCCTAAACCCTAATCCCTTATCCCTAAACTCTAAACCCTATCCCTAAACCCTCAACCCTCAACCCTCAACCTGAAACCTTAATCCCTCAACCCTAAACCCAAATCCCTTAACCCTAAACACTATCCCTATTCCTAAACCCTCAACCCTCGACACTATACCTTAAGCCCTAATCCCTTATCCCTAAGCCCTCAACCCTAAACCCTAATCCCTCAACCCTAAACCTTCAACATACATATATACATTCATACAAGCATACATATATACATACAAGCATACATACATACATACATATAGGCATACATACGTACATCAATACATACATACATACATACATATAGGCATACATACATACATGCATACATATAGGCATACATGCTTAATAACCTTAAACATAAAACATTCTAGGGGAGACATAATGTGAGTGCATTATAATGCACTCGCGTTATGTCAAACATGACAAACATCGGGCAAAATTTTGCAAAAAGGGAAAAAATGAAAAACAAAACTTAACGTGAGCGCATTATAAAGCACTCACCTTATATTTTGCTTTGGGAATCCCAAGCCTTAGGCTTGGGATTTGCATTGGATTTCCAACCCAAAGGCTTGGAGTGCCCAATGTTCAAAGATGTGTTTTTGCATATTCTACAGGCTTTCACATAATTTGGTTTGTGCTAACCATCAGATTTACATGTGTTTCAAGGTCAAACAAATTGAACACCTGGGTAATGTTAGGATTTCTCTTAGCTATTTAATGATGTCATTTTTTTCACATTTTGACAATGTTAAGCCCTTCATCTTTAATTTCTTTTGTTTGTGTGTCCATTTTTCGACAAAAACTAGTGTTTGGTCTTTTTTTCATTGTAAATTAACCGTTCATTGAAATTTCAAAAAAAATACATTTTTAATTAGTTTTCAAAATTTATAGGGGTAGCATAGCCAAAATTCTATTTTTCAGGATGTGTCCACTTTGAAAATTAGTAAAAAATCAAATATTCATTAAAAAATTATCAGAAAAATTAGGCACAAACTACATGCTGTTAGCTAATTTCTCACCAAAGTGATTATAAAAATACCAAAAAAAAGTTAACCTTTTGAGGGAGCCACAAAACATGCTATGTTATGTTTTTTTGATAGAAACAATACCAATTTTTGTGGCTCCCTCTTTTGAACCCCTTAATTTATACCATTTTCAAAAAAAAATTAGTAGTTTGGAAACTAGACTCGGAGAACTACAAACATTATTTTTGTTGCATCTTAAAATTTTGAGTGTAACTATGCTCAATTTCTCATCCAAGGCCAACATTTCTTGATTTCAAAAAAAAAGTGGCCACTTAAGATCCCTTTTTTGCCCCCCATCTTCTTGCACTTACCAAAAGGGGGAGATTGTTGGGAATATGTGTTGTCATTGATTTAAACATAGTATATGGAAATATAAGGACACACTCGTACAGAGGTAGAGTGTAACATCCACATTCTAAAAACATAGTAAAAATGATAATTTACCATAGAGTAATTGAATAAGGTAAAAATGAGAGAAATTTTTTTCTTTTATTTAACATATAATCAAGTAACAACAAATTGCAAGATTCTCTTACATAATACAATATATCATATTGTCATTCTCATTTACAATATCTGCATAAGTAAATCAATTACATAAACAAATTTGGAATAATTACTGCATCTAAATATCTGACATCTTTATCACAAGCCCTGGCATGTCTTCTGCTAGAGAGAGAGAGAGAGAGAGTATCTTCCTAGTGATTTACCTCTATCCACAGGCCAACGGTCTCCCACACATCTTCCACATAGAAAGTGGCCCTTCCCTTCATGAGTAATATAGACCAAAGGTGACCAGTGGTAATTTGCCTTCCCGATTACATAGTGTTGTATCCTACACAACTCTATCAACCATACAACCCTAGATACCCTCTAGCTAAGTATGATTTCCGATAGGTTATGCTATCCAGCTACAGTGAACCAACAATGCAAGCAAAAAATAAATGCATTACTTTGGCCAAAGTTTCAATATTAATAACGTTCGAAACAAACATGGTCGAAATGTTCACCCACCCCTACTCGACTTGGATACTATCATATTCATGCAATTTATCCTTACCAACTATGTTTATGTAAATGGTTTCAATTTCTATCATGATAAAAGTCTACTTGACTTAGACGAGTTCATATAAACATAACCGATCATTTGTCTTTATATTTGACTCTAGGGTTTTTGTTACAACCTTGAATAGTACGATATTTCAAAATATCCATATCTCATATCTATGAGACTAAAGTTTAGAAACGGCCCTTCATTTAACTAAATCTAGATTAAGAATAATATGGTTTTGGAATAGTTATCTCCTCCTACAAAATGGAGTATGAGAACCTTCTACTTTCCTTAACTTGATATCATTGACAATCATGATATATACTTATATATATTTCCATACAAGGTCATTTTCTAGTTAGACTTAGTCTACTCCATCATAATGGTTCTCAAAGGATATCTTAAACAAGATTAGTAAAATACATAATAAGGATTCATCCAATAGACCTTATTTCTTCTATCTAAATATTCCAAGTGTTTTATCACTTGATTGGATAAAAGATAGTTTTCCACATATTACTAAGAATCTAAGTTCTTTTCAAATGAAATCATTTTATGATAAATAAATAGACTAAACCAAGAATAGTTTTAAAATGATAAAATCACAGCCTAATGCTTAAACCTCATAACTCCTAGCTAATGAGTATACCTATCAAGTTTCATTTACACTAATTTAACCGAAAGTCTATTACATGATTAACTTATAACTATATCATTGACTTGCTTCATGATGAAACTTATTCGTTTGATTGACTGGTTTATAAGGCACACAATATCTACAACAACCTTTTCCATTTATGTGGTTGTAAAGTTCATTTAGTTCACCATACAATAGTTTGACACATCTAACAGTTTATAAACAATAAGCATATTATCGGTTCTGATTGCTATGAAATAGTATTCAATTGCATCAGCAAGCATCAGCCATCTAGGCTTATTCGATGCTATAATGAATTCTTGAAAAAGATCTAAACAATTTACTGTCAATGCTAACAACATTCTCCTATAATCAACTCCATTAGTTTTTAACAAAAGCACATTGAATTCGAAGGGATAAGCCTTACTACATATTCATTTATCTACACATGACACTACAGTGGATAACCAAAAAAGAAGAGTCAGTTTTCATAATGCTTTCAACGCACACAAAACTAGAGGAATACCTGATAGTGATGACGTAGATTATGAAAGAGTTACAGATAAAATACTTCAGTTAATGCCCTAAAACCCATGATACCTCCTCAAGTTGGTTATCTCTCCTCCTGCTAACTGTGATCCCTCCAAAGCATTACAACCCAAATGATAATCTGCATCGACTCTGCTGATTCGTGTCTATAAAGACTTAAGCATGACTCTTTGTGAGTCGCCAGATTATCGCTCCTCCACTCTTGTAGTTGGAAACATATTGAATGCAATATGATCCACCTATTGATTCAGTTACAATTGATACCTCTAAAGTTGCAAAGTTTTACAAATGTTGATGGAGAGAATGTCTTTCAAAGGGAGCTCATCAAATGTGGTTGTTATTACCACCACTCCTCTTCCAAAGAGGCCGACATGATATTTAAACCATCATTTGATCATTAATAATCACTTTAAGTGATCTGATCCATCACTGGATACAATGAAGGTACTCCTATTAGTATGCCTATGGCTGCTGATTAGTGAGTAAGCATTAATAACAATTATGAGGTATTAACCTCAATCGATGCATATACATATTGGTTTATATAATTAAATATGGCTTAACATGACATATATCCTATTTGATGGTTTATGTTTTGACCCATAAATAATAATAATAATAAGTCAAAGGCTTACAGATAATGTGAATGGGTCGAGCTTGTCTCCCCTTCACAATCCTTCGTTAAATCATGTCAACTTGTCTTGACAAGATCGTCATATGATGTTAAGTGTCGACAATAAAACCTTATATAGCTCAAGGATATTAACTTAACAATTTTACAACAATGATGATGTAATATTTATATTAATCATAAATAGACACCATTCTAATTAGATGACATCATTTTCTTTACAAACGACAATGTCAACACACACACATGACTTGACTAGAAAGAATCAAAAGATATTGAATACTTGTCGATTAGATCCAAAAGTATACTGACAAAACATGACTTACCTTTATCGATACTAGTTCACGTTTTTGTTAAAAACTCATACTCGTTTTGGCAAATAATCACTCGTAACCCAAGGTCTATAATTCTCTCCTCGAAAGATACTCTCTCTCTTTTCTCTGAGAGTCATCTAAAACCTGTAATCTTGTATAAAACTTGAAATCAACAAATTATGATCAGTGCATCATTATTCAAATAATAAACCAAATTCTCATAATGCAATTAATAAATTGACATAAGATATTCATTTCCATAAATGACATTCAATAAAATCTATGTCTTTCCTTGATATTAATCTAAACATAAAAATAGATTTACTTCTGTCCAAGTAAAAGTAAAAAGTATTAGCAAGACAAAAATTGGGGATGTAACATATCCTTCCCCTAAAGATTCATCATCCTCGATGATATAAAGTATCAAAAGGTAACTAAAATGCAAGTTCATTATTTTTCAACTGGTAATAGTATTAAATAAATGAGGAAAATTTCTGATAAAATTCATGGTAATCCTCCCATGTAGTATTTTCCTCAGCATACTAGTCCCATTGGACCTTGTACTGTAAGACCTCTCTGTTATACAAGCAGAGCTTGCGATTTTCTAACACTTTGAGTGGCTCAATCATGACCACCCCTAGGTCCTACATCTATAAAGAGTTCCAATTTAAAATATGATTATCACCTGCAATATATTTCTTTAAATAAGAAACATGAAAAACATTGTGCATTCTAGACAAGGCTAGTGGTAAAGCAACTATGTAGGCAACCGGATTGACCACTTGGAGTACTTCAAAGGGTCCCACATATCGAGGAACTAGCTTAGAAGATTTCCCAGACTCAATAGAACTTTTCTGAGGTTTGACTCTCAAAAGCACTTTCTCTCCAATGAAGAATTGTCTTGGTACACGCTTGGCATCCGCATAACTTTTTTGTCTATCATTGGCTTCTGCCAATCTTTTTCTCATTAGTTTAACTGTTTCTTCCATTTCAGCTAGCATTTTTGGTCTGATGCTAATCCTATCTTCTAGCTTATCCCATCTTATGGGAGTTTGACATCTTCTTCCATACAATGCTTCAAATGGTGCCATCTTAATAGCGGAATGATAGGAATTGTTGTAATCAAATTCCACAAGTGGTAAATATTCCTCCCACTTATATTGCTGATCCATGCAATACATTCTCAACAAATCTTCTAGAACCTGGTTAACTGTCTCAGTTTTCTCATCAGTTTTAGGATGAAAGGATGTACTCACATTGAGTTTAATCCCTAGCATAGAGAACAAAGTTTGCCAAAACCTTAATGTTATATGCGCATCTCTATCCGAGATAATCTTTTAAGAGAAACGATGCAATCTAAACACCTCTTGTACAAATTTGTGAGCTAACACTGATGCTCCATAAATCAAATTCGCTGGTATAAAATGTGATACCTTTGTGAGTTTATCAACCACAACTAAAATGGCATCATGTCTATTCCTAGACATAGGAAGACCTTGAAAAAAATCCATACTTATAACTTGCCATTTCCACACTAGTACATCATGTAGGTACAACAATCCTACTAGGTGTCGATGTTCTATTTTTACACTCTGGCATTCTAAACAACTTGCTGAAAATCTTGCAGCATCGTTCTTCATTCCTTTCCAAAAATAAAGAGGTTTTACATCCCCTAGAAGTTTGGTCACTCCTGGATGTCCAGAATATGGTGTGGTATGAACTTCTTTCCAAACTAGATCCATTAATCTAGCTGAATCAGGAACATACATTCTACCTCTAAACCTCAATAGTCCATTTGACTCAAACAAAAACCCATCATACCTTGGGTCTCTAGGATTATCTTTCAAAACTTACTTAACTTGCTCATTATATTCATCACTAGACAAATTTTGTAGCACTAAATCCTTGAAATTTCCACGAATAGAAACAATAGAAGATATATGTCTTCTATGACTCAAAGCATCAGCTACTCTATTCTCTTTTCCTTTGATGTAGTTTATCTCAAAGTCATAGTTAGTTATCAATTCTAACCATCTCCTTTGTCAGGCATTCAGATTTGGTTGAGAGAAAATATACCTACGACTTTGATGGTCTGATTTAAGTACAAAAGTTTTCCCTAACAAATAGTGCCTCCACATTTACAAAGCATGAGTTACTATTTCCAATTCTAGATCATGTGGTGCATAATTGTTCTCATAGGATTTCAATTTTCTAGACTCATATGCTATAACTCTCCCATCTTGCATAAGCACTCCTCCTAATCCTTCTCCCGGGGCATTTGTAATTACCTCAAATTGTCCTTCGGGGTTAGGAACCTTCATAATTGGAGTTGATGTTAACTTTTCCTTTGAAAGATCAAATGCCTTTTGATATTTGTCTGTCCATTCAAATCTCTTTTCTTTCCTTTGTAGGGAAGTGATTGGACTAGCAATATTGGAGAAATTTAGAACAAATTTTCTAGAATAGCCAGCCAGATCCATGAAACTATGCACTTCATGCACATTTGTGGGTATAGGCCAATCCAGAATAGCTGTGATTTTTGCAGGATTAACGGATATTCCTTTTGTAGATATAATATGCCCTAGATATTGAATCTCCTTCTAGAAGAATGTACACTTTGACAATTTTCCATATAACTTATGTTCCCTTAACCATTGCAGAACCAATTGCAAATGTTGATGATGTTTTTCTTCATTCTTAGAGTAAATGAGTATATCATCCAGAAAGACTAGAACAAACTTGTCTAAACAATCTTTGAATACACTGTTCATGAGATTCATGAATGTGGTAGGGGCATTCATTAAACCAAATGGAAACACTATGAACTCATAGTGCTCATATCTGGTTCTAAAAGATGTCTTATGAATATGCTCATCTTTCACTCTTAACTGATGATATCTCGATTGCAAATCAATCTTTGAAAATACAACTCCATGCATTTGATCAAAGAGATCATCAATACGTGGCATAGGATATTTGTTCTTTACTATTTCTTTATTAAGCATATGATAATCTATACATAACTGAAGAGTTCCATCCTTCTTCTTAACAAAAGTAACTAGAGCACCCCAAGGTGAAACACTAGGTCTAATCAAACCTTTTGCCAATAATTCTTGTAACTAGGCTTTCAATTCCATTAACTCCATAGTTGTCATATGGTAGGGTGCTTTTAATATAGGCTTAGATCCTATTTTAATATCAATTGCAAAATCAAAAAACCTCTTGGGAGGCAATCCTAGAAGTTCTTCTAGAAACACATCCTAAAAATCCCAAAGAAAGGGATACTTTTCTTCAAAAGATGAACTAGGGTTTTCTAACCCTTCCTCCACTTGTTCCATTTTAACTACAAACAACTAACAACCTTTTCATCTAACCCTTTTCAATTTCTTAGCAGAGATAGATCTGATCTTAACTTCTCTTTGAATTCCTTGGAATTGGGTTTGATTTCCCAAATCATCTAAGCATTCAGCCATTTTTGAAAAATAGTCAACCCTTGCTCTATGCTTCCATAACCAACTCATTCCTAGGATTACATCATAAGAACCTAAGGGAGCTACATACATGTTTACTTCCATTGAGAAACTAGGGAGATCAATCTTGGCCTCAAACAAACATTACTCTACCTAAGCCTTAGATAGGTTAGCATATTCTATTGACCAAGGTTTAGACATGTACCCAGCTTTTCTAGGAAACTTATTCAAAATTCTAGGAGAAACAAAATTTTCAATTTCTCATGTATCAATCAAAATAGATATAGGGACTCCGAACAAAGTTCCTATCATTTCAATGGGTGTGATTTAATACTATGCTTGATGATTGTCGAGAGTTGCATGAATCCTCTGCTGGAATGCTTCTTACTGAGTGGGTAGTGTAGTACCTCTTTGTTGACCATTTTGATTCTTGTTAGGGCAACAATTAGCATAATGGTCGCCCCCACAAGTAAAGCATCCTCCAATGGGTCCTCTCTTATCTGAATTATTTCCATTGTTATCCTCATTCCTTTTGTAATTATTAATCTTCTTCTCATTTCCAGGTCCACCCCTATTTTTCTAAGATCCTTTATGTTTTCTCTTCTTCTCATAACTCTTATCATTTCTTCTCTTGAATGGTTGATTAGCAGGAGTTCCATTAAATCTCTTGTGGTTTCTATCATGATATGTCGAGATTGATTTTAGCTTTTGTTCTTGCTTGATCGCCTTCTCATACACTTGATCCATGGTTGTTGGACCATGTACATCTACTTCTCCACCAATTTGAGCATTTAAACCCATGAAGAATTTTCTGATCCTAAATCTCTCATCTTTTTGATACTGCAGCACATATTTTAGAAGATGGGTGAATTTTTTTCCATATTCCACCATTGTCATGTCTCCTTGATGAAGATTCTAAAAATTAGTCAATTTTTGATCAAAATAAAGTTGTGGTAGCCATCTCTTGCGAAAGAGCTCCATGAACTCATCTAAAGTAACCCTTAGAGAGCTTAAATTCAATTCCATCTTCTTATTCATCCACCAAGTGGATGCTTCTCCTTCTAGTTGGTATGCTCCCCAAACTGCCTTGGTTACTTCTGAGTAATTTCTTATCTCAAAATATTTTTCCATTTCTACTAACCAAGCTTCTGTTGCATCTCCAATCACCTTTCCATCAAATGTTGGTGGAGAGACCTTCTTCATATCCTCACAGAGTTCTGAGGTCAGTCTATCCCTTGCCTCTTTATGAGGTTTCGTACTCTTACATTGATCTTCATGATTCTCTCCACTTTCTCCATGAGAGTTTTCACCTCATTCCTCAGTATTCCCTTTATTATCCACCCTCTTTTCTAAATCACCCAGTCTTTTCTTAGTTTCCTCAATCATGGTTATGATTTGGTCCAACTTATTATTTGGTTGGTGGTTTCCCTCTTCACTTTCTCCTTGGTTAGTTCTTGTTTGAACCATGTTTATCATTTTTCTCACACCTAGGAATATTGAGTTGTTTATTAGTTCATGATTATAATGCATCCAATTAAATCAAAACATAATAAACTCAAATCAAACAATAGTTTGGTACAAAAACAACTCTTTTATTTATTTCATTTCAAAAGTATAGAATATTCTTCATTTATACAAGAAATGAATTCAAAAGTCATGCTCAAGGGGAGTATATCTGTAACATCCAAAACCATAATGACAAGAAGTAACTAAGTTTTCACAACGGTAATTTTTTTTTTTTACAAGGTAGTCAAATACAAAATAAACTTATCTATAATCCATTACAACATTTTTCATTTTATCATAACAGGATTTCATTTTCATAAAACTGAAAGAAATGATATACATAAATCACTTTGTTTTCTAACAAATGAAATTTTCTTGAAACAACAAATATTGGAAACATACCATTATCATGCATCTCGATTGTCGACCCATCACATTCAAGACTCGGCATTCCTCAGTATTTGGAAGAGAAAGTATCTTCAAGGAGCTTAACCTCCAACCACAGACCGTCGGTCTCCCGCACTCCTTCCTAACTAGAAGTGGCCCTACCCTACTCAAGAGGATAGACTTAGCATAACCATTGGTGTTTGCCATCTGAGCTCTAGTGTTGTAACCTACGTATCTTGTTATCGTACAGATCCCTAGATACCCTCTAGTCATGCACGACACTCCACAAGAAACGCCATCCAGTTATGGTGAACGTTCGATGCACTTGAGGATAGTACACCACCTTGGCCAAAGGATTTGTATTTAGTTAGCGTTTTAAAAACGCATGAACTTGGTTCACCCACCCTACTCGACTTGAACTGGTCGAAATCCTACAGTTTCCTATTTGTATAGTTTGAACTCATTTTGCCGACCTTGATGAACTCAAGGCTTAGGATATCCTCCTATAATAGCGCATTGCGCAATATTATTTTAATCTCGAGTTCAGACTTTCATAATCCCATTATCCTGTAAAATCATTATTTAGACACGTCCACTCCTAAATGGTTTCAAATCTGTTTACTTGGTTCTCATGTTAACACAACATACACAAGTATCTAATTCATTTTCCATTATCCCAATATTCGAGGGTTCTAGACTCAAATGGTCTATAAGGTTAAGCGATCCTAACATCGTCGCATGCAACGCAATCTCGACTCACATGCAGGTTTTCAACTCAAATTGATCATTTCAGAATTCAAGACGGTTTCCTAAACATTACCAACACTTTTATCTTCCTACTCCTCTTTCCGAGTCATTAGTTTCACAAGATTTAAATAGCTGAGAGTCGTAAATAAATCTAAAAGGTTTGGGAATCTTTCAAATGTAGATAAAGATATTAAACGGATAAGACATCGGCTGTTTACAATGCATTTTCTGGCTATACGTCGAACATGCTTACTAACTACGGTTTGACTCCTACATAGCATGCACGTGGAGCATCGTTCAAAACCTCCAAGGCAGTTTTATGTTCATAACACAGACCTAAAGGCAACTCTTCTATCTTACGTCACTGTTTATCATTCACTGAAGGTAAATTAAGTCTTGCACCAAGATAAGTTCATTCCTAAATGCATATACCTTAGAGAGCAGCGTTCTTTTGCTATACATCGTCATTTATGACGAGAAAAACTACAATTTCTGAGTTTACAATTCCTAGAAGGCAGTAACACTTCTTTTTCAGAGTTTTCTAATCTTAAAACACAGTAATGTGACAGCATACATTAGTTTCTGAGTTTATCACATGTCCTACACAGCAATAAAGCTATTTCAAGGAATTAACCGCACACTGAAATCATAATAAACTTATGTTATCATTCTATTCTACTCATGTTTAAACGTAATAATCTTCCATAACCATGAGACTCTCTTCCTTACTGTTTAAAACTGAGACAATTGGTAAAGAAAAAGAACCTGTTATTAAAAATGGAGGTTGCTGGAGTGCTCTTTCACACCGAGGGCTCTCTACCTCTCGTTACTTCACTGCACAGTTCTAAACTCTTACTGCCCTTTTTCACTCTTCTTACTGCACTATCTAAACTCTTACTACCTTTTTGCTCCTCACTACACAGTCTAAACTCTCACTATCTTTTCGTTCTCCTCACAGCATAGTCCTAACTCTTACTGTCTTTTTGTTCTCCTCACAGCATAGTCCTAACTCTTACTGTCTTTTTGTTCTCCTCACAGCATAGTCCTAACTCTTACTGTCTTTTTGTTCTCCTCACAGCATAGTTCTAAACCCTTTCTCACAGCACAGTTCTCCACTCTTACCCATTGCACAGTTCCTAGCTCGTGCTCTCCTCACTGCTTAATTCCTAACTCGTGCTCCTCTTCACTGCTCAATTCCCATCATTCGCTCCTGTCAAAAACGACCTCTCCCTACGCAAATACTATCTCTCGCTGCCTTCTCTACTAACTGCCTTCGTCCTTGCCCGACTCCTAGTTTTCCTCCACGTTGGAGTAGATGCTCTCCCTCTAACTTCCGCGATGGCCTACACACATGCAGTCCCTTATCCGTAGCAATAGATTTTTGCCTTATTCCGTCGACGGAGCACAGGAATTAACTCTCCCTCAACCTTGCGAAGATAATTCTCTTCGCTAACTGCCGCTCCACGCTGTCCTCATTGCCCACGAAGGAAGTTACAACCACTTCCCATGCTGCGCAGAGATATAGGGAACGTTTTCTCTCTCCGCAGATTCTTCCTCTTTTTTAACTTCAATGCAGTTTCTTCACTAAAGAAGTTAACCAATTTCAACTGACTTTTTCAAACGTATACTATCATTAATTAGCACTTTCAAATCAAAGTTCATTGAGAATAAACGCTGTCTGTGGTAATCGAACCCACGACCTCCGATGCTTCTCCACACTCCAAGGTGATGGGAGATCGGCATTAATAATGGTTACACCCTCTCCAATTCGTGAGCTGACCTCTCACGTCTTGGTTAAAAGAATCCCACCAAAGAATTTTTAGTTGACGTAAATCTATACACATGGGTTAACATAACTAAACTTGAACCCGACTTCTCACGTAACATGATCATACAAAAGGTGGTGGCTCCTTTGGCGACGTGGTCTGCTAGAAGACACAACAATTCTGCCTTCACTCGATAACCAAGGCATCAAAATCAATCCAAAACCACTACAAGATGTATTACGGAGTTTAAGTTCGGCATGGCGGTGATTAGGCAATGACTAAAGCATCGTGTTGATTGAAAATGTAAAGGAGACAAAAACCTATTTATTAAGAGATCTACAAGGTTAAATTGACAACAAATCACGGTCTAAACTAGAAGGAAAGACTCACGCTACACGACGACTAAAATAAATTACCTCACACTATGGCTTCAAATCGACATTCGTCGATCTATGCGAAAAGAAAATATTTGCAACATAAATTCGACGTGATTTACGACAATCACGACGGATTGATCGTATCGCAGACGAATTCTCACAACGTTAGACACTTAAGGTTGATTTCTCGCAATTTCGACTTCGAGACAAGATTTGCAATTTCGCCACAAGATGACTCAATAAATACTTATAGACGTAAATATCAAACATCTCAAATACGTCGACTTGTTATTAGGAACTTACGACGCCATAGACGACTCCAAGATTATACAAGACGACTTTCGACTAGGATGTTTACTTTATCCTTTGGCGTCGACATCAATTAAACTACCCAAACTAACAAACAAGACTTACTTGTTGGTTCCCAGGTTTATCTATCTGTTTGGCGATCTCAGTGACAAACACCTTTGGTTAGTTTCCAGAGTCTATACTCTCTTGAAGATACTTTCTCTTCCGTCGAACACGGTCCACCTGTTCCTGCATCGACAAAACTCGCATACAATTTTTGTGGTCAAAGCATCTATGATCTAAATATAATATATTCAAACATTATTGCATTTAATATAAAGACTTTTAGTCTACATATCACTTGATCGTAATCAATAGATTCCGCAATTTCATAAAACAACTTTGTAAGATAAATTTTCAGTTTTCAAGTCGTTCACAACATAGTAATTTACTGAAATTTGTAAGAAAGTAAATAGCATCATTGTTTTCAAAAGGAGGGATGTAACATATCATTCCCCTTTAAAAAATCATCGTCCCTGATGATTAAGTTTATCAAGCAAAAACTAAACTTAAAACAAACTTTCTATAAAGCAACATTAATGTCTTTAAAAAGTTTTGGAAATCTTTGATAAATGTCTTTGTAGTCTTCCCAAGTGGCGCTATCCTCGCCATATTGGTCCCACTGTATTTTGCATTGCAAAACTTCTCGATTACGTAAACGAAGTTTACGCATTTCGAGCACCTTGAGTGGCTCGATCACAACCACCCCGGGTTCTTGCATCTGTAAGGAATTCCAGTTAAGGATGTGGTTATTACCTACAAAATATTTCTTTAAATATGAAACATGAAAAACATTATGCATCTTAGACAAGGCTGGAGGTAGAGCAACTTTGTAGGCAACCGGATTAATAATTTCAAGAACTTCGAAAGGTCCGACATAACGAGGAGCCAATTTCGAAGATTTACCAAACTTAATAGAACTCTTTTGGGGTTTCACCCGCAAAAGCACCTTCTCGCCAACAGAGAAGTGTCTAGGCACTCGTTTGCGATCAGCATAACTCTTTTGCCTGTCATTGGCTTCTGCCAACCTCTTCCTAATCACTTTAACTTTTTCTTCCATATCAGCAAGCATTTCAGGTCCAATGCTTATTCTATCTTCCAGCTTATCCCAGCTTATAGGAGTTCTGCATTTCCTTCCATATAATGCTTCAAATGGTGCCATCTTAATGGTAGAATGATAGGAGTTGTTATAGGCAAACTCGACAAGAGGTAGATATTCCTCCCATCTATATTGCTGATCCATGCAATACATTCTCAAAAGGTCTTCTAATACTTGGTTCACTCTTTCTGTTTGTCCATCAGTTTCGGGATGATATGCAGTACTTACATTCAATTTAGTCCCTAATGCAGAAAATAAGGTTTGCCAAAATCGTGAAGTTATCCGAGCATCTCTATCAGATATTATCTTTTCAGGTACCCCATGCAATCTGAAAATCTCTTGCACAAATTTTCGAGCCAAAAGATGTGCTCCATCTGTCAAATTTCCTGGTATAAAATGTGCAACCTTGGTTAGTTTATCCACAACAACCAATATTGCATCATTCCTATTCTTAGACATTGGCAACCCCTGGACAAAATCCATACTAATAACTTGCCATTTCCATTCTGGAATCTCATGTGGGTACAACAACCCAGCAGGATGTTGGTGTTCTGCCTTCACTCTCTGACACTCCAAACAACTAGCTACAAACTTTGCAGCATCGCTTTTCATTCCTTTCCAGAAATATAACTGCTTGACATCAGCTAACAGTTTTGTTACACCAGGGTGCCCAGAGTAGGGAGCACAGTGAACTTCCTTCCACACAAGGTTTCTAAGTTCCTCTGAATCAGGGACATAAATTCTTCCCTTGAATCTCAGCAATCCATCGGATTCAAAACTGAATCTGTCATATCTTAGGTCCTTAGGGTTTAGGTGCAGAGCCTGTTTCACTTGTTCATAATACTCATCCCCAGATAAGTTTTGCAATACCAAGTCTTTAAAGTTAGCATGTATGGAGATTATAGAGGCTATGTGCCTTCTTCTACTTAAGGCATCCGCTACTCGGTTCTCCTTGCCCTTGATATAAGAAATTTCAAAGTCATAATCTGATATGAGTTCCAGCCATCTCCTTTGCCTTGCATTGAGATTAGGTTGTGTGAATATGTAGCGAAGGCTTTGGTGATCAGATTTTAAAATAAAAGTCCTTCCCAACAGGTAATGTCGCCACATCTGAAGGGCGTGAACCACTGCTACCATCTCTAGGTCATGAGGAGTGTAGTTCTGTTCATAATTTTTCAGCTTCCTTGACTCATAGGCTACCACTCTACCATCTTGCATAAGCACACCTCCCAATCCTTCCCCCGAGGCATCAGTGATAACCTCAAACTCACCCTCTGGATCAGGAACTTTCAAAATTGGAGCGGTTGTTAATTTTTCTTTTAACAAGTCAAATGCCTTTTGACATTCAACCGTCCAAACAAACCTTTTTCCTTTTCTCTGCAATGAGGTGATAGGACTAGCAATGCTTGAGAAGTTCAGCACAAATTTCCTGTAATACCCTGCCAATCCCATGAAACTTCGTACCTCTGACACATTGGTAGGTTCAGGCCATTCCATAATAGCTTTTATTTTGGCCGGATCAACTGATATCCCATCGGCTGATATAATGTGCCCTAAATACTGTACCTCTTTCTGAAAGAAAGTGCACTTGGAGAGTTTCGCATACAGCTTATGCTCTCTTAATCGTTGCAACACTATTTGAAGATGTCGTGCATGCTCATCTTCATCCTTGGAATAGATCAGAATATCATCAATGAAGACTAGTACAAACTTATCGAGACAATCTCTGAATACACTATTCATGAGATTCATGAAAGCAGCAGGTGCGTTGGTCAATCCAAATGGTAACACCGTGAACTCATAATGACCATACCTCGTTCTAAAAGCTGTTTTGGGGATGTCTTCCTCTTTTAACCTTAATTGATGGTATCCGGATCTCAAATCTATCTTTGAAAAGACCGATGCGCCACGCATTTGGTCAAATAGATCATCAATTCGTGGCAAGGGATACTTGTTCTTTATAGTTGCCTTATTAAGCATCCTATAGTCTATGCACAGCTTGAGAGTTCCATCTTTCTTCTTGACAAAGATAACCGGAGCTCCCCACGGTGATACACTTGGCCTAATCAAATTCTTAGACAAAAGCTCCTGCAACTGAGCTTTTAATTCCATAAGCTCCGTGGTAGTCATACGATACGGAGCTTTAGAGATTGGCTCCGATCCTGGTTTAATATCTATACCAAAGTCAAAAGTTCTCTTCGGAGGCAAACCAGGTAACTCTTCGGGAAATACGTCTCTGAAATTGCACAGAAATAGATATCTTTCCTCAAAAGATTGCTTCTCCAAGGTTTCCTCTACTAGGTCCATCTTAACTGCAAAAAGTTGACACCCCTTTCGCCTAGCCCGCTTCAGTTGTTTTGATGAAATGGATCTAACCTTTATTTCCCTCTGAATTCCTTGGAGATTTACCATTTTGCCCATCTCATCCAGACACTCAATGGTTTTATGAAAACAATCTACTTTGGCTCGATGTTTCCACAACCAGTTCATTCCTAGGATGACATCATAAGACCCTAAAGGCGCTACGTACAAGTTTGCCTCAGTGGTGAAATTAGAAACATCAATCCTAGCTTCGAACAAACATTGCTCTACCTGAGCTTTTGAATTATTGGCATACTCTACTGTCCAAGGTTTTTACATAAAGCCAGCTTTTCTAGAAAATTTACTTAGAACTCTAGGTGACACAAAATTTTCTGTTGCACCCGTATCAAATAAAATAGAAACAGGAACTCCAAATAAGGTACCTGTCATCTCAATAGGAGTGATCTGATACTCTGCTTGCTGATTGTCGAGAGCGGCATGAATCCTTTGCTGAAAGGCTTCCTGTTGTGAAGGAAGCTCCGTGTTCCTGGGCCTCCCATTCGGCTTCTTGTTGGGGCAACGGTTGGCATAATGATCTCCTCCACAAGAGAAACATCCTCCTATAGGTCCTCACTTCTCAGATGGCCTACTTGCAGAATCACCATTCTTCTTAAAATTTGCATTCCTCTTAAAATCTTCACCCCTGCAGTCATTACCAAATCCTCCTTGATTCTTTCGATTTCCCCTATCAAACCTCCTATTTCCAAATCCCTTATTGTTTTTCCTTTTAAAAGACTGATCATTGTAGTTCTTGTCAAACTTCTTGCGTTTCTTATCACGGTAAGCGGAGATAGACTTAATCTTCTGCTCCTGTTTTATTGCCTTTTCATAAACTTGATCCATTGTGCTTGGACCATGCACCTCCACTTCACCACCGATCTGAGGGTTGAGTCCCATGATGAACTTTCTGATTCGGAACCTTTCGTCCTTTTGGTATTGGGGAACATACTTCAGTAACCTAGTGAATTTTTCTGCATACTCAATCACAGATAATTCACCTTGCCTGAGGTTCTGGAAGTCCGTTAACTTCTGATCAAAATACAACTATGGTAACCACCGTTTACGGAATAGTTCCACGAACTCGTCCCATGTCACCTTCAAGGGACTTAGTTCCAACTCCATTTTCTTATTCATCCACCAAGTGGATGCTTCCCCAGACAGCTGATAGGCTCCCCACACGGCTTTAGTAACCTCAGAGTAGTTTCTGATCTCAAAATATTTCTCCATCTCCGTCAACCATGCTTCAGCTGCATCTCCAATTTTTGTTCCATCAAACTTTGGAGGATTAACCTTCTTCATATCCTTTGATAACTCTAAAGCAAGTTTATCCTTGGTTCTTCTTTGGGCTTCACTATCATCATGATGTTCACTTGACGTGCCATTTTCCCAATGTTTACTCTTGCTTGTGAAGTGTGAGTTCTCATTTCCATCCTCTGTGTTACCAGTTTCATCTATTTTCCTCTCTAGTTTATTCAGTCTTTCCTTGGTTTCAGTGAGCATGTTGAGGATCCTATCCAACTTGTCAGTGGAATTTTCCCGAGAGTTACGACCTTCCCGATCCTCCCCCTCATTGAACCCTGATTGGTCCATGCTAGTTTAGTTTCACACCTGTTTAAACATATACTAATCAGTTTTACGCTTATTAAATTAAACACCATCAAAAGAACACAGCATTTGATCATATTCATAATTGCTCTCAAACCAAAATTTTGTCTTTATTTATTTTGCAAAATTGTTTCAACATCATTAGAGATAGACAAATCTCATGTTTCTACATAATGTTATCTAGTGGAGTGTAACCTTCGGATTCATTGTCCGACACATAATCACGAGGTGTGTACCCCTCAGACTCACTATCAGAAGATATCTCAATAATCTCATCTCTAGGCACTACACGAGGATCTCTAGTGATCATGGGTATAGTACTAGGTACAATCTCAGGTACACTAACAGGTACACTATCAATTTCAATCCAGGAGCAACGGTCGATCATGGTTCGAACCGCCATCTCTGCTCCCTCTAGGAGTTCTCTCCTAACTCACTTAAGTCGTGACATTGCATTGGCTAAGGTTTCCACATCATCAAGCCAAATGTCATTCTCGTCATTGGTTTTCTCTATGGTCTTGACCATCGCAAGTCGTTTCTGCTTAGCTTGCAGATAACGCTTCTTACCCGCGAAGGATTTTCTTGCGGTTCTCTTGGTGTATGCCATCCTGGCACAATAAACCAAATCATTAGCTACCCGCATAATGATGATTTCCTAATCAGGTTAGTGGACTCATCAGCCCTAGTGCTGAACCTAGCTAGCTCTGATACCATATGTAACATCCAAAACCATAATGACAAGAAGTAACTAAGTTTTCACAACGGTAATATTTTTTTTTTTTACAAGGTAGTCAAATACAAAATAAACTTATCTATAATCCATTACAACATTTTTCATTTTATCATAACAGGATTTCATTTTCATAAAACTGAAAGAAATGATATACATAAATCACTTTGTTTTCTAACAAATGAAATTTTCTTGAAACAACAAATATTGGAAACATACCATTATCATGCATCTCGATTATCGACCCATCACATTCAAGACTCGGCATTCCTCAGTATTTGGAAGAGAAAGTATCTTCAAGGAGCTTAACCTCCAACCACAGACCGTCGGTCTCCCGCACTCCTTCCTAACCGGAAGTGGCCCTACCCTACTCAAGAGGATAGACTTAGGATAACCATTGGTGTTTGCCATCTGAGCTCTGGTGTTGTAACCTACGTATCTTGTTATCGTACAGATCCCTAGATACCCTCTAGTCATGCACGACACTCCACAAGAAATGCCATCCAGTTACGGTGAACGTTCGATGCACTTGAGGATAGTACACCACCTTGGCCAAAGGATTTGTATTTAGTTAGCGTTTTAAAAACGCACGAACTTGGTTCACCCACCCTACTCGACTTGAACTGGTCGAAATCCTACATTTTCCTATTTGTATAGTTTGAACTCATTTTGCCGACCTTGATGAACTTAAGGCTTAGGATATCCTCCTATAATAGCGCATTGCGCAATATTATTTTAATCTCGAGTTCAGACTTTCATAATCCCATTATCCTGTAAAATCATTATTTAGACACGTCCACTCCTAAATGGTTTCAAATCTGTTTACTTGGTTCTCATGTTAACACAACATACACAAGTATCTAATTCATTTTCCGTTATCCCAATATTCGAGGGTTCTAGACTCAAATGGTCTATAAGGTTAAGCGATCCTAACATCGTCGCATGCAACGCAATCTCGACTCACATGCAGGTTTTCAACTCAAATTGATCATTTCGGAATCCAAGACGGTTTCCTAAACATTACCAACACTTTTATCTTCCTACTCCTCTTTCCGAGTCATTAGTTTCACAAGATTTAAATAGCTGAGAGTCGTAAATAAATCTAAAAGGTTTGGGAATCTTTCAAATGTAGATAAAGATATTAAACGGATAAGACATCGGCTGTTTACAATGCATTTTCTGGCTATACGTCAAACATGCTTACTAACTACGGTTTGACTCCTGCATAGCATGCATGTGGAGCATCGTTCAAAACCTCCAAGGCAGTTTTATGTTCATAACACAGACCTAAAGGCAACTCTTCTATCTTATGTCACTGTTTATCGTTCACTGAAGGTAAATTAAGTCTTGCACCAAGATAAGTTCATTCCTAAATGCATATACCTTAGAGAGCAGCGTTCTTTTGCTATACATCGTCATTTATGATGAGAAAAACTACAATTTCTGAGTTTACAATTCCTAGAAGGCAGTAACACTTCTTTTTCAGAGTTTTCTAATCTTAAAACACAGTAATGTGACAGCATACATTAGTTTCTGAGTTTATCACATGTCCTACACAGCAATAAAGCTATTTCAAGGAATTAACCGCACACTAAAATCGTAGTAAACTTACGTTATCATTCTATTCTACTCATGTTTAAACGTAATAATCTTCCATAACCATGAGACTCTCTTCCTTACTGTTTAAAACTGAGACAATTGGTAAAGAAAAAGAACCTGTTATTAAAAATGGAGGTTGCTGGAGTGCTCTTTCACACCAAGGGCTCTCTACCTCTTGTTACTTCACTGCACAGTTCTAAACTCTTACTGCCCTTTTTCGCTCTTCTTACTGCACTATCTAAACTCTTACTGCCTTTTTGCTCCTCACTACACAGTCTAAACTCTCACTGTCTTTTCATTCTCCTCACAGCATAGTCCTAACTCTTACTGTCTTTTTGTTCTCCTCACAGCATAGTCCTAACTCTTACTGTCTTTTTGTTCTCCTCACAGCATAGTCCTAACTCTTACTGTCTTTTTGTTCTCCTCACAGCATAGTTCTAAACCCTTTCTCACAGCACAGTTCTCCACTCTTACCCATCACACAGTTCCTTACTCGTGCTCTCCTCACTGCTCAATTCCTAACTCGTGCTCCTCTTCACTGCTCAATTCCCATCATTCGCTCCTGTCAAAAATGACCTCTCTCTACGCAAATACTATCTCTCGCTGCCTTCTCTACTAACTGCCTTCGTCCTTGCCCGACTCCTAGTTTTCCTCCACGTTGGAGTAGATCCTCTCCCTCTAACTTCCGCGATGGCCTACACACATGCAGTCCCTTATCCGTAGCAATAGATTTTTGCCTTATTCCATCGACGGAGCACAGGAATTAACTCTCCCTCAACCTTGCGAAGATAATTCTCTTCGCTAACTACTGCTCCACGCTGTCCTCACTGCCCACGAAGGAAGTTACAGCGACTTCCCATGCTGCGCAGAGATATAGGGAACGTTTTCTCTCTCCGCAGATTCTTCCTCTTTTTTAAGTTCAATGCAGTTTCTTCACTAAAGAAGTTAACCAATTTCAACCGACTTTTTCAAACGTATACTATCATTAATTAGCACTTTCAAATCAAAGTTCATTGAGAATAAACGCCGTCTGTGGTAATCGAACCCATGACCTCCGATGCTTCTCTACACTCCAAGGTGATGGGAGATCGGCATTAATAATGGTTACACCCTCTCCAATTCACGAGCTGACCTCTCACGTCTTGGTTAAAAGAATCCCACCAAAGAATTTTTAGTTGACGTAAATCTATACACATGGGTTAACATAACTAAACTTGAACCCGACTTCTCACGTAACATGATCATACAAAAGGTGGTGGCTCCTTTGGCGACGTGGTCCGCTAGAAGACACAACAATTCTGCCTTCACTCGATAACCAAGGCATCAAAATCAATCCAAAACCACTACAAGATGTATTACGGAGTTTAAGTTCGGCATGGCAGTGATTAGGCAATGACTAAAGCATCGTGTTGATCGAAAATGTAAAGGAGACAAAAACCTATTTATTAAGAGATCTACAAGGTTAAATTGACAACAAATCACGGTCTAAACTAGAAGGAAAGACTCACGCTACACGACGACTAAAATAAATTACCTCACACTATGGCTTCAAATCGACATTCGTCGATCTATGCGAAAAGAAAATATTCGCAACATAAATTCGACGCGATTTATGACAATCACGACGAATTGATCATATCGCAGACGAATTCTCACAACGTTAGACACTTAAGGTCGATTTCTCGCAATTTCGACTTCGAGACAAGATTTGCAATTTCACCACAAGATGACTCAATAAATACTTATAGACGTAAATATCAAACATCTCAAATACATCGACTTGTTATTAGGAACTTACGACGCCATAGACGACTCCAAGATTCTACAAGACGACTTTCGACTAGGATGTTTACTTTATCCTTTGGCGTCGACATCAATTAAACTACCCAAACCGACAAACAAGACTTACTTGTTGGTTCCCAGGTTTATCTATCTGTTTGGCGATCTCAGTGACAAACACCTTTGGTTAGTTTCCAGAGTCTATACTCTCTCTCGAAGATACTTTCTCTTCCGTCGAACACGGTCCACCTGTTCCTGCATCGACAAAACTCGCATACAATTTTTGTGGTCAAAGCATCTATGATCTAAATATAATATATTCGAACATTATTGCATTTAATATAAAGACTTTTAGTCTACATATCACTTGATCGTAATCAATAGATTCCGCAATTTCATAAAACAACTTTGTAAGATAAATTTTCAGTTTTCAAGTCGTTCACAACATAGTAATTTACTGAAATTTGTAAGAAAGTAAATAGCATCATTGTTTTCAAAAGGAGGGATGTAACAATATCCTTCAGATTCATTTTTAGATACATAATCTCAAGGTATATAACTTTCTGTCTCACTATCAGAGCTAACTTCTATGATCTCAATAGATGGGGGTATGCAGGGATCTCACCTAACCATAGTTGTTTCCTCATCTAAAATATATTCTATGATTTTAGCAGTGATCTTAACTCTTTCAATGTTTTCCCTTCTCACTCGCTTGATTCAAGTTAAGGCATTCGCAAGGGTTTTAGTATCACTTAACCAAATGCCACTCTCATCATTAGTTCCCTCAAAAATTTTAATAATGGCTTCATGTTCTCTTTTTTCTTTAAGGAAACATTGACTCATATTAACCAACTTTCTTGTTGTCTTCTTAAGACATACCATCCTGGCACAGAAATTTTCAAGCATTAGCTAACCATATAATGTTGACCATAGGTAAGCATAGTGGTCTCATAAGCCCTAGTGTTGAACCTTGTAGCTCTGATACCATATGTAACATCCACGTTCTAGAAACATAGTAAAAATAAGAATTTACCATAAAGTAATTCAATAAGGTAAAAATGAGAAAAAATTTTCTTTTATTTAACATATAATCAAATAACAACAAATTGCAATATTCTCTTACATAATACAATATATCATATTGTCTTTCTCATTTACAATATTTGCATAAGTAAATCAATTACATAAACAAATTTGGAATAATTACTGCATCTAAATATCTGACATCTTTATCACAAGCCCTGGCATGTCTTCTACTAGAGGGAGGGAAAGTATCTTCCCAGTGATTTACCTCCATCCATAGACCGACGGTATCCCACACATCCTCCACATAGGAAGTGGCCCATCCCTTCACGAGGAATATAGACCAAAGGTGATCAGTGGTAATTTTCCTTCCCAAGTACATAGTGTTGTATCCTACACAACTCTATCAACCATACAACCCTAGATACCCTCTACCTAAGTATGATTACCAATAGGTTATGCAATCCAGATACATTGAACCGACAATGCATGCAGAAAATGAATGCATTACTTTGGCCAAAGTTTCAATATTAATAATGTTTGAAATGAACGTCATCGAAATGTTCACCCACCCCTACTCGACTTGGATACTATCATATTCATGCAATTTATCCTTACCAACTATGTTTATGTAAATGGTTTCAATTTCTATCATGATAAAAGTCTACTTGACTTAGACGAGTTCATATAAACATAACCGATCATTTGTCTTTATATTTGACTCTAGGGTTTTTGTTACAACCTTGAATAGTACGATATTTCAAAATATCCATATCTCATATCTATGAGACTAAAGTTTAGAAACGGCCCTTCATTTAACTAAATCTAGATTAAGAATAATATGGTTTTGGAATAGTTATCTCCTCCTACAAAATGGAGTATGAGAACCTTCTACTTTCCTTAACTTGATATCATTGACAATCATGATATATACTTATATATATTTCCATACAAGGTCATTTTCTAGTTAGACTTAGTCTACTCCATCGTAATGGTTCTCAAAGGATATCTTAAAAAAGAATAGTAAAATAGGTAATAAGGATTCATCCATTAGACCTCAGTTCTTCTATCTAAATATTTCTAGTGTTTTATCACTTGATTGGATAAAAGATAGTTTTCCACAGATTACTAAGAATCTAAGTTCTTTTTAAAAGAAATCATTTTTCCATAAATAAATACACTAAACCAAGAATGGTTTTAAAATGATAAAATCATACCCTAATGCTTAAACCTCATTACTCCTAGCTCATGAGTGTACCTATCAAGTTTCATTTGTACTAATTTCACCGAAAGTTTATTACATGGTTAACTTATAACTATATCATCGACCTGATTCATGATGAAACTTATTCATTTGATCGACTGGTTTATAAGACACACAATATCTACAACAACCTTCTTCAAGTATGTGGTTGTAAAGGTCATTTAGTTCACCATACGATAGTTTGACATGTCTAAAAGTTTATAAATTAAAGCATATTCTCAGCTCTGAGTGCTATGAAATAGTATTCAAATGCATCAGCAAGCATCGGCCATCTAGGCTTATTTGATCCTATAACGAATTCCTGAAAAAGATCTAAACAGTTTACTAACAATGCTAACAGCATTCTCCTATAATCAACTCCATTAGTTTTTAACAAAAACACATTGAATTCAAAAGGATATGCCTTACTGGCATATTCATTTATCTACACATGACACTACAGTGGATAACCATAAAAGAACAGTCAATTTTCACAATGCTTTCAAAGCACACAAAACTAGAGGAATGCCTGATAGTGATGGCTTAGATTATGAAAGAGTTGTAGATAAAATACTTCAGTCAATGCCCTAGTACCCATGATACCTCCTCAAATTGGTTATCTCTCCTCCTGCTCACCGCGATCCCTCCAAAGCATTACAACCCAAATGATAATCTCCATTGACTCTGCTGAGTCATGTCTATAGAGAATTAAGCATGACTCTTTGTGAGTCACTAGATTATCACTCCTCCACTCTTGCAGTTGGAAACCTATTGAATGCAAGACGATCCACCTATTGATTTGGTTACAACCAATACCTCTAAAGTTGTAAAGCTTTACAAATGTTGATGGAGATAACATCCTTCGAAGGGAGCTCATCGAATGTGGTTATTCTTACCACCACTCCTCTTCCAAAGAGGCTGACATGATATTTAAACCATCGTTTGATCATTAATGATCACTTCAAGTGATCCGATCAATCACTTGATACAATGAAGGTACTCCAATTAGTATGCCTACGGCTGCTCATTAGTGAGTAAGCATTAATAACAATTATGAGGTATTAACCTAAATCGATGTGTATACATATTGGTTTATATAATTAAATATGGTTTAACATGACATCTATCCCATTTGATGGTTTATGTTTAGATCAATAAATAATAATAATAATAAGTCAAAGGCTTACAGATAATGTGAATGGGTCGAGCTTGTCTCGCCTTCACAATCCTTCGTTAGATCATGTCAACTTGTCTTGACGAGATCGTCATATGATGTTAAATGTTGACAATAAAACCTTATATAGCTCAAGGATATTAACTTAACAATTTTACGACAATGATGACATAATATTTACGTTAATCGTAAATAGACACCATTCTAATTAGACGACGTCATTTTCTTTACAAACAATAATGTCGACACACACACATGACTAGAAATAATCAAAAGATATTGACTACCTATCGATTAGATCCAAAAGTATATTGACAAAACATGACTTACCTCTATCGATACTAGTTCACATTTTTGTTAAACACTCATACTCATTTTGGCAAATAATCACTCATAACCCAAGGTCTATATTTCTCTCCTCAAAAGATACTCTCTCTCTCTTTTCTCTAAGAGTCATCTAAAACCTGTAATCCTGTATAAAACTTGAAATCAACATATTACAATCAGTGTATCATTATTCAAATAATAAACCAAATTCTCATAATGCAATTATTAAATCGACATAACATAATCATTTCCATAATTCCATAAATGGTATTCAATAAAATCTATGTCTTTCCTTGATATTAATCTAAACATCAAAATAGATTTACTTATGTCCAAGTAAAAGTAAAAAGTATTAGCAAGAAAAAAATTGGGGATGTAACATAGAGTCAGTATGGTCAAGGCAAACCAGTCTGAGGCAAGAGAAAATTTTCTAAGTATGGTGAGGTGATCAGTTTTGTGTATGAGCATGATGCAGAGGTAAATAATCATGTCATTCCATGTTTCCAGTATCCCTACATGTATATATCATCAATTTAGAGTACCGCACTTAATGATAAATACCAAAAATCTAAGGCATTCACAGTGCATATCCCAAGGCAGAGTAACATTGTTTTGGTCTGCATTTCTCCGTAGAGAAAGATTTGATCTTATGGTTTTGAAGACAAGTTTATCTAGGTATTGAAATGATATATCCAAGTTTTCAAGTCTTCACATCTTTAGCATAAAAAGTTATAAGGGATAGAGTACAGATTACTACTTAGATAAGGTAAAGCAATGATGGAGGCTTAATGGAATGCTCCGCATTCCTCCAAAAGACATTATTTTGTCATGTGGTTCTGAGGATAGGCTCATAAATGTATAAGGCTTGTTATGATGAAGTATAAATTGTTCTGGTGATCTGCAAAGTGAGCAATCAAGTGATAGAGGCAATACAGACTATTCCGGAGCCCAAATACATATGTTTGAGCTTTTGTGGAAGATGAAATATATGTAGATCAGCTATATAAGTTTGTGTGGAGGTCTTACATGTTTCAATATATCTCAGGTTTCATCCGCATGTTGATATTCCTTATTTTCCTATACTGTGATGCTATATCTTGAGTTATGAAGTTTCACATGTGGTCTTGAATGGTTCGTTTCCTATAGTTCGTCATGTTTCTTATTTTGTGGATGTATAGATTGATATAATACTTTATAATAAAGGTGAATGGAGGATGTCGAGATTGTACATGATTGAATTCTTGGTCCGCATGAAGTTTTTGGCTTCTCCCCGATAGTGTGAAGATGAATAATTAGCAGTTTTGAGCAGTTTGAGCCAACAAGTTAAGTCTCTACTATGTGTGATAGATCGTGACCTATTTCTTTGACTTTGGAAGATGTGAAGAGATATGTTTTGAATACCTTCATGAAGTCCTGAGGTCTACAACAATTGTTCTTATCATATTGTATGTATTGAGGCCGACCTTTGAAGAGTTACACATTTCATCCAATGATGTTTATGATGCTGACCTAATCAACATTTTAAAGTGTTGTGGAGGATATTTATAGAAGATTAGATTCATTTGTGAGATAGCAGATGTGAGTGTGAATATGATATAGCAAAGGGAAAGGTATGAAGTGTCCAGAATTAGTTTGAAGGCATGTTTTGAGAAAAAAAAGAAGACTGCATTATCAACATAAGTCAGATGTTTACTTTGTAGTAGTCCATATATCTATCCTTGTAAATCCTAAATGCAGTAAGCAAAATATTTAGGAAGTAGTAGCTTCCTTGGGTTTTACCCTAAATCAAAGTTGTAATTGTTGTAAACACAAAATATATGGAGTAGTAGCTTCCTTGGGTTGTAACCCAAAAAGAAAGTTGTAAATTTTTGTAGTGAGCATAATATATTGTGAGCTAACACTCATCGTGGTTTTTCCCTGTTTTAAGGTTTTTTGATGTAAAAATCCTAGTATTCTTATGTTGATTCTTGTGTTGTATGATTTACTTTCTACTCTTTAAGTTATTTTGTTTTATCTGTAGATATTTGTTTAAAGTTTTAGTGTGTGCTAATTGACCCCCCCTCTTTGCACCTCTTTGTGTTCAACAGTATCAATCCTCTAACTTTATGTAGGTCAAAATTCTAATATTGGTGTTATTTATAAGAGATGTTTCTAGTCATTTATTGTAGTTGATCTCCTGGAAATGTTAATAGATTATGTGATTTTGGGTAGAGATTTAAGCTAATCCATTAGATTATATTGCAAAGAGCATATGCATATATTTATCTAAGGGTTGAAGTTAGCATAGTGGTGTCAGGTTTCACATTTAGGTGGCCAATTTTAATTCTTTCCATTTTGCATTTTGACATAGTTTTTCTTTTACAATCTCCATTGTTCTTTCTTGTTTAGTTTGTATTTCTGTGTTCAATGTGTACATGTATTAGTTTCTCATTCAACTTGTATTCAGTTTGTTGAACCACTAACCTATTTCCTTTGATTTCTACATCCCTAAACTAGGTTGCCAATTTGGTTATATACCCTAGACATAATCATGCCCACATTCTATTCCATCTAATTTAAAGTTCCAATATCTTTTTTTTTAGGTTAACATTTTGGAAATGATTATTCCTGATGAACTTGTTCACCAAAAGTCTTGAGTTATGTATAGATAGGACATGTATTTTATAACATGCCTTCTCATATTACTTGGGATAAATCACACAATTTACTAGGAAAGTAAAAGATACATAATAAACATGAGGACATTTTTTTAACATGTTATTTGCATAATCACAAAGAAATAAATGCATAACTTAACTAAATAATTTCAACCTTGAATTTATAACATATCAAAGATACAATCATAGTGAATCCATACCACTTTACATTCCAATTATTCTGCAGTTGGCATAAAGAATAGTTTACAAAAGTTTCACTATCATAAGTCATGAAATATGCTACATCTGGAATATTGATATCTATCCTTGAAAAAGTCTTGGTGAGTCATCTGCTATAGGGGGAGAGCATCATCTAAGTGCTTTACCTCCAACCATAGACCAATGGTCCCCCACACATCTTCCTTCAGGTGGAAGTGGCCCTACCCTTCACGAAGAGTATATATATAAGGAACCAATAAGTCTTTGTCATCTGAGTCCTAGTGTTGTGTCCTACATAAACAATGCATCAATCATACAACTCTAGATAATCTTCTAGCTAAGTATGTTCCTACTAATAGATTAAACCATCTAGACACTCTGAACCGACTAATCCATGTAGAGACAAAATGTATTACTTTGGCCAAAGTTTCTATATAATAGATGTTTGTAATAAACATAGTCGTGTGTTCACACACCTTTGACTCAACTTGTAGACTATCTCATCCCATAGTTTAAATATTTTGACTCATAACATTAGACAAGAAGTTTCTTAACTGAGATCCTTTCCTAGTCTATCTGACATAGAAAAGTTAGTTGTGTTTTCCAAGGAAATCATATACAATGTATAGATCTAGGAAGTTAATCCTTCAAGAGTTTCCATTACATTTAGCAAGCATTAGAGTTTATGACTTCCTGTCACTAAATTTATTGACTCATAAGAAACATTAGTGTACTTAAGATCTTGAATCAACTCTAGTATTTAAGTATTATCAAAAACACTTATCCACCAAGATTAAGAACATATAATCATATTATATGATTATGTCAACCTCTAGTCTTTCTTAGACTACTATTGTTCTATACAACCTTAGGATATATTTATAATATAGAAAAAGAGTTTCTAATTTCCCACAATAATATTTAATAAATAATTTATCATAGCATAATACTATTGATCGAACTGATATTCCATAAAAGATTGTGAGAATAAAGAGAATTAAATCTCAATCCATAGGTAAATAAAAACTAACATCAATCTTGTTTACTTGATCCTAATACTTCTATCACTAAGCTTTAATATAA
This sequence comes from Cunninghamia lanceolata, assembly GCA_027924645.1. Taxonomy (NCBI): domain Eukaryota; kingdom Viridiplantae; phylum Streptophyta; class Pinopsida; order Cupressales; family Cupressaceae; genus Cunninghamia; species Cunninghamia lanceolata. Next base: position 5,243,277 of record BSBN01000738.1, read on the forward strand.
AGTTGAATAAGCTCAAATATATAAACTATATTTCTCAATCCTTACATTACATTCTTGAAAACCTTTATTCAATCTAAGTATAAAGAGGTTCATACTAATATAGCTAGATATACATGTCGTATCTATGACAATAAAAGAAAGTAGAGAGTCTTAAAATCTCGGTTTACAATGGGCATCCACCACTACGGCCTAAAAATGAATACACCGAGTGCTCTAAAGGAGATCCTAGAGCTTTCCTATCGGAAAAGGTGAGATAAACAACTATCAGAAAGGATTACATAGTGATGAAGGGGGTAAATCATAAAACACACAACAACAAAAATTTCACACAGAAACTAGAATGTTCTTTTATTGATTTGGACAACCCATTACATTACAGAAGCTCAAATATAATCAGAGGATGAATCCTTGAAATGCTGAAACACATTACAGCTTCCTATCACAAGACTCTAGAATCTTCAGCCTTCTGTAACCCCAAATCAACTAGGGTTTCTATTTTCCTACCTATTCTTGACTCTACACTTTCCCCCTTAACTCTACTATGGCCCAAGGTTCCCATAAATAGTCATAAATAGTCCTATTTGGCGGCCTCCAGCTAAATTTCAAAATTTACAACTCCCTCCAAAAGTAGGTCAACTTCTGTGAAACATAACTTTTGATCTGGGTGTCTGATTGACAAACCATATGAAGCACTGGAAAGATTACGAAGTGAAATCTCATGTTGAAAATCCATAAATCAAAATTTGTCAACTTTTCAGGGCATTATGGGACATTTTAGTGCATCATATCTAATTTCAGAAATTTTCAAGGGCTTTTTAGAAAATAGAAACTTTAATATCTTTCATCTCACAAATGATCTTTGCCTTATTCCTTCACCAAAGGTCTTATATTTAATTTTCAAAACTTCCTGTAAATTTTCACTTCAATCTATGCCCAAATGCAAACTTTCTAAAAATAACAGTTAAACTTTCCAAAAATAGTAGTTTGCCATTTTTAGCAGTTTGGAAAAAATGAAAGTCCTACATCATTATTCAAGTGATTATGGAACCAGAAATACTAAGTATGGAAATAAATGAAAACAAATTCAATGATTTTGAATCAACATCTTTTTGGGTGATGCAAGATTGCCCTTACACCACTGGATGCTCCTGCATCACATAGAGAATAAGACTTCTGTTATCATGCTAAATAGAATGTAAATCTATCAGGTTAACTGAGTTAGGACAGAAAACATGCTTATCAACTTTAGGAAAACATAAAGTCTACTCAGCTATCGACCATTTGACCTGTGTTTTGATTAAAAAGATAACAACTATATGTTACACTAATTCATAGAGATATGATTTACTTGACCTCCATATAAACACAGATATGTTTCACACTGACCATTTATACCACTCAAACAATTCATTTGATGCTTCAACTAACAAAGGCACTAAGTTTCTAATCTGTTACAATGAAAGAAATTCTAAAAGATGATCATAAATGATTGAATGAAATCATACCGTAATAATCATTAGTTATGAGGGATAAACAAATGTTATCAAAATGATTATCCCATCTAGATAATTAGAGACACCGTATATGTCTAAGCTATAGAAATATATAAATACAAACTGCAAGGGTATTGTCTATAGAAGGCTCAGCTATCACCAATGGTATACAAAACATCATCTGTGGATACACACTAATACATATAGTCTCTATTGATCGATTTATATAAACATTGACTATGTATAGATGTAAATACATATTGTCTCTACTATCGACTGTGAATAAACATTAATACATAAAATCTTGTCTGCCAACTATGTATAAACATTAATACATACTATTTCGATTGATCGATATAAACATAAACAAGGCATCTATTTCAAACAAATGAAAGGTAATGATTATAAATACTTGTAGAGCATTAATATCAAGTAAAAAATATAAAAATAATGAGAGAACTTGATTGAAGATCTTCCAATAGTCTAATAAATCCTCTTTTCTGTTAATGATCTTCGATGCTCTCCTATGTTTTACTATCCCAACTTATATTTCCTTCGATGGCATCAATTGATCTCCTATCTACTATCCTCAAGGTTTACTTATCATAACCTTTCTCCTCTTACTTGTAGGAAGAATTGCACCAATCTTTCCTATAATCTCTCATGAAAGAGCATACAACGATAGTGGAGTGTTGGTTTAATAATGACCACTCCTATATTAATTAAATCTCCTCCACTTACTCTCCACATTAACATGGAATATGGAGTCAAGTACCACTACTTAAGTGAAGTGGTTTTCATTCAAAATCTTGCCACATTCTCTTAAGAATTCATGTGTATTAAGTATATGGAATACTTATATGTCATGATAATATAAAAATAAATAAATATATCATATATCAATGTAATGTTAGCATAAACAACATTTACTGACATCATTATTAATCATCCGACAAGATGTGTGCTTGGGGTTGAGGTGTTCCCCCCTCCTCAAAATCTTGCATTGACATCAAAATAATTAGATAGGTTATCACTGGGAAAACTTATCAGAAAGTATCAAAAATGGAATAGTTTAACCCTTAATAATATTAATATTCCATTAATATTACTATATTCATATCAAACAAGGACTAATGTTAGTAAACCATTTCCAAGACAACAAAATGACAACTATTGAGTCAAAACTAACTTAGACCAAAAAGGGTTGAATACTACTTACCCAGCTCACAAGGGTTCACTAAATTATTAAAAGCACACGACTTGTATAACAAAAACTTGCTTCTTTCCAAACATCTATTCCCTTCTCTTTGATGATACTCTCCCTCTTTTCTAGAGGATGAAAACCTATTTCCTAGTTACAACTTACAATCACCAAACTGGGATTAGTGTATCATTAGATAATCCATATACATTTTAAATAATTAATCATGATAACATAAAATCACATGTCTAAATTCTATGCATATAATCATAAAGTTATGAAATCATTGATTTATCTTGACATTTTTCTAAATGTCAAATCATTAGTCCATGCCAAAATTATCTACCAATTACATACTAGTAAAAAGTAAACTTAGTTAAGAATTAGTGATGTGACATATTTGAGGACATCATCTTAGGTCATTTTAATTATCAAATAAGATCAATTAATAACAAAAAATAATATACATTTAATTTCATTTATCACAACTTAGTGTTAGTTACATGCCCATTTGCAATCTTTGGCATGCATGTTCTTGATTTTCTTACACTTCCCATGAGGTTAGATTTCTATCAAGAAGGTAAATATTCTTCCCTATATCTATAAAAGCTCTAGAAATTTATATGTTTTTTAGTACTACTAGTTGGTAGACACATGTATAGATACATGAACAAGTCTTGTAGATCCTAGTGGAAAAAATTAATAGTGAAGAGGTCCAATCAATGAAAAGAATGCATGTCCTATTTCCATGTGTGAGAAATATTGATCATATCTAGCTCAAACTCTAAATTACATATCTACATCCAAATTCAAAATTCTAGTTCTTTGCTAGAACATCCGAGCTAGCGAAAGGGGTCAAAGTCCATAACACACAACAAACCAAATAATATATTTTTCCATCTAATTCATTTTTATTTCTCTATATTGACATACTCAAATCTTTATTTACACTTATCATTCTAAAATCCTTTAAAAATTGTAAAGCTTAATACAATCAATATTTTGAACTTTAAATTCTTGTTTTTTTCTACTCAAATCTATGCCATAATATTTGAAGAATAAATAAGTAGAGAATATTAGATATAAAATTAATAGTTGGGTATTAATATTTATAGTGATTTCAATTTAAAATTACATACAATTATTTTCATAGAAATTGGTTTGAAGGATATGCATAAGAAGTGTATTTTCATAGAAGTTGGTTTAAAGGATATGCATAAGAAGTGCACTCATTGAATATTTGTAATTTTAAGCAATTTTTTCAAATTGAACTATATTTAAAAATATGAAGTTTTTAAATATATTTTATATAAAATAATAGTTTTAAAAAATGACCTGTTAGATAAATAAATAAATGTCTAATTAGTCAAAATATTATTAAACAATAGTTAAATAGTTCTTTTAATAAGAATAGTTTAAAGCATCACTGTATTTTAATTTTGATAGTTTAGATTGCAGCCTCCAAATACATAGTTAGTACATTGACATTTAGCAATTTTAATATTATGATTATCTGGAAAAATAATAATAATAGCTCAAATTTAATATTCATTATGAAAATTTTTATTTATAAAATTTGAAATTGATGAATTTTCATCTACTTAGATAATATAACTAGATTATATAGATATAAGATATCTATACTCTTAAACTAGTATATTTATATTTAAAAAAATATATCTACAGTACACCGACAGATATCTTCTAATTTGTTGGCATTTATAAATTACTTGCAGTTAGAATATTTGATATGCTCACATGAGTTAATTTAAAGAGACTATGCTATGAGACTTTTCATATTCTTCATATTCTTCAAATGCAATAAAGATTTCACTCCATCACTGTTCAAGTTTTTCTATTTTTCTATCCGTTTGGCTTCCACAACTGCCCAAGTTTTTCTATTTTTCTATCCATTTGGCTTCCACGAATTTATTTATTTACACATTTTATGAATTTTGTTTACATAGAATCTGAATCTTTCAGCCCTTCTCGGCGTAATTAACTAAAATATTTAAAAATTAACTCCAGTCTTTACACAATAAAGCCTAAATAGAAGGATAGAAGGATTGCAATAGATGTATATAAGATATCTATACTCTTCATTTTGATAGTTTAGATTGCAGTCTCCAAATAAATGGTTAGTATATTACCAGTTAGTAATTTTAATATTATGATTATCTAGAAGAATAATAATAATAGCTCAAATTTAATATTCATTATGGAAATTTTTATTGATAAAATACTAGTATATTTATATTTAAAAAAATATATCTATATTAAGTCTAGAGATATCTTCCAATTTGTTGTCATTTATAAATTACTTGCAGTTAGAATATTTGATATGCTTACATGAGTTAATTTAAAGAACTAGGCTAAGAAGACTTTTCATATTATTGTCACTCCATAACTACCCAAGTTTTTCTATTTTCTATCCATTTGCCTTGCAGGAATTTATTTATTTTTTATTTAAGGTGATAAAGATTTCACTCCATAACTACCCAAGTTTTTCTATTTTTCTATCCATTTGGCTTCCATGAATTTATTTATTTACACATTTTATGAATTTTGTTTACTTGGGAATCTAAATCTTAATTGTTTACAGGAATCTGAATCTTTCAGCCTATTATTCAAACGTTCACTCCATAACTGCCCAAGTTTTTCTAGTTTTCTATCCATTTGGCTTCCACAACTGCCCAAGTTTTTCTATTTTCCTATCCATTTGGCTTCCACGAATTTATTTATTTACACATTTTTTGAATTTTGTTTACTTGGGAATCTGAATCTTAATTGTTTACGGGAATCTGAATCTTTCAGCCCTTGTTGTGAGTGTAGAACGCCTCTCAGCATAAATATAACCGAATTATATATATCGATACTCTTAAATTAACTAAAATATTTTAAATATTAAATCCAGCCTTCACACAGTAAAGTTTAAACAGAAGGATAGAAGGATTGAAACAGGGGGATAAAATCCACTTCTCCAAAAATAGAAGGATTGAAACAGGTTGAACATATGGATGGGACAGATTCAACAGATGTTGAAATCAAGTAGAATTAAAAATTGTAAACAGCCCACACGACAATGTTCCCTATGTTTACTGTGGAGCCCTTTGGACTCCCTCATCATCACCAATGTTCCCAATGTTTATCGTGGAGCCCTTTGGACTCCCTTCGCTGTGAGGCAGCTTATGGTCAAGTTCCTGTTCTATTTCTATTTGCTTAGATTCCATCTCTCGACCGTCAGACATGTCAGAAGTTTCACTACCATCTGACACAGGATTTACTCTATACTTATACAAAGATGCAACCAACAAGAAATAGAACAGAACGAAGCAATCCATCCCGGCCACGAGCCAGTAGTAGTAATCGAGTCGGCCGCGGTTGATGTTGCTGTTAAGCCAATCCGTGTTTCTGTGAATGAGCGTGGTGAGAAGGGCGCTTAAATAATCCCCCACTGCATACATGATGGCGGAGACCGCTATAGCCGTGCTACGAAAGTTGGGCGGAAACTGGCTATAGAAAAAATCCAAAGACCCCACCGCATAAAAGCAACTGGCCAGACCATCTATACAAAACTGAGGGACAAGCCAAAATGCAGAAATTGGAACTATGGCAGATGGATCGTCAGTGAGGCCGTGGCTTTTGGCCACGTTCCTTCTCTTCACTTCAACTAAAGCAGCAACCACCGAGGCGAGCAATGAAATGACATAGCCGATGCCCATTCTCTGAAGCGATGTGATTCCCTTTTCATTTTTTGTGAGCCGCCTGGTAAGTGGTACAAACACTCGGTCGTAGATTGGAATCCATAAGATGCCTACAATCAATGAGACAGTGTCAATGGAAGCGGCAGGCACTATGAAGCTGGTGTTGCCCAGACGTCGATTCATTGTGAGGGCCTGGATTACCACATATGTCCCTTGCTGTCCACCTGAAATGACGTTGATGATTTTTATGGAGAAAAAGGGTAGAAGTGCGATGAGGATTTTCAACTCCTGCACTTTGTGGATGGGAGAGAGTCTCCAGGGCCGAGCAATGGAACCGTCTGCTTGCATGTCTCCTTCTGTCACTATGGCGGCCTTGTTCAGGAACCTGTTTTTCAGGTTTAATAATGACAAGGTCAGTGAAGTGATTCAAGTCCCTGTTCTGTTATCAAGATAAATAAGATGAAATAAATATATAGCAGAATGTAAATTGTATCAGAATGTTTCAGGATTTAACTGTGTGAAAATATTTCCTTCAATATTTTGGATCATACTCAATAATGTGTGAAAATTTTTCCTTCAATATTTTGGATCATACTCAGTAATCCATCATCAAGAGAAAACGAGAGAAATAGAAACGTAAATTGTTTTTACCATTATTAAATGTTCCTTCTCTTCTCGTTTCCTTTTACATAATGGTAGGACCTATGTTGCAAGGTCCTAACACAGCCTTTACATGAACTACCTTACCTTTCACCTATATGTTAAGTTAATTGGGGGAATTGAACAAATTTTCATTTTTATTCAAAACAAATTAAAAATATATTTTTTATAAAATTATAGATCGGATCATGATTACTAGAAATAAGTACTAATAAAGAAAAAAGTACTAATAAATTGCATCATAATTAGTAGAAACAAGAAACAAAGCCATAGAACTAGGACCAGTAAGAAGTCTTTTGAGAAAGAGAAGAAAGAGTTAACAAGGTTTGTTAAGCTGCATGAAAACTTCTACCAACAAGATCTGGAGGCAGCTGAAACATTGAAACATCTGTAGTTATTTTTCTGGTTTGTTTCTCCTTTGCTGTTGTGTTCAGTTTTGTGTTTTCTATCGGTTCATTTTTACTCAAAGGTAGGTTCACTGTTGCGAGCGTTTTACTGGGGTTAGGTTGATCTTTTGCTGTCAATCACTGTCAATCACTATGTTGTAAAGGGTCCCTTCAAAACCTCTCTTATCTCTTAGAAGAAACAAACCCACAATGCAACTATAATCAAGCAAAATTTGAAACAGTAAGAGTTACACACAAAAATGAATATAATATACACATATTTATAATAAATTAAAATTATTAAAAAATAATTTGTATTGTTATTAGTAATATTTCTAATTGTATTTATAATATAATTAATATTTTTAGGTATATTATTTATGAAATTTTGTTTAAATTTTTAGTTGTATATTAAAAATAACTTGATTATTTTACATTATAAGAAGTTAAATATTTATTAGTTGTTGTAAAATGATTATGAAAATTTAAGTAGTTTTGTTAGGGTTTTTAGTGTTGGATTATTAACTTGGTTCCTATTACAATTTGGGTTGTTTGTGGGGTCTTTAATATGGTGGAAGTGATGTCAAATAAATGTGGCAATCTCCCTTATGCATTGGATAGTTGGACAATAGGAAACTCTAAACCATTTTGTTTGGTTTTGCACTAGAATGTGTTCTACTTGGAATTTGATCCACAACTTCTTTAAGGATTTCAAACCAAAACTTTTTTCTTGGTCTGTGATTATTTTCAAGGACTTATTGAGGCTTCCTACTAAATTCACCTAGATATGACATGCTTTTAGCATGAAAATTTTGTTTAGCATTAGGAATGATAGAAATTTAGCTCTTTTTTCTAGAGCTTATGTTGATATTTGTTCTCTATATACTCTAAGTCAATGATTTATTCCAATGTTATTTCTAGGTGTTGCTAGATCACTAGGGTAATGCTCGTTGCAATGTTGCACAAGTCCATCGGCCTCCTGTTCTCACAAGTGACAATCCCCTCGCTAAGAGCATTAGTGTAAATATAGCTGTAGTTCTCAATATTGTCATGGTTCTCATAATTATATTTTATCATAGGAATGATCATGGAGATGGTCCCAACACTCTCATCAACCCTCTACTACGTCACAACTCCTTATTGGGGTGATGCTAGTAGGCAAAATGAATACATTTCCTAAATTAGTTTAGTTATTTATCCTATAAGACATGATCACACCCCTCTAGATGATGCTCAATAAGAACAAACTATTGAGGGTGCTACTAGCAAGGGTCGGGACCACCTTTGATGGTAAACCTTAACCAGCCGATATGTTGTAAAACAGCTGGCTGGTTGAAATGTTGCCGACTCAACATCAATCGACGAATTCTTCGACAAATCACAGCAGTCGATATATATGCAGAAGGGTCGATTAATTTTTTGGAAGAATTTACAGGTCTAAAAAATGATTATTTCATCCTCACCAAGGTTGCTTGGTAAGTTGTAAATTGGAGGAGATTTTATATTTAAAGCTTTACTAAACCTTCAGTAATTATTCACAGTGTGATAATATAGTACAGTGTAATTGTGTTGTTTGTTTTAACTGTTGAAACAAATAAATAAATTTTAAAAAATCGGCTTTATGGCCGAAAATAAACTAACTCACTCATGCAGAAGGCAGAGTGAATAGTAGATACCTGAATTTGGGTGTAATAGGGATCTTGGGGCTGGTTTGGTCGGAATAAAGCAGTGCCGGATCAGAGGGTAGAGATAAATTTCTCTTCTTGATGGACGCCGCAATCACCTGTATGAGACCTGTGAAAGGGCTGCCCTGTGGTTGTTCACGATAGAAAGTGGGTGTCCCAACAAGGAAGGCAACCATTGAAATGGCCATCAGAACAACACAGACACCAAATCCCAAGCTCCAACTCACATTGGTCTGAAGGTAAACAATAACAGTACTGCCCACCAGAACGATCACTATGTTGAAAAAGTAATACCAATTAAAGAAACTCTGTAGGCTTTTCATTTGTTGGAGATCTTTTGTTCCTCCTCGTTCAAACTGATCTGCCCCGAACGGCGTGGCACTTGGTCTTATTAAGGCTGACCCAATGGTCATGAAAAGAAGCGTAATCTGAAGAAAATCCATCTGTTCTTTGGAAGCACTTTTGCATTCACTCAACTTTGCCTGCGCGTCACTACACTGTGCTGGTCGCAGTGCCCGGACTAGAGCCGTGAGAGTCCAAAAAGTCATTCCCTGTACATCAACCAAATAATTTTTATGGCAACCCAAAATCAAGGAGCAAACTGTTAATCAAAATTTGAATATAGTTTTCAGTTCTTTCAAAAGCATAGCTGTAAGAAATTTGATTCGTTCAAAAGTAAAGCAGCAACTTTCGATAAGGTGGATCATTAATACGAAAGGAAAAACGATTAATTAAAAAAATACTGAAAAAACAGTTAATAATATTTATCGTTTTTGATGAACTTCAACTAACCTGTTTCACTGTTAATGATACTCTGCCTCAATACTATTGTTTTTTAATAAGGTTGATTTTTGTCAACTAATGGAGGAAATTTCTACTGCCATTATATTTACGACGTACCAACTGTTTATACCCTAATACTGTACATTTTCATTTTCTGATTTAATATAAGGATATTGCCCTCTAAGCCACTTTCATCTTGATGTTTTTGAATATCATCTACTTCAATATTTGTCTATTATGAAGACGGTGCAAATCAGGTTGAAAAATATGGATGATCTTTTTAATAGACAAATATTATGAAGACGGTGCAAATCAGGTTGAAAAATATGGATGATCTTTTTAATAGACAAATATTGAAGTGGATGATATTTAAGAACATCGGATAAACATGGAGGTCAGAAAGTTGGAAGCCATACTTACAATTAAAATGGAAAAACCACCAATGACTATTGCTAGATATCGGCCAATGTAGGAATCTGCCAGATAGGCTCCGCCCAGGGTTGCCAAGTGTGCTGTACCAGACCAGATAGTGAACATATTTGCAATTGCAACAATCTCCATGTTGTATTTCGTTCTTAGATAGACCACCTGATTTGACGCTAACCCAACACCTGCTAGCCTCTCGCAGCTCTCATGTCCTGCAAATCAAAACTCTCTTAAACTGTAAGGCAACACTTTTATTGCTTGAAAATTGGAACCCAAAAACACAGTTTTCAAAATGCAGACCAATCTACTTACTTGAAGTTACAGCACCTCCTCAGAAAAAAGTTATAGCAATTGCTTATGATATTTTAGGGAGAAAATAATAAAGCTTACCTATTATATAAGGCATGGTTTTCCATCCTCCTTTTCTTTTCTCTTTATGCGAGGTTTTATCTTCAACATCATCACCTCTCTCCACAGCACTCGTTTTTGTGTGTGACAGAGCAAAGCAATTAAAGCGATTAAGGATGGCAAAATTATGCCGAACTTTCTTATCTTCCATTCTTGAAAATAGTGTACACCAAACCTGCAATTAGACAGAAACTTTTGAAAATGCATGACATAGCGTATCAGGATGCTCACTATTTATATAACTACAAATATCCTTTGTACCGTATTCATCGTAATAATGCCAAACCATAATATCCATGAAGAAAGTCACAATTATGGTTCTTATGTATATCTTAAAAATAAAGATACAAATAAACTTCACTCTCTCTGGCCAACAAAAGCATATTAGACCGACTTAATAATAATATCATTCTCTTTTTTCCTGCTACTGGAAAAAAATAACGGTAGAAAATTTGAACTGTTTGGCCGACCATAACTAGAAAATCGTATATTCATGTCCTACTTAATGAATGTTGATTCCCTACTATTCGGCGTGTGACGTATTTCATCTACTAGCTAGTGGCTTTCTGAGTATAATGCATCTTTATTTCGTCGTCTCTTCCTTATAACGAAAATAACGAAATTAACGAAATTATTTTTCATAATTTTTTCCTTGTTAGTACGTGGCTTTAGGCAGATACTATTGTGTTAGAAAATTCTTATTATTTTTTTAAAACAAACCATTCATCATGTTTCTTTTTTCATGAAGGTTTATATTAATTTTTGTTAATGGAAGCAAACAAATTTTTAACCAAAAATATTAACTAAATTTATTATCTATAATTCTATTGTTTAAATAGTTTACAGTCTTATTCTCTCTTTTACATGAATTAAGAAAAGTATTCATTAATTATGATGCAATTTTTACCTATCATTTTTTATTGATACATGCTTCACAAGTCTTATGTTTGAGTCTCCCTAATATATATATGTATTGTATTCAACCCCTAAACTTTTAATATTGTTAATGCTTATGTAAGTATTTATTTTGTATTTTAGTGTGTAGATTATTCTATGCATTTCAAAGGTCTACAAATTACTTTGTGTTGCTTGGTTTATATGAATGATTAGCTGCAACCAACATATGATTCATATTATAAATTTTATATGTTTCAAATACATATACGTTGTTTCTTAGAATAAGCCTCACAACTCATCAAATATAATCACTATAACATTTATTTCTATTTATTTTTTATCCATGCCAGCAATGCAACATGTATAAATGATTGCCTTCTTCATAGTATGATTTTTGAATTAGATAAAAGTACAAACTATGTAGTATAAATAGAGATATATTGCATTAGCTTTAATACACATCATTTTAGCTATCAACTAACCCTCACAACTCATCAAATATAATCACTATAACATTTATTTCTATTTATTTTTTATCCATGCCAGCAATGCAACATGTATAAATTATTGCCTTCTTCATAGTATGGTTTTTGAATTAGATAAAAGTACAAACTATGTAGAATAAATAGAGATATAGTGCATTAGCTTTAATACACATCATTTTAGCTATCAAGAGTATTATTGCAATACAACCTAGATATTAGTTAGAGTTTCCGTCCTCTCAGTGATTTACTAAGTAAAGTGAAATTATAGAGTTACATAAGAATTGAAGAGTTATAAAAATTGTAATATCTATAGCTTTGACAAGAGTACATAGAGTTCCTCACAGCTATGTAAAAAAAATAAGTTAAAAAAAAAACTTATCTAGAAGGGCTAGTATTATTAGTTCTTGCCAAAAGATTTACTTTAATCCTACTAGGTGTATGGCTTTTTCTACAAACTCTTGTTTAGATACATTTTTTTTCCTATATATTTGTTGTATGCACTATGTATTTTAACATTTAAATTCTTTGTCAGAGGAAAAACTAATATACGAGTTATATATGTTGGGATAAGGTGCCATTAACCTTGGAAATCCCATTATTGTATTATTCCAATTATTATTTGTAATTAAACATAAGGGATGTACAAGTTTTACTGACAGAAGTAAAAGTTATTTACTGTCCACGGTAATTATGAAGTTACTACACGGTAAGTCCCAGAGTTACTGGCGTTAGTTACGGGATGTCTTTTACTATGGTAAATGGTAATTGGTCAAAGTGGGGTGCATATGTGGAGGAATATTCTATTTTTAGTGTTATGATGCATGTCATAGATGCTTTAAGAAGGTGTAAGAGATTCTATGACAACTTACATTGTCATAAGAATCTATAACACTTATAATAGTATATGACGCGTCATAAAATGCTGTAAGTGGCTATTTTTAGCCCCAAGGTGTTCAAACCTGCATGGGCACATTTTTCCAAGTGTAGGGTGCATGTATGACAGTATTTACGACCTCGTAAGAACCTATTCTTGGCCATGGATGTCCCAGGTTGTATTGTTGACTCTTGACAAGTGTTATGGGCTTGTAAGAAGTCATTTAATGTCTTGAGGTTGTGTAAATTCTATATAAACCATAGCATAGTAGATGAGATGCATAACAGTTTATAGGTACCCAGGTTCTGCCGGAGTGAAGGTTGGAGGATAGAGGAAGTGAATGTATTTGTAATATTCTTTTGTGAAGATAATACAACTTGACCTCTTTTCTTGGTGGAGTTTTTTACCTGAAAGGGTTTTCTCCACGTTAAACACTTGTGTTATGTGCTTGATTCTGCTTCTGGTATATTTTTGTATTAAGAGTTTATGTTTTGTTACAATCTCCATTGTTAATAGCACATAGTTAAAGATTGCTGAAATTTATCTTGAATCTGATTTCCATTGAAGTAGTGTTGCTTTCATTTCTAACATTTGGTATCAAAGTCTGGCCAGCTTTGACTCTTGGGTGGTAGTGTGGAAGCTATAGCTGCAGTGGGAGATTTGGTTGTGTTTGTTTTGCAGATCTTGTGTTGTTATTATGGTTGCATCTGTTATTGCATCAACCTCTCGATTGGACATTGAGAAGTTCAACGGAACAGGTTATGAGTTGTGGAAGATGAAAATGGAAGATTTGTTGGAAGAAAGAAACCAATGGTTAGTTGTTCAAAAAGAGAAGAAACCCAATGATGTCTCTTAAGATGAGTGGGATAGACTAGATAAGAAGGCACGGGGAACCATCTGGTTGTGTCTTTCAGACTCTGTCCTATTGAATGTCGCAAAGGAATAGACTACATACAAGTTGTGGAAACAATTGGGTGAGATCTATCAAGCCAAGACTATGGTAAATAAACTTTATTTAAAACAAAAATTATTTTCAATGAAAATGCGAGAAGGTGAATCAGTTGCCGAGCATTTAAATTCTTTTAATTTGTTAGTGAGTCAGCTTGATTCAATAGATGTTGAGGTTAGTGAGGAAGATAAATGTATATTACTTCTTTGTTCTTTACCCGAGTCTTGGGAGAATGGTATCCCGAAGTTGGATGCTCTTGTCTTAGCGCTACTATCATAGGAATTGAGAAAGAAGAGTTTGGATAGTTCAGGGGATGCTCTCAGTGTTAGGGGAAGGTCTAAGGAAAGAGGACCTAAAGGAGATAAGAAAGGGGCTAAGGACAAGTCCAAGGGCTAGTCTAAAACTCCTAGTAAAAAGAATAGAGTTAAGTGTTGGAATTGCGGTAAAACGGGACATGTGAAGGAGTGCAGAAATCCCAAGAAATAGTGGGAGAGTACTTCAGATAAGTCCTCGAATGTAGGTGGAGAAGTTTTACTTTCTGCATGTAATCTTGTTTATAATGATCACTAGTTGGTTGACTCAGGATGCTCATTTCATATGACTCCGCATAAGGAATGGCTCTCCTCATATGAAGAATATGATGGAGGTAATATCTACCTTGGTGACAACTCTTCATATCTGATTGTCAGGAAAGGAAAGGTATTGTTGTGTTTCAGTGATGGGAGGATTAAAACCCTCCTAGGTGTTTTGCATGTTCCTGGATTAGCTAGAAATCTAATTTTAGTTTTGAAGTTGAATGATTTGGGAATGCATGTGACATTTGACAAGCATGGCTGCATATTAGTGAGAGGGAACTTAGTGGTAGCGAAGAGGAAGAGATTCAGAAGCCTGTTCAAGCTTGAAGCCACTTTAGTTTATAATGCCTCCTATGTATTTGAGGCTAATACAGAAAATGCATGTATGTTGTGGCACTGTAGATTGGACCACACAAGTAATAATGTATTATAAACTATTAAGAATAAAAATTTGTTGGATGGTTTCTCCTATTCTGATGAGCACTTTACTTTCTATGAGCATTGTGTGTTTGGTAAACAAAACTGAAAATCATTTCCTTCAAAAAATAATAGAGAAAAAGAGAAGTTAGAAATTATTCATACGGATGTGTTTGAACCAATGGATAATGAATCTATCGAAAAATCTTGTTTTTTTGTAACCTTCATTGATGATGTATCCAGATTTACATGGATTTATTTTATGAAGCATAAATTTGACGTTTTCACTAAGTTTAAGGAATTCAAAGTCTTAGTAGAGAACCAATCAGGTTTAAAGATAAAAATATTAAGATCTAACAATGGAGGGGGAATATTTCTCTAAGGAATTTGATGAGTTTTGCAAGAATGCAGGTATAATGAGACAAAAGACAACTCCATATACATCATAGTAGAATGGTGTTGTAGAACGGATGAATCAAACAATTATGGAAAGGGCCAGAAGTATGCTTAGTGATGCACAGTTGGATAAATATTTTTGGGCAGAGGTTGTGTCTACTACTTGCTACTTGATAAATAGATCTCCTTGTAAGGCTTTGATTCGACACCTTATGAAGTGTGGATAGGTAAGAAACCTTCTATTTCACATTTAAGGGTTTTTGGTTGTGAGGCTTTTGTTCATGTCCCTAAGGAAAAGTGATCTAAGTTGGATCCAAAAGCTAAAAAGTGTACATTCATTGGATATGTTGATAATATGAAAGGTTATAAGCTTTCAAATCCACTAACCCGCAAGATTATCTTTTGTAGAGATGTTATTTTCAGGGAACTAAGAGCTATTTTTGAACCTAAGCAACCAAAAGAAAAAGATGAAAAGGTAAATAAGGTGCACTTTGATTTAGGGTAGCAAGATGCACCTCAGGAAGAACATAATGATGGATTGGGGGGTGAAGAAGAAGAAGATTCAATTAGTTCTAATGAAGATGAGTCTATTGCTATAGAAGATGTTGGTGCAGATGATCATGCAGAAGAATGAGTAGAGACTCTTACTCCACCCTTGAGGAAATCCACAAGACAATAGAATCCAGTTGACAGGTATAGCCCACCAAATTTTTGTTGTGTATATGCTTTATTGAGTACTAACAATGAACCTAGATCCTACAAGGAAGCTATTTCTACAGATGATAGTGAGTCTTGGCAATTAGCCATGCAGGAGGAGATGATGGCTTTAGACTCTTGTAACACCTGGGATCTTGTTCGTTTGCCCAAAGGAAGAAAGGCCATAGGATGTAGGTGGGTCTTCAAGAAGAAGTTTGGAGCAGATGGGTCATTGGAGAAGTACAAGGCTAGACTTGTAGCCAAGGGCTACTCCCAAAGAGAGGGAGTTGATTTTGGTGAGATATTCTCTCTTATTGCTAAATTGACTTCTATTAGATTTCTCTTATCCATTGTTGCAGCTTATGATTGGGAGATTGAGCAAATGGATGTTAAGACTGCATTCTTGCATGGAGATCTTGAAGAATAAATTTATATGCAACAACCTATAGGTTTTGAGGTAAAAGGCAAAGAACATTGGGTTTGTAGGTTAAAGAGGTCTCTTTATGGTCTGAAACAATCCCCCAAAAAGTGGTATTAAAAGTTTGACTCATTTGTTTTGAAATTGGGTTTTGTTAGATACGAGGAGGATCATTGTGTTGATGATTCTATACTAGTTATTGCTTTATATGTTGATGACATATTTTTCAGCAATACTAAGGGTATGATCAGTGAGCTTAAAGCCCAACTTTTAGGTGCATTTGAGATGAAGGATCTTGGTGCTGCAAGGTATATTTTAGGAATGGAGATCAAGAGGGATAGAGTTAACAGAAAGCTTTGGTTATCACAAAGTAAGTATGTGAATACTATTTTGTAGTGATTTAGTATGCAGGACTGTAATCCAGTTAGAGTTCCTTTACCCATTGGTACTAAGCTTTCATTAGATATGTATCCAAAGACTGAGGATGATCTTGAGTATATGTCTAATGTGCCATATGCTAGTGTTGTAGGGAGTTTGATGTATGCAATGGTTTGCACTAGACCAGATATTGCACAAGCAGTGGGAGTTTTGAGTAGATTTATGTCTAACCCTGGTAGATAGCATTGGAACTATGCGAAGAGGGTGTTTAAATATCTTGCAGGTACTCATGACCATCAAGTTTGGTTTCTTCTGGTACTGATGGTGTTGATAAATCTTTGGACATACATGGGTTTGTTGATGCAAATTGAGCAGGTGACTTAGATAGTCGAAGGTCCACTAGTGGCTATGTGTTTACTCTGTTTGGAGGTGCAGTGAGTTGGATAAGTAAGAGGCAGCCCATGGTTTCTTTGTCCACTACAGAAGCAAAGTATATGGTTGCTACTCATGTCTCTAAGGAGGCAATTTGGTTGAGAAGATTGTGTACAGGTTTTGGATTTGATTGCAGGATCATTCAGAATGGTTGTGATAGCCAAAGTGCTATTTGTGTATCATGCTTGGACTAAGCATGTTGATGTTCAGTATCACTTTGCTCAAGAGTTGGTTGCAAATGGAGAGATTGAGTTGAAGAAGATAGACACTCAGGAGAATGTTGCAGATTCATTGACCAAGCCTATGAGCATAGAGAAGTTCATAAGGTGCAGAGAGGCCATGGGCCTTGTTTCTAGTGCCTGATTATTTTTTATTTGATTTCCTATGGGTTGATTTACAATGTATAATGTTAAGTGGGAGAATGTTGGGATAAGGTGCCATTAACCTTGTAAATCCCATTATTGTATTATTCTAATTATTATTTGTAAATACCCATAATGGATGTACAAGTTTCACCAACAGAAGTAAAAATTATTTACTGTCCATGATAATTACGGAGTTACTGCATGGTAAGTCCCAGAGTTAGCGGTGTTAGTTAGGGCTGTCATTTATTATAGTAAATGGTAACTAGTCAAAGTGGGGTGCACATGTAGAGGAATAATCTATATTTAGTGTTATAACGCTCGTCATAGATGATGTAAGAAGGTGTAAGAGATTCAATGACAACTATAAGTTGTCATAATAATCTATGACACTTATAATAGCATATGACACATCATAAGATGTTATAAGTGGCTATTTTTGGCCCCAAGGCATTCAAGCCTACATGGGCACATTTTTCCAAGTGTAGGATGCATTAATGATAGCATTTATGACCCCGTAAGAGCCTATTCTTGGCCATGGACACCCAAGGTTGTATTGTTGACTCTTGACAAGTGTTATGGGCTTGTAAGAAGTCATTTAATGTCTTGAGGTTGTGTAAATTCTATATAAACCATAGCATACTAGATGAGATGTATAACAGTTTACAGGTACCCAAATTTTGACGGAGTGAAGGTTGGAAGACAGAGGAAGTGAATGTATTTGTAATCTCCTTTTGTGAAGATAATACAATTTGACCTCTTTTCTTGGTGGAGTTTTTTACCTGAAAGGGTTTTCTCCACATTAAACACTTGTGTTATGTGCTTCATTCTACTTCTGGTATATTTCTATATTGTGAGTTTATGTTTTGTTACAATCTCCATTGTTAATAGCACACGGTTAAAGATTGCTGAAATTTATTTCGAATCAGATTTCCATTGAAGTAGTGTTGCTTTCATTTCTAACAATATAGTTGTAATCACTTACACTTTTAAGTTAATCATGTTTCTAACTTTTAGTGGCAGAAATTTGATCTTCTGTTAGTTTTTTACTCATGGTGGTTTTACCCTTTTATATACTTTTATGCTTCAAACTCTAGTTTAGGTCTAATACAATGTTAATTTGCCTAGCTCTGAGCTTATAGAAAAATGGTTGTCACAGTTTTTAGTTCATGGAAAAACAATGATCGAATATTCTAAACTTTTTTTATGGATCTCAACTTTGGTTTTCATGAACCTAGGAAAATGGAACCATTTTAATATCCCCAACATCCTATAATACATTAGCGTCCCTTAGGTGAAATTCTTAGTTCCAAAGATTGAAGGATACTTATTCTAAAATTTTGACCTACTTATCATTAGTGCCAAGGACTAAAAACCACCATATCAATCTCTTTATCGTTAGTTCCAAGGATCTTGGGGTATTCAACCAACTATATGAGGGGTATCTATTTTGCTAATTCACCATATCAACATCCTTATCAAGAAGAAAGGAGTATACATTTTACCATAATGTGTTCCCTACTTACATTTAGAGCTAAAGACTTTGAGATATCCTTTCTACTATTTCTATGTTTTAAAATCATAAAAATATATGTTTAATTTTTTGAGCATTTTTGTGTTATTTGGAAGAGTTTTTACAATTTTATGCTTTGATAGTTTTAAGATAAATAACTACTTAGTTTGTTAACCATTTTGTCTAGTCACCAATTCTATGTGATTTGATATTTATATTGAGTTGTACCTGATAGGTTTCAAGTTCAAGTCCCTTGGGATCATTTATCAACATTTTGGTTAGTTACAACTATGAAATAATTTTCTATGCACTATATCTAATTCTAAGCTCCCAAACGCATGTGGATTTAGTTGTAGTGCATAAGTTATTAAAAATTATCTAGATTATGTCCTTGTGTTAGACACTTTGTTGATTTCTCCCCAATATTCTAATCCATGCAATTTGTGTAGTTTTCATCCAAAAGATTTTAACTCAAGTTAATTCTCTTTCTACATTTGCCAGCTTGTGGGAAGTGAGTCCATCAATGGTGATATGGATCATTTGGCGAGAGAAGAACTTTGGGATCTTCAGAAAAGTCATGTCCACACAAATCAAAATATGTGATGATTTAGATGAGGCAATATACAAAGTGGTTATGGCTAAAATTAGGCAAATCAATTAGCATAACTCAAAGTGGACATCCTAGGACGAGTTAATGATAAAGACATGGAGTTTCTTGGAATCTAATTCTACTAGTTTCGTGGCCCAGATGAACAGTCCTAAAGTGGATAGGTCTCTAGTGAGATGGAATCCCCCAATACAATCATTTGTAAAAATGAATTTTGATGAGGCGAGTAGAGGTAATCCAAGGCAGTTAGGAACTGGTTGTGTAATTAGGAATCATGAAGAGAAGTTACTGGTGGTTAAATCAACAAAAATTCCACCAGGTACAAACAACATAGCAAAGGCATGGGTACTTCTTCATGGTTTTAATTTAGATTTGTCTCTCGGTTTCAGAGACCTTTGGATAGAAGGGGACTCTCTAAATTTCATAAGAGTAGTTAAGACAAGGTGATTAGAGTCTTGGAGAGTGGATAACATTATGCAACAGGCAGTGTCAATTATCTAGAATTTAAATAGTTTTCAGAATTCCCTTTGTTATAGAGAAGCCAATAGAGTGGTCGACTGGTTAGTGAATAATGCAATTGATCAATCATAAGAGGAATTGATTTTTAGTTCGTACATAGGAAATACACCACCTCAATTAATGACGTGGATTGAGGCAGATTCGCATGGTATGGGTAGTAGCTGCTGAGGTGGAGGAGAGATCAGCAACTTTCACGTGGGTCAAGTTATGGTTAGTAATTCTCTTCTAAAGGGGTCTGAGAACGCCTATTTTTTGTAAGGTGGAGAGAGAATATTTATTTTAATGCCTACTATGTAAGGGGTACACTTCCAATTAAATGCCAGGAGCCCATTGTCAGACTTGTATCTCTTTTCAGATCGAAGGAACTTTTTTTGTTTCATCTCAGCATGGAGTCATAATTAAAAATTTAAGGAAGGGGTATATTTCCTTGTGTATGTTACAAGTCTCAAGTTCTCAGAGGAGAGGTCTAGGTGTGGTGGTGGAAGATTTTTTCATGACAGGACTGTTAACAATTCTGTAGGATTCAATTCTTCTAGATCATCATATCCTCGAGCTCCTCAGGACGGGACAAGGTGATGTTACTTGGAGTTGGAAACAATCTAATATTCTTAATACTCCCACGAGCCAATATCTGATCGAGATCGAGATCATTTAATCAATGCAGTCCTTTCGTCCAGCTCAGAGGGAGTGGGTAGATAGGCATGACGTGCCAAGAGATATCAGAATGCTATTTATTCCTATCTGCCTATCGATATCAACCCACCCTCTTCTGAACAATTTTAGTAGGTCTAGATTAGGTTTTTCTTCGCTTCTTTTAGTGCTTGTTTTTGTCTACAGGTCTAGATGGAGGATGATAAGATCAATTCGCACTTATCCTTTCCACCGTTGCCATGGGAACCAAAAATAAAAGGTCATGCTAGGATCTTAGATCTTAACCAGATCTTTGATATTGACTGCACCCTAGCTTAGTTTGCTATCAGGAACAGTTGTGGTAAAAAATGGTTGGACGGGGAGCAGGATGGGAAGATGCACTAGTCGGACATTGTTTCAGCCTTCTTGTCAAACATAATGGATCTAGTGTAGGATGGGCATTTCATCCATGCAATTGCTACGGGCTTGGTCTTCAACTATCTGTACAATGTGCAAAGATGGAACCTGGCTTCTCAAAACTATGACTCTCTCAAGATAGGCCATGGTGGGTGGTCTATTCCCCATAGAGATGCTGATAACTTCACAAGTGGCAGAGTGTGTTTTTAAGGCAATGCAAAGAGGCCTCACGTGTGGATGTATTAATGGTCTGGATAGGGCTTTGCTTGGCCACAACCACACCTTTACTAGGGCCATGAGAAGGAGGTACAGGGGCATCTTTATATCTATTAGATTCCTACACATGCACACCTCGGACTGGGCTCTGCGTCTCCCTAGAGCACCCGTGAGTTCAGAGGAGGAGTCTAACATGGAGGGACGAGAGGACTAGGAAGACTCGATTGTGCCAGCTTCAGAGGCAGGAGTCCAAGACCGTCCGTTGCAGTGAATTGGGAGGTGGCTTTTGTCTAGTGGCTTCTGTTTTAAGTGATAGTTTTGTTTTCAGTTTTTGTTTCGAGGCATTGTCTCTAGTTGGGTTGGGTGGTTGGGCATGCATGCTCATTTTTTGTATGTTCTGGATCCTGTTCTACTGGGTTCTTCTAGTAAGGATCGATTGGGGACTGTTAATTTTATTTTTTGAATCTGTATATCAGCCCGTATGAAGCCTCTAGCAGTGCCTATAGCTGCAACTCTCACTATGCTCTGTAATTTCTTTATAGTTTTTCCATATATGTCTGTACAGCTCACACGTCCTAAATTTAAGTCTCCCTTGTAGACATTCTATTCAATACTTGAGATTTCCATGTTATTATTTCTTATGTGAGTGTTTATTTTATGTTCGAGTGTGTAGATTATTTCATGCACTTTATTTATCTTTGTAACTTCTGTTGTGTTTCTTTGTTTATATGCAAGAAGTCTAGGTTTGAGTCACTTGCAATGGTTTCGTATAGATGGTAGGTACTTCCCCCAACTGGCTAGCAATAGAATGAAGTGAGTGATTGATCAAAGAATCATTAACCTTTGAAGCAAAGTTAGCTATGACCAACATATGGTTTGTACTATAAATTTTATATGTTTCAAATAGGGAAAATTTTAGTGGTGATTTGTCGCCAAATGGTGATTTTTTGACTTTGAAGGGGTTGAAAATGGTGAATATTAATAGCTTTGGTAGTATATGGTTTCACCCAAATTTGATTGTATTTTTGGGCCCGTAGCTTCAGATCGCCCATGAATTGATACTTTAAAACCCTAAAATAACATTAGATTGCCATACAATTTATTGTAGTTTGGTCCCAATTGCCAACATTTTATAAAGGAAACTTTTAATTAGGTTCCAATCATTGACATTTGTAAATAAATTATGAGCATAAGGTGGTGCGATCGCCAATGAAATTATATGGAATTAGGGAAAAGAGGGCATGATTGCCAGTGGAATTATAATCAATTAAGGGCAAACGGTGGTGCATTTGCCAATGATATTATAGTGAATTTTGGGAAAACATGTAATATCGCCATGCAATGATAGGTATATTTTGGAAAACATTTATTATAGCCATTGAATTATAGGCGGTTCTTATAAAGTGTGTCCCATCGCGTTGAAATTATAGGTCTTTGAGGGTTAATTTGTTTAATCGCCCATTGCAAAATGTACTATGACTATATAGTATGGAGTTGTATTTATGCAAAACAATACTCCATTCACTCTTTCGGCATTCATAATTTCAATTTTGGATTCACCAATTTCATCATACATTGCGAATTTGCAATTTCTAGTCTTCTAGAGTGCCATTTGATCAATCCACTCTGAGCTGGTGAAAAGTTGGGGAATAGACAGGCTGCAACTTGACTTCATTCTTCCATTCCAAATGAGTAACAAAAAAATATTCTTTAATTTGCATCACATTTTGTATTATATATTGTATGATTAATCTCTATAATAGTAGTTCTACTTCTCATGTGCACCTGTGGTCATACATATTTGTCATGTGTTGATATTGATTTAAATATTTTTTTATAGTTAGTTTTATATTTTATTTTTGCATAGGCTACATGAATGGTCTCCTCTATATTTCCTTCCAAATAAATATATGTCAATGGTTTTGCATCTGTGTCCCTTACCTCCTTTCCATAGAAAGTAAAAAGGCACATATTTTAGTGAACCCACACCATTGGATCAAACAAAAACAACGGTTTGTGGGGCTGCAGGGAGAAATCCAAAGATAAGTAGACACTGCCATTGGTCAGAAAATCTTATGTGTCCACTGTCACTTGGGGGTATGAAATAATTTTATTTTAAATATTTGCAAACTTCAATGCATTGCTAGGTTTACGTGTATAAATTTATTAAAAACCTGTAGTACTAAACCCACATGTTTTATTTATCCCAAGCCATCTGATCAAACTACATCAATGGTTGTCGGGGGTCAAAGGTGGAAATGTAGGTTATTTAAGTAGGATACAATGCCATTGGATAGAAAAGCTGATGTGTTAGTCTTCGATCCCACAGTATTAGGTGTATAGGTCGTAGCTACATGTGTTACTGTATAGGTCATACCTACAAGTGTATTTGTAGAAGCTACAGGTGTATAGGTCTTGGCAAGTCCAACCTATATAAATTTATTAAGATACCATATATCTAAATGGACATCTTTTATTTATTCTGGGCCATCAAATCAAGTTGCATCAATGTCTAACGAGGCTCAAAGGCTGAAATGAAGATTATGCAAGTAGGAAATAGCACCATTGGATAGAAAAGGTGATGTGTGTGTTGGTGAGCCTAGTGTATTTGGTGTATTTTTCATAGTTGCTGGGACCCACTTGTAATTATTTCTTTATGCTCGCAGGTCATAATCAACTTGTACTAATCAACTAAAGCAACATGTTAAATATTTATTTAGAACCATTGGATCAAACTGTATCAATTGCTCATGGGGCTTCAACGAGAAAATAAAGATGGTCAAAGCTGGGGGCAATGCCATTCACTAGAAAAAAGTGACGTGTCAAATGTCGTGTCTTGCAATAATTTCATATTAAATTAAATGTTCTTTATTATATATTTTTATTTATTTTTTATATACATATATTCATTATTATATTGTTCATTATTTGATTATTTTTTAGGAGCCCATAGTATTAAAAAATGCCAAAAATTTTATTTATTCCCCAATGTACGATCAAACAACATCGATGGATTGTGGTGATCCAAGCATAAAATAAAGATAGTTAGAGTGGGACGCTGCACCATTGGTAAGGAACAGTGACATGGCAATGGGCTGTGCATGGAGTATTCTTAATTAAATGTAAATAATTAAATTAACAATTTGATTCAATGTGATAGCAATTAAATATTAAAATACATGTGTCGTCTTCTTCTCTTTCTCTATAAGAGGTTCAATTTTCTTCATTTCATTTAGTAGCGATCAAATTTGCATCTTGGAGAACAGTGCTTTAACACTTTTTTAACAATGTCAGAGAAAGATGACATCCTCAAATTTGGAAAATCGAAGAGTGAGAGGAACCCCTTCAAAGAGAAAGAAGGAAACCACAAAGTCCTATTTTAATCAACAACAACAAAATTCTGCAATAGGTGAGGGCCCATCAATATTAAATAACAAGGAAAATTTACTTGAGATTGAGGAATTCTATTGGAACAACCTTAAGGATGAAGAGGCATCAAATGAAAATCCTGAAGGAGGTAGCAATGATGTGGTTCAATCTGGTAGTAAAAGTGTGAATAATGTGGTGATGATCAAACAGGTAAAAAATGTTGAAGGTACTGGTGGTGGTACTGGTAGTAGTGCACCTAAGTCTAAAAGCCTCTTCAACAAACGTAAAGCTCATCAGTGGGACATGCCAAGAAATTTTCAGCTCTAATGGGTTTCTAAGTATCCGTTCATTGAACCTATGAAGAATGAAGATGCAGAGGGCATGCCAAAACTGTGTTGTTGTAAGATTTACAATTGGAAATTAAAAAAGACAAGACGTTGCAACTGAAGCTAGACACTATTGAGAAGCAGATAGGGACCGTTTCATGGAATTGGTATTCCTTAGATTGTTTAGGAATTGAGGATACTTGCAGAAGACTTAGGAGTGGCCTAATTCACTTATACTCCTAGGCAAGGTTTGGCACAAATCCAAAATAAGCTCTTACATGATAATGGATAAAGATAAATGAACAATGAGTAATGAATGTAAAGTTTGAACAAGTTCTGTATGTAATAAGGGATAGTAAAATATGGATGTATTGGGAAAGCAATTTGCATGGGTGTAAGCTCTAAATAGGTCCTTTACATGAACATAAATTTCTACAAGAACTTGCATAAAAGGAAGCATATAATGATTGGTGTTTACAATGAGATTTACTTGGTCTAATTAACTTCCTATCTTGATCTTGGAAAATTGAGGGGATGTACTACTTCATGTATTAGCTACCCTACTCTTCATTGAGCAATTGGAGTCTTGTAGATTCCAATTTATATTGAGAATTTCTTATATGAATGTGTCTTATTTGTTGCTAGCTTGTGTGTATGGAACAAGTGTTCTTGTTAACTAATGTGATCACCTCTCAATATAGTGAGGTGGGCCTTTGGGATCCACATTGGTTGGGTGGTAGACATCACTATTAGTTTATTTTGTGAGGCTATGGAGAATTGAGTTGGAAAAGATTAAAGAAGTCTTCAAGTTTCTTGGTTTTCATTTATACATTCAAACCAATTAAGTTTTTTTTTATATATTTAGTAATTACTAATTTGGAGCAAGAGAATGATGTTGAAACATTCGTATCCATGTACTTTTTTAATGTGGTCTTGAATTTCTAACACTTACTATATTATAGAATTCAAATGGAAATGCTTATGTAATCGAGAAAATCCTCTTGAGTAATTTGAATGCCATTTTACTTCAATTTTGAGTTCTTTTGAAATTATGTTTTTATTTGATAATTATGATTCTATGAATGTATGGAATTCAATGGTGTGTTTTGTTTAATTATATTTTTAAATGGTAAAATGTTATGCATGAAACACAATTTGAGTCATTTGCTTGACAATGTATTAGTAGATGACATTTTACCTTGGTAGATGTTCTTGATGTTTAAACCTTAGTGTTAGAGGTTGGATAAGGTGTGGGATCTATAGAGGAACCTTTGACCATGCTAGGAAATGAATTTGGAACTAAACAAAGCTTAGTTATTCATGTTTTGCTTGTCCCCTACTCTAAAACACTTATTTTTCTATAGGGTGGTTCTATCCATAATGGGCATTTTTATAGAAATGTCAAAGTATTATTGTTCAAACAAGACATTTTCAAAACTAGCAAAAGGGATGCTTTTGTTCAAAAGGGGTGTTTCTTAGACAATGCATGGTAAACAACTTTTTTCGAACAACAATTCTTAACAAAAGTTGTTCCTTAGGGTTTGTAGTTCTTTCCTATCATCTTGGTTTGGTGAAGTTTTGTGTCCCTTTATGACTATCATCTATTTATTGTTGTAGGTTTGCCTTTGAGTGGAAATGATTTGTCTCTTGCAAGACGACAGGAAGATAATTGGATCTCCCTATCATGTTATCGCTTAGGCATCTGTTCTCTTGGTTTGGTTGTCATTTCTCTATCATTTGGACATGAGAATGGGTCTTGGGTTGTGCTGAAGATTAAAGTGATGCTTTAGGTTTGTCTTGTTTAGGAAATAATGTCATTTTGTCTTCCATTCTTGCTTACTTGCAAGAGACAGTGCTAACAATCAAGTACCCTACCATCATGCTAGATGGAACTCTACCTTCTCATTTGTTCGTCATGATGAGGTTATCTTACAATAGTGTTAAGTATAATGCTAGTGTAGATGTGCTTTGTGTATTGACATCGCATAGCTTAAATATGCATTCTGATTAGGTTGTATTGCAATGGTAATGTGAAAAATTGTTAGCCCATTCATTAACCACTAATGTCATGATGTAAAAGTTAAAGACATTACACTACACCTAATGGTAAAGCTTAACCAGCCGGCACATTGTAAACAACCAGCTGGTCGAAATCTCTTCGACTAATTTATTTTCCACAATTTGATTGACATTTCATGGGCTTGAACATGTCAACAAAGAATGCAGTGAATGGGTCAAAAGGATGGTCGACATAAATGGAGGTCAAAAATTCCGTAAACAGGACAACGTACCTGTTGTTTATGTGGGTGACAACTAATAATGTAATTAAAGAAGTTAGCTTTCTATTGTCTTTCCATTTCAATTTAACATTTACTTGTATGTAATTGAATCTAGATTTTATTTAGTAGTCAATAATTTAAAAATTAATATTAAAAAAAAAACTTTTTCAAACCCATGAACAATGAACATCTTATGTTCATAATTATATTTAAATTTTGAATTCCTTTCCCTGTTATATTTCTATTTGTTTAGATTCCATGTCTCAACGGTCAAACATGCTGGACATTTGAGCTCCATCTGCAACAGGATTTTTTGTATAATTATACAAAGATGCACAGAAGAAGAAAGAGAACATGTTGATGCCCTGCATCGCTTGTTGGGCACATGGAGTGATGAAGCCCAAATGTAACGGCTCAAACTCTATTGTATAACTATCCATTATGCAGAGAGCTAATCTTGGCTAGTAACTATTTTCTTTTATTTGGGTCTCTGATTCAGAGGTTGCTCAGATGGTTGGTAGGAGTTTTGTAAGAGTCTTTTAGACTGCTACGTTTAGGCTGCTGTTTTAAAAAAGGAGAGATACATACAAAGAAGAATGTATGATACATATGGAGATGTATGAATAGTAAACAAATGGATTCCCTTTCTTTGTGGATGTAGCCATTACAATGGTGAACCACGTTAATTGTTGAGTGTTCTCTGAATCATTCTTCTGCTTATGTCTGTGTTCAGTTTCTTTTTCAATATCTTTGTCTTTCTTTTTTTGTGTTTTTAGATTTACAATATGTATCAGAGCTCTTTGTGAAGCTTGGTCCAGGAAATAGCCTGTGAGGACTTTTTTGAACCTTTAAAGAAATCAAAATGGATGATACAGAAAAATGGAAAATAGAGAAATTTACAAGCCAAAACTTTGGTCTTTGGAAAGTGCATATGGAGTCTCTTCTTATCAAATAGGACTTGTCACTCGCCTCACTAGGGAAAGCCAAAGGACAAGGTTCTATTAAAGATGAAGACTGGGAAAAACTAGATATGAAAGCGAAGGCAACTATCTTTCTCTCATTGTCCAGCAATGTATTATTTAATGTCTCAACTGAGAGTACTATGAAAGCACTTTGGGAAAATCTCTACATCATGTATGTGATTGCTTCATCTTCGAATAAGGTATTTATTATGAAGAAATTATATAACCTGAAAATGAAAGAAGGTGGGGTTATGTCAAATCAACTGAATGAATTTAACACCTTAGTTACTTAATTAACTTCGGTGGGTATAATGTTAGATACTGAGATTAAAGCAATTTTGATGTTGTGTTCCTTACCAAATAGCTGGGAAGGTGTTGTGATGGCTATGAGCACTTCTGTAGTAGCCAAAAGTACATTAGTTTTTTATGACGTTGCAGCCACTCTTCTCAGTGAAGACATGAGAAGAAAAAATCAAGAACCCTCATCTGACGATGCTCTAACAGCTGTAAGTACAAGCAATAGGGGAAGAAGCCAAGACAGAGGTAGATACAACAATTGGAGAAGGTCACAATTTGGTCCGTGATCAAAGTCTAGGGGCAGAACTGGTGCGTGTTGGTTTTGTGGAAAACTCGTACACAATAAGAAGAACTGCTAGAACTACAAGAAAGATCAAGGAAAAGTGAGCACAAATAATGAAGCAAACACTACATGTGATGGTGTTTTTGTCCTATCAGCTAGTGACACAAATGCAGTGGGTCCTTGATTCTGGCACCTCATTTCATGCCACTTCATGCCGTAAAGCTTTCATAAATTTTCATGAAGGCACTTTCGGTAAGGTGTTTCTTGGTGAGAATAAAGAATGTGACATCTTAGGTAAAGGTGATATAATATTGAATCTAAAAAATGGAAACAAATTAACTTTGATGGATGTTAGATATGTACCCATATTAAAAAGAAATTTAATTTCTATTAGTTAGCTTATAGCCAATGGCTACAATGTTAAATTTTCTCTTGATTCATGGAAAATTACAAAGGGGCTTTTAGTAATGGCAAGAGGAAAGAAGCAAGATAATCTCTATATTTTGAAATATTTTGCTGAAGTGGGATTGCCTTACCAACTATGGACAGTGGGTCTGAAATATGGCCAAAAGGCTCGGTCATATGAGCCAAAAAGGACTTCAAGTTATGCTTCAGTGCAATCAGCTTCCAGGCCTCACCTCCATTGATTTAGAATTATGTGAACATTGCCTTTATGGAAAATAGTGCCGGACTGATTTCTTGAGAATGGGGCATGACAAGAAAACTACTCCATTGGAACTTGTTCATTTTGACGTTTTCGGTCTGACTCAGGTAACTTCTTTCGGTGGAGCTAATTATTTTGTAACATTTCTAGATGACTGCACTTGAAAAATCTGGATTTATATGTTGAATAGAAAATCTGATGTATTTTCAAAATTTAAGATTTTTAAGGCTGCTGTTGAAAATTAGATTGGGCATAAAATTAAATGCCTACTAACAGACAATGGTGGAGAATATTGCTCTTCGAAGTTTGATTCATTTTGTGCAGACCATGGTATTCGATGGATAAAGACTGTCCCTTATACACCTCAGGAGAATGGTGCAGCTGAGAGGCTCAATCGCACGATACTTGAGAGAGATAGATGCATGCTCTCCAATGCCGGATTGGGAAAAGAGTTTTGGGTAGAGGCATGTAATACTGCAGTGTACCTAATCAATCAAGCTCCATCGTCTAGGTTGGATTTTTACATACCTAAGGAGACATGGCTTGGAAAATAAATTACCTATCATCATTTGCGGGTGTTTGGCTGTGCAGCCTTTGTTCACATTCTGAAAGAATAGAGAACTAAGTTAGATTTCAAGTCAAAAAGGTGTGTTTTTCTCGGCTATGGTGAAGATCAATTTGGCTTTCGTCTTTGGGATCCCGTTGCAAAGACCATAATCCGTAGCTGTGATGTTGTGTTTAATGAGAAGCATTTTCTAGCTTTGCAACCTTGCAATTCACCTCTGCCGGAATATGTTGATGTAGATTTGTTTGATAATGGTAAGGTAAAGCAACCTACCATCACTTTCTCTCAGCCACTAGTTACATCTGCTCATTATTACACCACAGGAACTCCTATTTCTACCGGTTCCTTGCCTTCAGTTGATTGCACATTACCCACATCAATCGTTACACATTCAAATGTTTCAACACTGCCAATTCCAAGTGATACACAGCCATGGACTGGACCCCACAGTTCAACGCAACCTCCCAATACACAACCGCTTCCTTCACAAGTTCCAATGCAGCCCATGACATGTTCATCACTACCTCTTGAACAGTCAATGTAGCCTTTGTTTGTGTTGACCTATTTTTCCCCTGTCTAGAGTTAAATAGTTCACCTTGTATTTTCCTTGGAAATCCTTTAGAAAATATCCCTACAAAGCTTAAATCTTCCAAATACTCATGCTATACCTTTCTAAAAATCCCAAAATCTTTCTTGAAGAATCTTTGCTAAAAACCCAGAAAAACCCAGAAACCCTTTGTCTTCAAGTGTTCTCCATCGTAGATAAATCTCAATTTTATACTTAGTATTTGATATGCATTTTCGAATGTATGTTCGCATGTACATTCGCCATTGTATGTTCGCATATACAATGGAAATGTACATCGGCGAGATACAAGGTACCATATACAAAAAGAACATGCAAGGGGTGGAATACAGGGATGAATGTATGTTCGCGTTGTATCTTCATATATACAATCGCACATACAATGGAAATGTACATTGAAAAGATGAAAATAAGATATACAAAAGAAAAGATACAAGGGAATATACAAGGCGGACATACAAGATAGAATGTACATTGGAATATACAAGAGGAACATGCATAGGAAAAAGATACAAAGGACCACATGCAAGAGGGAATCTACATAGGTCAACATACAAAATAGTTTGTATATGCAGGGAAAAGGACGCAAGGCAAGATACATTGGCGACATGCAAGCGTAGATACAAGGTTTTGCTTGTACATTCGCATTGTATATCTGATATACAAAGCTCACATACAAATCTGAGATGCAAGGGCCGATATACAAGGGTGACATACATTCGCGATATACAAGGTGAAATGCATATAAAAAGCCAATGTATATTGCTGACATACATTCGCGACATACAAGGGAAAAGATTCAAGTCACACATACAAAGGATTTTTGCAAAAAATACAAAGGCCACATGCAAGCAAAAGATACATTGGCCGACAAACATACAAGCAGCAAGTAAAGGCAAGATACAAAGGGATGGGCCCACCAATTGGATGAATATGCGATTGTATGTTTGCACATACAATCGAACATACAAAGAAGACATACAAGGAGTTACATACAAGGCCCGAACCTGATAGCAATTTCAAAGAGTTTTATAATCATTTGAGGTCCATAGCTTGTATATGCACAGTACATTGTATATGCCGATATACAAAGGAGAAGAGATACAAGGCCCAGACTCGATAGCGATTCCAATCCACTCCATAATCATTTGAGGTCCACACTATGCATATTGCATTTGTATGTGCAAATATACAAAGCGATATGCAAAAGGAGGAGATACAAGTTGGACCCGAGTGCGATTTTAAATTGATCTATAAATATTTGGGGTCAGCGCCTTGTATGCAGGTGATTGTATGTGTATACAATCTCAGAAACAACATATACAAAGGCCGATACATACAGGGGATTTTGGCGTGACCTCTTGCATTAGCGGCTCATGCAAAGGTCTTTTCGATGGCTGATGGAGAATGTATTTTCAGCGATGGGTCCCAGGGATCAATTTAGCGACTAACCAGGTAGTACCACGTGTCAGTTGCATTTCAATGGCTGATTCAAAAGGTAAAGACCAGCGTTTGTATGCAGACACATGCATATACAAATGTATATACAAAGGCGACTTCAAAGGTTTTTAAACACCGAAAGGAAAGGCATATACAAAGACATTTCGACAAGACTTTGCACATCAGTGACTCGACTAGAGGACATCCCGATTGCCTGACACAGCCCGATATATACAAAGCGCTTTGCATATGCAAAGACAGTTTCAGAGGAGGTTTCAAAGGCCGATACAAGTGCAGATGCAAGGCAATATACACAAGTAGTTGACCACAACTTTGACCATGAATATCTTGTGCATCTTGGTGAATTTCTACATGCTGCAAAAGGCAAAAATATCTTTTTTGCCTCCTCTTTCATTTGGCGGGCTTCTGAGGCGAATATTTTAACTTAAAAATTTGGATCTGGCCTTGTATGCTTTGACGGCTGGACATTTCAGTGACTATTTTAGATATGCAAATGCAGATATTTGTGGTGTTCATTGCTGCAGATTGATAATGCAGCAGCTTGCATTGAAGACATAAAATATCTTCTACCTACCCTGTTCCAGATCTTTTATTCAATAACTTCTGCAGGTAGACGTCCCTTCAGGCAGATATTTTCTGACAGCGCCCATGGGCGAAATTGTTTGTAACCGACTGAGGTTAAAATGTAAAATGATATATATACATGTAAAAATAGATGTATGTTGTTGGTTGTTCTTTTGGGCTATTTTGTAATGGCTACTTGGCCTCTATAATCAATAAAAACTGGTATTTTTGCCTCTCTTTTATTATTTTAGCACTGTGTCTCTATCTTGACCTCTATTGGAATCAATATGAGTCTGTGTAAGTCTTTCCAGCTATGAGATTATTACTGTGTGGATTCAGTTGCAGCCAAACACATTTAAATCTGGTGTATCACTTATTTTCATTTCAACATTCCTTCTAACCCTTTTCCCAGCAAGCGTTAGCACTAGGTTTAGATGTGTTTCTTTGAGCATTAGGCTCAAGAAAGAGGAAGCCGACCTTCTCCAGAGGTCTGATCTCAACTTGCAAGGTCCCACACTTCAAGATCATTCCCATGTTTCTCTAGATTGCTAAAGTTTTACAACTGTAGCAAAGGGTGCAAATCTGAGAGACAACAATTTTTTGCATGCCCAGTGGGACCAATTTGATGAATTTCTCATCAAATTACTAAGAGATTTGATGTTTCTCGTAGTATTACCAGCCTTTGGAGGCAATACAAACAACACCATGGCGACTCTACTGAATGAATCAGCTGGTTTCAGCAGCCCAAGTATCTAAAAATATCATCAAAGATCAAGATTTTAGTGGTTTTCCTGGTCTATTCAGCTTCTAGAAGCATCTTAATCACGTGGTGACTCCCTCTCTGGTATGTATCCAGTTTTTCTTTGGTTGCAGACCTATTTTGCTCTATTTCTGACATTTTTATGATTATCTAGCATTTAGATGTCATAGCATGTCAGAATTTTATGGGAATCATGGCTATTCCCCTACCCCATATGAGCAATACCAGGCCCCAAATGCCTCTAATTTTATGTCATACAACCCTGCCACTGCAGGATATCAGCATCCTCATGATGGTTATTCTCAACCCCAAGAGTGGGTTTTTGACGCCAAACAACATAACTATTCAAACAATCAGCATCAAAAACACCCTTACCAGAATGTTTTGGATATGATCCAAAAGTTTGGCTATTTTTTGCAAGATTTGAGCTAAAAGCTTGAACTTATGAAGATCAGTGATATTAATAAAGAGTTCTCATGCATGTCCTGGATGTTGGTTCAAATTGAGAAGTAAAAAGAGATTACCTGGCAGCAGCGAGAATTGGCTGAGCAATCCATTATTTATAATCAGGAGAGGGTGACAAAGAGAGTACAGTTTGAAAGAAGTCTTGAAGGAGCGATAGCTGCTAAAAAGGAGCAAACGAAGCTTTTATCTGCTTAGGTGCAAAGTAGTCGAGCTTACTTAGATTGTCAATGCCAAAAGAGATGTGAGACCCAAACAATCCCCTCTATTCCCAGTTTCAAGCATCCTCTCCCTTTCACACCTATTCAACCTGCTGCTAAAGAAGCCCCAAAGTGTAAAATTCCAAGTTTCAGGTAGCCTTCTACCTTTAATATTCCAAGTTGGAAAGGGTCATCTTTTTCACCCTATGAGGACCCTCCACCAAACATACAAATGGAACCATGCGCTAGTATCCAGCTAACAAAGGAAGAGCAAAAGAGGCTTTTGTTGGCTCCATTTCAAAGGTTGGAAACTCAATTAGCCTTTTCCAAATCCATTCTTTGAAGAAGAGGTTTCCAAGTTCAGAATACCAAGCTTAAAGCAAGATGAATCTCCTAAGTCTTGTAAATTAAATATTCCAAGTTTTAGAGGGTCTCATCCACTGAAAGAACCTGTACTTGAACAAGAACAGCCTGTATATCTACAAGAGACCAAGTTAATTCCTTAGGTTTCCTTGTCGGATCAGCCTTCTTATCCTTTTACTATTCGTATGTGTTTGGGTGGACCTGTTGTCTACCAAGATAATTAGAAAGACGAGCCAAGTTAATGCAAAGAGTGCATGGAGAAAACCTTCAGCTGTAGAGGCAACTTAAACATAATCTGGTGGAGCTGCAGTCAAAGGGTGGCGGCATGGGGGAAGAAATTTCAAAGATCACTGTAGAAGTGGATGATGCTGCCCTACTTGATGAGCTACTTGACTATGTTGAAGATGAAGAAAGCGGGCGGCTAGTTGTGAATATGCAGCAACAAGAGAACACTGAAAATAATAACAAATTGCTTCAAGTTGAGGCTGATGACACTGATTTGCAAGGTCTCAGCTGGTTGGAGGAGCTTCCTTTCTGTTGTACAAAAGACTTTGAGGCTGATATAACAAATGAAGGTTTGTTGGAAGAGGCTACCTCATTGTTTGAAGATTTGCCTTCATTTATGAAAGAAGAAAATCTTGATTTAGAGGGCACTTCTTTGAGTAATAATGGGAGTTCTAAGTTTGGACCAGCTATTTGTAAAAATCTTCTGAGTGCTGATATGCTTGAGGAGCTTCCATGCTTTATTAAAAATAATGAGGAGGCTGAACATGGGCAAGAGCAAATTGTAGATTTGTTCTTTATTATCCAGCAGGGATATCAGCTTATGGATGGGGAGGTTTTCTCTTTTGAGAATGTGCATGGCTCATTTTCTGATCCTAAATTAGAAAGTCATGAGCATCTTGTTCATGAGGTGGAGACAACCATATCTCTATTTGAGATACACGAGCTAGAGTTTTCAGACTAGCAAGAAGAGGAAGAATGCAGCCATGATGACATTATATCAATATTCTTGGTTTCTTTGAAGGAAGAAGGAGAAAACCATGAGGTCCCGAGTCAGCTGTTTCACACACAAGAGCAATATGAGAGTCAAATGGAAGGCACCATCATACCAAATGAAGAGAAAGAAGAGAAAAAATCAGAGCAAAAACATGAGACCAAACATGTTGATTTGCATGTCACTTCAAGGGGATGCCCAATCAGGCATCTAGCCCAGCTAGAGACACATCAAGATGAGTCACCACTTGTCATGCTTACTTCTAAGCATGAAGTTGAGCATCAAAATAAATAGGATCAACCTATTTATTCACCACAAGTTAGCAACATCAGCAAACAGTCCAGGTGGATAGGTGAGTTTATCTCCGTTTTGTGGGGGGTGTTTTATCAATTTGTCATATGCCCATTCCCCCCTCAACCCTTTTTAACTACCCATATGAATGAGAAACATTGTAAATTGTTAAGAAAGGGTAGTTACTTTCAGGAACCACTTAATGCCTTTGTTTAAAGTCACCTTTGACTAGTTAGTTTAGGATTAGAATAGATTTTATTTCAATTTTAGGTTTCCTTTCAATAAGTGCCTTTGCACTTTGCTGTATTCTCATTAGGAGATACATGCTTGGTTGTTGTTTTTTGTTTTGGCTTGGTAGCTTGCTTAGTGTTCCAGCTCCTCTATTCTTGTTACAGTCTCTTTGACTCCATGCCCAATGGATGCATAAGGCCACTGATCTAATGTTTAGCAGACAAACATCCCATAGAAGTCTCCAAAATGTTGAGCTATTTTTCCCCTGTCCAGAGTTAAATAGTTCACCTTGTATTTTCCTTGAAAATCTTTTGGAAAATGTCCCTACAAAGATTAAATCTTCTAAATACTCATGCTATGTCTTGCCAAAAATCCCAAAATCCTGCCTGAAGAATCTTTACTAAAAACCCAGAAAAACCCAGAAACCCTTTGTCTTCAAGTGCTTTCCATCATAGATAAATCTCAATTTTATACTTAGTATTTGATATGCATTTTTGAATGTATGTTCGCATGTACATTCGCCATTGTATGTTCGCATATACAATGGAAATGTACATCGGCAAGATACAAGGTACCATATACAAAAGGAACATGCAAGGGGTGGAATGCAGGGATGAATGTATGTTCACGTTGTATGTTCATATATAAAATCACACATACAATGGAAATGTACATTGAAAAGATGAAAAGAAGATATATAAAAGAAAAGATACAAGGGAATATACAAGGCGGACATACAAGACAGAATGTACATTGGAATATACAAGAGGAACATGCATAGGAAAAAGATACAAAGGACCACATGCAAGAGGGAATCTACATAGGTCAACATACAAAGCAGTTTGTATATGCAGGGAAAAGGATGCAAGGCAAGATACATCAGCGACATGCAAGCGCAGATACAAGGTTTTGCTTGTACATTCGCATTGTATATCTGATATATAAATGTCACATACAAATCCGAGATGCAAGGGTGGATATACAAAGGCGACATACATTTGCGATATACAAGGGGAAATGCATACAAAAAGCTAATGTATATCGCCAACATACATTCGCGACATACAAGGGAAAAGATGCAAGTCACACATACAAAGGATTTTTGCAAAAGATACAAAGGCCACATACAAGCAAAAGATACATTGGCCGACAAACATACAAGCAGCAAGTAAAGGCAAGATACAAAGGGATGGGCCCACCAATGGGATGAATATGCGATTGTATGTTTGCACATACAATCAAACATACAAGGAGTTACATACAAGGCCTAGACCCGATAGCAATTTCAAAGAATTTTATAATCATTTGAGGTCCACAGCTTGTATATGCATAGTACATTGTATATGCCGATATACAAAGGAGAAGAGATACAAGGCCCAGACCCGATAGAGATTCTAATCCACTCCATAATCATTTTAGGTTCGTGCTATGCATATTGCATTTGTATGCGCAAATATACAAAGCGATATGCAAAAGGAGGAGATACAAGCCGGACCTGAGTGCAATTTCAAATTGATCTATAAATATTTGGCATCCACACCTTGTATGCAGGTGATTGTATGAATATACAATCTCAAAAACAACATATTGAAAGGCCGATAGATATAGGGGATTTCGGTGTGACCTCTTGCATCGGCGGCTCATGCAAAGGTCTTTCCAATGGCCTATGGAGAATGTATTTTCAGTGATGGGTCCCAGGAATTAGTTTAGCGACTAACTAGGTGGTGCCACGTGTCAGGTGCATTTCAAAGGCTGATTCAAAAGGTAAAGACCCACATTTGTATGTAGGCACATGCATATACAAATGTATATACAAAGGTGACTTCAAAGGTTTTTAAACGCCGAAAGCAAAGGCATATACAAAGACATTTCGGCAAGGCTTTGCACACCAGTGACTCGAATGGAGGTCATCCCGACAGCCTGACACAGCCTGTTATATACAAAGCACTTTACATATGCAAAGACAGTTTCAGAGGAGGTTTCAAAGGCTGATACAAGTGCAGATGCAAGGCGATATACATAGGCAGTTGACCGCAACTTTGACCGCGAATATCTTGCGCATCCTAGCGAATTTCTACATGCTGCAAAAGGCAAAAATGTTTGTTTTTGCCTCCTCTTTCATTTGGCGGGCTTCTGCGGTGCTTATTTTCACTTTCAAAATTTGTATCTGGCCTTCTATGCTTTGACGGCCAGACATTTTAACGACTATTTTAGATATGCAAATGCAAATATTTGTGGCGTTCATTGTTGCAGATTGATAATGTACCAGCTTGCATTGAAGACTTAAAATATCTTCTACCTGCCCTGTTCCAGATCTTTTATTCAATAACTTCTGTAGGTAGACGTCCCTTCAAGCAGATATTTTTTGATAGCGCCCATGGGCGAAATTGTTTGTAACCAACTGAGGTCAAAATGTAAATGATATATATACATGTAAAAATAGATGTATGTTGTTGGTTGTTCTTCTGGGCTATTTTGTAATGGCTACTTGGCCTCTATAATCAATAAAAATTGGTATTTTTGCCTCTCTTTTATTATTTTAACACTGTGTCTCTGTCTTGACCTCTGTTGGAATCAATATGAGTCTGTGTAAGTCTTTACAACTGTGAGATTATTACTGTATGGATTTAGTTGCAGCCAAACACATTTATATTTGGTGTATCACTTATTTCCATTTCAGCATTCCTTCTAACCCTTTTCGCAGCAAGCATTAGCACTAGGTTTAGATACATTTCTTTAAGCATTAGGCTCAAGAAAGAGGAATCTGGCCTTCTCCGAAGGTCTGATCTCAACTTGAAAGGTCCCACACTTCGAGATCATTCCCATGTTTCTCTAGATTGCTAAAGTTTTACAACTGCATCAAAGGGTGCAAATCTAAGAGACAACAGTTTGCTACAATGCTCCCTTTACCAAGTGCCACGCAGTCTGCAATCCACCAAATGTTGTCCCTTGTGCATAATTTACAGCCTAAAAATATACATACGCTGCCAAACACTGTCATCCCCATGCATATAGAAAGTGATCTTTCACAAGAATTTAAAGGTCAATTTTCAATACCAAAAGGAACTTCAAGGCAGGGTAGTGTGACTGAGTCAAGCACTATAGGTGCACAGAGCAAGGTGCAGAGACATGGGAGCTTACCACAGGGTCATCTCTAATTAGAGGTTAACGATGTTCAAAAATTACTACAGAGACTAAATCTGGACTCTAATATATAG
The DNA here is from genome assembly GCA_027924645.1 of Cunninghamia lanceolata. Classification (NCBI taxonomy): domain Eukaryota; kingdom Viridiplantae; phylum Streptophyta; class Pinopsida; order Cupressales; family Cupressaceae; genus Cunninghamia; species Cunninghamia lanceolata. The sequence goes on from BSBN01000738.1 coordinate 5,282,682, forward strand.
CCAGAGCAAGGTCCGAAATTGAGGAGGTCTATCCGTGAGAAGAGGAGACCTGCAAAATATGAAGACTATGAGTTATTGCTCTCTGATTATGCAGAGCCGGCAACATATAAACAAGCCTGTAAGCATGAAAATGCACACAATTGGATGGCAGCCATGAACGAAGAAATGGAGTCATTGAGAGTCAATAACACTTGGGATTTGGTTCATCTTCCACCAAATCGAAAGCCTCTCAAGAACAAATGGGTTTATCATTTGAAAGATGAAGACGGAGGGAGTAAAAGGTATAGGGCCAGATTAGTCGTCAAGGGGTTTGATCAGCAAAAAGGTATTGATTATACTGAAAGTTTTTCTCTAGATGTCAAAATGGACACAATTCGTGCTGTGTTGGGTTTGGTAGCTGTTTAGGATTTAGAACTTGAGCAACTTGATGTGAAAACAACATTCCTAGATGGAGACATTGATGAAGATTTACACATGGAGCAACCTGAAGGCTTTGCTCAACCAGGTAAGGAGCATTTATTTTGCAAGTTGAAGCAGAGTTTGTATGTGCTGAAGCAAGCTCCAAGACAATGGTATTTAAAATTTGACCACTTCATGACTGATAACAACTTTATTCGGTGCAAATCAAATCCTTTTGTTTACTACAAGAAGCTAAATTCTGGTGAGTTTGTCATCCTTTTACTCTATGTTGATGATATGTTAGTTGTTGGTACTAGTGTTAAGATTATTGCTCAACTGAAGCAACAATTGGCTCTTCGTTTTGCCATGAAAGACCTCAGACCAGCCAAAAGAATACTTGGGATGTACATATTTAGAAATAGAAATAAAAGAGAACTTAGGTTGTCCCAAGAAAACTACATTGCCAAAGTGTTGGACAGATTTAATATGTCTCATGCCAAATCGGTATCTACTCCTTTGGTTGATCGTTTCCATCTATCTTCAACTATGTCTCTGAAAAATCAAGAAGAGGAAGAATAGATGAGGTCTATTCGATATACATTTGCAGTTGGTAGTATCATGTATACAATGGTATGTACACGTCCGAACATTGCACAAGCAGTCGCAGTTGTGAGCAGATTCATGAGTCATCTGGGCAAATTACACTAGTAGGAAGTTCAGTGGATTTTACGGTACTTGAAAGGTACCTCACATTATTGTTTATGTTTTGGAGGTACTGACATTTAGCTTCATGGTTATGTTGATTCTGATATGGCCGGAGATTTAGATAAACATCGGTCTACCACTAGTTATGCATTTACATCTACCAGGGTAGCCATTAGTTGGGTTTCTCGATTGTAATGAAGTTGTAGCTCTGTCATCGATAGAGGCTGAAGACATTGCACTCATGGAAGGAGCCAAAGAAATGATATGGCTTGAGCGTTTGTTGACTGAACTGGGCTATCTGAAATTAGTTTTTACATTATATTGTGATAGCAATAGTGCTATTCACTTGGCTAGGAATTCAGCTTTCCACAATCGAACCAAGCATATTGACCTTCGATACCACTTTATCTGCCATGTTATTGACGAAGGTAAGTTGCAGGTCACAAAGATTGACACAAAGGTCAATCTAGTGGATGCATTAACCAAGGTTATTCCTCAAGAGAAGTTCGAGTTTTGTAGATCTTCTCTCGGTCTTGTTCCATTGTGACACTGACTCTCAAGAAGGGGATCTCTCTCTGAGTAGCCTGTTGGCTGATCCCATTGGTCTTCAAGTGAGAGATTGTTGGGCACGTTGACTGATGAAGCCCAAATGTAACGGCTCAAACTCTATTGTATAACCGTCCATTATGCAGAGAGCCAATCTTGGCTTGTAATTGTTTTCCTTTATCTGGGTCACTGATTCAGAGGTTGCTCAGACGGTTGGTAGGAGTTTTGTAAGAGTCTTTTAGACTACTACGTTTAGGCTGTTGTTTTAAAAAAGGAGAGATACATACAGAGAAGAATGTATGATACATATGGAGATGTATGAACAGTAAATAAATGGATTCCCTTTATTTGTGGATGTAGCCATTAAAATGGTGAACCACGTTAATTGTTGAGTGTCCTCTAAATCATTCTTCTGCTTATGTCTGTGTTCAGATTCTTTTTCAATATCTTTGTCTTTCTTTTTCTGTGTTTTTAGATTTACATCGCTGACAAGAGCTAGTAGAAATAATCGAGTCGACCGCAGTTGACGTTATCGTCAAGCCAATCGGACTCCCCATTACCACCCATGGTTCTGTGAACCAGTACAACAAGAGCCATGGAACCGTCTGCTTGCAAGTCTCCTTCTGTCGGTATGGCAGCTTTGTTCAGGAACTTGGTTTTCAAATTAAACAATGACCACAATGCAACTATTGTATAAACTTTTCCGAAAGAATGTATAACAAGGTAAATAGTAGATACCTGAAATTGGGCGTAACAAGAAAATTGTGGCCGCTTTGGCCATAATAAAACAATGTCAGATCAGAGGGCAGAGGCAAATTCCTTTCCTTGATGAGCACCATGATTATCTGTGCGATACCTGTGAAAGAACTGCCCTGTGGAACTTCATGGTGGAAAATGGACGTCCTAACAATGAAGGCAATTATTGATATGAGCATCAAAAAAGTACAGACATCAAAGCCCAAGCTCCAACTCACATTGGTCTGGAGGTAAAAAATAATCATGCTGCCCACCAGTAGGGCCACGTTAAGTGAAAAGTAATACCAATTAAAGAAACTGTGTAGGTTTTTGATTTGTTGGGGTGCTTCTGTTCCTTTCTATTGAAACTGGTTTGCTCCGAACGCCATGGCACATGGTCTTATTCCGGCTAACCCAATGGACATGAGTACAAATATCACCACAAGAAAACACATCTGTTCTTTAGAAATACTTCTACATTCTCTAAGCCTTTCCTGCGCATCACTACAGTGTGGTGGTCGCAGTGCCAGGAATAGAACCATTACAGAACAAAGAGTCATTCCCTGCACATTAATCAAATACTTATTATGGCACCCAAACCAAAGCGTCAAACTAGTAATCAAAATCACGACTTTGTTTTTGGATGATATCCTAAATTGAATGTTTCTGGATTAAATTCTATACAGGGTATAATGTTTCCATTATATTTTATGTTATTTTGTTCTTTATTAGTACCTGCCTTTGGCAGTACTATTGCAATGAGTTTTTCTAATCTAGTGATTAATCTATCTACAGTAAACCAATCAATTATTTTATGTTAGAGAAAATTTTAACAAAAAATATTTGGAAAGTTCTAATAAAAAATTATAATATTGATATTTTAAATATATTATTTTTATAATAAAATTTATTAAAATATAGTAAAATGAAATATTGATACATATTGGTGTAAATATATCCAATATTAATATATTATAATGATGTAAATATTAATTTATTTTATTGTGTAGTATTGAAGTTTTTGAAATATTGTGTAGTTGATATAATAATTTTAAAAAATATTACATAATGTATATACTATTTTAATGATATAAGATATAATTGAAATTTTATACATTTAAAAACTATATTCTAATTGCTTTTTGGTACCTGCCTTTGGCAGTACTATTGCAATAGTTTTTTTTATCAAGTGATTAATCTATCTAGAGTGAACCAATCAAAACAGAGTATTATTTTTCATGTTAAACAAATTTTAATTTTTCCAAAGTTTGCATGAGAAGATTTTAACAAAAAATATTCCAAAAACCATTTATCTGTGTTGTGATTGACTCAAAATTTGAGCTAGTAAGGACCGTTTTTGCTGGAATGCTATTTTGAGTAAAACAAACACACTAAAATCAAAGAGAAAAATAAGATGGGAGGGAAGTAGCTGGCAATACTAATAGATTAACATGTTTAATTAATTAACCTATTGATATATATTGGTGTAAATATATTCATTATTAATATATTATAGGGTTATATATTGGTGTAAATATATTCAATATTAATATATTATTCATATTCATATAATATTAATTTATTTTATTGTGTAGTATTGAAATTTTTGAAATATTCTATAGTTGATATAATTATTTAAAAAAATATTACATAATATATATACTTTTTAATGATATAAAATATAATTAAATATTTTTTGTCACATTTGAGAAATAATTGAAATTTCTTACATTTAAAAACTATTTGCTAATTGTTTTTTAGTACCTACCTTTGCAGTACTATTGCAATGAGTTTTTTTATCTAGTGATTAATCTATCTAGAGTAAACCAATCAAAATAGAGTATTATTTTTCATGTTAAAGAAATTTTAGTACGAGCCTTTGGCAATTACAATGAGTTTTTTTTTATCTAGTGATTAATCTATCTAAAGTAAACCAATCAAAACGTAGTATTATTTTTCATGTTAAACAAATTTTAATATTTCCAAAGTCTACATGAGAAAATTTTAAAAAATATATTATGAAACCATTTATCTTTGTTGTGATTGGCTCAAAATTTGAGCTCTTAAGGATGTATTTTGCGGAAATACTATTTTGAGTAAAACAAACACACTAATCAAGGAGAAAAATATGATGGAGGGAAGTAGCTGGTAATACTAACAGACCAACTTGTTTAATTAATTAACCTATTGATTATACTAACAAATTAACCTATTGATTATACAAATAAATGGAATTAGCATTATAATGTATTTATATTTATGTTATATTATAGTAAAATGAAATATTGATATATTGCTATAAATATATTCAATATTAATATATTATAGCAATCTAAATATTAATTTATTTTATTGTGTAGTATTCATATTCATATAATATTAATTTATTTTATTGTGCAGTATTTATTTTATTGTGTAGTAAATTGATGTTTTTGAAATATTGTGTAGTTGATATAATTATTTAAAAATATATTATATAATATCTTTTAATCATATAAAATATATGTAGAAAACCAAGATCAAGGAATAGACTCACATGAATTGCAATGAAATCGACCAAATATATTACCAAGTAAGGAGAGTATAAATAGAGTTGTCTTAGATACCTGAATCTCCATGAAAAGAGGATAGGACTCCTCTATCATGGAGTTGTGTTGAGTAACCTCCCACAAACATAGCACGAGGTGTTGATGTGAGTCGACACCTATCAAAATAGCTCCAACTACTTTGACAAGTTCAAATGAACATGTGCCAATACACCTAAATAGGCTTAATTACAAATATATATGCATATAGATTAAAAGTATACACTAACACCCTCCCTTAAGCATAGCTTAGGTGAGTATTATGAAAAATGGGTCCTAGCTATAAGCCTAGTGAGGTACGCATGTACAATGTAAAAGAAAAATGAGTCCCAACCATGAAGCCTGATAAGGTACTCCAGTACAATACAATCTCTAAAAAATCAGAGAAAGATAGAAAACCCAGTGGGAAAAAACCTATCCTCCAAAAAGAGAGGGAAAAGAAAGGCTTAGGAAGCCCCCCCAAAGGTGATGTTGATGTTGATAAAGAGATGAAGAACTCCTGGAGCATGAAATAGTTGTAAATTATGCCCTTCCCTTAATTCTAAGAGAAATTAGCAAACTAATTGAAAATTGTAGTGTGCAAGGAATTTGATTCTGAAAATGTACAAGATCCTGAAAAAAAGGAAGTGCATTAATGGCATATACGAATGAGAAGAGAATCTGAAAGATTCATTGTTGTTATTGTTACAATAGGTCCCCATTACACTTTATATATCAGTGTGAGTACATTTTTTCCAAATTCTCTTTATGTGTTACACACATTCAATTATATGACACTTTATGAGTGCATTTACAAACATATATGCTATTTGGAGTTCAACAACCTGTTATACAGAACCAACTAAGATGAGATGAGAAGTAACACTAGGCTCTGAAGTTGCTAGTGTAGTGTCCTCTTCACCTGAAGTAAAGTGCAAAAAAATGAAGCTGCAGTCAAAGTGACAAATCTTCTCTACTACGACAATGTTTCGACTATGTGATTCTCGAATTAGGGTTGTAGTGGCCGTGAACTCAACTATTTTTTCTAAATAGGTGAGTTGATACACAAAGAGATGATTCCTAAATAATTTGGCAATGAAAAGCACATTGTGTATGTATCCATTTCCTAATTTGATAGTTCCCTTACCACAAACATTATAATAGATATCATCTATTAGTATTTTGAAGGTGTTGCATTGATTGATTGTCACAAACACCTCTTTGTAAGGTGGCATGTGTTTAATTACACATGAACTGAGAATCCATTTGTTGACTTTTGATTTTGAAGGTGCCATTGATTTATCTTTTTACCAAGTCTTGAAGATGTGTTCCCCAATTTTGTGAATTGAATCCCTAATTAAACTTTATGTAAAGTGGCACTTTATAAGTTGAGTGCATGATTACTCTTTGCTTATTTCCCCCCTTAAAGTGACACTTTAGAAAGTTAGTGGCTTGTGAAAAATGAACACACAAGACCCCCCCTTAATTATGTGATTCCCCCCCCAAATTTGACACTTTATAGGAGTGATTTAGGTCACCCAAAAAGAACATAAATAGGAACTTTATAATTTTAGTACAATTTTATGCTAGTTGGATCCGTGATAAAAAAACATTCACTTTTGTAAAACGAAGCACTCGATTTCGAGTTGATTTTCAAAAGTTATTGAAGTTGCATGATGTATGCAATTACAAAAATAATCCTTCTTGAGCAAATTTTTTTTTTAGATTTTTAGAAAATAAATTTTGCATGGAAAATTTGTGAGAGAAAAAAATAGGAGGAAATTTAAGCCCCCTTGCGCTGTGCATGACCAGGGGCTAAAACCTCATGTGACTACGGGCTACAATTTTCAAAAGGTTCCCCTCTTTCCCTGCTGACATCAACCTCATCGGTTTTCTTACCTCAGCAAAATTGACATTTTTGTCAATGAATAGTGCTACAATGTGTGCGAATAACTTTAACGGGCATCATGGAAATCAAAGGGCCTCAAAGGCCATTGGGAGGAAGCCAACCTACTATGTGTGAGGGTGATCTATGGGTGTGAGGATGCATGCTGCTCACCGTCCTTCTACCTGCTATGCCGAGCCCTTCGAAGGGCATTTCATAGAGGCACGTGGTCACACCAAAGAAGGGCATCGCAACTGTGAAGAAACACCTCTACATGGTGAGGGCCTGGACGGGCCTGTCAAGGATTTTTTTGGCTCTCCCAAGGGTCAATCGACCCCAACAAAGGCGTTTGACGATGGTGCTGTGTTGAGCCCATTTATGGCCTTTCTCCTTCTATGGGTGCTAATACAAATGAACACACAGTTAAAAAAATCAAACCAAACAATAAATAATGCCTCACAGTATGAAACTCAGTGTGAATGGGGGTGAGTAGAATAGAAAGCAAATAATGGCTCGAAACTAATCCAAGAAGCTCTGATACCATGTAGAAAACCAAGATAATAGAATAGACTAACAAGCACACAAATTGCAATGGAATTGACCAAATGTATTAGCCAATAAGGCAAGTATAAATAGAGTTGTCTTAGGTACCTGAATCTCCATGAAAAGAGGATAGGACTCCTCTATCACGGAGTTGTGGTGAGTAACCTCCCACAAACATAGTGCGAGGTGTCGATGCAAGTCGTCACCTCTCAAAATAGCTCCAACTACTTTAACAAGTTCAAATGAACATGTGCCAATACGCCTAAGTAGGCTTAATTACAAATGTGTATGCCTATAGATTAAAGGTATACACTAACAATATAGTTAAATATTTTTCTCACAAATTATTTTTCTTATAAATTATTAAATTATTAATATCAATAAAATTATTGTTATATTAAAATTTAAGAAATAATTTAATTTTTTTACATTTAAAAACTATTTGCTAATTTCTTTTTAAATTACAATTCTTTATTATCTCTTGAATTTTAATATAACAATAATTTTATTGATATTAATCTTTTACATTTAAAAACTATTTGCTAATTATAGTACTATTGCAATGAGTTTTTATCTAGAGTAAACCAATCAAAAAAGAGTATTATTTTTCATGTTAAACAAATTTTAATTTTTCCAAAGTCTACTTAGAAAATTTTAACATAAAATATTCAGAAAACTATTTATCTATCTTGTGATTGGCTCAAAATTTGATATTTGCTATGGGAAATGAGACCTATGGAACACAATCATTTAATTTTAACATTACTTTGGTATTGTTATATTTGTACTAGTAATCTAAATTACTAACTTGAAATGAAAAGTGAAAGAAAACAATCCAACAACAAAGGAGTCGGTTGGATAAACAATGACGTAATCAAACTTCACAACATAAGATTCAACACTATTATTATTGAAAAAATGTCCAGATACTCAGAAATATTTTCAAATTGTCCTTCTCATTCCATTCCATCCTGCTACAACTTAAAATAAATACCAAATTTATACAAAAACAAAAATTCCCTTTTTTGGAAAAAACTAGAAACTTTCTAAAATTGTCATTTTTGGTAACTTCACATTCATATCCGTATGGCCATGAAAATTGCCAATTATTTGAAGTTAACTAAAAGATGACCAATTTTCAACTTCTTAATCTAATTACATGTAATGTTCAAAACTAATTAGAAAAACAACTTGAAAAAATCATTAAAACCTCATTTTGAGGCACTAGATGATTGAAAAAGGTCCCGAAAAAGTGTCAAAATGGTGACCTACATGCTTCATATTGAAATTCTACATTTGCATTGGGTGGAATGGGCTTTATTTATTAATAATGTTGTGTTTTGAATAAATGTTGTGTCAACTAGAATCTTATCTTGATTATATTATTTGCAATAGATTTAACAAAACTCTTTCCTCTATAAATTTGTATGTATTTAAGTACAGTTAGGCACTCAATAGTCACTATATAATTTCTATTTTATTTCTATTTAATGGTTTGTTGTATCTTAGTGTTGCATCTATGGATGCACCTGTAATATAGAGACATACACAATACACATAGCTATCTGATTGTGTATTCCTTGTATTACAGCCAACAAAGTTATTCATGGCCGATTTAGTAAATGATATATATATATATATATATATATATATATATATATATATATATATATATATATATATAACTTTTTAATAAAATTTGAATGATAATACAATCTTTATAGCCACGACCCTTATAGCTAATCAATTATTTGCATATCTTCATGCTTTGTCTTCTCAGTGTTTTAGATATTTGTTAACCATTATAGAAATTATCGTATGGATTTGACAATACATTTTAATGAAGCTAAGTATATGTTGTGAGTATTGTGGTTTTAGCCATATATTAGCTTGTATAGCCACATAAATTATCATGGTGTATAGCCACATAAATGATATATATATAACATTTATATCAAAGGTTCATCACTAAATAAATATTATATATAACATCTAAATTATGGGAAGTATAGCCAAGTAGCATTGTCATTTGTGTTATCATCTATGGCTATCATAGCCATATGATAGTCAATAGTCACTACAGCCTTTAAACTATTAAGTATCTAAATTATTTATAATTCTCAACTTCTGAGGCCATATCTATACATGTGTTTTATTCTTTGGTATAGGTATCATAGCCAGTTGAAAATAGTTTGGCCTAGCATATTATTTACTTATCATAAGATGATTGTATATATTTTACACCATAATACAATGACATCATTTATATACATTGTTGTATATAAATGATGCCTCTGTATTATGGTGGCCTTCCTTAATTATTGGTTGATAGACAATGCATCATTTTTTTCTAAATTAATAACTGATGGTTAAGATGAACTATGATTGCATTCATCTTATGGAAGTTAACATCCCACAAGGGAGTAATAGTATTACATTTTCAATTATTCATATTTTGTAGTCATGTAATTATCTAAATTATGATAGCAGTGTTGCAAGTTGATTAGGCAGTTCAATTTCTTGAGATACAAGTATCTAATTTCTTTTTATGAAAACATTGCAGTTTAGTAAATTGAATATAGACACTTTTCTTTAAATTTACATTTATGATTGACTTGAATAAATGGAAAGGAAATAAGTTAGCAAATCAATGTGTTAAGGATTAGGAATTAAATGTGAAAGAGGTTAGAAATTTAGTATCATAGTGGTTAGAAGTTAATGTGGTAATGGTTCAGAATTTAATGTGATAAGGCTTAGGAAATTAATGTGCTTATTGGTTAGAGAAAAAATGCAAAGGATCATGATGTTAATTGATTTATATTAATTCTTAGAGAATAAGAATTGTATTTCTCCAATGTAATATCAAATAGCTTATATCAGAAGATCTATAATTTGTGTTGAAATCTTGATCTAGTTGGAAATTGATGTTATTGTCTTGGCTTAGTGTTGTTTTTGTGTGGGTGTCTTCATGATTCTTCTAGATACACTTAATAATCTATTTCTTTAATTATTTAAATCTATCCCTATTCACTGGAGTGGGTGATAGCTGACATAAAACTGTCTGGGGAACTAGACCTTAGAAAGGGTTGCGTACCCACTTGAATAAATTGTAATTTATTAGTTATGGCTTGATTTCTTTGTGTAACTTAGATGCATATATAGATTATGGGTTTTACTATGTTTTCATTTTATAATTGTATGAGCGGATGTCTATTGTGGAAATAAGAATGTAGGGGATCATTCTTATGAAAGGATTCTTGTCTTTATTAGGAAAATGATCATTATGTATTATTCTTATTGATATGTATTCTCCTATTCAATAATTTTTCCATGGAATGTGCTTTGGATAGTCAATGCTTTTATGTTGTTAGTTTATTATTGCATCTAATTTCTAAATGCTAGTCGACCTTAGTCAGCTAGAGCCTTCGTGAAGGGTCAGGATTCTCCTGTATGAGTAAGGCTGGGGAAGTTTGCAGCTTTGTGGTTGGATGGTAAATCCCTTGATTATATGCTCTCTATCTTGACAATAAGGATGATATTTTATTACGAGATGCTCTTGAATTACGTTGATGTGCTCGTAAGGACTTCAAGACTGAGTCCTATTGTACTTATGTAATCAAGTTATCCTGGATGGATTGTATCCCAATATTCATGGAAATATTTTTTTAAAGTTTTGATTAATAGATTTGTGTTAATGAGTTATAAATAATGATTTGTATGTCTTGTGTTGAATAAGAAAGTTTTTTCCTGTACAATTGATTTTTAGATTTATGGGTTATTATTCTTTTTCTAAGGATGTGGTTCCTTACAATTGATATCATAGAAATAAAATTTGATAACACTCTAAATAAAATGAACCCCCATCTACAGAGAGGAACATAAATTCTAAATAATTTGGAAGTATCACAACATATGGGATATCTAGAAAGATATGGGAGGAAGGTTGTAGTGGTATAGAAATCCCAAGCCTACCACAATTAAGTAAACCACCACATATCAAGCCAAATTTATCTAACATCCAAATTACAATCAATATTTTTTTTGAAAAACTCCTGGATCCCATATGAAATTTACAACCTTTAAAGTTTGATGTGGAGTATCTAGAGAAATTGGTTAATAGAAGTGTAAGAAAAATAAGAGAGGAGGATTTACAACAAGTGGTACTAGATGGTGATAATATCATGTTCAGTAATATGATTGAAATAAGAGATGGGAGTTGGACCACATCATTAAATAATAAAATGTCTTTAACAAATAAAAGAATATCTCATAAAACAAATTGCCACTTTGAAGAGGTACAACCACTAAATTAGGAATCATCCCATGTGCCCTATAAATCAAGAAGAATTTCATCACAAAGCCTAAGTGAAGAATTGAATCAAGCAATTGATCAACAACAATAGTTTATAATCAATTGTGAAGCTATATTAGGGAAAGAGTATTTTGACATTCAATTACCAAGGGATAAAGGAAGGGGATATAAACCTATACAACATAAATGATTTAAGAAGAAAAAAGAGAAGTTACCAAAGGAAACTCACCACAAGGAAGGAAAAGGAAACAATAGTAGGATGGAAACCCCAATCAAATTACCAGTATTTGGAAAAATTATCATAGAGGGTGTGGAACATATATTCATGCTAGAATCATTTTGGAAAATATAAGTCACAAATAGGGATCAAACTAAATTATTCAATTTTGTGGAAACATTAAGGAAGGATGCCCTCAACTAGTATAGAAAATCTTACCCATGGAATGACGAAAAGTGGGATGAAGTTAAAAAGGAATTTTTAGATAATTTTGAATCCTGAAAAATTCCCACAATGAGTGTCAGTAAAATGAGAGACTTAGTCCAAGAAGAAGGAGAATCAATAAAAGAGTATGACTAGAGGTTTAAGGATATATCACAAAAGTTAGGAAAACTATTAAAAAAAACATATAGAATGGTTTGTCTTAGGACTAATTCCAGAAATAAGGACATCCTTAGATGGAAGAACATTCACAACATACTCTGAAGTGGTAACTCTAGCCTACAATATTGAAGCACAAACTTGGAGAAGGAAAGAAAAAGCCAATGAGAATAAGGAAATGGAAAAATGAAAATTGGAACTAGAACAACTCAAACTCAAACAAAAGATACTAGCTAAAAAGGATCCTAGTCCACAAAAGAACATAAAAAAATTTGTTGTACATATTGCTGAAGAGAGGGTCGTATCAAAAATGAGTGTTTGGTCATAAAAGGTGAAAAGAGAGATACCACATTAAGGGTAGATTTGAAAGTAGTCCCAAGAAGAACATAAACCTTGTATCACAGAATCCATAGAGAATGGGCTGATCATGATATTAATGATTTCACATCTCTACTATTTAGAATTAAAGCAAAGAGGAGGAACATGAACCATTGTGCAATAGCCATCACAACAATAGAATAGTGGACCAAGAAATGGAATATCTCAAAGGATTGGTAGAAAGAACTCTCTACACCCAAGACCATGGGTATAAAGTGCCTAACTAGAAAAACTAGAGAAACATAAACACACTACAAAATACACCTACATAAAATCAAGTACCATACTAAAACAACTACTATAATGAGGAAAGAGGAAAATATAGAAACTATAGAGGTGGAAGAGCCTAAGGTAGAGGCCAGAGAAGAAATGATGCCACCTATTACAAATGCAGTAAGCAAGGCCACTATGCAAATGAATGCTAGTCTAATAAGAAGAAGTAATGTCCTTTCTGTGAAATCCCATACCATGATCCATTTACTTGTGACAAGGCACAACAATACTTCAAAAATGTCAATACCTCAATCAAAGAGTGAAAAACTAGAGGAATTCAGCACCACTAAAGGTGCCAAGATTATGAGAAAAATTCTGAAGAACATACCACAAGTAGCAAGAAGATGTCAAAAACAAGAACAATACAACTCAGATACTTCTGATGAAGAAACCTCCAAAGAGGTGTACCATGAAAAGAAACAAAGATAAAACAAAAAGACCTAGTCCAATACAAGTGTTAGCATTAGTATTACATTGTTAATTGTCATGTTGCAGTTATAAAGTTGTTATACAAACTGCATCGATATTAATGTGAACTGCATCGGTATGAATTGCATCGTCCTTCTATAAATCTGCATTTTATCATTTCAAATATATCATCAATAAAACATACTCTCCATTATTTGGTATCAGAGTGCATCTAACAGATCTTGTGCAATGTGAGGTGTGTGGAAGCCTGCACTAGAAGAAGCTGCAGAAGAAGGAATTTCAGTCATTCCAAAAATGCTACGCATAATCCATCTGTGGAAGCCGTTGGAAGAACATGTTGTATAAGGCATGGAAGAATATTGTTCAGTGTACATTCATTCCTGATGACATTTGAAGTTTGTACCATATGTTGTAGTGAAAGAGGAGATACTGCCAAGATCCCATTGCTATAAATTGCCCTAAACTATCACGCTTTATTTCATAGATTTGGTCTGCGTTGAAGAATACAACCATGTCAAATATTATTCTTTCTTGAGCAGTCATTGGTTATTTTCATTGGAAGTGACAAATGCAAAGGAGTGGTATCTATTCAAAGGCATTGTTGTTTGTTAAGATTCATGCTCAATTTGTTTGTTTCTTGTTTAAACTACCATCAATCGCTTCTAACTACCAATTGTTGTTTGAGCATTATTCTTCTTTGTATACTTGAATGCTGGTAGTTTCTTGGAGTAGACTGAAAGTATGATAGAGGAGTGAAAGTTGCAGATTTGGTCTAGATTAATTACCTATCATTTGATGATCCTTGCTGGTATGTGCAGATTTGTGAAGTTAAAATCATTTTTAAGTGTTTTATGGTCAGGAAGAAGCCAGAGATTTTTGAAGTCAAGAATCATAAAATAAGAAAGGATAAAGATGATCTTTTATTAGGTATGTAGTTCTGTTTGAATTTGTGGTAAATCAAAGTTTTGTTGAAGATGAATAAACAAGCCGAAGCTTTTGTTGAAATCACTCAAAGTTGAAGGGCCTTAAATAACATGTGGATAAAGCACTTGTTTGTAAGAAACTCAAGGTTAATTTGTTTATGAAGAGTTTACAATGGGTGATGGTGATGTAGAAGTATCTGGGTGCTTGGAAGGGCCATTGTATGGGTTGGTAAGTAAAGTAAAGGTTACTTCTAAAAGAAGTTTAAAATAAAGTGTGTTTTCAATGAATTATTAGTGATAGGAAGACATGATGGTGTAAAAGAAATAATTCAAAAAGAGAGAAAGTGCGCTAACTTTGGGTTCCTAATTTTATTTCAATTGCTTTGTGAAATACAAGAAATATATTTTTTATGTGAAGACCTATGAAAGGGACATTCCAAAGTGTATATGTATTGGAGTGATAAGGTTATTGTGCTTTTGGAGTTATAAGGATTTATTTTGTAAAATCCACATTTTTTGTTGAGTCCAACACTCTGAAATGAAGATTTTATCATGTCACCCTATGCTTGTATTCTTGACAAAGATTTCAAATGCACATGCTCATGCTATCAGAAAGTCTAATGTGCAATTAGATGGATAGAGTGTAAAATAGTCAAATTGGAGGAAGGCGGCATCAGAGGATGGAGGATTTTCCATCATCTCAAGTTAGCTTCTCGCTTTGAGATGATGCTTTGCATGAGAAGCATTTTTGGTTTTGGTTGTTTTGCTTTTCTTTGTTGATGCTGATGGATTTGAAGAATGTATGTATTGTGAAGATATTGTTTTGGAGATAGGTTTGGGATTTGGTGTTGAGCTCAATATGGATTGTTGTCCAGCAAGCTTCAGAGTATATGATTGAGAATTATACCCATTTGTGGTCACTAGACAATGATAGAGATATGTCGTATCTCTTAGGGATTATTGTCAAATAATTCAAGACTCTGTGATTTGAGAGTTCGAGACTAAAGAGCTCAAGAACATAGCTCGAAGCTACGCCTTTCCAAGGGTAGACGAGACAACATGATGGAGCCCTGCTTGGTTTAGGATTTGTTCTTTGGGAGAACATCTTCTATAAAATATGTATTCATATTATGTAATCAGTTTTGTTGAGTATTTTAGCATTCAGAGGGGTCCCTTGGTACTATTGCAGGAACAATGTAATAAGGGGGAGAATGTTGGCATAATAGTCACAATGGTATTACATTGTTAGTTAAATAAATGTTAGCAAGTAGATAAATAAATTAGTTTTGGGAAGTTAGGAAGTTATTTCCCATAAGAAGTTATACACGGGAATAATAAGGCTTGAAAAAGCCAATGTACTGCATTGTAACAATCATCCGATGACATTAATATAATATATTTAATGCTTTGATATTCCTATGTAGTAATGGTTTAATATGTGTGTTTGACCCATGTTAGCATTAGTATTACATTGTTAATTGTCATGTTGCAGTTATAAAGTTGTTATACAAACTGCATCGATAGTTATGTGAACTACATTAGTATGAACTGTATCATCCTTCTATAAATCTGCATTGTATCATTTGAAATATATCATCAATAAAACATACTCTCTATTAACAAGGGTATGAACAAAGCTACAGTATTAACAAGATAGGGAACAAACACTGCAAAGGTGAAACAACTCACATATAACATAGAAAATGAAAATGATGATGAAGAAGAAGAGGAAGAAGACAATTTCTTCCCCAAAAAATATCAACATGATAAGGCAACAAAAGAATCTAAACATATCATAAATAAAGAACAAAACAAAGAAAAAAAAAAATTAGAAGAAGTGTTAGCACTAAAACAATTAACCTAGTTAACATATCACAATAACCTACTAGATAAACTGAGACAATTTTATAAATATTGGAACGAAAAATAGTACAAGAACTTCATGTTAGAAGAATGATCAAATAGATAGGTCATGGAAGACTAGACCATTAATGATCATTGCACATATCAACCATAAGAAAATTAAACAAGTGATGGTATATCTAGGAGCAGATGTAAATATGCTCTCAAAAATAGTCTAGGAATAGCTAGGAAAACCAAATTTAGAGGAAATCCCATACAACATTAGCCTATTTTATGCATCAACAATGGGAACCCTAAGCATATGGAAAAAAGTAGAAGTTAACGTACTAGGAGTGAAACAAGTTGTTGATTTTGAAATTGTTTCTATGAAAGAACCATTTGATTATTTCAATGCACTTTTAGGGTTAAAATGGTTTGTCAATGCAAACAATATTGTAGACTCAAGAAAAAGGAAGTAATATCCTTTTCAAATGAAGCTAGAATAGTCCACATATCATTGGGCATAGACATAAACAATGCATACATAGAGGATGTAAACCAAGATGAACATAACGATGAAGACTCTAAAATCCTCTACTCTATAGCCAAGATACCTAGACCAAAACCATTAAAAGAACCTAACTTAGAGGGTGGGATAGAAATTGAAGGTGACAATAATAGTACTAATAGTGAGGATGTCTTAAATGCTTGGCTTAGGGAAGAACCAAAATTGAGATCCTAGAAAGTTAGAGGATTTAGAAGGATTTTTATGATACACAAAGCAGAAGCAAACTTACTGCACTCTACCACATTTAATGAAAACCTATCACAAATGACTGACAATATATTAGGAGACTACTCTATAAATTGCATCCAAAAATCACATCAAATAAACTACATTTCCTCAGGCATTTCACACATAAACTACCAAAGTACTCAGGTATTGGAGACCTAAACACTTATTTGAAAGATATGGAAGGAACCTTTGATAAAGAAGACACAAGGTTAGATGCCTTACAACACACATTGGTGTGCAATGCAACAAGTTTGTGGAAAACTCACAAGGACAATATTTTGTGATGGCACCCCTTTAAAATCCTAATAAAAACTAGATATCTGTAGGAAGAAGGAGAGTATGAAATAATTTCAAAATATAATGGGACAATCTCACCAAAGGAACATCTAAACATCTGTATAGTTGCATGGAATGATAAAAATGAATATGAAGCAAGACTAGTATACAAATGTTTTACTAGAACTTGACACCAGTAGCACAAACATGGTACATTAACCAGGAAAGGACAACATAAACAAAAGATTGCATAGAAATCCAAGAAGATTTCATACACATTCTCATTCTATAACCCAAACAAATATATTCATAATGTATTACTTAAGATGAAACAAATTATATTCAAACCAATAGAGGAAACACACTAGACATCTATCAACAAACTCTAGCACCACCAAGGTCAGAAGTGATATGGAAACTAATAGAATGGATGGATAAGGAAAATCAGTTTTCTGAAAGAAGATGTTACATAATGCACTAGGAGAACAATGATGACAAACCAAAATCGGACATAGAAGTACATCAAGGGGAAAGACAAATATCATTAGAGAGTGAATCAAAGGAAAAATATTATAATCAACCCTTGAATCTCAGAGAAGAAAACATATATACATCAGGAGATCCAAAACTAACAAAGATAGGAGATTATTGGGATGAGGAAGTGGTGATGAAGCTAGAAAAAAAACTATTAGAATATGAAGATCTTTCCCCTACACATTCACTGACCTAAAAGGAATTAAAGAAGAAGAGTCATGAAATATAGTTAAAAGAAGGGGCTAAACCACAAAATAAAATACCTTATAGGCTCAATCCAAATATGAAAAAGAAATTAAGTGTAGAAATAGATAAAATGATAGTGACATGAATTATAAATCTAGTCGATGATTCAAAATAGATTAGCCCAATGGCTGTACAAAATAAAAAGACATAAGAAATAAGGATCTACGTGGATTTCAGAGAACTAAATAAAGTATGTGTACATGATCCTTTTCCCATACCATTCATAGAAGAGATCCAAGAATCAGTTGCAGGGATAGAAATCTATTCTTTTATAGATGGATTCTTCGGGTACCATCAAGTTAAAATTAGAGAAGAAGATCATAAAAAAACAACTTTTGCAATAGAATGGGGCTCATTCATGTATATGGTGATGCCCTTTAGATTGAAAAATGCACCAACAATATTTAGCTAGATAATGTGCATATGCCACACATCTAAACGCTCTCATATGAGCAACACCATACTTTCATCCACTTCATGCTTCCTATAGGATTATGTATAATCCAATAACCAGAAAAGAGATAATCAACAAATGTGTGCAATTCATAGAAGAAGAGGCATTGGATGGAAGTCTAGAGAAAACAATGAATATTACAACAGGTTTACCATGCATGATGTTAGAGAATCATTGACTCCAATAAATATTCCCTCTATAGTACCGCCTTTTACACCTATTCAATCTCAATGAAGTGGTCCACAAGTGACACCTTCATCAAGTAGGACATCCTCACGTATTCAAATAAGTACTCCATCAAATGAATAACAAAAAACATCTCAAGGTATACTTCAAGCTACACATTCTACAATAGGAATTCTATATGTAAGATCATCAAGTCCACATTCTTTACATTCTACTTCAAGTGATATGTCAATTCCAACATTGGTGAAAGTCTAAGGAGACAAAAGATAAGAAGTTTGAGGGATATCTATGATCAAAATGAACATGAAAATAATGCTAGTTTTCTCTCTTTTTTCCTTATTTTCACAAGTAGATTATCTAGTTCATTTTGAAGATGCAATTGAAGATGAAAATTGGGCACAAGCCATGGATGACGAGATTGATGCTACAAAGAAAAATGTACATGGGATTTAGTGGAACTTCCAGAAGGAAAATATGTGATAGAAGTAAAGTGGGTATACAAGACCAATTTTAATGTATAAGGAGATGTCCAAAAGCATAAGGTTGGGCTTGTAGCAATGGGCTATTCAGAACAATGTGGAGTTGACTACAATGAAACATTTGCTCTTGTAGCCTGTTTAGACATAGTAAGAATAATATTGGTAATTGTGGCTCAAAACAAGTGGTCAGTAGACCAAGTGGATATATAATTTAAATTTTTAATGGTTTCTTCTAGAAGAAGTATATGGGGAGTAGACACAAGGATATGAGATCTTAGGCCATGAAAACAAGGTCTACAAACTCAAGAAAGTGCTACATGAACTCAAGCAAGATTTTAGAACATCGTATAGTAGAATTGACTCTTACCTCTTATAGAATGGCTTCGGTAGGTGCAACAATGAGCCTAAACTATATAAAAATAGGAATGAACAAGATCAAGTTCTAATTATAAGTTTGTATGTTGATGATTTCATATTCACAGGTGATTTATCAATTGATTTGTTTAAAGGAGTCATGAAGAAAGAATTTGGGATGATCAATTTTGGTCTCATGAAGTATTTTCTTAGTATTGAGGTGAATCAATATAAAAAATAGCATATTCATTTCTTAAGTTAAATATGCCAAGGATATTTTGAAAAGATTTAACATGGTAAATTGTATGCCTACATCAACACTCATTGTAACAAGATTGAAGCTAAGAAAGGATGACAAGGGATCTCATGTTGATTTAACATGGTAAATTGTATGCCTACATCAACACTCATTGTAACAAGCTTGAAGCTAAGAAAGGATGACAAGGGATCTCATGTTGATTCAACATTGTATAAAAGACTCATTGGTAGTCTAATGTATCTAAAAACCACAAGGATATACATAATGTATAGTTTAAGTTTTATTCCAAGGTTCATGGAGTCTCCAATAGATTGTCATTTGCAAGCAAGAAAAAGAACTTTTAGATGTGTGAGTGGAACAAAAAATATGGAATACTATATTCAAGGTTGGATGAGTTCAATCTCATAGGATACATAAATAGTGATTGTGTAGGTAGAATTGATAACAAGAAGAATACATCTATTTATGTTTTTTTTTAAAATTTTGGAACAAGTGTAGTATCATGGGCATCCAAGAAACAACCCATTGTAACTCTTTCATTGGTAGAAGCAAAGTATATAGTAGCAACAAGAGCATCATGTTAGGTAGTTTGGATGACAACAATGTTAATAGATTTGATGCACAAACAAGAAGAAGCAACAAAGATTTTCTATTACAACAACTCAACAATTGCACTATCCAAGAATCCTATATTTCACGAAAGGAGTAACCATGTTGACACTAGATACCATTTCCTCAGAGAATTGATCAACAATGGAGAGATATATTTTGAATTTTGCAAGTCAAAAGATCAGTATGCAAACATTTTCACCAAGCCATTAGGAAAAGAAAACTTCGAGTATCTAAGAGATTGGTTGGGCATCCTAAATGGTGGTAGTTGTGATTAAGGAAGAGTGTTGGACTACCTAATCCCAACAACCACTTGATTAGATATTGCAGATAATAGTTAACAGATAACAGATAATAGATAATAGATAAGCATGATCCTTGTTGATAAGAAAACTTATCTTTTAGTATTTTTTAATAATTTTTTATTTTGTAATTATCCTTCTTTATTTAGATTATTTTTATGCTTTCATTTTTAAAGTTGTTTTTAAGATTTCTTATAAATGTTTTTGTTTTTTCTTTTAGAAATGTGACAAAGCACCTATACTATATTAGATAAGAGTAATTACAAAAATACAGATGATTAAAAAGACAAGGTATGTGTCATCTGGTTCTATAAATAGTTGCAAAGCTTAAAACTAAACATCAACTAAACATAGTTGCAGAGCTTAAAACTAAACCATATGTAACACAAAGCCCACCAACCAATGGAAAAGAAAACAAATAAAATAAGAACAAAAGCACTTGGTAGCACCCAGTATAAAGGTTATTTTTAAATTAAAAAGTTTTTAAAAGCTTGTTGTTAAAAGGGATATTATATTTCTTGATGTAAATAGTCTATTATGATATGAGAGAAATATAGCACAGCATTATTATTATTTTGAACGATAATATTTTTCTTTTCTCTCTATTTTTATTTTCTTCAACTTCAACATGGCAAGCTATAGCTCATGCAATTGTTCTCTACAAATTGAACTCCAAATTCATTTGTTGTATTACTAGTCTTTTAGGCCATAGTCCTTACTGTTTTTATTTCCTGAAAGTTAATTGTTCACGTGTTCATTTATTTCATTTTATATTAATTATTTTTGCTACTTTAGGTTTAATGATACCTATTGTAACTCTATTTTTACATTAGAATAGTGATTGGTATCTTGTGTTTTATTGTAACTCTATTTTTACATGAGAATGGTGATTGGTATCTTGTGTTGTTATGTTTATGCTTTTATAGTCTAACCTTAAAAATTGATTTGAACATTTTTAAAATTTTGGAATATGGTTTCTCTCAACTTAAGTAAAAATCTTTATTTTTTAAAATTAAATTATATAGGTTAGCTTTTATTTAAAAATATTTAATTTTGTTAACATTTTTTGCTATTCTTAAATATTAAATAGTTAAGTAATTAAATGTAATTTCTTATTAATAAAAGTAAGGCAATTATTTACCTGACATATGACGTATTAAATTGTCTGTGATTGTTTCACTGTTAAACTATTTAATATTTATGTAAAATAAAAATTCTTATTTTTTTAATATTAAACAATTCAACACTTATAAAAACAAAGTAAAATATAAAATTATCATTAACTATTTAACCATTAAACAATTTAATATTTAAATAAAACCAAATAAAAAACATCAGAAATTTTGAAGTTGTACATACGATTAAATATGAAATGAATGAATGAATGAGTTTTAATAACGTCCACGAGACCAAACAGTCTATGGGACCAAGTGTCAAGACCACTAGGAATTCTTTAGATTCCTTTCGATGTCATCCCGCCTCCTATGAATCTTTACCAACAACCGGGCCATGTTGTGAAGCCTCTCTTCCTCACATAACTCACTAAAACTACCCACATTCACATTGTTATCCTGCTGCATACGGATATCCTTGTATGCATCACACTCCCTAATGAAGTGTCGTTCAGTTTCAACCACTCTATCACTGCAAAAAATGCAAGTCCTATCTTCCCACCTTTCCTTGCGAACCGTCCATCTACCAGATTCGCACCTAAGATGGTGTGAACTGGTCCTCAATTGTGCCACTAGGAGCCTAGCCTTACCTTTAAGATTGGCACTTAGGTATGCTTTATCCCCGTGTTCCCAAGTGGGATTGAACTCTTTAATATAATGCATTTTTTTATGCCCAATCTAATTTGTCCACATGGCAGTCCTAAATTTTTCAAACACAAACTTTTTTATTTCCTCTTTGGTGTTAGGACACTCATGTAACTTAATGTCCCATTTTCCCAACCACTTGATGTTTTGCTTCATCCACGTCTTCTTCCTCCAATCTAACACCTCGTTCACCACCACTTTGGGCCACCGGTGATTCCCCATGTTTTCAACCTTTTTTAGGTAGTTTAGTAACCGTGAAATCGCAGCAGCTTCCTGGGAAAGTACCGGCCTCCGCCAAGAGAATCTCATATGGAACGTATGCTTTAACTTTAAGACTACTGGTGATAAGATGTTTTTAAATTCTTTCCAACTGTCTCCATCTGTGATTTGACATGTCGCTAGATATCAGCCGATATAAGAATCTACAAGAAAAGCTCTACCCAGGGTTCCGAAGCTGCTTGTACCAGACAAAATACTCATCATATTTGCAGCTGCAACTAGCTCCATGTTGTATTTCGCTACGAAATAGACAAACATATTGGCCTGGAACCCAACAAGTGCTAGCTTCTCGCAGCTCTCATTACCTGTGCATAAAATCTCTTAAAACTCTTAAAAGCAGCATATTTTATTGCTTAAAATTTTGAAACCCCAAAAAAATAGTTTTCAAATTGCAGACCAATAAATTTATGATCATGCCGATAAGGGCGTGGTTCGGTCGTCACCAGAGTTAAAAAAAATAAATAAATAGGAAAATTAGGATCATTGCTCAGAAATATTTAAGAGGGAAATTAATGAGTTTACTTATTATATAGGGCATGGTTTTCCAACCTCCTTTTGTTCTCTTTTTACACGAGTCTTTATCTTCAACATCAGCACTCTTTCCTGCATTGTTTGCTGTGTTTGACAGAGCAAAGCAATTAAAGTGATATGGTAAATTTGTGCCAAGCTTTCTTCTCTTTCATTCTTCAAATTAGTATACACCAAACTTGCAATTAGACATAAACTTTTGTAACATGCATGGCAGAGCTCATCAAGAAACTCACGATTTTTATTGTTATAAGCATCCTTCATGCCGTCATCATCGAGTATTTCTTCGATATGCCAAACAACAACAATAACATCCATGAAGAGCGATGGATTACATGCTTCTTTCATATATCTTATTAATAAAGATGTAAACTAACCTCGCCTTCTTCGCTCTATGTAGAAAGTCAAAAATATATTAGACCTACTTGATGGATGTTGATTCTCTGCATTCGGCCTAGAAGTATATCATCTGGTAGCTATTTGTTTGGCCATTTTGGATTATGTCTCTCACTTTATTGTCAGCATTACCCATTTTGGATTATGTCTCTCTCTTTATTGTCAGCATTTCCTCTGGTAGCTATTTGCTTGGCCATTTTGGATTATGTCTCTCTATATTGTCAGCATTTCCTCTGGTAGCTATTTGCTCGGCCATTTTGGATTATGTCTCTCTATATTGTCATCATTTCCTTAACGTTTTAGTCCATTGATGAAAATAACTAGCTCTAGCTTTAGGTAGAGGTGAAGTCTCCATTAAAGTATCTTATCTAGCATCCACCATACAATATAAAATCTATTACGTTGTTGGTGGCCATTAGACGCTTTGATGGACACAAACACTATTTTATTATCCTTAGAAATTTTATGTTCACCTTTACTTTATATTATATAGTGGTTATTAGATGTCTTGATGTAGACAAACGCTATTTTATTACTCTTAATAAATTTATGTTTACCTTTATTTTCTATTGTATGGTGGTAGTTAAATGCCTTATAGAGACAAATACTATTTTATTATCCTTAATAAATTTATGTTCACCTTTATTTTATATTGTATGGTGAATTTTAGATGCAAACTTTATCTTCACCTAAAACTATAGCTAGTTCACCTTCTGAATTTTAGACATTGCCTTGGACTCCCTAGATAAGCTAAATTCAAGTCCCATGTCATTGCCTTTTCCATATTCAAGTCTATATTCACAATAAAAAAAATACCTACTTTTCTACAATTATGATGGAATTTCTTTTTGACAACTCACTACTCTACAAAAGGAATTGGTCCTCTTCTCACCTTTATTATAAAGAGCATCAACCCAATTATGACCTTTATCATAGAGAGTGGCTACATTTTTTCATTAGTATAAAATCTATTTATAAGCCTCTTGTTAGAAACAAGATACACTACAATAGTGCCCATGTGTAACTAGTCCTTACAACCATTTTATCTCAACAACACTTCATTATCATAATAAATTTCAAGTTATAATAAATGAAAGTCTAGAAAACTTTCTTGATAGAGTAAATATAAAGAGGTGCGTACATTAAAGGAGAAGTAGATCTTGTTGAATCAAATTATCTTTAATATGACCAAATACTTTATATTGTAATAATATTTCAAAAAATATATTCAATGTCATTCATTATCATCCTTGTGGATATTTGATCAAAGAATTATGATGGGGTTTTTTTAAATGTTGTGTATTATGGGACATGACCCTTGTGAAAAACATATTTACAAGAGATTTGAAATATAACATTATATTTTGGATTTGTTGAGTGAATTTTCAATAATTTCCAATCTAATAATATATCCAAAAAAATCTAATTTAGACATCAAAATAGAACCTTACAATGAAATATATTTTAGTAGTGTCACTGGAATCCTATTCAATTTTTTTAATTTCAATGTTGTTAACACCATGTGGGGAGACACAAAGGCATCAAATTTTGCCTTAATAATAGGTAGTTGATTTTAATCTTGATAGAAATTGATTTATTAAAATATAATTCTATTGACACTCAATCCGACATGACCTAATTCTTGGTCCTTATATTGCTCTAGTGCCCTTTGTGTTTATACTTGATTTGATAAATTCTACTTAGGGACCTATCTTATGCCTTATCCCAACTCTATTGATTGTTCCTCTATATGTGATTCATTGCCCTTATGTTCTTTCCCTAGTTCTATGTTTTCATAAGCTTAAGTCTGTGCCTTTAGTTCCCATGCACTTAATTCTATTTGAAAGATGACTTTTGTTGGTAGTCACCATTAACTTATGTGGATCATTTGTATCAATTAAATGACCAAATATTGACAATTCTATTTGTGTGCACTACCCATATTTGGTCACATGTATCTTCTATGATTTATGGACAAACAACAAAGGCATTAGCTTGTTCTATTTGGACATTTGTGTATGTTAATTATTTGTGACCCTCTATTGGATGCATGGGATAAGGTGTTAAGTAGTTATTGGTTTTGCACTAGGTGTGCTAGTTCTCATGTGGGGCTATATCTTGAAAGGACTAGTCATTATTTTCCTAGTGGCTAAAACAATTCATGTGTGGTGGGACCATAGGTTGTGATTGTACTTTAGAGGCATAAGGAAGTGACTATGTCGTTCATTTCAGTTGGTGACAGTGAAATTGTAAGTACCTAAAAATGTATAAACATACATAGCAAAGTCCAATGATGATCTAATGGCCCAACACGAACCTACATGACATAAATAATAAATAAAATTCTCTTTCAACTGATTTAGGTATTCTAATGACCACTCTTTTCTTTTTTATGCTTGTTTGGTTATTTACTAGGTCAAGTTGTCCCTTCTCATCATTTCAAAACTTAGTTTGTGGCCCTTAAATAGCAAACTCACCCTTTTTCTATCAATTCACTCATTTAGTGAATGTTGGAATGATCTAGTGAATTCACATTCATTAATGAACAAATTACTAGTAAAATATGTGAAAATAAAGATCTTCTAGAGGAATGATGGCACTGGTCGAGCCAGGAGAGATGAACAATCGCACGCCCTACACGTTAGGAAAAATAAGACAATAATGCAAGCAAAGGATTAAATGAGAATTGGATTCAACCAAACTATTGAATTACCCATGAGAGATGTACATATATATAGGAGAAAGAGAATTAACTGTCATACATAATAAGTGGAGAAGACTGAGTAGTTGACTCCATGCAATAACTGGTGGCAAGTTAACTTCCTAAATACTTTCATACACAAACAACTTATTGTTAGTTGCATTTTAATCATCAAATAGAATCAATTAATAACTTAATGTACATTTAATTTCATCTATCACAACTTATTGTTAGTTGCATGCCTATTTGTAATATTTGGCATGCATGTTCTTGGTTTCTTACACTTTCCACAAGGTTGTATTTCTATAAAGAAAGTAAATAGTCTTCCTTATATCTATAAAGGTCTAGAAATTTATGTTTTTAGCACTACTAGTTGTTAGACACATGTATAGATACATGAAAAATTCTCGTAGATCATAGGAAGAAAAAAAGAACAAGGGAAAAGGAGAGCATGTTCAACAGAATTTAAGGAGCAGGAGCAGCAAAAATGAGCTACCAAATCAGGTAACTTTCGCTACTAAGTCTGGTAACCAAGTTGTTATACTTTGCTTTTATTGGTTGAAAAATGTTATAAATTATTTTTATGGATTTAATAATTGAATTTTTTGAAGGAGGAAGAGTCTACAGACTCCCCTCTTTACACCATAGTAGCAAAGCCCGTTGCAAAGATAAGCAGACCTTATAGAGGTGTATATTTTGGCTTACATATATTACCATGTCAATGGTAATTAAAGGATATGTACCATGGATTTTGATATATTGTGTAGAGCTAGGATTTGCTTTCTTATGGGTATTAGAGTAGAGCTTCAAGTGGTGGCCTATGGATCAATTGACTTACACAAAGACTTTCCAATATTAGCTATGTTATGAAGTCTTGTTTGTGGTGTTTTAATTATCTTAGTTATATTTGAGTTTAGAAAGCCTTGGTAAGTGTTATTAGGCTACTTAAACCTATCATAATTGTGAAGGATGATAAGTATATTATTACAACATATAGGAATGGTGATATTCATATTTTTGTTAGCGTAATTATTACATTGTTAACTTGTTTAGTAACTGCATTGCATAGTTGTATCGGTTATATCTGCAGTTACACCTATGCGTAACTGTCAATTACTGTTATATATACACTTGATGTATTCTCCAACATCATCAAATAAATAATATCTTTCTTCTGCCTACCATTAAATGGTATCAGAGCCTTGGCTAGCATGGGCATGGAGTCCTGTTGAGAAGCAAGAGCAGGATCATAGACTGACGAATGTGTAGGAGTAAGGGAAGTGCCTGGTGCAGACCAGAGGCAAGAAGACGCCTTAGTTTCTCTGCCAAAGTGATGGTCTGAAGTTCTCTGGCAACGACTTGGAGGAAGGACTAACAAATGCTAGCAGAAATTGCAAGGAACAAACATCAGAAGGTTGTAATGCGCTGGGAAACAGCGTTAGAAGACTGAAGAGGTTGGTGCTGGTAAATTGAAGAGGTCGTTGCCTAAACTAATACTTCTCCATCAACACCATTTCAAACTCCCTTCAGAAGACACTTGAAGACTGAGTTGCTCAATCAGAAGTGGATGTCCACCGCAGTAGATGCCAGTAGTGTGGCTAGTAATCATACAAATGAGCCACCGCGAGGCGGACGTACTGTTTCAGAAAGCTCAGGCTTCTACTTTGCACTTCTAGATGCCCTGCAAAACACTGGTAATCTCCAATTCGATGAATTGTTTAGGCAAGGATTGCTAGATTACTTTCTATTTGATGTACAATGTCAAGCAAGGAAGATTAGAGCAAAACTAGACGAGGGTTATGATGCTGATGACGAAGATGAGGTAGAACGCACACCAAAGCGTCCTCGTCTCATAGCACAGGCCTATCGTGCTCATCTCCGTGCCACTATTTCCTCTTCAAAGTGAATGTACTGTCAAATAAAATAATAATAAATTTGTTGTCTGGATTATTTTGTTTTTTTTTTAAAATGTCTGCCCCGAAATTACTTCTTTCCGATGCTCAACTTTTGAAAGGGCCAAATTATGCCACATGGAAGACAAAGATGCGGACTATTCTCATTTTTGAGGAGCTATGGGGAATTGTCAAGGGTGACATAACCAGACCAATAGACCCAGATGAAAGGTAGAAGTTTGACAAGGCTGATGCCAAAGCATTGATGTTGATAACACTCGGCATCACCAATGAAGTTCAACCTCACATTCGGGATGCAACAACATCAAAGGCGGCATGGGATTCTCTCTCCACAATCTACCAAGCGAAGAACCAGACGAAGATCCTCCATCTACAGTCCAAGCTACATACACTCAGTATGCATGCTGGCGAGAAAGTTGAGGAATTCTTACGGCGGGTATCTGAACTGCGAGCTGAGCTTGTTGCACTTGGAGAAAAGGTGGAGGACAAACTACTTGTCCCAATTACGCTGTGAGCACTGCCATCTCAGTTCAAAATCTTTGTCACCACGGTGAACATCACCAAGAAAGATGTTTCATATGATGAATTGGTGAATCTGTTGCAGCAAGAAGAAGCCATTCAATCTGTTCAAGGCAAACTGGAAGATAAGGACCTGATCTCTAGACAATCAAAAGGTCAGAAGTTTCATGGAAAGCAGCCACAGAAACAACAAGAACATCAATAGTCGAAGCCTCCAAAGGCAAACTGATGGTGTCATATATGCAACAAGAACAATCATGACACTATCAACTGTTGGTACAATGCCTTAACAAAAGGCAATTCAAGCAAAGAAGGCTTTTCTGGTTGCAGTGATACTCAGCCATGCAAACACCGTCATCATCGTAGAAGGCACAAAGGAAATGTAGCAGCCCAACAAGATGATGCATTAGAAGAAGATGAACTAGAAACAACCAACTGCGGCACTCATCACAATCTAGTTCTTGTCTCCCAAACCTCGCAGCCCACGAGGGATATTTGGTTGATAGACTTGGGTGCCAGCAAGCATATGACAGGCAATCGTGAGCTGTTCGATGCACTGACAGAACAACCTACTGGAGATAGAGTTTGAATTGCTAACAATAAGGAGTATGTTGCAGAGGGTATAGGCAAGGTCATCATTCCTCTTGGGACAAGCCGTTGTACCCTCACCAAGGTGCTGTATGTTCCTGGTTTGACAACAAACCTGCTCTCTATCAGTCAGCTTCTGAACCACAAACTGAAAGTTGAGTTCCAGGTGAAGGATGGGGTCAAGACCTGTCTAATCTCAAGAGAAGGTATGATACTTGCTAGAGCATTTATGAAGGATAGACTGTTTGCATTAGATGTTGTCTCCTCCCCTACAGTAGCTCTATCTGCCTCCACAATAGAATCTACAGGACTCTGGCACTATCGCTATGGGTACCTTTCAGTCAGCTCCTTGCATCAGCTCAGCTCCAAATAATTGGTAAGAGGTCTTCCTCCAATTTCAAATTCATTGCCTATATGTCCTGGATGCCTTGCAAGTAAACAACACCGGGATCCGTTCGAGGCTAGTAGCTTCCATGCTACACATCGCCTTGAGTTGGTACATACCGATCTGTGCGGACCCATGCCTGCTTCATTTTCAGGCCATAAGTACTTCCAGTTGTTCATGGATGACTTCTCCCGAAAGACCTGGGTGTATTTTCTCAAGAAGAAAGATGAAGCCTTTGCCAACTTTCAGGACTTTCACAAGCAAGTTGTCAAAGAAGCCGGCCAGTCTCTTCTTGTCCTCCGGTTAGATCGAGGGGGGGAATTCACCTCCAAGGAGTTTGTGGCATACCTGAAACATCATGGCATCAAGAAACACCTCACTGCTCCCTATACACCCCAACAGAATGGAGTTGCAAAACGTCGCAATCGGACTGTCATGGAGATGGCTCGATGCATGCTCTCCATAGCCAAGTTGGAGGAAAGATTTTGGGCAAAAGCAGTACGGACAGCTGTATACCTCATCAATAGGGCACCAACAAAGATTCTACAACACAAGACACCAGAAAAGGTATGGACTGGACAAAAGCCTTCAATTTCTCATCTAAGGGTGTTTGGTTGCACTGCATACATGCATGTCCCTGCCAATAGGAGAAAGAAGACTGCTCCTAAGACACTTTAGTGTATATTGTTGGGATATAGTATTACATCAAAAGCTTATCGTCTCATAGATCCTGAGACAATGAAGATACATGAGAGTTGAGATGTGGTATGTGATGAATCATCATTCGATTCCTTATCACAGAAAGAAGCGCAACAGCCTCCTACTTCTCATAAATTGCTCTCACAATCAGATGATGAGCATATGGAAGACTCTCACAGAGACAGTGAACTACAAGGAGAGTTGTATGTTGATCTGGGCCCTCTAGAAAATATTCCACACCAGCAGCAGCACAGTCAACCTCCAAAGTGGGTCCAAAGTACAATCAGGGACTCTAACTTGCACACTCTTCCAGACACTTCGTCAGGAGTCAGAACCAGGAGTCAGACTAGAAATGAAGTGAATCTTGCGCTCATGAGTACTGTTGTTGACAGCACTGAACCTGACACAGTTTGAGAGGCCTTAAGCCAACCTCAGTGGAAGAAGGCTATGGATGCAGAGTATGATTCTTTGATGCAAAATCATACTTGGGAACTTGTCGATCTGCCTGAAGGGAAGAAACCCATTGGCTGCAAATGGATCTTCAAAACAAAGTACAAGGCAGATGGATCTATCGACAAGTACAAAGCACGACTTGTAGCAAAGGGATATGCTCAACAGGAAGGCATTGATTATGAAGAGAACTTTGCACCCACTGCGAAGATCAAAACCATCAGAATGGTCTGTGCATTGGCAGCGCAGAAGGGATGGAAGCTTCAGCAGATGGATGTCAAGAGCGCTTTCTTAAACGGTGATCTCAAAGAAGAAGTGTACATGACCTAGCTAGAAGGATTTGTTGATGAACATCATCCACACAAGGTATGTCATCTTATCAAATCTCTTTATGGCCTTAAGCAAGCTCCTAGGGCATGGTACATCAAGATTGATGGTCACCTATTACAGCATGGATTCACTCGTAGCCCCTCAGATCCTAATTTGTATATTAAGAAGGTAGGCACAGAGATTGTCATCTTGGTTTTGTATGTGGACAATCTTATTCTCACTGGCAGCTCAGATAGTCTCGTTGATGATGTCAAGAATGATCTAAAGAACTCCTTCGACATGACAGATTTGGGGCTACTTCATTATTGTCTTGGCTTGGAGATATGGCAGAAGAAGAACCACATATTCATCTCCCAAATGAAATATGCCAAGATACTCCTGGAAAAGTATGGAATGGTCAACTGTAAGCCTATGTCCACTCCAATGGAGAAAGGTTTGCAACTATCTCGTTTCCAGGATTCACCTCAAGTAGATGTCACTCTCTACAGGCAGTTGGTTGGGAGCCTTATCTACTTGACCTACACCAGACCAGACTTGTGTTTTGCTGTAAGCTATCTTGCCAGATTCATGCAAGAACCAAAGAAGTGTCATTGGGTTGCAGCAAAGCATGTGTTGAGATATATCCGAGGCACAGTTGATTATGGTCTGGAATATAAGAAGAACACTCAGTTCTTCTTACAGGGATATACAGACTCGGATTATGCAGGATCTATAGATGACAGGAAATCCACCTCAGGTTATGTTTTTCATCTTGGATCTGGGCCAATTTCGTGGGTTAGTAAGAAGCAAACTGTTGTTGCTCTTTCATCCACTGAGGCTGAATATCGCGCCGCATGAGGAGCTGTGTGCGAAGCGATTTGGTTACGTCGCATTCTAGCAGATATGGACATTCCTAAAGAAAAGTCACCAGTTCTTCATTGCGACAATCAGGGTGTGTTAAAACTTGTGAAGAATCCAGTTTTCCATGAGCGCACTAAGCATATTGAGGTCAAATGTCATTACATTCGGGACCAAGTTTTGAACCACCACATCCAGCTCCAGTACTGCCCTACAGACTCTCAGATCGCAGATATGTTCACCAAATCTCTTGGTAGGATCAAATTTGAATTGTTTAGGGGGTACATTTGTAAAAACAATGTAATAAGGGGGGGAATGTTAGCGTAATTATTACATTGTTAACTTGTTTAGTAACTGCATTGCATAGTTGTATCAGTTATATCTACAGTTACACCTGTGTGTAACTGTCAATTACTGTTATATATACACTTGATGTATTCTCCAACATCATCGAATAAATAATATCTTTCTTCTGCCTACCATTAATTAAAAACAATGTAATAAGGGGGGGAATGTTAGCGTAATTATTACATTGTTAACTTGTTTAGTAACTGCATTGCATAGTTGTATCGGTTATATCTGCAGTTACACCTGTGCGTAACTGTCAATTACTGTTATATATACACTTGATGTATTCTCCAACATCATCGAATAAATAATATCTTTCTTCTGCCTACCATTAATTTTTACTTGGATAAGTTGTGGTACACATGATATCACTATGCATGTGAACAATAGTATGCAAATGTATGGCGAGTAATGTAGAAATTTATTAGATTAAATAACATACTTGTATTGGTCTTTGCCCCTTAACATCTTGCAAGTATTTATGACTTTGGTATCAATTACTCTGATTAGGTAATTAAATAGAATCAATTAATAACATAATGTACATTTAATTTCATCTCTCACAACTTCTTGTTAGTTGCATGCCCATTTGCAATCTTTAGCATGCATGTTCTTGGTTTCTTACACTTTCCACAAGGTTGGATTTCTATCAAGAAAGTAAATAGTCTTCCTTATATCTATAAAAGATCTAGAAATTTATGGTTTTTTTAGCACTACTAGTTGTTAGACACATGTATAGATACATAAACAATTCTTGTAGATCCTAGTGGCAAAACTTAATAGTGAAGAGATCCACTCAAGGAAAAGAATGTGTCCTAGTTCCACATGTGAAAAATATCTACCATCTCTAGATCAAGCTCTAAATTACAAATCTACTTCCAAATTCAAAATTTGAGTTATTTCCTAGAACATCTTGGCTACCTAAAGCAATTAATGTCAAGAACACACAATAAACCAAATAATATATTTTTTCATCTCGTTCATTTTTATTTCTCTATATTGACATAATCAAATATTTGTTTACACTTATTATTCTAAAATCCTTTAAAAATTGTAAGGCTTAATCCAGTCAATATTTTGAACTTTAAAATCTTCTATGGAGTTTTTTTACTACTCAATCTATGCCATAATATTTGAAGAATAAATAAATAGATATTATTAGATATAGAATTAATTCTAATAATAGTTGGGTATTAATATTTGTAGTGAATTCAATTTAAAATTATATACAATTCATTTTATCAAATTTGGTTTGAAGGATATGCATAAGAAGTGCAAGTCATTGACCTATGCAAATATTTATATTTTTTAAGAAACATCTACAAATTCATTTTGCTACCCAATAGTGAGCACGATCCTTAGGTTGGATGAGAGGCAGGTTATAGTTAAGTTCCTGTTATGTTTCTATTTGCCTAGACTCCATCTCTCGACCGTCAGACATGCCGGACGTTTCACCGCCATCTGGCACAGGTCTCACTTTATACCTATACAAAGACGCAACCAACAAGAAATATAGCACGGTCATGCCATCCATCCCGAAACAGAGCCAGTAGTAATGATCGAGCCGGCCACGGTTGATGTTACTGTCAAGCCAATCCGTGTTTCTGTGAATGAGCGTGGTGAGAAGGGCGCTTAAATAATCCCCCACTGCATACATGATGGAGTTCACCGCTATAGCCGTGCTACGAAAGTTGGGCGGAAACTCGCTATAGAAAAAATCCAGAGACCCCACCGCGTAAAAGCAATTGGCCAGACCGTCTATAGCAAACTGAGGGACGAGCCAAAATGCGGAAATTGGAACTATGGCGTTAGGGTCGTCAGTGAGGCCGTGGCTTTTGGCCACGTTCCTTCTCTTCACTTCAACGAAAACAGCAACCAAAGAGGAGAACAACGAAATGACATAGCCGATGCCCATTCTCTGAAGCGATGTGATTCCCTTTTCGTTTTTTGTGAGGCGCCTGGAAAGCGGTACAATGAGTCTGTCGTAGAGTGGAATCCATAAGATGCCTACAATCAATGAGACAACATCGATGGAAGCGGCGGGCACTTTGAAGCTGGTGGAGCCCAGATGTCGATTCATTGTGAGGGCCTGGAAAACCACATATGTCGATCGCTGTCCGCCTGCAATTGCATTGCAGATTTTTATGGAGAAAAAGGGTAGAAGTGCGATGAGGACTTTCAGCTCATGTATTTTGTGCGTGGGAGAGAGCCTCCAGGGTCGAGAAATGGAACCGTCCGCTTGCAGGTCTCCTTCTGTCACTATGGCGGCCTTGTTCAGAAACCTGTTTTTCAGGTTTAATAATGACAAGGTCAGTGAAGTGATTCAAGTCCTTCTTCTGTTATCAAGACAAATAAGATGAAAGAAATATATAGCAGAACGTAAATTGGGTTTGTGTTGATGTGAGTTTTTGTAAAGACCTCAAAGACTATACTGACATTTAGATTGGCTAGTTATTTCATACTAGAGAGTTACTTATATTAATATGTCAAACATTTGTTATAGGCGTGAGTACTTTGTAACAGAAAATATTGAGAAAATATGAACAGCAGAAATATAACAGCACAAATTATTCTATATTTATTTAATAAAAGAGATTTTCTTTTATAATAGGAGAGGAGCTCAACAATTCCCTACAAACTAGGAATCTAATATGACACCTAACTCAAGCTAACTAACACCTCTACAACTTTAGTTGACACATCTACAACAATTTTCAGCACTCACACACATTCTGTTATTCATTATTCTCTAACACTTTGAAGATAAAATTAGAGATTATCCCTTAGTAATTTTAAGATCTGGGCCTACTAGTGATATGCGTTCTCAAAATAATGAATTTGAAGGGTGGACTATAGTAGAAAACTGCAGGAATAACAAGACCAATAGGATAGAAAGCCCATCTTCTAATGGTGGATTGCAACAAAAGAATACTAGTCCTTTGGTTTCAAAGCATCTTGATAACATAAAGGATATTATTCCCTCCCAACACCCTAGGAAATCATCTGAAGAGGTGAGTCAACCTTGGTTAATTATAATGTTACTAGATGTCAATGTTTGATCTTTCCAAATAGAGCTATTCGAATATTCTCCTTTCTCCTCTCCTTGAGTGCCTTCAATGTGCTCTAGTAGCCCTAATTGAGACCTAGAGGATGAGGAGTATGTTCCAAAAAAGAGGAGGAATTTCATACTAGCTTTCCAAAGATGGGAAGTTATAAACCCATGATGAAAAATGGCTTTTTTGCAAAATAGCTGTGAAGTTCTTCAAGAGCTTGATAGCGATGATATGTCTCTAGATTTTTCTATTCCATGAATGTTATCTCATTGAATGTTTGAGGTTTGAAAAAACGCATGAGGAAGTATGATACGTTAGTTACTTGACAAAGATTTATAAACATGGACATTCTTTGTTTACAAGAGGTTAAAATTTCGAGACTTTTTCTCTCTACAATTTGTCATTTATAGCCAACTAGTCACCTTTTTTGTTGCAACCATGAGGTAGGTTGTGTTGAGGTGAATTATTTTAAAGACCTCAAAGACTATATTGGCATTTATATTTGCTAGCTATTTCATACCTAGATCTAGTTATATTACTATGTCAAACACTTGTTATAGGTGCCAATACTATTTAGATAAAATCAGATATTATCTCTTATTAATGTTAATATTTAAGCCTACTAGTGACATGTATTCCCAAAATAATGAGGAAGGGTGGACTATAGTAGAAAATTGCAAGAATAACTAGATCATTAGGATAGAAGACCCATCCTCTAATGGTGGATTGCAACAAAAGAATACTAGTCCTTTGGTTTCAACCTAAGGACTATTATCTCCCAACACCCTAGGAAATTGTTTGAAGAGGTGAGTCAACCTTGGTTTACTAGAATGTTACTAGATGCCAATGTTTTATCTTCCCAAATAGAGGTATTGGCATATTCTCTTTCCTCCTCTCCTTGAGTGCTTTCAAAGTGATCTAGTAGCCCTAATTGAGACCTAGAGGATGAGAGCATGTTCCAAACAAGAGGAGGAATTTCATACTAGCTTATTAAAGATGGGAAGATATAAATCCATGATGAAAAATGGCTTTATGCAAATTAGCTATGAAGTTCTTCAAGAGCTTGATATCGATGGTATGCCTCTAAATTTTTGTACTCCATGAATGTTATCTCATTGAATGTTTGAGGTTTGAAAAAACTCATGAGGAAGTATTCTATGTCAGTTACTTGACAAAGATTTGTAAACATGGACATTCTTTGTTTACAAGAGGCTAAAATTTCAAGACCTTTTCTCTCTACAATTTGTCATTGTTATAGCCAACTAGTCAATGTTTTTGTAGCAACCATGAGGTAGGTTGTGGTTGAGTGACTACTTTTACTTATCGAAAATGGGGGTAGCACTTAGTGGACCAAGGATGTGACCTTGCCAATAGGGATTTATGGGGGCCTCTTTAATATTGATAATCACTCCTTTAGGATTACTAATATTTATACTTGAAATGATGTTATTAAAACATCAAATCTTTAGTGCTGGATTTCTAACTTGATTCCTACTACAACTTGTGTTGATTGTGGAATCTTTTAATATGGTGGAACTGGTGTCAAATAAATGTGTCAATCTCCCTATGCATTGAATAGATGGACAATAGGTAACTCTAAAACGTCTTTTTGGTTTCGCAATAGAATGTAATCTACTTGGAATTTGATCCACAACTTCTTTAAGGATTTCAAACCAAAACCTTTTTCTGGGCATGTGATTATTTTCAAGGACTTACATAGGCTTCTTACTAAATTCACCTAGATATGGCATGCTTTTAAAGTGACAATTTTGTTTAGCATTTGGAATGATAGGAATTTAGCTCTTTTTTTCTAGAGCTTATGTTGATATTTATTTCTCTATATATTCTAAGTCAATGATTTATTCCAATTTTCTTTTGCAAATCAAAATGCAAGTCAATAAGGTTGCATTGAAGGTTGCTCATTTCTAGGTGTTGCTAGATCACTAGGGTAATGCTTGTTGCAATGCTGCCCAAGTCCACTAACCTCCTCTTCTCACAAGGGCTAATCCCCTCATTAAGGGCATTAGTGTAAATACAGTTGTGGAGTTATTAATATTGTCATGGCTCTCATAATTTTCTTTTATCATAACAATGATCATGGAGATGGTCCCAACACTCTCATCAACCCTCTACTACTTCACAACCCATGGTTTGGATGAAGCTCCTAGGCAAAATGATAAATTTCCCTAATTAATTTAGTTATTTCTTCTACCCAACATCATAACACCCCTCTAGATGATACTCAATAGTCTGAGGGTGTTACTAGCAATGCTTGGGAACCCTCTTTGATGGCCAAGACTTCAGAGTAATACTGAAATTTTTTATTACTTCATCCTCACCAAGGGTGCTTAGTAGGTTGTAAATTAGAGGAGATTTTATATTTAAAGCTTTACTTTCGCTGCCAATATTTTTGTGGTAACTAACTAGTCCACTAAATCTGTCAGTAATTATTCACACTGTGATTAGCTAGTACAGTGTAATTATGTCGTTTGTTTTAACTGTTGAAACAAATAAATTAATTTAAAAAATGGGCTTTATGACCGAAAATAAACCAACCCGTTAGTGCAAAAGGGTGACTATGAATAGTAGATACCTGAATCTAGGTGTAACAGGGATCTTGGGGCTGGTTTGGTCGTAATAAAGCAGTGCAGGATCAGAGGGCAGAGATAACTTCCTCTTCTTGATGGACGCCACGATCACCTGTACGAGACCTGTGAAAGGGCTGCCCTGTGGTTGTTCACGGTAGAAAGTGGGTGTCCCAATAATGAAGACAACTATTGAAATGGCCATCAGAATAGCACAGACACCAAATCCCAAGCTCCAACTCACATTGCTCTGAAGGTAAACAATAGCAGTACTGCCTAGCAGAACGATCACTATGTTGAAAAAGTAATACCAATTAAAGAAACTCTGTAGGCTTTTCTTTTGTTGGAGATCTTCTGTTCCTCCTCGTTCAAACTGATCTGCCCCGAACGGCGTGGCACTTGGTCTTATTGCAGCTGACCCAATGGTCATAAAAAGAAGCGTAATCTGAAGAAAAGCCATCTGTTCATTGGAAGCACTTTTGCATTCTCTCAACTTTGCCTGTGCGTCAGTACAGTGTGCTGGTCGCAGTGACCGGACTCGAGCCGTCAGAGTCCAAAAAGTCATTCCCTGTACATTAACCAAATAATTATTATGGCAACCCAAAATCAAGGAACAAACTGTTAATCAAAATTTGAATATTGTTTTCACTTCTTTCAAAAGCATAGCTGTAAGAAATAGTGTTCGATAAGGTGGATCATAAATACGAATGGAAAAGCTTAAACAGTTGGGATGTTGTAAATGTACTTGCAGTTGAAATTTCATCGACTAACATATAAAAATCAACCAAATCTTAAAATAAAGACATTGGTCATTGAATACATCGAAAAGATTAGTTGAAATTCAGGGAAGTCGAAAAAAAAGTAAACAGCCAACACAACAACGTGCCAGCTGTTTACGGACTAAAATCTAACATCGTGGACTGTGGAAATATCATGTCTACAGTGAACATATAGTTAAGAGATATATTTTGCAGCTTGTCAAATATTTATTTCAAGATTCAACTGCATAGTTTTTAATAGGAACCCAACATTGGGACTTCCATGAGGTCACCCATCCCAATACTACTCGACTCAAATGTGCTTAACCATGGAGTTTCCCCAAGATCAAACCCACTTAACTTGCTATCCCATTTACAGAACTTATATTTAAACAATTCTGTATTGATTTTAAGACACCTCCATTTTAAATTCTTCATCGTACAAACAAGACTATCCATGTTACTCAACCTGATTTGCACCATCTCCTTAATAGACAAATATTGAAGTGGATGATATTTAAGAACATCCAACAAACATGGACGTTGGAAGCCATACTTACAATTAAAATCGAAAAACAACCAACAAGTATTGCTAGATATCGGCCGATGTAGGAATCTGCCAGATAGGCTCCGCCCAAGGTTGCCAAGCTTGTTGTACCAGACCAGATAGTGAGCATATTTGCAACTGTAACAATCTCCATGTTGTATTTCGTTCTTAGATAGACCGCCAGATTTGACCCTAGACCAACAGTTGCTAGCCTCTCGGAGCTCTCGTGTCCTGCAAATCAAAACTCTCTTAAAACTGTAAGGCAACACTTTTATTGCTTGAAAATTGGAACCCAAAAACACAGTTTTCAAAATGCAGACCAATCTACTTGCAGTTGCAGCACCTCCTCAGAAAAGTTATAACCATTGGCTATGAATATTTAAGGGAGAAAATAATATGCTTACCTATTATATAGGGCATGGTTTTCCATCCTCCTTTTGTTTTCTCTTTATGCGAGGTTTTATCTTCAACATCACTCTCCACATCATTCGTTTTTGTGTGTGACAGAGCAAAGCAATTAAAGCGATTAAGGATGGCAAAATTATGCCGAACTTTCTTATCTTCCATTTTTCAAAATAGTGTACACCAAACCTGCAATTAGGCAGAAACTTTTGTAAAATGCATGACAGAGCTTATCAAGATGCTCACTATTTTATGTTACCATAAACAGCCTTTGTAGCGTCATCATCGTAATAATGCCAAACCATAGCATCCATGACAAGTCACAATTAGATGGTTCTTCTGTATATCATAAAAATAAAGATACAAATAAACTTCACGCGAAAAAAACATATTAGGCCGGCTTAATAATAATATCATCCTCCTTTTTCCTGCCACTGTAAAAAATAACTGTAGAAAAATTCAACTGTTTGGCCGACCATAACTAGTTGATTATTCGTCGAGTGACGTATTTCATTTACTAGTTGGCTCATTATAGTTGATTAACGAATGTAACAAAATTATTTTTTATAATTTCTTCCTTGTTAGTACCTGGCTGGCTTTAGGCAGATATTATTGTGTTAGAAAACTCTTTTAATTTTAATTATTTTTTCAAAACCAACTATTCACCATGTTTTTATAAATGAAGGTTTATATTAATTTTTGTTATAGGGAACATGCAAATTTTTAATTAAAAATATTAAATAAATTTATTATCTAATAGTTTAGGGTCTTATTCTCCCCTTCACATCAATCAAGAAATTGTTTAGGGTCTTATTCTCTCCTTCACATCAATCAAGAAAAATATTTTCTTATGCAATTTATACCTTCATTTATGATTGATACATGCCTCACATGTCCTATGTTTGTGTCTCCCTTGGAGACCTATGTATTTTATTCAACCCCTAAGCTTTCCATATAGTTAGTGCTTATGTAAGTATTTATTTTGTGTTTGAATGTGTAGATTATTTTGTGCACTTCAAAGCTCTATAGCTTGTGTTGTGTTGTTTGGTTTATATGAATGATTAGCTGGGACAAACATATGATCCGTATTAGAAATTTTATATGTTTGAATTACTTGTACACCACTACTCAGAATAAGCCTCACAACTCATCAAATACAATCAAATGAAATTTTATAAAATTAAATTATGGGATCAAATGAATTATTTTATAAAATTGAATTATGGGGCTTATAGTGGAAATAGGGGGACTTTCTTTGAATTATGCATTCTTTCCATTTTGGGAGAGAAAAAAGAGGGAGGACATTATTCAAACCTAGTCTTGCATTTTGGAGTAATAAACCTTGGATTGATCAAATAAATCACACAAAAGGGATTCCTTGCAAAGGACAAAGGATCTACCTCTTCTAATCCTAAAATTATATAAGGTATTTTCATTGGTTTAGTTTGGAATGCATAGGTAATTAAATGAAGTGATTGAGAAATGTTAATCTAATTAATTAGAGTTTGTATTGGTTGTGCAATATATTAGATCCTATGCAAATTCTAGATTTGGATTCATCCTATTATATTGGGTAGATTTTTAGATTTTAGTTTTGATTTTTTAAATTTCGGTGAAAATGTAAATTATACCTAGTCTCTTGTAAATTTCCCTTATAAATTAAAAGGGCGTTATTAGTTTTCCATGCAATTCATATTTCAATTTGTTGTGTAAAATGCTACTTTTGAGGTTTAATTCTAAAAAATAATGAAAAGTATGTTTTAAACCTTGTCAAATTCATGTAAAAAAAATTAATGTTAGATTTTGAATCTCCATGGTATCTAGTGCAAAAGGGTATTATTTTGTTTTCAATTTTATTGTGTTTTTAACTTTGGAGAAAAAGACTCTATGATCCTTTAATGGAGTCATGTAGTTTTGTGAATATTAAAAAATTTCAAATTTTAGAATTCAATTCTTTCCTTGGGTTATTATTTTGTGGAGTTATGTATTTTTTCACAAATGTTAATTATCTTGTGCTAAGGATTTGTGTGTCATTATTTCTTACCATTTCCTATCTTTTTCTATGACTTTGTGAGTAATCTATCCTTCCTATGCATGCTTAGGAGTTGAGAATGGGTGTAGGCATTGAGTGATCCTACCCACAATCTAGAGAAATGAATTTAAATGTGACAAGTATGGGATAAAAAACTTTGACTAATAAAATAAATGGTTATTCACCTAATAAGTAAAGAAAATGGTAAACTCAATATTATTACCCAACACTAGATTGTACATCATGTTTATGGAGATATTGTGTTGCATTGCTACCCCACACCAAAAATTATACTCAATGGAGACCTTTCTACCATGACTCTTTCTTAATTTAAGTGTTTGTATAACAATTTTTTTAATTAAAAAAACACATAATGAAAGAGGTGATGTCAAATACTACCTTTTCTTGACTAAGTGCACTACAAAGAGCATTAATAAAGTTTGTAAGATTCACACACTCATGTTAGATACAACAATCTTGAAGTTGGCCTCCGTAGATTGTAATTACTTAGCTGGCTCATTTGGTACCCTTGTATCCACCCAACATCAAACACTTGACCAAATAGAGCTACAAATGAAAGATAATGGTCACTTACAATGTGATGTGGCTATTGTAGGCATTCTTCAATATCCATCTTTACTGTAACTATTTTGTACTTTTACCAATATTTCTATATTTTATGCATCTTTCAACATACATTTTATAGAAATTGGTAATGCAACATTGCAGTTGTTTTATAGGTTGTGATTCCTAACTATCACAATAGCTTATATTCCAGTCTACAACAAATAATTTCTTCAACAAAAACACCATTGATCATTTTTAAAAGTATTGTCAGTAGTAGTCCAAGATGAGGACATGTCATTCATTCAACTTAGTCCATTTTCTTGGATGAGATAAATGATGAATGCACAAGAGCCATTTTGCAAACCTTAGCATGCTCTAGCATCCAAATAAGATTAGGATGCACTTAACGTCAATAGACATTATTTTTTTCTAATGCAATGCACAAAGTAATTTATCTATTAGACTAACAACAAACATATCTCTTGCATAGGTAAATGGGATACTAAAACTAAATAATGTATATATAGTTCTATTTGAGCAATTTTGTAACTCATTCTAGGAAACACTTTCCTTACCAAATTTGCCTTTGGCTAGGATTCTACTCTTAGTATAGCATATGTAAGAACCACTCAATTATCATAATTTTATCCTCTATAATGCATCATACATAAAATAGATGGAAACATTGATTATTACTTACACTTAGAACTTTTGGAGTACACTTTCCTTAAGATTGTAACTATTCCTTTTGACAAGTACAAGGAAGACATCTTTGTTGTTGTCTTCCTCTTATGTAAATTTCAACATTCTAAAATTTAAAAGGTACAAGAACATTGAACTAAAACATATTGTCTTAAGGGTTTACACCTTAGACTAGTTAAACTAGTTACAATTACCACACAAAGATCCATAAACCTATGCACATGGTATTATAGGTCTTGGGGTCAAAATTACCAACATGCAAGTAACACATTAAACCCACATGATCTGGGTTGCATATACATAACAAAAAAAATCATAGAGTAATCTCTAAGGACATTCACATCATTCCATTGTTACTTGAAAACATATATTTATTAAACAAAAGTTCAATCGTAGTAGTATTATTATACAACATTCTACTTCTGAGTAGATAACATTT
This sequence comes from Cunninghamia lanceolata, assembly GCA_027924645.1. NCBI lineage: Eukaryota > Viridiplantae > Streptophyta > Pinopsida > Cupressales > Cupressaceae > Cunninghamia > Cunninghamia lanceolata. Next base: position 5,326,184 of record BSBN01000738.1, read on the forward strand.
ACATATTAGGTCAGACATCAATCTTAACATATAATTACTTGGCAAACATATATAAAGCTAAACACCATACCATATTTAATAATACTTATTCTTAGTTTCTCACATTTTGCAAAGACAATTATAAGACGTTCCATCCTAATTCAACATAGATCCATGCACAATTTTAGATCAAGAAGATCATCCACATGTATTAAGAGTTGTTCACACCATCAAATCATAATGGCTTAGCTCAACATCAACATTAAATGCAATGATAGCACATTTTCACAACAAATTCATAACCCTGCCATGTCCAAATTTATCATGCAATAATTTCCTAGAATAATAGGCCTCTCTAGGGTCTTGAGGCTAACATATACATTCATATAGTTATAACTAAGCCCAAACATAATACCATAGTGTTCAACACACAGAAATCTAATAATTATAGATAGACAAGTCGAAGGCATTCTTATACATTCACATTGGAGATGGGCCATGATGACAATAACTCTAAAACATCATCTAAGATTAGAGTAGATTGTGGAATCCAGACTACACAAACTCATAGCAGGTAATGTTTGATGTTAATAGAGGGCCTTTTTATGGGCTTTGACCTATATAGAGACGACATATTGATTAGAAGGTGTGGTCACAACAATTTGGCACAATTTTTAGTATCAAGATGAAATATACTAAAGAGGGAGGTTTGATAAACTCTAGGAACACCCAAACCTTAGAGCATTTCCATAAACCCCTCCTCTATAGACCTCAGTCTAGGTGCATTCTTCACCCAAGAATTTCCTACATACCTACGTCCAAATAGGAACAAAGTTCCATGTAGTTATCTACACTTTAATCTCTCAAGGTTTATACACATAGGTCCCTACTCTTAGGATTTCATTGTCACCCATTTCATACCAACACTTACTAATATTCCCATAATTAAATTCCTAGAGAAAAATTATGCATATAGCATAATCAATATAAGGTAATCCTAGTTATATCTAGGCACAGGAAAATAGTAGTCAAAGTATCTTCACCGTGCATCAATTATGAAAAATCCTTGATGTGGTTCTAAGTGATGTCTTGTTATAATAGGTTCAAGGATATCAAGTATCATAGTCATATTGTATTATGACATTATTCTCGATGAACACAACATGCATCAACAAGGGCACATATGATTCATTTGAACTTCAAAGAAATACAACCATACTTATAAACTTTCTTTAAGGGTGTTCCATAGTTGAGTCATACTCAAAACAAAGGCTACATTGTATTTGTTAAATCATCATATAAAGAAGTATACCAAAAGTATTAGTAATAATAATATCCTTAACTTTTTTATTTCATTTTCCCTAAAACACAATGACATATTCTTATAGTAGTCTAGTTCACATACTATATTATAAGCACACTTGCCATTAATGCTAAATATGACCTTCATGGTCAGTAGTAAGTGATTCTATATAGAAGAAATATGCTTTCCAATTAACCCTTATGATCAAACTTTAGCAGTCGTACAATGTAGAAAAATCACAAACTCACAACACATATTTCAGTATCCAACATCATACAACCAATAATCAATCAAACACCACAACAATATAAATGCAAGTTATTTAAACTTAAGGAACTATCCTCACCATTTAGTACCTAATATAGTCAGCAATTCAGAAATTCAAAGAGATCAAATAGTACTTCCCACCACACTATACTAGAATAGTTATAATTGACCCATCAACAATGACCATCTCATAATAGGATGCATTCCCATGTAGGTAAATATCTAATATCTTTGATATAATCAAAATGTAGGTACACTATAGTATTTTTTGTCATAGAGTTCTATTTATGCTCCAAACATGATGATAACCTAATCCACCATTAAGGGGTCCCATTGATACCATCACACAAGTTTATCAATCAATAGTTGACCTGGTCATGAGTATTGTTGTAAATATACATAATAGTTATGACATAGTGCTAATTCCCAAGTGTAACACTTAAGAAAACTCAATCACCAAATGGAACGTCTTGTGCATATCATAGTTGTGTTCTTGAATGTTCTAAATGAAATCTTAAAGGTGCTTAATAATCAAAATCTTTTAGCCCAAAAGTCTAATTGGTTTAATGGATACCATGAGCACAAATGATAAATTACATTTACAAAAACAAGTTTTACTAGGTAGGGTTCACAAACCCATTCACTTAAATGTAAGATGGCAAACCATAAAGAAATTACTGCCAAGTTAATGTACCCTTGACTAGATATTTTTGCTAGAATTTATCCTTGTTACTACATAATTCCTTTGACAATACTATCGACCTTTTAAAGAGAAATTCCGTAAATAGGGGTCATTCTATATTAGTTGCTGTTAGGATTAGGTGCAATCGACCTTGTAAATCCTATGTATTTAATTACTCCTAATATTTTTGTAAATCATTCATAAGAGATGAAGTATTCACCAAGTAGCGATCTTGTTTCAACTGCATGCTTGATCCTAATACCTGATGGATGACCGGGGGATGCAGGGGGGTACCCCCTATGGGGTCTGGGAGCCATGCACCCCAGAAGGGGTTCAGGGGTGGTGCCCCCATAAGCCACAATATTCTCATTATAAATATGGACCATTTATCATTAGGTCATAGATCTGATGGTAGAGGTTATGTTGGCTTTTCTTTCTCTAGAATGCAACCCCTTTATGAGGATATTGTATTACAACTTTGTAGAGGTAGAGAGTTAAGACCAAAAATTAGGTGTTGCTGGATTGAAGACTGAAGAGGAGGTTGTTAGTGATGTATTGTAAAATTTATTGAAGTTAATATAGACTAGTGCATCTCTTCTTGTGTGGAGTTTTTCCCTAAAAGGGTTTCTCCATGTAAACACTATGTTATGTGTTTAGCTCTCATGTTCCTTTATTTCATTGTATTTCTGATTTGATTTCCTATAATCTCCATTTTGTTTGGCACTAGATTAATAGTTATAGTTGTAATCAGATTTTCATTGTATAGTTGTTCACCTTCTTTTATAACATTTTGGTATCAGAGCCTAGCCAATCCTATGTCTTGGGTGGAAGCGTGAGAGTTTTTTGAGCTATAATATGAGTTTTGGTTGAACTTATTTTATAGATTTGTGTAGAAGCCATGGCTGCATCCTCATCCCAATTGGACATCAAAAAATTTATGGAATGGGTTATGAGCTGTGGAAGCTGAAAACGGAGGATCTCCTTGAAGAGAGAGAACAATAGTTTACTGTATCAAGAGAAAACAAACCTGATGATGTCAGTCAAGATGAGTAGAACAAATTGGACAAAAAGACAAGAAGAACAATCCAGCTATGCCTTGCAGACTCTTTCCTATTGAATGTCTCTACATAGAAGACTGCACATGCATTATGGAAGTGGTTAGGTGAAATATATCAAGGTAAGAGCCTAGTAAATAAATTGTATCTCAAAAGAAAGTTATTTTCCCTTAAAATGGAGGGTGATTTGATAGTTAAGCACTTGAATACATTTTATTTAATTTTGAGTTAGTTAGCTTCTGTGGATGTTAAGATATATGAGAAAGATAAGTGTATTATGCTTAGAACTTTGTTCTTTGCTTGAGTCTTGGAAGAATTTTATTCTTTCTATCCCTACTAATCTCAAAGATCCAAAGATGGATGCCCTTGTTCCAACTCTGTTTCCATAGGAAATGAAGAAAATGGCTATGGATAGATCATTGGATGCTCTTAGTGCCAAGAGGAGGTCTAAGGAAAGAGGACAAAAAGGAGATTAGAAGGGGCCTAAGGCTCTCAAAATGCTGGTCTAAATCTCTTGGGAAGAAGAATAGAGTTAAGTGTTGGAAATATGTAAGAGGAGGCATGTGAAGAAAGAATGTAGAAGCCCAAAGAAATAGTGGGATTCCTCTATAAAAAAGTCCTCAAATGGAGGTGATGAGTTTTACTTTCTGCATGTAATTTTATGTCTAATGAATAGTGGTTGATTGACTCAAGTTTATTGTATGATATGACTCCTCATGAGGAGTGGTTCTCCACATATGAGAAATATGATGGAGGTAATGTTTACCTTGGGGAAAACTCTACATATCTGATTGTTGGTTGAAGAAAGATACAGTTGTGTTTTAGTGATGGGAGGATTAAAACACTCCCTAGTGTTTTACATATTCCTAGATTGACTAGAAATCGTATCTCTATATCAAAGTTAAATGATAAGGGGGATTCATGTAAAATGCAATTTAAGCATGGTTGCAAATTAGTGAGAGGAATCTTGGTGGTAGCTAGAGAACAAGGATGGCAACTCTCTTTAGACTTGAGGCTACTACAGTTTGTAGATCCACTAATGTGACTAAAAATGCTAAAAAATACATGTATGTTGTGGCACCGTAGATTGGACCACACGAGTGAAAATGTTTTAAAACAATTATAAATAAAAAGTTGTTGGATGGTTTCTCCTATTATGATGAGCACTTTGATTTCTTTGGGCATTGTGTGTTTGGTAAATAGAACATAACTTCTTTTCCTTTAGGAAGCAATAGATTAAAAGAGAAATTAGAAATTAATAATTAAGATGTGTTTGGACCTGTGGATAATGATTCTATTGGAAAATCATGTTATTTCATTACCTTCATTGATGATGTATCCAAATTCACATGGATTTATTTTATGAAGCATAAATATAAAGTTTTCACTAAGTTTATGGAAGTTAAAGTCTTAGTAGAGAACCAATCAACACTTAAGATAAAAATATTAAGATCTAACAATGGATTGGAATATTGCTCTAAGGAATGTGATGAGTTATGTAAGCATGCAGGTATAATAAGACAAAAGACAACGCCATACACACCACAACAAAATGGTGTTGTAGAAAGGATGAACCAAACAATAATGGAAAGAGCTAGAAGTATGTTAAGTGATGTGTGCAGTTGGATAAATTATTTTCGACAGAAGCTGTGAGTACCTCTTGTAACTTGTTTTAAATAAATCTCCTTGTAAGGCTCTCGATTTGACATCTTATGAAGTGTGGACATGTAAGAAACCTTCTGTTTCACATTTAAGGGTTTTTGGCTATGAGGCTTTTGTTTGAATGCGCCTAAGGAGAAGTGATCTAAGTTGGATCCAAATGCATAAAAATTCATCTTCATTGGATATGGTGAGAATGTAAAAGGTTATAAGATTTTGGATCCTCTAACTAGAAAATTTCTCTTTTCTAGAGATGTGATTTTCAAGGAACTTAGAGCTATTTTTGATCCTATACAGATAAAAGAAAAAGAAAGGAAGAGGATAGTACATTTTGATTTACAACAAGAAAATGTATATGAAGAAGCACAAAATGATGGATTAGGGGATGAAGAAGAAGAAGTAAATTCAAGTGAAAGTTTAGATGAGAAAGACTCTATTGTTACAGAAGAAGTTGAGCATGTAGAAGAACATGAGGAAGAATCTATTACTCCACCCTTGAGAAGATCCACATGACAACAAAACCTAGTTAATAGGTATAACCCACCAGATTTCCATTGTGTATTTGCTTTATTGAGTACTGACGATGAACCTAGATCCTATAGGGAAGCTATTCATGCAGATGATAATGAGTCTTGGCATCTAGCCATGTGTAGGAGGAGATGATGGCTTTATACTGATATGACACTTGGGATCTTGTACCTTTACCGAAAGGAAGAAAGGCCATAGGATATAACTGAGTCTTCAAGAAGATATTTGGAGCAAATGGTTCATTACAGAATTACAAGGCTAGACTGGTAGCCAAGGGATACTCCCAGAGAGAGGGAGTCAATTTTGGTGAAATTGTCTCTCCTGTTGCTAAATTACCTTCTATTAGATTTCTTTTATCCATTGTTGCAGCTTATGATTTTGAAATTGAGCAAATGGATGTTAAGATTGCATTTTTACATGGAGATGTAGAAGAAGAAATTTATATGCAACAACCTACAAGTTTTGAGGTGAAAGGGAAGGAACACTGGGTATGCAAGTTAAAAAGATCTCTTTATAGTTTAAAGTTGTCTCCTTGAATGTGGTATCAAAATTTTGACTCATTTGTTTTGAAATTAGATTTTGTAAGAAGTGAAGAAGATCATTGTGAATACATTAGATGTATTGATGATCATATATTGATTGTTGCCTTGTATGTGGATGATATTTTATTTTTTAGTAACACTAAGGATATGATCAGTGAGCTGAAATCTCAAATTGTAGGTGCATTTGAGATGAAGGATTTGGGAGCAACCAATTATATTTTTGGGATAGAAATCAAAAGAGATCAGGTAAATAGATATCTTTGGTTACCATAGAGTAAGTATGTTGATACTATTCTGAGCAAATTTAGCATGTGGGATTACAATCTAGTTAGAATTTCTTTATCGGTTGGTAGTAAGCTTTCATTAGATACATGTCCTAAGAATGAATATGATTTAGAGGATATGTCTGATGTGCCATATGCTAGTGTTGTAGGAAGTTTGATGTATGTAATGGTTTGCACTAGACCAGATATTGCCCAAGCAGTGGGAGTTTTGAATAGGTTTATGTCTAACCTTGGTAGACAACATTGGAATTATGCAAAGAGGGTTGTTAAGATATTTGTGTGGTACTCCTTATTATTGTTTGGTTTATTCTGATACTAACAGTAAGGATAAGACATTGGACATACAGGGTTTTGTTGATGCAGATTGGGCAAGTGACTTGGATAGTAAAAGGTCCACTAGTGGCTATGTGTTTACATTGTTTGGAGGAGTTGTGAGATGGATGAGTAAAAGCCAGCCTACCATTGCTTTATCCACCACTGAAGTAGAGTATATGGTTACTACTCATGTATCTAAGGAGGCAGTATGGTTATAGAAATTGTGTGCAGATATTGGTTTTGATTGCAGGATTATTCAAATTGGTTGTGATAGTCAGAGTACAATATGTTTGGCCAAGAACCCATGTATCATGCGCAGACTAAGCATGTGGATGTTCAATACCATTTTGTTCATTAAATAATTGCTAATGGTCAGATTGAGCTAAAGAAGGTTGACACTCAAGATAATGTTACAAATTCACTTACTAAACCTATGAGCACAAAAAAGTTTATGTGGTGTAGGAGGCCATGGGCCTTGTTCCTAGTACTTAGTTGTTTTATGTTTTCTTATGGATGTATTCACAATGTATAAAGTCAAGTGGGAGAATGTTAGGATTAAGGTGCCATCAACCTTGTAAATCTTATGTATTCAATTACTCCTAATAATGTTTGTAAATCATTCATAAGGGATGAAGTATTTAGCAAGTAGTGATCTTGTTTAAGCCGCATGTTTTATCCTGGTACTTGATGGATGATGCTTATCTGGGGGGTGCAAGGGGGTACCCCCTTGTGGGGTGTGGAGGGCTCATCCCCTGGGAGGTCTAGGGGCTATGTGCCCTAGTAGGGGTTCGGGGGTAGTGCCCTTGCAAGCCACATTATAAATATATAATGTGGCTTGCAAGGGCACTACCCCCGAACCCCTACTAGGGCACATAGCCCCTAGACCTCCCAGGGGATGAGCCCTCCACACCCCACAAGGGGGTACCCCCTTGCACCCCCCAGATAAGCATCATCCATCAAGTACCAGGATAAAACATGCGGCTTAAACAAGATCACTACTTGGTAAATACTTCATCCCTTATGAATGATTTACAAACATTATTAGGAGTAATTGAATACATAAGATTTACAAGGTTGATGGCACCTTAATCCTAACATTCTCCCACTTGACTTTATACATTGTGAATACATCCATAAGAAAACATAAAACAACTAAGTACTAGGAACAAGGCCCATGGCCTCCTACACCACATATATATATACTTATTGTAAATTTGAACTATTCATCATTATGTCATGGATCTTACGGTAGAGGTTATGTTGGTTTTTCTTCCCCTAGAAGGCAAACCTTTTATGAGGATATTGTATTACGACTGTGTAGAGCTAGAGAGTTGAGACTGAAAAATAGGTGTTGTTGGATTGAAGATTGAAGAGGAGGTTGTTAGTGATGTATTGTAAACTCTATTAAAGTTAATGCATACTAGTGCATCTCTTCATGTTTGGATTTTTTCTTGAAGGATTTTTCCACTAAGGATTTTTCTTTATGAGGATATATATATCGTACCCTAATAGGGGTTCAGGAGTAGTGCCCTCGAAAGCCACATTATATATATATATATATATATATATATATATATATATATATATATATATATTCTTATTATAAATTTGAACCATTCATCATTATGTCATGGATCTGACGGTACAGGTTATGTTGGTTTTTCTTCCCCTAGAAGACAACCCCTTTATGAGGATATTGTATTACGACTATGTAGAGGTAGAGAGTTGAGACTGAAAAATAGGTGTTGTTGGATTGAAGACTGAAGAGGAGGTTGTTAGTGATGTATTGTAAACTCTATTAAAGTTAATACATACTAGTGCATCTCTTCGTGTTTGGATTTTTTTCTTGAAGGATTTTTCCACTAAGGATTTTTCTTTATGACGATATATATATCGTGCCCCGGTAGGGGTTCAGGAGTAGTGCCCTCGAAAGCCACATTATATATATATATATATATATATATATATATATATATATATATATATATATATATATATATATATATATATATATATATATATTCTTATTGTAAATTTAAACCATTCATCATTACGTCATGGATCTAACAGTAGAGGTTATATTTTTTTTTCTTCCCCTAGAAGGAAACCCCTTTATGAGGATATTGTATTACGGCTTTGTAGAGGTAGAGAGTTAAGACTGAAAAAATAGGTGTTGTTGGATTGAAGACTAAAGAGGAGGTTTGTAGTGATGTATTGTAAACTCTATTAAAGTTAATACATACTAGTGCATCTCTTCGTGTTTGGATTTTTTTCTTGAAGGATTTTTCCACTAAACATTGTGTTACATGTTCAATTCTTCTGTTCCTTTATTTCTTTGTATTGTTGATTTGATTTCCTATAACCTCCATCCAGTTCTGCCCTAGATTAATAGTTACATTTGTATTCATATTTCTATTTAATAGTTGTTCACCTTCATTTTTAACAATTATTTCCAACATCAGAAGTGGATAATTCAAAATTAAACATTATTTCTAAAAGCTAATATGAAGCAATGTTCTCAACTTTTGGGATGGTGTTGAAAGTATTTCTAATGTAGGCATTAGAATTAACTTTATCAAATTCCTCTAGATTCATTATAAATGTGGCATTGAGTGAGAGAAAATAATAGGAATAAATATGATTGTTTGCCACTCACACCACCTAGAGGACACACATAGTCCCAATAATTGATATAGCACCTTATATAGAGCTCATAGGTCATATAGAGCTCATATCCTGCTAGCCTCTATGTGATTTGTAGATTTATGAGATTAAGAATCAAGTCTCAAAACATCAATATCACTAGAAATTGCAAGCTCCCACCCTGATATTCCTCTCATACCAACATAGCAACCATTTTGTGCAGCATACATAAGCCCAAGAGGATTTGCCACTATGAGTTTTCAAACACCCCTTGACTTCTCTTTTGTAGAAAATATCTCTTTTTCCCACCTCTTCCTTGCTTCTTCTCCCCTCAATATGGATCACGAAATCCCTTTTCAACTTCATTGAGAAAATCATTCCCCACTTTATTCCTCCATCACTATGTTATATGATGTTGGGTATGGTGAAAGAAGTGTGAATTTCACTAACATGGATGATAGTGCTTCTCTAATCCCATTCTTCACTTGCCTTCAAACCCCCATCTAGTTTAGCTAATGGCTTCCCTCCTTGCATCCATCACTATCTTATACGATGTTGGGTATGGTTAAAGGAGTGTAAATTTTACTAACATGGATGACACTACTTCTCTAATCCAATTCTTTGCTAGCCTTCAAACCCCAACCTAATTTAGCTAATGGCATCCATCCTCACATCCATCACTATCTTATACAATGTTGGGTATGGTGAAAGGAGTTTGAATTTCACTAAGACAGATGGGATGTCACTACTTCTCTAATCCCATTCTTCACTTGCCTTCAAACTCCCCCACCTAGTTTAGATAATGGCTTCCCTCCTCACATCGATAGTGAGGCCTAGATTTATGAGAGAATGGGATGAGAAATGGAGGCTGGAATTGAAAATCCTTCCCAATTTTGTGCCCTCATAAAACTTGTCCCTCCCTCAAAGTTCATCTACCCTTTATTCTTTGATCCCTATCTGTAACTTGCACTAGTAAACTCTCATCAATTCCTACAAGTTGTAGCAAGCGAATGTCATTCCTTCCTCTACGACATGCCAATGAATGCTCTCCTTCCACCCACCTTATATTTAATTTCTTTTAATGTTGTCTTCTACCCATGCCTCATTAATTAATTGCCTCCTTTGACTATTTTTATTTTATCCCATGTGATGACAATAGGAGAACAACCTACAATGAGGGATGTGATAGAGTTTACAATTTTGATTCAATATCAAATTTAAATATTATTTATCAATATTTATTGTTCTCAATCTAGATATATCACCTCAATGCAAAATTTGCATATGGAATAGAATACCAAATAATGAATTTTGAAGGAGTTACTATATGACATCTTGAAACAATTGGGAAATTTGATTGGAATCTGTGCAGGCTACATGTATCTCATGCAATTGTTCTCTACAAATTGTACTCCAAATTCATTTGTTGTATTACTAGTCTTTCAAAAAGCCTGTAGCTACACCACAATTCTTTCTGTACATTCAACATAGTAGGCTACATGTAACTCATGCAATTGTTCTCTACAAATTGTACTCTAAATTCATTTGCTATATTACCAGTCTATCACAAAGCCTGTAGCTACATCACAATCCTTGTTGTTTCTATTTTTAAAATGTTAATTGTTCATGTGTTCATTTATTTCAATTTATATTAATTATTTTTTCTATTTTAGACCTAACAATCCTCATTTGAACAATATTTCCCAGCCACGAGGATGGCATATCGAACAGCTCTCCTGCACCAGAGGATTCCTGGATTTTTTTCAAGAAGAACAGATGGTTTTAAAGGCCAATGGAGTGAGATTCATTCCATTTTAAAAAAACTAGGATCGCGAGATCAATTTCGACGGCCTTTGGGCAGAAAAGTTTGGTTTCAAGATGGGTACCCAAATCATGGGGACAGGCTGAAATCCTCTTTTAAGGAAAACAATATAGCTCTTAGAAAACAATTGAAAACCCAGCAAGATATTTTTAGAGAGTTTCAAGCAAAGAGAAAAGAGGCAACTCTTTGAAGCAAGAGGGATATGGGAATGCCAAGGGCTTCTTCAAAAGGCATTCGCCAACGAGATTTTGTAAAAGGAAAAAGACCTGACCTTCACAGATTTGTTGATCAATGAATAGAGGAAGGGCATGAACCAAAACAAAAAAAGATCTAGACCCCAGTAATCAAAAGAGTTACAAGATGCAATGAGTTTGGGGAGGTCTCTCTAGAACAAGTAGACAAAAATTTGAAAGATAAGACTCTCTTTTTAACTGAAACTACTTTGATAGGCAAAGTTTTATCTCCCCATTTCTCAGTAGAAGACTTGAGAAAATGGTGTCAAGTTTCATGGGAAAAGATAGAGGAGTTCTTTGAACTGGGCAATGGATTCTTTTTCTTTGTGTTCTTAGAAAGGGAAGAAAGAAATAGAATCTTCTCAAAGAAAATATGGAGATTCAACCAAACAGCAATTTGCTGTCAAGAATGGAGACCAAATTTTCATGTTGGGAAAGAAAAAATCCCTCTGATTCCCCTCTGGATTCAACTTCCGTATCTTCCGCTGGAATATAGGGATGTGGAAATTTTGAAATGCATTGACAATTCCATTGGCGTATGCCAAGAAGTTGATATTCTAGTGGAAAATTTCACTGCTTCAACAGTCAGGTTGCGAATCCTTACAGATGCTATAGAACTACTACCCAAAAGGCTTAAAATGAAATCCATGCATGGGATATGGTTTCAAGATATCTTTTTACAAGATGGAGCAGATTCAGATGATTTTGAAAGGTTGAAGGCATTCTCACTTTCCGAAGATACAATGGGTAAGCAAGAAATGATATATACCCAGAGGATTATGTCAAGCCCAACACTGCTTGCTGTTGATACGAATGTGGAGCCTGTCCAAACTTCAGGAGACTCAGCAGGTCTTGGAGAATGGAGAGTCAAAGCTTCTATAGATGAGCAGGGCTCTATTAGTCAAGAGGAGTTCCAGGTTCTTTTACTAGGTCTAGAGGAGGTTGGGCCGGTGATATAGGAGGAGGCTTTAGCTCGCGATTATGAAAAGGACCAGCTCATGACTGTCGAGGATATTGAGCATGAAGTGATGATCATTTAGGAGAAAAATTTATTGAACACATGTGAGAAAGAGGAGGGAGGACATGTGTCTCCAAGGGAGGAGGAGGACTAGCTTAACTGGGATGAGGATATCCCACTGCGATAAATGATTCAAACTTTAAAAAATGACCAGGTGGTAAATGTGGGGAATGATCCTATGCTCAAAGATTTTTCAGAAGACTTGTTATAGAATAATAAGACTTTGTGAGACCTCCTGGATTAGGTAGTGATGAAGGTAGCAAATAGTGTGATTGAGGAGATAACTGATGAAGTCCTTCAGGAAGATTTAGACAAGATGGAAAATTTACCACTAGGTCTCAATCAGACAAACATGAATAGTCGCCTTGCGAAGGGTACTCCTTCTCTTAGGAAAAGTTCTAGACAAAAACAGATGAAAATGTATAAAGATCAGCCAAATGGCCAAAACCACCATGATAATCACCGTCCAAGCAAGAGGAGAGTGCAAAACACTCCTTGGAAATCATGAGGATACTTACGTGGAATGTTAGGGGCCTCAATGCCCCTAACAAAAGAAAACTCATCAAATCCCAAATTGATGAGGAAAAGGTTGATATCTTGCTACTACAAGAAACCAAATTATCTGTTCAATCAAATGCCCAAGTCTTCAAAAACTGGAGAGGTTGGTCCTTTGAGGTTATGGCTGTGCGAGGTACCTCTGGAGGACTTGCTATAGGATGCAGAAAGCACATTCTACCTCTAGAAGTGATGGAAAAGAATGATCACTTTCTAATAGGTAAGTTCCCTTCTCTGCTTTCTGGATCAAACCTTTGGATAGTAAACGTTATGCCCCTATTGACTTGTCTTAGAAAATCCAACTATGGGAAAGACTGTCTATGTGGCTAGGGTTCTTGAAAAGATATATATTTTTGTTGGGAGGTGATTTTAATTCCATTCTTGATGAATCTAAAAAAACTGGGGGTATCACCCACCCAGTTAGGTCACAGAGAGATTTCAAAGAGTTTGTTAACAGGAATCTACTTCTAGATTGCATGCCAAAGATTGGAATTTTTACCTGGATGAACAGAAGGAAGGACTTTCTAAAGATAGCAGAAAGATTGGACAGATTCTTGTTATCCCCAGAATGCTTCAATCTCCCAAAGAGCTTTGAGGTAGAGATTAGGCCACTGGTGGGATTAGATCACATCCCAGTCAGATTAAGAATAAGAGGAGATTTTATTCCTAGAAAGAAAAAGTTTAGATTTTAGACAATGTGGTTCAGAGATGTCTCCTTCATAGAAAAGGTCAAAGTTTGGTGGACTCAGATTCCATTTGTAAATTGGTCATGCATGTTCCAATTAGTAAGTAAATAAAATGTCTGAGACACAAGATGATGGATTGGAATAAGTCCCAGTTCCTTAATGTCTTCTCAGAAAAATCTAGATTACAGAAAGAGTTGAGATATTTGGCAGATTTCATAATTAAAAATGGAATGGACGCCCACTCTTTTCAGTGGGAGAAGCAACTCAAAGCTGAGCTAGAAGAGGCTTTTAAAAGAGAAGAAATATTCTGGAGGCAAAGATCGAAGGAATTATGGCTAAAGGAAAGAGATAAGAATACCTCTTTTTTCCACCTCTCATCGAAGGTACGTAACTATGCAAATTCTATTAAGTCAATTCAGTTGGAAAATGGGCTTGTATGTATAGGTCCTATAGAAATTCTTTCTACTGCAAAACTTTTCTTTGGAAATCTCCTTTCCAAATCAATCCCCATAGAGCCAAGTGACCAGAATATATGTAACTTTGTTCCCAAACTGGTTAAGGAGAATCATAATCTGGATCTAATGAAGGAATTCTCCATAGAAGAAGTAAGAGCAGTGGTTTTTTCTCTAGCGGGTGAGAAAGCCTCAGGCCCGGATGGGTGGACAGGAATTTTTTTTCAAAAATGTTGGGACACAGTAGGCAGAGACATCTTTTTGGCAGTGGAAGAATCAAGAAAAAATAGAAATGTCCTGAATGAATTCAAGTCAACATGCTTAATGCTCATTCCAAAATCTAACTCTCCCCAATCTTTTGAAGACTTTAGGCCAATTTCTCTATGCAACTTCATTTATAAAATAATCTCCAAAGCCTTAGCATAGAGATTGTCGAACTATTTGCCTGAATTGATTTCAGCCGAGCAAGGGGGTTTTGTCCCAGGCAAGGAGACTCTAGAGGGTGCTATTTTAACACATGAAATACTTCATTCAGTTGACAAAGATAAAAAGGCCGCTATGGTGGTCAAATTAGATATGTCCAAGGTTTACAATAGAGTGGATTGGAGTTTCCTCCTAATTATTCTGCAGTAGCTAGGTTTCTCCAAAGAAGTAGTAAGATGGATTTTTTTTTGTATTTCTAGATTTCAGGTATCAGTTCTTATCAATGGTAAGGAGTTTGAAACTTTTGAACCTTCACGTGGGCTGAGGCAAGGGGATCCTTTATCCCCCTACCTGTTCATTCTCATGACAGAAGCTCTCACATGGGAAATAAAAGAAGCTAGGAGAAGGTCAGAATGGAAAGGCATTAAGATTAACGGGATCCAAGATTCCTTCACCCATGCCCTATTTGCAGATGACACAATACTCTTTGGCCAAGCTTCAATTCATGAATCCAGTACCATGACAAACACAATCAAGCTGTATTGCTGAATCTCGGGTCAATTGGTCAACTTCAACAAGTCCATGGTCTTCTTCCAAAATGTGTCTAGCCAGCTTCAGGATGAAATTCGTGGTATTCTTAATCTGGACAGTCAGTCTTTACCTAGAACGTATCTAGGTCTCCCTCTCTTTAATGGAAGATACAGAAATGATCTATGGAATAAAGTTCTGAGAAGCTTGAACACAAAACTCTCTAGTTGGAAAGGGTGAACGCTGTCTCTAGCAGGTCGAATTGTAATGATTAAAGCTATCCTCTCAGCGGTGCTAGTTTATATGATGTCGGTCTTCCACATTCCAAAAGGCATTCTTTCTAAGATCGATGGGGTATGCAGGAATTTTCTATGGCAAGGTATGAACCAAGAAAAGAAAATCCACCTACTGGCATGGGATAAGGTGTGTAAGCCTAAAGAGGATGGAGGGGCTAGAATCCTCAATATTGACCCTCAAAATCAAGCCTTGGGTGCCAAACTGGCATGGAATATGTATGTGAAACCTAATGCTATATGGGTAAGACTCATGAAAGCAAAGTATTTGGATTCCTTCAATAATGAGAGAATTTTCACAATTAAGAACCCTCCCAAAGGTTCAACAATTTGGAATTTTCTCTCCAAAAGTAGAGATATACTACAACCCAATTTGACTTGGATAATCCATAATGGTGAAAAGGATGACTTCTAGTTTGATTCTTGGGGAGGTGGGCCAGCCTTGGCCTCTAGGAGGGATCTTATAGATGCTAGAATTTTCCTCCAATCATGTTGGGGCTCCAAAGTAAAAGACTACTGGATTGTGAAAAGGGATGGGTTTTCAGTCTCAGTAAAGTGGAAGAGCGCTCGAGAATGTGACTTTCCAAGGGGCCAGAAAGCTTTTCTTAGTCTAATCTTAAGGAAGAAATTGGTTATTGTCTCTAATTGATGATGAAATAGCTTGGACAGGTTCTAAATCGGGCCAATATTCAGTCAAAGAGGGGTATAGAGTTTGTTTGCACAAATCTTCTATAGATTGGCCTTCACACCTATGTTGGGGAAATGCTCTACTCCCCAAAGCAGGAGCTTTTGCGTGGTGTGCACTTCACAAGAAAATATTGACAGGTGATCGTATCAAAAGATTAGGGCCAGGTCAAAAAAATTTATGTGTTCTATGTGGAGGTGTGGAAGAGTCAATTGACCATCTTCTCCTACTATGTCCCTCTAGTAGAGAGTGTTGGCTTTGGCTTTTAGAAAGTTAAATTGGTCCAATCCCTTCTCCAAATCCTTGCTCCTAATGTTTAGGAATTGGCCTCACCTAGTGGTGAAGTCTCACTTAGCCTACTTGTGGGATAAAGGCCCTTCGATGGTTATTTGGTATCTATGGTGGGAAAGGAACCTCCACATTTTCAGAAAGGAAGCAAGATTAGTTTCTCAAGTCTGTGACAAGTTAGAAATTGCAATTTCTGATTAGTTAGTCTCTTTTCTCAGACGCACAAATCTCAAAACATTATTGTGGTCTAAATGGGATGCGGCAACTATCTTACTCTAGTCGTCAGTGAGCAAGCTAGATATAGGCAGCCTCTCAAGGGCCATTATGAATACTTAAAAAAGGGATCAAGTTAGATGGATTCCACCAGCCCCTCCTTTCTTCAAATTAAACTTTGATGGAGCTTGTTGAGGTAATCCTGGTCCTTCAGGGACATGATGTGTTATAAGAAAAGAGAATGGTTCTCTGGTAATAGCTAAATCCACCAAACTTCCCTCAGGAACCAATAATGAGGTGGAGGCATGGGCCCTAGTTCATGGATTACAACTGGTAGTTGAAAAAGGCATTAAAAATGTCTGGATTGAGGGTGATTCGCTGATAGTGATCAATGCTATTAAAGGAAGAGGTTTGGATAACTGGAAACTTAATTATATTCTCCAATAGGCCGTCTCCCTTCTGAACAAATTAGATAGTTATCTCATTTCACACACACTAAGGGAAGGTAACAAGGTGGCAGACTATTTAGCTAACCTAGCTGTTGATCAAGAAAGTGCTTTTGTTGTTTATCTACATGGAGCCTAAGATAATCCAAACATCCTTTCAAATCTTATTTCACATGAGATGGAAGAAGTGTCAAGCATACAATCTGATTGATTTTGAATGGCCAAATCTCATGCCCAAGGGAGGTTGGATTCCACGTCTACATGTTTTCAAACAGTGGCTTCTGAAGGAAATTGTTGGCCTCAAGTTGGGATGCCAATCATCCGCTTTGTCATTTTTCTTGTTGCCTGTGAGGGAAGATGTGATAGGTCATTTACTCAGCTTTCAAATTGGCTCTGTCCAGCAACGGTCCTCTTTCATGACCTATGCTATTAATTAATTGCGGCACATTTTGTCAACTTCAGCTTCTGACAAGTCCGTGGGAGAGGGTTTTTTTAGCTTTTCCTATAGTTCAGTGTTCCGAGACCACTATGTGTTTTTTCATCCATGTGGATGAGCGGATGGAGATTACAAATCCTCTTTCTTTTTAATACATTCATGGGAGATGACAAGCCTTAAATGCACTCTTTATTGGAGGGCTTGTTTATACTCTGACGACGGCAGCCAGTATGATGGGAAGATTTAGCATTGGATGCATGGTTTTTACCCATGGTGGTCTTCTAATCGATGTGTTCTCCAAATCTTTTCGCCTGATGCCTACTGACCTCTTGATGTCACCATTGTACTCTGACAGCTTCTCTTCATTACTACTTATGGGTTGTTTGTAGTGATAAAGGGTGATGTCTTGTATTTTCTTGCCGCCTTGCTTCAGTTTTTGCGTTCCTCTCTGTCGGGTCTCTTTTCCTATAGCTACCCCTATTGCTCCACTCTGTGCACAGTGATAGGCACTCGTGGCCGACACACATCTCAATCAAAGATTATTTTTCCCAGCTCTTGATTAGGAACTAGAGATTCAGGGCAGGGTTAAGTCAACAGATCTAATGACGCTACTTGACTAGGATTGCACTCTTATTCAGTTTGTTGTCAGGAACATCGTTGGGCATGCTTGGACGAGTGTTAAACTATTCAAATGTGGTTTCTCAGCTCCTTTCTAATATTATGGATTTAGTCGTGGATGGTGAGTTTATGCATGCGCTAGCTGCAGGGTTGTTCTACAAAACTATTTATACTATTGATAGGTGGGAAACGGCGGTAGCTGCTTACAGTATGGACAAGGGGGAGGCATTAATTGGAGGGCTCTTCAGCCTCACTTCTCTACGCGCATCCCCTACTTAGCAAGCTATCTATCGGGCATTACAAACCAGTATTAAATCCTTGTGCAGCGATGAAATCGGCAGTGTGTTGCAGTCCCATTATTTTCTGATTACTAAGAAAAAAGCTAGCAGAATTAAATATGTGTTTAGAGCCATCCGATTTTTAAGGATTCATGCTCCCGATTTAGCTCTGCGAATGCCCAAGTATGCTTTGGAGGATCCTAAAAAAGGTTTTCTTCTAGTTGCGAACGTGGTTCTAGATGAGCAGAATCTTCCTGCTACTCCGACTGCTGCATGAAGGGATGGTGTTGGCTCTTCTGTGTGTCGTGCTAGCCTGGTGTTTGATGACTGGTGTTTTGTTGGCTACTGTTTATGGCAGGGTGGTGCGTCTCCTTTTTTTTTTAGCCAACCTCTGTTTCCCTTCGGTGGTGCTCTCTTCGTAGAAGCTACTGCTTTTGCTTCTTTCTACGGTCGTGGCACGGGTGTTTTGGTGGTGGCGGCGGTTAGTTTATGTTTTCCCCCATGTAAGGGGGTCTATTTTTCTGTTTAATTTTGTTGTTTTTAGGACTGTTAGGGTCCTCTTTTGCTATTTTACTTGTCTACTGGGACTTGGCTAAGACCTTACTATCTGTAATACTTTTTTATCCTTAATTTATGGGTGCTTCCGCACCTTTTTCTGGTTAAAAAAAAATGATACTTATTGAAGCTCTATTTTTACATTACAATGGTGATTGGTGTCTTGTGTTTTATGTTGTTTATGTTATTGTTGTCTAGCCTTATAAGTTGATTTGAACATTTTTAAATTTTAACATATAAGTTCTCTCGACTTCGTTAATAATCTTTATTTTCTAAATTAAATTACATAGAAATATTTAATTTTAAAAAGTTAGCTAAGAGTGACACTTAAGACAACTATTTACCAGATGGAGTGTTATTTACTTCATATTTAAATAAAACCAAATAGAAAGCAAAATTGGAAGTTGTACACCAAACGGCAATTAGACAGAAACTTTTGTAACATGCATGGCAGAGCTCACCAAGAAACTCACGATTTTTATTGTTATAAGCATCCTTCATGCCGTCATCATCGAGTATTCTTTCTTCGATATGCCAAACAACAACAATAGCATCCATGAAGAGCGATAAATTACATGCTTCTTTCATATATCTTATAAATAAAGATGGAAACTAACCTCGCGTTCTTCGCTCTCTGTAGAAAGCAAAAAATATATTAGACATACTTGATGGATATTGACATTCGGCCTAGAAATATTTCATCTGGTAGCTTTTGGATTATGTCTCTCTATATTGTTTAACATTTTAGTCCATTAAAGAAAATAAGT
Organism: Cunninghamia lanceolata; assembly: GCA_027924645.1. Lineage (NCBI taxonomy): Eukaryota > Viridiplantae > Streptophyta > Pinopsida > Cupressales > Cupressaceae > Cunninghamia > Cunninghamia lanceolata. The sequence continues at coordinate 5,345,737 of BSBN01000738.1, forward strand.
GGCTCTAGCTTTAGGTAGAGGTGACCTTGTGAAGTCTCCATCAAGATATCTTATCTAGGGGCCACCCTCCTAGATACCTTCAAACACTATTTTATTATCGTTAATAAATTTATGTTCACCTTTAGTTTATATTATATGGTGGTCATTAGATGTCTTGATAAAGACAAACACTATTTTATTATGCTTAATCAATTTATGTTCATTTTTATATTGTATGGTAACCTTTAAATGCCTTGATGTAGACTTCACCTCTACCTAACAGTACAGCTAGTTTACCTTCTAAATTTTAGACATTGTCTTGGACTTTTCAGATAAGCTAAATTCAAGTTCCATATCATTGCCTTTTCCATACGGATTTTTTTTTTTTGCAAATCACTACTATAGAAAGGTATTGATACTCTTCTCACCTTTATTATCAAGAGCATCAACCCAATTATGACCTTTATCATAGAGAGTGGTTACATTTTCTTATTAATGTAAAATTCATTCATAAGCCTCTTGTTAGAAACAACATATACTACATGAGTGCCCATGAGTAACTAGTCCTTACACTCATTTTATCTTAACAACACTCTATTATCATAATAAATTTAAAGTTGTAATGAGCAAAAGTTTGGAAAACTTGTTTGATAGAGTAAATATAAAGAGGTGCATACATTAAAGAAGTAGATCTTGTTAAATCAAATAATATTTAATATGACCAAATACTTTATATTGCAATAATATTTATAAAAAAAACTCAATGTCATTCATTATCATCCTTGTTGATATTTGATCAAAGAACAATGATGGGGTTTTAGAAAATGTTATGTATTAGGATGATCCTTGTGAAAAACATCTTTACAAGAGATTTAAAATATAACACTATATTCTGGGTTTGTTGATTGAACTATCAATAGTTTCCAATCTAATAATATATTCAGGAAAAATTGAGTTAGACATCAAAATAGCACTTTATAACAAAATATATTTTTGCAATGTCACTTGAATCCTATCCATTTTTTTTAATTTTAGTGTTTTTAACACCATGTGGGGAGACATAGAGGCACCAATTTTTGCCTAAATAATAGCTAGTTTATTTTTGTCTTGATAGAAATTGATTTGTTAAAATAATAATTCTATTGACACTCATTTTGACATGACCTAATTTTGGATCATTGTACTGCTCTAGTGCCCTTTGTGTTTATAATTGATTTGATAAATTCTACTTAGGGCCCTATCTTATTCCTTTTCCCAACTATAACAATTGTTCCTCTATATGTGATTCATTGTCGTCATGTTCTTTTCCTAGTTTTATGTTGGCATAAGCTTAAGTCCTTGTCTTTAGCCCCCATGCCTTTTATTCTATTTGAAAGATGACTTGTGTTGGTAGTCAACATTAACTTAAGTGGATAATTTATACTGTCAAAAAGACTAAATATTGATAATTCTATTCTTGTGGACTAGTTGTTACAAAATAAAGGCAAGAACAACTTAAATGGAAATGTAATTACAATATGTTTATGATCTCAAACAATGTAGATTTAATAGAGATTGCATATGAAAATGAAATCACAACACAAGAATAAACACCATAGAAGAATAAACCATACCAACACCAAATATAACATTGAGAAAACACTTTCAGGTAAAAAAATCCACCAAGAAAAGATGCACAAGTTGTATTATCTTCAAAATCTGAATAACATAATACATACATTTCCTCTATCTCTCCAACCTTCAATCCAAAAACACCTATGTACAAAAATCTATCATACTATATGTCATTTACATGGCAATTTACTTATAAAAGTGTTTTCCCTCCAATCTAGGCGCCCACTTTCTCTCTTCTGAGAATCTCCAACATGCAAACTGTTGGCAAGAGACACTGTGTGGCTTCATAAGTGTTGTCATTGATGGCAATAAAGTCTATTCTACACATCCCTAGTACATAATATGCCTATACCAGAAGTCAGAGTGAAGATTGTTTTGGTTCGATGGACAAGAACATAGTATGCAACATGGTCTGACAATCAGGTCCAGATCTCTCAAATGGTGTAACTCAGTAAGTTGCAGACTTGGACAAGCCAAGAAGGGTATCATGACTATTGTATTCTAGAGATTTAGCCTCCAGTGATAAAGCATGAAAAAGATATGAGCTTCTGAGTGATAGGTTCTAGTCAGACAGAGTAGACAGAGGAAGAATTGACCGACAGAGTACCAGACGTCAATCTGGATGTATGAAAGGTGTTGATCAAGCAATTTGTGGCATTATACATTATTGGCTGACATGATTAATGACTTCTATGTCTAAGTTTTTGATGCACACCATCAACCAAGCAAGGGTTCAGCCTATAGAATAGAAACTTACAAATATCTTAAGTGTTCTTGTTGCCGACTATGAAGTTGTTGGGAATCCTTGATGCGGATATATATACTTGATGGATTCAAGCTTGTGGAAAAAACGAGATGTATGGAGAAGTGGAAACAAATATAGGAAGAAGTGCGAAAACAAAGATCTGAATCTGGAATATGATTGAAGAGTGATATTGAGCAGAGGAAGAATGAAATGTGCGAGATCAGTATACAATGCCTAACCGAAACTGAATTCTTGCATGTATGGATGTTGTTCATCAGTTCAAACACCTCGGTATCATTTGTAAGCATTTGTAGACAATGAGTCTCTTGTAGGCAGTGGGCCTCTTTTGAGCAGTGTGCTCGGGCAGTGAGCCCTAATTGGCAAGTGCCATTTTGTACTCTTTTATTCTTTTAACAAAGAATACAATCTTGGGTTAGTCACCCTGTGGTTTTTCCGTTAACAGGGTTTCCACGTAAAAATCCTTGTGTTGTACGTGTTAATTTCACTTATGTTCTTATGGCTTCTTGTGCTTTAATGTTTTGATATATCATTGAATATTGAGATAAGAAAAGAAAGTAAAAATTAAAGATAAATGATTCACCCCCCTCTCAATTATCTGCCTTGTTTCCAATAATTGGTATCAGAGCTAAGTTCATCTGAACAAGCATAATAGCTTGAGGAAGATCTAGGAATCTTAATGGATGCATATGGTATGAAAAAACAACTTCAGTGTACCCTAGATGATCTTGAACAATTCCACTCTTAGGTCAATAATTTGAGAGAAAGACTTAAGGAAGCTGATGGTTTCATCAATGAGATGAAAGAAAAACTCAGTAATTCTGTGAAAAAGAGAAAGGAACTACTCTAGAAATGAGCAAAACAGAATGAAGCCAATAATACTGATGAGCATCTGAATGAGAAAACTAAGCTATGTGAGAAGCTGTCAAAAGAATTCATTATGATAAGACATGAAATGGAATTAGGAGTTATGAAATTCACCCAAGAAATTGAAGAGAAGAGAAAGACTGAAGATAACCTAAAACAATCCCTCAAGGAGAAAACAAAGGACTGCCATAAAATGGATAGAATAATTAGGCATCTTGAATCTAATCTTGAAGAAGCCAGAGATAATGAAGAACAACTTGAGAGCTAGATAGACACTCTTAAACAAGATCTTCAATTTACAAATGAATACAAACAAAAATTCAAGATAAGCTCAGCCCAACTTGAAGTTCTTCTTGCAAATCAAAAGAGGGTAGATGATAAGCATGGCTTGGGGTATGAGAAAGGTGAAAGCTCTAGATCTGGTCAAAGGATCTTTGGATCAGGAAATCAAAGAAACAACCCTAGAAGACCTCTAGTAAGGCAACCAAATGCCCAAAGATATCCGTCTTTCAATGGAAATTGCTTCAATTGCAACAAATTTAGTCATAAAGCAACTCAATGCAGGAACACAATGAATCAAAACAATTCATCCTTCTCCGGTCAATGTTTTAGTTGCAAAAGGTATGGCCACAAATCTCATGAATGCAGAAATATGCAAATGAACAATTCTTTCAATGGTAGATGCTTTACATGCAATAGAATGGGGCATATGGCTAATCAGTGAAGATCAAAAGGATATCAACCAAATAAGCAAAAAAATGTTGTGTTACAATTGCGATAAATCTGGTCATATAGCCAGATTTTGCAGAACTAGAAATCATGATGAAAGGGGTCCGGTAAAACATGATCGGAAACAAGATAAAAGCAAAGGTAAAGTAAATGCAGATGAAGTTCAAAAGGAGATGAGTAAGATTTGGGTAAAGAAGAGTACAATGAATATTGGAGATGGATCCGCACTAGAATTCGGTGCTGATAATCCTACTAGAAACTAAAAAGTGAGCTCTAGCTTAGGGGGAGCTACAAAGAAAATCTTTTTCCCCCAGCCAGTTGGTAAGTGCTTGAATTTGGCACATTGAGTGAACATCTGATGTTGCGGACTAAAGGGTTCCTATAAAATCCCCCAAATAACTTTTAGTCAGAATGTGAGAGGTCTACATGAAGTTTCACAAGGTTTATAACCAATTGAGTAGATCCAGTTCTTGCAACCATCTAGTATTAACAGAGCAATACAAATTGATCTGGTATGATCTGAAAATACAATACTCTGATCTGTGGATCCAGAGGAAAGTCTTTAAGGCACCTGGGTGTTATCAACACATTGGGGTACTAGTTTGAAGATCTACAAGATGATTCATGAAAAGGTCACTTAAGAAGCAGGGTGACCGGATGACTTAAAAGTTTGTGCAAGGATAAAAAGCCTTTTTCACTCATTATTTACACACTTGCACTCATGAAGAAGAAAGAAGAGGTCTGAGAAGAGATCTTGCAGTTTACTTCTGAAGATTGAATTTAAATAGAAAATTGCTCCGACATCTGCTTCAAACCCTAAGGCATGAAAAGGTACTTTCCTTCTGTAAATTCTCTCCAGATTTCTTTGCTAGAATGGCTACTCCAATGGTTATTAATATCTCTGAAAGGTCGAGACCTAAATTCAAGAAAGACCCTTACAAGTCACTAGAAGTTGATCCCTTGGGTGTGTTTTCCAGTATTCCGCACAGTGTCTTGCATATAGAAGATATTAGGGTTTATACCCATGCAAACATCAAAGATTTTGGAGACTCAAAATTGATCAACATCTATTGAAAATAGTTAATAGACGAGAATTTTGAACTCAGACCTGAATTCAAGACCCTAAGGGACAAACACTTCGAACATTGCATACATTTTCTATCTTTTGCAGAAGATGAATGGGTCTGATATGTTCTTAGTAGGATGCATGATAATTTTATGTGGCTAATGAGGCCATTCAAAATAACCAAAGATGCCATCAGGGCTGTGACCAGACTCCATTCAATTGGTGGGTTACCCGCACTCAAATCTGTAAAGAACTCAATGGTAAATGAAGCCACCAGATCAAAATTTGACAAAAGAGCAATGACTATAGATGACATCACAGATCCGGATGTCAAGTTTGCTTCAATGATAATTGGCTACAAAATCTACCACTCAAGTAGGGAAAATTTTGTGTCTGGTACAATAATCTATGCTACATATTAGATGTTGAAGGAAGATGTAGATTATGATCTATGTGAGCTTCTACTGAGTCAACTGATGGAAAACTTGCAGAAGATCAAGAAAGATAAGAAAAACTGTTTCAAATATAGCAGTCTAATAGTGTGTCTATTTTTCTACTATATAAATGAGCTGCCTAGATCAAAGGGTTGGGTCTGGCTAAATGATAAACCTGTTGCAATTCAAATAAGAGATTACATGTATAGACTTGGTGATGCTCAAGCCCAAAACTCACCTCTCTAGGGTTACTTCAAGAATTTCCAAAGCATAATACATGCCACAGAGAGAACACCACAGTAAATAGTTGAGAAATACAAAGACACAGTCTGCTTAATGGTTGACACTAATCAATGCCTAATGGAGGTAGTCGAGCCAATAACTGTATGGATAAGGGATATGAGGTTGATGAAAAAATTTTGGAGGTACATTTTCAACACTTGCTGAGCCAACCTAAAGACACTGAAGTAGAAAGGTTTGGCACCTTTAAAGAGCTAAGCATAAAAATACATGTTGAATTAAGGCAGCCTGAGATAAAGAGAAAAGTAAGAAAGGAAGTTGAAGAATTTGCCAAAAGATTTGGCATATGAAAGGAGACAATAGATGTCAATAGAGAGAAAATAGAGAAGACAGAAAAAGAAAGACAAGAAGCAAAGAAAGAAAGCATTCAGGTGCAAGCTTGCTCCCAGACTAGATCTTCCAAGAGTTCTTCTCTTGTCACTCCTAAAAGCTCAAAGACTACCAAACTAGAAGTCAAGCCATCCAGGAAAGGAGAAAAGAGGATGAAAACCAAAGCCACAAGGACATATATGAGCCAAAAGGATGATGAAGAGACAAAATTAGATGAGGAAATCAAGAAAATGAAGAAGAAAAGAATGTCTGAGAAGTCCTCTAATAGCAGAAATGAGAAAGAGAAAACAAAGGAGTTTGTTGAAAAACCCACTCTATCAATTGAAGACATCATCAAAGCCATCACTGTAGATGGAAACTTGCAGCCGCTGACATAATTTTATGATGAATACAATGATGTAGATAAGAGAATTCTTGAAGAGGCAACTGTTAGGTATTTGAACATCTACAACAAAGCCTTCATTGAAATAATTTCACTAATTCCTAAGGGCCTAGAAGAAGTACTAGAACTAAGAAAAGAGAATGCCAAGGCAAAAGACTTAGAGATCTGGGAGCAGATAGTGATCAACTATGTCCTTCTATCACTCCAAAGAAAATGAACATGGTTTTTAAGGACAATAAAGATGAGTTCCGGAGCAAGGAAAGAATGAATAAGCTCATGCTTGGAGAAACTGATCAAATAGCAAATGAAAGAAAAGAAATTCTCTAGAATACCTTGAAGAGATTTAATCTTCCTATTGTAGAGGAAACAAATGAAGAGCCTTCTACCATGGATGTTGAAGGATTAAAGGTAATCAATGAAGAATTCTCTGACAAGGATGTCAAAGGATTAAAGAAGATAGATAAAGAGAAATATGAGGACTTAGACTCCTCTATTCTGGAAGAGGAAGTGCACAAAGTAGTAAACTCTGGTAATGTCACTCCTCCAGATCCCACAGTTGCCAAGACAAATCTTCTGTGCACTAAAGAAGAAGGAGAAGGAAGAAGAAAAGAGAAGGACAATCAAGAGAAAGAGGATAAGGTAAAAGAAGAAGAACAAGCATAAAAGGTTGGTGATGACTTATCTAAACCAGTCAGTCCTGATATCTCTAAAGGAAAGAAGTCTGAATCACCAACAAGAGACACTACAAAGACAATACAAAATTTCCTAGACAAAGAAATGATGTAGCTAGATGAACCTAAGTTGATCCAAGGGCCACTGAATTTGGACTCTCTCTCTCTGATTTAGATAATGAAAATAACATCTTTTGCTTAGGCCAAAGCAAAAGAGAAACTTCTAAAATCACACATGGAGGATAGTGAACTATTAAATATTGCATCTGGTGTACTAGAGAAGATCATGCCTACATATCAAAAGGATGCATCTGCCTCTCCATCTGGTAACTTGAAAAACTTGGTTAATTATGTCAATTCTCATTTTGAATCTTTAGAAAAATTGATAGAAACTAAGGTCCAGAAAGAGTTCTTTGGAAAAAGATTCATTGAAGTACAAGGACTAATTAACAATGATAGAAGAACCTTAGATATTGGCATAAAGAGCATTGAAAACACTCTTAAATATGGAGGAGATATATATAAATTTTGTTTATCTTGGCCTAGAGTTACAGAAGACATTGAGAAGAAGATAAAAGAGCAAGAAGAAAAATTGACAAACCTATCTCAGAAGTTTGATCCTCTTACTATCTCTCTGGTAAACCAAGAATGTCAAGTTGTTGTTATCATAAATGAGATAAAGAAATTGGTTAAGAAGAAGAGGAATCTGATGGATAGAATGGGTGAATTTAGGGGAATAATCCTCCCTAAGTTAGAGGTATTGCATAATGCTTTAATAGATGCTCAAAGTACATCTCAGACCAGTAATCCAACCAATTTGAAGAGGGTAGAAGCATATGCATTTTTGTTAAATGGACACATCTCCATTTTGGATAGAAGGAAGAGGAGTTGGGCCACAAAGATTGTATAGTTGAAGACAACCTTTGCGGATATACTTAAGAATATGTAAGTATAACATATGATTTGTATATACATATGTGGCCATGGATATAATAGTTTTTGCACAATTTTGTATGCGGATTCCACCCTTTGCCATTGATGTCAAAGGGGGAGTGAAGAGTAGTGAAAAATGAGGAATTCAGCAAAGGGGGAGCACCGGCAAAGTAGTATAAAGAAAAAGAGCACAAGAAAACGGGGAGTTACTGTGACACTTAGCCATTTTTTACTAAGTATTGCCATCAATGCCAAAGGGGGAGATTGTTGGCAAGAGACATTGTGTGGCTTCACAAGTGTTGTCATTGATGGCAACAAACTCTATTCTACACATCTGCAGTACATAATATGCCTATACCGAAAGTCAGAGTGAAGATTGTTTTGGTCTGATGGACAAGAATAGAGTATGCAACATGGTCTGACAATCAGGTCCAGATCTCTCAGATGGTGTAACTTAGTAAGTTATGGACTTGGACAAGTCAAGAAGGGTATCATGACTATTGTATTCCAGAGTTTTAGCCTCCGGTGATAAAGCATGAAAAAGATATGAGCTTATGAGTGATGGGTTCCAGTCAGACAGAGCAGACAGAGGAAGAATTGACTGACAGAGTACCAGACTTCAATCTGGATGTATGAAAGGTGTTGATCAAGCAATTTGTGGCATTATACATTATTGGCCAACATGATTAATGACTTCTATGTCTATGTTTTTGATGCACATCATCAACCAAGCAAGGATTCAACCGATAGAACAGAAACTTCCAAATATCTCAAGTGTTCTTGTTGCTGACTATGAAGTTGTTGGAAATCCTTGATGCGGATATATATACTCGATGGATTCAAGCTTGTGGAAAAAAGGAGATGTATGGAGAAGTGGAAGAAAATATAGGGAGAAGTGTGAAAACAAAGATCTGAATCCAGAATATGACTGAAGAGTGATATTGAGAAGAGGAAGAATGAAATGTGCTAGATCAATATACAGTGCCTAACTGAAACTAAATTCTTGCATGTATGGATGATGTTCATCAGTTCAAACACCTTGGTATCATCGGTAAGCATTTGTAGATAGTGAGTCTCTTGTAGGCAGTGAGCCTCTTATGAGTAGTGTGCTCGGGCAATGAGCCCTAATCGGCAAGTGTCATTTTGTACTCTTTTATACTTTTAACAGAGAATACAATCTTGGGTTAGTCACCCCATGGTTTTTCCCTTAACAGGGTTTCCATGCAAAAATCCTTGTGTTGTGTGTGTTAATTTCACTTCTGTTCTTATGGTTTCTTATGCTTTCATGTTTTGATATATCATTGAATATTGAGATAAGAAAAGAAAGTAAAAATTAAAGATAACTAATTCACCCCCCCTCTCAATTATCGAACTTGTTTCCAACACAAACATTAAATTCTTACTTACAAGCTCATGCCACTTGTCCAAAGTTAGCCATGCAAAGTTGGGTGCCCAAGGTTAAATATGGTCTCTTACAACATCTTATGACATGTCATAACCTTCATAGATTCTTCTAGAAAGTATCTTCCCAAGATGGGTGCCTAGGGATAAACATAGCAACTTACACTTATTAAATATCTATCATATGTCGTCATAGTGTCATAGAATCTTATGACAACTTGTAGGTGTTATAGATTCTCTTACATGCACTCACCAAACAATATGGTGTGTGTCATACATGCCAAAAATAGTATATTCGTCGAATGTGATGCCTACCCTCATTTACTCATGATTTTTACAATTTTCAACCGTAAATGTCACTTGATAATTACCTCCAATAAGTCTAAAATTACCACTACTGGTGAAACTACCTTATCTCCTTATGGGTAATTATAAATAATAAATTGGAATAAATACAATATTAGGATTTACAAGGTTAATGGCACCTTATCTCAACATTCTCCCACTTGACATTATACATTGTAAATCAACCCATAGGAAATCAAATAAAAATAATCAGGTACTAGAAACAAGGCCCATAGCCTTTTTGCGCCAAACAAATTTTGATGTGCTAACAAGCTTGGTCAATGAATTTGCAACATTCTCCTGATTGCCTACCTTCTTCAACTCAATTTGTCCACTTGCAACCAATTCTCGAACGAAGTGATACTAAACATCAGCATGCTTAGTCCGAGCATAATACATAGGATTCTTGGCCAAACAGATAGCACTCTAGCTATCACAACCAATTTGAATGACCCTAAAATCAAAACTAATACCTATACATATTCTCCTCAATCAAACTACCTCCTTAGAGACATGAGTAGCATCCATATACTCTGCTTCAGTGGTGGACAAAGTAACTATGGGCTACCTCTTACTCGTCCAACTCACTACTCCTCCAAACAAAGTAAATACATAGCCAACAGTGGAACTTCAACTATCCAAGTCACCTGCCCAATCTATATTAGTAAATCCCTATATGTCCAAGGTTTTATTAGCATTATCAGTATGAAAATAAACCAAACAATAATCAAGAGTACCTACAAGATATTTAAACACTCTCTTTGCATAATTCCAATTATGTCTACTAGGATTAGACATAAATATGCTCAAAACCCCCACTGCTTGTGCAATATCTGGCCTAGTACAAACCATTTCATACATCAAACTCCCTACATCACTAGCATATGACACATTAGACATATCCTCTAAATCACCCTCATTCTTTGGACACATATCTAACGAAAGATTAATACTAATGGGTAAAGGAACTCTAACTAGGTTACAGTCCTGCATACTAAATCTCTACAAAATGGTATTCACATATGTACTCTATGACAACCAAAGCTTTCTTTTACCTCTGTCTCTCCTCATCTCCATACCTAGAATATACCTGGCAGCACCAATATCCTTCATTTCGAATGCACCTGAAAGTTGGACTTTCAGCTGATTGATCATACCCTTAGTATTGCTAAAAAATAATATGTCATCAACATACAATGCAATGATCAGTATAGAATCATCAATACAATGAATGTATACACAATGATCCTCCTCTCTTCTAACAAAACCTAATTTCAATACAAATGAGTCAAACTTTTGATACCACATTCTGGGGGACTATTTCAGACTATAAAGAGACCTCTTTAACTTGCAAACCCAATGTTCTTTCCCTTTTACCTCAAAACTTGTATGTTGTTGCATATAAATTTCTTCCTCAAGATATCCATGCAAGAATGTAGTCTTAACATCCATTTTCTCTAGTTCCCAATCAAAAGTTGCAGCAATGGATAAAAGAAATCTAATAGAAGTTAACTTAGCAACATGAGAGAATATTTCAACAAAATAAACTCCCTATCTCTAGGAGTAGCCCTTGGCTACCAATCTAGCCTTGTTCTTCTCCAATGAACCATCTTCTCAAATTTTTTTCTTGAAGACCCACTTGCAACCTATGGCCTTTCTTCCTTTGGGCAAACAAACAAGATCCTAGGTGTTATAGGAGTCTAATGCCAACATCTCCTCCTGCATGGCTAACTACCGAGACTCACTATCATGTGCATGAATAGATTCCTTGTAGGATCTAGGTTCATCATCAATACTCAATAAAGAAACTACACAATGGAAATATGGTGGGCTATACCTGTCAACTGGGTTTCATTATCTTGTGGATCTCCTCAAGGGTGGAGTAAGAGACTCAACTTGTTCTTCTGCATAATCTTCTGCACCAACTTCTTCTGTAACAACAAAATCTTCCTCATCAGAACTACTCAAATCTTCTTCTTCTTCTTCACCCTCCAATCCATCATTGTGTTCTTCCTGAGGTGCATCTTCCTACTCTAAGTCAAAGTGCACTCTCTTTACCTTTTCATTTTCTTTTGGCTACTTAGGTTCTGAAATAGCTCTATGGTCCTTGAAAATACCATCTCTAGAGAAAACATTTTTTTTGCTTAGAGGATCCCAAAGCTTATAACCTTTAACATTCTCACCATATCCAATGGAGATGTATTTCTACACTTTTAAATCCAACTTAGATCACTTTTCCTTAGGCACATGAACAAATGCCTCACAACCAAAAACACTTAAATGTGAAAAATAAGGTTTCTTACCTATCCACACTTCATAAGGTGTCGAATCAAGAGCCTTAGAAGGAGTTCTATTAATCAAGTAACAAGCGGTACACATAGCCTCTTCCCAAAAGCATTTCTCCAACTGTGAATCACTCAACATACCTCTGGCTCTTTACATGATTGTTCAACTCATCCTTTCTGTAACACCATTCTGCTGTGGTGTATACGAAGTTATCTTTTGTCTGATTATACCTGCAAGCTTACAAAACTTATCAAATTCATTAGAGAAATATTCCTCTCCATTGTCAGATCTTAATATTTTTATCTTTAATCGTGATTGGTTTTCAACTAAGACTTTAAGATCCTTAAACTTAGTGAAAACTTAAGATTTATGTTTCATAAAATAAATCCATGTAAATCTAGATACATCATTAATGAAGGTGACAAAATAATGATATTTTCTGATAGAGTCATTATCCATAGGTCCAAACACATCTGAATGAATAATCTCTAACTTCTCTTTTGCTCTAATACTTCCTAAAGGAAATAATGTTCTGTTTTGTTTTTGAAACACATAATGTTCATAGAAATCAAAGTGCTCATCAGAATAAGAGAAACCATCTAACAAATTTTTATTCTTAATAGTTTTCAAAACATCATTACTTGTGTGGCCCAATCTACGGTGCCACAACATACAAGTGTTTTCAAAAGCCTCAGAAACATAAGAGGAAGTACAAACTGTAGTGGCATCTAACCTAAACAAGGTTCCCAATCTTTTCCTCTTCGCTACCACCACGTTTCCTCTTACCAATTTGCAACCATGCTTATCAAATGTTACATGCACTCCCAAATCATTCAACTTCAAAACTCAAATCAGATTTCTAGCTAATCCAGCAACATGCAAAACACCAGAGAGGGTTTCAATCCTCCCATCATTGAAACACAACAATACCTTGCCTTTGCCAACTATTAGATATGTAGAGTTATCTCCAAGGTACACTTTACCTCCATCATACTCTTCGTATGTAGAAAACCATTCTTTATGCAGGGTGATATGATATGAGCACCCTAAGTCAATCAACCAATGTTCATTAGAAATGACATTGTATGCACAAAGTAAGACATCTTCACCTACATTCGAGGACTTCTCAAAAGTGGTTTTCCACTATTTCTTTAGGTTTATGCACTCTTTTTTCACATGTCCCCTCTTTTGTAGTTCCAACACTTAACTTTGTTCTTCTTTCCAAGAGTCTTAGATCGGCCCTTAAACATCCTCTTTCCTTGGACCTTCCCCTCACATTGAGAGCCTCAATATTAACCTCAAAAGTCTTCTTCGTCATCTCCTGTGCCAACTAAGTTACAACAAGATGATACAGTTTTGGATCTTTAGGGTTAGTAGTAATAGCAAGGATAACATTCTCCCTAGATTCAAGTAAAGAACAACTTGTAAAAGTATACATTTATCTTTCTTTGCAACTGTAGCATCTATGGAATCAAGTTGACTCAATAGTAAATTAAAATTGTTCAAATGCTCTGCAATATAACCACCCTCTTTCATTTAATCAAAAAATAATTTCCACTTTAAATAAAGCTTCTTTACCATGATCTTGGCTTGATCGATCTCACCCCATCTTGTCTAGAGTTTGTGTGGAGTCTCTTCCTTCAAGACATTCAATAGGATGAAATCTACAAGACACAGTCGGATAGTTCCTCATGCCTTCTTATCCAACCTTTCCCATTCATCTAGACTCACATCATCAGGATTCTTCTCTTTTTGAATAGCCAACCACTGGTTTCTTTCTTCCAACAAATCCTCCATTTTTTACCTTCCACAACTGATACCTCGTACCATTGAACTTCTCAATGTCCAATCGAGAGGTTGAATCAGCGGTGGGTGCAACCATAATATCAACTCAAGATTTGCAAAAAAGCAACAACCAAATCTCCCACTGCAGCTAAACAACCTTCACACTACCACCCAAGAGTAAGAACTAGCCAGGATCTGATACCAAATGTTAGAAAATGAAGGCAACAACTACTTAAACAGAAATCTAATTACAATTGTTTATGATCTCAAACAATGTATATTTAATAAAGATTGTTTATGAAAATGAAATCACAACACATGAATAAACACCATAGAAGAATAAACCATATCAACACTAGATATAACATGGAGAAAACCCTTTCGAGTAAAAAATCCACCAAGAAAAGAGGCACAAGTTGTATTATCTTCAAAATCTAAAAAACATAATACACGCGCTTCCTCTATCTCTCCAACCTTCAATCTGACAACACCTATGTACAAAAATCTATTATACTACAAAATTTACATGGAAATTTACTTATAGAAGTGTTTTCCCTCCAATCTAGGCATGTACTTTCTCTCTCCCGAGAATCTCCAACATGCAAACATTAAATGCTTACTTACAAGCTCATGCCACTTGTCGAAAGTCAGTCATGCAAAGTTGGGCACCCAGGGCTAAATATGGTCTCTTACATAATCTTATGATGTGTCATTACCATAATAGATTCCTCTAGAAAGTATCTTTCCAAGATGGGTGCCTAGGGCTAAACATAGCAACTTACACTTATTAAATATCTGTCATATGTCAGCATAGTGTCATAGAATCTTATGACAACTTGTAGATACCGTAGATTCTCTTACATGCACTTACCAAACATTATGACATGTGTCATACATGCAAAAAATAGCAGATTCCTCCAAGGTGGCGCCTACCCTCATTTACTCATGATTTTTACAATTTCCAACCATAAATGTCACTCCATAATTATCTCTGGTAAGTCCAAAATTACCACTACCAGTGAATCTACCTCATTCCCCTATGGGTAATTACAAATAATAAATTGGAATAAATGCAATATTGGGATTGACAAGGTTAATGGCACATTATCCCAACACTAGCCATATGTGATCACATGTATCTTCTATGCTCTATGGCCAAACAACAAAGGCATGAGATTGCACTTTGGCTTGTGCTATTTGGACATTTTTGTATGTATATTGTGTCTGATCCTGTATTGTATACATGGGCTGATGTGTTAAGTAGTTATTGTTTGGTGCTAGGTGTACTAGTGCCCATGTGGGACTATATCTTGAAGGTGCTAGTCATTGTTTGCCTAGTGGCCCAAATAATTCATCTGTGGTGGGACCATAGGTTCTGCGATAGTGCTTTAAAGGCATAAGGAAGTTATTATGTGGTCACTTTTAGTTGGTGACAACAAAATTTTAAGTGCCTAAAAATGCATAGATATATATAGTAAAGTCTAGTGATTATCAGATGGCCCAACATATGACCCTACATGACATAAATAATAAATAAAATTCTCTTTTCCTTATTTTATGCTTGTTTGGTTATTTACTAGGTGTCGTGATTGTTGGAATGGCCTAGTGAATTCACATTCATTAAGGAACAAATTAATAGTAAAAGTGGTGTGTTATATCGTAAATTGTCAACACTAGTGATTTACACTAAGTTTAGCACCCTCCTGAACTAATATAAGAACTCCTATTGAGAGAAAACTAGATCCTGAACCACAGACTAGTTCTAGGTGTCATTATCTGGGTATAGGCCCTAGAAGGACCTCAAACACCTAGATACTAGCATCCTAGACATTTGTAAAAATAAAGTTTGGGTGGCCTTGGATGTCAGCCTTGTTACTCTGGGTGTTTCACCTTGTTGGATTTGCTCGAAAGTTTTTCCTAAAAATGAGTTGATATGTATATATAAAGAAATTTATTCCTCCTATTTGAATTAGAAGATGATTAGATGGAAATATATTAAGGAATTGATATGATCAAAAGTGTTGTGCAAGTAATGAAAGCTCTATTGTGAAGATTATGTAGATTATGTGATGCTCTCCATTGTAGGTTTCTAACATTGTTCATCTCCATCCTTGTGCCAACCTTGAGTCATCCCACTAGGGCTTGTGTTGTGGTAAAGGTACTTTATTTCAACATTGCTTTTATTAATGATTTTGCTTCTGTCCTCCAAGGGCACATGCTATCTCATCATCACATTGGTTTTTATTGAGGTGGAAACACGATTCACAAGGTTTGACTACAGCAAGCCCCTAAAATGGCTCAAATTTTTTCCCCTTTGTGTTTGTGTAGGTTCTAAAAGTTTGGGAATAGGTGTCCAAGATCTAGAAATAGATTGACAAATAAAAGTTCTAAATCTTGAAAACCCATTTTAGAGGGCCAGAAACCCTAGGACACTAGCACTGGTCAACTTTGTCCTCCTTGATTTGCCCTAAATTATGATAGTGACCCTTGACAGCTATACTCTATTCATTCCAACTCTAGTTTTCTAGGTCTTTAGATCTGTAACATATAATTTCTCTGTTTTGGCATATTTTCTTTATAAAACCCTAGATCTAGGTCAGCTTGATTCAATCCTTTAGGAATACAACAAAAGGACAAAACCCCTTTAGCTTGGCTCTCCTATCAAGACTGTAGTTAAGCTCAATTTGTGGCTCAATGCTTATGTAGAAGGAAGTTAGACCTAGTTTTGGATATATTAGACTAGATACCTTCTTCTTTCTTCATCAAAAACATTTTGGTGAACCTGATTAGTTTCAAACTCTTGCAACCTTCTTCATTCAACTATGATCTATTTGCTATTCTAGATCTGCTTAGTTAATGGTTTAATTAGATAGAAAGCACCTATACCCATTTCTTTGATTTCTTGTTGATTTAATTGGATATTCATTGCATATATTTGTGGCATAAGCTTAATCATTTGGAAGCATTTATTCACTAAGAAAACTAAAGCAAAAGTCCTTCTTCTGTAACATCATCCACATATTCTGTCTTATCAACACATTCTTCTATAAGTGCACTTTGAGAGCCATAAATCTCGTGAAGTCTTTTATGAATTTTGTGACTCAGTGTCCTGAATCTAACATCCTTGTGAGGTGAAGTTATAGGATCATGGGTTCTAGTCCTTTAAATAGCTCTGATGTTCCTTTTGATGTTCAAATTTGCACCTAAATGCTGCACCTGCATGCAAACCTGCACCAACATGGGAAACCTCGCAAACATGGGATGTGGCTTGTGAGATGATCTCCAAGGTTTTAGAAGCCAACTCTTCATAGAGTCTTCAATAAATTATTTCATATTTTTAGAGAAAAAGAAAACTCAAAAATGAAATCTAACTAATATGGTGATGTGCCAATTAAAAAACTTTCCAACTTGCATGAAACTTATTGTGCATAGGATTTGAGATCACAAGATAAAATAAACACAGATATAATGATGACAAGTGAGAATCACATAATCATATAGCTGGATGAGTTTTGATAATCTTAGATTTACAAATAGTGGCCACACATCTAAGGTAAGAGGACAAGAAACAAAAATACATGGCACAAAATGACCATTTTCCCTTCATTAATGAACTAGAATGAAGACGTGAAATGCTCTGAAGCATAGTCCATCAGGATTTGTTTAATTCTAAGAAAATATGAAAAAAGGCCTACAAACAATCTTTTTGTTGTTGATGAATCCTCCTCCTCTCTTCTCTATATCTATTTTTTTTCTCCAATGCTATAAATTATCCTTTTTAAAATTGATATGATAAGGGAAAAGAAACCCCCACCAAATCTGCCTCTTTCTACATCATTCAATCATCAACATAGAGACTTTGATAGCATGGTTGGTATGGTATATGCTCACCCTCATCGAGAGTGAGTTGAACCTAAACCTACTATCTCTTTTAGATCTCATGATGCTTTCATTCAAAAAACTGAGGGACCTCTATAAATCATTGCCAAGATTAATGTAAACCCCATAAGGGACTAATCATTGATCCTATATGCATGGTTAATGTAGTTACTGAAGAGTTCCTCTTTATGCATGAATTACATCAAGACAAGTATGACACATCTAAAATCTCAATTAGAACACATGATGGGTCTATTTGTCTAACTCTTGGTGCCTTGACTCTTCCTTTCAAGGTTTGGCCAAGAACATTGGACGTGTCTCTTGTTATCATTCATACATCAAACTTATTTCATGTGAAGTTGGGATACCCATGGCTTACCTCCATGAAAGTGGTCCCTCAATGATTCATAAATATTTAAAGTTTCCATTCCAAGGATAGACACATGTTGTACATCACAGTGAGTTCTGACCCTTGGGTCATCATGGACACTTTTCACTTGATCATTTATGGCCTCAACCACAGGGTTCTATTAAACCTCATAATGACCTATTCTTTCTATCTTATCAAGAAGTTTAAAGAAAATAAAATCGTTGAAGTATCCCTTAATGCACTTGGAGACTCTTGATCTTTTGTGGCCATGATAGTAGTTCCCCATGCCTCGTAGGAGTTGAATGAACCAAAGCTCAAATTGAAGGATCCTTCCCATTCCAGGGCATTTAACACTTATGTTGTGGTTCCACCTCTGCTATCCTATCTAGGATCATGCGACAAATTCCCAGTACAAAGTAGACCTCCCCGCAATTCGAGGATTGTTTTTGTTCCACCTACCTCTTTGGATTCTAGTGAAAAATAATTGGTTGCGCAAAATCTCTTTCCCACAAAATCTCAATTGCTTGAGGATGCTTTAGTACCTCTGCCTATTCCATATGTTGAGAGAGAAGAGCATCCTACTTTGAGAGACCCTTCCCTAGTGGTCTCCCAACATTTGAAAGTTCCTTCGATTCCTCCTCATGCTCCTCAAGAAAAGGAAGAAAAGGAACTAATGTTGGAAGACATCATGGTTCCCCTCATAAATTTTACAAATAAAACAAAGAGATATCAAAATGCAAAAAACATAAGAAGCGATGTCATGCTTTGGCTCACCAACTTGTTGTAGAGGAAGAGAACCTTCCTCCTCACAAGCATTAGCCACTGACAGATTTGAAGGATATATCTATTGATGCTTTGTCTACTCATGAGAATGATAAATTGACACACAACCTATAGTGACCTATGTTAATTCACCTATTATGCCTTATTTTGAAAGTGATTTAGTAGATAATGGTGAAATAGGTATTGCTCTAGTAACTTGCACCACACTTGCTATAGTCCCTCTTGCATCTTGCCCTCTAGCCCTTTATGATGAGAAAGATTGGGAGGAGGATGATTTGTTTTAGGTCGACTTGCAAATGTGGCCTCTATCTCTTTTGTGTTATGATTGCACGTGTTGTTACCTCCGTATTGTGTTGCTTGATGTGTATTTTGTTTGTTAAGTTATCTTTGGATGACCCTTGACACTCTTGTTGGTACAAGGATACAAAGGGACTAAACCTATTGTGACATTCCTTTTTTTGTATCTTCATTCTTTCATATGTTGTAACTTCCAATTTGTTAAACTTTATGTTCATTAGATGATTAGCATCCTCCTTTGTGATCTCTTCATTCTAATGTGATATTTCTTCATCCATCTTTGTAGTTCTACTGACTGGCAGATGATGACAATTCCAAAAATGATTGTCCCTTTCATAAATATAACCATTCATATACTGACACCATTCGAGTAGATCCCTTCTATGTTATATATTGATTTATGTGGCACTTTGTACTTTTCTTACATTGTTGGCAACCCCTTGTTGCGATGCAACTTTTGAGAACATGTGTCTTTTAAGCATGTAGCTTCCAAAAATCTCCCATGCTTGTCTTACGTTGATTATTCATTCTACCTTAAAGCAATCTCTCCTTGATAGGAGTTAGCAATCACTTTAAGGTGGGGGCATACATCATACTATACATCTTGCATTGTTGATGCACCACATGGCTAGTCTTACCATTGGAATACATGTTGATCATCTTTGTAACATCTTACCAGGGTTACCTAGCAAACATCACACTTTTCTTGGCTTGCAATCTCTGATATGATTGATGTGGAGATCGCATAGTGATTCGAGAGTCCTCACTATCTTGTGATGTCTTCACTTGACATGGAACTCACCTAGTAATTCGATGGTCCTTACTAGCTTGTGATGTCTCCTATGGTTTCTTGTCCATGAGTCACCTAGTATAATACAACTTTCTAGCCCGTGTACTTCATGCGACTTTACATTTTTTATCACCTAGTAATTTGGTAGTCCTTGCTAGCCCATGATCCATGAAGAACATCTTCGCATGAACCTTAGCAATAGAACAAGCTAGTGCATGTGTCGTGTTCTCTTTATGATTGTTTTTCTCTTTCCTTACTCATATATATGATGTATTACTTAACTTACATGCTCTTGTATTCTTCATGATTTCTTCGTACCTATACTTGTGTGTCTTCACATGTCTACTTCATGTATGATGTGTATTCTTTATCTTTCATGTGTATCCATTATTGTATGCTCTGTGAATACTCCATGTATGTGTGAATTATGTTGGATATATCTGATGTGTATGTAATCTTTTTTTTCCATTCTTTGTAGACCTTTAGAATCGTAAGCTTGGGGGATTTCATAGTTCTCAACTTGGCATCATTATAATGGCTTCAACATTCTGGCAAGGAAGTTTTTCTTTTCTCCATACTTTAGTGTGCATATGAATGTAAGATCATACCCACTCTAAAGTGGGCTAAATTTTATGTTGTAAATTGTTGACACTGATGATTTACACTAAGCTTAGCACCCTTCTAAACTGATATACAAACTCATGTTGAGTGAAGACTGGATCCTAAAGGACAGACTAGTTTTAGGTGTCATTATCTAGGTGCAAGCCCTAGAAGGACCTCAAACATGTAGAAGCTAGCGCCCAAGCGCTAGTGTCCCAGACATTTACAAAAATAAATATTGAGTGGCCTTGGATGTCAGCCTTGTTACTCCGGGTGTTTCACCTTGTCGTCTTTGCTCAAAAGGTTTTCCCAAAAATGAGTTGATATGCACATATATAAATAATTTTATTCCTCCCATTTGAACAAGAGGATAATTAGATGGAAATATATTAAGGAATTGATATGATCAAAAGTGTTGTGCAAGTAATGAAAGCTCTATTGTAAAGATTATGTAGATTATGTGATGCTCTCCATTGCAAGTTTCTAACATTCATTACAGATTTTAGGGGGAGCTCCTTCCTTCATCTCCATCCTTGTGGCAATCTTGGGTCATCCCACTAGGGTTTATGTTGTGGTAAAGTTACTTTATTACACCATTACTTTATTATTGATTTTTCCTCTATCCTCCAAGGACATGTGCTCTCTCATCATCGCCTTGATTTTTGTGGAGGTTGAAACACCATTTAGGGGGTTTGACTATGAAAAGCCCCTAAAATGGCCCAAACCTTTTCCCCTTTGTGTTTGTACAGATTATGGAAGTTCAGGAATAGGTGTGCAAGATTTGGAAGAAGATTGATGAATAAAAGTCCTAACTCTCAGAAACCCCTTTTAGAGGACTAGAAACCCTAGGACACTAGCGCTCAATCAACTTTGTCCTCCTAGATTTGTCCTAAATTATGACAGTGGCCCTTGAAATCTCTACTCTACTCATTCAAACTCTATTTTTCTGGGTCTTCAGATCTGTAAGGTATAATTTCTCTATTTTGGCATATTTTCATTATAAAACCCTAGATCTAAGTTAGCTTGATTCAATCCTTTAGAAATACAATAAAGGAATAGAACCCCTATATCTTGGCTTTCCTATTAGGACTCTAGCTAGACTTAGTTTGTGTCTTAATGTTTATATAGATGGAAGTTAGACCTAGTTTTGGATATATTATACTAGATACCTTCTTCTTTCTTCATCAAAACTGGGTGAATGCACCCATTTTATTTGTTTACATGTTTTTATACATGGCTCATTATTTCCATCTTTCTTACTTTTTAATTTATTGGTTGTATGTTCCCAACATGGGAAGAAAGTGATTTTTCTATATTTTCTTAGGTCTCCCCTAAATATAGGTTTTTGATAATTTTCTAAGATCCCTTCTTCTCAATTTGGACATCTTCTTTAGATTCCTTTTGTAAAACTTGGGACTCCTTCAAGCTTTCAATGATTCTTAGAACACTAACAAGTTGTAGAGAAGATGATTACATCTACAAGCACATTTAGCCTCCATGCACTCTACTAATCAATGACTACCTCTTGATTCTTATTCTCACAATTTGCAATAGCTTCTAAGCCTCTTTACTACACCTTTTTGATGACTATAACATCTTATATCCCCTTAAATTTAGTTAGGCTTTTGTCTTTTTTCATTCTTCTTCTATAATAAAAGGAGAGAAGCTTAGTTTAGAGAGAAAGTCGAGGCAAAATAGTTGGGTCCCTTAGGATTACATTTGCTACAACACACATCCTACATGCTTTTGATCATTTGTATCTAGGTGTGAGAACTCTTATTTGATTTGTAATTATTATATTAGATGTAGATGTTGTAAATTATGAATTCCTTTGGCTCAAAAGTTGAAGCACTGCATGTCTAATTTAGATTAGGGATAGGTTTAGATTAGCTTTATTTCTTGTAAAAGTATTGCAAAATAGTAAAGTGTTTCTCTTTAGAAACACTAGAAGTATCAAGAATAGATCCAACAATCAACTAAACCAATCAAATAAACAATCATCCAAACCAAAATTAATCATTTTATCAAAATACTAAGATTAAAATTAGTGAGTAATAGTTTACATCTCAAACAAGCATTTGTTGTTTTAATTTGGATATAAAATAGAAAGCTTGTTCATTCAAATATTACTTGCAGGCATGTTCTTTTTCCTTCAAAATTTCATCTTCTTACTCTTAAATTTTAAAATGAGAAGATTATTTCTTTGTTGATTTTAGTATTGATTTTCATAGAGTCTCTATGTGCATACATATACAAACAAAAAATATAGCCAAAAACATAGTTTCTTTTGAATTCAATTTCAACATATTAGTTTAACTAAATGAAATTTATTAGAGTATCATTATACATAAAAATTGGAACAAAACACTGAACATAGAGAAAACACATGTACATTTGAGATTAAATTTCCAAACTTAGTCTTCAACAAGCAATCATTCAAGGATACAAATTAAACATTTAATTAGAGTTCAAACAATTAGACATTCAAATAGAAATATTCCAACAAATTAGTAAGCATCTAAAAGATAAATAATCAAACAAGTAAGCCAAGGCATCAAAGCCAATTAAACTATATTTTTATCATCTTGGTTACATGTTACATTTGATGCCTATGTGTCCAAGATTGAGGGAAGATTGGTTGAGGTCATTTTGAGTGAGTTGTGAGAATTTTTACCAACTCCTATGGTCACTACGGTCAAAGAAAAAAAATAAAATCATAAGCCAATTTGAACAAGAGAACAACCACTTTCTAGTCATTGAATTAGCTCATTTTGAAGTAATTTTCAAGGCAGAAACAATCTATTTAAATAACTTCATTGAAAATGCTAGACAAGACCTCTTCAATTTGTGAATATAAATGAAAAATTAAAACACTCCCACCAAACATCATTCAAATATACTTTCCATCCACCAAGAGCCCCTTCTTTATAAAGAGAGTTGTCCTTTAAATTCTCAACCATTTCACTTACTCTTTCCATGTGAGAAAGGGTAATCATCTTTTTATCTAATTAATATGGACAACACATATGTCTTCTATTCATGAGTCATGCACAATAGTGGTGAGTCACATTTTATGTGTACATAAATAACCAAATAATTATTGTGAAAGTTCACCTAATGTATTTCATCCTTGGTCATCAATCACTATCATTTTACATACACCATGAAATCTACAAAATGGTTGCATGGTTTTGGTGGTGGTGGCAAATGGTTAATTTGTAGACTATAATGAATGTTTGGCCTTTTCGGAGGAATCTAATCAACCTAATGGTAATTATGTGCACAACTCATTTACGTCCAAATTATGGAATCTAATGATTCTATATAATCCTAGGTGGCATAAATTGTAGGGTTCATCAAAGTATTTGTCCTATTGTGTGTGTTCATAGATTTATTCATACTGAGGTTTCATGGGCTACATATATAGGCATAGGTTATAGTGGTAGGAATGAATTATGTGTATATGGGTGTGCAAATAGAAGAGTTCCACATCGAAAGATGATGCCAAGTATGTTGGGCCCATTTATCTATTCAATAGGGATATTTTATATTTCTTTATCTAATATCAATATTGAAAGTGAATGATATGTGTGGTTCCCATTAGAAGAGAAAAATGACAAAATAGTTGAAGTCCTTCACAAACTTCTACCATTTGTCCCTGGATTTAAACATGATAATATAAAAAGAAAATGTGGATGACATCTCACACCATAGAGAAATTTATGTTGGTTTGAGTTCCAACACATGAAATGTTTATTGTTAGAATCTGAAAAGATTATTAACCCAGAAAACTAGTGCAAAGAATAGATATCTAAATTATGAAATCAAATGATGGGAAATCAAAATAACAACATAGAGTTAGACTCCAAGAGAGTAATGCAAATGCTTGAAGCAAAATAGCATTAAGAGGATGCAAAATCAAAAGATACAAAATGCAAGCCAGGTAGCATGCTTATATAGACCAGGGAGAGGGAGGAGGTGGAAACACCGACCAATCAGGAGCAACCATGTATCAGACTAAAGATAGCAAAGTATCTTCCCAAGATAGCTAATGGATGCTCACATGTAGGAAGGTGACACCTCGTAACCACTCACCTAATTAAGCATGCTTTATTAACCTAAGAGAGATTTATAGAAGTGTAGGAAAAACCTAAGAATTTAGGAAAAAATAAATAACCCAACTAGGAAATAAAAACCTACACTAACACCCCCCCATAAGCAAAGCTTAGGTAGATGTAGAAATGGGTCCTGGCAAATCAAGCCTGATGAGGTACCCATGTACATAAAATTCCCCCCCAAAGAGAAGAAGCCCCCCAGAAGAGAGAAAATCCCCCCAAATAGAGAGAGAAGAGAACCCCCAAAGTAGAGAGTGTGAAGAGATTATGAAATCCCCCACAATGAAGTGGCTTCGATGTCAAAGGAGGATGCCCATATATGAATGCTGAAGATGATCCATTTGTGACAAATGGCATTTCTCCGTTTAGGAAGAAACAACTCTAATGGAGAATGCCAAAGTAACTCCCACTCAAAGAAGCAAGGTGAGGAAGGAAGTATCATGATGTATCTTGTCTCAAAACTTTGCTCAAGTGTCCCCATGTGAATATCAGAAAATGTCTCAATGCACAAAGGTAGAAGCAATCCAATCCCATGTGTAGAACTAGGAGATACATGATCCAAAGACAAGGAAGATGGGATAACAATGATGAAATGACTATCATCAAAGAGGAGTTGAATGTCCTCAAGAGTGTCATCTAGATCCTAAATGTGAGACTCTACAAACAAACAAGAGATGTATGGTAGAAATTGGTCCCAATGAAGTGAATCCAGAAGACATATTTGATCCTATTGCAAAGAATCATTGGAAGCCCTCGAAGAAGCAATTCTGAACTCTGAAGTAGCAACAGGTGTAAGGACAAAATAATTGTCATGAAAGAGGAGAGATAACCCCTCAAATGTGTCCTCCAAATCTGAAATGTGAGACTCCACAAACAAAGATGCAATGTTTGATAGATAGGAATCCCAATCAGGAAGACTATAATGATCTTGCTGCAAAGAATCACTGGGAGCTCTCAAAGAAGCATCTCTGGAATCTAATGAAGCAATAGGTGATGTATCTAAAGATGGGGTATCAATGCATGTCACACAAGATGGGGTAAAAGAAGACTTAGTATCATCCACCATAGCTTGGTCATCCAAGGAAACATCACTATCAGATGAAGATCCAAAGTCTTCATACAACTGTTGGATGATGGTCCAAGCAGTGAAAGGGCACTCAGTGTGCTCTATGTGATGTAGAATATCCTTAGAAACAGTAATACATATTAGTCCATAGACCACGTCATTATTGTTAAACCATGCATTCTTTTGTTCATAGTCACTTGGCTCAGGAACGAGTCCAAAGAGATGGGGCAATAGATCCTGCTCAAGGCAATGATTCTTTATCCCTTGTTTCAAAGACAAATAGTTCTCTAAGGTTAACTTAACAACAGAAGGATGGAAATAACTGAAATCCATGATGAACCCCCAAAATGGTTACAATAACCCCATAAAAAATGTGACTCAAAGAGAGCACATAAGACACCCCCTTTTTCACTCAATCAGAGAACCCCCCAAGAAAATATGATTTGGCACTTTGTATTAGTGCATTTACACCTACCACTAGCAAGAAATACTAAGTGGTCTTGATTTCAATGCATTACAAAACCCTCATGAAGAGCATATGCTGAAAATACAACTTTGGCACAATACCCAAAAAATAAACAACACCACTGCGATCTACTCAAAAAATCATGCACTTTAAAAAAAAGAATTGCCTCGATATGAGGTGGTATGTGAAAGTTATGATCCTCCGAAGTTCCCAAAATGAGAATTGTGTAGTGTCACGATTGAGAATCTACAATTTATGAAAAATCTCTGCATCAAAATCAAAAAAACGTTTGCACTAGTGCATAGAGCATGAAAAAATAGCCAAAATCAAAAAGATATTTGTGGGAAACAGAGTCCGTATGAGTAAGAAAGGAGCATTTGAAAACTGCCTTCAAAACTGCAATTGCCAATGGAGAGGGGTCCTCTTGTAGATTTTTGAGTGCATTTCTATAAACTATATAGACTGCATGCAAAAACTAAAACATACCCAGATGGTTTTTCTATGCTGCGAACAAAACCTAGAAGGCATTCTTCTTGCTGATGTACAAAAGATGTAGTTCTAATGTAAACAAAATGCCTTTAGCAACAAAAAATGACCCCAAAAACTAAGAAACGAAATGCAAAGGCATGTTGGAACCTGCAATATTGATTGAAAACACCAAATATGCAACCTGGTTGTCAGATTTGAGCTTGAAACCCTGGCTCTGCAACTATGTCTGATGATCTCTGATTTTGGTGAAGTAAAAGCCAAATATGACTTTCCTGAGCCTCCTGGATGCGTTGGAATAACCAAAAATGCTGATAGTAAAACCATAAATGTTGTAATCACCCAGATTTCATAAAACACATGTGCAAACCCCAGAGATTAAAAATGTTTCCATCAAACTTTTCTGATTCTCTAGATCATTCGAGGATGCAAGAGAAGAGCATACCGGGTTTTTTGAAAAACTACAATAAGCTTAGTTAGTTGCCCCCGAATCTCTCAAATATGGAAACTAAAATCTACTCTTGCACATAGAAAAGCTCTGATACCATGTTAGAATCTGAAAAGTTTATTAACCCAGAAAACTAGTGCAAAGAATAGATATCTAACCTATAAATGCAAATGATGCAAAATCAAAATAGTAACATAGAGTTAGTCTCAAAGAGAGTAATGCAAATGCTAGAAGAAAAATAGCATTAAGAGGATGCAAAAGCAAAAGATACAAAATACAAGCCAGGTAGCATGCTTATATAGACCAGGAAGAGGGAGGAGGTGGAAACATTGACTAATTAGGAGCAACCATGTATCAGACTAAAGATAGCAAAGTATCTTCCCAAGATAGCTAATGGATGATCACATGTAGGAAGGTGACACCTCATAACCACTCACCTAATTAAGCATGTTTTATTAACCTAAGTGAGATTAATAGAAGTGTAGGAAAAACCTAGGAATATAGGGAAAAATAAATAACCCAACTAGGAAATAAAAACCTACACTAACATTTATGAGGTCCACCTATGCATTAAAAATTAAGGAGTGTCATGTGGTCCTTGCTCATGAATTTGTGTTAGATACTACTCAGTTTTTGTGGTAAGGCTCAATTATTTTTGAAAGTTCATATAGTAAGAGCAATATGATGATGTGTATCTTTCCAATTGGAAATGTTGGAACAATAGAATAGGAAACACACAGATGTGCCACCTATATTAAATCCTTAGCCTTCAATCTTAAAGGGATCATCCTACACTATTGATCTAGGGCACAAGTTCTAATCATTTGGCCTAGCATTTACAACCATGAGTTATTTAAAAGAAAAGTGCTACAAGGTTATAGTTTGCACTATCAAATGAATAATGCATTAACAAGTGGGTAGGTAAATGAAATACTTTAATGGTACCATTTGTAATCTAGTTAACAATTAGGAGGCTACTATTAGCCCCTTAATAATGATATGCAAAAATAAAGATCACTTTGTTGGGTCTATAATCTAGATTGCAAGGTTTCCAAGTTGTTATGCCTTAAACCCCTAGAGAACCCTGAATAAGCCCTTTTGAAGCCTAAATGCAAGTCATTTCAAGTAATCATTATGCACTTTTTCCATTTTTAAAGTGACTTGTATGACCATTTCAAATATAACTTAAGTGGTAATGTTATTTAAGAGTTAACAACCAAAAAGAGTGCTCATCATAGTACGAAGTCAACTTCATTGGTAAGAGTTGCACTATTTTCTTCCTACTAAGCCTTTCTTATGCCTTTTTTATCACATATTACCCAATTAAATCCTATTCAAGCCTATAACATAAAATTTATGATACCTTAAGTTTAATATTATATTAATGAAATTGGAACTAGGTTGAAAGATGCTAATTTAGAAAAAAAACTAAAAATATAGTAATTGGATAACTAAATTCAATATTATAAATAGAAAAAAAAAGAACTTGGCACAAGAGGGTAGAGCTCACTATCTAGGGTGTTAGCACGATGTGCAGACATTTGTGCAATATATTAACATTTGTATAGCATGGAAAGTTTTAGAATGCTAGAAAAATGTGTTTTCTCTCCAAATCCCATACCCAACAACACAATAATAAACAAGGACAACATGAGCAATATCTAGGTGATACTAGATGATATAGAAATCAAGAAAACTAATCTAGTTCATGTATTTTGAAAGGAAACATAAATTAAAAGGAGGAAGATTATGAAAAATCTCCATGTGGTTGATTATATTCCAAATACCTATAGCTAGGACAAGAAAAGTGGTTCAGATTGCTTAGGCGCTTGCCTAGAGTGGTCAAGCCCCTATTTTGGTCTTTCGACCTCCACAGGGAGCCAATGATAGATAACCAATGGAAAATATATGTGTTCTTATCTTATGTGCATCTATGAATTAACAATAAAATATAAAGTAAATCTATATGGATTAATCCTTGGTCTATGGGGAAGAATACCCTAGTATGTGTATGTGATTAACAAAAGGGTGGTGGTGGTCATTATATTAAGAGATTTGTAAATATAATTGTAGAAGGAAATGATAAAGAGGAGGTGCAATATTATTCAAACAAGAATAAGAGATTATTAAAAAAATATTACTAGCATAATGTAGAAGAGATAAGTGAGCACATGTAAAATTTGGTAGCATGCAACTTCAACAAGCTTCAACAAATGATGTATGTTCAGCCGAGCATAACCAAGAGAAGAAGAGAATGATCGCATGAGTTTTATTCAAAAGTTTCTTTTTGCATGAGGCTTATGAGGAAGTTGAAGGTATTTTTCTGATAGACATACATTTTAGTAGGCAACAATAGGTAGTTAGGTGGAAAACAACATTTAATTTTTTGGAAACTTACCAGATGATAGTGTATCATGTGGACATTTGTGTCATACTAGTGTCCTAGAAAAATCAATCAAAATTTAGCATGTGGTTTGAGGTTAGGGAGAAGAATTGAAATGTGATGAAGACATTTGATAATTTGGTGAAGGAAAAGGCCAAGGATAGGCTAAAATGGTCCCTAAAACATGCTAAGGGAATGGACACTAAAATAAGTGCAAAACATAGCATTAAATTGCAAGGGTATGCAATTTTTGTCATCACATTTTCCCCCCACTTTAGTGAGTTGATGACACTAAGTGATAAGCTACACTAAAGTATAGAAATGAAATGCTGAAAATAAATATCATCATAAAAGGATTCTCAATGAATAAAGATCTCTTCAAGTAGGGGAATCATGCCTCCAAGCTAAGATCAATCAAAAAAAGTATGTTAGATGAAGAAAACCTACAAGACAATAGTGTTAGAAAGCACAACCTGCAAAACCATTGTGTCAGTGCATCACAAACATATATATGGAAGCATGTACAACATAAATCCAACAATACAAATGTACACATAAACCTGCATCCACATGTTAGAAGTAAAGAAAGAACATGTGCACAAAGGAAGAAGGCACATGGCAAAAAACAAAGAAATTTTTTTGGTCAACGTGAAAGAGAACTACACGTGAAAGTTACCTCAATAATTTGCATCATCCCTAAAATGCACTAGAAATAAAAGACACGACAAATAGAATAAATCTTATATGGTAAGAAGAATGTAACAAGATGATCGATTATTTCAAAGAGAATCAATTGATACATACAAAAACAAAAAAGAAGCAATCAATACGAAAGGGAATACATGACTTAGGCTTTGGCTTACTATGTCACTAGCGGTCATGAGGAGAGAATGATTAGAAAGGAAAGTTGTTAACTAGAATGGCATGAATCAAGGTCAAGCTTAGTCAATCACAAGGATTCACGAGAAGAAAATGCATGATTCAATGACTAGCTTGCTCTATCACTAGGTGGTGCAGTCATGGCCAGAGGGTTAACAGAATGAACTGTCCAGGCCGTGCAACAAGAGTAAACACAATGGAAACAACTCAAATATGAAATGCATAGAATGATTCAAATGATCAATACATCATAGAGTCAAAATACTTATCTGTCGGAAACATGCGGGCTCACAGGCCTGATTCCAGTTACAACAAATATTGCAAGATATGACAATGAAGTGCCTTTCAGAACAAAAGATCTATTCTAATCTATCCAATTTTCTAGCTACTTACTAATACATCCTAGATATCTATACATATATCATTTCCAAACTCAAGAGATTCTCCATGTCAGCCAAGGAAGGTTACAAACTCCAATGAAAGAGATGTAACATGTAGAAACAAATAGGTCAGCCTTAAACAACTAGTACTCCTCCACAAATGATGGAAACTTGATGCGGATCTCAAGAGAGGTTGGCTAGGTCCCAAACTATATTGAATGATGTTTCATTTATCTCCACAAGTCACGGAATTGTTCTAGAAACCTTCTCCTTCAACTGACTATCTGAGTGCTCTGTTATATGAAAATAGGTGATCTTCTAATAGCGATAACTTTCAATAGACAAGTCGAAATGATCTAAATTTTTGATATGATGTAGATGATGATGTCCATATGTTAAGTCCTACTCTGTAAGAGATGATATGACAATGCGGCCAAATGCAGAACAAAATGCTAAAATTGCTACTGACTAAACTAAATTGAACTAAACTAGAAAATGAAAGAAAACAAAAGAATGCAAATATTTTTGGTTGATGCAAGATTGCTCTGTAGCCTAGGATGCTCCTGCATCAGACACCCAGGGTTGTTGAAAAAGTGAGTCCCTCACTTTACTGGGGCTAGAGGAAAACCAAGATGGTCCACCTCAGCTTGAGAAATCCAAGTTGAGTCTTCTTATGATCTACCTTTCCACTTAACTAAATATTCTTTGTATTGCTTTCTGAGCTAGTGTTGCATCCAACTTTGTTGTCCAAAATTTCTTCTATATGTTCTAGTTGTTGTTGTGGTGACTACTTCTTCAAATCTTCTTTAATGTTGTCATTGATACTGATGCAGGTATACAATGTTGAATATAGGTGATATACCCAATGTCTCTGGTAGCTCCACTTCATATGCATTTCTTGAATCAAATTTCCTGAGTATCTTATAGGGTCCAAACTTCTTCGTCTTCAACTTATTATATGTTCCCACTAGAAATATCTCTTTTCTCCGATATACCATTACCTCATCTCCAACTGAAAATTCTTTGTGTCTCCTCTTCTCATCTGCTCGCTCCTTATACTTGTTGCTCATCTCTTCCACATGTTTCTTAGCTTGACCATGTACTATCTCCATGTGTCCTACAAATTCTTCTACCTCTGTACTTCTCTTGTTCTCCATATTGATGTCTCTCAACTCTTCTACTCTTGTAGGGTTTACTCTAGTTACAATCTCAAAAGGTGTCTTTCCGGTACTCCTATTCACTAAAGTATTGTATGCAAACTCTTCTTGTGATAGAATTAGATCCCAACTTCGTGTCTTCTCTCCTACCAAATATCTCAACAAGTTTCCCAAACTCCTACTTACAACTTCTGTTTGTCCATCTTTCTATTGATGAAATGTTGAACTGAACTTCAAGTCTGTCTTCATCTTCTTCCAAAGTGTTCTCCAAAAATATCTAATGAATCTTGTATCTCTATCTAAAACTATGTTCTTAGGTAATCCATGCAATCTCACAATCTCCTTAAAAAATAGGTCAGCAACATGCACTGCATCATTTGTCTTCTTACAAGGTATGAAATGTGCTATCATTGAAAATCTGTCCACCACTACAAATATAGAATCATGTCCTCTCTATGTCTTTGGCAATCCTAATATGAAATCCATGCTTATGTCTTCCCAAGGTCTTTCCGGTATGGTCAAAGATTTGTACAATCTAGTATTCTAACTACTTCCCTTTGCAACTTGAAGTACCATACAACTCTACACACACTTCCTTACATCCTTATATATTTGAGGCCAAAACTAATGTTCACTTACCAAAGCCACTATCTTCTCAATTCCAAAATGTCCTGCTAACCCACCACTCTGTTTCTCCTTTATCAAATTATCTCTCATTGAACTCATAGGTATACACAACTGATATCCTTTGAACAACATATCCTCCTGAATGAAGTAATTCAACCACTTACTTCTATCTATCACAACAAGTTCATTACATGCTTTCCATCGTTCCACAAAATCAAGGTCTTCTTTATACATGTGCTTCAATTCTTCAAAACCCAATGCTTAAATCGTCATCTCTATCAGAAAATTTCTTCTTCTACTCAATGCATATGCAACTTTGTTTGACTTCCCACTCCTATGCTTCAGTACAAATGCATAACTCTGCATGAACTCTACTCATCGCATATGTCTCTGATTCAACTTTCCTTGACTGTTCAAATATTACAAAGCTTGATGATCTGTATACAACACAAATTCCTTAGGCAACAAATAATTTCTCAACTTCTTCAAGGCTTGAATTATGGCATAGAATTCCTAATCATAAATTGAATAACTTCTCCTTGCATCATTGAACTTCTCACTGAAAAATGCTATTGGTCTACCTTCTTGACTTAATATTGCTCCTATTGCATTTCCACTTGCATCACAATCTACTTAAAATACTTTGTTAAAATCAGGTAATGAGCTAACACTAGTTGTTCTATCACTTTCTACTTCAACAATTCAAAAATTTTATTAGCTCCTGATGTCCACTTAAAGTCCTTTCAATCACCTTTGACTGTCTCTGTCATATGTGTGTATACTGAACTGAAATTTCTAATGAACTTCTGGTAGAAACTAGCTAATCCATGAAATGATCTGACTTCTCCAATGCTCTAACTTTCTCAGAGTCCATGTTCAATCCTTCCACAAAAATCACAAATCCCAAATATACCAAAATTCTTCCTTCATGAAACTACATTTCTTGATGTTTATCAACAATTTCTCTTCTCTCAAGCTCTGCAATACTTGTCTTAGGTGCCACAAATGTTCTTCCTTTGTCTTACTGAAAATCAAAATATCATCCAAGTATACAATAACAAACTTACCCAAGAATTTCTTCAAGACTTCATTCATTAATCTCATGAAAGTACTTGGTGCATTATTCAATCCAAAAGGCATTACCAACCACTCATACAATCCCTCATTTGTCTTAAAAGTAGTTTTCCATTCATCTCCTTCTCCAATTCTAATATGATGGTATCCACTCTTCAAGTCTATCTTGGTAAAATATTTTTCTCCACTCAAACAATCCATAATGTCATCCATCCTAGGCAATGGAAATCTATACTTAACTGTGATCTTCTTGATTGCTCTTGAGTCTATACATATTCTCCATTCTCCATCTTTCTTCAGTGCTAGCAATGCAAGTACTGCACAAGGGCTCAAACTTTCTCTAATTGATCCTTTCTTCAACAATTCTTGTATCTGCCTATTCAATCCTACATTTTCTACTGGTGTCATCTGGTGTGCTACTTTGTTAGGAAAACTAGCTCCAGGTATAAGGTCCATATGATGACTGATACTTCTGATTGGTGGCAATCCTTTAGGTACATTATCTGATATGATGTCTTCATACTCTATCAATAATTCAGTTATCTCCTCTGGCTATGATTCTTCATGGTTCCAAGTTTATTAGGAATCAAAGCATAACACATATTCTCATGTCTCAAACCATCCAGAAATTTCATTCCATCTACCAAATAGATGAATAGCATTCCCACATACTTCACTCTTAGGTTCATCCTCTAAAGGTATCAAGGTGATTTTCTTTTCATTAGATACAATAGTGTAGGTATTCTTTCTCCCATCATGTACAACTTTTCTATCAGACTGCCATGGTCTACACAACAATATATGACATACATCCTTTGGCATAATATCACACAATACTTTATCATGATAAGATCCAATACGAAATTTCACCAAACATTGTTCACTCACCAGTACCTTATGTTCATCTTGAATCCATGCTATTTAATAGGGCTTAGGGTATTTCTGTTGGCAAGAGACACTGTTTTGATAATTAAATGTTGTCATTGATGAGAACAAAGGAAAGAGATTCCACCGATATGATATCTGGAATCATAATTGACTAAATATGAACAATATACATCATACAGAGTAAGTAACGATGTTTGGGATGGTATTCCTCCACAATAAAAGATCAGTATATGTGGATTAGGTATTATGTTCATAGCTATTCCGTGATGATCTATTCCAGTCCTCAAGTCTTTACTTCCTCTGGAAGTCACATGACAAAATACTTAAGTCTAGGTGTGTTGGCAAGAGACACATTGGAGCTTCATGATTGTTGTCATTGATGGCAACAAAGTTCATCCCACACATCTGCAGGACATGGTGTACCTATACTGGAAGTTAGATTGAAGAGTGTTGTGGTCTGATAAGCAAGAACAGAGCATGTGGCTAGGTCCGACAGTCAGGTCTGGATCTCTCAGAGGAAGTATCTTTGGAAAGTACAGACTTGGGGAAGTCAAGAGGAGTACGATGACTAATAGATTCTAGGATTTGAGCCTTCGGTGATAAAAGAGTAAAGAGATATAAGAATTCAAGTACTGGGGTCCAGTTTGGTAGAACAGACAGAGGAAGAACTAACAGGCAGAGCATTAGAAGTTATTCCGGATGAGATGTTGATGATGATAAAGATTCTTAAGGTATCATTCATGATTGGCTGACTTGTTAGATGACTTCTATAAGTTTCTTTTTGATCCGCATCACTTGGTAAGAAAGGATTCAGCCGACAGACTAGAGTTTGGGAAATATTGACTATTCTGTATGCCAACTAGAAAGAGGATGAAATCTTTTGTGTGGATATATATACCAGATGGATTTCGATGAGAAGGGGAGTGTTGTAAGAAAAAGTGTGAAGAAAAGAAGAGAAGAGTGAAAGCAGTAAGGAAGGTCCAGTATGTGAAAGGACAGAAGCACAAAAGAAGAGGAAGGATGAAGTGCAGTAGATCAGTTTATTGAGCCTAACTAGAACTAAACTCCAGAATATGTGGATGCTTCTCATCAGTTCAAGTATCTTGTTACTATCTTTATAACTTGTAGACAGTGAGTCTCTTGTAGGTAGTGAGCCCTAATTGGCAAGTGCCATTTTGTACTTCTATTCTTCTAACACAGAATACATTCTTGGGTTAGTCACCCTGTGGTTTTTCCCTTAACAGGGTTTTCCACATCAAAATCATTGTGTTATGTGTATTGACTTTATTTCTACTTTCATGTTTATGGATGCTTGTTTGCTTTGATGCTGCACTTTAAAAGAAGAACAAAAAGTTGAATTAATTAAGATAACTGATTCACCCCCCCTCTCAGTTATCAACAATTGGTATTAGAGCCAAGTTCCTCCCAACAGAGCCTAATAACTTGAGGAAGATCTGGGAATTCAAATGGATGTGTATGGTATGAGGGAGAAACTTAAGTCTACCCTAGATGATCTTGAGCAATCAAATTCTGAAGTCAATGAATTGAAGGAAAGACTCAAATAGGCTGATGATTTCATAAATGAACTAAAAGAGAAACTGAGTCTCTCTATGAAAAAGAGAAAGGAGCTACTTCAGCAATTGGCAAGTCAAGGTGAAGCCAATGATACAAATCAAGATCTGAAGGAGAAAACCAAGTTATGTGAAAAGTTATCAAAAGAAATCATTATGGTAAGACATGAAATGGAATCAGGAGTTATGAAGTATACCCAAGAAATTGAAGAGAAAAGAAAAACTGAAGATGAGCTAAGACAATCTCTCAAGGAAAAATCAGAAGACTGCCACAAGATGGATAGAATAATTAGACATCTTGAATCTGATCTTGAAGATGCTAAAGATAATGAAGAAAAACTTGAGGATCAAATTGTCTCTCTTAAAATGGATCTTCAAACAACAAATGAATACAAAGAGAAATTCAAGATAAGTTCTGCTCAACTTGAAGTTCTTCTTGAAAGCCAAAAGAGGGTAGATGACAAGTGTGGCTTGGGATATGAGAAAGGTGAAAGCTCTGAATCTGGTCAGAAGAATTTTGGATCAGAAAATCTAAGGAACAGGCCTAGAAGAACTTCGGTAAGGCAGCCTAATACTCAAAGATATCCATCCTTCAATGGATACTGCCACAACTGCAATAACTTTGGTCATAAAGCTAATCGGTGCAGAAAGAGAATGAATCAGACTAATGCATCCTTCTCCGGACAATGTTTCAACTGCAAAAGGTATGGTCACAAATCTCATGAATGCAGAAATATGTAAATGAACAATTCATTCAATGGCAGATGCTTTGCATGCAATAGAATGGGTCATTTGGCTAATCAATGCAGATCAAGAGGATATCAATCAAATATGCAAAGAAATGTTGTTTGCCAAATTTGCAATAGATCCACTCATATTGCCAAATTCTGTAGAAGCAAGAATCAGGACAAAAGAGGTACGATACATCATATTCAGAATCAAGACAAAGGAAAAAGGAAAGTGAATGCGGGTGAAGTTCAAAGTGAGATGAAAAAGATTTGGGTGAAGAGAAGCATAGAGAATATAGGGGATGGATCTGCACCAGAATCTGGTGTTGATATTCCTTCCAAAAATTAAAAGTGAGCTCTGGCTTAGGGGGAGACACAAGGAAAAACATTTTTCCCCTAGCCAGTTAATTGGTGTCAGAATTGGCACAAGCAGAGTTGCGGATTAAAGAGCTCTCAAGAGAAATATCTAAATAATCTGTGGTTAAGATATGGAAGATCCGCATGAAGTTTAGAACAAGTTAATTTACCAAGATTGATCTGGTTCATCAAGTCATCCGGTAAGAACAGGTCTTTCACAGTTAGATCCGGCTTAATTCAACAATTATGGAGTTTTTGATCTACAGATAGATCAAATGATTAGGGAAAGGAAGATAGATTATCACTATTCTCAAAGAATAACTCTAAGTGTATCTCAGTGATCCGGAAAAGATCTGTCTCAGAATAAGGAGAACAAGGCAATCGGAATGACTTAGGTTGCGCATTTATTGCAGTGTGAAATTAGGGCTTTCCCAAAAATAAATGAGTTCATTCGTTTGTCATTTGCACATTTGCACTCAAGAAGAAAAGAAAACAAGCTCTACAACAAATTATCTCAAACTCTCAAAGATCAACCTTTGAAGTCGCTTCATCCAGCAAATTAATCCGGCTCATTCAGCGAACCCTAGAAGCATAAAAAGGTATTTTTCCGTTCTTGCATATCTCTCTGCAAATCTTTGAAAGATGGCTACTCCAAATGTGGTGAAGATTTTTGATAGGCCTCACCCTAAATTTAAGAAGCATCCATACAAATCTTTAGAAGTAGATCGCTCAGGTGCATTTTCCAGCATTCTACATGGGGTTTTGCACGTTGAAGATGTTAGGGCATACATCCATGCAAACATTGAAGAGTTTGGAGAATCCAAACTGTCAGACATCTATCACAATCAGTTAATAGATGACTCTTTTGATCTCAAACCTCAGTATAAGGCCATCCGAGACAAGCATTTTGCACAATGCATTCTTTTCCCCTGCTTTCCAAAAGATGAATGGGTCTGGTATGTTTTTGAGCAGAATGCATGACAACTTCATGTGGCTGAACAAACCTTTTAAGATTACTAAGGATGCAATTAGGGCAGTTATCAGATTACACTCAACTGATGGGATGCCTACTCTCAAATCTGTCAAAAACTAAATTGTGAGAGAGGCTACTAGATTAAAATTTGATAAAAGAGCAATGACAATTGAGGATATCACAGATCTGGATATCAAGTTTGCATCAATGATAATTGGATACAAGATATATCACTCCAGTAGGGAGAATTCAGTATTCGCAACTGCTGTATATACTTCTTATGAAATGTTGAGGAAGAATGCAGACTATGATCTTTGTGAGCTCCTCCTGAACCAACTCTTGGAAAATTTGTAGAGGATAAAGAAGGATAAGAAGAATTCTTTCAAATATGGTGGTTTGATACTCTGCCTATTCTTTTACTACATTAATGAGCTACCCGGATCCAATGGATGGGTATGGCAAAATAACAGACTAGTTGCAATTTAGATTAGAGATTACTTGCATGGGCTTGGTGATGCCAAGGCACAAAACACAGCACTATGGGGTTACTTCAAAAACTTCCAAAGCATGATGCAGGCTAGAGAAAGAATTCCCCAATCCCTAGTTGAAAAATATAAAGATATAGTATGCTTTATGGTAGAAACTGATCAATGCCTAATGGAGGTAGTGGAATGAAGAACAGTGTGGAACATGCCAATGGGGTATGAAGTTGATGAGAAAATTGTAGAGCTGCATGTTCAACACATGCTAAGTCAGCCCAAGGATCCTAAGGCAGAAAGGTTTGGGACCTTTGAAGAATTAAGTATAAAAATCCATGTGGATCTTAGACAACTGGAGATGAAGAGAAAAGTGAGAAAAGAGGTAGAAGAATTGGTCAAGAGGCATGGAATCCCAAAAGAGGTACTTGATGCCAACAGAGAGAAAATGGAGAGAGCAGAGAAAGAAAAGCAAGAAACTGGAAAAGAAAGTGCTTTGATGCAAGCCCCCTCCTAGACTAGATCAACCAAAAGCTCTGCACCTACCACTTCCAAGGGTCAAAAGGCTTCAAAACTAGAAACTCAGACATCCAGAAAAGGAGAGAAGAGAACCAAGAAAAAGGCAACAAGGTATTACACAAGCCAAAAGGATGAGGAAGAGATTCAGTTAGATGAGGAGGTAAAGAAGATGAAGAAAAGGAAGAAAGTATCTGGTGAAGACAAGAAGGCAGAGTCAGAAGAGTTTGTTGAAAGGCCCACTCTGTCCTTAGATGATGTAGTTAAAGCAGTTACTATGGATGGAAACCTACAACCAATAATAGAATTCTATGATATATATAATGATGCAGATAAAAAGATTCTAGAGGAAGCCACAATTAAGTATTTAAACTTATACAATAAAGCATTTATTGAAATAATTTCTCTAATTCCTAAAAGTTTAGAAAAGGAATTTGAAATGAGAAAAGAAAATGCCAAGGCTAAGGACTTAGAGATTAGAGAATAGATAGCTATTCAGCTCTATCCTTCAATTAATCTAAAACAAATAGATATGATCTTCAAAGATTGCAAGGATGAGTTCTGGAGTAAGGCTAGAATGAATCAGCTCATGCTTGGAGAAACAGATAAAGTGGCAAGAGAAATAGAAGAAATCCTCATGAATGCCTATAAAAGATTCAATATTCCTATCATAGAGGACTTAGGTGATTAAACATCTGCCATGGATGACAAAGACAAATCTACTGAGACAATGGAAGAAGAGGTAAAAGAGATAGGTGAAGAAAAAGCTAAGGACTTAGATTCCTCTGCTCTGGAAGAGGAGGTCCATGAACAAGCAAACATCTCTCCTCTAGTTTCCCCTACAGAGTCCGGATCTAAAGCAGAAGAAAGAATAAAAGAAAAATACAGTCAAGAAGAACAAGTAAAGGGAAGAGAAGAAGTTCAAACAGAAAAGACCACAAATAACAGTGGTAAGGTTGCAGAAGGGGAGAAAACACTGTCTTCGACAGGAGACACAGCAGAAGCAGTCAAGGATTTCTTAACCAAAGAGATGATGGATTTTGATGAACCGGAATTGCTTCAAGGAACATTCAATTTTGATTCCCTCTCTTCGATGCAAACCATGAAGCTAGCATCCTTCACCCAAGCAAAGGCAAAAGAAAAACTTCTGAAGTCTCACATGGAAGACTGTGAGCTATAGAAGTTGCATCTGGTGTTTTAGAGAAGATTATGCCATCCTTCCAAAAGGATTCTTTAGCCTCCACATCTGGTAATCTAAAGTCTCTTGTAAATTTTGTTCATACGCATTTTGATTCCTTAGAGAAGTCAGCAGAAGAAAAGGTCCGGAAGGAGTTTTTGGACATAAGATTCTCCAAAGTACAGGGTCTAATAACAAATGATAGGAAAGTTATGGATATTGGAATAAAGAGCTTGAAAAATGCTCATAAAGATGGTGGAGATATCTACAAATTTTGTTTATCCTTGCCTAAAGTGACCAAGGATATAGAGAAGAAAGTTAAAGAGCAATAGGATAAATTGACAAGTTTATCTCAAAGTTTTGATCCTCTCTCCACTTCTATAGTAATTCAAGAATGTCAAATTATTGCAGTCATAGATGATATAAAGATGCTTGAGAAGGAGAAGAAAAATAGAACAAACAGGTT
The DNA here is from genome assembly GCA_027924645.1 of Cunninghamia lanceolata. Classification (NCBI taxonomy): domain Eukaryota; kingdom Viridiplantae; phylum Streptophyta; class Pinopsida; order Cupressales; family Cupressaceae; genus Cunninghamia; species Cunninghamia lanceolata. Next base: position 5,386,574 of record BSBN01000738.1, read on the forward strand.
AAGTGAACTCAGAGGGATCATTATCCCTAAGTTAGAGGCCATGCATGAGGCTCTAACTAATGCTCAGACCACAGCCCGGACCAGTGATCCGACAGATCTCAAGAAGGCAGAAGCTTTTGCATTCCTATTGAGTGGTCACATCTCAATTTTGGACAGGATGAAGCAGAGTTGGGCGATAGAAGTTGTACAACTGAAGAATACTTTTGCAGACATACTTAAGTATATGTAAGTACAACTTGTATATATTTTTATAGCTAAGTATATATTATTTTTGGGAAATTTTGATGTACGGACCCTACCCTTTGCCATTGATGTCAAAGGGGGAGTGAAGAACAGTGAAAAATGTGGAATCCAGCTAAGGGGGGAGCTTCGATAAAGTGTACATTAGAAGAGAGCATCAACCAAGAGGGAGTATAGTATAACACTTAGTCATTTTTCACTAAGTGTGGCCATCAATGCCAATGGGGGAGATTGTTGGCAAGAGACACATTGGAGCTTTATGATTGTTGTCATTGATGGCAACAAAGTTCATCCCACACATCTGCAGGACATGTTGTGCCTATACCGGAAGTCAGATTGAAGAGTGTTGTGGTCCGGTAAGCAAGAACAAAGCATGTGGCTAGGTCTGACAGTCAGGTCTGGATCTCTCAGAGGAAGTATCTTTGGAAAGTGTGGACTTAGGGAAGTCAAGAGGAGTACCGTGATTGATAGATTCCAAGATTTGAGCCTCTGGTGATAAAAAAGTAAAGAGATATAAGCATTCAAGTATTGGGGTCCAGTTTGGTAGAACAAACAGAGGAAGAACTGACAGGCAGAGCATCAGAAGTTATTCCGGATGAGATGTTGATGGTGATAAAGATTCTTAAGGTATCATTCATGATTGGCCAACTTGTTAGATGACTTCTATAAGTTTCTTTTTGATCCGCATCACTTGGTAAGCAAGGATTCAGCCGACAGACTAGAGTTTGGGAAATATTGACTATTCCGGATGCCGACTAGAAAGAGGATAAAATGCTTTGTGCGGATATATATACTAGATGGATTTCGATGAGAAGGGGAGTGTTGTAAGAAAAAGTGTGAAGAAAAGCAGAAGAGAAGAGTGAAAGTAGTAAGGAAGGTCCGGTATGTGAAAAGACAATAGCACAAAAGAAGAGGAAGGATGAAGTGTAGCAGATCAGTTTACTGAGCCTAACTGGAACTGAACTCCAACATATGTGAATGCTTCTCATCAGTTCAAGTATCTTGTTACTATATTTATAACTTGTAGATAGCAAGTCTCTTGTAGGCAGTGAGCCTCTTGTGAGCAGTGTGCTCGGGCAGTGAGCCCTAATTGGCAAGTGCCATTTTGTACTTCTATTCTTCTAACAGAGAATACATTCTTGGGTTAGTCACCCTGTGGTTTTTCCCTTAACAGGGTTTGCCACATCAAAATCATTGTGTTATGTGTATTGACTTTGTTTCTACTTTCATGCTTATGGATGCTTGTTTGCTTTGATGCTGCACTTTAAAAGAAGAACAAAAAGTTGAATTAATTAAGATAACTGATTCACCCCCCTCTCAATTATCAATAGGGTGAGCATAGTTAAGTCAGGAATAGTGTACAGTGCTCGAGAAAAGGGTCCACATTACTCCATAGTTCCATACTTTGTCTTGTGGTACTGAAGATATTTTATGAGGTCAAAGATGAGTGTTGGATGTGATTCTTAGAGTCGTATATGATCCGTAGTGAAAGTTGTGAAGTGTCAGTTGAACTGGTTAAGTGTGCTCTTAAGAGATAGGCCGACAGGCATGAAAAATTCATATGTGGAGAAGATATATTGTTTAAGGAATAAATATAAGTGATTGTATGATTTGTACTATAGAAAGATCATTATATGTTTGGCTTGGTCGGCATTGCAGATTGTACACAAGTCCAAGATGACAAGATGTAGTATTTATGTACACAGTTTATGTTTTGCTTGCCAACCTGATTATGAGATAAATCTTGTAGCAAATATATATTTGATGGAATTTGATGACTGGGTGATTGATTGTGGTGTGTGATGTGCAAATTTGTGGGTAAATGAATATGAGTAGAGTGCAGAGAAGAAAAGTTGAATAAGGACAAAAAATAGAGTATATGTAGTCAAGTTGAGAAGTAGGGTAGAATAAATGAAGACCTTTGAATCTGTGTATTGATCCTTAAATGGAACTATGATCCAGGATGTGGTAGATGCATCAATATCAATTCATCTTCTGGAAGTGAGTCAATTCTTCTTCTTTCTTCTTTTCTCTTGGTAGTGAGCCTTTGTGTAGTGAACACTTCTTCATAGGGCAGTGAGCCATAAAGTAGTGAGCCTTCTTGTAATCTAGTATTGAGATATCATAATATATTGTGAGCTAACACTTACCATGGTTTTTCCCTTTTTTGGGTTTTCCATGTAAAAATCTTGGTGTTCATGTGTTATGTCTTTATGGCTATTGTTTTTATGCTTATTTTTCTCTCATGTTATTGAGTTTGCAAATTGGATTAATAAATAAATTAAGAAGTGGCTTTGTGGAATAATGATTCACCCCCCTCTCATTATTCCTTATATTCAACTATTGGTATCAGAGCAAGGTTCCTTGGAAGAAGCCTAACAGCTTGAGGAAGATTTGGGAAACTTCACTCATGGCAACTGGGAGAGATGGAAACTTCTTACATGAAGACAATGTTGAATTGGAAGCAACTCTTGCTAATATTGAAAAGTCTAAAGCAAAAATCAGGGATCTAAAGGATAACATTCAAGAAGCTGATGAGTGCATTTTAAAGATGAGAGAACAAGTGAAGAAATTCAAAGAAAAATACAAAGATCTTAGGGAACAATTGTTATCAGCAAATAAGAACTTGGATGGTTTAAAAGTAGAAGTCATTAAAAGAGGTAAAGCAGAAGAAGATCTAAATCTGATGGTAAACAACAAGATAGAAGAATGTGTCAAATTGGAAGAAGTTGTGAGCTTGAAAATAGACTTGGAAAAAACCAAAAGCTATGAAGAAAAGTTCAAGATAACTTCTGCAAAACTTGATGAGATGATTGCTAGTAAAAAGACTTCAAATGATAAGCAAGGATTAGGATTTGAGAAAGGAGAAAGTTCAGAATCAGGTCAAGGAAACTTTCTGTTGAAGTAAAACAAAGGATACCAGTTCAGGAATCAAAGAAGAAGACCTAGAGGACCTCCGGTCAGACAGCCAAATGCTCAAAGGTACCCATCTTTCAATGGCCATTGTTTTAATTGCAAAAAGTTTGGTCATAAAGCTACTTAGTGTAGGAGTAGAATAAATCATAATGTTCCATCATTCTCTGGGGATAAAAGCAAGAAACTTGGTCCATGTGTAGGGGAAGTCGCACGGGCAAAAAAAATCCTGACAGGAATAGGTACCCATTTTCAAAGAAACGGGCACCCGAAGCTAAACAGGTACCCGAGCCTAAACGGGTACCCGTTATATAATAGATATAATACAAACGGGTACCCGTTCTTAAACATAATGGGTATTCGTTATATAACAGGTACCTGTTCTATGAATTTTGAAATCACCGACCGCCTTTTCCCTTCCCTTTACTTGGGTTTTAGGCTCAGGATAAGCATGGTTAGCCAACCTTGAGCCTTGGACCTGCAAGTTTTTTTCCAAGTACAAAACAAGAGGAAAGACTAAGTTTACCTTTATGGCTGACGACCTTTTTTCTGAATTTTTTTTACAAAATGAAAACCCATTATAGGTGACAATGTCTAGTTTTCAAATATGTAATTTTTTTGTTATTGGACATGTTTTTCTATTTATTATTTAATTTATGAGAAAACTGGTCCAAAAACTTGAAATGACAGGTGTTTGTATTTTTTTAATAACTTTTAATTTTTAAATTTAAAAAAAAAAATTATGTCATCAATCTACACATCATTCTTTACACAATGAAAAAAATAATAATTTTATGATTTTTTTCCCAAATTATGTTGGTCGTACACGAGGGGTTTTCAAAAGTAACAATTAGACCTAATAAAAAATTAATAAAAAAATTATTTGGAAAAAAATTATAAAAAAATATCCTCATCAAACTTCACTGTACTACACATCTTTTCCCAAAAGGATTTTGAAAAAATAATTTTATTTAGGTCAAATTATGTTGGCTGTACACGTGCATGGTATGGCTAAAAAAAAGTGACTTTTAAACAGTGGTTTTTAGAAATGCCTATTGAAAATCAATTTGTATCATCTGGGTATTGAAATAAACTACATATTTGGAAACTAGACTCTGAGTACTACATTTTATATTTAGTGACTTTTTTAAGGATTCCATATCTAAATACTTCAAATTTTAAGGTCAAATGTGACAAATTCTGAAAATCAGGGAAACCACTTCCACTTTTTGGCCAAAAAGTGGACCCAACTTCTTGCACTGACCCCTAGTCAATGTTTCAATTGCAATAAAATTGGTCATAAATCCAATGAATGCAGAAGTTTGGTAAGAAATGGCTTTTACAATTCAAGAAATACTCAATCATTCAATCGAAAATGTTTTTCTTGCAATAGATTTGGACACATGGATAATCAATGCAGATCAAGGATGAATTCATTCAGAGGAAGGAATCAAGGACAGGGAAACATTGTACGCTACAATTGCAACAAGGCTGGACATGTAAGATTTTGCAAAAGCAAGAATGTCAAAAGAAATTACTATGCTGAAGAAAGGAAAACAAAGAAGAGCAATAACAAGGGAAAAGAAAAAGTTGACTTGGTTGAAACTAAGAAAGAAATGGACAAGATCTGGATCAAGAAAGAAGTAATTGAAGTCAAGGATGGATCTACATCAACATCTGGTGCAGATATTTCCTCTAGGAATTAAATTGGGGCTCTAGATTAGGGGGAGCTATGTTGAAAATCTAAAGCCCCCAGCCAGAAAGTTAGTGGTGGAATTTGGCACTAAGGTATGTCGTGAAGAACTCTATGACAAATCCTTTGAAATAAATTCCAGTAAAGAAAGATTTAATGTGGAGAATTGTGGAGCAATTTGGATTGACTGTGAATGAAATAGAAGTGTTTGACAACTTTTTGAAAGAACGCATTTATGACGATTAAGTTAAGATTTCAAGGGGTTTAAAGGCTTGGATTTGTAAAAGATTAATCACTTTGCATTCAATCTCTCAAGTGTTTAGAGCAATCCAAAGAGAAATTCCAAGTGGCTCAGTGATTTCTAAAGCGAATCAAGACAAGATCAAGAAAAACCCTAATTTAGTGAAAAGAGGTGTTTTCCAAATTCATAACCCCACTTTGAATTTATTTAATGGCAACACCTCATGTGATCGATATAACTAAAAGGCTGAGGCCAAAATTCAAGAAACATCCATTCAAATCAACAGTAGCTGATCCAATAGGTGCATTTTCTGATATACCATATCGAGTTATGCATGCAGAAGACGTTAGGGCTTACATCCATGTTGCCCTAGAAGAGCATGGGGATAGTAGATTCTCAGACCTGTATCAGAATCATCTAAGCGGTGATCAATTTGAGCTAAAAGAAGAATACAAAGCTCTAGAGGTGAAGAAATTCATTCAATATAAAGACTTCCCTATGTTTGTGGAAGATGAATGGGTCCAGTACGTCTTGAGTAGAATCCATGATGAATTCATGTCATTGGGGCAGCCCTTCAAGATTACCAAGGATGATATATTGTAACCAAAGACCAATGCATGATGGAGGTTGTTGAGCCTAGAACTGTTTGGGTTATGCCAATGGGCTATGAAGTGGATGAAGCTATTCTAGATAACTAGGCACAACACACGCTAAGCAAGCCCCGGAACCCCAAAGAGGAAAGGTTTGGAACATATGAAGAACTGTCTGCTAAAATTCATGTTGAAGTAAGAAAACCTAAAATCTCTAGGAAACTGTGGAGAGTTGCAAAGGATTTCACCCTGAAACAAGGTTTCACAAAAGAACAAGTGAAGGAAGTGAGGGAAAAAGCACAAGCTGGAAAGGCATCAGAAGAAAAGGAAGAAAATGAACTAGTCAAGGCTCAAGAAGAGCCTAAGAAGAAACTAGAGAGGCCTAAAGCATCAAAAAGAGCAACAAGAGGTTCAACATCTGCATCCTCTAGTCCCACACAATCTGCAAGTATGGAGGGACCTAGGTAAAAAAGGGTGAAAACCAAAGCAAAAAGGATGCATGAAAGTATAAGTATTGATGAAGAAGAAATAGAAATAGATGAAGAAGTAAAAAGGATGAAAACTGAGGGTACCAAAGTATCTAGAAGTAGTAAAGAGATAGCCTCAGGTAAGGACTCAACAAAGAAAAGGGCAAGACAATCACAACTAGATCTAGGGGATGTTCTCAAGGCTGTCATAGTGGATGGAAATTTGAAACCAATAGCCCAATTCTATGATGATTATAAGGATGCAGAAAAAAGGGTTTGGGAAGATGCCATTGTAAAGTATCTGAACATATATAACAAGGCTCTTATTGAAATCATTGGTGATCTTCCTAACAACTTGAACAACATTATGTATGCAAGGAAAGAAACTGCCATGGCCAAGGATACTAAAATCAAAGAGCACACACTTGTTAGATTATGTCTAGAGATCCCTCTAGAAGAAAAGAACATGATCTCCAAAGCTCTTAAAAATGAATTTAGAACAAAAATAAGAATGAACATTCTTATGGGAGGCGACATTGAAAGAGTAGTAAAGGAGATTGAAGAAATCATCTTGAGAGTGCTAAGACAATTTCATCTCCCAACAATCTATGACAGGTAATGTAGCAAATCTTCTGGAAGAGAATTTGGATCAAGGACTAGCTAACAAAGTGGCTAAAAAGAAGGAAGCCCCTATTACAATTATTGAGACTAGTCTATCTCTGAAACAACAACCAGATGACAAGACAAGAATGGATAAAGCTGATGATCCAGAAGAGAAACAAGACAAGGAAACCCCTGCACCGGAACAAAGAGATGGTGGAAATGAAGATATTGATTTAGATGCTCCAGAGCTAAACCAAGAAGTCTCTGATATAGCAAGAAACACTATAGAGTGAATCAAAGACCTTTTGGACAAAGAGAAATAGGTCCTAGATGAACCTAGATTTTTGCAAGGACCAATAAATCTAGACTCAATGTCCCCAGTACAAAAATTTAAACTGGTATCAATTGTGTAGGCAAAGGCACAGGAAGAAATTTTGAGGTCTCGCATACAAGATAGTGAACTGATTGGTGAGGCATCTAGCATTTTGGATAAACTGATGCCATCATATTAGAAAGACACCTCTTTGTCTTCGATACTTATTCAACTCAAAGGACTCATAATTTATGATTAAAAGAGTTGAAGACTATGATAATAAATGATAAAGCTCTACTAGACACTAAAATGAAAGCTATATAGAGTGCCATCAAAGAAGCAAGTGACCTATACAAATTTTGCCTATCTTGGTCAGTAGGCACAAAAGAGATAGAATAAAAGATAAAGGATAAGAAACTGCAGTTGATAAATGTCTCCAAAACATTTGATCCAATAGCTGAATTGGTAAGAAGCAAATAAATATAAGTAATTAGCATTCATAATGTGTTAAGTGATATCGTAAACAAGAGAGATCAGGTGAAAAATAAAATGTCTCAGTTGAGAGGACTAATTAGTCCCAAGTTAGACTCAATATCAATATTGCAACAAAAGCACAGGCAACATTGCAAATAGACACATCCTCTGACGTGCAAAAGATAAAAGAATCAATCTTTTTGATAAATGGTCACATTCAAATTTTGGACAGAGAAAAGATTCGATGGGATGAAGAGATTACACAATTAAAGATTGTGTATAAGGATATTCTTTCACTGGAAACTAATTAAGTTGAAGTATTGTATGTGTACATATGCAGCAGAGTATGAAGGTTTTTGTAGTTTTGGTCCAATTTTGACTTTTCCAGAGAAGAAGAGCAGTGAAAAATGGGAAAACATTTTACGGGGTGAAGAAATAGAAAGTAAAGGGGAGAAGATGCACATTTTTCACTAAGTGTTGCCATCAATGCCAAAGGGGGAGATTGTTGGCAAGAGACACTGTTGTGATAATTGAATTTGTCATTGATGGCAACAAAGGAAAGAGATTCCACCGGTATGATATCCAGAAGCAGAATTGACTAATGATGAATAGTATACATCATACAAGTAAGTAACAATGTTTGGGATGGTATGCCTCTGCAATAAAAGATCAGTATATATGGATCAAGTATTGTGTTCATAGCTATTCAGTGATGATTTGTTCTAGTGCTCAAGTCTTGACTTCCTTTGAAAGTCACATGACAAAATACTTAAGTCCAAGTGAACAAAGTTAAGTTAGGAACAATGCACAGTGCTTGAGAAAAGGGTCCTCATTCCTCTACAGTTGCATACTTTGTCTTGTGGTTCTGAAGATATGTTAAGAGGTCAAAGATGAGTGTTGGATGTGATTCTTAGAGTCATATGTGATCCGTAGTGAAAGTTGTGAAGTGTTAGTTGAACTAGTTAAGTGTGCTCTTAAGAGATAGGCCAACAGGCATAAAAAATGCATATGCGGAGAAGATATATTGTTTAAGGAATAAATTTAAGTGATTGTATGATTTGTTCTGACCTATAGAAAGTTCATTATATGTTTGGCTTGGTTGGCATTGTAGATTGTACATCAATTCAAGCCGACAAGATGTAGTATTTGTGTACACGGTTTATGTGTTGCTTGCTAACTTGATTATGAGATAAATCTTGTAGCAAATATATATTTGATGGAATTCAATGACTGGGTGATGGATTGTGGTGTGTGGTGTGCAAATTCATGGGTAAAGGAATATGAGCAGAGTGCAGAGCAAAAAAGGTGAGCAAGGATCGAAAATAAAGTATATGTAGTCAAGTTGAGAAGTAGGGTAGAATAAATGAAGACCTTTGAATCTTTGTATTGATCCTTAAATGGAACTGTGATCCAGCATGTGGTAGATGCATCAATAGCAATTCATTTTCTAGCAGTGAGCCAATTCTTCTTCTTTCTTGTTTTCTCTTGGTAGTGAGCCTTTGTGTAGTGAGAACTTCTTCATAGGGCAGTGAGCCCTAAGGTAGCGAGGCTTCTTGTAATCTGGTATTGAGCTATCATAATATATTGTGAGCTAACACTCACCATGGTTTTTCCCTTTTTTGGGTTTTCCATGTAAAAATCCTGGTGTTCATGTGTTATGTCTTTATGGCTACTATTTTTATGCTTATTCTACTTTCATGTTATTGAATTTAGAAATTTGATTAATAAACAAATTAAGAAGTGGCTTTGTGGAATACTGATTCACCTCCCTCTCAGTTTTCCTTATATTCCATAGTTTCAATCTTTCCAACTTCAGCTTACTCACCATCTCCTCTGAAACAAAATTATGTGTAATATTATCAATTATAACCTTACAACATTTACCTCATGATTTACATCTGGTCCAGAAAAAACTTTTCTTCTCCAGTGGTTCTTTAGTTGTCTTTTCTTGAAATAGTGCTCTCCTCATGACAAGTGATTCTCCTTTCTCAGGTTTTCCAATTGAATTAGGTGATCCAATGAGTTCCTCCTCTACATAAGTTGCTCTTGCATTGTTCTCTACTTTCTTTTACTTCCCTTGATGACATTCAAATGCTTAGTGTCCTTCTCCTCCACACTTAAAACAAGTTCCTCTGAATGTTCTCTTATCAAACTCTCTTTCATCTCTCTTGTACCCTTCATTCGGTATGAATTATGATGTCCTCTATAGTAGAAAGTTCTCTCATCCCTCTGGTATGAATTTCTATCTCTGTCGTTCTTCTTGAATGTACTATCTTGTTTGTTTTGCTCCACATATGATTTTTCTCCTCTGGAATATGTTCTACCTCTTTAAAATTTACCTCCTCTATATCTCTATCGCTGTTCATGCTTCTTGTTCAACTTTTCTTCAACATTCAGGGCAAACTAGTATGCTTCTTCTATTGTTTCCATCCTTACCAGGCTTAGTTCTTCTTGAATGTTCAATCTTAGTCCATTGATGTATCTTTCCACTTTCTCTTTCCTTGCTTCACTATGTCCTGTCCTTATGATTATCTTATGAAATTCTTTAGTATACTCCTTCACAGATTTCTCCTTTTGTCTTAGGTTCTGTAATCTCTTCAACAGTTTGAAATCATAGTCAGTAGGTATAAACTGATTCTTCAAATTTGTCACCATTCTATCCCATTTTATGATCTTTTCTTTTCCTCTTCTGTTTCTATTCAACTGCACTTCTTTCCACCAAATAGCAGCATGTCCTTTCAACTTAGTCTTCGCGAATCTCACCTTCTTTGGATCTTCAATTTCTTCATATTCAAAGTATCCTTCCAATTCATTTATCCAGTTAATCATCTCCTCTAGATTCAAATTTCCAGTGTAATTCGGTACTTCCACTCTAGGTCACTTTCCAATCTTCAAAATAGCTCTCAACATCTTCACTTGAGCTGATTCTTCTTCTCTTCTAGGGTTTCTTCATTATGATCAGCTGATTGAAATTCTTCATCATCACTTTCAACATTAGGTCAAGGTATCAATCCTCTTCTTCAATCTTCTTCAACAACATCCAATCAAACTTTCATTGTTTTCATCATCTCCATCATTTCTTCCATTATTCCAACCATAGTTCCTACAACATGTATTCTCCTCTATGGCATCTCTTCCTAGGATCAAGTGTAACTGCCTCAAATTTAGTGATTGCGCTACAAGGTGATAACTGCCTAACAATTAGAGACCTATTAACAACATAGGTAGACCACCTTAGGTTTAGTTATATGTTCATAGCAAGATCTTATGGAATGCCTTCACAACTTTGCTCCCAAAGGATTCAAAACTTCACTCTGATACCACTTGGTGTAGTCACATTCAGATGATTCATAGAATGAACTATCCAGGCCGTACAATAGGGAGTAAACACAATGGAAACAACTCAAATATGAAATGCAAAGAATGATTCAAATGTTCAATACATCATAAAGTCAAAATGCTTATCTACTAGAAACATGCGGGCTACAAAACAAGGGGTCACAATCCTGATTCCAGTTACAATAGATATTGCAAGATATGACAATGAAGCACCTTCTAGAACAAAATATCTATTCTAATCTATCAAATTTGCTAGTTTCTTCTTAATACATCCTAGAGATCTATATATATCATTTCCAAACTCAAGAGATCCTCCGCATTAGCCAAGGAAGGTTACAAACTCAAATGAAAGAGATGTAATGTGTAGAAACAAATAGGTCGGCCTTAAACAACTAGTATTCCTCTGCAAATGGTGGAAACTTGATGCAGATCTCAAGGGAGGTTGGCTAGGTCCCAAACTATCTTGAAAGATGTTTCATTTAGCTTCACAAGTCATGGAAGTGCTCCGGAAACCTTCTCCTTCAGCTGATCGTCTGAATGCTCTGTTATGCAAAAATAGGTGATCTTCTAATAGCAATAACTTTCAGCAGACAAGTCCAAATGATCTAAATTTTGGATATGATGTAGATGCTAACGTCTAGATGTTAAGTCCTACTCCACAATCTTGAGCTATGGTGCAGTGCACCTAGAGAAATCTTTAAGTCAAATTTTTATAAATTTGTTTGTAAAAGGCAAAATGAGTTTCAAAATAATATAATAGAGCCTTAAAAATGCATTAACAGTCTATTCTTAGTAAAATAAGTTTTTTAGTAAAACTCAGTAGTTTTAGGCTATTTTGAGCCTTTCCAATGATGGGAATCCTGGAGAAAAGATTAAAAAAAATTGTAAAAGCATTTTAATGTAGAGTATGGTCGGATGAAGGAGTTTTGGTGGAAGTTTAAAGAGAAAGAAATGAAGTTTATGACTATTTTGTTGTTCCATCTCTATTTTTCTAAAAATTGTTGTTCCCTCTCATTTTTCTTGGCCGTACAATACTAATGAAAAGTTCTCATGTTTGGAATGTTGTAGTGTGTGGTCTCATCTTTGTTTTAAGCTAGTTTGGAGGAGATTTGATGGAGATTTGAGCACCTTCCCAACGTTTTCTTTGGGACTGCTCTTTTCATAGTTTATGACTATTTTATTGTTGTTCCTCTTGTTTGTTCTAGGTTGTACCACATAGCCAAGAGCCCAAATGTTAATCATGGATTTGAGGCTTGTCTTACATTTCATTTAAACTTGGTTGGAGCCAATTTCATTGTAAAAGAAACATTTTATGACTATTTTTGTACAAGTGGGTCTGTAGTAGGGTTTTAGAGGGTTTTAGTGCTCTTTCATGAAATCGATGGATTTAGGAGTTTCCACACTTGTCTCATAGGTCGAAATGAGTGTAACAAGTTTGTTTTTCATGTTCATTATGTTGCAAGTATGAGGTGAACCAGTGTTGTCATTGATGTCAACATACTCATATTGCATTGACAAGAAGGATTGGATGAGCTGTGTGCTGAGGATATTGAGAAAATTAGCCTCAGTTAGGAATAGTGAAGAACAGTGATGAGAAGAAGGCAAATGTATTGTATAGGTTGAGAACTAGAGGATGCGGATTAAAGGGTTTGTATTAATGAGTCTTGAGATGTTTCAGTTAATATTTCAGAGATCCGCATGAAGATATGAAGAAGTTGTGGCTGTCTGTGTGGAACCTGTTCTAGCAAGTGTTCAGAGGTGACAGAGGATCATAGAAAGGTCCGGTGAGGTCCAGAATTGTATAATCCTAATCCGTGGATTGGAAAGAGTGTTTGGAATGTCCTTGTGATGTGTCATCTCAAGTTGTGTATGATTTTGAGGTCTGGAAGTACCTTTTGCATTGTGACAGTGGCAACAGACTGTGTTCTTGAAGTTTCGGATGAGGAAGAGAAGAGATTCCAGTAAGTAGAGAAAGTGCAGATGTACCTAGTCATTTAGGTAGGCTTGTGAAGGTTCTTGGATTGTGTTGAGGTTTTGTTGTTGATTCGCATTAGTGGTAGAGCTCAGAATTGAAGATATTCTTCTAGATGAAGTTCTTGTTTAGACTAGCTGACCGGATGAGTTGTTCATCTTGCGATGGCCGACCGGATGTATTAATCATCTTGCGAATGTCCTTATGGTTGATTGCTAACTTAGATGATTGTTCCTAAGTCGATGTCTTGTATAAATAAGTGTTTGAGAATTCATTTTGTAGTGTGGAAAAAGCGGATGAGCGTGGCATAGCAAAGAGAAGTGCAAAAGGTAGAGCAGGGACTTTTGGGCTTAAATGGAACTGATCCGGACATGGTAGAGATGTCATTCTCCAGTTCAAGATTGTGATTCTTATCACTTTGTAGACAGTGTGTCTCCTTGTAGGCAGTGGGCCTCTTTGTGAGCAGTGTGCTCGGGTAGTGAGCCCTAATTGGCAAGTGCCATTCTTTTTCTTATTCTTCTAATAGTGAATAATCCTTGGGTTAATCACCTCGTGGTTTTTCCCTTAACCAGGTTTTCAACGTCAAAATCTTGGTGTTCAATGTGTTGATGTTTATCTGCTCTTGTGTTTATGCATTATGCTTTCATGGATAATTAATTGATATGCTGTTAACTAACAAAGAAGAATCATGTGTTGAAAGTAAAAAGCAAGTTTTTATACAACTGATTCACCCCCCCCTTTCAGTTGTGTTCCCTAGATCCAACAATTGGTATCAGAGCCAAGTTCCTCTGAAAGGAGCTTAACTGCTTGAGGAGATCTAGGATGTCGTCATACAAGAAGGATAGTCTGAAGTTTGATGGAACCAACTTCACTCTCTAGAAAGGTCACATGAAATGTCACTTGGAATGCATGGGAAAAGCATACTTGGCCATGGTCTCAAAACCATATGTACCTCCAAAAGGTGGTCTGACAACTCTGAATGAAATCACAGATGCTGAAAACAATTTGCAGACCAAGGAAGCTCTGCTAAGTGCATTGAATGACTCAGATCTCTCAAATGTTATTGACCTACCAACTGCATATGAGATCCTGACTAAATTGGAACTTTTGTATGAAGGAGATGAGTTTGTCAAGAGTGCAAAGTTGCAAAGTCTGAAAGGGAAATTTGAAAGATTGAAGATGAAAGATGATGAAAACATCACTACCTTTATGGCAAGAGTGAATGAGCTAGTATGTGGAATTAGAAATGTTGGTGGAACTCTGGATGAAAATGAGATTGTTTGCAAAATCCTCAGATCCCTTCCTGTTGCTTACAAAATCAAGGTTGCTGCCATTGATGAATTTAGAGACCACACAATTGTCACAAGAGAACAATTGGTTGGCAAACTAGCTGCATTTGAAATGACCAAGTTTGGAGATGATCCTCCCAAGCCTGAATCTGCTTTCAAAGCTAGTGCCTATGTGAAAGGCAAATAGAGATTTGATCCAGGAGAAAACTCTTTAAGGAAGATGTCATGGTATGATCAAGAAAGAAGAGACATGGAAGAAGAAGAAGCAGAAACAGCTCAACTTGAAGCCCTCATTGCAAAGAGACTGCCAAGAGATCCAATAAGTATGAAGGAAAACTACCCTTTAAGTGCTTCAACTGCAATAAAATTGGTCATTTTGCTTCAAGATGTCTGGAAAGATCTGCAAGGTCTAATACTAACAGACAAAGGTTTCAAAAGAACTGCTATTATGTTCATGAAGAAGATGACAATGAAGGAGTAACAGATGATGAATCAGAACTAGCCGGAAATGAATGGGTGTTTATTGCCATCAAGGAAGAAGATTCAATATCCTCTGAATCTGTCAATCACAAGGTTGTGGAAAGAGCTTTAGATGCTCAAGTGGAAGAAAAGGATGATTGGGTTATTGACATTGGATGTTCTCACCATATGACTGGTGACAAGAATAAGTTCTTGGATTTGGAAAGGTATGAAGGAGGAATGGTAAAGTTTGGTGACAATTCTGCTGGCAGAATCAGAGGTAGGGGAACTATTTCCTTTGATGGAAAGAACAAGACAGGTAATGTACTATATGTTAAAGGATTGAAGCACAATCTTCTCAGTGTTGGTCAGTTAGTGGACAAAGGCTATGATCTCCGGTTCAAGAATGGAAAATGTAGGATCTTTACAAGCTCTGGAACTAAAATTGCATCCGGTACTCAAACAAAAGGTAATATCTTTCATCTGGTTGGTTCAAATAAAAGTTGTTTGTTTATTCAAGTTGATCAGAGTTGGTTATGGCATAGAAGAATGTGTCATGTAAATTTTGATAACATCATCAAGATAAGCAATATTCAGGCTGTAAGAGATCTTCTAAAATTGATGAAACCTACAAATAGTTTGTGCAAAGAATGTTAGCTAGGTAAATAGAGCAGAGTCTCCTTCAAAAGCAAAGATCAGTCCTCTACAGGATTGTTGGAATTAGTACATACTGATCTCTGTGGTCTGACAAGAATCAAGAGTCTGCAAGGTGATAGATATTTCATGTTGCTAATTGATGACCATTCCCGGATGATGTGGGTTACCTTCCTAAAGGAGAAATCAGAAGCCCTTGAGAAGTTCAAAATCTTCAAAGCTATGGTAGAGAATCAAACCGGATTGAAACTGAAGTGTCTAAGGTCTGATAGAGGTGGTGAATTTACATCTGGTGAGTTCATTGACTTTTGTGAGAAGCAGGGTATAAGAAGACAGTTGTCTGCTCCTAGGACTCCACAGCAGAATGGAGTAGTTGAGAGAAAGAACCGGACCATCCAGGAAGCTGCCAGGACAATGATGTTGGAAGCAAATGTTCCTCACATGTTTTGGAAAGAAGCTATCAGCACTGCAGTCTACACTCTCAATCGAGTTCAAATCAGAAACAACACCGGTAAGACCCCCTATGAACTCTGGTTTGGCATCACTCCTACTGTGAAATATTTCAGAGTATTTGGTAGCAACTGTTATATTAAAAGAGATGAAGATCTAGGAAAGTTTGATGCTAGAAGTGATGAAGGAATTTTCTTGGGTTACTCCACTCAAAGCAAAGCATACCGGTGTTACAATAAGAGAATGAGGAAGATGATAGAAAGCACTAATGTGAAAGTTGATGAAGGAATTGAGAAGCCCTCAAGATTTTATGAGTTTGATGAAGATGACCAAGATAGTGTTCAGGTTCAAGGAACTCAATCCTCTCCGGTAAGTCAAAATCAGCCTAATCTGGTAAATCAGGAAGAAGAGATAGGTCTAAATGAGCTTGATCAAGAAGCAGCAGTGCAGGATACTCCCAAAATTCCAAGGTATGTAAGACAGAACCACTCTGAAGATCAGATCATAGGTGACAGAAACAAAGGTGTGCAAACTAGAAGGAATGTTGCTCAAAATCAGGATGAATGTTGTCTGATTTCAAAGATTGAACCTAAAACAATAAATGAAGCCTGCAATGATGAAAACTGGACCAAAGCAATGGAAGATGAATTGATGCAAATTGAGAAAAATCATACTTGGGATCTTGTTCCCAGACCTAGAGATAGGAATGTGATTGGAACCAAATGGATCTTCTGGAACAAAATGAATGAAGTTGGTGAAGTAATCAGAAACAAAGCTAGATTGGTCTGCAAAGGCTATTCTCAAATAGAAGGAATTGATTTTGAAGAGACCTTTGCTCCGGTGGCAAGAATTGAAGCAGTCAGATTATTTCTTGCATTTGCTTCCTTTAAAGACTTCAAGGTATATCAGATGGATGTCAAGTCTGCCTTCCTAAATGGTGATCTGGAAGAAGAAGTTTACATTGAACAACCGGATGGATTTCAATTGTCTGATAATGATGATATGGTCTGCAAGTTAAAGAAAGCATTGTATGGATTAAAGCAAGCCCCAAGAGCATGGTATGAAAGGTTGGATAAGCATATTGTGTATATTGGATTCAATAAAGGTACTGCTGACAGTAACTTATATTTCAAAATTGATCATGAAAACATTTTGACTGTTGAAGTATTTGTGGATGATATCATTTTTGGAGGAAGAGATAGTATGTGCAAAACTTTTGCAAATTAGATGAAAAGTGAGTTTGAAATGTCTATGCTTGGTGAAATGAATTTCTTCTTGGGTCTGCAAATTACTCCAACAAAGAAAGGGATCTTCATTTCTCAGACCAAATATGTGAAAGAATTGTTGAGAAAATTTGGTATGGAAGATTCAAAGCCAATGAACACTCCCATGGCAACCAGATGTAAGTTGAGCAAGGATGATGACTCCCCAAAGGTAGATCAGACAAAGTATAGATCAATGATTGGTGGATTGTTGTATCTCACTCAGACTAGACCAGATATAATGCAGGCTGTTGGTCTTGTAGCAAGATTCTAGGCTGATCCTAAAGAATCTCATGTTATAGCAATCAAAAGAATTTTTAGGTACTTAAAAGGGATAACTGAGTATGGTCTATGGTACCCTAGAGATCCAGATTTCTCTCTTCATGCTTACACAGATGTAGATTGGGCAGGAGATGTGGATGACCGGAAGAGCACCAGTGGTGGAGCATTATTTTTGGGAAAGAGATTAGTTTCTTGGCTAAGCAAGAAATAAGATGCAATATCTCTGTCTACAACTGAAGCAGAATACATTGCAGCAGCAGGTAGTTGCACTCAAATCTTATGGATGAAGCAGATGCTAAGAGACATTAAAGTTGAATATGAGGAGCCTATCACAATTTTCTGTGATAATTCAAGTGCAATTAATATTTCTAAGAATTCGGTATTGCATTCTAAGACTAAGCACATATCTATCAAGTTTCACTTTTTGAGAGAACAAGTGAACAAGGAAGAAGTTAGATTGGAGTATGTTCCCTCCAAGGATCAGATTGCAGATATCTTTACTAAACCTCTTCCCAAGGACTCTTTTGAATATCTCTGGGAGAAGTTAGGGGTCATGGCCCCTCTGGTAATGAACTAGGATGCACTGATGTGCATCAGTCCGGTGGATATCACAATCATATCTTGTGATCCAGATTGATGATGGGGAGCTGCTACTAAGGGGGAGCAGCTGGTATGATTATGATGTGTTAGAATTGCAAGTATGAGCCCTTTTCCATTGATGTCAAAGGGGGAGAGAAGACATGTGAAAAACAAGTGGCTGATGATCAAAGGGGGAGCAGTAAATGAGAAGAAGACATGTTGCTGATAGGGGGAGCTGTGATAGAAAGGAGAAGTTCTTGTCTTGATGGTTTTTCACATCATATGTTGCCATCAATGACAAAGGGGGAGATTGTTGCAAGTATGAGGTGAACCAGTGTTGTCATTGATGTCAACATACTCATATTGCATTGACAAGAAGGATTCGATGAGCTGTGTGCTGAGGATATTGAGAAAATTAGCCTCAGTCAGGAATAGTGAAGAACAGTGATGAGAAGAAGGCAAATGTATTGTATAGGTTGAGAACCGGAGGATGCGGATTAAAGAATTTGCAGATATGAGTCTTGAGATGTTTTAGTTAATATTTTAGAGGTCCGCATGAAGATATGAAGAAGTTGTGGTTGTTTGTGTGGAACCTGTTCCGGCAAGTGTTCAGAGGTGACAGAGGATCACAGAAAGGCTTGGTGAGGTCCAGAATTGTATAATCCTAATCTGCATATTGGAAGGAGTGTTTGGGATGTCCTTGTGATGTGTCATCTTAAGTTGTGTATGATTTTGAGGTCTGGAAGTACCTTTTGCATTGTGACAATGGCGACAGACTGTGTTCTTGAAGTTTCGGATGAGGAAGAGAAGATATTCCAGTAAGTAGAGAAAGTGTGGATGTACCTAGTCATTCAGGCAGGCTTGTGAAGGTTCTTGGATCATGTTGAGGTTTTGTTGTTGATCCACATTAGTGGTAGAGCCCAGAATTGAAGATATTCTTCCGGATGAAGTTCTTGTTCAGACTAGCTGACCGGATGAGTTGTTCATCTTGCGGTGGCCGACCGGATGTATTAATCATCTTACGAATGTCCTTATGGTTGATTGCTGACTTAGATGATTGTTCCTAAGTTGATGTCTTGTATAAATAAGTGTTTGAGAATTCATTTTGTAGTGTGGAAAAAGTAGATGAGCGTGGCATAGCAAAGAGAAGTGCGGAAGGTAGAGCAGGGACTTTTGGGCTTAAATGGAACTGATCCGGACATGGTAGAGATGTCATTCTCCAATTCAAGATTGTGATTCTTATCACTTTGTAGATAGTGTGTCTCCTTGTAGGCAGTGGGCCTCTTTGTGAGCAGTGTGCTCGGGTAGTGAGCCCTAATTGGCAAGTGCCATTCTTTTTCTTATTCTTCTAACAGAGAATAATCCTTGGGTCAATCACCCTGTGGTTTTTCCCTTAACCGGGTTTTCCACGTCAAAATCTTGGTGTTCAATGTGTTGATGTTTATCTGCTCTTGTGTTTATGCATTATGCTTTCATGGATGATTAATTGATATGTTGTTAACTAACAAAGAAGAATCATGTGTTGAAAGTAAAAAGCAAGTTTTTATACAACTGATTCACCCCTCCTCTCAGTTGTGTGCCCTAGATCCAACACATTAAGTGGGTTTTGTGCAGAAATGGTGGACTTGGTGTGGAAGGATAGATTTGTGTTTCTTGAAGTCTAATAACACTATGTTTTGACAGTCCTAACATAGGTGGAGTTGTTTTTTTTAAGGAAAGGTAGTTTGTATGGTGGCTAAAACCTTGAAACAAGTTAAGTTTATCAGTATTAAACACCTCCTACACTTGGGAAAAATAATTTGTGGAGTGGGTTATCATTTTCATGTATTTGTGGTGTTGTGGGAGGCCTAATTAGCCCTTGGGACAACAGGGTACAGTCAAGTTTTGGGTATAGTGTTCCAAAGCAACCTATGTTGCATGTTTAATATGTTTAAGAACAAGGTAATCGGTAGTCAAAATTCCTATGAATGTTTGGAGAAGAGGTCTAAAACTAAAGTTATTGCATGACAGTCCTAAAAAGAGGGCTACAAGGAAGTGAGTGGGTTTGTGAAGGAAGTGGTACAAGGAGGTACCCTCAGTGCATTTTGTGAGTTTTGTGAGCCTGGGACAGTCAAACCTAGTGTTGGATCTTTTTCTCCAAATCAACAGAAGGTTTGCAAGTTTCTATGCACAGGCAGATTCAGCCAACAATTACAGGAGATTGCATGAGCTGCCTCCCGTTCGCTTTTGGTTTTGCCGCACCAAGGGGGGTATCCCTATTTGCTAAAGATTTTGATTTGACTCCCCTAATAGAAAGATTTAGCTTTACACCAATAGGCAGAATACTCTCATGTTTGGACCAAGATTTGTGTGATAAGTCACTAGGTTGGCAGTATTCTTGGACATATCTAACTAGTTAAGGATGAGAGTATGCAGGGGTCCTATTCCTACTCCTAGAACTAATAGGTTGAAATTATGAAAGGATTTGGATTGATGTTTTGGATGCAAGACATGGGGTTTTGGATCATAACTACTACACAAGGGTAGACTGGTGCCTATCTCAGGGCAAGGAGACAACTAGATGTATGCAAATGAATGATTTACACTGGCATTCAAGTTTCAAGGGGCCTGATTGGTATTTACCTCACAAACACCACCCAATAATAGGTATTTAGCCATTTCTACTTACAAATATTCCTATTGCCATACAATCTTCTTCATACTTAACCTAAAATAGTTTAATCCACTCCTTGAATGGAAGTTAGAGATCAAGCATGTGATATAGAAATCTATATCTTAGAATCTTAGTAACCCTTAGCAACCAGATTCAAAAGAAGGGATGCATACAACAAATGCAGACAAATAGCTAAACACATGCAAAGAAGCATTTTTCATATAAAATGACATGAAACTGAACATATGCAACGTGCATTCAAGATGCAACTCATAAACTCCAAAAGAGACAGAACAACCAAGAAAATGCTCTATTTTTCATTATTTCCTCCAAAAATTGCCCAAGTCTTCAACCACCCAAAAAATGAGGAACATAGTTCTGATATGCTTGGAATGTGTACTCAGCAATTAATTACATGGTCAACTCAAAATGCTGCCAGATACATTGCACCATCAGAATGGCGCCTAAATCATTCAATGTCCAGGCAGAAGAAGGAGTGGTTGAAATCAGGAAGTGTGCTGCCGCTTGGAGATTTTCTTCACAAATTTCGTAGTTGGCCGGTTAATCAGACCCATACCTCTACAACTTTTACCATTAATGGCCAACCTACCCATGGCCTCTGAAAACACAGCAACTGCATGCTTTGCAGTTCTTTTCCCGCTTGAAATGCGACCACGGACACATAGGAAAACTTTTGCTGAAACTTTGAAACAGGGTCGTCAATCTCCTCCCTATCGCCAAGATCAATGGCATCAAATCGTGTTGAAAAGTCATCAACCAATGAGATTGCGCCACGTAGGTGCCCTTTTTCCATCACTGACTTTTCCCTCTTCCATTTTACCCTTTTCGCCACTTTGCCTTTTTTGCCTTGCATATGCAATTGTATGTGCAGTTGTATATACATACAACTGACTTGGACATCTGGCAGCACTTGATTAGATCACCATCGCAGAAAAATTGCATCTATGAGTTATCAACGATCCATTGTATCTCCTTTTGCATCTGAAGTTGCATGTGCAATTGTATATACATACAATCACCTGCATACAAAGCGAAACCCAAAACTTTATGAAATAATCTAAAATTTGCATTAGGGTCTAGCTTGTATCTAACTCCTTGTTGCACATACAATGTGTAATATACAACCCACGGACCCTCAATCATTATGAAGCACTTCGCAATTGCTATCGGGTTTGGGCTTTGCATCCTACTTCCTTTGTATATCGGCGTATACAAGCACTTCACCATACAAACTACAGACTCAACGTTGAATTTGTCCAATTTGATTTGCTAGTTAGGTCTGCCTTGTATATCGCTTTGTATATAACCATTGTATATGCCGACATATAATGCAAACATACATACATGGAAAACATACAATCACCTCTACCTACATCAACCAGAATGCATATTCATTTCAGGTCCAACTTGTATATTAGGAATGTATATCGCATTGTATATGTGATTGGTGGGCCCCACTGTTTGTATCTCCTCCTTTGCATCTTGTCTTTGTATGCGCCCTTCGCATGTTTCCTCTTTGTATATATGATATACATTCACCTTTGCGTATCGGCCTTGCATAATTGCGTTGTATGTCGTATAAACAATGCGACTTGTATATGAGATACAATCACCTTTGTATACAAAGTGGACCCCACCAATTGTATCTCCCCCTTTGTATGTTTGCATGCATCAGTTGTCGAGGAGATCCTTAGCTTGACCACCGATAAGGCCTGTCTAGCCGATGATCCTTTGTATATCTTCCTTTGAACATTTCCTTTGTATATCAAATATACTATGTAACCCAATGCATATTTCCCTTATATCCCACCTATGTATGTCTACCTTGCATGCTTCATCTTTGTATCTTGCCCTTGTATCTGCCCCTTTACATATGCAAACATACAAAGGCGATACATTCAAAAATGCACACAAATACTAAGCATGAAACTAAGAAATCCCTATGATGGAAAATACTTGAAGCTAAAAGATTTCTGGGTTTTTTTGGGTTTTTGGCAGAGATTCTTCAAGAAATATTTTGGGAAATTTTGTAGGACACAGCATGAGTATTTGAAGAATTTAAGCTTTCTGTCCTTCTATTTAGGCTTTCTCTGAGACTTCTTTGATAGGAGGGAAACATGAATACTTTGGGGCAGGCAAAATACGACAACAGATACATGCATACAACTAGATACCGAGGGACTTAGAAATTGAGGGTTTAAATAAAAAGACCAATAGATTTTCAAGCTCAAAACCCTAAACCTAGGTGGGCACCACCATTGGCTCTGTCTGGGGACGCATGCCTCTTGCAGGCATGGCGAGAACTTCAGAACTCTGGGATGCAAACCATGTGCTATATCCATTGGGCAACAGAGTCAAACACTGCACCAACCTACATCACAAATCACACTTTCAAAATTTACTTGGCAACTCAGGGCCACCAAAAAGGAAAAACCAGAATTTTCCTTTGTCAAATACCCTGTTTTCATCTGATTTCTTCAAATGAAGCCTCAAAACATTCAACTACCTGCAACACCCTACTTTGCAATTGGTTGTGCTACTGCCCATTTCTCTTTCTTTAACAAATCTACAACAAGCTTCATCAGCATACATTATCATTAGCTGTAGAATGTCATCATCATATGAGTCACCAATGTTGCTTGGAAAAATAACAAACTCATATGAAACAAATGAACCCACATTAGAATTTTGCCCTTCTTCAAAAAATAAGAGCTCCCTGTATTAAACACACAACATTCAAGAACAAGAAAAATCTCATAATCAAATTCATCTTTATAAACATTCAGATATTCATCATCATTGTGCTCAGCAATTTTATCATTAATGTCCACCTGGAATGTCTCAATAGAAGGCATAAATAACTCAGGGTACAACCCTACTCTAAAAGCTTCATAGTCACCCTTGCAACCAACACTATCCCCAACTGTATGAGCACACACATCTGCAACTTGTCCATTCACATCTGAATAGTGACCTTGTTTTTCCTCTTCACCAATGCACTAATAATCAACAACAAAAGTTTCAACCTCTGCATTGCAAAGGTAGTCAGAACTTTCAAGGAAACACTCATATTCATCATCCATATATATTTCATCATCTGAAAGGCTCACATATGCATCTGAATGCTGACAATCACTAACATATTCACTGTTATCCCTTGAATCTGCATCTTCTATATTCAGAGTGAAGCTCTGCATATCCACCTTGTATAAATAATCAGTTATAACTGGGATATGCCTATTGCTGCAGGACACAACCTCATGTACATCTTTCGTTTGATCATTTGAAGGGCATTGTGCATCTGCAGGCTTCTCTTCTAGAGACTGATAACAATCTTTGTCTTCACCATTACAAGATGTGCCCACATTTTCCACAACATCTTCTTCATGTTTATGCATCACATCATGACTAGACATACTGTTCTAAAATATATTTCCCTCTACAAAATCATCTCTCAATGAACACACTGGGAAGACTGAAATATAGTCACTGTGATAACTATTTTAAAAACTTGCAGCCATGAAACCTACTGGCATTCCATATTTCTGATTATTTTCAATATCCATAGCAAATTTGTAGGCCTGGTGAAGTGTAGCTGGTTCTTTATCTATCAATAAATAACTTATTTCTTCATCAAATGCAACCAAATAAATTGTCAAGCACAATGCATCATTAGGTCTCATATATTCAGGGATCTACTTGAGCAACTTAATAAATCTAAGATTAAAGGCTGGAACCAGTTCCTCATCTTCCTTTTGGATATTCATGAAATGTATGATCAATGAGGCCAAATCAAATCTTTCACCAAACTGCTCTAGGAATGCAATTTCTAAATCTACCCATGAAGAAACTGAACACACAGGTAGGTTTGAAAACTAGACCCTAGCATTATCCTCTAATGACTGAATAAAGAGTCTCATTACTACATCTTCAGCCTCTACCTCATAATATTCTATCAAATTACAAAAATTTTGCAGATGTTTATTTGCAGACTCAGAATTTGATCCACTATATTTCAGCAAACATTTTCTAATCTTATTGGGAATAACATTTGGGTAACCATTTATTCCTTTGAAATTCAGGGCTTTATATTTTTCAATAAAAAAGTCCTTCTTTGAGAGCACAACTAGGACTGTTGCTCTATTTGAATCATTATTAGTGAAAAGATGGAATACCTGGAAATATGTTGCAGCTTTGAATAGGTTCAATCAACAGAGTCGCCACCTCTCACAGAGGGGACACAAAATCAACAAGGCACTTTTGTTTTCTGGATTCATCATGCCAGCAGAGCACCACATGGTCATTCTTTGGTCTTGCTGCAACAACTTCACTAGAAACTAGATTTTCCAGCCTTTAAAATATTTGACTCTATCCTCAGTAGAGTCGCCACTTTGTTGGTGACTCAGATGGGCAAAAATAACACTTTTACCTCAACTCCCCAGTAGAGTCTCCACTTTGTTGGTGACTCGGATGGGTAAAAAGATAACACTTTCAAATCAAATTCCCAGCTGAGCCACCACTGTTGGTGACTCGGATGGGTAAAAAAAAGACTTTTAATTTAACTCCCCAGCAGAGTCACCACTTTGTTGGTGACTCAGATGGGTAAAAAGATAACATTTTCAAATCAACTCCCCAGCAGAGTCGCCACTTTATTGGTGACTCAGATGGGCAAAAAGATAACACCTTCAAATTAGGTCCCCAGTAGAGTCGCCACTTTGTTAGCTCTTTCTCTCCGAATTGGCAGAGGGTTTGCCAGTTCCTATGCACAGGCAAATTTGGCCAACAAATACAGGAGGTTACGTGAGCTACCTCCCCTTCACTTCTGGTTCTGTCGCACCAAGGGGGGTATCCCTATTTACTAATGATTTTGCTTTGACTCACCCAATAGAAAGATTTAGCTTTACAACAACAGGTAGAATACTCTCATGTTTGGACCAAGATTTGTGTGATAAGTCACTAGGTTGGCAGTATTCTTGGACATATCTAACTGGTTAAGGATGAGAGTATGCAGGGGTCCTATTCCTACTCCTACAACTAACAGGTTGGAATTATGAAAGGATTTGGATTGATGTTTTGGATGCAAGATAGGGGTTTTGGATCATAACTACTATACAAGGGCAGACCGGTGCCTATCTCAAGGCAAGGAGTCAACTAGACATATACAAATGAATGATTTGCACTGGCATTCAAGTTTCAAGGGGCCTGATTGGTCTTTACCTTACAAACACCACCCAAGAATGGGTATTTAACTATTTCTACTTACAAATATCCCTGTTGCCATACAATCTTCTTCATACTTAACCTAAAATAGTTTAATGCACTCCTTGAATGGAAGTTAGAGATCAAGCATGTGATACATAAATCTATATCCTAGAATCTTAGTAACCCTTAGCAACTAGATTCAAAAGAAGGGATGCATACAACAAATGGAGACAAACAGCTAAACACATGCAAAGAAGCATTTTTCATATAAAATGACATGAAACTGAACAGATGTAATGTGCATTCAAGATGCAACTCATAAACTCCAAAAGAGATAGAATAGCCAAGAAAATGCTCTGTTTTTCATTATTTCCTCCAAAAATTGCCCAAGTCTTCAACCACCCAAAAAATGAGGAACACAGTTCTAATATACCCAGAATGTGTACTCAGCAATTAATTACATGGTCAACTCAAAATGCTGCCAGATACATTGCACCATCAGAATGGTACCTAAATCATTCAATGTCTAGGCAGAAGAAGAAGAAGGGAGTGGTTGAAATCGAGAAGTGTGCTGCCGCTTGGAGATTTTCTTCACAAATTTGGTAGTTGGCCAGTTAATCAGACCCATACCTCTGTAACTTTTGCCATTAATGGCCAACCTACTCACGGCCTCTAGAAACGCAGCAGCTACGTGCTTTGCAATTCTTTTCCCACCTGAAATGCAACCGCGGACACACAGGAAACCTTTTGCTGAAACTTTGAAACAGGGCCGTCGATCTCCTCCCTATCGCTAAGATCAATGGCATCAAATTGTGTTGAAAATTCATCGACCAATGAGATTGCGCCATGTAGGCACCCTTTTTCCATCACTAACTTTTCCCTCTTCCATTTTTCCTTTTTCGCCACATTGCCTTTTCTTCCTTGCATATGCAGTTGTATGTGCAGTTGTATATACATACAATTGACTTGGACATGTGGCAGTACCTGATTGGATCACCATCACAGAAAAATTGCATCTCTGAGTTATTGGCGATCCATTGTATCTCCTCTTGCATATGAAGTTGTACGTGTAATTGTATATATATACAATCACCTGCATACAAAGCAGACCCCAAAACTTTATGAAACAATCTAAAATTTGCATTAGGGTCCGTCTTGTATCTAACTCCTTGTACATCGCTTTGTATATTGCAAATACAATGTGCAATATACAACTTGTGGACCCTAAATCATTATGAAGCACTTTGCAATCGCTATCGGGTCCAAGATTTGCATCCTACTTCCTTTGTATATCAGCATATACAAGCACTCCACCATACAAACTATGGACTCAACGCTGAATTTGCCCAATTTGATTTTCTAGTCAGGTCCACTTGTATATCTCTTTGTATATAACCATTGTATATGCCAACATACAATGCAAACATACATACATGGAAAACATACAATCACCTCTACCTGCATCAACCAGAATGCATATTCATTTCAAGTCTGACTTGTATATTAGGAATGTATATCGCATTGTATATGTGATTGGTGGGCCCCATTGTTTGTATCTCCTCCTTTGCATCTAGTCTTTATATGCACCCTTCACATGTTTCCTCTTTGTATATCTGATATACATTGACCTTTGCGTATCGGCCTTGCATAATTGCCTTGTATGTCGCATATACAATGCAACTTGTGTATGAGATACAATCGCCTTTGTATACAAAGCGGACCCCACCAATTGTATCTCCCCCTTTGTATGTTTGCATGCATTGGCTGTTGGAGAGATCGTTAGCTTGACCACCAATAAGGCCTGTCTGGCTGATGATCCTTTGTATATCAAATATACAATGCGAACATATAATGTAACCCGATGCACATTGCCCTTGTATCCCACCTATGTATGTCTGCCTTGCATGCTTCATAATTGTATCTTGCCCTTGTATCTGCCCCTTTGCATATGCAAACATACAAAGGCAAATATATATCAGATATACATTCAAAAATGCATACACAAATACTAAGCATGAAACTGAGAAGTCCCTGCGATGGGAAATATTTGAAGCTGAAAGATTTCTGGGTTTTTCTGGGTTTTTGGCAAAGATTCTTTAGGCATGATTTTAGGAAATTTTACAAGACACAACATGAGTATTTGAAGAATTTAACCTTTCTCTCCTTCTATTTAGGCTTTCTCTGATCGGACTTCTTCGATAGGAGGGAAACATGAATACTTTGGGGCAGACAAAATATGACAACAGATACATGCATACAATTGGATACCGAGGGACTTAGAAATTTAAGGGTTTAAATAAAAAGACCAATACATTTTCAAGCTCGAAACCCTAACCCTAGGTGGGCACCACCACCTAGTTAGTCTAGGGTCCCTAGAAGGTTTGGGAAGGTCCCCATATGTTTGAACCTATAAATGGTGATATTGTGTTGTGTTGAAGTCATGGAGTGTGAGTGGACAATCAAGTCCAAATTGAAGTCAAGTGTTGCTATTTGGTCCACTGAGGCCTAGATGAGTTGTTTGCCCTACCATTTCTTGTATCCTCTTCATCTTGTGTTGTTAGTTTGATCCTTTGTGGTCTTGTTTTAGTTACCTCTACATCAAATTGGTATCAGAGCATAGTTAGTAGGTATGTGAAGTGTTAATTTGAAAAGGCAATTTGTCAAGATGCCTCCAAGAGTGAGAAACATTGCTCAAGAGATGAATGATCTTAAGGATAAACATGCTAGAGAGTTGAGGGAGCTAAAAGAAAAAAATGGCTACCCTAGAACAAAATCAGAGAAGAGGAGTGGCTCTAGGTGAATAGATTGAGTCTGAGGAAGAAGAAGAAGCTAAGTATGAAGATGTGGAAGAAGAGATAGATCCTGAGGATCAGAGGATGGTGAAGTTACTGAGGGCAGTAAGAGAAGACAAGCACAAGATAAAGATAGATGTGCCAGAGTATGGAGGAAGCCTGAATGATGAAGAGTTACTAGATTGGGTTGCAACATTGGACAACCACTTTGAGTGTGAAGAAGTTCCTGATGATCAGAAAGTGAAGATTGCAAAGACCAAGATGGGAGGTCATGCTTTGTTATGGTGGGATTATCAGAAAATAGAGAGGAGAAAGCAAGGAAAGTCAAAGATTGTCTCATGGGACAAGATGGTAGCTAAGATCAAAGGTAAGTTCTTGCCTAAAGATTATGAAGTTCAAATGTTTAAGAAGCTTCAAGGTTTAAGGAAAAAAGAAATGGATGTTAAGTCATATACTGAAGAGTTTTATAAGTTGAGTATAAGGTCTGGTCAAAATGAAACTAAAGTGCAAAAGGTTTCTCAGTATATTGGTGGTTTGAGATTTAACATGGAGGATGAACTAGTGTTGGCAAATCCAAGGAGTGTTGAAGACTGTTATCAAATGATAGTTAGAGTGGAAGAGAAGCTGAAAAGAAGACAAGATAAGTCAGCCAGAGGTAGAGGCTCTTTTAATACAAAACAAGTCAATGAAAGTCAAGAAGACATGAACAAGGCACAAGGACAAGGTGTTGATTTCAAACAAGGCCAGAGTGCAGATTTCAGAGGTAGAGGTAGAGGTAGATTTGGTGGTGGAAGGAGTGCAAATACATTTGTAGTTAAGTGTTACAATTGTCAAGAGTTTGGGCACCCAACATATAAGTGTCCTGAGAAGCAAAATTTTTATAGTGGAAAGAAGAGTGAGAGAAAGACTCAATTAGTCCAAGAAGAAGTGTGTTGTAGTTCTAGTTACACAAGGTGTGATGCTGAAGTAGGAGAAGCATTGATGCTGAGAGAAAGAGCACTACTAAAGACCTCTAGGGAGAAGGAGCTGATTCAGAGGAGAGCTTTGTTTAAGAAAACTTGCAAGAGCAAGAACAAGGTATGTAAAGTGATAGCGGATTCTGGTTGTACTAATAATATGGTGTCTAGTGAGATGGTAGACAAGCTGAAGTTCAAGAGAGTTCATAAAGAAGTTCCCTACAAAATTTCTTGGGTGAGTGATCATCAGTCCATTTTAGTGACTGAGCAAGCATTAGTTGAGTTTAAGATTGGAGCATATGAGGATAGGGTACTTTGTGACATCCTACCAATGGATTGTTGTCATGTGACACTAGGAAGACCCTGGCAATTTGATAGGTTTGCAGTTTATGATGGGAGAACTAATACCTTCACTATCAAGAAGGATGAGAAGAATTTTGTGCTACTTCCATTGGAGGAGAAGTCAAGAACAGAAAATATGATTATGTTTGGCAAGAAGGAGCCATTGATGTTTGAGGAGAGTGCAAACAAGGAGTGTGTAGCCTTTTCAAGGAATGAAGTTGTTGAGACAACAAAGAGTAAGTATGGAGCTGATTTGCAGCCAGTTATGAGGAGAAATATCTTCATGTTGGAGAAGGAGGTGAGTGAAAATGAGAAGTGTAAGAGTGTAGAGCCTATGGTGAGGCAAGAAGTGAGTGAAGGAGTCTTAGTAGGGACAATCATGTGCCCTATAGTGAAGAAAAGACAGCCAAGAGAAGCTGGTGCAATAGTTGACAAGATAATAAGGACAATGAACACACAAGTTGCAGGCTCGACAGAGGTTGAGAAAGATAATGACAGTGGAAAGAACAATATGAGACAATGGTGTAAACAAGAAGTTGAGGAGACAAGTTTGAAGACAACTGAGAGAAGCATAGTTGTTGATGAAGATGACAAGGTCAGAGGACCAAGAGTGCGATAGTCCACAAAGATTGCATATGGTCAAACAACAAGAAATGTTAGCAAGCATGCCATGGACAATGCAGATGGACCTGATGAAGACAAGCATGGAGCAATGAAGAACAATTTGCAAGAATATTTCCAAGGGACTTGGAAAAGTTTCAAGTTAGGGTGTATGGTGCAGTGCACCTACAGAAATCTTTAAGTCAACTTTTTATAAATTTGTTTGTAAAAGGTAAAATGAGTTTCAAAATAATGTAATAGAGACTTGAAAAGACATAGGTCAGTAAGTGGGGGATGACTTTAGTCATTTTATGTTAGTGGAGTTTGAAAATAGTTAGTTTCATTTAGTGGTCTGTAGTCATCAATAGTATGACAGTCTATTCTTAGTAAAATTAGTTTTTTAGTAAAAATCAGTAGTTTTAGGCTATTTTGAGCCTTTCCCATGATGGGAATCTTGTAGAAAAGATTAAAAACAATTGTAAAAGCATTGTAATGCAGAGTATGGTCAGATGGAGGAGTTTTGGTGGAAGTTTGAAGAGAAAGAAATGAAGTTTATGACTGTTTTGCTATTCCCTCTCATTTTTATTGGTTGTACAGTACTAATACAAATTTCTCATGTTTGGAATGTGGTAGTGTGTGGTCTCATATTTTTTTTAAGCCAGGTTGGAGGAGATTTGATGGCGATTTGAGCACCTTCCCAACATTTTCGTTGGGACTGCTCTTTTCACAGTTTATGGTTGTTTTATTGTTGTTCCTCTTATTTATACTGGGCCATACCACAAAAAAAAAGAGCCCAAATGTTAATCATGGATTTAATTCCTATCTTACCTTTCATTTAAACTTGGTTGGATCCAATTTAATTGTAAAAGAAGCATTTTATGACTGTTTTTGTGCAAGTGGGTCTATAGTAGGGTTTTAGTGCTTTTTCATGAAATCGATGGATTTAGGAGTTTCCACACTTGACCCATAGGTAGAAATGAGTGTAACAAGTTTTTTTTTCATGTTCATTAAGTGGGTTTTGTGCAAGAATGGTGGAGTTGGTGTGAAAGGACAGATTTGTGTTTCTTGAAGTCTAATAACACTATGTTTTGACAGTCCTAACATAGGTGGAGTTGTTTTTTTAAAGGCAAGGTAGTTTGTATGGTGGATAAAACCTTGAAATCAGTTAATTTATCAGTATTAAACACCTCCTACACTTGGGAACAAGAATTTGTGGAGTGGGTTATCATTTTCATGTATTTGTGGTGTTGTGGGAGGCCTAATTAGCCCTTGGGATAGTAGGGTACAGTCAAGTTTTCGGTATAGTGTTCCAAAGAAACCTATGTTACATGTTGAATATGTTCAAGAACAAGGTAATGGGTAGTCAAAAATGCCATGAAAGTTTGGAGAAGAGGTTTGAAACTAAAGTTATTGCATGACAGTCCTAAAAAGAGGGCTACAAGGTAGTGAGTGGGTTTGTGAAGGAAGTGGTACAAGGAGGTACCCTCAGTGCATTTTGTGAGTTTTGTGAGCTTGGGACAGTCACACCTAGTTAGTATAGGGTCCCTAGAAGGTTTGGGAAGGTCTCCATATGTTTGAACCTATAAATGGTGATATTGTGTTCTGTTGAAGTCATGGAGTGTGAGTGGACAATCAAGTCCAAATTGAAGTCAAGTGTTGTTGTTTGGTCCACTGAGGCCTAGATGAGTTTTTTTCTCTACCATTCCCTATATCCTCTTCCTCTTGTGTTGTTAGTTTGATCCTTCGTGGTCTTGTGTTAGTTACCTCTACATCAAGCTGATATGACAATGTGGAAAAATGCGGAACAAAATGTTGAAATTACTACTGACTGAACTAAATTAAACTGAATTGGAAAATGAAAGAAAACAAACAAATGGGAATATTTTTTTTGATGCAAGATTGCTTTGCAACTTGGGATGCTCCTGCATCACGAGGAATGATGATAAGAAAATGATTGATTCAAGTACTTGCTCTATCACTAGAAGGCATGAGAAGAAAATGCATGATTCAAGGACTAGCTTGCTTTGTCGCTAGGAATCATGAGAATTAGTTGGTAAGACAAATAACTTGTTCTAGTGTTCTTGGTTACTAGGTGATCCAAGATAAGAGTTGTCAATCCAAGAGAGCCTAGTACTTGGGACCACAAGATACTAATGTTGTAGGGAGCGTGCCAACAATGTGTACGTGCATATGTGTGGATGGACATGTGAAAGTACAAAGTAAACCCCCTAAAATAATTGCATGGAAGTGTAGGCATTTGATTTTAAGGTAGATGGAGGATAGAGAAAAGGAAAGGTCCTTAGGAAGGACACATGCAGGATGTTTGTCCCCAAAATAAGTTATCACTACCTAACATAAATGGGTGGGGACAACAAAGATGAAGAAGGTTGTGTTGTTACCCAATAAAAGAGAAGGTAGTTGCACCTAAAATCATACTACCACAAATGGAAACAACCAAAGAAGGAAGGATATGTGTTCCAAATAATAGGTACTAGCACAATGGAGTGATAATAGAATCAATAGATGATGAAGGTGAAGTTATCAGATAACTCAACCAAGTTCACCTCATAAGGAGAATGAAGAAGAGAGTAAATCATCATGCATAAAAGGAAGACAAAGCAAAATATCTTATGAAAGAGAGGTCAAACATTGAACAGCTCATGAAAAATTAAGACATGGAAGGATTCTTGGCTGCCTTGAAGATAATCCTAAATATTTTACACAAAAGGATATTCCCCTATCTTAGTTTGAGGAATGAACACTACAAGAGATCATTGGTGATCCTTTAGAGCATGATAAGGTTGATCTCTTTAAAGATCTACCTAGTTTTGTAGTCAATGAAAATTATAAGTATTGTCCACATGATGAAGAGGAAGAGCACTTGTGCATGCAAGACCAAGAAGAGAACTTTGAAGGAGAAGAGTTTGGATCAAATTTGGAGTCCTAGTTATTGGATTCTAATGAAGATCATGCTTCTATTTTAGCACCTGTTAAATTAAAATATAGAAATGATTGTGAGTTTTAAGATGCCTTATCAAGATTTGGGTAAGAGGAGGTTGTTATGATGTGTACTTTGATATAGTAGAACTTAAGGTCCTAGAGAAAGATCTTGATTAGAGTAGCATAAGTATGCATAGAAATGGTTCAGCACCATTCTCAGAAGCACAATCACATTCACAACTAACCTTAACATTTGCCGTAGAAATGAGGATCATGATCTAAGTACAAGGATGATGCAACTAGTAGTGTGAGGTCAGTCAACCTAGTCAAATGCTTTCAACATCCCTCCCACCCCCAACCAAATATCAATCAAAATTCATATCAAAGCTAATGGCAAAATGGGCCAAAGCAAAGGGAACTAGAGCACTAAAGGTGAGAAGGTACTAGTTTCTTCTATTTTTCTTTCTATAGTTCATTTCATCCATCATGGCTTCAAAGTTGATTACATGGGGTAGGATCATTAAGGAGGGAAGCTATTTTGTAATCCCCATAAACAGGCATGTTACCCTAATTTTTCTTTGTCTATAATAGTTTTGTTTTAGTTTTCAAAATAAGCTATAGTCACAACAATAGTTCTTGTTTTTAGTTTGTGTTTCTAATAGGCATAGTGTTAAATTATTTAGCAGAATACATAGTGTTTAGTGGCAATAGGTAGTTTGTAGTCATGTCAGTAGTTGTTGTAGTGGTTTCAATTTTGGAGTTTATTCATAGAAAAGATTTGGGTTAGTCTAGGTTTAAGTTTTAGTAGAGTTTTTTATTCAATTTGATCTCAAGGGTTATGGATTGGATGGTGTGCAAGTGTTTTTAGATTTAGATGAACATGTGACAACAAGATTTCCATTCACTATGACTCCATTGCCCAAAGAATAAAGATGCTTCTTCTAGAGTTCGACATGCATAGGTCTGCTTTCCCTACAAGTTAAAAAAATTGGAGTGCATTGTTAAATGCATTTCAATTCAAAACTTTTGCTTTAATTAAAATCTCTAAAAAGGACAGCACTATTAGTATCTCATGTGTAGTATCCTTCAAAACATACAAGAATTAGAAAATATCATTTTAATATTTCCACTTCACTAGGCCCTACGGAACTGTCAATCTCCTTCATATATAATGTCTTAGGCAATGTATGTGAGATGATAGAGGTGT
This sequence comes from Cunninghamia lanceolata, assembly GCA_027924645.1. Taxonomy (NCBI): domain Eukaryota; kingdom Viridiplantae; phylum Streptophyta; class Pinopsida; order Cupressales; family Cupressaceae; genus Cunninghamia; species Cunninghamia lanceolata. The sequence continues at coordinate 5,421,107 of BSBN01000738.1, forward strand.
CAATAGTCATTGATGCGCCATTTGTAAAAATCAAGGTGGTATGATAGTGGGGTCCATAGCATGCTCAAAACATTTCAAACCATCCAATCCCCTTTGCATCTTGTTGTGTTAACATAAATCTAAAACTACCCCATGTTTTAAGCTTTAAGAGCAAGTTGCAAACAATTGGCAAACAAACTCACACAACCAAATATATATACACATTCATATGGGCATGCTCTACCTCACTTCTAATACCTAATTTCAACAAGATTGCAAACAACTACATTCATACACCAGATCATAAACAACTAAATGCAAATACCATGGTATCACTGATTTTATTGAAAGGAATAAACTATATTACATTTAGATTTACAAACAAGCCTTCAAATGACATTTCTCAGCTCATGCATACACTACTATATTTGACTACAAATTTTGACGAATGTTTGGTGACATATCGACAAAATATTGTCGACTTACCAACGAAACACTGATTTAATTTTCATCACGTCGCTTTAACGACCAATGTTTTTACGTTGAAACCATGACCCAGCATCGTCGGTCAGTGCCACGAAAAATGTAGGCGGTGTCCATCGCAAAATCGACGTAACTTCGTCCATCTAAAGACGCAAAAAATCATAAAACGTTGTAGAACGCCCATATGAAATTATCAAAAAAACACCAAACCTTCATCCATTTTCCAACAAGGTGGAGCAAACCATGACCCAGCATCGTATGTTAGCACCACAAAAAATGTTGGTGGTGTCCGTCACAAAATTGACGTAACTTCATCCATCTATCGACGCACAATATCAGAAAGTGTTGCAGAACGCCCATGTGAACTCATCAAAAAACCACCAAACGTTTGTCCATCATCTGACAAGGTGGAGAAAACCATCATTTCCATTACGACAAACACTGCATCGCGTGTACAGCAACCTCGTCGTAAATTTTGTGGTTCGTCAAAATTGCGACGAAACTCTACAGTTTTTTTTTTTAAATTATCCATTCAAGCATCGTTTACTTTCACCGATGGTGCCTTATTTTATCAGGAGTACTAATGACCCAAAACATTAACTTGAGAAGATCAACTAAACTGTCAACAAAAAATTCTTGCATTTACACTTGATTCCAAGAGGTGAACAATGCACCAAAACACCCAATTAGGGTTCTAAACTCACATCAGACCCTCATACACCATAAACATCATTATTTTGATAGAAACAAAATAGCAACATTCTCTTCCAACACTATTTTATCAGTTTTCCAATAGCTTGCACCTAAAGGCCAAATTTCTTGTAGAAGTTTACAAACCAAAAACTGGGCATATCTTTTGAAGGAGGTGGAGATTCCCAAAACCAAGCACAGATTCTAAGACCCATTTGGGCCTACTAAAACATACTTCAAACTCAAGGTATGTTGTTTTGTAAAGATCAACCTTAAACATGACTGTAGCGCAACAAGAAGGCTTAATTAGGTCTATTTAACAAAGCAAGTGCCATCAAAATCACTCCTCAACATCAAATAACCCTAGACAGTCTTTTATTAGGTTATAAAACTCCAAAAATCAACAATTTTTTAATCACTTAAACCCTTCCAAAGGCCACAAAAAAACAAACCCCTGTTTGTAGGCTTAACAATGCTCAAATGATGAGGGTTTATTGAAAGTATGCATACCCAACCTCCAAACACCTTGGAATATGTCTGCACATGATAAATAAACACATTCCCATCATTAAACAATGGTAGAAGACCCAGCAATGAAGACTTGGGCAAAAACTGCCATAGAAATTGCTGGATACATCTCACATGACCTGCAATAATGCAAGTCCCAAAGCATATGGGCATAGTGTTGAAAACCCACACATGGAAACTAGGGACCCAAATTTGTGTCTTAAGGTTGTGGAATCCCTACAAAAACCCTCATTAACTAATCAAAAAGTAAATAATTGTCTACTAATTTGAAAGAATTAATCACAAAATCGGTTTTAATAGTTGAGACAAGTGTGAATGAAAAAATGGAAGACTTATGGTAAAATTTCAAATATGTGAAGATCTCCTTGGGAAAAAATCTAATAGTCACCTTCTTCTCTCATAGTGGAATAAAGTAAAATATGTTCTTAATATTTTACAAGGAAAAGTTAGTGTAAAGAGAACATACAAGTATGTTGATGCCATCATTGAACTACACACCAAGCTCATGAATCAAAACAAGTATTGTTCCTGCAACGTATGAAGCCCACCTGATTACAATTGAGTTCAAATAGAAATTAAATCCACAACTAATGATTTCCAAACAATAAATCAAGTGAGTGTGAGTGTGAGTGAGTGTGTGTGTGTGTGTGTGTGTGTGTGTGTGTGCGCGTGTGTGCGTGTGTGTGTGTGTATGAGAGAGAGAGAGAGAGAGAGAGAGAAGGTCAGTTTTGTGATGGATCTCTAGCAAAATATGTGCATGCTTTCCCATATGATACTTGGGCAAATAAAAATAATAGTTAAACCCAAACTAAAAACCAAACCAACAACATATAATGCATAACTATATTAATTCTATCCAATGAAATTATTTTATCATCAGTGCATGAAGCACATGACAGGTGATTACTAGGAGCAATCCATCCACTCACTTATTCCATTGGTCACTACATAAGAGAATCATCTATAAAATTGCTACCCATATTGAAAGGTGCCCCTCATATGGATCAAATGGCATGTAAGCAACTAGAGATGATTATTGGGAGAAACTGCGGAATCAATAACCTACCAAACAATGGCATGACATCATCACTAACTACTCATCACATAGTGAATTGTGGATGATTTTAGCATTAACCACATAATTACAATATCTGTATGTTTAATGATTTAATACCAATTTTGTTACAAGGATCTCTCCTAAACCCCTCATACCTAGACCTAGTTCGAACCACGTACTAGTATCAAGCCAATTCTTGTGCGGAAATGGCTAGGCTCTTCTCTTTTGTTTATGCGCTACATGAGTACATCCCAAGTTTGTCTAATCTAAACTCGTATATCCCCAGACATGGGATTCATCCATGGATAGCTTCCACTACAAAAGCTATCATCCAGGGTAACATATGATATGCATTACAAAGTAAAACAAGTATAAAAGGTAACATATTGAAGCAAAGAGAACTAATGAAAATCGCATAAGCTTAAAAGTGCAGCATAATGAAATATTGAAAAGTGCATTACCTTATTGAGCTTCTCTTTGTTTCAAGAATAGTTTAATATTCTCTACTTAATAGGGCCAACCACATGATGGTGGAAGCTCATTTGGCCCCTCCCCCCCCCCTCACATCACTCTCAATTCCTTATACCCGATCATATAACATTAATCATTCATTCATCCATTAATAACATATAACATTCATTCTTTCAGTTTTTATATATTATTAAAAATATGGTTGTCAAAAATATCAGTTTTTAACATTCATTAACATATTATCAAAAATATGGTTGTCATATTATGATTACAATCACTTTTTTCTTGTTTCTTTTTTATAGCTAAAAAAAGAAGTGGAGTATCATTTTCTAAATCATCTGTCTCCACTTCAGTTGTTCTACCCTCTACTCGTGATCTTAATGCATGCCTAGTCATGTAATCACGACATGGAGGCCGCTGCAATTGGGGGTCTTCTGCAATAACAAAGAAATGTTAAATTGATATGTTTTATTATTATTGTTACAAGTATTTCATTAATTAAAAGAACATTAGAGTGGCGCTCTTTACCTGATGGGGCCACATCATGTTCCTGATCTTGTCTTATAGCCTTATGCTCAACATGCTAAACACCCTCTAAATCCTCTGGATTTGAAACATGAAAGGTTACATTAATTAATACACCAATTGCAATTAAATATGGTTAAAAGAACATTACAGTGGTCCTCTTTACCTGATGGGGCCGCATCATGTTCCTGATCTTGTCTAGCTTGATCATGCTCTAAAGTTGAAACACGAAAGGTTACATTAATTAATACACCAATTGCAATTAAAGATGTTTAATTGTATTAATCCATACTGCATTTTATATAGCACATGAATACATCCAGTACCAGGATGCACACCATGAACTTCATCTACAGGTTATGCTCCACCCTCACCAGACTGCATTCCAATGTCATGTGTAGTATTATCATTGCTTGTCTGTTTAAAACAAATAGGCACATAATTACTTTATGGTGGAAATTAATATTGAACAAATTGCACAAGTATTCAATTTTAAATAAACTTCATTGAGTTTATTTACCTGTGTGTCGAATGCAGTGGAAGCTTGTGTTTGCCTAATCAAGAGTCTTAGGCATTCAGCCACAGTTCCATAGCCTTGCTGGAAGGCAATCTTCAGGTCCTCTTCTGTGGGCACTTTGTTGAATTCAAAGCCCTGCATTTTTGTATAAGATCATGAATTTTACTTCTATGGTGTGATAAAACCAAAATTGTTTGCAATTTATTATTTGGATACAATATTTCATTTATTGATACTTACAATCCATATGACTAATTTCATATAACCACCAGAGCCAACTTTGTGCTGCCTGTGTTTTTCTAGTCTTGCCTTTTTTGCCTTCGATGTGTCGGGCAGCCTATGGAAAGTTTGAAATACATTAGATTATGTAAAAAGAAAGAGTAATCAGTATATAATTACATTGTTGATATTATCACATACCTTCCTTGGCCCGGTGGTGTCTTTCCTTTTTTCTTTTCAGCCTTCTCCTTTCCATCTGACACCAGGTCCTTCCACTCCCTCTTTGGAATCATGGGGGGATGCTCGTACCTTTTTTTCTTCTCTAAATGTGACCTATATTGGTCCCTCACATACTTTAGATAGGTACCAACTTTCTTAAGGACCTTGGTTCGGTTGAATGTGTTATTACCGAACAGCACAACTAAATAGTTAATGAGCTCATCTTTTAAATCTTGATTTTGGGCATTCCACCGTGTACGTATGGTGGGCCCGAAGATCTCCAACGTAATATCATTTAGATGTTTATAAAAAACATCATTTCCTACAAAATGATCATGGGATCATTAGTCTAAAAAGAGTGATCAATAAGCAAATTTCAATTGGATTATATATAATAATAATTAAAATATTTTAATGTACCTGGGACCTTCTCTATCTTTATGGGAACGAAATCCTCGGTCACCACAAATGTGACTGGCAATGTTCTCGTACTAGTAATATAGAAAGATCCAGAAAATGTTGCTAAAATATCACCATTACTAGTGGCCTCTACATCCCCAGGTACATGTCCTGACGCATGTTCTGGCATGTGTTCGTTGCTAGAGGGTGCACTACCCGATGCCTGCATGTTACGTGTTGCCGACATTTCAGTCAGCAATGTAGGCACGGATGATGGGGTCAGATGATGTGATGTATGCATAAGAAGATCAAGACTAACACTTGTACTAAACCCTACCCATGGGCAGCACCTGCAGTACCCTGATCATGGCTAACAACATCATGAGGACGCAAAAAATCCTATAAAAATAACACATATTTTAGTTCATGACATAAAAGAGTACAAAATATAAAACCATGAATGAACTTATGTTATAATTAAAGATCTCATGACAGCTTACTTGCAAGTTCCATGCTCTCTCAGTCAATATTTTAACCCTTTCTCTTATCTCTTCTATTTGAGGCACTATGAATAACAACTGAAGGATTTCTTCATTGCATTTTTTTTAGGTCTTCCTTATCATATCCAGAGGGTTTGCAAAATATGTCATGTCATCATCACATAATAGTGACTGCACCTCCCTATGGATGCTCTCCTCTATTGCTTGTGCATTTCCCCGATCATCTGACTGCGACAAGAATATTAAAAACATTATTGAAATTAACCTAATAAACTTATGAAAAAAACATAATAATAAAACATTTTGCTCATATCTAATTTGTACAATTACAATGAGGTAAACCTGTCAGGTAGAAGCACTTGAAGATGCATCACTATCTATGCTCTAGGCCGGAGCCTTCCCCCTATGATCAATGTCCCGCTGTGACAAAAATTAAATATAAAAAATATTACCGAAATGAAACCAATAGACTTACGAAAAAACATAATAATAAAATGGTATATTGGAGTCATTAATTGGAGTTTGGGTAAAATGGTATATAGTACGTACCATCCCCATAGTAACTATGCTTGTATCTATGCAATTCAAATTGTAATCGATTAGCAACTCTTCCCCTGCAATTATTGATTTTATCGCACATACGAATACACGGTTTCCCTCGCGCGCCTTCAATATGCAATTGGTTTGCTTACTTGTTGACCTAGGTCATGTACTATTTAAAAACCCTACAATATTCCTTGATGCTTTTGGCTTTCCGTCAATGTACATAGCCACTCTTTTATTCTGATCCTTATCTTTTAGCTGTATATAATTTGCTAACAGTGCATACCTACACATACTTTGTGTATATTGAATCAACTACATCCAATCTTTGTAACTCTAACAGGGTCTAACATACTCCATCAATTCAGTAACTTTGTTGTAATAGACCTTTATGCCATCCATACAAAATAGGCCCCAAACCATTTAATGACGATGGTGCTATGCAATATATCCTCTCATTGACACAAAAATTAGTGTTTATTGGAGGAAGTTCCTTGGGTACCCATTGTTTCCGTAGATGTTTGTACCTCAAGGGCACCTCAATGTCGCCTATGCTCTCATCATCATAAGAACATGACCCCCCTTCAGCAAGAAAAAATTCCATGCGTTTACAGGATTTTCTTCTAATCTTTTGACCTCTAGTTGATCTCCCTCTTTTAGACGTACTACATGTCTCGCTTTTCTCTTCTCTTCCTAAATTTTCGTCGCTCAAGGAAGACAGATCTAACAAATACCTCTTTGGTGATACCTGCACTCATAAGGATGTGATCCCAAGGTATGGGGTTGGAGGATTAAAAACCAAGGTTGTCACTACTAGTCAAATGCATGTGGAGGTAACAATAGTTTGTAGGCATGGGAATGGTTTGTAGGGTCACCAAACTTGTGTTTTGAAGCTATTTTTAGGTATTGTATGGAATTGTATGGCCTTGAAGGCATGGTAGAATGGTTGGATATGGTAATAATCTCAATCACCTTCATGTTACATCAAAGTTCATGCATTTTAGTTAAGATTTGTGTGAGTTATTGTGGATTTACTTCAGAATGCTAAAACCCTCAGTTAGGGTATGCAAAGATAGAAATAATTATGTTTCTCCTTTATTAATTGGTGGAATCTTCTAGTTTCTTGTGAGATTATCCTACTATGAATGTTCTTTCATGTTTTAGTGGATTTAGGGAAAAATCATAAAGATAAGATGCGAGGGAATGAAGTTTCTTAACTGAAAAACTATGTGTACAGTTTGTGAACAGAGTAATTATGAAGGTTAAGCCCTTAGGGTTTTGTGAACATACTTTGTAAACTGACTTTGATGCTTTGAAGACCATATACTAGTCAAACTAAACATGTCCCAAGCACTGGACAAGTGTACTTTGGTCAGGAGTTAGTAAAGAAACAAACCCTTATGTAAATCAAGCCTAAATCTATCTGAGACAACAATATTTGAAGCTTGTGTTGTAAAAGTTTTGATACCCATTTTGAATATGTTTTAGATCTGCAAGGAGGGCATTGAAAAGTGTGGATAGACTTGTGAAATAGTGCTTAGATTGTGAATGAAGCCCTAACAAATAGGTTGGCAGATCTACAAGCGTTGCAAATAGGGTATGAAGGAACCAGTGACAGTAAGAACTTTAAGGGATTTTGATGATTGAGTGTGAGTTCTTGGTTGTTTTGGTTAAGAGATTACCAAGGTATAATTTGATCTCATTTGATATAAGGTTTGGTGTAAGCATGAAGTTAAATTGTCCATTGCTTTGACTGATCTGTCTAATAATAGCCCTGTTTTAGAGACTAAAATGAAAGTACAGTATATGATTTTGTTAAATTGTCAAGAATAAAGGATGGGAGATGGTTTACATTTGTTTGAAGTGAAATGGAATGGAAATTGTGTGGTCTATATTAGCCTAAATATTGTTTTGGGTCAGATTACTTTATGTTGAGTTGAAATTGTGAAGTTTAGGATAGTCATAAAGAGAGTTAATGGTAAAATGAAAGGACAGACTGAGTAATTGTTTGTTTTGATCAAGATGAAGTTGACTAAGGTGTTTGAAGGTCTGGTAATGGTTTGGAACTCTAAAGGAAAAGTTGAGTGTTTGTGTTGAGTTTTGTGAAGGGAAATATAGTTGAATAAGTGTGTCAAAAGAAGGAAAGTTTAAGATTGTTTGTGACTTGTCAAATGAGATTGTGTGAGTTTGTTTCCTTCCTTTGACTCTGCATCATGTACTTCTATACATTCTCTTATGGACAGGCACCAGGCATTTTTCATTACACTAGGACCATGTATTGTTGTCAGTGCCTTTGATCATTTGTGGACCTTAATATGTAAATTTATTTCATCGTTTAGAAATTTGAACCCTAGTGAACTTCGTGTGTTGTTATGTGACAGGAATTCCTTTCAATCTTATAGTAGAAAAAATATGCTAAGACAGATACAAAAACTACTGTTCACAGGCCAAAAATGGCCACCCAACTGATTGAACATCTCAAAGCTTGGCTGTTCAAACTAACTAGACACCAGTACTAGGTAGTACTTGGGTTTGTCAATGGGACATTGGCTCAAATTGACCAAAATATAGCATGCAACACCTCAATAGGAAAAAATAGAGTCTAAATCACTGTACTTGCATCAAGATTTCTAAATGTGGGGGAAAAATCACTTACAGTCATTGTCCCTTGGTCGATTTTCCCTTTCTGAGTGCCTTCACCTCTCACTCTAGCTTTCATCTTGCCAAATGGTTCCTAGTCTTCCTCCTTGACTCAATGGCCTTGCAGCACTCATCCAGTGAAGTCTCGCAACTCTCCACTTAGGGGTTGGATGCAGTGGTTCTTAGTGCAACTCTCTAGTTAGGGTCTCAGTGCAGTATGCTATGTCGTGCTCCTGCACGCGCGGGGCCAAAATTCAAAATATATAGTTTATATACAAAATATATATGCTATGTCAACATATAGTTTATATACAAAATATATATTCTATGTCAACATATAGTTTATTTTATTTTCTACAAAATATAATTTTTGTATGGTGGCTTGCTGAGCTTATATAGTTGGTTTTCTCTTTCTTTATAATTTTTGATGATTTATTTACTATGACATGATTGAATATTATCTACAGTCCTAGTGATTGTTAAAAAGGCTTATGATATGTGATGTTTAATCATGATGGATGTCTAAGAATCAATGATTGAAATACTACTTGACTAAAGATTGAGCTATCTGATATTTTATCATTTAAAAATCATGGAAGAAATGCTCGCAATCAATGTCTTATTAATGTAGCCTACAAGGTTTCTTTTCCTAGTTTTTTTTGGTCCTATTCTTGTTATGACTTATTTTTTTCCATTTGTCTATTACAATAATGGGGAGCATATCTAGTGAATCGATTCTTTCAGTCTCTTTGATTCTTATCCTTGTGCATGACGAGTTTTCTTCTATCCTATGATTCATTGATTGTTGGTTTAAAACACTCATTACAACTAACATGATGTGGGTGTGAGAAGGGATTGTTGAATATGAATGAATGGTTTAGGAAAGTACTCCTTAATCCAAATGAGTCTTTTTCTTGTCATGGAATGTGTTAAGAGACTTTAAAATTAATATATTTAGTCTAGTTAATATTGACACATCTAAAGCATGCCAAAGGCACTTCGGAGATATGCTGTGACATAAAGAAGATTGTTAAGGTGATGTCAAGTCTTGATCCATTAGCATAGGAAAACATAGATGCTTTGGTACAAAGGTTCCATTCAACTTGGAGGAAATGGATAATTACCTAAGGGGCTAATGTGAGATTGGACCAAGTTTATATTATGATACAAATAGCTTGGGAAAAGGGATGATGGAATGGTTAAGTATGGGAAATTGTAGAGATAAATATAACACCAAGGGAAGAACACTAGAACTAATTTTAGCACTATGGATTAATCCAAGACTCAAAATTCCACTAGGAGGCATCCCTTACCTCTTAAATTAATTCCATAGGTGGGTTTATCCTCCAATATAGTGCCATTGGTTAGCTTATCATGTGAACTTCCACTATAAGTAGGATTACCATACACTTTCATAACATGCATGTGTGGTTTCAAAAGGTTTATATGTTCTTGTGAATTTGAAAGAAAGGCATGTTTTGACTTTTCCAATAGGTGTTAGGGGTTAATTTGACTTGGTTTTAGCATTAGAGTGAGAAACCTTGTGGTTTAGGTTCCATAAACAAAATATACTAATTTTTTTAGCTTCCTATTATCATCTTTATATTCAATGAGCTTTTTAAAGATCATCTAAATATTCATTGCTAATGAAAATGCACAAACTGATGTGTAATAGATCCAAGGTGAGGCTTAGAGAGCCTTGTCTTTTGAAACCATTAACCAAAGAAATGCTAAGAACAATATATGAAAGATACGAAGAATAAGGCAACTTGTATTATTAGGAAGGATGAGATGCCTTTATATAGCATGACCTCAGGTTTGAGTCTCGAAACCCTCCCATATCATCAACGCATGCGTCTAGGCTAACCATGTCAAGTTTCACTCCATACAAGCACAAATTGAAAAAATTTCAACGTTGGCCCCATTCACATGTCACTATGCGAGGTCAACATGAGGAAACGCTAATTTTTTGGGAATGAAATAACCAAAGATATGATCAAATAATATCTAATCATAAATAGTCATGGAGTAATTAGGACATGATCATATGGAAATTTCTAGGAGAGCTACAATAGTTGTAACATCATGAATTAACAACATTAAAAAGTACATCATGAATTAATTATGTAACCATATAAGTCAAATATAATTCTATCAAGAAATCAATATCAAATAAATAATATAATCGCATAACTCATACATTTCAATGTCATTGATCTTCTTCTTCATCCAAATCTTTGTCTATATCATCCAATCCAGATATGACATTGTAAGGATTGGTCATATCATCATCATCGTCATTGATATCAGTTTTGATAATGTCATCATCCACACGGATATCATCTTCATGAACATTAACTCCTACATCATCATGATCTAGTTCCTCTTCTTCGACATCTTCATCAAGCACATCATCAACTAACTGTTGATCCTGATCATCATCGACATCATCTTCTAGTTCTTCAGTGTCTTCTTCTTCCACCACATTATACTTTACCAGCCTTCCTCTTGGATCATGTCTAACAACAAATGACCAACCCGGTTTACCTGGAACCTTTGAGTAAAATACTTGCTCACATTGGCTTGGAAGAACATAGGGCTCATTTCTAGCTCGCTCGATCGACCTTGTATTAACCACGGTAAATCCATTATCATGTTTAATAACAGTTCTCTTGGGATGATTTTCATTCAATCATAGCATGTACCATTGGATGACGAACATAACTAATTTGAAGGACTTAAAGTCACACTCAAGTATATCATCCAAAATCCCATAGTATCAATTTTTTGAGACTTCTCGATGTATGTTGCTTCTAGATGAAACATTAGTCACCTAAAAGACTACAATTATCCTAGAATCACAAGTTTTCTTCATGTCATCCAACTTTTTGATTCAAAATTTATGACCATTGCACCACATAGCCTTGTGGTGTTTCACCTGCAATATGTCAAACATGTAAAAATTATTGCATCGTCAGTTGATAAACATATTTATTCTTGGCCGAATGTATGCAAACAAAATAAAACTCAACATATATATACATCAATATAATTGAAAATAATTAAATAATATGGCTGATTAATATATTTATACGTACCTGTTTATCTCTTAAACCATATGCTAAATCAATTTCCCTTGGTGTAACATTGGAATCTCCATTACAATGAGCTTCTTTAACCAATGAAGCCACACCTTCCCATGTTAATACGCGACCAGATTATTGACATCATTCAATCCATACCATCATCCAATCAAGATTGTTTGCGACGTACAAATGTAGTGCATCCCACTCTCAACTAACTATATAAAAAAAATGAAATTCACAAACGACGTATAATTAGTTAATTACCACAGTATACGACCTTAATTTATAATTGAAGTACCTGAAAACCTAACATCCCACTACCAATGATCTTATTATCATGACTAAAAATTTAATGAAGGTGTTGGGAAAGGAAAATTTCAAAAAAATTCATGTCCTGTTCCATCCCCTTATGAGCAATTTCAAAAGTATTATACCCTAAATTACAAATTTTGGTATTATGAGAGCCATCATTTGTGTGATAAGATCCATAGCATAGCCACCCATAACCATTAGTACCATCGCCCTAGTTACAACTGACCAAAATACCATTACATCCACTTCAACAAGACTTTGAACACTTCATACCAACCCAAAAAGTAGCAAGGATTTAGACTCGTGAAGCAAACAACTTACACAAGATTTGAAATCTTATGACCTAAGGGTATATCAGCCTAGAATAGCCCCATCATTGGAACCTTTCATTACACTACACCGATGGTCCGATAAAGACAAGATAGTATTATATCAGTATGACAATGACCTATGAGAGTAACTTTTGACTCATCCCACCGATAGATCGATGAAATGAAACACAGTGAACTTATCGGAATAACATGCAGATATCGGTGGAAACTACATCATGGTCCCATCAATAGGCTGACAAAATTGGTAAAAGTAGATTGTATCACTACAACATAAAGAATTTGGTGGAATAGACATCACACCTTCACTGATGAGTCAATGAACTCAAGTTAGCTAGAACATGTCAACTTTGGCGGATCTTCTATACAAGTTCCCCCAATATGCTGATAAAAGCCCACAAGGACAATAAGCATTGCTGAAACATATAAGGATTGGTGGAACCAAGGATAAAGTTTCACCGATGGCCTGAGATAACTAAAAAGAATCACCAATATGATAAGTATCAGCTGAGCTAGGGTATATTGCAATAACTGCATACAGAATCCCGTCGATAGACCGAGAAAAGGAAATCCATCGATGGAAGAAGTGGGCATCGGTGAAATCTAATGCAAAGTCATAGTGCTACAGTGATAGTTATTAGACATGACTAATGTGACAGTCCAAGACATCGCTCAAATATTTGCAATTAATATACCAACCCGATGGCAAGATATGGTGCATTTATGAGCTGAGATTGTAATAACTTGCATTGCTTCTATAAAATTTTGCTGAAAAAAGGAAAAAGGAAATTGATCCCTCATAGAACAAAGAAGAAGAAAAAAGGCAGCCAGAAGCTCAATCCAAGTAAGTACATTAACCTGGTCTATAAATTCATACTGTGTAGAAGCTTTGAAGTTTGCATCATGGAAGATAATCCAGAAAAACCTAGAGCCAAGAGACAAAAAATTGAGAAGAGGTCATTAAACCAAGATTTAATTGAACAATGTCCAGGGTTTGGGCCAAGACCTAAAAGAAGTGCCAGGACTAATCCTTCCTCGTATAAATTATTAGACAACTATAAGGAGTTAGGAGATATCTGGACTCCTATTCGAGGGTATCAATTGTTTCTATATCATTACAAGAAGCAATATAGATATGATCCTATCTGCAAACCTTGGAGGTTAAATTTAGCTAGGCTCATAGTGCCCAATGTGTTTTGCAACATGGATTTGATGAAATATTTAGCCAGCCATTATGACCTGAAAACAAGGGCTATTAAATCACACAAAGGTGAAAACATACTGGTGCTTTCTAGGGACCTCATTTCAAATGTTTTTCAATTAGAGTGTGGCTTCAATATGCCAATTACAGTCAGAGACCTGATGCTTGAATATCAACATATGGATACTAGTTACAAGAGAGGCAAATTGGCCTAGCACAGACCAAGGGATGATAAGGGTCAAAAGAGAAATTTTTCCAATACTGAAAACCCCCCATTTTTTAAAGAACTGTTTGAGGAATATTTTTGTTATACCTACTATGCTGCTAGTCGAGTGTTAGGTATTGAGGTCCCCCCACAAATGTCAGTTGCACCTATGGTGTTAGCTATAGACATTCAAACAAAGGGAGAAAGGCCTTTTGATTATGTGAGCTACATAGCCAATGTCTTGAACCAAGGACTGGAGAAAATCAAACACAATAGTGATCAAATTAACTTCAAACATTATTCTTTGTTAATGTATTTAATTTTGTACATAGGGCATGGAAGAGGATTGTGGAGTATAGAGATGAAAATTTGGGACTCATTTGATAATGGGGATCCAAGGCCAATGAAAATGTGGACTTCTCTGTGGGATTGGCATTTTGATAGATCTCATTATTTTTTCTTTGAAGATTATTTTGTGAAACCTGTAATGCAATGGCTGGGATGTTCTCATGACTATAGCCTCTCCCCAAAAATACAAAGGTTCCTTAGGCCAAAGGAAAATGACTCGAAGAACAAGGTGGATCATAATTGGGGGGACTGGTATGTATTTTCAGACTGCACTATGATAAGGGTCTATGGTTTTGAAGGCTCCCCTTATTTGTTACCTAGAATTGTCCCAGACAGAATTGCACATTTGGAAATTGTTAGACAATTGGCTAAGTCTGATGCTATGCATTTGAAGGAATATAACAAACAATCATTCATGCCCAGCACTTTGTGCTTTGGGGAATTCACAGTAGTCATGAATGAGGGCTATGAGGAAATAAATGCTAAATTAGCACAGTATAATCTCCCAATAGGAGATGAAAGGCAAAATTTTGATGCAGAATGTTTTATCAACAAAGTCAGAGTATCACAAGGACTATCTGGTTATGAACATATTTTTTCAGAAGTAGATATAATCAGGAATCGAGATGAATCTTCCACTGAAGACAAAATGGCCATTATTAATAATATTTTGCTTGTAGAGGATTGGAAGAGCAAAAATATTCCCACATATTCAAGGTCTTTATCTAAGATTCAAGACCCACTGACAAGAGTCAAGCATCTTATTGCTCATGCTAATGAAATCATAAAAGATGTGTCATTAAGTGCTTTTTATATAGCCTAAATACAGTATTGCGGGACTCAGGTTCAAGAGGTGTAGCCATTGGCTCATATACCCTCTTAGCCAACTCCTGAAGTATCAATTTCTATAGATACTGATGAAGAAATGAACGATGATGAAATCGCACAAATGCAACCAATAAATGCTCATGTAATTTCACATTATGAACCTCCTGCAAAATTAGATCATGTGAAAATTGAGACCTCAGAGGATTTGTCTGATGATATTAGAGTTGTGGCTGCACAAAAGTTTATCTTTGATGATGAGTTTATTAAAACCCCTGACTTCAAATCCTTTGTATATGAATACCAAGGAAATAAAATGAGGCAAAGAATGAAAGATGCTACCCCTGAGCAAGAAGTTGCTGCCTTGGAAGACTTGAAAAAGGATATTGACAGAGAACTAGAGTCTATTACTCCAGAAAGAGGAAGACAATTGCTCCAAGAAGCTAAAGTATTTCTTTTGCTAGGTTGGGACATGAGTTCTGCTATAGTATTTGATACATTTAGAAGAAGGGAAGACAAAACATTGAATTTGACAGAAGAAGCAAGTGACAAGATATACTCAGGGTACAATACATATGAATCCACCCTATTGATTTGGTCATTTTATCCTCAAGATAAGAGACCAACAATAGTTAGTGACCCAAATCAAATGTTTTACCACCTTTTGGTCAAAAGGGTAGGAGATACAAATCCCTTGGAGGCAATTGAATTGAATGTTAATGTGGTGAAATTTAACAAAGCTCAGATTGAGAAACTAATCAACGAGAATGATAAGATGAGAAAGGAATTGGTATACCACAAGGAAAGAACATCCTCATCCTCCACATCTAAGGTGCATCCTCCATGGATTCAGAAAGATCAAGAAATACTAGATGCATTAACAGATGCAATCTATTGGAATGAATGCCATGCCAAGTCTCAAAATAAGTGTGAAAAGTTAGAAAGGAATTGAAAATTCTTAAATACAATATGGCTATTGAAATCATAAAAGAGAGTTTTAATAAAATGTGGGAATATACAGATGCCTATTGGAAGGTGTTCTAACAAACATACTCAGCCATGATAGAACACAAAAGATTACAAGAAAGGATGATGGAAAAGAAGAAAGAACTTTCTGATAGCATTACATGGCAAAGATTCTAGATGTATAATAAATTGGTTTAGATACATGAGGAATACCACAATGAATTAGGCAAGGAACTGAATTCCTTTGATCTTACTCCCTCAGTTCATGATGACACGGGAGAACCAAGAAAATATAAAGAGTGGAAGGAAGATGTGTTCATGGTTCTAAACATAGCATCACAAGAAATAAATGATGAAGATCTGATTATGCATAATATCCATAAACATCTTGAGAAAATAATGAACATGGAGCATGACTTGAAGGAAGTAACCCTCAAGTTGAACACATATGCCAAGCAAGAATATATTGAGCATTTATCTGAAGTCAATTTGTTTCTTAGTCAAGTAGTTGATGCACCTATTGTTCAGAAGGAGTAGATCAACCAACACACAGATGAAACATCCTATGAGAAAATAAAAAACCTTGCTTGGGCCTTGAATGGTCACGGGTTTCTATTCGAAGAGTAATGGATCGGTGTTTTCATTATATTTCTGTTTATTTTCTTAATTCAGTTAGTTATGAAAAGATGTGACTCTTCCATTGTAACCTGCCTAAAGCTTGTTCGCTTCCCAATATATAAAGGGAACCCAAGGCCATCTTTTGAATCATCATCAAGATTAGATTAGAATCACTACCATTAGTAGTAGCTGTCATCCATTCCATTCAATATGAAAATGTTTTAAATCATATCCAAAGACAATGTTGCATATAATATTTTGAGGAAATCAATTGAAGATCTCAGATTCGCTGGCTCTATACTGGTATCAATTGTTTGTTAAGATAAGAAATTATTTGGCTATTTCCAAGTTGGTATTCCTTATTATTTGAATTTATTCCAAGTAGAATATTAAATTCATCAAACACATTTGTTGTTCCTATGTAATTTGCTTAATTGGTTTCTTCAAGTAGGAATTAAAATCCTTTTAAACAGATTACAGTAATTTGGAAATATCAATTGGATAGATAAGGAGAGTCTATAATTGAAGGTTGTTATACTGTCTTCAGAGAATACTATTAAGTTGTTCAAAGTTGAATATATCAAGTATATTTTCATTTTGTCGGTGCACATTCTGTTGTCATTGTGTGATCCCTCTTAACTGGTTCTTTTAAGGAAGGATTAAAATCCTCTTAGATAGATCACAATAATTTAATAGATCTTGATTGGATCAATAAGAAGAGTCTGCCAGTCACATCCTTGCATGTTTAGGAAAGTCGTAGACCAAAAACATTGTGCCAAATGGTTAGAATTATTGCTAGGTAACACCATTAATCCCAGGTTCTCACTTGACTCCATTTACCCAACAAGGCACTAGTCTCACCCATTCCATGTTACTTAGAAATTCCATCAATCTAACTTAAGGTTTTTACCTTGATATTGCATATACAATTTATACCAAATTACCATCATCTTATTTCAGAATTCCATAAAATCATATTATACAATTTATACCAAATTTCCTGGTTGGGACCTCAGTGCCTCTTTAATTTTTGATAGTTTTTTGCATAACAAGGAAGGAGAATACAAGTTAAACATAGAGGGTGTGAAGGAAATTTACATAAGGTCAAGATTCAATCCTAATGAAAATTCAATGTTGATATGGGCACTATACCCACCTCACAAAAGGACAAAGATCATTGATATCGAAAAAGCCTTTGGACACATGATGACCCTTAAAGTTGCAAAAACTGACCCTATGGCTTCAGCAGACATGGGCATAAGCATTGCCAAGTTCCACAAGGCACAAACAATACAGTTGATGAAATCTAGAAATTATTACAAAATGAAAAGTGAAAAATCAGATTTGGAAATTACTGCCATGAAAGATGCCAGAATGAGGATCACCTCTAGAACTGATACAGAGTTGCAGAGTGAATATGAGCAGTTGCAAGAAGAACATCAATAGCTAGTAGAAAAGATGAAGGACCTTTAGTTTGACACTATGGCAATGATGTTGCACAAGAGATTTACAAACCTGAAGATATGCCTTGATGATTTTTGGCATGTTGACAAAAAGAACTATGAAGTCATTCTTGAGCATGGGAGAGTGAAAAACAAATTGGGTACTAAGAGACATGATATGTAACTATATGAGGGATTGGACACCAATTCCATCTTGGCCATTGACAAAATCATGAGAAAGCATGACAAATATGATGAAGACTTACACTCAGAAAACACAAGGTTTGATGATACTGTGAATTTGGGATTACCCAAATTATGTGATAAGAATGGGTTTTTGAAGGAACAAGATGATTGGATGGATGAATGAAATAGGATACTTTAGGAAACATTGGATATAGTTAAAACAAAAGGGCTATTGCTGGATGGAGCATGCAAACATATGGAATTGATGATAAAACTTGAATATGAAGCCCAAAATGCAGTGCATGATGCGGATACCCATACCTTGGAGGAGTATAAAAAACATCTCTCAGTGGCTAAGTCAATGTTAGGAGAAGATTAAATTGTTTTATAAGTTTAATTAAGATCAGTAGTTTAATTATTTTCCAAAAGACAATCCGAAGAGACACCTTTGTTGGGTCTTCTTCTTATATATATGAAATTTGAATTGTAATATTTGATCATTAGTACTTTTTAAGATTTTAATACTTTTTAGTAGTGAAAAACTTATTTTCTAGAGTA
This sequence comes from Cunninghamia lanceolata, assembly GCA_027924645.1. Taxonomy (NCBI): domain Eukaryota; kingdom Viridiplantae; phylum Streptophyta; class Pinopsida; order Cupressales; family Cupressaceae; genus Cunninghamia; species Cunninghamia lanceolata. The sequence continues at coordinate 5,439,953 of BSBN01000738.1, forward strand.
ATACAATACCAGTACTTTTCTATTTGTGTGTGGAAGATTCTTTCATTTGGACTAGTTCTCTGTTGTTTCTTTTCAAGCAATTGAAGACAATGTAAAATGTATTCTAATTAATCTCCATGACCATCTTATAATTACCTCTCACTTTCCTCAATCTACCTTTCCCTATCAGGTACTCCCCTTCGAATTTGTTAATGGAGTTGGGATCCCAAATGCGATCTACATGGATCTTTGCTACCAACTTAAGAAGATATTCAGTAATGTACACCATGGTCTAGTATACCATATATCCCTCCACCATAGAACCCTCAGGATGAGCTCTTTGTCTAATTAAAGCCTTCAAAAATTTCAAGTGCCTCTCAACCATCCACATTGACCTTGTGTGTACAGGTCCACACAATTCAATCTCCTCAACTTGGTGTATGAGGTAGTGTTCTTGTGCATTGAAAAATGTCAAAGGTAGACACTTTTACATTTCACACATTAAACGAGGAATTTTTCTCCTCCAATAATCTATATCTTCTTTATGGATTTCTTTAGTTGACAGCCATCTACAAGTGATTCAAGGCGCAAATATATTAACGAGATTTAACAAAAATATACAATATATTACATAACAAGTAAAACAAATGGCAAATATAAGATCTATACAACAAATTGAACAAATATTTCTACTTAGCTCATGATTTTCCAAGATCATATATAACTTTCTTGACATTGTTGTCCAAGTTGTCTAGGAGAGATAGAGGTAGAACGTACTGCAACAATTATAAAATGATCTTTTCATTATTTTTCCAAAACTAGTAAACATAATACATTGAAAAGTACATGTAGTATACAAATATATATAAAATATACCAGAATAATTACCTTAATGAAGGTATGCCAATCATGCATTTTCATCCCTGACCCAAATTCACCTTTCTTTGTTATGATATTGTTTATGTTCGTAGCAAATCCTATGGGAAATCAAATTTTTTGTATGACTTCTTTTATAGCAATTCTTTGCTGCTCCATTAATAACCAAGGAAGGGCGCTTATATTAATTTGGTCTCCATCGCTATTTAATTGAGTGACATTTTTCATTGCATGATTGGCTTCCTGAATGTCACTACAATTTTTGACAATTTTTTCTTTGTCATGCCCTCCATCCAATATTTTCCATAATGTTTCTGTTATATTCTTTCCGATATGCATTGTATCAAACAAATGCACAATTTGTAGCTGCTCATAGTAGGGCAACCTATTAAATTGTCTGGGATAACTTTTTAGTCCCTGTGGAAGCCAGCCATTAATGCCTTGACGACCTTCATGAAGCATATAAGTTAAACAAATTAACAACGACAATCATTGTCAATTACAACGTGAGTAAACAAAACACAATATAAAAATATAAATTCCAAACATATCATATATGATAGATAAACAATTTGATCCGATGTATAACCTTGACAATTAATTCTATTATATTCCAACTTCCATAGGCGAGGTGTCATTCTTCGTGGTTTTGATGTAGTCTCTTCTTTCGCATTGAAAAGATTTTTTTTAGTAGTTCGATACTTAAGATTTTTGTGGAGGAAGTGCCTATACTCATCAAATAGCCACTTTCCTAAACTTGTTGAACAATGAGATTTCATCTTTGGACCACAAACTGGACATGCAATTTTTCCCTTTGTCTAAAGACCTACAAGATCATATATAATTGGATTAAATATGTCAATTTTTATAATTATATATAATGAATAGATTATTTAAAAAACATGCATGATATCTACTTCATAAAATTAAATATCGTTAAAGAGCAATCGAATGTTATAACATACCACAAAAATTTGTTAGCCCTAGGGCATCATGAATTGTCCATACAAGCATTGCATGGAATTGAAATTGTCTGTCCTATTGGTCTAGAGATGTCATACATAGTGATGCCATTCCATAACTTTAATAACTCGTCAATAAGAGGCTCGATATATACATTCATATCTTTAACTTGGTACTTACCTAGTTGAATGAACATAAACATTACATAATTATTATAACCATTTTACTGCAATATATATAAATTAATGTGCATGACTATTAAATGAAAAAAATATAAGTCATTATGCAACAAATAAGACAAATGATATGCTACTACATTAAAGAAAATTGATGTAAAAAATACTTGGAACAATCATTGCCAACATTATGTGCTCCCTCTTTATTGACATCCATGGAGGAATGTTATTGTTGATAACAAAAATAATCCACACTGAGTAAATAGATCTCAGCTCTCCAAATGGATTGACACCATCTGCTTCCAATGAAAGCCTGAGATTACGAGGTTCTTCTTTAAAGTGTGGCCATTTTTCCTCCATGTCCCTAAATGCAAAACCATCCGTAGGCATTCGAAGAATGTCATCTCCACTTCTATTCCATGCATGGTAATCCATAAATTACACTAAGCTTTCACACCTAAATAATCGTTGCATACATGGAATAATGGGAATATAACGAAGAACCTTGTGAGGCACCTTTTTTGTTAGTTGATCTGTTTGATATCTACTGATATGACATTCTGGGCATTCTGTTGCAAATTGATGTTGTTTATGATATATAATATGATCATTGGGACATGCATCTATTGCTTGATACTCCATTCCAATATATCTCATAATGGCAGATAAATCTCGGTATGAGAGAGGTAAAATATTTGATGGTGGTGACAAAAATTCACCTATCAATCTACAACAAAAAAATAATTTGTTAATATAAAGAATATTAATGGTACATATTTCATCCTTTATTTACTAGTGATGAACTAACAACAAAAATAGAATAAAAAAGATGACATATATGACATACAACTAGTTGGGTAAGATCGAGAATCTTTTCTTCTTTCATTTTCTTTTTGTTTATGGAGATTTCATTGAGTTTTGTGCATTTTATAGTAATTTTAGTAAAAATAGGTAGGATTCAGCCTAGGGTTCCTAGTTCTGCAACAGTCCATTTTTGACATATTCTGTACAAAGTAACCCTATCCCATTTTCATATATGCGTAGTAAGAGCCAAAAGGGTAACCCAAACAGGTCTTATATTTTTAATATCAAGTCTACAATAAAAGTTATGACCAAAAATATTTGAGTTGCTACACTAGGGCTACCACACTATGGACAACAAAAACAAGGAAGATGGATGAGTTAGAGTCTAGTTTTGTTTGTTTGTCATGAGTAATGATAGGGGAATGTAGTGACAAGTCTTATAGACCTGTACAAAGGGTTTTTTGGAACTTTCTTGAAGGTTTATTCAAGTTTTGTTATGATTGTCCCAAGAGGACTGATTGTGTATGACTGTCCCAAATTGTAAGCCCATGAATTGTTGCATTGTTGAGTCATCACATAGGAGTTGTTATGATCATTTAAACACCAAGTCAAGCCTGTTCCATGATAACTACATTGTTCCAAGGTCTGTTGGATCAAGAGTCTCAAAAGAGTCCAATGTTAGGGTCCTATAGAAGTACACCTAGGACCACCAATGGAGAAGGTGAAGAATAGTTTGTCATTTTGAGTTGTAAATCTAAAATTTGGTCCTTCCTCTACATCAAAAACCCACAAACTCTAATAATTACAGCACAAGTTAGATGCAAAGAAAATACAGAAGAATAAAATGGAAAACAAAATAATAAACTAGACATAAAATTTACCTGGTAAAACCTTGACAATATGCCAAGGAAACATCCATGGGGCAAAGTATCAGTATTCTTATTGCTTAGAGAAAATGATTACAACCTTTACATAGCTACTTCTCTTGAATTACAATTCATTACAATCATAAATTCACCACCAAGGCAACAAGATATATAATATCTTCATCTGATGCTAAACATAGAAAAACAAGATTTGTTTTATTTCTTTGTTTTATTGTTTTCTCTTTTGTTTTAAATCTTTATCTTTTCCAAAAGATTTCAAAGATAAGATTTTCCAAAAGATTTCCAAAGATAAGATTTGCTTTGATTCCCTTATCTTTCCAAAATATAAAATCTGCTTTCTTTCTAATTTTGTTGTTGTCACAATCCAATAATCTCCACCTTGACAACAATTTACCTGATACTTGCCCATGCCCATTCATCACCTTTTCTACGAGCCAAGAGAAGTCAAACACCAATTCAACTTCTCTAACTATACTGCTTTTGTAAACATGTGTACACAATTTTCTAGTGTATGAACTTTTTCAAGAGCTACTCCACCTTCATCAATAACCTATCTTATGAAATGGTATTTAATCACAAAATTCTTAGTCCTACTATGATAAGATAGATTTTTAGTTAGATGTATACCACGTTGACTATCACAAAATACAATCACCCTATCCTGCACTTTTCCAAACTCACCCAAAAGACCCTTCAACCAAATTGCCTCTTTGCAAGCATGTGAGATAGCCATATACTCTACCTCAGTAGTGGATAAAGCAATTGTTTCTTGAAGCTTTGACATCCAACAAATAGGTCCTCTTGCAAGAGTAAAGACATACCTAATGTAGATCTCCTTTTGTCCAAATCACCTACAAAATCTGAATCAACATAACCACAAACTGAACCACTATAATAGCCAAAGGTGATACAATAAACACTTGTGCCTCTAAGATATCAAAGCACCCATTTCACTATCGTCTAATGCTCTTTACCTGGATTCACCATGTAATTACTGACAACACCAACTGCATGTGAAATATCTAGTCTTGTACATACCATCACATACATTAAACTTCCTATTGTATTAGCATATGATACACAAGACATATAATCCTTTTTTTCTTTATTACTAGGACATAAACTTGAAGAAAGCTTAAAATGAGAAGCTAAAGGGATATTTACTGGTTTCAGATTCTTAATACCGAATCTCATGAGGATCTTCTCCACATACTTCTTCTGTGATAACCAAAGCTTACCATGTTTCCTATCTCTGTGTATCTCCTTGCCCAAAATTTATTTTGCTGCTCCTAGATCCTTCATATCAAAAATCCTAGCCATCTGAACCTTTAACCTGCTAATCTCAACTATGCTTTTTCTTACTACAAGCATATCGTCAACATATAATACCAAGATAATGAATAAACCATTTTCCAAACTTTTAAAGTAAACACAATGGTCATACTCACTCCTTGTAAAAGTTTGGCTCACCATGAAGGAATCAAACTTCTTGTACCATTGCCCGTGAGACTGCTTCAGGCCATACAATGACTTTTTGAGTTTGCAAACAAATTTCCTGTTGTGATTTTGAACAAACCCTTCTAGTTGTTCCATATATATCTCCTCATCCAAATCTACCTATAAAAACATTGTTTTAACATATAACTTCTCCAACTCAAGATCAAGTAAAGAAACAAGTGCTAAAACAACTCGAATAGAAACTAGATTAACCACTGGTGAAAAAAATTCATTAAAATCAATACCTTCCTTTTGAGAATACCCTTTTTCTACATGTCTTTCTTTGTACCTTCCAACTTTATCATGAACACCGTTCTTCAATTTGAAGACCCATTTACAACCAACAACTTTCCTACCCTTTGGAAGTTCTACCAGGTCCCATGTTTTATTTTTCTCCAAGGCATCCATTTCTTCTTTCGTTGTTATTTTCAATTTAGCATTTTCAGCACCATCCACTACTTCCTAATAACAACTAGGTTCCCCATCATTAGAAATCAAAGCAACAGATGAAACATAATCACCATACCTATTAGGTGGATTTTTGACCCATGTAGATCTCGTTAGATCTAGTTGTGGAATTTCCACATTTTCTTGTAGATTTTTTGCATCCTCATTTTCTTCTTCAAAAGCTTCTTCTTGCTCCCTATTTTCTATACATGGACGAGTTTCCAATTGAACTTGTTGATGTTGAGGTACTTGTTCCTATTTCAAATCAACTTCTACAATATCTAATTTTATGAGAGAAGATTCATAAAAAATTACATCTCTGCTAATAATGACTTTGTGGGTAGTAGGATCCCACAACCTATAACCCTTAATTCCATCACCATAACCAACAAAGATATATTTCTTGGACTTGGGATCTAATTTAGAACACTGATCTTTTGAAATAAGAGCATATGCATCTGGTACAACGACACCATGTCAATTTTGTAAATATGGTCATATGATAGTTTTGGTGTGTTAAGTCTACATGTCATGCAATAAGGTCATAATAGACCATTTGAAATGTAATAGGTCATTTGGGGCTTCATTTTGTTAGTGTTATCATATTTTGCAAATGTTGTCATGAGCAAACTTGTAAAAATGCAAAAAAGTGGAAGACCAACGGTCAAGTAGTTCAAAAGTTAGTTGGAACAGTTGGTATTTAGTTAGATATGTTTAAATATGCCTCACAAACTTGGAGGAAAAGGTTGGGAAGACGTCTGAAGATCAAAGAATGCAAGAAAACTTAGTTTTTTTTCTTCTGAATTTTAACTATTTTTTTGTTGTTCCTGGGGTGAGTATAGCCCTGTATGGCCTGATAATGATGTGAAACCATTTGGGTTTGATAGTTCTCTGAATCTTCTTTCATGTTGCATTGGTTTCATCAATTTTTATCACGTTTTAAGAAAGTTATGGAATTTTTACTAAAAATTGCCTCTTAACCTAGGTTTTGTGGGCTTAAATGGCAAAAACATGATTTAAAGCACTTGCCACTGTTGAAAAAATTAAAAAACTTGGTGGAATTGTTGCATTTAGATAGGTTTTGATGTTCATAAAGGTTACAGGAGCAGGGGGTAGGGTTTGATAAGTTTTTGTTGATACCCTAGGTACAAAACACCATGTTTTAGGCATTAAAGGATGGCTAGAGGCTAGGGTTTGATGAAAGACTTATAGAATTTGATTTGTAATGGTTTGGGAAGCTTGTGTAGGTCATTTTTGATGTGGTTGAAGTGCTGGAAAGGTGGAATAAGGTTTGGAGTTCTTAGATCCAATAAGCCCCATGTGTGAACAAGCCAAAGAGACTATGTAGGATTGAGTTTTGGTGGGACAACAAGTTTGTGACAAGTGGTTGAGGAAAAATCTACATGGGTGGCCCTTATGTGATGTGACAAGACCCCATGAGTGGAGTTTGTGAGTTTTTAATTTGATTTTCTCATAGGTGCTTTGGAAAATAGGGCTAATTGCCTCATAAAACAGTGTAGCAACAATTTTTAGAAGTTGAAGGTCTAAAACAACCTCATGCAAAAATTAGATATGTTAAATAACACCATAAAGGGTATCTATAATGTTAATCCTTTTGTGGGTTTGATAGGTATTTTGAAAGATATGCCCAATTTACACTATTGGAAGTGTTACAAGGCAAAGCTGGAGAAATTGTGAAAAATCACCAATTTAGAGCCTTAGAAGTGAAAAGATCATTCAAAGTGGATTGAATTGTGTTTGTTTTGACAAATTACTCCCTGTTATGCATCAATTGGTATCCGATCATAGGTTGTTGATCTTTTGAGGAAGAGAAGTGGAAATTTGAGGAAGTGAAAAGTTGAAGATTGAAGGACAAGATGCCTCCTAAAAGTAGTGCATTTCTTGCTAGAGAGATAATGTTGTTAAAGGAGTCACAAGAAGAAATATTAGCCACATTTCCAGCATTAGAGACAAAGCAAAAGAGAGGAAAGACCACTGAAGAGGAAAGTGATCGAGAGGAAGAGGATGAAAGTGAAAACCCTCCAGGAGAAGTCCAAGGCGATGATGAATCAGACCCTGATGAGAGAAGGATGATGAAGATACTGAAGGCTATCGAAGGAGATGCTTCTGGTGAGAAAATAGATGTGTTAATTTATAATGGAAAGTTGGATGCTAAAGAAGTATTGGATTGGATAGATGCACTGGACAACTACTTTGAATACAAGGAGGTTGCAAATGATCAAAAGGTAAAGTTTACTAAGACTAAGTTGAAAGGTCCTTCTCTTACATGGTGGAATTATGTTCAAGAGGAAAGAGTGAAGAAAGGAAAAGAAAAACTTAGTTCATGGGATAGGATGGTGTCAAAGATTAAGAACCAATTCTTACCAGGTGATCATGGTATACAAACTTTCAAGAAGTTGCAAAGTTTAAAGTAGAAGGATAAGGATGTCATGGCCTACACTGAAGAATTTCACAAATTAAGTATTAGGGTTGGTCATGTTGAAGATGAGAATGAAAAGATAGCAAGGTATATGTGTGGGTTGAGATTTCAAATTCAAGATGAATTGAGTTTGGCTACTCCTAGGACAGTTGAGGAATGTTTTCAGTTGGTTGTTAGGGCAGAGGAAAAGTTAAAAAGAAGGCAAGAAAGACAAGGAAGAGGTAGAGGCCCAGTACTAGTGGAGGAAGAGGATCAAGATAGTCTTATGAAGACCAAGAAGATGCAAGTAAAAGCAAAGAGCAAGTTGCTGATCAAAGAGGTGGATTTAGAGGTATTAGAGGAAGATTTGGTGGAGATAGAGGTTCAAGTTCATTTTCAGGAAGATGCTATCATTGCAATCAGTTTGGCCATCCAGCATGGAACTGTCCAGATAAACAAGGTTCTACTTCAAGTGGTGGTAATAAAAGAGTTCAATTGGTACAAGAGGATGACTGTGAGAGCATTCATTCTCCTAATCAACTTGTTGCTCCATAGGTTGGGGAATCATTAATGGTTAGAAGAACATTCCTCAAAGCATCCAATGAGAAAGAATCAACACAAAGAAGAGAACTTTTCAAGACCACCTGCAAATGCAATCGAAAGGTATGTAAAGTAGTAATAGATTCAGGGAGTACTGATAACACGGTATCCATAGAAATGGTGGAAAAACTGAAGTTAGAAAAAATACCTCATGAAACCCCTTATAAAGTGTCTTGGATGAATGATAATCAATGTATTTTGGTAAATGAACAAGCTTGGGTTGAGTTCAACATAGATGGATACAAGGATAGGATACTATGTGATGTGTTGCCCATGGATTGTTGTCATTTATTGCTTGGGAGACCATGGCAGTTTGATAGGCATGCACTTTATGATGGTAGAAACAATACTTATCAGATTGAGAAGGATGGAAACACTTTCACTTTAACTCCATTACAAGAAGATGCTAAGGAGCAGACCAAGGCAACAAAGGTGATAATGCTGGGTAAGAAAGAGTTTGTGAAAATAGAGGAAGAAAAGAAGATGGAGGTTGTAGCCACTTCAAGGCTTGAAGGTGTCAAGATAATAAGTTTGAAGAATGGTGCAATGTTAGAAGGAAAAGATGATGAGTTGGTGTTAAAACCTAATAAAGAGAAGGTCAAGGATGAATTGATTATGGAAGTTCAAGATGGGTTAGAGAAGCATATTGAGATTATGATAGGAATAGTGCTTTGTCCTTTGATTTCAAAAGAGGCTAGTGGGAAGTTCAGTTTTGTTAATACAGTAGTTTGTAAACCTGATAAAACAAAGGTTCTAGGGGTAGAGAATCTGAAAGAAGAGATGAAGGAAGAAGGTGGAGTGATTCAAGGTGAATTACAAGGGTATATGGGTAAGTTCAAGCATGCAACAAAGGTAAGGAAGAAGATTGTTCATGGTACATATGGTAAAGGTATGTTTGCAGGTGTTCAAGGAGGTGCAACATGAGTTTCAGATGAGGGAAAGGTCAGAGGGCATTCATCAAGTCAGTTTGTGAAGATGGAACAATGTCTAGGTGGTAAACAGACCAATAGTGCAAAGAATGATTCAAATATTCAATACCTGATCTAGTGGAAAGGATTACTAGGTGAAGGAACATTTGGAGAACAAGAAGGTGAAGTGATCAAACATGATCTACAGCAGTACAGTCCTCAAGGGACTTGAGTCCTTTCTTTGTCCGGGTTTATGGTGCACGGGCACCATGTCAATTTTGTAAATATGGTCATATTATAGTTTTGGTGTGTTGAGTCTACATGTCATTCAATAAGGTCAGAATAGACCATTTGAAATGTAATAGGTCATTTGGGGGTTCATTTTGTTAGTGTTGTCATATTTTGCAAATGTTGTCATGAGCAAAATTCCAAAATGCAAAATGTGGAAGACCAACGGTCAAGTACTTCAAAAGTCATTTGGAATAGTTGGTATTCAGTTAGATATGTTTAAATATACCTCACAAACTTATAGGCAAAGGTTGGGAAGACGTTTAGAGATCAAATAATGCAAGAAAACTCAGTTTTTTCTAAATTTTAACTATTTTTCATTGTTCCTGAGGCTGGTACAGCCCTGTACGGCCTGATAATGACATGAAACCAATTGGGTTTGATAGTGCTCTGAATCTTCTTTCATTTGTCATTGGTTTCATCAAATTTTATTACATTTTGAGAAAGTTATGGAATTTTTACTAAAAAGTGCATGTTAACCTAGGTTTTGTGGGCTTGAATGGCAAAAACATAATTTGAAGCACTTGTCACCATTGAAAAATTTAAAAAATTTAGTGGAATGGTTGCATTTAGATAGGTTTTGATGTTCATAAAGGTTGCAGGAGTAGGGGGTAGGGTTTGATAAGTTTTTGTTGATGCCCTAGGTGCAAACCACCATGTTTTAGGCATGAAAGGACGGCTAGAGGCTAGGGTTTGATGAAAGACTTATGGAATTTGATTTGTAATGGTTTGGGAAGCTTGTGTAGGCCATTTTTTATGTGGTTGAAGTACTAGTAAGGTGGAATAAGGTTTGGAGTGCTTAGATCCAATAAGCCCCATGTGTGAACAAGCCAAAGAGACTATGAAGGATTAAGTTTTGGTGGGACATCAAATTTCTGACAAGTGGTTGAGGCAAAATCTACATGGGTGGTCCTTAGGTGATGTGACAAGACCCCAGGAGTGGAGTTTGTGAGTTTTGCATTTGATTTTCTCATAGGTGCTTTAGAAAACAAGGCTAATTGCCCCTTAAAACAATGTAGCAATAGTTTTTAGAAGGTGAAGGTCTGAAACAACCTCATGCACAAATTAGATATGTTAAAGAAAACCATAAAGGGTATCTAGAATGTCAATCATTTTCTAGGTTTGAGAGGTATTTTGAAAGATATGCCCAATTTACACTGTTGGAAGTGCTATAAGACAAAGATGGAGAAATTGTGAAAAATCACCAAGTTAGAGCCTTAAAGGTAAAAAGATCATTCAAAGTGGATTGAATTGTGTTTGTTTTGACAAATTACTCCCTGCTCTACATCAGCATCACAACCAAAAAATTTTAGATTTGAATAATCACAAGAATGACCTATCCATACCTCTTCAGGAATCTTTACAATCTATTGCAACTGATGGTGACCAATTTACCAAATAACAAGCTGTAGAGACTGCTTCTACCCACAACTCTTGCTGCAACTTGGAATTGTTGATCATGCTCCTTTCTCTCTCTAGAAGATTCCTATTCATACATTCAACAACACCATTTTACTGAGGAGTGTGAACAATGGTTTTATGCCTTTCAATCCCAACTTCCTTACAATAATTTTCAAATTCCAAAGATGTGGACTCACCTCCATTATCTATTCTTAAACACTTGATTGATCTACCAGTTTTCTTTTCAACCAAAACTCTAAACTGCTTAAACACACTAAACACATCAGCTTTTCTTTTAAGAATATAGAACCACACCTTTCTAGAGTAGTCATCTATAAATGTCACAAAATATTATGATCCACCAAAAGAAACTATAGGGGATGGTCCCCAAACATCAGAATGAATATAATCTAGAATACCCTTACTTGTATGGCTACCTATTTTAAACTCCTGTCTAGATTGCTTCCCATAAACACAATGCTTCCAGAAATTCAAATTCAGAGATTTTAAATTTGAGAGTAACTTACAGTTTAATAGTACCTTCAACCCTTTCTTGCTCATATGACCCAACCACTGATACCATAAATGAGTAGATTCATTTTCTTCCTCAAATACCACTACCGCTTCATTTATTATCATACTCCCTTCTAGCTTGTAAAGGTTTCTAATATTTGTAGCCTTCATGACCACCAAAATGCCCTTGGACACTTTCATTGATCCACCTTGACTTGTAAATTTATAACCTCCAGAATCCGAAACTCCCAAGGAAATTAAATTATTTTTGGGTTCTAGCACGTGTCTTACCTCCATTAATGTTCTCACAACACTATCGAACATTCTAATCTTAATGCTCCCAATCCCAACAGTCTTACATATTACATTATTTCCCATAAGAACAACACTGCCATTAATAGCTTCGTAAGAAGAAAACCAATTCTTATGTGGACACGTGATTAGAAGCACCAAAATCTAATAACCATTCCTCATGATATTGTAAGGAACTACAAACATATAAAACTTCATCAACTATACCTGAACTTGTCTCAACTGGATTTGCTTCCTTTTTAGAGTCACCATTGTCTTCTTTCCTCTTCCAAAAATCTTTCTTGAGATGCCATGATTTATTACAATACCAACATTTTCCCTTACCCTTTTTGCCTTTTGACTTAGATCTGGATGTACCTATCAAATCTTCCTCTTTTTCTGTGGATCGACCTCTAACCACCATTGCTTCTGATGTGAAGGTTTCTGTGTTAGATTTCCTCCAAGGTTTCTGTGTTAGATTTCCTCCACACCTCTTTAGACAATAAATCTCCCACAACACAATCAAATTCAAGGGTGTCAGTTGTGCTAAAGCTAATAGAAGTGACTAAGTGATTATAGGATTCGGGCAATGAACACAATAACGTAACTATCTTCTCTTCATCTTTGACTTTTACACCCATACTAGCTAATTGACATATAATAGTATTGAAAATATTTAAATGATCAGCAATTTTTATAGCTGCCTTCATTCACAAACTATACAACTGACTCTTCAAGTAGATATGATTTGTCAAGGACTTTGTCATATAAAGACTCTCCATTTTACTCCATTAGCCTATTGTCATTTCCTCTTCAACAATATTAAAAAGAACTTCATCTGCTAAACACAACCGAATTGTACTAAGTGCTCTTGTATCAAGATCCTCCCAATCTTCATCAATCATATTTGTAGATTTCTTTGAATTTCCAACCAATGCTTTGTGCAATCCTTGTCGCACTAACAAATCATGCATCTGGAGCTTCCAAATCTCAAAATTATTCTTCCCATTGAATTTCTCCACCTTGAACCCTGCATTCGAAACCTTTGCCATCTGATGCTACAAAACAAACACCAAATCCTAACACAGATGCTGTAAAGTAATTGCTTTGATAGTACTTGTTGTGTTAATGGAAACGTAAAACCCACAAACTCTAATAATTGCAGCACAAGTTAGATGCAAAGAAAATACAGAAGAATAAAATGGAAAACAGAAGAAAAAACCAGATGCAGAATTTACATGGTAAAACCTTAACAATATGCCAAAGAAACATCCATGGGGCAAAGTATTGGTATTCTTATTGCTTAGAGAAACTGATTACAACCTTCACACAACTGTTGCTCTTGAATTACAATTCATTACAATCATAAATTAACCTTCAAGGCAGTAAGATATATAATATCTTCATCCGGTGCTAAACATAGAAAAACAAGCTTTGTTTTATTGTTTTATGTTTTATTTTAAATCTTTATCTTTTCCAAAAGATTTCAAAGATAAGATTTTCCAAAAAATTTCCAAAGATAAAATTTGTTTTGATTCCCTTATCTTTCTAAAATATAAAATCTGCTTTCTTTCTAATTTTGTTGTTGTCACAATCCAACACATCTAGAATGGTCTCACACTATTTTGAGATATGTCAATAACATTTTGAAAGAGGTTACATCATTAGATAGGAGTCGTCTGATATGGCATGGTGGGACCTCGTGTAAGTAAGAATAGAAAGATCTAAGGCTCCCAAAGCATCGTTGATACATGGAATACAAGGCTCAAACATACTAAACTCACCACCTCTCAAAAGCATGGTGCAATCAACAAAAATCTGACGCAGCCTCATACTGAATATGGCACACTAGACATTGTAAGCACAAGGGCAACGTGAACGTGGTAAAGCAAATGATACAACCATTGAAATATTATGGCATGAGCATTATAAACCAGGTGTAGCACCTTTCAAAAACATAGTGCCTATTGTGGTAACAAAATTAATGACTTTTATACTCTGAACCATGGCAGCTAGTATGAGCAGTACGCAGCCAATAGTTTGGTGCAACATGAAAAATAGTGCGCAGCACCATAGCAAACTTGGCACAAGCTAATGGACAAAGTACAACCATTAAAACATGGTGCAAGCCATTTTAAGATCTCAAGCACATGAAAAAACAATGCACAACCATGTAAAACAATGTACAAACATTGAAAACTAATGCAGAAGTAATTAAGAGATAACATGAGGCATATTAAAAATGGCGTGGCCATAGAAAACCATGGTGTGATAGACAAGTAGAAGTATTTTCCATAAGAAAGAATGGTGCAAGAGAATGATGGCTCCGTGTTTCAAAATATGTAGGAATAAGTTAAAATGCAAGTTAAAAAGTGTAAGGTAGCCCTAAGGAGTTAAAACAAGGCGTAGCCATGTATACATGGACAGAAGCATCATGTCTTGTCCATGAAAACACAACACAGTAGAATATATGGCATAGCCATATAAACCATTACATAGTTATATCCAAAGTCTAGTGCAGCCATATAAACCTTTGGGCAATCATCTCCAAAGTTTGGCACATCATTTCAAGGATGGAGCAGGTCCTCCAATCACCATGGATCTTAGAACCATGGTCAAAACAAATAAAATCCTACCTAGGCATATGAATTCCAATCATTATGCAACCAATTGAAGCGTTACAGCAAAGGATATATTCAAAAGGATAGACTCTTATTTCTTTGCACCATGAAAGAGGCCATATCGACACTGTGCAACACATTGAAACATTATGCATGGTGTAGAAGGATGTGCAATCTTTAGAAGAAAAGCTTAGGCAAATGAGACCACGCATAGCCTCCATCAGAGGCCAAGTAAATCTTATGGTTATGAAACATAGAATGAATTTATGAGGTCTTGTCAAAAGGAAGGTACGAGATTTTTTAAACCCTCCACATCAGCTTCAATCCAACAGATGGTGCAACTTTTAGAAATTGCAGAATGATGCCAAAAAAAGATGCACTATTGGCCAAAGTAAGCTGAGCTGGAGTATTTGTTAGAGTAGGTTCAGAACCCTCTGATCAGAAAGCAAATCTAATGACCCGCGGGCAATTTTAATATAGTAGTAAGTGTTCTTCAAATCAGCACAATGATTGGATGGAGGTGGGATCCTGAGGTATAAACAAAGCACTCTACTTAAATATCATCCACTTCAATAGTCAAACAGCCAATAGCAATTTTACACCTCATTCACAACAAAAAGTGGTAAGAACATCTTTAACAAAGTTATGAGCTCATATAATTAAGTTATGTCATATTGGTGATATTAAGAAAATTAATGATTTAATTAAAATCATTAACTTAAAAAATGATGGTGGGGCCTGAGACCAAATGAGAACTAAAGCAAATGACTTAAAAAGGGACTTTCTTGTGAGTTTATCTTATGAACTCATATTTCAAATATCAAAGGAAGGATCTTTTAATAAAGTCAAAAGTATGCTCTAATAATTAAAAAAGAAGGTTCATGAAGATAAGAATATATAAAGTAATGGTTCGACTTGTCGTAAACAATTAAGAGCCCTACCTTTTATATTATTGCCAAAAACTTTATTACATGATGGTGTCCTAAATATCATTATAGAAAAATCTTATAGGTGAAGGAAACAACAAAAGAAGAATGCAACAACCACATAACTAGTATATTTATATTTAAAAAAATATATCTATAGTACGCCGAGTGATATCTTCCAATTTGTTGGCATTTATAAATTACTTGCAGTTAAATTATTTGATATGCTCACATGAGTTAATTTAAAGAGACTATGCTGCAAGACTTTTCATATTCTTCAAACGTAATAAAGATTTCACTCCATAATTGACCAAGTTTTTCTATTTTTCTATCCATTTGGCTTCCACGAATTTATTTATTTTTTGTTTAACATGATAAAGATTTCACTCCATAACTGCCCAAGTTTTTCTATTTTTCTATTCATTTGGCTTCCACGAATTTATTTATTTACACATTTTATGAATTTTGTTTACTTGGGAATCTGAATCTTAATTGTTTATAGGAATCTGAATCTTTTAGCCCTTGCTGTGAGTGTAGAATGCCTCTCGGCATAAATATAAAACTCAAAGATTTTGCATACAAAGAAAAGCAATTAGGAGTAGCAATACAAGCAAGGACTGGAGTTATTCTAGAGAGGTGTAGAGAGGTGTTCATCATGCAGAAGGTAAAGGAGATCTGGAGACTTAATTCTTTTAGTTCTCTCTTTTTCTCTAGTTCTAACTCCTTCTGATCTTCTATTCTTCCTTGAATTTCTATAGATTGTGACTTATTCATTTCAACAAATGGGGGTTTAATTTACTAGAAAAACTTTGCTAGTTTGTGCTTTTCAACCTCTAGGCAATTGCTTTGTGTCAATGTATAGATCTATTGTAAATTTTATAACTATGCAATATGCTCCTTGTATTGGTGGTTTAATGAATTTTTACAATGAATAAAACATTTTTTATACTGTGCCTATTTGTGATTTTTCTTGTGAGTTCATCTCTTTCTTCCCATTTGTGCTTGTAGGCTTAATTTATGTGTCTAGAACTGATTGATCCTTTTAAGCAATTTCTAATCATCTACAAATCAATGGCCATGCATATCTCCACCCTTTTTTGCTAGAACTATCTGCTTGTCCCACTGACTATTAAATCCTATGCAAATCAGCCAAATGCAAATAAAAAAGTCTTATTTGGCATATCACCTACTAAAATAGGATTTTATTTCTAATTCATCTTCTCTCGTTTATCGTATGAAGTGTTGAAAGAACTCATTGTAGATCTCATAAAGGTCCAACTTCTAAAACCATAGAGGTTATCCTACAAACCACATCCCATATTTGTAGGATTCCCATGCCGAATGTTTGTACAATCATAGGTTTACATGAAAGTGCAAATCTAAACAAAAAAAGAAAGATTTGTAAGTCAATGAAGTGATTTTTAGGATCAAATGATGGGTTTTAAATGTTAAGAAAGCCACTAATATGAGGATATAAATCTAAGGTTCAAGTGAACTCTGTAAACTTGGCCTAGTAAATATGGAAGAGGATTTTAGCCTATCCTCCTTCTAGCACCAGAATGTTTGTTGGTGGAAGTGTACGATATATAGTGAGGGATTAGAAAAATAATCCCTCTCATGAAAGGAGATCAATGATCTCCCCAAGGTCTCTAAACTACTGGTCCTTAGTGTTGCAATATAACTCAGGGGAGATGAATGTTATTTTGAGAAGGGGCTTGGTAGGAACATTCTTTAGTTTTATTCATAGGTCATATCAAACTAAGTTTGAAAGGGGAGCTACTTGGACAATGCATATAAACATAAGTGATAGATTGTAATACATGCATGATCTACTAGAAACACACTAAACTATGTGCTATTGTAACTATTAATCAAAGAAATCATAACAGAGTGAGGGTTAGAGAGACAGAGCTTGAGGTTGCAAGAATGGACATTGTGCTATCAAACGAACCTGTAGCTAGGATAAAAATCTAGGGTTAATGCATAAACAACAATAATGAAACCCTAACAAGCACAATAGAGTATAAACTAGCATGAAAATGAGAATAACAAATACAAATGCAAACCAATCTCCATGCTAAATTCAATTTATCTCCATTGCTCTTCTCAATCTTGCATAAGAATGCATGATTTCAAATTATTGATTGTGGGAGGAATGCTGGTTGCTCACTATTTCAGCAGCATAACAATAGCATAGGATGAATGATGCAAAGGCTCTAATGGCATTTTGACAGCATAAGGATACTTGAAAGCTCAATGCATGCAAATGGCTTGGGTGAGGGTTGATTTATAACAAAGGGCTGATTTGAATTGATGGTTGAGATTGAAAGTTGATTTCAATGATGTGGACGGTTAGGATCGATTAGGTTTTTCCCACTCCATGAGGAGTTGTAGTCATGTGACAAGTGTGCAAAGGAGAATAGAGCTGACCTATTAGTAGGACATATGAAGGATATTAAAAGAAAGTTGTACTACCACACATGAATCAATTGAGAGGTGGACAAGTGTTGGAATGTGGTGAGAGGTGAGGATTAATTCAAATATTTTATTTGGATTAGTTGGAAAATGGGAGAGGGCTTATTTAAATAAATATTTTATTTATTTAAATTAGAGGAAAGGTGAGAAATTAATTAAATAAATAAGATTTATTTAATTAATTGGCTAGTGAGATAAATAAGATTAGGATGGGAAATTAAATAAATAAATAGGATTTAATTAATTAATTGGAAAGTTAAATAAGTGGAATTAGGAGTGGTATTAGGACAAAATGCTACATGATGTCCCTAATAATGTATTTGACTAGGTGTTGCAAGACATGGACAAATTTGAGTGTCTACATTTTGCCCCTCTTTGAGATGATGTTTGATTGTGTTGAGTAAAATCATTTTAAAGAAGCTAAGGTATGGATAGAGGAAAATGGATAGGATGATGATGCCCCCTCGAGAGGATATGCAGGTTGGACAAACACGGGTAGGCTCTTGAAATGAAAGGGATTGGTCAACTAAGGAAGATAAGGGAATGGATAGAAGAAATGAATGATACATTATGCTGCAATGAAAGTGAGAAACCATGAAGTTTGATATAGCACTAGACGTTATGCACCAAGGTATAAGGACCAGGGTGACAATGTGTCTTGTGCACCAGCATAATACAACCTTGTCTAATGAATGAGGAAGTAAACATAGAGCATTAAAATCCTAATGCACAAAAGGTATGATATGACCTTCGATGCAAAGGTTAATGAAAAAATCTATACCTACATACACAAAATATGAATATTAGCTAGAAATGATACAGATGTGATATAAATGCAAGATAAAAAGATAACACACACAAGCAAGCAAACACAAATAATACAAAAATAAAGTATTGCCCTTGTCAAGCTATAAACCAATGATTGATTGATTGATTAATGATGATAGTGATAGTGTTGTCATTGCAGGGAATGATATATCTATAGATCAACACAAGGATGTGGGAACGATATATCCCATTGGTGGTGATTGTGATTGATTGATTTGGTTTATGAAAAGATTAGGATCAAGACCAAAGGATGTGATTGGATAATTTGACAAGATTGACCATTAACTTGATTGGTATGGATTGATGTGACTTGCATTTGAATTATTGCTTGGAATGATTTGATGAAGTTCACATGATGGAATGAGTTGATGGATTGATTGGATTGGCTTCCTAATTGGATTAATTTTTTGGATTGATTCGATGAATTGAATGATGAAGAAATTGATTTGAAGGATTGAATGAGGTGGTTTGATGAATTGATTGGAGGAATTGATGGGATTGAATTGACTGATTGGAAGAATTGATTGATGGATTTAGATGAATTCAATTGAGGAAGTGAATCATGTGATTAACTTTATTGCATGATTTTTGTTGGATATTTGATTTTTTTTTGTATTTTTTAAAGGATATTTGATTTTTTTTAATTTTTGAAATGTTTTGTTTTTTTTTTAATTTTTGAAATGTTTTGATTTTTTTGGATTTTTGAAATGTTTTGATTTTTTTGGATCTTTGAATGTTGTGATTTTTTTGGATTTTTGAAATGTTGTAATTTTTTTTGGATTTTGGAAATGTTTTGATTTTTTTGGATTTTTGACATGTTTTGGGATGGCATTGGATGATAATTTTGATAGCCTTTATGATAGACACCATTGATAAGGGAAGACCAAGTCTAGATGCAAGGATGGAGCTTGGATGGATGGATAAAAGTATGGGTGACAATAAATGGGATGGAAGGCTCATGATAGGTGGATGGGATGGAAGCCTCATGATAGATGGGTAGATAAGAGGATAGGCCATGGAATTGAAAACCCATGATAAATGGATATATACAAGGATAGGCTATAGTGGATGGTTGTATGCCTCATAATGGAGCTAGGATGTGATCTCCAAAGACTATGTCACATAGGAATAACATGCCCCATTCTAAGTACAATGCTTAGGATTTTACAAGACCAAGCTTACGTCAATAGGACAATGATGTGATTGGTTGGAAAGGATGAGGTATATAAAGAGATATCCAAAGCATATTTCAACATTTGTAGTTGCACATATAAAATAGGAATTTGTGCTATCCTCAAAGTAACATTCAATCACAAGAGCTCAAGACCATCATACACCATTTACATGCATACTAGGATGGTTTGAATAGTAAAAATTGAAAAGTTGAAAAAAATTTCTTTGTATTCATGAAAAATAAGTGTTCATTACATCTTTAGCATAGGGAAAACCCTTGAAACTATAGGGCTCCAAGGAAATTCCATCCTAAAAAGGAAAAAAAAATGTTTTAACTGGCTAAACCATTTCATCTCTCATGTGCTATCCTCTATGCTAGTAAATGTGCCTTCCTTAGTTACATTACCTTTAATGGAGGAGGCATTCCCATCAATTACATCATGTTGTACAGAAAAAATCATTTTTAGTTCATGGGTCTTTCTTAGTTGTATTATCATAAACTAAGCCCACATGCAAATTTGCTCATTTTGTACTTTGAAATATTTGAGAATAAGTGTGGAGAATGTAAATTCACCTTGGAAGAAGTATCAATTAGGTATGGTGGTTTTGTAGAAATTTGTTGGGTCAAATAACAACATTACTCTTTTCGTGCATTGGAAATCCATAGGGTATTGTGAGCCATGCCTACATTTAATTCTCCATCTACCAAATTATCTATTTATATGTTTAAAGCAAATCTTCCATTGAATCTTGCATAGGCAAAAAGAATGGTCAAAGCCATGGAATTAATTTTCAAATTTAAAGAAAAACATACTTTAGAAACATTAAAAATGTTTGAAACAAATAAGTCAGGCCAAAGTAGGGTCCACACTATTAGATGGAAAAGGGGGACTTAGCCTATAAGTTTAAACTAGATCAAACCCTCTTCTATCAATATTATAACACAAACTAAGTTTTCCTTCTACTTGTTGTGATGTTCACAACACGCCCCATTTTACTCCTTAGCAAAATGAGGACCCTTGCTATTGCTTTATTTTTTACTTTTGTGTGCAGATCTATCTGGTGGTAAAGGGGAAAAGAGAGACAAAAGTTGAAAACTTTGTTTAAAATAGAGAAAAATGCATTTTCAGTACTAGAGCATGATATGTTTGGATTCCTTGTGAAAAATGAGCTAGGGTTGCTTTTTGAACCATCTTAAAATTTGCCATATTTTGCAAGTTATGATCATTTTGGTAAAATGTACAGTCAGGTTTGTATATTGATTTGCATATACAAGGTCATTTGTATATGCATTTGCATTCAGGTCCATATACAAGGTTGAATGCATAATGGGTCGCTTGCATATGGCACATAGAATGTCCTTTGTACATCGCTTTCATATACAAGGGTGATTGTATATTCTTTTCCTTGTATGCATTTGGTTAAAGTCTTGAAATATACATACAAGATGGACCCGAGATAACTCAGAGTTGAAATGAATAAATGTTTGAGTTCTGTTGCATTTATCTCACGTTGTATGTTTTGGCAGGTCAAAATATACAACAAAATATACATTGGCAATATACATCGTGCATAATTCAAAACTTATGAAGCACAGTAAATTCCTTGTATATTCGTGCCTTGTATATTATTAAACATACAAGGTGAATATACAATGGCAGACCCGAAAAGGTTATTAAATAGAGTTAAATGGTTGTATATTTCATACATACAAATGATACATGCAAGGGGTTATATACAAGGCACTGTTCACATACAAAGCTGGATTTGAAACAAAGGTCCAAAATGGAAAATTCAATGTATATCGGAAGAGACAATTGAAATATACATGCATCGACCCGACAGACTTATTAAAAGGAGCAAAGCCCTTGTATATTTCAGACTTGTATATTTCTGATATACGAGCAAATGATGCAATTAAAATATACAAGTGCGGACCCGAAAGATTATTAAATAAAGAAAGATCCTTGTATATGGGTTGGATACAAGGTGATCAATGCGGGGGTCCCACCCCTTCATCGGCATAACAAGGTCTATCCATGGAGTTTGGTTTTATCTCCTCGAAGGGTATGGTCTCACTGATGATTTATTATCAGTATAACTTTCAAGATCGGCAATGTTTGGTTTTGTCTTGGCGATGAGTAATCTCACACCGATAACATGGAAGGAAGCTCATCAGTATAACATTGGATATCAGCCAAGTAATTTTTGGACTCACCGATAAGGAATCTCACGCCGATGGCATACGAGAAAAGACTTAGGAATATTAAGGCCATTTCGGCTAGAACAAAGCCATCGGCCAAGTAATTTTTGGACTTGCCGATGAGGGATATCACACTGATGGGCGGTAAAAGGGCAAAGTGATGAAATTTTAAGGGTATTTTTAGGGCCTGAATGCATGTTTTCGGTCAACAATGGTTGACCCAACCAGTTTAACGTTGTATTTGCATTTTTTAGATGCGATTTTCATGGATTCAGGGCCCGATTGATGCATTCACACAGTCACGACTAGATTTGGCAGTTGTTTTCCTTCTTGTAGGTTTATTAAATGAAATGATACTTATTGCTTATCTATTTTTTTACAGGTTTGCAGTTGAAGAAGGAGCTGAAACTTAATGGTGGTGACATCATGGAGTAGGAAATCAGATCTCAGGAGGAGAGGAAGATAAGGATGAAGGGTGAGGAAGTCAAAGGTCTTCATTTATGAGGACAAAATGCAGTTGAAACATCATCACAACAGACAAACAGAAGTTATTATCCAGCTACTAGGGTTTCAAAAGGGCATATTTCGCCTAGATTTGATGTATGCTCAGAGATATTTTGGGAGACTGATTCACCAGCATTTATTGTTGTAACTAGAGGTTCGAACCAGTGCTTAACTAAAGTTTTGAGATGTACTGAGGACAATCAAAGTCTATATATTGTGCCTCTATACACTGTAAAACTTTACACAGGGATTTTTTAGAGTAGAGGGACCTTTTAGTTTAGAAGTAGAAGAAGGAGGTCGCCTGTGTCTGCAATAAGGAATGTGTGAAACATCTGGCTTCCTTACTGTATCTGTAAAGCTTGTAAGTTTTCTGTAGTTTGGTCAATGAAGCTAAGAGTCATTCAGACATTGTAAATCTTATATGACTGTTTGTTTCTAATACAATTGAATCTGGAATTCTGCATCTATCTTCTGAGTGTTTTCCTACTCTTCTTTGTGTTTGAAACATTTTCTCTTAGAGCTTGCAATTTTAAGTGTATGTTTGTGAAAATGCTCAGAACTTACACTTAGGGTTTTTTGTCTGTGGATTTGATCAATTTGCTGTATGATTTATATGTTGCATAATAGAATAATTAGATCCTTTGGTAGAGAGAATGAAGTGTAGCTTAGATCTTTCTAGCTTTTCCTAACCAATCTGAAAATACTTTGCTTAAAACGTAGAAATTTGAAGGAAATTTGTCTCATATTTGAAAGGGTATATATAACTAAGTTGAAAGTAGACAGTTTTTCATAATAGTAAAGAGAAGAAAGCTTGCTATAATTTAAATCATTTAAAGCTTTGAAATATAGTAACACTTTTATGCAAGAAAGGAATGAACAACATGCTGATATTTATAATCTTTTGCATAGTTAGAGTCTAGTTAATCATCAAGAAACCCTAAATCATGTAAGGCCCGTTGAACATTACAGCTTCACATCGACAAACTGAATTTGCCCAACAAGTCAAGATCTGATCATATTAAACTTGGGACTAACTAAATCTTAACCGATTCCTTCATATCTTTCAAGTCAGTTTTGGTTCATTTTATGTGAATTTTAACTAATTGTTATGATTGCATCAAAACAATCATCAACAGTTTTTTTGGCGCTAGAAGGAGGGCCTGATTGGATTTAAGGTTAATTTTCTATGTTTTAAAGCTTTATTCTGAGATATGTTAGATCTCATAAAATTTAAAAAAAACCTAAAAAGGTGAAAGCAGAGTCCCATTTTCAATGGACTTATCTGGGGACAATTTTCAAGTTAACATTCCTTTATTTCAGGAAACTTTGAATGAACAGCTTTATCCTCAAAGTTTATCTAACTTTGGTTTATCTAGTTGTTGTAGGATACACCAGTCTGTGGAAGACAGCAAAATTAATTGTTTAACTTTCCTCACCAGGATAGATTCATATTTAAAGGGACTAATTCTTTTCTCAGATGTGTTTAGGGCTGAAGTCTAGCAGGAAAATGAAGAGATCCTAGAGAAACAAGCAGATTCAACACTAAAACTTATTAGTTGGTTAGACAATACAATAGCTAAATCAGTTCTAGAAGGAAATAATAGTAAAACATCTTTCCTTAGGTCATGTTATGGTGGGATTGATAGTAGTTCTCTATTTCCTAATACAGGGAAAGGGGAGTGTAGGTATAAATCTTTAAAAACTTGTAGAGAGAAAACCATTTGTCAGGGTGAAATCTTTGATGCTAATCCTAGTACTTTCAGGAAGGGTAGTAAAACATCTTTCCTCGAGTCATTCTATGGGACAGAAAGTTAGGGACAGATAGAGGAGTTACAGTGCACTAAAATTGATGATGTCCCTACTGTAGCAGCCCATGAAGTCATAGAAAAGAAAGTTAATGTTGATTTATTGTCTGACTTCTTTAAATTAAATCATCAAGTTCAAGATTGTTGAAGGTCAATGGAATCAGACTCTTTGCTCGATGATAAATGTGAGTTATTTGATGAAATTTTTTTGAAAATTAAGGATATGGATGATCATGCTATTGCTGTGCATAATCAGGCATCACCCCAATAGTATTTTGAAAATGAAATAGGGGAGTATTCCTATCAATCAAGAGATGTTGTTCCACCTTTACATTCAAGTGATCTAGAAATGATTAATTTTTGTATATCAGATTATGATTATAAAAATACTCATTTAAATGCTGATGTGCAGGAAACTGATGAGAACATTAAGAGATTTGCTGAATTTGAGGACAAACTGAACATCCAGATTGAGGGAACAAAGATGGATAAAGATAAAGAAATGATACATCTAGAGTCATTCATCTTTTAATTTGAAGAGAAACCATACATGGAGCCAATTAATGAAAATACAAAGTTGAATGAAGGACCAACTATCAATAAACAAGCATATCCAATAGAGCTAAAAATACATCAGGTTGTCTCTTTCCTTTCCTCAGTAAATAATGTTGAATGCTATTTTGATTATGGAAATTTAAGAGATAGGACAAGCATATGGATTACTCATGAATAGGATGGGCTGCCTCAATTGCTAATAATTAGAGATCATCATGTTAAAAGCAATGAATTTAGAGTACAAGAGCATTTTTCAGAATTCAAAGATAAATTTGCTAAGTTAAGAACCATAACCAGTACCCTGTTACTCCTGCACAATCTAAAGAAATATGCAAATAGGGGAGTCTTTGGGTCTTTTCCTGGGTTCTGTTTGCCTTGTAGAGGCTTGTATTGTTTGGTAGAGTAGTTGTTTTCTTTTCTTTTCTTTGTTTGCTTGTCTTGTTTTGTAGGTTGGTCATTTGTATAGTTTTGTTTTCTGTTTCTTTCTGTTTGTTGTTTTGTTTCTGTTCTTTTGTTTGTACAGTCTTCCTTCATTTTTATTTATGTTTTGCTATTTGTACAGTCTGTGTGTTTGTTTGTTCGTTGTCTCCTCAACAGGGATCTTTGTCTTACTTTAGAGTATTAAGGAGAAAACTAAAAACCATTGAAAACAATATGAAATTCAGAACATTCAAGTTAATTATTTGCAATTTATGCATAACTTGTTGTGACTGTCATGAATGTAGGGAGTTATTCTACTTGTTAAATTTTATATTCAATAAATGTGATTGAGAATTCAAGGGAGGTTTCTCACAATGACACACCTAAAATCCTTGGGTTTGTTGAACCTACCAGTGTAGATATTAGGTGAAAAATCTGAGGTCACCCTTGCTACCATTACAATTCTCAGCTTAATTTTAGCAAGTGCTCATTCCTTGCATCATAAAGTGACAAATTGCTATATCTTGAGAAATTTCTATCAAATATCAAAAGTAATAAAATATAACACTAAAAATATAAATAAATAAATTGGATTATACTAAAAATCCAAATTAAGCCATCTAAGTAACTCTACCAGGGCTATAGATGCTCGCTAGAAATGGGGCTCTACTTAGGAGAATTGTAACGATAACCTTGTCGGGGCTATGGGCACTCGTTGGCAATAAGGCTCTATCCAGTCAGCTATGAGGGAATATCCTCAACTACGTAGGTTAATGTCAGTCACTGGTTTGTTCAACCGATCTTCAAGATAAGGATAATTAATCACTTGCACATACTTAAATTGAAAATGAAAATTCATGCATCCTTATTGAATACCTTAGGTCTCGAGTTGAATAAAAATTTGCAGGCAAGATAGTTGGAAGTTATGAATTTATTTAATTTAGTTTTTCTTAAATTCTTTGAATTTGATTGTTTTGTTTGGTTGCTAGTTGTTGTGATGTTCACAACACGCCCCATTTTACTCCTTAGCAAAATGAGGACCCCTGCTGTTGCATTGTTTTTTTGCTTTTGTGTGTGGGTTTGTCTGGTGGTAAAGGGGAAAAGAGAGTTGAAAGTTGTAAACTTTGTTTAAAATAGAGAAAAAATGCATTTTCAGTACCAGAGCATGATATGGTTGGATTCCTTGTGAAAAATGAGCTAGGGTTGCTTTTTGAACCATCTTAAAATTTGCCATATTTTGCAAGTTATGATCATTTTGGTAAAATGTACAGTCAGGTTTGTATATTGTTTTGCATATACAGGGTCATTTGTATATGCAAAGGGTCATTTTATACTTAGTTGCATTTGCATTTAGGTCCATATACAAGGTTGAATGCATAATGGGTCACTTGCATATTGCACATAGAATGTCCTTTGTACATCGCTTTCATACACAAGGGTGATTGTATATTCTTTTCCTTGTATGCATTTGGTTAAAGTTTTGAAATATACATACAGGATGGACCCGAGATAACTCAGAGTTGAAATGAATAAATGTTTGAGTTCCGCTGCATGTATCTCACATTGTATGTTTTGGCAGGTCAAAATATACAATAAAATATACATTGGCAATATACATCGCGCATAATTCAAAACTTATGAAGCACAGTAAATTCCTTGTATATTCGCGCCTTGTATATTATTAAACATACAAGGCAAATATACAATGGCGGACCCGAAAAGGTTATTAAATAGAGTTAAATGGTTGTATATTTCATACATACAAATGATACATGCAAGGGGTTATATACAAGGCACTGGTCCAATATAAAGACAGATTTGAAACAAAGGTCCAAAATGGAAAATTTAATGTATATCGAAAGAGACAATTGAAATATACATGCGTGGACCCAACAGACTTATTAAAAGGAGTAAAGCCCTTGTATATTTCAGACTTGTATAGTTCCGATATACAAGAAAATGATTGTAATTCAAATATACAAGTGCGGACCCGAAAGATTATTAAATAAAGAAAGATCCTTGTATATGGGTTGGATACAAGGTGAACAATGCAGGGGTCCCACCCCTTCATCAGCATAACAAGGTCTATCCGTGGAGTTTGGTTTTATCTCCCCAAAGGGTATGGTCTCACCGATGATTTATCATCAGTATAACTTTCAATATTGGCAATGTTTGGTTTTGTCTTGGTGATGAGTAATCTCACGCCGATAACATAGAAGGAAGCTCATCGGTATAACATTGGATATCGGCCAAGTAATTTTTGGACTCACCAATAAGGAATCTCATGCTGATGGCATACGAGAAAAGACTTAGGAATATTAAGGCCATTTCGGCTAGAACAAAGCAATTGGCCAAGTCATTTTTGGACTCACCGATGAGGGATATCATGCCGATGGGTGATAAAAGGGCAAAGCGATGAAATTTTAACAGCATTTTTAGGGCCCAAATGCATGTTTTCGGTCAACGATGGTTGACCCGACCAATTTAACATTGTATTTGCATTTTTTAGACATGATTTTCACGGATTCAGGGCCCGATTGATGCATTCACATAGTCACAACTAGATTTGGCAGTTGTTTTCCTTCCTACAGGTTTATTAAATAAAATGATACTTATTACTTATCTATTTTTTTCCATGTTTGCAGTTGAAGAAGGAGCTGAAACTTAATGGCGGTGACATCACGGAGGAGGAAATCAAATCTCAGGAGCAAAGGAAGATAAGGATGAAGGGCAAGGAAGTCAAAGGTCTTCATTTATGAGGACAAAATACAGTTGAAACATCATCACAGCAGACAAGTAGAAGTTATTATCGAGCTGCTAGGGTTTTAGAAGGGCATATTTCACCCAGATTTGATGTATGCTCAGAGATATTTTGGGAGACTGATTCACCAGCATTTATTGTTGTAACTAGAGGTTCAAACCAGTGCTTAACTAAAGTTTTGAGCTGTATTAAGGACAATCAAAGTCTATATATTGTGCATCTATACACTGTAAAACTTTACATAGGGATTTTTTAGAGTAGAGTGACCTTCTAGTTTAGAAGTAGAAGAAGGAGGTCGCCTATGTCTGCAATAAGGAATGTGTGGAACATCTGGCTTCCTTACGATATCTGTAAAGCTTGTAAGTTTTCTGTAGTTTGATCAATGAAGCTAAGAGTCATTCAGACATTGTAAATCTTATATGATTGTCTGTTTCTAATACAATTGAATCTGGAATTCTGCATCTATCTTCTGACTGTTTTCCTGCTCTTCTTTGTGTTTGAAACATTTTCTCTTAGAGCTTGCAATTTTAAGTGTATGTTTGTGAAAATGCTCAGAACTTACACTTAGGGTTTTTTGTCTGTGGATTTGATCAATTTGCTGTATGATTTATATGGTGCATAATAGAACAATCAGATCCTTTGGTAGAGTGAATGAAGTGTAGATTAGATCTTTATAACTTTTCCCAACCAATCTGAAAATACTTAGCTTAAAACATAGAAATTTGAAGGAAATTTGTCTCATATTTGAAAGGATATATATAACTAAGTTGAAAGTAGATAGTTTTTCATAACATTAAAGAGAAGAAAGCTTGCTATAATTTAAATCATTTAAAGCTTTGAAATATAGTAACACTTTTATGCAAGAAAGGAATGAACAACATGCTGATATTTATAATCTTTTGCATAGTTAGAGTCCAGTTAATCATCAAGAAACCCTAAATCACGTAAGGCCCCTTGAACATTACATCTTCACATCGACAAACTGAATTTGCCCAATAGGTCAAGACCTGACCATATTAAACTTGGGACTAAGTGAATCTTAACAAATTCCTTCATATCTTTCAAGTCAGTTTTGGTTCATTTTATGTGAATTTTAACTAATTGTTATGATTGCATCAAAACAATCATCAACAGTTTTTCTGGCACTAGAAGGAGGGCTTGATTGGATTTAAGGTTAATTTTCTGAGTTTTAAAGCTTTATTCTGAGATATGTTAGATCTCATAAAATTTCAAAAAAACCTAAAAAGGTGAAAGCAGAGTCCCATTTTCAATGGACTTATCTGGGGACAATTTTCAAGTTAACATTCCTTTATTTGAGAAAACTTTGAATGAACAACTTTATCCTCAAAGTTTATCTAACTTTGGTTTATGTAGTTGTTGTAGGATACACCAGTCTGTGGAACACAGCAAAATTAATTGTTTAACTTTCCTCACCAGGATAGATTCATATTTAAAGGGACTAATTCTTTTCTTAGATGTGTTCAAGGCTGAAGTCTGGCAGGAAAATGAAGAGATCATAGAGCAACAAGCAAATTCAACACTAGAACTTATCAGTTGGTTAGACAATACAATAGCTAAATCAGTTCTAGAAGGAAATAATAGTAAAACATCTTTCCTTACGTCATGTTATAGTGGGATTGATAGTAGTTCTCTATTTCCTAATACAGGTAAAGGGGAATGTAGGTATAAATCTTTGAAAACTTGTAGAGAAAACCATTTGTTAGGGTGAAATCTTTGATACTTGTCCTAATACTTTTAGGAAGGGTAGTAAAACATCTTTCCTCGAGTCATTCTATGGGATAGAAAGTTATGGATGGATAGAGGAGTTACAGTGCACTAAAATTTATGAGGTCCCTACTGTAGCAGCCCATGAAGTCATAGAAAAGGAAGTTAATGCTGATTTACTGTCTGACTTCTTTAAATTAAATCATCAAGTTCAAGATTGTTGCAGGTCAATAGAATCAGACTCTTTGTTGGATGATAAATGTGGGCTATTTGATGAAAAATTCTTGAAAATTGAGGATACGGAGGATTATGCTATTGCTGTGCATAATCAGGCATCACCCCAACAGTATTTTGAAAATGAAACAGGGGAGTATTCCTATCAATCAAGAGATGTTGTTCCACCTTTACATTCAAGTGATCTAGAAATGATTAATTTTTGTATATTAGATTATGATTATAAAAATACTCATTTAAATGCTGATGTGCAGGAAACTGATGAGAACATTAAGAGATTTACTGAATTTGATGATAAACTGAACATCCAAAATGAGTGAACAAAGATGGATAAAGATAAAGAAATGATACATCTAGATTCATTCATCTTTCAATTTGAAGAGAAACCATGCATGGAGCCAATTAATGAAAATACAGAGTTGAATGAAGGACCAGCTATGAATAAACAAGCATGTCCAATAGAGCTAAAAATACATCAGGTTGTCTCTTTCCTTTCCTGAGTGAATAATGTTGAATGCTATTTTGATTATGGAAATTTAAGAGATAGGACATGCATATGGATTACTCATGAACGGGATGGGCTACCTCAATTGCTGATAATTAGAGATCATCATGTTAAAAGCAATGAATTTAGAGTACAAGAGCATTTTTCAGAATTCAAAGATAAATTTGCTAAGTTAAGAACCATAACCAGTACCCTATTACTCCTACACAATCTAAAGAAATATGCAAATAGGGGTGTCTTTGGGTCTTTTCCTGGGTTCTGTTTGCCTTGTAGAGGCTTGTATTGTTTGGTAGAGTAGCTATTTTCTTTTCTTTTATTTATTTGCTTGTCTTGCTTTGTAGGTTGGTCGTTTGTATATTTTTGTTTTATGTTTCTTTATGTTTGTTGTTTTGTTTCTGTTCTTTTGTTTGTATAGTCTTCCTTCGTTTTTGTTTCTGTTTCACTGTTTGTACAGTCTGTGTGTTTGTTTGTTCGTTGTCTCCTCAGCAAGGATCTTTGTCTTACTTTAGAGTATTAAGGAGAAAACTAACAACCATTGAAAACAATAAGAAATTCATAACATTCAAGTTAATTATTTGCAATTTATTCATAACTTGTTGTGACTGTCATGAATGTAGGGAGTTATTCTACTTGTTAAATTTTGTATTCAATAAATGTGATTGAGAATTCAAGAGAGGTTTCTCACGATGACACACCTAAAATCCTTGGGTTTGTTGAACCTACCAGTGTAGATAGTAGGTGAAAAATTTGAGGTCACCCTTCCTACCATTACAATTCTTAGCTTAATTTCAGCAAGTGCTCATTCCTTGCATCATAAAGTTACAAATTGCTATATCTTAAGAAATTTCTATCAAATATCAAAAGCAATAAAATATAAAACTGAAAATATAAATAAATAAATTGGATTATACTGAAAATCTAGATTAAGCCATCTAAGTAACTCTATTGGGGCTATAGACGCTCACTGGCAGTGGGGCTCTACTTAGGAGAATTGTAACGATAACCTTGTTAGGGCTATGGACACTCGCTGGCAGCAAGGCTCTATCCAGTCGGCTATGAGGGAATATCCTCAACTACGTAGGCTAATGTCAGTCACTGGTTTGTTCAACCGATCTTCAAGATGAGGATAATTAATCACTTGCACATACTTAAACTGAAAATGAAAATTCATGCATCCTTATTGAATACCTTAGGTCTCGAGTTGAATAAAAATTTGCAGGCAAGATAGTTGGAAGTTATGAATTTATTTCATTTCATTTTTCTTAAATGCTTTGAATTTGATTATTTTGTTTGGTTGCTAGTTGTTGTGATGTTCACAACACGCCTCATTTTACTCCTTAGCAAAATGAGGACCCCTGCTGTTGCTTTGCTTTTTTGCTTTTGTGTGTGGGTCTGTCTGGTGGTAAAGGGGAAAAGAGAGTCGAAAGTTCCAAACTTTGCTTAAAATAGAGAAAAAATGCATTTTCAGTATCTGAGCATGATATGGTTGGATTCCTTGTGAAAAATGAGCTAGGGTTGCTTTTTGAACCATCTTAAAATTCACCATATTTCGCAAGTTATGATCATTTTGGTAAAATGTACAGTCAGGTTTGTATATCGCTTTGCATATATAGGGTCGTTTGTATATGCAAAGGGTCATTTTATACTTAGTCGCATTTGCATTTGGGTCCATATACAAGGTTGAATGCATAATGGGTCACTTGCATATTGCACATAGAATGTCCTTTGTACATCACTTTCATATACAAGGGTGATTGTATATTCTTTTCCTTGTATGCATTTGGTTAAAGTTTTGAAATATACATATAGGATGGACCCAAGATAACTCAGAGTTGAAATGAATAAATGTTTGAGTTCCGTTGCATGTATCTCACATTGTATGTTTTGACGGGTCAAAATATACAACAAAATATACATTGGCAATATACATCGCGCGGAATTCAAAACTTATGAAGCACAGTAAATTCTTTGTATATTCACGCCTTGTATATTATTAAACATACAAGGCGAATATACAATGGCGGACCTGAAAAGGTTATTAAATAGAGTTAAATGGTTGTATATTTCATACATACAAACGATACATGCAAGGGGTTATATAGAAGGCACTGTTCACATACAAAGCCGGATTTGAAACAAAGGTCCAAAATGGAAAATTCAACGTATATTGGAAGAAACAATTGAAATATACATGCGTGGACCCGACAAACTTATTAAAAGGAGTAAAGCCCTTGTATATTTTGAATATACAAGCAAATGATGCAATTAAAATATACAAGTGCAGACCCGAAAGATTATTAAATAAAGAAAGATCCTTGTATATGGGTTGGATACAAGGTGAACAATGTGGGGGTCCCACCCCTTCATCGGCATAACAAGGTCTATCCATGGAGTTTGGTTTTATCTCCCCGAAGGGTATGGTCTCACCAATGATTTATCATCGGTATAACTTTCAATATCGACAATGTTTGGTTTTGTCTTGGCGATGAGTAATCTCATGCCGATAACATAGAAGGAAGCTCATCGGTATAACATTGGATATCGGCCAAGTAATTTGGACTCACTGATAAGGAATCTCACGCCGATGGCATACGAGAAAAGACTTAGGAATATTAAGGCCATTTCGGCCAAAACAAAGCAATCGGCCAAGTAATTTTTGGACTCGCCGATGAGGGATATCACGCTGATGGGTAGTAAAAGGGCAAAGCGATGAAATTTTAATGGCATTTTTAGGGCCCGAATGCATGTTTTCGGTCAACGATGGTTGACCCGACCAGTTTAACACTGTATTTGCATTTTTTAGACGTGATTTTCACGGATTTAGGGCCCGATTGATGCATTCACACAGTCACGACTAGATTTGGCAGTTGTTTTCCTTCCTGCAGGTTTATTAAATGAAATGCTACTTATTGCTTATCTATTTTTTTGTAGGTTTGTAGTTGAAGAAGGAGCT
Source organism: Cunninghamia lanceolata (assembly GCA_027924645.1). Taxonomy (NCBI): domain Eukaryota; kingdom Viridiplantae; phylum Streptophyta; class Pinopsida; order Cupressales; family Cupressaceae; genus Cunninghamia; species Cunninghamia lanceolata. Next base: position 5,473,690 of record BSBN01000738.1, read on the forward strand.
AAAACTTAATGGCAGTGACATCACATAGGAGGAAATCAGATCTCAGGAGTAGAGGAAGATAAGGATGAAGGGCGAGGAAGTCAAAGGTCTTCATTTACAAGGACAAAATGCAATTGAAACATTATCACAGCAGACAAACAGAAGTTATTATCGAGCTGCTAGGGTTTCAGAAGGGCATATTTTGCCCAGATTTGATGTATGCTCAGAGATATTTTATGAGACTGATTCACCAGCATTTATTGTTGTAACTAGAGGTTCAAACTAGTGCTTAACTAATGTTTTGAGCTATATTGAGGACAATCAAGGTCTATATATTGTGCCTCTATACACTGTAAAACTTTACACAGGGATTTTTTAGAGTAGAGGGACCTTTTAGTTTAGAAGTAGAAGGAGGTCACTTGTGTCTACAATAAGGAATGTGTGGAACATTTGGCTTCCTTACTATATCTATAAAGCTTGTAAGTTTTCTGTAGTTTGGTCAATGAAGCTAAGAGTCATTCAAACATTGTAAATCTTATATGACTATTTTTTTCTAATACAATTGAATCTAGAATTCTGCATCTATCTTCTGAGTGTTTTCCTGCTCTTCTTTGTGTTTGAAACATTTTCTCTTAGAGCTTGCAATTTTAAGTGTATGTTTGTGAAAATCCTCAGAACTTACACTTAGGGTTTTTTGTCTGTGGATTTGATCAATTTGCTGTATGATTTATATGGTGCATAACAGAATAATTAGATCCTTTGGTAGAGTGAATGAAGTGTAGATTAGATCTTTCTAACTTTTCCCAACCAATCTGAAAATACTTAGCTTAAAATGTAGAAATTGGAAGGAAATTTGTCTCATATTTGAAAGGGTATATATAACTAAGTTGAAAGTAGACAGTTTTTCATAACATTAAAGAGAAGAAAGCTTGCTATAATTGAAATTATTTAAAGCTTTGAAATACAGTAACACTTTTATGCAAGAAAGGAATGAATAACATGCTGATATTTATAATCTTTTGCATAGTTAGAGTCCAGTTAATCATCAAGAAACCCTAAATCATGTAAGGCCCCTTCAACATTACAGCTTCACATCAACCAACTAAATTTGCCCAACAGGTCAAGACCTGACCATATTAAACTTGGGATTAAGTGAATCTTAACAGATTCCTTCATATCTTTCAAGTCAATTTTAGTTCATTTTATGTGAATTTTAACTAATTGTTATGATTGCATCAAAACAATCATCAACACTACCTTTGAAGGAGATCCAAACTACAAGGGTTTTGTCCCTTTGTTGTATAAAGGAGTGTCAACCAAATATAACTAACCAAACTAGGGCAAAGCATGAAACCCTAATTGAGCAAGATTAGCTAATAAATGACTGTCAGAAACAAATACAAAAATTTTGAAATGGCAATAGAGATAACATAATAGAGGAGAACCAAGATCTAACTTCGGGAACAGAGAGGTACCAGGGCGCTAGGTGCCCTAGACCCAAATTAGGGTTTTGTAAGATCTTCAAATCTAGGTGCCTTCACCTGCTTGTCTTCCTATCTCATGTCACCTATTATATTTACATTCTTGTAGATGTAACCTATACACAAACAAGAAGTGAAGAGGGTTGGTGCTATTTTAGAGCTTGCCTAAGTCAAGCTCCATGAATGGTGTTTCCAACTCCACAATAGGAATGATTAGAGATCAAAGAGTATTTTCCCTAGGAGGGTAGAGGTAAATCTCAAGTAGAATGGAATGTTGTAATAAAGATTGAAGGAAAGAAGTCACCATGAGCATGGAAACCCTATCTTTCTTGATGTGGCATCACAACTTGACTCAAGAAGTTGGTGTATCTCCAAAGAAGTAGAGAGATCATCACAAAACCTGTAAGAAGTTAGTACAACAATAACAATCCACCATAGAGAGTTTTAGAAAAGATTAGAGGGCATGAGACAAAGATAGAGTGCAAGTCTGCCTAGATTTCTTAGATGTTCAAATGAATAAACTAAACTTCTTATATATGCATTCTCACTCACCAAAAATTAATAAAACCAAATGAGGCTAACATGTATAAGCCAAGGAGGTGTTCTAAGCTGACACCACAAAAATAGGGTTGGGGCTAACATCCAGGACCAGGGTGGTAGGATCCCTAATCCTTTAGCCCCACAAACTTTGGAGAGTGCTAATTAAGGTGGGTTTAGACATGCCCTAAGTTTCTTTTGTCAAGTTTATTCATCAGGATTGAGAATTAATTATTTTAGGTCCACTTGGTTGCTAAACTAGGTGTAAAATACTAGTGTACACTTTTTACTCCATAACATTTATGTTGGCAAGAGACACTACTAGGATTCATAAGTATTGTCATTGATGGCAACAAAGTATATCCCACACATCCGTAGTACATAAATTACTCATATCGGAAGTCAGATTGAAGAAAGGTTGGTCTAGTAGTCAAGAATAGAGCATATGTTAGGGTCTGACAATTGGGTCCAGAACTCTCTAATAGTGAAACCCAACATGTTGAGGATTTGGATAAGTAATAAGGAGTATCTGAACTATTGTATTCCAGAGATTTAACCTCCAGTGACAAAGCATGTGAAAGATATGAGCATCTAAGTATCAGACTCTAGTTAGATAGTGCAGACAGAGGAAGAACTAGCCAATAGGGTATCAGACCTCAATCCAGATGTGTAGAAGGTGTTGATCAAGTAACTTGAAGTGTTATATGATTTTGGCTTACATTGGTAATGATTTCTATGCCTAAGTTTTTGGTGCGCATCATCAATCAAGTATGGATTCAGTCGACTAAACAGTAACTTGCAATTATCCTAAGTGTTCTTATTGTTGACTAGAAAGTTGTTGGAAATGCTTGATACAGATGTATATCCCCGATGGATTCAAGATTGTAAAAGGAAGCAACAAGAGTATGAATTGATTAAGTGCGAAGAAAAGGAGAAGACAAGTGCCAAGGCAATAATCCAAGCTAAGAATGTGACAGAAGAGTAATATTGAGTAGAGGAAGGATGAAGTGTGCTAGATCAATATACTATGCCTAACCAGACTTGATTTCTTGCATATGCGGATGTCGTTCATCAGTTCAAACACTTTGTTATCATCTGTAAGATTTTGAAGATAATGAGTCTCTTGTAGGCAGTGAGCCTTTTGTGAACAGTGTGCTCGGGCAGTAAGCCCTAACTGGTAAGTGCCATTTTGTACTACTTTACTCTTTTAACAGAGAATACAATCTTGGGTTAATCACCCCGTGGTTTTTTCCCTTAATAGGGTTTCCACATAAAAATCCTTGTGTTATGTGTATTTTAGTTCTTATGGTTGCTTATGCTTTCATGTTTTGATATATTACTCAATGTCAAAATAAGAAAAGGAAGTAAAAGTAAGAAAGTTTTGAGATAACTGATTCACCCCCCCTCTCAGTTACTTGCCTTGTTTGCAACAATTGGTATTAGAGCCAAGTTCCTTAGAAAAAGTCTAACAACTTGAGGAGGATCTAGGAATCTCAATGGATGCATATGGTATGAAAGAGAAACTACAGTCTGCCTTAGATGATCTTGATCAATCCCAGTCTGAAGTCAATAATTTGAGAGAGCAAGTTAAGGAGGCTGATGATTTCATCAATGAGATGAAAGAAAAACTCAGTAATTCCGTGAAAAGGAGAAAGGAACTACTTCAAAAGTTAGTGGATCAGAATGAAACCAATAATACTAATGAGGACTTGAATGAGAAAACAAAGCTATGTGAAAAGCTGTCAAAAGAAGTTGTTATGCTAAGACATGAAGTGGAATCAGGGGTTATGAAATTTACCCAAGAATTTGAAGAGAAGAGAAAGACTGAAGATAACTTAAAACAAACCCTCAAGGAGAAAATAGAAGACTGCTACAAAATGGATAGAATAAGTAGACATCTTGAGTTTGATCTTGGAGAAGCCAGATACAATGAAGAACAACTTGAGAGATAGATTGACACTCTTAAACAAGATCTTGAAACTACAAATGAATGCAAAGAAAAATTCAAGATAAGCTTAGCCAAACTTGAAGTACTTCTTGAAAGTCAAAAGAGGGTAGATGATAAGCATGGTTTTGGATATGAGAAAGGTGAAAGCTTTGGATCTGGTCAAAAGAACATTGGATCAGGAAGACAAAGAAACAGGCCTAGAAGACCTCTGGTAAGACAACCTAATGCTCAAAGATATTCATCCTTCAATGGAAGTTGCTTCAGCTGCAACCAATTTGGTCACAAAGCAACTTAGTGCAGGAGTGAAATGAATCAGAATACTCCATCCTTCTCTAGTCAATGTTTTAATTGCAAAAGGTATGGTCACAAATCTCATGAATACAAAAATATGCAAATGAACAATTCTTTCAATGGTAGATGCTTTATATGCAATAGAATGGGGCATATGGCTAATCAGTGCAGATCAAGAGGATATCAATCAAATAAGAAAAGAAATGTTGTGTGTTACAATTGCAATAAATCCGGTCATATAGCTAGATTCTGCAGGAGCAAAAATCATGATGGAAAAGGTCTGGTGAAACATGATTAGAAACAAGACAAAGGCAAAGGTAAAGTGAATGCGGATAAGATTCAGAAGGAGATGAGAAAGACTTGGGTAAAGAAGAGTGTGATGAACATTGGTGATGGGTCCACACCAGAATCTGGTGCTAATAATTAATCCTTCTGAAAATTAAAAAGTGAGCTCTGGCTCAAGGGGAACTGCAAAGAAGATCAAAATTCCCCCAACCAGCTAGTAAGTGCCTAAATTCAGCTCATTAAGTAAGAATTAGAGGTTGCGAATTATAGGGCTTTTGGAGGTTCATTTGATAATCATTCAGTTAAAAGTTGAGAAATCCACTTATAGATTTGAAGAAGTTTGAGTAGATTCGGTTCCGACAGCTATCCGGTAAAAATAGAATTACACAAATAGATTTGGTATGATCTAAAAATGCAATTTTATGGTCTATGGATTTAGAGGAATGTTTTGAAAGGCTAAAGTTTTGTTGTCAACTCACTTGGATAATCATTTGAAGATCCGCACATTGATTCATGAGAAATTCACTCAAAATAGGGTAACCGGATAACTTAAAGTGTGCATTTATTGCATTGGGGAATTAGGTTTTTTGTGCAAGGATAAAAGGTTCTTCATTCATCATTTACAACACTTTGCATTCACGAAGAAGAGAGAAGAGATTTGAGAAGAGATCCTGCAGAATATTCAAGTTAAGGTTGAAGATCAAAATCAAGTGGAAATTCGCTCCAGCAGTTGCAACAAACCCTAAGGCATAAAAATGTATTTATTTTCTACAAAATCTCTCCAAATTTCATTACTAGAATGGTTGCTCCCATGGTTGTGAATGTCACTAAGAGACTAAGATCGAAATTCAAGAAACATCCTCATAAATCTCTAGAAGTTGATCCCATGAGTGCATTTTCTAGTATCACATACAGTGTTCTGCATGTAGAAGATATTAGGGTTTACATTCATGCAAACATTGAAGACTTTGGAGACTTAAAATTGATGGAAATATATCATAAACAGTTAAGAGGTGAGAATTTTGATCTCAAACTAGAATTCAAGGCTCTAAAAGACAAGCACTTTGCACATTGCATACATTTCTCATCTTTTGCAGAGGACGAATGAGTCCAGTATGTCTTGAGTAGAATGCATGATAAATTTTTGTGGTTAATGAGTCCATTTAAGATAACAAAATATGCCATCAAGTCTGTAACCGGATTGCACTCAACTGGTGGGTTGCCTACACTTAAATCTGTGAAAAATCAAATGGTAATGGAAGCCACCAGATCAAAATATGGTAAGAGGGAAATGACTATAGATGATATTATTGATCCAGATGTCAGGTTTGCATCAATTGTAATTGGCTACAAGATTTACCACTCATGTAGGAAAAATTTTGTATCTGGTACAACAATCTATACTGCATATCAAATGCTAAAAGAAAATGCAGATTATGATTTGTGTGAGATTCTATTGAATCAACTGATGGAGAATCTACAAAAGATTAAGAAAGATAAGAAAAATTCCTTCAAGTATGGTAATCTAGTGTTGTACCTATTCTTCTATTACATGAATGAGTTACTGGGATCAAAAGGTCTTATCTAGGCAAATGATACACCTATTGCAATTCAAATCAAAGATTATTTGTATGGACTTTGTGATGTACAAGCCCGAAAGACAACTCTCTAGGGCTACTTCAAGAATTTCTAGAGCATGATGCATGCAAGAGAAAGAATACCAAAATTAATAGTGGAGAAATACTAAGACACAGTTTGCTTCATGGTTGATACAGATCAATTCCTAATGGAAGCAGTTGAGCCAAGAACTATATGGGTAATGCCCATGGGTTATGAAGTTGATGAAAACATATTGGAGGTACATGTTCAACACTTGCTAAGCCAACCCAAGGACATTGAGGCAGAGAGGTTTGGCACCTTCGATGAGCTAAACATAAAAATACATGTTGAATTAAGGAAGTCTGAGTCAAAAAGAAAAGTGAGGAGGGAGGGTGAAGAAATTGCTAAGAAGTTTGGCATAACAAAGGAGGCAATAGATGCTAATAGAGAAAGAATAGAGAAAATTGAAAAGGAAAGTGAAGGAGAAAAGAAAGAAAGCATTCCAGTGGAAGCCTCTACTGGGACAAGATCTACCGGGAGTTCTGCCCCTATCACTCCTCAAAGATCAAAAACTACAAAACTGGAAGTCAAACTATCTGTTAAAGGAGAAAAGAGAAAGACGTCTAAGGCTACAAGAACATATGTGAGCCTTAAGGATGATGAAGAGATAGAATCAGATGTGGAGGTCAGAGAATTCAAGAAATCCAAGAACAATCCTTACAAGAATGAAAGGATTGATGAGGAACAAAAGACATAAGAGTTTGTTGAGAGAGCCACTCTCTCCATTGAAGACATCATTAAAGGAGTCTTTGTGGATGGAAACCTGCAACTGATAACAGAATTCTATGATGAGTAAAATGATACAGACAAGAGAATTCTTGAGGAGGCAACAGTAAGGTACCTGAACATCTATAACAAAGCTTTCATTGAAATAATTTCCTTGATTCCTAAGAGCTTAGAAAAAGTTTTAGAGTTAAGAAAGGAAAGTGCAAAAGCAAAAGACTTGGAGATCTGGGAACAGATAACGATATAGTTATGTCCAACTGTCACTCAAAAATAGATGGACATGGTTTTCAAGGATTCCAAGGAAGAATTCAGGAGCAAGTCTAGAATGAATAAGCTCATGCTTGGAGAAACTGACCAAATAGCTAATGAAACAAAAGAAATTCTTCGGAGTGCCTTGAAAAGGTTCAATCTTCCCATTGTAGAGGAAGTAAATGAAGAGCCTTTTGACATGGATGTCGAAGGATTAAAGAAAATTGATGAAGAACAATTTGAGGCCTTAGACTCCTCTGTTTTGGAAGAGGAAGTGCAGAAAGAAGAGACAAATACTGTTGATGGCAATAAGCAAATCGGTTGGGATGCCCCTAAAGGAAAGGAAGGTGAGACTTCAAGAGATACTGTAGAAGCAATGAAAATTTTCTTAGACAAGGAAGTTGTGGAATTAGATGAACCAGAATTGATTCAAGGGCCACTGAATCTAGACTCTCTCTCTCTCCAGTTCAGATAATGAAGATAACATCTTTTGCTCAGGCCAAAGCCAAAGAAAAACTCCTGAAATCTCATATGGAGGACTGTGAGCTATTGACTATTACATCCGGAGTGCTAGAGAAGATCATACCCACATATCAGAAGGATCCATCTGCCTCTACATCTAGTAATTTGAAGAACTTAGTTAATTTTGTCAATACACATTTTGAGTCTTTAGAAAAATCAGCAGAAACTATGGTCTGGAAAGAATTCTTGGGAAAAAGATTTAGTGAGGTGTAAGAGCTAATTGATAATGATAGAAAAACCCTAGACATTGGCATAAAGAGAATTGAAAACACTCTAAAGGATGGTGGAGACATATGTAAATTTTGTTTGTCCTGGCCTAAAGTTGCAGAGGACATTGAGAAGAAAATGAAAGAACAAGAAGGAATATTGACAAATCTATCTTAGAATTTTGATCCCCTTACTATCTCTCTGGTAAGTCAAGAATGCCAAGCAATTGTTACAACAAATGAAAAAAAGAAACTGGCTAAGGAGAAGAAGATTTTAATGGATAGAATGGGTAAACTCAGAGGGATAATCATCCCTAAGTTAGAGTTAATGCATGATGCCTTAGCAGATGCTCTAAGTACAGCCCGAACCAGTGATTCAATAGATTTGAAGAGGGCAGAAGCATATACATTTTTGTTGAGTGGACACATCTCCATTTTGGATAGGATGAAGAGAATTTGGACCATAGAGCATGTACAGTTGAAGACTACATTTGCAGATAGAATTAAGTATATGTAAGTTTATCTTATGAATTGTATGTACATATGCGGCCTTATATAATAATTTTTGCACATTTTTGGTTTGCGGATCCCACCCTTTGCCATTGATGTCAAAGGGGGAGTGAAGAGCAGTGAAAATGAGGAATACAACATTAAGGGAGCACCGGTAAGCAGTGTGGAGAGATGGAGGACAAGCAAAGGGGGAGTTTTAGTGACACTTAGCCATTTTTGACTAAGTGTTGCCATCAATGCCAAAGGGGGAGATTGTTGGCAAGAGACACTACTAGGATTCATAAGTGTTGTCATTGATGGCAACAAAGTATATCCCACACATCCACAATACATAAATTAATCATACCAGAAGTCAGATTGAAGATAGGTTGGTCTAGTAGTCAAGAACAGAGCATATGATAGAATTCGACAATTAGGTCCGGAACTCTCTAATGGTGAAACCCAGCATGTTGTGGATTTGGATGAGTAATAAGGAGTATCTGAACTATTGTACTCCAGAGATTTAGCCTCCAGTGACAAAGCATGTGAAATATATGAGCATCTAAGTATCAGACTCCAGTTAAACAGTGTAGACAGAGGAAGAACTGGCCAACAGAGTATCAAACCTCAATCCGGATGTGCAGAAGATGTTGATCAAGTAACTTGAAGTGTTATATGATTTTGGCCGACATTGGTAATGATTTCTATGCCTAATTTTTTGGTTTGCATCATCAATCAAGTATGGATTCAGCCGACTGAATAGTAACTTGTAATTATCCTAAGCGTTCTTGTTGTTGACTAGAAAGTTGTTGGAAATCCTTGATGTGGATATATATACTCGATAGATTCAAGATTGTAAAAGGAAGCAGTAAGAGTATGAATTGATTAAGTGCGAAGAATAGCAGAAGACAAGTCTGAAGGTAGTAATCCAAGCTCAGAATGTGACAGAAGAGTAATACTGAGCATAGGAAGGATGAAATGTGCTAGATTGGTATACTGTGCCTAACTGAAACTGATTTCTTGCATATATAGATGTCCTTCATCAGTTCAAGAACTTTGTTATCATCTGTAAGATTTTGTAGATAGTGAGTCTCTTGTAGGCAGTGAGTCTTTTGTGAGTAGTGGGCTCGGGCAATGAGCCCTAACTGGCAAGTGCCATTTAGTACTACTTTATTCTTTTAATAGAGAATACAATCTTGGGTTAATCACCCCGTGGTTTTTTCCCTTAACAGGATTTCCACATAAAAATTCTTGTGTTATATGTATTTCAATTCTTATGGTTGCTTATGCTTTCATGCTTTGATATATTACTGAATGTTAACATAAGAAAAGGAAGTAAAAGTAAGAAAGTTTTGAGATAATCAATTCACACCCCCACCCCCCTCTCAATTATCTACCTTATTTCCAACAATTTATCCCCCACTTTAGTATGGGTATGATCTGGCACTCATACTTGTACTAAAGTATGGAGAGGAAATATTCTAATCACAACAAACATAGAAGCCATAGAATGTCACCAAAATTGACTAGTGATCAAGCCCCCAAGTTTAGGATTCTAGGAGTCCATGATGATTAGCAAGAGTAGTTGCATACACGTAAGACACATGATATAATTCACTCATACATGGAACATTTAGAAAACATCAGACAAGACAAGACATACACAAGGCATATACTTGAGCAATCACAATGTATACATGCAATACACAAAGTATACATGCTTGACATGGAGCACACACATAAGGCATAAAGTATACATCATCATACACATAAAACACACATGGAATACATGCAAAGCACTCAAGGAGACTACATAAGGAATGCATAGAGAAAACACATGAAGCACACATGAGACATGAAGAATACATATAGGAAAAGAATATGCGAGGAGAATACATGCATCATACAACAATCACAAGAAGCACATAATAGAAGAACCTTAGTCAACATGACAAAAGAGACCTCAATCTAAAGGGTTGTCTCAATCATTGTGCATCATTCCCCAAGATGAAATAAGAAGAATGCTAAGAAGGGGTTAGTTAGAAATGAGAAGAACAAGAGAACACAAACACATCATACACATAATCCACATCAAGAAAAGTCTTTCCACTTGATGTAGGAGCATCCTAGGTTGCAGAGCAATCTTGCATTAACCAAAAACATTTGCATTCTTTCTTTTCTTTCAATTTCAATACAATTCAATCAGTGTAGTTTTCAAAATTTTGTATTACATTTCACTGCATCTTCATATCAGAGCTCATGGAGGAGGACTTAGCATCTAAATATCATCATTTACATCATATCAAAATTTCAAGTCACTTGGACTTGTCTACTAAAAGTTATCATGATAAAAAAATCATCAGCTTGCATAGAATAGAGCAGTCAGACAATCAATTGAAGTAGAAGGTTTGTGGAGCACTTTCATGACTTGTGTAGCCCAATGAAACATCATACATGGCACATATTGATCAGATAGACCTTCCTTGAGGTCTGCACCAATTTTCATCCATTTGCGGAGCAATACCAAATGTTATAGGCTGACTTACCTATTTCTTCAAGTTACATCCTTCATTGGAGTTTGTAACCACTTGTGGCTGACACTGAGGATTCTATGAGCTTGAAGGTGATATATATAGAGCTCTAAGATGTATTAGGAAGTTATTTAGTGATTATCATAGTTTGGATTAGATCTTTTGATCCGGGAAGGCACTTCAATTCCATATCTTGTATATCTGTTGTAACCTGAAAAGTAGTCATGTGAGCCCTTTGATTGTAGCCTGCATGTTGCTGACATATAAGCATTGTAATTCTTTGAAATTCTAAATATTTGAATTTTCCATTTCATTCTACAATTGAGTTGTTTCTGTTGTGTTTACTCTAGCTGCATGGTTTGGACAGTTCATTTTGTGAACCCTTCGACTGTGACTGCACAACCACTCAAGGGAACACACAACCCAGCTCCTACAAGAGGATTTACACAAAGCCTTGCAGAATAAGAAGGCATTACAACCATACCCAAAGGTAATCTAGACAAAATCAAATTGGTGGTTCCAACCCTTCTCCCAAACATGCAAGGAGCTTCAACCTAGGAGAAAAAGATAGACTCAAGATCTTGCTTCCAAGCTTGCCAGAATCCTTTCCATTAGAGTGTAGTAACAAAGATAATCAACAAGTGTTTTGATAGAAAGATGAGAGTAAGGCTCATAGGACAATATATGCCCCCACCTTAAAGTGATTTCTTACTCCTTCATGAAGCAATTGACTTTAAGGTAGAATAAAGAAGACATATAAAACAAGCATGAGATTTTTCTAAAAGAACATACCCAAATGATATGTGTTCTTAAAAGCTACATCACCACAAGGGATTGCCCCCTAAATGAGCAAACCAAGGCCATTCTTATTGGCATGATACACAATGACTTGTGTATTAGTGGTATGACACCAAGCATTGCAACAAGGTGCCATATAAATATGAGGACTATAGAAGAAAGACCACATGAAAGTAGACTACTGATAAATTGAATCAACATGAAAGGATGCTAAATCATTGAAAATAAAAATAAGGAAATTGAAAGTTACAACATATACACGAATGAAGATACACATAGGGGAATTTCACAACGCGTTCTTTCTCCTTGTACCTTTGTGCTAACAAGGGTGCCAAAGGGGAAATAACAATCAACAAAACATCACAATACAGGGATACCAATACATACAAGAATAACACAAATGAGAACCTGGAGGGACCACAATTGTGAGTTGTCCTATAAAAAATCATCCTCTCCCAACTTGCCTATTATAAAATGAGTGGAGGAAAAGGTGCTATAGGGACTAAAGCAAGTGTGGTGAAAAGTACTAGAGCCATACCATGCTCAAAGTTGTTAAATTTTGTCACCTAATGCTCAACATACCTTAATGGAATGGCCAAACATTCAATGAAATACACAATAGTGAAGTGTTGAATGATTATTTTGTTGAATCTTTTTGTGTGTTGGAGGAGGAAGAGTGATTAAGCGGTCCCTTGAGTAGACTCAACAATATACCCTCTTGTTGAGATAGCAAAGAAGATATAGATGAAATAGGAAGAAATCCTTTTTTTTGTGAACATGGTGGAGAGAATGTAGGAGAAGGTCAAAAAGCTAAACCTACTTTAGACGAGTGTGGTGTTGGTTCCACAGGTTTTGTATACTCAAATTGTGACAGCAGTGGCTTGGGGTTATCGAGTTAGATTTTGGCATGCACACAGACTCTCGCTCTCGTGGAAGTAGCCATTCGAAAGGAGGCGAGACATGAGGGTAGTCTAGCTCATTGGAGAGTTGGACTTTGTAGAGAGGGGTTGGCATGTCCTGGGGCTTATGTTTTTGTACACTTGTGTGGACACGGTGTTCTGTGACCATGGTTTAAAGATAATTATATGATCGGAAGGGTCACTAGTCACTATACTTTGGTTGGGGTTTCTAATATTCCACCCTTGTGTGGGTAAGCTATTTTTCTTGTTGATGCTTTGTTGTCTTTCAAACTATTGGATTAATGCTTGTTGTACTAAAAGTTGTCTAAACGCTTCTTGTTGTTGAATGACAAGCAGGTCTTGTTGCAGTCTTGGGTGGATTTCCTCTATCTTGTTGAGGATTACCCACGCCCACTCACCTCTCAATGCATGACACATTCATGAGTTGAGACAAGAGATATGCAGTTTGAGATAACCTTCACTTGACCTAGGGTTTTAACTTAGGGTTTCTGTGACCTAAGGTTTGACTATGGATTGACTTTGTTTGACCTTGTGATAGAATGAAGGGTTTTGACCAATGTTTGAATGTAGTTGACCTTGTGATAGAATCAAGGGTTTGTCAACCTTCTAAGTTTTTAATCTTTTTGTTCTTTTTGGTTTTTATGAATGCAAGTTTTAATGAATGTAAAACTTCTTTTTGTGCTTTTTTATGTTTTTGGAAATCAAAGGTGTTTTTTCTTAATCTAGGAATTGGAAAATGTATGCAAGCAATGATGAAGTTATCTAATGTAATTAAACTATGTTTTTGGGGTTTTCTGAATAATTGAAACAAACTAATCTAAGAAATGGGAAATTTATTTTCAATGAACTTAATCTACGAACTTGGAAAGCAAATTACTCTAAGCATGCAAGATCTAGATGTCTCCTATCAAGGAAAAAACAACATGATGATTGATCCCAAGAGCAATTTTGATTATCTCATTACTATAAAACGAAAGGAAAGTATAAAGGAACCTAGAGATGCGTGAGCCTCCACTAGCCTCAAAAATCTTTGTAATGGCAACCTTGAATCCTCTTGTAGCAGTGGGGTGATCCTCTTGGTGACAAGATAAAAATCAAACCAAAAGAAGCTTTGAAAAGAGAGATCAATCATAGATTTGACAAGCATTGTGACTTGATATGAGCAACGTTTGGACAAGAACAAGCTTTTAGAAAATCTAAGTGAGATAACAAATGAAAGAAAAAGGCTCCTATGTCATGTATGAGCCTGAGAATGCTTGATTTGTAGAACAATAAATTGCAAGAGATGTGTGCACAAATGAAATTGCCTCCCCTAGAATTGCCTTGAAGCTATGCAACAATGAAAGATTTCAAGCTTTGGAAGACTAAAGAAAGAAATGAAGAAAGAGGCTCAAAGGCCTGTGAAGAAGCTTGAGAATCTTGTGAAGATGAGAAGAGTTTTCTCCAACTTGCTTAACTTGGAAAATAATGAAGAGGTGAAGGGTAATTATAGGTTGGAAGAAGGGATGAAAGGTGAAGAATAAGGAGAGTTAAATCAATTTGATTGGAGAGTTAACTTAGAAGACTCAAGAGTGATCTAGGCTAAAATTGGAGTGATCTACCCAGTAAAATCTTATCACTCAAGAAGAAGTGAAGAAGAAGGAGTTCATAGGAATGCATGAGAATGCACGAGTAGTTAATTAAAGATAAAATAGAGATAATTATGCATGTGTGAGTGCATGAAATAGTTAACTCTATATTTGTCAGGAAAATCCATACAAACAAGAAGAAAAATTGGCGAAAATACAGCTTCTCTGAGTTAGAAACTTGAGTTTTTCTACAGCTGAAAAGATGACAGGGTCTCCCATGGGTCTCCACTTTCACTAGTCAAGGTCACCCGGGGGCGACCCATGGGCGATCCTCAGAGGAGGTCACCTAGGTTGAAGTGCATGATGGGAGATGGTAGAGGAGGTAAAAAGGACAGGATCTACCTCTAGAAATAGGTCAGTCATGCGTGAAAACAAATCTCCACTTGCAAAAGTAGGATCTCCTGAGGGATATCTAGAAATAATAGGGGGAGATTTGGATTGGCTGAGTGGAACTAAAAATTGAAAGTGGGAGATGGCTAGGGAGGACCTCTAGAAGACCTCTAGGGGGTGGAATAGATGAAAAGCACTAGGGAAAGGTGAGAACTCACCTACAAGATGCATACAAGGCTTAGGAATAGGGTTGCAAGCATAGGAAAGGCAAATCGACAAGTGTCAAAAAAAGTGTTGAAAAGTATCGAAAGCAGAGAGAGAGAGAAAACGACATAGGGGAAACAACACAAAGAGGAAAAAGAGACATGTCACCAAGAGAATTTCTTCTTAGAGGATGTTATTTAACACTTACATGTACGTGACAAGGATTATGACTCATCATAGGGGTCCTCATGGAGGCTATGCATGATTTTGATGGTTACATATTTGGCCCCTCGAGGACAGTAGTCTACATGAAAGGTAGGTACCGTTTCTGAACTAGGCCTTAACTGTTGTCAATTTTCCTACAGTTGTACCAGTAATGACTAGTATTAGTCTGGCATCTAAATATACAAAAATGAGTAATGAAAACTGAAATGATGAACAAACCATTGATCGTTTAAGCTTGATTAGTTGTTTTCCTTTGTCAGTGAGACTTGTCGGAATGAATACACACAAAACAAACGCATGAGAGATGTATAAAAGCAAAAACTAATCTAATAATGCAAATAGAACACATGCTAAGCTAGAGAGGAGGAGGATAGATTCTCCTTTTTTGAAG